>OX638132.1:69403317-72068317 GCA_951804985.1 Dryomyza anilis
AAATATGGCGTTGTTTGCTGTCTCGTCGCTCTACTTTTGTAGCGTCCCTGTTGAAAAACCCTTTAATAGAAAAAATTTGATATATCAAAAATATTACAGACGTTATAACCCCCTCTACTTCAAGCAATCTTTAGCTACAATGTGTTGCTTCAGTTGGTAAAATAAATACGAAATAAATACGAACAATAATAGTAATTTCAACAAAAGAAAATATTTATTTGAAAATACATTATAAGGCATTCCGTACACAGCTGCTATATTACCTATGTATGAAAATGTCTTACATACCACTGAAATGCAGTGATTTTTGTTATTTTACAAGCAAAATAAAAATATTTATATTTTATATTAGAATTTCTCATGCGAGTACCAGCTGCAGAGGCACGTTTTCCCATATGTGAAACCCACAAAGCACAGTACTCAGGGGCGCCCACAAGAACAAACATTAAAAAATACATTGGGAAAATTCCACTAATTTTATTTTTTATTTTTATTTTTTTCAGCACGCCTCAAAAGTTGATTGATTTAATAAGTAAGGATACGTTTCAAAGTACATGATAAACATAGCACATAGAAAAAAAAAAACAGACAAACGCACCGATGAATGAAAAGATGAATGGATGACTGAATGAATGATGCATCCGTTCATCTATTGATTCGACGAGTGTGACGAGATGAGTTTGCAACTCATGACTATTGCAACAAAAAAAAAAAAGAAATTCTTGTGTGTTTGCACAAAGGAGATGACAGGATATCTGCACAGGATGTGTGCAAGAAATTCAGTCAGGATGTTGAATTTGTGATTGGCTGCATTTTGGAAATCAAGGCACCTCTGGCAGGTGGTGCACAGCCAAAGGATGCATAGCAACGTGAAGCAAGATACAAAATGATAAGGTCATAATATGTGTGAGACGGACGTCATGTGTTAGAGATTACATTATTTCTTCAAGTCGATTTAAACACATGTAATAAACGCGTTTTTAAAGCACATATAATGTAATAATGTCAGCATAAACACCACATAATCATGATCATGATAAGTTTTATTGCATTATAAAATATTTTTTATTTTAAAAGGATCCTGTTTTAATCTGCTGTTTTAATCTGCTTTTGCATATGTTTTTCACTTTTTTTTACATGCGTTTTATTAAAAAATTGAATTGAAATAATTTAATAGAAAATAGAATTCTAATAGAAAACTAAAAGTCAAACATTTAAAAAATATTTTTTATATCAAATATTTAAGGTAATTCTAAGTAAAAATTCCCACAATTTATATTTTGGTGAAAAATTTAGTTTTGTATTGAATTCACATAAAAAAAAATTTTTTTTTCTCTCAAAAATAGTTTGTCGGAATATTTATTTAGCTTAGGCCTGATAATTTGGTTCAAAAATGCATTAATAAAAAAAATATATTATTTTTTTTTTTTTATCTTTTTCTAAAAAAAACAAGGAAAAAAATAAGAAACAATTTACAATAAAAAAAGCTTTACAATAAAAATCACTTTTTAATAAAGCTTTGTAAAAAGCTTTTTTTATAAAAAAGCTTATTTATGAATATATATATATATTATAAAAATGATTAAAAACAAATTGTAAATGAGATTTGTAATAAATAAGACTTTTTTTTTTAAAAGCTTTTCACAAACATTTTTTTAATAAAAAATAAATTTAATTAAAAAAATAATAGTATAAAAAGCTTTTAAAAAGCTTCTAATACAAAAGCTTTTAATACAAAAGCTTTTAATACAAAAGCTTTTAATACAAAAGCTTTTAATACAAAAGCTTTAAATACAAAAGCTTTTAATACAAAAGCTTTTAATACAAAAGCTTTTAATACAAAAGCTTTTAATACAAAAGCTTTTAATATAAAAGCTTTTAATACAAAAGCTTTTAATACAAAAGCTCTTAATACAAATGCTTTTAATACAAAAGCTTTTAATACAAAAGCTTTTAATACAAAAGCTTTTAATACAAAAGCTTTTAATAAAAAAGCTTTTAATAAAAAATAAGCTTTTTAATAAAAAAAAAGTATTTTAATAAAAAAAAGTTTTTTTTTATTAAAAAAGGCTTCTTCGTAAAAAAGCTTTATAATAACTAGATAGAATAAAAAGATTTCTAATAAAAATAAATAAAATTAATAAAAAAGCTTTTTGATAAAAAAAATAATAAAAAATGCTTTTCATACAAAAAAATAAATTTAAAAAAATCATTTCCTATAACAAACTAAAGAAGTTTTTCTATAAATCAAAAAGCTTTTTATGAAGAAAACTTTTATTGAGTGAAAAAAGGTTTTTAAGTAAAAAAATCTTTTTTTTACTTAAAAAAAACACTTTAAAAAAGCTTTTAGAAAAGCTTTATTGTAATAACGAAAATTCAGAACAAACTTTTATTAAAAATACGTACATTTATTTTTAAAAAAATCTTTTAATCAAAAAAATAATTGTTTTGTTATTAAAAATTTTTTATAAAATATATAACAAACTAAAGAAGACTTTTTATAAATCAAAAATGTTTTTATAATGAAACTTTTTATTTAAAAAAGCATTTTTTATAGTAAAAAAAGCTTTTTTCTATTTAAAAACAAAAAACTGTAAAAAAAAGCTTTTACAAAATAATAATACAAAAAAATAATTTATAATAACAAATATTAAAAACAAACTTTTAATAAAAAAAATAGCTTAAGAAATATTTTTATAAAAAAAAATACTTAGACTAATTTTTTTTTTTAAAAAACTTTTTATCAAAAAATGTTTTCTTATTAACAAATTTATAAAAACATATAAAAAAAACTAAAATTTAATAAAAATGATTATAATAAATCAATAAAAAATATTTAACTTTTTATTTTTTTTTAAATATATAAAAATTATGAACGTAAACATAACAGCAGCCTATATAAGAATCCATCAATTTAATTTTGTATTTTATCAGATATATATTTCATGTGTATTAAGCCTGCCACACAGGCATACACCAAATCCATTTGCAGATTCACAATATTTGTACATTTCATTTATTGGGGCATTTTAAGCATTTAAAACGCGAATAAATAAAAACAGAAATAAACTCAATTATGGCAATTATTGGTTCGTTGCATGTCCGTGCGCGTGTTTTTCATTTTATTATTTATTATGTGTTATGCGATACGAAATGTATTTGTGAAATGCGGCTTTCATGATTTTATTAATTTGTAAATTGCACTAGTAACAATAACAACAACAAAAAGAAGAGCAATGCAAAACAATAAATAAATGACAGACAAAATGCATTAATTAAATTGAACAGTTTTGTTGAGCTACACTGATAGCGAAAGAAGTATTTAAAATATAATAATAATAATTTATAACATTTAAATAATATACTTAGTAAAAAAACAAAAATTAAGTTTTAGAATCATAAATATTGGTATAAAAAAAATTCTTATTAAAATAATATATAACAAAAACATATTTATTAATGATCATATTCATTGTAAACATCCTTAATTTAATAATATAATATAATAATAATAGTTTGGCGCTACAGTCCAGTATAGAACTTCGGCCGAGCTCTCTCACCATTTTGAGCTGTGCGTGTTATATTTGTACTCAAAGTGGTGGGACCTACAGTTTATTGCCGAATCCGAACGGCGGATGAGAGCTTTTCATAGGCAATGGTTTTACTCTCGTAGGTTTGCCATTTACTGACGACAAGTAGCGTGGTATAGAAAATGTTTCTATGAAAAGATGTTGTTAGCCCCAGTCCAGACTTGAACCGGGGACCTTTCGGCTCGCAGTCCAACGCACTAACCACTGAGCTACCGCGGCTACCCCTTAATTTCTTAATTTAATACTTTTTCATTTATCTCAGTCAAAATACATGGTTGGATAGAAAAGATTTGTTTGAATATGTTTGAATGTAATTAAAAAGTAATACGAAATTACCATACATGTATTAGGTATGAAATGTAATTAAATTATAATTGAAATTGAATTTATTTTTGTTCACGTGTAAACATTATTATATAGTCCAGCTGAATCTGTCGAATTTAAAATAAATATGTTACAATACCAACATAAAATATTAATTGCATTTGAATAAACATTTCTTGGTAATTTACTTGGTTAAAACTATGTTTCAAAACACAGAAAATGCTAATCAAATCTAAATACAACGTATGTTCGCAACGCTCGTCTTAATTCGATAATTTATCGACTGAAGAAGTTGGCAACGTTGTGCAGCATTTTCTACCGACGCCATCTTTTGCCATCCTTTGAACATATTGATGTTTAAAAACAAACAAAAAAAGAAATTGGATTTAAGTAAATGTATTCTTGCAACATTCTTCTAGTATACGAAGTTGGCACTCGTTGAGCAGAATTTTCTACCTACGTCTCTTTTTTCGTCGTTTGAAGTATGTATAGAGTCATTTTGAACATACTGATGTTTGAAATCAAACAAAACCAGTTGGGAAGGTTAGATCACATGGGAAATTTTAAAGTAGGTGTAATTATGATAGTTAGGATTATCAAAATTATAGTCGGTCTAAGCCGACTATAAATACCCTACACATATGTGTGGTTACCATTCAAAGTGATATATAGGTCACCAGGGTATACGAATCCTGAAAATAACTACAAACATTCAATCGCTGAAGAATTTCCATTCATTTGATACCCATATTTACAAATAGGTAGGTGTACCGAATTTCGATTTTTTTTTTGTGAACCACAAGTCTTTTCTCCGGAAAACTTTATTATCATGTATTTGAGCATGATGTCAATATATATTTGACCAAAAAAGTTTACCTAAGCACGTATACATAAAAATTGATCTTTATATGTACATTTTATATGAGGTATTTGAACATAAGTGGTCGGATCATAGGTCACAATGAACCGATCTCGCCAATTTTTTCGCACATACAGCGTAGGTATATTAGTAATCTAAGTTATAAGTTTCATTTATCTAGCTCTTTAATTTTAAAAGTAGTAGGGATTTCAACAGACAGACGGACAGACAGACGGACAGACAGACAGACAGACAGACAGACAGACAGACAGACAGACAGACAGACAGACAGACAGACGGACAGACAGACGGACAGACGGACATCGCTAAATCGACTCAGGAGGTCATGCTGATCAAGAATATATATACTTTTCCATACCGGAGATGCTTCCTTCTGGGTGTTACAAACGGCGTACCAAACTGAATATACCCTTTCACTCTTAGTGTAGGGTATAAAAACGAATTCAAATGTAAATAAAGGTATTCTTGCAGCTCTCTTCTTGTATATACTGTTGACACTCGGTGATCGGCATTTTCTGCGTATGTGTCTTTTGTTGTTCGTTGAGAAAACGTGTTCGCGTCGGTAATAATTATGTTATTTGTAAATTAAATAAATATATAAATTGTATTACAAATAGTAACAGAGTATAATATAGAAGAGTGCATCATTTCTGAAACTAATGTGAAAAAACCACAAATAAAAATCAGTGCGTCGATTTTCAAATAGAATTCGGCATGGTTTTTTATAAAAGCCACCGTGAATTCCTTGCCTACGCTATGTGCTGTACTGAGACCAACTGTAACTGTACCAAATATAAAACGAGCCTGGATCGTCTGGTTTAGCGTCTGCTGGTGCAATTGTGCACTCATTAATGCTGTCACTTGTACTTGCAGTTTTAAACGAATTATTTATTTATGCATTTAATAATTTGTATATGAATTCTAATTTTATAATTTTCCACTGTGCATGTTTAAAGATTTTTAACAAAAATAAATAAAAAAAAAACAACATTTTATTTTATTTTCAGGATATCTTTCCAAAAATATTTAAATATGTTTTTATGCAAACATACTACTTTTTGAACTGGAACAACTGATATGTTTCTCTGGAAACATAATAATATTTAGGTCGTTCAAAATCATGTTTTAATTTGAACATATTTATGTTTCGGTTCAAATATTTATTTTGTTTGGATGTAGTAATTATTATGTTTCCATTAGAACATACACCATTTTAACGGGCAACATTAAAATGTTTCCGGGATATTAAAATGTAGGTCAGAGCTCATTACAACCCTGTTTACAAATGATTTATCAGGCAATTATATATTATGTTTACTTAAAATTCCAAACATACATGTTATTGTCTGCAAAATTATGTTTGGGATAGCCCTTTTTTTGCAGCGTGTAGAAAATCGGTAGACATTTGGCCGGTTTTCGGCATACAATGGCGGAATTTGTATCAAAACCATACCTGTTATCTGCCATAGGTAGACGAGTTCGTGATTGTTGGGAAACAGTTTTTCCTATGATTCTAAGCAGACAAAGATGTAGTTTATACCAAATGATGACTATTTTCGGGGAGATATCTTTAAATTCCACAAATATTTGATAATCTGCAGTACGCTTTCCATAAATTTATTTTAATCTGTATAAAATTATGTAATTAAGTAGCCTGAAATATTCTGGAAAACATGGGGAACAATTTGTCTAAAACCAAAACAAAAATTTAAGCAGATTTAAGCCAGTTTAGAAACTCTTTTTCCAAAGTATTAAATAGACAAAGGCGGAGCTTGTTTTAATAGATAACTGTTTGTTTCTAATCTGCCTTAAGCCTTTCAAAAATTGCCTCTTCTATAAGTTTATTATCTACCATCGACTGTGTGAGATAGGTTGACTTTTTATTCCATTATATTCAATGTCTACCTTGAGGCAGCTATTTAGAATATGTAATAAACTAGCTGGACCCGTGCACGACTCGTGCCAAGATTTTGTGAATTCATAGATATAAAGCGATTTAATTAATATGAAAAAAATATTATTATTTTTTATATCAGGGGCCCGTACTTCGTTGTGGAAGTTTTTATTGGTTTTATAAATGTAGTAACCAAATAATAATTCTCCGCCAAAAAACTTTTCTCAAAGACAATTCAGATAGTAGAATATTTCGCAGTAGAATTTTTCCCAGTAGAAATCTTCGCCGTAAAATTCTTCCCCATAGAACGCTTGAGCGTAGAATTCTTCCCGGTAGAATTTTTCCCCGTAGAGTTTTTCCCAGTAAAAGTTTTAGTGTAGTTAGTTTTAATGTGGTGAGTTTTAGAGTGTTGAATTTTTAGTGTGGTGAGTTTTAGTGTGGTGGGTTTTAGTGTGGTGAGTTTTGGTGTGGTGAGTTTTAGTATGGTGAGTTTTAGTGTGGTGAATTTTTAGTGTAGTGAGTTTTATTGTGGTGAGTTTTAGTTCGGTGAGTTTTAGTGTGATGAGTTTTAGTGTGGTGAGTTTCGGTGTGGTGAGTTTGTAGTATGGTGAATTTTAGTGTGGTGAGTTTTAGTGTGGTGAATTTTTAGTGTTGTGAGTTTTAGTGTGGTGTGCTTTATTGTGTTGAGTTTTAGTGTGGTGAGTTTTAGTGTGATGAATTTTGGTGTGGTGAGTTTTAGTGTGGTGAGTTTTGGTGTGGTGAGTTTTAGTATGGTGAATTTTTAGTGTGGTGAGTTTTAGCGTGGTGAGTTTTATTGTGGTGAGTTTTAGTGTGGTGAGTTTTAGTGTGGTGAATTTTAGTTTTTTGTTTCATCTTTTTAGATTGTGTATGTGCTGAGTTATGTCGTTTTGAAAGTTTAGGTTGTATGGGAAATACCACGCCCTTTGTTCAATCCCTTTGTCAAATCCCATATATAGCCTATGACACCCTCCGGACTCCTTAGTATCCTGTGGAAAAATTTCAGTTAAATCGGTTCAGCGGTTTAGACGTGATGCTGGAACAAACAGACAGACAGACAGACAGACAGACTGACAGACGGACCAAGAGTTATATATATATAGATTGTCTGCCGACAACTATCTTTATATATTCCGCTAAAAATCTGCTACAAGACAGCTATAACATATAGAATACCAAAAATATTCTTTAAAACTGTCGTGGCACATACATATTTTTTTATATAACAATATCCCGCTTAAAATCTGCTGCCTTTTAATGAAATTTTAATGGTAAATTCGGCTGCTTGAGGCTTGCTTCCTTTCAACAATAAAGTCTTCCTTGAGATAGCTATTTTGAATATGTGAAACACATTTTATTTATCTACCTTCAACTGCCTTCCGATATTCTGCCGAATATATGGAAGAAAAAAAAACATAAATTGCCTGCGAAACACCAGCTGTAGAAAACCAGTTGTTTTGAATGAAAAACAAAATGCGTTAAATCTGCCAGAATACTGAGCTTTTGACAGACATTTTACAATCTATTTGCTAGTAACCTGCCGAATATTCTTTGACGTCCAATCGTTTTTTTTATAGCAGACAATCGAAGGATTTTGATACAAACTCTGGTTTTGTCTGCCGAAAACCTCCCGAGCAACCTTCCGCCTGTTATATGGCGTATATTTTATCCGTGGTTCCAGATACTTAGACTTTGTTATTATTATAAACTTTGATATCAATATAAATGTTGCTTTTTGTGTTGCGGGGCGTATGCGCAACATTATTTCAAAGGCACATTTTAAATAAACAAATATTTCAAAACCATTTCGCACAATATACAGCCCTTTTTTCTTTTTAATATTAACTCATAATAAGCCTTTTTATTAGAAAATATGACTAAGATAATAAAAATGTGCCCGCTCATATTTCAATAAATTCCAGCAGCAAGAAGGGCCATCTACAAAAGAAAAAATATCAAAAAACGTGCGCATAAAATATGAACTTGTTCGAAACATGTTATTTGCAGTTGAGCCTTTTCTAAAAATGTAGAAAAAGTCAAGCCAAAAAGCAGTAGAATAAATAATAAACAGGCGGAGAGACAAACAAAGAGGCAGAAATACAGACAGGCAGACAGTCAGAAGGACAAACAGATGGTGGCAACGAAATCACAACATTTGAATATGTCGCACACGCAGCAGCAGGCAACAAGAATAAGTAGGAGAGAATAAAAAATTCATAATTCAACAGACAAACTTTAGAAATCCAACCATTCATCTAGGCGGAAACGCTACCTCCTTGCCCAACAATGCAATACCAGCAACAGCTTTTAGCTTTTCACCCCCTCACCACCCAAATAAACAAAAAAAAACCTCCGCCCTGCACACACGCATGTGTGCTTTTGGCATCCCTGTGTACTATGTTTGTGTCGTCGTGACTAACGTTATTTATGTGTGCATTAATACTTTGCGGTATTAAAATATTAGACACCCTTTTTCGGGTACTTTGCGGCCCCCTAATTTGTTATACTTGCGTTGCGACGCCCGCTATACCCCGCCGTTCGAAAAGCAGCCACACTGTGCACCCCATATGCGGCACGCGTTGGAAAACTTTTTTTGAAAAAAGTTACGTGGTACAAGGTGGCATGTTCTATGCCAACGAAAAAGTGGAAAAAACACTCAAAGCCATTATCCTGCTCATTTTTTATATAGTTTGAGCCAAGTCATTAGTGAAATATTAATTTTTAAAGCTATAATTTATCATAGTTGGCTAACTATAATATATAGCTGGTTGACTATAATATTTCCGAAAAACAAGCTTTAATCTCTTCTCTAAAATTTCATAAATATTCCCAAGTTTAAAAATATCACAAGAGGTTTCATAGGTGTTGTGCTATTATTGGGAAAATACCTAGTTACTGCTATTATTATTATTATGATTGCTTTCGGATGTTCAGATTCTTGGTAGATTTGTCCATGTATACTCGTGCTGCTCTATTTACGCCTACCTAATAGGCCAGATCAAATATCATTGCGTAAGAGTATGAAACACACTGACGCATTTTTCCATACCAGATGCACACAGTAAGTAACTGCTTTAAAGGTTACCTAATGGGAAATGAGCTAAGTGATGACAAGATATTTCACAAAACCTTTGAAAAGGATCTATATTGTAAAACATTTTAAACCTATTTTTTCGATACTATATTATATAATTTCTTTGCGTCCTATTTGACCCCCCAATCAACAATTTACCTGACAGCTCACATACTGCCAAGTTTCTCGTAGGCATTTGAGGAGTATATACTCACCAGTAAAAACTAGTCGAAATCTTGTCGCTTACTGGTAGGATTTTGAAGAGTATATCCCCCGCCAATAAAACTAGTCAGAAACTGGTATGTTACTGCTAGTGATTTAAAGAGTAGATCCTTGCCAGTAAAACTAATCAAAAACTGGTCAAAAACTAGTCGGTTAGTTGTATGGATTTGAACAGTAGATACTAAACTACTCAAAAACTGGTCAAAAACTGCACCTAGAAAAAAAAGTATAAAATCAATATTTTTTTGCCATTAAACTTAGTCAATAGGATACATTATTATTATAATAGGTAAATCCCATTAAATACTACAAAATACTATTAAATACTATTATAATTTTTTCTGTTTATGTGAAAATATTTATATTTTGTATACTATTGATTCAATAACTGTCCTATTGAGCAATTTGAATAGAATTTTTTTTTTGAGTGTGGTATATCTCGGATAAAACTAGTCAAAAACTGGCTGGTTACTAAAATGAATTTGAAGAAAAGATCCCTGCCTGTAAAACTAAATAATAACTGTTCGGTTACTAGTAGGGAAATTCCCAGAAACTAAAGTTTTTTAAAGGCTAGTGCGTGACATTTCCTGCGAGTTACTCGACAAGTGACTAGTAAGTAAAACTAGCCGGCCTCAGCAGTCCAGAGGTAGCGCGCTGGACTTGCATTCTGAAGTTATCGGGTTCGAATCCCGGCTTGGGCACAAAATCGTAGGGAATAGATTTCACAGTACAATGGATATAGTCTGTCTGAGTGCTGTGGATCTTAGTAGATATTCCAAAAAAAAAAAAAAAAAAAAAGAAAAACTGGCTGGATGCTGGTAGGAATTGGTTCTTAAGCCGTTATTGAAATATTTTAAAAATAAATATTGAATTGACATACATAAAATTGACATACAAGAGGAAATCATTTTATAACACCAGGCTACAAAAACCAAAAAAAACCAGTTGGGAAGGTTAGATCACATGGGAAATTTTAAAGTAGGTGTAATTATGATAGTTAGGATTATCAAAATTATAGTCGGTCTAAGCCGACTATAAATACCCTACACATATGTGTGGTTACCATTCAAAGTGATATATAGGTCACCAGGGTATACGAATCCTGAAAATAATTACAAACATTCAATCGCTGAAGAATTTCCATTCATTTGATACCCATATTTACAAATGGGTAGGTGTACCGAATTTCGATTTTTTTTTTTGTGAACCACAAGTCTTTTCGCCGGAAAACATTATTATCATGTATTTGAGCATGACATCAATATATATTTGACCAAAAAAGTTTACCTAAGCACGTATACGTAAGAATTGATCATTTTATGTACATTTACAGCGTAGGTATATTAGTAATCTAAGTTATAAGTTTCATTTATCTAGCTCTTCAATTTTAAAAGTAGTAGGGATTTCAACAGACAGACAGACGGACAGACAGACAGACAGACGGACAGACAGACAGACAGACAGACGGACAGACAGACGGGCAGACGGACATCGCTAAATCGACTCAGGAGGTCATGCTGATCAAGAATATATATATATATATATACTTTTCCATACCGGAGATGCTTCCTTCTGGGTGTTACAAACGGCGTACCAAACTGAATATACCCTTTCACTCTTAGTGTAGGGTATAAAAAAAAATTGAAAACTAAAAAAATCGATAACGTTCGTTCACCGTTTTTCTGGACCAATTCGTTTGCGGTTTTAAATTGCATTTAAAATGCAAGTGTGTACCACATTTTGAAATAATTTCAAAAAATATATTTTTGCGTCACTTTCAAAAACAATTGAATGCATCTTGTAGCAGAAACCCTATTGATCGTGAATTCGAAAACCGCTTCGCGATATCAATTCGCGACCGGGTTTTACTTGCATTTGAAGTGCAATTGCATATCACTTTTTAATATTTAGAAAATGTTATATTTTTTTGCGTCACTTTTAAAAACCATGGATGGGATCTTGTAGCAGAATCCTCATAGATGGATGTATTCGAAAAACGATTCACGACTACGATTCGCAGAATTACGTATACAATAAATCCAATTGATTATATTGAATGTTATATTTTAAAATCTAATGTTACTCACAATGAGTATTTTATGATTTTTTTAAATATAAGTAAAACCCGTATACGAGTTCCTATCGCGAATAGGTTTTCGAATTTATCATCTGTAAGGTTTCAGCTACAATATCCTATCCATGGTTTTTAAAAGTGACGCAAAAAAATATAACATTTTCTAAATATTAAAAAGTGATATGCACTTAAAATACATGTAAAAACTCGTATAGGAATTAATATTGCAAAGCGGTTTTCGACTTCGTCATCTGTGAGGTTTCTGCTACAAGATCCCATTAATGGTTTTTAAAAGTGACGCAAAAAATATAACATTTTCTAAATATTAAAAAGTGATATGCAATTGCATTTCAAATGCATGTAAAACCCGCTTAGGAATTGATATCGCAAAACGGTTTTCGAATTCACGAAAATGAGGTGACAGTGACGCAAAAACAGTATTTTTTGAAATTATTTCAAAATATGGTACACACTTGCATTTTAAATGCAATTTAAAACCCGAATTGATCCAGAAAAACGGTGAACGCACATATCCCTGGATTGGTCTCTAGTTTCACGTACATGTGGATTTTTTCCAGTGTGCAAAGTACAGTCGCACGGTGTAATAATTGGAAAATAAGGTTTACAAACATAATTTGATATCCGACAGTTTCTTATTGAAGGCTTGGCATGAACGCTCGTGGTGATATGAACCAAAACGTTGTAAGAAGCAGATCCACAGTAAAGTAGATATAATATGTCTAAGCGCTGTGGATCTTAGTAGATATGTCCAAAAAACGAGAGATTGTAAGCACAAAACGGATTCATTTAAATGCTTTATGAAAATTAATAATATTTTGATTGCCAATATAAAATGAAATATTGTACAATTTTTAATGTTACTTTATTGAAAAAGTACAAGTAAAGATTATGAAAACCTTTTAAAGTGTCATATGCGGTAGTAGAAATGATGCTAGGTCATAACGGGATAACTAATTGTATGACCAACATTATCTGGTCATTGTCTTTTCTTTCCTAATAGGCTAAATTTTTGTGAAATTGTGAAAACCCAAGAAATATGCTCGTATTTTGGATAAATCAAACTCTTATGCATATAATTGACTTTTTTTTAATTGCTATAACGAAAAATATATAGATTATATATTTTATATATTTTACGATAAAATAAATGCAAAATATTCGAGTACATTTTCAGATAGTTTGTTGCAGATAAATAATGTGGTACTATTGTTTTTATTGTCTTTCAACTAAAATATAATATTTTGTAATGCTTCTAAAGTATTATGAATTCTGCAAGTATATTAATACTTGAGGAATATTTATTAAGTATTATGTATTCCTGAAATAATTTAACTAACATTTTTACTGAAAATAACAATGAAATCATCGATGCCGGTCGATGATTAGTTATAACACATTTCCTACTGGGTGTCTGTCAAGTAGTTGCGTGTGTGTGTGCACACAGCTGTGAATATTCAAAGTCGAGCAGAGTCGTTCGTGTCTCTTGTGTGAATGTGTGTTGGAGAGAGGGAGGTAGGTTGAGTTTTTGTGTCACCGTTAGTGAAAAAGGAAACAGCAGAATCGAAGGAAGCAGTAACAGCACAAAAATCAAATATATATATATTTTTTTTGCATAACAATTACACTGATTGCTTTTTCTACGAATATTTTATGTTTGATATCGGTTTTTTTTTATTCTATTTTGGTCATTCATCGACTTGAGTTGAGTTTTACAATTTACTGCGGTGTGCCGAAGAACATAGATCGATGACAAAAGAGCCTAATTAGAGCTAAGTAAGAATTCCGTTTCCTGACTGGTGCGTGTTCTAAAAAGAGCTACTACTACTATTTATTTTAATTGGTATAATTTATCATGTCGCTTGTTAAAAATTTTAATTGATTGAATTATAGATTTTTGTTGTTTGGTTTTACTTTACAGTCGACAAATTGTTGGGGAGGCGTTGAAAATAAATTATAATTGCAGAGGAGGTTAACAGGATGTCGAAAGGTAATAAATTATTTAAATAAATAATTCTTTCTCTTTAATTGATGTTTATTTTTAAGGAAAACTTAATTATTTATGTTGCCATTTTTAGTGAATATTTGAATTTTAAGTGAATATTTTCATTTGACAGTAAAATAGTAATTTTTTGAAATTAGAGTGTTATTTTTAATTGTTAGTGACAATTTTAATTTTGAAAAAATTTTAATTTTTGAGTGAAAATGTGAGTTTTTAGAAAATTTTCCGACTTATGAGTACAAACTAAAATTTCAAGATTAAGTTGAATTTTAATTAAAATAGTGATTTTTTTAACTTGAGTGAAAATTTGAATTTTGAATGAAAATTTGAATTTTGAGTGAAAATTTGAATTTTGAGTGAAAATTTGATTTTTCAGTAAAAATTTGTATTTTGTGTGAAAATTGGAATTTTCAGTAAAAATTTGTATTTTGAGTAAAAAATTTGAATTTTGAGTGAAAAAGTGAGTTCTTAGTAAACTTTCGGACTAATGGTAAAAACTTAAATTTTGAGTTAAAGTTTGAATTTTTAGTAAAATTTTTAGCTTGAGTGAAAATTGGAATTTTGAGTGAAAATTTAAATTTTGAGTAAAAATTTGAATATTGAGTATAAATTTAATATTTGAGTAAAATTTAGAATTGTGAGTGAAAATTTGAATTTTGAGTGAACAATTTAATTTTGAGTTAAATTTTGAGTTAAAGTTTGAATTTTTAGTAAAATTTTGAATTTTTAGTAAAATTTTTAGCTTGAGTGAAAATTGGAATTTTGAGTGAAAATTTAAATTTTGAGTAAAAATTTGAATACTTAGTATAAATTTAATATTTGAGTAAAATTTAGAATTGTGAGTGAAAATTTGAATTTTGAGTGAACAATTTAATTTTGAGTAAAATTTTGAGTTAAAGTTTGAATTTTTAGTAAAATTTTGAATTTTTAGTAAAATTTTTAGCTTGAGTGAAAATTGGAATTTTGAGTGAAAATTTAAATTTTGAGTAAAAATTTGAATATTGAGTATAAATTTAATATTTGAGTAAAATTTAGAATTGTGAGTGAAAATTTGAATTTTGAGTGAACAATTTAATTTTGAGTTAAATTTTGAGTTAAAGTTTGAATTTTTAGTAAAATTTTGAATTTTTAGTAAAATTTTTAGCTTGAGTGAAAATTGGAATTTTGAGTGAAAATTTAAATTTTGAGTAAAAATTTGAATATTGAGTATACATTTAATATTTGAGTAAAATTTAAAATTGTGATGGAAATTTGAATTTTGAGTGAACAATTTAATTTTGAGTTAAATTTTGAGCTAAAGTTTGAATTTTTAGTAAAATTTTGAATTTTTAGTAAAATTTTTAGCTTGAGTGAAAATTATAATTTTGAGTGAAAATTTAAATTTTGAGTAAAAATTTGAATATTGAGTATATATTTAATATTTGAGTAAAATTTAGAATTGTGAGTGAAAATTTGAATTTTGAGTGAACAATTTAATTTTGAGTTAAATTTTGAGTTATAGTTTGAATTTTTAGTAAAATTTTGAATTTTAAGTAAAATTTTTAGCTTGAGTGAAAATTGGAATTTTGAGTGAAAATTTAAATTTTGAGTAAAAATTTGAATATTGAGTATAAATTTAATATTTGAGTAAAATTTAGCATTGTGAGTGAAAATTTGAATTTTCAATAAAAATTTGAATTTTGAGTGAAAAATTTAATTTTGAGTGAAAACGTAAGTTCCTAGACTAATGAGTAAAAACTTAAATTTTAAGTTAAGATTGAATTTTGATTATGTGATTTTTTTATAATTTTTACTTTGAGTGAAAATTTTAATATTGAGTAAAAATTTGAACTTGTATGAAATTTTAAATTATGAGTGAACATTTTAATTATTAGTAAAAATTTTAATTTTTAGTTAAAGTTTTAATTTTAAGTAAACATGTGATTTTTCAATAAAATTTGGAACGTTTGAGTGAAAATTTGAATTGTGAGTGAAAATTTTAATTTAGAGTAAAAATTTAAACTTTGAAATTTTGAATTGTGAGTGAAAATTTTGAGTGAAATGAAATGTCCTGTCAGAGCATCACGAGAGAACGAACAGAAGGATTTGCCAGATTCTTTTTGTATTTTGTTCGTGTCAATGCAAGACTGGTTTGGAAAAAGATAAAAATAAAAATTTGACCCATGAAATTTGGACAGGTTGTACATATTCCGACGAAGGCGCGGTATATGAAATTCGCCTCATAAGAACGGGTGTGGCAAAACTGAACTCTTAATTCATAATATCGGTGTAATTAAGATAGCCACGTTCATGATTGTGACGTGGCAAAGGGACGTGGCACCTCCCATAGAACCATGTCTTTAAAAATGCTATAACTCTTCACCTACTAAGAGCATATTTAAAAAATCGAAACAAGGGAACATAAAGGGTTTCTCAACAGGAACGCTACAAAAGTAGAGCGACAGGGACAGCAAACGACGCCATATTTCTTGCCGCTCTTTCAACATTTTGCTTCAGTAAGGTTTGCCATTTCATGATGAAAAGATATACGAGCCAACAACGAGTCGAAATTATTAAAATTTACTACCGAAATTCGGAGTCACGAAATGGTCCAGTCGATTGGCCGCCTCGGTTGTGCGATTTGACGCCATTAGACTATTTCCTGTGGGGCTACGTAAAGTCTATGGTCTTTGCCAACAAGCTAGCGACGATTGATGAACTTCGTACGAATATTGAACGTGAAATTGCAGCAGTATCGGCCAATTTATGCTTGAAACCCGTCGAATATTGGATTCAGCGTCTGGAAAAGAAATCGAGTTCCATACAAAATGGCATCAACCGTACTTTTACAGGAATAAAGAATTTCATTGATATCCAAAACCGTTTTTGTTTTATTTAAAAAAAAAACTTTTGTATTGTAGCGCTCTTATTGAAAAACCCTTTATTAAACATTGTAATCGTCACGTAGAATGTGGGCGAAAAAAGGGCATGGCACTACGTTTAATGTGGGCGGAAAAAATATCGACGTAGGCATGCACTAAAAAGGGAAAAAGGGGCGTTAATATATCCACACTTTATAAACGATATAGTTGTCTAACTACAAAAACTTCGCACGGGTCCAGCTATATAGATATAATTTTCTATTCAAGTGAATTTGAAATGAACATTTGAAATATTATTGAATAGGGATATTTGAATAAAATGTTTAAATTTTGTATTAAAAACTGATCTTTTCTTTAACAAATTGGAATACTTTGGAATTTTGTGTAATTTCTCATTTTAAGTTTTTGATGAACATTTTGTTTTCCATTGAAAAAAATAAATGCTTATAAAATATTTGGCTTTTAATAAAAGTTTTTTAATTTTTGTAATATTTTGAAATGTTCTTCTTTTATTATTTTTGAAAATTTCAGCTGGACATGTTGTAAATTAAATATTCACTGTCATATATTCACGTCACTGTCATGCCAAAGGGGCGAATGTGCATTTTTAAAAATGTTGGGAAATCAAATTTTAAAGTTTGAAGTGCTTTAAAAATTAGCCAAATTTATATTTTTTTAAATTTTTTCTGTTATTTTGGTTTATTCGTCAATTATTTATATGTATATAAAATATCTTTAGATTTGGACAACCTACTGAATTATAAATACGGATTTAGTAAAGCTATATCCTGATAAAAACGCAAATATTTTTGTTTTTTATACTATAACTTTTTATTCGCGCTGGATAAAATAGTAATGTAGAGACATTAATTGTCAAAATATTTATAATCAATAATGCAGATCGATAGGTGCTTTGAAAACAAATAATAATTGCCTTTACATCGCTATTTTATCTTGTACCATTAAAGAGTTATTGCAAAAAAACGAAAAGATTCGCCCTTTTGGCATGACAAGGTTTTCAATTTAATCCAATTTCTTCGATTTTTTGCTATATTTTTTATTGGTGCAAGATAAAATAGTGGTGTAAAGGTATTAATTGTTTGCTTTTAAATCACCTATCGATCTGCATCATTAATTAAAAATATTTTGCCAAACATTAATTTGCCATTTGTAATTTTCAGGAAAAAATGTTTGGCAAAATATTTTTAAATAATGATGCCAATCGATAGGTGCTTTAAAAACAAATAATTAATACCATTACACCACTATTTTATCTTGCACCAATAAAAAAAGTATAGCAAAAAAACGAAGAAATTGGAAAAAATTGAAAATCTTGTCATGCCAAAAGGGCGAATCTTTTCGTTTTTTGCTATTACTCTTTAATGGTACAAGATAAAATAGTGATATAAAGGCAATTATTATTTGTTTTCAAAGCACCTATCTATCTACATTATTAATTATAAATATTTTGCCAAAATTTTTTCTTGCAAATAACAAATGGCAAATTAATGTTTGCCAAAATATTTTTAATCAATGATGCAGATCGATAGGTGCTTTGAAAAAAATAATAAAAGCCTTTACACAACTATTTTATCTTATACCAATAAAAAGTTATGGCGAAAAAACGAAAAGATTCGCCCTTTTGGCATGACAAGATTTTCAAATTTTCAAATTCGCCCTTTTGGTTTTGTCTTTTGTGGCTATAAATATCCAACAAAATGACACGCGATCATACTTGAGGATAAACTACATTCAAAAATGTAAAAAAAACGCAAATGTCAAAAATTTCACATTCACCCCTTTGGCATAAAATTCTATAAATATTTAAAACAGCAAAGTAGTTTCTTTTCAATATTATTTTTTAATTTAAATTTTTTTGCTATCATAAAAAGTCTGCTCAAAATAACCACATTACACCTGTGTTAGCCTTCAACCGAAATTCGGTAGTTGCTTCCGACACACACAACACATTACCGCAGTCCTCACAACTTCCCTTGTGATTTAATCAAAAAACACATTTTTCTCATCATTTTTTTTTTTTGGCTCACTCTTTTTGAAATGAATACAACTTTTGTTCATAGAATTTTCATGCATGAGTTTTTGCCACAATATGGTCGGTTACATTTGTTTTATTTTCCCAAATGCTTACCACGAACTACCTACATATCTACCTACCAAACCTAAAAACATTTGGCACATGTGTGGTTTATTTTTACGCGGCTTTGTGTTTAAACGAATTGTTTTCATTTGCGTCTTTCGTAATACGGCATGGGCGCAAATGGCACGGTACCTGTTACATTTGCGTTTGACAAAAGTTTTATAAATTTTATTTGTTTTATTTATAAATTTCAAATTAAAATTCAAATAAAAAGTAGACAAAAAAAAAATTAAACTTTTCATATCCATCAAGTGTCAAAGTACCGCGACGCATTTATTTGTTGCGCGAAATATGAATTTTTAGAAATATATACTTTTTTTTATTTTATATATTAAGTTTTTATACAAATTCGTGCAGAATTAAGTTGACGCCATAAATTAAGTTTTCTCGTAAATTGAAATTGCCTGATGTCAGTTTTTATTTTCCGAATGGTTTTGATTGACGTCTGTGACATTTTGCGTGAATTTTTTATATTTTATTAATGTGCAGACATTTAATATTCTGACAGCATTTGCCAATCAATGTGGGTTTTGTGATTTTAATTTTTAAAGTCTTATTTATGGGCAACACTCACTTAATATTACTTTTATGGTACTGCATTTAAGTATTTTCATTATTTATAGGCTTTGATTTGCTGTGAAAACATAAAAATTCACTGGGTTATGTCTGTATTATTTGACCTATAGTAAAAAAGCATATGCAATATTTATCTATAATCTTTATAGCGCCATTTTTATATTTTAAACATGCCATATGCAATAGAAAAATCTATGTTTATGATTTTCTTTGTGGTATGATTTGAAATTGTATGTATGAAATAAGAAATCTTTCAATTTTCCTTGATTTAACTTATGTTCGAAATCGTATTGTTATTTAAAATTGATATTATTTATTTTCTATTGTTCCAAAATTTGATTTTATAATACGAACCCAGATAGCAAACGTGCGTCGCACAAAAAATCATGTTGTGCGGACTCACTTCGTGCGTGCTATAAGCAAAATGAACACACAACGTGCGGTCGCACGACATGAGTGCGTAGTGAGAGCTGTGTGCGAGCACACAAATATCACAAAACTCGCATTAGTGCGGGCGCACGACGTGATTGCAAAGTGAGATCATAGTGCGAGCACTCAAAAGCATATAAAATCGGGCGCACGACATGAGTACGTAGTGCGAGCATAGTTCGAGCACACAAAAATCATTAAACTCGCATTCATGCGACTAGTATAGTGCAAAGTTCAAAGGTATGTTTTTCAAATTGTCATTGATTTTACAAACAATAAAATAAATATTTATTATTTTTGATCAAATCAACACGTTGCAACGATTGAATTAGCACCATAAGTATACGACATCATCGATCGGAAAGATATAATACATCGTATATATTAAATATTTAACAAATTCTCCTTCGCTTCCTTGGGCAGCAAACATACGTCTCGCGTGATCTGCATCCTACCAACACCGACATATTGGACAAGTTTCCAACCGCAAAGCATATGCGATATGCTACACAATGTGGATAATGGAGGAGGAGGTGTAGCCGGCGGCATCGTTAAAGCCATCTAATTGTATTTCATATTTAATAATATTGATTTGTTTGTTATTTGTTTTAATATAAATGACATCAAAATGTTTCTACAGTTTTCTAAATATTAAAAATAATGTCAAACTAAATTCTATATTTTTTAATTTTTGTTATTCTGTTTTGGTCGCACTCGTGTGAGCAATATGAGACTATTATGAGTCTACTTTTTTTCGGCATACCAGTTTTTAGCATGCGTGCTGGCAATATGAGGTTCATATGCGCCTCACAAAATTTTCTCGCACTCGTGCGACTAGTCTCAAATGCGGCGCATACTATTTTTTTCAGCATTCGTGCGAGCTATATGAGGCTCATATGCTCCTCACACATTTTGCTCGCACTCGCGCGACTATATTGAGGCGCATATGAATCTCATGCTACTGATTTTTTAAATTTCGTACGCACTCGTGCGACTGTATTGATGCTCAAATGCGACTAACAAATGTCTCGCACTAGTGCGAGCGTATTGAGTCTCTATTGCGGACACACGATTGCTACTCTGTGCGCGCACGCATGCGACTTTTTTATCAGTCGTGCGCTCACAGTGCAGGCACAATGTGAGCATTTTGCTATCTGGGAAATTAGGTATTTAAAACGAATTCAATTGAATTCAAGTTTTTTTTTTTTTAATGAATATAATTTCATTTCGGGTTTCAAATATTTCAGTTTTCAAAAGTAAGTTTCAGAACATGCCCTTATGTGTTATGATTTCGTAAAATATCCCTCTTACTGATGAAAAAAATTTATAAAGAGCGATATTGTTATTTTGGTGGTCACTTCAAAAGGTATATCTTTTTTCATCAATGATGAAAAAAAGATATTTATCAGTAGTGAGCAAAAAATTCCATGGACAATGTGAGTGAAATAAATAAATTAACATCTTCGAACCCTGGTTTTAACGCAATTTTAATTTGACAGTTCACAGTACCAAGTGAAATTTTTTATTTAAAAAATAGTTCAGCACAAGGTCTACCTCAATTTGTATTTAAATTATTATATTTTTTATATTTTTGAAGTTAACCGTCGCACAGTGGTATCGAAAGTTTTTCTTCGGTCAAAACTTTATATCTTTTGATGTAGTGAATATTTTTGAATTAGTCTTTTATTTTGTTTGATTAGAAATTGAAGAAATATGAAATATGATTTTAAGTTACTAAACATAAAAATCGGCATTTAAGATTTAGCTGCATAATAAGCCAAAGTTGAACTTTTTTTGTTTTTGGCATTTAGTATTTAAAAACAAAATTCTTATAATATGTTTTTTATTAACTAATATTTGACATGATTTATAATTAAGATATTCAAAAATATTTTTTTTTAGTTTGAAATTTTGAATCTTCTAAAATTTTTGAAAAGTGTTCATTTTTGAATTCGTTTTTTTCACTTTGAGTTCTAAGAGTTTTGAAGATATTGTACTCAGGCTACATTTTTTCAAATAGGTACTGGATATATTCTCATTATTTTTCTGAAAGAAATGATTCTTTCAAAGTTTTAGTTTGTATTCTATGGATGACATATATGAAGTTTTATTTTATTAGCAAATTATAAAAATGTTTAATTTTATAATACAACCGTAATAACCGTCTAAATTGGTCAATAGGACAGGTATTGTTTCAAAAATATACAAAAAATAAATATTTTCAAATAAACTCAAGAATAATTAATGATTAACGATTAAAATAATAATTTGTGCTATTGACTATTTTTAATACAGTAACCTATAATTTTTTGTTAATTTTCACTGAGTGTAGTAAGAATTATGAGAATTATTATTCCAATATATTGGCAGTAAATATAAAGTATTCGATTTTCAAATGCATTCTTAATTTCATTTAAATTTTAAATAAAAATATTTCAATTTTGCAAAAAATCTTCAACATTTTTTTAACTAAATCAAATCAAACTTTTCGCTGCAATAATTCTTAATTAAATTCTTTGAACATTGAACCATTTCTGTGCGACGAACAACCACACAACTCACTGACGGTAATTCTCAAAGCAAAGTAGGCAGTCAGTCAGGCAGTCAGTGAATCGTCCTTTTTAACTTCAGACTGTGCTTAATGGTCCTTAAGTTTTGCAGACAAAGCTGCCAAAAAGGACGAAAAGATTTCCTTAGCATAGCAAACATGTTTTTACTCAAGCAAAAGGATACTTGACGCACAGCAGTCAGTCTAGTGCAAGCACAAGAACGAGAAAGAAAATTAAAAGGATGCCAGCCCAAAGGACGACGCATATTTTGCATTTCATTACCGCAAAAGAAAAACCTTTTTAACTTTTATTTATTTTTGTTATAATAAATTTTCTTAAATTCAAAAAGGATAAAAAAACAGAAAAGGATTAATTTGCTACTAAACAACAAGGAGTAGTGCATGAAAATCTTTTTGTTGTTTGGAGCTTTTAAAAATAATGAGTTTTGTGCTGTGATTAAATTGCAGTCGTTTTACTCGCGCCGCCGGCAGAGCAAAATTCTAAAGCATTTCCGGTGCACAACCGGAAGTCCAGCGAAAGCTAAAGTTGAAGAGGTTTTTGAAGAGTGTGTGTGTGTATTTCTCTTTGTCTGTGTAGTAAAACCGCTTAAGTCATTTACGCACATGAATATTTTATTTGGCATTTAGACTACTCATAGCACAATCCATCTGTGTGAAGGAGAAGACACTCGCCAAAATGTGGCGACATCATCTGAAGTGTAGCAGTGTAGGTGGGGATTGTTGGGATGTTGTGGTGTCGTTTGTCTGACAGCACTTAATGCCCTCAGTTACCGTTATTACTAAGTAGTCTCAGCGTGTATGTTAATGTAGTAAGTAGTATGTGTTCATTTAGCAGCGCTCTCTTCTGAGAGTTTGAACGTTCCCAGCGGAAAATACCAATTAATTTTAGATATTAATTGGGTGATTAAATCCATTGCCTTAATATGTGCTGCAAATGTTTTTGCCAAATCGTGCACTACATTTCATTTTAGTTTTTTTAATCATCGAGTTTTCAGGCCTGACGGTTGTCAATATCCAATCAGCTCCGAAAAAGTGCGACGCTACGATTCCTGCCAATTAGTGACCCATTCATTATGTTCTTCGTTCTTGAAGGTAATGGAGAACGTACACAGAAAAAAATAATCGACCTAAATACAGCAATCAAAATTAATTGTACACCATTCACTGGTCTAGCAATGATATTTTTGCCTTTCTCATGTATTGAGATTGTATTCTTATAATTCTTTTTTAGTTTATTAAAAAAGAATAATATAAATTCTTGTGAAAGTATATAACAAATATACTTTTCTGATGATTAAATATGCAACTTTTGCCATCATCATCATTTTCAACGACACCAATAGAGTATGATCAAACTCTATAAGTGTTTCTTTTGACATGAACCAAATGTGAACTGATATGCGCGCCAACCGCCAACTCAAAATTCTAATTCTAAACAAATTCCACCAATTTCACGAATTCCACTAAATTCACCAGCGCTGTAAGCGAGTACACGAACACACACCTCGCACTGTTATAGCGACCACGCACTGCTACAACGACCACTCACTGCTATAGCGACCACGCACTGCTATAACATCAACGCGGTATGCGAATACACATAGCTGTTGCCAGCAAATGCGATTGCTAATATGATGAATGTTTACGCTAATACAATTAATAATTTAGTCGGCGCAGTTTTAGCAATAATTTGATTGTGTTGATGAACGTTTTTGGCTATATTTACGAATTTTTTTTTGTGTAACAAACTTCAACCATGTAAATTATATGAACCTCGACGAATTACTAAGTAAATGGCAATATAATTTCTGTTCACGGGTGGTATGGCGATCATCTCCGAAAATGTTATAATTGAATTCATCTATTCGATGAAAGTAAAGTTGTATCTGAGTCAATTTTGTTGATTGAAGACCTCATCGTATTTTTATGGGGAACATTTTTGCCACAGAGAGTAAGTATGACAGTTCTCTCAAGAGTTCAGGCGGTATGTCACATAAGTAGGGTTCAAATTTGAAAAAAATAAGGTTATAGGATAGAGTTAGGAATATGATGTCATAGTAATATTTATAATTAGTCTATTTATAATTAGTAGGGTTAAAACTCGAAAAACGAGGGTTATAGAAAAGCGTGCGGAGATGATAAACAACATTGCTGAAGAAAGCAATCCTGTATATTTTGAAATTCAAATATTTTGTGTACTGTTTTTAACTACCCTAATTGTTAATATATGACCCCAAATTATCAGAAACCCAGGGCAGCTCGAATCTAGAGTAAACTTTAGATTCGAGTTCAGCGATCCCATCTTACCCTAAAACCGTAATCAAATCGGAAGATGGTATTTTGTGTTGCACTGTGTTTTAGGTAATTTTTTTTACTCGGATTTGTTTATCGAGTTTTCTTCAGGATCGTTTAATACGTGTGCCAATGGATAATGTTCTTTGAGAACAGATGTTTATCAATTCTGGAGTTCCGCAGTGTTCTATTCTATTCCCGTCTCTATTTTTGGTTTTTATCAATGAATTTCTGTCACTGAACCTGAACACAGTTCATTCCTTTGCAGATGGCAGCCACATTTGTCATTTAAATTCATTTACAAGCGTCCAAACTCTTTAATGATTGATATGAATGACACACTCAATAATGATCTTAAAACAATCACCGAATGGCGTTTTGCAAATATAATTGATTTTAATGCAAGAAAGACCTAATGTTGTAGATTAACCCCTCCCTTCCCACAATATAGATGCTGTGGAAACTGCGGCGTCAGCTGTTCTTGACGTTCCGAATACACCTTCCGAATACACCTGACTTATTTTTTATCGAATTAAATTAAAAATAAGAGAGGTCGAAAGCTTGCACATTCACTACAATTATTTTTTCTTCATTACCTATTTTATAAATATTTTAATTTTTTTCACGTTTTTAAATGTTGCTTTACTTTGAGCCATTAATACTTAGGATTAACATGAAATTTTCCTTCACATTTTGCTGCATTATTCAAAAATTGTTGTAATAATTGAGCATGGGTTTGTTTGTGCTTTGCTTTCACCGTTACATGTGTTTTTGTAACAACATCACAAGTGTGACCATATGTTCACACTAGGATGATTCGGGTTAATTAAATGTCACCTCCATTGGACTGATCACCTATTTGATGTTACAAACACGGTGTAAGACAGACTATGCCACTGCCGGCATCACCATTATTCGGCCTATGATTGAATAGAATTCCAACATTTCGGAAGAGGATTTAGAAGCCTCTATGGATCAATACAACAACGTGCGACATATCATCACTGTCTACCAAAGAGGCGAATGTGCATTTTTAAAAATGTTGGGAAATCAAATTTTAAAGTTTGAAGTGCTTTAAAATGAGTAAAATTTATATATTTTTTCATTTTTTTTATTATTTTAGTTTAATCAACATATCTTTGATTTTGGATAACTTACTGAATTATAAACACGGATTTTGTGTGGCTACAGCCTGATCAAAACTTAAAATTTGTTGTTTTTATGCTATAACTCTGTATTTGCTCAAGTCAAAATAATGATGTGAAGGCATTAATTGTTTGTTTTTAAATCACCTATCTGTTGGCATCATTATTTAAAAATAATTTGCTAAACAATAATTTTGCTTTTTTTATTTGCAAGAAAAATGTTTTGCAAAATATTTTTAAATAATAATGCCAATCGATACGTGCTTTAAAAATAGACAATTAATGCCTTTACACCCACTATTTTATCTTGTACCAATAAAGAGTTATGCAAAAAAAACGCAAAAATTTGAAAAATTGAAAATCTAGTCATGCCAAAAGGGCGAATCTTTTCGTTGTTTTGCTATAACTCTTTATTGATGCAAGATAAAATAGTGATGAAAAGGCATTAATTGGTTGTTTCAAAGCACCTATCGATTGGCATCATTATTTAAAGTTAATTTTGTAAATATTAATTTGTAATTTGCCAGAAAAATGTTTGACAAAATATTTTTAAATAATAATGCCTTTACATCACTATTTTATCTTGCAACAATAAAGAATTATAGCAAAAAAAAATAAAAGATTCGCCCTATTGGCATGACAAGATTTTTCAATTTATCGAATTCGCCCTTTTGGTTTTGTCTTTTGTGGATTCAAATATGCAACAAAACCACACACGATTTTGACACAGTATACTTGA
This sequence comes from Dryomyza anilis, assembly GCA_951804985.1. Classification (NCBI taxonomy): domain Eukaryota; kingdom Metazoa; phylum Arthropoda; class Insecta; order Diptera; family Dryomyzidae; genus Dryomyza; species Dryomyza anilis. Next base: position 69,430,182 of record OX638132.1, read on the forward strand.
GAAAAACCACATTCAAATATCAAAAATTACACATATAGTAACGATGATAGTAACGATAAATGCTCTTGAAGTCTGTTTTATAGATATTAGAATGGTAAGTGTTCGAGTGAAATACCCGTCCTGATTTCATCAGGATCGACCCTTCGTAGTTCACTCAGATTTCAACAGAACTACGCATTATAAAGGAAATTTTATTCTTCAGTCGCACGATACGTTTGTGGAACAATCTATCTTCGTTTGTTTTTCCTGACAATTTTGATATTAGCATATTCAAAACAAACATCTTCCGACCTAAGCACCCGCGAATTATATAGTATTTATATATGAGATGTCCATAGTGTGTAATTGAAATTCATTTCTGGATTGAGGTCCCAGTTTTTAAAATCGAATATACATATTCAATAATTCAGAGCTGAATTCAGTATATCACACGAATACTGAACTCAATTTTTTATATCGGAATATTTAACTCTGAATTCTATCCCTGATTCATGAAGGTTCTTCAATTTTCTATTGGGACATTTTGTAGTTATTCAAGTGCGTATTAAATACAAGTAGTTCTCTGTGCTTGAATGCGTTTGTTAAATTTAACAAATTCTATTTTACTTCTGGTACCCTGAGTACTGTTAAAACAGTTAAATATATATATATGAAATACAAGTGAAAATAATAAAGGCAAGTGGACAAATGGAAATAACATTTTGTGGTAAGTCTTTATTTTTTAGGATATTTCATATTAATATAAATGAAAATAATATAAATGAAAATATTATTTTAAGTTTTTACACATAAAACATTTATTACTAAGTAGGGGGAGAGGGTTTTATACCATACCATAATATAGCATACCATAAACATTTTGTAATATTCATGTTGAAGAAATAAATTATTTCAAATAGAAAGGTTCATTTTTCTAGAGTTGATCTGGTGTACAAAAGAGTACTCAGATGAAAGAAAATTATTTCACGATACCAAGTTTGCAGTTATTTTTTGGATTCGTAAACCTTGCGGACCTCTAAATCATTTTAAACAATAAAAGCGTTTAATTTTAATTTTTCATACATTATCACATTATGTGTCGGGTTTTTGCCTAATAACACCAATTATAAGAATGTCCCATACTTTGAAATGTGACCTAATCTTTCTTATTGATTATAATTTTATACAATTTTATCTTTTACGTAAAATTTACAAATTTATATGTCTGTCAACTATAATCAAAAAACATATTCACTACGAGAAAGCGACTGTGAGTCAGTTTAATATATGATTAAGTAATATAAACATGCGTTTGTGTGCTGCCTTCGGCTAATGTTCTCCTGAATAATTAACTAAGTACCTAGTAGGTTGTCTGTGGTCCTTATCCAAACCACAATCGCTGTTCATATATCTTTCTATTTGACGTTAGACGTAGCAGGGTTTCTTGGAAACTCTTGTATGTCTGTAAGTTTACATGCACTGCTATTAAGGTATAAATTATTCACAGCCATGAAAATACATACGAGATTGAAATACATTCGAACAACAAAATACCTTTGAGGGTACTTCAGAGATCTGATGCTATACGCATGCACTAAGAAAAATAGATATCTCAATCGATATATGCTACAAAAAATATTACAAATTTTCACGAATCTTGATTTCGGTATATTTTAATCTTATGTAAAATCGGTTCTGATAACCAAGGTTTCAAATCAAAGGAAGCAGATCACAAACTCTTACTTTTTATTGCTTTGCTGTCGACGGGAGCAAGAGTTTGAAAGAGAGAGATGCTTTGAAAGGAAGCAAGATTTCTATTTACTTTAGAGCTAATATATTTATTTTTATGGACAAATACTCTCAGATTTTAAATACTTTTACCACGTGTATTTTAAATACTTTAAATACTTTGCATTCTTACTTTTAAAATACTTCACAATATTTATGTTCTTCGCTCCTTGCGCTTTGCAAAAATGCTTTCAGTGCACTTGCGGAGTTACTCATCATTTTGTTCTCGCTAGCTTTGTTCTTCATGGTTATCAAAAGCTTGCATATTGGTTTCTCAGTTAATTCGAAGTATAAATATTTGAATCGATCTTTTGGAAAGCTAAGAGCGAAAGTATTTGTATCTAGGTAACATTCGAAAAGCAAGGAGCGAAAGTATTTGTATCTAGGTAACATTCGAAAAGCAAGGCGCGAAAGTATTTGCATTGAGGCAGCATTAAAAAAGCAAAGAGCAAAAGTATTTGTGGTATCTAGGCAGCATTCAAAAACGCAAAGAGCGACAATTTTGGAAAGCAAAGCAAATTTGAATTTTTAGTGGCAGTTTTGGAATTGAAGCAGCATTTCAAAAGCAAAAATCGAGAATTTTGGAATTGCTTGAGTAATTTAAAACCCGCCTGATAATGTAAAACAAAACGAACACAAATTCGAGTGACTAATTTCGGACTATGTGCTCTAAATACATTGTATATTGGAATATTGCTTTGAAAATATATTGTTTGTCCTATTTATCATACCGAATGTATATTTTAATTTCAGAATTATGTATTGTAATATTCCACATATATTTTTATAATAATTTCCATACTAAAATTTAGAAATCTCTCATTCATTAATCCAAAATTGGTATCAATTGTTAAGAATATTTCAATAATCCCAATTTTTTACTTAAACAATTGTAAAATTGTAATGAATACATTTATATAAAGATAGAATTATATACAGATCGAATTAAATATGTAGATTAATATTATTTTATCGAATTTCTAAAATATAGCTAAATGATTGGGTTAAAACATTCGTTATATATCCGAACATTTCAGATCGATGACGCCGATTAATGTTCCATTATTAATTAATAATAGTAAAGTTAAAAATATATTGGTATTTCTTTTGAAAAATGTAGTTCTAAAACATATTCTTACTTTTTACATGCTTTTGTACTAATTTGACTGATTTTACTACAAAATGTATTAGATAAATTTTTTCTACATTTTACAAAAACTGTAGAATTTTCTGTAGAATGTAGAATTTTCTGTATTTTTTTAAAGTTCGCATTCATTGCAATAACAAAAACACTTAATTTAAAGTCATTTACTTTTAAAATATTTTTAAACACATATGTTTTTAATTTATATAAATTTCACTAAATAAAATTTGAATGAAATATTTTAAAATATTATTGCTTTTAATTTATTTCTTTTTTAAAACATACATATATTTTATTAAATAATTTTATTGTTATATTAAATATCAAGTATTTATCAAAATATATATTTTCCTCCAGTGTTTTTTTCGTCCTGTTCTCTTTGATAAGCCAATATCCTGTTTTATAAAAGGCCATCATCTATCAACATTACATTGGTTTTTAGTTTTCTTATATAAAAGGCTGAAAAAGGCCCTAGGAATTATAGGACGAGCATAAATATTCGCATAAATACTGCCCCTAAATGTACACAGAAAAAAAATTCTTCATAATTATGAATTTATTCATAAATATTAAGATTTAGATTCATCATATTGATACCACTAAACTTATTCATACCATCGAACATTATAGTAAAGAAATATTCAATACAATGAATTTGAATCGTTATATTGATGAATTTATTCATAATATTTAAAACAAAAAAAAAAAATTAAGAAATAATTTTGAAAAAAAATTGTTGTAAAAATAAAATATTTCGATAAAAAAATTATAAAAAAAATTTTTCGATCAAAAAAAACTATAAAAAAAAAATTTTTTTCGAAAAAAAAATATTTTTTTTTTTAAATAGATTTTTTATAAATATTATATACATGTTGTATTTTAAATTTTGGTTCATTAATATGATGAAACGTATTCTACACATACAGTTCATCATACTGAAGAACACTTCTTCTACAGTTACTAAACGTTCTTCATATTTATTACTAGCTGGACCCGTACACGACTCGTGCAAAGATTTTGTGAATGCAAGGTTATGGAGCAATTTTATTAATATAAATAACATATTTATTATTTATATCAGGGACCCGTGGACGTAGTTTTTATTGGTTTTATAAATGTCGTAACCAAAACCAAACTAATTCTCCGCTAAAACAACTTTTTTCATATACAATTCATTCTCAGACTGTGCTTCCGCGTAGAACTCTTCCCAGTATAATTCTTTCCCGTAGAATTCTTCACCGTATAGTTTTTCCCAGTAGAAGTTTTAGTGTGGTTAGTTTTAGTATGGTGAGTTTTAGTGTGTTCAATTTTAGTGTGGTCAGTTTAAGTGGGTGAATTTGAGTGTGGTAAATTCTAGTGTGGTGAGTTTTAGTGTGGTGAGTTTTAGTGTAGTGAGTTTTAGTGTGGTGAGTTTTAGTGTGGTGAGTTTTAGTGTGGTGAATTTGAGTGTGGTGAATTTTATTGTGTTGAGTTTTAGTGTGGTAAATTTGAGTGTGGTAAATTTGAGTGTGGTGAATTTTAGTATGGGGAGTTTAAGTGTGGTGAATTTAAGTGTGATGAGTTTTAGTGTGGTGAATTTTAGTGTGGTGAATTTTAGTGTGGTTGATGTTGTTTTCTATCTTTTTTTATTTTTCTGTTGTTTTTAAGTTATTGCCTAAGTTGTGTGCTTGTTTTTGTGTTTGATTTTTGCTTTTGTTTTTGTGTTTTTGCTTTTGTACTTTTTTTTGTATTTGAGTTTTTTGTTTCATCTTCTTAGCTTGTGTATGTGCCGAGTTATGTCGTTTGAAAGTTTAGGTTGTATGGGAGGTGCCACGCCCCTTTCAATCCCGCCCATATATAGCCTATGACACCCTCCGGACTCCATAGTATCCTGGTGCAAAATTTCAGTTAAATCGGTTCAGCGGTTTAGACGTGATGCTGGAACAAACAGAAAGACAGACAGACAGACAGATAGACAGACTGACAGACGGACCAAGAGTTTTATATATTTAGATAGATAGCAATCATAACATTAATGGCGTTAGTCATTAATATTATGAATGGTTCTTCCATACAATGAACCATGGTTTGAAGAACGGAATTCATCAATATGATGTACATTTTTTCTGTGTATACAATATGCGTTTCACGTACGCTCGATTTAAAAATCAATTTGTGTTAAAATTGGTTTCAAATGCATTATTTGGTCAAAATCCTTAAATTTTAATACATTTTAGCTTAGACATTATTTTAAAATTTTAATGTCAAACTTTAGATCAGTGTAGTATATATAATTTATAAATAAATAAAATTAATAAATACAGTAGTATTTTCTACATGTAGTACTTTTAGTTTTTGTGCAGTCGAATAAGTACAGAATGTAGTAAAAATAAAAGCATATCTCACGATGTCTTTATTTTTAAACGTTTAAATACATACAACATGTAGTTATTTTAAGTATAAATGTAGTGAAATTTTGTACGCAAACACAGTAATTATATGTAGTAAACGTGGTAAAAACAAATACATTTTTTCTTTTATATATTATAAATACATTTTTCATCTTTTTAATATTTTTTTTTTTCAATGCATATGACTACTAGCATTTAATAACGAATTCAATTTATCAAAACCAACTGATTTGTGCGACGTAAGTCTATCCCAAATATATGGGGCAAAATGTAGCAAGACTTAGCGTGTTCAACGAGCCAAAAGAGCCACAATTTGTGTGATAAGTAGCTGCCTTAATTTGTTGCCCAGCTTAATTAGTCAATAATCTTAACGTATACTAATTAAATTAGTGCAGTTGCGCAGCCAGAGAATAGGGTTAATTTCACTGATGTAGTTATCAACATAATTAACACCTAGCAATAGCAAGAGCAATAGCAACAACAGGAACAAAGGCAACGATAGCAACGACAGCAATCTCAGCAACATCAACGGCAGCAACAGAACGCGAGGACAGTGAATAGAAAACCAGGGCCAATTGCAAGACACAACAACTGAAGTTGTAGATTTCATTAATTTTTATTATACAAAGAATTAAGTCAAAAGAAGAAGATGGAGAATAGAAAGAAAAGAATGAAAGAAAAACAATTTTCGGGTTTTATTAATGCGGAAACGGAACTAATAATTATCAAGGGAAATGCAATTAACATGGGTTCCAGAAGTTTTAATGGTTTTATAATGAGCTTAATTTGATTTTTTTTTTTTGCTTTATATTCCACAAAGAGTTAATATTCACAACACCAAGACTCAACTTTCCGAAGACATAAAGTGCGCAAATTGCTAATATAAAAAAATTCAAATTCCATTAAACCCTATCAGACTTAAAGATTATAAAATGAAACACTCAAGGGCAAAGTATTAAAGAGCACTAAACGGCAAGCACAAAAATAGTTATGCGAAAACTAAAAATAGCGACTACGCAGAGAAAACCATTTGTGGAAGAAAATCAAGAAAAAAACAAGAAAACTTCTACTACCTACTTTTCGTCGACGACGACGAACAAAACTAATGGCGCAGACAACCTACGACAATATTTGGCCAAGAACAGAAAACACAGCGAGAATAAGACGTCAGTTGGTGTTTTTTTTTTTTTTTTTTGGTTCATACCATTTTTCTTTTTTTTCCATTTTCTATGTTGTGTAGAAAACAAAACATTCTAGCGCACCAGAGGGTTGAAAAATATCAGTGAAACCTCAAAGAAGTAGCGTAGTAGCTGTAAAAAGACCTAAGGCTAACATGATGAGTGGTAGAGAGAAAAAGCTAAAGTGTAGCGAAGCATAAAAGTTCGGCACAAAACTAAAAGTTAAGATCAATAAAGTGGAGACAAGAAGTTGTAAAATTTTAACAAAAGTCTGCAAAAAAAAAACACTAAGACTTGAAGGTAGATAATAAAATGACGCCCACAAAGCATAAAATTTTGAAAACAACATGGCGCAAATGTTTTTGCCAAAACAAATGTAGACAATTTATTATCGGGAGGTTGAAGAAAGTTCGGACTTAAATGAAATACACGAATGACAAGTGGGGTTCTCTCTAGATTAAAAACATTTAAAGTTTGTTTGCTGCCTGTGGCATTCATGACAGACTTGAACAAAAAGTTTTAATTACAACATTTGAGAGTTTTGATGTTTTTTTTTCTTTTGCAGATATTGAAACCGTAAACGAAAATGTTACCAATTTAAATTGTATACTTTAGTTTAAACGAAACTGTAATCGTAATCAGAATCGAATAAAATATTGGCACGATATGTATGTTGTATCTGGGCAGAGTATAGGATATATCGTCACTGTCTTGCCATAGTGGCGAATATGCATTTTTAAAAATGTTGAAATCAAATTTTAAAGTTTAAAGTGCTTTAAAAATTAGCAAAATTTATATATTTTTTAATTTTTAATATTATTTTGGTTTGATCATCAATTATTATAACGTATGTAAAATATCATTAGATTTGAACAACAAGATAAAATAGTAATGTAGAGGCATTAATAGTTTGTTTTTAAAGCACCTATAAATCTGCATCATTAATTAAAAATATTTTGTCAAACATTAATTTGCCATTTGTTGTTTGCAGGAAAAAATGTTTGGCAAAATATTTTTAAATAATGATGCCAATCGATACATCGAGAAAATAAAACTTTAAAATTACTTTAAACTCCGGTGCAAAACACTTTATAATTTGCAGTGTGCATGTATGAAAGTCAGCCGTATTGGAAAATATTAAATTTCAAAGTGTTTACTTTAAATTTTAAATAAATTTTATATTATAATGTGACATTTTAATTTTTAAAGGTGGACTTTTACATCTAAAGTGTCACTTTAAATTGTTTGTAAGAGAGTAAAAAATTCTCTCAATGAGCGTCAGATCGGATGGCCATTGCCCGCGTAACCTCTCTCTTTCTCATTATTGATCTTTGTTGTAATTGTTAACCATTTCGACATTCCTTTTATTCGTACACTTTATCAAATTGTGCTTATGAACTATGTTCTACAGGCATGAAGATAAATTGTGTTAAATGATATACATTGAATTTTAATGTGATAAATTAAAGTGGTGCACTTTAAATTCGTCAAATCTTTAAATTGAAAGCGTGAACTTTAAAATTTAAAATGCACTTTTTTTCTCGGTGTATGTGCTTTAAAAACAAATAATTAATACCTTTACACCACTATTTTGTATATCTTGTACCAATAAAAAAATATAGCAAAAAAACGAAGAAATTGAAAATCTTGTTATGCCAAAAGGGCGAAGCTTTTCGTTTTTTTGCTATAACTCTTTAATGGTACAAGATAAAATAGTGATGTGAAGTCAATTATTGTTTGTTTTCAAAGCACCTATCGATCTGTATCATTAATTATAAATATTTTTCCAACATTTTTTTCCTGCAGATCGATAGGTGCTTTGAAAATAAACAATAAATGCCTTTACACTACTATTTTAGCTTATAACAATAAAAAGTTATGGCGAAAAAACTAAAAGATTCGCCCTTTTGGCATGACACGATTTTCAATTTTTCAAATTCGTTGTTTTGGTTTTGTCTTTTGTGGCTAGAAATATCCAACAAAAGGACACGCGATTTTGGAACAGCATACTTGAGGATAAACTACATTCAAAAATGTAAAAAAAACGCAAATGTCAAAAATTGAACATTCACCCGCTTGCTCGGATTAGTGGATCTTGCATACAACTCAAATATTTGATGAAATATTTCTCCACACCGAAATTCATCACATCGGAACTCACCACAGGAAATTCTACGGGTAAATTTGAGGAAGAAACTTACGAGGTGTATTCTACGGAGATGAATTATACAGGAAATAATTCTACGATGATGAATTCTACGGGAAGATTCTACGGGAAGATTCAACGGAGAAGTACTCTACGATTGTTTATGTTTTCTTTTTATTTTAATATTTGTAGGCTCTTTTGATCTGATCTTTTTAAATGTAAACAAAAAACTTTATTTTATTTATTATCCCGACGTTTCGTTGGATTTATTCCAACATCTTCAGGGGTGAATTTTATTAAATCTGTAAATATTTGTTTTTTAATTTTTCTATTGTTTACTAAATTATTAACAACAATTAAAAAAAAGTCCAAAAAAGGTTCCTGCTAGTGGTATATATTCCCTACAATTTAAAGAAATAATGACATTTTAATAAAATAATGATATTTTAATGAAATATAGATATATTTTTGAAAAAAAGTCAAAATTATAAAAATGTTTCGAAATTGTATTTAAAACTTATAGAAAAACTAAAATTTTCGAAAACATTTTATTTTTATCTTACACCCAGAAAAAAATACTATATAAATAATAGTTTTTTTACTATTAAAAATAGTCAATAGGATAAATTATTATTTTAATTGGAAAATACCATTAAATACTAGAAAATACCATGACATTGCCATTGAGTTTATATGAAAAGATTTATTTTTTGTATACTATTAAATCAATAATTGTCCTATTGACCAATTTTAATGGGATTTGAGGGAATTTTTTTCTGGGTGTACAAACCATTTTTCGATAATTTTGAATTCAATGAAATAATTATAAATTTTTGATATAAATTTAAAAATATTTGAGTATTTAGTTTTTAATGTAGCATCAAATTTGTTCAAAAACTAAATTTTCTGAATAAATAACATTTGTTTATCGAAATTGAATATCGAATCCACTATCTGAAATTAATATTCGTTTCGGTTTTATATTAATTGCGAGAATGGTATTTAAAATGGTATGCTAAACTTACAGAAAAACTTAAATTTTGATACAGAACTCGTAAGACAAAAAACATTTTGATATAAAACTTTAAACCGAAGACATAATCGAAAGGTAGAAGAGATTCGAAACAGTAAACGAACCTTTATGCAACAACTTTATTTCAATAATTGATTTCGGCAATATTTTAAAAATGTTTGCAACTATTTAAATTTAAAATCAGATATCTAAGTCCCTATTAGTTTCAATTTCAATCTCTTGTTTCAACAGAATATTTTAAAAATATTTGCAGCAACTTGAATTTGAAACCAATTTAAAGCTATACGCCAAACAACCATCACCTCCTAATTATAGAATTTGAAGAGTAAAACTTACCGTACTTTTAAAGCTTATAGCTGTAACCAAATGTAGGGGGGTTTCATTCGAAAACCTCAGTGATGAAGTCAGCAGCAGTTCAAACAGCTTTTTTGTTGTTTCTTAATTTAAGTAGTTTTTAGTATTGTTTTTCTTCTTGCTTTTATTTGTTTTTATTTTATTTTATGTTTCTGTTATGGTTGCTATTATTATTTGTGTCGGTCTGTCTGTCTGCAGATTATACAAATGAAGCTGCTTATTTTCTTCTTATTGTAATTTTTGCCACTTTTGCACTTTTCCTAGTATTTATCAGCTAAACACAGAAAATTGCAAATTTCCCTAAATTATGCTGACGTTTGTTTCATTATTGTTTGTTTTGTTTTGGGGTTATTTATGGTGCAAATTCGCTATAATTTTTAAAATTATTTGAATATTTATTAATAGATTTGAAAATCATTGAATTCATTTAATATTTATTTTACTTATTTTAGGTAGGTACTTTCTGCTACAAAAAATAAAAAACAAAAACTTCATTTTCATTTAATATATACTATAAAACTGTATCTCTTTTATCCCACATTTTTCATCTGCAATACGTAGCCTTTACAACATGATGAGTTTCTAAAGATTATGTTACTGACAGCTTAATTTCATTTTAGTTAAGTTGCTTTGATTTAGACTACGTTATTCCGTCGTTTGAGTTGTTGGGTTCAATAGCATCCACAGTTAAATTGGAAAAACACATTATTTGGAAATAGTAGAGACAGACGTTAGGAACAATGAACCTTCTGTTGTTTTGTGGATTTGCGTCGAAAAAGCTTTTACTACAAATTAATCTATTTTATTATATAAATACTATAAGAAATATTAAATGAAATTTTCATTTAAAATATCGATATTTTACATTAAAAATATCGTATATAACAAAAAGTTTATTTTACAGTATGTGAAAAGACATCTCAAAATCGAATATATTGTTACAAAAAGAGGTAATTTTCCCTATTGTGCAAGCAATCAACAATAATAAATGAGACGCAAGACAATTCAGCACACTAAGCAATGTGTTAGAAAGAGACGGAAGATCATTCAGCGTACTGAGCAGTGTGCGAGAAAAATATGGAAGATCAGCACATTAAAACACGTGAGTTCGAATGAGATGTCATTCACGAAACGAGTAGAAGGTTCTCGAAACAAGTCGAAGCTTGTCGAACTGATGCCTGCAGTATATAAAGCCGACGCATCTGAGGCACAGCACTTCAGTAGTGATTGTAAAGTGGTCGAGTGCATCTCGTGTGATAAATGTCAAGTTAAATGGTGGACATTCAGCAGTTCTTAGAATTTGTTATTAGTAAAGTTGTTAATTAAAGTGAATTAATAATGTTAATTGTTATAATTTAAACCAAACATAAGAGTGTTTTTATTTTGTACACAATCCAGAGATACGAACTTGTAGAACAGTTTTCCGTAGACTGAATTTTCGTAACAATATCAATACTTTATTAGGTTTTTTTCTTCGTCAAATATCTTTAAAACAAGCTGACAATATTGAAATGTGACGACACTATTAGTAGAACCATTTCTAAATTACTGGCAGACAAATTTTTGATGAAATTTTTGAGATGCTAGTAACGATGTCTAGCATCTCCCAATATATTTCGATTTGTACTCTGGTATTCCGATTTACGTTAAACGATAACAGAACAATGACACCTATAGGAAAAACTTTAATAAACATTGAGACTAGCCAGTGGTCAGTTTTTTTCATTTGACAAAAAATGCATTAAAGGTAGGGAATATAACATTTAAAGTTTCAAGCATTGTTTATACCCTACACTAACTCTTCGGTTGCAACATGTGATCCGACCAATTATGTTCAAATACATCATATTACACTGACATCTACGAGTGTTTTTTTTTATAGCGCCTCAAGTAAACTTTCAAATGTATATTGACCTTATATTTGGCTTAGCCCGACTATAAATTTCATAATTAAGTATTACTAACACCAACTATCAAAATTTCCCTACTTCAAAATTTCCCATGTGACCTAACCTTCACCATCAGAAAATAAAAATTTCGTGGTAATCTTGTTTTAAAAATCTGTTGTTCTGAATTTTTCTCATGGATTTTTTATTATATTATTTTTCACGTTTCGACTGCTTTTTCGTGATTTTGTGTGCTTATTTTAAAACAATACGTTTTAAATTTTATAACTATATCTTGAATACTTTTCGAATTATTAGTTTCTAAAGAGTTATATAAAAATAACTTGTATGAAAGGTGGGCATGTCCGTTGACCGATTTGGCTCATTTCCAAACTCAATTCCTACTTTTGGCTAAAACATATTGACACGAAATTTGATCGCATTTTGATCAGTATTTCTCAAGTTTTTGTGTATTCGGATAGCAAGACGGACATTTCTAAGAATATATATATACTTTTCCATACCGGACACGCCTCCTAAGGGGCGTTACAATACATTGTACGTCATAGGTGAAAGGTATAAAAAGGGCTTGTGACATACAGTACCACAGTCGATTTTCGAAATACTTCTAATATTCAAATTTGAGTTTGGAATTGTCATTGCAGTGACATGAAATTTAATTTTTGCTCTCTTGAGCAATGTTATTTCGCGATCATCCAACGTTTTGAACTTTATTAAGTGAATTCTTCTGATAGTGAAATTTTATATTCGTTATAGTCTTCCAGCAAAATAGGTCTAAACTGCCTTAAGCCCGCAAAAATGTGTTATAGGACCAATACAATCCCCGAAAACACATAGGTAAAGAGCGTATGGCAGATTATGAAATTTTGTGGAATTAGAATCGCAAATTTTTAGAATATTTTGAAAGCGGGAAGTAAATAGATAATTCTTGATCGAAACTCTGCCTGCTTAAAGTCTTTAAAAAAAAGTATCTAAACTTTCGTGATACTGCCCAAACTTTGTTTAGAAACACTTGGGCCTTTTATTGGAGGCATATTCCAGCCAAAGACACAAGTAATTGGAAGTTTAACAAATATAGTGGTATTTTAAACTTTAAACACCATTACATCGTTTAGGGCACGGACAGAAAATAAACAGCTTTTTATATAAACTTCGCCTAAGACTGCTTAAAATCTTCTAATTAAATGTTTTAGCACAGCCCTGAGTTCGCCAAAAATGTTACCTAGGGTGTACAAATCAGAAAAAGATAAAAAATTAGTTCAAATTAGTTTGAATTATGCTCTACATAACCATAAAACATATACTAAATTAGCATTAAATCCAGAAACCTAAACAAATCATCCAAAAATTGTCTAGAATAGTAAGAAAAATCGAGTTTAAATTCAAATATCCCAAAAACAAAAAAAAAATAGTTTGCCGGAAATATGCCCGAAATATTTCAGAAAAAATGTCAAAACTTTTGTCTCAGGGACCTTTGGTGGAATTTTTATTGCAGATTGACGCTATATTTGGGGAATGGGCAAAAAAACAGGCAGATTTTATACAAACTACGCCTTTTTCTGTTTGAAATATGTCGAAAAAATGTTTCAAAAATACCTCGACCCTTCCAAAAATTTTGTCTAGGGTGTGTAAGGGACCGATTTTATTTAAGTGACTGATAAGGGCCTTGAAATTTGGTAGCAAATTTCTTAAAATATAAAAAATTCAGTAACCTCGAATTATATAAAAATGATATATAGGATGTCCATGACGGTTTATTGAGAATTCCCGAGAAAAATTTTTGGAATTTTTCAGGAATATTTCGGGCGTATTTCCGGCAAACGCACAACCCCTAGTAGAAATTTGACCGATGCGCCATCGGGAAATAATCGGGTTTTCGTTGGGTAAGCCCTATTAGAGAAAATATGATCATTGCCTTTGCATGCCCTTATCATGCTTACCATAGCAGGGTTTACATTATCTAAACAATCAATGTTCCCGATCATAGCTACATTATTTGTTCCTCATAACGAAATTAGTATCAGGCAATGATCGAGATTAATGAGAGAAACCCTATTATGCTCGGGCACAGACAAGGCAATTGTCGGGTAAATATTAAATTGCCCGATCAGTACATGATCATGGCCTGAGGTCAATACATGATCAGGACACTGCGTTACAAGGACATTATGGGCCTCGTCATATCCCGATCACCTCAAATAATGACATGATCACTTCATGACCATGGCCCTACCAAAATTTCTACTAGGGACTAATGAAATAATTTGGAAGTGTATAGCAGATTGTAAAATTTAATGGCAGATTCACGCCATATTTTGGGAAGGGGCAGAAAACAGACAGCTTTTGATACAAACTCCGCCTTTGTCTGTTTGAAATATGTTGAGAAAATATTTCAAAAATACCTCGACTCTGCCAAAAATTTTGTTTGGGAACACGAGACAAAATATTTGGCATTTTTCTGGAATATTTCAAGCATATTTTCGGCAAACGCACAGATATGTTTGATATTTTGCGAAGTGTATAGCAGGTTGTGAATTTTTGTGGAATTTTTATGGCAGATTCACGCCATATTTGGAAAACGGGCAGAAAACAGACAGCTTTTATTACAAACTTCGCCTTTGTCTGTTTGAAATATGTCGAAGAAATGTTTTTGAACTGCCTCGACCTGGCCAAAAATTTTGTCTGGGGGAGGGTTTTTCGATATGAAACTTATAAATATTTTGTGTTCTTTTGAATTTTATTTATTAATTCTCTAAAGAAATAACTAAAAATTTATTTAAATGATATTGATCTACAATAATTGTTCAATAAAATAAAGACAATTTTCTGGATTTTTTTTACTATGGAGATTTTGGAAAAACATTTTTTCGGGAAACTTTAATGCAATTCGGAAAAAAATTGCATATTAATTTCAATGTTGTCTATAGTTTTGGAGTCATGGTTTTTGATTATTTTTTATCTAGATTATTATTCAGTTAAGTCTTATATTTTTTATTGTTAGGTAGTATAATTTTATAATAATATCATACAAAAAAAAAAAAAAAATAAAATAAAATAAAAACACAGAATAAAAACAAATCTCATGAGAAAAAATTAGCAACAGACAACGTACCTCAAACTAAAACTAATATTTATTCAAAGAGACGCATGTTAATGAAAATCAAACAAATGATGGGGGTCATGTGAAAATTCACACCATTTCTGATACGGATAGACAGAAAGACAGACAGATATATACGACAGACAGACACAAATAAATTGAATTAAAAGACATAAAATTGATTTGAGGTAAAATAAAAAATAAATAAAGCTAAAATAGAACTAAAGTAAAATTAAAGGCGACTTACGAGTAGACGCAAAATAGCAGCAAACTAACGGCACGAGGGATACCGTAGAATACGCAGCGCCAGGATAACACTGAAGAGCAGACGCGGACGACAACAGCCATGGAGCAAATACTAAATAGAGCGGCCAATGTGTGCGTCAACCGAGACAGACGCTAGCATGCGAAGTATTGCAGTGGGAGAGGCTGCTGGTGGAGATAGCGGTGCGGAGAGCCACGCACAGCGTAACGACGACGACGACGATGACGCCGACAACGATGGCGACGATTATGTGGGGCAGAGGCAGAAAATGTGTGTAAGTAATGCACAACAACAAAGACAGCGCGAAAAGAAAATTAAAATATAAAAAAAATGCGAAACGCGCGGTGACGAAGATAAAAACAAAAATAAGTCAATAAATTTTGACAGTTGTAGGGCAGCGCAAAAAAAAATGGAACGACGACACTAATTTTAAAACATCACAAAAATAATTGGAGAAAATATGTGGCAGTCAGTAAAAAAGCAATTACAATCAGTTAATGACTTCAACAAATTCTCTGATATAACACTAAGAATTTTGGCAGACTGTTAACAAAACATAAAAAAAGAACATTTATCACTTGCGCACATTTAACTTTATGTTTTTTCTTACTTAATTTGTTTAAAATATTATTACGCACTTTTTGTTTGTTTAATACTTGCACAATTTGCACGTATTCAACAATTTTGCACACATCTTAGCAAAAACAAAAAATATAGAACACTTTTTTGATTATGCAAAATCTCAATTGGCTACCGGTGCGGATCCGCATCCGCTGACTCTACGCGTTTCCGGCACGACAGCTTAGGACGACGGCACTTTTATAACTGAACCAGTAAACGCGCGCAATGTTTCTCGTACGCGCGCCATCTAGCTTGCTCTCTATGTCTCTTTTATTCTACTAATATGCCGTTGAAGAAGGAGCTATTGTGACGCCCCTCTGACCTTAGTTTCTCTGGCAAGGATTCCAAGTTACCGTTAGCAAGAGGTTGCTAAGGGAAAAAAAAACATTTTTGTGGCACAACAAAGTCTGCTCTCTCTCACCTATATTAACTGCTTTGCATATGTCTGAGCGCACCAAGTGTTGCTCGTGTGAGAGCCTATACGTGCAACACATGCGAGTCATGTTCTCTCTGTTTGTTGAGCCCTTTTTTTGCCTTGATAACGGTGTCACGGAGAGTACTTTAACTGAGTGTTAGCGGTAAAGCTGCTTATCAGTGGCACAGTCAAACAAATAGGGATAACATTAACTATATTTAGCATAACAAACTTATTATGTTAAACTGTGTCTCCATTTGATGACAGACAAATTTTTTGTTTTGCCAACAAAAATAATACGGTCTAATTATGTTACAACATTTTATTTAGTTAAATTTTATTTTATTAATAAAATGTTTCTATGAAAAGATGTTGTTAGCCCCAGTCCAAACTTGAACCGGCAACCTTTCGGCTCGCAGTCCAACGCACTAACCACTGAGCTACCGCGGCTTAACATAATGTTAGATATTTCTGACAAGACATGTGGAGTCTTCACAACACATTTTTGGATAGTGGAGACACCATCCCAGTTGGACAAACATTTTTAAATTGTTCATGCAAGACATTGTCGTTTAAACCATCGTTAACGGCATTCTGCAGGAATAAATATTCATTATTTCGTAAAGGAATAATTGAAGGACAAAGTCTTGTAGCTCCTTCGAGTGTTTAGTAGTGTGCCACAACAATTGAGTGACAATGTCTTGCTGCATGTCGTGTTATACTACACGACAAGTCTAAAAATTTACATTGAATTAAATGATTGCGAAATATACCTCATAGGGACTTTTTCGAACGGACAAAATTATAAAACGATTTTTTTTCAATTATAATTATAATGCGAGCATTTAAATTTGTCATACAGTGTTGCGAAAATGGTGATATGTGGAAATCTTAAATATCATAATAAAAAATAAAATAAGAAATTGTTATTATAAATACACAAACATTTTTTTTATTTTCATATATCAAATCACGACAATGCAGAAGGCAGTGTTTTTATTGTTACCATCATCGTCATGTCCCACAAATACTAGTCGACGATAATTTCAGCGACAGTATCGATAAAGTTGTCGTTAACGGTGAGCTTTACGAGAATATCCCTCCTATATTTATCAACGACAATCTCATCGATGGTGTCGCCCACATAATCGTCAATGATGATCTGGGCGACAATGTCGCTTAATTAGACACACACGAAAAAGCGGATATTTGTATAAAAATGACGTACACGATTCCCATATACGTGTCCCCTAAGTGTCTTCAGTGATTTTACACTGTCATTAAAGACGGGTACAAGACATGGCCTACTGGGATGTTATATGAATTAATATAATTGAACAACACGTCGTATAACACGGTTTACACACTACGCACTCATGTCGTGCGTCCGCACGTCGTGTGTTCATTTTATCGCATATAGCACGCACGAAGTGAGCCCCCACATCATGATTTTGTATGCGACGTACATTTGCTATCTGGGTTTATTTGAATAAATTTGCTTGAATAAAAAAATGTTGATTGAATTTTGAAATAACGAATAAATGATCGAAAAACTAATGAATATAATGTAGTTTGATTTGATATTTGAATAATTTATTTGAATAATGCCCTACACTGCAATGGATATAGTCTGTTGGATCTTAGTAGATTTTCTAAAATAAAAAAAACAAAAAAAAAAGTTATTTAATTGTCAAATACGCCGTGCTTTATTGAAAATATAAAATTATGTTGAATTTTTTATTTTTATATTGGAAAAACCACAATATTTACAAACTTATTCATCAAATCACAACCACAGTGCAGCAGTTCACAACATGCCGCCAAACCGGAAGAGCACTTTTCAAACTTTTGATGTTGTTCTTGTTTTTGTATTTCAAACACAGAGAATGCGCAGCGCATACGCAATGAGCGCACACTTCAGTAAGATGCTCTTGTGCTCTTGCGAACTCGGCCACTCTCGTGCACTCTACAAGCAAAACACAATGTGTGTGTAGGTGCGTTGCGTTGTCAGATGTAGCCCCAAATGGGGGGCAATTGTTTACGATTCTCATTATTAGTTAAATGTGGGGGAAGGTCAACAGAGAACAGAGCAGCCCGAACTGGAGAATTAACGCAAACGATAATGAATGCGTACGAACAGACAGATTACAGAAGAAAACAAAAAAAAAACGTAACTTGTTGTTGTGGTTTGTGCAGCGATAAGAGAAGACGAATCAATGGATTGAGCACAATGTTATTGATGTGTTTGTGGAGTAGAATTTATGATGGTGGGACGGATGGAGGAAGCGAAAGCGAACGGTATACAAAATATTTTACACCCTGTGGTTTAGAGAGGAGACGAACAAACATTGAAATATAGGGTGGTGCAAGAAAAGTCATTATTTATGGATTGTAATGAATCGGAATTTTGCATATGGCAAATAATAGTTTATTATTCAAATGTAAATTTCAAATATGTTGTATTCTTTTTGTTTATTTAGATGCTGAACTTTTTACTATATTCTGATTTATGTATTTTTTGAAATAAATAATTGGAATCATTCCTATTGGAATTGAAACAAATATATTGAAATGAAACATAAGCCTTTATATTTCAAAAATTTAGAACCATTACTGCAATTTTTTTTTAAGTTTCTTAAACAGAAAACAAGCGCCACCTGCTCAGTCCATTAAGAACTATATGTTCGTCCGTCTGTAATTCTGTGTGTCTGTTGAAATCACGATTGCAGGAAGAGCTACAATAATTGGATCAATAAATATTAAAAGTTACTTCTATATCTACGGTATCGGTTATTAAAAATGGACGTAATCTGTTGATGGTGACCTGTAAACAGCACATTTTTGTAAATATACCTAAATAGCACTAAAATATACGGGAACATTTGATACTCTATTCCGAAGTAAACGTTTTTTTTTTATTTTAAACAACTAGCTGGACCCGTGCACGACTCGTGCAAAGATTTTGTGAATGCAAGGCTGTGGAGCAATTTTATTAATATAAAAAATATTTTTATTATTCTTATCAGGGACCTGTGCGTCACTGTGGACATTTTTTTATTGGTTTTATAAATGTAGGAATATATTCCGTATTCAAATAAAACAATTCCCGAACGTTTAAAAAATATTAATTATATATTTATTTGGTGAGATGTGTTCTCCTTTATATATTTTTCACAACTGACAATATTTTATTTTATATCAAACGATTCAATACATAAATACTAAGTTACAGGAATATTAAGTTTGTGTAAGTGTTTTTGTGTACAGCATCTTTAAGTCCGTCTACTTGTTAAGTCTGTCAGTACATCCCTCCCACATAAATATAGTAACCAAAACAAAAATAATTCTCCGCCAAACAACTTTTCTCAAAGACAATTCTTTCTCAGGCTATGCTTCCCCGTAGAAACCTTACCGTAAAATTCTTCGCCATAGAACGCTTTCCCGTAGAATTATTCCCGGTAGAATTCTTTCTGGTAGAATTCTTCCCCGTTGAGTTTTACCAGTAGAAGTTGTAGTGTGGTGAATTTTAGTGTGGTGAGTTATATTATAGCGAGTTTTAGTGTGGTGAATTCTAGTGTGGTGAATTATATTGTGGTGAGTTTTAGTGCGGTGAGCTTCAGTTTGGTGAGTTTTAGTGTGGTGAGTTTTAATGTGGTGAATTTTAGTGTGGTGAGTTTTAGTGTGGTAAAATTTAGTGTGGTGAATTATATTGTGGTGAGTTTTAGTGCGGTGAGCTTCAGTTTGGTGAGTTTTAGTGTGGTGAGTTTTAATGTGGTGAATTTTAGTGTGGTGAGTTTTAGTGTGGTAAAATTTAGTGTGGTGAATTATATTGTGGTTAATTTTAGTGTGGTGAGTTTTATTGTCGTGAATTTAAGTGTGGTGAATTTTGGTGTGGTGAGTTTCATTGTGGTGAGTTTTAATGAGGTGAATTTCAATGTGGTGAATTTTGGTGGGTGTTTTTAAAAAATTTGAGGTGGTTGTAACCCTGTTGTGAAAAATCTCGATGCTTTTGTTTTTGTGTATTTGCTTTTGTTTTTCTGTTTTTTCTTTTGTTTTTTAATTTTTGTGTTTTTGATTTTGTTTTTGTGTTTTTGCTTTTGGTTTTGTGTTTTTGTGTTTGTGTGTTTGTCTTTGTTTCGTGTCTTTGTTTTGGTTTTTGTGTGTTTGCTTTGGTATTTTTGCTTTGGTTTTGTGATTTTGTTTAAGTGTTATTGTATTTATGTGTGTATTTGCTTTTGTTTTGTGTTTGATTATTGATATGTTTTTGTATTTTTTTTGTGTATTTGAGTTTTTTTGCTTTATCTTGTTAGCTGATGTAAATCCCTAGTAACGCGTTAAAATTTTAGGTTGTATGGGTGGTGCCACGCCCCTTTGTTCAATATATATAGCATATGTTACCCTCCGATAGTATAATATAATATAATAGTTTGGCACTACAGTCCTATAAGAACTTAGGCCGAGCTCTCTCACCATTTTGAGCTGTGCGTGTTATATTTGTACTCAAAGTGGTGGGACCTACAGTTTATTGCCGAATCCGAACGGCGGGTGAGAGCTTTTTCATGGGCAATGGTTTTACTCACGTAGGTTTGCCATTTACTGACGAGAGGTAGCGCGGTATAGAAAAATGTTTCTATGAAAAAATGTTGTTAGCCCCAGTCCAGGCTTGAACCGGGGACCTTTCAGGTCGCAGTCCAACGCACTAACCATTGAGCTACCGCGGCTACTCCATAGTATCCTTGTGCAAAATTTCAGTTATATCGGTTCAGCGGTTTAGACGTGATGCTGGAACAAACAGACAGAGAGAGACCGTCAGGCAGACGGACCAAGAGTTTTATATATCGTCGTTGTAGAATGAAAAGTCACCAAATACATTTTTATGAAAAACTTAAATTTCGAGTTTGTTGATTAATATTATAAAATGTAATTGATGCATTTTTAAAGTTGACTTATCAGTTGATAGATTTACATTTTCTTATCATGTGGTAAAAAAAATTGAGATCATTGATTAAAAATTGACAGATATATAAGCATTTTAGTAAATGAATATTTGGCATTTTGAAAATGTATTTGGTGACTTTTCGTTCTACAACGACGATATATAGATAGATAGTTTGAGATTCACTTAGGGCCAGTTTTTCAGTGCTCGTTTAAACTCCGTTTAATTAATCTTCTCTTTAAATTAAACGTCGTTTAATTTGGTTAGCAGTTTTTCAGTGATAGTTTAAAATGAACACAGACCAAGACAATACATATGGCACCACAGGCAAATGACAAATAATTCTCTCGATTTTGACTTCTGATAAATGTCATTCAAAATTAAATAAATAAAAAAATTGTTTCAGAAAAATAAAATTAATGAATTTTTAAATTTGAACAAGAGATCGTGCAACTAAAGTGCACGTGAGACTTTGTTTAAATGCGTAGTGTGCAAAAATACAAAAATTAATAATAATTGGTGAAACAGCGCAGCGACAGATAATAGTGAAAAGTGTTGTGAAAAAAATTCATGTCAAAAACTTTGAAAGTTTAAACGTAGTTTAAACCATCAGCATCGGTCGTTTAAACTAAGTTTAAACGATGGTTGAAGTTCACTGAAAAAATCGATTTTGATTTTAAACGAAGTTTAAACCACATGCAAAGTTCAACTAGCACTGAAAAACTGGCCCTTAAAAATATAAATTTGGTACACCATTGAAAGACAATTATTTCAACATTATATTTTTTCAGTTGTTGTCAGGCTTAAGAAACTCTTGTGACCACTATACCACTGGTAATCGTATTATTTATTTCGTTCACACATAATAACATTATTATTTTCCGACCGTTGAAAATAGCACAAATAATTGAGCTTCTTTATGATTCGGCACGGGAAGGAACTTTTCGGGAAGAATTGTCTGAAGAAAGCTAATATTGCAATTTATCTAGAAAAATTCTTTCTGGGGAGGAATTGACCGGAGAAATATTGCCTAGAGAATGAATTGTCTCGTTAAGAATTGTCTGACACTCAAAATTAAAATAAACTAACAAAATTAAAATTAAAATAACAGCAATACCGTTATTTTTTCAACTTTTAAACTTCAATTTACAAAATGACGTCCTTTAAACTACAAAAAATTTCGTTCGACATTGGTTGTTTATAAAACTTTTCAAACAAAAATCATTACAGCTATTGTGTGGCTTTTACATTTAACTGTTTGCAATACAACATTTACTAGAACATAAAAAAATATACAAAACATTTGTGGTATTTTTAGTTTTTCCACTTTGCATTAAAAGTACTCAACATGATACACAGAACCAAATCAAGATAAGCATAAAATGCAGATTGCCCGCGTAACATTTATAATAACTGTTTTTTAGTTCATTTTACGTTTTGTGGTAATTCACGGAAATATCAAAACGCACACACACAAAGTGCAACACTTCGCACTGTCAGTCGATGTCAAAAAGACTGTCAGTCAGTTTGTCATATTCAGTGAGTCAGTCATGTTGCTGCCATTCTAAAAAAAAACAACAACAAAAAGCAGCAAGGAAATAAATGTTATTGGTTTCGTTTCCATTTGCATTGAGCTGGTGTAAAAGTACTACTGCGGATTGTGTTGATTATGGTTTCCGTGTGCAGTCTCGTCATGTCTGTCACCCATTTCGAAAATAATGTCATATTCTCTACGGACGGAGCACGGTTGTAACTGTCATGTATGTTAGCAACGAATATCGCAACATGTCACATGTAAAAACGGAACGGAAACGGATGTGAAAATAATTTTCTAGTATTTGGTAATATTTCTATGTTAAAACAAAAGCTTTTATTTAAATGAAATTTGAAATAAAACCAATATACTCGGTTCTCTCAACCGCTTAGTCGGTTTTTATTGTCAAAACCAAGACTTTTAGTTTGTACTACAACCAATTTTGAACAGTTTTAGAACAAATTGGTACTGTTTTAAAACAATCTGGGAGGGGTATAGGCTTATATTTCAAGCGCCAACTTCATATGGCAATTCCATCAACAAACTTGTAGAATATTCCTTTTTTCCAAATCTTGCAACTAACTTTTCGTTCTTCCAACCTCAGGTCAAAAAAAGGATTTTCTGTGTATAGACTAAAATTAAAGCCGAAATTGAAATATCATATTTATGTATTTCTATAATTTTTTTAAATATAACTTATTATTAATTTAATAAAAAACATAAAAATATATATATATATATTTTATCAGACCACAAAAAATCTTATTTGAGTTTCCAGTGCTATTCGTCCTATTTTCGGACTCCAATCATAGCACAATTACCTTGAAATTCAATTAACAAAGTTTTGCCCAATTCTAAATTGCGGATATTTTTCTATTACGCAAAAACAAACAAAATTCAATTAACTTAACAGAGTATTTGGCAGCAAAAGGTTTCCTACAAACGAAGACAAAAAAAAAGTACTTTTCTCATAGTTTTTTTTAATTGACCTTTTTTTATTATTTGCGAGATTTATTGCCAAGTATCTATAAAAATGTAACTAAAATTAGTTGAGTTTAGTCTTAAACTTTATTCATTAAAAGACTTATACTTTGCATTAAATAAGACATTTTACACCAAATTGATCAAAAAATGACAAATTCAAAATTTTTGGTACTTGCATTTTGACTGAATTTTGGGACAATGTTTAAGACTTATAACTTATTTTACACTTGATCAGTGATCACAAAGAGAAAAACCCATAACTATGCCTAGATAATCCATAGTTGGCTTTCATTATACCAAGTTCGACATGGCGGCGTTTCCTTATTAGGGATTTCAGTATTATATTTTTATGATTATTCTCTAAAATAATATCTTTAATTCGATGTATAAATTACAAGCTGGACCCGTGCACGACTCGTCCAAAAATTTTGTGAATGCGAGGATATGGAGTGATTTTATTATAATAAAGAATATTTTTATTATTTATTTTCGATAGTCTAATTTTAAGTAAATTTCGTGCAGAGGTTTTTTATTTTTGTGTTTTGCGTTTATGTTTTTGCTTTTGTTTTTGCTTTAGTTTTTGGTATTGTGTTTTGCTTTTATTTTTAAATTATTTTGGATTTTTGCTTATGTGTTTTTGCTTTTTTTTAATTTTGTGTTTTTGCTTTAGTTTTTGTGTTTTTACTTTTCTTTTGTTTTGTGTTTTTACTTTTCTTTTGTTTTGTTTTGTTTTGTATTTGTGTCTTTGCTTTTGTTTTTGTGTTTTTGCTTTTGTGTTTTGCTTTTATATTTGTGTTTTTGCTTTTGTTTTTTTATTATTGCTTTTGTGTTTTGCTTTTGTGTTTTTGTTTTTAATTTTGTGTTTTTGCATTTGTCTTTTGCTTTTAATTTTCTGATTTGCTTCAGTTTTTGTGTTTTTGCTTTTCTTTTGTTTTGTGTTTTTTATTTTGTTTTTGTGTCTTTGGTTTTGTATTTTTGCTTTTGTTTTTGTCTTTTGTGTTTTGCTTTTATGTTTGTGTTTTTGCTTTTGTTTTTGTGTTTTTGCTTTTATGTTTAGCTTTTGATTTTGTGTCTATGCTTTTGCTTTTAATTTTGTGTTTTGTATTTTTGCTTTTTTTTTTTTGTGTTTTTGGTTTTGTTTGTGCCTTTGTTTTTGTGTTTTGCTTTAGTTTTTGCATTTTGCTTTTCTGGTTTTGCATTTGAGTTTTTCTTTTGTTTTTCTGTTTTCTTTTGTATTTAACGTTTTGTTTTTTTTTTTGTTTTGTTTTGATTATGTGTTTTTGTGCTGTTTTGTTTTATTTTATTTTTCTTTAGTGTTTTTGATTTTGTGTTTTTGCTTTTGTTTTTGTGGTTCTGCTTTTGTTATTTGTATATGCTTGTGTTTTTGTATTACCATCTTTTTATTGTTTTTATTTGGCTTTCGTTTTTGTGTTATTGCATTAGTTCCTTCTTTTGCTTTTGTTTTTGTGTTTGATTTTTTCTTTTGTTTATGTGTTTTTGCTTTTGTATTTTTTTTTGTATTTGAGTTTTTTGTGTTATCTTCATAGCTGATGTAAGTCCCAAGTCATAACGCGTCTGAAGTTTATGTTGTATGGGAGGTGCCACACTTTGTTGTCCAATCCCGTCCATATATATTCTATGTCACCCTCCGGATTCCATGGTGCAAAATTTCAAATCGGTTCAGTGGTTTAGACGTAATACTGGAACAAACAGACAGACTGACAGACAGACGTTCCAAGAGTTTTATATATATAGATAAGAATCGATCGACGAATATCGAAGATATCGATTTTATAACTTAAACTTCGAATAACTCGGAAGATACGCGTCCTAGATAGGCCCTAGATAGACCATTTTACATGATTATGCTCTGATACAATATCATTAATTCGATATATAAATTATTAGAATATAGAACTAACGAATTTTCTAATTTTACCTATGTATGACCAAAAAACTTCAGAAATATAAATTTTTGATAGGTGGCATCATGTAAATGTTGTAATTATTACGACATTTAAAATTTCGTAAATTCATAATGAACTACGTTTTTAATAAATATTTGCAATGTATTTTTAATACGATATAGAGATAAAGGCTTGCTCAATTTGCAATATATTTTGATCTACAAAACTATATAAACCACATCTTTAGCTTTATTTTGAATAAACTTTACAGAACAAAAACTTTAAGTCCTAATAAATGATTAATCATCGAGTCACTAATATGGTAAGTGAAACTAAAACTATTTAAATTATGTTATTTGAAAATACTTAGATATTATTTTCATATAAAATCGATATTCAGACAGGAGAAATTGTCTGTTTGCATGGCACAGATTTCGAGAATGCTGTTAAAAAACTTAAAGACGCCTTAAATACGGTGACAGCTTTAGGTGGTCCAGCCTATACGTACGTAATACACAAATTTTAATTGGATCTACGTATTTTGTATTACTTATTTTATTTTTATTTTAGTATTTTAAATGTTCAGACGGCTTCAATGCAAGTTGTGGCAGGTTCAATGCTGCGCTTTAATGTTGAGCTGATTGATGAGCAGGGTGGCAACAACCTAGCGGCGCGTGTCTCGATCTGGCAGCGCATATGGCTACAAAATGGGACTCAAGTGACTATTGACTGTGAGGGCCTACCTGAGTACGTAGTAAAATATTAATATTGAATTTAAATACTTTACAATAAAATCGCGAAACTAATAAATAAATAATTTTAATATTTTTTTGTTTTATTATAAATTTTATTCAAATTTGCGTCATTTATTAAAATTGATTAATTACAGAGTACGACAAAAATATACATTTTTTTATTTAATAAATTTATCATAACAAATAACGATATTTATCGGACTTTTTTTTCAATAACGTATTTTTTGACTTCCCACAGCAACATTACATTGCAACGTAATGTTGTGGCGAATATAAGGACAATCTTTATATAGTTTTTGAACAGTTTTTTTTTTTGAAAAATAAAGAAAAAGATATGAAATAATAATATGGCAAAAAAACATTAAATTTGATTAAATATATCTAAATAAGAAAAAAATACTATATAAATAATAATTTTTTACTATTAAAAATATTCAATAGGATAAATTATTATTTTAATCGGAAAATACCATTAAATACTAGAAAATACCATGACAATGCCATTGAGTTTATATGATTTTTTTTTTTTGTATACTATTAAATCAATAATTGTCCTATTGACAAATTTTAATGGGATTTGACGGAATTTTATTCTGGGAGTATATATACTAATTTTATGTACTTATGCATAATTAAAACCTTTTTTAAGAATATATATATTATAAAGTGAGATATAACGTTTTTAATCTGAGTCGTTAAAGAAAAGGGGTAATTTTGGTAAAAAAACGCTGCCCTCCACTTATACTTCGCCGGGCAAGAAACAAGTAAGGGTCAAAAATACTTAAACTTTGACCAGTTTGCCAGATTAGTAAAATATATTTTGGATAATTTTTATCATCTGAAGAAAAAAAAATATTACGAAGATTTGCGTATAAGTCCAATTTCCCAAAAACACTAAAAAAAATGTAAAACAAAAAAAAATCGACTTTACAATTTTATATTTACTAAACAAATTGAGATATTTAAGAACGGTTTTCTTTTTATGGTTTATGTGTTATTTGTTTATAAAGTCCCATACAAATATTTTCATTTTATAATAAAATGTACAATCTATATATAAAAATGTAAAGTAAAGTCTTCAAAAATTAAAACAAGAATTCATGTTCAAGTCTATATCTTTGAAACTAAACAAAATACTTTTTTAAGTAAGCACATTTTCTTTAGATCTCAATGTAAGCATTTCATAAACAAAAGAATTTTAAAAATCGGATAACTTTTGGATTTTTTACAATTTTTGAAAAATTTGAAAAAATTTGAAAACAAATCTCAACTTTACTGCTTTTTATCTCCATAACCATTAAAGATATAACCTACAATATAAAAACTTAAGTTCTCTCAAGTTCTCTCTGTACAAAACTTTTAAAATTTTTTAAATCGGTTGAGTGGTTCCGAAAATACTGAATTTCACCCGATTTAAGAGCGTTTGAGCATACTGTGCGTTGCTGCACAAAATACAGAACAATAAGTTATCTATTGATTTTGATAAGATCCAAACTAGATTGTACTATGTTACATAATTAATTAGATTTGAGTCATCATCATTGAGTCATCAAAATGTTATAACGTCGAGCACATGTACAACTACGTATTTATTGTCGCAATTGGTTTTGGATCTGCGATATCATTTTATAATAGTTGATATTTCTCACAAACTTTATACTTTTGTAATACGTTATTTCACGTGCACGGTAATTGCATAAATATCATGACAGTAACGCAATAACACTGCGAATAATTACACTACTCAACAAAACAAGAAAAATTTTTAAAATTCACATCCCATACATCAATTCTATATAAACGCGGTTTCTTATTATGACTGCATAGTATTTTTTTTCTATAACTTAACGTTTTTAAGAAAATTACTCTCGAAATTTGAGGCCCTTTTCAGCCACTTTTTAGAATTAAAAAAATACAGTCTATTTCACAACTAGTTTTCCAAAAAACTGTAAATGCAATTTTTTTCAATTGTCAAAAATAATTACAATATATCGTCAAATACTATTATTCCAATAGGTTTGAAAGATAATTGCATCTAAACTGGAAAAATATTTATTTTTTAGACTATTTTTGGACGTTTTTTTAGAAATTTAGATTTAATGATAAATAAGAAAATGATTTATTGTTCTTTAGTAAATAGTTCAAACGAACGACGAAAATTACTATCATTTTTATCGGTCTCATTTTCATTAAAAATTGTTTAAATTGAAAATGGTTGTATATTTTACATACAAATTACTGAAAAATAGTCCTATTTACTCGATTTTTTTTGTTCAAAATCGCTATGTAATAATATTTACAGATTACGGGCATTAGTATTTTTTTTTTGGAAATTGATTATATAAGTGAGTACAAAAATTAAATTCTCAGGGCATATTTTTGAAAAAGTGGATCAATTAGAAAAAAGTTAGTAATTTTTATAGTTATTTTGTACTATGCTCTAGATAACCATTAATTATTAATTAAATGTTATCATTTATAAATTTTAAATGATAAAAAAAAATCTGATTAAATTCAAATTTTCCAAATCCAATTATCTTAAAAACCTATTGGAATATTAGCATTTATTAGTATATTAAAATTATTTTAGACAATTAAAAGAAAAATTGCGTTTAAGTTCTTTTATTAAACTATTTTTCTACAGAACTAATTTTTTATACCCTATACCTAAGAGGTACAGGGTATATTAACTTTGTGCATATATTGTAACGCCCCTTAGGAGGCGTGTCCGGTATGGAAAAGTATATATATTCTTGATCAGCATCACTACCCGAGTCCGTTTAGCCATGTCTGTCCGTCTTGCTGTCTTGCTGTCCGAATACAGAATAACTTGAGAAATACTGATAAGAATGCGATGAAATTTCGTCTCAATATATTTTAGCCAAAAGTAGGAACTGAGTTTGAAAATGAGATAAATCGGTCAACGGACACGCCCACCTCCCATACAAGTCACTTTTATATAACTCTTTCGGAACTAATAACTCGAAAAGTATTCAAGGTATAGTTATAAAATTTAAAATGTATTGTTAAAATTCACCTTAAAATATGTGGTCCAAAAATGGGTGTGATCCGCCCACTTTTTTTTTTCATTATTTCCCGGGTTTTCATAGTGGAAATTTGATCCGTAAATTATTAAAATCAAATCTATGAAATATTAGCATTTCAAAATTTTAAATATAGGCGTGGTCCGCCCAATTATATTTTTCATTTTTTTTTTAGTTGTTTATACTTTTATATACATTTTTTAATTTATGGGGATATAAGACGTAAATTTCTGATATATGAATAATATTCTGAGGGTGGGGAGGTTCAGCATAATTAAAAACTTTAAAATTAAGGTATGCAATTAAATATCCCACATTAATATCCCCACCAAAGGTGTAGGGTATTCCATAGTCAGGCCCGACCGACTATAAAAATCCGCCCCATGTGACCGAACTTACCCATGTGACCTAACTTTCCCAACTCGTTTTATTCTAAGTATTGGGTGAGAACGGCTTGAAAATACTTTTTCAATTTTCTGAAAAACGTTACGTGGTATGCAGTCATGGGATGTCCATGGCAAAAATCGTGTTGGGTAGTTTTACGAGTTATAGACAGAAAATTTAAATTTGTTTTTTTTTTCTTTTGCGTAAGAACTCAAAAACTGTAGGCAGAGAGTAAGAGGTATTTATAACAATCTTGATGTCCATCGGAATATTAATAATATAGGAATCAATGTGTAGTGTAACTTACTGAAGTGTGACGAAATAACAAAGATAGTTTTACAAATTGTTATTTTTCGGCAGCTGTCAAAGTTACCAATGACATTCACTTGTCAAAATATTTAGTAAGGTTTGCCATTTCATCGGTATTGGGACGGCAACATCATCGGCCTTATTTTTTTAGAAATGAGAAAGAAGACACCATTACTGTCATTGATCCTCGGTATGGAGCGATTTTAACCGACTTTCGTTCAATATTCGATATCGATGTGATAAATGATTATAAGAGGACCGCAATGAAACTGTATCATTTTGATTTTTGGAACCGGAATCGAAACCGTTAATAAAAATATGTGGAACTGTAATTTGTTTTTGTTGTATATGGAATCGGAATCGAGACCACTATTTTAAATTCTTCGAAACAGTACCAGACTGAAACCGATATTCCAAAGGATTTTAGTCCATCTCAAGAACCGCAATGAACTGGAAGCGGAACCGTTATTAACATAATCAGACTAACCAATACACGAAATAAAGTCGACTTTAAAGAAAGTATCAGATTTTTCGTCTATTTTCACATACATTTATTTTTGAAAAAGATGATACTTTTTTAAAAGTCGACTTTATTTCGTTTATTGGTTATGGTGAATGTGTGGAACCAGAACCGGTATCGGAATCCATATATTTTTATTTGGTTAGAACCGGAATTGGAATAGATATTGCAAACTATTTTAGTCTCTGGTTTATATGTCGTAGATTGTCAAAGAATTTGAAAGTACGTGAAATTTTAGAAATCAGAATAGATAAAGCAACGAGTTAGAACTTCATTCATCGAAGTTATTCGACAAAAAATTCAAGGCATCAGAGGTCTCCGAGACATGGCAGACTGGGTAGTTTCAGAAATATATCTGATAAAAACATTTTTGTAATTTTAAAAAAGTTTTTTATATACAAATATTTACATAATCTTATTGAAATATATAATAGTTTAGTAAGTTAATTTCCAAACATTTTTACCACAAAAATGTTTATTTGGTATTTATAAATAATACCATATTTTTTCAGAGTGTGAATACTGTCTACTCATCATCTGTCTGTGTAGTTAAGAATTGTCTATGATTAAATAATCTCATCCATATTAATAAAGTTATTTTAATTGCAATTAAAACAAAATAAAAATAAAACAAGTTTATGACATCGAAATTGGTTAATACTAAAATAAATAAAAAATAAATCGCGATCTACTTATGAACAGATCTACTGTAACTCTGAAATCTTTTGTTTGTTTGTTTTCTGAATATTACATGTCAATAATATTTATATTTTATATGTCTTTTCTTTTTTTGTTGTTCACACACTTTCGCATTTTGTCACTTTATTTTACTGTTTACTGTAACGATATCGATTATTGCATTTAGCAGATAGAGGTATTTATCAGATACACTTATACGTTTTTCTGAGTCGGTGATTTTTAGTATTTTGTGCACTTACAGTAAATAGTAAACAAAAGAAAAACAAAGAAATCATAACATATAGAAATATATCTTTTAGTAAACTTAAGTAACACCACTTAAGTGACTCTTCTACTGTCAACTGATCCTACGAAGGTATAAAATCCATAAATTGCACACTCTACAAACCAGTTTCTGTTGGAATTCCGAACGTTAAACTTACCGTTATGATGTTGAGCACCAAGATTTTCATATTTATCGCTTGCAGCGTGACATTTTTGGTGTCCGCTCAGCAGGTGATTGGTGGCGTTCGGCCATTGAGTGGTGAACGTCTAAAACAGGCGGAAAAAGAACTACAAACTTCACTAACCAAACTGGCTGCTGGTGATGGACCTATTTACAAGTAAAAATAATTTACACACAAAATTAAACTACGAATTCTAATAAAAATTCTAATCTTTCAGAATCTCGAAAGTGCACAGTGCTACTACGCAAGTTGTCTCCGGCACACTGACCAATTTCAATGTGGATCTTCTGGATAACGAAAATGCTCTGAAGAAGTGTAAAGTTTCCATATGGTCACGTCCTTGGTTGCCTAATGGCATCGAGGTTACCTTCGAATGTGATGGTGATGAAAAGCTGGTCAAGTATCACAGCGCAAAAAATTGATTTTTTTAAAACGTTAAAATATTGGATTATTTTAAACTATAAGAAATAAAAATAAATGTCCATTTTGAAAATATTGATTTTATATAAATTATAATTAATTATTCATAATTCATTCGTATAATTCATAGCCAAAAGATCATTGTTTGATTTAAAAATTTAAAATAAATGTAACCAATAAATTGTAATATTCTTTTGTAAATTCAATTTATAAAAGTTCAGTAGAATGATTGGTCGAAAGTGAACTCAGCAAAAAATTTTGAATCTTTTAAGACTCATAAATGTGTCATATTAATGAGTGTTACCCTTGTATATGAGCACTTAAAAGAGCCCAAAAATGCACATGCTCCTGGGCAGAGGGCACTTTTTAAAAATCCTCATATTTATGAAATTCTTATTTCTTTATTAATATAATTATAATAATAGTTTGGCGCTACAGTCCTGTATAGAACTTCGGCAGAGCTCTCTCACCATTTTGAGCTCTGCGTGTTATATTTGTACTCAAAGTGGTGGGACCTACAGTTTATGGCCGAATCCGAACGGCGGGTGAGAGCTTTTCATAGGCAATGGTTTTACTCTCGTAGGTTTGCCATTTACTGACGAGAGCAGGCGCGGTATAGAAAAATGTTTATATGAAAAGATGTTGATAGCCCCAGTCCAGGCTTGAACCGGGGACCTTTCGGCTCGGGGACCTTTCGTCTCTTTATTAATATAATTACTCATATTTGAGTTGTAAATACAATGAGGTTTTTTGGAATTTTAAGTATTTTTCAATAAAATAAATGTTTATTTGACTGACTTTTTATAAATGTTTCATTTTGAAACATTATAGAGCATACCCAACAAACATTTAAAATGTTTTAAGACTCTTAAATGAGACCTGCCCGCATGTATGAGCACTTAATAGAAATCTGGGTAGGGGCACATTTTAATGTGTCTAAAAACCCTCATATTTATGAGCCTTTTAATATTCCTAAAACGTTTATAATTTCGAGACGTTTTAGACTCAATAATTAATCGATTTTTGTAAGAATTCCCTACAAAAATATTTAATAAACATTCTATCAAAGTTTGTTGATTCGTGTTTTTAAAAGTGTTGT
Source organism: Dryomyza anilis (assembly GCA_951804985.1). Classification (NCBI taxonomy): domain Eukaryota; kingdom Metazoa; phylum Arthropoda; class Insecta; order Diptera; family Dryomyzidae; genus Dryomyza; species Dryomyza anilis. Next base: position 69,463,539 of record OX638132.1, read on the forward strand.
GTTTAATATTAACCTAAACGTTTCAAGTCAATCTTCAAGACAATCTTATCTACTGAAATGATTATATTCATATTTAAAATGATTAAAAATTAATAATTATTTTTATTTTGATTCTTAATTTATGAAAATCAAATTAAAAATCAAAATCTATTTTTTTTTATTTTTAATTCTGAACTAAGCCCATTGAAATAAAAATAATACATTAAGAGATCGTCTAAAATCAAAATTGTTGAGAATATAACGTTTAATTTAAACAAATCAGATTAATTACTGTCAATTACGCTATTCAAACATGATAATCATTCGAATGACATTCAAAATTCATCAAAAACAAATACAATATATGAAAAACGAGTTTTAAAAATAGTTGTAGTAATATTGTTATATTTCTACATTAAAAACTCATTGTTTAAAAAAAAAAAACAACAAACCTGTCGTGCAATAAAAATATATATTTAATTTATTCTTACACTAAAAAAAATACAATAAACTTTTACTTTTTTATTATTAAATTAGTCATTATAATAAATACTTTAATAATCAATTCGATATAAGAATGAGGTCGTATTTTTATTTTGATACCTCTTTGAGAATTGTTTAAGGCATCTGGAGTCTCCAAGTCGTTGTATATTGGGCAATAACTGTCCTATTTGCCAATATGTACGGATTTTTTTTTAGTGTAGTAGGTATTTTAGTAGGTAGGTATTTAATGGAGTCTTAAAGAAAACCCATTTTTGTGTGTTTTATGAGCCCTCTGAAAAAAAGACTCATAAATGTTTCTCATTTCAGTGCTCTCCAAAATATTACTCAAAAAGACTCATATTAAGGAGTTATTTTGGAGCGCACATAAATTAGACTCCAAAAAACATTAAATTTAAACCTTTTTCGGAGCGCTCAGAAAATGTACTCGTCGAAATGTAGTCGGGAAACCTCCGAAAATATAGTAGGAATATTAAGAATATTTAAAGTGATCATAAATATGAAGATTTAGGGCTCTTAAAAGCATTTCCTTGATTAAGGAGTTAAAAATCTCGTAAATATGTGTATTTTGAGTGCTCACAAAATCGTTCCAGCGATTGGGAGTCATTTGGACTCATTTAAGTGCTCATATATGAGTGTTTTAGAAGTGATAAAAATGAGTATTTTTGAGTTCATAAAATGGTGGGTAGAGCCCAAACTTTTTGGTCTTTTTGTTTGCTCACATATGAATATTTTAGGATTACTAAAAGTTCCATAAATATTACGGTTTTTGGACTCATAAAATGGTGTAGAGACCCAGGAGTCGATATTTATGTGTGCGCTCAGGGTAACACACATAAATATCACACATTTAGAAGTTTTAAACGATCAAAATGTTTTCTGGGTATAATATGAATGTGTTTCTATTCGTGGATAAGTTAATTTTTTTGCTTCTTTTCGTAGCTAAAATAAACTTATGCTTTTTTTAACGTGTAGGAACCCCAAGTATCCAGAAAACCGGAAGAAAAGATGGCAATGGATTAATAAAAAAATATTTAAAAAAACAATATTTAAAAAAAATTCTTTATTTTGTGAGAAAATTTATGATTATGTGGTTTTCGATCCAACTTTTAATTATGAAAATAAGCTAATTCAAAATTCATATTTTCATTACCAAAAAATAGTTCTTTAAAGGACCTCAAACTACTTGAATTAATTTGAAAAATCACTTTTCCATTGGGAAATCGAATCAAAAACGTTTGACTGAAAATGCTCACAGGCAATGAATATCTTTTGCAGTAAACATATTATGTTACATATAATTTACATGAATTTTCAGATTTTTAAAATAAATATGTTAATAACAATATATCCATAAATTACGAAATGAACAAAAAAATAATATGAAAAATTAATTTATGATTGCAAATATATTATGTTTACTGCAAACATGTGTTTTCACTACGTGTGTAAATGCAAAATCGCTAGAATTCAATCGAAAACTAAAATCGTTTGATTCGAATTTCTGGAACAATTTTACTATATTAGGTGCAATTTAGTAGTCCTGGATGTTCTTGAACCCGTAGCATATAATAAATAAAAACCACATATGTTTTAACTTATTTCACAATTCATAGATTATTCTCGAGATCAACATTTGTGTTGCACTGTGTTATCTGTAGTGAGTATACGAACAAAAAAAGACTACGCAAAATACGCATATTTAATGAATCTTCTAATGATTCACATTTAATCACAAAACTTGTTTATTAAATAATTCTATTTAAACTGCAATTAATACATGACACATATTCGACAAGTTTTCGAACTGCCTCAGCCGGTGATCACTTTAGGCGCTGTGCTTCTTCACGATCTTCTCCTCGCCGGGAAACTCGAAGGTGACCTGAATGCCATTGGGCAACCAGGGCTGCGCCCAGATGGAGACATCGCCGGTCTTGACAACATCGTGACTATCGATAAGATCAACATTCAACTTGGTCAGTGAGCCGGAGACAATTTGACGAGTGGCCGAATTAACTTTGGAGATTCTAACAAAAATTTAAAATTTTTAATGATTTCAATTTATTCTATAAAAATAATTATCTACTTGTAAACTGGTCCATCACCAGCGGCCAATTTGGTCAGAGATTTGTCCAAATCTTCTTCGGCAGTCTTAAGTTCGTCCTCACTCAATGGATTTATGCCGCCCACCAATTTCGATGATGCCATGGTCCCAATCACAAAACAACAGACGAGAAGTACACAAATTTTGGTTTGGAAAAACATCACTAAACGTTGTGTGAAACTGGAAATTCAATTAACAACTGATTCGAAGAGAGTCCGAACGTTGAATTTTATACCAGCGAGAGTACAAAGAAAACGAATACTATGTAGCATATAATTCTGAGAAGTGGCGATAATGAACAATGAGATATACTCGCAGAGAGAGGTACGTTTCTAGTACCTACTTATTTAATATAGGATGTATGTGGAATCCCAAAAATATGATGATTGTTGAAGTGAGTTTGAAAATTTGTAAAAGTAGTACGTCGTTGCGCCTAAAAAAGTAGTTATGTGTTTTTACCGTATTTTTTTGGATTGCATTTTTCAGATGTACTAGCACATGGAGAATTATGTTTCCATTTAAAATATTTCAATAACTCTATTGGTGCAGAAGTTAGAAAAGTAGCTATGTGAAATAGTGCTCGCTATACTATTTTAACCCTGCTGTTTTGTTTAGACTATTTTGAAATAATTGTTAGGATAAAAATAATCATGTGTCTATCGTAAATAGGAAGGGAGAAACATAAAGAGTTACAAATCTTACGTTAAGGGACCATTTTGGTCCATTCATTTTCTTGAAACAAAATACTGAAAAATTCTTTAGTATTTATTTGGAATAAATAGCAATAATAACCAGTGAAGAAAAATAAGTCACATGGAAAATTTTGGAAAAGGAAAAAATTTAATAGTTGGTGTAATGGTGTAAGTAAGAATTAGGAAAGTTATAGTCGGTCTAGGCGATTTATAAATACCCTACACATAAAATTAATGGGCGCGTGCCTGGTTTTGGGAGCACGGACAGCAACTAGCACGTACGGAGATTTGCTCGCACGTACTCAGATTTTCGGGCGTGACACGAAAAAAGCACGGCACGCGCCCATCTCTAGTCCAGAGGTCACGAATTCTAAAAATACATGAAAATACACTTAGGCTGACGGATGAAGTGAAATTCACCCGTGGATGCTAGTGTTATATGAGGTATTTCATATAAGTGGTTGGTGCACAGTTCATAATAAACCGATCATGACCATTTTTAATTCCAAATATCATAGGTATAAAAGTAATCTAACGTCTAAGTTTCCATTATCTAGCTCTTTTAGTTTTAGTGTAATCGTGATTTGAACATACATATAGAACACAGACAGACGGACAAATAGATTGAAATACTTACGGAAAGACCAGACCGACGGACATCGCTAAGTCGACTCAGAACGTCACACTGATCAAGAATATATACAGTTTTCCTTACCGGACATGTCTCCCTCTGGGTGTTGTGAACGGATGACCGAATGGAATATACCATTTCAAGTTTAGTGTACACGCTGCAAAAAAAAGGGCTCTCCCAAACATAAATTTGCAGGCATTACATATATCTTTGGAGCTTTATGCAAACAAAAGTATTATTTCATTGCCAATCATTATTATAATATCAGACAAATATATTTTTGTTCTCCTTCAAACATATTTATATTCAAAATGAATAATTTTCGGCGTTCTTGCAAACATTTGAATGTGTTAATTATTTTATTTACATGTAAATATATTTATGTTTACATTTAATTTTAATGTAAAAAAGTAAATTTACTGCTAATAATTTCTTTATACAATAATCATTTTTTCATTATCTAACATACATATATTAATATCTGAAGAAAAACATATATTTCTACAGAAACATTAATATAGTAAATTAATGTAAATCCGCGATTAAAGCAATTTATGTTTAAATATCGTATAATAATATTTCAATCTGAACAAAATAATAATACAATTCAATTGAAATGTAATTAGATTTTACTCCTAATATTTATATGGTGATTTCGAATTACGTTATAATTGCATTCAAACATTAAAACAAATCTTTTCTATCCGTGTAGGGTATGAATAGCAATAATACGCATAGCTGATTTGACTGCATTACGAAATGAAGTTAGGGGATTCACAATACTAATTTTGGTGATTTACAATACTTTTTCTGATGGTTTTCTAATATAAATTGTATGGCAAGTAGTAACAAACAATTTCGAACTCTTAATGAATAACCCAAATGATTAATTGAGCAGTCAAATATATATAGTGTATCTGGTAGAAGGTAGCATTGTCATTGTTTCAAATACGATGTTCTTAAATTAAATTATAAACGAAATTGTTTGAAGATATGGCTAAGAAGGACATCAAGATAATGATTTTTGTCATGTGGTCGAAATGATAACAGAAAACTCATATATTTTGTATTCTTGTATTTAAAATTTTGTAATTTTTATGGCTACTTAAGGAAAAAAACACCGGATTGGTAAAAGATATCTGTCGGTTAAAATTAAGGCCATGAGTTCGGGTATACTGAGATTATAAAATCGCATTCTGATATAATAAACATTGGCATTTCGAAATTATTCATCATGATAAATACGAAGTGATTGAATTTATATACATTAATTCAATTAAATATTATCCTTAGTAAGTAAAAATATTATCATAAACTATCCAGATTTCTTCCATTTGTGATAATTTTTTGGTTCTAAAATAAATAACATAAAGTCGGATACAAAAATACAAAATAGAGAGGGAGTCATGGTCAAGTTCGGCGAAATGTCCCATATACTTTCTCATTCTCTATGTATACTGCAACTACTGCAAAGATTTCATAAAATTTTAAAATTTGTAAAAAGTGTCATTGGGTCCAAATAAACACGTTTTTTTGGCTCTCCTGAAAAGTAGTTCAAAAACACATAACTATTTTTTTAGGCGCAACGAAGAGTAGGTACATAAAAATATATCCAAGAGCTTTGTATTGATAAATTCAATATTATAAATTGTACATTTAACAATTTTTGTAGTTTTTTAGCAATTTCAAATTAAATTCACACTAATGACTGACTTTTTATTTTTTACTGTTCAACATAATTTGACGATATCCCAGATTCCAATCAAGAGCTTTATTACGAAAAACGGTATTTTTTCGTAACTACAATAATAAGTTCAGTTTCCCATCGAAAACAATCACATTTTAAATCCCAGAGCTCTTCAAAATATTACTCATATTTAGGAGTTATTTGCACATCAACATCAAATTTAAAATCTTTTTCTGAGCGCTCAGTAAATGTACTCGGGAAATGTATTCGGGACAAATGTTTGCTGGGTATAATATGAATAAGTATCTACCTATTCGTGGGAAAGTTAAAGTTATGCTTCTTTCTGTTCGTAGCTAAAATAAACTTATGCTTGTTTTAATGAAACATCCCTACAAACAATTTGACGATAATTTTTAAATTCGATATAATAATGATGAATTTTAGATATAAAACTCAAAGTATTTGGAAATATAATTGCGTGTTCTTTATATTTTTTGGGAAAAATAAAAATTTCTGAACAAATAAAATTTGTTTATGAAAAATAAATCAATTTATGATAACATCTCGATATCTATAACGACAAAAACAACGATAACATTTTAGATAGGTTCGTTTTTATCGAAAACCCTATCGTTTTCGTATCATTATAGATTATCGAAAACGACAATTTGAGGCTATAAACGATATCGTTGCGATATCGTAAAATTATCGTTTGGTTTACTGGGATGTTTTTATAGTACAGTTTTTCGTAAACAAATTGAAACATGTTGGTTTTCGAAAGATGCGCTGATATGGCACCTTGAGATGAACCCCAATTCCTCCAGAAAACCGAAAAGAATAACATAACCGCAAGTTTAGTAGTTCTTGGACCCGAAGAATATAATCAAAAATTTCACATATTTTATAACTGAATACATTATATCGCAATATATTGCTTATTCTCGAGATCAACATTTGGGGTTCATTGTGTTATCTATAATGTGTATGCGAACCAAAAAAAAAGACTACGCAAAATACACATATTTAAAGAATCTGTCTAATGATTCATATTTCATCACAAAACTTGTTTATTAAATACTTCTATTTAAACTGCAATTAATACATAACACTTATTCGACAAGTTTTCGAAATACCGCAGCCGTTGACCACTTTAGGCGCTGTGCTTCTTCACGATGTTCTCCTCGCCGGGAAACTCGAAGGTGACCTGAATGCCATTGGGCAACCAGGGCTGTGCCCAGATGGAGACATCGCCATTTTTGACAATATCGTTACTATCGATAAGATCAACATTCAACTTGGTCAGTGAGCCGGAGACAGTTTGACGAGTGCCCGAATTTACTTTGGAGATTCTAACAAAAATTTAAAATTTTCTATGAATTCAATATATAAAAAATAATTATCTACTTGTAAACTGGTCCATCACCAGCGGCCAATTTGGTCAGTGATTTGTCCAAATCTTCTTCTGCAGTCTTAAGTTCGTCCCCACTCAATGGTTTTACGCCGCCTTTCAATTTCAATGATGCCATGGTGCCAATCACAAAACAACAGACGAGAAGTACACAAATTTTGGTTTGAAAAAACATCACTAAACGTTGTGTGAAACTGGAAATTCAATTAACAACTGATTCGAAGAGAGTCCGAACGTTGGCTTTTATACCAGCGAGAGTACAAACGAAACAAATACTATGTAGCATATAATTCTGAGAAGTGGCGATAAAGAACAATGAGGTAAGTTTCTAGTACCTACTTACATATCTAATAAAGGATGTATGTAGAATCCCAAAAATATGATTGTTGAAATAAATTTTAAAATATGTACATATATGTAGTAGGTACTTAAAAATATATCCCAGAGTTTTGTATTAATGAATTGAAATTTATAAATTGTACATTCAATAATTTTTGTAATTTCCCAGCAATATTACTTCTTTCTATAATGATACGAATTAAATTCACACTAATGACTGACTTTTTATTTTTTGCTGTTCAACATATTTTGACGATATTCCAGATTCCAATCAAGCGCTTACTTACGAAAAACGGTATGTTTTCGTAACTACACTAAGAAGTTCAGTTTCCCAACGATAACAATCAGATTTTTAATCCCAGAGCTCTTCCAAATATTGCTCATATTTAGGAGTTATTTAGACTTCTAAAGACATGAAATTTAAAATTTTTTCTGAGCGCTCAAAAAACGTACTAAGGAAATGTATTCGGGTGGTTTCTAGCAGTCTCAAAAATATGAATGTTTTAAAAATATTTAAAATGATGATAAATATGAGGATTTTAGGGATCTTAAAAGTGTATCCTGTACCCAAGTTTCGTGAGCCTTTTTTGGGATATTTTTAGTACTTAGATATGTTTGTTTTAGGAGTTAAGAAAGTCTCATAAATATGAGTATTTTTGGGTTCATATAATCGTGCCCTCTACCCAAGGGTTGTTAGTCTTTTTGGGCTCTTTTAAGTGTTCATATATGAGTGTTTTATGTGTAACAAATATGAGTGTTTTTAAGCTCATAAAATTATGTTTCGATCCCAGGAATCGGCATCCTTTGGGCTCTTTTAAGTGCTCATATATGAGGGTAACACTCATAAATATGACACATTTAGGAGTCTTAATAGACTCAAAATGTTTAAGGACATAATATGGATGTGTATCTTATGGTGGGAAAGTTAAAGTTATGCTTCTTTCTGTTCGTAGCTAAAATAAACTTATGCTTGTATTGTAGGTTTGCGATTGATATGGCGCCTTGATATGAACCCCAATGCTTCAGAAAATCGGATACCGGATAGAATAATTATAACCAATTAAATTTTGCAAAATTAACTGCAAGTTTAGTAGTTCTTGCACCCAAAGTATGTAATCAAAAATTTCGCATATTTTTTAACTGACTCCACTATATTGCAAAATATTTCTTATTCTCGAGATCAAAATTTGTGGTTCATTGTGTTATCTGTCATGTGTTTGTGAACAAAAAAATGACTACTCAAAATACGCATATTTAATGAATCTGCTTAATGATTAAAATTTAATCACAAAACTTGTTTATTAAATAATTCTATTTAAACTGAAATTAATACATAACACATATTCGACAAGTTTTCGAAATACCGCAGCCGTTGACCACTTTAGGCGCTGTGCTTCTTCACGATCTTCTCCTCGCCGGGAAACTCGAAGGAGACCTCAATGCCATTGGGCAACCAGGGCTGCGCCCAGATGGAGACATCGCCGGTCTTGACAACGTCGTGACTATCGATAAGATCAACATTCAACTTGGTCAGTGAGCCGGAGACAATTTGAAGAGTGGCCGAATTAACTTTGGAGATTCTAACAAAAATTTAAAATTTTTAATGATTTCAATTTATTCTATAGGTTATATAAAAAATAATTATCTACTTGTAAACTGGTCCATCACCAGCGGCCAATTTGGTCAGAGATTTGTCCAAATCTTCTTGTGCAGTCTTAAGTTCGTCCCCACTCAATGGTTTTATGCCGCCCAACAATTGCGGTGATGCCATGGTGCCAATCACAAAACAACAGACGAGAAGAACACAAATTTTGGTTTGGAAAAACATCATTAAACGTTGTGTGAAACTGGAAATTCAATAAACAACTGATTCGAAGAGAGTCCGAACGTTGGCTTTTATAACCAGCGAGTGTACAAACGAAACAAATACTATGTAGCAAATATATATGTATCATGCTATGTAGCATATAATTCTGAAAAGTGGCGATAAAGTACAATGAGAAATACACGCATATGAGGTAGTATCTATTTACATATTTAATATTGGATGTACTATGTAGAATCCCAAAAATATAATGATTGTTGAAATAAGTTTTAGAATTTGTAAAAGTAGTACTTAAAAATATATCCAAGAGTATTGTATTGATGAATTTAAAATTTTAACAATTTAACAATTTATGTAATTTCCCAGCAATATTGCTGTTTTTGATAGTCTATAATGATACGAATCAAATCCAGACTAATGACTTTTTATTTGTTGATGTTCAACATAATTTGACGATATTCCAGATTCCAATCAAGAGTTTTTGGATTTTCAGAACTATCATGAATAATATTTTCCCAGGAATTTTATTCTCGGAAAGACTTTTGTATTAGGGTTAAGTGCCGGGTGATTAGTAAGGCAAATGCTTGTAATTATTGCAGTTATTCGTAAAACAACACAAAAAATGCATTTATCATGTTTTAATAAATATATTGGAACCTTGATTTTTTACGCAATTTCAATTTTGTCTAATTTCTTTTGTAAACCAAATCGGATGAATCGTATGACCAGTCCAACGTAAAAAATATACATTTTAAGGTGTACCCATTAGTTATTGCATGGTATATATGATTTTCTTAAAAAAAAGATTTATTATAAGTCGAACTATATCTATAATTTTATGTTTTCTCTTACTTGGTTTTTGCAAATCACTCTATAAATCCTGAAATTTAAAACAATTAAAAAAAATCTATACGAAAATTATTTGTGAATTCAAAATATGCTTTTAGGATGAGTTTTATTTGTGATTTGTTTGCTATTTTATGCGAGTATTGATGAGAATTTGTCAAATCTTCTCAAATGAGAAATCATTATTACAATAGAGTGTATCTTAATTATCGCATCTATTTGAGTAAAGCATTGAGATAATATTCATAATGACCGATACGTAGTAAACAAATTCCAAAATTTGTGTTCAATATATTTCTGCATTGGGTTTTCTTAAAAGGCTCTTATCAAAATCTGCTGTTATATTTAGGAGATTATTCAGGTATAAATACTATAGAGTATATTGGTCGCATTCAATATAAATTATCAGAAATTGAAGGATGAAATGTATTTTAGGAGTTTTACTTTTACAACGCAAATCTTGATTTTTAGTATGTAAAACAATGGATTAATAAATTAACATTATAGAATTATTTACATTGAAAAAACATAGATATTTAAAAATACTTTCAAACTGCAGGTACCTATCACATTAGATCTTTTTGCTCAAGTCTAGGTAGACATTGTTGACAGGTAGAACCAAATTGCAGACAAAACATATGGCTTTTATTTTTCTCATAGGGTTTATATGGCGTTCAGGGTAAATTTTCTGAATAATATCACAATATTATTTAAATCAATTAATCATATTAATAAGTCATAATAAACCATCTCATAAAGAACCGCATTTACATATACACTTGCTGATATAAAAGAATTTACTTATACTAAAAATATTTATTATCGCTTATTTAAACCATTAAAAAGTACTAAGTTTGGTTTCTATGTAGCAAAATATTTAAGGTCATTTTGAGGGTTAATCACAGAATTTTTGATATTTACATTCATTTCTAAATATATAACATAACATCATAATACACAAAAAAAAACAGAAAGGGTACACTTTGGTCATACGTTTGTACGATCCAGAATTATATATTCTTGATAATAGTCGATTTAGCGATGTTCGTCTATCTGCCTGTCCGTTGAAATTACGATGAATAACTTTGGGGTCCCTGATCTCGAATAAATTTTACTTCAAATTGAGATAAGTGAATTTAAAACAATTACCAAATCGAAAGATTGAAAACATCATTCGACAAAATTATACACTATATGCAACAGTAAATACTACATTTGCTGAAATTACACGAATTAAGTGTTTGAGAGATCTATATAAAATTTGACAAGAAACATTTATTACTACACCGGAAAAATTACTGTATTAAATTATACTACATTGATGTCTTTGTTTTGAAAAAAATGCAATTCTACTACATTCTGATCGTTTTTAAATACATTTGTATTTAAAGGGTTTTTCAATAAGAGCGCTACAAAAGTTTTGTTCAAGGGTTTTCAACAAGGACGCTACAAGAGTAGAGCGACAGTGACAGCAAACGACGCCATATTTCTTGCCGCTCTTTTGACATTTGTCTTCAGGTTTGCCATTTCATGATGGAAAGATATACGAGCCAACAACTAGTCGAATTTATTAAAATTGACTACCGAAATTCGAATTCGTATATCTTTCCATCAGGAAATGGCAAACCTTACTGTAATTTCATAGTTTTTACATAGATTTTATATCCTTTTTCATACAAATAGAGTCGATTATTTGTGAGTTAGGATGGACTAGACCCACGGATGGACAGGACGAAATTGACTCATAAAATTATGGCATCAGTTAAGTAGTGCCTAAGACACCGGGACTCTTGTAGGTACCAAGCACTTTGTCCTGTTCTCATTCACCGTAAAACCCATTCGACGCGATTTCTTCACTGTCGTGTATGAATCAGAGCTCTCGATTACCCGGGTACACGGGCTACCCGGGCTTTTCGAGCTACCCGGGTAATACCCGGGTAGTTCAAATACTCGAAAAACCCGGGTATTAAATGTTCGAGCTACCCGGGTAATTTGTTCGTTCGTTTGTTCGAGGGAAATCGAATGGTACCACTCTCAGTGGTACCTGACCCCCAAGAGGGGGTCAGGTACCATTTATGACCTATTTTTTATTTATTTCGGCAATCGATAGCGGACATCAAAAGAATGCTATTGATACCCTTTGGAGTGGTCCATGACCCCCAAAAGGGGGTCAAAACCCCATGTTTGGGGGTCAGGTACCACTGAGAGTGGTACCATTTGATTTCCATCGATGTCTGCTACCGATTTCTGCAATAAAAATTTGTTCGGCCTTTTTATCACTTTCCGCCCAAAAAAAGCCAACAACATTTGTATTCAAATCCGTTCTACATTTTATTTGTACGAACTTTCGACTTTGTATAAAATTGCAATATTTTTTATAATACATTTTATATATTTTTATTTGATTTTTTTTTGTTTATTTATTTATTTTGTTTTAACAAGTTTTATTTATTAAACATATGTTAATTAATAGGTATCGATACTAACAACAAAATACACGGCAATGTGTAATTTTAAGTGGGCATTATAAACAAACTCAAACTACATACTATATAAGGCTAATATGAAAAACACAATGTTTTAAAAAACCATCACTTTACGTTATGCAGTGAGTTTGGAGTTAAGTATTAATTAAATTAAATACTAAAATGCTTGAAAAGCAATGAACGGTTTTTTTTATAGAAAACTAGTTGCTAGTTTAAAGAACACAATTTGTTAAACTTTAAAATGGAGACAGAGATTGTGATGTTCGATTTTGTTTCAATTTAAAATTGAAAGCAAAAAAAAAACGTTTTTCTTCTTCTCCATGTTGTACAACTTCTTAACAATTACTTCTTCTTCTACAGCTTCTTTTAAAGCTTCCTTTAAAGCTTCTTTTAAAGCTTCTTTTAAAGCTGCTTCTAAAGCCTTTTATACAGCCAATTCTAAACATGCTCTGTAGAGGTTGCTGCTACAACTTCTATAATGCTTCTTCGGCAGTTTATTCTACAGCTTTCCCTAAATCTTCTTCTACAACTTCCACTACAGCTTCATCTACAGCTTCTCTGCAGCTTGCTATGCAGCTCTTCTGTGTTTTTTTTACAGCTTATACTACATTTTCCTCTACAACTTCTTTTGCAGCTTCCTTAACAAGTTTCTCCACAGATTTCTCCACAGCTTCTCATGCAGCTTTTCTACAGCTTATTCTACCGCTTCTTCTAAAGCTTCTTCTTCAGCTGCTTCCTAACCTTTCTTTGTATCTTCTTTTACTACTTCCCCCACATCATATTTTACCTTTTTGCTTCATTTTTGGGACAACTTTTTCTTAATCATTCAACTAACGCATCTTCTACGTAGTCTATTACTCTTCTTCTAAATTTTTGGCACTTGTTCGTTTAGGTGTCTGTGCGCAGTCAGCTCTGCCGCACCTTTCTCCAACTAAATATGTATCGGCACATGATCCAGCAGCTGCGCCCGATCCGGAAACTCCGCAGAGCACATTTCGCACTCGTAGTAGCGCTGTTTACGCAACGGCGGCACCTGTTGTTGCTGCTGCTGTTGTTGAGCGGCGCTCGAAGCAGGCGCCGCGGCAATAACAGCTGCCTCTGCTATGACCGCGTACGACGAGTTGGCAGTGTCTGTGGCCGCGGCAGTCACAGACGCTGTTGCGACCGCAGCATCGGCAGCAGCTGCTGCATCCGCAACATCAAAGGCATCGTATGTCAAATAAGCAGACTTGTCCGCGTTGATGTCATGCGATTGCAGCTGCTTTGGCGTCAGCTTAATGCTCGACTTGTTACCATTTGCCAGTTGCTCTATCTCCTCATCGAAGTCCAAGTATTTGCGATTGTTAGCAACAGCACGACGACGTGCAGCACGCGGCGTATTACGACGTGCAGAGACGGTGCCGCCACCAGCACCAACAACAATATCATGTATATTTGGCGATGTCGGTTCAATCTTTATCAAGTGTTGCTCCTCCTCGGACTGCTCGGCCAGATATTGCGTTGTTGAGCACTCGCTGGAAAAACGTTGCCGTCCTTTTTCCGACTTGTCCGGCGAGCGCAAAATATCCTCCAAATCATTGACAATGCTGGGATTATATCGTTCATAGACTTCCTTGCGTAGAGCAGTCGCCTCGAGCAGCAGATGCGCGTCGTACAAATCGCGCTGCTGCTGCGTTTGGTGGTGGTGATGGTTGTTGTTGTGCTCTTGCTTTATGCCATGTATGGGGCTGCTCGAGATTTGTGTAGGCGGTTGCATGTCGGGCGAAATTATTTCATAGTCATCGACAATGTGATGATGATGAAGTTGCTGCGGCGGTTGCTCTTCCACTTTGGTAACATGCTGCGTGCGTGTGATTTGCGTACGCGGTCGTCGTCTGCTGCCGCCGCCACTTGTACCGCCATTTGACGTTGATGTAGTCGCGCCATGGCGCGTGCGCTGCGTATGTATCATGCGTGGACGTGACAATGTTTTGTCTGCTGTCGACGACGTCGACGAAGACTTTTTACTGTTGCTGCTGCGAACGCGCGCTGCTGTTGTAGCAGACTCTGCTTTGACAGCATGTTCGCCGTTGTATTGTGCACCGCCGCCACTACTGCTATTGCTTTGCACCACCAAAGTGTCGATGCACTGCAGCGTATTCTCCAGATTGGAGAGCAACGACTTGTAGGTGTCCGCATTGTTAGAGTTGTTGCTGCTGTGCAGCAATTTACTCTGCCAAGCGTCAGAGTTGCTGCCGCTTGTTGAGACGTTCTTGTAACGTTGCGGCGATGTCGTCGCTGTAGGCGAAGCTTGCGGTGAGCATGAATCTGGCGTTGGCGATGATGAGATCGCGGCGACTGTGTGTGCGCCACTGCCTGCAGTAGGCGCCACTGCTGCCTGACGACGTTTGGCTTTGCTGGAGCTGTTTGTGGCAGTGTTATTGATTGTTGTATTGGTGGTGTTGGTAGTGTTGCTGGTGGCACTATTGTTATTGTTGCTGCTCTCCTGTAGGCCCAGTAAATCATCGACATTATCCATATCAAAGTCAGACAAGTCAATGTCGCTGCCAACGATGCCGCCGTGCTCTTTGTGCTCAGTGCGCAGACGCTCGATCTCGTGCGGCTTCAGTTTGCGGCGACGCTTGTATTTTCGAGGGCCGGTCTAAAAAAATAAGTAGATGTGTTGTAGAATGTGTAAAATCAAAAAATGTAAAAGAAACAATAACGAAAACCATGTTGATGCTATTTATAAAACCTTTATCCAATCAGATATAAATCAAATGTTTTATATATAATTAAAAGTTCATTACAGTTACAATTCTTTCCAAAGACAACTCAATCAGTCTACATGCAATTGGTTCTAAATCAATTCATTTATAAAAATAATGACACTGTCCGACAAAACATATTACACATAAATCCAATGCTATGTGTCTGAAACTAGAGACCAAATCGACGTCTCTTACGAAAACCCACACGTTTCAATTTTCTTACGATAAACATGTTTCGTAACTACGAAGAGAAGCATAAGTTCAGTATCTCTACGAAACGAACGTTTTTTTTCGCCACGAAAATAAACACTTTTACTTTTAGCTACGGAAAAAAGCATATCTATCATTTTGCCAAGAATAAAGGCATATATATTAATACAAGAAAGTTATTCCCGTACATTGTTTTGTGTACATGAGTGAACTTAGTTGGAAAATTTTGTTATATTGGGGTTTCAACAGAACCCAATGAAATTTTTTTGGTAATTTTTGTTCCTCTTTTGTTTTCACGTGTCATTGGACATTTTTGGAAACATTTGTTCTTTTGGGATTTGGCCAGAACCCAAAAGGGTCATAGGAATTTTTTTTTTGAAAAATTTGTTACATTGGAATTTGCCCAGAACCCACTTGCTTCATTGGACATTTTTTGGACAAATTGGTTCCACTGGGATATGGCCTAAACCCACTTGCATCATTGGAATTTTTATTTTGAGAAATTGGTTCCATTGGGATTTGGCCAGAACGCACATGCATTATTGGAATATTCTTTTGGAAGTTTTTGTTCCATTAGTTTTTGGACAGAACCCACTTGCATCATTTGACAATTTTTGAACAAATTTGGTTTAATTGGGATTTGGTCAGAAACAACATGTGTTATTGGACTTTTTTTTGGAAAAAATTATTCAAGAAGCATGTGGATCTGCATCTATGCCCATTAGATATTTCGAGTATGCAATCATGTAGAACGGTTTGCGAAAAAAAATTATATGTAATCAGATTTTCGATATTACGATAATTTTCCGTGTTATCGATTGTTTTATACAGCAGTAAACACATATTAATGCATGACAGATTTTTTTCTCAGATTTTTAATTACTGTTAGATTTTTTAATTACCGCTGTAAGAAAAACAGATTTCAGTAGAATCAACTGAAATGATTCCTGTTCCATAGACGGGCTATTTTTCTCAAAAACATTTTATCTAAGAAACAATTTTTCGTAGGAAAATTCAATCAATATATAATTCTACCTATAGCCAACTCTTCAAAGCTTTACAAATTGGCCTTCTGCACTACTTTAATCTAAACCAGTACCAAAACTAGTAAATTTATTTCTATTTTATTTTGTTCGACTAGTACTCCATTCATTGCCTACTGGCTACTTACAATTGGCTGTCGCTGCAGCGCCGTATTCATATCGCTGTGCTGTATCAGATGCTGTATCAGCTCGCCGGACGTCGGCAGATCCGCGCCACAGACGCTGCAGTGATATGTGGCACGCTTCGAATCCAGTCCCGAGTGATGCGAGCGAATGTGCTCGCGCAACACAACACGCTGATTGAAGGCACGTGGACAGACGGAGCAGGCGTAAGGCTTTTCGCCGGTATGAATGCGTTCGTGCTTGCGCAAGGTGCCGCCATCGGCGAAGGCCTTCCAGCAGAAGCGACACCCATAGGGACGCTCGCCCGTGTGAATGCGCACATGAATCTGCTGTGAGCTGCGCGAGCCGAACGTCTTGCCGCACTCGTTGCAGGGGAAAAGTTTGCCCGAGGCAGTGGCACTGTGCGAGTGACGATGATTGGAGAGTGTACGGCCGTCGGGAAACTCAGCGTGACACACGTCACACATGACAGACTTGTCGCGATGCGATGCCATGTGACGCTTGAGTCGCGCCTTGTTGTGGAAGTTCTTGCCACACTTGGAGCACGAGTGACACTTTTCGCGCGAATGATCCCAGGCATGTTTCATGAGTGCCTTGCGGTCGCGACACTGTTTGCCACAGAGAATGCAAGAGTTGGCGGTCATTTCGTTGGCGTGCTGGCTGCTCAGATGACGTTTGATGGTGGTCTCATCGAAGAAACACTCGCCGCAAAGAATGCATCTGTTGGAAAATGTGTGAAAAGCAAAGAATTAAAATGTTATAAATTAGAAAATTAAATAAAAGCTACACACTTAAAGGGCGGATAACGCGCGTGTATCTCTGCGTGCGCCAGCAGATCCAATGCCTCAGCGAAACTTTCGCCGCACGTGCTGCAGCAATGTTGCAGCTCTTTGTTGCTACCGCTGCTGCCGGCGCTGTTGTTGTGATTGCTGTGATTCGCATCGTGCTCGCGTTTCACATGCTGCTTGGCATGTCGATGCAACAGATCCTGCCGATGGAAAGACATGCCGCAGTCGCCGCAATAGAATTCGCCATATAAATACTCAGCCTCGGAGTCGTCATCGCTCTGTGACTCCTCCGCCTCGCCGGGTTCGTACTCGGAGTTGCTGTCCTCGAACTGATGCGTCTTAAGGTGCTCCTGCAAGCTGGCGCTGTCCCAGAACATTTCGTTGCATTGGTTGCACTCGTGTGTGTCGTTGCGATGGTTCTGGAATTAAATAAAATAAGAATCAAATAAATATTTTAAATTCTAAAAATTTAACATTTACTCGAATTTTTAATGATTTCTTAAAATTTTCTGTTAAAAATTGGATTTTTCAATTTAACATTGAATTTTTTGTTGATCTTTAAATTTTCATTTAAAAATTGAATATTTCAGTTAAACATCGAATTTTTTGTTAGAAATTAAATTTTCAAGTTAAACATTGAATTTTTAGTTAAAAATGGCATTTTTCAGTTAAACATTGAATGTTTAGTTAAAAACTGAATATCACAGTTAAACATTATATTTCAATTAAGCATTGAAATTTTAGTTAAAAATATAACTTTTCAGTTATCAATTAATTTGTCACTTAAACATTGAAGTTTTGATTCAAAATTAAATTTTTCAGTCAAACAATTTTCAGTTAATTATTTTTCAGTTAAAACAATTAATTTTTAGTTAAAAATTTAATTTTTTAGTTACAACATTTTGTAATTAAAATTAAAATTTTTGTTAAAAATTCAATTTGTTGTGAGAAACATTGAATTTTTAGTTAAAATTGAATTTTTAAAGCATTCTTAAAATTCACAGTTAAAACTTTTATTTTTCAATTTATCATTGAATTTTTCGTTAACTTTTAAATTTTCAGTTAAAAATCGAATATTTCAGTTAAACATTTAATTTTCAGTTAAAAATTGCATTTTCAGTTCAACATTGAATGTTTAGTTAAAAACTCAATTCAATTTTCATCAATTAAATTTTTCAGTGAAGCTTTGAATTTTTAGTTAAAAATTGAATATTTCAGTCATAATTTAATATTTTAGTTAAACATTGAACTTTTTGTTAAAAATTGAATTTTATGAGAAAAATTTTATTTTTTGTTAGAAATTTTACTTTTCAGTTAAACATTGAATTATTTAGTTAAAATTAAATTTTTAATGAATTTAGATATAAATTGAATTTTTCAATTAAACATTTAAAATTAAATTTAAAAAAATTATAAATCAATTAAAGAAAATTACCTTCGCATGCGCCAGCAACGCCTTTTCGCGCGCAAACGCCAACCCGCACTGCTGACAAACGAACGGCTTGCTCTCGTCAATAATCGGAAAGTGCTGCGGCTGCTGTTGCAGCGGCTCAGCAGTATCCTGCAACAGTTTGACTGTGGCCTCAGAGCCCTGCAACTCCTGGCATTCGGCATATTCAATGTGTTGTTGCTCGTGCTGCTGCTGCTGCAACTCTTGTTCACTGTTGGCTTGACGCATCGACTCATCGATGGTGTAGTTATTCTCCATCTTCGGTTTAATGCGACTAATGCGTCCGCGTGGTGCCGAGCCACTCGCACTGCTATTGAGCTTGCGCGAAGACTTGGCAGAGGTAGAGGCGGCGACACTTTGTATATTCCAGTCCTGATCATAGTAATGATCATCGTGCTGGTGTTGCTGCTGCAATTGTTGTTGCTGTTGATCGATGGCAGCTTGTTCCACGAAATGCATAACTAAAAACAACAAAACAAACCATTTACGTCACAATTTGTTAAAAAAAAACGATTATGAAATTAAAAAAAAAAAAACGTACACTCGACATCATCAAACTCTGGATCGGGCGTCTCTGCGTGCGCCTTTAAATGATTAATAAGATCGGTGCGTCGAAAGAAACGCGAACCGCACAATTTGCACAAATGTGGCCGATCATTCTGATGCGCGACCATGTGATTCATAAGACTGGCCTTTTTGCGAAAACGACGACTGCAAAAATCGCAAGGATACGGACGCAGCGCTGTATATTCATCCTGTACCGTGGGCAGCGGCACCTCATGTTCCAGCGGCACATGCGCATTGGAGCCGATGATTTGCTCCGCTGAGATTTCCACTCTGCAAGTAGAAATTTTAAATTAATAGAAATCAATTCTATTTTATTAAATACGCAATTTTAGAATAAAAAAAAATCACCTCTCCTCGCCCTGATGTTGCACCCAATCATCGGTGATAACCTCCTCCGTGACCATTTGCGTCTCCGCATAGTCCTCCTCCGTGTACTGCACCTGCTGTGCCATGGTCTCATCTTCTTCTGCAGCAGCTGCTGCCACCGCCGCCTCATGCAAAGCCATAGCCGCACTTTGACTGATGATATTTATGGGCGTGCCATCGCTGGCACTCACCACAACAGCACCATTTGCATCCGTAGTTGCTGTAATGATCTCGCTAACCATTTGTCCATCGTGTGCCATAAATATTAAATTCTCAGCGGCTATCTGTTCAATGTCCTCCTCCGTTGGCACCTCGCTCACCAGATAATGATGCGCCTCATGCTGTGGCACTGCAATACAAGGCCCCTCGGAGGCATCTATTAGTTCATCAGACTGCGGCACATGTGACTCGTCCAGCGTGAGCAATTGATGCTCGGTTTTGAGAGCGCCACCAACGCCGGATGCATGATGTTGTATCCATTGAATGCCAAAAGATTGCGCGTCCATATTGTGTGCGTCGTACAATCAAATATTCACGCAGCGCTAATAATAAAGGTACTTAATTAATAAAAATGAAAAATAAAAACACTGTAATGCAATTAATTGATTCCCCACGGAGCAGGAGGAGTTCGGGTCGCATGACACTGGATGCAGCAACAATTTGTGCAGGAATTTACAACTTCAAACAACACATGCGCATGTGCGAGAATTGTCAAAATGCAGTGTTGCCATATGTCGAGGGTTAACAATTGCAGCAAATATTTTATATTTTTACTGAATAGCAATCACTTTTAATTAGTTTTAAAATAAATTTAATGTTTTAAATAACCAACTGAACTTTATTTTAACGACTTTACTGTTTTATAAATAAATTGATAACTCAATTTCAAGCCTTTAAACGATTTCACTATATACGGCAACCTTGCCATATTTCCATTCAATAGTTGTTTCACTCGCACTTATGGCACAAGATAGCTTAAACACTGCATTACCTACTCAATGGCCGTTGGTTGGAGAAAAAATAAGCCGAAGTCGAAAAATTCCAATTGAACAATTGTTGAATTTATAAATTCCAATTTCCAATTAATTAAGGTTATGCACGAATGAGGTTAAGGTACTTTATTTATATTTCTTTTAGTATCACATAACCTAGCGAGCAAAACAATAACAAAAGAATTGCATTAATTGCGAAAGAAAAACTAAAGAAACCTTTCACAAACGCACGCACTACGTAACAATGGCTGACTGACCGCCTCTAGTGTTGCCGCCGTTGAAACACGCGATTACATCACAGCATAATTTTTCACTTTGCACTAATTTTTTGTTTCATGTAAATATTTGATATTTTTTTTGCTTGCACTTTTCATATTTGTGCAACGCAATATTTGAGGTTACAGCTGTGCACAAAATTTAGGTTATGAACACTTTGCTTTGGTGCAGTGAAAAACTTACGTTTTGAAAAACATTTTAAATTTTGGAACTTTTTGATAATTTTTATGAATTTTACAAAAATGTACGTCCTCTGCGTTATAGAATCGACACTTCGTTGCTTGCCGAGTTCGTTTCGCCATTTCACGATTGTTGGTGTCAAATTTTTCCGACGTTAATATGAAGCAAAAGAAGCACATGGACTGCAATAACGGCAGGTTGATACCACTGCAATAACAGCGATTGGAAGATGGTAATGGGTGTCGTTAAGTAGGTAAATGCGTAAAACCCAGTGAACAACTTAAATACCAAACTTAATTTGGACAAAAATGAATCCAAAAATTAAAAAACAAAAAATTTTTGAAATAAACAAAATTTCAGTTATTGAAAATCTTACAAACCATGGTAGAAGTATCTACAGGTTATTTTATCTAGCAGTTTGTTGACACACCGAGTGCTGAGAATGTCACGAAGAAAAATTTAAAAATACAACATGTTATCGTCATTTTAAACATTATTTTAAGGTTAATAAAGAAAACAGTGAGATTTTCATTTTTATTTCGCGGATTTATTAAAATTTCACTGCACCAATTCACTTCAGCACTTTATATTTCAAAATATTTCAAAAATTTACAATTTGTTTAGTTTTATTTAAATCGGTTTTTGTAAATTTCTATGGGTGTATTTGTAAAAATTTGATTACTAAACTAAGTGAATAACGGAAACGAAGTATTGAATGGGCTGAACGCTTAATATTTAGCTAATGTGCAGGTATTGCAAAAAGGCAAACACTGCTTTATCGACATTAATCACAATATATGCCCAATTTACATGTTATCTTCTGTGAGATTCAACGTATCGACAAGAATTGCATTTTGTCAAAAATTCATATATTTATAGCAATTTTTTAAAAAAACGCAACCCAATTCGACAAAAAATAACATGTAAATCGGACATTATACAATTATGGTATGTGCGAGTTGGCCTAAATTGAAGACTAAAATAAACAAATTCAATCGATTTTTATATGATTTACATTCGGTAACCGGTAATTGTTAAAGTTATTAATCAATCGATTTGCATTTCGTCGACGATACTGCAAAACCGCTTATCTACATGTGAAAATTACGCTTAATTTTGTGTTATTTGTTTTAATTGATATGCTGATCAGATAATTTAGATAAATGCTATTATAAATTATGACACACTTAATTTTGGACATACAGTTTTTTTTCTACTGTTGAATTCATATCTAAACAGCATTCGAAAATGTATATAGGCGGTATTGCAGTATCACCGACGCTGTCATCCAATGTTCTTCAAGTTTACTCGAAAACTTGCTGAATTGAATTAGTAAACACTGCATTACCTACAACAATTAGTTTAGTCAGCAATTTTGTCGAACTCACACACTACACAAAAACCATGGGAACCGGACAATTCATCTTAAACAATTCATCGTTTCACAATTCATCGAACACAATTCATCGTATTCATAATTCATCGTATGCACAATTCATCGTATCACAATTTATCGTATGCACAATTCATCGTATCACAATTTATCGTATCACAATTCATCGTATGCACAATTAATCGTATGTACAATTCATCGTATGCACAATTTATCGTATACACAATTCATCGTATGCACAATTCATCGTATGCACAATTCATCGTATGCACAATTCATCGTATGCACAATTCATCGTATTCACAATTCATCGTATGAATAATTCATGTAGCGAAAGGAAATTTACTCAGGAGAGTTATTCAATTTTGTAATTGTTTAAAAAAAATAATTTTTTTTTCCAAAAATCGCTCAATTTTTTGGTAAATATTTGCCTGTAGCTCTCTCTTGTTATCACTTCTTCCATAAATGTTATATATCAGCTGTTGTTCCAAGTAGATTAAAAATGAAATTTTTGTCTAAAAAACGCGCGATTTTTTCGAAAAAAATTTCGCCTGTGGCGCTTTCGTATTATCACTTGACCTATAAATATTAAGAACAAGTATTTCATATTGCACAAAATGAATACTCTTCCACCAGCATCGCTTTCTCGTCATAACTTTTCATATAAATGATACACATCACGTGTTGTGTCAAAATTTGTTGGAAAAATGCATTCGATGAATTGTATATTTAATGAATTGTGATACGATGAATTGTGCATACGATGAATTCTACATAGGATGAATTGTGCATACGATGAATTGTGCATACGATGAATTGTGCATACGATGAATTGTAAATACGATGAAATGAGCATACGATGAATTGTTATACGATGAATTGTGATACGATGAATTGTGCATACGATAAATTGTCCATACGATGAATTGTGTTCGATAAATTGTGATACGATAAATTATTTAAGATGAATTGTCCGCGAACCAAAAACCATGCATTATAAAATAAAACTCATCAAAGGTATTCACGAAACGGAGCAGTTGCCGATGTACATTACACCCAGAAAAAAATACTATGTAAATAATAGTTTTTTTACTATTAAAAAAAGTCAATAGAATAAATTATTTTTTTAATCGGAAAATACTATTAAATTCTAGAAAATACCATGACATTACCATTGAGTTAATATGATATTTTTTTTTTGTATACTATTAAATCAATAATTGTCCTATTGATCAGTTTTAATGGGATTTGAGGAAATTTTTTTCTCGGTGTAGCATTATTGTAGAATTGTATCATATTTCGTGAACACACTTATTTCATATTTGTGTAGTATGGTAGTTTTCAGTTTGATGTACCAAAAACAAATGTTTTTGTTTCATTAAAAATTTTAGATTTATTGATTATTGGCCATATACAATATATAAGTATTCCTTTTGTTACTTATTATTAATTCAATATCTCATATCAAGTCATAATTAAAACAAAGAACACAAATTAGATTAGTGATGTCGATTTAAGAAAACAAACACATACCTAGGAACTCGTTAATATTTATTGTTAAAACAGTGGACATTATGCCATCATTTCTTTTTTATTCACATGCATATATGTATGTACATATTCATTAAAATTGTGAATTTCAATTCAATAATCAAACACTAATATCAAATACCCAAAAGTCATAAATTCAGAATCACTAAAAAACTACAAAAGTACCACGAAGTAAACTCAAGCTTTTATCGAAGTAGATCTGGCACCAATGTATTTTGTTGTTGTATTTACAACTGCTACTTGAGAAAACTGCTACTCTACATCGCAACTGCTCCGTTTCGTGAATAACCTTATTATTGCTTTTGATAGAAATCATTTTTTGTTTATAAGATTAGCATCTTGCGTAGTTCATTGGCTATTGTCTAGTTGGAAATGACTGATTATTCTTACATGATCTATAATTTTTACAAAATACACAATTTCTTCAAAATAAAATAAAAACCATTTCATATAGTCAAATCAGTATAAAAATGATGGAGAAATTAAAAATAAATAAACGTACAATGCGCACAATTCAGTCGATTATAATTTTTCCCAATTATTGTGGGCTACATTGAGAATCTTAGATAACAAGGTACAGTGGGGCTATATATTTTATTTCATGTGTAA
Source organism: Dryomyza anilis (assembly GCA_951804985.1). Taxonomy (NCBI): domain Eukaryota; kingdom Metazoa; phylum Arthropoda; class Insecta; order Diptera; family Dryomyzidae; genus Dryomyza; species Dryomyza anilis. Next base: position 69,488,335 of record OX638132.1, read on the forward strand.
TTTCGAATTGAAATTTATGCGCTATTTAAAACTCTATAATTAAATTATAAATTAAAACTTTATAATATAAAACAATACGTTTGATGAGTCTCAATGAACTCTATATTAGTGTAGATTTATGCAATTGATTGCATTTTGATTAAATAACTAACACCTAACAAAATATTGGGGATATATCAATGGTCTCTTTGTCAATAAAATTTTACGATATTCGGCAGTATTGATTAGGAACGTTTTAAAAACATGGTAAGTTTAAACTCGTACATAAAAACTGGATAGCAGTAATTATTAAAATATTGGTTAAAGTATATACAGATTATTCTGTAAAATACACATTCTTTAAAAATATTTTAAATTAAAAAATGTCAGCCACTTTTTCATTTTGTTGGAATATAATTATGTAGTAATCTCTAAAATTTAGGGACCTTTTCATGTTACCTGTCCCCAATAAAAATGTGCGATATTTAAACAATATTTAAATGGATGGCGTATTCAAAACATTTAATTGATTTGGCGCTCTCTTATTTATGTTTTTGTTCCGCTGCTGCGCACAATAAAAGCCTCACATTCAGCGAGCAAGCGAATGATCAGTCGAGCGAGCGTTCGAGGTTCGGGTTCGTTCGTATTTAGAGCTATTTTCATTTTCGTTTTGGAGACTCGCGCACAGTTTGGCGCGGATATTGCGGCGTACGTTTCGTCGAGGTTCAAATAAAAAGTACGAACATTTTTTACTTTTGGATAAAGACTTTTGTGAAAAATGTAAAAAATAAAATAAAAAAACCGAATAAAATGAAATAAAAAATATTTCAAAATAAAATTGAAATAAAAACATTTTTGGCTGTTGCAAAAAGTGCGCCATTTTTGTGTGTTGTGTTTGTAAACATTGCAATATTTTTTTGCAAAGTCGACGACGTCGTTGTTATTGTTTTTGTTGTATTTGCGCGATTTTGCATAAAAATGCTTGACGCTGATTTTAAAAATAGCGCAACAAGCAGAAAGAAGCGCGGGCGGAATTAACAAAAAGGGTGCTGAGAACAACAACAACAGATATTACTATGGCTAACATATGACATTCTTATGCAGATTGTTGTTTTTGTTGTTGTAACTGTCACTCGCTGCAAAACGCATCTGACAGACGCGACATAAAATGTCAGCCGTCCATCAAAGCAAATGCAAAATGTCTCCAATGTCAGCAGCACAAAAACAAAACAACAAAATAAAATAAAATAAAAACATTAAATTAAAAAAAAATTAAGTAAACACAAAAAATAAAGAGATACAATTTTACTTTACTTTTCAAATGAAATTAAATTATAAAAATAAACTAAAATGAACTAAATAAAAAATAAAATTAAATAAGCAATAATTAAAAAATAAAATAGACAAAATAAAAATAAATTAAGTGAAATAATAAAAATATAAATAAAAAATTATTAAAAAATTGAATTAAATGATTGAGTATAAATAAATAAAATAGTTGAAATAAAAATAAATAAATAAATAAATAAATAAATAAATAAATAAATAAATAAATAAATAAATAAATAAATAAATAAGTAAATAAATAAATAAATAAATAAATAAAATGAAATAAAATTATATTAAATAAAATAAAAAAATACAAAAAATATAAAATAAAATAAAATTAGTTAAAGTAAATAAATAAATAAATAAATAAATAAATAAATAAATAAATAAATAAATAAATAAATAAATAAATAAAATGAAATAGAAATTAATAAAATAATAATAATATATAAAACATAAAATAAAAAAAAGTAAAGTAAAATAAAATAAAGTAATAAAATAAAATACAAAAATAAAATAAAATAAATTATTAAATACAATAAAATGCATAAAAGGAAATAAAATGTATTAAAAAAAAAATACAATAAAACCATATTATTTTATTTTAAATAAAATGATTTTGATTAAAAAATAAAAAAAATAATATTAAGTAAAAAAAATATACGAAAATAAAAGAAAACAAAAACGGAAAAAAGGAAAATAAAGAATTGAAATGAAATGAAAAGAAAGGAACAAAAATAAAAAAATAAAATTATGAAATGAAATAAAACAAAAAGAAAAAAATAAAATTAACAAATAAAATCAAAATAAAAACAAAATATGTATTAAAGACCAAAACCAAAATTATAATAAAAACAAAAACTTTTCATTATTACTTTCAAAATACCGCTGTAAAAAATGCATTTGAATATTTGTTTTGTTGTTGCTCTGCAAAAATAACGCAATTCTAAGCTGCAAAACAAGAAAAAAAAATCGTAATCACTTGGAATGTGAAATGAAATTTTCTACAAAACTATTTTGCCACATGTTGTCGTCATTAATGTTGTTGTTGTTGCTGCTGTATATAAAAAAAATTGCTCGTTTGGTTTAAATAGCAACACCAGCAGCAACAGCAGCGGCATTAAAAACAACAACAACAACAATAGATAGTAAAACATCCAGCTATTAGTATGCAAAGCATTCGCCCGCGTTCACAGCGGCGCGCGCAGCAAAAACAGCGACTGTTGCTGCTGCCGCTGCTGGTCAAAACGGCGCAAATACCACCTACAACAACAACAGTAGTAGTAACAACAGCAACAGCAATAACAACAACATAATCAACAGCAACAATTAGAAGCAGACAAGCAGACGAACGGACGGACAGCAAGACTTAAAGGCAGACACATATCAAAGGACAGATAGACAGACAGACGTAGGGACAGACATAAAGCCAAACAGAGAATCATTTGTACGCATGTCTGTCGCTTTGTTGTTTGGTGTTGTTGTTAATTTGATGTTGTTATTGCATTTTTATTCGTCTTCGATTAAAATCGTTAAATGTTCTGCTTTTTCATATTTTTTATTTGCTTTATTTTTTTTGAGTTTTTTTTTTGTTAATTTTTTTGTTTTTCTTTTTTTTTTCCTTTTTTGTATTTAAATTTTTTGTTTCTGTTGTATTTTCGCAGTTCATAGTGAAACAACGTTCAGTCAATAAAATCACGATTTCAAAAGAACTTGCACAAAATATACATACAACAAAACTAAAAGAAACATTTAACGAAAAATCACAAAAAAAAAACAAAATCTACAACAATTTTTGGATACAAGAACGTGCCGCTTTTGCAACATGCTAAGTAACGCATTATGAAAACAGTGGTGAAAATTGCTTTAACTACAGGTAAATTTTTCAAAACGCACTAATTATTATTTTTAACGAATTTTAAAATATGTACTTTCAAAATATTTAGGATGTGTGCGAATTCGAATAAATTGCTGACTAAATTGTGCGGGTTTTCATTCGAACACCATTCGGTAACCAGTAATTGTTAAAGTCCACAATAAATCGATTATCATATGTTTGTTTGCTGTCTTCCAATTCAATTTTAAGTAAACGCAAATATTTTGTTTAATCATTAGTCGAACTCGCACACACCCTAAATTGTGCGGGTTTTCATTCGAACACCATTCCGTGACAGGTAATTGTTGATGTTCGTAATAGATCGATTATAATCGATCGTAATCATTTAATTATCATGTCTGTTTGCTGACATCCAATATATTTCAATTTGATTTGCTCGAAAATTGGCTAAATTGAATGAGTGAAACTGCATTAGCGACAAAATCTAGTTTAGTCGAAGAAATTATTATTTATTGTATGAAGTTATTCAATTGAAGTTTGAGTCTCGTTTAATATATAGTTTTAGTTTTAAATGAAAACTTTTCTACTTTTTTTTCTAAAAATCTAAATTAATAACTGAATTAATGATTAGACATATCGATAAAGCAGTGCATACCAATTTTGACTTTTTATTGCTGAGTATTCACTGCTTTATCAGACAAGTTAATCATCGAACGTTACTCGCCACCAGTGTTGCCAGATATTTTTTTAAAAAACCTTTTATTTTCGGAATAAAAAACTTTTTTTTGCGAGAAAAAACTTGATCTATAAAAAGACTCAGAACTACTAACTTTTTTACATCGTTCTAATTTTTAAAATATTCACAGTATTCTTTTAAAGTTATAAAAGTTTAAGTCCCATATGGTATTTTGTATCTTTTTTGTAAAATTGGGGGTTATGACTAGAATTGGAACATTACCCAAATTGATTTTTTCGAACAATTTGTAATTTTGGCCAAAATGAAATATTAAAAAAATAAACAAATGTGAAATTAGGTTTTAGTATCCAGTATAAATCAGCACCAACGAATTATATAAAACAGCTGTATTGGGTGTATATAGGAATATTCGTCTTGATTAGTGTAATTAAACAAAAACAAAAATAAAAATATTAATAACGAAAACATTTCAATTAATAATAAAAACAATTCAATAATTTTTCAATATATAACAATTTATTTGATATGCATGTCAAACTTTTTCATAATTTTTGAAGACTGTATAATGTTTTCTTTAGGAATCCTTCGGACAAAGAATCCCACTTAAGGAGGGAATTTCAAATATGTTTTTAATTTTGTTTTTTTCTTAATATTGATTTGAGAAAAATACGTTCTAATTTGCTGTTGCTACAGGAATCGACAAAAGATCAAACAATGTTTTTTTAGTAATGGCTCGAAGAAAAATCATTGTTGTGTGTATTTGATTCATTGAACTAGTTAGAAATATTAAATAAAAACTGAAAAAACTGCATAAATTAAAAAAACTTGAATTTTTTAGGGAAAACTTGAAAATTTTTTTATAATATAATAATATAATAATACACCCAGAAAAAAATCATGGTAAATTGATAGTATTTCAATAGAAAAACAATAATTTATACTATTAAAATTGGTCAATAGGATGCGTCCCATTAGTTCAGTAATATTGAAACGGTTAATACAATGTGTGGTTGTACCATAAATTTTATAATGTGATATTTTAATTACAATAAGAAAGACATATACAAATTTAATGATACGTATTATTAATTTTATGGTAAAGTCGAATTACATTTTCCTAATAATTTATTAAAACAAAAATGTATTTTAGTTAATTTATTGTATAATTTATTTTATTTAAATGTCGAAATTGATATTCATTTTAACAAAACACACATAAAAAGATACTTCTTGCTGCAAAATGTTATAACACATATAATGTTTGCTTTGGTTTGCAATAATTGATTGTAGTACTTGAGTCTGCAGTTATTTTTGAGTCCGTTGTATTATTTATTTTCTGTAATAAATAAAAATATAAATATATATAAATATAATTTATTTACATTAAATTCTTTGAGTCCTTACCAATGTCGCGTTTAATAATGTGGATTATTACATAAAATACATGCGACAATTTTGAGTAAACACGCAGAATGACGTACAAAACGAACATGTTTGTATTCGTTTTATGATTTTTTACACCATTAAAACAACAGTATTTATTTTATTTAAAATAATAATATTGAAATATTTAAATTTATGGTAGTGAATTTTTCAAATACTATTGAATTAATTAGAAAACTTTTGATTTAAAAAGAAAAAACTATTAATACATGAACCATAAAATCAATGGTCGTACCATAAAGTACTTAATGGTACATTTTCTTCTGAGTGTAATAGTTTGGCGCTACAGTCCTGTATAGAACTTCGGCCGAGCTCTCTCACCACTTTGAGCTGTGCGTGTTATATTTGTACTCAAAGTTGTGGAACCTACAGTTTATTGCCGAATCCGAACGGCGGGTGAGAGCTTTTCATAGGCAATGGTTTTACTCTCGTAGGTTTGCCATTTACTGACGAGAGGTAGCGCGGTATAGAAAAATGTTTCTATGAAAAGATGTTGTTAGCCCCAGTCTAGGGTTGAACCGGAAATCTTTTTACCTTCTCAAAAAACTGGCAAAAAAAGGTTTATCTATCCCATCTGGTAACACTGCTCACCACGCAAGATGAAACTGCATTACCGACCGCATGCAACACTTTCTGGTGTGTTCGAATTTCGACTAAATTTGCTACTAAAAAAAGTTGGTCGGTAAGGCAGTGATCAATATTCAATTTGGCAAATGTTCGAGCAAACTAATTTGAACTAAATTTAACAAACGAACCGACATATCGTCGTTGTAGTACAAAAAATCACCAAATACATTTTTATAAATAACTTAAATTTCGAGTTTGTTGATCAATATTATAAAAAGTAATTGATGCATTTTTAAAGTTGAAATAGCAATTGTTAGATTTACATTTTCTTATCATGTGGTAAAAAAAATGGGATCATATATTAAAAATTTACAGATATATACAGATTTTTGTAAATCAATATTTGACATTTTGAAAATGTATTTGGTGTTTTTTCGTTCTACAACCACGATATGATAATCGATTGATTAAAGACTTTAACAATTACTGATTACCAAATGGATATCGAATGAAAATCCGTACAATTTAGTTTAGTCAGTAATTTAGGGTGAGTGCGATTAAATTGCTGACTAAACTAAATTGTACAGAATTGTCAAAGTCTGACATGCGGATATAGCAACTTTCAAGCTAGAAATCAACAGATTTTACTTTTGAAAAACTTACTACATGCCGTGACCTGCTGCCAGTAAACTAGAGCTTTGATAGAAATTTGTCGATATTCTGCCAGTAACCTGCCGAATATTTTGATTCGGTATATTAAAAAAATGTACAACAGTAATTTTGACATTTATTTTTTTTTTACTTAAATTAATACAAAATACTTGCACTGCCCACTGTGCTCAAGTTAAAGTGGAACAAATGTCTGTGTCCGTTGCATTGCATGCGCGCCTGTCAATCGCACTGACAGACGACGCATCAACGCACCGCACGATTCTATGCCGCTCAGCTGGCTGTCCGACCGTCCGACGGGACGCCTTGGCGGCTGCTCTATTTTGTAAAATTCCTGTAATTAATTAAGAATTCAACAAAAAGCAGGGCGCGCAAGAATTTAGTATTAAACAAATTTGCGCAATGCAAACACATAAAAAATCAGCTCGATATCTGTGATTAAAGTGCATTTCAGTGAAATTCTTTTCTGTTTTTCTTATAACGTTTTCATAAATATTAATGTCATGCAATAAAGTTAAACAAATACCGCGAAATATTGATTTCAAAATTGATGTTAATCTTGTTTTCTTAATAAAAATTCACAAACAATTGGTGAGTTTAAAATGTACAGCATTTTTGAAAGTATTTTATGAGTACTAAAAAACTTAACAAAATATATAAATTTTATACAAACAATTAATAAAATTATGTATACTAATGGTGTGTGCGAGTTCGACTAAATTGCTGACTAAAATAAATTTTGTCGGTAATGCAGCGTTTACTTTTCAATTTAGCAAATTTTTGAGCAAACTAAATTGAACTAAATTGGAAGACAGCAAACAGACATTTGATAATCGATTTATTAGGGACTTTAACAATTATCGGTTACCGAATGACAATCGAATAAAAACTCGTTCAATTTAGTTTAGTCAGCAATTTAGTCGAACTCGCACACCCCCTAAAAATTTCAATGGAATCAAACAACACGGCGTATGAGTAACATTTTATTCTAATGAAACACAGTTCATAGGCTACACAAAAGAACTCTCAGTGAAATAATTATTGTTTCTTTGATTAGTCTCTTAATTTATATGTGACATATTCTAAAATATGCTAAATCATAACGCTGTATTTCCTACAATTGTCACTAATTTCGAATCTGTTAAAATATATTTTCTCTCTCTGCGGACTAAAGAGTTATAAATGAAAGTCTTTTAAATTTGGAGTACTTATATTCAAGAATGTCACTTAAAAATTTACCCAATATTGCGTGTAAATGAAAATTGATGCTGGTATTTCAGATTGTAGTTAACAAATATTGTTCAGCAGTTCGTTCGACTTTGAGTGTTCTATATAAAAACTTTTTTTTTACATTTTCAAAATGTTTTAAATTATATTTTAGTAGTTTTCGGTTCACTGATTCCGAATATGTTTAAATATCTTTTCTAACTCTTTTGGTTCAAACGTTATAAGGACTGCGTCGAATAAAATTGTCCGCTACAAAAATTAAAAAATCTTGAAATCTAGTAATCGAATTTTTATAGAATAAAATATTTTATTTTGCAAATTATTTTTAGATTTTAAAAAAATATATAAAAAACCAGAAATTAATATTTTTTAATAAAAAGTTTTAATTTTTCCGGAACCCCTTCCATTAATGTTGTAATGGTAGTGTCCGACACCCTCACAACTGCTGAAGACCACTTTCTTTTAAAGTCTTGAAGGTCTTTGGACACTTTTTTTGTTGTCTTTAAATCCCTTTTTACTAAAGCCCAGTATCTCTCAATCGGCCTGAGTTCTGGACAGTTTGGTGGATTGGCTTCTCTAGGCACCAAAATCACTGCATTTTGTTGGATCCACTCTAAGGCCGTTTTGCTGTAGTGACATGAAGCGAGGTCAGGCCAAAAAAATGTGGACACTTCATGTTGGCGTAAAAATGGAAGCAATCTCTTTTGCAAGCATTCCTTCACATATATTTCGCTATTAATTGTACCCGATGTCACGAATGAGCCGCTCCTTTTTCCACAACAGCAAATTGCCTGCCAAACAAGGAATTTCTTTGGGAATTTTGTAAGTTTTTTTTTATTTGAATTTTTCAGCGACATTTCATTGAGAATCGGCTGTTTAAAATACCTGCCCAGGTAGCTGACAAAAGTCCGCTAAAACATAAGTTTCGTCGTCCATCGAATCGAATTTTTAAAAAAATCTTGGTTCAGCTTTTTAGCTCGTTGTTTTGCGGTTTCATTCTTGACGGCATTTCTATCCGGAACTTTTTGGACCTTGTACGTCTTCAGCCCAGCTTCTTTCTTAGTCCAGCGCACGAAAGATTCTGAGCAATCCGCCTTTCTCGCCAATTTCCTTCCGGATATGCTTGGATCTTTCTTTAAAATATTCACAACCTTCTTCGACTTTTCAAGATCATGTGGGCCTTTTTTTTACCTTTCTTCCGATCAATACTCAGGTCTTCCTTAAAGCGGTTGATAACGCGAGAAATGGTCTTAGAGTTAGCCCCTACCTCCTTGGCAATTTTTTTAAAAGACCAACTAGGTTGTTTTTGAAAAATCTTTATTATATTTTCTCGCACTTCCACTTCGTTTGCCATTTTCGCGTTAAATAAATTTTGTATTGACTACAACTGACACAAATTATTTTCTGCCATTTAATTCAGAGCTACTATGATCAAATTTTTTTAATTTGAATCTTGCAATAGCACATTATGGGAAGATATGTAACGGACAATTTTATTCGACTCAGTCCTTACAAGAAAGTCCCATAAATTGGGGGAAATAATAAAAAATAATCTTACCTTTAATTGTAGGTATTTTTTTTGTGTCATTGTAAATTGTTACTGATATTTCAGATATATGTTGGTGTTGTGTTCAAACTTACTACAAATAAGCAGCAAAAGTGTTTGGTAGTACTATGAAAAAACTTTTTTTTTGTATTTCCAAAATGTTTAAAATCAGTTTTTAAAAGATTTAGGTTCACTGATTTCGAATATATTAAAATTAATTGTCTAACTCTTTCAGTGCAAGAGTTATACAAGTAACGCTTATAAATTTGGGACCATGTTCAAAAATAAACATACCCCAATTGTAGGCAAATACTTGGCGTGACATTACAAATATGTAGCTGAGTAAATTTTTGCTGGTATTTCAAATTATTATTGGTTGTGCTGTTTGTTTTGTTGCTCATAAATACAATTAGCAGCTAAATTTGTGTCGTTCACTTGTAGCTCGATATTTATGCGTTTTTATAGCATACCGCAAGACTCAATCAAGTGTTGTTGCTGAAACGTAAATTTTTAAATTGTTCATCAAATATAAATATATTTTTTTGTACATGTTGTTGTCGTAGCGTGCGCGACTTGCGGCAATTTGTTGCCTAAATAAATAATAATTTTTATTGAATTTTTGCTGCTATATTTATTCAGTTGAATAGTTTATATGGTTTTGTTAGTTTTTCATCGTTATTGTTGCTGCTCTGTTGGTGGGTGCTGTTTTTTTTTATTATTGCTTGTTTTTATTGCTTGTGTGACAAATACGAAAACGATTCAATTGATTTATTTAATTGCATTTTTGTTTTGTTTTTATTTTTTCATTTTATTTAAAACTGATTTTTCATTTGGATTTTTAGAGAGTCCAATTCGGTTTCTGACCAATCTATTGAAAAACACATATTATTTGTTTTGTTATATTTGATTTAAATATAAAAAGAAATAGCTGCCGCGACTACTCAAGTGTTTAAAAATACTTTGATGATTAAATGCTCAACGATTCGTGGAAAGTACTTGATGAACAATTATCAACAATGTCTATTTAAAATAAATGTTTTTGTTTAGAATATTTTTATTTAAATACAATAAAATTAATGTGAAATTTTAGTGAATATTTGGATTTTTAGAGAATTTTAAGAAATTTTAATAAATTTTTGAATCTTAGTGAAAATTTGAATTTTGAGAGCATTTGAGTATATTTTAGTGAATATTTGAATTTTTAGAGAATATTTGAATTTTTAGTGAATATTTGAATTTTTAGAGACAAAAATAATTTTGAGTGAATATTTTAATTTTTAGAGTATTTTTTGTATATTTGTGATTTTTTGAATATTAGTGAATATTGGATTTTTTTTTAGTGAAATTTAATTTTTTTTTTGTCAATATTGAATTTTTAGAGAATATTTGAGATTATAGTTGAATTATAAAAGAATATTAGAAATTTGAGTGAATTTTAGTAAACAAAAACTAATACAAAAACCGAAATAGAATTCGAAATCTCCACTTGTTATAAAACTTAATACCGAGTTTTTGAATTTTTATATTCGAAAACTGTCTAAAATGGACTAACTAGGATTCAAAACAGAACCCTAGAATTATATAGACATTTGGTATAACACAATTATATATGGAATTCCCAAAGTAAAAGTCGGATTTTACAGTATTGATTTTCAATAATACTATTCGAGATTTCGTTTCTATTACTACACCCTGAAAAATACTATATAAATAAGAGTTTTTTTTACTATTAAAAATAGTCAATAGGATAAATTATTATTTTAATCGGAAAATACCATTAAATACTAGAAAATACCATAACATTGCCATTGAGTTCATATGAAAAGATTTACTCTTTGTATACTATTAAATCAATAATTGTCCTATTGACTAATTTTAATAGGATTTGAGGGAATTTTTTTCTGTGTGTACCCTCTGAAAAAAAATTTCATTAACTACTAATTGTACGTCCATTGATTTTATGGTTCCTGAAGACATGAACCATCACATTGATTCCAAAGTTTTCTACTTAACTTGATAGTACTTAAAAAAAATCAGCAATAATATTGAATATAACGTTATAAACACTATTGTTTTAATGTTTTTTCTCCCATAGTAATAAACGTGTGATTTTTTTCGATGCAAATTTCAATTTCGTCATTTGAATTAAATAAATTATACACCCAGAAAAAAAATCCCTCAAATCCCATTAAAATTGGTCAATAGGACAATAATTGATTTAATAGTATACAAAAAAAAAATCTTCTTATATAAACTCAATGGCAATGTCATGGTATTTTCTAGTATTTAATGGTATTTTCCAATTAAAATAATAATTTATCCTATTGACTATTTTTAGTAGTAAAAAACTATTATTTATATAGTATTTTTTTCTGGGTGTACAATAAAGTATTAAACTCCATTTTTGATTTAGTAAATTATTAGAAAAATATAATTCGACTATACCATAAAATTAATAATACGCATCACTAAATATTTATGGCTCTTGGTATTGTAGTTTAAAGATTACATTGTAAAATTCATAGTACATCAATATATTGTATTAACAGTTTGAATATTATTAAACTAATGGTATGCATACTATTGACCAATTTTAATTGTATAAATAATGGTTTTTCTATTGAAATACTTTTAATTTACCATGTTTTTTTTCTGGAAGTATTTAAATGGAATATTTAAACATTAAAATAGTTTATTTAAAATATTATTAGTTCTTTATTTTAAAACTATTCGTTCTGCGGTTTTTAGCTATATCTTATTACAAATTACTACCATATTTCGCAAATAAACCAATTATAGTACCACCTAATAGAATTCAATAAACACGTTCTGAAAACTAACCGCAATTAAAGCCTTCAATAAAATAGCTGTCATTTATCGGCATTCATCATTATTATGCACATTGTGTCGTAGAACATAGAACCACAAAATCCATTTTGCCACCTTAAAAATTACAAAAATTTTATAAGAGAATAAAAATATTTATAAATACAAAAAAAAAACAACAAATAAAAATAATAAAATGATCAAAAAATATAGAAACATTTGCCAAATCAATTGATGCCATAAAATAAAATAAAGTAGAAAAATGTTTTTTTTATGGCGGCATTGTTTGGTGCGAGATTTTTATCTCTTGTTCGACGTTGTTCGGTTTGCATTGTGGCTTTCACAGTGGCTGTCATGCATTCCAATGACTCGCATTGCTTCGATCTGATAAAATTTCATTGTATTGCAATTATTTAACATGTGAAGTATTGCAAAATGCCGCACATTTCAAGGACCAACAACAAATACGCAGCACATGAACTGTAAGATTTGTTTTACAGTTTTAAAAGTAAACAAATATATTAAAAATTTAAGTTTTTAAAATTATATATGCAAATTTCGAATTCGTCTAAAATGCTGACTAAACTAAATGCGGTAATCGGTAATTGTAAAAGTTCGTAATAGATCGATTATCATATGTTTGTTTGCTGTCATCCATTTTAGTTGTCACTGCATTACCGACAAAATTTAGTTCAGTCAGCAATTTAGTCGAACTCGCACACATCCAAAGTTATTAATTTTTAAACATTCCTTATATTTTATGATAATATGATATTTGAAGATTCATAAACCGTATTTGGCTATTATGGGTGTGTGCGACTTCGACTAAATTGCTTACTAAAATAAAATTTGTCGGTAATGCAGCGTTTACTTTTCAATTTACCAAATTTTCGAGCAAACTAAATTAAAATAAATTGGAAGACATCAAACAGACATATGATAATCGACTTATTAGGATCTTTAACAATTTCCGGTTACCGAATGGCGATTGAATCAAAAACCGTACAATTTAGTTTAGTCAGCAATTTAGTCGAACTCGCACACACCCTATATATAATTTTGAAACAAAAGAGTACACCCAGAAAAAATTACTATATAAATAATAGATTTTTACTACTAAAAATAGTCAATAGATAAATTATTATTTTAATCGGAAAATACCATTAAGGGTGTGTGCGAATTCGACTAAATTGCTGACTAAACTAAATTATGTCGGTAATGGAGTGTTCGACTTTTCAATTTAGCAAATTTTCGAGCAAACTAAATGGAACTAAACTGGAAGACATTTAACAGACATATGATAATCGATTTATTAGAGACTTTAACAATTACCGGTTACCGAATGGCGATCGAATAAAAACTTCTACAATTTAGTTTAGTCAGCAATTTAGTCGAATTCGCACACACCCTAAATACTAGAAAATACAATGACATTGCCATTTAGTTTATATCAATTGTTTTTTTTTTTGTAAACTATTAAATCAATAATTGTCCTATTGACAAATTTTAATGGGATTTGAGGGAATTTTTTCTGTGTGTACAGAGTATTCTGTTTTTTTTTTCTAATCGTTTCATTTGGTTACGGTTAAGTTTTTTACAATAAAACGGTTATAATATACTGGTTCAAAACCGTATCAATTTTGATTTTTGTATTAATATTAAATGTTTTCCATACATTAAATATCATTGACAAACAAATCATCAAACTATTTAAATTATTAACTTTAACTGCAAATTTGTAGTCGCTGAAGAATTTAAATATTGAGTTGTACCGAATTAATTGTTTTTTAAGCACCACATAAGCTATAAAATATTATTTTCATTGATCAAGAATTTATACACTAAATATATCTTTTTCATTCTTAGTCAAGGGTATAAAATGTTCACATTGATCATTAAATTGAATGGACCTGGAAGATTTGAGTACTATGAGTTGATTACTATATGTTTGAGTACTATATGTGTGCAGATATCAGATAACAGTGCAATCCCTTTTTTATTGCCAGACAGCGCGTAATTAATTTCGGAATTTTATTGAAATAACTATACTGTCTAATTTCAATAACAGACTCAGGAAGTGATGCTGATCAAAAATATGCTTTTCCATTCCATAGGGTCTTTGAAAATATGCTTTTACATAGCATATACCCTTTAGGGTCTTTGAAATACAATTTAAATTTTATAGACAGACAAAAAAACCGTTCTGATTTTTTATTAAAATCTGCCAATTCAATTCGGATATTCTGATCGAAATATTCAAGCAGAAAATGTCAGATGTGTTCAGACCTTAATTTAACCCGGTAATACTATTCTAATGACTTAAATAAAACTTAATTTATCTTTTCCAATACTGTACATAATAATAATAATAATAGTTTGGCGCTACAGTCCTGTATAGAACTTCGGCCGAGCTCTCTCACCATTTTGAGCTGTGCGTGTTATATTTGTACTCAATGTGGTGGGACCTACAGTTTATTGCCGAATCCGAACGGCGGGTGAGAGCTTTTTCATAGGAAAAGGTTTTACTCTCGTAGGTTAGCCATTTACTGAAGAGAGGTAGCGCGGTATAGAAAATGTTTCTATGAAAAGATGTTGTTAGCCCCAGTCCAGGCTTGAACCGGTGACCTTTCGGTTCGCAGTCCAACGCACTAATCACTGAGCAACCGCGGCTACAATCCAATACTGTACAAATGTCCGCAAATTCATGCAAGAATTGTAATAATCCTTATTTTTAATTCATTGGCGTTTTCTGGTCTGAATAATTTCAATACTACAGGACTGTTTTCAGTACTCAGAAGTGATGCTTGAATAATACATAACATTTAGGCATGAATACACGCTGCATAAAAAAGGACTCTCCCAAACATAATTTTGCAGGCATTACATATATCTTTGGAGCTACATGCAAACAAAAGTATTATTTCATTGCCAAACATTATTATAATAACAGCCAAACATATTTTTGTTTTCGTTCAAACATATGTATGTTCAGAATGAATAATTTTCGGCGTTCTTGCAAACATATATATGTTTGAATGTGAAAAACTTTTTATTTACATGTAAACATATTTATGTTTACATTTAATTTTAATGTAAAAATAGTAAATTTAGTGCTAATATCTTCTTTAAACAATATTCGTTTTTTTTTCTATTTTTAAATTACATTTTTTTTTTTATTTATATTATATAATTATAAACTTAACTTTTATTTTATTTTTATTACACATATTTTATTTATACCTAATAATTTGATTTCCATCTATTGTTCCTATTTTGAGTTCAGTACTTTACGGATGAATTGAAAATGTCACAAACAGCCACTATCTGGTATTAACAGTAATTGGCGGTACTTAAACAAATTCTTTCACCAAAAACAACTTTTGAACTATATGAAAAGTATTACAGCCAGATATTGTATCTCGATAATTGACGAAAGTAGTCACGCACGCCCGTGTGACTGACTTTTTGTATTTTGTAAAGCCCAAAACGTCTGACGTCACACGGTAAGCGCCGACGTAAAGAAATAATTTGTATTTCATAAAACTCAACCGCACGAATATTGTGTCAAATTAGACGGCAGCTTTTTTGGCTCCGTTTTCTAAAATTTTCACAAAAAAAATCACTAATTGCACCTAAAAAGGATACAGAACAATTTCAAATAATTTTTGAATACACTACACATTTCTTTTCATCCAAAAAATAAGTTTACAAAGCAAATTAAAAAAAAATGCAAAAATGAAGAAAATCACACAAACAAATATTTGACATTTTTCTCAGTACAGCTGTTTTTTTTATACTGAAAAGCTATGTTTTTCTATTTTCCAAACCCAAATCATAGCAAAAATATGAATGGTTTGCGTATTTGCTAAAATAATATAGATTTTAGTAATGAAAGATTCGAAAATTTGGTAATTTCGACTAAATTTTTATTTATTTTGGATCAAGTTTGATTGTTGGTAACGCTAAATGTTTGCATGTTTACAGCGGTTTCATAGAACGTAAGAGGGAACAAAGTCAACGTAAGAGCCAACGGGCGGAATGTGTGAAGATATGAAATACAACTTTTCAGACGATGTGAGAGTACTCACATGTGAGAGGACTCAGTCACATCGAGATACAATATCTGGCTGTTAATGTGAGTGTTACTGAGTGCTAAAAGTAGACAGCGCTGTTATTTAATTGTGATATCGTAATGCCAAACATACATATAATCAAAATAATGCTATTATTTTTAAATTCGTTGTCACCCAGTAACAATCACGAATAACCAAATACATATAATTCAAAGAACCTTTTATTGACGTTTGGTGTGTTAAATAGCGGATATATCAAACATATATATTATAATATCTGATGAAAAATATATATTTCTGCAGAAACATTAATATAGTAAATTCATGTAAATCCACGATTTAAGCAATTTATGTTTAAGGGTGTGTGCGAGTTCGACTAAATTGCTGACTAAACTAAATTGTACAGATTTTCATTCGATCGCCATTCGGTAACCGGTTATGGTTCAAGTCCATATTCAATCGATTATCACATGTGTGTTTGCTGTCTTCCAATTTAGTTCAATTTAGTTTGCTCGAAAATTTGCTAAATTGAAAAGTCGAACACTGCATTACCGACAAAATTTAGTTTAGTCAGCAATTTAGTCGAACTCGCACACACCCAAAATATCGTATAATAATATTTCAATCTGAACAACATAATAATACAATTCAATTATAATGTAATTAGATATTACTCCCAATATTTATATGGTGATTTCGAATTACGTTATAATTGCATTCAAACATATTCAAACAAATCTTTTCTATCCGTGTACTGTTTGTATTGATCGGAATTGAATATTCAGCACTGAATTCAAACGTGTATCATTCAGAACGGAAACATTTTTTGCTAGCATTATTTCAGATATTGTTATGGGTTCAAAGTAAATATTTTTCACTTTTAGAAAAGTTTTAATTTTTCGTTTATAACTAATTTTTCGGTTTACAATAAATATGAATTTGATTTTACTATTGATAAAACATTCGTATTTTGAATTCCAACTTTAACTATGAGAACTTCAGTCGAAATTGTCAAAAAATAGGATGACATTTTTTTTATGAAAAAACATTTTAGTTAAAAAATGAAAAGTTAGGACAATACCTATAACCGCAGCAATCACATTTTGACTTTTGCAGTTGTATTTAGTTTTACAAAATAACATTACACAAACCTCATTTTTTTTCAGAGCTCGTACAACGTAGTATAACCATTGAATACCACTCATAAAATTAGCTTTATTCGCCGTATATGCTGCGGCACATAATGCAGCAAATAAATTTAAATCATAATTTCAATTCATCAAAACATTTAGCATTTTGTCGAAATCGTTGTGTATTTTTTGCTTTTTATATGGTTCATTTTAAAACTGCTTGTATCTTGTGCTGTTTTTGGAACCCCTCAGACTGAAAAAGTGTCGTCTGCTGCAGCTCAACGCAATCTTGTATTTGCAACTGTTGCACGTTAATCCAGCAACATTATAATGACGACAGCAACAACACAACAGCGACACAATAACAACTGCGACAACCTCGACAACGACGACGACATCGCATTTACCTAAATTGGAATTTCCGGTGAACGAAATAAAAATGTTCAGCACATGCAAACGAAACACGAAATAATAATGCTATATATGTATTTTATAAAATTGAAAAAAAAAAACAGAATTATGCAGATTTAAGAGTAGCTGAAAATATACAAAAAAAAAATAACAAAAAAAAAAACTAAGAACAAAACGCATTTGTAAGACGTCGAAATTAAAATGATTAAAGACAAAGACAGAAACAATTACGACCGCAGATAAGTAGAGTAATTGAAAAACGACTGGCTTTCGGACAACTGAAAAACGTGAGGGTCAATCGTCGATTGCATTATGTGTTGTTCTACAACAACAACAAAAAAAATTAAGAATTTTCCATATAATTTTCAATGCCATCTCTTTGCTACGTTTACATGATAAGTATTTTTGAAAAATTTCATTAAAACTATGCCTAAAAATTTAGGTTACAACATCTAAACAATACCAAAAATAAACCAACCGATTTGTTTAGATTTTTATTTTTTGATATTTTCTTACAACTCATTGTTGTTCTTTTTCATTTTTGAAGTAAAGTGTTCTGCATAAGTTTATCAATTATAAAAGTTTATAAAAAATATCATATGGTACAAATTAAATTTATTAGTTGTATAAACAAAAACATATATTCTATGAAACTTAAATCGATATCTTGCGATTTATGTAGTTCTTGTGCTAGATATGCGCCAACTGGCGATTTTCGACCTCTACATTTGCGATATATAGAAAATTAAATAAATATTTTAAAAATGCTATTTGATACATAATCATTTTTGAAGTGATTTTATAAATTATTCTTTTTATACTTTCTATGAGATCTTTTTTCTGCTAATAGAGCATATTCTGAAATTTTTAACCAATACCTTAAATACTCTTAATACGCTATACTAAAAGTGAAAGGGTATATTCAATTTGATCATTCGTTTGTAACTCCCAGAAGAAGGCGTGGTTTATAATATAATCGATTTAGTGATATTTGTCTGTCTATCTGTTTTTTTTTAAATCCCGATTACAGAAAAACCAAAAGAGCTGGATTAATAAAAATCAGAATATAGATTAATTGTACATTTAGGCTATATGGTATTAAAACTGAGGATGATCGGTTGGGTGTGATCTGCACACCAAACAATTTTGTAAATACACCTAATATAATACTAAAATCTACGAAAGCTTTTATTTTAACGGTTTAATTTTTTTTTTCAAGAACCCCTTTTAGTTTAAGATTAAATATATAAAAATAATTTTTGGGCCCTAAAATAATTAAAATCGGTACAATTTACCCATCACATATGGTCACTCAAATGAAATAAAATTGTTTTACGATTTAAGTTTAAAGTTATTCCTAGGAATCGTAAACCCTGATGACCTATAAATCATACTTATTAATTAAGGGTGTGTGCGAATTCAACTAAATTGCTGACTTAACTAAATATTGTCGGTAATGCAGAGTTTACTTTTCAATTAAGCAAATTTTGAGGAAACTAAATTGAACTAAATTGGATGCAACGTTGCCAGTTTTGTAGGAAAAATACTGTTTATGAGAACTTTTAGCATTTGCGAGATATGAGAATTCTCACACAAAATTGAGATATATTTTCACTCGAAAGATTTTTTTTCTCTTGAAAGGGAAAAATCCCTCGCGTGAGAAAAAATTCTCACAAAAGTGATATTTCCCGCACGAGAAAATACACCGCGGGTGAAAAAAATGCAGACAGAAATAACGGAATATCATTCTCATTCATTTAAAACTGAAAATTAGTCTGTGAAGCATATAAAGAATTGAGGTACTGTTATAATTTAAAGGATTTTGAGGAAAATTGTAAGAATTTGAGGTTAAGAGAGAAATTGTGAGAATTTGAAGTACAGAGAGAATTTGAGGGATTTTGAGAGAAATTGTGAGAAATTATGAGAATTTGGGGTATTTGTGAGAATTTTATGAGGGAAAAAGGTATTTCGTGTGAGAATTTTTTCTGGCGACACTGATTGGATGACGGCAAATAGACCTAAAATAATCGATTTATTAGGGACTTTAACGATTACCGGTTACCGGATGGCGATCGAAGGAAAACCCGTACAAATTAGTTTAGTCAACAATTTAGTCGAACTCGCACGCACCCTTTATGGTATATATCCATGTGCAACTACACAGAAAAAAAATTCTTCAATATGATGAATTTATTCATAAATATTATGAATTTTTTCACCAACTACCAGATTCATCATATTGATACCACCGTTCATTAAATGACATATTAATGAATGTATTCATTATATATATGAACAAAATATTCAATACAATGAATTTGAATTGTCATATTGATGAATTTGTTCATAATATTTTTTCAAAAAAAATTTTTTTTTATAAAATAATTCGAAAAAAAAGTGTAAAAATTTTATTTAAAAAATAACAGTAAAAAAATTTACAAAAAAATTATCCCAAAAAATATTTTTCGACAAAAAAATTTTTCAAAAAAAATTTGTTCGAAAAAAAAAGATTTGGAAAAAAAAATGTGTTCGAAAAAAAATTTTATTCAAAAAAAAATTTGTTCGAAATTTTTTTTTCAAAAATATATTTTTTATAAATATAACTTTTTATTAACAAAAAGTTGTAATTATAATGAATATATTATAAAACATTTTACTAATTTATCCATGTCGAGCAAGCATTATATAAGAAATAACACACAAGAACTACTTGAGAACTAAGAAGTATGCCAAAAAATGAACGAAAAAAAAAATATGTTGATAGAAATTTGGTTTAATGAACAGCATTCTTCAATATGAAGAACATATATGTTGTATTTTATATTTTGGTTTATGAAAATGATGAAACGTATTCTTCACATACAGTTCATCATATTGAAGAACACATTTCCGACAGTTACCAAGCGTTCTTCATATTTATGATAGCATTCATAACATTGATGGCGTTAGTCATTAATATTATGAATGGCTCTTCAATACAATGAAGCCTGGTTTGAAGAACGGAATTCATCAAAATGATGTACATTTTTTTTCTGTGTAAATTGGTCGGTTTTTCATTCGATCTCCATTCGGTAACCGGTAATTTTTAAAGTCCATAATCAATCGATTTGTATATGTCTGTTTGCTATCGTTCAATTTAGTTCAATTTAATCTGCTCGAAAATTTGTAAAATTGAAAAGTCGAACACTGCATTAGCGACAAAATTTAGTTTAGTCAGCAATTTAGTCGAATTCGCACACACCCTAAGTTTGTCTAAATTTGAAGATTAAACTAAATTGTTGGGTTTTCATTCGAACACTATTCAAAAAGAAGAATTCGATAAATATAATTTAGTTATATTTATATGGCTCGAAAATTTACTAAGAATGTGTGCGAATTCGACTAATTTGTTGACTTCTTGGAAGTGGTCGATAATACAGCGTTTATCATCATCGCATGTGCACAGAACCAAAAAGTCGCGTAAATACAACGAAAATGTGCATTAATACGGCAAACAAATTAATCAAATGTCAACTGATGATCGCGTTCGTCAATATTACGTATTGCGTTAATCAATCGAGATTTACTAACACATTGAAAGATTTTGAAGTACGGTGTACGTTAATATTACGAATGCAATTTATCAAAGTCGTTTTTAATATTTATAATGATTTTAATTAAATAGTAATTAAATAAAACAAAAGTATTCAAACAAAAATACAGTCGAATTAACTCATGAAATCAATTTGACTGCGAATTTCGAAATAACTTTTGAAACTTAAATATTTCAATATCATGCTCATCAAATAAAATTGGCACATGCTATTTTATAATTTTTGGTCAGAATAAGAAACAGAAGACCATTTGTTACACGTTCACAGCACGGCGTCTTAATTATTTTCCGCCATTACACTATTCCTGTATGAGTTAGTGTATACATGAGAGCTTGAGTTTGAAGATTCCAATACGTAATATTGATAAACGACTACATCAAAACATGTGTACTTGTACGTTATATTGATTAACTTGTTCGTCAATATTACGAACACAGTTTGATGTACGTCGTTTGTCAATATGACGAACGATACTTTTATCTGTGTGTTTAACACAGCATCTTGTTACAGTTGACTGGAAATTTAGAAAAAGTTGACTTCCAATTATACCAATCCGGTCACATTCTAAATTGCATAATAACACTGCACTACCGACAAATTAAGTATAGTCTTCAAATTTGGCCAAATTAACAGACTTGTGCGAATAAAGACTAATATTTAGTTAATTTGCTAATATTCAAAATACTGCGGAGATTTCTTATAATTAAAGAACGTTTTTTTTGTCTATAGAAAGTTTGAATTCAAACAGTCCTGTTTTTTTTTTTTTTTTGCTCCACTTGTGATCAATATTAAACGATGCGTTATATTTAGAAAAACATGTAATTTTATTGAAAACATATTTTACAAATCATTGACCATGTCCTTCGCATTTAATTGTCAATATTGTTCCACATCATAAACTAATTGATTTCCTATAAAATACCATTTTATTGGTTCATTAATTTGTTTGTTATTTTTTTTTTGTCGTCATTATCGTCGTTGTCGAACGTGCTTAAAAATGGTTTTTCTGCGAACAAAAATTGTTTATTATTATTAGTTGCAATTTGTTGATACAATTGAATGAGTAATTTTCTTATTTTACGCGTAGGCTATGATATTTAAAATTTTTCGCCGAATTGTCGAATTACGCAGCGACCGTTTATATAACTAGCTGGTCAGAAAATATTATTTTTCAGGCACTCAGTGCATTTTTTTGCATATTGTGTTTTAGTTGTGTCTTAAAATTTAGTTTTAATAAAATACTACATTCGAATAGTAAGAGTTCCACTTACAAAAAAGTAAATAAAAGTGAATATTACTTTAAAATATGTACCTTGTATAGGCGATTCGTGTTTTATGTGGTTCAAAAGTACATCTTATTAAGTGGCGTAAAGTAGTAGATTTGATACGAGTGACGCGACCACGGATTTGGCTCAAATAAATAAAAAAAAGTAATTAAAAAAATGTGCATACCGGACATAAAGGGAATTTTCTCGCATATTTCTTCAAAACAATTTTGTATATAAAATGTCTATATTAGTGAGTACACAATATCCATATTATTTAAAAAATGGAATGCAAGTCGAAAACTCCACATTATTGAAAAAACATTGTCAAAAAAAAAAAACTTCGACAATACTTCAATAACCACTCAAATGATATATCTAATTATAATAATAATAATAATAATAATAATAATAATAATAATAGTTTGGCACTACAGTCCTATAAGAACTTCGGCCGAGCTCTCTCACCATTTTGAGCTGTGCGTGTTATATTTGTACTCAAAGTGGTAGGACCTACAGTTCATTGCCGAATCCGAACGGCGGGTGAGTGCTTTTCATAGGCAATGTTTTACTCTCGTAGGTTTGCCATTTACTGCCGAGAGGTAGCGCGGTATAGAAAAATGTTTCAATGAAAAGATGTTGTTAGCCCCAGTCCAGGCTTGAACCGGGGACCTTTCGGCTCGCAGTCCAACGCACTAACCACTGAGCTACCGCGGCTACTATCTAATTATACAGTGCACAAAAAACAGCATCTTACAATCTATAACGGTTTGAAATAATTCGAGATCACTGAACAGAAATCTAGAGGCCGCATTGTTCCACCACTTGCTTGATATATGCATGCAAAGTTTGACAAATATCGATCGGTCTTTTTTTTTATATTCCCACCTATATTGTATGGGTCACATTTTGATTTTAATCAAGTGTTTAAAAAATATATGTAAAATCAGGAAATGTATTAAATCCTTTTAAATAATGGTGATACATAGATTGATACATAGTCGATGTCAATATGAGCAATAAATATCTCTTCAAGTAACAATTCTACACTAAGAGAACAAAGATGATTACCAGAAATATCACAGCCCTAAATATCAAGATATTTACAAATTATTTAGATCGTCTTTGAGACAACCATTTCTCAAACATCCGACAAATAGGAGAAATATTATAAAAATAGCAACCATCAATTAAACCATCAAACAAACAGGAAGATAGTTGATGAATATTTGGAAAAGGTACTCCATTAGAATTCGCGGAGTATTTTTTATTGAATTAAAATAAAATGAATCTAATGTATTTTTATTTATACTAGAATTAAAACAGTATCCTGTTTATACATCGCCATCGTCTTTATAAATCCTTCGAAGGTAAAATTGTACAACGACTTGAGACTTTTTCGCAGAAGAACCAAGTCCGTCATCAAAGTAATCTCTGAAAGAAATATTTTCCATCACGTGTTGATAATTTCAATCCCAGGAAATTTTATTTTCTCTTTTACCATTAAAATGTAATGTTTGATTTGACACTTTTTTCACCATTGGATTTTCTTAATTGTTGTGGATAAATCGAGCGTAAGAAAAAATTCGCCATTTTTCTTTTTTATAGTAGTCAAATGTCAAAAAACCTCAAAATTGTTGCTGCAAATGTCCCAGAACTCAGGATGTTTGCTATTAGTCAACCGTGAATATCTCAATTTTCATTGCTGTTGTGGCAAACATCTCGTAACTATCTGTATATGTGTCATATTTAAAAAATATTAATAGTTTTGCCGCAACTTTATTGAAACTTATGGGATATTTTAATATTTGCTACAAGGCGTAAATTTAAACAGATAGTTGCAGCAATACTTTCATAAACATCTTGTTTTCTTAGTGTAATAATTTATCTGTATCTTTTCAAATACATATTTTATTTACTACTTTAAAACTCTTATTAACCCAGATGTGATGTAAAACGGGCTTAATATTGGTGATTAGAAACTCTGAATTACTATAAAATCGTTATCAAATCGAAGTCGAATATTTGTTTTATTGATATATGAATAGTGGGTGTGTGCGAGTTTTTCTAAATTTGAAGACTAAGGGCAGACGAAGACGAATAAAGCCTAATTGACCAAATTGTGGCTAATATCGATAAAGCAGTGTGATTTTTTATGATCAATGTGCACTTCTTTATCGATATTAGAAAATTTACTATATATTAGTATTTATTCGCAGAGTAAGCGTGAGTGCGAATTCAATTAAATTGCAGACTAAACTAAACTGAACGGATTTTCATTTGATCGCTATTCGGTAACCGGTAATTATTGAATTCCCTAATCAATTGATTATCGTATGTCTGTTTGCTGTCCTCCAATTTAGTTCAATTCAGTCTGCTCGAAAATTTGCTAAATTAAAAAGACGAATACTGCATTACCGATAAATTTTAGTTCAGTCATCAAGTTGAATTCACACACCCTAAACTAAATTTGTCGGTAATGCAGTCTATTCAATTTCAATTTTGCAAATTTTTGAGCAATCTAAATTTAACTGAATTGAAAGACAGCTAATAAACAGAAGATTAATCGACTAATTTCAGATTAATGATCAACTGAAAACCGACAATTTAGTCTTTAGGGTGTGTGCGAATTCGGCTAAATTGCTGACTAAACTAAATTTTGTCGGTAATGCAGTGTTTACTTTTCAATTTAGCAAATTTTCGAGCAGACTAAATAGAACTAAATTGGATGACAACAAAAAGACATATGATATTCGATTAAAATTGGACTTTAACAATTACCGGTTACCGAATGGAGACCAAATTAAAAGTCGTCCAATTTAGTTTAGTCAGCAATTTAGGCTTATTCGCACACACCCATAATAATCGATTCAATATGGACTTTAATAAGAGATCGAATGAAAAGTCGTTCAATTTAGTTTAGTCAGCAATTTAGTCGAATTCGCACACACCCTAAATGTTAGATTTAAACTCTAGATAAATTCGCATACACCCTTAAAGCTGTTTTATTGAAAAGTCAAACTTTTTGCGTTTAAACAAGGAAATAAAAAAATAATTAAAAGGTTCAAATATATATATAAAAACTATAGTCCTGTTATGTTGTCCTACTGGCTGGACCTACTCTACCTTCCCTTCAACCACAATTGCCCACTTAAATAGTAAAGTACTCAAAAGTACACAAACTCAACTAATAATAGTTCAATATTCTTTAAGCAAGCACATCACGCAATAGTCGAATGACCCAAAACGAGCAGAGCAGGAAGTGGCCACAACTGGTAACTGGCCAACAATAACAAGAGAAGCAGCAGCAGCAACAATAACTGACCAACAACTTAGACCAACAACATAGACCAAGTCATAGAGTAACCGCTATGTGCTGGGTGGTGTTCCGTCCAACTTATTAAATATGAATAAATAGTCTGACGTCTTTCCGTTTCGAAACGTATGGCAACACCTGCGGCAGTATCCATCCATCCGTCTGTATGGGCAGCACAGTCAGAGCACGACACCCGACACCCACCTAGTGACCTCTACTAGAAAAAGTGCGTTACTTGTTATTGTAATTGCTATCATGTTGTTGTTATTATTATTATTATTATTGTTATTTTTTTTGTTGTGGAAAAGCCTCACTTCCGTAAAAGTCAAAACGGAAAACTTACTTTAAATGCGTGGCTAGAAAAATTAATGACAGGTTCTTCAGAGCCATTTAAAGTTGTCACTTGATTAGTAGCCACTTATTGTAGTACTTGTAGTGTTTGTTGTCTGGTATGGAAGTTAAAATAGCACCCCAATGGAATAAAGCCCCAATAAATATTAAATTTAAAGCAAAAAAATAAAAAATAACATTTTTATTTCTAAATTTAGTTTTTATTTAATTAACTCACAAAACAAAATTTAACATACAAATATATTTGCGTATATTTCCCTCTAAAATATCCATTAATCGAATTTATCGTTTTTTGTTGTTGTATTTAATCGATTTAGTTAAGAGTCGATAAGTTAATTTCAATCATATCTTTACAATATTAAAAAAAAACAATATTTTGAGATATCAAAAAATGGACTATTGTTAGAATTTAGATCGGTTTTATATAATAATTTGTAAACAAACTTTTTTTAAGTCAATTTCTCAGTACAAAATATGTTTTCCAAATGAATTAAAATCGTTAAAGCTAGTATTGAAATCCAAACGATTAAAGGTATCAATTTCTATTAGCTATCTCGTTTTCGTTTCAGTTATAGTTTCAATTTTTACAAAGTAACGATTTCGTTGTATCTATTTCAAGTTACGATTTCACTTTTTGTTCCTTTATGTCCATATTTTTTTTAAACTTTAACAAAAAAATTGAATTAAATTTCATTAAGATAAACTAAAAGGCAAATACTTTAAATTTGGAATTGTAATTTTATTTAAAGAAAATTAAAAATGGATAGGTAAATTTTAAATTTTATTTTTTATATCGGTTTATTTCTAATTTTTAAAAATTAGATGGTTGGTCCTCTACGCATATCGATTTCGATTACGGTTTCTATCTCTGCGTTAAAGTGAAATGAAGTGGTTGAAAAAAATATATATTTTGAAATATATGAATCCTAATTATTATAAACTGGAGCGAATTTGATAAATCCTATTAGAAATCAGCGCCTCAAATGTGGAATAATGTAATTCTTATATCAGGCGAATCAATAAAATAAATAAAGTCAGATCAAGAATAGCTTTTGGACAAATAAAGGGTTTTTTTTAACAGGGACGCTACAAAAGTAGAGCGACGGGGACAGCAAACGACGCCATATTTCTTGCCGCTCTTTTGACATTTCTCTTCAGTAAGGATTGCCATTTCATGATGGAAATGGCAATCGTTGTTGGCTCGTATATCTTTCCATCACACACAAAAAAATAATTACTTGGCGTGCAGTGGTTTCAACGAATATTCATTTGCATCTACCAAATTTAGTCAGCCTCAACTGATTTTCATTTGTGGTGAACAATAGTATGAGGCGTAACCAACTATTAGTTGAAGCAACTGCAACATTGATTGGAGAAACAAACTTTTTATCAATTTTCAATTTTTTTATTTGCATTGCTACGGCAACTGAATTCAAAATGAGACCTAACCAATATTTATTTGACTTAACAGATAATTATATAACATTAAGTTGTAGCAACCAATATTTATTTGATTCAACTGCGAAATCGGTTGTCTTGTTTACAAGCGATGCCAAAGCAGGACAACACCAGTTGCGCTTTAGATTTATCACTCGTTTTGTTTTGTGCTGCGGACAGCGGACAAATTTTGGAATTGTTTTAAGGCTTTAACGTTGTTACTGTTCGGTTCTTTCATGCTCAATTATACTTTCTTCAACAAGAGACATACTATTCTACAGAGTTCTTGCGATTTTGTGTCTATATGTTGTATTTCTATATGCAGCCCTAGCGCTCCAACGTGTTGCAAACACGAAGTCAGCAGCACAACGAATCGTCGGCAATGTTCGATCTCAGGAACGCTGTCTTCGTCTTTGCAACATGTTGGAGCGCTAGGGCGATTTCTTATAATTAAATTGGCTACCACAACTAAACAAATTGGTTGTGTCAATTGTATTCATTAGTTTTGTGAACTGATACGCGGTGTTGCAAAACCTGAATCAGTCGAATGTTGACAGAACTAAGTACATCGGTTGGCAAAAAAAGACGGTTGCCCCAACTGATTCGTTCTTTGGGTGCATGAAATGTCAAACCGTCCCTGTTGAAAAACCCTTGAAAAAAACTTTTGTAGCGCTCTTATAGAAAAACCCTTTATATATAATATAAAAAAATGCCAAAAACCTGAAACGAAAGTCGACTTTGTTTCATTTAGGGTGAGTTTTTCAGTCACATTTTCAAATTAAACTTAGTTTAAATTAGGTTCCATTTCGTCTACTGTCACACATAGGAAAAAAATATGTTTTGCAGCAAACATATTATGCTACATTTAACATTCATGAATTTCCAAATTTTTAATTTTTTTTTTATATCGATATATAATCATATATATAATCATCGATATATAATCATTTTGAAATGAACAACAAATTTGAAAAATTTGTAAATAAATGTTACAGCCAATTAAAGTCATTAAATTTATGTTTGCAAATATATAATGTTTGCTGCAAACTATTTTTTTTTCTGCGTGAAACATATTACTAATATTTAAAATGTCATATGAACTGATTGCAATAGTCTTTCTGTCTGTAATTTGACGACATTCCGCCATTTTGTTTAGGAACTATGAACGTTTTAAAAATATGGAAAAGTTTAAAGTAAGTTTAAACTTGTACTAAAAAACTGGACCATATTAATTTTAGTTGAATACTTTAATAGTCAAAATAAAATTATTATTATAATGACATTTTGATTGTGAAATAATGGGTTATATCATTTTTTAATACCACCCATTGCAAAAACCTCAAAAGCCTCCAAAAAATAAAACAAAACTGTAAAACTTCGTTGTTATTTCGTATAATACCCAAAATTGTATGACAAATTATGAGGTTTATTTCATTTGGTTTTATTTACATAAAGTATTTTTATTGTTGTGCTCAAGTAGTTAGTAGGTACTTTAGTTTTAATTTTTTATATTTTTTTTATTTTTATATTTTTTATCGACACTTGTTGTTTTTGTTGTTGTGCATATTAAATTATATAATTTTAATATTTTTTCTTCTTTTTGCAGCTCTTCGCCTGCTCATGTATTGATTAATAAAAAATTAAATTAAATATATTGAAAAAGCTTAACACGCACTCACAATAAAAAAAAATAAAAAAACAGCTCTTCCGGCGGAAGCGAACTTTTTGGCTCTGAGCCCAACTAATGAATTAAGCAACAATAACAGGTGGAAGAGACACTAAACGACGTAGAAGAAAACGAAGAGAAGACGTCGTAGAAGAAAGCGACCTAAGATAGGGCAACAGACAGAAATATTGACGAGTTAATAAAGCATTTAGTGTGAATGTGGCGAAGGTCTAACAAAATGTCCGTGGGTAAGTCTAAGTATAAACTATTTTTTTATTATTTACTAAAGTTTTCAATAAAACAATATTTCTTCTATATTTTAATAACAATTATCATTTTAAAAATATTATTTAAAAAAAAATAATTTTTCTTAAAAGCACCTTAAAAAAACTTTTTAAATTTTTCATTTTACTCCATTTCAAAAAAAAAAAACAAAATTTCTCAAAACTGGAGTTTATTAAAAATTTTAGATTTACAAAAATTTCTTTTACTTTAATTTTTTTATTTTTTATATTAAATTTTTAAAAGTTCACTAAAAATTCAATAATGAAATATTTTAGGCATATTTCTAGAAAATACCCCAGACAAAATTTTTGGCAGGGTCGAAGTCGAGTTCAGAAACATTTCCTCGACATATTTCAAACAGACAAAGGCGGAGTTTGTATCAAAAGCTGTGTGTTTTCTGCCCGTTCCCCAAAAATTTCGTGAATCTGCCATAAAAATTCCATACAAATTTACAACCTGCTATACACTTGCCAAAATATTCTATTTATCTGTGCGTTTCCGGAAATATGACCGAAATATTCCAGAAAAATGCCCGAAATATTCCATAAAAATGCTAAAAATTTTGTCTCGGGTAGTTAAATGGAAATTTTTAGAATCGTATAGCACACTAGATATATTTTTTAGCATGATCGAGATTATTTTATACTAGCTGGACCCGAACACGACTCGTGCCAAGATTTTGTGAATTC
Source organism: Dryomyza anilis (assembly GCA_951804985.1). Lineage (NCBI taxonomy): Eukaryota > Metazoa > Arthropoda > Insecta > Diptera > Dryomyzidae > Dryomyza > Dryomyza anilis. Next base: position 69,518,671 of record OX638132.1, read on the forward strand.
AAAGATGTGGAGCGATTTTATTAATATAAAAAACATTTTTATTATTTATATCATGGACCCATGCTTCACTGTGGACGTATTTTATTGATTTTATAAATGTAGTAAACAAAACAAAAATAATTCTCCCCTAAAACAGCTTTTCTCATAGACAATTCTTTCTCAGACTGCGATTCCCCATAGATTTTCCCCAGTAGAAATCTTTCCCGTAAAATTCTTCTCCATAGAACGCTTTCCCGTAGAATTCTTCCCGGTAGAATTGTTCCCGGTCGAATTCTTTCCCGTAGAATTCATCCCCGTAGAGTTTTCCCAGTAGAAGTTTTAGTGTGGTGGGTTTTAATGTGGTGAGTTTCGGTGTGGTGAGTTAAGGTGTGGTGAGTTGTAGTCTGGTAAGTTTTGCTGTAGTGAGTTTTAGTGTGGTGAGTTTTGGTGTGGTAAATTTTAGTGTGGTGAGTTTTAGTGTGGTAAGTTTTAGTGTGGTGAATTATACTGTGGTGGGTTTTAGTGTGGTGAGTTTTAGTTTAGTGAATTTTAGAGTGGTAAGTTTTAGTGTGGTTAATTTTAGTGTGTTGCATTTTTGTGTGGTGCGTTTTACTGTGTGGTGAATTTTAGTGTTGTGAGTTTTAGTATCGACATTTAGGTTGCATGGGAGGTGCCACGCCTCTTTGTCCAATCGCGCCCATATATAGCCTATCATTCCTTCCAACTCATACCGCATCTGTGGTAAAAATTTCAAGAAAATCGGATCAGCCGTTTAGATGGAGAAGCGGAACAAACGTTATTGCTTTTGTTGAAAAATGTGTTCGAAATTTTGAAAATTTGGCACCAAAAAAAACCTAGTTTGTACAAATACACGCAAATGGTCTGTCTGTATCAAAATATGCCAGGATTCTGTCTTTAAAATTCCCTTAAATTCAATAAGCTGCTTTAAACTTTTAACAAATATCCAATTATCTATGTGTTTTCCGGCAATATACCTCAAATATTACAGAAAATGGCAAAAAAAAATATTTTAGGTTCTTCGATGATATCAAATTTATGGCATTTTAAAAGCAGATATCCGGCATATTTTGAGGACAAAATATGCAGTATGTACTTGATAAACACTTTTTTTATCGAAGTTATTCGAGAAGCATCGGATACACCGAGACATGGTAGAATCTCGGACATTCCACGTCAAACCGGGCGCTTTTCAACAAAATATGAGCTCCGCCGTTCTTTTTTAAATTTTACAAACATGTACTGTGCCAAAAAATATTTGATACGAAGTACAAAGTTTCAACGAAACCACAAAAATGTAAATCTCAAAAGAGCCCGCTTTGACGTGGAATGGCCGATCTACATTTTAAATAGTTCTCAACTTAAATACTATTTTGAAATACTGAAATGAATAAACATTTCAGAAAGTACAAAAAAGATTCTAAATAATCTACAAAACTCATATTTTTCAATTAAATTCCAACATATTATAAATAAAAACTAAAAGAATCTAGTTCGATTTTAGAGGTTTAATTTTTAATTTTAATCCAAATTAAATATGATAAATTAATTAAATATGATATTAAACACTACTAAAAAAATTATTTTCTAAATATCCTTCATAATTCCTGGAATTTTATGCTCTACCACAATATTTCGCCTCTTTTAATAATTCTACGCCTCACGTTCCCACCGCGACCTGTTAAAGCAGCTAATAGTTTTTCACTTGTAGTGCCCCAAATTTGAGAGTTTTCCCAATACAGCAACCAGCACCAATACCAAATCATGTAGGGCAACACCTACTACAATACATCAACTACTACCGCTGGTATTTAGCGATAATATTGACCGCATTAGAGGACAAAATTGGAAAAAGTAAAAGAAACCGACACCATATCAAATACAACACACGTTAGGCATCAAAATACCTAGTTATTTTGGCTTTGTGCAACCGTAGAAGAGTATCACATCAAATGAAGCATCCCACAAATTGTGACTACTGTAAAAGTGGACAATATAGTATGTATTAACGTACCTACCGAAGAGCGCAGCCGATTTTCAATTTCCCAGAACCTTAGACCATTTATCATGTCTCCAAAACACACCGACGACGACGACGCACAAAGAAAGAGGAAAATCTTAAAAATGCTGAGCACTTGAAGTGAATGAAAATATTTGTTGGTAAATCAAACGAGACGACATCGATTAGTAGAGAATTCGACTGGGTTCAACCCTCAGCGACATAATGATGATGAAGATGCTGATGATTCTGCGGATCAAGTTGAAGATGTGCCTTAATACGGTATGGCGCTATATGTAGGGCGTGAAAGTGGGTGTGTGTCTTACAAACACATTACATGGGAAAATATGCGTGGTATGCCATGAACGACTCACATATAGTCTTTAGTAATAAAGTTTGAGAAAATATAAAAACTATTTAAGTGCATGATTAATGTTTAATGAAGTTGTTTTCGGTGTGGGCCACCAAGAAATGGCAATGGTATGGAGTGTGAAACACATGAAATAGCTGTGAAGACAGACTTTAGATTGTGGCTATTTTTAAACGGAGCGGAGGGGAGGAGAAGGCCTGTGAAGTTTTAGTAATTTGTGAAATTAATCAAGGCTATTTTTTCTTTTTTTTGATACTTTGTGGGAAAATTTATTAATGAACTTGAAGTGGATATTTTCGAATTCTTGATGTCAAGAGTATCATTTTTTGTGTTTTCTAAAATAGAATTAGATATTCTAATATTTCTTTTTTTGGCAGAATTAAGTCAAACTGGCTAATCTTCAAAAAATTACGGGTATACACTATTAAAATTCCAGAATATTTAATACTGATTCTGTCGTAAAAGAAAAACTACGCTTTTTTTCTGCTAATAATATTTCGGAATATTGTTTCCAAACTGTCTCGACCTAGACAAAATATTGTCTATGGTTTTTGATACTTTTCGGGCTTATTTCCGGCAAAAATATTAGATTCTGCAAAGTGTATAGCAGGTTGTCCAGTGTAGAACTTTAAAGGCAGATTCCTGACATATTTTGGCTTTGAACAGAAGATAGGCAGCTTGTATTACAAACCTCGTCTGTTTATAATCATCCGAGAAACCGTTTCTAAACCGCCGCGAATTTACTAAACATGTTTTCTAGGTTACGCTTCATTCCCATTTATCCGTTTGTTTGCTAATAATATGCCCGAAATATTGATAAAAAAATTTCATAATTTTAAGTTGTGTACAGAATATTTTTCTAATACTTAAATTCCAATACAATTTTTTCTAAAACAAAATATATCTATAATAAGAGGATGCTAATTTTGACTGTTTACAATCAGATTTCACAAAAATGTACAAAAAAAGAACTAAAAACGCAATTCAACTTATCAAAAAATTTTATAATATTAAATCAGAATGAAAATTTTCAATTATATTTAAAGATATTTCATTCGGAACTCAGAAATTTTGATTATTTTTAATTATATCATTTGATTACACTACTCTTAACTGATTATTGAATGATCATATCGTCGTTGTAGAACGAAAAGTCTCCAAATACATTTTCAAAATGTCAAATATTCATTTACAAAAATCTTTATTAATTAGTCAATTTTTAATCAATTTATCAATTGCTATTTCAACTTTAAAAATGCATCAATTACTTTTTATAATATTAATCAACAAACTCGAAATTTAAGTTTTTCATAAAAATGTATTTGGTGACTTTTCGTTTTACAACGACGATATCATAACCCGATCAGTTTCAAGACCAACATTACCAGATCATGATCATGTCTACCTTGGGTAAATATCAGCAGAGTTTTTCTTATGCCCTCCATATATCGATTTTATATAATTCGTATGTGATGATTTGACTGCATACTCAGTTTGAATGGCATATATTAAAAAAAGTAGAGCTGATGGAAAAAAGTTACTAATGTTGATCGTTAGTTAAGAGCTTATTCTAGATAACCAAATATAATTTTATAGTCAATCTTTAGTCTTTTAGTACAAACAAATTATAAACAGTCTAAAACAAATCAACATTTGTTCCAAATATCTTAAAAACCCATAGGAGTGCCTTTATATATTGTGAACGAACTAAATCAACGAACGAATGACGTAAAAACGACGTCAATAGTATTTGAATTACATGCTTTTTGACTGTAAAAATTAGGGCTGTGCGATTAATCGATTAATCAAATTGTTTGATTAATCAATTTCTGATTAATTTATTAATTAAGATTTTCAAGATTTCGAACAATATTTATCAGTTAACCAGTATTCTGATTCATCAAAATCACAACTGATTAATCTGCATTTTGATTATTCATTTATTTTACTACTTCGTCGCGAAATATTTAAATACTTCATTTTATTTTTTAATTATTTTAAAAATAAGATGCGGTATGGTCTGGAAGGAATGATAGGCTATATATGGGCGGGATTGGACAAATAGGCGTGGGACCTCCCATACAACATAAACTTTTAATACGAGATAACTCGGCACTTTCACCAGCTACGAAAATGAAATAAAAAACTCAAATACAATAAAATATTAAAAGCAAAAACACAAAAGCAAAAGCACAAAACAAAAGAAAAAATACAAAAACAAAAGCAATAACATAAAACAAAAATCCAAACTAAAGGAAAAACAAAAAATGAAAGAAAAACAAAAAAAAAATCAAAAACAAAAACAATTTTTTTTCCACATTGTTTTTGACGATTTTTTTTTTTGGAAAATGATGATTTTGACCATTGCATTGTTTTTGTCGACCAACAATTTTTTTAACATTTTTTTTCGAAATTTTTTGAACATTGTTGTTTTTGTTGTTTTTGTCGATTTCGACGATGTTGAATATTGTCGTATATTTTTGTTTGTAAAATGTCGATTTCGACCATTGCGTTTTTATGTCGTCGAAATTTTTTTTTTTTAACAATTTTTTTTTTCGATATTTGTTTGTTGTTTTTGTCGAATATATATATTTTTAAATTTCGAATAGACGTCAAAAATTTGTCACAATGTGTATGTTGGGCGTGTGCAGAGTATATGCTATATCTCGGTAAGATTGGTGGACTGGGTACCTCCCATATAACGCATATCAGCAATTGGGATAGCAAATTTAATAAAATTTTGGTCAGCGTTATTTTTAACCATTCTAAACGGTTTCGCCGAATATGGGAGTGATTGGACCATTAGGCGTGGCACTCCCCATAGAAGATACATTTTACATTACGTGTATGTCAACAGTTATAATAGTGATATCAAGATATTTCACACCAGGTTAACAACCATCCAAAATTCTTTAAACTCCCCACACCAAAATTACCCACATTAAAACTCACCATGCTAAAACTCACCATACAAAAACTCACCACACTAAAACTCACCACACTAAAATTCACCACACTAAAATTCTTCAGACTAAAACTCACCACATTAAAACTCACCACAATAAAATTCACCATACAAAAATTCACCACACTAAAACTCACGACAATAAAACTCACCACAATAAAATTCACCACACTAAAACATCTACTGTAAAAAACTCTACGGGGAAAAATTCTACGGGAAATAATTCTACAGGGAACAATTCTACCGGGATGAATTCTACGGGAAGAATTCTACCGGGAGCAACGGGAAAGCGGGAAAGCGTTCTATGGGGAAGAATATTTACGGAGAATATTTCTACTGGGAAGAATTTTACGGCGAAATGTTTTACGGGGAAGAATTCTAAGGGGAAGCGCAGTCTGAGAAAGAATTGTCTTTGAGAAAAGTTGTTAAGGCGGAGAATTATTATTTGGTTACATTTATAAAACCAATAAAAAAAACTTCAACAGCTAAGCACGGGCCCTTCATATAAATAATAAAAATGTTTTTTATATTAATAAAATCGCTCCATATCTTTGAATACACAAAATCTTGGAACGAGTCGTGCACGGGTCCAGCTATAATATATATATTTTAATTTAGAGCTTATCATAAATCTTGATGATATCAACGTTGACATCTACTTGATCGTTAATTAAATACATCAGTATAATTTCGTTAAACACTCATTGATTTCGACAAAAATATAATAAACAAGTTCATCAATATCAAATCACATAAATGCAACAATCATACAACCATCGTTATTGATGTTAGAGTACATTGAAATCTCCAAAATCATTTCAAAATTCTGATTTCTAAAACAATAAGTTTAATGTTTTGGAATTCATTGAGTAGATCACCTGCCTTCATAAAAGAATGCATTGTATATTGAAATCATAAACAACACAAATCGTTATAATAATGTCGAGATTTGACTATCGACATCAACTCCAACAAGATTCATCTACAGCCTTCGTTATATAATTCAGCGTAGATTGAAACAATTCATTGCGACATCACCTGTCTTCTTAATAGAAGTCAGATTAGATTGAAATCGCCAACATCAGATCATCATAATTATAATAATTTCGAAATTAAAACGTCGATGTCATCAACGAGATCATCATATTCATCACCTGTCTTCGTCATAGAATTCAGCGTCGATTGAAAAAATTCATGGCGTTCATCACCTGTCTTCTTAATAGAAGTCAGAGTAGATTGACGTCGTCAAAATCATTTTCAATGTAATCGAGATCCAAAAGGATGAACATTCATTTCACCGTCTAATTAATGCAAAGCAACTAAACTTCGATATCACTAAGAAGAAGATCATCGATTTAATCGCCATATTTTATCTGAGATTTCATGAATTGATAATTTATATTATCGTGAAAAAGTAATAAATATATAAAAACAAATAAATGTAATAAAATCAAAAATCAAATAAATTAAAATATTGTTTTCATTTTTATTGTCACTTTATAAGATTGTTTTAAAATAAAAAATAAAACTAAAATACCCCGTTGCGCAGCCCTGGTACAAAAAAAATGTGCACGAGTCGTGTACAGCTAGTTCTAAATAAATATAAAAAATAAATTAAAATAATAAATAAATATTCATGAAAAAGGTCTAAAATTACGACTTAAATTTTTTTAATAACGTTAAGTAGTAGGACAAACTGAGTATATTGTCAAAATAAGTACTCGAATATGATTTAGAAATAATAAATGGAAAATTAATAGGAAATTTTAATTCTTCATACCAAAACAGTTTCATGATAGAAATTAAAACCGAAACCAAAGCGAGGGAGAAAAGGAAAACACGTAGACTTCTGAGTTTCAATACTTGATTTTAATATAAAATTTAATTTGTGCAGAAAATGTATGACAACATTTATTGATGATAGAACTAATTAAAAATTAAAATGAATCTTCTCATTTTCTATTTCAATAAATTTTTAATTTTTTTTTTTCTGTGCATCAAAACATGTTCTGCTTCAAATAATAAGGGTATCAAAATACGAGTGCAGTTAGTTCATCCCCACTATATCACCCAAAGGTCATTCATCAATTTGTCTTGTGTTATTATTTTTGTTGTCATGTATTTTATTTCTTAATTTTTATATGTTTTTTAATTTGTATCTCGACAATTCATTTAAAATGAATGTGTGTGATTCCCGAATACATACAACGACTAATGTCACGAGCTCATATAATGTACTATATATGGTTGGTGTTGTACAACATGTTGTTTGGGTGCCCTGTAATTTATTGCAATCGTCATTTATTTCCCTACAAACACCACTAGAACGGTATCTCCATCTCTATCTGTATCTGAGGCGCATTGTATCTGTAGCTCATGCTTACGCAGTTGTTGTATCTTTTTGTTGTTGTTGATCACTCGCATTTAGTTTTTGATTCGTATTTAGAATTTATGATCAAACGCCCAGTGCAACTGCAATTAATGTTTGTTATATTTCGTCTTATTATAGTTTATGATTTGTTTTGTTTTTTCTATTTGTATCTGTAAAATTTGTTTTGAATTTCATTCAAGTTTTTGCCATTCATTAGAACGTCATTCATTAGAATTGTTTGATAATTATTGCGAATTTGTTTGTCACGCAGTGGTTCGTTGACTTGGCATAGTTGGTTGGGGTTGGCGATTTATTTAAATGGTGACAATTACGAAAGGGGGGGTAATGGAAAAGGCACATATAAAAATTGAGATACATAAAAAGCGAAACTATTTAATAATATAATAAAAAAAAACATTTTCAATGCATTATTTAGATTTATAATTTATTTATTATTATTTATATTTATAATTTATTTAGTATTATAAATTAATAATTTATTTTAAAAGTAAGAATTACTCAACATAATTATTCCCATTTGCATTCCATATGTAATTTTTTTATAATTCTCTGCATAATCAGTTTTTTTCCTATTACGTAAGAAATTGCTTTCGAAGGTTTTCAAGTCATCTTAGTCACATTTAAAAAAAAATACACTTTAGAAACAAAGTTTTAGAAAATGTTTAGCAAACAAAGACGGAGTTTGTATGAAATGCTGTCGATTTTACTCCTATATCCAAAACATGCCGGGAATCTGACGTTAAAAGCCTACAAAAATTATAACCCGCTGTACTTATCGCAAAATCTTCCATTTATATGTGTGTTTGTCGGAAATATGCGCAAAATATTCAATTCAATTAATTTTGCAAGGATTCGAATGACTCTAAGCTTTAAGAAAGACGGAGTTTTAATTGAAGGTGCTGCCTATTTTTTATACATACTCAAAATATACGAGTAATCTGACACATTTTTGGCAGTATCCAGTCTGACATGTCTCGGAAGCCATCTATACCTCGAAGCTTTGTCGAACTAACTTCGAAATCATAGTTTGAACTAGTAGCTTAAACGCTTCTAATTTTCAAAATGTCACGTACATTCAAAATTTAGGACAAGATACGATATTTAAACATTTACCACATCGATTTCGCAATATTTTTTGAAATAATCTTGAACTTTGATTATTTTTTCTTCGCTATCGTTCCGATTTCAAACAATTTCTCGTACCGACAAAACACCGATAGAACGCATCGATATCTAACTACTAGAGATGGGCATGTGAGCGTCATTCAGCGTGATTCAAGTGAATCATGCGTGATTGTGATTGAATTCTAATTTTGCTCACGTGATTGTGAGTGAGTGTGAGTAGACCAAAAAATACCGTGAGTGAGTAAAATTTTTTCGTGAGTGAGTCGAATGTTTCATAAAATAAAAACTCTCACTTTTAATTTTTTCGATTTTTCTATATTTTTGTTGAACTACAAAGCAAGTAGGGCCACACCCCTTGAATTCAGATGGCTTTGGAAAGGCGGCTATCCACTATTCAGAACTGTAATAAATGAAACCGACCGTCATATACTCACCCCTTCTTCAATTTAGTATAAGTTGCAAGATTTCAATCAACAATTGATCTAACCCCTGCAAAGCGACCGTACTTAGTATGGGCTAGTCAATTTTTGTGGGGTCATGTAAATAGTTATACCCTACACTAAGAGTGAAAGGGTATATTCAGTTTGGTACGCCGTTTGTAACACCCAGAAGAAAGCATCTCCGGTATGGAAAAGTATATATATTCTTGATCAGCATGACCTCATGAGTCGATTTAGCGATGTCCGTCTGTCCGTCTGTCTGTCCATCTGTCTGTCCGTCTGTCCGTCTGTCTGTCTGTCTGTCTGTCTGTCTGTCTGTCTGCCTGTCTGTTGAAATCCCTACTACTTTTAAAATTGAAGAGCTAGATAAATGAAACTTATAACTTAGATTACTAATATACATACGCTGTATGTGCGAGATCGGTCCATTGTGACCTATGATCCGACCTCTTATGTTCAAATACCTCATATAAAATGTACATATAAAGATCAATTTATATGTATACGTGCTTAGGTAAACTTTTTTGGTCAAATATATAGTGACATCATGCTCAAATACATGATAATAATGTTTTCCGGCGAAAAGACTTGTGATTCACAAAAAAAAAAAATTGAAATTCGGTACACCTACCCATTTGTAAATATGGGTATCAAATGAATGGAAATTCTTCAGCGATTGAATGATTGTAGTTATTTTCAGGATTCGTATACCCTGGTGACCTATATATATCACTTTGAATGGTAACCACACATATGTGTAGGGTATTTATAGTCGGCTTAGACCGACTATAATTTTGATAATCCTAACTATCATAATTACACCTACTTTAAAATTTCCCATGTGATCTAACCTTCCCAACTGGTTTTTGCTTGGTTTCATACGACCGTTCATGGAAATGGACATAGAACGCATTTTGTTTTTGTCGATATACCCATTTTTGTAAACAGTTCAATTTACAATTACACTCAAAAAAACTCTGTATTGACTGCCTTTTGTTTTCATTCGAGTTATAAATGTAGTAACCAAAAAAATCGCTTCAAAAATAGTTGTTCATAAAGTCAATTCATCCCTGGTAAATTCTACCCCGGACTATGCTTTTATTGATAATTTTTTTCCAGAGATCATTTTTCCAGGGACAATTCTCAAAGATTTTGCACGAATTCTTTACCGGAGAATTATTCTTCAAGGCAATTTTTTGGTTTTTATATGAACAGCACATCGAAGGTCTTACACATTTCCATCTCCGTTAAAAATTAAGATTATTTTGTTAAATTCCCTAACATCATTATTGCGTTTTAAAGATGTAGATTGTATTGAGGTGCCACGCTCGGTCGACCAATCTCACCAACATATACAAATGAAATATGTATTTTTATGCATTCTGAAAAAAAAAAAACACGTGATCACGCGTGATTGTGATTGAATCTTAATTTTACTCACGTGATTGTGAGTGAGTGTAAGTAGAGCAAAAAAGACCGTGAGTGAGTGAGTGTGCGTGATTAAAAAAAATCGTTCGTGAGCGTGAGTGAGTGAGTGAGTGTGAGTCAAAACTCACTCACGTGCCCATCTCTACTACAGAACCATGTAGGTCCAATTTGAGGCTTAATTTCGTTGCGAGACCGTGTTCGATATCGTGTCATTTCCCATCTACTTGCATGAATCTCGTAACGATATCGAAACGAATAGCATACTGGGTATGAATTTGAAGAAACAAAAATATCGGCTACAGGCTACATTTCACAGAAAACATCACCGGGGTGTGATATATTAAAGTTCAACCTATTGATTCCGTTTAATGATTTTTAGAATAAGAAATACTTCTAATTTTATATTCTGTGATCAGAATTTACCAAAATGCACGTCAAATGTGTTTTTTTATCAATTAAAATCCAATATTTTTTTGAAATTTATTATAGTAGAAAATTGAAGCAATATATGAAACCCTGTAGTTTTGTTCTTTTAAATCCGAAAGAGAATTGAATAGTACAATTTGAAAGGCAATTTCTTTGAGAAAGTATGCCATACATTACATTGGTGATAAGTGGTTCAAAGTACTGACAATTAACCAAACAGTTTTATTTTTTTGAGTTATAACGCCCGTCACAAAAAAAATAGTAAAAGTAATTTTGCGAACTATTTTGCAAACCTACAACTGCGAAACTTTGTAAAAGTAAAGATTTTTGTCGTATCTATTCATTTATTATAGTCTTTGGTCTCATAGATATTCCAGATGGTTGCTATATCCATCCAAAATATTGTAACGCCCGTCACAATTGACAATATTCGCAAAACAAAAAAACTGGAAAATTATATATTTGTTAATATATGCATCAATAATCAATTATATTATTATTTAACCATAGAAAAAGTAGTAAATATTCCAAAATATTCAATAAGCAAAGATAAAAAAGGGAAATTCCAAACATTACAAAAAAAATCATAAAAAATCCCAAAAAAATCATTATTTTTGAAATGAGAAAAATATTTACATAAGCTTGCGATGGAAACGGACTACAAATGATGCAGACAGAGTAGTTATTTAAAAGAATGGTAATATAATACATATTATTTCCAAAACGTAATGTTTAGTTTTCCACTTAAATTATATGTCGACGATGTGCCTTAAAATAACGATTTACCATTCCTACCACAAAAATTTGCTCTTTTTCATCAAAATATTGCAATTCAAAATTTGAATTTTTATGTATATTTGTATAGAATTCGTAACATTCGTAAATTGTGTAACACCCGTCACATGTTTTGATACTTTATAAGTAAGTGTCCAAAGTAACCATTGCAAAATTTTGTTATAGAGGGGAGAGCTTCCATTATTAATGAATTATTTGAGATATACTTAATCTCCATAGTCCGATTAGTTTAGCTAAAATTTAATACTTTGTGGAGTCAACTCTGTTTTATGAAAAAGTAAGTGTAACGCCCGTCACAGCACTTAGCTTCAAATTTGTAGAAATGTATAGGCAAAACTTTTTTTATACATGCATAGAGGACCATAAGATCTATCCTCTGCCATCTAAAAATATATCTATAATAATAATAGTTTGGCACTACAGTCCTATTAATCAATTAATCAGGATTCTGATCAATCAAGATTTAGATAAATTGATAAAACGCACAGCCCTAGTATAAATAATTAAATAATAATAATAATTTGGCGCTACAGTCCTATTTGTATTCAAAGTAGTGGGACCTACAGTTTATTGCCGACTCCGAACGGTGGGTGAGAGCTTTTCATAGGCAATGTTTTTACTCTCGGAGGTTTGCCATTTACTGAGGAGAGGTAGCGCGGTATAGAAAAATGTTTCTATGAAAAGATGTTGTTAGCCCCAGTCCAGGCTTGAACTGGGACATTTCAGCTCGCAGTCCAACGCACTAACCACTGAGCTACCGCGGCTAAAATATATCTATTCTATTTTATTTTTGAAATGAGAAGGTTTTTAATCGTACGAATGTAACGCCCGTCACAATGGAATGCCCCCACATTTAAATATACAAAATTTTAAACTAAATTATAATTAGTGTTTAAAAAAAAAAAAAAATCTTAATATATCTACATAAATTCATTTTAAACTTTTTAAATATATTTTTTTTTGGTACGTTTAACATCTATGATTAATGAAGCTATTAAATTTATATTCCTTCCAGAAATAGTTTCCATAATTAGATCATCATTAGTAGATATTTTCAGCAGGTGGCTGCTGCCACCACCTCATCTACAATTTCGGCGAAAATCAATTTAGTATTTTAATAGGTTTTATTTTAGTAACATGCTTAATTGGAACCACACAAACGCCAGACTATAAACTATATAAAGTCGCAACGGAATCAAAAGAATTCCACTCAATAAAAGCATTTCCTCCATCGTTCTACCAGCACAAAAATGAAAAAATATACGAGGCATAGATACAAAAAGAATCTGCGCGTCGCATAACCGACCGACGAATAATGCGCTAATTGTTATGTAATTAATTAAAATCCCATTCACAACGTAGTGCCCCGTTCCATTGAATTTATAGACAGACAAACAGTGGGACAAAGACACAGCTGAACATAAAACATATGAAAAAAAGAATCGTCACAGAACTGACAGACAATTCGTGAGACCTATATGGGGTCCCTTTGGTTGGACAGATAGTAAATTTGAAAAAGTTTAATGCCGAATAAATATATTATAAAGTAATAGTGTCGCGCAGAATAGAGTTGCCAAACAAAAATATAATGAAATGATGAAAATTCTCAAAAATAAAATTAAATATTAATTTAAATTTTCACTGAAAATTCAATTTTTCACTCTAAATTCAATTTTTCACTCAAAATTTAATTTTTCACTAAAAATTCAAATTTTCACTAAAATTTCAATTTTTCATTTAAAATGATGCATTAAAATTTAATTTTTTACTAATAATTCAAATTTTCACTAAAAATTAAATTTTCACTAAAAATTCAAATTTTCACTAAAAATTCAATTTTTCACTAAAAATTCAAATTTTCACTAAAAATTCAATTTTTCACTAAAAATTCAATTTTTCACTAAAAATTCAATTTTTCACTAAAAATTCAATTTTTCACTTAAAAATTCAATTTTTCACTAAAAATTCAAATTTTCACTAAAAATTCAATTTTTCACTAAAAATTCAATTTTTCACTAAAAATTCAATTTTTCACTAAAAATTCAATTTTTCACTAAAAATTCAATTTTTCACTAAAAATTCAATTTTTCACTAAAAATTGAATTTTTCACTAAAAATTCAATTTTTCACTAAAAATTCAATTTTTCACTAAAAATTCAATTTTTCACTAAAAATTCAATTTCTCACTAAAAATTCAATTTTTCACTAAAAATTCAATTTTTCACTAAAAATTCAATTTTTCACTAAAAATTCAATTTTTCACTAAAAATTCAGTTTTTCATTTAAAATTAAATGATAAATTAAAATTTAATTTTTTACTAAAAATTCAAATTTTCACTAAAAATTCAATTTTTCACTAAAAATTCAATTTGCACTAAATATTCAATTTTTCACTAAATATTAAATTTTTCGGTAGAAATTAAATTTTTTACTTAAAATTAAATTTTTCACTAAAAATTAAATTTTTCACTAAAAATTAAATTTTTTACTAAAAATTAAATTTTTCACTAAATATTAAATTTTTCACTGAATGTTGGCAACAATGCTTTGAGCAATTCGAAATACGATGAGCATTGAAAGAGCGGCATCATTTTGTACCGCTCTTCAGTGCATTTACCGCATTGTTCCATTTCACCGACAGACAGACAGACAGACCGCCCGCTCTCCGCCCATCAAATAAATTCGCAAATACTTTCTCGTTACTGACAGGAATGCGTCGCAGCATGAGCTGCCGTCTGGCAATGATGCTGCTGCTTCACATCGCAGCCAGTAGCAGCCATCCACAGCGTTTGTGCGTCCAAAACAATGACGTCGCGACGTCATCAACACAGTAGTTCGCAGGAGACTCTGTCAGTCAGTCAGTCCGTCAGTCAGCCACTCAGTCATGTGCGCCCGGCATTGGTTAGACGCACTTGACTGGCTCGAGGTACTACGAACTATGTACTACTCGCACTCGTCTCTCATGGTACCCGCAAAAAACCTCGGCGGCGGTACTTGGCAAATGCTGTCTGTGCTAACTGACAGACGGACTGACGAACTGGTGGTTTGACTAACTGAACAAATGACAGACATCGCATTGCCAGACAGACTCTGACAACTGTTTCGAAAGTATTTCGTTTTCCATTTATTGTTTTTATTGTTAGTTTTATTTGTCGATTGTCGCGTTAATTTTATTTATATTTTATTATTATTTTTTGCATTTAGAAGAACCTTGACTCAAATTTTATTTAAATAGTATTTTTAGTTGCGTCGAAAAGAACTTTGAGTTATTTGCGTTTGATGCGGGGTATTTGTGAGCGGTATTTTTAGAAATACACAATTTTTGCAGCTATTTTTTATTTTATTTCTATAGATTAGTATTCTATTTATTCTATGGAAGTCTCATTAGATGTATAACATTTTAAATTATCTTTAGGAAAATATTCAATTTTTGGATGACCTCAAAATTTAAAATTTCAATCTAGTGTGCACAAAAAATTCTAAAAAATAATTGCATATTTTTTGTAGGTGCAATTTCCTTTGATTTGAGTACAAATAGGTGTACTAAGGTTTATTAGAGGAATACTGTTCGAGAGAAGTCTATATATATGGAAGTTGTTTCAAAAAAGAAAAATTCGTCCGATTGAAATCAAACGAAATCATATTTACAACGCTCATTATCAATGCCAAAAGCATGTAGTTTATACAAGAAATCAAAGTCTAAAGTTTTACTGATCAAATACTTCTTGTTTTCCTGTAATCGTGAATTCCACTTATAGTGTGCCATACAGACAGACTAAAGGACATCGCTCAATCAACTCAGGAGATGACGCTGAGAATAAAAATTCATTGATTTCCATTCCGGGAACAACTTTTTCTGGCTGTTTTGAATGAATAATCAATGTCACCTATAGGGTATACAAATCTAGATATTCTAGAAGATAATAGCAAAAGACTCCTCTTATTAAATAAGTTAAGAAGATGATAGTTATCTAATTGAAGACTTGGTGATATTTGTATCATATTGTTTATAATTGTTTCAGTATACTTATTGTTTTATATTTCTTATATATTTTTGACATATCCGAGGTCATGTCTTTTTTCAAAATTTCATTATATCATACAACACTTACAGTTATATTAAGACTCATTTGTTGTTTATTACAAACAGATCCTCCTCCCTTAATTTACCTTAAAATCTCATATAATTCATGTTTTGGTTATCTGTTTCCGTCAAATTCAAATTTTCCAGCACATTTGTCTGTCGTAAAACAAATAATTTTCTCTAATTAAATTAGATACCAAACAAATGCGTAAAAGTTTTAATAATACACCTCATTTTCATTTGCTTTGCATGGCGGCACTGCACGGCTGTTTACTAAAACCACACACAAAAAAAAAAACACCATCCAACGTCCCTATATCTTTTATATCACATACCATATCCTAATATGTAGTAAAAACAAAAACATCTTGAAGAAAGACCAGACATTTTCAAATCAAATTTCGTAACTGAAATTTAATGACGCGTCACTTGATGGCACAGACAAAACGCAGGGTTGCCACAGTATGTAATAGTATTTTTGGAAATAATTTATAAAATACCAAATATAAAATATTTACAAATGGAATACGTACAAAAAATAAAAACATTGATGACTATGACATAATATTGTCGACTGAGGATTGATTGTTGACACTTTCCAATGGTATGTTTTGATAACAATTTCGTTCGATTTTCTAATTTTATCGAATTAAAGTCACTCGAGTTGAAATTTAGTTCCGAATGATATCATTGTCAGATTTAAAACGTATTTTAAAAGTTATGTAACATTGCTATTCGTAAGCAGATTGATTTCCTGTTCTTGCAATATTTAAATACCTTTGAAAAAAAAATTTTTTTTCAACATAGTTCTATTTTATTAGAATTATTGACATCAAATATTATTAAGTTATTTATATATATTATAAAGTTTTTAATAACATCACGATTTGATTACAGTAACACATTTTCCAATCAGGTTTTTCATAAATGTCACATCAGATTACCTTAAATAGCATTTTGATCAAATAACTTCGTAGCCTTACGTTAATTGGAAATAGACTTGCCCTAGCCAACCCAGGTCATAATTGTGTTAGATGGCCGTCTGTAGACACTAGAGATGGGCATGTGAGCGTGATTCACGTGAATCACGCGTGATCACGCGTGATTGTGATTGAATCCTAATTATGCTCACGTTATTGTGAGTGAGTGTGAGTAGACCTAAAAATGCAGTGAGTGAGTGTGCGTAAGTACATTTTTTTCGTGAGTGAGTGTGCGTGAGTCGAATATTTCATAAAATAAAAAAAAATCTCACTTTTAATTTTTTGCGATTTTTCGATTTTTTTGCTGAACTACAGAACAAGTAGGACCACCCCTTGAGCTCAAAAAGCTTCAGGAAAGCGACTGCTCACTTTTCAGAACAATTATAAATCAAACCCTTTCTTACGACCGTCATATACCCACTCAACTCAGAATAGGTTTCAAGGTTCCAGTCAACAATTGACCTAACCCCTGCAAACCAGACGTATTTAGTATGTGCTAGTCAATTTTTGTGGAGTCATGTCAATAGTTTTTGTTTGGTTTTATAATGGATATAGAACTCAATTTTTTTTTTTTTACTTATTTTTGAAAAAAGATGAATTTTCAATTTCAACTATACATGATAACTCTGTATTGACTTCCTTTTGTTTATTAAGTTTAATTTGTTCCAGGGGTTTGTGTGGGGGTCCCGTTTTTATTCGAGTTATAAATGTAGTAACCCGGGTAGTAGTAGCCGCGGTAGCTCAATGGTTAGTATGTTGGACTGCGAGTCGAAAGGTCCCCGGTTCAAGCCTGGACTGGGGCTAACAACATCTTTTCATAGAAACATTTTTCTATACCGCGCTACCTCTCGTCAGTAAATGGCAAACCTACGAGAGTAAAACATTGCCTATGAAAAGCTCTCACCCGCCGTTCGGATTCGGCAATAAAAACTGTAGGTCCCACCAATTTGAGTACAAATATAACACGCACAGCTCAAAATGGTGAGAGAGCTCGGCCGAAGTTCTAAACAGGACTGTAGCGCCGAACTATTATATTATTATTAACCAAAAAAATCGCTTCAAAAATAGTTTTTCCCAAAGTCAATTCATCCCTGGTAAATTCTACTCCGGACTATTTTTTTTATAGATAATTATTTTCCACAGATAATTTTTTCAGAGACAATTCTCAAAGATTTTACACGAATTATTGAACGGAGAATTATTCTTCGAGGCAATTTTTACGTTTTTATATGAAAAGCACATCAAAGGTCTTTCACATTTCCATCTCCGTTAAAAATTGAAATATATTTTATTAAAATCCATAACATAACATCATTATTGGGTTTTAAAGATGTAGGTTGTATTGGAGGTGCCACGATCGGTCGACCAATCTCACAAACATTACAAATGAAATATGTATTTTTATGCATTCTGAAAACAATAGCAAAAAAACGTGATTTAGCGTGATTCACGTAAATCACGCGTGATCACGCATGATTGTAATTGAATCTTAATTTTACTCACGTGATTGTGAGGTAGTGTGAGTACAGCAAAAAATGCCGTGAGTGAGTGTGATTGAGTGAGTGTGAGTCAAAACTCACTCACGTGCCCATCTCTAGTAGACACGAGGTGAATGTTATTCAGAGGTGAATGTTATTCAGAGGTGAATGTTAGGTAAGGCTAACCTTAAAAAATTTCGGCGCGTTCAGTTCTCACACTGACATAATATGCAATTACTTTAAAAATTAAAATCGATATAATAGGAGATTCTATTTTAGTATCGTCAGTAGTAGAGATGGGCTTGTGAGTAGGGATATCCAAAATATATCGATGTTTTAAAAACACTCGATATATTGCATCGATACATCGATGTTGTCCGATGCAATATAAACCTCAGAATCTATTCGATACATCGATATATTTTTTCGGTCTATCGATTCACTGTTAAATTCATATTTGCGAATCAAAACTAGCTAAATTTAATTAAATTTGATTATCTATGTAATTATATTTGAAATTAAACACCATTACCATTTACTTCATACATGATTGTCGTGTTTTCTCAAAATGGCATAACCAGAACTTAGACATTTTTGATTCCAAACGCCTTAATTATTTTGTATAACAAAACACTTATTTATTTTAACCTAATATATTTTATTTTGGTTATTTGACATGTTTAGACATATTAAAACTTATAAATCAAAATTTAAATAATTTACCTAATCATTTTTCATACGATGAATCGAAAACATCGATGTTTTTGTTCGATACATCGAAAAACATCGATGTAACGAGTCAAATGGACATCTTTCTTGTGAATGAGTTTTGACTCACGCACTCTCAAGCACACAAAAGAATTTTATAATCACTCACGTGCTTTTTTTTATTCTACTCACACTCACTCACAACCACGTGAGTAAATTCAGGTTTAACACCAATCACGCGTGATTCACATGTATCACGCTAAAATCATGTTTTAAATTCTACAAAATATTTGACTCACGCACAATCATTCACGCGAAAATTGTACTCACTCACGGTCACACATGGTCTTTTTTTGTTCTGCTCACACTCACTCACCATCCCATAAGTAAATTAAGATTTAATCACAATCACGCGTGCATCACGTTAAAATCAGCTCACGTGTCCATCTCTAGTAGCTACCTTGCAAACCATTTGACGATCACTTTTAAATTCAATAATAAATTTTCGATAAAAAGAATTATGTCCAAAAATTAAATTTTCTAAACAAAAAAATATATATATATCAAAAACAGAACCGCTTATAATATCATATCTATAATAACAAAAATAATTATATTATTACACCGTATGACAAAATTCAACTTGTTGCCGCACACATGAAAAAGTCCTATATATTCTTAAAGTACGCTGAAAAATAAAATACACGTATATTCCAGTTTTTCTGAATCAATACGTAAAAGGGCTTTATTTGCCTTTGAAAAGTAAGCGGATATCAAATTTTTGTTCGAACATTTGAAAAGTTGAATGTACTTCATAGCTAAGACATCACTGAGTATTAATATGGAAATGGTTGTCCGATATCAATTTGTTTACAGCTTTCATTTTCATTTAATAAATTTAAATAGATTTTTCAAATATCTCATAGTAGCAATTCAAATGTGAATAAAACTTTTAAATGAGATTTTAAATTGATATTGGAAAACCGTTTTTATATCCATACTCAGAGAGATCTCAGCTACAAAATAAGTTCCACAAAAAAAAAATATTATAAAAATATGATATGCTTTTTCAACTCAAATGCAAATAAAAACTGTAAACGAATTGATCTAAAAAACTGGATACACACAAATTCTTCACGTACTGATCGATTTTTTGTGTTCAAAATAGTGTCAGACGGTGTTATAGAGTGTTATAGATAAGTTCGTTTTTATCGAAAACCCTATCGTTTTCGTATCATATTAGATTATCGAAAGCAACAATTTGAGCCAATAAACAATATAGTTTCTATATCGCTAAAATATCGTTTGGTTTGCTGTGTATTTCGAAAAACCTGAGATTCGATATAAGAAAAAATTTTAATTTTAATTTCGAATCCACTTTTCAATTGTTCCAGGCATCTGGTAGCTCTGAGTCGTGCTATACCGGGTTAAAATATATCAGTTTGTTTTTATTCGATAGTAACATAGATGTCCTCATTGGTTTTTTATGTTGTTTTCAGAGTTGTACTCAAAATTCTATCCCGAGGTGTTTTAGAGCCTATAAAAAAATGCTATAAATTTCGAAAACACCCAAACCAGCTTCATTAGAAGGCGTGTCGTTTTCATTTTTTACGAGCTGCTCATGTGGGGAGGTTGGCTGCCTTTTTTTTCAGGCTACCTACAGGATACAATTTCCCAAATGACATCTGTTGAACAGATTTCAACTCGAAACTACAACACAGCAATTTCGAAAGACTACACATAAAATCTAAAAAAACAAATGTTAATTATTTTCATAATAATACACGCGCCCTGTAGCGTACCGCGTACCGTATACCGAACGCCGTTTTAACAAGCGTGCGCGTTATTTTTGACGAATCTCTCTACCACGATGTCTGCCGCCATGGAGACACTGACTATGGAAAATGAGCATGTAACTTTTAGGAGGAGAAGAAGAATAACAAAAAATTCAAACTTGTGGCATGTACCACAATCAAAATGGATCCCCAGTTGAGAGAGGTTGCCGTGTCGTGCGTTGTTTTTTTTTTTTTTTTTGACTCCCCGAATATTTATGTGGCAACTGGCAACGAGTCTCTAAAAAAACGATGCTAAAAATAGCTAAAATTCGACAAACACTTTTTTAGGGTAAAATTGTTGTAAGTTGACAAATATTATGGGCTGTCTTGCTGACGGTCGAACACAGCCGCAGGTTGATGTCAAATGTCAATTGTCAAAACCCCCGGAGGATCAGCAACACTAAGCGTAGTATGTATTAAATTTCAGAATAATGTGTATGAAGTGCCATACAAAAAATTAAATTTGGACAAACATTGATTTATATTGCTTTGGCATTTGTCTTGTAAAGTGAAATATTTTGTTTGTATTTAGGATATCATAATATAAATAGTTTATGGGTCTTTCAAAATAGTCAAATTCAAAACTGAAATTACAAACTTTTTAAAAATTCGGTTATTCGGTTATTTTATCGTCAGTTTAGACTATATCTATTCTTTAAACCAAGTTCCTGTTAATCATAAACTGTGTTCCCGTGGCGTGTGATCTAGGGCCAAAGCTTTAGTTTCTATACAAAACACCAAGAAACAATTGTCAAAATCTACATTCTATAGAACTTCGATCGATCCACACAAGTGATCAGTTTATGCAGATCACTTGTGTGGATCGATCGAAGTTCTATAGAATGTAGATTTTGACAAGTACCTGCTAAGAATAGGCACAGCGGGCGTGACTATAGGTAGCACAAAAACCCAAAATAATTATCTTTGAGATCTGCAAGAGTATCCATAACAGTATTTGATATAGTTGACTATAGAAAAATCTTACACATGATCATCAACAACTTCATTCAATATTTTATACCCATACTATATAATACCGTAATCTTTAATAAGTATCTCTCAAAGTATCTGTCACAGTATCTGTAACAGCATCTATCACACGATCACGGTAGCAACAACTAAATCAAATATTTTCTCTTCACACTTTCTTGAAAATACCCCGTAATGACCACAATACAAATTTCCCATCAACTAACGGATGTGGTTGTGATCTTGCGTGTGCGCCGATCGTTAAAATTTCCAATATCCTTTGTGATCACAAAAATCAAAATCGAAATATTTATGTGCATTTTGTGGCATATTTGACACCTCAAGACGAGAGCCCTTCAGCAGGTAGTCAATTTCATTTTAACTTCACACTCACGATCGCATATTTCGCTCAACTCGCTGGCAGACGATAATGATCGCAAACGATAATTTTTCCCCCGGTGATGTGTTCCCTTATATAGTTGCTGTTGTGCATATTTAAAATTTTCATTTCCCATTTTCACAGTTTTTGGCATTTCCGTATTTTTCGGAAAACTGAATAGTGAAGAAGACAAAGATGCGAGGACGCATCTGGAATTTTTATGGCAAAAGTCTGCTTGCTCTTGGTTAGTTGGATAGCGTTGATATTTACATCCTGTATAAATTAAATATTTCGCTAGAAAAAATTGTATATTAAAAATTTCCAATTTCTTATAGTACTTATGGAGTTTTTCTCAAGGGTATTTAAAGGATTTTATACTTGACTTGAGTTTAAGCCTTTTTTAATGTGCTTATCGATTAAAGAAAATAAAACATCCTTAAGTGCTTCGCTCACTTCCTGCCATGTACGTCCTCTACAAATTGCTAAATCGTTGCCTGAGACCCTTGAACGTCTTGACACTTGTCACGTCTATGCCTTCAACGTTCTGTTTTCACGATTTTCCGTTTGACCTTTTGTTGATTTTGTTGATGAAAATGGGTGTGTTTTTTATACGCTTCCGCGCTTGCAAAGTGTTAAATGCATCGGCATTTTCAAAAATTGGAAGCATTATTATTTTTATAGCAATTGTTGCTATTTTTAGTGTGAAAAAATGAAAACAATTCGAAACATTTCCTCGACATAGAAACACTTTGGCAACATGTGTGCGCTAGAAAATATTGAGGCACTCGAAGAGGAGGCGTGCGTTGTAAATTAATTGAAAAATATTTGATATTTTCAAAATAACTCAATTATGTTTTCAAAATACAACATCGTTTCGAAAATATTTCAAAATAAAACCATTTAACGAATTGACCCAGAAAAACTTGGAAAAACGTGTAAATTTTGAATTTTGTCGTACAGTGTTATAGAATGAGATTTGAGGTATTTTCATATAAGTTAGGGATGTCCAAAATACATCGATTGTTTAAAAACACTCGATGTTTTAATAATAATAGTTTGGCACTACAGTCCTGTATAGAACTTCGGCCGAGCTCTCTCACCATTTTGAGCTGTGCGTGTTATATTTGTACTCAAAGTGGTGGGACCTACAGTTTATTGCCGAATCCGAACGGCGGGTGAGAGCTTTTCATAGGCAATGTTTTACTCTCGTAGGTTTGCCATTTACTGCCGAGAGGTAGCGCGGTATAGAAAAATGTTTCTATGAAAAGATGTTGTTAGCCCCAGTCCAGGCTTGAACCGGGGACCTTTCGGCTCGCAGTCCAACGCACTAACTACTGAGCTACCGCGGCTACTTTTAAACATTTAATAAAAACTTTATATAACCATTTGCATTACAGATGATTTTCGTGTTTTTCTCAAAATTACATAACATGGACTTAGACATTTTTGATTCCCAACTAGGGAATACAATCCCGGGATTCCGATCATTTTCTAGTCTCGAAAATCCAAACGAAAATAGATACACGTGTTTATTATTTTGACATTGCAGTGTTATACGTTTTATTTGATTCGATTTATTAAATTTATTAACTTTAATCCCAACTTGTAGGACAGTTTTCCGTAGATTGAATTTTCATTACAATATAAAGAAATGCTAAAATTCTAATAAGTTTTTACATACATATTTGGATATAAATTCGAAAATGTTTAGACCATTTTTGAAATATTTTGTTTGTATTTAGGATATCATAATATAAATAGTTTATGGGTCTTTCAAAATAGTCAAATTCAAAACTGAAATTACAAACTTTTTAAAAATTCGGTTATTCGGTTATTTTATCGTCAGTTTAGACTATATCTATTCTTTAAACCAAGTTCCTGTTAATCATAAACTGTGTTCCCGTGGCGTGTGATCTAGGGCCAAAGCTTTAGTTTCTATACAAAACACCAAGAAACAATTAGAACCAGATCAAAAGCTAGTTCTATCCAGTTCAATCGAATGCTGTCAAGTTTTCTCAAAATAGAACCGTTGGCGTTCCAGTGAAATAGATCTGGTTTAAATGTCATGGGAGCACAGCTATTATATCTTAGGGCCAGTTTTTCAGTGCTCGTTTAATCGTAGTTTAAACTCCGTTTAAATAATCTTCTCTTTAAATTAAACGTCGTTTAATTTTGTTAGCAGTTTTTCAATGATAGTTTAAAATGAACACAGACCAAGACAATACATATGGCACCACAGGCAAATGACAAACTTCTGATAAAAGTCATTCAAAATTAAATAAATAAAAAAATTGTTTCAGAAAAATAAAATTAATGTATTTTTAAATTTTAACAAGAGATCGAGCAACTAAAGTACACGTGAGTCTTTTTTTAACGCATAATTTGCAAAAATACAAAAATTAATAATAATTTGTGAAACAACGCAGCGACAGAAAACAGTGAAAATAGTGTTGTGAAAAAATTCATGTCAAAAACTTTGAAAGTTTAAACGTAGTTTAAACCATCAGCATCGTTCGTTTAAACTAAGTTTAAACGACGGTTGAAGTTTACTGCAAAAATCGATTTTGATTTTAAACGAAGTTAAACCACAAACAAAGTTCAACTAGCACTGAAAAACTGGCCCTTAAATGCTTTAAAAATAACTAAAACGAGTTGGGAAAGTTAGGTCACATGGGTAAGTTCGGTCACATGGGGCGGATTTTTATAGTCGGTCGGGCCCGACTATGGAATACCCTACACCTTTGGTGGGGATATTAACCCTCAGAATATTATTCATATATCAGAAATTTGCGTCTTATGTCCCCATAAATTAAAAAATGTATATAAAAGTACAAAAAAACTAAAAAAAAAATTTGAAAAATATAATTGGGCTGACCCCGCCTATATTTAAAATTTTGAAAGGCTAATATTTCATAGATTTGATTAATTATTAAAATCAAATCTATGAAATATTAAATTTCATAGATTTCAAATTTCCACTATCAAATTTCCACTATGAAAACCCGGGAAATAATGAAAAAAAAAGTGGGCGGATCACGCCCATTTTTGGACCACATATTTATAGGTGATTTTTAACAATATCTTTTAAACTTTATAACTATACCTTGAATACTTTTCGAGTTATTAGTTCCGAAAGAGTAATATAAAATTGACTTGTATGGGAGGTGGCGTGTCCGTTGACCGATTTGGCTCATTTTCAAACTTAGTTCCTACTTTTGGCTAAAATATATTGAGACGAAATGTCATCGCATTCTAATCAGTATTTCTCAAGTTATTCTGTATTCGGACAGCGAGACAGCAAGACAGCAAGACTGCAAGACAGCAAGACGGACAGACAGACAGATGGACATGGATAAACGGACTCGGGTAGTGATGCTGATCAAGAATATATATACTTTTCCATACCGGACATGCCTCCTAAGGGGCGTTACAATATATGCACAAAGTTAATATACCCTGTACCTCATAGGTGTAGGGTATAATAAAAAACAAAAAATATAAAAAAACGGAAATTTTTTTTAGAATTTTAAACTTTTATTATAATTATTTTATTGCCAATTATGCAGAATTTGATTTATTCATCAATGCCGCAGCACAATTATGACTTACTTTCCGCTGAATTGAAAAACATAAAATTATGATATATCCAAGAAAATTCACTATAAAATCACAGAGCGCATCCAAGCATTTATGAATACTCGAAATTTTTTTATGAATTTTTAATATTCAAATTTTAAAACAAATAACAAAAAAATCACCTGCAATAACATAGGCCAGCCGAAACCTAAACATGTCGGACATAATGTTGCCACACTTCCGGGACTCATGTCGTGGGGGGCTTGCGTTGCGCTAGCCACAGATGGCATGAGCGCGCAACGAACTCGCGTTTGTTGCTTCGATTGATACAATAAACACATTAAAATTTTTATTTTTTTTATTCGGTATTTTTACAATTTCATGGAAATGAGTAAATAAAAATAAATAAATGTTTGGAAAAACAAATGAAATGGAAATTGAAATTGATTTCGAATGAGTTGAAAGTGAGCAAGAAAAGGCGAAATTTGAATGAAGTGCAACGGAAATTATGATAGATTTTTATGAAAAATAAAAAAAAGGGGGAGCAGCAACTAAAACAATAACAACAACAACAACAACAATCATAATAAAACACAGCTCTGTAAGGACTTCAAGGGCTCTGTATAACCCCATCTGCGCCGTAATAATATGGAACATGCTCTATGTTATATGCAACATTTGTTGCAAGTCGACTCATATTTCAACTTAGATTGCAACTCAAGCCAACAACATCACGAAATAACACCCAATGAAATGATACGCAATTGAAGTAAACACAAAAAATAAAAAAATACCCTATAAATCATCACCGAAAAAGAATAACAAAAAATTTCCAAAAAATTGTCTCACAGCACCACCAGAAAGTAGACATCATCAATGTAATTGTTTCCAAAGAAATAATACCAAATGAAAAAATCCAAAAAAAAAAAACTCAATAAAATATCTCCCAAATTAATGAAAAAAATCACAAATATAACGCCTTACTAAATATATAAAAAATTAAGGCTCATATCACAGCCACGAAATAGCTACCAATGAAAGAGCGCTCAAAGTGGAAATAATACCCAATGAAGTAAACTATAAAAAATTGAAAAACTTCCGTTGAAACATCACCCAAAATGAATGAAAAAAAATCCCAAAAATAAACACCGAATTACGTTTAATATAATAATTCCCAATAATAAATGATATAACTACTAATTGTAGCGTTGGGTGCCCTTATGTTAGGCATCACAACACCCTTTTTGCAATATTCGCATCGAATGATCCCAGCAGTGCCTTCTACCATCCTGTGAAATCTCAGATCGATTGCATTAACTTTTTTGTCGTTTTATGCAATAAGGGCGTTATCTCCATACAACAAATATTTATTTTCATATTTTTAGTTTTTTTCAGAGTCACTTTTCAACAGAGTCAATTTAGTTTTGAGCCATTTTGACCGTAATTTAAATCTATCTTCATTCATTTCAATAAGTATATCTAGACTATGCACAATAATCTTTATTTTTTTCATTTATGTACTGATTACAGCTCTAACTAAATACGCCAAAATTTTATTACTCGTTTTATGCAATAAGGGCGTATAAATCATTTATTTCAATTAATTATTTTATATATTAATTAAAACTTTAAAACAAATTTGAAAAGTGCATAATAAAGATAAAAGTTCAAATTTTAATGTAAAATTTGAAGCAAAAATATCGGTTGAACACTTTTTGAGATATGATCATTCAAAAACATTAAACTCAAATATTTCAAAACTTTCTTTATAACGCCCTTATTGCACCAAACGCTTCAATTAGTCTCACAACAGGTTTCGTATATATATCATTACTTTAATTCAGTTTCATTCATAGTATTATTATTATTATTATAATTTGATATCAAAACTAATTTTAACTAATAATGGAAAGATATTTTTGATATATCCCTACGGGGAAACGAATTGGTACTAGACTATGTACGTTACCGGTTCCTCGGAGATAGTGAACCGGTCCTAGTTCTGTATTTTTATGTGAAACTAACCGGCATTGTCCTTTTATATGGCATTGTCCTACACCCCAATGAAGTCCTTTTCTGAACTATTAAACGAAAACTCCAATTATTATTTTAAATAGATCCATTCCCCAAATGGGTTAGGTTATGGGGGGTTTGTGCTCGGCTACCTGTAGCTCCATTGTGATTCAGTTCCTACACAGAAAAAAAAAATTACATCATATTGATGAATTCCGTTCTTCAAACCATGATTCATTGTATTGAATCGCCATCAAAGTTATGAATGCTATCATAAATATGAAGTACGCTTGGTAACTGTCGAAAAAGTGTTCTTCAATATGATGATCTGTATGTGAAGAATACCTTTCATCATATTAATGAACTAAAATATAAAATACAACATATTAGTTCTTCATATTGAAAAACTCTGTTCATTAAACCAAATTTCTATCAAAATGTTTCTTTTTTCGTTCATTGTTTGCCGTACTTCTCAGTTCTCAAGTAGTTCTTGTGTGTTATTTCTTATATAATGCTTGCTCGACATGCATAAATTAGTTAAATGTTTTATAATATATTAATTATAATTTCAACTTGTTATTAATAAAAAGTTATATTTATAAAAAATATATTTTTGAAAAAAAAAAATTTTTCGAAGACAATTTTTTTTTGAACAAATTTTTTTTTCTAATAAATTTTTTTCTAATAAATTTTTTTTTCCAAACAAATTTTTTTTATCGAACAATTTTTTTTTTCGAAAAATTTATTCTTTCAAAAACATTTTTTTCGGAACAATTTTTTGTACGAAATTTTTTTTTTTTGGATAATTTTGTTAAATTTTTTTTTACTGTTATTTTTCAAATAAAATTTTTAAAACAATTTTTTTTCGAATTATTTTATAAATTTTTTTTTTTTTTTGAAAAAATATTATGAACAAATTCATCAATATGACAATTCAAATTCATTGTATTGAATATTTAGTTCATATATATAATGAATACATTCATTAATATGTCATTTAATGAACGGTGGTATCAATGTGATGAATCTGGGAGTTGTTGAAAAAATTCATAATATTTATGAATAAATTCATCATATTGAAGAATTTTTTTCTGTGTATGGAGAGCCAGAACATATCGCATTCTTTACGACTGTTTGCTAGTGAACTAATTCATGCTTTAGTTGAACAATGGCACATATTTTAGTTCAGTTTTCGAAATATCGGCTGTGCTATTCTGTAATATTCCTCTCAGGTTTTTAGATGATGCTCTTGTAGAGCAAGTTAATGACATATGAAATGTTGAATCGACCCAATTCGTTCTTATCACCGCAAAATTCTTCACTTGTATAATGATTTTGTCTTGAGATCCAGTAGAATTGACTTAAACGATGTCAAATAGCTTTCCGCGATTTTAATACTGACCTATAATAATAATAATAGTTTGGCGCTACAGTCCTATGAGAACTTAGCTTGAACCTGGGACTTTTCGGCTCGCAGTCCAATGCACTAATCTTGAGCTACCGACGCTACTGACCTATATTTGTCTCAATTTTGTAGGATGCTAAAAAATTAATTGCAGCTTGTATGTCTAAATATTACGACTTTGCGATTTATTGATTAATCAATTTTTGATCAGTCAAGATTTTCGATTAATCAGAACATGTATTAATCAATTAATCAGAATTCTAATTTATTCGCAGCTCAGAACTTAATCCGTTGAATTCTGAGCCGAAATGGTCAGGTTCAAACTTGGACTGGAGCTAATAACACAGCTTAAATGGTGAGAGAGCTCGGCGAAACTATTATTATTATAATTTATCAAATTTGTGATTAATTGATTAATCAGCAATTTCATTATTCAGAATTGCTGATTAATAAATATCTGCATAATAATTTAATAATTATAAAAATATATTTTCATCTTATAAAATTTTCAAATATTGTTGAATAAAAGAGTTTCGTTTTCAATTAATCAAAATTCTGATAATTCAGATTAATTATAATTTGGATTAATCAGAAAACTTGATTACCTAATTGATTAATCAAAAAATTAATCTAAAATTTTGGTTAATCCCACAGTCCTACTAAATTTGCAAATTGTATTCTTCGATGACGGAAGATCTTCATTCTTGAAAAACTGTGCTGCATTTTAGATTCCAAAGGCTTTAGTCCTTAGACTTCCGAACAACATTTTTGAATATTTGTTCGGAGTCTCAAGAACTCCTGTGCTTCTGGGACTTTCGATAGAAACCTGCTCCTTTTCATATGATGATGTCTTGTTCTTAAGTGACTTTGCTTGACAACCTGCAATTCCTGCAGTCCCGGACGTGGCTTTATTCAATTCATATTGCTGGATAATGTAGGCTGATTTAACAAGCAGGCTTACATAATTTTATTTCACAGCTAGTTTTCGCATTTCTTCTATGATATTCATAATGTATCTGAATGATCAAGTTCGATTCCATTCATTTTAGGGCTATGAAAAACATCCAAAATTAAAATTAAATAACTCCAATTTAATATAGGGGCTTAAAAAGAATTAAATCCCAAACATTATAGGAAATAACAACCAAAGTAGTATAGAACATTTTTGGGGCTTTTTTTATACAACTTTATTTGGAGGTTATTTCGTAGTTCCAAGCCAACTGTGTTCCGTGTGCTGTCTGCGCGGGACTAAGCCGCCGTTTGTCGCTGCTCGCTGGTTCGAGACCCCAATCATAATCATAATCGAAATCAAATATTCAATGCGCTCTCTTCCTGTTTGCTGCCATTGTCTCTGGCTCTGTGTCTGTGTGTGTGTTGGTGCATCTCTTTAATAATAGATTTTTATTTTTTTATTATTATTATCGTTGCTGCCACTGCCTATGCTGCTGCTGCTACTGCTACTACTACTGTTTTCCTTTGGCTGCACGTGATTTGTATTTATTTTTTTGCTGCATTTTATGGATACAAAAAAGCAAAATAAATTGAAATGAATGCAAAGCAGGAGGAGCAGGCAAACCAAAAGGAAAACAAAACGTGCCTTGCGCCGTAATGGGCCCCTATTCCTGACCCGGTATCCGTGTTATGTACGCGGTATGTGCGCATGCGCAATGCTTTTCTTGTTCACTAACTGCTACTTTGTAGGGTTTGGGTTAAATTTAATGCTATTTTTTGTTATCGAATATATTTTGTTACATTTTTGTTACTCAAATTGTTTAGAGACTATGGAAAAATAGTTGCATTTCTACAATATATATTTACAAACGACAAACAACATAGCAACCCCGCTATATTCAAATAGCATTTTCATCTAAAATTACCAATTATTCATTGATTTTTAATGCTGGCTATCATATAACAAAATTCTGCAAATAAAAAGCCTCTTGAAACTAATTATTTATTCGATTTTCAAATTTTTGTTGAATTATAAATTTTTCCGTTTTAAATTGCATCTCAATTTTATGTTAATTAATATGAAATAATGGGTATACTACATAGGGCCGTTTTCACAATATCCAGTTAAGTCTTTCAATTCCATATAATCTATGGACAACTTTTAAAAAGTATTTTTCAAGGGTTTTTCAACAGGGACGCTACAAAAGTAGAGCGACAGGGACAGCAAACAACGCCAGTATTAGCATATAGATATTATTAAAAACAGAGGAAATGATGCCTCAATGATTTTAATGAAAAAGAATGTCTGGGAGGCAATTCATTCACAGATGGTAGCAGCAGGATACAATCGACCTCTAAAAAAACTTCGCGAGTCATGGAATAGAATGAAATTGGATGCCAGGAAAGCAGTGACTGCTCAAAAAAAAAGTCATACGGGCAACTGGGAATTGCATAACTGTCCCACAACTCTCGCAAGAACAGGAAGAAATTACTGAGTTAATTATGGATCAACTATTAGATGACTCAATGCCAACAGTTGATGGTAATACAGTGTTGAACGCTTTTGAGGTACAAACAGACCGAACTGAATCTAATCAAGAAACAACACCTTTGGATTTGGTAAATGCACCACCTAAACAAAACTTGCTTAAAGAAGTAAGATCTATTTCAAAACACAAACAGAATAATAAAAAAAATAGATGTTCTATCCGAAAGGTCATTGCAAATACAAAGCGAAATAAAAAAATATGAAGAACTACACAACTTAAAAAAGCAATTGGTCGAGTCACAAATCCTAGTCGAAAAAAAAAATTGGAACATATATTAAAGGATTTGGAAATAAAAAAGTTAAAAATGGAGTTATTGAATTAAAGATCTTAATATTGTTCTTATTGTTATTTCATTTTAATTGAATTTTTGTTTATTTTGCGTAATTATTTTACCCAATAAAAAATTAAAACTAAAGCTTTTGAGTGAATTAGTGATTGAAATGTTCTTGAATAAATGCATTTCTAAATGCACGCCCAGGTAAATTTTCGTGAACTTCATAAGTATCCAAGTTATCTTCTCTTCGTATATATTCTTGTTCTTCTAAAAATTACAATTTTCTTGATTTTACGATGTTGTGAATAATGCAAACAGTTACAACTATGTTTTTTGCTGTATCCAGATCACAGCGTAACCTTTCTAAAACGCATCGAAATTTAGATTTTAATTGGCCAAAAAAACATTCAATCTTCGATCGTGTTGCAATGTGACATTTGTTGTACGCTATTTCAGCTTGTGTTACAGGATTTCTTAATGGAGTCAGCATTATTTGTGATGCAGCATATCCTCCATCACAAAGTAACACACCTCTATGAATATTTCTTTGCGATTCTAAATGTGCTTTCAACAAACAATCATTGAAAATTTTCGAATCATGAATAGATCATCTAGATCTAGCAACAACGTCTGTAACAATACAATTGGAGTCGACAACCACTTGAATATTTAGTGAATAGAATCCTTTTCTATTAATAAAATGCCCCGCCATATTTGGTCCTACATTTCTAGCTGGACATTTTATTTTAATGTGTGAGCAATCAATCGCACCTATTACTCCGGGAAAACCATGTAAGTTGTAGAAATCCTTTTTTATTTGAGAAAGTTCTGTTGTATGCGTTTCAAATATTACAAAGTCCTTGTAACGCATTGCAATTTTGGCTGAAATCTTTTTTATGATGTTACTAACAGTAACTTGCGATAATCCATGAAGTTCCCCTGAAATTACGAGGATTTCCATAAGAAATTTTATGTATGCCTAGATGTTTTACCTAAGTCGCGCTGATGTATATTCCGGCCAAAAAATCGAAGTGCTGTTAACAAGGATAACTCCGCAGATACTGGTAATCCTCTGTTCTGGATGTGGTCATCGAAGTGCAAAATATTTTTAAACCACATAAACGTTTCACGATCCATGCGAAAAGCTGAATAAAATTCATCTGTGCTATATTCAATTAATGGGGTTTTCCTCCTATTATACATTTTTGGAAGTCGTCCCTCAACATCAGACATTATATCAAAGTCAATAAATAAATCTGAATCCTCCATGGTTCAATAAGTGATTTTTCACAATTTTATCAAACTTTATTTTGTTGGAAATTGACACATTAAATTAAATTTTTATTCTGACAACTTCAAAAGCCATACATTAAAAATTTAAATACGGCTGCAGCCGTAATTATAATTTAACCTGTAGCTTAAAATATAAAGTACAACTTTTGTACGTCTATAGATAACTTAAACACCAGTTTACTTTAAGCTGGTACTTAAAAGTCATAATTAAATTTTTTTGTCGACTATAGTTATGCGCCAGAGAGTTTTTAGAATCTAAAAATATGTAACTTTTTCTATTTTATACTTTTTATCATTTATGAATTTCAACTTTCAAGAGATACTGGTTAATAAATCTCCACTAAAAAAACCGCCACGAAAATAAGTGATTTTGACCCGAATTCTACACAACTTTCACAGAAAAAAAAACCTTCAATATGATGAATTTACTCATAAATATTACGAATTTTTTCACCAACTACCAGATTCATCATATTGATACCACCGTTCAATAAATGACTTATTAATGAATGCATTCATATGATCAAAATGTTCAATACAATAAATTTGAATTGTCATATTGATGAATTTGTTCATAATATTTTTTCAAAAATTTTGTTTTTTTTATAAAATAATTCGAAAAAAAGTGTTGTAAAAATGTTATTTAAAATTAACAGAAAAAAATTTTAATGTTCCAAAAAAAAAAAATTCAAAAAAAAAAAATTTGAAAAAAAAAAATTTTTGGAAAAAAAATTGTTCGAAAAAAAATTTATATTCGAAAAAAAAATTGTTTTGAAAAAATAATTTTTCAAAAAAAAAAAACTTTGGAAAAATATATTTTTTATAAATATAACTTTTTATTAATAAAAAGTTGTAATTATAATAAATATTATAAAACATTTTACTAATTTATGACAGTAAAGATAAGTTCGATACAATTATACTGTATTTAGTACATTTGCATCTCAAAAGTGCGTTCCTACTACGGAGACATTTTCGGTACATTGTATCTCGCAAAGTACATTTGATTTTATGTACGAAAATGACCCAGAGCAACTCCTAAACTATTATTCATTGTTTTCGGATTGTGATAGAGATTATGAAAACACAGTCGTAAACCTATGGGAAAATATTATGAATCGGTTCTAGTTCTGCCCCTTTATGTGAAACCAACTTTAGTCATATCACTGAACTGGTCTTAATTTGAAGAATTTGATTCCATTTAAAATTCTCCAATTGAAGACCAGGTCAGTGATAGGTCTAAAGGTCTGCATGAGGTCCTCATCAGTCTGTGGTAAGTATACAGCATTATTGCATTTTTATTTGAAAGCTTTACAAAATCTCTACAAATATTTAATTATTTGATTTTCTACCATAACTACAAAACTAATGAAAATTCATTGAAAGACTGATTTTAATGATATTTTGAAAGCGTAAGTCGTCCATTTTCCATTTAAAATATCTGAAAATTACATAATCTCGAAATACAAAAAAATTCAGTACATTTTATTGAAATTTGGTACTATTTTTTCATTAATTCCGTACTAATTATAAAAACATAAATAACAACATTGATTTATGTATATCGAGCAAGCATTATATAAGAAATAACACACAAGAACTACTTAAAAACAGAGAAGTACGGCAAAAAATGAACGAGAAAAAAAAATATTTTGATAGAAATTTGGTTTAATGAACAGCGTTCTTCAAAATGAAGAACATATTATGTTTTATTTTATATTTTGGTTCATTAATGTGATGAAACGTTTTCTTCACATACAGTTCTTCATATTGAAGAACACTTTTTCGACAGTTACCAAGCGTTCTTCATATTTATGATCGAAGTCATAACATTTATGTCGTTAGTCATTTATATTATGAATGATTCTTCAATACAATGAAACATGGTTTGAAGAACGGAATTCACCAATATGATGTACATTTTTTTACTGTGTTTCTTTTCATTGGTACCTCCAAATAGTCATGATTACCACTTCAATTGATTCCGAGTACGTTTAAAAATACCTTCCCCTTAAAATCCTCATATTGGGGTAGACCTTTATTTTATGTCCACATCGTCAACATTCCCGCAATGTGATTTTTTTATGCCCAACCTGTCAACGCTATGCGGCAATAATTGAAATTGGTGGAACATCTTACTTCCAAGTGTGAAGGGTTACAAAAAGACTCATGTGCAAAGAGCACAAATATAGCACACGCGCAATTAAAGCCGGGAACTCCGGAACACTTGAGCGTCTACAGATTTACGAGTTTTTTCATACAGCCACCAAAACTAGGTACTACGAACAACCAAACCAAAGTCATTACAGTCTCAATAAGAAATGCAATGAAAAACCAAAAAGAAAATGATCATGGAAAAAGTGCAGCTGAAGTGTGTAAAGATCGCCATAACACTTAAGCAGGACGAGTGCACTTTCCTAAGAGCTACTACGTCTGGAGTACATATATATTTTCGTAAATTGCTGCATTTTTATGATTTTTCCAAATGCACAGACACAATATGCATTTTATGAACTCTTCCAAATGTGCAATTTTTCCCGTACACCCTTAAGGTACCCATCGAGCGTACCAGAAGTGTTCCATATGTGTCTCATTGAGTTGTCTGTCTGTCTGTCTGCGCGACATGACCCTTCATAGACGGCCACATGAGTTGGTTTTATTTTTGCAGTTATTTTCGAACTTTGCTTAAGTATCGGAAAAGTTCGCTGTGATGTACCCGATGTGTGTTTTCATTGTTGTTACTGCATGTCTTTTTTTCGCATGTTTATATTTTCGATTATGAATTTCCATTGAATACTGGGCTCTCCTCCTTTGGCGCGGGCTCCGTAACAAATGTTTGGTTAATAGGTTTTCACAATATATTCGAAGTGGGCGTAAAAATCGGATTCGTGATTTTGAAACTCTTAGAAATTATTTGAATTGTTTAATGCATGACACTCGAGTGGACCGTAGAAGGTTTCAATTGAACTGACCATGAAAAAGTGGGTTTATTGTATGAGTTGTGTGGAAATTAGCGGTATTGTTCGGAAATTGACAATTGGTCAGTTTTACTGTAGAAATGAAATTTTATATACAAAAATTCTCTTATAAGAATAGATGAATTGGAAAATCAATCATCAAGTGAAATAGCATTTGAAGTACTATTTTGTCTCAAAATGTTATATGTATTCGTGAAAGAGTTTTATTGTCTTCTTATTTGTATCAATCATAGATGAATGGTTTAATAAATGCAACTAATTTTGTATAAATAGTTTTTAATATTAATCCATCCTTTGTCTCACTACCGTGTCTACAATTTGTAGAAGTAACCCCAGACAATATTTTTGGCAGGAGTTTAAAAGGTGCCAGTTTTGAATGATTTAAAACGGACAAATGAGGATTTTGTATAAAAATTCCATAACATTTTTTAAAACCTTCTTATTTATCTTCGTGTTTGCAACTTTTATTTATCTTTGTGTTTGCCGGCAATATTTCCGATATATTACTTAAAAATGTATGGAATATATTACTGAAAAATTTAGGGAATGTTGTTTAGATTCCCAAGACGACATTTTGACATGCCCAATGTGGTTTAGAAACATTTTATCGAAAGATTTTAAGCAGACAAAGGCGGAGTATATATCATAATCTGCCTGTTTTCTGCCCGTTACCAAATATGTTTGGGATCTCTTTTTTTAAATTTCACTAAATTTGAAAATCGATCATACGGTACCCAAAAATTCCATTTATCTTTGTATAGTAATGGATTCTAATTTGGATTACAACCAATTTCAAGCTAATATGCTTATAGTTCAAGCGCCAAACGAATATGGCAGTACTATCAACGAATTTGTAGAAAACCGTTATAACCGAATTAAGTTTTTTTGTTACAACTAAATTTCC
Source organism: Dryomyza anilis (assembly GCA_951804985.1). Lineage (NCBI taxonomy): Eukaryota > Metazoa > Arthropoda > Insecta > Diptera > Dryomyzidae > Dryomyza > Dryomyza anilis. Next base: position 69,555,985 of record OX638132.1, read on the forward strand.
ATTTTCCAACCTCATACCAAAACAGAATTTTTCTGTGTATAGAAAATTTTTAATTTCCACTGAAAAACTATTTTATATACTTCTAACCAGTGACCGCAAATAGCCTTAATCGGAAATGTTTCGATTTTTTGAACCGGAACTGTTATTAAAAAAGGTGTTGAAACAAAACCGGAATCGGAACCCAAATAATCTGTTTGCTTGCAATCGGAATAGGAGACGCTATTTTGAAAAAACCAGAACTGGAACCGTTATTTTAGTCCCTGTTAGGGACCACAAAAAACCGGAATCGGAACCATTATTAAAAAATGTGTCAAACCGGATTCGAAAACCATATATTTAGGTTTTTCTTGGAATCGAATCGGAACCGGCATTTTAAAAATCTTGGAACCAGAACCGTAACCGATATTCCTAAGGGTTTTGGTTCCTGTTTCTAATTATGATCAATATCGGAATTTAATATATGTAAAACGTTGGAAAACGTTTAAAAAGTTTTCATGCAGACAAATGTGTAGTTTGTATCCGTTCCTAAATATACCGGGGAATCTGCCATGAAAATTACACAATATTTGATAACCTGCTATAAGCCTCCTTATTACTTTTCAAATAAATAGCCCTAGACAAAAAATGCAGTTGAGAAATCAGTTAGTTTTTACTAAAAGATTCATATTTTTTGCCTGATTCCAAAATATGCCGCGAATATACCATAAACTATTTGAAAGCCTGCTATACGCTTCCAAAAATTTTCCAATTATCTGTGTGCATTCCGGAATATACCCAAAATAAAGGGTTTTTCAACAGGGACGCTACAAAAGTAGAGCGACAGGGACGGCAAACGACGCCATATTTCTTGCCGCTCTTTTGACATTTCTTTTCAGTAAGGTTTGCCATTTTATGATGGAAAGATATACGAATTCGAATTTCGGTAGTAAATTTTAATAATTTCGCCTCGTTGTTGGCTCGTATATCTTTCCATCATGAAATGGCAAACCTTACTGAAGAGAAATGTCAAAAGAGCGGCAATAAATATGGCGCCGTTTGCCGTCCCTGTCGCTCTACTTTTGTAGCGTCCCTGTTGAAAATCCTTTGAAAAAATCTTTTGTAGCGCTCTTACTGAAAAACCCTTTATACCCGAAAATATACTAGAAATTTAGTTTTGTGAAGTTTAATAATAAAAACGAGTTGGGAAAGTTAGGTCACATGGGTAAGTTCGGTCACATAAGGGCGGACTTTTATAGTCGGTCGGGCCCGACTATGGAATACCCTACACTCTTGTTGGATATATTAGTGGTATAATTTGGTGGGCAAATTTTTAATAATTTACGACCAAAATTTACACTACAAAAATCGGTAAAAAATCAAATGTGGGCGGATCACGCCCATTTTTGGAACATATATTTTTAGGCGAATTCTAACAATATGTTTTAAATTTTATAAATATAAATCTAATACTTTTCGAGTTATTGGTTCCCAAAAAGTTATATATAAGTGACTTGGATGGCAGGTGGGCGTGTCCGTTTACCGATTAGGTTTATTTTCAAACTCAGAACTATTTTTTGGCTAACACATATTGAAACGAAATTTCATCGCATTCAGACAAGTATTTTTCAAGTTATTCTGTATCCGGTCAGACAGACGGACATGCCTAAACGGGCACGGGTAGTTATGCTGATCAAGAATATATATACTTTTCCATACCGGACACGCCGCCTAAGGGGCGTTACAATATCTGCACAAACTTAATATACCCTGTACCTCATAGGTGTAGGGTATAAAAATATATTTTTTAACTCCTCGAACAAAAACTTAAAATACTCGAATCAAAACAAATACTTTAAACTGAGTTATTTTTAAAAGTGTTGCAAGATATATTCAACTTTATTATCCATCTTTTGGCTGGTCTGGAGTTTAGGGCTACTATCTGAAACTCGTTTAGCTCCATCGCGTCTGGTTAGTTATTGACATTTGTAGTAAAATTTAGAAAAAAGCATTATTAAAAATTTTATTCAAATTTTTATTTTATAAGATACAGGAATAAAGAATTCTTAATCATAAAAAAAAACATCACCAATATTAAAACGGGCATAATCTCTGTCCTTTTCTAATTTGACATTTATTGTAAACACTTGAGAAAACTATCATATTGTCTTTGGCAAACATGCTTTTAATAATTTGGACTACACAGAAAACATAACCTGTACATCCACCGACTTAGGGCCAGTTTTTCAGTGGTAGTTTAACTCCATTTGTAATTTAAACTTAGTTTAAACTTAGAATAGCCGCGGTAGCTCAGTGGTTAGTGCGTTGGACTGCGAGCCGAAAGGTCCCCGGTTCAAGCCTGGACTGGGGCTAACAACATCTTTTCATAGAAACATTTTTCTATACCGCGCTACCTCTCGTCAGTAAATGGCAAACCTACGAGAGTAAAACCATTGCCTATAAAAAGCTCTCACCCGCCGTTCGGATTCGGCAATAAACTGTAGGTCCCACCACTTTGAGTACAAATGTAACACGCACAGCTCAAAATGGTGTGAGAGCTCGGCCGAAGTTCTATACAGGACTGTGGCGCCAAACTATTATTATTAAACTTAGAATCGTGTTTTTCAATGAACTTTAAACATAGTTTAAACTGAAACCATCGATGTCGGTGAATAATTTAATTGAATTTTAGGCTACCTAATAGAGATTTGCCCAATCCTTAGTAGAAATTTAGTCTGTTAGGAAAGACGGCCAAATAATGTTGACCATGTAACTGGAAGTTATGACAAGGTAAACATTCAAAAATCAGTTGCCGATCATGGCCGTAATTCCATTTATACTAGGGTATAGATAATTTATATAGGTAGAAATATTTTGTCCAGTAGGGTAAAACGATCATATTAATCAAGTCAAAAACTAAAATACTACTAGAATTTGTACAACATACAATTTATTGCGTACACATAGCATTATTTATTTCATAGAACTTCTATATTACTAGTAAATACCATTTTAGAACGGTATTGCCTCATAATTTACTAAATAAAAATGCATGCAATCACATTATATCATTTTTAAATGATCGTATCAAAACTTATATCAACCTAATATCAAAATATGATGTGCAACAAATGCACTTCAAAGAAAATCCGTATAACCACTGCGATCCTCTTTGGATAAAGTAACCTTTCAAGTTTATCACTGAGAATATCTTTGTTTTTTTAATTCTAAATTATTATAAATCCAACTGTTGAGTAGTAATTTTGTCAAGTGTCGGTACTTAGTACTATTAATAACCACTAAACATGTTTTGCATATCTAGATACTTAATTTAACTACAGGTGTTAGAATCATAATTGCGCGCTTCAAAAGTAAAAAACCGACTCCAACAAATTCCCACACTTCAAAATCTTATCAAATACAAAAAACGAATAAAAATTAAAATGTCAAATGTTTGAATAAGGATCTAAGTATTCAAAATCTTATTAGAAACAGCAGAACAACAACAAAAGCCTGAGAACAAAAAACCAACTATATACCAAATTAAGTAGGTAAGGGTACGAAGTAACTACGAGTGAAGTATCTAAGAGTTAAATATGTATCTACGTGTATCAATATTAATAATTATCAACAAAGTCAAGTATCGCGGATAAGACCAATGTTAGAATCATAGATAGATCGAAGAACTACGCGACTACTACAAAAGAGTACTGATAACGAGACAACCTAGTACTGTCGTTAGTCTCTTCTAATCAAATATGCGCGACAGACGATCCTCAAAAGAAAAGCAAGGATCAACAGCGGAAAATGCGTAGCCAGACAGACAAGGTACCTGATCGTTCGTCGCACGAGACGCATTTTCCGAGCGCAATGCACGGCGCATTCAACGAACTCTAGAGTGAGGGAGACGCGTACGAAACGGTTGAGAAGAACTGTAGAAGGACGGTAGGTAGCAAGCAGCACTGTTGAGAGGGAGCACGAAGATGTGGCTATATATGTGGGTGACTGAGTGCAAGCGGACAAAAAGAAGAGAAAGAAGCAACGAAAGAACAGCAGCAGCAACAACAACAACAATAACAACCACAACAACGATCTGTTCTAAAACTGAGTGTGGATGGTTTCGACGATGGTTCTGCTCAACTGTTGCGTTGTTCGTTGTCGGTTTTAGAATTTATTCCGTTTCGGGATTTCAATGCATTAAGACGCATAACGGAACGACAAACGCAACATATAACGCAACGCAAGCACGCACGCATAACAAGTGACGTAAATATTTACGTAAAACCATTTAACGTATACTGAGTGACGTAGTGTTTTAGGCGCGCAATTTGAAATTTGTTTTTAAAGTGTAACAAAAGTGAAAATATTTAAAAAAAAACTATTTACTTTATAAACAATTAAGCAGTATTAAAACAAAATAATTAAAAAAAGAACAACTTTAATTTTGAATTATTTAAAAGAACAATAAACAATACAAAATGTTAATAATTTTGTCAAAAACTTAAATTCGGTGTTTACAACAAGTGTCAAAATAATACAAACATAACTTACAAAAAGTTAATAACTATTAAATTTTTAATACAATTGGAACAAAATATAAACACACTCAAAATGTTGGTCAATGTGGATAATACCAACACTTTTATCTCAGGTATATATTAAGAATTATAATAGAATTTCAAAAGACAATTTTTTTAAATAAACAAAATTACATTTTATTATTGACTGCAATTACAAATAGAAATATTTTGAAAAACCTTAAATTTTAATAAACACCTGTAAATGATAAATCAAAGCAGAACAAATATTTTCAAAATATAATTCTATAAATATCGAAACGCCACACGTTTGGTATTAATGAAACTAAATGATATTTATCATATTTTGGTTGTTTTCGAATTCATTTAATTTAGTATTTATAGAAAATCGGTTTTAGTACTGATTTTATATAAACTGGCATTTTCAGAATTCCGAAATTCAAATATTTGATTCAATTAAAATGTAGCCGTGGTAGCTCAGTGGTTAGTGCGTTGGACTGAGAGCCGAAAGGTCCCCGGTTCAAGCCTGGACTGGGGCTAACAACATCATTTCATAAAAACATTTTTCTATACCGCGCTACCTCTCGTCAGTAAATGGCAAACCTATGAGAGTAAAACATTACCTATGAAAAGCTCTCACCCGCCGTTCGGAGTCGGCAATAAACTGTAGGTCCCACCACTTTGAGTACAAATATAAAAAAACGCACAGCTCAAAATGGTGAGAGAGCTCGGCCGAAGTTCTATACAGGACTGTAGCGCCAAACTATATAATTTATAATATAATTTATTATTATTATAAAATTCTTTTATTAAAGTTTTTTCCGTATTATTTTAGTGTTTAGAATAAATCTGGATCAATAATGATTTTACCAACTTTATAATACTTATTGAATTCAATTTAAATTTATATTGAATAATCAAATATCAAACGGTTTCGCTTAGAAAATCTAGTTTCTGTGATAAGGTTTCAATAATCGGATTCTAATATTCCATTTTGATCCAAATTTAATTATTTCCCAGTATGCCAATCGTTTCGTTAACGTTGCGAGATTAATCCGAGAAGGAGAATTCACACAATATCGAACATATCGACCAAATTGGAACATTTGTGCATTCTTCTCGGGACGAGTTATTTTTTTGAAATTATAAAAAATCAAATTTGAGATTTCTTCCAAAAAAGATATCGTTGTGATAATGTTTAAATATCGTATTTTGTCAAAGAATTTGAATGAATCCCAGTCTACCATGTATCGGAGACCTCCAATACCTCGAATTGTTTTCGAACAACTTCGATCTCGTTGCTTTATTGATTCTAATTTTTATAATTTCTCGTACATTCAAATTGATATCGTGATATTTTTCGGAGCAATATCTAACTCCGTCGTTCCGATTTCAAAAAATGTCCCGAACCGAGAAAACTCCGACAAAACGCATCGATAAATACATCGATTCCACCTACATGGTTAGGTCCAATTTGTCGCTCGAGAAAGTCTCCGATATCGTGTGATTTCTTCTTTTTCTCTCTTTGATCTCGTAACGATTTCGAAACGAGTAGCATACTGGGATGACACATTTTTAAATTAGTTTCGATAAAATCCGAAGTTATTCGAGAAAGCGTCGAGGCATCAGAGTTCTTTGAGATATGGCGACTGGGTTGACATATAAAAATCGATAGCAAATACCGATAAAATTGAGATTTTTTATGGTTTATTAAAATTTTTCAGTTTCAACCAATTTAAGTAAATCATTATTATTCTTAGACAACATTTTAGGTAGTTTCAATGAACGAGACAAAGGCGAAGTTTGTATCTAATGCCTATCCCAAAAAAAGTCGGGACTCTTTTTAAAAATCGCTGCTATACACCTTTCTCAATCCCAGCATTTGATCAGAAATTTTGTCTCGGTAATTTTAAAATAACCAACACCAACTTTTTACTTAATCATTGTATTTAGAATTAATTGAAGTCAGATTTAATGTTTTTTTTTTTGATTTGTATTCCATGAAATAATAAAAAAAGATCGTTATGAAAATACTCTAAATAATTTGATATTGAATGTTAGATCTATTGCCTTTAAACCAAATTTTCTGTATAAATAAAAATTAAAATTATTTCAATAACTACATATTATCTTTAACGACAACGATATAATTTAAAATAGATTAGTTTTTATCGAAAATATATAAATTTCGTATTAGTATAGATGATCGAAAACGATAAGTTTGTCAAATAAACGATATCGTTTTAATGTCGTTAATATTTCAGTAATTTTGTATTTGTTTTATGTTTATATGTGATAAAGTGATACGATATTTTATCATATATTATATATTTTAAGGTTTCAACCTCTGAAAAATTTTAAAACTTTTCTTATATAATAACGAATCCAAATAGCGGGGTAAGAGCTTTTCTTAGGCAATATTTGTCTTTCGAAGGTTTTGCTATTGACTGTCGAGAGTTAATGTCGTTCATAAAAACGATTTCTATGAAAACGTGTTGACAGTCGTTGGTACGAACCACATACTTTTTGGGTCATAGTCCAACTCACTATTCGGTGGAGCCACTAACGCTATATTTTATAAAGTCAACCACAGATTATTTGAAACAATTACCTTACCAGATTATTTGAAACAATTACCTAATTATGTATAAAATTATTTAAATCTATTCTAAATTTATTTATTCCCACATTTTTCCAGATAATCCCTATTATTTCTACAATGAGAACAAATCGCCGCGCACCCCCGATTCGCAGAGCTCCAGCAAAGGTTTCTCAATCTTCAAGCGACGCAACTCCAAGGGCAACAGTCCGCGTGTCACGATACCGGAACAAACGCGCCTCATCAACTCGGCAAATCTGGATACGGCGGCAACCATGGTGCTAGGCAGTCCGCGTGGCAGCTTTGGCTCGTTGGGTGGCTATTCGCAAGTGAGTGCAACGAAATCAAAGATTTCGTATTAATCTCAACATCAACATCCGTTAAAAGAATTGCACTGAAATTTAACACATTCTTTAATTTCTTTAACATTGCAGCAATCTTTTGAGTTGCAGCCAATGATGCAGCAGCAGCAACAGCAACCACATCATCATCATCATCATCAACAGCATCAACATCATCATCATCATCGTCTGCGTTCATCGAACTCAAATTCGGAAACATTTCGCGATCGTTTGGGCAGCTATAATGAGTCCTCCTCATATGGTTTGGAACACCCAACAACAAACGACGATGTCTTCAATACAACATCTCCAAGGTTAGTTGGGTTTTTCTTTTTTTTTAATTATTTTCGCTGTTTAATGCAGCTGTTGACATTTTTAGACAATTTGCTAATTTATTTTGTTTTATATACTTCATACATCATGCTCATCTTTTCATCATTCTTCATACAGCAAACATCCATCACATCATCAGCAACATCACCAGCAGCAGCAACATCACACGCTGCCCTGCGCTGGCATGCGTCGTCACTCGTTCAGCAACTGGCGGCAGGCAAGCGAACGTCATCTGCAGCATCAACAGCAACAGCAGCAGCAACAACAACAAAAAGGTGGCAGCCCTCTGGCAACGCCGGATGAGGTGCCCAACATGATGGCACCACGTCCACCGATGGTCTCACCAAACAAATATCGTGGTGGCGGTTCACACAGACGTAGAGGTGAGTTTTGCGCATTTTTTTAAAAGATTTTTTAACAAAAATATTTTTTTTATAAATGAATTTGTATTTAGGGTGTGTGCGAGTTCGACTAAATTGCTGACTAAAAAAAATGTTTGTCGGTAATGCAGTGTTCGACTTTTCAATTTAGCAAATTTTCGAGCAAACTAAATTGTACTAAATTGGAAGAAAGCAAACACACATGTGACAATCGATTGATTATGGACTTGAACAATTACCGGTTACCGAATGGCGATCGAATGAAAATCTGTACAATTTAGTTTAGTCAGCAATTTAGTCGAACTCGCACACACCCATGAAATAAAAAAAAAAAACAAATTAAATATTTTAAATAAAGTTTTATGCATTATGTTCCTCTGTATTTAGAGGATGTGTGCAAATTCGATTACTGACTTTTGCTAAATTGTTGGAAATGATCGATAATGCAGCGTTTACCTTATTAGGGTGTGTGCGAATTCGACTAAATTGCTGTCTAAATAAATTTTGTCGGTAATGCAGTGTTTACTTTTTCAATTTAGCACATTTTCGAGCAGACTAAATTGATTTAAATTGGATGATAGCAAAGAGACATATGTTAATCGATTGATTACGGATTTCAACACTTGCCGGTTACCTAATTATGATCAAATGAAAAATCATTCAATTTAATTTAGTCAGCAATTTAGTCAAATTCGCACACACTCCTAGGAAATTCCTGGAAATTCATAATAGACACGTGCATTTTATTTCAATTCGATCGCACCCTAAGAAAATATTTGTCAATACTATTTATTTGTAACTATTTGACCTAAATTTGACAAAACATTCTTAAATCATCTACAAAGTTAATTTCTAATAATTTCCTTAAACTCTAAAATTTCTAAAATTCAAAAAATTTCGTTTCGTAATTTCAAAAATTGTATACTAACGTTAATCAATACTAATGTTAATCTACCGTCAGGGAATTCTTAAATTATTCCGAATATAAAAAATTGTTTCGAAAAAACATTTATAATGTTCATTTTACATTTAAAAATCACATTATGTGTTTTCTACAAATCTGCACCATGATTTATATAAAAAAAAAGTCATCATTCATTTTTTTCGATATTTTCTAGATAATATTTTTAAAAAATAAACTCCCAACTGCATTAACTGCTCTACGCATTACTGTCATAAATCGAGCGAACACAGCGACATTAATGCGCTATAATTTAACAGCAGACGAGACAATCCCTTTTTTGCGCACGCCCGTCCGTCCGTCTCCTCTATTTCCAACTACTTTATAGGAATTTTATACAATAATAATTTAAAACAATCGCATTTTAAATACACGAACGCGCGCGCGCCTCATACATTTGAATATTAAGTTGGCAACAATGACAGCAAACATTTGTTGGCGCCACTTGCACTTGAACGGCGCTACGTACGTTCTTTCGATCGACCGACCGACATATTTATGCAAGTGTCGAGTGTTTTATAGATGACATTAGTCTTTTATTTTTGTCTTATTGCAACTGCATAATTTGCAAAAAATCACAAGATTTTTTCTTTTATTTCCGTTGTTTACGAATTATTAACTGCTTTTGCGACTGCAGCGAACATTTACAACAAAACTGTCATCGATTAGATTAGTCAGCTGACATTGACAATTTGTCAGCTGATGCGGAAATGACAGCAGACACGTTTGCAATTTGTGCAGCATATGCGTGGCATTTAAAAGAAAGTTATTTCAAAATCTGCGCTTTTAATTTGTTGCATATAATTTTACTGCTGTTATTTTTTCGCCTTATTTACGTTGCATTTCCTAGAAAAATGCCCAAAAATCAACGCACACAAAAATCAACCAAACTCATTCCTCATTCGACACGTTCTATGATCTTGTCCAGACTCTGTTGTGGCTGCTTCTGCTGCCCAGATGTTCTTGGAAAATTGCACCCAACTAAATAAACATTTCACTCAGTGCCATAAACTTTTACGCACTCCATTGCTATAAAGACCTCTGCACTGCCGCACACTTTTTTCTCAACCCCCCCATATAACTCGTGGTCCATTTGAAAACACGAGAAACTCGTGGTAGCGGAACTGCCAAAGAACTTCAAGAAATGTGCGCTATTAAAAATTAACAGCAGCTATACTGCATATCCTCCAAAAAGACCACAGTGCCGTGCATTTGCATTTGACGTATGACCCAAAATCACCTGCATTATTTCAAAAATCTCCTCTCTGATGTACAGAGTCTGTTGGTACTTTAAAGAGATTCTACACAGTTTTAATACAGTTGATTTGAAAGATCGTGTTTGGCACATGTGGAAGTTTTGTGTTGTTTTTGTTAATACAGCCTAACATTACAACAACAATAAACAAGTGCACAGCAAAATACTATTTTTGTTGGGGTTGGGAAAGGCAAAAAAAAAACAGAAATCAGAGATATTCAAACCATAACATTTTGCTGTAAAGTGTAGCTACTATATAGTGAAGTAAGACAATGCTATATAAAATGTTCATGGAATTTTTAAGCAAAATATACAAAATGTAGGCAAACGCATTATTTTTGACAGTAAATACTTTCAGAAGTTGATTTTACAGCGCAACAATTAATGATTTTTGGACTTTTGTTGAATCGGAAGCAATTTTTATAAACAAATTTTGATTAATTTCATTAAATGTTTATAGAAAATTTAAAAATTATAGTTTTTTTTTTCAAATTTCATTAATTGATACGCTATAAACTTTATGACGTAAATTTTTAAATACCACAAAACACTCAAAAACTCGAAATATATAATGGGTTTTTCAATAAGAGCGCTACAAAAGTTTTTTTCAAGGGTTCTTCAACAGGGACGCTACAAAAGTAGAGCGACAGGGACAGCAAACGACGCCATATTACTTGCCGCTCTTTAGACATTTCTCTTCAGTAAGGATTGCCATTTGATGATGAAAAGATATATAAGCCAACAACGAGTCGAAATTATTAAAATTTACTACCGAAATTCGAATTCGCATATCTTTCCATCATGAAATGGCAAACCTTACTGAAGAGAAATGTCAAAGTGGCAAGAAATATGGCGTCATTTGCTGTCCCTGTCGCTCTACTTTGGTAGCGTCCCTGTTGAAAAACCCTTTAGAACCTGTAATTTTTAAAATTACAAATCTTCAAATACAAAAATAATAATCTTTAATATTGAATAAGAAATCTAAAAATGTCATTTTAATTTCACGTTTTATAATTCATATATATTATAATCTTTCTGACATTCTGTCGTCTGCCTGCTTTTTAAGTCTGCAGTAACTGAAACCATAAATTATGCAAATACATTAGGTATATTCAAAATTAACAAACATGCGATGCAACTTCCTATACAGAACACGTTACAATAATAAAAATTAAATAAGCTGCAAATATGGCCATTAATTATCATATAAATTTGCTGTCCAAAAAATGGCACGCGCCATGTTAGCTCCTTCTTTTTGTTTTTTTGTTTTTCGTTTGCTGCAATAATAATAATTTTTTTTTCAATGACATTTCCGTGCCACTAACCACCAAAACATGTTTGACAATTGAAGCGCAGCAAATAATTGATTGATTCTTATTTGTAATTGCGACGCATTGTATGTGTTTTATGTTGTTTGCGGCGCGCAAATCATATATTGGACATGCCTGTCTTTTTTTCATCCTACTTTGCTTTTATGTTTTCTTTAATTTTCAATTCGAAGCATTGACATTTGAAAACAGTTTGTGTCAATAAATGGCATTTGTTGTTATTGGTTATCGCCATAATGGCAGCAACTGTTCTTTGCAAAAGCGGAAATACAATCGATCATAAAACGGCACAATACAGACACAAAAAAGACACAATACAGACACAAAAAAGACACAAAACAGACACAACACATACACAAGCAGTATCAACAAATCAAGCGTTCGTGCGCCATTTTTGTTTAGCTGTCATATAATTAACAAAATCATATGCGGTGACATGTTGACGCTTTTTCAAAAATATGGCGCGGTTTTAATGTTCGATTTCCTTAACGGTCTTTGGAAATTTGTTGTGGGTCAAGTGGGACAATTTTTTGTATGTGAGTTTAAGTAACATTTTGAATAATTCTCATTTAAGGTCTTCTTTAGGTCTATAAACAGTTTACTATAAGCATTCGTAAAAACGTATTTTTTTTTTTTAATATTTCGAAATCATTATATCCGACATTGACTGAACAAATACATATAAAATATTAACAGATTTAAAAATTCATCTATTTCCAAACTAAACACAAAATCTGTTAAATAATAATTTTTAATTGGTTTTTGGAAATTTGTCGGAAAAACTATACAAAAACAAATTCTTCAATATGATGAATTTATTCATAAATATTGTGAATTTTTTCACTAATTACCAGATTCATCATATTGATACGAACGTTCATTAAATGACATATTAATGAATGTATTCATTATATATATGAACAAAATATTCAATTGAATTGTCATATTGATGAATTTGTTCATAATATTTTTTCAAAAATTTTTTTTTTTACAAAATAACTCGAAAAAAAAGTGTTGCAAAAATTTTATTTAAAAAATAACAGTAAAAAAATTTGTCAAAACAAAAATTATCCGAAAAAAAAATTTTCCAAAAAAAAATTTGTTCGAAACAAAATTTTTTCCAAAAAAAAAATTTGTTTGAAAACAAATTATTTTCGAAAAAAATTTTTTTTTTTAAATTTTTTTTTTTTCAAAATTTTTTTTTTTTATTAATATAACTTTTTATTAATAAAAAGATGTAATTATAATAAATATATTATAAAACATTTTACTAATATATGCATGTCGAGCAAGCACTATATAAGAAATAACTCACAAGAACTACTTGAGAACTACCCTAGTAGAAATTTTGGTAGGGCCATGGTCATGAAGTGATCATGTCATTATTTGAAGTGATCGAGATATGACGAGGCCCATAATGTCCTTGTAACGCAGTGTCCTGATCATGTATTGACATCAGGCCATGATCATGTACTGATCGGGCAATTCCCCATTTTAATATTTACCCGACAATTGCCTTGTCTGAGCCCGAGCATAATAGGGTTTCTCTCATTAATCTCGATCATTGCTTGATACTAATTTCGTTATGAGGAGCAAATATTGTAGCTATGATCGGGAACATTGACTGTTTAGATAATGTAAACCCTGCTATAAGCATGATAAGGGCATGCAAAGGCAATGATCATATTTTCTCTAATAGGGCTTACCCAACGAAAACCCGATCATTTCCCGATGGCGCATCGGGCAAATTTCTACTAGGGTAAGAAGTATGCCAAAAATGAACGAAAAAAAAATATTTTGATAGAAATTTGGTTTAATGAACAGCGTTCTTCAATATGAAGAACATATATGTTGTATTTTATATTTTGGTTCATTAATATGATGAAACGTGTTCTTCACGTACAGTTCATCACATTCTACAGTTACCAAGCGTTCTTCATATTTATGATAGCATTCATAACATTGATGACGTTAGTCATTAATATTATGAATGGCTCTTCATGGTTTGAAGAACGGAATTCATCAATATGATGTACATTTTTTTTTCTGTGTACATATTCAAAAAATAAACTTTGTTTATCGAATATAACATTTTTTCAATATCAACTCGATATATTTAACGACATAACAAGCGATATCGCCTAGATAGGTTTACATTTATTGAAAACTTTATCATTTTAGTATCGCTATAGATAGAGTGAACTATAAATCATATTCTTTATGGGCATTACGTTAAATTTTACTAATATATTTTTTAAATACTTTACTTAATTAACAGTGATTTTATTACGTTTTTATTTAATACTTTTACATGATTTTATTATTTTAAACTAACTACTTAAATCGTAAAACGTGCCTGTAATAAAACTATATAAAAAAATTTAAACAATCCTTAAATAGCCTCTTCTCAACTCCACGCACGTTTCGGATTATTTCTCGAATTATTATCCTGTAAATCCCTTTAAAATCATGCAGCTGGAATTAATAAGTTATTTTTCCCCAAATACTCAACTAATTAAAAATGCACAAAAAACACTGAAAACATTAACATAAAATATAATAAAAATTAAAAATTTCGTAAGGGTCGCCGACGAAAATCACTGCATTTGAATAGCATAAATTTTATAAAAAAAAAAAAAAATTATCAGTAAGAAAAACAAAACAACTGCGACAACTAAAATTGTTGATTATGTTGATCACGTCTGGAGGCAACGTTTCCTTTTTCGTTTTATTTTTCTTTTTTTGTAGTACCCTTAACCATGTCCCTTTCTGTATTATGTTTGTTGTCGTTGTCGTTGACCGTCAGCCATCCATCCAAAGAAACAACCAACCGATCAACCAACTATTCTACCATACGAGCATCCATCGAAACCTTCATTACTGCCGATCATTTCTTCAACTTGAATTGCTGCTGGCCACTGGCTACTTTATGCAAATTTTAACCAAACAAAAAAACACATTTTACGACAATAAAATGCATTAATATTGTAGAAAAAATAAAAAATATTATTTTGCCCTTGTCTTCAGTTTCTTGCTGCTGCTTAAATCAAGAGTATATTTTTGAAACGAAAAAATTATTTTTATATTTTTTATTAGTATTTTTGTTTTATTAATTTGAATTTTTTGCATTTTTTGCATTTTATGACAGGCGTGTCAAAATCAGTGGCGACAGCTATCACATATTTCAACTTTTTATACAGGGTGTTGCTAGGTTTTTATTTTTTGTTTACGCAGCATTTATATAGCATATGATTTTTGTAAGTAAATTTACGGATAAATAGTTACTCTCAACAATGTACTTTTTAGATAAATGTTTAAGCTTTAATAAAATGCATAAATTGTGAACTTATTATACAGCATTTTGTTACAAGAAACTCTGCATTTTCTATTTATACAGCATTTATGTAGCATTTTGCCTTTGTAAATTGTGATACAGATAAAATGGGTGTTCGCGGAATTTTTGAAGCTTTAATTAAATGCATTAATATTGTATAATATAGTATTGCTCTTTATCTTCATTTCATTATATTTTGAAATTTTGAATTCTTTTCCATATTACAACAGACGACAGCTTTCACATAAGTATTTTAAATAAAAATTTTACAAAATTCTCTTTTTTAATGACATTTTGTACAATCTGTATGACCGACAGTAAAACTGCAAAACCGGCATTATATTATTTATGAAAACCTACATTTATTACATTTTCTAATTAATTGAAATTGTAAAACCCATTTTAGTTTTGTAATTTTTAACCCAAAACCGTTTCCCGTTTCCGTTTAGTAATTTCTAAAACACAAGCACTACCAAAAACTGCATTTGAAATACTGCGTAATGTTGCCATATTTTAGGCTACTCTTAACGGTCAATTAAAAGCACCTAATTTCAACAGACCTTCACCGTTACACCATTGTTTTGTAAAATGTCCGACATAATTTACCCCCCAACAAAAAAAAACACAACCCAGCATCAAGTTAGCATTAGACCGCCATGGGCAAACTAAACAATTACTGCGTGCCACCACATTTTACTCAGCGCTGCAAATTGAATTATTGAAAATAATAATAAAAAAAAAATAATTAATGTTTATTAAAAGTCGCTAGCCGCTGTCACGTACGCAAAATATGTTCAACGTTGACATTTATTATTAGCTGCTGCCCGTTGTTGTCCGTTGTCATCATCATCATCATCATCGTTCCTTCTACTTCATTATTATGTATTTTATTAATTCTTGACTCTCAATCGTAGTCTCTGCGTCGCATTAACGTCGCTCTCCGGCTCCATTGCCACTTTATTTCATTAACAATTTTCTTCTTTTGACGGTTTTTGTTGAGTTGGCTGGCAACGTTACGCAGATACTGTAAGGATTGACGCGCGATCAGTTGTGACGGACACCGCTAAAGTGTTGTGTTTTAGAGGGTATATTTTTTTCGATTTTTTTTTTAAAATTCAATTTTAAAGTGTTTTCTGAAAAATATTTAACAATTTTGTTGCGGGCAAAGAAATGTGACTTTTTATATAGTGTTCTTTGAAAAAAACTAAATATAAAAAAGGTGTTGAAATATTTTATAAAAAAAAATAATTTTTTATTTGATTGACAAGTAATCAATCTTTACAAAATGGAAGAAATTGAGCTGGAAACGTTTTGTTGTGGTGAGTGCTATTTAGTGAAGTTTTCAAGGATCTTAAGGGATTTAAATTAATTAAAGATAAAGATAATTAATTAAGAGGTAATGAAATTTTTTCTTTTTTGTAAATTTCAATATCAATTGTTTAATTTAACAATTTTTTTGTTTACAGCTGTTTTAGAATTATATTTTGCAAAATAATTATAACTTGAAAGTTCTGTGCAACGAATTAAATTCGTTATTTGTGTTAAATATTTAAATTTCGAAGATATATATTTTTTTAGTAAATTTAGAATACTTTTTTTAAAGTTCAATATGTTTAATAAAGCTCTTTTCTATATGGAAATCGCGTTTATTTTATATTTCAGTGTTTCCATGACATTTGACATATTTAAATGTCAATAAAATTAAATATTTGATTTCTTTAGAGTTCGATGATGTTGATTCTTACTAGATTCTAAACTCTATAATTTATGCTTTGTTTTTTAATAATAACCATTTAATGGTTACCGCTTTTAAAAAAAAATAGTAAATTACCTAGACATTGATCATTGAAAAGAGCTCTAAAAATTTATACAATCAAAAATATCCTTTCTTGTTATTGAAATATTAAATTGTTCAATCAATGGAGAACTCCTTAACTCTGTTCTAAGTGCTTAGTACATATTGTAGTTAAGTATATCTTAAAAATGCTTTAAAACTCTATTAAAATCACTTTTTCCAAATAATTACCAAACTCTTCAAACCCGAACAGTACTTAATAAATATTCTCCTGGCACAAAACACTTTTAAAAACCCTCATTTAGAAAACACCACGTGATAAACTCGTTTGAAAAACCCGCGCATTTTCCATGTCCATCATCCTTCCCAATGGCTTCTAGTAACCACCACCGACAATTTTCATTGCCACCACGTTCAATTACCACAAAATCTCATTAATCACCAGAGCTCACGTGTACTCTGAGCACTCAGTGCACGAAAGTCGGCTGAGTTCTGAAGAGTAACTACTAAAATATACTCGTGCTCGTTGCAATTGAAATATTGTTCAAGTGGGCACCGCACCTCTTAGACGTCTCCCCAGTTTTAGTATTTTTTTTATTTTATTTAATTTTATTTTTTTCATAACTAAATTCTACTCTATTTAATATGCAGCGCAACGTGCAACATGTTGCTCGATTTTATTTCAGTATCAGCCGTGATTCTGTTTTTGATACGTACAAAATCTACTGATTTCTTTAATGGGTCAGTTGTGTGCGTCGTTGCCCATTGCCCACTGCCCACTTTTGTGTGGCAGCACTGTGTCGGCATCGTCGTGCAGTGGGGGGGGGGGGGGTTTTTGCGTTGTATTTTGCTAAACAGTGCTGCCTATGATTTAGTTTAATTTAAAATACTTATCGTGGTGCCACATTGGAATTCAGCGGTTATCGCCGTTATGAAGGGGCATGAATGGGGTGAGGTTATGGTCACATGTTGCTTGAGTAGATACAGACGGTAACAGTTGGTGTCACTGTTTTGATTGCAAATTTATTTAATAAATTAAGAGTTTTATTTAAATTTAATGATATAGTTGATGATGATGATGATTAAATGATAAAGCTGAGATTTTTGCGCAGTTCATTGTGGGAAATATTATTTTTTATTATGCTACTGAGCAATTTTCTATTTTTCTCGGTTACAATAGATTTTTCTATGTAATTCAATGATTTTTATATAATTTGATATCTCTATAACTATAGTTTTTTCCTAACACATAACCTTTTTTAAGAAAACACCATTCGAAGCAACAAAATATGTATAAACTATAGATACTAAAAAATATGTAAATCATGCGCTATTTATAACTTAGATATTCAAATATTTAACACCGCATTTGAACAACGTAATTCCAATTTCCTGTATATATCACGTACTTTTACTTATTACAATCTACCCTAAACCTAAGTTCGAATTACTGATTGACGTTAAGCCAGACAATATGCATCAAAGTCTTCAGAAAACTAAGTTCTAGAATTTCTAAAAAAGAAGATAAACAAAAATCTTTATATTTTAACACGTGTTTTCTAACCCTACAATTTTTACCCTTTATTTTTAACACAAAAACAACAAAATGTTTCCATTGATTACGTGCAAAGTCAAGCCCCATTTCAAGCATGGATTAAATTTCCCTCACGTGGCAATTACAGCGTCTAGACAAGATAAGACTTTTTTTTCCCCCACTGACTTAAATTTTATAATGCTATGTATTTAAAAAATCATAAAAGTTATATTTTTAGTAAAATAAAAAAATATATTTGAAAAACCTATGTTTTTTGTTTAATACCGCAACAGATGCGCAACAAAACCCCACATATAACGACGCGCGTGCGCTGCTACAAATATTTTTACTTTTAGAGTCCCCCTCGTTATTTTTAAATTATTTTAAAAGCAATAGTAACAAAATTAAAATGAAAATTAAAAAACCTCAAAGTAAGCATTTGAGTTAGAGTACAAACAAAAGCAAATATAATTAAAAGGACGTCAGTGTCTTTCTGTTGTTTTTAATGTTTGCTGGTGGCTTAGACGTAGAATTGTGGGGTGAGAGTGGCAACGCTATGTCGAAGCGTTTATGCAGTTGTGGCACCTTGTTTATTGAATGCTGCAACATGCGGCATAAAATTGAAAAAAAATAGCAATTCAAATATGGTAGGCACTACCGGAAACGACGCGTACAAAGCCGCATGCAAGACACGCAACAGCAAGCAGACCCAGTTGGAAATATGGGGGAGGTGACATAAAAAGTCAATGTCCACTTTTTATAGAACTAACTGCTGGAACATGTAGTTGGCAATGCTAATTTATACAAAAACTATTAAATACATTATTTTTCTAATGCAAAAACTTTCAAAAGAAATGTCTGCGCCATCGGGAAATGATCGGGGTTTCGTCAGATAACCCCTATTAGAGCAAATATGATCATTGCCTTGTCATGCCCTTATCATGCTCACCATAGCAGGGTTTACATTATCTAAACAGCCAATGGTCCCGATCAATGCTCAATTAGTTGTTCCTCATAAAGAAATTTTCATCGGACAATGATCAGGTTTCAATGAGGTATGATATTTTATTTCATCGGATATTTGTAGTGCTTTCGTATGCTCATGTTTTAACAAGGCAATGGTCAGATAAATAATGATATAAGGAATTACCCGATCAGTACATGATCATTGCCTGAGGTGAGTACATGATCAGGACACTGCGTTACAAGGACATCGTGGGCCTCGTCATATACCGATCATCTCAGGTAGGGCCATGCTCAGTTCATGAGCATGGCCCTACCAATATTTCGACTAGGGATAGTGCAAAAAATATTCAAATTTATAATTCGTCTTTCGATTTGGTAACGGTTTTAGGATTCGGCGTTGTTGAGCTCGTATCTGAAGTCTGTTTTATTTAATCGCAATTTGCAATCAAATTTAGATAATAAGGGTTTTTTTGTAATCTATATATTTTACTCTCTTATGTCATCATTATACAAACTGTCATCATTATACAAACTGATCTAAATTCAGTCTTTATGAATTTAGCATATTTATTATATTTGGAAATAAATAAAATATTAAAGACTGCCTCTAGCACATTTTCAACACATTGAAAAAATAACTTCAACTATTCAACAATATGACTTCTATAGGTTTTTTGAAACTTTTTAATTGTTTCAACTCGTAGCTACTTCTAACATAAGTGCTTGCATGTTTTTAAAATAGTTTTATTGCTATTGTCCTTTAATTGCAGGACACTTCAGTTTTATTTTTGGGAAAAGTGCCTATGCAGCACATATGTTTTATACGGACTGCATGTGTGCTTTGAGAAAATGTGCGCATAAAATATTTCTGAAGTGTCTCACATGCTGTGTGCACGAACATGAGGCATATTATACACAGCTTCCTGAAGTATCGAAAAAATATGAAAGTCATAAAGTATCAAATAACCAAATGTATAACAAAAGTGATGCTTCAAAAAATTAAAGATATAAGTAGCAACAAAAAAAGAAGAATCAAGATTTTTATAAAAACCAAAACTATGGTTAAAAAGTATTTTTTCGATTTTATAAATGATAAAAATATATTTTATAATTTTTAAGAATGTTTTTTTGATTATTATTATTACAATTAATTGTTTAGTATACGTGAGAGTTTGTCTAAATGTTGAAGATAAATTCCGTAATCTATAGATTATCATATGTCTGATCAATTTAGCCGAATACGTACACACCGTATTCGGCTAAATTGATGTAAATTTGAATTTAAATTTTGTCGGTAATGTAGTGTTTACTTTTAAATTTAGCAAATTTTCGAGTAGACTAAATTTAACTAAATTGAATGACAGTAAACAGACATATGATAATCTATAGAATACGGACTTTAATAATTTCCGATTATCGAATTGTGATCGAATGAAAACTCATTCAATTTATTTTAGTCTGCAATTTACACAAAAAACTAAAATTTGTCGGTAATGCAGTTTTATTATTCAAATTTCCGAGCATTATAAATATAACTAAATTGAACTACAGCAAACACGCAAATGATTACCTATTGATTATCGATTTTACCAAATTCCAGTTAGCGTATAGCGATCGAATGAACATCAAAAAATTTGGTTTAGTATTTAGAGTTTGTGCGAATTCGACTAAACTGCTGACTAAACAAAAGTATGTCGGTAATGCAGTGTTGACTGTTCAGTTAAGAACATTTTTGAGCAGACTGAATTGAACCAATTGGTTGACAACAAACAGCCATATGATAATCTATTGATTACGGACTTTAACAATTACCGGTTACCGAATGGCGATCGAATGAAAAATCGTTCAATTTAGTTTAGTCAGCAATTTAGTCGAATTCGCACACACCCTTAGTATTTTAGAGAAACTTCAACGTCGATAATGCAGTGTGTGTAATGCTGTGCAAATTCTACGATGATTATCGATAACTTCCTATAAATTAGTTTTTCATATTTAGACAAATTTTAATTGTTAATATTACATTTCATTGAATTAGATGTTATTTACTTTTTAAGATAAGAGATAAAAAATCATTTTAAATTATTTAATTTAATGACTACAAAATTCCGAATTTTTTTAACTACTTCAGCCATTATAAAATTTAAAAATTCAATTTCCAAAAGCGCATCATTAAAAAATTATTACCAAAAACTTAAATCACAAAGCTACATCAAAACCCAAAATGAAATTTAAAAAAAAATACATAAATATTTTAAATTTAACCCCAAAAAACTAACAGGAAACAAACAATAATTCAACGGCAACGCATCATGCCAAACATTTCAACGCAACATATATAAAATGCATAAAAAATACTTTATTAGAAACGAAGAAAATGTTGACAAAATTTCGGTTTTGGTTGTTCTTTATTTGATTTTTTTATAACACTTTTTTGATTAATACTTTATGGCCACAGAAACAACAACACGCAGTCACTTAAAGTGTAGCACGAAGAGTTGCCAGGAGTTGATTTTTTTTAGTTCTACCATTTGACAACTGTGTCAAACGGAAGACACAGCGGAAAATGCACTCAATCAATAGCAACTGTTTGAGGATCATAAATTTGACAGCAAAAACAACACAAAGCGCATCAAATTTTGGTGTTGCCTGCTTAATAAGATTTTTTTTTGTTCGATTGTCATGCGATCTCATTGATATTTTTCCCAATGTGTGCTCCACAAAAAAGAAAATCTTCGTCAACTAATTTGTTTAGATTTTCAGTAGAGTTTTTCTTTAGGTTTTCTTTATGAAATTTATGTGCGGATAAAGGGGGGGCTATGTGCTATACATTGCTGCGCCGAACGTGCCATTTGATGTATGCCTAAGGCAGGCAATAAATGTCCTCATAAATTGGCTACCAACGAGTCGTTTGCTTAAGTGGCTGCTCGCAGTCACTCCCCATAGAGTCTATGCTCTGTAGCATGTAGTGTATTTATTTGGAATTATTTGCTGAAACTTCAGAGAAGTCGCCCGCTTTTTATGTGCCACTTAAATGCGTTGCATACTGCATGAAAATTCAACGCCAAATTAAAAACTATAAAAATGTTGGCTGTTTACGGGAAATGTGGTTTTTTTTTTTTTTTTTGAAAATGAAAATCACAAAAATATGCAAATTTTGCGTTTTCAAGCAGCTGGTTTTCTTTTAGCGGATATGCTTTGGCAGACGCATAGACGTCTGTCATAGCCAGATTTTTCTTTTTAAAGAAATACCCTAATATTACACATTTTCATAAATACTACAAATGTATGGAAATAAAGAACTCGACAGCCATTTAACGCAAAACATTTTAATTATTTTCTCTTTCATTCATTTTTGTGGCAATAACTTTGAGTTTGAAAGTACTTTCAACAGCTGCATTTGGAATGTTTTTGAAACTATTTATGCGCGCGTGTGAAAATGCAGTCAATTTTGAAAAGTTTGAAATTTTGTAGGTTTTTGTAGGTTTTGTTTTGGTAAAGGTGGCAACACATATACACCGGATGTGCCATTAGTTTGCCACTTGGTTAATCGTGCATGCAATTTGCCTGTCTAGATTTTGCCGACAAAGCCATTTAGCAGGCAAAATGTGCCTCAAGTTCAATTTCAATTTAGCTCTATATTAATAAACTAGCAATTAAGTGCTTTAGGTTTTTGTGTGTGATAAAAGGGTTGAAACAGGGGGGGGGGGGGGGTAGATTATTGAACTTTGGAGGCGCCGTAATAAAACTTTTGGGCGCTGTTAATGAGTCTGTCTTTTCAATGTTACTTACTGTATAATTGAATGTCGCGTGAAGAAGTCATTAAACTTTGACGATTTAAATGAATGAATGAATGATTGATTGATTGATTAAGTGGTGAATAGTTGATTTGAATGATATTTATACAGATAATTAAAAGGTTTATTTGAATGATGATAAATGAGCTAATAAAACAGCTGACTAAACAGCTGACTAAATAGCTGAGTGAACAGCTGACTAAACAGCTGACTAAACAGCTGACTAAACAGCTGACTAAACAGCTGACTAAACAGCTGACTAAACAGCTGACTAAACAGCTGACTAAACAGCTGACTAAACAGCTGACTAAACAGCTGACTAAACAGCTGACTAAACAGCTGACTAAACAGCTGACTAAATAGCTGAGTGAACAGCTGACTAAACAGCTGACTAAACATATGATATCTTAAAGATTCTATTTTACTAAACAATTCAAAGTTAATCATTCTTCTGTATAATAAATAATTTATCTAAAAAATGATTATATTATAAAATAACTTCTGAAGAAAGAAAAACTGCAAAAATAAAGTAATTGTTGTGTCTGAAAATTCTCAAAAATGTGAATGTTTTAAGAATATTTTAAAATGATCGCGGTTTTTTGCGCTCTTTAAAGCGCAGTTTCTGTAGCTTTTTGGGGTCTTTTTAGAACTCAAATATGAGTGTTTTAGGTGTAATAAAAGTGTCAGAAATATAAGGATTTTTGGGTCATTTTGGGCTATTTGAAGTGCTCATATATGAGTATTTTAGGAGTAATAAAAGTTACAGAAATATGAGGTATTTTGGGTTCATAAAATGGGTAGAGACCCAGGGGATGAGAGCCTTTTTGGGCACTTTTTAGTGCTCAAATATGAGTGTTTTAGGTGTAATAAAAGAGTCTGAAATATGAGGGATTTTTTTTGCTCATAAAATGGGGCCCTCTACCCATGAATCGGGAGCCTTTTTGGACTCTTTTAAGTACCCACAAAAAAATATTCACTGCTCAAAGGTCTAATTAAGAGTTTGAAATAATATCAAACCTACACTTTGGAGTATAAAATCATATGATATCTTAAAGATTCTATTTTACTAAACAATTCAAAGTTAATCATTATTCTGTATAATAAATAATTTATCTAAAAAATGATTATATTATAAAATAACTTCTGAAGAAAGAAAAACTGCAAAAATTAAGTAATTGTGGTGTCTGGAAATTCTCAAAAATGTTAATGTTTTAAGAATATTTTAAAATGATCGCGGATTTTTGCGCTCTTTAAAGCGCAGTTTCTGTAGCTTTTTGGGGTCTTTTTAGAACTCAAATATGAGTGTTTTAGGTGTAATAAAAGTGTCAGAAATATAAGGATTTTTGGGTCATTTTGGGCTATTTGAAGTGCTCATATATGAGTATTTTAGGAGTAATAAAAGTGACAGAAATATGAGGTATTTTGGGTTCATAAAATGGGTAGAGACCCAGGGGATGAGAGCTTTTTTGGGCACTTTTTAATATGAGTGTTTTAGGTGTAATAAAAGAGTCTGAAATATGAGGGATTTTTTTTGCTCATAAAATGGGGCCCTCTACCCAGGAATCGGGAGCCTTTTTGGACTCTTTTAAGTGCCCACAAAAAAATATTCACTGCTCAAAGGTCTAATTAAGATTTTTGAAATATTATCAAAACCTACACTTTGGAGTATACAAATTTTGTTCAACTGAGCACCATTTTGTTATAGTTATAAATTTGAGAACCTACAAAATACTTCGAAATATATATTTCCTAAAGGTTTTATAATTCAAGTTTGAGTTCTATTCTTAAATGAGAATATTATCTAAAAATTAAACCATTAAACTAAAAACATATTTAAAAAAAATTTAATTAAAAAAGTCATTTACAAAAATCTTTAAAATTGTTCAACTTTCACCAAATTTGTTATACAACACCTGCCAACCAATTACTCACGCTAAGCGCTATGTCACACACATAAATCCAAAAAGACACTTTTTTTTAGCTTAAAAATAAATTTTCGAACCACCTACACAAAAATTAAAACAATAATCTCTAATATTACAATCACTCAGCAGATGCAACATTTTCAAAAATTCAACGAAAAATCAAAAAAAAAACAAGAAATGTCAAACGACAACTGCAATTTTTCAACACAGTAACAACATGACATTTATGACATAAATGTCAAAAAACACAACAACAAATACAACCACATATAGAAACCCTTCAATTTTATAGACCTCCCGGCAGCATTTAAAAAGCATAAAAATGCATTATTGAAAAAAAAACTCAAATGCCACAAGAAAGCCACCAAAGACTATATAAAATATTAGAAAAGTGGGGTGGAAACATGTAAAGTGGGGAGGGAGGGGGCTCAGGCGAAATTCAAACCTTTAAGAAAACTGACTGACAGCTGAATACAAATGCATTTTGTTTTTGAGAATTTGTAATTTTAGTGATTTTCATTTTTTTTTTTTCGTTTTATGAGAGCGCGCGCGTTCAAACTGATCGACTGCTCAGACTGACGGCGAGCAATATTTGAATACGAGACATGAAAATTATAGACATTTAATGCGTGCCTTGCATAGCAAAAAAAATGAATAAAAACTAAGCAACAATGAGAACAATTATAGAATAGAAAGACTGGCCACACGATCATGTTGCAGTTTTCGTTTCTTTTTCATTTCTTTGTTGGTTGTTTGGATTTTATCAAGGGGGGGGGAAATATTGTTTAGAATAAAGCAACACAAGCGCAGTAGCAAAATAGCAAAAGAAAAATTAGAAAATGCAGAAAATAGCAGCAACATAAGGGCGATCGATGAACGTGCCTTGTGGCAACACCAAATAACACAGGCATTAAACAGGAAATCGCTTGTTTAGGTGAGCTAACTACCGACTGTTGCAGTTCATGATGATGCGGATGATGATGTTGTTGTTGATGCGGAGGATGCTGCTGCTGTTGCAGCCTCTGATGATGCTGATCATTTTGCTGTTCATATTTAAATCTACTCCTACTATGCGCTGCTTTAAATTATTTATTAACTGCAACGCACAGCTAAAGTGCTGCACAAAACAGTTGTAAAACGCATTCAAAATATTTGCTTTCAGAAATTCCTGTGTCTTGCAGATGTGCTGTGGTAGATCTATATTTCTTTTCTTTTGCTTTAAGCAAAATTTATAGCATATTTTAGGATTTTACGTGGAAACTCATAATTTAAATATGGCGCTTTTAGAATTTTAAAAGTTGTTTATGTGCATTTTTCAGAAATATTTGAAAACATTTTGCTTCGGTTATTTAAGCATGAGAAAGCATTTGAAAAAATATAGTTTTCGTCATTATGTGGGGGCTGGTATATTTTTTTGAACAAGATACTTAAAGAGTTTAGACTGAAGTATAATATTTAGTAGTCCAATGAATTTTTGTAGTTGAGATTTAGGGACAGAAAAAAACATTTTTTTACAAAATTTAAAGTTTTTAAATTGCAAACACGTTTTAAATGTTGACGTTTTTAATTTACATAAAAAAAATAAAGAAAAAAAATTTTTTTTCAATACTATTTTTTTCTTTTGTGGAAATTTAAAAAAAATATATATTTTTTTCAATACTATTTTATTTCTTTTGTGGAATTCGATTTTATGTAGTAAATAAAGTATTTAATATGTTTAATATGTAAATATTTGAATTTCAATCAAAAGTAAGATTCACCACATGCGCAATACATTTTTTGTTTAAATAGGTCTTCTCTGCTATGTTTTGGTGGAACATATTATAAATTTAATAGTATTGATTTCATTGATTTTTAACTGCCTGCATTTTTAACACATTCAACAGAAAAGTACGGCAAAATAGAGCTACACCAAATTAGAATTAAGCGTAAATAAAAAATAAATACAACAGTGATTTTTTCGATATTCAATACAAAATAAACGTTTTCAGAATAAATTCCCTGAAATCCCATTAAAATTGGTCAATAGGACAATTATTAATTTAATAGTATACAAAAAATAAATCTTTTCATATAAACTCAATGGCAATGTCATGGTATTTCTAGTATTTGATGTTATTTTCCGATTAAAATAATAATTTATCCTATAGACTATTTTTAATAGTTAAAAATTATTATTTATATAGTATTTTTTTCTGGGTGTATACATAAAAATTATGTTGCATACAAATTTATTTTGGTTAAAAAAATAAATAAATTTTAAACAAAAGTGAATTTCAGCACATGCGTGTTTATATTTTAGTTCAAATATTTTTGCTCTGCTATATTTTGGTAGTACATACTATAAATTTAATAGTATTGAGTTCAACGATTTTTAACTGCCTGCATTTATAACATATTCTACAGAAAAATACGACAACATAGAGCTACACTAAATTAGAATTAAGTGTAAATATCAAAAAAAAAAAAAAATTACAACAGTGGGCGGAAGAATGTGATTTAGCTGAACGCAGTATGTCAGACGACAAAGGGAGGCCATACATAGGCTGCCTAAACCCGCGCATTGTGCCAGTTACACTCACTCTCATTGCAGATCACATGCAGATTAGAACAATTTACTAGTTGTTTCATATGATTTATGATTTTTTCATATATGTTAATAAAACCAAATGGCAACGCTTAATAAAGCCGCGTTCACACATGCGGTCAATTAGAGTGTAATGCGAGTGACACAGCAGTGACATATTTTGTAAAGAGAACTTTGAAATTTTCAAAATTTTATAAAAAAAAAAAAATTTTTAAATACTTCAAAAGTTGAAATACATTTTTAATTAGTACCTAAATTTTTTTTTTTTTTTTATATAACAAAATTTTTTTCTATAATACCCTGTATTTAATGCGCGCCAACTTTACCCTCACGCATGAACTCAGCAAATATTCTGGCGGATGTTGCTATTTAGTAGCAGCAACATAAAAAAAGCCTCGCTTCTAAACAATGCTAATAAAAATATAAAAAATAAATAAAATATGTGTAAAAAAAAAAAATAAAACTATGCGTAGGGTCATCAACGTTTTATGCTGTCTGTCTATCAGTCAGTCTAGAAAACGTGCCGGAAGTTCACAATTATGACATTTAACATTTTTGTTCGCATTTTTTTTTATTCAAAGTGATTTTAACAATTGTTAAAAAAAATAAAAAGCCCTTCAAAAAAAAGGGTCTTTAATTGTTGCATGAATTTAATTAAGTCTGCTTTTTTTATCTCTTTAAATGTTTTATGCTGCGTTTTGTGAATTTTTCTGAAATTTTGTGATTTCTTTGGCGCTTCTTAATTAGAGTTAATCATGCGCTGTGTCCCGCATGTCAACAACAACTATATAGAAATGTCACCAACAATGACATTAATTCAAATTGACCCCTTCGTTTTGTGGGATTTATTTTTAATGTTTTGGAACACTGTAAACTGCATAGTTATGCTGTTGATCTTGCTGACTTGCCTTTCCTCTCACTCTCTTGACAGCTGTCAGTTGCTGCTGTGACTTATTTGTTTCAATATGATGTGCGGTCGCAGTGATTTTTGCATTATGTACCACATATCACATTAAGATAAAGCTGTTTTTAATCAGTGAAAACAAGTGATCTTCGGAGCACTTTGGGGCACTGAACTATTGAATTCAGGCAAAACAGCTTTGACGTTTGTTTGATTGGAAGATAATGATAGAATTCTTCAACGAGTTAATTATTCCCTGGACAGTTAATTATCCAGGGGGTAATTCAAAGATAATTATCTGGTAAAGCATTGTTCGGGTAATTTTTTCCCCGAATGAATTGCCCGGGTAACTACTAATTGTCTCCGGGAAGAATTATCTTCGAAAATAATTGTCTCGAGAAAGAAATTGACTGTAATTCTTCCCTCACAAATGTCGCCGGGAGGAATTGTCTTCGAAAAATAATTGTCTCGGGAAAGAAATGTACGGGAAAATTGATAAAAAACAATTTATAGAGTAATTGTCTATGGGAAGAATTGTCGGCTAAGAATGATATGTCCCAGATAGAAATTTATGTGAAGAAGTTGTCTAACGAAAGTATTAATCGGGAAGTGTTGCGCTTTAAAAAAGTCGCAACAAAAAATGGTCCGTGGCTATCCCATCTAGTATCCCTAGATATTATACTAGGGGCATGATCGTGAACTGATATATTATATTTCTATCTTGTCATAACCATCCCTAGTAAAAATTTTAGTGGTGTCATGATAGGGAACTGATCATTGTCATAACCCGATTATACTTTACTTGACGAAAACGATCAGACCATGATCATATCAACCCTAATAGGATAAATTTCTCCAAGGGCCAATTATATGACAAACACGATCTGTCCCTGCTCGTGCCTTCCCTAATGTGGTAAATTTCAACTAGGGATCAGCACGTGACTGTCTGTTGATCATGTCACTGATCATAATCCAAAAAAAAAAAATGATAAAACTATGCTATTAAACTAAGTATTACAGACGTTAGCAATTAATTAATGCGCAGACACATAATAAACTCAACAAAATAAAAACTATATGAAAAAATTGCAAAGCCTAAGCCGCAAGATCGGCAACTACAGTGATCCTCGTTTAAAGCTGACAAATTCAGTCTAAATTTAATTGTCACAGTGACAAAGCGCATCTAAAAAAATACAGCGCAAAAATAGAGTTTTTCATAAATTTAAAGAAATATTCAAAATTAAATATTCAAATTTGAATTTTTAAAAAATCTAACAAAAATGGCGATTAATCGCTGCAATCTTTTGACAAACATCATTGGCTGCAGCAGAAGAAAACCACACATTTATGAATATTTGCAAATGGGTAAAAATTGTGACAATTTAAAAGGGTAACAACACAGACACGTGACAGCAAAAAAAAAATATTATATACGACACAATCAATTTTTGGCAATTTAAGCAAGTGACATGAAATTTAAGCAATTCGCTGAAATTAGCGCAATTGGCTAAATGTCAAAAAAAAAGCCAAAAAGTAAAAGAAAAAACATAATAAAAAAATACATTTAAAAATGATCTCGTGCTTTTTTCGAAAATTTAATTGAAAATCAATGATTAAAAAAAATTTAGCAAGGCAAATATTGCGGCGAAGTACTTACGAAAGTCTGTTGTATATACTGAGTGCTATATATATAAAAAATGCAGTGTGTTTTTTTGATTTTTATTTTTAACTCAGTTGCAGTAACACTCAACAGATGTTCTTTTGCAATTTTTATAGATTAAAAGTGCATTTGCAGAAATGTCAGGCCTTCGTATATACATAGTACAGATGCTAAAGCATTTATATAATTGGCGCATATAGCGATTTATACACGCTGAGAAAAAATATGTTTATGTCAAAAAATATAATTATGACAAACAACTTATAATTACATATTTAAACAATAGTTGGTTGTCATAATAATTGTCGTTTTATCAAAATAATTGTGTCAAGCATTATAGAATTTACGAAAACGTATTATATTCTAATTATCTGTTAAAAATAGTTAATAATTGCAAACTTATAGTTTTCATGTAATTGGCGCTAAATTGCTTTAAACATGCAAAGAAATAATATGTTTATGACATAAATAAGATTATTAATAAAATATGCTTACCACAAACAATTAAACATATACACAAATTATAGTTGATTGTCATCATGATTTAGTCTTCAGCAAAGTAAATGTGTCAAGCATTTTGAAACATGTTGTATTTGAATGCTTTAAACATGCAAATAAATAATATGTTTATGAAATAAATATTATTATTATTAATAAAATATGATTACCACAAACAATTTAACATATACGCACATTATAGTTGATTGTCATAATGATTTAGTCTTCAGAATAATAATAGTGTCAAGCATTTTTGGCATGACAAGATTTTCAATTTTTCCAATTTCTTCGTTTTATTGGTGCAAGATAAAATAGTGGTGTAAAGGTGATAATTGTTTGTTTTTAAAGCACCTATCGAACTGCATCATTATTTAAAAATATTTTGCCTAACATTTTTTCCTGCAAATAACAAATTTAAAATTAATGTTTGGCAAAATATTTTTAATTAATGATGCAGAACGATAGGTGCTTTGAATACAAACAATAAATGCCTTTACACCACTATTTTATCTTATTCCAATAAAAAGTTATGGCGAAAAAACGAAAACATTCGCCCTTTTGGCATGACAAGATTTTCAATTTTTCAAATTCGCCCTTTTGGTTTTGTCTTTTGTGGCTAGAAATATCCAACAAAACGACACGCGATTTTCGCACAGCATACTTGAGGATAAACTACTAATGTAAAAAAAAGCAAATGTCAAAAATTGCACATTCGCCCCTTTGGCATGTTAGTGACGATATGTATTACAATTCAATTTTATGATCAGTAACATAAATATTTAATCTTATATGTTAGCTTAAACAATAATATGCTTGTTAATAACAATACTTTGATTCCTGCTATCATGTATAATACGCAATTACAATATGAATTATTATAAATACGTTTCGATCAACTCAATGATTACAAAATTCAAAAATTGTTGAATATGCTTAAGTTTATCATTGTACTTATCACGCGTTATTTTCTGCTTCAATTATGTTACACGTTTGTCACAATCATAAAAACATTATACATTTTAGATTTTATTAAAAATCATTGTTTTTTTTTCACTGCGCGTAACAATGTCTGCATGATTTCTTTACAATTTTACTTATTTCCTTTGCGTACTTTATGTAAACGATCTGACTGGTTCGTATAGATCACTCGCATGCTATCATAATGGGGGAGGCCTTGAAATCCCTTTCGATTTTAGTACGTTTTCTGCCAGACAAAAGTCTTATTTTTGTTATAACAATACACATTAAACAGCGATTTATTAGACAGCGCTCAAAAATGTCTGTCATTTAAAAAATGATGTTCTTGCTTGAGACATACTTGGCGACAGACATATTATCTTTTTTTAAAGTTTACAATATAGATTTTTGCATTTAAAAAAACATTTTAAAGTGTTTATATTTTAGGAATACAAAATTTAACTAAGAATAAAAACTTAATAGGCAAATATTTAAATGATTTACTTATGTAGGAATGTTCAAAGAAGACATTTTGTTATCATTTTCTAGTATAAATTAAGTGTGGTTGACATGTTTCTAATTAGTTTATGCTGGTGCTGTAACTGATCGAATTCTGATCAAGAAAATATTGAATTCTGTTAGGGTTTATAGAGAAGTCATTATAGACTCTATTTCGAATAATTCAAATAGTATTTCCGTATGATGTCTTGGAATGCATTGTGTTGGAATTTAGAATTGGAAAAATTGTTCAGAGCCTGCACAGGTATTTTCACGGGGAATAATGTCTTAGATGATAAATTATCCAGCGAAAAAATATTCGGCAATCAAATATTATTGTGGAAGAATTGTCTGTGGGAAGCATTATCTCTGGGAAGAATTGTCTTTGGAAAGTTTTTGGAAACATTGTCATTGGGTAAGAATTAGCTCGTAGATGATTTTTTTTGTAGGGAAAGAACTGCTTCGTGAATGGATTGTCTCAGGAAAAATGGACCAGGGAAAGATTATCTGGGAAAATTGTTTAAAGTCGAATATATTTGTGAGGAATAATTGTTCCGGAAAAAACTACCTAATAAAGGAATTGTCTCGGGGAAGAATATATTGTGTGAAAATTTGTGCGAAGAAGAAGTTGCCAGGGTAGAATTTTCTCTGGAAAGCATTACCTTGGGAACGAATTAGCTCGTGGAAGATTTGTTTGTAGGAAACATTGTCTTTAGAAATGAATATGTCTAGAACACATTGACTTTGGGAAGAATTGTCTCGGGAAAAATTT
The DNA here is from genome assembly GCA_951804985.1 of Dryomyza anilis. Classification (NCBI taxonomy): domain Eukaryota; kingdom Metazoa; phylum Arthropoda; class Insecta; order Diptera; family Dryomyzidae; genus Dryomyza; species Dryomyza anilis. The sequence continues at coordinate 69,588,917 of OX638132.1, forward strand.
ACCAGGGAATAATTATCTGGGAAACAATTTTAACGGCGAATTTTTTGTGGAGAATAATTATTCCGGGAAAAAATATCTAATAAAGAAAGTGCCTCGGGGAAGTGTATATTGTGTGAAAAATTGTGCGAAGAAGAAGAAGAAGTTGCCAGGGTAGAATTTTCTCTGAAAAGCATTGTCTTGGCAAAGAAGTAGCTCGTGGAAGATTTGTTTGAAGGAAACATTGTCTTTGGTAAGCATTGTCTCCGGAAAGAATTGTTTCGTTAAAGAATTGTTGACCACAGAAGAAATATTTAGGAAACAAATTTTCCGGCGATAAATTTTGGTGGGTAATCATTGCGCCGGAACAAAAAAATCTAATAGAAGAATTGTCTCGCCGATAAATATATTGTGTGAAAAATTGTGCGTAGAAAAAGTTGCCAGCGAAGAATTATTTCTGTGAAAAAATATCCCCAAACTTTATATTTTCAGTAAATTTATTAAATAAACCATGGGAATAAATTCTTTTTTTACTGAAAAATTAGAGCACATTTAAAAATCACAATTTTCTCTTGGAAAAATAGCACTAATTTATATTATGGCTGAAAATATAATAAAAAATAAAATTTTAATTGACAAATTTATCAAATTTGTCATTTGCGCTTTTAACATTTAAAATAAAAACTAACAAAAACAGCAATTTAAAGGCGCTACCAACAAAAACCAACGAGGTCAACCAAAAGACCCCTCAAACAAAATCAAAATTCTTAGAACCTTCAGCCGCAGCAGCAGCAACTCAACCGCAGTACATTTGAATGTTTAATCTATAATAAAACTGAACTTTCTAAGCGCTGCAGATTTCTGCCAGGCAATAACTCATAAAATTTGGCAACTTTAGGTTTTTTCATTTAGTTTATTTTTTTTTTGTTCGGTTTTTAGTTTTTGCAGCAACTTAATTATGTTGTCGTCATCTGTTTGTAATTTGAGCAATAAAATGCGCAAACTTTTTGTTTTAGTTGGTGGCAATGGTGGGGCAGGGGCGGCAACTCGCGCGGGCGATTTCAAACAACTGCAGCTGGCAGAAAAGTTGGCAGGCTATAGCAACAGACAGCAGTCGTAGTAGCAGCAGCAGCGGCAACATTCACCAAAATAAAATGAAAGGCAGCCAAAGTCAGAGCAGAGACAGCAGCAAAGGAGATACGCAGTGAATTTGTCGCTATTTTTGCCTCTTTTTTATATTTTATAATATGTTGTTGTTGCTGTTGATACGCGACTTATGTTGTTGTCAATATGTTGTTGTTGTTGTTGCTGTTGTTCTTTGATGCATTAGCTCTTTAAATGTTTTCTGAATATCTTTTATTTTTAATTTTATTTGAAATATGCAAAGGCAAGAAAAGAACCGAACGACAGTGGCTGCTGCTGCTCTTGTGGTTGCTGCTGCTGCTGTTGAGGTTGTTGCTGTTGCTGCTCCTTCTGTTCTTTGGTGGGTGTCATCCAACAACGGCTGCTGCATGCAACAGTAGCAATTTAGCGTTTGGCCAACAGCGTCCATACCGCGCCTCACACAAATTCAGTCAGCAACATCTCGAATCAACAACAAAAAGATTAAGTCGCGCGCGCGTCGTCTCACTTAAATAAATTTTACATTTTATATTTGTTGGAAATTTTATTTATTTAATATTTACGTTGTATTTCGTTGTTTTTATTGCTTTATTATTGTTGGTTGCCGCCGTCATCGTCATCAACATTATCAACATCATCGGGTCGCCACAAGTTGTTGCTTCACTTGTTGACGTCGTTCTTTTCGGTGTATTTTGTTTTTCGAGATTTTTGATTTTTGTTTTTAAAGCGCTTTAAATGCCCGAAACGTGACTGAATTTATGTGCCAAAAGTGTTAAAAGATTTTCTATGGAAATTTATGTTGTTTGCGGCAGCAGGCATTGCGTGCAATAAATTAAAAATCAACGTTTAAATGGCGCCAACCAAAGGTAATCAAAACATCAACGCAAAATTAAAAAAAAAAAATAGAAAAAATTAAAAATTCCCCAAACAAAATAGAAATTTTAATATATCGTCTTTTAATTATTTGAATTTAAAATGATGTTGCATAAATTAATTAAAATATATAGTTTAAAAAAATTAGAACAACGTAGAAAAATTTTAACTTTTAAATACTGTTTAATCATTTTGGGTAATTTTGTTTTTCAAGTTTTGTTTATTGCTACTGATTATAATTTTATGAAAATTTAATTCTAATAAAACAAAATAAAAATCGAAAGAATTGAAATATGTTTTCAACTAAGATTTAACGTTGAAATATACTCGAATTCGTGATCTGTTTTATAGTTTTTCAATATCTCCCGAGACAAAATTTTTGGCATTTTTAGTGAATACTTTGGACATATTTCCGACAAACGCACAGATAAATAGAATATTTTGGGGAAGTGTATAGCAGTTTGTAAATATTTTTGGAATTTTGATGGCAGATTCACGCCATATTTGGGAAACGAACAGAAAACAGACAGCTTTTAATACAAACTCCGCCTTTCTATGCTTCAAATCGTTCGGAAAAATATTTCTAAACGGCTTCGACGCTGCCAAAACTTTTGTCTGGGGCAGGTTTTAAGAAAATTCAAATTTTAATTTTCAAAAATTAAGAATTTGGCAACTTTTATTTTATTTTAATTCGTTCAGCACTTTAAACATTACCATTTCGATTTAAAACTGGATTTTATCCTATTTGTAAAAAATTGAATTTCGGTGCTCTTTTTTTATTCATTTTCATTGTTCATTTTCTGTTGTAAAAAAAATCGAATCCTTGGCCAGAATATTTTTGTTGTGTTGATAAATCACATTCTGGAAGAGCAAAATATATATCTGATGAAATTGAAAATTAATATATATATTAAATAATCAAATTTCGATCATTATAGTCAGTGATTGAAACCATTAACGAAACCGATATCCTTTTAAAACCATCGCTATTTTAAAAAAATCAAAAGAACATTGATAAAAACATTTTCAGTTTTATGCGATTATTTTAAAAATGATTAACACACATAAAATGTAATTTTATTCAAAAATATTTCTAGTTTTATCTATTTTCACTTTTTTATAAATTAATTCAAATTTTGAAATTTTAAAATTCTTTTTGAAGCTATAAAAATATAGACAAAAAGACAGATTAATGAAAAACCCTAAATTGAAACAGAAATTTGGAATGGGTACCCAAAAACCATTTGTTTTTTTTTAATGTTAAACAGTAACCGCAAAAAAAGTCAAAACGTAAATCGTTTGGGTTTCAGTCATTGGTAATAGGGCCATTCCACACCAAATCGACCAGCGGTTGGACTCACCTTCTTCGATTTCAATTTGGACAACTGATAAAGCTTATTAAAATATACATTTTCATTTTAGAAATAACAACTATCAATAGAGTTTCTAGCTTATCTACTTTAAGAGATATTGAAATATGAACAACCATACAAAAGTGATTTTTGGCCCATTTTTTGTAACTTTGAATCATTGTATCTCTGGAAGTAGTGGTCGAAAAAAATAAAAAAAAATTGATCAATGCATATCTCAATAAGCTTTATCAGCTGCCTAAATTTCATTGATATCGAAAAGGTAAAATCTCAAAATTTACTTTTTTTGGTCGATTCGGTGTGGAATGGCCCAATAGCAATCGTTTTGATTTTGCAAAAAGTTTTCAATTACCATATTCAAAATTTGAATCCAAATTTTGTGCATTCGACTGCTCATAATTTGGTTCAGATTCACCCGAATTTTATTGGGTTTTTATCAAAATATTAACTAAAGTATGCTCAATGGAATACAAAAGAAATCAAGCAGAAAATGCAAAACTTGCTAAGATTTCCACAAATTCCACAATATAATGAAAAATACGACAATTGCCATATATTTATTTTGGGATCGAACTCGGGACTTTTTTTCGAATTACCGTCGCTACGATTAGATACCATTATATTGTATTTAAAAATAAATATTATATTTAAAAATAACTAAAAATTTAAATTTTAAAAACTAAATTCTGTCTTAAAAATTATGCCATATCTTTATCAGTTCCTTGTACATTTTAGCATTATTTGCATTATATTTTTGTTATTCCTTATTTTTTAATTTTATTCCACTTTTTGATTTTATTAGGGATTTTTTTTTCGTTTGAAATTTTTCATTTCAAAACTCTTTTATGCTACTCTTTTTTATTACTGCATTTTTATAATGTCGCCTCTGAAGCCATGGCATTGGGCACATTTATGCCGCCAACTCACATATGCGACTCGTGTCATGTTGCCACCTCCTCAGACAGGACGCTGCTGTCGCATGTGGTACTCACCCCAGCTGACAGTTGGTATGGCAAAGAAAAACACAGGAAGGCCTAATTTGTTGCCAAAAGCAAATATTTTTATATGGCAACTGCAATTTGCAAATAAAATAAAGAAATATATAAAATTTTGAAATTTTAATATTTGTTTTTTCACATTTTTTTTGTAATATTATATAAAAAGAGACTTATTTTATCAAATGTGTTATAATTTTGTAAAATTTTCTTTTATTCTAATAACATAAAATAGATTTCTAGTAGAAATTGGGCTAGGCTCAATGATTGGGAACTGATCATTACCCTAGCACATAACCAGAGTAACTGTTCTTCTTCCCTATTAGACATATTTTTCCTATTATGACCAGATCGTATTGATCTGGTGTAACTAACACAGAAACTATTCAATGATCAGATCCCAATCATGAGCCTACCAGAATTTCTACTAGGTGTTATGAATGGCTAACATTTCAATAATTAGTTCCCGATCACGTCTCTACCACAAATTCTATATTCCTAATAGATTTTGTGGTAGAGACGTCATCGGAAACTAATTATTGAAATGTTAGCCTTTCATAACCCGACCAGTTACGTCCCTAGTAGAAATTCTGGTAGGGTCATGTCTGGGATCTGATCACTGAATAGTTTTTGTGTCCAATGACGACCAGTAGTATTTATTTTTTAATTTTTAAAGTTCTTTAATATTTAACATTTTTTTTCTTTTATTACATACATTTTTTCTATTTATATAATTAAAATTACAGCGCACTTTTAAACAATCCCATGCTTTATGTCAACAACTCGTTGCTGTTGTTCTTCTGTTTTTAATATTGTTTATACAAAAATAAATTGCATCAAATTTTCGAATTATACATGAAAACAAAGTTTATCAAAACAACTATCTCAAGTCATTTCGTGCCTTTCATTTGCACACACTTTTGCAATATATGTCACTCTTTCTGACGCCCTTTAAATGTTGCCCACTGCGTATTGTTTGCCCTTCACTAACCTTTGGCAGGCACTCAGTCGTGCAGGCTGGCAACGCCTTGACGTCATATTGCGCTAGCTGTCAATTGCAATGCGTTGAGGATCAATAGCAACATGTTTGTCGCAAATATAACAACTTCTGTTGCTGTTGCTGTTACTACTGCTGCTGCTGTTGTTGTTGTTTTGTTGTTTGCTATTGCTTATCGGCAAACAGCGTATTTTGTGCAACAGTTCAAACTGTCAGATAAACGACATGTTTCTCTGACGTATGTCTGCATTTGTTGTTATTGCAGTTATATTTGCTGTTGTCCCCTTGATGACTGACCGAACGAACGAATGCATGTATGGATGGCAATGACAACGCAAACAAATGAGCGCGATAAATAGTAAAAAGAAAAATGAAAATAAATAATAATCGAGTCCAGCGCCTAAGTAAACATATAAATTATCTGCATAGTACACAAAGAAAGTCATACAACGGCAACATATTGGCCTTATTAGTCTTATCAGCAAATTTAAGAATTCTTGAAATTTCGAATATTCCTTTTTTTTGGTTGTATCTTTTATTAATATTTTTTGTTTCTTTTTTTTTCATTTTATTTATAAATATTTATCACTTTACTTTTTGTGGTCAGTTTAAAAATGTTTCCTTTTTTCATTTCATTTTGCAGACAACTGTGGCAACCTCAACAACACCTCTTCATCGACCGCGAGCAGCAGCAGCGGTATTGGTGCGCATCATCAACATCAACACTACAACATGGATGACATTTTGATCATAACCGCCAAGCACAGCGAACGCGCCATTTTGCGCGCCAACTTTCTGAAAAATCATTTCGATAAAATCACCAAGCAGCGCGGACGTAAACCCTTCAAGTAAGTGCAAAACTCGAAAATTTGAATTTTTTTTTCAGAATTTTTTACTCTCGATCTCGAAAATCTTCCAAAATTGGAATAATAATAATTTTAAAAATATTAAAATTCGATTTTAAATTTAAAAATACTAAAATTTTTTTTTCGATCTAATCTCTAAAATAGTTTAATGAATAGTCTCCTCGTCGTGAGAAACATGATCGCCTTCGAGACTTTATATAGTTTTTCTTTGATATTTTGTATTACAACCTATCTAACCCTCTCATTCTTTCTCTCTCTTCTACAGCTTCCTGCATATCAAAATCGAAGATGGTCCCTTCAGCGAGGAGATCGCCAATAAATATCAAAATACCGCGCTACAAATTGTCATACTCTGTCCCGCTCTTTTGGCGCTCTCGCACTCGTTTCTCATGTCACAACTGACGGCGATCGTGCGCGTCGAGAAGGTGCTTGGCATACTGTTGGATGTGACCGAGGAGAAGGTCATGGAAATGCAGAAAACAGGTTAGTACTTGAGGCTCTAAAATTGATTTCAAACATTTATTAACTTTTTCTATCTTTCTTTAGCACTTCCCAGCTACTACAGATGGCGTCGTTGCATCATACGCGACAACGATCAGGCGCAGATCAGCAACATACTCGGCATTGCAACCGACATCTTAGGACGCGCTCTCTGTCAGCGTCCGCCATGTCACGATGCCGGCAATAGCGTCTCGCGCAGTTTCTCCAGCTGCTCGGAAGGTTTCACCATACTGCCGAAGAAGGTAAAGATCGGTCAAAACAAAGTGGTCGCCATGTTGGCGGAGCCACTTGAGAAGGATGATTTGTTAAAGATAGCGGTCGAGAAATCAGGCGAATTAATTGAAATACGCAATTTCAAGTGTCGCAATCCATACACGGTGCAGTTCTCCATACCGGGTAAGTGTAACTTTTAAGAGTTACTTTTTCAGTTACTAACCTAATATTTTTCCTACTTAGAAACCTGCATGGAAATCTCCACCATGGTTGAGATACGCATCGAAAAGAACGATAAGAGTCTCGGCGCACGTCCCATCAAATGCGAGAGTCGTCTGCGTGAACTAGAACAGCTGCTGCGCACCGAAGACTCGCCCATTGAGTTCATGTGCCACTCGCTTGGTATCGGACCGACTGAACGCGAGGACTTGGATCTGCATTTGCTGCAGTGCTTTCAGCGCAACATGCCGCCCAACTTTCATCTGCTTAACGGTCCGTACGACAAGCAGTCGCAATTTCTCACCATACGCGAGTCCAGCCCCGAGGAGTATCCGACGTTGTTGCACTTTGCCGCGCGTTGGGGGCTCGATCGACTCTGTATACAGCTGATGGAGTGTCCCGGCGGCGATACCGCCTGCGGCATACGCAACTGCAGTGGCAAGACACCAGCGGAGTTGGCAGAGCAGGAGAGTCATCACAAGCTGGCGCAGAACATAGTCAGTTTTTCAGAGTTTCATGAGCTGACCACAATGTATCATTACTTCAAGGGCATCAGCGGCAAGAGTGGCGAACATGCGCATGCAAATGGCAAATCTGCTGCACCAGGCGGCGCCAAAGTTGTGCTCGAGGCTGTCAAATCGACGCCCACCTCACCGAAGAGTAAACAACAGAAGCCGCCCAAGTGCGAGGAACAGTCAAAAACTCATGAACCCTCGAAGTGTCAGCGTGATGTGCCGCCCATGAGTGCGCAAGAAACAGCAGAATATATGGAAATGTCCAGCGGTAGTGAACGCGAGAATACGCCGGATGTCAAAGCCGAATCAATGGCCGTCTCCAATCTGAACTACATCAGTGTCGCTACAGAAGACGACAACTTACAGGGCTCCTCCGCTGATGTCTGCAAGAACTTCGATACACAAAAAGTTATCACAGAAGATGAGATCACCACAAAGGAGCTGGTTATCAGCGAACCACCCTATTATCAGTCCAACGCAAAGAATATGCAAAAGAGCGTCGATGTCACCGATGCGCCTATTTATCAGACAGACAAATTCAGCCATGAATGCTCGCAGCTGCTCGAGAATTGCACTGGCACTGCGAACGGTAATGATTACGTGATGCAGCCATCCAACATACCGGTGGCAACACCCGCCTCACCTACTGTCACCGAGTGCGATGACGGCAATTATCTATTCCAACCCTCCAATCGTCCGGTTGAGGAAGAAGTTTTACATCCACACACATCGCGCTTCAGCCTAAATCGTAACAGCGGTGGCTCCAGCACGCGCCTAGCACACAACTCCACTTATGGCACGCTAAAGCGCACCGCCTCCGATGCATCGAGCAGCGCACGCGGTAATGCCGACGATGAGCTGGCGGAGATTATGCACGACTTCAAGAACAATGTGCTCTCCATACGCGATGTCGAGCTGCTCGTCGAGAAGTGGAAGCATCGCAACGATGTGCAGCAGAGTTTTCGCGAGAAACAGGAGCAAATCGATCAGCTGCGTCGCGAATACGAGCGCATACAGGAGCAGGTTAAATCGCAGCTGAAGCGTGAGACGCCCTTCGAGAAGATCAAGAAACTTTTCTCACGTCACAAGTCGGCACCACAGTTAGCCGCTACGGTAGACAAAAACTGTTGCGCGGACAGCGTACTCGATGAAACAAAGTCTTCGATTACCACCAGCTCTAGCTTCAAGTCCAACACACAGCGTCCCATTAGCTCGTTGAGTCTGCAGAGTGTCTCCTCTTCCTCGTCGTCGGGTCGTCTCAGCACGGGCAGCAATTGCAGCGGCACTTCGCTCGGCGACTCGGGCACACATTCCGATCATGATGATCGTCGTTTTGGCTGTCGTCTCGGTTCACCTGGCTCGCTGATGGACAACTATCTGGTGCCACCAGCACCACGTCCCGTTTTTACGCCCACCTCAACACCCGGCGATGAGCGTCACCATATTGTGTTCCCCTCACCGATGTCCTCGTGCCAACGTCTGAATACGCCGACCAGTCCGACCGGCTCCGAGCACTATCAAATGTTCCCCTCGAACATTCCCGTCTACAACAGTCAGAATCTGTCCACGTCACAGAGCAACAACTATTTGAACACCATCATGGAGGCTCGTGAGCACGAGCAGCCACATCAAAATGGTACAGCTAACGCCGTTAGTGGTGTCAATGGCCCCAGCGTCACACTGCAACCCATTAAAGTGAACGAACGTTCGAACATCATCTACGGCAAGTTGACGAAATCAACGGCAGCGTGCAGCTCCTTCAAGCCTAAGTCGCAGCCACAGGTGGCAACACCACAACACACATCTGGCAGCATTGAAGTGCAGGCAGAGGTCTATCAGAATGTGGGCAATAATTTGGCGGATGCTGCTGTTGAGTTGAGTGAAGCCAAAAAGGCGGAGGTGAAGCCGGAAGAAGATGAGAGTCACGACTACATGAACTGCTAAAGAGCGTAGAGAGTTTAGAGAGCATATGCAACCGGCTCGTAGAGCCCTAAAAAGTATTTAAATGTTAATTTTAAGCATATTTTGAGATCTTCAAATGGCGCTATTTTTATAGTTAGAATTTGTATTTGTATAAAAAGAAATATAATTTACTTGAGTCGAAACTAGTTTTTTAATTATATAAGTTTTAACATTTAAGTTACAAAAAAAAAGCATAAAAAACTATAAAAAAAATTTGTAAATTTTAGCTATAAACATTAAATAGAGACTGTATTTATATAAAAAAAATAAACTAAGTTTTAAAATTGAATTTTACTAATTTAAATATTTTGCAATTGAATTTATTGTAATTATAAATTGCGGTATTTATACAAATACGTATTATTATTAGCGCTTAAGCTGAAATTATTGTAAATTATTTGCAAAGCACAGAAAACCAAACGAAACCAACAAACATATCAACGATTTTAATATTTTAAGCAATTCGTATAGTTCCGTAAGTTTTGTAAAATAAACGAACAAACCAACGACTTTGTTTTCTATATTATATTTTAATTGAGTACCTATGATTTTTTTTTTATATTTAAAACAAACAAAAAAAATATATAAAAAAAACTAAAAAAATATATTTTTAGAAATGTACAATATTTAGGTATTTTTCTATCTACTATATACTCGTATATATATATAATCTCGTAGTGTTTAGAAATCATATCTTATATATAAAATGCACGTAAAGTATTTTACGCTAATCGATAATAAAATTTACATTACATATACTACAAATAAAAAACTATGTGTTTGTTTTTATAAATAGGTAAGGACCAAACATTTTAAAAATTTTGGATGCAAACATGCGCCATGGGCATTAGTTAGTTATTTAGAAATATTATCGATAGAATCTGTAATCTGTAAACCTGAGTCGATTTAGCGATGTCCGTCTGTCTGTCTTTCTGTCCGTCTACTAGATTACTAATGTACCTACGCTGTATGTGCGAAAAAATTGGCGAGATCGGTCCATTGTGACCTATGATCCGACCACTTATGTTCAAATACCTCATATAAAATGTACATATAAAGATCAATGTTTATGTATACGTGGTTAGGTAAACTTTTTTGGTCAAATATATATTGACATCATGCTCAAATACATGATAATAATGTTTTCCGGCGAAAAGACTTGTGGTTCACAAAAAAAAAATCGAAATTCGGTACACCTACCCATTTGTAAATATGGGTATCAAATGAATGGAAATTCTTCAGCGATTGAATGTTTGTAGTTATTTTCAGAATTCGAATACCCTGGTGACCTATATATCACTTTGAATGGTAACCACACATATGTGTAGGGTATTTATAGTCGGCTTCGACCGACTATAATTTTGATAATCCTAACTATCATAATTACATCTACTTTAAAATTTCCCATGTTATCTAACCTTCCCAACTGGTTTGTATTTAAAATGAATTCTTTAATTTTTAGATTTTCTGAGTCAAATTTAGCTCGAAGGACCATAATTTTACATAACGTGTAAAAATGCAACAGGCTTCGATACGTCAATATATTCGTAGTTAATGGTTTTTGTACTGAGTGACACTATTTTAGATTGTTTCAAGAATCAGCCAAAATTATTTTTCAAAAAATTAAATTTAAAAAAAAAAATTATAATACATCTTTTTTTACCAAAAGTATAAAATGTTCGCCAAAAAATCAATTAAACTTAATACAACGAATAGAAAAACTTACAGTACCACATTTCGATATAAAATTAATTAATCTTCAACTGTAGCGAACGCGTTGCGTCGCAATAAAAGATTTATTTAAAAAAAAATAAAACTATTTATTGTGCTCAACGCTGTGAATGAATGAATTATTTTTAAAATATTTTCACAATCAAAATATTTTAAACTGAACAATTAATAAAAAGAAATTTGATTTAACATTTTTAATACAAAGAGGTGTTTTTGTTAAAAGTATATAATTTAAATAAACTAATATATAACTGCTCGTTACATTCTCCCCCTCTGCTGCAAAAGTCGACCCGATGAAGTAGCAGAAACATGAATATGCCTTTCTCCCCCTCTGCTGCATAGATCGTCCCCGATGGTGTAGCAGTATAACGTAAAGTCTGATGTATAGAAGGTTCCCAATAAAATATGTGGCTTTCTCACAACAACGTAACAGGAAAAGCCTTTCTTTGCAACAACAACATATAGGTTCATCTCGACGAGGTATATACATTGATAAAAAGCCTTTATATTTTGTACAAGTGCGTTGCTATAATTTTTCGTACTCCAATATTGTAACCAATTTGTAAATTATATCCTTGAAGCTGTAACGCCCATCTAACAAGACGCCATGTAGATGACTTTAAACCGAGCAGGCATTTAAGCGATTGATGATCAGTAGGAACGGAATTCTCTGAACCTTTGATATTTTCACGGAATTTTTGAACTATCCAAACTGCTAATGCTTCTCGTTCTGTTGTGGAGTTTTTTCTTTCACCTGGTAATAATAATCGGCCCGCGTACTCTAATGGATGTTCTTTCTTTTTCTCCCCCTGAAGTAGAACAGCGCCAATAGCATAGTTGCTCGTATCCGTTTTAAAAAAAAATGGCTTGGTGATTCCAAAGATTTGTTTGGTGATTCCAAAGATTTGTTTGGTGATGCCAAAGAAGTGCTGGATAAATCAAAAACTTGCTTGGTGTTTTCAAAGACTTGCTTGGCGATTCTGAAGATTTTCTTGGTGATTCCAAAGACTTGCTTGGTGTTTCCAAAGTCTTGCTTGGTATTTCTAAAGACTTGCTTGGTGATTCCAAATACTTTCTTGGTGATTTCAAAGATTTTCTGGTGATTCCAAAGATTTTCTTGGTGATTCCAAAGACTTTCTTGGTGTTTCCAAAGAATTGCTTGATGATTCCAAAGACTGTCTTGGTGATTCCAAAGACTTTCTTGGTGATTCTAAAGACTTTCTTGGTGATTCCGAAGACTCGCTTGGTGATTCCAAAGACTTTCTTGGTGATTCCAAAGACTTGCTTGGTGTTTCCAAAGACTTGCTTGGTGATTCCATAGACTAGGCTTGGTGAGCCGGCCTCAGCAGTCCAGAGGTAGCGCGCTGGACTTGCATTCTGAAGGTCTCGGGTTCGAATCCCGGCTTGGGCATGGGCGCTCGTGGTGATATTAACCACCAAATTTGTAGGGAATAGATTTTACAGTACAATGGATATAGTCTGTCTGAGTGCTGTGGATCTTATTAGATATTCCAAAAAAAAAAAAAATGGCTTGGTGATTCCAAAATGTTCAAATGAGTACCTTCATTACGATTTAATTTAATCGTACTAGATTGAAAAGACATTGTATTATATTTCCTTACTTTTTCCATTGGTGGAAAAAAATCATTACTTTCTTTTAAAACTACTCATTTACATCTTCGTCCTTGCGCTCGTTTTCAAACCAAGAGATGAACTTTTTGATGCCTATCTCATGGTTCGATTCTTGTAGATCTGCGTGTAATATTTCAGCATTATGAGGTTCTGGAACTTGCATTTTAAATTCGAATGGCTTTTTTGGTTCGTCCTTAAAATACCATGTTCGTTGTGGGAGATCCAGCACGATTCCGGCCTCTTCCAATAAAGTCAATCCCCAAAAGTTTTTTTTTAGCGTATGGTAAACAGATGAAACGGATGCGCTTAAATCGTTTCCCTATGATGACGCTGAGAATTGTCGTTTGCACCTTCTGCTCCCTTGGAATTCCATCTGCGAGGATTACTTCTGCAAATACGTGGAGATATCTACAGATGCAGATATCTACTGTCGGTATGTTTCTTCCAACCAACGTCGTCTGTACTGCGTTGAAGTCTATTTGTTCTGCGCTGTTTTTGAAGTATTCCTTAAACAGGAAGGGCATTTTGAACGATAATACCCTTCAGCACCACACCCATAGCATCTGATACTGGACTCTTTAACATCTACTTTAACGTTTCGTTCCATGTCTTGCTTCTTGTAACATTTTTCAGATTCGTGATTCTTCTTATGACAGGTGTGTTGATATTGCTGCTACTGACTATGTTGTTGCTATTGTCTCTTGCTGTTTCCACAAGTCGCATAGGTTGTGTATTTTCCTCAAGCATTAGTTCCGTCTCGCGTGCCTTTGTCAATAGTTCTTGGAAACGTTGAACGATTTCACGAGGTACGCGCTCTCGTATTTTAATGTGGAGTTATGAATATACCATATCCAGCATTATTTTCTCCGGAAATCTCTTCGAAAGCTGCGCGAACAAACCTCTTTTTCTACAAATAAATTCATCAGTCGGTGCAGACTGTCTTTGTTTGTCTTGTTGAATTTCACCAAAAATTCGCCAATCGGGTTTTGGTGGTGCAAAAGCCGTCTGTAGAAGATATATTGCGTCTTCAAAAGTCTTTGCCACCTCTTTCACGCCGTGCCACCAACCTGCTGCGTATCCTTCCAATACAAGGAGGAGGCTTGTTAATGCATGAGAATGTGAGATATTTTCAGCATCTTTGCAGACTCGAATGGTCGCGATGAAATCTTCAACTTTTGTGCAGTTTTTACCACCGTTAAAACGCGCGTTACACGTGCTGAATGTCTTGCTTGGCACTTTGTTCATCTGAATGCCAGCCAATAGGGTATTGAACTGGTATTCTGACAATGTTAACATCCTGCTGGCCATCGAGATATTGCTGTTAGATGTACCAGCGTTGCAACTCATTTGACCATTGTCGTTCGATGGACCTATGTTGTTGTCACTAATTGATACATCACTGTTTCTGCCGTTATCGTCTTCGCATACGATATTTCGCTGCTGTGCCGGGTTCTTCTTCCTCGGACTTCTTTGCATCGCCGGAATTAGTAATAATGTTACTACAAGAGCTACAAATGTGTCTTCAAGGGAAAGTATTCACGTTGTTTTGTTATCCACAAGAGCCAATAATGTCTTCAAGGGATACAACGTCCGCGTCTATGTTTGCAGTCCACTAGAGCCAACAATTTGTCTTCTAGGGTTATGCAACACAAATAACGTCGTGTCGTGCAGTCAACAGTCCAACACTGCGCAGCGAACTTTCTGATCTTGTTCTGCTTTACTTTGACCTGGCACCGTGGTCACCGGTGTTCAACGTGTCTTTTATTCAGCCTGGTTTACTGCTAGCACTGCTTTAAAAAGGTCGCCGAGATCTGCCTTCGTTCGCCTGGGACCGATATTCGCTGGATCAGCTTACGTTATGTCGCCTGGAACAGCTTGCGTATACGACGTCTTGAACAGTCTGCGTATTCCTGGAGTAATTTCCGTGATCTTGATTTTCCGTTGGGCGCCAATGTAGCGAACGCGTTGCGTCGCAATAAAAAATTTATTAAAAAAAAAAGAAAACTATTTATTTAATTTGAGACGTGTTCTCAATGCTGTGATTCGTACATGAATGAATTATTTTTAAAATATTTTCACAATTTGTTAAAAGTATATAATTTAAATAACCTAATATATAACTGCTCGTTACATTCTCCCCCTCTGCTACAAAAGTCGACCCGATCAAGTAGCAAAAACATGAATATGCAATAACTGCTCGTTACACAACGTTTTTCTATTGAAATACAAATATTCGTTAAATGTTAAAAAAATATCAAAAAAAAAATTGTAAAAAAAAAACTTTTTCACGCCAAAATTATTTTTCAAAAAATTAAATTTTTCAAAAAATAAATCGAGAAAAATATGAATGCAAATTATTTTATATTTTTACCAAAAATGTAAATTTTTCACCAAAAAAAATCAATTAAACTTAATACTACGCACAGACAAACTTTAAGTACCACATTTCAAAAATGTTGCCACATCATGAGCTTGAATAGCTCGCCGCTTTCATAGCGACTTAAACAAATACACAAACATTTGTCAAAAAGAGTTGCTTGTTTTTACGCTACATTTAAACGCACACAAAATGCTGCTCCTATTTTACACCAACTCATTTATTTCAATGATGTGTAACTTTTTGTAGCAAAAATATACTGAAACTTTTTGCCAGCCACAAACTGCACAGAAAAATAGTACAAACAAAAAATAACAGAAAACACAAAAACAACAGCTGCACAAACTAAACAGGAAATGCATGCAAAGCGGAACAGTAAGCAGCAGGTCAAAAGGAAGTGAAACTCAATACAAACCGCATTTCAAAAAAAAAATATGTTGCCTTACATTTCCTGAGCTTTGCTGCTTTAACTACTACGTCTTATTTCTTCTTTACCTCTCATCTCCTCTCATCTCCAAACATCTCGCTTTTATTTCTTCACCTCTTCAAATTGTTCCTTCCACTTTGGAGTCTTCGCTCTTCTTCCCCCGAAATGTTTTCCGACTGCCATCACACATCCATGGTTGTCCTTTAACTAACCGTGTTTTAATCATATCATATTTGCATTTCATTCAAATGCGCACCTCGCTCCCTCTCTCTCCCATCACTCACTCCCACTCTCCTTAGCACCACTTTCGCTCAGTTGTGTAATGCATCCCTACAACCAGGACAGTGCACACCTGCACTACCAGCTGTAGTGTTTCCGAGTCAGCTGTAGTTTTCCATTAATTTTACGCTATTCTAGCGAATTTCTGCCACAATTTCCGTTTTTCGCTACAGCTGTTGTTGTTTTTGTTGTTTCTTGATTTGTTGTTGTTTCTCTTTTAGTTGTTGCTGTTGCATTGCTCTTGTTGCTGGCCCGTGTGTCGAGTTTGTATATTTTGGTTGTTGGTAAATGCTATGGTAAAGGCTTCATTTTTACATATTTGTATAAAATAATTCGAGAAGAAACGTTTGCTTCTTTCAGTTCTATTAGGTAAATTTAAATATACGCACTCTCTTTATCCCACTCCCCTCTCTCCATTAACAGACAACAGCATTTCCGGTTAGATTTCTGCGAGAGAGTGGTTGACAAAGCTTTTTAATAGGGTGTTTCAAATATTTAAAATTAATTTATTATAGTTTATTTAAAAAAAAAAATTACATTCTAAACAAAATGTCTTTTTAATATGGGAATTATAAAATAAATAGGCGGTTTTAGATTTTAACTGTATTTTGAATGACACTTGATCAGCTTAATTAAAAAAGTAATAAATAAATTCGTATTTTTTTTTTAAATTGTGATACTCTAAAAAAAATTGTTAATATAGGTGATTTCGCAAGAATCAAAGGTGTTTGCAAAATATGTACTATATGGGTGTGAGCGAATTCGACTAAATTGCTGAATAAACAAAATTGAACGGCTTTTCATTCGATAACAGGTAATTGTTAAAGTACATAATGAATTGATTATCATATGTCTGTTTGCTGTCATCCATTTAGTTCAATTTAGTATGCTCGAAAATTTTCTAAATTGAAAATTCTAACACTGCATTACCGACCAAATTTAATTAAGTCAACAATTTAGTCGAATTCACACAAACCCTAAATTTCTGACTAAAAAAATTGAACGAATTTCCATTCGATCCCCTTTCGGTAATCGGTAATTGTTAAAGTCCATAATCAATTGATTATCAATTGTCTGTTTTCTGTCATCCAATCAAATTCAATTTAGTCTGCCTCAAAATTTACTAAATTGAAAAGTCAACACTGCATTACTGCATTACCCACATCAATTTAGTCGAATTCGCACACGTCCAAAGTCAATAAAGCACCGGATTTTTTCTCGTTTCGGCCTCGTTAGAGTCCGATTTTCTAAAATAAATGGTAATTGTCTGACCAGGTTTTCTTTACTTTAATTAAAGTAATGATCAGTCTGCCACATCAGTGCCTGATTCAAAACATGATACTATTTAAAGTTTCTATCCTGACAAGGCTGCCTGCTTCTTTGAGAAATATTTAAATATTACCAAAACACCTTTTACGAATTTATTCGTAACTTTTCATACAAAAAATAGTTTTGTGAACTTAACAAAATGTCTCAGTGATAATTCATAATTTTTAAAATTGATAACTTGTTTTCTTTTCATAATGATTGCGACGCACAAACTGTCCAATATTAAAATGTTCATTAACCATGTGCCGACCTCAGCAGTCCAGAGGTAACGCGCTGGACTTGCATTCTGAACGTCTCGGGTTTGAATCCCGGCTTGGGCATGGGCGCTCGTGGTGATATTAACCACAAAATTGTAGGGAATAGATTTCACAGTACAATGGATATAGTCTGAGTGCTGTGGATCTTAGTAGATATTCCAAAAAAAAAAAAAAAACATGTAAAACGATATAAAAATTCCAACTATGCTATATCGAAAAACAACAAATTTGAGAAATTCTCAAACATGAAACTTACACAAAATGGCATAGTAAAAACAAAGCATAAGTGATATTTTAGAATTAAAAAAAAAATTTAAATTGTAATATTTGAACTTTTTTTTTATTTATCAGAAAGACGTGTTTGCTATATCGTAGACTTTCAAAAACGGCAGAGAGAAATGTTGTTTAATTTTGTAGCACGTTCAACATCGAGAAAGCAAGCATTCCTGCAAGCATGGCTCATTTAATTGCAAACGAATCCTAGATCAAATACATGAGTTCATTGAATTTATTTTTAACTTATCACGATTGTATCTATACTTACAAATAATATAGTGTTTTTCAATAAGAGCGCTACAAAAGTTTTTTTCAAGGGTTTTTCAACAGGGACGCTACAAAAGTAGAGCAACAGGGACAGCAAATGACGCCTTATTTCTTGCCGTTCTTTTGACATTTCTCTTCAGTAAGGTTTGCCATTTCATGATGGAAAGATATACGAGCCAAGAAAGAGTCGAAATTATTAAAATTTACTACCGAAATTCGAATTCGTATATCTTTCCATCATGAAATGGCAAACCTTACTGAAGAGAAATGTCAAAAGAGCGGCTCTACTTTTGTAGCGTCCCTGTTAAAAAAAAACCCTTTATTTGTAAGTATAGGTAAAAGCGGACCATTCATTATTTTTGTTGTAGATAAATCTATAATACAAAATTTATAAACAAAGACAATAAATATACTGATTTATCCAATGCGTCCTTTGCGTACTTAAATATATTAAATCCTGTAGCAATATCATCTGCCGTTGTAGAAATGTAATTCTGTATTGTAATCATGATAAAAACTATCGTACATTTGGTCAGAACTACCTTCATGTGTTATTTTGAAAGTGACAGCTTGGTTCTTCGTAGATTTTCCATATGATATTCATACTAATTCCAAAAAACAGCATTCATGTTGATTTATCAAATTCCTTTAGAGTTTTCAGGTTCCACAAGGTTTTTCAACAGTTTTCCAATGAATTTACTTTGTTATGTGTTTCTATTAGCGTTCTGTATTTTTTGCACTCATAACAAATCAATTGTTTTTCTTTTTTGTAAGCACAACTCCTAGCGGAATCATATTCAACACAATACTTAACTAAATTTGAAAGGTTGCTCTTTCCGATTGTAAGTCTAGTTCCAATCATTCGATATTTTCTCTATCGATAATGCTGTTTGAGTTTTCGGCCATTGTGCAAACAATTTTTATACCCTACACCTATGAGGTACAGGGTATATTAACTTTGTGCATATATTGGAACGCCCCTTAGGAGGCGTGTCCGGTATGGAAAAGTATATATATTCTTGATCAGCATCACTACCCGAGTCCGTTTAGCCATGTCCGTCTGTCTGTCTGTCCGTCTTGCTGTCTTGCTGTCCGAATACAGAAAAACTTGAGAAATACTAATCAGAATGCGATGAAATTTCGTTTCAATATATTTTAGCCAAAAGTAGGAACTGAGTTTGAAAATGAGCCAAATCGGTCAACGGACACGCCCACCTCCCATACATGTCACTTTTATATAACTCTTTAGGAACTAATAACTCGAAAAGTATTGAAGATATAGTTATTAAATTTAAAACATATTGTTTTAATTCATACAAAAATATGTGGTTGATTTGATTTGAAATTTCAAAAATTATATTTTTGAAAAAAAATTCTTGTTTTTTTTTAATTTCATAAGTATAATTTTAAAAAAAATAGTCGCATATTATACGGAAATTCGTACCACGACGGAAATTTCATAGGAGTGCGAGTTTCCGTTACCGCAAATTCGTGTTGAGTAGTGTAATTTATTAGAATTCTTTTTTTTATATATTTTTTTATAAGTCTTCGCAAACACCCTGTGCGAGACGCATGCGAACTGCAACAATGTAGACCGCTACGACTCGTCGTCAGTCGTCGCTGTTGCTTGAATGCAATTCACACCATTCACAGCAACAACTACGACATATGCCACACAAGCAGCAGTCGATTTCCGCCACCGACCGCACAACACTCAACAAAAACGTATGGCTCGGAGAAAAGCACGTCGAGCTTTTGTCGAAGCCAAAGCCAAATAAAGCGAACAAGTGTGTAGACAAAAAATTCAGTCTGCGACGTATATTGAACGAGTACGCGACGACGATAAAACGACGATGCTAGTGAATATAATAATGGTGAATTTTCAATACAACACAAATAAATAGAAAAATTGTAAAGAAAACTCAAAATAAAATATTAAGAAAATATCAATCGTATGCAGTTTCTAACTAAAGAATACAATAATTTTATAATAATAAAAAGTCTACAAGGATAACAGCACCAGACACCTACATAATCACGAAAGAAAAGCAACTTTTGTAAAGAACTGCGACGCACCGAATTTGACTGCACTTTTTTTCGGCTTTTATTCTCAAAGAAAACAAAAATTGACAAAAGTTCCAGACTGTTATATTATACCAACCCAAAAAAAAAAAATACAAAAATCATAAATTTTAATGAATGCACAAAAAAGATTGTGAGATTCTTAATTAAGTTGCATCTAAAATATTAAAACATTTCTTGCGGCACCGGCAACGACTGTTTGTGCTACTGCATAATTTATTACTGTAGCCTACGACAACATCAAAGAGAAGAGAGAAGAAAAAAAAACAAATATAAATTAACAAAGTCAACACATTAATGAGAAGAAGGACGACGACCACCACCACCGCTGTTTAAATATTTAAGGTGAGTCCTTGAGGTTCTGGCATATGTGAGACAACACCACAACGCTGTGTGTTGTCGCAGGATATCTGGCCAATGCGTTGCAGATACCCGTGTGGAAATTTGCTAAAGTTATATTTAATTCAAATACGTTCCTGATACGACTCTACCAAAGGCCACCCTAATCAATACAGATCAGGCTCGTCATGGTTTAAGCCAACTTTCATATTCACGTAAAAAACCGTTCAAACCTAATGTGACACTCTACATCAACCTGTTTGGAAATCCTATTGTTGTAATGTCTAAATTCCTGTCTAAAACCAGATCAAAAGCCTAATCTACGATCTAAAGCCTAATCTAGGATCTGAAGCCTATTTAATATAGCCCAATCTGACACTTTCATATATCGTATTATAGTAAACTGATCGAGATGTCTAATTTTCTATACACATATTAAACCTTTACGTAGAAAGCTGATCTAAAGCCTAATTAATGTAACTCAATCTGACACTCTCAGCAAACCTGATTCAGTCTGACTCGTTATTGGTTATTGTAATCTGATTGGTATGTCATTAAAAACCTTTAACTATTTTTTGTTTAAAAATTTTTTTTGAAGAATTTCAATATACCTTCCTTACAGATGTTAAACCCTTCTAGGTTTAACATCTTCATGGACAAATCATGTTTGTCTTGTAATTTATAGAGGCTAAACCTCAATGCACATTCCTTGTCAGGGACTAAAATACTTTGGAATATCGGTTCCGGTTCTGGTAAATAACGATTTCGTTTTCGGTTCCAACCAAAAACCAGTTGGGAAGGTTAGATCACATGGGAAATTTTAAAGTAGGTGTAATTATGATAGTTAGGATTATCAAAATTATAGTCGGTCTAAGCCGACTATAAATACCCTACACATATGTGTGGTTACCATTCAAATTGATGTATAGGTCACCAGGGTATACGAATACTGAAAATAACTACAAACATTCAATCGCTGAAGAATTTCCATTCATTTGATACCCATATTTACAAATGGGTAGGTGTACCGAATTTCGATTTTTTTTGTGAACCACAAGTCTTTTCGCCGGAAAACATTATTATCATGTATTTGAGCATGAAATCAATATATATTTGACCAAAAAAGTTTACCTAAGCACGTATACATAAAAATTGATCTTTATATGTACATTTTATATGAGGTATTTGAACATAAGTGGTCGGATCATAGGTCACAATGGACCGATCTCGCCAATACAGCGTAGGTATATTAGTAAGCTCTTCAATTTTAAAAGTAGTAGGGATTTCAACAGACAGACGGACAGACGGACATCGACTAAATCGACTCAGGAGGTCATGCTGATCAAGAATATATATACTTTTCCATACCGGAGATGCTTCCTTCTGGGTGTTACAAACGGCGTACCAAACTGAATATACCCTTTCACTCTTAGTGTAGGGTATAAAAAATGATATAGATCCGATTACGGTCTACACTTTTTTTAAAAAATGCTTCCAAAAATCGAAACGGTTCCGATTCCAGTTCTTTGCAGTTCCTGACAGACTAAAATAATGTTTTCGATTCTTGTTCCAATATTTTGAAAATAGCAGTACCGGTTCCGTTTCTAAACTAAAAAAAAATATTTGGTTTACGATTCTGGTTCCGGGTCCACACATTTTTGAAATAACGGATCCGAATTGATTTCGATTTCAGCAATAAGATTAAGAAATAAGATTCGGAAATAAGATTAAGAAATAAGATTAAGAAATAAGATTAAGTTAAGGGTAAGATGAGGAAGATGAAGTTTAGGCAACGTGATCAGCAATAAATTTCAAATAACGTCATATTTTGAATCAGGCACTGATGTGAAAGCTTGACAGTAACATATTTTATGTTAGTCAAGCTTAATAAGACAACGTAAACATCTTGTACTAAATTTCCATTTGGGTACTTCGTGTGTATTTTACGCAACATATCCACGGAACACTTTAAATTTATCGTTAAACAAATCATGTTCTTGTCATTTGCTTTATATAATTAATTAGTAGTGCATAAAGAACACAATAAAGGTAAAGTTTTTTAAGAATTTATAATGAAAATATAAAAGTAGCTATTCAGTTAGCTCACCTAAAAATGTAGGTAGAAGTAGAGTAATTTTTTGAAAGTTACTCATATGAAATTGGGAAGAATTATGGAAATTGCAACCAATTACTAAATCAATTCAGTTTTTAACACCGTTGTACACCCAGAAAAAAATTCCATAAAATCCCATTAAAATTAGACAATAGGACAATTATTGATTTAATAGTATACCAAAAATAAATATTTTCATATAAATTCATTGGCAATGTCATGATATTTTGTAGTATTTAATGGTATTTTTCGATTAAAATAATAATTTATCCTATTAATAATAATAATTTGGCACTACAGTTCTATAAGAACTTAGGCCGAGCTCTCTCACCATTTTTAGCTGTGCGTGTTATACTTGTACTCAAAGTGGTGGGACCTACAGTTTATTGCCGAATCCGAACGGCGGGTAAGAGCTTTTCATAGGCAATGTTTTTACTCTCGGAGGTTTGCCATTTACTGCCGAGAGGTAGAGCGGTATAGAAAAATGTTTCTATGAAAAGGTGTTGTTAGCCCCAGTCCAGGCTTGAACCGGGGACCTTTCGGCTCGCAGTATAATGCTCTAACCACTGAGCTACCGCGGCTACATCCTATTGACTATTTTTAATAGTTAAAACTATTATTTATATAGTATTTTTTTCTGGGTGCATAGATATACTTTTTCCAAATATAGCGTTGGTGGGTCGATTGGTTAGTGCGTGGGGACAACGAGCCAAAAGTCGCTGTTACGCTGGACTAAGTGCCGAGTTCGATTCTATCGACTCTTTCAACATCTTTCGTCAACATCTTTTTCAAATAAAACTTTTTTCTATACTATTATTATTATTTTCCATGCCGGTTATGTCTCCTTCTGGTTATGTCACATTCACTTTTAGATTAGGGTATAAAAAGAAATAATATTTTTCAAAAAACTCACCTTCATTAAATTTAAACGTTGCTAGTAGTTGACTTGAATCTTTTGACTTTGTTCCATTTTTAAAATATTTTTTAAATATTTTTTATTAATCTTTAACCACAAACAGAATAGAGATTTGTTGAGCCAACCAACTCCTTTCCCAACCAACTTATTCGGTGCTCTCAATCACTTAGTCGGTTGTTATTGTCAAATCTAAAAAAAGTTGTAGTTTGGACTGCAACCAATTTTGAACTATTTTAGAACAATTTAGTACAGATTTAGAACCATTATGAGAGACTAATATTTCATGTGTATAGGCTAATATGGCAGTTCCGCTAATAAATTTGTAGATAATTCGATATTACCGAATGATGTTAGTTGGTACAACTACCTTTTTAATTCTTCCAACCTCATACCAAAAAAAGGATTTCTCTGTGTGCATCTTTTTTTTTTTGTTTTCGCACACAGTTTGTTTTCGCACACAGAATAATCCTCTTTTGGCTGAGGTTGAAAGAATGAAACAGTTAGTTGTACCAACTAACTTCATTCGGTTAAATCGATTGGTTTACAAATTTGCTGGCGGAACTGCTATATTAGCCTATACACATAAAATATTGGTTTTAAATCTGTACTAAATTGTTCTAAAACAGTTCAAAATTGGTTGCAGTACAAACTAAAACTGTTTTTATTTTTAAAATGACAACCGACTAAGCTGTTGAGAGTACCGAATAAGTTAGTTGAGCAAAGAATTGGTTGGTGCAACAAATCTTTACTCTGCGTGCGTTCAAACTATTCCATTTAATTTAATAAATTAAATTAAAAGGTTAAACCAAAATCGTTGATGATTATAATGACAGAAGAAATAAAAATCTTTTTGAAATTCATTTTATAAAATTTCCTATATATAAATAAAAATCATTCTAACTAATTTTGTTGTCCACGCTTAATTAACTAGTTCGATTTATTAAAAGGTCAAAATAATTTGTAAATTTTCCTATTGATTAAATAAACAATGTACGTGGGAAATTTTATTAAATTAGACACATTTCACGATGGTTTCAAGGTGCACGAGACCAAAATTACAAAATTCCAAACAGGTTATTAAATATTTAACATTTTACATACTAAATAATTTATGCAGTTGAAAAATATAATTTTGGATGAATATATAATTTGAAATTTTATAAAAGAAATAAATTTTTTAAAGCTAGAATCTGAATAGCTTTCGATAAAAGTCAGCAAAAATATTTTTCCAGAGTTCTAGATTGTGCAATACAAATATGTTTCAGATTCAATCGATTTTGACAAATTTTACATGGAAATATATCGTCGTTGTAGAACTAAAAGTCACCAACTACATTTTCAAAATGTCAATTATTCATTTACAAAATTCTATATACCAGATTCAATCGATTTTCACAAATTTTACATGGAAATATATCGTCGTTGTAGAACTAAAAGTCACTAACTCCATTTTCAAAATGTCAATTATTCATTTACAAAATTCTTCATATATCTTTCAATTTCTGATAGATGAGCTCTATATTTTTACCAAATGTTAAGAAAATGTGAATCTATCAATTAATATTTTCACTTTAAAAATCTATCAATTACTTTTTGTAATAATTACCAACAAAGTTGAAATTTGAGATTTTCATAAAAATGTAGTTGGTGACTTTTAGTTCTGCAACGACGATATATTCCGATTTTTTTCTTATTTAAAACATTGTATTTCAAATAAATTCAAATCATTGGTTTTTATTTCAAAATATTTCAAAAATATTTAACGCTTAAAAGTCTAATAATGCAGTTAGATTTTCAAAATGGTTTATAATAAACTCGAGCGAATCGAAATCGAATTTTTGATTCATCAAACTGTATTCAAAATAAAATTATATCATCGAATTCAAACCATTTCAGTATAAATAGTAGGAATTTAATTCGATTTTAGAAACATAATTATTACAACGATTAAAAACTAATTTCAAAATATCTCCACTAACCATTTTTTAGAAAATATTGTAATTTATTAATTCAATTTTTGTGAATATATCAAAAGTGAAAACTTATCCGTTATCGATTCAATGGCGCAGAATCATAGACAATTTAAAGTCGACTTTAAAAATAAATTCGACTTGTTTGACAAATTTTGTATAGAATAAATTGTCAAAAAGTTGATTTTTAAATTTGAAGTTCACTTAAAATTGTTTATGATTATGCGCCAATATTATTAACGACTAAAATATATATAGATTTTGGATTTAATCGAATTTCAATTATGTATTGAAATAATTTGTTTTGTGTTCTAAATACAAAACATTGTTTTTCACTTAAATTCAACACGATTACTACGATACTATGACAAATCGAATTCAAAATCAAAAGTAAATTTTAAAGCTCGAATCAACTTTCGAATCAATGTTCAAAACAATTTAAATATCAATCGTGTAATTGACTTATTTTCCATACAAAAATTGGGCAATCACACGATTGATATTCAAATTATTTGATAATTGATTCAAAAGTTGACTGTTTATTCAATCGTCTGATTCGAGCTTAAGAAGGAAATAAAAATAAAATAGGAACATTTTGCGCATCACGTAAGACCTTTTTCGAAATATTTCGAATATGCTAAAATGCAAAAGTTTTCCAAATTTAATAAAATAAATTATTAAAATTTAAAATGTTTCTCACTATACCAATCGAAAATAATTGTCTAAATGAATTATTAAACAATGTAAATTTTGTGACAATAAATCGTCTGACATTTTGCTATTCCACATAGATAGGACTACCGAGAGTGGAGGCAACGGCCCACTGTCAATATCTTTTGTATCGATTTGACTATGCGACTCAGACATATCAGATGCTCTATTTAAATAAGTGCAGTGACTCTTCTCTTCTACATTATCGACTCTTTGGAGAAGCACTGAGACGTTCCATGTCTGCACTGCTGCTATCGAGAAACTGCTCCACATTACGCGCAATAAAATCGCTCATTCATCTATGAAATCGATGGGCCATATATGAATGCCCAACATATTACAATATTCACAAAGTTTGATTGTAGTTTTTAAATGCAACTGCATTATAAATTTTCTTTTTTTTTTTACAAACTAAACAGAACTAAAAATGATGTCCTTGATCTTTATTCTGGTCGTAGGTTTCTGTGTGGATTTAGTTGTCATCGTTGTCATCGTCGTCATTGAGTCGAGCTCTGTGAAGCCCTCATAAATATTTCAAGATGCCAACGAGCATAGAGTGTATGAGGGAAAAAAAGCACTCTTTGATTCTTCTATTCTTTTATTATTTTATATGCGCTCAGTCGCATCTTTTACAGGAGGCTGCGGATTTTATTGCAGTCGGTCGTTTGGTCGTCGGTCGTTTGGTCGGTCGTTCATTCCGTTGCAATGTAACTCATTTGCAGGGCGCCGCAGCCATCAGTCATTATGCATCATGGGGACACCGTACGCGAGCCTTTAAATATGTGTACACTGAAAGAAAATAGTTTTTAAAAACTATATATGTACAAAGTATTTGAATTTGTACTAAAAATAAATTAAATATATACAAAAAAAAATATTTTTGTTTACTAAATATTTAAGTTTTTACTAAAATTTACAATTTTTAAAAATTTTAACAAAACAATGTGTATTATAAAATTAGTTTTATTAAATTCAAAATTTGTGTTAAAAATTTATATTTTTATCAAAACTTCAAAATTGTATTAAATGTACGAAATTTTTACATAAAATCAAATGTTTCATAAGAATCTAAATTGTTACTCAAAATTGAAATAGTACTAAAAATTTTAATTTTTATTAAAAAAAATTTTATTACTTTTTTTTAAACATTTTTTTACTAAAAAATTAAAATTTTTACTAAAAATTAAAATTTTTACTAAAAATTAAAATTTTTACTAAAAATTAAAATTTTTACTAAAAATTAAAATTTTTACTAAAAATTCTAATCTTTACTAAAAAATTCAAATTGTTATTAAAAAAAATCCAATTTTAATCAAAAATTCAAATTTTCAATTAAAATTCAGTAAATACCATTTATTTGTACTAAAAATTTTAGTTGTACTAAAAAATATAAATTAGTACTCAAAATATTCAAATATTTCCTAAATATTGAATTTTTACTAAAAATGCAACTATGTACTAAAATTCAAAATTTGTACTAAAATTCAAAATTTGTACTAAATTTCGAAATTTGTACTAAAATTCAAAATTTGTACTAAATTTCGAAATTTGTACTAAATTTCAAAATTTGTACTAAAAGTCAATAATATTACTAAAAATTCAAATTTAGGCTTAAAACTATTCTATTTTTACTAAAATAAAATAATATATCAAATTTCAAAAAAAAAAAAATATTTACTAAAAATCCCAACGGTCGATTGATATCGAACCGAAATAACAAAGCGAAAAGTTATTCTAGAAAATATTGTATTTCCTAATAGCTAAAATCGATTTAAAAACGTGAAAAGTTCTCGAAACTACTTTAAGAATTGTTGAAGGCAGCTGGAGACTCTGAGTCGCGAGACTCCGGCCAATATCAATTTTAATAAATATGGCATAATTTAATAATAATAATAGTTTGGAACTACAGTCCTATAAGAACTTAGGCCGAGCTCTCTCACCATTTTGAGCTGTGCATTTTTATTATAATTGTACTCAAAGTGGTGGGACCTACAGTTTATTGCCGAATCCGAACGGCGGGTGAGAGCTTTTCATAGGCAATGTTTTACTATCGTAGGTTTGCCATTCACTGCCGAGAGGTAGCGCGGTATAGAAAAATGTTTCTATGAAAAGATATTGTTAGCCCCAGTCCAGGCTTCAACCGGGGAACTTTCGGATCGCACTCCAACGCACTAACCACTGAGACACCGCACCTACCGTGGCATAATTTAGCTTTGTAAATTTTATACAAAACCATATATTTTTGTAATAAAATAAATAATTAAAAACTGAAATATGTGACATTTAGAAGTTATGTTTTTAAATGATTATTTAAAATATCAAAACATTTATTAAAAAAAAAAAAATAAAAACAAATTAAAAAAATATTTTTGCTCAGTGCAGTTTATTATGCGCCATAAAAATACGACCGAACTTGCATACGTTTGGCTGTCTCTCTGTCTGTTATGTCTATAACTGTCTCTTTGTCAGATCGTCATGCCGTCTGTGAGCTCTTCAAACAAGTGCGACTTTTATTATAATTTTAATTACCGCTGCAACATCACCAGCAACAACAACAACTGTTTTACAATGTGGCAATATTGACACATGGCAGCATTGTGTCGAGTGGCAGCACTGCGTTGAGTGGTGCTGGTTTGTGTAAATTTACACCGTAGTTTAACAATTCGTGTTGAAATTTTGCGCAGCAGTAGCATCGTGAAATATGCGAATATTTTGAACAATCAGCAGCCGCAGCTGCAGGCAATGTTGCTGCTACTCTTGTTGGTGGCTGAATTGTTGTTGACAATGTTGCCAGTTAATAATAATAATAACTACAACAACTACGGCTCGTTAAACATGCTCGTTAAATGCGTTTCCTGAGTTTGCTGTCAGCACACCTTTCCCCCATCCGCATTTAACAGCACCTAGTACCTCTTACAAAATGTTGCCACCTCATATAACTTTAGTCAAGCTTGCTCTACAACAAACACCCACCCTCGACCCCATGTAAAATGCATTGGCGCGCATACAAAATAACGAAATTTGCATTGTAAACGTTTCGCACACTCGCATTCATCGCATATTTTAGTCCTGTGTCGCTGCTGCATTTGCATATGAAACAAGCAAGGACTACGTTGAAAATCTGCTGAAGCGAGGCCTGAATGCGAGGCAAAATCATTGACCATCTAGATGGCTGAAGGCTATAATCACAAAAGTTTTTACGAGATCACTTTAATGAATCATTAAGGATTACAAATGGCTGCAAGTTAATGTCTGAATAACTTTAAATTGTAGAATAATTTTATGATATTGTCTTAACGTGCTCAAGGTCCAGTCGGTACAAATTGGGTGTTTTGTACCAACAAATAAAACAACAAACAATTGGCAAAATGCATTGAGTGGCTGATCGTTTAGCTGTTTCAGAGGCAGCGATCTTTCTCTGCAGATTCAACATTTTAAGTCGCTAAAGTTTTCTTTTTCCAATGAACACAATAGGAATTATGTGCATAGAAGAAAGAATGCAAAACCTGCATCAACTCAAGTGTTACCGAAGTTGTTGTTGCATACAGCAAATTGTGGAATAATTTCTTAATGATTCTATTATTGATTTTATTTCTTAAGTACCCTACAAACCATTTGATAATAATTTTTGAATTCGATAAAATGATGATTAATTTTCGATATGAATTGTATGTTTTTTGAAATTATTTTCAAAAAAGAAAAATTTCTGATCAAATTAAATTTGTTTACCGAATATGAATACTTTTCGATATCTACTCGATATCTATATCGACAAAAAATAACGATATCGTTATAGATAGGTTCGTTTTTATCGAAAACCCTATCATTCTCGTATCATTTTAGATTATCGAAAACGACAATTTGGGCATATAAACGATATCGTTTCAAAATCGTAAAAATATCGTTTGGTTTGTTGGGTAGTCAAAAAGAAATACATCGTGAGGACTATACCAAAAAAATACATAAGGCGTAAATATTGTTGATAACACTTTTCCATACGATTAAAAAACTCAATAAATAAAATACCCGTATTTTCCAAGTATTTATTGAGCAGATCATGTATGTTTTTTAATTTTAAGAATGTAAATTCGATAACAAAAGTTTATAAAATAAAATTAATATAATTTCACAACTGTAACTATTTTTGCGTTCATAATAGAGGTAGCCGCGGTAGCTCAGTGGTTAGTGCGTTGGACTGCGAGCCGAAGGGTCCTCGGTTCAAGCATGGACTGGGGCTAACAACATCTGTTCATAGAAACATTTTTCTATGCCGCGCTACATCTCGGCAGTAAATGGCAAACCTACGAGAGTAAAACATTGCCTATGAAAATCTCTCTCGCCGTTCGGATTCGGCAATAAACGGTAGGTCCCACCACGTTGAGTACAAATATAACACGCACAGCTCAAAATGGTGAGAGAGAGCTCGGCCGAAATTCTATACAGGACTGTAGCGCCAAACTATTATTATTATTAATAGAGATGGGCGCGTGCCGTGCGTGCTAGTTGTTGTCCTTTCCGTGCCTCTAAAATCAGGCAGGCTCCCATTAAATATTTTTTTTTTAGTTTCTACTCCAATTTCAAAAACCCTTTACTTACAGCATCAGAAAATAAAAATTTTGTGGTGTTTTAACCAGGGACAAACACACTTTGGAATATCGGTGTCGGTTCCATACATTTTTTTTAATAACGGTTCCGATTCCGGTTCTTTGCGATCCCGACAGTCCGGTCCGATACAGAGAACAAAACAGTACCAAAGTTATTTTTTAAATTATTTATAATAAGGGATCATAAAGATCCGATACCGATTTAAAAATGTGTGGAACCGGAATCGGAACCCATATAATTGTTTTGTTATACCCGGAATCGGAACTGCTATTTTTTAAATCTTGGAACGAGAACCGCCACCAATATTGCAAGGGTTTTAGTCTCACTCTGGGACCGCAAAGAACCGGAATTGTAACCGGAACCGTTTTGATTTTTTTACCGGAATCGGATCATTAAAAAAATGTTTGGAACCGAAATCGTAACCCATGCAATTGTTTGGTTGAAACCGGAATTGGAACCGCTATTGTAAAAAACATGGAACCAGAACCGATATCATTTTGTCGTGCTTCTTCGTGTCCTAGTCTATCCCGTGTTTTCTCGTGCTTCTCGTAATAATAATAATAATAGTTTGGCGCTAAAGTCCTGTATAGAATTTCGGCCGAGCACTCTCTCACCATTTTGAGCTGTGCGTGTTATATTTGTACTCAAAGTGGTGGGACCTACAGTTTTATTGCCGAATCCGAACGGCGGGTGAGAGCTTTTTATAGGCAATGGTTTTACTCTCGTAGGTTTGCCATTTACTGACGAGAGGTAGCACGGTATAGAAAAATGTTTCTATGAAAAGATGTTGTTAGCTCGAGTCCAGGCTAGCGCAGTGCAACGCACTAACCACTAAGCTACCGCGGCTACGTGCCGTTAATTTAGTCGTGCTCGTCTGTGTCTCGTATCGGCGTGCCCGTGCGTGTCCGTGACATCAAAAACAGGCACGCGCCCATCTTTAGTTCATAACTTTCAAATGAAATAACTATCAAAAATAATTTAATTTTAACCCCTCAAATTTTCATACCTTTTTGTGTGTTATTTTATTTTATGTAGATGCTATTTAATTTTTATTTTTTATTATTATCAACATTTATTTTATATTGAAGAACTAGGATATGTACGTTAGACTGACAGAATATATAGAATTTTATTGAAAAGGTCATCACTTCACAATGCTCTATTGGATGAGAACAACTATGTGGTGAATTTTCAGCGAAATCCGAATATGGGAAATGGACCGGTCGGAACCTCAAAGTTCGCTTTTTGGTACCCAAATCGACAATATCAAAATAGAATTAACAAACAAGCAAAATCGGATTAAAAATACAGAACCAATGATTAAATTCACAGGCACTCTTTGTATTTTAATTTTGATCAGAATTTAAAAATTCTGCAATATAGAACCATAATTCGTACACCCAGAAAAAAACTTCCTCAAATCCCATTAAATTGGTCAAAAGACAATTATTGATTTAATAGTATACAAAAATAATTATTTTCATATAAACTCAATGGCAATGTCATGGTATTTTCTAGTATTTTCCGATTAAAATAATAATTTATACTATTGAGTATTTTTTATAGTAAAAAACTATTATTTATATAGTATTATTTCTGGGTTTATAGAAAAATTTATTTGAGTCAGAGAGTGACCCTGAACTTTATTTAGTGTTGCAATTTTACCTGTTGTTGAAAGTGCAATAGTTGTTCTTGATGATGATTACGCGAATATTCAAATAATGCATTACCAACACAAATCAAAATTAAGTAGATAATTAATGTCAGAGTATGGCCCTGGTCAAAAATATATATACTACTCTATACCTAACATATCTCTAATGTCGATTTTTAAATACTGAACAAAATGAAAAATACTAAGAGTGTCTGTTATAATAATCACTGCTTCCGTACTTTTTTTTATCCAGTTTTCATCGTTTACAGTTTTTTTTTTTTTTGAAAAAGTAATTAAATTTCCTATGAAATATCCACATTTATAGTTTATTTTGTTTTGGAGGCGTCATTTCAATTTAAATTTTAAATTGATGATTGACGCGAATTCTAGGAACCCGGCGGCTTCATTTTCCATTTTCGGAGATCGCTGAAAATTCTGCATATCGACTTTCCAATATAGCTCTTTTATGGGTTGACCTTTTCTTGATTTAAAATAATGAAAATCCATTGTCAGTCTAATGTACGTATCATATAGTCAGACTCCTTTTGGGGTTATTTAATTTTTGGGTGATAATTTTCATTTTGGATGTTGTTTCATTTGGGAGTTATTTTATATTTTAAACAGGGGGAATCTGAACGGGGTAATTCCATGCAATGGCATTTTGAGAAAAATACGAAAAACGTGTACTAAGCAAAAAGTAATTTAAATATCAAACTGAATTCAGTAAACAATCTAATTTAACATTTTTTACAAAAAACGAGTTGGGAAAGTTAGGTCACATGGGTAAGTTCGGACACATGGGGCGGATTTTTATAGTCGGTCGGGCCCGACTATGGAATACCCTACACCTTTGGTGGGGATATTAATGTGGCATATTTAATTGCATACCTTAATTTTAAAGTTTTTAATTATGCTGAACCTCCCCACCCTCAGAATATTATTCACGTATCAGAAATTTACGTCTTATATCCACATAAATTAAAAAATTATAAAAGTATAAAAAAATAATAAAAAAAAAATTAGAAAAATATAATTGGGCCGACCACGCCTATATTTAAAATTTTAAAAGGCTAATATTTCATAGATTTGATTTTAATAATTTACGGATCGAATTTCCACTATGAAAACCCGGGAAATAATGAAACAAAAAAGTGGGCGTATCACGCCCATTTTTGGACCACATATTTTTATGTGAATTCTAACAATACGTTTTAAATTTTATAACTATACCTTGAATACTTTTCGAGTTATTAGTTCCGAAAGAATTATATAAAAGTGACTTGTATGGGAGGTGGGCGTGTCCGTTGACCGATTTGGCTCATTTTCAAACTCAGTTCCTACTTTTGGCTAAACTATATTGTGACGAAATTTCATCGCATTCTGATCAGTATTTCTCAAGTTTTTCTGTATTCGGACCGCAAGACAGCAAGACGGACAGACAGACAGACTGACGGACATGGCTAAACGGACTCGGGTAGTGATGCTGATCAAGAATATATATACTTGTCTATACCGGACACGGCTCCTAAGGGGCGTTACAATATATGCACAAAGTTAATATACCCTGTACCTCATAGGTGTAGGGTATAAAAATCCAAAATCAAGGTGCTATAATCTAGGTTCTAGACAACATAATAGTTTTAAAAATGGACTTAGCTAGTTTTTAACGGCAAATAAGCACTTTTTGCTAAGGGGTTTTGACATTCAAAATTTGTTGAGTTATCAATTTTTTTGGTTTTCGACGTGAATTTTACTTGGTTGCAAAAACAATATACGAATTCGTGTTTAACTAAATTTATATTTAGACATATGGTAATATTATGAATATTACCAAAAATTGTTCAAAAGTAAAAAAAATATATATTAAAAATAAAAATGATCTTTTAAAAATGTTATCGTTAAAGTAGTTTTTGTTATATCTGATATTTTCTTATCGAATAGTCTTAAATTTGAGTCAATTTTTCATATAAAAATTTAAAATTTTAAAAGTATTTTTTAAAATATTAAAGCATAAACATATCAATTCTGTAGTTCGATTCAATATCGCTTTGAGACTATTTCGAGATGTCGGAGAATTCATTCTATCTCGGTTACGATTCTCCTTCTTAAGATGAACGCAGACATCGTACTGAAATAATGAAGTTTTTGCGTTACGAGAATCTTTTCTAAATCGTACTGATAGAGAACCTCAATACGTATTAAACTCCAAGGACAAATCGTATCGAAATAACTAGATGAGTGCAATAAAACACGCTATATCGTTCGTTTATGAGATGTGGACAAAGGAAATTCAAAAAAAAACAAAAAATAATGATTTTTTTAATGGTAAAATTAAAAAATTCTGATTTTGTATAAAATTATAGATTAAGGGAGTGGAGTGTGCAACTCTAACTAAAATTTGTCGGTATTAATTTTCGGTATTAATTTCCAGATTAAAAATTGGTGCGACAAATTTTGTTATTACCTAAAGTATTCTCAATCGAATAAAGAAAATACTGTCACTAATTAGAATTATAAAGTCCATCGGAAAATCACACAAAGATCGTGGATAAATAAAGAGTCCTCAAAAAAAATTACCTTGATTGCACAATTCATTTGAAAAAAATGTAAATTGCCAAATGTTATTTTGCCACTCACCGCATCAGGAAGGTAATAATCATAATCCTTACAACCAAATAATCCTTACGACCAAAATTCGACTTCGTAGCCAAAACGCAAAGCACTTTGCTTGCCAGACATAAACTCAATAAATATATGCATAATCGTCAGCAACATCATCATGATCGACATCGTCATGAACTTATTTTTCATTATCATGCATTTTTAATAAGACGTAAGTTCTTTCATTCGTTCGCAATCCATGGAAACCATATTCCGGAAATGGGTTTTAAATGGAGAGAGTCTCGTGGCAGCGACTTTATAAAGCGCATTTTTTGTGCTTTCGTTTACCAAAGTCCACAAATTGCATACGAGTGGCAGTGGAAAAGCGCACTGTGAGTGCTTCATTGACTGCAGTCGCCACATGGCGACATCAATAATACCATCAATCATAGCAGAAACGATGCATCGACGAATAATGTTGGTGGAAAGGCAATGCAAATGTGAGGGTGGGGCATGATTGTCACGGAATTATTGAGGGTTATAGAGTTATGCCAAAGAGTATGATGAAAAATGTGAAAAAAAAAAATTTTATGAAGATTTATTTTCGGAAAACAGTAATTTGCAGCTGAAATCAATGGCATATATCAATGTTCGAAATTAATGATTTATGGATAGGGACAAAAAGTATGGAATACAAAAAGATTTTTTTAATTATGTAACTATAATTTGTATTTTCACAAAAAAAATTTAAATTATATAAAATGTTTTTTCTACAAATATTCACTAACAACTCAAATGTGCACTAAAAATTCAAAAATTCATTAAAAACTGAAATGTCAAATGCCCACAAAAGAAATTTCAAATTTTCACTAAAAACTCAAAAGTTCACTAAAAATTCATTAAAAACTGAAATGCCAAATGACCACAAAAGAAATTTCAAATTTTCACTTAAAACTCAAATATTCACTAAAACCTCAAATGTTCACTAAAAACTTAATTGATCACTTAAAACTCAAATGTTTACTGAACACAAATGTTCACTAAAAACGCAAATTTTAGACGAAAACCAACATTTTATTTAAAAACAAAAATTTTTACTCAAATATTCACTAAAAACTAAAATGTTCACTAAAAACTAAAATGTTCACTAATAAATCCAAAAACACAAGCGGTTACTAAAATTCAAAATTCACTTAAAACTGAAAAGTTTACTTAAAACACAAATGTTCACCAAAAACTCAAATATTCACTAAAAACTCAAAAGTTCGCTAAAAATTCAAAAACTCATTAAAAACTGAAGTGTCAAATGCCCACAAAATAAATTTCAAATTTTCACTAAAATTTCAAATGTTCACTAAAAATTAAATATTCACTAAAAAGTCAATTGATCACTTAAAACTCAAATGTTTACTGAACACAAATGTTCAATAAAAAAGCAAATTTTAGGCGAAAACCAATATTTTCTTTAAAAACGAAATTTTTTACTAAAAACTCAAATATCATTAAAAAATTAAATATTCACTAAAGAATAAAATGTTCACTAATAACTAAAATGTTCAGTAAAACTGAAATGATCACTAAAAACTCTAATGTTCACTAAAAATTAAAATTTTGACTTAAAAACTAAAATATTCACTAAAATGTTCACTAAAATGTTCACTAAAAATTAAAATGTTCATTAGTAAATCCCAAAAACTCGAAACGATTACTAAAATTCAAATGTCACTTAAAACTGAAAAGTTTACTTAAAACACAAAAGTTCACCAAACCCAAATATTCACTAAAAACTCAAAAGTTCACTAAAAATTCAAAAATTCATTAAAAACTCAAGTGTCCAATTCTCACAAAAGAAATTTGAAATGTTCACTCAAATTTCAAATGTTCACTAAAAATTAAATGTTCACTAAAAACTCAATTGATCAAACTCAAATGTTTACTGAACACAAATGTTCACTAAAAACGCAAATTTTAGGCAAAAACTAATATTTCATTTAAAAATAAATTGTTTACTAAAAACTCATATATTCACTAAAAAATCAAATGTTCACTAAAAATTAAAATGTTCACTAATAAATCCAAAAACTCAAACGGTTACTAAAATTCAAAATTCACTTAAAACTGTAAAGTTTACTTAAAACACAAATGTTCACCAAAAACTCAAACATTCACTAAAAACTCAAAAGTTCACTGAAAATTCAAAAATTCATTAAAAACTCAAGTGTCAAATGCCCACAAAAGAAATTTAAAATTTTCACTAAAAACTCATATGTTCACTAAAATCTCAATTGTTGACTAAAAACTCAATTGATCACTTAAAATTCAAATGTTCACTAAAAAAGCAAATTTTAAGCAAAAACCAATATTTTCTTTAAAAACGAATTTTTTTACTAAAAACTCAAATATCATTAAAAAATCAAATATTCACTCAAAAATAAAATGTACACTAATAACTAAAATGTTCAGTAAAACTGAAATGATCACTAAAAACTCTAATGTTTACTAAAAATTAAAATTTTGACTTAAAAACTCAAATATTCACTAAAAACTAAAATGTTCATTAAAAATTAAAATGTTAACTATCAATTAAAATGTTTGCTAATAAATCAAAAGTTCACCAATAATTCAAATGTTCACTAAAACTGATATGTTCACTAAAAACTCAAAAGTTCAAAAACAATTTATTGAACACAAACTAAAATTTTCACATTCAATTTGGAAAAAACTTTAATGTCTAAAAATTCAAATGTTCTCTAAAAATGTATATTTTAAAATATACGCAAATTTTCTTTAAAAACTGAAATTTGAACTAAAAATTTAAATTTTCTCAAAAACTAAAATTTTAAGTATGTCCTCAAAATATATGTAAACACAAAACTAACAACAAAAAAAAAAAAAAAAATTTGTACAAAAATTGTAAATCTTTAAATAAAGTTTTTAAATTTTTTGCTCCCATGTTTAAACTATTTTGTGCCCAAGTGTAACTAACTGCATATATTATTTATAGCAAATCGTTTTATAGTCTGTCTTTAAGTGCTCTTCCCAGACTCAAGTTCTAATTTGCAAATTATACCCACTTCATGAGTGCAGCCATCAGTCGCTGCAGTCGGCGCACTTTTGGCGACTGCTCGCGACGACCGTGCATTTAAAGTGTGGAATAAGAAGCCCTTCGTCGAATATGCCATCCAGCCACTTGATATATTCTACGTATTTTGCATTTGCATTTTCAGTACCCTGAATGCCTTTGAAATGCAATGCATTGTGCTGCTGCCATTTGGCAACTCTGTTGTGTATTCGGCGGCAGCTGTCAGCATTGCCAGCAGGCAACAGCAGCATGAGATGTCGGCCCCCAGCGCCAAATGCTGCCAAATGCTCTGGCACAGCAATAATCGTTTGGCATAAATTATTCGTGCATTTCCGTAACCGAGCATTTTTATTTTTTCTTCGAAACATTTTTCTATATTGCGCGGATTTTCTCGTCGTTGATTTCGCCGAATGCATTTGTGCCAAGTATGTGGTTAGATTTCATTACCACAGGTAAAAGGTTCTGTTGTGGCTTTGTTGCTATCAACAATTTATATTCTAAATATTAAGGGTGGCAAGTCAAAATGTAGTAATTTGCATTAAATTTGCATTAGGCGCTTCATTTAGATAGGAAACGTTATACTAAATATCAATATTTATTAAGAAAAAGAAACGTAAAAAAATTATATAATAAAAATTAAAAAAAAAAGTTGAGTTCATTTGATTATAAATTGTAGTTTTTAACGAAAATTTTCATTTTTAATAAAAATTTAATTTTAAATAAAAATTGGGTTTTTAGTAAAAAATTCAATCTAATTTTAGTAAACATTTGAATTTTTATTAAAAATAGAAATTTTAAATGAAAAATTTATAGAGAAAAATACAATTTTTAGTAAATAATAATATATTAGAAAAAATTTAGTTTTTAGTGATCAATATTGATTTATAGTGGAAAATTTGTAATTTTATTAAATTGTACATTGAATTTTTAGTGACAAATTGAATATTATCGTGAAAAATTTAATTTTTAACTAATAATTGAAATATTAGTTAAAATTTAATTTTTAGTTAAAAATTGAATTCTCAGTTAAAAAATGAATTTTTAGTTAAAAATTGAATTGTTAGTTAAAATTGATTTTTTAGTGAAAAATTGAATTTTAAGTGAAAATTTTAATTTTTAGTGAAAAATTGAAGTATTAGTGTAAATTGAATTTTTAGTTAAAAATTGAATTTGTAGTGAAAAATTGAATTTTTAGTTAAAAATTTAATTTTTAGTTAAAAATTGAATTTTTAGTGAAAATTTTAATTTTTAGTGAATTTTTAGTTTAAAATTGAATTTTTAGTAAAAATTGAATTTTTAGTGAAAATTTTAATTTTTAGTGAAAAATTGAATTATTAGTGAAATTTGAATTTTTAGTTAAAATTGAATTTTTAGTTAAAATTGAATTTTTAGTTAAAAATTTAATTTTTAGTTAAAAATTGAATTTTTAGTTAAAAATTGAATTATTAGTTAAAAATTGAATTTTTAGTTAAAAATTTAATTTTTAGTTTAAAATTGAATTTTTAGTTTAAAATTGAATTTTTAGTAAAAATTGAATTTTTAGTGAACATTTTAATTTTTAGTGAAAAATTGAATTATTAGTGAAAATTTAAATTTTTAGTTAAAATTGAATTTTTAGTTAAAAATTGAATTTTTAGTTAAAAATTGAATTTTTAGTACATTGAATTGACAAATTGAATATTATCGTGAAAAATTTAATTTTTAACTAATAATTGAAATATTAGTTAAAATTTAATTTTTAGTAAAAAATTGAATTTTTAGTTAAAAATTGAATTCTCAGCTAAAAAATGAATTTTTAGTTAAAAATTGAATTTTTAGTTAAAAATTGTATTTTAAGTTAAAAATTGAAATTTTAGTTAAAAATTGAATTTTTAGTGAAAAATTGAATTTTTCGTTAAAAATTGAATTTTAATTTAAAAATTGAATTTTTAGTTAAAAATTGAATTTTTAGTTAAAAATTGAATTTTTAGTTAAAAACAGAATTTTTAGTGAAAAATTGAATTTTTAGTGAAAATTTTAATTTTTAGTGAATTTTTAGTTTAAAATTGAATTTTTAGTAAAAATTGAATTTTTAGTGAAAATTTTAATTTTTAGTGAAAAA
Organism: Dryomyza anilis; assembly: GCA_951804985.1. Lineage (NCBI taxonomy): Eukaryota > Metazoa > Arthropoda > Insecta > Diptera > Dryomyzidae > Dryomyza > Dryomyza anilis. The sequence continues at coordinate 69,629,275 of OX638132.1, forward strand.
TGGAATTATTAGTGAAATTTGAATTTTTAGTTAAAATTGAATTTTTAGTTAAAAATTTAATTTTTAGTTAAAAATTGAATTTTTAGTAAAAATTGAATTTTTAGTGAACATTTTAATTTTTAGTGAAAAATTGAATTATTAGTGAAAATTTGAATTTTTAGTTAAAATTGAATTTTTAGTTAAATATTGAATTTTTAGTTAAAAATTGAATTTTTAGTTAAAAATTGAATTTATGTGGATTTTTAGTTCATAATTAAATTTTTAGTGAAAAATTGAATTATTGTAAAAAATTGATTTTTTAATGAACATTTTAAATTTTATTTAAAATTTAATTTTTAGTGAAAAATTAATTGTTATTTAAAAATTGAATATTTAATCAAAAATTTAATTTTTAGATTAAAATTAATTGATTTTCTAGTTTAAAATTAAATTTTTAATGAACATTTAGTAATTTTAGTTAAAAATTAAATTAAGTAAAAATTTTAATTTTGAGTAGAAAAATTTAATTTTTTTTTTAAAATCAATTTTATTTAAATTTATTTAAATTTATTTATCGCCCCTAAGAACAGCTCATCATTATTTTAAAAATGATATTTTTAATTAAAATAGGTACAAGAATTATTATTTGAACATTACTCATACGTCATGCGGTTCAAGAAGAACTCATTATTTAAGCATCACTCATTCGTCATGTGGCACCAACGACAAAACAAAGACATTTAATATGTACAAAACGTACGCAAACGCAACAAAATTTGAACAAACCCTTTCGCAAATCATGTCTCTCGCATTATTCTCACTCGGCACTAAGTCAAGCGCATAACATTTGCATGTCCAAAAGTTTAGTTTATTTGTGCGGCTAATCTTATCGCACTGCTGCCACGTACTACATACTACGTCAAAGCCAGAGCCAGAGCCAATAAATAATGCAAAACCATGTAATGGCCAAAACAAAAAGGGCCCAAACAATTGCATGTCGGGTACAGCATTGGAATACGACAGACTGCTTCCTGTCTAGTCAAAGCACAATTGTTTTTGTTGTGGCACAAAAATAAAGTTCAAAGGACAGACAACATGTCCTGCATTGAGGTTGTCAGGGATTGCGGTTAACTGTATCTTGGGCGCTGGTGCAAAAAACAATAGAATCAAATGAATCAACAAATTGAATGTATTACTATTTCACTCATACCACATTGGACCACAGAACCACAAATACAGCCACATAAAATGCAGTCTGCTATATATTGGTAAACATGACTTAGAGAGCTTTGACTTGTTTTAATGTTGCCGCATGTCGAACAGAACCGCACGTGACGTGGTGCTTCAAATACAATTAAATGCAACTCAACTGACATTGAATACTGCACGAAGCACGAGGACGTTGCTGATTCGAACACCCAGTAGAAAAACGAAAGAAACGAAGATGCCACGTACCCTGCTGAAAGTGGCTATGAAAGACGTTGTCGGGAGAAGAATAGACCGTAAAAAATTAATTAGGCGAAGAATTTTAACATAAAACAAAAATACCCAATAAAAAATTAATTAAATAGTAATTTCCATTTATATTTTCATAAAAATGTTCATATGTTTATAGACTTTTATCAATTTGAATAATTTTTCATTTATTTTTTTTTTAATTTTTAACTAAAGTTTTACTATTTCACTCACTCAAAATATAAAAAGTTCAATAAAAAAAGTTCTCACAATAATAATCTACCGATGAAGTATGTAAAATCCAGAAAATGCCGACGAAACGTTGTGCAGCTGACTTCGTATAAATTGGCTGATTTCTGGTACTGAAATTGTCTACCACAACTAAACAAACTCCGATTCATTAGTAGTTAGGACTAAATAAATCGGTTGACAAATATAAAAAATGGTGAGAAGCCTTCGGACTAAGTTCTTCACACCCAGAGAACGAATCGGTTGGGGCAACCAACTGATTCGGTGGGACCTACAGTTTACAGCAGACTGTGAACGGCGAGGTTATAGCTTATCATGCAATGTTTTACTCTCGTATGTTTGCGATTGACGGAGAGGTACACCCAAAGAACGAATCAGTTGGGGCAACCGTCTTTTTTGCCAACCGATTTATTTAGTTCTGTCAACATTCGACTGATTGAGTTGTTGCAACACCGCGTATCAGTTGACACAACTAATGAATACAATTGACACAACCAATTTGTTTAGTTGTGGTAGCCAATTTAATTATAAGAAATCGGCCATTTTACCACGCCCTAGTGCTCCAACATGTTGCAAAGACGGAGTCAGCGTCACAACAGCGTTCCTGATATCGAACATTGCCGACAATTCGTTGTGCTGCTGACTTCGTGTTTGCAACACGTTGGAGCGCTAGGGCTGCATATAGAAATATAGAAACAAAAAATAGCAAGAACTCTGTAGAATAGTATGTCTCTTGTTGAATAAAGTGTATTTGAGCATGAAAAAACCGAACAGTAAAAACGAACAAGCCTTAAAACAATTCCAAATTTTGTTTAAGACGTGACACGCGCTGTCCGCAGCACAAAACAAAATGAGTGAAAAATCTAAAGCTTGCGCGACTGGTGTTGTCCTGCTTTGGCATCGCTTTTATACAAGACAACTGATTTCGCAGTTGAATCAAATAAATATTGGTTGCTACAACCTAATATAACTAACTATCTGTTAAGTCAACTAAATATTGGTTATGTCTCATTTTGAATTTAGTTGCCGTAGCAATGGAAATAAAAAAATTTTAAATGGATAAAAAGTTTGTTTCCCCAATCAATGTTGCAGTTGCTTCAACTAATAGTTGGTTACCCTTCATACTATTGTTTACCACAAATGAATTTCAATTGAGGCTGACTAAATTTGGTAGATGCAAATGAATATTCGTTGAAACAACTGCACGCTAAGCAATTATTTTTTTGTGTGTAGCGTCGCGAAATGTTTTCTAGCAAAAGATGTATACAGTCGCTGGCATCGAATCCTGAACCCTGGGTTATATTCCGTTTAACCACTATTTTTAATGGTTTTCTTATAACAATTCATTTAAGGGGCTATAACCAGAAGTACAATTCCGAAAACTATCATAATATCTTTGGAGAAAATGTTCGACTTTAAAAATTAGCTGGGGTCTCTAAACAACTAAAATCTCCAACACATACTATTTCTGAAATATAAGCCTACTAATAAGGAAAAATAGTTCTAATTTAAATTTTGAATAATGTCTTATTACAATTCTTATTTAAAATTGTGACGCTGATTCTGAAAATGACTTTGGTTAGATAAATGGTTTTACACAAAAATGCATAACAGTCTTTTTTGGCAATTTTTTTACAAAATTATTTTTTTTTATTAAAAAAAATTGTAATTCTTTGTTTAGTTTTAATTTTCATTTTCCTATATCTCGCAAACCAATTATAGCGCAGGGTTCTCCGTGTCTAATGCAGAAAAGATATTATCATGCTTGTATTCACCACACTAAAATTCACCACACTAAAACTCACCCACTTAAACTCACCACACTCAAATTCAACACACTAAAACACACCACAATAAAATTCACCGCATTAAAACTCACCACACAAAAATTCACCACACCTAAACTCACCACACCGAATCGCACCACACTAAAACTTCTACTGGGAAAAACTCTACGGGGAAGAATTCTACGGGAAAGCACAGTCTGAGAAAAGTTGTTTTACGGAGAATTAGTTTGAATTTCGTTACTACATTTGTAAAACCAATACAAAAAGCAAAACAGCGAAGCACAGGTCCCTGATATAAATAATAAAAATGTTCTTTATATTAATAAAATTGCTCCATATTCTTGCATTCACAAAATCTTTGCACGAGTCGTATACGGGTCCAGCTAGTACTCAAGTAAAATTTTAAACATACAAATTTTATTTTAAATTTTTTACACATTCAAAGTTCAAATTTAAACTTTAAACCAAAAATTTGAATAGATTTTCACAACAATAAATTTGCGCAATAAAAAATATAAACAAGAATTCTGTACAATTTTAATACTTTAAATTGTTTTCAAACCAACATTCTTTTTTTTTTTGAGATAAGGATTAAATATATATTTTTAATTTATGCACGAATGCAAGTCGTATAATACTTTGGAAAAATTCCCACTGGCATTAAAGAGGGATTTATCATGACTGGTTTTATTTTATTTTGTTGCATCTGACATTTTGTTGGATGGTGGGTTGGTGACTGTAATCTGTGTCATCATCACCGCAACACATCGACACCATAGTCAAAGTTGACTTTCAGTTAATTGCAGCAAACTTATGCACTTTGTAAAATTGAAGAGATTCATTCACGTTGTGCAACAAATTGAAATGCATAGACAAATTGATATACATTAAATTATTTACTAATGATGGATTTATTTTTGTAGAATACTAACAACGTTTTAAATACAATTTACAGTGACATAGTATATTAAAAAACCCTGTCTCGACTTGTTGCCACAATTTTGTAATTAATTATGACAACCTTGACAGACATGCTTGCCTTGTGTGCAAAAAAGAAATTTAAACATAATTGTGTGTGTCTGGAATACGACGAGGGTGAAGCAAACAGCAAATAAGATTAAAAATCATTGCATGCTTTTAGGCGCTGTGGCGTGTCTGCAGTCAATTACATTACATTTCGCTTTAAATGCAAAGGTCTTAGCGTCTTTTGTATAATATTAAAAACACAATTAAAATTGCATATTTAATATAATAAATTTGATTTCAATACAATATTTGCAATTGAAAAATTACAATTGTTTTTTATAAAGCGATTTACAATTATAATTTCTTTTTTTATCTTTGGTAAAAATTTAAATATTTAGTGAAAATTTTATTTCTTTGAATTTAGAAGATTTAAAATTTTGTCCTAAATTAAAGAGACAACATTTTATTTTGAGTGACTTTTTTACTTTGAGTGACAATTTTATTTTGAGTGATAATATTATTTTGAGATATAATTTTAATTAGTAAAAAAATTTGAATTTGAGTAAGAATTTTAATTTGAGTGAGAATTGTAATTTGAGAGAGAATTTAAAATTGAGTGATATGTTATTTTGAGTCAACATTTTAATTAGTGTAAAAATTTTAATATGAGTGAAAATTTGAGTGAATTTTTAATTTTAGTGATAATTTCATTTTGAGTGACAATTTTACTTTGAGTGACAATTTTATTTTGAGTGATAATTTTAAATCAAAAATAAATTTGAATTTGAGTGAGGCTTGTAATTTGAGCGCGAATTTAAAATTGAGTGATAATATTATTTTGAGTGAATATTAAATTTAATTTACAAATTTTAATATGAGTGAAAATTTGAGTGAAATTTAAATTTGTGTAAAAATTTTCAATTAATTAACAATTTAATTCGATTTTAATTTATATGAGAATTTTAATTTGAGAGATATTTTAAGTGTGAATTTAAAAACTAATGACAATTTTATTTTGAGTCTAAATTAAAATTTAAGTATTTTTAATTTGAGTGACATTTCATTTAATTGCAAATTTGAGCGTAAATTTCATTTTAAGTAAATTTTTTAAAATTTCGAGTGAAAATTTAATTTCATTAAATTTAAAAGAAAATTTTTAATTTGAGAGAGAAATTAATTTGAGCGAGCATTTTATTTTTGAGCGATAATTTTAAATTTGAGTGGACATTTTAATTAGTATACCTACTATTTGTAATATATGAGTGAAAATTTGAGTGAAATATTATTTTGCGTAAACATTTTTTTTTAACAAAGAAAATTTAAATCGAGTGAAATTCTAATGTATGTGAGAATTTTAATTTTAGAAATATTTTTAAATTTTGAGTGAAATTTTAATTTATTGACAATTTTAATCTGCGAAATAAATTTTAAATTGAGTGAATATTTTAATTTTCAATGACAACTCTAATTTGAGTGCAAATGAAGTCGAGTGATAATTTAATTTGAGCGAACATTATTTTAGGGCAAATTTTTATTTTATTATAAACTGAATATTTAAATTTGAGTGAAAATATTTATTTGAGTAAAATTTTTTTAATGTAAGTGAAAAATTTAATGAGCCAAATTTTAATTTTAATGAAATTTTTTTTTTTCAGTAAATTTTTTGATGTAAATTTTCAAAATTCAAAATGCAAAAAAATTAAAAAAAAATGTATATAAGAATTAGAGCTGACATTTTATTTTGTGGTTAATTTTAAAGTTTTAGTAAAATTTAAAATGTTTGTGTACATTTTAAAAATTAGCTCAGTTATGCTTGGTCAACTCAAAAAGAGCTACCAAATTATACTAATGAGATTAGTTTTTAGCCAAATGTCATTCATGAATGACAGAAAACATTCATGCAGAAATTTTTGCATTTCTGTATCCAACAAACAGAGAGAACCACCGACCAACGAACGGTTAATGTCTACGACAGAGTTGGTTGGCGGCCGGTCGGTCGGTCGTTCAGTCGGTTGGACATTTGTTGTGGGTTGCTCATTGAAGAAGGTCAACTTTGAAATCCAATTAATTGTAATTATCTGCACTGCTGCAGCTCGAGCGGTTACTTTATGGCACCTCTTTTGTTCGGTTGTTGCGGCTATACACGGCTGAAAACTAATTCAATTATGCACTTGGATTAACATTGACTTTGATATAAAATCATTCAAGATTATTAATTCAATTGAATTGTTTTGGCAGTTCGAATTATTCAAATCAATAAAACGAGAACAAAAATTTTCCATAGATATTCCAGACATCAGTTATATGCAAATCGCGATATATGACGTTGACTGCATACGCAGTTTTTTCTATTACGTAATGTTTTTAAGAGTATTTTTTTTTGAAAGACAGACAAGACAAGGCACTTTTTAGAATAAACAATTCAAAATAATCAAAAATAAACATTTCATATATAATATATATAATAAAAAATGTTCGCTCTAATTTTTAAATAAAGTTTCATTAAAAACCTAAAAATATAGGGAAGCCTGGGGTAACACGTGAGACACGTTTTTATTTTCTTCCAATAATATTTTCAATTCTTCTGGAACATGATCTAACTTTTTGCATTAAAAGAATATCATTTATATGCCTTTTGATTTTTGAGCGATTTTTCAAAACAACTCAATTTCGGACTTGTTAAAAACTCCCAGATAGCTAAATGCTCGTATTATGCCCGCACTGTGAGCTCACGCCTGATAAAACAAATCCCATGCATACGCGCACAGAGTAGCAATCGTGCGTCCGCAATTGAGACTCAGTACGCTTGCACTAGTGCGAGGCATTTGTGAGTCGCATTTGATCATCAATACAGCCGCACGAGTGCGTACAAAATTTAAAAAAAACAGTAGTATGAGACGCATATGCGCATCTAAATAGTCGCACGATAGCGAGCAAAATGTGTGAGGCTCATATGAGCCTCGAATAGCTCGCACGAATGCCAAAACAAAAAATAATATGCGCCGCATTTGAGACTCAATATAGTCGCACAGTGCGAGACAAATCTGTGAGGCGCATATGAACCTCATATAGCTCGCACGAATGCTGATAAAAATAGTATGCCGCATTTGCGACACAATAAAATGCGACTCATATAGGCTCATAGAGCTCGCACGAGTGCGGCCAAAGCAAAATAACAAAAATAAGACATTAAAAATTTGTTTGACATTATTTTTAATTATTGTTAATTTTCTTTTCAAGTATCATAAAATTAAAATGCAAAAATTTAAAATTCAAATTTAGCTTAAGACATAAATTAAAAATAAATGAATTCTCAGATCAACCGGCTTGCCCATCAGTCGCCCATTGATAATGTGCGATACGGCATACGTTGCTCGCTGCTCCAAAATAAAATTATACCAATCCAAAATCATCACAATATTATCATTTTATTCGATAGCACATTTGGCCGCCCGCATCGCTATCGCCAACAGTTTGCTCTATAGATCGTAGCCTCGTGATTCTGCGAACTCCTCCATTTTGGGTTTCATTCACCTCGTTTCTTTGATATGACGCGTGCTTCTTCGAAGTGCTGTATCATACTCGGACAGTTGCAATTCTCCCCGGTTCTCAGCTGTTGTGCGCGGTGGAGTAACTGCGTCATTTAATGTATGCATTTGTGAGTCGTGAGTTTCATTAAAAGTTTTTTTTTTATAATATATATTTTTTTTAATAGTGTTTATATTTATATTGTTGTTTAAAAAATAATTGAAAAAATATAAAAATTTACATTTCAAAATTTTTATACAATACTCGTACGAATGCAAGTTTTGTGATTTTTATGTGCTCGCACTATGATCTCTCTACGCAATCACATCGTGCGGCAGCACTAATGCGAGTTTTGTGATTTTTATGTGCTTATGTGCGGCAGCACTAATGCAAGTTTTGTGATTTTTGTCTGCTCGCACACTGCTCTCACTACGCACTCATGTCGTGCCCCCGCACTTCGTGTGCTCATTTTGCTTGCACGCACGACGTGAGCTCGCACAACATGATTTTCTGTTCGACGCACGTTTGCTATCTGTGCTGTTGGGGTAAAGTAAGAAACTTTAAAATGCAATTTCAGTATTTATTTTTGATGTTTTGTTATTTTCATAACTTACTTAAAATTGAAATTTATTCCCAAAATTCCAATTGAAATGCTTCTATTTGAAATTGGGATTACTTTTAAATAAAATTGAGATATTTCATTAAAATTTGAGAAAATTCCATTTTGAATTATGAATTTGCATTTGAAATAGGGATATACATTTGAAAATGAGATATTTCGAAATGAACTTGCATTTGAAATTGAGAAAATTCAATTGAATTTTTTAATTCTATTTGAGAAATACGAAAATAAAATTATGGAAAATGTCATTCCCAATTTCAAATAAAATATCAAAATTTTATATAAATTTTTTCCGATAACATATCGGAAACTCTCAATTTCAATTAGAAATGAAAATTTTTCATTTGGAACTTACAAAATTTCATTTTGGATTTTCCCAATTCAAAATGGAAAATGTCAATTTAAATTGAAATTTTCTCAAGTTAAAATTTCCAATTCTATAAAAATTTTCTCAAAAATAATAAAATCAAAATAAAATTGCCACCACTAACAGGATAAAAAGCTGCACAAAACAGCAAAAAATTACACCACAAAAAAAACCCGTTTTCGAAACCCGTATTTTTCAAAAAGAGTATGTCATAGAAATGGAGGGATATACCAATAAATTAAGGACACAGTCATGCATTAAATAAGTTCTGCTTTACCACAATGACCTCCCTTTCAAATGACCATAATTTAAAATTTTCACTCAATTTCGATAGAAATTTAAATTATCAATCAAAGTAAAAATGGATAGAAGTGGAATTTATTAGCTATATCATGAAAAAAGTTAAATAAAAATAATTATTAAATTAAAGTAATCTTTTTTATTTCCCAGCAACACTTAAAAATAGAAAAAGTAAGAGATCAAAACTGTATTTGAAATGTAATCGAAAGGTTTAAGGTTGAATATGCCAAATATATCACCCCACTACGCTAACAATGAACATTTTAAATTCTTTTTAGAAATCTAATTTTCCTAAGAGTTTATGCCATAATAAAGGGTCATACGCCATTCTTCATAAATTAATCCACATACCCAAGCAACAATTCCCACAAACTAGTGTGCCATATGTGTACCTTTTAAGTTACCTCTGACACCAGTGTTGCAAACTAATAATATGTAGTCCCAAAGAGGTGACTAATAACATGTATGGAACATACGCAATAATATGTCGCAATGCTGTTAACGGAGTTAATTTTGTTGCTATTAGGTGGCAAAAAGTGACAAATTATTAAATGTATTATGTTCCATATATGTGGCAAGTATAGAATGAAGAACTTAATAGGAACATGTTTATATATAATGTAGCTAATTAACTTTAAAATATACTAAATGTATATTATTATACACGACATATTTATAACATCCACTACATATGTTTAATGAAAGTTGTGTTGCAAAAATATACATCCGCAAAAGCATAATTTAAAAAGCGAGTTGGGAAAGTTCGGTCACATGGGGCGGACTTTTATAGTCGGTCGGTCCCGACTATGGAATACCCTACCCCCTTTTAAAGTTTTTAATTATACTGAACCTCCCCACCCTCAGAATATTATTCACATATCAGAAATTTATATCTTATATCCCCATAATTTAAAAAATTGATGTAAAAGTATAAAAAACTAATACAAAAAAATTAGAAAAATGTAAATGGGCGGACCACGCCTATATTCAAAACTTTTGTAAGGATAATATTTCATTGATTTGATTTTAATAATTTACGGTACAAATTTCCACTGTGAAAACCCGGGAAATAATGAAAAAATAGGTAGGCGGATCACGCCCATTTTTGGACCACATATTTTTGTATGAATTAAACAATATGTTTTAAATTTTATAACTATATCTTGAATACTTTTCGAGTTATTAGTTCCTAAAAAGTTATATAAAAGTGACTTGTATGGGAGGTGGGCGTGTCCGTTGACCGATTTAGCACATTTTCAAACTTAGTTCCTACTTTTTTCTAAAATACATTGAGACAAAATTTCATCGCATTCTGATCAGTATTTCTCAAGTTTTTCTGTATTCGGACAGCAAGACGGACAGACTTACTTACTTACTTAAATGGCCCTTACAACCGAGGGTCGGTTTTGGCCGCTGAGATGAAGCCGCGCCAGTCGGATCTGCTTTGCGCGCGCTGACTCCAGTTAGAAATACCAAGCGTTGCCAGGTTGTTGTCAGGTCAACTTGGTCTTTCCAACGCAGACTTGGACGCCCTCTTCTACGCTGTCCACCTTCGAGTTTCGATTCAAGCACCTTCTTGGCTGGAGTGTTTTCATCCATCGATTTGACATGACCTAGCCAAAGATTTTACGGAGAATCTTTCTCTCCAACGCTCCCAGTACTCTCTCATCGGTGGAGGCCAGAGTCCATGTTTCTGCACCATAAAGTAGGACGGGCATGATGAGTGACTTGTAGAGCGTTATTTTTGTACGGCGAGAGAGGGCTCTGCTTCTCAATTGCCTACTGAGCCCAAAGTAGCACCTGTTGGCAAGAGTTATTCTCCGTTTGATCTCCAGGCTGACGTCGTTGTTGCTGTTTACGCTGGATCCCAGATAGACGAAGTCCTTCACAATGTCGAACATGTGGGTGCCAAAATCAGCTTTTTGTCCAAGACGGACAGATAGACATGTTTAGACTCGGGTAGTGATGCTGATCAAGAATATATATACTTTTCCATACCGGCCACGCCTCCTAGGGGCGTTACAATATATGCACAAAGTTAATATACCCTGTACCTCATAGGTGTAGGGTATAATAAATTAAATCACAATTTTATTAAATTTTCACAAATTTCTTTTTTTTGTGTACGCGTAAAAATTAGAGGGAGTAGAATATAAGCTTTAACGAAAACTTGAACCGTTTGTTCAAGTTAAAATTACAGTTCAAGTTCCTAATAGGGGAACCGAAACTTTAATGGATCAAAATTTGTGACAACTATGCCTCGCCTTTTCTGTACCTATTTTTTTTTTTTTTTTTTTTTTGGAATATCTACTAAGATCCACAGCACTCAGACAGACTATATCCATTGTACTGTGAAATCTATTCCCTACAATTTTGTGGTTAATATCACCACGAGCACCCATGCCCAAGCCGGGATTCGAACCCGAGACCTTCAGAATGCAAGTCCAGCGCGCTACCTCTGGACTGCTGTACCTAAATCCTAAGCCAATTTTTAATGACTAAATTCACAGAATTCTATAAATAATATCTATATAATATAGAGTATTTTTTATTACAAAGACTAGTATTGAAATTTTACGTTTTCTTAAAATACCTATTTAATTTTTCATCAAAAAAATAAAATATACAGCAATAAAAAAAACAAAATTTAATTTATATTGCGAAATACTGCCTGCGGAACTATGCAATATAATGATTCTGATTTAACCAAATACCATGTTGTGTTACTTGTTTTATCCTGAGGCCAGTGCCATGAAATGTTTTCAATGTTTTTTATTATAATTTTTTTATTTTGTGCTTTTTCTTGTACTTATACTGCTCTTTTGTTTTGCAGACAATCTACCAAATGCAACTTGTTTCTGTCCAGCTCTACTACATTAATATATAAAAAAATAAACCACAAACAATAAAATAAATATAAAATCACTCAAGGCAAAAAATAAATATAAACCAAAAACAAAAGAAGTTTCGAGTCCACTAGTTGCTGAGTGAATTGCTGGGGTAACAATTGTAAACTTTTTTGCAAGAATTAGCAACAGTGAAATTTATACAAAATGTCGAATGTAAGTATTCGGAAATGAAGTGAGAAAAACTTATCAGTATTTTTTCGAATTTTGTATTTTCTTCTTTTTACTTTTTTGCCACACAGTCCCTGTTCATGGACGAGTCTAATGGCAACGGTGTCTATGCATCCAAGTCTAATAATGCGGTGGCGATGGCAGCAGCAACAACCACAAATAACATCAGCAACATAATGAATGCGGCGGCAGCAGCATCGGCAACAGCAACAGCAACAACAACAACAACTTTACCCACATCATTATCCAATGAGGACCTGAGCCAGAGTTTGTCCGAATACACAGATGCCGACGAAAGCATATCAGCACCGACCGAATTTTTAGCTGAGGTAGGAAAAATTGTTTAAATTTATATAACACGAAAATTTTAAGTTCGTAATGAAAGGCCAATACAAGTGCTTTTTAAAGCTTTAAGTATTTTAAGCTTGAACATTAAGCTTTAATAAATTCAATTTACGCACTATATAAAAATAAGCTTTTCTTTTTGTTTTTTTGGGTTTTCTAAAAATTTTGATAAATGATTTGTTTAATTGTTGAATAATATAAAGCTTTAATAAAACTTTAAGCTTTTACAAAACATCGAGTATTGAAATAAAAAATAGTCACATATTCAAAGTTTTTTTAAAAGACAGAAACAAATTTTAATGTTTTGTTTTTAAAGACTTTTCTAAACAACAATTAAAATATTTTATTGAAAGCTTTTGGTAACTTTTATAAAATATTAAGCTTTTATATAAAAAAAAGCTTATGCTGAAAAACTATAATTGTATGCAGTTTTTTAGACTTTTAAAAGTTTGAGTTTAACAGGTAGAATAAAGCTCTTATAATTTTTGTAAAATTAAAAAAAATAATAATTTTAAACTTTATGGGCCATTTCAAAATACAAAAACATAACAAAAAAGCTTTTTGTTAAAACTTTAACTATTATAATGCTTGAATTAAAATTAAAGCTTTAATAATACCTTAAAGCTTTTTCAAAAAATCATGCAGTTAGAAATAGTAAAGCTTTTTCTGGAGAACCAAAAAAAAATATTATACACTTTTTTTAACTTTTCAAAATATACAGAAAATAATAGAATAAAGCTCTTTTAAGTTTTTATAAAAAAATAAACAAAATTTAATATTTCAACTTTTTGAGCTTTTTCGAAATACTAAAATAAACAAAAAAAAACCCTTTTAAAGATTTAAACATATTAATGCTTGCATTCAATTATGAGCTTTAATAAAACTCTAAGATTATATAAGTCTTTAAGCTTTTTTAGTCATCTAAAATATTTGTAGCAACTTTTTTATATTATTTCAAAACCTTTTAACTAGGCATACATTGAAAATCAGCAAGTATTTATCATTTTTAACAATACTAAACTTCAATATAACTTTAAGCATAAAAAAACTTTAATAATAATAAGCTTTGTATGTAAGGATAAAGTTAAATCTATGAAGTTTATTTCTTTTGTAAATCTTCTTCTGTAAATTATAAAATGAAGCTTGTCTATGCTGTAAGTTTCTGCAAAGCATTTCTTATTTGATTTATATAAATAAACATAAATAGAACTTTAAGGTTATATCCAAACTTAAAGCTTTTATAAAATGTAAAACTTAGACAAATTGTATTAGATGGTTTAAAAATTTTTCAAGCGATATATAAATGAAAGCTTTTATACAAGAGGAGATAAGAGGAAAGCTTTAATAAAGCTTTCAACATATTTTTATGCAAGCTTTGATAAAGCTTTCAACATATTTTGATGCATACACGCTTATAAAACTTCAAGCATTTTTAAATTATTTTAAAATTTTCAAATCTTAAACTAAATTTTAAAAAGCTTATATGTGTTTTTTTTCTCTAAATTTAAACTTTTAATATTTTAAGCTTTCACTGACAATTTTCGTTATTGCTAATTTAACTTTTCTCATTCGAAATGCTCATTTCCCCACATTCACACCAAAGTCCGGTAATATTTTCATATTTTTTATGACGCTGCTACATGCCACGAAGGCTACGCCTCCTTAAAGACTACTTAAGCTTAAGAAACCACAAAGAAAAAATCAGTAAAAACTTAAAAACCTCTAGTGAAACTACTTAAACTATTTTCTGTTTCCACTTCCGTCTCGTTGTCGCCTCTAACAGTCACGTAAAGTTTCCCTCTCGAGGGTAGCCTTTGTTTTTGTGGAAACAAACTATAATAATTTAGTTTGCTACTTCAGGTGTACAGGCGATGCGACTTTTGTACGTGGACTATAAGCTATATTTGAAAATATATAGTATATTTGGCAGTTAAAAGGTTTAGAATGTTCGAGAGAAATTTAACAGATGACAGAAATTATCTAGAATATAAAATAAACGGACTGTTTCAACTTTCATATAAATATTTCGATTAAATTAGATATGAATTTTAGACAAAGAATGATAAAAACTCATTTCAAATCTATTTATTGTATTGAGGAATGAATAATTAAAAAATTCAGGTAATTCTTGTTACCCGTTTAACTTTTCAAAACAGAAATCTGATCGAAATCGGATCGAAAGCAATGTTATTTAGAATTTAAAATAATCGAACATGATTCAGCATTAGAATTCGATTTCGCAGTTCAGAAAATAGTTTGTATTCCTTAAATAAAAATCTATTTATTCCATTGAAAGAACGAATTATATAAAAAAAACATGGTAATTTTTCGTTACAAATAAAATTTCCGTTTTGAATTTTCAAACCTAATCCTTGCACTTCATCCACAGTTTCTCTCGGCTGTCATGCTCAAGGACTACAAAAAGGCCTTGAAATACTGCAAATTGAGTAAGTTTTGCAAATTGCGATTAATGTGCAACTTTTAAATTAAATAATAAATTTCAATATTAAATGTAATTCATGACACACTTTCCAAACAATTCCGCTCCACACCTACACAATCAATCTATGCTAAACCAACCTCCTCAACGCAACATCGTAAAGTTTTGCAATACGAGCCAAACAATGCTACCGCCAAGGAATTCTATCCATTAATTCAGGAAAAGTTGAAAGGTGAGTCGTGCCATCTCGCAGTAGGCTTCACTCGAGGCAGCAACTAATTGAAAAATCCCACCACTGCTCTACATTCCCAGAGGCTGCAATTACCGTGAACAGCAACAGTGACAGCGACGAAAACTACAATAAATCCTCGTCCCCCGAAGTGGGTCTGGAGTTGGCAGCATCGACGGAGCCGTCGGCAGGCGAAAGTGACGAGGCGTCCGACGATCAGATTGTGGGCGCTGAGGCAGATGAATATGGCGCAGTAGATGAGAACTCATCAGGTGAAAATGGCTGCTGTAGCAGCAGTAGCGGAAGTGGCATCGCAGGCGCTAGCATTAGTGATTCGGTGGGTGAAGATGACGATGATGATGATGTTGAAGACGACGAAGATATCGACGACGATGATGATGAGGACGAAGAAGATGAAGACGACGATGTGGGCGCTGACGATGAAGAGGACATCAATAGCAGCAGCGGCGATGATCTGCCCATCGATGACAACAATCTGTTGGGTGCTATCGGTGGAGCGCATGGTCTCGGCGGCGGTGGCGGAGGTAACGACTCGTCACGTCACTCGTCGAGCGGTGCCGAAGGACGCAGTCGCAGCGACAATACGACGCACTCATATTCGAGCCTGCTGCTCGAGGAAGAGGAGGTGGATGACATGGTGTCGACGCATCTGAGTTTTGGCAAAGAGTTGTCGGCGCCGGATCTGGATGTGAGCAATGGTGAGTGTGGCAAGTCATTTGTGGTATTAGAAACAGGGTGCCGATTCGCTTTTTTGCGGTTTTATAAAAAAATAAAAACAGTTTAAGCTCTATTTTATATTTAATATTTCGATTCCTATTTAGGTTCTACTCGTGTAAAACAACAAGAAATTATTATTATAAATTTTAGTAAAAGTTAAAAATATTTTTTAAAATAAAATCAAATATTTTTCGGAACTAAATTATTATTCAAATTCCGAAATTGTATTGAAATTCTGATATAAAAAAACGTATTTTTTTAGAAATTTTAATTTAATAAAAATTTAAATATCTAGACGGTTCCTAGATACACGGAGGAAAAAAAATCGAAAATCCGGAAGGAATCAAGAAGTATACGGAGTGATATGCAGCTAAACTGAAAAATCCTTAATTTCAAGAAAGTATTTACTTAGTTGTAAAAAAAATTAACTAAGTAGAATTATTCTTGAATTCAGTTATTAATTTCTTAGATATCAAAAAAGTAACTAAGTAGAATTATTCTTGAATTCAGTTATTCATTTTTTAGGTATCAAAAATGTTGTTGTTGTTGTTTTCGTCCAAAAATGTAATGAACACGTGTTCATATTGCTTTGTTCTCTTGCTTTGTCGCTAGTATGTTTTGTTTTGCATTGTCCATCCGTAAGCGCCATCTGTTTGTTCTTGTGTCTGTCTGTCGATATGTTGAAAGTATAAACCTCCCGCACGTTACCTATAAGCATTGTATAGTGTATTTAAATAACAATGGAATGAAATCAACTTGGTATTTATGCGAAATTGAATCCCAATTTATGTTTACGAACTGAAACCATACCAATATTCGTAGGAAAATTCGTTTTTTTCCACTTTTATATCTTGAACATTCATACATACACAGACGGTTGCTTGCCTGGCTGTGCTTTGTTGTTCTATTCGTGAAAATACACACTTGCAAACATTGTATGTCTTGGCGTTTTTGGATACCGAAGAAAAAAACATCTGAAATCCAGACAAATTGTACTTAGTTACTTTTTGATACCTAAGAACAAAATGTCTTAATATCTAGAAGAATTTGGCTTAGTTATTTTCAACAGACATGCACACTAACAATTAAATGGTGACATCGCAACACAAAGCATACGAGCGAATGTTACAGACAAAGAAAGACCGATGAAAACAATAGCAGATATGTGAACACGTGTTCCTTTTGCGAAGAATACAGCAACAATTTTGCGTGTTCGTTTTGGTTTTTAATAATCAATAAATTACTTAACTTCTGAAATTCCAGTAGAATAAAGTATGTTTAGTTTTTGGACAACTAAGTAATTTTCTTTCTTAATATTCAGATAACAAATTCTTGAATTTTAGTAGTATTTTATTGATATTAGTCAAATTCTACTATTTTTCTTTCGAAACCGAATTCTTCTTGAGTTTTAGAATTTTATTTCCCTCCGTGTATCGTCAAAATCATGCCAAAGGGGCGAATGTAATGGAATTTTTTTACATATGGTTTTTACATTTTCGAATGTAGGATTTCCTCAAGAATACTGTGCCAAAATCGTATGTGGTCAGATAACAAATTCTTGAATTTTAGTAGTATTTTATTGATATTAGTCAGATTCTACTATTTTTCTTTCGAAACCGAATTCTTCTTGAGTTTTAGAATTTTAATTCCCTCCGTGTATCGTCAAAATCATGCCATCATGTAATGGAATTTTTGACATTTGGTTTTTACATTTTTGAATGTATGATTTCCTCAAGAATACTGTACCAAAATCGTGTGTGGTTTTGTTGGATATTTCTAGCCAGAAAAGACCAAACCAAAAGGGCGAATGTAACTATTAACTAATGTCAGGATGAATATTTTTGGTTTTTTGCCATAACTTTTCATTGGTACAAGAAAAAATAGTTATGTAAAGGCATTTATTGTTTCTTTTTAAAATACTTATCGATTGGCATCATTATTGAAAAATTATATGACGAACATTTTTCTTTCAAATAACAAAAATTCGAAAAAATATTTTTAAATAATGGTTCTTTAAAAACACCACTATTTTATATAGAGCCAATAAAAAGTTATGTCAAAAAAACTAAATGATTCGCCGTTTTGGCATGACAAGATTTTCATATTTTCGAGTTGATTTCTTTTTAATAATTGAAATTTTACAAATCCTCGACATCTCTATTACCGACAACGAACAATTTATAATTAATGATTTTTAATCTAATTTAATTGCAGGCAACAAAATCAACTCGACATCCTGCAGTGATTCGGAGTCACCAACCGAGCCGTTGACGCAACGGTTGGCCGCAATACTACGTTCGAAGTGTGTCGTAAACAGTGATGGCGAAAATTATTAAAAAGAATAAATAAGATATATCTACATATAAATCTACATATTAACTAAAAATATTAAAATATATGAAACAAAAAAAAAACACTATATATTAGCAGTACGTGTAAGCGTTATATAATCGCATATTAAACGAACTTTATAATGATATTTATGAAATTTCTGTCAAATTTATATATATTATATACGAATATATTATGATTATATGCAAACATTTTGAAATACTTAGCTTTAGTAATAACATATTAAATACTATTTCTTTCAAATTTAGTACTGCAGCAAATCTATAGACTTATAAAGTGATTTTTAGACTTTTCATTTATCTGTACATGTAAAATATACATATTTCGAATATTGTTTAGGATTAATATGTTGCAAAATAGTGAACTTTATAATGAGCATGAGTATTTTGAAGATGCTGGATTTACGGAATATGAAAATACAAATTAAAGTTTCTCACTCGTATTTATCATTTCTTCTATTTCAAAATGAAAGTGTCTGACTTGTATAAGCTGGGAACTACATGAAAATTGATATAAATTAAAAATACCTTCGTAAAATATCTGAAATGTTAACAAATTTTCATTCGAAATGTATTTTTAATAATTTTGAAATTGTTAAGTTCCATTTTTTATAACGAAAATAATACGAATTACTTTGAAGTAATTATTTTTTCAATTATTTACCTAATTCCAAAATAAAAAACATTACAGTTTCGTATCCCGACACTCAGAAAAGAAAACTGATAAAATCCCATTAAAATTTGTCAATAGGACAGTTATTGATTCAATAGTATACGGGCCATTCCACACCAAATAGACCAGCGGTTGGAACTCAACTTCTTCGATTTCAATGAAATTTGGGCAACTGATAAAGTGTATCGATTTTATATTTTTTCCGACCACTATTTCCAGAGATACAGTGTATCAATGTCACCAAAAATGGGTCAAAAATCTCTTTTATATGGTTGTTCATAATTTATTATCTCTTAAAGTACACCCAGAAAAAATTTCCCTCAAATCCCATTAAAATTGGTCAATAGGACAATTATTGATTTAAAAGTATACACAAAAATAAATCTTTTCATATAAAATCAATGGCAATGTCATGGTATTTTCTAGTATTTAATGGTATTTTCCGATTAAAATAATAATTTATCCTATTGACTATTTTTAATAGTAAAAAAACTATTATTTATATAGTATTTTTGTCTGAGAGTAGAAATGTTAGAAACTCCGTTGATGACTCGTTTTAACGCTATTTTTTCTGAGTGTTTCCTTTTTCATACAACATGAGTCTGTATTCTCAGAAATGCCTACAGTTTGAATTACCAGTCACAAATTACATTCACAATTATAAATTTACATAGTAAATCATACTTCTTGTTAGTTTTCATTATGACACAATTATAAAATAAAAATTATTAAACTCTAATACAAAAATTTATTTATCATAAACAAAAATTTTAAATTTTATTTATATTATAAAAAAATCACTAGTTGAACATATCGTACAAACTATAACTAAACTTAAATTGTAGATACATTGTACTAATTACACAAATATAAGATTTATTACTACAAAAACGCACAGGTTGACATATTATGTGCTATAGTGTATATGTATATAGGCGCTTTTAAAGCATAAAAGTCAGATCAAATATATTACAAACATTAATTTCATAATATTGTTAATCCATTTGTGTATCAATGAAATACGTTATAAACAAAATATTATAGAATATTTGAATAAATGTCATTGGGTACATTTTAAGAAAATAACACTCAAAAGTCATAACATTTTATTCTTTGTATTAAACATCCAACTACATTCTAAAAATCATTGATGTGTCCATTTCATATATTTATTGTATTATTTGCTATTAGGGTATTATTTAAAACACTTCTTAAAATTTAAAGACCTATATTTGGGACACATCAAACTTGAATTATCTATTTTAATCTTTTTAACAGTACGTTAAAATATACAATAACACTTAAAAAGTAAAAAGAAAACACCTAGTATAGTACTTTTGTTAGCTTCATCTACAGCAAATACTAAAAACTTACAATGGTCCAATTTCATTTTAAAAATGAAAACATTACATACTCTAAATTTGCATAAACTCATAATAGAGAATTAATTATATATCTACGTAAAATTTCATTTAGCACCAAAAACATAGAACTATACGTATAACTTTATAAAATTAGTTTTAACTGTATAACAACTATATATAAATATTTATATAGAAAGCTGTTACTTAGTAAGTGGCATTTAATGCCATAGAAGACATACATATGTATTTATTATCATACTAATATTATAAACTTAATTTAAAACTTCTACTATATTTAGTTTTTATTTATTATAATCAATGCAAAAAATAAATAAATAAGAAACCTATAATCTTATATTAAGTATAATGTATAATGCATGTAACTGAAAAACAAATGTAAACGTATTTAATGTAAGCATGAACAATTGAGTCTGGTATAAAAGAGGTAATAATAAAATATTTATAATATTTTGCAGCAGAAGCAGGAAAAAAAAGTGCAAATGTGTTTTTATTTTAGGTAGATATTGAAAATGTAACCGAAAGTAATATAATTAAAACCGAAACCTACCCGATTTGAATTTTAGTTCAGGATGATAATATTTTTTGATCAAACTTACATGATTTCAAATAATTGTACAACGAAAAATGTTTCCAGACCTGGTGGCGTTGTTGTCAGCAAGGTGTACACTGAAAATAAATCATTTTTCATCACGTGTTAAAAATTTCAATCAAAGTTATTTTCATTTTCACTTTTACCATTAAAATGAGATTGTTGAGTTAAAGCCTTTTAGATACCATTGCATTTATTTAATAATTGTTGAGAGTACAGAAAAATACGACCATTCCTTTTTATACCCTACACTAAGAGTGAAAGGGTAATCTGACCCCTTATATTCAAATACCTCATATAAAATTTACATCTACTGATCAATTTAACTGCATACGTGCTTAGGTCAAATATATATTGTCTTCATGCACAAATACATGATTTATATTATGTCAAATGTCAAAAAAGGCCAATAGATTTGCTGCAAATAATCTGCAATTCAGTATGTGCTGTGAATCTATTGTAAATTTCACAATTTTCATTGCTGTTGTGGCAAACATCTTAAATCAAAAAGTTATAGATTTTTAAAATAACTTATGTAGATGCTAAATATTAATTACATAAGTAAGTCAAGGTAAGAAAATGCGAATTTGCACACAGAAGTTCAAATTAAAAAACTCGAAGAGATATAGACATTCTGTAAATGAGGATATTCATAGATTTTCGATACCTATCCAAAAATATAGGTCGAAGTTCTGGTATATTTTTGGTGTTGCACCGTGTAATTTCATATCAATTAAACCTGACGATGTCTTTTATTTCTAATCACTATCAATGTGGTCGAAAATAAAAACCAGTTGGGAAGGTTAGATCACATGGGAAATTTTAAAGTAGGTGTTATTATGATAGTTAGGATTATCAAAATTATAGTCGGTCTAAGCCGATGGGTAGGTGTACCGAATTTCGATTTTTTTTTTGTGAACCACAAGTCTTTTCGCCGGAAAACATTATTATCATGTATTTGAGCATGATGTCAATATATATTTGACCAAAAAAGTTTACCTAAGCACGTATACATAAAAATTGATCTTTATATGTACATTTTATATGAGGTATTTGAACATAAGTGGTCGGATCATAGGTCACAATGGACCGATCGCGCACATACAGCGTAGGTATATTAGTAATCTAAGTTATAAGTTTCATTTATCTAGCTCTTCAATTTTAAAAGTAGTAGGGATTTCAACAGACAGACGGACAGACAGACAGACAGACGGACATCACTAAATAATGGTCAGGAGGTCATGCTGATCAAGAATATATATACTTTTCCATACCGGAGATGCTTCCTTCTGGGTGTTACAAACGGCGTACCAAACTGAATATACCCTTTCACTCTTAGTGTAGGGTATAAAAATCATACTGCTATCGGCTTCGGATTTTCAAAAATAACATGGCAAATACTCTCAAAAAATTCTACATATTAATCAGTATCAGTATACTATCAGTAGCGTCAACGCACTTATGGGGGACGGACGTGTCGTGTCGTCTCTTGTTTTTTTTAACGTGTTCCGTCCGTCGTTTAGTATAAATGTGTTTCAAAACTGTGTTTAATGTGCCCGCCCAACATAAGAAAATAACGAAATAAAACAAAATTAAATTAAAACACAAACTAATAATAGATTTCATAAAAAATTAAAAAGAAACACCAAATAAATAAAACAATAATAAAACAATAATAATTCAGCAACAACAACCACATAATAGAACCTGTTTCGCGCTGCCTGCTGAGTTGCCGCACTCGCTGTTTTTGCAATTGCCGACGCAAAGGGCTTTTCTATGCTCTTTGCTGCAATTGCACAGGTTTGTTGACGTATCCCCTCCCTCCCCCATCCTACTCCACGCTACTAGCGCGCACGGTTGAGGCTGCAGTGAGTGCGTAATCTATGCTGTGGTGAAGGCATAACACTCACCACGGCTTGACTTACGCTCTCATTTGTTTGTTTCAACTGCTGCGCCTTGGTAGTATGTATGTCTGTTTTGAAGTTGCCCAGTAGAAAAAATGTCGCAAAAATTTCGCATAGATTTTTGCAACATTCGTGGGCTAAGGGCGAACTTTTTCTCGGTATATGCGTATGTGTCCATCCATAGGCCACAAATAATGGCACTAGGTGAGACCCAGGTTAATGAGGGTGCAGATCCACTGGATTTTCATATACCTGGTTATCACCTATTGCCATTATTCTCTGCCCATAGGGGCCTTGCTCTTTTTATCCGAAGTGACGTTGTGTATCAACTGCAGCAACAACATAGTGTGTCGGATAGCGAATTTTATACTATTTGGGTTAAATTCAAAATACAAACACACATCATGCACTTGTGCTTTCTTTATAGGAGTCGGAATTTAGATAGGGTTTCCACCTGTAATAAGCTGGATGCCTTATCTGATTCGATCTCAAATATATTGGAGCAATTTCCAGGCAGTGAAATTGTTGTTGCCGGCGATTTTAATGTGCACAACGCCACTTGGTTGAGCCACTCGGGTCTATCAACACAGGAGGGTTGTTATGTTGAGCTTTTTGCTGAGTGCAACCAACTCACTCAAATAGTGAAGGAGCCGACGTATATTCCACGCGTCGGCGGGCAAAGCCCAAAAGTCCTAGACCTTTTTCTGACTTCACATCATGAAAAATATGATGTAAAAGTCCTTGCACCTCTTGGTAATTCCGACCACTGTACTGTTTCCGCTGAGTTTTCGTATTCTAGTTTACGCGCCTCTTCGATTAAAGCCCCGAAGAGGAATGTATGGCTTTACGAAAAAGCAAATTGGGTTGCGTTAAATGATTTTTTTCGCAACTTTTATTGGAAATTGTGTTTCGCTGACAGAGACATAAATGCTGCGGCTATAATGGTACAAAATATTATTTTATTAGGTATGCGGTCCTTCATACCTTCTAAAAAAATTAGCATTAAACCTAAGGACCACTCTTGGTTTAATGAGACTTGCAGGATTGCAGTCAGGTCGAAAGAGGAAGCCTTTCAGACTTGGCGTTCTAACAAGAATGCTGATACTGAAAGACTTCGTATACAGGCTAGGAATCGCTGTAATGCCGTGATCTCGCGCGAAAAGTTTCTTCACGAACAAAACGCGCGCAAAAAGGTCCTACTCTATCACAGGGGTAGTAAAAATTTCTGGTCATTTGTAAAAAGGGTGAAGAATCAGACGACATCGTCTACTCCAACTCTTAGTATGAATGGCCAGACCTTCACTGACCCGGTTGATAAAGCTAATCTCTTGGCAGAATTATTTGCAAATAATTCAACGCTCCCAGATAGTAATCAACCACTGCCTGTCGTCGATTTTGTTTCTTCTGCAATGCCGGAGATACATTTTCGAACTCGGGCAGTTAAAAAGGTTTTAGAAAACCTCAACATTAACAAAGCCTCTGGGCCAGATGGCATATCTGCCCATGTGTTGAAGAAGTGCGCGTCAACGCTGGCTTGTCCGTTGCGTAACCTTTTCAACATCTCCTACACGACAGGAGTTTTTCCATCTTGTTGGAAGGTTGCCAATGTCCAGCCAGTTCCGAAAAAGGGCGAGGCCACGAACCCTGCCAATTACCGACCCATTGCAATATGCTCTGCACTCTCCAAGGTAATGGAGAGCGTAATTAACTTCCACTTTGTGAACTATCTTGAGCACAACGAATTGCTCAGTGACCGACAATACGGTTTCCGTAGGACCAGGTCCACAGGTGACTTGATGGCGGTCCTCTCCGAAAAGTGGAATAATTGTGTTCACCTTTTCGGGGAGAGCAAGGCTGTTGCTCTTGATATCTCCAAGGCTTTTGATCGAGTGTGGCATAAAGCCCTCGTTTCAAAACTAATTGCATATGGTGTTGGTGAATCTTTTACTCGATGGATATCGAGTTTTCTCCAGGGTCGTTCAATACGAGTTGCGATGGATGGTGTTCTTTCGGAACAACATTTCATCAATTCTGGAGTTCCGCAGGGTTCCGTCCTATCCCCGTCCCTATTTCTGGTATTTATCAATGACCTTCTGTCATTGACCCAGAACCCAATCCATTCCTTTGCAGATGATAGCAACATTTGTCATTCATACTCGTTCAAAAAGCGCCCAACCTCTTTGGAGATTGAGAGTAAAAGACGCACTATGAATGACACACTCAATAATGACCTTAAAACAATCTCCGAGTGGGGTCTTGCAAATAGAGTTGATTTTAATGCACGCAAGACCCAATGTTGTCTGTTATCTCACAAAAGAATGGATTCAACCCTACCTCCCCTTAACATGGGTGCGGTGGATATTGCAGAGTCAGCTGCTCTTGACGTTCTGGGCATATCAATTCAATGTGATCTCCGTTGGAATGATCACATATTTGACGTGTCGAAAGAGGCGGCCAAGTGCCTCGGTTTTTTAAAACGGTGTAAGACATACTTCACTCCTGCTGACTTGCGCACTGTCTACACCACCTATATTCGGCCTAAGATGGAATACAATTCGCACATATGGGCAGGGGCTTCAAAATCTTCTTTGGAGTTCCTGGATCGAATCCAACAGCGTGCAATATATTTAATAGGGGATGAAAATATTTCATCCTCTATTGGTTCTCTTGAGCACCGAAGGACCGTAGGGTGTGTAAGCCTGTTCTATAGGTATTACAATGGTAAGTGTTCGAGGGAAATACATGGCCTGATTCCACCAGGTCGTGTGTCCTCTCGTTCTACTCGGGCATCGAACCAAGCCCACCCCTTCGTAGTTCACTCGGCTCTCAATAGAACCACGCATTACCGAGAGAATTCGTTCTTCAGTCGCACGATACGTTTGTGGAACAATCTCCCTGCGTCTGTTTTTCCCGACATTTTTGATATTGGCAAGTTCAAAACAAACATTCACCGACACTACTCCATCTTTCCACCCTCCATTTAACCTATCATCCCATCTTACGATCAACACTGTGCATTGCATGAATAGGGGGCATCCCCTGAGCGTTGGTTAATTTGTAAAAAAAAAAGAGTGGTTTATCAAGAAAGAAATGCCGAAAAAAACCCAAAGAAAAGCCGGAAAATCGAAAAAAATCAAATTGATCCTAGGATCTTGAAATTTTGACAGTATTTTCATTTCCCGACGTAAGCGCTGACTACGAAGGGATTTTTTAAATTTGCCTCCTAAGGTAAAAAATAGGCGTGGCAAAACTGAACTTTTAATTCAAAATATCTGTGTAATTAAGATACCTACAGTCATGAAATTGTCCCAATAATGTATATAGTTGGGGTTTATCTTTTTCTAAATGTAGGCGGATTTTGATAAAGGGTCGTGGCAACTCCCATATATTCATAACATTAAAAATGCTATAACTCCTGACTTCTTAAGAGCAGAGTTATAAAAATGGAAACAAAGGTTCATATTATATATTGTAATCGTCACGTAGAATGTGGGCGGTATTGTACAAAGGGGTGTACCGCCTTAAAATTACTATTACAATGTACATACTAAGAGCAGAGTTATAAAAATCGAAACAAAAGATTATATTAAATATTGTAATCGTCACGTAGGATCAGGGCTGGAAAAAATCCAATTTCTTTTAAATTAACTCCAGCGAATTTTTTTGGATTAATTGGATTTTTTTTTATATATATATATATATATATATATATATATATGTATATATATATATATATATATATATATATATATATATATATATATATATATATATATAACATAATATCAATAGGATTTATCGGTTTTTATAGTTAGTACTTCCCACCCTTTCACAGTCAAGAACTTTGTCTAAAATATACTAGTGGAAAAAAAAATACACCGTCTTGGATCTGGAAGCCGTTTTCTTAATTATACTGAATTAGTCATATGGGCAGGAAAACGAAACGGCCGTGCCTGATTAAATCTATTTTGAATGCCTTCTTTATAACAGAACAACTCTTCAGAACCTAATAGATTCAATTAATATCTACCGCTTAGAATTGCATAAAATACGCTGGTTTCGGAAATCCATCATTACATCATTGAATTATTTGGATCTACATATAGGCCTAAGTTGAGTAATATGTATTTTGGCTATGTTGGCTATATGAATCATTCCATTAACATCTTCTCCACAGATTTCAACCAGTAGTGGTCCAAATAATTGATTTCGATTTGGTGATTTATATCAAATTTTTAAAAAATAAATCGTACTCGCTACAAATATATTTCCTACGTTATAATTTGAAAAATGTACAAAAATCAATAAAATCCAAAAAAGTACAAAAATCTTGGATTTTTTAAGTGAATAAAATCCAAAAAAAAAATATTATTTTGGAGTGGAGAAAATATCCCAGCCCTGCGTAGAAAGTCGACGGAATTGGACAACGTCCCCTATAACTAAAATTTAAACCAGTTGGGAAGGTTAGATCATATGGGAAATTTTAAAGTAGGTGTTATTACGTGTTAGGATTATCAAAATTATAGTCGGTCTAAGCCGACCTTAAATACCCTACACATAAGTGTGGTTACCATTCAAATTGGTATATGTATAGGTCACCAGGGTATACGAATCCTGAAAATAACTACAAACTTTCCATCGCTGAAAAATTTCCATTCATTTGATACCCATATTTACAAATGGGTAGGTGTACCGAATTTCGATTTTTTTTTTGGGAACCACACTCGTTTCGCAGGAAAACATCATTTTCATGTATTTGAGCATAAGTCAATATATATTTGCCAAAAAAATTTACCTAAGCACGTAACAGTAAAATTGATCTGTAGATGTAAATTTTATATGAGGTATTTGAACATAAGTGGTCAGTTCTCAGGTCACAATAGATCGATCATTCATTGTTCTATCTCTTCTACTTTTTCCGTAATCGTGATTTCAACCGACAGACAGAAGGACAGACGGACAGACGGACAGAAGGACAGGACGGACAGACGGACAGGCGGGCAGACAGACAGACAGACAGACAGACGGACATCGCTAAATCGACTCAGGAGGTCATCCTGATCAAGAATATATATACTTTTCCATACCGAAGATGCTTTCTTCAGGGTGTTACAAACGGCGTACCAAACTGAATATACCCTTTCACCCTTAGTGTAGGGTATAAAAATGCTACAACTCCTAAAAGCGGAGTTGTACAAATCGAAACAAATCATTATTTTTAAAAATTTTAATAGTCACGTGGAATGTGAGCGCGATTGGAAAAAGGGGCATGGTACTTCGTTCAATGTGGGCGGGAAAATAGGAAGAGATTCACCCAAAAAAGTTCCAATGACGCACCAGGATCCGTATCTAGGCCCACAGGAAGCGATTCACCCGAAAAAGTTCCAATGACGCACCTGGATGCGTATCTAGGCCCACAGGAAGCGATTCACCCAAAAAAGTTCCAATGACGCACCAGGATCCGTATCTAGGCCCACAGGAAGCGATTCACCCGAAAAAGTTCCAATGACGCACCTGGATGCGTATCTAGGCCCACAGGAAGCGATTCACCCGAAAAAGTTCCAATGACGCACCAGGATGCGTATCTAGGCCCACAGGAACAGATTCACCCAAAAAGGTTCCAATGACGCACCAGGATGCGTATCTAGGCCCACAGGAACAGATTCACCGAAAAAAGTTCCAATGACGCACCAGGATCCGTATCTAGGCCCACAGGAAGCGATTCACCCGAAAAAGTTCCACTGACGCACCTGGATGCGTATCTAGGCCCACAGGAAGCGATTCACCCAAAAAAAGTTCCAACGACACACCTAGATGTGAATCCATACACATTGGAACTTTTAAACGGAACGAATCAATCGTTCTTCATCGGAACGTTCTTTGTCGGAACGATTCAAACGTTTTTTGTATGCAAAAGTTCCGAGCGGAACTTTTGAACCGGAACTTTTGAGCAAAAGTTCCGATTGAAACGTTTGCGCTCGGAACTTTTGCTTTTCGTTCGTTCCGTTCCCAACCCCTGGTACTGAGACATCGAATTCAAAAACGTGTGTTTACAAATTGTATATGAAATTCGATCGAAAACCCATGTTCCGGCCCAATAATTTAATTTTACTTTAAATATAAAAAAGAAAATGTTTAAATATCAAAACCTAGACAATATCAATCCCTAGACAATGCATTTTCTAAAAACGAATTAAGAGAAACATCGAATTCTGTCGGAGACTCCACAGAAATAGTTTCAGGAAGGTAGGTTTATCAAAGAAAAGTCTTCAATTTAATTTTTTTTGTTATAATTAAATGCAACTTTTTTTATTACTTTATTTAATTTAATTTAACATTTTAAATGTCTCTATAGATACATATACATCATTTTGTAGATACTTAAACATTACTACATGCACGTTAAACGTGCACATTTATTATATCTAGAGTTTTAACAATTTTTTTATGCACTAAATTGTTTAAATATTGCATTGAATAAAACTGTGTTAAATTCATAAAATGTTGCTTCTGCGGGTGTTTTTTATTTTGCTTTGTTTTAAATAGGTTTTGTATAAGTTTATAGAAAAATATATAGTATGTTAACAAAAATCAAAATACATATAAAGTTTGTTAAAAAGGTTTAAAAAACCAACAAAAAAAATATTATTCAGTGCTATAATCCAATAAAATATATACTATGTGTTGTTTGTTTGTTAGACAAACAAATTTTAGTTGAATTTTAATAAATCTTTATACAAATTTTATTTTTAAACGCAATCAATTTTACGTTATAAGTTCTTAGTTTGATATGTGGAATCTACTCTGAAATACTAATGCTTGACGCAACGACGTATCTATAGCTAAAATCGTTAACATGTTTCTATTTTTAATGTTTTTTTATTTTTTAAGAGACTCGAATTTGGGGTTTTAATCAATTGATTTCATTTCAATCTAGTACGTATTTCATAATACGTTCATTTTTTTTGCTTTGCACTTATTTGGTAACAAAAAAAACTTTCAACATTTGTTTTTCATATTTTTTTGTTATGTTTGTGAACTTTTATTGTTCCATTTTTATTATAGATTTAAATATTTTCTTATTAAGTTTTAAATTTCTAAATGTTATAAGGATGACTTTAAGTAAACATGTTGATTTTTATGTGTTTATGAGGTGCCTATAAATTTTTCCGAATGATCGATGGAGCACGAAGTTTGAACAATATAGTTTGCCAGCAAATAAAACGACATTTTTTAAAGATATCGTAACGATATCATTTTTAAGGTTTAAATTGTCGTTTTCGATATTCTATAATGTTACGAACAATTTTAGTTTTTCACAAAAATTCTGAAGAAAACAATTCAATTTTCAAATACTCTGAGTTTTGTATCGAAAATTTAAAAATTATCTTCAAATGATTTGAGGGTTTTGAAGAATATCAAATTTACCGTATCATGAATAATTTTTCACACTGAATTTTTTCCTCGGATTAATTAGTACTGATATAAAATTATTTTATTAATTTTGTGAAAAAGATTATTTATAATAGAGCTGCTTATATGATGAAAAATTCCTTTGAGTTTATTTTTTAAATTCTTTTTTTGACACTTTCAACGGTTTTCTGTTTTTAACTTTATTTAACTTTTTTATTTAGATCAACCTTTTACATCCAGAAAAGTGCCTGAGGAAGAAATTGATTTTTATATGCCTTCACATATCGGTATCTTTTGTATTGTTTTTGACACAATAGCAGAAGAACCTAGACCGAGTACTCAAAATTCTGGACTTTAGAACTGCTGTATAATAAAAACAATGTGCTCTAGGAGGTTCGCGCCATTATCTGTCGATAGGTAACGTCGTATATAAAATAAACCTTTTTTAATTTTGATGTTACAAGTTTCATGTTTCGAATCCGGTTTCTTTACATTTCAAGTACATCACACAAAAACAAAATTTCAGAACAAAAGAGATATGCTTTTAATCGAATTTATATCAGAAATACTGAAAAAATTCAATTCGATACTGAATCTATTTAGTCTAAAATAAATTTGTATGATATTGTTACGAAAAGAGGTAATTTGCCCCATAGCAAGCAATCAACAAGAATAAAGACAATTCAGCGTACTAAGCAATGTGTTAGAAAGAACGGAAGATCAATCAGCACATTGAGGCAATGTGTGAGAAAGAGATAGACGATGAGCTCATTAAAAGACATGAGTGCTAATGAGATGCAAATAGCACGTAGCATTCACGAGAAGTTTCTTGAAAGGCGCCGCATCTGAGACACCGCAGTAGTGATTTAAAAGTGGTCGAGTGCATTTCGTGTGTGATCAATGTCAAGTTAAATTGTAAACATGCAACAGTTGTTAGAATTTATAATTAGTAAAGTTGTTTATTAAAGTGAATAAATAAAGTTAGTTGTTGTAATTTATACCAAACATAAGAGTGTTTGTATTTTGTACACAATCCAGAGATACGAACTTGTAGAACCGTTTTCCGTAGACTGAATTTTCGTAACATTATTCTTCAAAAATACTAATTATAACTTAAATTTAAACTCTAATTTTTTATTTATAGGATCAAATATGTAGTATAAACTTATACCCCTACACCCCGATAAATGATTCAAAGCATAACCAATATATTTCGTCATTTGGTAGTGAAATGATTCGTTGAGCGTTTATGACGTCTAAAGAGAGATTATAGATGAACACTTTAAGTTTGTAGCGTAACGTTTTACCATCATTTTTAATGGATTTCACATAACAATTAATGGATTTCTCATTTTTTTTTTATAAAACTTGGAGACAATAACATTTGTATTTAAAAATGACGGTCTCCAAACAACTAAATTCCCCAACAGCTACCATTTCGGAAATATAAGCGTAATAATAACGAATATTAGTACAAAGTGGAAATCATCCTTAGGAATTTCCCTGTAATTGCACCTTGGACTTCAGAAACGCATAATGAACCATTTTGCTACAAAATGATGAAATATATTGGTTTCCCTTTGAATCCTTTCGGGCCACATAGCACCTAAACCAGAAGTGTAGGGGTATAAGATGATACTGCACTTTTTCTCCGTAGAACATATAGAATTACATAATAAACAAAACGACGTTGAATTAAAAAAGTTGTAACTTTGCAACAAAGTGTTATCTATAATGATTCCGAAAACACTTCCGGCATTTTACAGTCTGATTTCAAGAACCTAAGTGACTGTGTTTCCACGAAAAAAAAAAGTGTCTCAGCTAATATATGTTTTTAGTTAAATTCCTAACTCAAATAAGATCTTAGAAAAATGCTCTATTTAATATCATCAATGAGTTTAGAAAGAGATATTTTTGATTTAAATATTGAGGAATAGATTTCGGGCAGAATAGATTTATACCCACTTTCAGTATAAAAAACGAACGACCAAACAAAAATGTCACGTCAAAATATCGTCGTGCGAATTTCGATTTTTTGTTACTTGATTTTAAAACATTGAAATTTGTTCATTATTACGTCGCTTTCGTCTAATACTCATTCGATTCGAAATACGAAAAGAGGCAATTATAATATCTGAACAGTTTTGTTCAATTTGTAGAATCACGCTACATTTGTGGTGTTACTTTGAATCGCTAATGTACTACTATATCTTGTTATTTATAAATCGAAATATACATAGTCATGATACTCGTGAATTATTTTCACAGAACATTTTTGTTAAATACTTATATGAATTAAAACATAAATTAATTTCGTAACTTTACGAAATTGCATTCGTAATTGTACGAATGTTTTCGTGGATAATTATTCACGAATATTTTCGTCAAATACACTAACTTTTTCGAGTATTTTAGTCATGTTTTATATTGAGTGTATCTGCTCGTCCCCAAAATATGTCTGGAATTTGCTCAATACATTTCACAATATAAATGGAAGTTTGTATAAGCGTATTGTTCTACAAACTTCCATTTATGTTTTCTCCAACAATCATATAAATTTGTTATGTTAAATCGCTGATCAGTAGTTAATGCGCTGTATTAAGAGCCAAAACGTGCCATAGCACAGGTGTAAATCTCGACTGGAGACTCGCAATATAAATGGTTTTTCAATAAGAGCGCTACAAAAGTTTTTTTCAAGGGTTTTTCAACAGGGACGCTACAAAATTAGAGCGACAGGGACAGCAAATGACGCCATATTTCTTGCCGCTCTTTTGACATTTCTCTTCAGTAAGGTTTACCATTTCATGATGGAAAGATATACGAGCCAACAACGATTAAAATTTACTACCGAAATTCGAATTCGTATATCTTTCCATCATGAAATGGCAAACCTTACTGAAGAGAAATGTCAAAAGAGCGGCAAGAAATATGGCGTCGTTTGTTGTCCCTGTCGCTCTACTTTTGTAGCGTCCCTGTTGAAAAACCCTTTATAAAAAAAATAAAAAAAAAATATAATGTGAGCCTACTATACTTGATTACTTAAAGTGCATCAAATAACATTATATATGTAATTTAAAATCTATTTTTAGATAAACCAAATTGTTTCTAAAAAAAAAAACAACTGTAAAACTCTGCATTTGCACAAGCCTCCTTTAAATTAAACCCCCTTTCCAATTTATTTATAATATTTTCAGCACCATTCATAACATTCATTGTTAACGCAACTTATAATTAATAATATTGAATACCTACATTTTTTTATAATTTGTTTTGTTTCATAAAACAATCAGGTAAATGTATTTTGCAAAAAACAAAAATTATACATATATTTACAAAAATACCTTGAAGTTTGATAAGAGTCAGTTTAACAATCAACAAATGCATTTTAAAAGCACGTTTTTAAATATTGAATATTTGCATGTTCTCCCTAAACCTTCATTAAAACTTTGTTTAGAAAGTAGGTTAAACCTTGCGTCGTTCGAAAAACTGACTCTAGTGACCGTTTTCACCATCCTCGGTTAAGTATTAACTACCACATTAACTGACAGTTAACAATGGAATATGTTGAATTGAAACACTTAACTGCCTATTGTGAAAACGGCTCTCCAGTTTTTCAGTGCAAGTTTAAACTTAGTTAAAACTTTTCCACATTTATAAAACGTCTTTAAATTTACAGAAAGTAAGACAATAATCAGTTAATATGATATTTTAAATATTTGTAATATGTTGACTAATACAATACATCTAGTTTAAACGATGTTTAATTTGTAAATGTGACTGAAAAACTGGATCTATTTCATTTCAATTTAAATCCAACATTAAGATCTTTCGAGTTCTTATACTAAGTTTTCAAGTATTTTAATTTGTTCTCGTTATACTTAGTTTAGATGTGTTTTATGTGCTTTAACCTAATTTGCAAAGTGTTGCTAATCAATTAATTATTATTATTATTAATTATATTATTTTGCTATTAATGTTTAAAGTTTGTATTATTTTAACAGAAACTATTTGAAAACTTTCAGGTGAGAATTGTACTTTCAGAAATACATACATAGATACAAATACACAACGTAATTAACAAGTTGTATTAATTAATAAAACAAAAACGAAGGAATATTGCTTGGCACAGTGGATAATAGTCTAGTCCAAATGAAAATTATCAATAATAGGTATAAATATAAAAAATAAAAAATAAAACAAATTTAAAAATTAAAAATATTTATTATGTTTTTTTCTTGCAACTAAATATAAACTTAAAATAATGATAAACAATTGAAATGTTTCTTTTTGATTTTGTAATTATTGACTATAATTAAATTAAAATTAACTTAAATAACAAAAATGAATTATATTAAAATATAAGAATTTTTCAAAAACATTGAAAATAACTTAAAATTGTGTTATAGATTTTGGCAGTCGGCACAAAACGTTTAAAAATGATTCTACTCAACACAAGTTTTTTCTATGAGCAGCACATACATTATTTCTACATAAAACGAGAGTATTCATTTTAACTGTAATTGGTTAAAAAATTACCTTCAAAAACTTCTTTTTTATAAAAAAAAATAGCGGAACTTAAAAAAAAAGTAAACAAATTTTATTTTATAATTGCATAACCATGTAGTTTCAATTTTTTCGTTAAATTTGAAATACTAAACAAAAAAAAAAAGTATAAAAATCAAAAAATGTTGAAGTTTAGATACGAATATCTTGAAAACTAAATCAGAAAATGATATCCCCTTTTATATTAAAATTAGGCCCGACAATTTGAAGAAAATTTGTATTTAAAATTTTTGGAAAACTACTTTTGTAAAGTTCTGTTATTTATATATTAAATTTATATATTTTGTAAAGTCTAAAAGAAACAAAAATATTCAAGTTCACAACCAAATAATAGAAAAACTAATTGGAACTATGACATTCTCGGTTATATTAAATTTAGCCCCGACAATTTAAAGAACAATTGTTTTTAAAATTTGTTGTAAACTACTTTTTTAAAGTTCTATAATGTTTCTAAGCTAAAAAGTAGCCTCAAGAGAACTGAAATTTCAATTGTAATTAGTATTTAATGGAAAAAAAAACACAGTATAAAGTTAAAATCTGCTCCCACGCATTATAGAGAAATGATGTATGGTATTTCTAATGAAAAAAGTGTATACCTTTTGAAGAGTAGTGTAAAGTATATGAAAAATAAAAAAAAAACTAAAAAAAATGTCAACAAAAAAAAAATTAAAACAAAAAATAAACAAATTTAAATAACTAAAAAATATATATAAAAAAAAACACAAACAACTAGAAAAATATACACTAAAAATTGTCAGTCAAAGTGTGGACTAAAATTGGATATTTTTTTTTGTTTGTTTTTGTTATGTTTTTGTGGCTGCTTCTTTAAACTATTGTAACAAAGTTTTGCGTTGATCAATGTTAAAATTGTGTTTCAATTTAACTGCAATTTAACTGCTAAACATTATGCTTACAAACTAATAAATATTTGTTCTCTTACATTAGCTGCGACGCGTCAACTGGCAAAACAAATCACTCTACGCATGCGTCGAGTGATTAATACCTTTTCTATAAACAGTTCGTTGTCTCCTTGGCATCGTCGCAACTGCTGCTGTTGTTCTCGATCAACAGCTGCGTATTGTTGGGGTATTTGTTGAACTGCACGAAGCGCTCCATGACGCAGGAGGAGGAGAGTCTGGCCTCCGCATCATGATCCCAGCACTCTTCCATGGTGTCGCAAATGATGCTTAGACCCTGTGCGCAAAAAGTACAAATTGTTTTTGTTTAATAGAAATTCAAATAAAAATTGCAATTTATATTTCTGGCTTTTCATTTCAAAGGGCATACAATACTTTCGGAAAAAAATGAAAATAACAACACTCTTCAGCACACTTTTACTCACTGGGTGTGATCGCCAAGAATTCAAAATGCGCGGTCGCACCTTCTTCATCACAACATTCTCTTGTACTTCATCCAAGGTGGGTCGCTGGCCCAACTGCAAGTAATTTTATTTTTAGGTAATGTTTAAATTAATTTTAAATTATTTTTAAAATTACCTCTGCTTCAAATGGCAACAGAAATTCGCCCACCGGTCCAGCGGCATCGCAGCGCGAGACCATCTCCCACAGCACCAAGCCGCAGGCGTAGACATCAATGCGCAAGAATGCATCGCGATTGAAGTTTATGGCGCCCTCCAGCACCTCGGGCGCCATGTACCGCCGTGTGCCGACCTGGCCATGCGTATCGCCGCATGATTTTCCTAAAACATGCAATAATTTATTTTGAGTTTTTCAATTATAAAATAAATCGAAAAATTAATAAAATTAATAATATATCAATATATCAATATATCAATATATCAATATATCAATATATCAATATATCAATATATCAATATATCAATATATCAATATATCAATATATCAATATATCAATATATCAATATATCAATATATCAATATATCAATATATCAATATATCAATATATCAATATATCAATATATCAATATATCAATATATCAATATATCAATATATCAATATATCAATATATCAATATATCAATATATCAATATATCAATATATCAATATATCAATATATCAATATATCAATATATCAATATATCAATATATCAATATATCAATATATCAATATATCAATATATCAATATATCAATATATCAATATATCAATATATCAATATATCAATATATCAATATATCAATATATCAATATATCAATATATCAATATATCAATATATCAATATATCAATATATCAATATATCAATATATCAATATATCAATATATCAATATATCAATATATCAATATATCAATATATCAATATATCAATATATCAATATATCAATATATCAATATATCAATATATCAATATATCAATATATCAATATATCAATATATCAATATATCAATATATCAATATATCAATATATCAATATATCAATATATCAATATATCAATATATCAATATATCAATATATCAATATATCAATATATCAATATATCAATATATCAATATATCAATATATCAATATATCAATATATCAATATATCAATATATCAATATATCAATATATCAATATATCAATATATCAATATATCAATATATCAATATATCAATATATCAATATATCAATATATCAATATATCAATATATCAATATATCAATATATCAATATATCAATATATCAATATATCAATATATCAATATATCAATATATCAATATATCAATATATCAATATATCAATATATCAATATATCAATATATCAATATATCAATATATCAATATATCAATATATCAATATATCAATATATCAATATATCAATATATCAATATATCAATATATCAATATATCAATATATCAATATATCAATATATCAATATATCAATATATCAATATATCAATATATCAATATATCAATATATCAATATATCAATATATCAATATATCAATATATCAATATATCAATATATCAATATATCAATATATCAATATATCAATATATCAATATATCAATATATCAATATATCAATATATCAATATATCAATATATCAATATATCAATATATCAATATATCAATATATCAATATATCAATATATCAATATATCAATATATCAATATATCAATATATCAATATATCAATATATCAATATATCAATATATCAATATATCAATATATCAATATATCAATATATCAATATATCAATATATCAATATATCAATATATCAATATATCAATATATCAATATATCAATATATCAATATATCAATATATCAATATATCAATATATCAATATATCAATATATCAATATATCAATATATCAATATATCAATATATCAATATATCAATATATCAATATATCAATATATCAATATATCAATATATCAATATATCAATATATCAATATATCAATATATCAATATATCAATATATCAATATATCAATATATCAATATATCAATATATCAATATATCAATATATCAATATATCAATATATCAATATATCAATATATCAATATATCAATATATCAATATATCAATATATCAATATATCAATATATCAATATATCAATATATCAATATATCAATATATCAATATATCAATATATCAATATATCAATATATCAATATATCAATATATCAATATATCAATATATCAATATATCAATATATCAATATATCAATATATCAATATATCAATATATCAATATATCAATATATCAATATATCAATATATCAATATATCAATATATCAATATATCAATATATCAATATATCAATATATCAATATATCAATATATCAATATATCAATATATCAATATATCAATATATCAATATATCAATATATCAATATATCAATATATCAATATATCAATATATCAATATATCAATATATCAATATATCAATATATCAATATATCAATATATCAATATATCAATATATCAATATATCAATATATCAATATATCAATATATCAATATATCAATATATCAATATATCAATATATCAATATATCAATATATCAATATATCAATATATCAATATATCAATATATCAATATATCAATATATCAATATATCAATATATCAATATATCAATATATCAATATATCAATATATCAATATATCAATATATCAATATATCAATATATCAATATATCAATATATCAATATATCAATATATCAATATATCAATATATCAATATATCAATATATCAATATATCAATATATCAATATATCAATATATCAATATATCAATATATCAATATATCAATATATCAATATATCAATATATCAATATATCAATATATCAATATATCAATATATCAATATATCAATATATCAATATATCAATATATCAATATATCAATATATCAATATATCAATATATCAATATATCAATATATCAATATATCAATATATCAATATATCAATATATCAATATATCAATATATCAATATATCAATATATCAATATATCAATATATCAATATATCAATATATCAATATATCAATATATCAATATATCAATATATCAATATATCAATATATCAATATATCAATATATCAATATATCAATATATCAATATATCAATATATCAATATATCAATATATCAATATATCAATATATCAATATATCAATATATCAATATATCAATATATCAATATATCAATATATCAATATATCAATATATCAATATATCAATATATCAATATATCAATATATCAATATATCAATATATCAATATATCAATATATCAATATATCAATATATCAATATATCAATATATCAATATATCAATATATCAATATATCAATATATCAATATATCAATATATCAATATATCAATATATCAATATATCAATATATCAATATATCAATATATCAATATATCAATATATCAATATATCAATATATCAATATATCAATATATCAATATATCAATATATCAATATATCAATATATCAATATATCAATATATCAATATATCAATATATCAATATATCAATATATCAATATATCAATATATCAATATATCAATATATCAATATATCAATATATCAATATATCAATATATCAATATATCAATATATCAATATATCAATATATCAATATATCAATATATCAATATATCAATATATCAATATATCAATATATCAATATATCAATATATCAATATATCAATATATCAATATATCAATATATCAATATATCAATATATCAATATATCAATATATCAATATATCAATATATCAATATATCAATATATCAATATATCAATATATCAATATATCAATATATCAATATATCAATATATCAATATATCAATATATCAATATATCAATATATCAATATATCAATATATCAATAAATCAATACATCAATATATCAATAGAACAATAAATTAACAAAAATTAACTAAAAATGTTATGTATTATATCAATTTTGATGTTTTTGATATATGCTAAAAAAGACATATTTAAGTATTAAGTGAAAAATAAAATATTATTTAATAATTTAAAACCCACCTGGCTGAAATATCATCGCAAGTCCAAAGTCCGCAATACAGGCAGTTAAATCAGCCTTCAGCAACACATTCTTCGACTTGAAATCGCGATGCGCTATAGCTGGCTTTAGACCATCCGCTTTCGTGGACGGTATTTCCTCGTGCAAATGCATTAGGCCACGTGACATCGACTCAGCTATTTTACACAAATCCGACCATGTGATAGTGTGCGATTTCAAGTAGTCACACAGCGAGCCATTGTGGTGATAGACCGATATAATCCACAATTCGGGATGCATTTTTTCAGTGTGTTTCTCATGACCCAGAAATTCTAAGATATTTTGATGACGCATACGGGGCAACTGCAAATTGAGAAATTATAGGATTTAATCAATAATTTAAAAATATATAAAATAAAATACTTTGTAAATTTCGATTTCTGCATTCCAGGATTCCTTCTCCTGCATATTGAAGATCTTCACAGCAACATCCTGACTGTGCAATTTGCCCTGCCAGACGTCGCCAAAACGACCGCTTGCCTTTAGCTCGAGCAGGTGTATGGGACGCTGGCTGAGTAGCGGCGATGAATTGGTTACCTCGGCCTCGTTCTGTTATTAACAACGATAAATCATTATTTATATAATAATGGATTTCATTATCTTATATTAATTTATTATTTATTTATTTATTTTATTAATTTATTATCGATGATTGATCTTTTATTTAATTTAGAAATAATTCGATAAGAGTATATTAAACACATATATCTTTTAATTATTTATAAACTTTAAACTCTAAATACAAAAAGTCGATAAATGACAAAAGAAACGGTTGAACTGCTAAAAAAGCAATATCGATTATATGTTTTATAAATTAACTGAAATCGCAGTATTATTTTATCGATATTTTAATATCAAAAAATTGTTTGAGAATAAAAATAACACAATTTCTAATAAAATTTCAATTGAAAATTGATCACTCATGTTTACAAATATTTAATAATCGATAAATTTGCGTATTTTTATTAAATAGACCTATAAAATATCGATAAAATATTCCGAAATAATAAAATGTATTTCTCCTTAAATAGGATATTATGTTAAAGATATATAATATGTTTAAATAAATTGATAAGTTTAGTTTCAAAAATTAAATAATCGATAAATTTAATACATTTTGTCATTAAATAAATTATTTTAAGAGTTTGATAAATTATTTGAGATCAATTTATAGCAAATTTACTAATACAAATTTACTAAAAATAATATAACTTAAAAATTCACCACATAAGTTTTTAAAAATGTATTTATCGATAAATTATAAAAACATAGCTTGTTATTAAATCGATCTTTAAAATGATTTATATTTATGTAAATTGATAAATTGAGTTTACAAAAATGAAATAATCGACAAATTAGATACATTTACAACTTATACAGTTATTAATCGATAAATGAAATACAATTTGTCATTAAATAGATATCTTAAGAGATCGATAAATTATTTGAGATAAATAAAAAAATAAATTTACTAATATATTTGTATAAACAATAATATAATTATAAAAAATTCAGTACTTCAGTTTCCAAAAATAAATTTATCGATAAATTAGTTAGTTTGTTATAAAATCGATATTTAAAGAAATCAATATTTAAATAAATTGAAAAAGACAGTCACCAAACATTAAATAATTGATAAATTAAACACATTTTGTTTTAAATAGATATATTAAATAATTGGATATAAAAAAAAGATGATCATAAGAAATCCAAATATTTCAATAATTTTAAATACATAAATAATTTAAATTTTATATTTCAAAAACCTACCGTTGGTATTTCATTAAAGTTGGCCTGCTTGCGTCGTTTATAGAGAAAGAGCACAACGGCCAGGATAATGACGAGCACGGCCAGCATCATCGAGGCAATTTCAATATAGAAAACATCATTATTACCGGTGGTTTTCTTAGTTGGCACTGCAAATACAAACAAAACGAAGGAATCACAAAAATGCAGTTTGTTGCAAACTTTAATTTTAGAGGCTGTGAGAAACTCATTAAAACGCAGAGGTTATTAACTGCTAAAGCAAGCGCAAACACTTGAACACAATGTACAGCATATTTTCCAGAATAAAATATATACAAAAAAAATTCAAGAAAATAAAATACACTTTAACATCATCAAAGCCAACGCGTTGTTGCAACAAAACGTGCCTAAAACCCAAAAAAATTAAATATTTGCAACAAGAAAAAACAAACAGCAACCACCGCCCTCAGAAATAAGAACATTTTATGTGCTTTCACTAGCACTACCCAACAGAGGTCGTTCACTTGGCAAACAACAACTTTCGCCCACTCCCAGGTGCAGCGTGAGTAGCATGCCGCAGCGGCAGCAGCAGCAGCCCAGTGAATGGCAACGAAACGCAACGCGAAACGAAACGAGTGACAAGAACAAAGCGCGAACCCCATTTACAGCAAAATAAAATTGGGGTAAATATTGCCTGGCACACGTGCCGCTGCAGTAGCAACGGACGTCACGAACGGCTTGTTGCCTGCATACCTTGCGTTGTTGCCTCTGTGGTGGTCGGCACCCATTTTTCCTCCGTGTTGCACATGGAACCCTTGCAGCAGCAGAAATGTATGTTATTTTGGCGCGGCTCCGAGTTCGTTATGCACTCGGTTTGATTGCATTCATGCATGTTGGTGAAGCAGCCCTTCATTTTGAT
Source organism: Dryomyza anilis (assembly GCA_951804985.1). Lineage (NCBI taxonomy): Eukaryota > Metazoa > Arthropoda > Insecta > Diptera > Dryomyzidae > Dryomyza > Dryomyza anilis. The sequence goes on from OX638132.1 coordinate 69,672,435, forward strand.
TTTTTTGTCGCCTGTAAAAAAAAAAATAAAAATATTAAAATTTATTAAATAAAAATAAATACAAAAATGTATTTTTCAACTAGAGCTGTGTATTTAACTGATACAAATCGAAAAATCGTTCTAATTGTAAAATTATTTATCAACTATAGTTATGGTTTATAGTTAAATAATGAACAGAAATTTATAATTATTGATTTTATGAATTGTTGCTAATAAAATTGCAACCAAATATTTTATATAATTCATCGATTATTCGATTTTTGTTAACATAAGTTATCAAGTTTTTAAAATATATGTTTTATTTAATTTTTATTTCAAATATATTTTTTTTTTTTCTTCACATGATATTTAGAAATATTTTTAAATGTCGATTTTAATAACAAAATTTAGTTGATTTATCGATAATTTTATTTTAAAAATGTGAGTTATAATTTTTTTTATTTCATTTTCAATTTAATGTGATATTTTTTGTTCTCAAATAATCCTCTGATAAAATATCGATTTAATCGAATATTTGTATTTAAAAAATATATATTTTGAAAGTGTGTAATATCATTTTATTATATGTTTAAACAATTTTACGAAATCTTTATATACCGTTTTAATAGCAAAATATTTATCGATAATTACATATTTCGAATCATGTTATATATATAAATTCGCTTATTTAAATATCATTTATAACATTCTACCTTTTGAATCTCAATTAATTTATCGATATTTTTAGTATCGATTAAATAATAACATATATTTTATCGATAACTTTTAAGTTAACAATTTTAAGATAAATATCAATAGTAACATACAAATTTCTATTTTTAGTACAAACAACATACAACTTTTGTCAATTTATTTAAATTATATATTTTATTAATTTTATCGATAACTTAAATTTAATTTTAGTGTTATCATCGTATTGATTAATTCTCAACTTCGATTAAAATACTTCAAAATTTCATAAATATATAAAAAAAAAAAAAAATAAAAATTTTAAGTCTTTACAAAAAATTTCTCACCTGTTTCGGGACTTTGCGACCACAGCACATAGCAGCTGGGCAACTTGTCCGACTCGATTTTGCATGTTTCAATCTTGGTGGCACATTCCTCGTGCTTCGTGCAATTCTGCTCATCGAAATGCTCGCATTCGATTTTATGACTGGGTGGGATGATGGAGGCTGAGACCACGGTGTACGCGGTGATACCTATAGAAAATCAGAGAAATCAGTAAAAAATCGATACATTAAAATACTTTGATATAGAATATTTAATTCAAATGTGAAATAAAACCAGGATGGTTAGGACACATGGGTATGTGTGATAAAAACTTTAGAAATGGTGAATTTTGTTGTCGGTCCAAGAAATAAAAAGGTTTCATGAAATAAGAGGATTTCATCAAAAAAAAAAAGTTGAATTTGGCGGCAAAAGTGAAATGCTATCGTAGATTTCAGTTTTATATAACTGTAGGCGTATCACAGATCACAATCGACCGAACACGATAATTTGTCTGTTATTTGGTCAGTCAAATGGACGGACAACTGATAAATGTTTAATATACCCATAAATAAATCGATAATTTACTAATAAAAATGTTTTATTTTTTAGATAGATTTTATGCATGTAGATTTAATATTTTGATTAAATTGATTGATAAATTAAATTAAAAATAAAATGAAACAGAATTGAATAGAGTAAAATAAAATAGTACAGAATAGAATAGAATAGAATAGAATAGAATAGAATAGAATAGAATAGAATAGAATAGAATAGATAAGAATAGAATAGAATAGAATAAAATAGAATAGAATAGAATAGAATAGAATATAATAAAATATAATAGACGTGGAAAAGTGGTGGGAGTTTAATTCCTAATCCGAACGGCGGAGTCACTGATTTTTCATAGGCAATCTTTTACCCTAGTAGTTATGCCATTTATTGGCGAGAGGTAACGCGATATATAAAAATGTTTTCATTGAAAAGATTCTCGCTCGCAGTCCAGGGCACTTACCACTGAACTACCGACGCTACTATAAAGTAAAAATAAAAATAAACCAGTACAAATATTTAAACAGTAGCATAGGAAAAACAAATACGAAAATTATATAAAAATGAAAATAATAACATAAGAAACACCCCAAACAAATAAAGCAAATGCAAATAAATAAAAGAACTGCCACAAATAAAGAAAAGGAAAGTTGAACCTTGTGTTGCATTCAAAAAGAAAATGCAAAAATGTGTTTATGGGTTGGCATTGCTTCAAGTGGGTTAAGTTGCTGAGTAGGTGGTTGCATGGTATGGTTTGGCGTGTCGTGTCGTGGTGGCAACGCTTCAAAATGCACTTGACGTACATAGTATGTAGCTGATGTGTGGGTTAATGTGCTGCTGCTGCTGCATGCAACGGCATTCAATGAAAATTGATGACAACCTCACAAAGTCAAAATACGGTTCAATACTAGTCACAATTACTACTTCGCAAACACGCTACATCGCCGCACATTGAGCTAGGCCCTTTGTAAAGTCGCTCCCTCTGACAGCGCTTACGTTTCATTGCGTTCTTTTTATTTCTAATATGCAGCAACCTCCGAAGAGCCACCCACTCATTCAACAGAAAAATACGACGTTGCAAGACAAAACATGAAAACGAACGAGTAGCTCTTGTGTATTTGTGTTGTGCAGGATGAGAAAGTAAAACTGCAACGAGTACGTGTAACGAGTGGATGGATGGATGGATGGATGGATGGATGGATGGATGGATGGATGGATGGATGGATGGATGGATGGGTAGCCCACATACTACGTTGGCAGGCGCACGCTACGAGCAACAATGTGAAGCTTCGTTGATAATAATCAAATGTTATGCAGTTCGAAAGGGTGTGAGCGAGAGAGTGGCGAAAAACAAATTGGATGGTGATGCTGGAGAGTTACTGCGGGGGTTGTTGATTGAAACAAGATGAAAACAGTGTTGCATTTTTGAAACTAAAATTGAGAACATTTTATTTTTACAATTTTGCATATGTATATAATATATAATATAACTCCATTAGGTTTTTTTAGCCTTAAAATTATTTCAAATAAAATAAATAAAATTAAAACTTTTCTTTTGTAACTGCAACAATTAACTAAACCCTCCGCATAGATGCCAACTTTGTAGGAAATATCTGCTTTGTTAGATTTTCAGTTGCAAATAGTAAAAAGATATATTATAATAAATATTGCAAGATTTTTCTAATTTCAAAACACTGTATTACATTTCTCTTAAATCATATAAGAGAAGTGTAATAAATTCTTTGAAGTGGTTTCCTTTTATTTTTTTTTCTATTTTAGTTTTTTTTTTATTATTTTACAATGGAATTTATTTGAACTACATATCGTCGTTGTAGAACTAAAAGTCACCGACTACATTTTAAAAATGCCAATTATTCATTTATAAAATTCTTTATATATCTTTCAATTTCTGACAGATGAGCTCAATATGTGTACCAAATGTTCAGAAAATGTAAATCTATCAATAGATACTTTAACTTTAAAAATATATCAATTACTTTTTGTAATAATTACAAACAAAGTTGAAATTTCAGATTTTCATTAAAATGTAGTTGGTGACTTTTAGTTCTACAACGACAATATATTGAATCGTAATTATTAATCAATAATACAATTTTACAATATTATTTATTTTAAAAATGTTCAGGTTTTTAAATCGCTCACAGTTATTTAATTATTAAAAAAAAGGCTATTTAGAATGGCTAAAGATCGAACAGCACGCGAGGTACAATTTTTAATTCATAGCATTAACAAAAAAAACATAAAAATAAAAAATTAATTGTGTTACTGACAAAAAGATCGAGAGTATAAATTTGTTAAACGAAAGTTTAACTAACGGTTGAGAAATTAAACTAAGTTTAAATTACATACTAATTTTAACAAGCACATAAAAAATCGCCCTAGTAAACAACTTATTTAAATTTATAATTAAATTTTAAATTAAATTTTTCGTTAAATTAGAGGTATACTGTATACCAAAACTTAATAATATAATCGCCTTAATTTTCCAAAACCAAACTCTTAAATGTTGAGGCAGGGTCGGAATATTATCGAACATGCCTGTAAAACGCAACACTGTTACTGGGAGGAAGATGGTTAGTTTAACATGCATAATAAAAATAACCTCTTATGATCTATTTTTGATTTATTATGTGGGGAGGAGAGAGTATGTAATTTCGGTACGTAGGAGGTTTTGTGTTTTAGTTATTTGTGGTTGTAACTTACACAATATAAAAAATATTGCAGAGAAATTGATTTTTTGCATTTTCACTGAATATTTTGTTGCAGCTACATAAAAAAGAAACTTTGTCCTGATGATGTTTTGAAGATATAGATGAGTAGGAGAGGCGATGATTTTGTTCTGGTTGTCTTGTAATTATTTTTATTATTTGGCACAGAAATAATGCATTTTGTTTGCTAGCTGTTTACGCTAGGTTTATTCGCGCGTTTTTAGAGGTGGGGCTGCTATCGACATGTCGTGGCTTCTTGTCGTAGTTGGTTATAATATAAATTTATTAACAAACTAAACAGTTTAGCTGTTATCGTAATTCTAGTTATTTGTTTTCCATTAATATTGAATGCTGTAATAACAAAATTATTATTTTTTTTTTGTATACAATTGTTGCTTCTCCTTGCATTCAAATAATAGCTTTTACTGTTTTGCTAATTCTGTTTAATTATTGAGCTATTATTGAATTTAAATTTTGATAATTTCAAAAATATATTATTTCTGCAGCAAGCTGCATTTTTGTTTTTTCAACTGCGTTGCTACTGCTGCTTCTTCTTTCTTTTCTGATCCAATCACTAAATACATCCGTATTTTCAAATGCATTTTTCACTATTATAACGAGTTGTTTTTAACACTTTTAACATTACATTGTGTGCACCAGCCATTAATTAAAATAGTTTTTAAATTTTCTTTATTGTTCAGTAGTTTTTCTAGTTTTATTTGTTTTTTCCACGAGCACCATAAATTTTAGTTATCAACATGTAGAGTAATTTTTTAATTTTTTTTTATAGTGATGCCTTTTTATTTGGGTACCCAGCACTTTGTATTCGATATTTGTTCGTACATCGATAACGAATACTTTGCCCAGCAAAAAATCGGTAACCGATAATCATCGATATTTCGAACTGGTTCGCACACAAGAATAATAGAATAATAAGATTTCGCATTGCGCATGTACACCCTGTATTGCTGACGTCAAAAAGTATGGAATGTCAAGTAAAGCAAATTTAAATTTAGACATTTCATTAATTAAAAATATCTATTTAATTGAAATTTTTTTATTTACATTTTTTCCCAAAAAAATTGGTGGGAAGCAGGCTTCCGGCAGTTTCCTTGGTGGGTGTATCAACTATCGCGCTGATCGAGACATTGCTGTACATGGGCTTGGGTGGATGGCAGTTAATTTAAATTTCAAATCTAAACTATGTATTTGTTATCCTGATGGACCGGAACTATACAAATGCTGTTGAATTATTTTGTTTTTAGAGGATTTCGATGGTGGTTTCTTATCTTTTAATTTTGATGGCCGATTCAGTGCAGTTTTACACACATATCTATTACTCACACGCAATTTTTTCAAAAATAATTGAAATGTTTTGTTTTTTTTACAAAAACATTCTGACACAATGAAAAAAATTACAGTTGTCAAAAAACTTCTACGTACATGCGCAGAAGATTCAAGTTTTGAACAACGTTCTGCGCAATCTTTGTTTCTATTATTCTTGGTTCGCACACAATCAAAACATGTGCATGTTCACAAACATATCGAAACCAGACTTTCTTCCAACGCCAAAGTAAGAAAGGGGTAGCTATTAGGATTGATTTTTGATTTCAAAACAAAATGTCTGCCAAACCAGCACTGCACGAAAGTTCTTGACATAAAAAAGAAACATTTTAAAAATACTACTGAGACCGAAAAATTCAAAATGCTCAAATCTTTCATTAGATTTGGAATTTTAAATATATTAATCTATATATACCAATGTCCAGTAATAATCATTATGTTCGATCGTAAAGTCATCAATATGCGTTTCCGTAAAACATTTTAGGTCTGAACATGATCTGAATATTTATAATATTGTCAGAGTCCAACGCAATCTACTGATTTAATAACCTGTTTTCGTGAAAGTTTCAAACCATTTGCTGCAATTAAAAAGTTAGAAAATGCATTTGATATTTGCATAAAAATAAAATACATTTATTTCACTTTTTCATTATCGTTATAAACTGCGGTGTTCTTCTAGAGCCCAACGACAACTTGAAAATTACCAAAATGGTAAAATTTATTTATTTCAAAATTTTTAGTTTCAATTTTTTTCTGAATTTGTAAACAAAGCATTGATGTTTTGTTTTAAATTTTAAGTAAACAAATTTTGAGTCTTTCAAACAGTTTTCAAAAAAAGTAAGTAGCGATGGAATTTTGAAAGATGACTTAATCTGTATATACTTCAACCATGCATTTACTTCTCCATCTGCTTCTTCGAACTGTATCTTCGAATTTTCGAACTGAACATATACTTTTTGGCGACGAACTTGCCGAACTTGGCAACCCTTTTACGTTTTTCACCATAAAACAGTGAAAAACAGAAACAAATTCTTATGATTTTTTCCAGTATCTGCGACGCCATTTTAACAGTTGCAGCTGGAATTTCTCAACGCTTTACCAGGTGAGTGGATCATATTTCACAAATTCTCAAAATAATTTTTAATATAAATTAATGAAAATATAGCTAAACTCTTGCAAAACAAACAGTTGAATTAATCAATAATTTATTTGCAGTAAACATTGAAGGAAAACCCTATTTTAAACACCGAAAATGACTGGTCGTGGAAAGGGAGGAAAAGGTCTGGGCAAAGGAGGCGCAAAGCGTCATCGTAAAGTGTTGCGTGACAACATTCAGGGCATTACCAAGCCCGCCATACGTCGTTTGGCACGCCGTGGTGGTGTCAAGCGTATTTCCGGACTCATTTATGAGGAGACGCGCGGTGTCTTGAAGGTGAGTTGACGAGAGCATTGATCGATTTTGAACTCTGTAGTCATTGCTAAATGTTATAATAAATGGCAGGTCTTTTTGGAAAATGTTATTCGCGATGCGGTCACCTATACCGAGCACGCCAAGCGCAAGACCGTCACCGCCATGGACGTGGTCTATGCCTTGAAGCGCCAGGGACGTACGCTCTACGGCTTCGGTGGTTAAGCGCAGCAATATCGCCCAATTGACTACATAAGGAGCAGCTGCAATGTGGCTCACAAATTGCTAAAAATTAAAAAAAAAATATATTCCATGTATTAAATGTATTACTGCTTAAGTAGCGCACCGGCCAATGCAGGCGGTCTGATTTTGACCATTTTATTCACATTCAATTCTGTAACTTTTAAGCTTAAGATTTCACAGTAGCCACTGCATTGGTTTCTGCAAATGTCTAATCTAACAATTGATGTTTAATCTAAAAATATTGTATTAATGGTCTCTCGATCTGTACTTTGTAGTGTCAATAATTCGCTCAACAAAAATTCAATATACAAATAAAAAAAAAAGTTAATCGTGTTTTTTTTTCTTTTTTTATAAAACGTATTTATTTTTAACAAATTTTCTACAGAAAAATATATATATTTAATTGCGAAGTGAAGTTCATACAAAAGTAACAGCTGTACACAAAATATATTAAAGAAATTCCGACGCTACAAAGAATTTTGCAGTTGTGTTTGTTGCCTACGTTTGTCATGAAACTATTTGGGAGGACACATAACTCGGCGATCTAATTACTGCTGCTAATCATCGCACAACCCCAGAAATAGCGAACGTGGCGAATTTACGGGTGCTGCTTCACTTGCATTGCCACCCTCGCCCTGTCCATATTGCGACGCCATTTGTTTGGCACGTCTGATAAACACCTTCATCGGTTGATACTCGTCGCCATTGCGCAACGTATCCGAGTCACTTGAGCCACCATCGCTCATCAATGTGCGTGATGTCGATATGGAGAGATCATCCAGCGACAACTTTGACGATGACTTCTTCATCAGGCGCGCCGTCAACTGTTGACAGACGGTCGAAGACGATGACGTCTGCTGCGATTGCGTTATAGCGGAGCAACCGGTGTTGCTGACGGTGTCGCCGATGTTGGTCTCGAAGTGTACGGTAGACAGTTGGAACTGCAATGGATTTTTAGTTTGTATGATTAATATATTTTTTTTAAGAAAAATAAACAGAATTTAATTAATAATAACATAAACCTCAACGTATTTTATTGGCTGTTTAACTAAACAATTGAATTTATAGCCAATATTTAAAATTTTATATGATTTCTTTTTATAGTTTTTAGTTATACCCTACACCTGGGGTCGGCAAGTAATTTTAAGCAGGGTCCGAATATTGTTGAAAAAATATCATAATACGTTATTATTTTGCCTCATTTAAGTAGTTATATAAAACGCAATAGGTAAAATTAAAGCGAGAAATTGCAACGACAGTCGCCACTTTTTTTTAGTTTGGCTCGACATTTCGCCTGTTCATGCCCTATACATATGAGTTACAGGGAATATTACTAATTTTTAATTTACAAATTGAGTGTTTTTAATTCATTTAGTTATTTCATGATGCAAAGTTACGATTTATTTAAAATACATCTAGAAAATAAAATATAACTATCCGACCAAATTCAACGTTTGTTTACTCATGAACAAAAACCATATTCTAAATAAAATACACGTTTTTTATATCAGAAATTAAAAAAAAAACATTTTCGGAGTTTAGATCTAATTCTTATCTTAAATACATTTTAGAATATTTGCAATCATTAGTATATTAAAATTAGTCCGGAGAATTAAAACAAAAATTACGTTTACATTTTTTCTGAAACTATTATTCAAGTGTATTATATTTTTTTTATTCTAAGTAGTGGTTGAGAACGGCTTAAAATTTCGATTGCATTTTTTCAAAAACGTTACGTAATAGGAGAATACTGAGTATGCAGTTGAAGTCAGAACCAGCAAATTATAAAGAATTCATGTATGGGATGCTAATGGGAAAAATACATTTTCAACTCTTACAAAATTCATTATAGATGATAGATGAGGTCAGTATTACCCCTGATAATATATTTTTACGGGACAACGATATCGTATACAAATCGTTTTTTAATTTGTTCAATATCATGACTAAATCACAAATCTAAAATATTTGTATATGATAAATAATTGGAAAAACAAAAAATTAAACAAACGAAACGTTTGAGATACTTTATGCCAATTTGTAACGAACTAACTGGAAAAGAATCGTAGTCACGCGATAATAAAAATATATATGATTGGGGGAAAATGATTTTTAATTTTTTAAAAAGACATTATAATCTTTTAAAAATGATTTTACTTCATGCAATATTATTAGGCTCTTCCTAGCAGTGTGCTAAGTAAAACAAAAAGTAGCTGAAGTCTTCGGAAGTATTTTGAAAGTTACATGATTTTATTTTTAAAGAGCTTATGTTTTTAGATAGATTTAAAATTACAAAATTAATAAATAAACTAGGGTTTATATTTTATGATGAAATAGGGCAACAAATAAATACGTTTGACAAAACAACGATTATTTAAATAAATAAATTAGTTCATAAATTAATAAATAACTTGATAAATTAATAAATTATTTAATAAATTAATAAAAACATTATTTAATAAATAAATTAATTAGTTATTAAATACATATTTTTTTTATAAAATATACGAGGCAAAAATTTCGTAGATTTGCCTTTGAAATAACGATAGACTTACATCAGACTCATTGGAGAATTCGTGATCGGACTTTGACTCCTTCTTTGCGTTATTGGGCAACGGATCCACGTACTTCATCTCGCTCTTAACCTTGCGCACTTTCAGCTGTTTGCGTGGTTCTTTGTTGTTATTAACCTGTTGTTGTTGCTGCTGCTGTTGTTGTTGTTGAGCATGTTGTTGCGCATGTTGCTGTTGCACATGCTGTTGCTCTTGTATATGTTGCTGCTGCTGCTGCAGATGCTGTTGCTGCAGTTGTTGTTGCTGCTGCAATTGCAGCAACTGCTGTTGCTCGTGATTCTGCTGCTTCTGTGGTTTTACGCGCGGCGTATGCGCGTTGCTATTGACATTTGTCGCCAGCTTCTGGAAGTCATTGCGTCTAAAGCAAGTAAAATAAAATATTATTACTAAAATCTTTCGAATCTCCCAAACTTCGCACAACTCACTCTCTAATAATCGACTGCAGCGAATCATTCTTCACGACCACATAACCCTCGGGAATGCCTGCCTGTGCTTCCGCCTCCAGCTGATTCTCATAGGCAATAATCTGCTGATTTAGCTTCTCGTTTAGCTGTTCGGCCTTCTTGCGCAGCACCCGCTCAAATGCCAACTGCTCCTCGAGCGTCTTCAGCTGTTCCTTTAGCTGTGTCACGGTCACCTTACGATTGCGCGTTGCCAAGCCACCGCTGCCATTTATACTCGTTGCATTGGCGCCGCCCTCCATCAGTTGACCGTCCTGCATTTTGCCATCATCATCGTCCTTGCCCAGCTGCTCGCGTATGTTGCGTTGCAAAAATTTGCTAATGCCCACATTGGCGCGCACATTAAAGTCGATAATGTAATTGTTCAGCTCGAGACAGTCGAGCACCATGTTGGCCGCACGATCCGTCAGGCCGCAGTTCTCCATGTCGATCACCTTCACCCAGACATCTTCTTTGAGCACTTCAACGATGGGCTGGAGGCCTTCGTCGCCGATTTTTGGATTGCGAGCCAACGAAATGCAACGTAATCCGGGTATGGTATCCGGATCGACGTCGCGATAGCGTAGCGATTTTTGCCAGCCCTCCGTATAGCGACTGATCTTTTGTATCTATAGAGTCAAATCGATAAGGATCAAGTACTCCAGTTTATGTTGGGTCATATATACCTTAATCATGTCCGCAACGTACTCGGCGCCTTTTGTGGTCAGCTGACATTCGGCCAGGTTAAGCTTTTCGACATTTTCCAAGTACTTGATCGTGTTGCAGATGGCCTCGCAGCCCTGGTCGCATATGTTAGAGCGCTGGAAGCTGAGCTCTTTGACGCTATCATTTGAAGAAAGCGCCTAAAAGTAAAGAATAAAATTAACATTTTTCTAAATAGGTTCTTCATTGTAAAAGCATTCTTTTAGATATTTGCATTATGAATATAAGGAATAACTTATTTAAAAGGTTTCAAATTTGAACATCTTTTATGAAAATTATATACTTGTCACGTATTTTGTCAGAAATGTTTATATTAATTAGGTTGTTAGTTTTGAAAGCTATTTAAAACTATGTTTTTGGAATATTTAATATTAATAAACCCTATTAAACAGGCACACTAAAATCGTTTATATAATTTACCATAAGGCTTTTAGATATATTTGGGGATATGTTCTCTATCATCGTTTTAGAAGTAAAAGTCACCAATTACATTTCAAAAATGTCTATAGTAAATTTAGAAAAGTTCTAATAAATCTGGCAATTTCTGATGAATGAGGTCAATATTGGTAACAATTAATAGAAAACGATTGGCATTACCACTTTTGAAATTTAAAACTTGTTTTTATAATATTAATCAATAAAGTTAAAAAATAAATTTTTGAAATAAAACGTATTTGACGACTTTTAGTTCTACAACGACGACATATTTCAATATTTGTTATGTTCCAAATAAAACTGATATAGATGCTATAAAAGAAATAGATTCCAGCCCTTCATATTAAGGGGAAAATATTTCTGGAATTTTTAATTTCAATGAGGTATATGCCGCTAAAAATACCCTTTAATACCCTCTGAGTCTAAACCAAAATAACAAACTTATTATTTTCATTATAAAGCTATATAAAATTGTTAGTCAGAAATTTTCAGATTGCTGAATATTCTTAACTCATTCAGAAAGATTTTCAATAAAACTTCTAGGTCTTTAATTTTATTCAAAAACTTAATTTTTGAATTTATTGATAGACATATATTATAGAAAGTAGTTGATGAAATATAGTGCTCATCGATCAGAAATTGTCAGACAAGGTAAAACACCATAATTCCGTCCTAATTACCAATTCCGCCATATTTTTTAAAGCCTAAAAATAATAACATAAATTGAATATGAATATCAAAAAAAAAAATAGTTTTATTTTCTTTACAATTAAAATTTTACTTCAAAAACTCCATTCATTTTAAACCATATAGGATAGAATTGGATTCTAGGGCGGAATCATGGTGTTTTTCTAATATCAATATTTTTGTGATTCGATGAATTTAAAATATAGGGGTCAAGTTTCATTTCTAAACAAACAATATAAGAGACCACGGTCTTTCAATTATTTTAAAGTGTCATTCAATATTAGAATTATAAAAAGTTTTGAAATTTCTATACAGCCTTCCAAAAAATGTTATGTAAAGAATAGTTAATGTAGTAACAAAATTTGGAAAGTCAGTGAAAATGATTCATGATAGGGCAGAATAAATGAATTAATCCAGCATGTTCCAACATCCGATCAAATCAGGAAAAATCTGTAAGGGCCTGAGTCCGAGTATGAAATAAATGAAAAATTTCAGTTTGACACAATTTCTTATATACTGTTCCTGAATTCTATTATTCAAGATTTCAATCAGTTCATATACTATGGATTGAATTAAATTTGATTTTAATGAGAATTATTTTAATTTCGATCATAGGGAATTTCAAAATCCACCCGATTATTGAGAATTGTCAAGATGAGGTAATAATATCGAACGCCTTTAATCTAAACCACATACCTTTGCGATAGATTCCACATATTTTTCATTTAACGGCAAACCTTCCAGATTAACAACACGCAGATTCTTATTAAACTCAATACAATTGGAGATAGCTTCCACGACACCGGAGAAAACAAACTTCGTATATATTGAGGGCTTCTGTTTGAACAGTTTAGCCTTTTTCTCCGAATCCAAATGGTCGAGAACTGCAAATAGTTCCGAAAATTTCATAAAACACATGAGTCCGATGTACCACCGCTTTCTACTTACCCGGGCCCCAACATTTGCGCATACGTATTCCCAAAGTCTGTAGTACTTGATCGTAGAAAAGTGACTCCACGATCAAAAGCCAGTCGTTGACACTAAGTTTGTCGCCGAAAAAATCCAACATCGATGTGGCATTATTTTTGGCACGTATGTCCACCAGTGGTGTCAGGTTCTTGGCGCGACACAACTCCATGTAACGAAAATGAAATGAACGGCAGCGACTGTGCTTCTTTGACAAGGAGTTCAGGCTGCAAACGTCACGTAGTTCCAGATTCCTATGCATTTTTCTATGTATCTTCTTGGTTACAATATTTTAATAGGGTTTCTTGTTGCGTTAATTGTAGATTGTTTCTTGATTGGATGGTTGAATATAATGTTACTTATTATTGATATTGATGATGATGCTGATGGTGCCGAAATGAAGAAATAAATTACGAACTGTATTTGATTTCTAATTCTATGAGATATGTGGCGTTGTGTGTGGGTGGATGGATGGATGGTGAATGTGGGGTATGGAGTTTGAGCCGGTTTCGGAGTAACAAAAAAAAATTAGAATGAAGAAATCGGAATAATTTTGAAATTTGTTGATATTGATTGAAGGAAAAGTAAGAGTCTTTAGTGATATTTTTCGATTTTTTTTGGTTTGTATTTTAATAATTTTAAAGTGTACTATTCTATATATTTTTACTTTTCGGAATGATTCATTTTGAAATATTTTCAAAATAGAAAATATTGTAAATTTGCTATGCTACATTCAATACAGGCGACAGTGTGTAAGCGAAGAGTGTTTAATGATTTTTCTGAGTGTTTAATATCGGAGGACTGAGTTTTAATTTTAAAAAAATAACATCTAAAAAACAAGAATTGAAACTCAAATGAACAACGGTTTCGATTTATCTTTTGGTAAGTTTTTAAATCGTTTCCTGAAGGCTTTAGTTTCCTGTGGGACAAAAGACCTTTATAAAGTTCAATGTTTATTACACTGCTTATCAAACTGATAAAGGCCATCAACGAGACATGTGCGGTAAGTGCTTTAGTAATTTTGATTTTTCATGAATTAGACAATCTTTAGGCTCCACTAAACCCTAAAGTTTTTTGACCCTTAGCCAAAATAACAAAATTTTAGAATAAATGCCACAAATTGTGCAATACACAAGAACCATGTCACGGTCTTATGACTGCTTAGAAGTCTAAGATACTTAGGTGTCAAAATGACGGTTCATTTCCAAAAACTACTGTTAACTCTAAAGCTAAAAATATTAACAAATTTACGTGCTTATGAAATTTTGGTGCAAACTTGTTATTCTTATTATTTTTCCCAACAAGCCATGTCATAAACCAATTCGGGTACATATCGCATATATGGTTTGGCGTTACAAAAGAATCAAATTTACGCAGAATTCAAGTGCAAAACACCTCAAGTGTGACAACAAATGTTTATATTTGTTTTTATAATATTTTCAGCGGTGAGTTACTGGTTGCTCGTTTATTATTTTAATGAAGAAATGTTCAACTCTCGATGACCTTTAGTGAGAATTGTTTTGGGCAATTTGTAGTTACACGACATGTCGATGGGAATGTGTATTTTTTGTGTTATGTATATTGTAAGAGCTGAAATATATATATTTTTTTATTTTTATAAAAAAAAAACTTTAAAAAGTTTTTCTTATGTTTAAGGCCGAGTTTACACGATAGAGAAAATAGCTAGAGATAGAGCAAAAAATCTCATAGAGTTGTGTAAAAACTACATAGAGCTTCACGGTAGGGAGCTCTACGGTAGATTTTTTCTCTATCTCTAGCTATTTTCTCTATCGTGTATTCGAGCCTTAAAAGGTAGAATTTGTTATTTTTTTTTATTTTTTTTCTAGTTGAAACAAAAAAAATGCTTAAAGAAAATTCTCATTCATTCAACAATTTAAATTAAGGAGGTCCTTCATCAGAAAGTGATGCAAAAATAATTTTAATTCAAATTTTGATATTATTTAATATTCGAAAATGTATTTTCTAAGGTGGTATTTAAAGAACGACGCTTCAAAAAACAGCAAAATAAAAATTAAATATAATAATACTTTATTTACCAAGTAATTTTCCTTTTTATTTAGAAAATTTTTAATTTATGATGTTTTGAATATCTTTCCAATATATTTCGGTAACAACATTTTTTGTATTATAGCAATAATTGATATGGTAAATGGTAAATTAATAGTATTTCATTAAACAAACAATAATTTATACTATTAAAATTGGTCAATAGGATGCGTCGGGTCGGTCTCCATATAAAAAAATTGTCAGAAATATGTCAGAAACCGCCAAAATCGTTTTTTGTCATAGCTTTGTTATTTGATGTCCGATCATGAAGTGTTATATACCGTTTCAGCGGTTAACACTTTTGTCCGATAGGTTGAGCTGAATTCCGAGGTCACCTTCGATGAGTGACGTCACTTTTTCCAGACTTCTACGCCCTAAATGCAATTTCATAAAATTAAATATCTCCAAAAATTATTAAACTTTGCTGTTGAATGTATTTAGTTAGCTTTATAAACAAAAAAGTTACAAAAATCTCGTTATAAGTGAAATTCAAAATTAATATATACTACCTATAATATTTCCTATATTCCTAATAATACGTTAAAAAAAGAATTGATTTTAGTTATTTTATTGTATAATTTATTTTATTTAAATGTCGAAATTGATTTGTATAAAATCACCAACATAAAAAGACACTTCTCGTTCCAAAAGGTTGTAACACATTTAATGTCCAGTCTCCAATAACACTACACAACAGCCATTCTGCGCAGCATTCAAGATTATTTTTGTATTATGTAAAATGATGCCCTTATTCCGAAAATATGGTTTAATAATGTTTCTTTGGATAGGTTTACAAAATATGGGCCAATAACTTTTGGAACGAGCTTTCATAAAGGTAGTCACATATATTTGCAAATATCTCGCGTTCTAAATAACACATATGATCAAATGTTATGTTTATTCGAAAGTTAATTGAATATCGAATAAACATTTCTTAGAACATTTTTAAATTGGTTCATTAGTTTAAGAGAACTCGAAAGGAGACCTTCAAAAAATATTTTTTTTCTACAAAAATTTAAGAAAAAATTCATTTAAAAAAAAAGAAAAAAAAATCGAGAAAGTAAGATGATACACAAATTTTAATTTTTCAATTTTAATTTTCTCTTTCGAAGAAATTGAGCTATAAATGACAAAATTATATGGGTAACATTTGAGGATAAAAATAGTTATATGAAAGCAATATAATTGAGTGCTATACAAATAGGCATAAAAATAAAAAATATGAGCAGATCACGATTATTTTTTGAGCACCTATTGATAGATGATTGCTTGTAATTAATTTTAAATTTTATAACTTTATCTTTAATACTTAACGAGATATGTGATCCTAAAAAGTAAACCCATATTTCGTAGTGGATGTAGTAGATTAGGTTGACTAAATCGACTAATTTTCCAACTTTGCATTACTATTCTACTAAAATATATTGAAAATAAATTTCACATCATTCGGAATAGCAGTTTTAAAATTATCGTGTATAGGCGGACAGACAGACGCTCATATCTAAATCGACTCGGAAAGTGATGTTGACCAAGAAAATATATACTTTTTCATACCAGTTACGCCTAAGAGGCGCTAAAATATCCTCATATTTTTAACTTGTAACCCATGGGTATAGGGTATAAACATATTATGCAATTTTTTTTAGTTAATACCCAATTGAAATGCTTTCACATGATTTTTTCTGTTCTCAAAACGTATTCATGGATTTCTTTTATATTTACATCGTTTTCTTTAAAAATGTACAGGCTAATTTTGCAATATTACAAACTGAGCATCATCTTGTGTTTTTTCGCCATTTTTTAAATGCATTTTTTAATAAAATTTTGGTCGACAAAATTTACATTTTTCGAGTTCTTCTATAGAGTTTTCTTAAACTAGTAAACCAATTCCAAACTATTGAGAGAAATGTTTATTTAATATTTAATTATCTTTCAATCGATATAACAATTGCGTTTATGGGTTTTATTAAACGCGAAATATTTACAAATATATGTGACCCCCTTTTTGAAAGCTCAGTACAAAAGTTGTTACCCGAAATCTCGTAAACCTATCCGTAGAAAATTTTTTAATTCATACACCCAGACAAAAATTCCCTCAAATCCCATTAAAATTGGTCAATAGGACAATTATTGATTGAGTATACAAAAAATATATTTTTTCATATAAAATCAATGGCAATGTCATGGTATTTCCTAGTATTTAGTGGTATTTTCCGAGTAAAATAATAATTTATCCTATTTACTATTTTTAATAGTAAAATACTATTATTTATATAGTATTTTATTCTGGGTGTATATTCAAATTCTGCGAGTCATACAAAAATAATGGAATTTACTGCGCAATATTTTTTGCTCATTTTGTTGTGTAGTGTAATTTATTGTAATATTTGATTTATTTTGAGTCCGTTTCCATAATAGAAGTTCGATGTATCATTTATTTTCTATAATAAATAAAAAAAAAAGGTTAAATATAACGAATTTACATTAAATACATTGAGTCTTACCAATGATTATCCCAAAAAAATGCATGCGACCAGAGAGCGCGCAGAGAGACGAAAATGTTTTATTTGTGTTAATGTTTTTAATGCCCCCATTATTATTATAGGAGAAAATCATTAAAACAATAGTATTTATACTATTAAAAAATAGTAATATTTAAATGTTTAAATTAATGGTACTGAATTATTGGAATACTTTGATGGGACATATTTTTAAAATAGGGAACTGATTAAAAAAAGTTAATAATTTTAATCGTTAGTTTGAACTATGCTCTGCATAGCCATAAATCATTTGCTTATTTATCATTAGATTCGAAAGACAAAAAAAATCACCCAATAATAGTCTAAAACATTCAAAATTTTTTGAGTTTAGATTTCAATATTTAAAAAACTTTTCGGAATATTGGTATTTGTTTCTATATTGTAATTAGTATTGAGAATTGAAAGAAAAATTGTGTTTACAGTTTATACTAAAATTTCGATAGCGATTTTCTTAAAAACTTTTCATAATACAAAAAAACAGAGTATGTAGTCAAAATCAGCAATCACGAAGTATATAGAATTGATAAAGTAACAATCGAATCAAAAATGTTTTTTTTTTTTAATCTTAAATATTAAAAAAACAAATTATTGCAAACCATGTTAAAATTTCGATTTGAATTAATTTCTAATATAAATAAATCGATTTTTCAACTAGAAGACTATTTCAATTTTTATAAGAATATAAAAATTATAATCGGTGAGCGTACGTGATTTGGCTAAAAGTGATGGTGTTCTATATTTCCCAGGTGTTTTATTTTGAGCATAATTTCCATATATTGAAATAGACTAACTTTGGATTACGCATATATTTCTCACATAAATCTCTGACTAACACAAGACCTTCACGCTTTATAAAAAAATATACCCTTGATTTAATACCCAATAAATATTCTATGTCACATACAACTTGCATAATGCCACATCCGTTTTAAACCATAGGCCAACTTCCGTTCAACACCCTCAAAATAATACAAAAATGCAGCAGAGCCCCATTGAATGGCTCACGTTTTTTCAGAGAGTTAATGAGTGAATGCTCAATGCATCGCATTGACCACCTCAACGACTATTCAAATATTGCCGGTTGCCGGTAGACAACAATAGCAACAACATAACAACAATGCGTCGCATATTGCAACTCCGGCTAGGAGAATCGAATTGAATCGTGCGACTGTTGCTCTGTTTACGCATCGTTAACGCCTCGCGTGCTCTATGCTCTAAGCCTATAGATTGGCTCACTCTGGAGAACATACCATAAAGTACATGGAGCGCACGTTGTATCTCCGTGTGGCAGTTGCCATTCATTTATTCCAGCGGCGCTGTGACAGTGACGGTGCTTTACCGTGAAGAACCGAGAGCCTCTTCAGTCGAATTTCAGTTGGTGTTGAGAGCTCGAGGCAGACGTTTGGCTTATTGGTTTAAAAGCGCGATTTCAAATATTATAAAAATTGAATTATTTAATTAAAAGTGATTTAAAATGTAATAAAGAAAAATATATGTAACTTTTACAAAATCGTTTTTGTACCACTTTTAATATCGAATCAATGAAAAACCTTTTTTTTTCGGACAAGGGTTTATGTTAAAGTTTAAAATATAATTGAAAAACAAACTCGTAAATTCATATTAAAGTATTTCTCAAATTAATGTAACTTTACAGTTTTTGTGTGAACATTAATTTAAACCAAATCGGTTTTATGTTTAAAAAAAATATAATTAAAAAATGTTAAAATTATTTTCGAGGTAAATCTAAAACTATTAAAATACGACCGTTCAAAAAAGACAAGTTCGAATATTTTTAATATATATAATTCAAATTGATGTTGAAATCCTTTTCAAAATGGTAGTGTGCTAACTCAAAAATGTAAAAGTTAAAAACTTATTTCAAAAATATAAAAAAAAATCATTTTTAAACTAAACACGTTCATTTCGAAGTTATTAAACTGTGTATATAATTGAAAAAAAAATTACTAAAATGTTCTCCAGATAAATCAACCAACTGTTCAATACGATCATACATACATTTGATCACGATTATACAATTGGGTTGTGTCCAAGTTTAAAAAATATTATTGAAACAATAAATAAACTCGTATAAACATATTTACCAATAACATATAAATTTACAGACCTTTTCGAAAAACACGATCGTGAAAGCATAAAAAATATATAATAACATATTTTTCAAAATCCCTATAGTTCGTGACAAAACCTTTGATTTACACTATAATCGTGCATTACTAAATTTGACGCGTGTATCCCATATTATAATAAAAACCACGAAATGCCCATTTAAAACGTCTCAAGTCAGCACGTTCCATTCCTGCACGACCCGGTGTAAAACGTTGTCATTCCAGAATGACGACGCCTATGAAATTCTTAAGTCACGCTTGGCATATAACCTAATTATTAAATGTTTTTGGGTTGCCACAAAAACATATAGTAACTAAAAACTCAAAGTGTTGTTTGAAAAATCAAAAGTCTATGTGGCAAAAGTGCTTAAGAAATTCGCGCAGTGAAGGAAGTCAAAAAGTTTAGAAATTTTACTTCGTTAACAACGTATTTTGTTAAACGTTGCGTAAACAACAGAAGGTGCTGTAAATAATTATTATAAATGCGTTGCGAAAACTAGTCGGTCACAAATGAAAAAAAATACCATTTAAAACAAACAACATAGAAGAGCATTTAAATATCAACAGCCTCTTAACAATGTACATTGGATAATAATACAAAGGATACCAAATATAAATGCGGTAAGTTAAGGGTGTTTAAAAGGCGCCTTTTTTAAGGCTTCGGTGCAGCATATGTTTTGAACACATTTTTGCATGCTAATATTTACACTTGGAAAAATATGTAGCAAATACATTTTAAATAAAAATATTTCCCAGAAAACCAAACTATATTTTATCGAATTGAAGCGATATCGTTTAAAGGCATAACACTATTGGAAATTTAGTTCAGGACACGAACATTGACTGATCAGGCTTGCCTGATTTCAAATTAGGTAATGATCGGGCTTCAACATCACTGCCTGATTCAAAATGTGACGCTATTCGAAGTTGCTATCCTGTAGCGCGATTCCGTAACTCCATAACGAAAATATTCGGTATCGGAAACTACCGACAATTGTCGCTTGCGATAGCGATAGTTATGAAAAAAGTAATTCCCTAAGTTCCAATGCATTGTATGTAAACAAATAAATTCGGAAAGATTTTTGACAATAAAAATCGTTTAAATCGTTGACAAGTAAGCTGGCTAACAACCAACAAATTTACAACGCTATCGTATAGACAATTTTCGGTAAATTCTTAACGATGACAGCTGACGATAAATATCATAGCGAAGTATGTACGGAATACCTCCTAACAATATTTGTCGTTAATTGTATTTAACGATATCGATTTCTGTCGGTACGGAGTTAGGGAATTCCGCTACTGATCAGGTATCAGGTACCCTTAGCCTAACCTTATATAAATCGATGTATATTTAAATGCTTCAGAAAGTGATTTTATCAAATTCTAGCATTTTCAAAAAAAAAAAAATAGTTTACAAAACACACAAATTTGTCTCAATAACTTCTGCAATGATAAAGGATCAACGTATTGAGTCTAAATTTTTATACCCTACACTAAGAGTGAAAGGGTATATTCAGTTTGGTACGCCGTTTGTAACACCCAGAAGAAAGCATCTCCGGTATGGAAAAGTTTAAATATTCTTGATCAGCATGACCTCCTGAGTCGATTTAGCGATGTCCGTCTGTCCGTCTGTCTGTCTGTCCGTCTGTCTGTCTGTCTGTCTGTCTGTCTGTTGAAATCCCTAAGACTTTTAAAATTGAAGAGCTAGATAAATGAAACTTATAACTTAGATTACTAATATACCTACGCTGTATGTGCGAAAAAATTGGCGAGATCGGTCCATGGTGACCTATGATCCGACCACTTATGTTCAAATGTACATATAAAATGTACATATAAAGATCAATTTTTATGTATACGTGCTTAGGTAAACTTTGTTGGTCAAATATATATTGACATCATGCTCAAATACATGATAATAATGTTTTCCGGCGAAAAGACTTGTGGTTCACAAAAAAAAAAAAATCGAAATTCGGTACACCTACCCATTTGTAAATATGGGTATCAAATGAATGGAACTTCTTCAGCGATTGAATGTTTGTAGTTATTTTCAGGATTCGTATACCCTGGTGACCTATATATCACTTTGAATGGTAACCACACATATGTGTAGGGTATTTATAGTCGGCTTAGACCGACTATAATTTTGATAATCCTAACTATCATAATTACACCTACTTTAAAATTTCCCATGTGATCTAACCTTCCCAACTGGTTTTATTTGAAATTGATTTTTGTTTGACATTTAAGTATTTATTAGAATATTTTATTTGAATTATTTTGTTACCCAATTTTATTATAAACGGTTTTTAATAACATCTCGATTTTATTATACTGTAACGATTAACAATCAGATTAGCATTCTTTGTAAAGGATAGAACAGGTAGCCTTACGTAGATTTAAAATTGGGATTGACCTATTCGATACCGATCAGGTTCTTTTCAGGTAGCCTTTGGTAGGGATGCCTTCTCGTATTCTGATCAATGACGGATCCGAAATAAGGCTACCTTAACAAATTTCGACTCAGAATTTGTTGTTTTCGATTATCTACAATGACACGAAAACGATAAGGTTTTCGATAAAAACCTAAATCTGTTGGAAAGATATCGTACATCAAACAAATTTACATCATATTGATGAATTCCGTTCTTCAATACAATGGTATTGAAGAACCATTCATAATATTAATGACTAACGCCATCAATGTTATGAATGCTATCATAAATATGCTTGGTAACTGTCGAAAAAGTGTTCTTCAATATGATAAACTGTATGTGAAGAATACGTTTCATCATATTAATGAACCAAAATATAAAATACAACATATATGTTCTTCATATTGAAGAACGTTCTCTCAGTTCTCAAGTAGTTCTTGTATGATATCTATATATATAAAAATGAAATGTCCTGTGTGTGCCAGAGCATCACGGGAGAACGAACCAACGGATTTACCTGATTCTTTTTATATTTTGTTCGCAAGAGTGGTTTTGCAAAAAACAAAGTTGGAAAAACCACAAGGAAAATTGGAAAAATCTAAATTTGACCCTAGGAACTTGAAATTTTGACAGGGTGTTCATTTGCCGACGTAAGGGCTCACTACGAAGGGATTTTTGGAAATTCGCCTCCAAAGGTACAAAAATTGGCGTGGCAAAACTGAACTTTTAATTCAAAATATCTGTGTGTCATGAAATTGGGATCAGTAATGGGATTTATCGGTTTTTAAAGTAATTACTTCCCATCATTTCCACAAAGTATGTTTAAAATCTACTTTGTGGAAAAATTCACCGTCTCGGAGCTGGAAGCTGTTTTCTTCTATATACTGAATTAGTCATATGGGCGAGAAAATGAAACGGTCTAAGTGCCTGATCAAATCTGTTTTGAATGTATTCTTTATAACAGGACAACTCTTCAGAACCTAATAGATTCAATCACCGTTTTAAAAATTGGCTTCAATTAAAAAACCGAAAATCTTGGATTTTTTAAAGTGAATTTTTAAAAATTTTAATATTCCCGTGGAATATGAGTGGGATTGGAAAAAGGGGCATGGCACTACGTTAAATGTGGGCGGTAAAAATAGCGACGTAGGCATAAACTAAAAAGGGAAAAGGGGCGTAAATGTATCCACACTTTATAAACGATATAGTTTCGCAATTACAAAAACTTAGCACGGGCGAAGCTGTGCATGGGTCCAGCTATTTCTTATATACATGCATAAATTAGTAAAATTTGTAAAATATATTTATTTATAATTACAACTTTTTATTAATAAAAGTCATATTTATAAAAATATATTAAAAGGAAAAATTATTTTTTTTTAATCAAATTTTTTTGTCGAACAAATTTTTTTTTCGATTTTTTTTTTCGACAATTTTTTTTTCGGAAACTTTTTTTTCCTGAATTTTTTTTTTCCAAAACAATTTTGTTTTGTCCGAAATTTTTTTTCGGATATATATATTTTTTTTAATATGTTAATTTTAAATGTTATTTTTTAAATAATTTTTTTTTTCGAATTATTTTACAAAAATTATTATTTTTTTTTTTTGAAAAATATTATGAACAAATTCATCAACATGACAAGATGCGATATTTAAAAAGTTTTATATATGTAGTACCATGTAACCCCTATTAAAGGCAACGATATACCCTACCACGTACAATTTGACGATCGATATCGTATCGACTACGAAAATTTTAACATACCGAGAAAACTCCGACAGAGTCCATCGTTAATTTTTTACTATGTACAACTTGATCGTGAATTCTCTTGTATCCTCATTCAGAAAAAAAATCCCATTATAGGATAAGATTTAATATATATAGGATATGATTTAATAATATATAAGATTAATGAATACAAAAAATAAATATTTTCATATAAATTCAAAAATATTATAATTGTTATTGAATTAATCGAATCAAGACTATTGAAAAATTTTAATAGTTAATAAAACTATTAATTCTATGGTATTTTTTCTAAATGCCGCTTTGATCTTGTAACGATATCAAAACGAATGGCATTCTGCGAATAATCACTTAAAATATCACTAAACTTTTAACTCTGTTTCAAATTGTCCTTGACATATTTAGAATCGCTTGTAATATTTTACACGCTATTATCTCTCAGATTCGCATTTTGCAAATTATATATTTTACAAATAATCTTCACTTTTCTTTAGTTTTTTTGGATAACTTCTTTGGTTGGCAAAAGTGAAATTTCTGTACCACAAACCGCAATCGAGGTAAGAAAGATCGGAAGTGGCTAAAAAAATAAATCAACAAAATTACAACAACGACAGGCAACATGATAAATTACAACAACAACATAAATAGTAGATACATTTATAATAACAACAAGAGCAAAATTTAAAACATAAATGCAAGTGCATCAAAGCGTATCCAACAGATGCAGAGTAACGATTAAAGTCCTCAGCTAATAAGCCACCACAGGCAACAGAACGAATAACATCAAAGTGGTCAAAATGGTTGGCCACCGTCTCAACTGTTGGTTTTGATGTTGGCAAACAAATTTATTTTATTATGCGCATAATAAAAAAAAGTATATATATTTTGTTCGAGGTATCTTCAATATAAAAAAGCTATGGGATGAAAAGTGTTGTCAGCAACAGCAGCTAATAAAACTACTGGCAACACCTTCAACCAATTTAATTGAAACTGCGTGAAATTTGTATTTTATTTTTGAGAAAATAACCTAATTGTAAATTATGAATTTGTAAAATGTATCTGTTAACCCGCACATAACGAAGAAATCATTTTATCATAATTTATTTGGATTACGAATATATATAATTAATGTTACAACAAACACTGATTTAATGTTCCATTGACAGAGTTCAATTTTTATTTTCTCTACGAATAGAAGCATAACTTATGTTTGCTCCGAATAGCAACACATTTATAGTTTCTTCATAAACAACAGCATAATTTTAATTTTCGATACTGATATAAAATGTTAAAGATGTATATGAAATAAACACAAATTGAATTGCTTTTCTTGTGCTTCCTCATATAAACTTTGATTATCACTTTATTGTAGGCACAGATGTGCTTTTGTTCGTAGCTAAATGATAAGTTACAATAGTTTACACTCAGTTTGTGAGATTTTTATATAAGGGTGTTCCCTAATCTCAAAAATCCATATAAGACGGTTCATGTAATAATCGCTTTTCATATTAATTCAAAAGTTTTCTAATGAATTGAATGGTATTTGGAAAATTCAGAATCCTTATAATAATAATTTCAATATTATTGGGTATATAAAAAGTTATGATTGTACTTAACAGTGCTCATTATAAAAATGAATGATTTTATTAATTGTTTGAATATTATTGTACTAATGGTAGCAGCGGTAGCTCAGTGGTTAGTGCGTTGGACTACGAGCACAAAGGTCCCCGGTTCAAGCCTGGACTGGGGCTAACAACATCTTTTCATAGAAACATTTTTCTATACCGCGCTACCTCTCGTCAGTAAATGGCAAACCTACGAGAGTAAAACCATTGCCTATGAAAAGCTCTCACCCGCCGTTCGGATTCGGCAATAAACTGTAGGTCCCACCACTTTGAGTACAAATATAACACGCACAGCTCAAAATGTTGAGAGAGCTCGGCCGAAGTTCTATACAGGACTGTAGCGCCAAACTATTATTATTAATGGTACACACACAAAAATACTCCTTTGGCATGAGGTTGGAAGAATGAAAAAGTTAGTTGTAACTTCATTCGGTTAAATCGAATGGTTTACAAATTTTCTGGCGGAACTGTCACATTAGCCTATACACACTCTCAATGGTTCTAAATCTGTACTTTATTTTGACAATAACAACCGAATAAGCAGTTGAGAGAATAAGTTGGTTGGGCATAGAGTTGGTTGGCGCAACAAATCTCTATTCTGTGTATGGGCCATTCCACACCAAATCGACCATGGGTTGGAACTCACCTTTTTCGATTTCAATGAAATTGGAATTGGAATTGGGAATTGATAAAGGGTATTGAGACATGCACTAACCAATTTTTATTTATTTTTTCCGTCAACTACTTCCAGAGATACAGTGGTTCAAAGATGGAAAAAGGGCCAAAATTCACTTTTGTATGGTTGTTCATATTTAAATATCTCTTGAACTAGAAATGCTTCATTGATGCCTCGTTTTAAAGCTAATAGAACAAGCTTCTAGAAAAATTACGTTATAACCTCTAAAGGTCAACATGTGCTCCGTGTTCATTATCCTTGCACTTCAAAATTGATGTCCTTAAAAAGGCCCCTTTTAAAAATTCTGAAAAAAAACCTTAGATTTTGTCAATTTATTATACATGTTCATGCAAAATTTCGAGATGGTATTTTGATGGCATCATATTTTAAAAAATTATTTTCTAAATTTTTATTTATTTTTTGTATAGAAAAATTTTTTTTTTTTTATTATTATTGTCAGTTTTGTCATATTTAATCTAGTTTTTGAGATACTGATTTTGGGATATAGTTTTTACGATTTTCGAAAAATGGTATATATCTCAAAAACTAGAGACATTTTGATGAAACTGACGCCATTTTCGAAATTAGAGTTACAAATACATTGAAAAATATTGCAATTTTTACTTTTGAAAAAAAAATATATTTTTTTTTAATACAAAAAATATTGAAAAATTTTAAAAATTATTTTTTTAAAATATGATGCCATCAAAATACCATCTTGAAATGAACATTTACAATAAATTGACGAAAATTTAGGATTTTTTTCAGAATTTTAAAAATTGTCCTTTTTAAGGAAGTGAAGATTATTTGTAATGTATTAACAGTTTAATTATTACTTTTATAATAATGGTGTGCATCCTATTGATCAAATATATTAGTCAAAATAATTGTTTTTCTATTAAAATCAGAATAATTTTGAAGTATTTTTCTAAATGATAAATTTTATATTCATCCAACTTTGGTGGTCTCTAAATTTGAATCATTAATTTTTGTAATATTTCGTTCAGTAACTCAAGGGTTAACATATATTTCCGGCCTTATTCATAATAATTGGTGGCTTGTCGGTCGGTCTCACTCAGTGACGCTACGCATAAAAATTCAAAACACTTGTTTGACAGTCAAGTTCAACGACGTCATCGATGTTTTATTGTTGAGGGCGGTGGTAGTTGGCTCGTAAAACTTCGTTGCGGTATTTTGATTTTGTCTCATACGGCACCATGGTAGGTATTTAAAGTAGGTAGTCATTTCTAGCTATGGAAGTTGTTGATGTTGTTACAAAAACATATTGCCGCGTCACACTTGGGAGATTTTTCTATATGAAGTTTTGCTAATTATTTTGCATCCTTATACATTGTTTTTTTTTTTTTTTAATTTGTTGAACTCGAATATATCGAATGTTACTTGAAATTTTAATATAAGCTATGGACCCTTTTGACTCTCATAATATGTTCGATGTCTGTGAAATTTATTTAGTATATATTTTTATTGAAAGAAAAAACTACTCAGCACCTGACTATCTAAATTAACCAAGTAAGAAGTGTGAATGTCACCTTTCAACTCTTCATGCTTTTTACACATTGAATCAAAGACTACATTAAATTAATAAAGAAAGCACTTCATTTAAAAGCTACTTTCGAATGGTTAATAAATTGGTTTTAGTTAATTTGATATAATTTTCAAAAAAAAAAATGAAGAAAGTTTATATAAAAAAATAAAAATAAAATTGTGATGTGAGTAACTCTAGATTTTTGGCGGTACTAATGAATACATTAAAAATTAAATTTCATAGTATTTGTATATAATATTAAAAAGAAATAATAAAAAATTATGTAAGAATTTAATTAAAGAAAGATGTTTTCTTTTTATGAGAATTCTACTTTTTAATAAATATTTAAATAAATCAATTTATAAAAAATTGAATTCATTTTTTTACGCCAACCATTCTTGCTCATTAACTTATTCGGTTATCGGTTCTCTCAACAGCTTATTCGGTTCTCTCAACCACTTAGTCAGCTTTTAACCGCTTTGTCGATTTTGTCAATTGTTTATTCGATTTCTTAACTGCTTAGTCGGTTCTCTCAACCGCCTAATCGGTTGTTACTGTCAAAACTAAATGAGTATAACTTCGAACAGTTTTAGAACAATTTAGTATAGATTTAAAACAATTGGTAGTGTGTATAGGCTAAAATTTCCAACCGAATATGCAATTTCTGCCAACAAATTACCAACTTATTTGCTTCTAATATTTAAATAAATCAATTTATAAAAAATTGAATTCATTTTTTTGCGCCAACCATTCTTGCTCATTAACTTATTCGGTTATCGGTTCTCTTAACAGCTTAGTCGGTGCTCTCAACCACTTAGTCCTTTAGTTCTCTCAATAGTCCTTTAACCGCTTAGTCGATTTTGTCAATTGTTTATTCGATTTTCTTAACCGCTTAGTCGGTTCTCTCAACCGCCTAATCGGTTGTTACTGTCAAAACTAAATGAGTATAACTTCGAACAGTTTTAGAACAATTTAGTATAGATTTAAAACAATTGGTAGTGTGTATAGACTAAAATTTCCAACCGAATATGGAATTTCTGCCAACAAATTGCCAACTTATTTGCTTCTCCTAACTATAAGTTGGTTCTTATATCAAAAACTAAAATGTTTGTTGTTTGAACCACAACCAATTTGGAGTATTGTAAAACAATGTAGTTTGTGTGATAAATGATAATATTTAAAATGCCAATCGAAAATTTTTAACTAAATGCAGTTGGTTGTGACAACAAACTCTATCGTGTTTCCAATCTAATGCAAAAATAGGGTTTTTCTGTGTGCACTATATTCAATTTTTAATTATATAAAACAGTATTCCTTTGATTGTTAAATAAATAACTAAAATACCTAACAATTAAGTGAAACTAATACATACAGCAGCCAATAATTTAATCGCATAAGCAAAGTCAATAAAACTATTAAATATTAAAATGCAAGCACAATTTAAAATAAACAAATTTAACCAACGACTGACCACACAACCTAATTATTTATTACTTTATTTAAAAAATCATTGGCCATAAATAGTTAATTGCACACAAGCATAATAGGTTTTTAGCTAAAAAATGAAGAACCCATGTAGGTCTTTTAGTTTGTTCATAAACGAAGAAAATTTAAATTAAACATTGCACGCTTTTCAATAAACTAAGAAATATAAAAATAAAACACAATAAAAGAGTTGGCATTGAATTCATTAAGTTGGGAAGAGTCCATAGTTAAATGTTTAAAGTAAATCTTTTTTCAATTATGCTTCATTATTGTTGGTTAAATGATTTAAGTTGTACAGATAAAACAACTCCTCAAGGCCGTTTATTTGGCAACTTTCAGTTTATACTTTGATAATTAAATTTATTTGCATAATATTAATGTAGTTTCATAATAAATACAGTCAAAATAATTTCACCTTTAAACCATTTTAACCCTTTTAAAGTATTTTCGATTTACCAAATATGTTGCATATAAATTTGTTATTAAATCATTGCACTTTCTTAATTATGGAATAACTTGAATATCATTTGTCATAATATATCAAAAAACATATACGTAGGTTCTCATATTGTATTATGTTGCATCTGTGATACATTATTGCATGTCATATGACTTCATTTCAAACGCATCACATTGAAAATTATCACAATGCATTGTTATTCGTACAGATATCTACCATGAGTAACTTGGTAATTTTTGGATTTCACACTGACTGCATTGTTTTATTTTTTTTTTTTGTAGATTTTCTATACGTTTTCTAATGAATCAAATAATTGAATGAAATGTGCGTTGACTTAATGCAGTGATATGACTGTTATATATGTATTCTTGAATATGGCTAAATGTTAAAAATAAAAATCAATATTGGTCAATATTTCAAGAACCCGTTGATACATTTCAAATCTATGCAATATCATTGAAGTGAATTATATATTGTCATCATTTAATTCGTATTTTGGACTTTACAATGACAAAATACTGTACATCATATTGTACATACCAGGATCTTTGTTATTAAAAAACAATAATGTCTACAAAACACAAATTTGTCGAAAAACTGTTCTATAATTCGACAACTACGATTCATCACATTAATAAACCTGTCCATATAAAGGGTTTTTCAACAGAGACGCTACAAAAAAAGAGCGACAGGGACAGCAAACGACGCCATATTTCTTGGCGCTTTTTTGACATTTCTCTTCAGTAAGGTTTGCCATTTCATGCCACTGAAGCTGGTTGACCACCAGAAGTGTCGTATGTTCGTGAATTGGGTTGGGCCGTTCTTCTTCCGTGATGATCAAGACCAGCACGTTACAGTGTTACCGTTCAATGATAACTGAATATTTTTGGCCCCAGTTGTATGTTATGGACTTGGAGGACATGTGGTTTCAACAGGACGGCGCCACAAGCCACACAGCGAATGCCACAATCAATTTATTGGAAACCAAGTTTGGAGAACGTGTTATCTCACGTAATGATCCAGTCGATTGGCCGCCTCGGTCGTGCGATTTGACGCCGTTAGACTATTTCCTGTGGGGCTACGTCAAGTCTATGGTCTATGCCAACGATTGATGAACTTCGTACGAATATCTAACGTGAAATTGCAGCAGTATCGGCCGGTTTATGCTTGAAAACCGTCGAAAATTGGGTTCAGCGTCTGGACTTCTGCAAGCGTGCCCGTGGTGGCCATGCAAAAGAAATCGAGTTCCATACATAATGGCATCGAACGTACTTTTACAGGAATAAAGAATTTTATTGATATCCAAAACCGTTATTGTTTTATTTAAAAAAACTTTTGTAGAGCTATAAAAAAAACCCTTTATGTGGTTACAAGTTATGGATACAAAGAACTGCAACTTCACAATATAATAAGAAAATAAGCTATAGAAATCCAAAAAACATACTCTAAAAAATTACTTGAAAGAAACTGTATTTTTTAAAATTTCGATTAAGGCGTTCATGATATTGATGATTCTATACATAACATTAATGTTACTGTTCTATGATGAAACATATTCTTCACATGCCGTTCATCATACTGAAGAACATTTTTTCGACAAAATTCAAGCGTTCATCATATTATGATAGCATTCATTATATTGGTTGTCGTTAGTCATTAATATTATGAATGGTTCTTCAACACAATGAATCATGCTTTGAAGAACGAAATTCATCAATATGATGTACATTTTTTTTTCTGTGTAAATATTACATGGCACATTGTACATCATATTAAATACGTTTTTTTCTTCAATCCATATTTAATTTTTTTAATCATAATATGTTTCTGAGACTTCGATGTACTCTTCTGAAATAGAGCCGACATCTATTTTCTAAAATATATTTAAAGTTCTCAATTGGTCATTGTCAGTTTCATGTTACTCATAATATTGACATTTGTTCAACTAACTGATTGCAAATTTCTCTCTATTCGGTTCTCTCAACTGTTAAGTCGCCCTTATAGCTCACACTAAAAGTGTTGGAGTTTTTACTACAATCAATTTAAAACAATTTTAAAATAATTTAGTCTGTTTAATAAATTACTACGATAAAATTTTAAGTGCTAATCGAAAATTTCGTTAAGGTCGTATGATATTGGTTGTTACAACTAACTTTTTCATTCTTCCAATCTCTTGCCAAAGGTAGATTTTTTTTCTATGTGTAGAATGTTAATTTAAAAATATATATTTTGT
The DNA here is from genome assembly GCA_951804985.1 of Dryomyza anilis. Taxonomy (NCBI): domain Eukaryota; kingdom Metazoa; phylum Arthropoda; class Insecta; order Diptera; family Dryomyzidae; genus Dryomyza; species Dryomyza anilis. The sequence goes on from OX638132.1 coordinate 69,704,468, forward strand.
TTAATAAACTGTATACAAATAAAATATAAAAATTAAAATTGATGTCATATATTGGAAAATATACTGTAAAAAAAACTTTCCAACATATTTGTTCTTTTTTTTTTCAAGAATACATTTTATTTTAAATTTTTTTTTTTTTTTTTCAATAACATTTGTTTTTACAGAAATAAAATTGTTGTTCTTTAAAATAGAAAATATTTAAATTTTCATATGAAATTCGTTCGGAATTCTATAGAAAACTGGAACACGCCCGATTGCATAATAATATTCAAAAATATTTATTAAGTAAATTAGTCCATATTTACACAAATAAATTACGATTTGAGAATTATATTTAAATAAAAAGATATATTAATATGGGAGAACAGATTTGATTGTCGAAATTAATCACTTAAAAAAAGCTCCCAAAGATATTTTAATAATTGACAATGTTAATTTGCGAAAATATTCATTATATTAATGTTAAAATTTATAAAATTGAAGCATTTGTAATGTGTACAGTTTTTTTTAATACAAAGAAAAACAATGTTAAATTAACTAACGGTAACATATCATAAATTCTTTTTTTTTGTTGTATCACGCAGAAATTCGTTAACTGGTTCTATTTTCTGATTTTGACATAATTTTCATTCATCTACCAACCAAATGTCATGCTAAGGTTATTGTTGCAATAACAGGTAATGACCACAGCAACGTGATTTAGGTAATCTTTCGAGCACAACGACGACACACTGAGAATTCAATTGTGAAACATATGTGCGACATGGTCAGTGAGTAATCTTAAGTGTGCCGCCTCAAGAGACATCAAAAGTTTAATTGCCCTAGCCGTAGCTTAATTGAAATGTATTCTGGTCACTGACACACACTTCAATTGTTTTGCAATCTGTCTTTGGAATTAATATTTTAATTATTTTCTTCATACCATTGAAATTTTAACTTAGAAATTTTATTTTTGACTTCGTAACATATTTTAGCTAGGACATTCAGAATAAAATACCATTAAATTAATAATTTTGTTACTATTAAAATTAGTCAATACCATTCACTATTTTTTCAATCGGTTAGTACTATGAAATACTACAAAATACTATACATTTTTGAGTTTTTATTAAAATATTTATTTTTGTACACTGTTAATTTAATTACTGTCCTATGGACAAATTTTAATGGGATTTTATGGTATTTTTCTGTGTGTATATACACACCACATTGCTTCTAAATTGATCTATGGTTATTTTGTAATATTTTCCGATTAAAATTATAATTTATCCTTTATTAATATTAATTAATTAGTTAATATATTAACTAATTCTAATAGTTAACAACTATTAATTTTATTGTATTCTTTTTTGGGTGTATCCTTATATTTTAAGTGCTGACCCAACATGAGAATTACATCAACCTTATTGTTAAAATGTCGTTTAATCTAAATAAAGTCGGTTGTAACAACTGCATTTGTGTTATTGCTAACCTCAAAAGAGGATTTTTCTGTTTAAAATTAATCAAAAGTATTTAACTCAGCTTTAATCTTACAATATCAGCACACAGAATATCAAGTTTAGAACCTATTCATTGTCCAACCAAGTTATTCGGTTCTATTAACTGTTAAGTCGTCTCTTATAACAAAATTAAAATTTTTGTGGTTTGAACTACAAATTTGGTTTGAACTACAAACAATTTCGAATAGATTTAGAAGCATTTGATGTGTATATGATATTTTTCTGAATATGGCCATTCCATCAATCAATTTGTAGAAATTTAAATTTAACCGAATAAAATTGGTTGTTACAACCAACATTTTTCTATCATTTAACTCGTGATAAAGTTAATTTTTTCGAAGATACATTTTCGAACATGGGCAGTTTCTAAAAGGTCCTACACCCACAAAAAATACTATATAAATAATAGTTTTTTACTATTAAAAATAGTCAATAGGATAAATTATTATTTTAATCGAAATATACCATTAAATACTAAAAAATACCATGACATTGCCATTGAGTTTATATGAAAAGTTTTATTTTTTGTATACTATTAAATCAATAATTGTCTTATTGACCAATTTTAATGCGATTTGAGGGAGTTAGCAAACCTCAATGTTAACTCTACTGTAATGGAGAACATAATAACTCCACTGTGTGAACTATCTGAGTCAGTTCTTTCAGAATAACATTCCATCAATTCCGAAGTCCCGCAGGTTTCCTATTCCTAACCTCGTCCCCATTTACCATTGACTTAGCTCCAGGGTCCAAAATATTCCTTGGAGTACCGAATTCAACAACGTGCCATTTTTTTAAAAGGAGATAAAAATAGTTTATTTTCTATTGGGTCTCTTGAGCACCAAGAACCGTACACCCAGAAAAAACATGGTAAATTAATTGTATTTCAATAGATACACAACCATTTATACTATTCAAATTAGTCAATGGGATGCATCTCATTAGTTTAGTAATATTGAAACTATTAATACAATATATTGTTCTTCCATACATGTTATAATGTACTCTTTTAATTACAATAAGCAAGACCTACATATACACATTTAATGATACGTATTATTAATTTTATGGTATAGTCGAATTACATTTCGTAACAATTTATTAAAACAAAAATGGATTTTATTTATTTTATTTTAATGTCGATACAGAAATTCACTTTTAAAAATCACACACATTAAAATACACTTCTCGTTGCAAAAAGTAATAATATGTTTGATGTTGGCTTCAGTCAATGGCCGTACTACACCCAGAAAAAAAAATCCCTCAAATCCCATTAAAATTGGTCAATAGGACAATTATTGATTTAATAGTATACAAAAAATAAATCTTTTCATATAAACTCAATGGCAATGCAAATACTATAGCTAGTATTTAATGGTATTTTCCGATTAATATAATATTTTATACTATTGACTATTTTTAATAGTAAAAAAACTATTATTTATATAGTATTTTTTTTGGGTATATTAAGTACTTAAGGTGACATTTTCTTCTGAGTGTAGCGTGTGTAAGCTTGTTTTATAGGTACTAGAATGGGAAGTTTTCGAGGTAAATTCGTGGCCTGATTCCATCAGGTCGTGTGTTATCTCATTCTATTCGGGGCATACCATGAGCGTTGGTTAATTTGTAAAAAAAAACGTTATTTTTAAACTAATTTATTTATATTAACATATTTAATTTAATTAATTTAGATTAAATCAACATCACTGCCAGTACAATGTCAGGAACACATAAAGATTATATCATAGATCAACATCGCGCTATATTAAAATTCAAACGAACGAGTATAAAAACCGATTTTTAACCATCTCACTAAACAACGAATAACCAAAAACCATGTTACCATCAAAGAGATCAATATCCTGTCACTATAGTAATAAGAAAATTAATTTAATAAAAACACCTGCAAGTAATTTAAAATACAAAAAGGTGCGTTTAAAAATGAGCTCCACATCAAGATCCAGTATATGTGGATATTATATATGTGGCTATTATATTAGTATCATAACCGTTATATTAAGCGTAGTTAGTGCTACACACGCTAATCGACCGCCACGTTTTGCAATCGACGGACAGTCGGAAATAGTATTACGTCTCAAAGAAAGTCCCGATACCAAAGTGGGTATGTTACAAAATTACAAAATTTTAAAGAAATTTCCTATAATACGTTTTTCGTTTGTTTCTAGGCACTTTAATTTACCACCTAAAAGGCTATGATCCCGACAATGATTCCTTAACGTTTGGCAAACGTGCCTCCGCAGATAGCGATGTGATACGCATTGAAAATACTGACTCAAATGAGGCCAATATCTATCTGGCAAAGCCTTTAGACAGAGAGGTAAAAATTTATGGTTTAACTATTTGTTCCAAACTATAATTCTTATATATATTTCAGACTCAAGATGAATACTCTATAGTTTTAACATTAACCGATAATCACTACAACGACTACAACTACGTGACCCAAAGTTTTCTGCTGCTCGTCGAGGACATCAACGATAATGAGCCCGTCTTTTTGCCATATCAAAGTGCTCTCGAATTGCCGGAGAATAGCGCACCGGGCATTATAACATCGCTGGAGGCTACCGATGCCGATGAGGGTGCCTATGGACAAGTCGTCTACTATTTGCAGGAACTGGAGGGCGATAACGACGTTTTTTCGATCTCAACATACCAGGGCAAAGGGGTGTTGCGTCTCGTGGGTGAGCTGGACTACGAGACCAAAAGTTTGTATCAATTGCGCGTCTTGGCCATCGATCGCGCCAATCAGGGACCCGTTAATACGGGCACAGCGGCCATACTAGTCAAAGTGCGTGATGTCGAAGACCAACCACCTGAGTTTGTTGAAGTGCAGGCTGTGGCCCGTATACCGGAGGATGCGCCCGTCGGCACAAAAGTGCTGCGAGTACGTGCGATCGATGGTGATCGTGGCATAAATAATGCCATCGTCTATGAGATGGAAGACAATGAATTGTTCGCTGTAGAACATGAGACAGGTGTTGTTTATACGCAACGCGAATTGGATCGTGAGGATCCGATAAATCAAGTTAATGGCGCTTATATACTTAAAATAACAGCCACCGAAATTTCAAAGGTAGGTTAACACCGTGATGATGATGAAATTTAGTCAGGCAGAAAATTATATTTACGCATTGTTAACCCTATTGCAGTCCGCAACCAGTGCAATGCAACCTGCACAGGTCAGAACGGAAGTTACCATAATTGTAACGGATGTCAACGATGAGGTGCCCACATTTGGCGCTCTCGTCTACCGTTGTGAAGTCAACGAAAACTCACAGGCGAATACACCACTCTCGTTTATCGATGACAATGTGAAAAACTTTGTATTCGATCATGATGTGGGTAATAATGGCACGTTTCGTCTGTTTCTCGATCCGCAAAATGATCTGTTCGAGATTGTGCCTGAATTGGCGGTAAATGAAGCCAATTTTATGCTACGTGTGAAGAATTCGAAATCCATAGATTACGAACAAATCAAGGAAATAAATTTTACGCTATTCGCTCGAGAGGTGGAGGAACCAGGTCGCTGGAGGTAGCTCTCGACACTTTCTCATTAAGTTCATGTTTTAACTGATATAATTATTTACAGTTCAGCACATGTGCAAATTTACATACGCGATCAGAATGATAATTTTCCCGAATTCACGCAGTCTATTTACAATGCCAGTATTCCAGAGAATAGTGAACTAGGCACGATTGTGACACGTATCGAGGCAACGGATATTGATTCGGGTGACTTTGGAACAATGGGCATTCGGTATAGAAACTTACGCGGAGGCATTGCTAACTTGTAAGTATTTTAAACCATATAGGGAACTTTCGTTACAAACAAAATTTATCATAAGGCTACATTTGAATTCCATCACTGGCGTCATCACTATCAAGCAACCCGGTGGCCCAGCATTCGATCGAGAGATCATATATGTGCATTATCTCACCGTCGAGGCAATTGATAGTACTGGGCTCGGCAATCGTAATACGGCACAGATCATTATTAATATCGAGGATGTCAATGACAATACGCCAATCTTTCTGCAACGTCACTATGAGACAAAACTCCTTGAGAACAAGGCCGAGTTTGAGACGCCACTACAACTGGAAGCACGTGACATCGATTTGAACGGCACGGAAAACAGTCAGGTGACTTACGAAATTGTCGAGGGCTTATATCGAATGAACTTTAGCATTGATCCCGAACGTGGTATATTACGTCCTTTGCATGCATTCGACTTTGAACAACTCGCAGAGAATATGCGTCATAGAATTGGTGACAGTGGTGGCAGTATACGAGAGCTTGATTTGTTGGTGCGCGCACGTGACTCTGGCATACCGATGTTGTCCACAGTAGTGCCAGTGATGATTTATGTGCAGGACGTCAACGATAATCCTCCGATTTTCCAAAAGAGTTTTTATGCCAAGACTATACCGGAGGATTTACCCGGTGGTAGTTCGATTTTGCAGGTTATGGCAATTGATCGAGATGGTTCGGCGCCAAATAATAATGTCGTGTATCGCATACAAATGGGCGCGAGTGATAAGTTTATCATCAACTCGGAGTCAGGTGTTATTTCGGTGGCACAGGGTGCAACTCTGGACCCGGATTTAACAGAAACAAAACGCAGCGTTTATACGTTGACTGTGGTAAGTGAGCTGTTGAGTTTATAATGAATTTTATTTGTTTAATATTAAATATATCACTCCGAATGCTTTGTTTTAGTTGGCTTTCGACGGTGGACTTGGTAATTCTCAACTCATGAACTCTGCAACGGTAAACATTACTATAAAAGATGTCAATAATAAGTCACCGGTACTTGGTGATTTACCAACGATTCGCGTACTGGAAAATACACCCGTTGGAAAAGTAGTATATCGCATAAAGGCCAGCGATCTGGACGAAAATCCTATTATACGTTATCAACTAAATCGTGATAATTGTGAGGCGCGCAATGAAGAGGGCACTTTTGTGAAGCTTAGCGAGTATGATTACTTGGGTGCATTCGATTTGGATCCAATTGATGGTACTCTAAAGGTATGCACTTTGTTAATCAAGTTTTATTCCTAGATTTTTATTACACATTTAATAGTTAGTGAAACTTGTGGATCGTGAAAAGATCGAACATATAAAACTTGCGATCATTGCTGAGGATTTAGCAGCAGCCAAGGGACAACAATTGGTAGAGGGATTTCTTAATATTCTGGTCGAAGATGAGAATGACAATAATCCCAAGTTTAAGCAACCCTATTACCGCAAAGCCATTACTGAGAATAGCATTAATGGCATTTTGATCGCTAATGTTATTGCCTACGATATCGATAAGAATAAAACTATAACGTACTCTTTGGAAGGAAATCCGATCTATACAAATTTAGTACATCTCGATGCAGAGACTGGCGAAATTGTAGTGGCCAATCGCATCGATCACGAACAACATCAATGGCTAAATTTTACAGTGCGCGCCACAGACTCGGGTGTGCCAGCACGATCATCGATGACGGACGTTTATGTGACCGTACTAGATGAGAACGACAATAACCCGTATTTTATTGGTGGCTCCAAGAACTATAGCATTAGCGAGAATGCAGTCTTGGGTACTAGAGTGGGTACAGTACAAGCTGCGGATGCTGATGCGGGTGACTTTGGCAAGATCACTTTTCTTATGGATCGCATTAGTTCACAGGTTTTTATAAGACATTTTTAATAAACTTTAATAGGTAAATACATAACTGTTTATTACTTTAGGGAAAATTCTCGATCGATGCAGATACCGGCGTCATAACCGTTGTGGATAAATTAGATCGCGAGACCAAAGATTTTTATATGCTGGTCATTGAGGCTTGGGACAATTATCAGTTTGGTTTTTTAGCAGGCGAAAGTCGAAATGCTTTTAAACATATATTGTAAGTCGTAATAATAACATTTTATTGGGTAGACTAAACTCTTTTCTACTTAGCATCAACATACTAGACGAAAATGACTCTCCTCCCGAAGTTACGTTACCTAGCGGCTGTGTGCTCATTACCGAGTATCATGATTTAAATGAAAATATTGCCACATTACGCGGCAAAGATCAGGATGATCCACATTTGCCAAACGGACAGTTAGAGTTCAAAATTACAAGAGGCAATAAAGAAGGTAGTTTGGTAGTTCAAAAGCTTAAATCAAGTATTTTTATGTTATACATTTTTCTTTAGGTCTATTTGAGCTGAAACAAGTAGATCCCTGGAACGCCTATATTTTTGCACGCACCACTTTGCGTAACAAACATGGCAACTATACGCTGGTCATAGTCACACGTGATCTGGGCGCCCCAATGAATGTGGTTACAAAGTCACTGGATATCTGCATATCGGACTTTAACGATCATGCACCCGTCTTTATATCGCCTTTACATAATACAACTATTCGCGTACCGGAAAATGCCACCGTTGGTTCGTTGATCATACAAGTCATGGCTCTGGACGATGATATTGGCATGAATGCCTTGGTGCGTTATCGACTCAAGCCCGATCCGCTAGGTAGTTTTAAACTCTTTGAGATAGATGCTGAAAGTGGACAGATATTTCTAAAGGAACAGCTTAATCGAGATAAACAAAAGATACACGAAGTAAGTAGGCAGTTTTTGGGTAAATATTCTTTATAAATCATAACTCTTCATAGATACGTGTAGAGGCTTACGATCAGGGTTTGCCCACATCTCTGAGCACCGATTTGGATTTGACAATATATATACGCAATGTCAATGAGTATGAACCACAATTTCTGGTTGAGGAAATTATGGTCAACTTTACAGGTAAGCGTTATTCTGACAATTACCTCAAAAGATCTAAGACTTATACACCTGCTCCGTTATAGAACATGTCGACCCTGGTGCTGAACGCGTCAAACTACCCGATACCATTGACAAAGATGAAGTAGATGAGCTGGACGATCCGCCCAGTGAAGTATGCTATTTCATTGTCAAGGGCAACGAGGAGGGTTACTTTAACTTGCATCCCGAAACGCATGTGCTCACTATAGAACGTGAGCTCGATCGTGAGTTGAAGGCGAATTATACGCTCTATGTTAGAGCTACAGAGCTATGCGACAACACGAACATAACCATGGACGTCGAGGCAACTCCATTCAATAGACGCATGGACATAGTTTCAGAGGAAAATCTAAAAACATCTGCATTAAACACAATAGGTCGCAGAAATGGAGGATTTTTAAGAAATAACGATCAATACGATCGTTATAAACATTCACGAAATCTTCGTTCGCTCTTATTCGACGATGCTGAAATACTTTCTGACAGCAGTCAATCGGAAAGCAACAGCATGGGCGCATCCGATGAGCTGCTCATGTCCGATAGCACAATTGTGCGCATACGCATACGTGTGCTCGATATTAATGACAATCCGCCGTGTTTTCGTACGAAGATTTTCACGGGTGGCATAACGACGAGCGCTGATTTTGGTGCCAAATTCATGCGAATTGAAGCCTTCGATTCGGATGAGGGGCCCAATGCGATAATCAACTATTATCAGGTGGGCGAAATCAGACAGACGTTATCGGAGGGTTTAGAGAATGTGCGAAAATCGCCGTTTCTAGTGGATCGAGAAACGGGTGATGTGCAGCTGAATTTTGATCCGCAAAAGGGTATGAAGGGCTATTTTGACTTTATGGTGCTTGCCAACGACTCGTTAGGCATGAAGGATGTGGCACATGTGTTCATCTATTTACTACGCGAGGATCAGAAAGTTCGTTTTGTTTTTCGACTGCAACCGGATGAATTAAGAGCAAAAATGGAATTATTCAGAGAGTAAGCATAATATAGACGAACATATTATAGTATTTAACAATTGACACTATATTGCAGCAAACTTAGCAATGTTACGAACTCCATCGTCAACATTGATGAGATCAGGGTGCATGAGAATAAAGATGGTTCTGTGGACAAAACCAAAACAGATCTTTATATGCATTTGGTGGAAAAGGAGGACAACTCAATCTACGAGGTTACCGAGGTGTTAAATCTTATCGATTCTCATGTTGAGTCTCTCGATGATCTCTTCAAAGAGTTAAATGTGCTGGATACACAGCCCGCAGAGGCACAGTTGTTACTAGCCGGTCCACCCAAGGGTCCCATATTTATTTGGTTGGTATTTGGAAATTTATTTTTGGCAACATTGCTGATTGTCACAGTGGCGTTGTGTACCTCACAGCGCAATGGTTACCGCCGGCAGTTGAGAGCGGCAAAAGTGAATATATTTCGTAAGTTTTTCAAGTGTCCAAGATTTATTAAATTCAAACTAAATTCTTAAACTCCTTAGGACACTCCTCGCTGTCCATGCACAATAACAGCACAGAGCCGACGGCACGTGTGCCGAACACGAACAAGCACAGCGTCGAAGGTTCGAATCCCATTTGGCTGAAAGGCTATGAGAATGAATGGTTTCGTAATGATGAAAACTCAAGGTATGCTATTATTAACTACCAAAGAACAAAATGTTAGAACAATTTAGGGCAGATTCATTATATGTTTAAGAATCTAATTTTCTCTGAGGCTAACATCCATGAAAGAAAGATTCGGGGAAAGAAAGACTCAAGGTAAATTAACCTAATGATATCTGTAGTTGGAAAAAAAAAATTCCTGGAGATGAATATCCCTGGAATAAAAAAAATTATGTTTACGGATGACTAAAGTGAATAGTGCATCCGTTTAAAATACCCAGAAGAACGTTATGCCCGTATGTCTGTTTAAACTACGATGAAAGGCAACAACAAGAGTTAAAATTATAAAACTTTAGATTAAATGTAAACCAACACTATTGTGATTCTTTTGTACATATACCTCATATAAAACTAGAAAGGAATAAAGCGCTATTTTTAATTTACCAGCGGTAGGAAATTTTAAAAGCTGACCTCCTTATGTTTATGATAAAACCTATATAAAATGAGTTTGCGCAACTTATTTCTTTTAATACGTAAACTCTGGCGGCCTCATGACTTTTTTATACGATTATGAATCTAATTATTTGAATTAAACCAACAATTTTATCATATTGATGAATTGTTTAAAAGGTTAAAGACAAATGAATAAATTCACAATATAAAAAAATTTACTATTTGTTTAAGGATTTAAGAGAAAAATTCATTATTGATCTAATTCTCAAAATTTAACCAAAAATTTCATCATATTAATGAATTGTTAATAATGTTGATGAACAACACTTAAATTCAATTCTAATATTAGATATTTGATAGTTGGTTAAAGTTTAATGAGAAAATTCCAATAATTAATTATTGTTTATTAATGAATTGTTCACAAAATTGATGAACAATTCATAAGTACTATTCATAAATATAAACAAGTACAATATAAGAAAATATGGAGTTAGTTTAAAGATAAAAATTAATTACTGGTCTATACTAAACGAACAATTACATTATTTATTTTTTTCACAAAGTTAATGAACAATTCATAAATAATATTAAAAATAGGAATTTTGGCACAATACAAATACACAACTAATCAAATCATCTAAATATAACTAATGATTTCGTTATATTATTAAAATGTTCGTAATCTTGATGAACAATTCATAAAAACTATTCATAAATGCAATATAAGAAATTTATTTGTTGGTTGAGGATTAATGAGAATACTAAGAGGATATTCATTATTTATCAAATTATGCACATTAATCCAACAATTTCATCATATTAATAAATTGTTCATAATATTGATGAACAATTCATAAATACTATTCATAAATATAACTCACACTATAAACAATTTATTAGTTAGTTGAATATTAATGAGAAACTTATTAATAAACTAATTATCAAAATATGAATGTACAAATTCATAAATGTGATGAACTAAATAATGTATTTCATTCATATATTTCAAACTATTTATTTTTCAGTCAAGCTGGTCAGGATTCTCTGGACGATAATTTTTTGGCCATAGGCACACAGAATATAAATGAGACGTTGAAGGGCACCGCAAAGCTATTTAATCAGACGACCAACGATTTAAATCGACATTTTAATGTCTACAATCATATCGATAAATTAACATATAATGCTCAGATATTAGCTAAGAAACTAGAGACTACTGAATTATAATTTTAAGCGATAAATTTAAGCAATGTATTATATAATTTGTATATAGCAATTTAAATAATAAATATTTTTAACAAAATAAAGAAATGTTATTTAAATTTTAAAATATGACAATTTTAACAAAAGTGCTAGTTAAAGTGACACTTAAAAGATTTAACTAAACTATTAAATAAAATAAATCTTTTTTTTAAGATTTCAATACATTGTTGGACGGACAGTTTCATTTTCTGAAACCAGAATTGAAATTCAAAAGCAATGGGAAATAAAATCAAAAATACGGAACAGTGTTTTAGACAACGATATTGAATTTTTAAATAACAATAGTTCTTGAGACGTTCCCTCAAGAACACATTATTTTTTAAATATACCGAGGGCTTATATTTTGACGAAAATGAGTTTTTGATGCTGAAATCTTCACTGATCACCGCTGCATCTATGGCATTAATTTAGAACCAAAAAATATTTCTATTACTATTATTTTTTCATTTTAATAATTTGTCCATCTACATGAATGATTTTTTATGAGTGCAATAGTATCTATCTACACGGATAGAAAAGATTTGTTTGAATATGTTTCAATGCAATTAAAACATTATACGAAATCACCATACATGTATTACGAATGAAGTGTAATTAAATTATTGTTCAGATGCCAATAACATATTACTATATGTAAACATGTTTTATATTCCCCCGCAGAAACGGTCAAACTTATCATAAATATGTTACAATACTAAGATAAAATTTTAATTACATTTGAATATACTATTTCTTGGCAGTTTACTTGGTTATAACTATGTGTAAACATTTTATATATTCCCCAGCAGAATCTGTCAAACTTATCATATATATTTTACAATACTAAGATACATTTTTAATTACATTTGAATATACTATTTCTTGGCAGTTTACTTGGTTATAACTATGTTTCAAGACAAACAGAAAATGCTATTCAAATCTAATAATAACGATGATCGCAACGCTCGTCTTCATTCGATTAGTTGTCGACTGGCGAAGTTGGCAACGTTGCGCAGCATTTTTACCTACACCATCTTTTGCCATCGTTTGAACATATTGATGTTTAAAAACAAACAAAAAAGAAATTGGATTTAAATAAGTGTATTCTTGCAACAATCTTCTTGTATACGAAGTTGGCACTCGTTGAGCAGAATTTTCTTTCTACGTCTCTTTTGTCGTCGTTTATAGTATGTATAGGGTCATTTTAAACATACTGATGTTTGAAAAAAAAACAAAAAAAATGAATTCAAATGTAAATCAAGGTATTCTTGCAGCTCTCTTCTTGTATACAAAGTTGACACTTGGTGATCGGCATTTTATGCGTACGTGACTTTTGTTGTTCGTTGAGAAAACGTGTTCGCGTCATTAATAATTTTGTTATTTGTAAATGAAATAAATATATAAATTGTGTTACAAAAAGTACCAATAGTAACAGAGTATAATATAGTGCAGTATATGATTTGTGAAACTAATGTGAAAAAAACCACAAATTAAAATCTGTGTTTCGATTTTCAAACAAAATTTGGCATGTTTTTTTACAAAAGCCTCCGTGAATTCCTTGCATACGCTATGTGCTGTACTGAGATCAACTGTAACTGTACCAAATATAAAGCGAGCCTGGATCGTCTGCTGGTGCAATTGTGCATTCATTAATGCTGTCACTTGTATTTGCAGTTTTAAACAAATTATTTATTTATGCATTTAAAAATTTGTATATGAATTAAATTATTATAAATTTCCACTGTGTTAAAGATTTTTAATAAAAATTAATAAAAAAAAAAAACATTTTATTTCTATTTTATTTTCAGGATTTTTTCCAAAAATATTTAAATATGTTTCTATGCAAACATACTACTTTTTGAACTGAAACAACTGATATGTTTTACTGGAAACATATTTATATTCAGGTCGTTCAAAATCATGTTTTATTTTGAACATATTTATGTTTCGATTCAAATATTTATTTTATTTGGATGTAGTAATTATTATGTTTCCATTAGCACATACTTCATTTTAAGGGACAACATTAAAATGTTTCCGTGATATTATAATGTAAGTCAGAGCTCATTACAACACTGTTCAAGTCTCAATACAACCCTGTTTACAAATGATTTATCAGTCAATTATATATTATGTTTACGTAAAATTCCAAACATACATGTTAATGCCTGCAAAATTATGTTTGGGAGAGCCCTTTTTTTTGGCAGCGTGTACATACAATTTTTGCTTTAAAGTTTATTATGACTATAAATACGATTCCTCTTAATCGTAATTTTATGAGTCAATTTCGCCATGTCATCCGTCGTCTCACAATCCTAACTCACAAAGGAACGACTCAATTTGAATGAAAAAGGATATGAAATCTTTGTGAAAACAATGAAATCGGCTAACGAAGGATGACGTCACATTTTCTCAATGGATATACAATATCATAGAAGCCATTGGAGCTAGTAAAATGAATTTTTCGTATATGGAAAACTTACTTTTCAATGATTTTTTCATAGCCTTTTATGAAGCCTTAGAGAACGAAACTTAAATTAAGCATGTACCGAGGAAATATAGCTTGAACAATGCCTTTATGATTTTTCTACACAAGATGTTTAGTGCTAATAATAGTTTGGCGCTACAGTCCTGTATAGAACTTCGGCCGAGCTCTCTCACCATTTTGAGCTGTGCGTGTTATATTTGTACTCAAAGTGGTGGGACCTACAGTTTATTGCCGAATCCGAACGACAGTTGAGAGCATTTCATAGGCAATGGTTTTACTCTCGTAGGTTTGCCATTTACTGACGCGGTATAGAAAAATGTTTCAATGAAAAGATGTTGTTAGCCCCAAGTTCAGGCTTGAACCGGGGACCTTTCGGCTCGCAGTCCAACGCACTAACCACTGAGCTACCGCGGCTGTTTGGTGCTACTTTTCAAGAAAGTTTTTAGATATGTTAAGGATTCGGGTAAATACCTTCATATCCTCCGAAATAGGACATTATCTTAAATATTTAGGATAACACTAATTTTAAAATAGCGATAAAAGAGTTATCTGTTTTTTTTTTTTTTATTTTAATCTATAAAAACCGTCGGGTTAGATTATGGAATATGAAGACTTTTAACCATCATATACCTCGTGAATCGAAAATGGTAGGACAAAAATTAGTCGGTTAATTTTGTTTAGGTTACACCAGGATATAAAAAAAATTAACAAATCGCTGATTCCAAGAATATTTTCTGATCTATCTCCACTACAATATTGTGCAATATGCTCTATGTTTTCGTTTTTTCATAGACATTAATAATATTTGAATAGCAATAATCTCTATCTATTGCTGAATTTTTTTAATTGAATCATAATTTTTATTTAATATTGTAAAACAAAATATTGATCACTACTTTTACGGTTTGCGATTTAATCAGTTTTTTCGCTCCCCTGTAAAAACTGTGTTTTTATAGACTAGATAGATTGAATATAAGCCATCGATACTTTCTATCAAATTTCATATAATAATTTGTAAACAATTTGGAATTCGATTTCTCAAACTTTAAGTCAAAGCAATCGAATGGTATTCAAATGAAAAGTCAATTTTCGTACTGATAAATTTATTTTAAAAACGTTTGTTGACATATTTTATATGAAATTCAATCGAAAGTTGGAACAGTTGAATTATTCTGAAATTCACTTTCAAAACACAATAATCGAATTGCATTTGTTGCAAAGAGTTGAAACGTTTTAAATTCAACTGAAAACTTTTATTTTTGTTTTATTGATAAATCTTCATGCCGAAAGTGTAAAATACAACTTCGATCAAATTGAAATTTGAAACATGCCGAATTAGACCAAAAATGTGAAGCATCCCGAAATATTCTAAAAATATCCTAAATAAAACCAAAATTACAAATTTTTGCACAAATAAAAAGAAATTTGTTTGTTTTTGTATTTCTAAAAATATTCTTATTCTTCTTTTTCAGAGTTAACATATTTTTGTTTTTTTATTTGTTATAATTCTTACTGTTTGTAGCTATTACAAAATAATCACAAATGCATAACTTACTAAAAAGAAATAAAATAAAACCCAACTACAAAAGAATTATGTTAGAGTTCATATAAAAATGTTTAATATAGCAATGAAATCAATGAAAAACAAATAACATTTAATTTTTAAAAAATTATTATAATAAATTTTGAAAATATTCTAAAAAAAGGTTTATTTGTTCGCACTACTTAAAAAAATAGGTTTTCTTTTTGTTATCACTAAACTAAACAGTTTTTAATTTATTATATAAGTAGCTAATGTGTTATACAGTTCATAGATGTAAATAATAGTGGTAATAATTATAATTATGTTAAATCATATTTAGGCGCAATAAGAAAAATAATAAAATAAGAACTAATAACGCGGCTTAACGGCTAGCTAGCTAGGCAGCTCTACTAAACTAAACAATTTATATTAACTTCACACTAACACTAAATAATAAAAATAATAGTAATTATTATATAATTTATATAAAAAAAAGAAGAAAAACTTCATCATTAATTAGTGTGTGTGTGTGTGAGTTATTTTAGCAGTTGTTGATAATACTAAAAAGTGTCACAAGTAAATGAGTGATTTTTATTTTGTCTAGCATTCAGTTGAGCGTATGAGAGAATTTTATTAGCAGCTAAAAATGATAATATATATATATAAAATAATTCTAAAAATGTATGAAATTTTCTAAAATTAGCCTTTTAATGAACACTAAAAAAAAGCATTTAACAAATTCATTTAAAACAAAATTAAATGTATAAAAAAAGGTTGCTTAAATTTTAATTGGTTTTTAAAAATTACATAATTAATTATTATTTAAATAAAATAGAATAATAATACGTATCATCTTTTTGTGTTTATTTTCAAAACAATCCCTTGTACATGTTTTTGTTTTTTTTTTCTTCTTTTTTAAATGATTTTTTTTTTTGTTATTTTTGTTATTTTTTAACATTTACTTTTGCGTGTTTTAATTTGCAGTTGCTTGAGTTCATATTTAATTAGATTATAATAAACAGAAACAGTTATTTTGTTTTAAGTGCATTTCTTTCAGTTTAATGCACTGTGTAACTTCCTTTAATTATATATTTTAAATATACGATTCCTTTTTTTTTTAGTTATTTTTAATTATTTCAAATAAATTACAATTTACGCTTACGACAACAAATTAATGAATTAATGTTTTAATTAATTGTTGTTTTTGTATACAGTATATAATTCATTATATACTAAATAATAAATACAAAAATATTTATGATTTTTTTTCTTTGTTTTCGAATATTATAGAAATGTTTTAAATAAATTAAATTTTTTAAAAAATTAAAATTAAATACAAACATTTTATGTATTAAATGCCGAATCTATTGTAAACTTTAGTTAAAAAAAAAATCATAATTTACTCATTTAACAATATTTCCATGGTGATCGATTTGAACACGTTCGCTCGCTCTACGTCTGCACTAAGCCGTGACGCATGTCCATTAGGGATGTGCCGCCAACACCACCACCACCGCCGCTGTTGCTGCCACCCTCTGCAAATAATGTTGCTGTATCGATGCCCGATGTATCTGGCGAGTGCAGCACAGATGAGACAATCATTTTACTGCAAATGTCGTCGCTGTCGTCCAGCATGTTGTCGTGCACGTCAAGGAAGTCGCCAAGGAAATCGGACTCGGAGCCCATCGTTTGCTGCAGCGACTTCAAGTGTTTGTCTGCCATTTCCAGCGCACGATCCACTTCGTCGCGTTCATCTTGACGCACTGTAAAGCAATACAATAGAAATAAATAAAAATACATTCGACGAAGCACTTTTTGAAACATAGATATTAAAGTATTTGCTCACCAAACCAAAAAATTACTGCATTGAAAATAAAAATGTCTTTTAAATAAATAGGTATTTGTTTTTATAGCTTTTCATTTTTGCATGGAGAACTTACACATATTTACTGCATTTATGTACAAATATTTACTACATTTGTATTCAAAATTACTACATTTTGTATTTTTTTTTAAACCTTTAGAAATATGTAGAAAATATACATTTGGAATTACATTTTGTATTTATTCGATAAACATATTTTATTTGTTCAGAAAAAATTGTTTTTTTTAGCAAAAACATTTACAACGCACACAATTAATTTAATTTCTAAGAATTTTTAGTTTCGTATTATTATTTCATTGAATAGACGACTTTCCGCAATATTTTGAAAACTAATTTTTAATACATATTGTATTAAAATTAAATGAAATAAATACAAATGCATTTAAAATAATAACGACATCTCCAAACAAATACATAAATGTAGAAAATGTTACTACATTTGTTTTTTCTATAAATAGGTCACTGTAACCTAGTTGCAAATGAAAATGCGTAAAATGCGGAGTTTAATTGTAACCATATATATATATTTTTTTTTATTATCAACGAAGTTTCAGTTTTGGTTTCACATTTCTCATTTTGTGAACTTGACTAATACAATTATTTGTGATTTGCTTTCTAATTTATTCAAATTTTATTGAGAATGATCTCGTATGAATCACTAGTTATGTTGACTAACGAGAGTTTTGAAATCTTTTTCCTAGCATCACAAATTGAGAAAAAAATATCTCGTTTTGGAATCTCATCACGACTACCGAAGAAAATCTCGATACGATGATACGAAATCTCGTTTGCATAGTTTATATAATAACGACGATCGATATTTTGTATATCTCATCTCTTTCTCAAATCTGCATCACTAATGAGATAAGGATGATTCTAAAACGAGAAATTTGTACTCAAATTTGTGGGACCTACAGTTTATTGCCGAATCCGAACGGCGGGTGAGAGCTTTTCATATTCAATGTTTTACTCTCGTAGGTTTGTTATTTACTGCCTAGAGGTAGCGTCGCATAGAAAAATGTTTTCTATTAAAAAAATGTTGGCAATCGCTGGAGATCGAACCGCGGACCTTTCGGCTCGTAGTCGAACGCACCAGCGACTTTTCGTTTGTGGTCCAACGCACTATCCAGACGAGCTACCGACGCTACTATTGATATATTTAAAGTTAACTACGGGATCAATATAAATTGTATATGTAAGCATTTTATGTTACAATTGCCGAATTGGGATTACTTGCGCGGTTTCTTCAAATAGACAGAAGTTGTTCTTCAATATGTTATTTAATTCATACAATTTATTACAGGTAGAAACTCTATCTAAATTTTAACTGTTCAAAATTGCTAAATTATTGAATTTATCAACTAATAAAATTAAAAATTCAAGCAGTTTATTTAAATTCATAAATACGCACCAGCAGTAAAGAGTTCATTAAATGCATCCACGGGCAATGTACTTAATACATTCGCCAAATCGTGCTCCTCCAGCAGGCGAGTGTCGCCCAAAGGAATTTCTGTAAATTAAAATTACATAAGTTTAATCAAGTTACAAATGTTATAACAACAAAATGAATAAATAAAAAATGTTGAAACAATTAAATGAATAACTTAAAAATGATGAAATGCATAAAGGCTAAAATAATAATTTCATAAATCCATAAATAATAAAGGGTTTTTCAATAGGAGCCCTACAAAAGTTTTTTCAAGGGTTTTTCAACAGGAACGCTACAAATGTAGAGCGACAGGGACAGCAAACGACGCCATATTTCTTGCCGCTCTTTTGACATTTCTTTTTAGTAGGGTTTGCCATTTCATGATGGAAGGATATACGAGCCAACAACGAGTCGAAATTATTAAAATTTACTACCGAAATTCGAATTCGTATATCTTTCCATCATGAAATGGCAAAACTTACTGAAGAGAAATGTCAAAAGAGCGGCAAGAAATATGGCGTCGTTTGCTGTCACTGTCGCTCTACTTTTATAGCGTTCCTGTTGAAAAATAATTTAATAAAAAAATGGATAAAGGTTATAAGTTTATAAAAGAATAAATTAATAATATAAATATAAAATAATATAAATTAATAATAGAATAAATTAATAAAAGACAAAGACTAAAAGAATAATTTAAGGCTGAATAAAAAAAATAAAACAATATATTAATAAAATAATAAATGAATTATAGTATAAATTTAGAAAAGAATAAATTAATAGAATTTATTAATAAAATATTTAATTAATAAAATAATTAATTAATAAAATAATTAATTAATAAAAGAATAAATTAATAAATAAAAAGAGAATAAATTCAGAAAGGTATAAATTAATAAGAGAATAAATTAATAGAATAATAATTTAGAAAAAGAATAAATTAATAAAAGAATAAATTAATAAACGAATCAAAGAATACATTAATAAAAGCATAAATTTATAAATGCATAAATTTATAAATGTATCAATTAATAAAATTTATTTTCAAATATGTAACAAATGAAGAATTGAAAAATAGCATTAATTTTGCAAATGTTTAAATGAATAAAACATGTAAACAGATTAATCATATTTTACTCACCAACATCATGCGGCCCTCCCGCCATCAGTTCAGTCTCGCTTAGGCCACCCACGCCCGTATCCTCCGAGCTAGCGTACGCCGAGCTATTCTCACAGATGCTCAGCATGTCTTGCGTGAGAATCTCATCGGCCGATGGCGGCATCGACGACGACAATGCCGATGAGAAATCTGTATGCGATGTGTTGCTATTGTTGTTGTTGGTTTCATTGGCAATCATGGCATATTGTGCGACGATCTGATTAAACTCATGCTGAACTGCAGCAGCAGAGCCAACGTTGCCCGTGCCAATGCCAGCAGCAACATTGTCGCCCATGTGCAACATGCGATTAAAGCTATGCAACTGATGTTGCTGCTGTTTGTACTGTTGCTGCTGCTGCTGTTGTTGAAAATGTTGCTGTGTCTGATGCAGGTGATGTTGTTGCGACAAATGTTGCTGCGATTGCTGATGATGTCGCACGCCGTTGCCGCCACTAAGTGGCGCCAGCGCGGGCGGTGCCAATGAAACATTCGGCTTGGCATTGATGACAATACCGCTGTTTGCATAGAATACTGGATGCGAGTGAGAGGAGGAATGCGAATTGCTGGCAATCGATTCCAAGGAAGTGTTGCTACTTTTGCGCTGTTTAACAGCGGACAAAGGCGGCGGCGGCGTTGCGTTTGTAGGAGTAGCAGTTGTTATAGCTGCAACGCCGGCGGTGGATTTTTTGTAGCGTTTCTGTGGACGTCCAACGGGTTTAATGGCCACCGAAGATTTGCGTTTATTGCGAGGCGGCTTAGTGCATGTCGCGGCCGCGTTGACAGGCGCAACAACAGTATTATTATTGTTGTTGTTTTTCTTGTAAATATAGGTTGTACGCGAGTGTTGCTGCTGTTGCCGTTGTTGTTGCTGTTGGTTTTGGCGCCGATATTCTTCATCATATGCGGTGGCCAATGCGCTGTTTACGGTCATGTGGCCGCTGTCACCATCGACTGTGTGGGTGGCGAAGAATTTACGCGGCCGCTGCTCGTGCCAGATGCGATTATAATCGTCACGCTTGCGTGCATGCTCGGCGCACAGCGGCATATCGTGCACAATATCAAAGACGGGTATGCGACACTGCGAGTTGTCTGCAAACTTGGCGGTGCAGGCGTGGAACAGCTGCTGCTCGGCGTCGTAGCCAATGTGCGCATAGCAGTGCGTTGTCAGTGGCAGTGCCGGGTTGCTACAGTTGGCGCGCTGACAGCCGCTGCTACTGTGACTGCAATAGAAAGAAAAAGTAGTACAAAAGATATAGATTAAATTTTATTAAAAATAACCCATCAAATACGTACTCTTCATCCACATGCTGTTCGTACTTGCGCAGCAGCCGATCAACGCACAACAAGCGGCGCCTTGCAAGCTGCAGCGGCTGCAGCAAAAGCTGTTGCGTCGCCAGATGCAGCTGTATAGCCTGACGACGCAGCATTTTTTTGTGCTGCACAATGCGTTCTTCGCGTCCCACATTTGGCGACAGCACAGACACACAAGTGGGCGACGCAATATTGTTGTCGCCGTCTTCATCTGCGACGCCACACAACAAACGGGCCGTCGTCGACGTCTGCAATTCATAGACGCCAAGCCAGTGACGCTGTAGACAATATGCAGGCGGCGCAAACTCCGCATCCGTTGCCGCGTCAAAATCGCCTTTGGGCGGGCAAGTGACAACGGCGTAAGCATTTGCAGGCGCATCCAGCTGCTTGTAGGCGGCATTCGTTGCGGTGCGACGACATTTTTTGGCGGTTTTGCGCGTTTGCAAACATTTTGCGGGTGTTGCGAGAAGCTTTGAGGCGACAGCTGCTGCTGGTGTAACGGCTGCGCTGGAAGACGACTTTAACGTGGTGACTTGTGAAGGAAGCAGCAATTGCTGTGTGGCAAAAGCTTTAGCAGCGTTTGGTTGTTGTTTATGCTGCTGTTGGGTTTGCTGTGCAAGGACTGCCTCCGTCTGTGGCTTCAACTTCCTGCTGCCGTTGCTATTGTTGCTCAATTTGCCGGCAATTGGTGTCGTAACCTGCTGCGGTTTACGGTAAATAACATTGACTGGAATCTCATTCAAGTCATTGTCGGAATGTGGCTGCAGCGAGGCGCCGTTTGTTGCCGATTCGCGGGGCGTTGTTGCTGCTGATGTCGCCGTAAGCGCCGCTGTCGCCGCCTGCTTCTCTCTTTGAGTTGCAGCAGGTTTACGTATGCAGCCGACTTTCTGCAGATGCTGCGCAAATGTGGTATGATGGAAATTCGATGGTGGCAATGTCGCCGATGCGATGGCGGTTAACGGCGGCGAGACAGAAACAACAGTAGCAGCTGCAACAGCAGAGGGTGTAATGAGTGCAGGTGTGGGTGGTGTTGGTGAAGGCAGCGAAGCCGGCGAGGTGGGCGGACTGACTACTGTATCCAAAAGTAACGGTGTTTGCCAAAGCGAAGGTGTAGGCAGCAACGTTTGCTTAAAAAAAATCGGCTGCTGTTGATGTTGCTGCTGTTGTTGATGTTGCTGCTGCTGTTGATGTTGTTGCCGCACATTACAAACATTGGCCGCTTTCTTAAAATGCTGCTGCTGCTGCTGCATTTGTTGCTGTTGTTGTTTTTGCAGTGGCTGCTGCGTGTGTTGAGATTGCGTAACATTTTTAAAATTCGTTGTTGTTGTTGTTGCTGTCGCTGCTGTATTTGTAGAAAAAGCAACAACATGCGCTAAAGACGCCTGCGTCTTTGTTGCGTAGCCATTTAATTGTGCGAGCGGCAACTTTTTATTTTCTGTTGTAGCTGCTGCTGTTGTATTGTGTGTCGTTGTGTCTACAAATTTAGCTCTGGATTTCTACGGTTTAATATAAAACAGTTGAATTAGTAAAATACATATAAAATAAAAGGTGTAATGAGCCACTTACCTGTATGTTGAATAGTATGGGCGGCGTTGTCAGCGCTGTCTCTGTGAATACGTAGGGATCTTCGCGTGTACGGAGCTTGGTGTTTGTTGTTATAAGTCTGGCTGCTTGCTGACATGACATGTCCAAAAACGACAATATGCTGTTTTATATGGTTTTTCTTTTGTTTTATTCAATTTTTTTTTATATTTTAATGCAGTTTTTGTTTATGCTTCTTTGGTTAAGTGTTCGCTTCAGACGCATGAATCTAATATTTAGAGCAACTGCAAAAAAAAAAAAATTATTAATATAAAAAAAGTAATGATCGTCGTTGCAGAAAGTAAAGAAGATATTCGACATTTTTTTCAAGATGTTATTTTGTTAATATTGTTATATATAGGTCAATAGCTGATTAATGAGGTCATTATTATTGTCAGGAAGTGGAAAATTAAATTAAATATTACTTGCTAGATGTATATACTTCAATAAATAGACCTATTCTACTATATGAAATACTTGTCTGATGGAAGATACTGAAAACTAAGTGCATGCCTAAGAGACTAGAAGAATTTCAAATGCTCACCAGCATTGACATTACGAAAGATTTAAGAACCATATCCAATGAATATTCTATAGAATGCATCCAACTCTAAATTTGGAAAAATGACACATTGAATTGGTAATAGTCGAAAAGGAGGGACATGCTAAACATTTTTTATTCGTTCATCAAGATATATTTATAAAAATTGGAAATATTGGAGATCATTGTAGCGATGCGTGTCTTATTCTGCATTTATTCTGCATTGTGACGCGAAATTCCTCAAAATTATCTCAGAATTATCTTCGTTTTATTACAAAGAATAGATTTTTTCTCTCAGATACTCGAATACTTTTTCGAAAGAAATCCCTAGTTTAGTTCAGGAATCCGATGGAAATAATGTGTTCTCCCGACTATATAATGAAAAGGTAATGTTAAATTTAATACGTAACATTTATTTTCCGTCATTCTATTTAAGGTTACCGCTTTTTTTAACAACGACTATAATTTTTAACTTTATATGACTTCATGATAGTTTGATAGTTAAAAAAAAATACTTCGGAGCCAGGAATACATTGTGTACTAAGTTATGGTATCTTCCAATAAAATTAGTTGCTTTTCGATGACTTGGACCTTCATTTTTTATATTTTAATGAGGGATTGTTCGACAATGCTTTTTCCGACCTATTTATATTGCTTAATTAACGTATTTTATTTTTAAAATTAAATTTTAATATTTTTGCGGACATAATAAAATTATTACATACAAAATTATTGTTCATTTAAAATATCCCATCAAACATTTTGAGTCTTTTAAGACTCCTAAATGTGTCATATTTATGAGTGTTACCCTCATATATGAGCACTTAAAAGAGTCCAAAAACCCTCATATTTTAGACTCTTTTATTACAACTAAAACACTCATATTTGAGCACTAAAAAGTGAACAAGAGGGCACCGTTTTATGGGCGCAAAAATCATCATATTTCTGACACTGTTATAACACATAAAACACTCATATTTGAGCACTAAAAAGTGCATAATAGTGCACCATTTTATGAGCCCAAAAATTCTCATATTTCTGACACTTTTATTACTCCTAAAACACTCATATTAGGGCTCTAAAAAGAGCCCAAAAAGGCTCCCAACCCCTGGGTAGAGGGCACCATTTTATGAGCCGAAAAACCCTCACATTTCAGACACTTTTATTATAGTACATGTTCATGTTTATCTTAGTCCAGACATCCGTGAGAAAATGCATTCATTTCAAAAAATCCATTAAATATGTAGGTTTGTCTGTTTAATTTACACTAACATTTTATTATTTTTCATTTGATTTCAAATTCAAAACGAATACAAGTTTATCAATTTTATTTAAACAGTAGGCTCCTAATGCCAGCATAAATAAGATACTTTTATGACTCCGTTTTCTGCGTGCTCCTAAAATACTCTTAAATTTGATAATTTTATGAGTTTAATTTGAGGGGGCTCCTAAAACGCACATGAATGAGACTCTTATATGAGTCAAATTTTGGTGCGTTCCTAAAACATTCTAAAATATAGAACTTTTATGAGTCTATTTTCTGAGCGCTCAAAAACAATTTTATTTTTGATGCTTTTAAACCTGTTGATGCTTTTATAGCTTTAAATAACTCCTAAATATGAATATTTTATGAGTAATATTTTTAAGAGTCATTTTTCTGAGGGCTCAGAAAACACTCAAAAATTGGTCTCCTTTATGACTCCAATTTCAGATCGCTCCTAAATTGCTTAATGGGATATAAATTTGTAATTATTATTAAAGTGATAATTTTTTTTCCTCTTCCAATAATAGCATTTTGAGTTTAAAGGGGACGCCTAGCCTGAAACACTTTCAACCCCATCGACCAGGATAGAATGGTATGTCCGAAACATATGTTTAAAAAATATATTTGGGCTCACGACTTTTGGGCGTGTTTATTTTGATGTGTTCACCATTTAACATTTTTGATATAAAACATATTGACAATATTTTCCTGCAAGTAATCGCCATGTTCGGAAACTTTATCAAACAAATTTTAACATAAGAGCAACATTTTAGTGACCCTATTTTGTCCGTAGCTGACATTGACAGTTTTGCGAAAAGTTTATAATAAAGAGAGAAGCTACGATATTAGGGAAGAATAACTGTGCCAAAATCGGACGTATTTAAAAATGTTTCATTATTATACCTAAAGGTTAGATCACATGAGAAATTTTAAAGTAGGTGTAATTATGATAGTTAGGATTATCAAAATTATGGTCGGTCTAAGCCGACTATAAATACCCTACACATATGTGTGGTTACCATCCGAATTTCGATTTTTTTTTTGTGAACCACAAGTCTTTTCGCCGGAAAACATTATTATCATGTATTTGAGCATGATATCAATATATATTTGACCAAAAAAGTTTACCTAAGCACGTATACATAAAAATTGATCTTTATATGTACATTTTATATGAGGTATTTGAACATAAGTGGTCGGATCATAGGTCACTATGGACCGATCTCATACAGCGTAGATATATTAGTAATCTAAGTTATAAGTTTCATTTATCTAGCTCTTCAATTTTAAAAGTAGTATGGATTTCAACAGACAGACAGACAGACGGACATCGCTAAATCGACTCAGGACATGCTAATCAAGAATATATATACTTTTCCATACCGGAGATGCTTCCTTCAGGGTGTTACAAACGGCGTACCAAACTGAATATACCCTTTCACTCTTAGTGTAGGGTATAAAAATCAAAACGGTTGTGTTGGGCATAGTTTTTGATATAAAAATCCAAATCTTGTACAGCAAAAAACACATTAAATGCATTTAAAATTGCAATACGACTTCAAACGTAAGTGGAAATGTCCTCAAGACTTTGCGACGGTCTCCTCTAAGAACTTTTTCATTTACAATATTTTGTATAATAATAAAAAATCACATGATATAAAAAGTAAAATATTGAACAATATTATTTGAAATAGAAAACTTGTTTTTGTTTAAAGTAATATTAAAAAAAAAAACTTTATTTAAATCAATTAGCAATGAGTAGCGTTGATTGCATGTGCCGCAAAATAACAATAAATCAATTAA
Source organism: Dryomyza anilis (assembly GCA_951804985.1). NCBI lineage: Eukaryota > Metazoa > Arthropoda > Insecta > Diptera > Dryomyzidae > Dryomyza > Dryomyza anilis. The sequence continues at coordinate 69,731,097 of OX638132.1, forward strand.
ACATTTTTTCTTTTCATATACAGAAACTCATTAATAAATAAAATACAGAATGGAAATGCACTCAATTGTTGTATGTATCGTCGTATGTATTGTGTTGTTTATATTTATTCACATTTGTTTTAGTTCATATCTTGTGTTTCTTCGTTTCTGTTTTCTTTGACGCATTCATTATCGCCGCTGTGGGCTGACGAACGCACGGACGGACCAAGCGTTATGTTTTTTATACTCACTCAACGCTTTGCACGCTATCCATACTCTATTAAAAAATATAAGAAAAAAAATCATAAACAATTATTTATTTGTTCGCGTTCTCATTTCAAAGATTTCCTTTTGTTAAATGTTACATTATATGTTACATACTATGCAAACAGTCGCTTGCATTTGCTTAAAATGCGACAGAGTTGTAGGCTCCAAGTCGACTCAATGCATGACTCAGTCTATTAATTAAATTAGTGCATTATTTTTTTTTTTTTTTAATTTTACAGATATTTTTCAAATATCCAAATCTTTGTATCGATCTTTGGCCCAAAGTTTACGACAGTCGTCAACGCCTCTGCATCATGGTCCCAATGCAAATCGGGCCAATGATCTCAAGGCGAAAATGCGCGAATTTCACTCGAACATTCAATATAAAATAAATAAACACTTATTAGTGTTTTGGGCGCTGGCACAGATTGTACGAGTGGTTTTTAAATTTTGAATTATATAAAATGTTGTTTCACTTAACAACGGCTAAATAAAAAATAATATATGAAATGCTTTCATAAATTGAAAAAGTGAAAAATTCAAATAATTGTTTTATGAAACAAAAAACCTTTGTTTATGAAGGTTTTATATGACAAAAAAAATGTTAATTAACTGAATTGTACTGATACGACAATTATGCGTTACCAAAAAATGCGTAAAACTAGTCTTTGCTAATCGTGGACCTTGAGCAATAGCTTAATACAAGCATTAAGTTCAAGTCATGATGACCTTAAGTCTTTGGATGTCTGCAAATTATGTTGTAAGGCATTTTAAAGTAGGCCTAGAGCTCATAACAATTAATTATTTATATAATACCTAATGCACAGTAAAACAAATTATTGATATTGTACAGTAAAAATTAACCCTACTTCACAAATTAGGTCAAAATGACCCAATTTTATGGAAAATCACGATTTTAGGTATTTCAAACAAATTCGCATTGAGTGTATAAAAAATATATTTATTGTTCTTGTTTTTATTGTTTTTTTGTTAAAAAACGATGTTTTCATATCCAATTACATATTGATGGTAATAAGTGGGTCAAATTGACCCAATTTGAATAAAAGGGGTATGTTTGCAATTTGTACATACCCTGCAGTGTAAAGGAATAGGTAAATACAAGTATTAATCTAGTTCTCCGTAGACACTCAACTAGCCCGAATTTTACACCATTTTCATACAATGGAACTGTAATTTTTTCAATGATCATGTCCTACGTTGTGTCAATTGTCCCCTCTTGCATTACATTTAAGTAGATTTTAAACTAGTTTCTTTTAACCAGTCTATATACTAATTTTTTACAATCAGTCTATAAACTAATTCATTTGATCCTACTTTAAACTGGTTACTATTTAACAGTTGGAACACTAGAGCATTAAGCAATACGACGAAAATTGATATAGTCAAGCTCATCAATATCTAACGCTATTGATGTTTAGGTCATGTGGGACGAATGGATTAAATTTCACCAGTCAATAAATGTCTTGAAATGAGACTTGATGGTGGACAGCGTAAGAATAGCGACTGGCGTGGCTTTTTATCAAGGCACGGTTGTAAGGGCCTTTCAAATATTTAACAAATGTCTTTCAAATGGATTATTTGTTAAATTTTATGAGTCCATGGCGGAAAAAAATAATACAAATCACCACAAAATTAAAAAAGAAAAATGTTTTCAACAAAAAAAAAAATAAATGAAATATAATTTGTATTTCAAAATTTATTTTGTTTTTCACAATTTTGACACGTTCCTCTACGAAACAATTTTTTTCTCTGCATCCATTCTAACTAACGATTCTAGTTAACGATCTGGAAACATGCTAACTAATATAAATACTACATATTTATGCTACTAGTTTAGATTTCACTGCAGGGGAATGGTTAACCAACATTTTATGAATAACAGTTTAAGTATTAAATACGTTCCGATTCCAGTACCGGTTCCACACATTTTTAATAACTATTCAAGTTCCAAAAATCTAAACGGTTCCGGTATTATTTTTCACGTTTCGCCTGCTTATTCATGTCGTCGGGCTCGTGCTGTTGCTTGTCACCTAACGACGTGACCGTCGTTAGGTGACAGGCACGCGCCCATCTCTAGTCTTAATATTTAAAATAATGCAATAGAGTTTGTCATAGATTATTCAAAACTAAACTAAATATATAAATCAGCCTTATCGTGAATAAAATTCCACAGGGAATTTTTAACCTTGGTGGAAAATAGGAATCGTGAACAATATTCGAAAAGGGATAAAATGTTTCCCTAAAAAAACTACGTATCATGAACAACATTTTGGAGGAAAAATTACCCCTGTTTCGCCGAAAAAATTCCGCCACTTTTTCATCGGGGAAAAGAATTAATTAAAAACAAAACACACTTTAATAATTATACTTTTATTTATATCGTGAACAATATGCGAAAAGGGATAAAATGTTTCCCTAAAAAAACTAGGTATCATGAACAACATTTTGGAGGAAAAATTATCCCTGTTTCGCCGAAAAAATTCCGCCACTTTTTCATCGGGAAAAAGAATTAATTAAAAACAACACATTTTAATTAACTATACTTTTATTTATAATATGTAAATAAATATCTATGGATAGCATCAAAATTATTTAAATAAAATTATTTATATATTTCTGCACAAATAAATTACAGATATATTCAACCACTGCAAAAACTTCACCGGATGGGGAATATATTCATTTTTTTTTAACTCTTGAAAAATGAACGCAATCTAATCACAACATTTTCTTAAATGAAAAACTACAATTAAAAGTAATTTTTTATACTTTTAATTGCAGTTTAACATAATTTTAACTTCAATATTTATTTTCACAACACAACGCAATTTTATCCAACAACACTGTTTGACATTTGGCAAAACAGCTGATTTAGCGTTGCCTGATGTTCAGTTCTAATTGCAAATTAAACTTTTATTGAGTTAAAAAAAATGTAAAATTTGTGCATAAAAGTATAGTTAACTGCAAATAATAAAGATCTGTATACATATTTTATATCTGAACTATTATTTTACAACTTTATTATCTGAAATGATAAAGATAACCAAAAAAAACGCATTAAAAAAATCTGGCCATATTGTAAAACTGCATTCGAATTTCGAACATAATTCCGGAGAAATTGCTGTTCCTGGGAGATTGACGATACCAAAAAATTTACCTGGGAACAAAAAATTCCAAGGGAATAGAATATTCCCCCAAGTCTTCACGATAAGGCTGAATATGTCATCTGAACATAAGTCCAATTGAAATTTATCAGCTTATTGCATTTTTTTTAAACTTCCAAGTAAAGAAGTTTATTCCTTCGAACTTTCAATTCTTGTACGCCTAGGCTGCTGGGTATTAATAATGTGCCGGATCGAACGATCGGTGGGCTTAAAAATTACCATATTTCTACAGATACCACAGCTTGATACTCCTCAGGGGGGTGCGGTATACACAAATATAAAAAATAACATTTGATTTTGTTTTGCATATATTTTTTTTATTGCAAAATTCAGAAAGCGTGACTGACAACAAGTTTGTTTTGTTATAGAATACAAATCATATAGCTAAAAAATACAAGAAGCCATAATTTTATATGGATACATCTAGTTTTTAAGGCTACAAACACTCTTTATATAGTAAATACAATGTATGTGCGTAAAATATTCAATTCGTTCAATGAACTGCTCAAATATATGCTACAAATTAACCCTTTTACTGAAATCTTAAGATGTTTAATTACATATTTGTTATATTTCTTATATAGGGATGTATTTTGAGTTTTTTTTTTAATTTTTAATATGACTTGTTGCTCGATTTATTCCATATTATCTGGAATAATGGTATACATGAAGAGCTGGGTTATCCACTCCAATCCCAATTGAGGCTTTAATTATTAAGATTTTTATGAGCTTATGGTTGTACCGAAGGTATTATACATGAAGAAGAAAGTGAAATGATTTGTTTTTTTTTTTATTTTCGTTTGAGAAACGATGACGAACTAAAGTGAAATAAGAAACATTATCGATTGTGTTTGAAATATATCTCTTAAACATTAAATCAAACCAATCACAAAAATCTGGAATAATCAGTGTCGAAGTTACTCCAAACGAATTATCAATCTGACAGTCACACGATTCGTTTATTGTGAGAAAACAGTAAATTTCAATTAGATTTATTGCTATTCTAGAATTGATTTTCAATACAAAAAAGTTTTCTATCTAAATTCTATCTAAACATCGATGAAACGAATTAGATTTTTGTTTTCAAATATCTTAATACCAATCGAAAATGAATTTAAAATATCTAACATTCAAACGAAATGAAATGTGTCTTTTTCAGTGTTCCAGAAATCGAAAGTTCAATATCGATTGCATTCTTGTTTTAATTATTGAATTGGTACGAAAGTGAATTTGTGAACATACCCGGTTAAGTTTTATAGCTTGCTGTCTGTCTCGTAACTCTAAAAACAACCTTTTAATATAGTTGTTAGTAGAGTTAATACTAATATAAACTAATCATAAAACTACAAAAATTAGCGTCCGGCGGCGCTTTGAGGTTTTGTGTAAATGAACAATGTCTAAATTATAATGGAGCACATAACAATTCCGCAACATAAATCAAGGAAACGCAATGGTTAACATGGTAACTGAAGACAAACAGAACGACAGATGTATGCTTAAACGGACAGACAGACAACCAGCCAGACAACACAGACAGATGAATGGATAGACAGACAGACGAATGAACGTACGAACGGATGAACAAACGAACAGAGGAAGAGGCAAATGTGCAAAGTTGCGCAAAGCAAAATCTCTGATGATGAGGTTGTTTGAGTGACTGGTTGGATGGTTAGTTGGTTTGATAGTTGGTTGAATGATTGGTTTGTTAGTCGACTGACTGACTGCCGGACAAACTGACTCGACCGGGGCTGTTAGAAAACAAAAGAAGTTTTGGCTTTTATGACGACGACGTCGATGAAAAAAACCACAATTCTGCCAGCGACTGTTTGTTGAACTTTGTTGTATGCGCTATGCTGTGTTGCTTCGTTGTTTTTGATGTTTCCACAATTGTCTCGTTCGCGATTGAGTTCGTTCGCGCAAAAGAAGAGCCAGAAAGAGCAACGAGAAGGCCGTAGAATAAACAATTGTTGGTAGCAATGAATCAACTACTACTCCGACTTGCGTGCGTGCGTGCTTTCGCTCTGGTGGCTTTGGTATTCTTGCTCGTCATACTCGTTTCTTGTTTTATATACTTTATTTAGTATTTATAAAATATATTATATATTTTTCTTGTTGCCGTTTAATACTTTGGCTTGTTTGTGCCTCTACGCCTCGCGAGTCGCAAGTCTAGTCTAAAGTTCCAACTCATCAAAACACTTTTCGATTCCGGTTTTTATTTACAAGGTTTCTTGTGCTTTTGTCGCTGTATGTCTATCGTTCAAGTTTTATATATTCATTTGCGTCCAACAAACCACACGACGTTCCACCCACTTAACATGAAATCATTGAATTATTGTTTTTTAATTTATTTTGTATTTTTGCACTGGGCGTTTTGTGCGTTTCATCTGAAGTTTCGTAAAATCTATGTCGAGTTATAACAGCTGCCCAATGAAGCAGTTGTATGTGAAATAAATAAATCAAGAAAAACATGTTGGCAACCACTTCCAAGTCAATCAGTCCCACTGTCAAACAATTGCGTCTCGACGCCTGCTGTCACTGCAACTGCTTCCTCTTCTTCGGCTGCGTCCACATCCTCTCTGCTGCTGTGCTTTATTGCGCCTCTCCGATGGCGTCGCCCTTATATTATTTCTTTTGTTTGCTTTTCATTTGCTTCACTTATAACCACTTTGCCTGCGCAGCGCTAGCGCTCCAGCACTTTTACCAAACACAGCAAAATTTAACGTATACACAACACAGAAAACACTCACAAAATATCAACCTTTGCTCATTATAAACTACTCTGATTTGTTTTGCTAAATTGCCTATTAAAAATGCTTGCAAATAATTTACTTTTTTGTTTTATTCAGTTTGCAAATATTCCGAATACACACAACGGAGACGGACACGATGATGACGGCGATAAGCAGCGCGGCGCAACAAACACAACTGTGGCAAAGCAAATGTCAAAACAGCCGTTGAGCAGCAGCAGCACTATCAAACGTCAATTGTTTTTGTTTTGATGAAATGGCGATTCTCCATTCTCGCGCGCAAACCAAACTTACTCTCACACACACACACTCACAATATTATGACTCTCTTTTGCAGGCACCGCTGTATCAGTGTTGCCATCTTTTTGCACGGTTTGACCTCTGCAATAACTGTGCCACGTAATGACGTAAATTATTATTAACATTAGGAGTAGATTTATGGACGATATCATTTTTGTTTTAATTCTGAAACCGTCAAATAGATCTGGCATTATTATAATAAATTATAATAAAATAAAAAAAAACTGATCACCCCAGACAAAATGTTTGGCAAAGTCAAAGAAGGACCACCGTGTGTGGATTAGGAGAAGATTTATTGGCGATTTAATATTTTGTTTAAGTTCCGAAACCGTCAAATAGATCTGGTATTAACATGGCCGATTATAAAGAAAAAAAAAAGATCACCCCAGTCAAAATGTTTGGCAGGTCAAAGAAGGTCCACTGAGTGTTTTTCAGAAATATACCTGAAAAATCCCACACATTTTTTCTCGGATTGTTTCTGTAACACCAAAATTGTACAGAATAGATATTATAGATTGATTTACAGAAACGAGCTGCTGTTGATTTTATTTTTAACTCTGAGCTATCAGAGCATGTCGTTTGTTTTGTTTAGTCAGTCATTGCTGTGAACAACTTCGATGCGCTCGATCATCATGCTGAACAATATTGAATTAGACGTTTATTTCTCAAACTCTCGTCACATAAATTGGAAACGTTGTTTTTAAATCAAATCAATCTTCTGACTGCGTTCAAATCGTGACAATAATATCACTACTCAGATTTTGTTGAGGGTACGGCACTGCTTTGATCTATTTGCAGAAAATGACGATTATAAAGTAGATTATGTGCTTAAAGACACCTGGTTCGAATTCGTAGACCAATTTCAATTTAAAAATTTTAAGTATTTTAAACTAAGAAAAAGTTTAATATTTTATAAATTTTTTGTTAACATTTGCATAAGTTAAAATAATTTTTAAATCCCTAAATTACGTCGTGTTAAAAATGTGATATAGCCTAACGAATTTACGAAATAAAGTGGACTCTGAAGTACAAATCAGTTTGTTGACAAAAAAAGACAGAAAAAAGCTGTTGAAAAAAATATCTTTCTTCAGAATTTGTTTATTGGTTTTGCTAAAAACATCAACTATCATTTTCATTTGAGGGCATTTCAGACACCGTTGAAAACGTTATATTTTACATTCTAAAATTTAGCTGAAAATGAAAAATAAATAAGAAATGAAAAAATGTGAATGCGAATAAATCAAATTTTTAGAGAAATTGCAGTTTCCAGTATAATGCAATAGAATAAATTGTAATATTGCATAAAAATATGAATAAAATATGCTAATAACCCCTCTTTAGATCATTTGCCCTCAGAAGTATATTGTTACAAATTGGATTTACATTTAATAATACTTTAAGTATGTGGCATCACTATCTTTTGGTATTCATATATTTGTAAATTTAATTTTTAATTATATTCAAATTTATAAAACTATTTTTTATAACTATGTTAATTTTAGTTTTCCAATTGAATCAATTGACTTTACAAAACATGTAATATGAACGCTCCAAATGACCATAAAATTGACCGATTGGCGCGATCACTCAACACGTGAAAATGTTGACATTGGGTCAGTGACATTTATCACCTGTCACGTCTGACTTATTCAAAAGATTATGTGCTCTTCTATATATAATACATTGCTGCTATTAAAACTAATTTTTAATATACATGTGTTGCTACTACTACATATTCTATATATATTGTTGTTTAATAATAATCAAAACAAAAATTATGACTTGCTGGTTAAACGCCGAAATTGCGCGTCAAAATATTGCAAATGTTTTTTTGCACGATGGCAACAGCTTTCGTTCGTTGCGAGCTCCTGCTATCTTTTTAGTTGTGTAAACAACTAAAGATATCAACAACAACGGCGACAGTTTTTTTTTCTCTTCTTCAACATGTGAGAAAATGTTAGAAGCAAATAAAACATAATTTGTCTATGGGTAGTATGTGGTATGTGCGTGTACACTGTGTAAAGAGTATTAATGTAAATTCAAATACGCGCAAAATCGGTCAAGGGTACAAGACATTTCCATATATTATTTAGGTTTGGTGTCTAATTTTAAGTTAATTTAAGGTTGTATAGAAATTGAGTTATTTGTTAAGGAAAATGTAATTTATTTTTTATTTTTAATATTGTAAAAAATGTTAATAATAAATTAATGTTATTTGTAAAGTAGTTTCTAGCATGTTTTTTAACAGCAACACTGTTGTAAATACAAAAGCACTGCAGCCAGTCGCGATGATTCATAGGAGTTCAGCTGAAAACTTCCCGCCAACCCGACGATAAGACGCGAACACTTGCAGAATAACAACAAGAGTATGAATATTAAAGAGATTTTACAGTGATGCTTTTATAATTATTTTTAGATTTTAACTTTAATCGGATCACGAGCATATTTTCCAGTTTAATTGAAAAACTCCCATTTGAGGTAGCTTTTAACTGCTTGGAATGGTAATTTATAATACCATGATATGAAAATTTTTGGAGATACAATACAATGTTTACATTTTTCAATGTTTATGTGACTTTTTTTTTAATACAGACAAGAAATTAAACAAAATGGAATATAAATAATATATATAAAATTTGAAAATATTTCTCAAAACAAAGATATGAAGAAATTCCAAAAAACTTGCCTAATGTCAAAGTGATCGTACCTGTAAATATTTGTATCATATCTGCATATACTTGGAAGTACATATGGGTACACTGCTATGACAACACAATGTTATGGTATAGTGATCGGATGGTTTCAAATAAATGTGATAGCACTAGGAAAGTTGAAATAAATGACCATTGGGTAATATTTAAATCCATGAAAACTACTATTTCTTTTAAAGATAAATTCACTATATATAGCCTTTAACTCTATATATAAAAAAATGTTTCCGTCGCAAGCACGTTTCGTTTTTAGCTTCTATAAAATACACGTACAACCACTTTGCAGCGGGAAATATTTTACCCGCAAATACCCATAAAAGCATTAGTGTTCTCAATCAACAGCTGAATTCAAATAACAGTTTGCAGCGCTCTCTTTATTTCGCAGCAAATGGGCGCACACACACATTTATAAATTTGTCTTTCTCTCTCTCTCTCTACACCCAAATGCAAAAAATGAATTTTTTGCAAAATTAATTACGCCGAAGACAGACCTGGGAATTTTTTCAGCAGTCGCTCCCTTTTTTTCTATATGTTTTTTTCACAATGTTTTTGCAACACGTTTTCACCACAAATTTATACACTTTTTCGGACTTTTTCAGTTGCAAAATATACGCTAAACTTTGTTTTCAACTTTTAAGCGTCACTTTTTGTAATTTTCCACCGACGGATTGTGGTTTTAATGCGTTTTTCGAATCAATGTAAAATTTTCAACGCGAACATTAGCTGAGAGATGACAACACGCAACTAAAATGGCGGACGTTTTGCCAGTGCGAGAGTTCATTTTCGTTTGTATTTGCAGGCGCACTTCGCTGGTGGTAGTTAAAAAATAGCGAGAGTCGTATGAAATGTGCTCTGCAGATTTCAGCAGAGAGTGGGCTTACAAGCAGCGTTGCCACACGATTTATCTAAACAAGTTAGTACCTCACCCAAAAATGCATTTATTTGAAATTCTTAAAAAGTCCTACAATAAATAGTTTTTACTGTCATTTTGAGTCATATTTTACCTATGATTACTACGCAGAAACTGTCCCAAATTCAAAATAAAATTTTAATCATGCCACAAAATCTAATGACTTTTGTATTCTCTTTCTTTTATCAATTTTTCGATATCTCGTATCAAGTGTGATTTTTCTAAATTAATTTTTTAATGTTTTTTAACATTGCATTGCTGCATATACCACTTTTAGGCGAGTAGTAGAAAACATTTTATTTAACTTTAGTTTTGACGTAAGTAAAATTCCCAGAGATGGATGAAAAGTATTGATTTGCACTATCTACAACGAAAAACATTCATGCAGCTGTGTTTGGTTTTAGTTTTAACATTGATGTGAAAGTTAGTTAGATTCATTACTCTCCTAAAAAATGCAAAAGTGTCATATGAGTCAAAAATTTTAAGTACCCAATAAACCAAAATCCTGGATATTAAGTGATTATCGAATGTATATTGAACAGGGATATCGAAGCTTTCACTGGAGAAAAGCGTTTATCTTTTTGTAATTGTAAGCTTGAAAACCATAGCGTTCTCCAGAAAAACTGGTAGCTTTTTATCCAATTGAATCTAGCCAGTAGAATTCTCGGGATGACTTTCGTGTTTGGACCTGCACTTATATATTAATTGATTTGTCTGTTTGTTAATTCAAGCGAAAAACAATGATCTCACTGATTGTGCGAATGCAGTGGCGCATATGCAGTGGTGAAAAAAATGAAAATTTTCTTGTTGATATTTAATTTATCACGTCACTGGGTTGCCACTGAGTAATTTTGTGTAGTGAATTTCGTGTCAAGTGTTTTTAACTTCGAAAACCAACGTTGGAATAACATTCATTTATTCGGCTTGATCATGACATTACATCCACACTGGTTGTAGAAGATAATTCTCCAAATTTAGCGAACCTTAAACTCATTGATTATTGGGTAGTGGACATGTTTTTTTTTATTTCAAACATACAAATACGGGAGACCGGGGCTAAATCGACACTTTTTTAAATGCTAATTTTGGTCACCATATCAATGACACAGGAGGAAAATAATAATTCAGTTGGATAGATTGATTCATTAGCTAAAAATGTTCTAAAAATGTGTAAGCTGTAGGGATCTACAATATTCATTTTCCACGAAACAAATCGTCGGTGATACTGCAAAACCGCCTATCTACATTTTCGAATACCTTATACAATATAAATTTAACAGAAATAACAAAACTATTCTGCACGTACTGCATACAAAAATAAGTATGTCATAACATATAATGGCATTTATCTAATTTATCTGATCAACAATCATTAAAAAAACCGATTGTAACACAAAATTATGCGTAATTATCACATGCAGTTAGGCGCTTTTGCATTATCACCGACGAAATGCGAGACAACCTCAAATCTGCTTCTGCGAATGCACATTTTCGCTGATATCCTTCAATTTAATTGAATTACACTCTAAGAAAAAAAAAACGGGTTTCCTCTTATTAATGTAGTAAATTCCAAAGAATGTGTAAAAATAAAATTTACACACAAAAGTATGAAAAACTAGTACACATCTGTAGTGTCAAAATACATTTTTATGTGTGTAAAAAATATACATTGCAGAATCTGTAAATTTATCATTTTTAAAGTGAGATTCTTCTCAAAACAGTTAATTTGTGTAAAATGACATATTTTTCATGAAAAATACGTCAGATGTTTATTTTAACGGACGTATTAGTGTTTTTATTTAAAAAAAATAAGTAGATTAACTGCAATAAATGTAGTAAATTCACTACTCCTAAATCAGATTTCTTAGAGTGTATATATTTTAAAAGTAAAACTATTCGTACTGTTTTATTTCGGTCCCGCGTAATTGTTTGACCATTACTCATATTATTTACATTTTAGCTATTTTTTGCAATAACTTCTTAAATAATGGTCAAATGATTGACAAGTCTCCTTATATTGTAAGAACAGGCTATTTTGTAAAACTCATAGAACAAAAAATTTCATCAATCACGGAATCTACTTTGACCAACTGCTTTTGTATCGACTTTACCTCACGAGACTTAGTCAAATATTATTGTCATGAAAATGCGAATTAAATGGAAAAACAAAATAAAAGACATGATAAGTGAGTCCCTTACTACATAAAACACACAACAAAATGTATAAATAATCAAATATAAATAATAAAAATGATAAGTACAAGTTTTTTGCGTTATCAATATCTAAAGTTTGGAATCAAAAAACCCATTTTATAAAATAAAAACTGAAGTTCAAGCACAAAGTGGATTTCTCTTCTTTGGTAACAGTGGCACCTAATGTTACGTGTACAGTATCAATTTGAAGTTAATCTGACATCCCATTCGCGTTTTAAAGACTTTACTCCGGTGTCGACTTAGCCCCGGTCTCACCTATGCTGAACTCACAATTCAATTACTTTTCAATTTCAAATTTAAAACTAATAAATGTTATTAAATTTATGAAATTTAAGCAGTAGATTCCAAAAAACACCTACTAGTATAGTTTTTTGAGTATATTTTAAGATTTTTAAACTACGTATAATTTTAAATTTCTGAATTTTACTGATTTTAATATACGTTTCTATATCATGTATGATGGCTCAATAACAAAAAAAAAAACTTTTAAATATATATAATGCAGTGAATTACTAAATTTTAATATTTAAAAGCAGTAATGAAGATAAAATATTTAAAAGGAAAAATTAACTTTTTAATAAATTTTTGAAAATAGTTAATATTAATTGAAATTTATTAAATCAATTTATAAAAATTGCATCTGTTTTATATATAAAACCTGTGCACCTTTAGGTAATACATATAGCATATGTTTAAATGCCAATATTAGCTAAAAAAATGCTCAAGTTGAAGAGTCTAAAATTTTGTGTTAGGGAAGAACTTCCGTTGTCTAAATGTCAATAAAAATATAGTGCAACGACGTATGACTTTTTGCCTTACTGGCTTGTTTTGTTTGCCCAGGGCAGTTGACGAAATTTTACTCGTTATGCAATTATATAAAAAAGACGTTAACGGCACAAAATAGCATATTGGAATCCGGTTTAAATGTTTAATAGTAAAAATTAATATTTTAATATCCAGTTATATTAATAATCAGTTAACGATATATATTCCTGATACAATTTATCAAGTATAAATTTGCCTTTTACCTGGGTAAAAATATCAGTCAGTATTTCACTTCTAATCGAAGAACATACAAACTAATTCAACAAAATGAAATTCTTCATCGTTTTCGCTGCCCTCTTCGCTGTAGCCTTAGCTGCCCCCACCGACGTTGAAACCGTCCACAACGACATCGATGTTCAGCCAGAATCTTACAAATACAAGTAATAATTATAAAATTAAATAAAATCTTAGAAACTGACTAATCTCCAAATATTAATTTGCAGTGTCGAGACCAGCGATGGCACCTCTCACTCTGAAGAAGGTCAATTGAAGGAAGTCGGTACTGATCACGAAACTCTTGTTGTGCATGGATCTTTCTCATGGGTTGCCGCTGATGGCCAAAAATATACCGTGAACTATGTTGCTGATGAGAATGGTTTCCAACCTCAAGGTGCTCATTTGCCTGTGGCTCCAGGTAGTCTTCCAGCTGGTCGTGTATTGTAGATTTCAATTGTGTTGTAAAAGATTTTAGTCCCTTGTTAATTGTAAAAACATATTAAAACGAAAAATTAATAAGAATGTCGTACAAAAGAATATTAAAACATATGTTTTTCTAAAAAGTTACTTGCTAGGTTGAAGAGTTACAATATTATAGCAGCAAAGGAAAGTTGTAAAAAATATATATTCGCACAATAAACGCAATCTTTGAATACAATATAGTAGGAAGTTTATTTTTAAATTTCAATCCGAATCCTTCTTATTTTATTTTGCGATGAAAACACAGATGGTTCAAGGATCTCGAAATTGTTATAAGTCGACAATCGCTAACGTGATGTCAGATCAACTTCAAATTGATACTGTACACGTATCATTAGGTGCCACTGTTACCAGAGAAGAGAAATCCATTTTGTGATGGAACTTCAGTTTTTATGTAATAAAATGTGTTTTTTGACTCCAAAAGTTACATATTGATAACGCAGTAATCTTGTACTTGCCATTAAAGTTTTGATTATTTATATATATTGTTGTGAGTTTTATGTAGTAAGGGGTTTACCTATCATGTCGTGTTGATTTTTATTTTATTTTTCCATTCAATTCGCATTTTTATGCCAATAATTTTAGACAAAGTCTCGTGGGGTAAAGTCGACACATAAGCGTTTGGTCAAAGTAGATTCCGTGATTGATGAAACTTTTTGTTATATGAGTTTTACAAAATAGTCCATTCTTACAATATAAGGAGACTTGTCAATCATTTGACCATTATTTAGGAAATTATTGGAAAAAAATAGATAAAATGTGAATATTATGAATAATGGTCAAACAATTTCGCGGGACCAGAATAAAACAGCAGGAATAGTTTTATCTTGGAATATATAATTCAATCAGTTGAAAGATATCAGCAAAAATGTGCAATCGCGGAAAAACTGGGTAGTGTCGAAAATATATTTACCCCAGCCTATTTTCAGAATTAGATTTGAGGTTGGGTCGCATTTGCATTTGTTTCGTGGAAACTAAATATTGTAGATCTTTACATCTTATGGAACATTTTTAGCTAATGAATCAATCTGTATTATTAATTTTGTCCTATGCCATTGATATTGTGGTCAAAATTAGAATAGAAAAAAAAGGGTCGACTTATCCCCGGTCTCCCCTACACCCAGAAAAAAATTCCCTCAAATCCCATTAACATTGGCCAATAGGACAATTATTGATTTAATAGTATACAAAAAAATAAATCTTTTCATATCAAATCAATGGCAATGTCATGGTATTCTCCAGTATTTAATGATATTTTCCGATTAAAATAAAATTTATTCTATTGACTATTTTAAATAGTAAAAAATTATTATTTATATAGTATTTTTTCTGGGTGTAGCAACAACCAATTTCCAGTTCTCCTGCTTTTTTTTTGTTCAGTACCATTGCATTAAAATTCATTGTATTCATAAAACATAATTTATGTTCATTATAGTAGTCCATTGCCTCGATTTGCTAAATTGTTCGAATTTAGGGATTGCATTTCATACCACTATAATGTTTTAATATTTGTAAGACAATTAGAAAAAATTAAATAAATACTATTTGGCATCCGTTAAATTATGTTTCAAATATGACTACATTAGATTCATAAAGTTTGTATTGCAATATATCATAACTTTGTAAGGCATGTTCTGAATTTCAATTTCGATCTAAATTAAAAAATATTCTTGCTCTTAAAATTCGAATTTTAGAAAAGCAAAAACTAAATTTAATAAAATATTAATTTTCATATCAAATGAAACAAAAATGTGTCTAAAAATGTTTAAAATTATCTCTAATTTTTTCATTAGATTTTTTTCTAGATGTTCAACGGGTTTTGGTTATGTCAATAGAAATGAAGATGCATTGATTTTCGTGTATAACCGGTAAAGTCTGCGAAATTCTTCAAGATTAATATTGACCAAATATAATAATAAACTTTATATAATAAAAATAACGGCACATAACATAATACTCCGGTTTATTTCGTTATTCATTCTAACTTTGCATAACAGAATGTTATAATTTCTACTATCCAGTTCTTTTAATTAATGAATTAATTAGTGGACAACTAAAACGCACGTTGCACTTCATCAAGTATAAATTTGCCTTTTACCTGGGTAAAATTATCAGTCAGTATTTCACTTCTAATCGAAGAACATACAAACTAATTCAACAAAATGAAATTCTTCATTGTTTTCGCTGCCCTCTTCGCTGTAGCCTTAGCTGCCCCCACCGACGTTGAAACCGTCCACAACGACATCGATGTTCAGCCAGAATCTTACAAATACAAGTAATAATTATAAAATTAAATAAAATCTTAGAAACTGACTAATCTCCAAATATTAATTTGCAGTGTCGAGACCAGCGATGGCACCTCTCACTCTGAAGAAGGCCAATTGAAGGAAGTCGGCACTGATCACGAAACTCTTGTTGTGCATGGATCTTTCTCATGGGTTGCCGCTGATGGCCAAAAATACACCGTGAACTATGTTGCTGATGAGAATGGTTTCCAACCTCAAGGCGCTCATTTGCCTGTGGCTCCAGGTAGTCTTCCAGCTGGTCGTGTATTGTAAATTTGAATGTTGTAAAAAATGTCAGTTCTTTATTAATTGTAAAAAGATATTAAAACGAAAAGTTAATAAGAATGTCGATATGTGCAGCAAGCATACAAAAGAATAGTAATAAATGTGTTTTTCTAAAAAGGTAATTAACAGGTTGATGAGTTACAATATTATGGCAGAAAATGAAAGTTGTATGTTGTAAAAAAAATTATATCCGCAGAATAAACGCTATCTTTGAATACAAATTGTACGATATGTTCTTTTATGCTTAATACAAATTAAATTAAAATTATCGAAATACAGCAGATAAAAATTACCACAAATGGGAAATTTCCCTGCCAACTGGGTCCACACCGAATAGATATTTATTGCGCCAAACAACTTAGTGTTCGTGTGAAATGTGACAAGGGATTCCCCGAATAGACACACCAAACATAATTTTCTTATTAGAAGCAGTGTTATTAAGCAGTGAAATTAGAAGAAAGTAGTGAAATTAACACTTCTCTTGATTTACATTTTAATTAAAAATATTTAATTTAAATTATCACATGTTATGAAAATATTTTTTTATTTTAATATTACATATCAGGGAAACATCTCACACTAAGAAAACAAGATGTTTATGAAAGTCTTGCTACAACTATATGCTTAAATTTACACATTGTAGCAAATACTTAAACATCCCATAAGTTTCAATAAAGTTGCAGCAAAGCTATTAATATTTTTTAAATATGACATATATGCAAATAGTTACAATATTTATCGTATTTGACGGATGTTTGAGAGATGGCTGTCTCAAATACGATTTAAATAATTTGTAAATAACTTGATATTTAGGGCTGTGATATTTCTGGCAATCATCTTTATTTTCTTAGTGCAGGTACTTATCAGAAAAAAAAAACTCAGACCATCACAAAATTATTTCAATGTAAAAATTTGTATGGTAATTTCATTATTTCGTTTTAAAATTTTGAATCTAACGAACATTCAAATTAAAAAAATTCAATTTTTGAATTACTCATGGTTGAAGTATCTACAGGTTATTTCATCTATGTAGTTTGTTGGCACACCGAATGCTGAGAATGTCACGAAGAAAAATTTAAAAATACAAAATTTTATTGTCATTTTAAACATTATTTTCAGGTTAAGAAAGAAAACAGTGTGTTTTGAATTTGAATTTCGCGGATTTATTAAAATTTCACTGCACCAATTCACTTCAGCACTTTTTCTTTTAAGTGTGGTTTCTTCTGGAGCCATAGATATTTCAAAATTAACAATTTGTTTAGTTTCATTTATTTTGAAAATTTTAATTATATATTTTTTTATGAGTTTTCGTAAAATAATGTTGAGTCTTTCAATTATTATATTATAGTTTGGCGCTACAGTCCTGTATAGAACTTCGGCCGAGCTCTCTCACCATTTTGAGCTGTGCGTGTTATATTTGTACTCAAAGTGGTGGGACCTACAGTTTATTGCCGAATCCGAACGGCGGGTGAGAGCTTTTTCATAGGCAATGGTTTTACTCTCGTAGGTTTGCCATTTACTGACGAGAGGTAGCGCGGTATAGAAAAATGTTTCTATGAAAAGATGTTGTTAGCCCCAGTCCAGGCTTGAACCGGGGACTTTTCGGCTCGCAGTCCAACGCACTAACCACTGAGTTACCGCGGCTACTAGTTTTAAAATAAAGTAAATGGCGACTGAAAAGTGGATGACTTAACCTGTATATACGTTAACAATGGAATTACTTATAAAATATAAAATACTTATAAAAGTAAATTAGTAATACTTATAAGAGTAATGTAGGAATACTTGACTTTATTTTACTTGACTTTACTTGACTGTTATAATTATAACAGTCAAGTAAATTAGGAAGTTTTGGTAAATAAGGAAGATTAGGTCACATGACATTTTGAAGTAGGAAAATTGTCATAGTTGGTGGAGTAAACATTGACGAAATCATATTTTTAAAAACAAAATAAAAAATTTTCTATCAGTCGTTTTTGAATGTTTAGTGCGAGCGAGCAGACGCTTTTTTCTTTATTTTAACCCATTAAGCAATTTAGGAGCGCTCTGAAATTGGAGTCATAAAGAAGACCAATTTTTGAATGTTTTATGTGCCCTCAGAAAAATGACTCTTAAAAGTATATCAAATAAGACTGTTTTCGGAGCTCTCAAAAATATTACTCATAAAAGATTCATATTAAGCAGTTATTTAGGAGCCCTCATAAATTAGACTCCTAAAAGCATCAAAAATAAATTTGTTTCTGTGCGCTTAGAAAATAGACTCATAAAAGTTCTATATTTTAGAATGTTTTAGGAACGCTCCAAAATTTGACTCATAAAAGAGTCTCATTCATGAGCGTTTTAGGAGCCCCCTCAAATCAAACTCATAAAATCATCAAATTTAGGAGTATTTTAGGAGCACTCAGTAAAGGGAGTCATAAAAGTATCTTATTTATGCTGGCTTTAGGAGTCTACTGTTTAAATAAAATTGATATACTTATATTCGTTTTGAATTTGAAATCAAATGAAAAATAATAAAATATTAGTGTAAATTCAATAGACAAATCTACATATTTAATTTTTTGAAATGAATGCATTTTCTCACGGATGTCTGGACTAAGATAAACATGAACATGTACTATGTTGGATTTATTTCAGACACATTCTATATTTCTGAAGAAAGAAAAACTCCAAAAATGATGTAATTGTGGTGTATGGAAATTCTCAAAAATGTGAATGTTTAAGAATATTTTAAAATGATCAAAAATATGCGGATTTTGGCGCTCTTTAAAGCGCAATTTCTGCAGCCTTTTTGGGGTCTTTTTAGAGCTCAAATATGAGAGTTTTAGGAGTAATAAAAGTGTCAGAAATATGAGGGTTTTTGGGCTCATAAAATGGTGCACTCTACCCAGGGGTTAGGAGTCCTTTTGGGCTCTTTTAAGTGCTCATATATGAGTATTTTAGGAGTTATATAAGAGTCAGAAATATGAGTGTTTTTGGGCTCATAAAATTAGGCCCTCTACCCAGGAGTAGGGAGTCTTTTTGGACTCTTTTAAATGCTCATATATAAGTATTTTAGGAGTAATTTAAGAGTCAGAAATATGAGTGTTTTTGGGCTCATAAAATGGGGCCCTCTACCCAGGAGTAGGGAGCCTTTTTGGACTCTTTTAAGAGCTCATATATGAGGGTAACACTCATAAATATGACACATTTCGGAGTCTTAAAAGACTCATAATGTTTGCTGGGAAGATTTTTTATTATTTTTTTTTATTTCAATAAAAAAAAAATGTTTGATTATTTAAAATAAAAGAGTGATTTCAAAATTAAAAGTTAAGATCTCCTCTTATAAATATGACACCTGTATGGTTTCATCATGTTGTGATGCATTTAATAATAATATTTTTTAATACGTAATACGTTATATAAAAAAGGTACTTAACTTGCTAAGCTTTTTACAGTACATTTTTTTTAGCACAAAACACTAAAATTGCATTCGTCATTATCTGTGTTTCTCTTTCTAAGCGCAGAAAAAATAGATTGTTTTTGCAAATATTTTTATAAGCTCTAATAAATCTGGAATTATGGACAAATTTAAGATATTCTATCAGTTAACAGATAAAGACAAAGCTAGTGATGTGCCCGGCAAGTTTATTAAGAAACCTCAAATAGTGGACATTGTGGAATTTGATGGTGTTCAACTAAAGATCCCCGAAAAATTACCGTATTTTCAATTTCCACAACGTAGAGTTTATCCATTGGATTTAAATGCAGGCATTAAAAACTATCAATTCCGCACTTCATCTAAGTACAGGCTGAATAAAGTCTGCAGATATTTAATGAATAATGCTGAAGGTTACAAGGAAAACATCAGCAAAGCAAGAGAGGAACAAGGCGGTGTGGCGGAGGAACAGCGTGAAGTCATAACACATCGTAGGGTGCCGGTTGCTCTGATGATGACACCATTTAATGGAGGTCTTAAGTATAAACTCGATTGGATAATATGTGCAACAATGTACAAAAATAAATTGTATTTAATGGAAGTAGCGAATGAAAATCGGGGTGATCCTATCCAAAATCCAGCAGCAACACACCACTTTAAGTTTAAACAGTACTGTTTTTCCGGTGAGTACACTTTACTTGGTTGGGTAGAATGCAGTTTACCGGTCGCGGGTGAAAATAAAAAAAAATTCCACCCCCTGTATTTTTGGTAAAAAATTAGAAAACAAAAAGGTAACCTTGAAAACCTATCACCTATTTAAATTATAATAATAAAAAACAGATAAATAGTAAAATGTTTAAATTTGTATTGACCAAAACTATTTTTTTTTTGTTTTTCATACTTAAAAAGTTTCAAAAGCGGTATTTAACCGAAACAGTTTATATTGGTTTTGGACATGTGTATAAAGTGTCTGTCAACCTGAAGATTAAACGGATCATAAATCTAGCCAACAGCTGTAACTTTGGTGTCATTAGTCTATCGCGATAAAGTTAAATTTGCAAATCGTATATTATAAAGTTTTATTTTATTGCAGATTCTCCACATGGTGATCCCGATACCAAATCTCCTATTGCCGAAGGTCTTGGGGTACACTGTATTTACCGAAGTCGACAACACAATGTGCATCTTCTTTATTCCGGGGAAATAGATGGTTTGATATCGGATAAGGAAATCAAAGTGTATGTTTTGTTGTATTATTTATTTTGTCTGCTTATATTTGATTATTTCAGGAGTAATTTGGAGGAACTCAATAAGTGCCGTTTTGTGCAGACCAGAGTGCTGCATAATGCTATTCCTGACTGGTGGAAGAATTTTCGAATGTTGAGATGGTGGGCGAAATGTTATCTAGCCGCTGTTAATGATATTTATATGGGTCGGAAATGCAATGAAAGTCTAATAAATGGACCTGTACATCATGTTATTGTTAACCGATTGGCACAAGTATGTTCACCTACACGTTGTCGTTTTAAGTCAAAACTAAACAAATGCATTTTTTTAAACTATAGAAATATTTTTATTTACTAAATAATATATATTTTTTCTAGAAAAAGCGTTGGTCACCAGCAGTATGTCTTAATTTCATGTATACTTTTATAAACTACATATTTGATGAAATGGCCGAAATCAATTGTCCATATACGTGCTATGAGTTTCATTTTGATTCACAGGAAAATTGCGTTAATTTGAAAATACACCCAGGCAAAACGGATAAATCGTTCTTAAGTGACGAGTACATCGATTTTATAACAAAATCTTGATTGCATGAATCTCTTCAAATTTTATATTACATTTGTTAATGTAAGCATGTTAGTGCCTAAAATATTTGTTTATTTTATTGTTATAAAATCATATTTATTTAATTGGCAAATTTTAGTTTACTGTTTATTTTTTTTAAATAAAACTGCAAATAAAATAGTACAATATATTGTAGTAATCTAAAATCGCGTTTTTTTAATTTTTAAGTGTGGTGTCAATGTAGTTCACAACTTTATTATTGACCAGAAATTTGGTGAACATTTATAAACAAAATTTAGAAATTTTAATACTAAACCTAGATTGATGCAAAGCATCAACAATCAACACGATTTTGTTAAATATTAATAAATTTTAAATTTACGAAATGTTGCATCGTTTTATAATTTATAATTTTGTGTCAGTTTCAATACATAAAAATGAAAAAGCATCAACCAAATTGCGTAAATTTTTGTTGACTGTAGCCGCGGTAGCGCAGTGGTTAGTGCGTTGGACTGCGAGCCGGTTCAAGCCTGGACTGGGGCTAACAACATCTTTTCATAGAAACATCTTTCTATACCGCGCTACCTCTCAGCAGTAAATGGCAAACCTCCGAGAGTAAAAACATTGCCTATGAAAAGCTCTCACCCACCGTTCGGATTCGGCAATAAACTGTAGGTCCCACCACTTGAAAAATGTTAAAACTAGGTAGACAAAAATATATATACTTACTTACTTAAGCTGCAGTATTTTATAAATAAATTTATAAAATATTGAATATAGGTGCCGGGCAACAAAGGCCATTTTGCACCATTTTTTGATAATGCAATTAGGTTATGAATAAAACACCGTGTTTTATAAGCGCGCTATTTAGAAACTTGATTGTTTTATGATTGGTACAGTCTAATATTTGTTCGAGAGTCAAAGTACTTCTGGTAAGAGGACATACCCGTAGAATGTGGTCTACGGAAAGATTCATTTGACAAGTGTCACACTGCTTTTGTATTCCTTGATCAAATATGTGGTTAGTGTTAAATAGCGTTTTTCCTACTCTTAGCCTTGCCAACTTTATACATTCATCACGAGTGAATCTTGTATTATAATTTGGTCTTGTGGTTTTAGGATTGTGTTGCCGCATGAAAGATGTAGAGACGTTCCAGGTATCCTGATATTCTTCTGATTGCAACACTTTGTGACAAATTATCATTATACTGTCAAGGCATGGGATCATGTTAATGAGAGGCATCGATATTGTGTTTTTTGCTGTTTTATCCGCGTATTCGTTCCCAGGAATACCAACATGTCCAGGTATCCAAAATAGTTTTATTTGTACATTTATATCAAGGCCAGCGATAACAAAATCGTAAAATGCGCCTTTGCTTTGCAATGCCTTAACTACACTTAGGCTATCACAGCAAATTACCGTCCTGCATTTAGATGCAACTGCGAACTTTACAGCTTCTTGAACTGCGATTAGTTCGGCGTGAAAAATGCCAGAATGGGTTGGTAAAAGCCCCTGCGATATAGTCAAAAAATTGTCTGTAGATAATTGCTTTATCACTGCGAAAGATGTTGTGCCATCCAAAAAAGAACCATCGGTGAATATTGACATTTTCGGGTCGAATTTTGACATTGCTTCAAAAAAAAGTTGTTTGTATACAACGGCACTTGTGTTTGATTTGTTGTGTTTGCTTAATGTGCAATCAAAGCTTATACTTGATTGATCTACGGTCGGATCACATGTCGGTTTCGTTGGAATTGGTAAATTTTTTGTACGCAGCAGCACAATTATGTGTTTAAGACCACAATATTTTTTACAAATATAATCAATATCTTCACCCAACAGCGACCATATTGGTTCGTGAAGGGCATGTGTTGATATGGAAATTGATTTTGCAGCGAGATTTACTGACCTGCTTTGAAGCATCCAATCAAAACTGTGATATCTTGCTTCTATTCGTAGGGCGTCAACTGGTGTAGGAACCAGGATACCTGCCGCTGTTCTGAAACACCTATTCAGAGCTGCATTTATTTTGTTTTTGTTCGTCTGGGATGTCCAACCGTACATTGTAAGACAATGCTGGATGGTACCTTCTGTCAAAGCACGACAAATTCCAATGGCTGTGTCTATGTGTGGACCTTTTTTTCTTGAACAGACAACTTTAAGCAAATTGTTAATTTTGTTCAGTTTAGTTATAATGTTTTTAGTTTGTTCGTTCCACAACAAATTTTTTGAAAATATAACACCAAGAATTCTTAATTTAGATTTAATTTGAATATTTGTGTTCCTAAGCGGTATGCATGGTACTATACATTTATATCTGCTACATATGTGAATTGCTTCTGCCTTATTTGCTGGAATAACTGCTCCTGTTTCATTTGCCCATTGTCCAATTTTATTGTCCAAATGAATCAGACGGCTATTAATTTCTTCTGCTGTTCCTGATGCTAGGGCAAAGATATTATCAGCATATATACCTATGAAATCTATACCGGCAGTGTGCCTGATGGTTTTTATTAATGTGTTTGCATAAACGTTATATAATACCACTGATAGTGGGGAACCTTGAGGTATGCCATTTTCTAAATTAAGACTTCGTGACAAAAAACCATTAACTTTTACTGTGATTCTCCGGCGCAACAAAAAGGACAGAATTAGTTTGAGAAAATTTTTTGGGAATCCCCATACACTTAACTCATTTATGACATGCGTTGCTACGACCCTATCAAATGCCTTCTCCAGATCCTCAGACAGAACTACATTATGCCTTTTTGCTAATATATTCTTTTTTAAATTTGTCTCCAGAATATGACATAATGTGTGAACACCATGGTTAGGTAAAAATGCGTGCTGCTCTGCAAGCAATTTGTTTTTGGCGCATTTCCAAATTCTTTTGGTAATTATCTTGTCTAGTAGTTTAGACAAAACAGGAAGTAGCGATATAGGACGGTACCCCTCGAGTAAATTTTGATTTTTTCCTGCTTTTGGTATAGGTATTAAGCACGCGTGCTTCCAATCATGTGGATATGTACCGTTGTTTAAGATGTTGCTGTATAATCTGCAGATGCGTTGTTTAAGTATTTGTGAAGCATTTTTTATCATTGAATATGTGATCTTATCTGTGCCGGGTGAAGTCCCTTTTGCGGTTTTGAGTGCAATATTTAATTCTGCAAAACTTACACAATCAGTCAAATGATCAAATTCGTTACCATTAGCGGGCATGTTGTCAATATCAATATTGTTTTTATCTAAAATTAACTCAGGTTTAAATGAACTGTCAGAACCTATGGATCCCCACAGCACAACAAAAGCATTAGCAATACATTCTGGGTGAGCCAACACAGTACCACCATCCAATATAGTAGGGAAATTTGATATTGACCTACATCTAATATTTTTTACTTTTTTCCATAAAAACCGAATGTCCATCGTGGGATTTAGCGAATTCAAAAAATTAACCCATGTTAGTTTTTTGGCTTGCTTACAAGCCCATTTAACTTTGGCACATGTCCTTCTGTAGTTGATTGCATTTGGTACATTTCTCGTTCTTTTAAATATTTTCCATGCTTGATATTTTAATCGTATTAATTTACCAATTTCGGAGTTAAACCACACCGGACTGTAACGGTTTACTGGTTTTCTACTAATGGGGATGGATTCATTTGCAGACATCCTTAGTATTTTCTTAATCACAGCTGCTTCTTTATTTATGTTAGAGGTTTCAGAAAAAATTGCATTATACACAACTGTTTTTTGCTCAAACAAAGACCAATCTGCCTTGGAGTCCAAAAAACGCGAGATATACTTTTTTTGTGTTGGTGCTTCATTATTGCACAAAATTATTGGTATGTGATCACATACCTCCGGCTGTGGAAAACAAGACCAGGTCAACGTAGGGGCCAGATCTGTGCTGGCCATCGCTACGTCGACTGCTGTTAATGTGTTTCTTGTGTTAAATAGAGTAGGCGACCCATCATTTAATATAGATAGGTTGCGATCATTTGCAAAACTTTCCCATATTATGCCACTGTTGGATGTGGCTTGTGAACCCCATAACGTGTTTTGTGAATTTAAGTCACCAAGCAATAGATGGTGACCTCTAAAATTATGAATTTCAGCGACTAGCTGAGGTGTTAAATAAATGTCTCTCTCTTTATAAATATTCGTAATGTTCAGGTCGACCATACCGTGCACGGTGATTGATTGAAAAATAAGATTGTTTGTGGAAACTTTATGTTGTGATGCATTTATAGTATTTTTAACAAAAATTGCTATACCTGACTTGGCATAGGAATAGTCTTTATTAAAGTGAAATACATTGTACTGTGGAAGATGTAAAAATTTCAAGTTTTTGTATATGGTGTGTGTTTCTTGTAATGCGATTATATCAGGGTTGTGCTTGGATATTAGTAGTTCTAAGGCGTATTTATTATTAGTGAAACCTTGTATGTTCCACTGCAAAATTTTTAAATTTAAACCTATATCCATTTTTAAATATAAATCATACAAACATTACTTGTGAGTTTTTGTTTTATTGTTGCTTTGGGATGATTGGAGTTTATGTAGTGTATTTGGTGTAATAATTGTACTTAATTGTGGGAATTTTTCATAGAGAGATGATCTGGGTGGTGAATTGCTATCTATAGTGTCCATGTTATCTATGTTATTGGTTGCTGTGTCTGCTAAGTTTTGCAGCTCTGTTAATGTTGTTTGTGTTCGTGCATTTGGTGATTTTTGGTCGTTGTTTTTCGTTGTTTTAATATTGGTGTTGGTGTTGTTATTGTTCGAGTTATTTGTTTTGTTTTTGGAGTTGGTTGGATTTTCGAGTGTAATTGGTGTTGTTGTTTGAGTTGTGTGGGGTTTATTTTGTTGGTTGTTTTTAACTGTGTTGTTTGATGTTGTTGGGTTTCTTACAATATCGGCCATCGATCTTGCTTTTGTTGAACTTTTATGAGACTTGATTTTATGTGCATCGGGGTTACTGTTGAAAACCGTCCATGCCTCTCTAGCGTTGCAACGTCTATCACTTTTTATTTTATTTACTGCCTTATGTTTCAAAAAAGTGGGACAGTCACCATCATAAGAAGTGTGTGTGTTATTGTCGCAATTGACACAAAATTTATTTGTGCAATCCTCGCATGTATGGGCGATTCCACATTCCCTACAAGCCTTAACATTTCTGCAGCGATTCTTTGTATGACCAAGCTTTTGACAGTTAACGCAGCGCATCGGATTTGGGATGTATTCATCCACCCGTACACTTTCCCAGCCTATTTTTATTTTTTGAGGACGATGGATTAAATCAAAAGTAATCACAGCCGCCCCCGTAGGCAACAGCGCGCCGTTGACATTTTTCATGAACTTCCTGACTGCGATGATTTTTTGATTTTTTAAATGTTCAATCAGTTCATTCTCGGGTATATCAATTATATTTTTTGAATAAATTCTGCCTTGTGTTGAGTTCAGTGTTTTATGTGAAGATACCTTAACTGGTATGACATCTACATAAGAGGCCTTAAGGAAAAGTTCAGCAGATTTCAAGTTGTTTACTTTAATCATGAGATCACCGGATCTTAGTTCGGTAACCTCAGAGTATTCGCGTGAAATGAAATTGAGTCCTTTCTCTATATGAAACGCATTATACGACGATAGAGGACGAACGTTGTCTGCATCTTTGTGACCAATAGCAGATATTATTAAGTACCGTGGAACATTATCATCATTATGTTTAGTTAGCGGAAGGGGAACAAAGTCTTCAGAACGAGGACGTTTATTTTTTTGGTTTGATTGTTTGTTTGAATCCGGATCAAGTTCCGCGAACCTATTCCGGTTGGGAAGGGGAGGGGGTTCACCCCCTTTCATTTTATTGGCACTTAAGCACTTTTTGAGTTTTAGTGTTTTATATACAAAGTTTTTATAAATAATGTTGTTGTTTAAAAATACTGTGAATACACACTGTGAACACTAATCACACTCGGCGAGTTGTAATAGAACAGGTCTATACGCGGCGATTGCCTGAACAAGACTGAAAAAAAAAAAAAAAAAAATATATATGAAATTTTAATTAACTTTAAACTTTTTTATATCCAATAATATATATCGTCGTTGTAGAACGAAAAGTAACCATATACATTTTCAAAATGCCAAATATTTATTTACAAAAATCTTTATATATCTGAATATTTTTAATCGGTGATCTCAATTTTTATACCACATGATAAGAAAATGTAAATCTATCTATTGGTATTCCAACTATTAAAATGTGTCAATTATTTTTTATAATATTAATCAACAAACTCAAAATTTAAGTTTTTCATAAAAATGTATTTAGTGACTTTCGTTCTACAACGACGATATAAAAAAAAATCAAAATTATCTTTTCCGTTTCTCTACACAGCAACTACGCCTGTGTCCATTGGCACTCAGAATATTCTTTATTATCAGAATATTAATTATTTAATAAATACATTCATATTTTTAATTGGAATACGATTTTGTTTGTTATTAATATCAATTGTTATATATACGTACAATATTTTTTTCTGTGTGACTAGGAGTAAATGCAGCAAATTTTTTCGTATTTTCTTAACATAACTACTGAGATATTTATAAATTTAAACATTTTTGTCTTACAGTAATGTTTTTTACACAGAAAAAAATATTGTACGTATATATAACAAATAAATAACTAATTGTACTACTATCACTAAATAATTAATTGTATATATACATTTATTAATTAAAATATTAATAGGAATTAATTTAATATAATTTCAATGCAACTAAATCTTTAATAGTATTAACTACTTTTATTTGTTACTTTTGATTTATTCATTTTCTTAAATTGCAACACTGTTTTTTTTTCTGGATTTCATTTTGTTTTTTGTTATTGCGTCGGCGTCGTTCAGTTTCTTCTAAAATTATTTTCTTCTAAATACCCCAGTCGGCACCTACACACATTTTTTATGATTATCGTAAATTACGATCATTTGACGATTCAAAATAATCATAAATTTCGATAATTTTGCACGTAAAAAACGATGATAAATGTCAATGAAAAAAACATTCATATTTTTCTCGTAAATACCGATGGCTCGTATTTTTCGAGTGTTTAAATCGTAAAAAAAGATTGTCACAATTTATTATTGTTTTTCTAATCAAAAGTTCATTTAATAAAATGCATAATATGTTCAATATTTTTAACAAGATTAAATAAATTGTTTTGCTGAAAACTTTAAATAACGTGTAATAATCGTATTTTACGATCATAAACAATCGAAAATTTATCATATATGAGTGTTTTTAGTTCGTTTATGATACCACGTTACGATGGACAAATTAAGAACGAAACTGTAAGCGTTTTCGAATCATTTACGATTCTTGTATACGATTGTTTTATTCATTATTTACGTATATTTGCTATCATTTACGATGTCGTTTATGATAGTTTGGCCGGCGGAGACATTGCTATTTTAAAACAGGATGTTGTATTATTTAGTGTATGTTATGTTATTAAAGCATTAAATGGCTCAATTTATTTTTGCTGTCAAGAATTTGAACAAACAGCTTATGATGCTCATTTTGTTGCATATTGAATCAAATAGCGAATATCAAATTTTATGTTTGACTCAATTGGCCCACCTGTAGAAGTTATGAAAACTGACTTCGGTAAAACATTCGTTGGGTTGAAAGAATTTTACAAAGCATATCAAACAGTATAAATACTTATTTAATATTTATTTTATGTTATATATTGAATTAAATTATTATACCCTACACTAAGAGTGAAAGGGTATATTCAGTTTGTAACACCCAGAAGGAAGCATCCCCGGTATGGAAAATTCTTGATCAGCATAACCTCCTGAGTCGATTTAGCGATGTCCGTCTGTCCGTTTGTCCCTCTGTCTGTCTGTTGAAATCACGATTACAGAAAAATTTGAAGAGCTAGATCAATGAAACTTCTAATTTAGATTACTTATATAACTACGCGGTACCAACAAGAAAATTGGCATGATCGTACCTTAGTGACCTGCGAACCGACCACTTATGTTCAAATACCTAATAAAATGTACATCTACGGATGAATTTTACTTTTTACGAGCTTAAGTGAACTTTTTTTTGCCAAATATATTGCCTTTATTCTCAAATATATGAAAATAATGTTTTCTCGGGAACTGATGTGTGGTTCTCGAAAAAAATCGAAATACAGTATACCTACATATTTGTACATATGGATATCAAATGAAAGGAAATCCTTCAGCGATTTCAAGTTTATAGGTATTTTCAGGATTTGTAAGCTCTGGTGACCTATGTACCTTTTTAAGTACATACGTGATCACATATGTGTAGGGTATTAATAGTCGGCTTAGACCGACTATAACTTACATAATTCTAACTAACTTAATCAAACCTATTATCAAAATATCCCTACTTCAAAATTTCCCATGTGATTTAACCTTCCCAACTGGTTTTTATTTTCATATGTTTCTTATCGACAAATATTTTATTTAATTTAACAAAATATTTAATTGATCCAATTTCTATCGAATGAAATTTTTAATTGATGTTACTAATTAGTTAATTAATGAATAAAAAATTCCCAATAATTTAATATATATATAACAACTTTAATATCAATATGACAAAAAAATAATTAAAGTTTCTCCAATTAACATATTCTCATTATTACGAATATCGAATTCAATGCTACTAAAAGTTACAACGGCTGAGTTTCAATTAAAAATTAATTGGATTGATTAATATTTTAGTTATATTTAAACACTTTTTTTCTGTGTGTTTACTTAATATATTTGACTTTCAAAACATGAAAAAGAAAGACTAAAGTAGCATTTTGAAGTTTCCCACTTACCCCAGCATTTTTCAACAAGTCCGTAATTGTTGAAAATTTTTATTAAAAATATTGAACATCTCTTGCTTTTTTAAAATTAACTTGTGATTAGAAAAACAATAATAAATTTTGATAATCTTTTTTTTTTCTTATAAAAAAAAATATATTTTTTGCATTCATCATCGTTTTTGACGAACAAAATAATCGAACTTAATGCTTATTTTGAATCGTAAAACATTCGTAATTTACGATAATCATAAATACGTGTGTCGGTGCTGACCGGGATATAATACGATTATCAAAATGCAACCATGTTTCAAAGCGTTCTTTATCTAGAAAGGTAGCATGAAAGTTAGGCATATAAAGTTAGACATATGAAGTTAGGCACCAGCCGGCGAACAGCTGTTTTTTACTATTGTGAACGTACATTATTTTTTTAATCATCATGCATAGAAAATACTAGTCAGATTTTTTAATTGCATCGGATAATTATGTTGCATGAAATTGTGAGCACCACCAAAGCCGAGAAGGAGCTGCTACAGGCACACTCGTTGCAAGAATTGCAGGTGAATACGTTCTTGAAATATTGAAGCGATTCAATCGCTTGGGACAGCCCTGCAAAAACTCCGAGCAAAATGATGCATTACTGTTTTTGCAGCGACGGGAAGAGCTGGTCAATACGTATGCAATACTAGTGTTGGCGTGGACATTATAAATTATGTTTTATTTAATTAATTAATTAAATTAATTTGTTTTATTTAATTATTTACCTTTAAAGGTTAAGAGTCACATCGAGTCATTGGCCAAACACTGGAAAGCGTTGAACGATCATGTCGAGTTCCGTCGACTTCAGCTGGACGATGTATACGAAGCGTATTAATTCTATACGGACGCAAATGAGGGTTAGTAATGGCTAAATGGAGGTAAACTATTTAATTTACGGCAAGAGCTTTTTAATATATAAAAAGTGGTTAAATTAACACTAACATACTTTATTTCTATTGCTGTTTCTTTCTCCAGCTCTCAGCCAACGAACCAGAACAACTACTTCCAGACATTGAGCATGAGAGTGGGTAAACGAGACGTGTCTGTGGTGGTGTGTGGGCAAGGAGAACGCTGCGCTAACACAGTCGATGTCGTCTGCAAGATGTCGGCGCAGGCAATAACAAATACAGGCGACCTAAAGAAAATGCAAGTGGTCGAACGTATGGCGGATGCGTCAACGTCAAGTGTCGGGTGGTTCGCCGCAAAAAGTGCTGCGGCCGTCGACAAGGAGAACATGAACCTGGGTAATGAGATAAATATAATGACGGAAAAAATGTGGTGGTAAACTGCAACATTTTTTATTTAATTTCATTATTAAGTATTTTAGAATTATTTAAATCCTTTGTCAATATTTTTGCATAGAAAACAAAAATTTTATTTCCCCTTTAGTTTGTTAAAATTGTAGCGAATCACGGAAAATTGTAGGATCCGGAGATGGAAAGCCCAGACATTTATATTTTAGTGTAGAATATAATTAAAACAAACTGAATAGTAGATAATTTTTGTCTAAATTTGAAGAGTATACTATTCAATTTAACAAATTTTTCGGGTATAAAATTTGAACTAAATTGGATGACAGCAAACTGAACTCTCAGAACACAATTCCGATTATGGGTTATCTATAGAATAAAATCCAACAATTAAATCTATTCTTAAAATTTAGACAAAATCCACTGTATATTTTAAAAAAATCTTAGCCTATACATTTTTTTTTTCATATTTTTTTTTAATATTGTAAAAATTATAATTTGATTGTTTTAAAATTATCAAGTTGCACATGCAGGTGGAGGATCAAGATATCAATGACGACGAAGGCCATCAATGCTTTTAAATACAGTCCGTGGCGGCAAATGCAGCCGTCGGTGATGCTTCGATTAACAACAACCACAGCCACTAGCTAAAATACGCGACACGTCGCGCAAGTGTTTGCAGCGGCTTGGCGCCTACTCCTCAAAACCCGATGATCTCTCATCGGCCATAAATCGCACAAAGGCGAATTTCTCTGCAGAAGATGCCGGGCACGAACTGACGAGTCCAAAGAAACTAAAACAACATTATGGCAAATTGACTGGCTTGGCCACAACCATCAATCAATGGGAAGATGAAACTGCACAGCAGGAATTTCGAATGCTATCGCCAATGTCACAGAGACTGCTAGCGATCTAAACACAAAACTGCTCAAATGGGATACAAAGGATATTAACTCATTGGTGGCGCAAGGTTTTCAGCGCGTACCTTGAATACAGCCATATGAAATGGCATATGAAATTATCGATTTCTCAGATGAGGTATGTCATGTTTTATTGGGTCCCTTATTGGTTGCTTATATATTTTTTAATTTCAGACCGAACAAGCAAACTTGGCACCCACAACCGATGGCAATCAATTCTAGTTTGAACCCAATGCTGAGAAGCTGAACTCCTTCAACTTTTAACAACATAACCCGCCTAGCTCAAAACATATTACGACGGGTTCAGCGACGCAGGCAGATGCGTAATGTATCAAAAACAAATAACACACCATTGAGTCCATGATAAAATAATAATTATTATTATTATTATATAAATTATATATATATATATTTATATACATATTGAATTTTGAGTTGTAGCAAAAGAACCCTATTTGAAGATAAATTAACTTTACAAATATTTCTCTATTTTATATTTACACACAAAAAAAAATATTACTATTATATTATTTTATTATACTATTATATACAATAGTATAGAATAGTATAGAAGAAATTGTTTATTATTATTATTTTAAACTATGTCCAAATTTTAGTAGCTACACCATCACAGCAAATTGTATATTTTACGTCTAAAAATAAATCCTTCGACGCTTTATTTTTCAAAATTAAATTTATTTTGAACAGATCTTTTGAACATATTCAAGCTAAACCACAAACGGTTATGAAATTACTCATGTAAATCGTTTATAAATGATTATGATTATAAGGATTGATAAAAAGCAACATCAACTTGGATATTAAAGTAACATCAAAAAAAAGTCGAAATTGTGCAAACAGCAGAATAAAGTATAGTAAGCTGAAAAATCGTCTTCGATAACAATAAAAACCAACCGCATACATATATTTGAAATATATATTAATATAAAATAAAGAATTATTTAAATTAATTCGAAAACATGCGTCTTTATATTTCATATTTTTACAATTTCTAATAACAAAGTTCACATAAATTTATGAATTCAATCACCTTTGAAGATCGTGTACTAAATTTATATATTGAAAAATTCAAATTCTTATTGAATCGGTAAAGAAAAACATCCTCTTTAAAGTTACATGGTCGTAGCGGTGGGCTACTGTAAATATTAACGTTCTTTTAGGCGTAAATAAAATATTTCGTCGGAATTATTTAATTCAAAGAAAGCATTTGTATCATGGTTCATAGCATGATTCAAAGAAAACAAGACGAAATATTTTAATCACGATTTTTAGAATTTGATGTTTAACATTTCTAGTCTTCAAAAAGTGGTTATTTATACAACCATGACGTCGTTTCCATCCAAATTATATAATTCGGTGATCAGTACCGTGGATGGCTTTGTTCCTAGTAAACTTCGTCCATTGTGGTTACATCCTGCGGGTAAATTAAAATTATTACATGTGGTAAATACAAAATTAAATTATCTTTGCAGGCCCAA
Source organism: Dryomyza anilis (assembly GCA_951804985.1). Lineage (NCBI taxonomy): Eukaryota > Metazoa > Arthropoda > Insecta > Diptera > Dryomyzidae > Dryomyza > Dryomyza anilis. The sequence goes on from OX638132.1 coordinate 69,765,273, forward strand.
AGACGATCTTCTTTTGGGCACCTATCTTCAAATGGGTAAGAAATGGTTGCATTGGCTTTATTTTACTTATATGGCCGGTCGAAATACCCAAAAAAAAATTGTCACGACGTTCTTTGTGGGGGGAGAGTGTGGGGGGAGAGTAAGTGGTTTTTGAATTATAACGAAGTGGGCGGGGCAAACAAAAAATAAAATATCACACGATGCAGAAACAAGACCTAAAAATTTAAAAATAAAAAAAAAGTGACCTCAAGGTCACGTGGTACCCTTTAAAAATCAAAAACTTTTTTTTTTAAACTCAAATTCCTGGAAAAGGGGAGTGGCAAAATGAAAACAATAAAATATTGAAAATCCTTTATATTCAGTTAAATAATGCTATGGAAATTCATATGGAAAAAAAAACTGAAAACGGCAAATTTTTTTTTCGAAAAAATCACGCGATGACCACGGTCGTTTTTCGATTTATGAGCGGTTCCAAGATGGCGGGCGGCAAAATATGTGTTGTTTTCCGACACTATCCGCCTCTTTTAGGAGGCGTGGCATTTTTTTTTTTTTGAGACCGGCCCTTTAAAGTAAAATTCTCCCGTTGTATTTAGTTTTATTCAAACATTATAGCACTTTTCAACATCAACAGGGTCTTGTAATCGCTGGTATTAGTGATTTAAAACGTCCAGCAGAACGACTATCAATACCACAATGCTTTTCACTGGCACTGACTGGTTTTATTTGGTCCAGATATTCGCTCGTTTTTATACCAAACGAGTTGGGAAAGTTAGGTCACATATGTAAGTTCGGTCACATGGGACGGACTTTTATAGTCGGTTGAACCCGACTATGGAATAACCTACACTTTGGTAGGGATATTAATGTGGGATGTTTAATTGTATAGCTAAAATTTATAGTTTTAATTTTGCTGAACATCCTCATAATATTATTCACATATAAGAAATGTACGTCTTATTTTCCCAAAATTTTAAAAATTAATATAAAAATATAAAAAAAAGCTATTAAACCATGCCTACATTTAAAATTTTGTAAGGATAATATTTCATAGATTTGATTTTAATAAATTACGAATTTTAATAATTTTTAATAATTGACGGGAAATAATGTAAAAAAAATGTGGGCGGATCACGCCCATTTTCGGACCAAATATTTTTAGGCGAATTCTAACAATACGTTTTAAATTTTAAACCTATATCTTGAATACTTTTCGAGTTATTGGTTCCTAAAGAGTTATATAAAAGTGACTTGTATGGGAGGTGGGCGTGTCCGTTGATCGATTTGGCTCATTTCCATACCCAGTTCATACTTTTGGCTAAAACGTATAGTAACCAAATTTCATCGCATTCGGACCAGTTTTTCTCAATTTTCCTCGTATACGGACAGCAAGACAGACAGACGGATATGGCTAAACGGACTCGGGTAGTGATGCTGATCAAGAATATATATACTTTTCTATACCAGACACGCCTCCTAAGGGGCGTTACAATATATGCACAAAGTTAATATACCCTGTACCTCATAGGTGTAGGGTATAAAAATTAAACTTTGTTTTCGGCAAATATTTTTGTTCGTTTCACTCGGCTAATATAAGTATTAACTGATTCGTAATTCTATTTTTTTGGTATTGTCGAAATGAATAACATTTTTTAATACTTTTCTGATCATAAATTATATTTTTAATGCATAATAAATACATTTTATTAAAATTACAAAATTAAAATCCACATACAGAAAAGCACACATTTTGCACAGCTCGTATATACAATAATGCATGCTTAATATAATATGCATGGCAATCGCATATAATAAATAATCTATACACGTATTCTTATGAATTTAGTTTGACGTTTCTTCATTCTCTCCAAATTCTACAAATTCACAATAACATCAGCTCTGGCTGCCTAACGTTCATGTGGGCTAACTCTCATATGTCTAACTTCATATGTCTAACTTTCATGCTACCATCTAGAAAACCCTGACAAAAAAAAATTCCTTGCGTTTGCAAAAATGTAATTATCGCGTTGCGCATTGACAGATAGCATTAATAAACATATTTTTTTGACGTATTCTAAATATAAATTATCTCAATATGAACGACTATAAGTTATTCTATGAAGTAACCCCTAAGGATCGGATGAACAATACGCCTGGAAAGTTTCTAACTAAACCGCAAATAGTGGACGTCGTAGAATACGATGGAAAAGAGTTGAAGAGCCCCGAAAGAATGCTTTACTTTCGCATTCCACAGCCACTTGATTATCCATTTGATTTAAATGTTGGTCTCGCAAATTATAAATTTCGATTTGCAAATAAACATGAAATCGAAAAGATTTGCAGATATTTAATGAATAATGGCAATGAAGAAACACAAACTGAACCGAAGAATGTACTAGATAAGGAGCTACGTGATATTATTACGGATCGTATGACATTAATGGGCCTCATGATGACGCCCTTCAAAGTTGAACATCAAGTTAAAAGCGATTGGACGATATTAGCAACAAAGTATAAGAACAAATTGTATCTAACTAAAGGAATCAATATAAATAGCGCACATGCTGCAAGGCCACTGGAAAATGCCGAGTTAACACATCATTTTAAATTTAAACAGTATTGCTTTTGTGGTATGTAGAAATTTTAATTTTTCATCTGATTATACGAAAACTTTTGGAGTCTTATATAGAACATTTAAATTGTGAAACTAATTGGAAAAGAATTCGGTTATTGGGCAAGGGAAACAATGTTGCCAGTTCTATATTTTTCAATGGGACATTTCAAAGCCTTAACTTTAGGAATACAAACTTTTTATTAAAGAAAAGTTTGCAATACAATTACAATATTTTAAAAGAAGAAATTATCTATAACATTGTAAAATATTGAAAAATTATTAAAAATAAAATTTAATTCGATTATATCATTAAAATATTAATACGCATCAATTACGTTCTATTCACAGGCCGCATTATAAAATTAATCGTACCAATTATTTTATTAATTGTTTAAATATTCTTGAACTAATGGTATGCATCCTATTGAACAATTTTAATAATTTTAACTAATTGTTTTACTTTTAAAATACTATTAATTGACCAGTTTTTTTCTGATTCCACAAATGATGCTCTAAGTAGTGTTATTAGTATAAATATATTAGTATAAATATAAACTATTAAAATAAAAACCATTCTTTTCAGATGACCCACATGGCACTCCTGACACTGCCACGCCAATTTACGAAGATCGCCAAATATCTTTAATATATCGTAGTCGTCAAGATAATTTAAATTTGCTCTATTCAGGCGAAATCGATGGCTTGATATCGGACAAGAAAATAGATGATTTGTGTGTTTCTGTTGTTAAAGTTTATTTTTATTTTCTTTTTTATTGTTCTCCATTGTAATTCTAATATATTAATAATAATTAATATTATTCTTTTCTTGTTATTACTAGGACCAATTTAGAGGAACTTAATCGATGTCGATTTGTTCAGACTAGACTACTCTATACCAATGTCGATAAATGGTGGAAGAATTTTCGAATGACATCATGGTGGACGAAATGTTATCTTAGTGGTGTAAATGATATATATATGGGTAGAAAAAGTTCTGAGGGTGTAGTAAGAGACGACTTGACACATGTGGTCGTGAATAGATTGCCGCAAGTAAGATAATATAACGAATTAAATATTATATGAAATTAGCAAATTGTAAACTTATATATTTTATAGAATCGACATTGGTCACCTGCAGCTTGTCTTAACTTTATGAATATGTTTATCAATAAAGTATATGATGAAATGAATGAAGTCGATTGTCCATATACTTGCTACGAATTTCGATGTGATTCAAAAACAGGTTGCATAAATTTAAAAATTCACAAAGAGAAGAGTGTTAAGTCATTTCTAACCGACGATTTTTTGGAGTTTTTGAACAAGTCGGAAGTAATTTGAAACAAAACGATAAAAAAAAGATTCAAAGAAAAGTATTTAAATTTTATAATTTTTTATATGTACTCTAAAAGCTTATATGATCAAACATTTATAAAAATGCACTAATGTAGAGAGTAATTTGTGAAAAATAAATACCTTTAACCCATTGAAATTAAGTTATACTTTCAGTGCAAATTGGGCTAATTGTTGTAACAATGTCCCTATTTTTTCCTGTGTGATGATCTAACGTTTCTAATTAGTTTTATTCTTGATATAAAAATGTACAATTGTTTTATTACGTTATTAATCGGTATTTCCCCTGTAAATCATCAGCTGTTTTTATACATTTGTCAGGGTTATAAATTTCGTAGTAAATTTGTTTTAATAATAATATTACAAAGTTGCCAGTTCTGTGACAAATTTCCCATTTGTGGTAATTTTTAAATGCTGTTGGTAAGGCATGGTTTCCATACTATCCTTCGCTATCACTATTTTGCCGTCTTATAACATGGGGGGATAACGAAAGATAGAGAAAATTGAAAATTTGGAAACCATACATAGAGTAAATTCCCATTTGCAATTGTGTAAGAATTATTGTGTTCGCGTGGAATTTTTCCTCAAAATACTTTTGACGTTTACGGAACGTAAACGTTTCAATAAACTACATTCACTCTACATATAAAATTCGTTTATTTTTTTATATGATTTTATGAACTAATAAAAGGCATCATCGGAAAGTTGTCTTCTAGACAACCGATAAGATAACTCAAAGGCAGCTTTTAGGCAACCCAACTAACAATACACATGTAAGCAATGTATTAGATGGTCATTCGATTATTTCTTTTCCAAAAAATGGTGAAAATAATCGCAATGACAAACTAATAAATGTAAAAGAAAAAGAGACAACAAACAAAAAAAAAAAAACATACGTTTTCAATATAACTGCATTTTTATTTTATAAATTCGAATAGTGTTAAACTGCACTGATTGCCACTGTCACTTTTGGAACGATAAAGAAACGACTTGTTGATATACGAGTAGACCTTGACGAAGTCCGGAGTCTCTTCAATAACGTATAATCAACATGCCGCAAATGCCGTCTATCACAACCTCTGGAAACTACATCTCGTTAACATTATTTAATTCAGTGACCCGATTTAGTTGTCGCTGTTAAGATTATTAACAAATTGATATTTTTGTCCAAACGAAAAATACGTGAACAGCAAACTGAATGACGCAGCAAAAAAAAAAAATGCCAACTTTGAAGTATGAATTTCAGAGATACAACTATGACGGGATTATGTTACCTTTCTGAGATATCTAAACGATGATTAATAGATAACTTTTGTACTAACCTAAGCGTTCCCAGCGAAACGATTGTCGCAAAGATAACTTTTCTTATTTTGTTCTAGTTGGGATACCTTAAATCTAAATGTGTTTGTAATAAAACTTATATATCGACCCTCTTATGGTTTTATATTATATACCAATACAAATTAACATCGAGCTTTAATTTAAATACAACTTTTATTAAAATTTTCTCATCAATGTAACTATCAAAAGGCTATACTAAAATAAACTTAAGCTTTTATCTATTTTACCTCCTAATTGCTGTAGGAATTTTGAATTAAAAAAGTACTCGTCTGAAATTAATAAGTCACGTGGGATGATGTTAATATTAGGAATTTCGTTTGTAGAATATATTAACAGCGTTACCAATAATATAAATAATGCTATATCATCCCCAAATAGTCCGATTTCATTATCCAATAAAAACTGGGAAGTAAAATCAAATGGTCGTCAAATCGGGCACCTCAGAAAACAATAGGCAACTATCGGGCCACGAAATAGTATTGGGCAGTTAAATGCCCAAAATACCCGCGAAATGCATCAGTGGTTTTTAAATATGTTTTTAAATGGGGTTTACTGTACTATAAAGTAGCAAAAAATATACTACATAAAGAATAAAAATAAAAATGTTTGTCTCATTGAAATATAACGTTTACTCCATCTGGCGTTTAGACGATTTGCAATTTAGAAATTTGTATTAACTGCGCAAAAGCAAATTAAACAAATGGAGAAATTATTTTATAAAATTTCCAATACAGATCGTGATAGAAATATTGCCGAAAAACATTTGGATAAACCACAGGTGGTCGATGTTGTAGAATACGATGGCGTCCAACTGAAGACTCCCAACAACTTGCCATACTTTCAGTTCCCACGGCGCAGCGATTATCCGCTGGATTTAAACGGAGGAATTGAGAATTATGTATTTCGCAATGAATTTCAACACAAATTAAATAAAGTCTGCAGATATTTAATGAACGATACCAATAAGGATGAACAACATGAAGTAAAGGAGTCACTGGGTGATGTGCCGGAAGGACAACGTGATGTCATAACACATCGTATGGTGTTGATTGCTTTGATGATGACACCGTATAATGCAGGAAATGAAAATAAATTCGATTGGAAAATAAGTGCAACAAAGTACAAAAATAATTTGTATTTAATACAAATGTCGAATCGAAACCCAGGAAAACCAATAAATAACAAAAAATCTACACATCACTTCAAATTAAAGCAATACTGCTTTTCAGGTATGTAGATGATGGGTGAAACGCAGCACATCATCAACAATTCCTCAAAAGTCGCTCCTGACACTTTCGATATTAGAATCAACAATTTATTTTATTTTTATTGCACATACCATGGAATAGATCCTGTATTTAAATTATGATGCGGAATTATTGTTTGATGATAAAAAATAACATGTATTAAATACACTTTATTTTTTAGGAAATAGTGATTTTTTGAACAATTTAGCCAAACAATTCGAATTTTAAGTGCTCCTGTATTTTTAATCTTAGGGGGGACCACATTCATACGTCATACTTCAGAATCTTTGTTCTTGTATTTTTAATTCATATAAAAGTTCAAATTAGTAATTCCTTGAAAGCCGCGCTTGACATATTCGTTAATATTTTAGAAAACATGGATCTACCATATGTTGAAAATCTTTTTTTCTCGATAAAAAATATTAGAGCGATAGTATTGAAGCTGATTGCATTTTTAAATTAACGATCACAGCAATACCCAGCCAAATTGAGATGGATTTGTAGATGTGACTTAGAAAAATGCGCTTATTTCGGACCAACTATATTTTCCACACAGTCATTTTCTGTTTGTGTTAGCAGCACATTCACGAGTCATATATTTTTGCTTCCTTTCTTTAATAATTAATTTAAATTGAGTATTCTTGAAAAGCCGCGTCTCATGACAAGTAGGCGAAGATTCCGTTTTGATCACAAAACTGATAACTTAGCTCCACATATGCGACATATATTTTTGATAGTATTCCGGGAATCTCTAGCGATTTTTTTATGTTTTCTGAACTCAAAATTAGTTTTTATTTATTAATTCAAGTATTCTTTACAATAATCAATTAAAAGCTAAAATATAAGAAACAACAAATCATTTGTATTCATTGATTTACGCCGGCATCCTTAAGGTATCAAGATTTGCTCATAAGATTTGCTTCAAATGATATGATATTATCGATTACATTGCTAGTGTTACTTATATGTATTACAGATTCCCCAAATGGAAATCCTGACACTGAAACGCCAATTAATGAAGGTCATGCCATATTTTGCATATATCGTAGTCGACAGGACAATTTAAATCTACTCTATTCCGGCGAAATGGATGGTTTGATATCGGAAAACGAAATAGAATTGTAAGTTTGGTTGTTTTATAAATTTTGACTGTTCTAAATCCGACTGTTTTAGGAACAATTTAGAGGAACTCAACAAGTGTCGTTTTGTGCAAACCAGATTGGTGAATAGCAGTAATGGTAAATGGTGGAAACAGTTTAACATGCTACGTTGGTGGATCAAATCATATCTGAGCGGTATTGAAGATATCTATATGGGTCGCAAATGTACAGACAGTCTCATACATAAACCTTTGGTGCATGTTGACGTCAACAGATTGGCACAGGTAGATTCAAATACAAATTTATAGATTTAATATACCTACAAAAAAAAGTACACTCCTTTTATTCACAGAATCAACGGTGGGCACCTGCACCATGTCTTAACTTTATGCATACATTCATTAATAATGTGTATGATGAAATGTCGGACATCAATTGTCCGCATACTGTATACGAATTTCATTTTGAATCTCAAAAGAGTGAAATAAATTTTAATATTTACGAAGGCCCAAATGAGCATTCGTTTCTAAGTGACGAATATGTGGATTTTATAACAAAATCTTAAGTGCCTAAATTTAGCTTATTTGTCTTACAAATACGAGTTACTGCGGAATGAACAATATTTATGTTATTTTTTTATGTTACTTTACTAATTTTTATATATTTTTTTAATGAATTTGATAAAACATCTTAATTATCTTGAATTTTTGTAAAATCAGACATTTCGGCAGGTTTGGAAGAAAATTTTATTTGAAAAACTTATAAAAGTAGAACAGATACAAGAAATTTGGCAATCGTTAATTTGAACTTTTTTTTATGGATAATCATGTATCATTTTGTATTATTTTATTAGATCCTAAATACTAATATAAAAAAATGTGGACCGTAAATAACGGTTATTCTTATTTCTTTTTTAATGAAAAAAATCTACGTGATATAAAATAGGTACGAAAGTTTTGAAGATGCAGAATCAATTATTTTCGCATGCAGAATTGAAATTTCTGTGATTTTTATTTTTTGATTTTTACGGCAAAAAATCAAAAAATAACGATTATTTTTAATTTTTATGTTTGCTTTCTCAGCAATAAAAATCAAATTTCAATTTTTACTTTAAAAAATCAAAAATAAAAATTAAAAATTCATTTTTAAATTATTTTTTTGCTCAAGAATAACGATTATTTTTTGATTTATACTTTTTTTTACTCAAAAATAGAAATTAGGGTGCGGGGTTTAATTTGTTGTTGAGAAAAAAAAAGTATAAATCAAAAATAATCGTTATTCTTGAGCAAAAAAAAAAAAAAATTAATTTTTAATTTTTATTTTTGAATTTGAAAATAAAAATTGAAATTTGACTTTTATTTCTGAGCAAAATTTTAAAAATCAAAAATAATCGTTATTACTGAACAAAAAAAGTTTTGCTCAATAATAATTTTTAATTTTGATTTTTTTGTATATTACTCGTAACTATTACAGTCCCTGAAAAAAATTAAAATTTTTTGGGACTATATAAAGGGTTTTTCAACAGGGACGCGAATTCGAATTTCGGTAGTAAATTTTAACAATTTCGACTCGTTGTTGGCTCGCATATCTTTCCATCATAAAATGGCAAACCTAAAGAGAGAAATGTCAAAAGAGTGGCAAAAAATATGGCGTCGTTTGCTGTCCCTGTCGCTCTACTTTTGTATTGTCCCTGTTGAAAAACCCTTGAAAAAACTTTTGTAGCGCTCTTATTGAAAAAGCCTTTACAAATACTTTGTGCATATTGGAAGATTTGCATTCATTTGTATATTAAAATTAGTCCTGATAGCCATAATAGAAATTACATGTAACTTTTTTGTGTTCTTTATAAAGTGATTTATTTTTAAATTTTTAAAGTTAAATATCCTATAATTTAGATTCCAATTTTGTTGTGGGTATTCAGTTTAAATCATCATCTGCATATTATATGGATATGCTCCATGTTATTATCATTGGGCAGAGTACACGATTCGCGTCGAATGGGTCTTACGATGGGTCTTACGATAAATGAATGAATTACCTGGTGTCTACAAACAAAGAGTCCCAGCGTCTTGGGCAGTACGTCATTATTGACACCCACTCTAAGAAAACAAAGATGATTGCCAGAAATATCACAGCCCTAAATATCAAGTTATTTACAAATTATTTAAATCGTATTTGAGACCACCAACTCTCAAATATCCGTCCAATACAAATATTGCTAGCAACCATCTTTCAAATTTACGATTATGTATAGCAACCATCAAATAAACATTTTACAAATAGGAAAATAGTTGTGGAATATTTGGAAAAGGTACTCCATTAGAATTCGCGGAGTAATTTTTATTGAATTGAAAGAAAATGAATCAAATGTATTCTTATTTATTCTACAATTAAAACAGTATCCTGCTTATACATCGCCATCGTCTTTATAAATCCTTCGATGGTAAAATTGTTCAACGACTTGAGATTTCTTCGCAGAAGACCCTAGTCTGACCGGCGATGCTGTCATCAAAGTAAACTCCGAAAAGAAATATTTTCAATCACGTGTTGATAATTTAAATCCCAGGATATTTTATTTTTACTTTTACCATTAAAATGTAATATTTGAGTTGACACTTTTTTCACCATTGGATTTTCTTAATTGTTGTGGATAAATCGAGCGTAAGGAAAATGTACGCCATTTTCCTTTTTTATGGTATGGTCAAATGTGTCAAATGTCAAAATACCACAAAAGTGTTGATGCAAATGTCCAAGAACTCAGGATGTTTGCTATCAGTAAACAGTAAATATCTCAATTTTCATTGCTTTTGTGGCAAACATCTCGTAACTATCTGCATATATGGCATATTCAAAAAATATTAATAGTTTTGCTGCAACTTTTTTGAAACTTATGGGATGTTTGAATATTGGCTACAAGGCGTAAATTTAAAAGGATAGTTGCAGCAAGACTCTCATAAACATCATGTTTTCTTAGTGAACGTTCGATTTATCCAAAACAATTAAGTACATTCAATGGTGTAAAAAAGTGCCCACTCAATTATTACATTTTAATGGTAAAAGTGAAAATAAATAATCCTGTGATTTAAATTATCAACACGTGATGGAAAATATTTCTTTTCAGATGATGGCGTCGCCGGTCGGACTTGGTTCTTCTGCGGTGAAATCTCAAGTCGTTGTACAATTTTGCCTTCGAAGGATTTATAAAGACGATGGCGATGTATACCAGGATACTGTTTTAAGTCTAGAATAAATAAAAATACATTTGATTCATTTTCTTTCAATTCAATAAAAATTACTCGGCGAATTCTAATGGAGTACCTTTTCCAAATATTCATCAACTATCTTCCCATTTGTCAGATGTTTAATTGATGGTTGCTATAAATAATCGTAAATTTGAAAGATGGTTGCTAGCAATTTTTACTTTAAAAAAAAAATTTGTATACCAAAAAGTAGCAGAAAAGCGCCTGAAATTTGAATTCCATTTTTTCTTAGACAAATTAAGTAATGGAGAAAAACTTAGTAAAAAAACTCTACATCTGATTATATAGAAATGATGTATTTTTCCTAACATTAACACACCTTCTAATCTTTTAATTAACAATAATTAAAACATGTCACGTTTCTGACATACATTATGAACAATTGTTTTATTTTTATCTGACATTGATTTTACTTCTTGATAACCTATCAAGATTTCCAGAAATTTTCAGTGACTAACATACGAACTAATTGTATTATTAGACTGCTTTACGTTTATGATATGACGTGATTTAAAAAATAAACGTACGTCATGTCATACGTTAGAAATAATTTCTAATCAATAATAACTATTAAAACTAAAATGCGTACATACCATATCTACAAGACCCACTGATTAAACGTAGAATTATTTAAGACGCAATCATAAAAATGTCTAAAGTAAAACAAAAAAACACCTACCTTCACTTAAAAGCCTAAATTGATAAAAACACACAAATTTTATTATTTTTCTAAATTATAATATTTTATTATCTCGCTTTCAATCTTTGCTTTTATTATTATGCCGCACTTTATCGCATTCGCCGCCTCTGACTCGGACTGACTGACTCTCTTTGGCCTAATATTGTTTGTATGGTAATCTTCGAGCGCTTGATTTTTGTCATACAAAATCCAAGTCGGTGCGTGTCTTGTAGAGCTTACGCTCCATTGAGCGCTCAAACCACTTCTTAATCTCACACACGATCAACACCGATGAGGTCAACGACATCAAGAACAGTATATCGTAGGCAGAGAGTGCCTCCGTCTGAAAAACCATCTGCAGCGGTGGAAAATAGATGACCAACATTTGGCCGATGATGGAGAAACCAACAGCCAGCAGAAACATACGATTCGAGGTGAGGCCGATCTTAAAAACACTCTTGGTTTGCGACCGACATGCGAGCGCATTAAACATGTCGAAGAAAACAAAACACGTAAATGTCATGGTAGTCGCACGCTTCGTTTTGCCCAGTGTGCCGTCAGCCATTTCACGCTGAAACACCCACAACGTGCCGAGAATAATAATGCTGGCGCTGAGAAGCACATTCACGATGAGTGCCTTCGTGATCATCGGCTGCTTGACATTGCGCGGCTTCTGCTTTAGCACATCATGATCGACCGGTTCAACGCCCAACGATTGCGCCGGCGGCCCATCCATGATGATATTAATCCATAGAATTTGCATGGCATTCAAAGGATTTGCAATACCCATGAGTGTAGCGAGTGCAATTAGCGAGAGCGCCGCAATCGAGGTGCTCAACTGAAAGCGCACAAAATTTCGTATATTGTAGAAGATCGCTTTACCCTCCTCGATGGCCGCAATGATGGTGTGAAAATCATCGTTAACCAAAATCATATCGGCCGCCTCTTTGCACACATCGGTGCCATTCTTGCCCATCGCGATGCCAATGTCTGCCTTCTTCAGAGCAACGCCATCGTTGACACCATCACCGGTCATGCCAACAATGTTGCCGGTGCGCTGCAGCGACTTAACAATTGCCAGCTTGTGTCGCGGTGTCACACGATAGAAAACGCTTACATTGTTGGCCAACTTGTCCAGCTGCTGCTCATTCATTTGGTCCATTTCACGGCCGGACAGCGTCTGCTGGTGTATGGTATCTATGCCAATGAGATTCGCAATAGCTATAGCCGTCTCCTGCGCATCGCCGGTGACCATCTTGACGCGCACGCCGCTCTGCAGCAGCAAATCAATGGATTCGCGTACGAGTGGACGCGGTGGATCTGTGATGCCTACAAAACCGCAGTACACTAAGTCCTGCAATGAGTTGCCTTTGGCCAGCGCCAGCACGCGCAAACCTTTGCGTCCGATTTCATAGGCATCGGCCAGAAATTCTGCTGCATTTTGTTTTGTCAATGGCACTGGTTGCGTGCCATACATGTAGCTGGTGCAGTGGGGCAGGAGCATTTCCATCGCGCCCTTGGCAAAAAACAGCTCTGTGGGTTCGGCTTCATGATTTTTGAGTTGTTTTTGCGCGCACTTAACCGCCATCAGCTTCTGTTCCGAGGAAAATGGATACTCCTGCATGCGCACATAGTTTTCTGCCGTGCCATACATGCCGTTCTTCATGGCCACCGCAATGAGTGCGCCCTCCGTGGGCTGTCCTAGCAGCGTGCCATTTTGTATGTAGGCATTATTGCAGACGACGCCTATTTCCAGCAGCTGTGCAATGTTTGCCTTGGCCATGGCCACATTATTGCAGGCGCGCAGATGCAGTTCGCCCTGATCGTTGTAGCCGGCGCCCGTAACGTCCGACATATAGCCATCGGAGGTAATGATTACAGTGACGGTCATTTCGTTTTTCGTTAGAGTACCGGTCTTGTCGGAACAAATGACATTTACGCAACCCAATGTTTCGACGGTGGGCAACTTCTTGACGATGGCGTTCCGCTTAGCCATGCGCATAACGCCCAGCGCCAGTGTCACCGTTACCACAATGGGCAGACCCTCCGGTATGGCGGCCACAGCAAGCGAAACGCTTATATTAAACATTTCTGTCAGCGGTTTGCCTTGCAGCCAGCCGAGTAACATGATGACGCCGATTATAATAAAAGAATAGAAACTCAGTTGAGCGCCTAAAATGTCCATAGACTTTTGCAGCGGTGTCTTCGGTGCCTCCTCGGCCTGCATCATCTTGAACACCTCGCCGAATTCGCTGCGTTCGCCGGTGCTCACTACGACGCCCTTGCCGTTGCCATTACGCACCAAAGTGCCCATGAAAGCGATGTTCTTCATGTTCGTGTGATCCTTGTGACTCGTGGATGAGTTTGAAAGCGGCGCGGTGCTCTTGCGCGACGGTTCCGTTTCGCCGGTAAAACTGGACTCATCTATGGACAGATCTATAGCCTCAAATAGGCGCACATCGGCGGGCACCCGATCTCCAACATGCAAATGCACTACATCGCCGGGTACCAGTTCGCGCGCCAGAAACGTTTCGATGCGCGACTCGCGCAAACAATGACACTCGGGCGGCACTAGTTTCTTGAGCGCCTCTAGACTTTTCTCCGAACGATATTCTTGTATAAATGCCACCGTTACCACAATGATAATGGCAATAGTTATGCTGACCGCATCGTCGTATTGTTTCATAAATATCGAAACGGCCGATGAGCCAAGTAGCAGCAGTATCAGCGGATTACGAAACTGCTCAATGTACTTTTTCCAGGTTGGTTCCTCTGCGATGGCATTCAGCTCGTTGTGACCCATTATCTTGGCGCGATACTTGGCCTCGTTCCAGCTGAGACCGGCGTGCATGTCGACCTGAAGGCGGCCTGCCACCTCGGCTGCGCTGCATGCTGAGGACTCGGCGGTGCTGAGCATCATTGCGGTGTCTTTATTGTCACTGAAAACTTTGCACTGTTCCTGTTGCTGCTGTGATATTTGAGATGTTGCTGCTGCTGCGGCTAATGTTTCTCTTGTGCTGATATTTAGCAATTCATCTGCTTCGCAATAGTAGTTTATATCGGCATCATCGAGCAGCTCGGTCGAAACTTCATAGTCTGTGTTGTCGAAATTCTCTTGAGACTCGAATTGCGTATCCTGTGGAAGCTTTTCATAATTTGTGTGTTGTCTCATATTTAATGCAGCGACGACGTTTCACAATAGTTTGCACTATGTAACACTAAGTTCGTCCTGTTTTCAATACATACATGAACATTAGTCCTTTCTACAACTCTACGTCTCTATCAGCGGCACATCGATTTTTATCAAAAATCGTTGCTTCTCTGTTTTATGTTACTTATTATGTGACATATAAACATATAACATATATAGATATATATTATGAAAAGTGTTATAAACTACAAAATATAATTGAAGGTTTTGTTTTGTATGTTCCAAGTTATGCCAAAGACATTTCTGTAGGCTGCTTTCACTGGTTCACTCCTCAAAAACACACCTCCACAGTTAGTATGTTGCAAAGTGTGCAACTAATGGTTTTATTGGCCCCTTCCTTACTAGTGGGGGTGCTTGTTGCGGGTGGTGTCAGGCGCAACTAAGTGAGGCAAAAGAAAAAAAAATGTTAGATTACAAAAAGTAAACAACTCACCGACCGATCAACAGCACCACAGCGCCTGTCAACATTTTAAGTATTCTAAAAATTTTACTTTATACTTGTTCCTGTTTTTAGTTGGTTCCGGTTTAGATTTCTTTTGAGTTTGTTCTTAATAGTTTAAGTATTTTACTAGGTACTTTAAATTATATACATATAGTTAATTTATTTTGATGTCCGACGGTATTTAAATTATGGAATGTTAATTTTCTTGATATGGTTGGTGAAAATTTCGCACCAGAGGCCGTGTAGAAAAGTATGTGGCACTGGTGACAAGACTGACAAAATTTCACAGCAATGTCAGAATTTGCCAATTGTCTAAATTGTAAAAGATTTGTTGTTCTTAGTGACGTGGAAGTGTTAAATGTTTCTGTATATTTTATTGGTCCCCGTAAAACAATTGTGCGGGAAGTTAAAACAAATACCGATTTGTTTGCGCAAGTGCTCAAGTTGTTTAGCAATATGGCAAATAAAAAACATATATTTTTTTATTTTAAATTTACAAATAAACAAGTCATACATAAGTCTTAAGATTCAAGCAAAGTGTAAATTAATTTGACGTGTTGAAATGTCAAATGGATTATGGTCAGTTCATTTGCAACATACGCTAAATTCCATTTGAATTTATTTAATATGATAACAGCCAACTGCGAGATAACTTGGAGGAAAACTACGTGTTATCTCTTTGTTGTCAGTCAACGTCTTAATGATATACCCGAAAAATAATGTTGTACAGTTAACAACAGCAGCATTGTCAAATTTCTTGTTAAGTTTAATAAAAGTTCTTGTAGTTGCAACAAGATGTGTCTTAAGACACAACTATAGGGTATCGTTATTTTCAATAGTTTTATAAATACTAATATATAGAAGCTACACTGAATCAAATTAAGTATGTGTAAACCATGGTACGAATACCGGACTAAAATACGAAGAACTGTGAATACGCTAAATATAAAATAAAACGTATTAGAATTATTGAAAAACAACGCGTGAAGTTATAAAAAAAAAACAGACTGTCCCGTACCCAAAAACACCATGCACGCCATACAATTTGTTCACGGTTATTATTTTCAAACCCCGCCGGATTAAGCGGGAAACCCACCGAGTTGTCATCACTGATAGTAACACTCTTTTTATAACTTTTTAGTTTTTCACAGTCAATCGTTTATGGAGCCATTGAACATAAATTGATCATTAATAAATACTATTACAATGCATGAATATAAAATATGCCGATCGGAACAAAATGCACCCGCTGTATGGTCGATAATATGTATTAATTTAGGTTATGACCGAATGAATTTTATTTTATTGGATTTAGCTGCAAACATTGAGAATTATGTATTTCCCAGAAACCATCATTATGAACTTAATGATGCTTGCATATATCTAATGAATGGTAGTGGTCGCATAGAACTAAATGGTGCTGGAGTTGAGGAGAAACTTTAAATTATAACAAATCGAAAATGTCTTATTATATTGATGAAAAAAAAAAAACACTCTTTTTCAGACGAGACGAATATTCGACCATAGTGGCCACGAAGTACAAAATAAATTGAAAAATTTGCCGCTATTGTATTGTATTCGTTTGATTTTGATTTTTGCAATTTGTTTTTTTTTTATATAATTTTTTAAAATTATAATATTTTGTACTCATTCTGAGCAACGCGGATTTTATTTTTAGGACAGTTTTCACAATATCTAGTTAAATATTAATTTCCACTTTAACCGACAGTTTGCGCAAAATTCGTTTTCACAATCATTTGTTATATCTGTTTGTCATTTTTGTCAGATACTTTAACCGATAGAACATGTTTCCGTTATATTTATAACCGACAGATTTTGACAATCCATTGAAAAAATTATGCTGCAATTTCTACATAAAATTGTTCCCGAAATACCAAAATACAATGCCGCAAAATATCATAAGGTAAATGCCAATAGAAATATTAACAAAACGGTCTATTGCGATTGCATCAGTCGTCTTAATATCCAATTATGACGACAAACAAATTCACAATTTCATGAAATTTTAAATTTGAAAAATTGAATTTGAATTAATTTATTTATGTCAATTAGTTGCCAGATATGACAACCGGTTTTTAAAATAGTACGAAAAACTAATTATGAAAATTGTACTTTTTAATATTTAAAATATCATCATAAAAAAAGAAAATAATTCATGATTTTCAACTATGTCCTTTAAACCAATTTTAGAGCGAAAAATTTGCATTATATAGAAATAATGTCTGGGATGTACATAGATTCTACATTCTGTAATGTAGAGTAATCAAAAATGAAATTAACATTGTGCATAATTTAATTAACAAAGCATTCGAAGAAGTGGATGATGTCGATTGTGCCTATATTTGCTTCGAATTCCGCATCGATTATCGTTGTATAAAATACAAAATACACAAAGGTAAGAAAGAGTACTCATTTTCAACAGATGATTTTATGGAGTTTATGCAGCGCTGATAATTTGCTAGCATCTTTTTTATTGTAGAAACCCACAGAATATGCACTCGAGTTTTTTTTCTTGTTTTTTTTTTTATATTACTTAAATATATGTATTGATTTTTAAAAATTAATAACCAAATTTTTTATTCAATTCAGTGATGCCATCGCCAGTTTGATTTTCAGGCGGCACCCATTTTGCATATTTTTCATCGGTCTCGTGCACTGCCAATTCATCGATGTCCACCTCGGTGCGTTTGTTGCGTGCACGTTGGCGGCTGCGTTGTCTTTTGTGCGCCGTCGCCGCAGCATTGTCCAATGTCTCCGTTTCAGTGCTTTGAAATTCTTCAACTGCTGCTTGTTTTTCTGCTGGATTCACTGGTGCTTCAAATGTTTCGTCTGCAGCTGACTGACAGTCGTTCGATTTTGAGTCAACTGTTTCAATGGTTTCAGTAGTGCTGCAAGTATCCTCAACAATATTCTCAACTGTTGTTTCTACTTTTGTGCAAGCAACTGGCTGTAATGCTACTTTCTTACTTGGTACTGGTTCCTCCGCCGCCTCCTCCTCCTCATCTTCTTCAACATCATCATTAGCATCATCCATTTTTTCATCAGCATCATGCGGAGTTTTTGCTGCTTTTGTTATGGTCTCTGTTTTCTTCAGCACTTTGAATTTGCTAAACTGATTACGTTTACCAATCAGTGGCAGTTGTTTTGTAATTGTTGGCGTCGTTGCTGCTGCTGCCTCTTTTGAGAAGACATTTTTGTCAGCTATTTGAAAAGGTAGCTCAATGGGCTTAGCTACTTTAAGCAGACGTTGCAGTCTAATGTGTTCTGCAGTAAGACGTTGCTGTTCCAACTAAAATTGAAATTAAATATAACTTAAATTTGTCTGTGTCGATTGCTAAAACGAACGACTTACGCGTAATTTACGTATCTCTGTTTTATTCAGTTGTTCGCCACTGTTACCGAGCTGCTCGATAAAATTGTCCAGATCTATGTCGTCGGTGGCGTTGTTCTGCTCCTTCAGGCGTCGCTGTGTTTGCTGATATTTTTCAATTTCACTGTTGCTGCTCTCAATGTCTGCTAATAATTTAGTTTCTTGTTTGAGCTGTAATAAATGTAAAAAATAATTTAATTATATGTCAAGTAATATTTTATACTCTGGATGCACAACTGGTTTTTTTAACTATTTATTTTAGAACCCAAGAAGTACCACAAATCTGGATAATTTTTGATATATTTTTTTTCATATATTACTAATCATAAATTATAAAAATAGACTAAGTAATTAAATTGTATTAAATTCAATCATCCCAAAATGTTTTCCAAAATATTTAAATTTCTAATTTATTAAAAAAAAATATTAGTATTAAGTCAAAACATTTGTACTGAATATGATTATTCGATTTATCGAGTTTTTATTTAATTTATAATATTTTGTA
This sequence comes from Dryomyza anilis, assembly GCA_951804985.1. Classification (NCBI taxonomy): domain Eukaryota; kingdom Metazoa; phylum Arthropoda; class Insecta; order Diptera; family Dryomyzidae; genus Dryomyza; species Dryomyza anilis. The sequence goes on from OX638132.1 coordinate 69,784,410, forward strand.
CTCATCTGAAATACGCGGTTTTTTTTTTAGTTTTGATTTTGTTTCTCTTTTGTTTTTGTTTTGTCTCTTTGCTTTTAATTTTGTGTTTTACGTATTTTCGTTAGAGTCTGAGTTTTTACTTATACTTTAGCTTTTTTTAGTGTTTATATTTTGCTATTGATTTTGTGCTTTTGCTTTTATTTTTGCTATTTTAGTTCTTTAATATTTTTTTTGCTTAGTTTATTCCTTTTGTGTTTTTCTTTGTTTAATTTCGAGTTTTTTATTTTATTTTTGCTATTATGAGTTTTGATAGATTTTGTGTTTGTCCTTTTTATATTTTTATTTTTTTCCTGTTATGAATTTGTTTTTGCTTTTGTGAGTTTTTATATTGTGCTTTTCTATAGATTTTGCGTTTTTTTATATTTTGTTTGACTTTGACTTTTTTTTTGTCATTTAATTTTGGGTTTAGGTTTTTATTGCTTTTTTGTGTGTACTTTTGTTTTTGTGTTTCACTTTTGATTTTGTGTTTTTGTTTTTGCTTTTATTTTTGCGTTTCACACTGTGCATTTCTTTTACTTATTATTGATTTTGTGTTTTTGTTTTTTGTGTTTGATTTCGTGTTTTTCTTTTCATTATTTTGTTTTTGCTTTTATTTGTGTTATTGTTTTCGTTTTTGCGTTTGCCCTTGTGTTTATGTTTTCACTTTTTATTTTTTTTTTGCTTTAGTTTTTATTTTGTATTTTGCTTTATAATTTGTGTGTTTGTTTTTATTTTTGTGTTTGACTTTGTGAATTTGCTTTTACACAATTTTCATCTGGAGTTTTTTTGCTTTTTTGCTTTTTTGTTTGTTTTTATTTTTTCTATTGTGTTTTTTTTTTTTGATTTTGTGTTTTTGATTTATTTTTGCATTTATGCTTTATACTTTTACATTTTTTTGTATTTTTTTTCTTTCGTTTTTCTTTAAATTTGTGTTTATTCTTTTGATTTCTGTTATTATTTTTGTTTTCTGTTTTGCTTGTTATTTGGTTTTGATTTTTTCTATTTAAATATTTTTGTTTTATTTTCGCAGCTGGTGTAAGTATCGAGTTATATCGTTTTCAATTTCAGAAAATGTCAAATTAAATTCTAAATACTAATTAAATAATCCAATCATTATCCAAACACTTAATACATAGCTCAGAATTTGACTTACTAAATCCTCATACGTTAACGTTACATCGGCGCCGGCCTGCGCCTTGCGCATTTTCTTGCGTTCGACATCGCCTGTGCGATCCCAGAATTCGTCTTCATCGTCGGATGCGGCAGCTTTTAGACGGCGTTTCATTGGCTCTGAACGAAAAAAAATAAAATATTATTAAAAATTTACCGATCAAAACGAGATTTATACAATTAAGCAAGAATTCTTATGTAAAGGAATAAATAATGATAATATCTATGCAAAAATTAATTTATAAATAAAGAAAATAAAGAATAATTAAATTAAAATATTACAAAAATATTTACCATGATGTGCCTGCCGCAGTACGCCATGTCTATCCAGTATACGACATGCCTCCAGAGCGCACTGTACCACACACTCCTTCTTGCGTCCTTTATGTACCACCTCCGCCACCAACGGTCTGCCGTTGCTGTCGTCCAGCGGCAGTTCGACGCGACAAACAAACGAACCCGTCGACATTTCATCGCACTTATACTCGAGCTCAAGTCCTTCGCGTTCGAAGAAACCACGCAGTGTGCGCTTGGGATCGTCGAGAAAAAGCTCCTCGTTGTTGGTGCTCGCATAAGGGTTAATCGATAGATCGGTCTCCTCGTCCGCATCCTCACTCATGCCCCAACTGATGCCTTCACGTTCACGTGCTGCCGCTTGTGCCTGCGCGGCCAGTGCATCTGCCTCCAGTTGCTGCTGACGCTGGGTGCGTAGTTCGGTTATCGACAGTGTCGATTCGGGCTCTTCGTCCGTGCTGGGCCCCTGCAAAATGTAGTTGCGAGTGCTGGCTCCCATGCGCAGCATGTGTCCGACTTTGATGCGTATGTAGGTCTGTGTGAAACGGGATTAAATTACTTATCAGGGATTTTTTACTTATCAGATCTCAAGATTTTGGAATGCTTGCGATTTTAATTTTCAATTTTTTACTATTAATACAAATTAATTTAAAATATTATTAAATTTATAAATAACATTTTATATTTATATTATATTTTAAAATATTACAAATTATTTTAATATTGAAACTATTAAATTGTTTCAGTTTTAATATCCGATATAAGATATATTAAAATTAATTTTAGCAATTTATTTTGCTGTTTTATATGTTTAACAATTTAGGTTGCTAAATTAAGTTTGTTGGGGTTTGAAATTTACCTTATTCGGAATGCGTTGTTTGTTCAAAAATGTGCCATGCGTACTGCCCAGATCATATATGTACCAGCCTTCGGCGACATTAGTATGTTTCTCAACTGCATCTTTTACCGGCGGCTCTTCGCCCTTTTCCTCTTTATCGAGTTGTTGTTGTTGCTGCTGCTCCAACAGCGGCCTGTACTGCAATACAGCATGGAATCGCGATATCGTCGGATGTGCCATTTCGATGTCATTGCTGGGCAATCGTCCAAACAACCAGACGGCCTTACGCTGCAACTCATTGACGCTCTCAATGATTTGGCCCGACTTGAGCACTTCGAAGCTGTAGTCTGCTCCATCCGTTGGTGGTGCCGACCACACAGGCGCTTTATATGGACAACTTGCATCTGATGCGGTGAAATCTGTGGGAGTTGTTTTTGTTGGTATAGCTGGGCTTCCATCGGTCAAAGCAATTGCAGTATCTTCCACCTCAACGTCTTCGGAAGTATTTGCTGTATCTAGAGTTTTCTTTATTGTGTTGGCGCCAGGCGCAATCGGCAGACCAGGTACTTTAAAGTCTTCCATTTTATTGCTTATTCTATTTTATTTGTTGATTGAAAATTTGTATTTTTATGAATTCACTTGGCGTAGTTTCGTCTTTAATTAATTAATCGTTGTTTGTGTGCAAGCGGCGGCATTATTTTCACGTTATCAGCTGTTTTTTGCGATATGCGTTACCTATTTCTAAGATTGTAAAAGATTGATTTTGTTGGTGACGTAATAAAAAAAAATACCGTTTTTCAAAATGTTGATCGTTACACCAAATACCAATGGGGAGAATGTTGAAAAACAAAAAGAAAAAATTGACGTACGCTTCAATCGAACTGCCCTTAAAAAAACTACTTATGACCGAGTTCATAAGTAGTTTTTTTATTGTTACGAAGTAGACGGGGCAACAAAAAAAAATGTCACACGATACGAAAACTAGGCCTTACTAAAAGTTACCTCAAGGCCACATGGTACTTCTTAAAAATCATGTTTGATAAATCATTAAAATTACGAGTTTTCTTTCATAATGCTACATTCCCGCTCTTTAATAGGGTGATCAAGATTTCTTTTTTGCATTTGTGGTTTGTGTATTGGCTAAACAAAACAAATAATTATTTTATAATTATTAAATAATAATAGTTATTAGTAAAAATTTAAATTTCATATTAAAAAAAGTACGAACAAACCGATACCATTTTAGATTTTTTAAATAATTAAAAAAATCGTATATGAAATATATTATTGTGTAAATTCAAATTTGTAAAAAAAAATATGTATAGTGTGTGCGAACTAAAATGGTGATAAAGCAAAATTTTATGGGTAATGCAGTGCTTACTAATTCAATTAATTAAATTTTCGACATACATATTATAATCGACATATCGTCGTTGTAGAACTAAAAGTCACCAACTACATTTTCAAAATGCCAATTATTCATTTACAAAATTATTTATATATCTTTCAATTTCTGATAGATAAGCTCAATATTTGCACCAAATGTTAAGAAAATATGAATCTATCAATTGATATTTTAACTTAAAAAATGTATTAATTACTTTTTATAATAATTACCAACAAAGTTGAAATTTCAGATTTTCATAAAAATGTAGTTGGTGACTTTTAGTTCTATAACGACGATATTATAATCGATTGATTACGGAATTAAATCATTACTGCTATATATATATATATATATATATATATATATATATATATATATATATATATATATATATATATATATATATATATATATATATATATATATATATATATATATATATATATATATATATATATATATATATATATATATATATATATATATATATATATATATATATATATAGCATTTTTTGTTAACAAAAAATTCTTCTAAAGAAATTTGAATTTTTTTTTTGGAATAGTTTTTTTTGCTGGTCTGCTTTTTAAGAATTATTTTTTTATGTAAACCTTTAATATTTTGTAAAACTTTGAATAGTTATAAAAGCGGCATTTTTAAATTTTGATTGGGCAAGTTTTTGGTATTATATAATAGTCAGGGACTAAACCGCTTTGGAATATCGATTCCGATTCGAGTTTTAGTTCCATGATTTTATAAAATATCAATTTCGGTACCAGTTTCGGTTCCACAAAAAAAAATTATAACCGTTTCGGTTCCGGTTACACACATACATTTTATAACTGTTCCGGTTCCGATTCTGATTTCAAAATTGAAACGGTTTCGGTACCTGAACTTTTTGGTGAATGAATGGCAATTTAAATGTTTAGTCAATCTCTCTATCAAAGCCATACATCAAATCGGTTCTTTGCGGTCCCTAATGATTAAAAGATTAAATATATTTTATAATATCTCCATTATACTTTTAACTCCAACAGCTCCAACAGTTTATTGTTTACACAAGAGCTGCACTAAACCATTAAAGAGAGTAGAGCTTTAGTGACTGTCATAATATCCCCAACAGTATCCTCAAATATTATCGGTAAAAAGAGAATTTCTAATAAAATTTCTCTCGCACAAAAAAATTCTCTCCAGCTACTTGCACATTTGATTGCACTCTTCAAACACCCACACACTCTCTCATGAAACTCTCTGAGTGGTTGGATGGCTGCAGGAATTTTGGAAGATTGGAAAGTTGGAAACGCGCTTTCAGTTCTTCCACAAATGAACCACTTCCGCTGGAGTCGAAGGTAGAGAAATGATAGTGACTACACATGCCGTTGCACGGACATGATTCCAAGCCATGAAATTCAGTTACAAAATTACCACTGAAACCGTTAGAACGACCGCTGACGAGACGACACACGACGGTGCGCGAGCAAACGCTATTTTCCGCTGAACTCACAGACATTCACTTGAAATGCACTAAAAGATATAAATAAAATTTGAAAAAAAATTGTGTTGAAAATTTAAATAAATAATATAAAAAAAAATTAAAAAATATTTTATTAATTAAACAAAAAAAGTTCTGCGAATGTCACAAAGTGGCCAACAGACATTTTAGCCCTACCTGTGGTCGATGCTCAAGAGTGTTGCTGGAAAAAAGCACAGTTTTCTTTAAGACATAACGGTTTCACGCACTGCGCGCTCTCTTTCGCTCACACACTCTCGCTGACGCTCTTTGATAACGTGCCAGAACGAGACAACGCATCAGTTGAGGAGTGCTTGCTGAAAATTAAGACAATTATTTGATTAATTCAAACAATTAAATGATAGAAACATTTATTGTGTAATTAAAGAATCAACATTGAATTGAATGAATAAAAAAATAATTGTACTAAAAATATTTACTTAAACGTTTTAATTGAAAAAGTAACAAACATAATAAATATCTTATAAAACTATCAACTAAATAATTAAATTAATTAATTAAATAATATAATAATTATTTCAGTTAAATTAATAAAATATCAATAAACAACTTTTAAACGTTTTAAATTGATTTGTTAAGTGTTTAAAAATTATTTAACTAAAACAAATTAACGTATTAATGAACTAATTCAATTAAAAGTTAACTTTTTCTTTTGGATTAAAGTTAATGAAAGTTTTTGAATGCGCGCTCAACGTACAACGCTGAATTGTGGAGCACATGTGCGGGTTACATTTTAAAACACGAAATAGTCCGTCTCAGAAGACGTCCTTGCGCTGGGGCGACAGCTGTGGCGCGTGCTAAACGTCTGCTCAAACCTGCCACTAAGTGAAACGGGCCACCACCGCCGCATGCAGCATTGATTCCTAGCAATTTTTTTTAATTGTATGAAGAAAGAAATACTACATTCTACTACAAAATAGTACTAAAAAAAATACGAAAAAAGCAAAATACTTAAAAAAAATATTACAAAAAATACTACTTAAAATATTAATAATAAATACTACATTAATATACTACTAAAAAAATACTCTAAAATATACTGCTTAAAATATTCTAAAAATACTACTTTTAAAAAGTACTATCACAAAATACTACTAAAATATATTATAAAATATATCGTCGAAAATTGTACTGCTATTGCATACAAAAATACTAGAAAAAACTCGCACCTATTACTATGCGATAGCATATTTTTAAAACATTCAAAGTACAGTGTATATTGGAAATTATGCTATAAAATGTCTGTGATGTGTGTTTGTATAGTTGCTAAATTGCAGTCGATTTACTAATAATCGAAACTATATAAAAAGGAATACATTGTAGCCAACAGCAGTTGCCAAGTAGGCGCTTTTAAAATCAAAAGGTTAGTAAGTCTTCATTGAAGTCATTTCTAAAGGATTCTTTTATCTATATTAATCCATTAAAGACTGAAATTCAATTCAATTTTGATAAAGCTTCAAACTGAACAATATTTAGGATATCGAAAAATACTGTAATAAAATTAAATTAAAATGTCTTTATAATAAATACATACATGTGAGTATGATTTTGTCCCAAAAGCAGATTTATTTGTTTATACTACATTGATGTAGTTATTTTTGAATTGAAAACAACTACATAAATTGGCTGTATTTCTATATGAAATTTAACTACATTTGTATTAGATATACTTATATTTTATATTTATTTAAATGATCAGAAACATATAGCAACCTTATTGCATCTGCATTTATTTTTATTTTATTCTGTATTTATTAAAATTCATGAAAAACGTAAAAATACTACATATTCATTTAATTTACTACGTTTTCCATTTATTTAATCGAATACTATTAGATGTTAAATATACTACATATGCATTTTATATACTACATTATGCATTAATTTAAATTTCAGTAAAATACTACATCTGAAATTATTTGTTGTAGGGGAGACCGGGGCTAAGTCAACACTTTCTTTTCAATGCTAATTTTTACCAACATATCAATGACATAGGACAAAAATAATAATACAGTTGGATAGATTGATTCATTAGCTAAAAATGTCCACGAAACAAATGCAAATGCGACCCAACCTCAAACCTGATTCTGAAAATAGGCTGGGGTAAAGTCGACACTACCCACTTTTTCCGCGAATGCACATTTTTGCTGATATCTTTCAAATTGATTGAATTATATATATTCCAAGATAAAACTATTCGTGCTGGTCCCGCGAAATTGTTTGACCATTATTCATATTATTCACATTTTATCTATTTTTTGCAATAACTTCTTAAATCATGGTCAAATGATTGACAAGTCTCCTTATATTGTAAGAATGAACTATTTTGGAAAACTCTTAGAACAAAAAGTTTCATAAATTCTATTTTCGCGGAATCTACTTTGACCAAACGCTTCTGTGTCGACTTTACCCACGAGACTTTGTCTAATATTATTGGCATAAAAATGCGTATTGAATGGAAAAATAAAATAAAAACCAGTTGGGAAGGTTAGGTCACATGGGAAATTTTAAAGTAGGTGTTATTTGATAGTTAGGATTATCAAAATTACAGTCGGTCTAAGCCGACTATAAATACCCTACACATATGTGTGGTTACCATTCAATGTGGTATAGTGGTCACCAGGGTATACAAATCCTGAAAATAACTACAAACATTCAATCGCTGAAGAATTTCCATTCATTTGATACCCATATTTACAAATGGGTAGGTGTACCGAATTTCGATTTTTTTTTTTGGGAACCACAAGTCATTTCGTGGGAAAACATTTCATTTATTTGCGCATAATGTCAATACATATTTGACCAAAACAGTTTACCTAAGCACGTTTACAGTAAAATTGATTCGTAGATGTACATTTTATTTGAGGTATTTGAACATAAGTGGTCGGTTCTCAGGTCACAATAGACCAATATAAAGTTTCATTGTTCTTGCCCTTCAAATTTTTCTGTAATCGTGATTTCAACAGACAGACAGAAGGACAGACGGACAGACAGACAGACAGACAGACAGACGGACAGAAGGACATCGCTAAATCGACTCAGGAGGTCATGCTGATCAAGAATATATATACTTTTCCATACCGGAGATGCTTTTTTCAGGGTGTTACAAACGGCGTACCAAACTGAATATACCCTTTCACTCTTAGTGTAGGGTATAATCAACACGACATGATAAGTAAACCCCTTACTACATAAAACTCACAACAATATATATAAATAATCAAAACTTTAATGGCAAGTACAAGTTTACTGCGTTATCAATATGTAACTTTTGGAGTCAAAAAACACATTTTATTACATAAAAACTGAAGTTCAAGCACAAAATGGATTTCTCTTCTTTGGTAACAGTGGCACCTAATGTTACGTGTACAGTATCAATTTGAAGTTGATCTGATTGACTTTGCCCCGATGTCGACTTAGCCCCGGTCTCCCCTAGTATTTATTTATAAACCATAAAAATAATTACTCTTAAAATTTATTGTTACAAATACTTGTTCAAATGTGTATAATAAATATATTTTCCTGATAATGAAGATGGACGTATAAGTAAACTTTATCATCAGTTCTGATGACACAAGGCATCACAAGTAGTTCGTTTTACTTGTACCAAGTATGAATAGTATGCTTATAAAATCTATTACAAAAGCACTGAATGAAAATTGTTTTTCTTTGCCTTCAACACGTTTCTTTGAGTTACTTGAATTTGCTTTTGAAATTGTCGATATAAGAGCAAAGAGCGACATTTGAATGCCGGCAGGTCCATTAACGTATTTCGTTGAAAATTCTACACATAAATTTTCTCTTCCAATATAATATTTTTTTAGAGGTTAACCCTATTTAGATTTAAAATCGATTGTCAGTCAGTCAAAAATGTGAAGAAAAAACACAAACCAATTTCATCAATATGTAGAAAACGAGTTTCAAATGGATTGTGTAGTAAAATCAACTTAAATAAATACAAATCACAGCTGTAAAGGTTGGATTACGATTACTTTTGATTACGATTCTTAGTAGTCGTAATCAAAATTTTTGATTACGATTCGTAGTAGTCGTAATTAAAAATTTTGATGACGATTATTAGTAGTCGTAATCAAAAACTTTGATTACGATTAGAAATAATCAAAAAGTAATTTGATTCTTAGTACATTTTTTGATTATTTTCACGACTACTTTAAAATAATCTAAAACTAGTAATCAAAAAAAAAGTAGTCGGATTACTTTTTTTGAAAATTTTCAGATAATCAAAAAAAAGTAGTCGGATTACTTTTTTTGATTATTTTCAAATAATCAAAAAAAAAATAGTCCGATTATTAGTTTTTGATTATTTTAAAGTAGTCGTGTAATAGAATTATATTATTTTCAAATCAAATATAAAAATGTATTAAATTTGAATTAATTAATTTTCTTGGTTCTCTATTTTTTCAAATAATGTTGATTTATATTATGTTTTTCTAATTGTGTTTTCAAAATCTGGTAGATGATTAGATTTTAGTAAGTTTTAAAAATTCCACGCCATATAAAAAAAGTTGTAAGATTGATTATATCGATTGCTATTAGACAGGATTTCCGATATTGCTTTCTTCTAGTTTTGCATGGAAATGGGAATTATTCCGATTAGAACATTTTCTACTTTCAATCCACTAACTAAACCTTCTACACAATATGCTATATGACCTCAAATTTAATATTGATTAGTACTATGATGTTTCCAACAGTTCATAAAAAAATATTAGCTCGATCTATCGAGCTTTGTTCTAAATTTAATCAATTTATGTATTTTATGCTACTCAATATTCATTAATGTGTTAATTACTTTTATTATTATATAATAGTAAATATTTAAGTAAAATAAATGTAAATATTTAATATATAATTTGTCATTAAATCGCAAGCGAATGAAAAGCTGTTAATTTTGTGAATGAAATTTAGTGTAGCAGCTTTTTAGGCGCTCAAAAGCTTGCATTTATACCTCCTATTCTCTGTATATCTTACTCTGTCTCTCTCTCTCGCATGCACAGTTTCTATACATACATACATAGAGCGTGCTCTTTTTTTTTATCTCGTATCACAAAAACAATGATTGACATTTAAAAGCAGGCACATGGTAACCAGTACATAGCATATACTAATGTCCATATATTTTAGAATGTTTTTTATTTTTTTTATATATAATATAAATTTGTATATAATTCTCATATAAGTGGCACATGTATTTGCTGCGCATTTGCAGTAGAGATGGGCGCGTGCCGTGCTTTTTTCGTGTCACGCCCGAAAATCTGAGTTTGTGCGTGCAAATCTCCGTGCGTGCTAGTTGCTGTCGTGCCCATGCGTGTCCGTGCCTCCATAATCAGGCACGCGCTCAATAAAGTTTTTACCAAGGATTGAAACCTAAACGAATAACGGTTTCGATTTCGGTTTCGGTTTTTTCCGCGTTTCGGTTTCGGTTACGGTTTCGGTTTCGGTTTTAAGTTTTTATAACGAAACGGTTTCGGTATACCGGTTCCATGTTACGGTTTCGGTTTTGATTTCGGTTTTTGTATAAAATTTCTTTATATCCATATTTTTCAAATAATTTTACATTTTTTATATGGTGCTAAATTATGATCAAATTATGATACTGGGGTAAAGTGGGAAACGTAATTTAAACAATGTTGGTTGTTATTTTAGTAAAATATTGTGTTATATGAATTTATTTAATTGATTACGTCAAGAAAAAAATTTAATTTAAAATTTCGTGACCACAAACCAATGAAAAGCAACATTTTGACTTCACCTGATATATGATCTGAATTGAAAAGAAGATGAATTTTGTACAATTTTCATCCATAAAAGCCAAAGAAATTAAATTTCAACAATTCTGTGAACTGCAATATATGTAAACTAGTGATGATCGTTTGCAAGAGCAAGGCAAGAAATGTTAATCTTAATCTTTTAAATTTTAAATAAAGATCGAAGACAAATATCTTAAACTGCATATTAATTATGAAAACGAATAGAATTTGAACACTAAATGTATTTAAGTTACTTATTTTCCATATTTTCAATTTCTTCAACATTTTACTAACAAAAAAATCTAATAACATAAAAATTTGAATTATATTTTAACAAGAATTAACAAATAAAAAATAATTGTATAAAACAAGTGATGTTGACAAGACAATTCAAAATCTCAAGGCCATAATAAAATGAACAAAAAGTCACCAAATACATTTTCAAAATGCTAAATATTTTTTACAAACATCTTTATGTATCTGTCAATTTTTAATCGATGATCTCCATTTTTTTACCACATGATAAGAAAACGTAAATCTATCAATTGATATTTCAACTTTAAAAATGCATCAATTACTTTTTATAATATTAATCAACAAACTCGAAAATTAAGTTTTTCATAAAAATGTATTTGGTGACTTTTCGTTCTACAACGACGATATACAGTATACGACATACATATACAATAAATATAAGGAATATTTCGTATAAGCATATTTCTGTTTTCGTCACAGATTAAAAAAATCCGTATGCTACACGTACCGTATGTCAAGAGAACTCAAATAATATCTTGCAAAGTAACATTTTTCTTTGCGAACACCATGCGAACACAAACTCAAACGCTACAAAGCGAATACTAACAGAAAGAAGAGAATATAACAATAACGATTACGATTCGTATACACACACTTTCCCAACGACAACTCTTCGTTGCTTTCCTGTATCATCGAGTGGCAACAAACATACGCATGACATCAGACAGACGCATGACAACGGACAGACGCATGACACAGCCAGACGCATGAAAACGGACAGACGCATGAAAACGGACAGACGCATGGCACCACACTACATGTATGTATCTAGTACAGCTCTCTAGTTGGCAACAACAACGAGTTCTCTTTGTGGTACAAAATATTTCCCGCCAAAATTCTATCAAAAGCTTGTATGCTGCTTTATTCGCATTTTTGTTGTTGTTGCACTTTCAAACGAATCAGCGGATTTGTGAAAAAAGAAAAACACAAAAAGCAATATATCAGCTAAATATATCACACTGTGAAAATATTCATATATTATTTTTTATTACTTCATGATTTTACAATTAACAAAATAACTATATATAAAAGTAAAACCAAAATAATAATGTGCATAGCACAGTGCTTATGCACAATCGATGTACGAACTAAGAGAAAAAAGAGAAAAAACATTGTTTTGTCTGTTTTAACTTTTTGAAGCGAGTTTTGAAGCACTTTTAAAGCTATTTACCGCTTCAAAAGTGCTTCACATGCCTTATTTTTAAGATGCTTATATTCTTTAGAAATGACAAAAACAAAAAAAACACACATCTTCATTAATGTTCACGTTCATAAATATTTTGCACGCTTTCCATTGTTACTTGTTGTTCAATATTTAGTAATATCATGAATTATTTTGTATATCATTATTACCTTAAAAACATAATAAATACAACAAAATCATAAAAAATGCAAGTCTTCCTTTTCTTGCAGTCTTAGTCTTGCACTTGCTCTTGTTCTTTTTCTTGCAAAATCTCTATTTTGTTCTTGCTTTTGTTCTTGCAAAAAAAAATGCAAGAACAAGAAATTTTTAATCATCACTAATGTAAACAAATATCTGCCTTATACTTGAAATTTTTAAACTTGTCTAAGTTGCACTTCATTTTTCGTATTTCCGTAAATAGGTACTGAGATGTTAATAATTTGAAATTTTTTTTACATTTTTTTTTGCATTACATTGTTTTGTTTATGTCCGAAATTGAGCTGTTTTGAAACATCAGTCAAAAATCCATTAGAAGACTTATAAATGGTATTCTATTGAATAGATCATTTAAAAGAATTTAAAATATATTCAAATGAACTTTTCAAAACTTGTTCCACTTTACCTCAAGCTCCCCTATATATTTTACTAATAAAATAAATAAAAAACCAATTATAAAATTTTAATCATTTTTTAACGTAAAAATTTTGCTTGGAGTTGCTGGTGTTTTGTTGTTAATTCGATTAATGAAACAAAAAACAAATTTTAGACCAAATACCGTTGTTTTGGAAATATCGTTTCTCAAAAAACAACATGTGAATTTTTGTACAACCAAAAATGTTTATTTTGGGAACTCCAAATTTTAATTAATGAAATTTTACTTAAGATCTTCTATATAAAATAAAATATGTTTTTCTGGTTTTTTGTATACTTTTTTAAAAACCGTTTTAAACCGGTATAAAACCGAAACCGCTTATATCGGTTTTGGATATCGGTTTATTTCTGATTTTCGTATAACGGTTTCGGTTACGGTTTCGGTTTTAAAAATGAAACGGTTTTAAACGGATATCGGTTTCGGTTTCGGTTACGGTTTCAATCCTTGGTTTTTACTTTATAGTTTCTTCCCTAATTAAAAAAAAACCGTTACTTCCTGCTTCAGAAAATAAAAATTTCGTGGTATTTTAACTTTTTCTTAAAAATCTGTCGTTTTAGTTTTACTTATGGATTTAAAAGAATAAAACAGTATCAAACTTAATTTTTGAATTATTTATTAAAGATACTAAAACCTATTGGAATATCGATTCGGGTTCAGGTTCCAAGATTTTTAAAATTGTGGTTCCGATTCCGGTTTCAACCAACAAATTAAATGAGTTTCGATTCCGGTTTCATATATTTTTAATAACGGTTCCGATTCCGGTTCTTTGCGTTCCTTGACATGGACTAAAATATCTGTTCCGGTTCTGGTTCCGATATTTTTAAAATAGCGGTACCGATTCCAACCAGAAAAAAATATATATGTTCCGATTCCAGTTCCGGTTCAACACATTTTTAATAACGATTCTGGTTCCAAAAATCTAAACGATTCCGGTATTATTTTTTACGGTTCGCTTGCTTTTTCATGTTTTTCCGTGTTTTATTGTGTTCTGTCGTATTTTTCCGTGTTTCTTCGTGTCTTTTAAAATACCGTGTTTTATCGTGCTTCTCGTGCGTGCCTGTAAATTTACTCGTCGGGCCCGTGTCCTTGCGTGTCACCTATTGGCGTGCCCGTGCGTGTCCGTACCATCAAAAAGAGGCATGCGCCCATCTCTAATTTGCAGTCTGTTTAAATGTATTTGGAATTTTAAGGGGGGAAAGTGTTTAACATCGAAATATAAATGTATTGTCGTTCCGTTTCCGGTTCTTTGCGTTGCCTGACAGGATCTAAAATATCTGTTCCGGTTCTGGTTCCGATATTTTTAAAATAGCGGTACCGATTCCAACCAGAAAAATATATATATGTTCCGATTCCAATTCCTGTTCAACACATTTTTAATAACGATTCTGGTTCCAAAAATCTAAACGGTTCCGGTATTATTTTTCACGTTTCGCTTGCTTTTTCATATTTTTCGTGTTTTATTGTGTTTTGTCGTGTTTTTCCGTGTTTTGTCGTGTTTCTTCGTGTCTTTTAAAATATCGTGTTTTATCGTGCTTCTCGTGCGTGCCTGTAAATTTACTCGTCGGGCCCGTGCTCGTGCGTGTCACCTATCGGCGTGCCCGTGCGTGTCCGTGCCATCAAAAAGAGGCACGCGCCCATCTCTAATTTGCAGTCTATTTAAATGTATTTGGAATTTTAAGGGGGAAAAGTGACAAATATAAATGTATTGTCTTCTAAAATTATAGTAGCTCTAATAATGATTATAATCGCAAATTTCAGTGCTTTTTTATTTATCATGAAGTAGTGCGTATGAGTGACATATAAACTGTTCCAATTACCTCCATATGATGGGCCATTTGTTTCTTATTATTATATTTATGAACACTAGACAGACAATTCATGATTTCAAATTGAGAAAAAGGTCAATCCATACAGACACAAAAATTCCTATGGTGATATTAACAAAAATCTATGCTAAAGTAACAATATATTTGTTATTATACGTTGAATAAAAAAATATTTCTTATATTTACAATTGTCTTTTTGTTTTGTTATATTAACAAATTGTTTTATTAATTTAATAAAGTACCTTTGTTCCAATAACAAAAGTAAATTTGTATGATAAACGTATATATTTTGTTAGATGAACAAATTTATTTTGTTAGATTAACCAATTTATTTTGTTAGAAAAATATAAATTTTTTAGCATTAAACATAATTTTCCTCCTAATTATTAAGGCACAGCTGTTCCAAGAAAAAGTGACCATTAAGTTCCATGTGATCGAGAACTGTAAAAATCCTGCGTTGTTGGTTCCTTATAATTAAATTTCACTTTGATTTTAACCACATCGTCCTCCATACATTTCAATAATGAAGTGCAACGCTAACACAGCAGAAAAAATGGAATGAATCAAAGCGTCATGACGCGTTGTTTTTTTTTTTCTAAAAAATTGTAAAATAAACAAATAATATGTTTACGCAACTAATCAGTTGTTCATATAATAAAGTCACAAATGTCTCTGTTAACTTTATAAATGTTCGTTTTGTTCCTATAACAGAGTTTTTGTATTTACAAAAACATTGTTATGTTAACAAAATGAAAAATGATAATGATTTTGTTTCATAACAAGTGTTAAAACATATTTATAGTTGTATGAACAAAAGAAAATTGTAAGACTTACAAGTATTTGTTAATATAACAAGTACTGACAAATAACAGATTACAAATTGTTTGTAGGAGAACAAAATGTTTTAAAAATAATAATAATAATAGTTTGGCGCTACAGTCCTGTCATTAAAAATTAAATTTTTCACTAAAAATTCAATTTTTCACTAAAAATTCAATTTTTCACTAAAAATTCAATTTTTCACTAAAAATTCAATTTTTCACTAAAAATTCAATTTTTCACTAAAAATTCAATTTTTCACTAAAAATTCAATTTTTCACTAAAAATTCAATTTTTCACTAAAAAGTCAATTTTTCACTAAAAATTCAATTTTTCATTAAAAATTCAATTTTTCACTAAAAATTCAATTTTTCACTTTAAATTCTATTTTTATTAAAAATTAAATTTTTCACTAAAAATTCAATTTTTCACTGAAAATTCAATTTTTCACTAAAAATTCAATTTTTCACTAAAAATTCAATTTTTCACTAAAAATTCAATTTTTCACTAAAAATTCAATTTTTCACTAAAAATTCAATTTTTCACTAAAAATTCAATTTTTCACTAAAAATTCAATTTTTCACTAAAAATTCAATTTTTCACTAAAAATTCAATTTTTCACTAAAAATTCAATTTTTCACTAAAAATTCAATTTTTCACTAAAAATTCAATTTTTCACTAAAAATTCAATTTTTCACTAAAAAGTCAATTTTTCACTAAAAATTCAATTTTTCATTAAAATTCAATTTTTCACTAAAAATTAAATTTGTCACTAAAAATTCAATTTTTTATTAAAAATTCAATTTTTCATTAAAAATTAAATTTTTCATTAAAAATTAAATTTTTCATTAAAAATTCAATTTTTCACTAAAAATTCAATTTTTCACTAAAAATTCAATTTTTCATTAAAAATTCAATTTTCACTAAAAATTCAATTTTTCACTAAAAATTCAATTTTTCACTAAAAATTCAATTTTTCACTAAAAATTCAATTTTTCACTATAAATTAAATTTTTCACTAAAAATTCAAATTTTCACTAAAAATTAAAGTTTTTATTAAAAATTCAATTTTTCATTAAAAATTCAATTTTTCACTAAAAATACAATTTATCACTAAAAATTCAATTTATTACTAAAAATTCAATTTTTCACTAAAAATTCAATTTTTCACTAAAAATTCAAATTTTCACTAAAAATTCAACTTTTCACTAAAAATTCAATTTTTCACTAAAAATTCAATTTATCACTAAAAATTCAAATTTTCACTAAAAATTCAAATTTTCACTAAAAATTCAAATTTTCACTAAAAATTCAAATTTTCACTAAAAATTCAAATTTTCACTAAAAATTCAAATTTTCACTAAAAATTCAAATTTTCACTAAAAATTCAAATTTTCACTAAAAATTCAAATTTTCACTAAAAATTCAAATTTTCACTAAAAATTCAAATTTTCACTAAAAATTCAAATTTTCACTAAAAATTCAAATTTTCACTAAAAATTCAAATTTTCACTAAAAATTCAATTTTTCACTAAAAATTCAAATTTTCACTAAAAATTCAAAATTTCACTAAAAATTCAAAATTTCAAAATTCAATTTTCCACTAAAAATTCAATTTTTCACTAAACATTCAATTTTTCACTATAAATTAAATTTTTCACTAAAAATTCAATTTTTCACTAAAAATTCAATTTTTCACTAAAAATTCAATTTTTTACTAAAAATTCAATTTTCCACTAAAAATTCAATTTTTCACTAAAAATTCAATTTTTTACTAAAAATTCAATTTTTCACTAAAAATTCAATTTTTCACTAAAAATTCAATTTTTCACTAAAAATTCAATTTTTCACTAAAAATTCAATTTATCACTAAAAATTCAAATTTTCACTAAAAATTCAAATTTTCACTAAAAATTCAAATTTTCACTAAAAATTCAAATTTTCACTAAAAATTCAAATTTTCACTAAAAATTCAAATTTTCACTAAAAATTCAATTTTTCAATAAAAATTTAATTTTTCACTAAAAATTAAATTTTTAAAAATTCAATTTTTCATTAGAAATTTAATTTTTCATTAAAAATTTAATTTTTCACTAAAAAATAAATATTTCACTAAAATTAAATTTTTCACTAAAAATTAAATTTTTCACTAAAAAATTAAATTTTTCACTATAAATTCAATTTATCACTAAAAATTTAATTTTTCACAAAATTACAAACAAAAAAACAGATTCAGAGTTGCTAGGATTTCAGCTGCATGAACAGCAGTAAATCTCTGAGGCTATTAGTGACATGACGGAGTAGATTTACCGTAAATTACATTTAATCGTAACATAATTTGCGGGGTTAGTGCGTGGGCGGGTAGGGTTAATGGATGTTGGTCAAGGATTTGTGCTATTAAAAATAATTATGAGTACAAAGATTGCGTGTTGTACAATGTAAAGGGCACGGTTAAAGGTTATTTGAAAATAGTGCGAAGGTTGTTTATTTAATAAAGACTTTTTAAAATCATATTAAAAATAAATAAATCATATTTTTAACATTCTTTTGCAGCTTCATCCAAATCAAACCAATTAACGATCCCAAACGAATTAAAAGTATTAACAAAATCATCTTAAGAAATTCAATTTAAATTCTATATA
Organism: Dryomyza anilis; assembly: GCA_951804985.1. Classification (NCBI taxonomy): domain Eukaryota; kingdom Metazoa; phylum Arthropoda; class Insecta; order Diptera; family Dryomyzidae; genus Dryomyza; species Dryomyza anilis. Next base: position 69,802,856 of record OX638132.1, read on the forward strand.
AAATATTTAACAAACAAAGCTAAAAATCTTTACAAGAGTGAATTAAAAATAAAACTTGGCATTATGATCAACATTGCGGGTGTCGTGAGCATAGTGCTCTTCTATTTGCTGATTCTGGGCGTCGGTATCTGGGCCGGACGCAAAAAAGAGGCAGGCAATGACTCGGAGGAGGAGGTCATGTTGGCTGGACGCTCGATTGGACTCTTTGTGGGCATATTTACAATGACAGGTTTGTGTAATTGATATTACTTTTTTTTATTTTCAAAACTTTTTAAATAATAAAAAATAATAATTATATAAAATAGACGACTAAAAATAACATTACTCTAAAAAATTATAAAAAATATTTCCATTGGATATGGATCGAGTGCTCATTTACTCATAGTTGTCTTATACTATCCAAATTTTAGTCACTTTTTTGAATAAATATACTGTGCCTTACACAATCAGATTTCCAAAATTTTTAAACACAATTTTTATTTTATTTGTCTAGACTAATTTTAATATAAAAAAAATTAATCAATACAATTAATTTTTAATTGATTCATAACCGATACGACCTTAAATTGAATTGATTAAATATTTAATCATATTAATTAATAAATTAACAGAAACTAAACAAAAATTACATCAATACAATTAAATTATTTTCTGAAACGACTATGGAATTAATTATATTAATTAAATATTTAATCATCTTAATTAATAAATTAGCAGAAAAACCTAAAAGTTACGTCAATACAATTAAATAATTTACTGAAACGACTATTGAATTAATTCCATTAACAATTGCCGTTGCTGAGCACACGACACGACGTCATATTGCGAGCTTGCAGCGAATGAACGCCTGCCAACAAGCAAACGATTGAATTCTTGTTTGCGCGTTTGGTTACTTGCATGTTATTCCCATATAGTATATGCCAAGATATACACTTATAGAGCTTGATCATCCTCTAAGTATGTCGTCAAAAATGGTGATGATGGCAATGGTTGCATATTTAATGCTTCCAAATTCATCATCAGAAAAGAATATTTTATGTACTTTCACAAGAATTTATAACATTCTTTTTAATTAACTGAATGAGAATTATAATGACTCTGAAGATAAAAAAAATACTTTTAAAACGTCAACCATACCAATTAAATAGTTTGCTATTTATGCAAAGATCTTAATTGGTATATTTTGGAAGCAAATCAATTTGCTAAATACATTAGAACTCGTTGCTAGACCAGCTAATGGTACCCAATTATTTATGGTTACTGTATTTACGTCGATTATTTTTTTCTGTGTACGAAAAATCATGTTGAGGTAGTGTGATTTAAAAATAAAATAATATATATACATATATTAATTTTTAAATTCCACAAATATCTGTGAAAATTCAATTATCTCTTTTTAGCAACCTGGGTTGGCGGCGGTTACATCAACGGCACCGCGGAGGCCATTTACACATCCGGTCTGGTGTGGTGTCAGGCGCCATTCGGTTATGCATTGAGTTTGGTTTTCGGTCGGTAACACTTTTTACAATTGGTCTCAAAAAAAAAACTCAAACGTTTTTATTAATATTTTTCACAGGTGGCATCTTTTTCGCCAATCCGATGCGCAAGCAGGGTTATATAACCATGTTGGATCCGCTGCAGGACTCGTTCGGCGAACGCATGGGTGGCCTGCTCTTTCTGCCGGCTCTCTGCGGTGAAGTGTTTTGGGCTGCTGGCATTTTGGCGGCTTTGGGTATGAGTTTTAGTTGACATTTATAACTATATAACTTGTTTGCAACAAACATAATATATTTGCCATCATAAATGTAATGACTTTTTACATTTCAAATTTGTTCAAATATTTTGTAATTCATTTCATGATTTATGGATAAGTTTTGTTTTAAATGAATGTTATACATATGTAATATAATATGTTTGCTGCAATACGTATATTTTATGTGTGTAATATTCAAAAATTTGGATCATGAAATATGTTTAAATCATTTCTTATCATTAGTCGTTGAAGAACTAAGAGTCACTAATTACATTTTTTTCAAGTTTTTATTTTTATTTATTTTTTGTTTTAGTTTATTGATTAATATTATAAAAACCGGTTTGAAAAATCAAAGGTTTGAATGCCATTCGAAAATTTAACGTTTTATAGCTGGAGCCTTGCACGACTCGTGCAAAGATTTTGTGATTTTATTAATATAGAGAACATTTTTATTATTTATTTTCGATAGTCTAATTGAGTTTGTTTGGTGGGTTCTACTATATATTCCAAAATTTAAGTAAATTTCGTGCAGAGGTTTTTTATTTTGTCTTTGTGTTTTTACTTTTTTGTGTATTTGCTTTTATGTTTATGTTTTTTGCTTTTGTGTTTTTGCTTTTATTATTAATTTTGTGTTTTTGATTTTGTTTTTGTGTCTTTGCTTTTGCATTTGTGTTTTTTCTTTTTTTTGCTTTTGTTTTTTATTTTGTGTTTTTGCTTTTGTTTTTGATTTTGTGTTTTTGCTTTTGTGATTTTGCTTTTATTTTTTTTGCTTTAATTTTATGTTTTACTTTTGTTTTTGTGTTTCTAGTTTTTAATATTTGTGTTTTATAATTGTGTTTTTATTTTTGTTTTTTGCTTTTGGTTTTGTGTTTTGCTTTTATAATTGTGTTTTTGCTTTTGTTTTTGTGGTTTGTTTTTGTTTTTTGTTTTTGTGTTTTGTTTTTGTGTTTTGCTTTTATGTTGTTTATGTTTTTTTTGCTTTTATTTTTAATTTTGAATTTTTTGCTTTTGTGTTTTTGATTTTGTGTTTTGCTTCGGTTTTTGTGTTTTTGCTTTTGCTTTTGTGTTTGTTTTTGTTTTTGTGTTTTTGCATTTTTTGTGTTTCGTTTTTATTTTTGTGTCTTTGCTTTTGTTTCTGTATTTTTGTTTTTATATTTTTGCTTTTGTTTTTGTATTTTTGCTTTTGATTTTGTATTTTTGGTTTTGTTTGTGTCTTTGATTTTGTGTTATGCTTTAGTTTTTACGTTTTGTTTTTGTTGTTTTGCATTTGTGTTTTTCTTTTGCTTTTTTTTTGTTTTATCTTCTTAGCTGGTGTAAGTCCCAAGTTATAACGCGCCTAAAGTTTAGGTTGTATGGGAGGTGCCACGCCCCGATGTCCAATCCCGCCCATATATGAAAATGAAAATATTTATTTTTTGTATACTATTAAATCACTGTCCTATTGACTAATTTAAATACGATTTTATGAGATTTTTTCTGAATGTAGTAGTGAAATAATAAAATTTTAATATGATTGTGACAACAATGAATTTATAAATTCATATATTATAAAATGATTGCTGAGATTATAATCGATTGATATTCACAATAAACTGATATTATTTTACAATTAATGATTGTTACAATTGCAATATTGCATCAATCATATAACATGATTGCTACACTCATAAAAACATATTTAACATGATACTGACAATCATATTTTCATTTACGTCTATAAAAATATTACTTTTTATTATTGCTTATTAATTGTAATTCAATTTATATAAACTGTTTATTTTTAATTATTTATTTTTTATAAAATAAAATGGTTGCAGGTGCTACTCTCTCCGTCATTATTGACATGGATCATCGCACCTCGGTGATATTGTCCTCCTGTATTGCAATTTTCTATACATTGTTCGGGGGTCTCTATTCGGTGGCCTACACCGATGTCATACAGCTGTTTTGCATCTTTATCGGCCTCTGGATGTGCATTCCGTTCGCCTGGGCCAACGATCATGTGAAGAGTTTATCATCGATGGATGTCGACTGGATTGGACATGTGAATCCGGAACAACGTTGGTTTTATATAGACTATGGGCTGCTATTGGTATTTGGCGGAATACCATGGCAGGTGAGTTATCTTGATATAAAATGTTTCTAAATTATAAATGACACACTCAATAATGACCTTAAAACAATCAATCAATGGGGTCTTGCCAATAGAAATCGAGTTCCTGGACCGAATACCATAACGTCCGATGAATTTAATACGGTTTGGTGTGTGACGGTTTTATAGGTATTACATTGGAAAAAGTTTAAATGAAATACATGAACTGATTCCATCAAGTCGTGTGTTCTCTCGTTCTATTCCGGCATCGAAGCAAGTCTACCCCTTCGTAGTTCACTCGGGTCTTACAGAATACGCATTCTTCGGTAGAATGATACGTTTGTGGAACAATCTCACTGCGTCTTTTGTTCTCGATATTTTTGATATTGGGAAATTGAAGACAAAAATCTGCCGTCCATTTTTTTAAGCATAAACTTATTTCGATCAATAGTGTGCTTTGCATTAAGAGGCAGGCTTCGGAAAGCTCGCTCAAGGGCACGCAAAAAAGCTCAAACTAGCTTTCGCAACAGCAAACGAGTGACAGCAATTTTATTCGGAACTGTAAACAACCTGCGAGTTTCGAGCTGTTATGCTTGCGCGTTACTCCGAGCACCACAACATTTCGAGCGCTCGGTTCGCTCGATCTTTTTGTGAATTTGGTTTAAATGCATACATAATGTTCAATATTTAGTAATCCATGCATCAAAATTAAAAATAAACAAGAATAAACGAAAAAATATCAAAAAACTGTCGCAAACGAAATAATTTAAAGAGGGAGCAACTCCGAGCCGTTCGGAATGTTGGAGCGCTGTACATTTCGAGCTCTCCATTTAACAGAAGCTCGAACAGCGAGTACAATGCTACAAGATCAGCTCAGTTGGACGATTGAAGTTCTGCTTGTTCGTGTTTCTCACTGAACAGCAGCGAGTTAACGACGACATTGTTTATGTCACAAATGCTGTTAAGAGGTGACATTTTCCGAGAATTGGTTAATCTGTTAAACAAAATTTATTGAACTATAATTTTATATTTATCTCATTTTAATAGACTATTATATATTTAAATACAACTATTTTATTAAATTAACACAGGTTTATTTTCAACGAGTTTTATCAAGCAAAACCGCCGGACGCGCACAAATTCTATCCTATGTTGCAGCAGCTGGTTGCATTTTGATGGCCATCCCACCGGTGCTCATTGGAGCCATTGCCAAAGCCACACGTAAGTCGAATACCTTTCACTGCCTTCCTCCACTTTTAATCCCTATATCGTATAAACTATATATCTAACATTGTAGCCTGGAACGAAACCGATTACACCGGACCCTACCCACTGACCGTACAAGAGACCAGCATGATACTACCCATGGTGCTGCAGTATCTAACACCTGATTTTGTTTCCTTCTTTGGACTCGGCGCTGTTTCGGCAGCCGTTATGTCCTCGGCTGATTCGTCGGTACTTTCGGCGGCCTCCATGTTTGCGCGCAACGTCTATAAGTTGATCTTCCGCCAGAAGGCTTCTGAGATGGAGATCATTTGGGTTATGCGTGTGGCCATTATTGTTGTGGGCATACTTTCGACTATAATGGCTTTGACTATACCATCAATTTATGGACTATGGTAAGGGAACTGCAATATATAAACCGTAAAATACTGAAAATTTCATTAAATTTATAAACTATTCATAATTTTTAATGAATAATTCGTAGTATTTATGAATTTGTTCAGCTTTATTATGAAATATTTATGAATATTATGAAGTGAGTAGTGCGAATTTCTTATATTGATGAATTTTTTCTTCAAAATTTTTTACATTTCATTTCGATTCCAAACTTCAGGTCCATGTGCTCAGACTTGGTATACGTCATTCTATTTCCACAACTGCTGATGGTGGTGCACTTCAAGAAGCATTGTAACACCTATGGTAGTCTGGCGGCCTATATTGTAGCGCTCTTTATACGTCTCTCCGGTGGAGAGGCGCTGCTGGGACTGCCCGCCCTCATACACTACCCCGGTTATGATGTGGAAGAACAGACGCAACTATTTCCATTCCGTACCATGGCTATGATCATGAGTCTGGTCACGTTGATCGGGGTATCCTGGTGGACCAAGTAAGTAGTAATTTTTAGATTGTGTTTAAACAAATATCATTGAGAACTATTTTATTCTCTCTTGCCACAGAATGATGTTCGAGTCTGGCAAATTACCACCGAGTTATGATTATTTCCGTTGTGTGGTCAATATACCTGAAGATGTACAAAGAGTGGGCGAGCCCTCGGAGGCGGGTGAACAGGTAATTTTTTCTATTCTCTTTTAATTTTGAAATTCTCTGAGTCGTCTTATTCTGCTCTCTGACATTTAGCTCTCTGTGATGGCTGGTCCACTGGGACGGTCTTATGGTGCCGCCACCATGGCCGGCAAGGACGAGCGCAATGGACGCATAAATCCAGCGCTAGAGTCCGACGATGATCTGCCGGTGGCCGAAGCACGCCGCATCAATCAGCAGACTGCGCAGGCGCAGGTACAAAAGATGCTAAGCGAAGCAACGGGGCAGCCGGGTGGAGGCGGTGGTCAGGGTGGTCAAGGTGTGGCGGTGCCCACGGCAGAGCAGGATAATACTGCCTTCTAATAAATGAATAGAAAGAGCGAGCGAACAACTACTAAATAAGTAAAGAGTGTATTAAATAAGTAGAGCGAAAGAGAGTAAGAAAAGAAGTTAGGACGCATTTTTCATTTAAATTGAAACACTTTAAATTTAAGTACGAAAAAACTATTAGTTAGACGTAAAGAGTGCGAACAGCAGTTTCTAAAAGAAAAAAAGGTGAACTTGCAAACTTCGCTGTTCTGTGGAATTGTTATATATGTTGCATAGTTTTATTTATAGGTTTTTATTTGAATTTAGTTAAATTTTAGTTGTTAAAATGTTGAATTTAAATATTTATATAAGTGCTCAGGTATTAAAAAAGCTTAGAAATGGTAAAAAGAGGCTACGAAAATGTTAAACTATTATTTAATGAGATTTTTCTTTATATTAAGCTCAAAGTTTTTTTTTTTTGTAATTTATAAATTGTTGGAAACATAAGAATAAACTAAAAAAACAGGTTACTAAATGATTAGTAATTAATTCTAAATATAAGTAAAAAAATGTGTATAAATGTTTAATATAAATGAAAAATCACAAAGAGAAACCCTACTTTAAACAAATACATATCAAACGCATTTTTAACGCCCACTCAAACACGCCCACAACAAACTACACAAAGTTATAGCCAACATAGTAAAGTAGTGGCCACTAACACTTTAGTGAAAATGCAAAAAAAAAACATAAAATGCTACCTAAAACATATCAATTATGCAATTCAAACTAGAATTGTGGAAATACGAGTATCTAGACTTTAGATTCTATAGTGCTAATTGCACAAAATATAACGATTTTAATATAGAGTATTTGAAAAACTCACTAAGTTAATAGGCTAATAGGAAAATGCTCTCCGTTCATGCTGTATGTGGTTTTATATTCAAAAATTTTGAAGTTATTGCATTTGCTAAGAAATCAAAGTAAAAAGGTTTCTATCGTTTTTTAACAAAAGTAATAATTTTAAAATATTTTTTGGCAAGCATTAAAACGTCGAAATGCCTGCATGCGCATAAAAACTACATAGAACTGGACCTAAAGCCTAACTTAGAAAAAATTACAAAAAATGTATACATATTAGACAATTTATAAATGATATAACAAAACCATTATAACCATTCATAAATTTAAAAAATATATATTAGAACCTTCGGAATGTGCTATAAGACCTATTAAAGATCTATTAAAACGTGAAAATATCATTATTGGCCGCTTTTGATTTGGATTTGATATCTTAAAACTTTTTATATTTTTGTCATTTTTGTCAATAACTGTCCTATTGAACTAATAGATAATATGTTCTTAGTGTTGTGAAGTTCACAGAGACAGATGGAGACAGAATCAGATGGAAATCTGATTTTCTATGTCTCTGTGGTCCAAGTTTGAGTTCTGTACTCCATTTTTCTACTCCGAAATGAACAATTTTAGTTATTTCAAAACGGGTAGTATTTGAATTGTACCAATCGCTATAAAATATTCAAGGTTACAGATTCTGTGATTTTACACATTTATAGTTGTAATTTCAATACATGTTTTCTCTAGTCAAATATCAATAATTATAAAATATTTATAATTAATAAAACAAAGAAACGAAAAATTAATTACTTAGTAGAAATTGTGCTAGGGTAATGGTTGGGAACTGATCTATGTAGTTTTAATTTTTCATCCGGGATCGGTTCATTGAATCGGTTCATTGAATATTTTTCTTTTCATGATCTGATCATGATACGCTACATTAATTGACAAAATTTCTACTAGAGCTAACCATATCTTTAATATGACCAATCAGATCTGTTTATGATCAAGTAAAATCTTTAAAAGGATTAATATTTTCAGAATTATTTAGATTAATACTAATATACGTAGAGAATACATAGAGAAACAGAAACCTTCAACCGAACAATTTGTAGGATTTAAAAAAATTCTTGATGTTTCAAATTTATACTCGAATTAGTTATACATAATAACAGTGATATATGGTCATAATTCCATAATGTTAAAAGATAATTTCAGGATCATCATTCATATAAATTACTATTTTTAAAAATATTTTAAAGACTTTATTTTTCACAAAAAAAAAATTGACTTTCATTAAATATATCAAAATGCTATGCTAGGTTTTTAAAATTTAATTATTTTGAATACTTCATTTTTTTTTTAATAAGATTTTTATCAAAAACATTTCTGTGAATAATTCGTAGCTGGGAAATGCACATTTTCCTCGACATCAATTCCCATATTAGGTTTCTATAATTCATTATCAAATGCAACCCTGTGTGACATATCTCGGAGACTTTCGATACATCGAATTTTTATTGAATTACATTTGATAAAAAGGTTCAATCTTGTAGATTTATTTTTATTTCTAATACATTTTAATTACAAGATAATTTATGATATTCAAACATTTATCGCATCAATATTGCAATATTTTTTAATCAATCTCGAATTTTTCATATATTTATTTATTCGATTTTGCAAAATGTACCGAAAAAATGCATACGCACCTACCATGTATATGCAATTTAAAATATAATATTTAAACCGGTACGGCCGGTAAACCTATTCGTTACGATATCGATTTGACGTTCGATATCGTAACGAACGGGTTCTATATCGTGTGATTTCTCCATCTACTCGCTTTGATCCCGTAATTATATCTAAACGAATGGCTTACTGGAAAGGTGTTTCTTAATTTATTGACATTTCATTTCAATATTTAAACAATAAAAATCAGAATTTATAAAATTACATATTTTAATCGGAGATAAAACGTCCCAGTATGCCATTCGATTCGTTATCGTTACGAGATCAATGCGAGAAAAAGGATAAATCAAATGATATCGGACACTTTCTCGTACCGATATCGAGCGTCAAATTGGACCAACATGGTACACCCAGAAAAAAATACCTCAAATACCATTAAAATTTGTCAATAGGACAATTATTGATTTAATAGTATACAAAAATAAATCTTTTCATATAAATTCAATGGCAATGTCATGGTATTTTCTAGTATTTAATGGTATTTTCCGATTAAAATAATAATTTATCCTATTGAATATTTTTAATAGTATAATAACTATTATTTATATAGTATTTTTTTCTAGGTTTAAGTAGATATCAATGCGTTTTGTGGAGTTTTCTCGGTACGAGAAATTTTTTGAAATCGAAACGATGTCGTTGAAAAAAATGATGAAAGTTCGAAATTGCTTTGAAAAATATTACGATATCGATGCGATAATAAATCTTTATATATCGTATATTGTCAATGAATTTGAATGTTCGAGAAATTATAAAAATTAGAATTGACAAAGCAATGAGATCGAACTTTTTCTCGAAGTTATTCGATAAAAATTCAAGGCATCAAAAGTTTCCTAGACATGGCAGACTGGGGTCTTTAATAAAAAATTTCTGACAATTTTATTGCTTTTAAAATTCATTATACTTTCTAGAAATTTTGTTTGCTCAAAATTGCAGAATTTCGAAAAACAAAATATAATTCAATTTTTTTTTAATGACAATTTTGGTTAATTATGACAATTTTGATGTTCTCACGCATTAAATCCTAATCACATAAATTCACATACGTAAAATACGCATAATTTATAAAAAAAAAAAATACCAATAACCCAATGACCTAAAAAAAATGTTTCCTTCCATAAAGCGCTACTTTGCAACAAAACGAAATTGAAACATATCAAATGAAAAATGTATTGTAATAGGTCTATGACTATAATAGTTCAATACAACATTTATAGTGATAGATATGTTATACACAACTTTAAAATATGACTAAACTATAAGAACTAAAAGCTAAACATATAACGAATACATATCATTTTAAAGTATAAAAGTTAGCAATATAAATATTTTTAAAAATATAAATACATATATACTATGGTTACATAAAAAATATGAATATATATATTAGAAAACAAATGTATAAATATAAAATTAGTTAAGCATATATAAAATAGCAGAAAAATGGTAAACACTATAATTTAAAACTCTCAAAGAGTAGAATAAAAAAATCTATACAAAACATAATTGTATTTATATTAAATGTTATATACTTAAATATATATAGTGGTATAAATATTTAGTGGCATATGTAAAATAAAAAAAAAAAACAAACAAAATTAGTACCTATCGGGTAAAATAATTATATTACACACACACAGACTTTACCTGACAACAACTTAAACTATATAACTATAGAAAAACAGTCCCTAAAAACTACACACATGATAAATGTTATTTAACATAAATGTACCATCTCCGACATCTTATGCTAATTCCGACATACCAATTTCATCAACAACCAGGATTCATCCTATTGATGAATATATTCATTGAATTAAAATCCTATTTTTTTAATGTTTTTCATTTTCAATATAATCATTTTCAATATTATTTATAATTTTTAAAGGATTTATAATATTTGATTGGTAATTTCATCATATTAATGAAAAAGTGAACATCATATTGATGAATTTTGTTCATCAAACCATATTAATTTAAATATCATAAATCTTATAAGAATTATAAATACGTAAATGGAGACCATTTTTTGTTTGAAATTTGATGATATAAAAATTATTAAAAATTGAAAACACTGAAAAAAATCGATTTTAGTTCAATGAATGAAATCATCAATATGATGAATACTGGTTGTTGGTGATTTTTTTTGTGTGTACTTTAAAATGTACAAATTAAATCGTGTCGGCAACTTTCATTGTATGTAATTCCGACACAGATATCGTTATAAGTATTGTGAATTGATTCAGTTCTTACGGTGTTGAAAATCGGTACATTTGTGTTAAATCTTCATTATTTCGTTTTCGAATTATTTTTATTCTAAATACGTACGTTGTTCTGTGTTATCTATGTGAAAATGAAAAAATAAAATCTAAAAAAAAGAATTACACTATTTAACTTGTAGTTTTTCACATTGTTATAAAAAAAAAAGTTTCATGTTTTTCGCTATTTCATTCGTTGTAATTTTAATGAATAATCGTTGAGGGATATTTGCCGTTCTACCATTTGAGAATTATGATGTTGACTGCTTTTACTGATCAATAATCGTTGTATTATTAGACATACTTAAAAGACATCCAATGAAAGTTACTCATGTTATTATTATTATTATTATTAAATTATTATAACTATTATACAAAAATGTATTTAACTTAATTAGTTGATGATTGATTGTTTGTTTATTGAATGTCATTGAAATAATAAATATTATTAAATATGCAAAAACGGTTTTTTATTTTGAAATTTAAGTATTTTTGTTGTCTGTTATCCCACAAAAGAATGGATTCACCCCACCCACCCCTCAATATGGGTGCTGGGCATATCAATTCAATGTGATCTCCGTTGGAGTGATCAAATATTTAATGTGTCGAAAGAAGCGGCCAAGTGCCTCGGTTTTTTAAAACGGTGTAAAACATACTTCACTCCTGCTGACCTACGCACTGTCTGCACTACCTATATACGGCCTAAAATGGAATTCAATTCGCACATTTGGGCACGAGCTTCAAAATCCTCCTTGGAGTTCCTGGACCGAATTCAACAACGTGCGATATATTTAATAGGAGATGAAAATATCTCATCGTCTATTGGTTCTCTTGAGCACCGAAGGACCGTTGGGTGTGTAAGCCTGTTTTATAGGTATTACAACGGTAAGTGTTCGAGTGAAATACATGGCCTGATTCCACCAGGTCGTGTGTTTTCTCGTTCTACTCGGGCATCAAAGAAAGCCCACCCCTTCGTTTTTGTGCACTCAGAAAACAAAAAACTAATAGTACAACTATTGATTTTAAAGGACATGAAACAATAGGTACTAATTAATATTTTTAAATTTATTCATTTCCAGATTCACTTCGTTGTATCCATATCATAAATTAGCGTAGTAAGACAGCGGGAACGTTTGCAAGTACACACTTCGGATAATTTTAGATTTCGATGGTCCACCATAAATTTCTATTTGGCATAAAATTTTATATAATATGTATTTCATAACATTTACATACAAATATAATTGTTTCAGTTGCATTTATTTATTTTTCCAATAACATTAATAGCATATAGAATTAATCGGATTAATCCTATTGAATGAATATAAGAAACTATAATTTCAATAGTATGTTCCCAAAGAAATGTTATAGTTACATCCTTTTAAGAGAATATAATGTCCTATTACTTTGAAATGATTTATACTATTAATATTATGTTACAATATATTTAAAACAATTGTCTGAATAATTCAATTAATAATTTTATCATATTGATATAATAGTAAACGTCGATTTATTTAAATATGATAAACTATTATTTCAATGGGACATTCCTGTATCAATATGACATCACATTAATTTTTAATAGTAAAAACTATTGAAATCAATAGTGAGACGCCACTATAACGTTAACAGTTCGCACACTATAATATTAATAGGAAAAATCGCATTGACTAATTTTAATAGTAAAAAATCGTTGAATCAATAGGAATTCCTATGAATTTTATTGTTTTTTTTTCTGAATGTATGTTTAAAATGAAAACAAAATTTATAGGGTATAATCAAAGTTCCAAATTAAAAATCTATATATTATTCGCTATTCTTTTCATTTTAATATAATTTTATGCAAAGAGTATACAATAAATATTTACCGGATGCATACTGACTGCCAATATACCGGCAAGAGTTATGAGTTTTTATGTTGATTGTTATTACCTTTACGAATGTACAGTTGATTTATTAATTTTTCAATTGTTTGCAGTTTTTCTATTATTTTTTTTTTATAAAACTCTATAAACGATTTCCTATGCAGCGAGACAATGAAAAGTTCAACTGAATTCGAAACTTGAAGATTGAGAGATCGAATTAAAATATAAGTTATGGTGATATAAAAACCATTGTTAGTTGTTGGTTGAAATCTAGTTTTAATTGTCATGATCATCATTAAAAATGTTGTCAACCCAGTGACTTAAAAATGTGAGAAAATTGTGACAATCGCAAATTAATGATGTCTACATTATTGTCACGTTTTGAGTGCTTATTCTTGGCTATTGTAGTCGAAGACAATGCACTGCATACATTTTTAAAGCATGTAAGTAAAAAATGTGACTGATTGTATCAAAGCCGGAAAATTAAATTATTTTGCGTATTTCCTTAAGTATATAAGTATTTCCTTAAGCATTCGCAAAATAAAAACTAAAATATCAATTTCACACTTTAAGCCAATTTTTGATAAGACATATCCAAAAATCTAAATAACTTTCCATTAAAAAAATAATGTCAAAATTAAAATGAAAAATATCTCCGAAAACTGTCCATTTAAATTTTAGAAGATCGCATAAATTTCAATTTGAAAACTTTACAGATAATTCAATAATTCACACTTATAGTGAAATATTTCGTTAAAAACCGAAAAATGTTCACTGAAAATATTTGTATTTTTTAACCAATTAAGAAATAAGGTATATTTAATTCACTGTCATGTTAGGAAACCCTTCATTATTTATAGGAATTTATGTTATTATCACTTATTCTATGATCGTGATAGAAAACTGATCAATGAACTTCAGACCAACATGTTTAGATCATGATCCACCCTTACCCAAACACAAATGATTGTAGTACGACAATCGGGAAATGATCATTGAATATTTTCCTTATAACTATTACAAACTATTTATAGTTTGATTACATAAAGTTGTTTATGTTATGGTTCAGTCAATGATAAAGTAAAAGAACAACGATCAGTTTCCGAACGTAACCCTAAAACTCTTTATACTAGGGACATAACTCGGTTAGTTCTAAGGCCAACAAACAGAAGAATAAAAATTCTTCAATATGATGAATTTATTCATAAATATTATGAATTTTTTCACCAACTACCAGATCCATCATATTGATACCACCGTTCATTAAATGACATATTGATGAATACATTCATTATATATATGAAATTATTCATACTATCGAATATAATAGTGAAGAACGAAATTTCATTATAATGAATTTGAATCGTCATATTGATGAATATTTTCATAATAGTTATAAATATATAATTTTTTCTGAAAATAATTTGAAAAAAGTTTTGTTGTAAATTTTTTATTTAAAAATAACAGCACAATTTTTTCACAAAAAATTTATCCGTAAAAAAAATGTAAAAAAAAATTTCGAAAAAAAAAATGTTGCGACAAAAATATATTTGGAAAAAAAATATTTAAAAAAAAAAACTTTAAAATTTTTTTTTTTTTTAATTTTTTTTTTTTTAAATATATTTTTTATAAATATAAATTTTTATTAATAAAATGTTGTAATTATAAATAAATATATTATAAAACATTTTACTAATTTATGCATTTCGATCTAGTATAATATAAGAAATAACATAAATATTTTGATTCAAATTTGTTTTGATGAATAGCATTCTTCAATATGAAGTATGTTGTATGTTGTATTTCATATTTTGGTTCATTAATATGATGAAACGTATTCTTCACATACTTACTTACTTACTTACTTACTTAAATGGCCCTTACAACCGTGGATCGGTTTTGGCCGCTGAGATGAAGCCGCGCCAGTCGGATCTGCTTTGCGCGCGCTGACGCCAGTTAGAAATACCAAGCGTTGCCAGGTTGTCCTCAACTTGGTCTTTCCAACGCAGATTTGGACGCCCTCTTCTACGTTGTCCACCTTCGAGTTTCGATTCAAGCACCTTCTTGGCTGGAGTGTTTTCATCCATTCGTTCGACATGACCTAGCCAGCGAAGCCGCTGGATCTTGATGCGCTTGACTATGTCAATGTCGTCGAATAGCTCATACAGCTCGTGGTTCATCCTGATTCGATACTCGTTAGCAAAGCAGATAGGGCCAAAGATTTTACGGAGAATCTTTCTCTCGAACGCTCCCAGTACTCTCTCATCGGTGGTGGCCAGCGTCCATGTTTCTGCACCATAAAGTAGGACGGGCATGATGAGTGACTTGTAGAGCGTTATTTTTGTCCGGCGAGAGAGGGCTCTGCTTCTCAATTGCCTACTGAGCCCAAAGTAGCACCTGTTGGCAAGAGTTATTCTCCGTTTGATCTCCAGGCTGACGTCGTTGTTGCTGTTTACGCTGGATCCCAGATAGACGAAGTCCTTCACAATGTCGAACTTGTGGGTGTCAAAATCAACTTTTTGTCCAAGGCGCACGGACTCTTTTTTGCTTGTTGACACAAGGAACTTCGTCTTGTCCTCGTTCACCGCTAGACCCATTCGACGCGACTCTTTCTCCAATCTGGAGAATGCTGCGCTGACTGCTCGTGTGCTCCTGCCAATGATATCAATATCGTCGGCATATGCGAGCAGCATGACACTTTTGTTGAGGATAGTGCCGCTTTGACGGAGTTCGGCAGCTCGAACTATTTTCTCCATCAATAAGTTAAAAAAGTCGCACGATAGGGAGTCACCCTGTCTGAAACCTCGTTCGGTATGAAATGGCTCGGAGAGGTCTTTTCCTATTCTCACTGAGCAACGTGTGTTGCTCAGGGTCATCCTGCAAAGCCTTATAAGTTTCGCAGGTATACCGAACTCAGACATTGCGGCGTATAATCGTTCCCTTATCGGAGTGTCGAAGGCGGCTTTATAGTCGACTAATAGGTGGTAGGTGTCGATCTGTTTTTCTAGGGTCTTTTCCTGGATTAGGCGCAATGTGAAAATCTGGTCTATGGTGGACTTTCCAGGTCTGAAGCCGCACTGATAAGGTCCAATCAGTCTGTTGACGATGGGCTTCAGTCTTTCACATAATACGCTCGATAGAACCTTGTATGCGATATTGAGTAGGCTGATCCCACGGTAGTTGGCGCAGATAGTGGGATCCCCTTTCTTAAGGATTGGGCAGAGTACACTGAGGTTCCAGTCACTTGGCATGCTTTCATCCGACCATATTCTGCTTACGAGCTCGTGCATGCTCTCTATTAGCTCTTCGCCTCCGGTCTTAAACAATTCAGCAGGCAGGCCATCAGCACCTGCGGCTTTGTTGTTTTTCAGCCGAGCAATGGCTGTTCTGACCTCGTCATGGTCGGGTGGCGGAATCTCAACGTCGTCATCAAGTACTGGGGTTGCCGGGTTTGCTTCTCTATCGGTGGAATTGAGGTCATCATCACCGGTCAGCAGTTTAGAGAAGTGATCCCTCCATATTTTCAGTGTGCTCTGGATATCTGTCACTAGATTTCCGTTCTCATCTTTACAGGAAGAGGCTCCGGATTTTGAACCTCCGGCTAGGCGTCTTATTTTCTCGAAGAATTTTCGAGCCTCATTCCTGTCCCCATGCATCTCAATCTCCTCACACTCACGTCTTTCTGCCTCGCTTTTTTTACGCCTGAAAAGACGTCTCTCTTCCCTCCTCTTCTCTTTGTATCGCTCCTTCGCAGCTCGCGTAGCTACTGACTGCAGGGTGGATTTGTACGCAGCGTCTTTCTCTGCAGTGGCCGCGCGACACTCTTGGTCATACCACTGATTCCTCAGGGGGCGTTGGAATCCAAGCACCTCTTCGGCAGCCGTACGCATAGAGCAGGAGATATGATTCCACTGCGCGCTTATATCATCGAGAGGAGGAGTGCTTTGTCTAAGCAGGTGTGAGAGTCGAGTGGAAAAGGCTTGCGTTGTCTGTTGTGATTGCAGCTTTCCGACGTCTAGCTTTCTCTGCGTTTGGTTCCGTACGTTCTTCGCAGCGCTTAAGCGTGTGCGGACCTTGGCTGCTACAAGGTAATGATCCGAGTCCATATTGGCACCTCGGATAGTGCGTACGTCCATCACGCTTGAAGCGTGCCTTCCGTCAATCACAACGTGATCAATTTGATTTCGAGTTTTTTGATCGGGCGACAACCATGTGGCCTTGTGGATATCGAAATGTTCGAATCTAGTGCTACTAACTACCATGTTTCGTGCTGCGGCGAAGTCGATTAGCCTCGTTCCGTTATCGGAAGTGTTGGCATGGAGGCTAAATTTTCCGATTGTGGGACAATAGATGGCTTCTCTGCCCACCTTGGCGTTAAAATCGCCTAGCACGATTTTGATATCGTGGCGGGGGCAGCGCTCGTATGCGTTGTCTAGGCGCTCGTAGAAGCGCTCTTTTGTCTCGTCATCTTTCTCGTTCGTCGGAGCGTGTGCACAAATTAGGCTGATATGGAAATATTTAGCCTTGATGCGGATTGTTGCGAGCCTTTCGTCCACGGGCGTGAACCTAGAGACAAGGTGTCGGAGTCTCTTGCCGACCACAAATCCACATCCAAATTCGTGTCTCTCCGCATGGCAGCTGTAGTAGATATCACAGGACGCTTGTTTCGAACAGCCCTGTCCCGTCCATCGCATCTCCTGGATAGCGGTGATGTCAGCCTTATATTTTTCGAGGACATCTGCCAGCTGGATAGAGGCACCTTCCCTATAAAGGGTCCGGACATTCCAGGTGCATATCCGTAAATCATGGTCCTTAAAACGTTTGCGTGGGTCGTCATCGTTGTAATCGGTCGTTATCCGAGGCTTCTTTTTTGTTTTCATTGGGCGCATAGGTTTTTTCCGTGGTGGGACCCAAACCCAACGCACAGTTCATCATATTGAAAACCACTTTTTCGACAGTTACCAAGCGTTCATCATATTTATGATCGCATTCCGAACATTAATGGCGTTAGTCATTAATATTAAGAATGGTTCTTCAATACAAGAACCATGGTTTGAAGAACGGAATTCTTCAATATGATGTACATTTTTGTTTCTGTGCATAACAAGGTCATGATTATGTCTACCCTGATAGGATAAATTTCTACTGGAATTTAAAGCAAATTCCAAACAGTGTAATCAGGTCTTTTTCCCTCCTCTACCACTTAATTTACTATTTGAAAAATTTTCCAGTCGAATAAAAAAAAAATAAGAAAAACTCATTATTTTATTTTTCTTCTATAAAAATCTATTTTTTATTCAATATAAAATTTAGTTTACTTAAAAATTAATTAACTATAAAATGTAAAATGCAAATGTATAAAAGTTAATGTAATAAAATATGTACGAAAAACAAAGTTGAAAAGACGAAGTTAAAACATAAAATGACAAAATGAAAATCAACAATAACAGAAAAATCTTGAAATAGTTCACAAAAAAATTCAGCAAAATGTGGCAACACCGCGCAGTGGCAAACAATGGATTTTAGTGTTGCGCATGAGCTCAATGCTTAAGACATGCCGATGATGTGTGGCGTCAAAAGGTTGCTTCGATCGTTTGCTCTCACGATCAAGCTGTGCGGATAATGATGATGATGAGTATGGTGTCGTCATTGCTGTAATTGTTATTGTGATGATGAAGATTAAGGCACTGGCAACGACGACACGAGCGACTTCCGCTTCCGATTTTGTCTTTTTTATTGCGTCCGCTTGTTTCGCTCTAATATTTGTAGCCGCCATCTGGGGAGTAGCTCTGCTGAATTGTCTCGGGCACTTGGCTGGGTGCGCCATAGCTGGAGGAGGGTGCAGACGGATAACCGCCATCATTACCACCGCTTTCGGCAGGTGCGCCATACGATGATGATGGCGCCTGTGCGGGAGCGCCATATGAAGACGATGGAGCCTGAGCAGGGGCGCCATATGAAGATGATGGCTGCTGAGCAGGGGCGCCATACGAAGAGGACGGCGTCTGAGCAGGAGCGCCATACGAAGAGGATGGTGTCTGGGCGGGAGCACCATAAGATGAGGAAGGCGCAGCGGCAGCGGGGGCTCCATAACTCGATGAAGGTGGTGATGACGGAGCGCCATAACTTTGAGAGGGTTGTTCAGCAGGTGCGCCGTATGAAGAAGAGGGTGCTGGAGCATCGTAGCTTGAGGATGGGCCTGAGGGTTGTGAACTATAGCCGGAACCCGTGGAGGGTGCTGAGTAACTTGAAGAAGGTCCTGATGGGGCGCCATAGCTGGAGGAAGGTGCAGTTGGAGCACTGTAGCTCGAAGTCGGTTGTTTTGAGGGTGCGCCGTACGAAGAAGAAGGTGCGGAAGGTGAGCCATAACTGGACGAGGGTGTCTTAGACGGAGCACCGTAACTGGATGAAGGCTGTTGAGCTGGAGCGCCGTAACTGGATGAAGGCTGTTGAGCTGGGGCGCCATAACTAGATGAAGGCTGTTGAGCAGGAGCACCGTAACTCGATGAAGGCTGTTGAGCAGGAGCACCATAACTAGATGAAGGCTGTTGAGCAGGAGCACCATAACTAGATGAAGGCTGTTGAGCGGGAGCGCCGTAACTAGATGAAGGCTGTTGAGCAGGAGCACCATAACTAGATGAAGGCTGTTGAGCGGGAGCGCCGTAACTAGATGAAGGCTGTTGAGCAGGAGCACCATAACTAGATGAAGGCTGTTGAGCAGGAGCACCATAACTAGATGAAGGCTGTTGGGCAGGAGCTCCATAACTAGATGAAGGCTGCTGAGCGGGAGCGCCGTAACTAGATGACGGGGCAGATGGGGCACCGTATGAAGTCGAGGGACCCGATGGTGCACCATAGCTGCTGGAAGGTGCCTTAGCTGCTGGCGCACCATAGCTCTGTGAAGGTTGTGGTGCGGGAGCCGAAGGTACGCCGTAACTTGTGGATGGCGGAGAAACCTTGGGGGCGCCATAACTCGAAGAAGGTACCTTAGAGGGAGCACCATAACTGGATGATGGCTGTTGAGCTGGAGCGCCATAGCTGGACGACGGCGCTTGAGCAGGGGCGCCATAGTTACTGGCTGGGGCCGAAGGTGCTGGAACAAATGAGCTTGGAGCACCATAAGATGTAGACGGTTTGGAAGGGGCACCATAACTGGAGGATGGACGAGAAGCTGGAGGTAAGTACGAGTTTGCTGGCTTTGAAGCAGGAGCGC
This sequence comes from Dryomyza anilis, assembly GCA_951804985.1. NCBI lineage: Eukaryota > Metazoa > Arthropoda > Insecta > Diptera > Dryomyzidae > Dryomyza > Dryomyza anilis. Next base: position 69,823,218 of record OX638132.1, read on the forward strand.
CATAGCTGGACGAAGGTTGCTGTGCAGGAGCGCCATAACTGGAAGATGGAGCTTGAGCGGGAGCGCCATAACTAGACGAAGGTGCTTGAGCAGGGGCGCCGTAGCTGGACGAAGGTGCTTGGGCAGGGGCGCCGTAGCTGGACGAAGGTGCTTGAGCAGGGGCGCCGTAGCTGGACGAAGGAGCTTGAGCAGGAGCGCCATAACTGGATGAAGGACCCTTTGAAGGAGCACCATAACTCGAAGATGGTGGAGCACCATAGCTGGACGATGGAGTTTTTGCAGGTGCGCCATAACTAGAAGAGGGACGGCTCATCGGCGGTGGACCATAACTGGATGATGGACGTTTTGAGTGTGATGACTTCTTTGGTGGACCATAGCTAGAGCTCGGACGGCTGGGTGGTGGGCCATAACTTGAAGAAGGACGGCTTGGTGGTGGTCCATACGAGTTTGATGGACGGGATGGACCAGAGGGGGCGCCATAGCTGGAGCTAGGAGCGCTCGGATAAGGGCCACCCGAAGGAGCGCTGGGTGCATAGCTGTTCGACGAAGGTCTGGCATTGTATGACGATGGCTGAGCAGGTCCAGACGCGGGTGGCAGATACGAATTAGATGGAGCACTATATTTGTTGGATGGACGTTGACCGGATGGGGGCGGCAAATAGCTGGTGATGGGCGCCTCGCGTTTGCGTGCCTCAGTTGCGGTCATGCAAGCGCAGAGAGCAACACAGATAAGCTGTAGAGAAAAAAAGAGTAAAAAAGAGAACGGAAATTAATTGCTGCGCTCTTACGGTAAATCATGAGAGGTCTTCATGGCAACGCAATGCAATGCAATGCCAAGTGCGTCGAATGTAAAACTTACCGTAGTTGTTGTTGTTGCTGTGGGTAACCACTTCATGGTGTGGAATATGTTTGGTGATGCCGGACGTTGAAGTGGTGCTGAAACACAAGACGCTTAAGAGCTATAAATTTCAAAAGAAAAATTAAAATTAAGAAATGAGGAATTTAAATTAATAAATATTGTAAAATTAGTAATAAATAAATTTAATATAGTAATATTTTTTTAATAAATTTGTTTTAATTAAAAAAAATAATAATAATAAATATTATTATGTACAATATTTAGAGATTTAAATAAAATAAGAAAAAATATTATATTAAAAAAAAAAAATTAGAAAATTTTTCAAGTAAATGTAATAAAAATAATAAAAGAAAAATTAAAACACAATGTAATGCAAATAAATTAAAACAAACATTGCACAAAGAAGAGACGATTTCAATGTGGGAACCGCACGAATATGGCTCACGAAAACGATCTCCATTGTTGCGGTGTATTGCAACAACAACCGCAGCAGCGGCAGCTGGCTTGCAACATGCCTCAGAGTGAAACACAGTGGCGCAAAACGCAGCAGTAATATGTGTCATAAAATATGTGGCGGCGGCGATGGCTGCGCACGAATAATAGCCTAAATGCACGATTGAAAACGACGTTGGCGGGGCAACCTTCGTGTGCAACATTTGACGTATGAGTTATAAGTTCCGTCAGTACGACTAGTGGTTGTTGTTGTTGTTGTTTGTTGCAACTGATGAATGGCAACCTGTTGAATGCCAAGCATTGTTGCTGCCGCATGTTGCTATGAAGTTCAAGTATTTTGCAGGCATCATAAATATTTTTTATACAATTTAAACTTTTTGTATTTCTTTAAAATTTTGCATTTATTGCTAAATCAAATGCTGTTTGTTGTTGGCTCCAATCCTTATAATAGAAATTGCAAATAAATATGTAAAGTTGATGAGGTTGATGAGGTTGTTGGTAATGATGAACACAGCAAATAAGGAAAAACTTTGGATTTGCAGAAGTTCATGTAACAAATTAGCAGCTAATTTGTGCTGGTATTACGCAAAATTACGCGAATGCACGTAAATTTTCACAATGCGCAAGATCAGCAACGCTACAAATGGAAATCTTTTATTTTTTCTTGATTTTTAATTAATTATTATGTGAACATTTGAGTGAGAGCAAGAGTTCGATCGAACTATTGCTGCTATTTTGTGTATGTGCAATGCCATCTTGAATGTGGCAAGAATTGAAATATGAAATTTCCTTCAAAATGGTTTCGAAACTTTTTGAAATTAAAGAATTTTCGCAGATGTTTGTTTTTTTTTTACTTTTGGTACTTTTTTGTTTCTACTACCTTTTTATGTCTACTACTTTTTGATATCTATTATTTTAACTTTACTGTCTTTTACATTTAAATCAGTACTAATTATATTAGTTTTTAATAATGTTACATTTTTTTACATATTTTTATTTTGCATTTTGCTTTTAATACTTTTTTAATACTTTAATACTGTTAAATTTTTACTTTATTTTTTTTTTAATATTTTAGCCATTTTTACTTTAAAATTTAGTTTTAACGTTTTTTTATATATATATTTAATTCCACTAATTTCATCTATACTTTTTTAAAATTTTCTACATTTTAAGTTAATTTTCAATACAATATTGTTTCTACTACTTTTTAAAATTTTACTATCTTTAATAATTTCATTTATGAAAGAAAAAAATATTTAAAGAAAATTCGAAATTAGTACAAATTATACTCGCATTAAAAAAGTTAGTTTCATTTTTGTGTATATTTTACTACACTTAGAAAAAATACCATAAAATTTATTGTTTTTTACTATTGAAACTAGTCAATAGGATAAACTATTAATGTAATCAGCAAATCTCACTAAATACTAAAAAAATATTTTTAATTTTGTAGGAAAATATTTATTTTGACATTGTTTTGATATTTATATTGACAAATTTTAATGGGATTTTATAAGATCTTTTTCTGAGATATTTTTCTATACTAAAAAAAAAAAACCTTTTTGATACGAGTATGAAACATTGAAATTTTGTCCGATACACCCTCGAAACAGTATCGTGTTTCCTTCTGCTAAACTCTATTTGACATTAAAATTGAATTTTAATAGATATTTTGTTTATTAAATTAAATCATACATCTGCGTTGTTACTTTGTTTGGGTCTCAACAGAGCCAGATTATCTGAAATAATGACATGATCTGGATGAATTGAAACAATACCAAGTTGTATATTCGAAAGATTTGATGTCATCATGACGTCATCACACAAAGATTACTGATGAGGATATTTGCTGCTATCGGAATCAGTCGTATGATCATTATCTGTGTTATGATTTCTAATATCTTCAGACGGACTCAAATAATGGCGTATATTTTTTTCGGAGGTCGTACAAATGTTAATGTGGTTTTGATATGATTTTTTGAATTTTTTTTTAACAATTTTTTTTTTAGGAAAAATATTTTGAAATTTTTTTTGAAAAATTCGCAAAAATAATGATATGATTTTTTGAAAAAAAAAAATATTTTCCATTTTTTTTTTTAGGAAAAAATATTTTTTCGGAATGATTTTTTTTTTTGAAAAATCCGAAAAAATAATGGCGTATATTTTTTTCGGAGGTCATACAAATGTTAATGTGGTTTTGATAAGATTTTGATATGATTTTTTTTGTAGGAAAAAATATTTTTTTCGGACTGATTTTTTTTGAAAAAATTTGAAAAAAAAATATTTTTTTTCCATTTTTTTTTTTAGGAAAAGATATTTTTTTTTTGGAATGAATTTTTTTTTGAAAAAACTGAAAAAATAACCATCAATTTATTTTAAAATTTTTAAAAAAGAAAATAAAATATTATTTTTTTTTCAAAAAAAAACAAAAAAAAAATATTCAATTTATAAAAAAAAATATTTTCTATGTCAAACAAGCAGTATCTAATTGAATAAAATCATCATATTGAATAGGTTCCTAAAAATCCCAAAAACAATTATTATACAAAATTCCAAAAAAGTCCACACTAAAATTCCCACTAAATCTGCAATAAATCTGCACAAATTCCATGCAGCTTACATCACATACCACACCATTATGTGTTCGGAAGTCTTTGGTGTATCTTCATCATCATCATCATTATTATAATGCATATCTACATCTTTTCAGTGACACATTTACCCATATGCAGCGCATTGCACTCAAGTGAAAATGAAATTGGCGGAATTTGCAAGTGAAACAAATTTCAAATATAACTGAAATGAAATGAAAAGCAAACAAAGACTCTGTTTGTCTCTTCCTTATGAGCAGGAATTCCGAATAGTTTTGTATTTTTTGTTTCCATACCTATCAGTCATCAGTCGACCTCGGGGCGTAGACCAGTAATTATATGGACTGCAAAATTATGTAAGTCTGTGGCAGTTGCAAATTACTATTTTTGATGTTTTGTGTATATTGTTGACTAGGTAATATGCATACAGTTTTGTCTATTGTCTATTTATTAAAGTTTATGCTTAGAAAATAAAATATTTAGATAAATTTCGATTCAACTTTAATATGTTTTTTGCATAAATAACTCTTTTTTAATAGGACTTCATTTCGCGATAAATGATCAAATTAACTAAAATTATAACAATATAATTTCAATAACTAATAGATTTTCACTTTTATATTTAATAACTGAAACATGGATATCTCTGATAATAAAATAATAATAATAGTTTGGTACTGCAGACCTATAAGAACTTAGGCCGAGCTCTCTCACCATTTTGAGCTGTGCGTGTTATATTTGTACTCAAAGTGGTGGCACCTACAATTTATTGCCGAATCCGAACGGCGGGTGAGAGCTTTTCATAGGCAATGTTTTACTCTCGTAGGTTTGCCATTTACTGCCGAGTGGTAGCGTCGCATAGAAAAATGTTTTTTTTTATGAAAAAGATGTTGGCAGTCGCTGGGGATCAAATATTTAACAATATTTTTACTATAGACATCCAATAAATTTATTCTATGTAATTTGCGTGTGCTGATTTTGCATACTCACATTTAAAATGAATATTTCATTTAAAGTTTCTTTGGAAACCATTTTTGGAAATACTGTATTTTGTTTATTCTTATTTTCAATTGAAAATTTCTCAAAAACTTTACGTATTTTGAAGAAAAATAAAGGAGTCCAGTTAACATCAGCATTTTACAGTTAAATATTATTGATTGAGCAGAAATTATATTAGAGTCATGATCTGGAAATTACTATTGCATATTTTCCTTGTGCTAACTCGACCAGTTATATGAATAGTAAGATCTGATCATGATCATTTCTACCCTAATAGGGTAATTTTCTATAGGGTATGGCATATCAATTTCATACATTATCCGACGGAATTTGTATGAAAACCGCTCGGAACATTTTCTGTTCATTCCCAAATAATGTAAAGAAAACAAATATGACACAGAATGACAGAGTAAAAATGTCGAAACATAGAGCATATCAGAGTTAATTATTAATTATTTGTAAGACTTAGAATTATTTCTTCTATAATATATACGAATGATGTACATAAAATACACTAATATTACGCCTAAATATATTTCGTAACTTTACGAAAGTTTATTCATACCAAGTACGAATTTTTTCGTTGATCATTTAGTATCAGAAATAGAATCGAAACCCATATTGTTTTATTTTGGTTGGAAACGGAATCAGAATCAGAACCGACATTCCAAAGGGTTTTAGTCTCTGACAGAGATCACAAAGTACCGGAATCGGAACCGTTTCGATTTTTGGAACAGGATCTGAAATCTGAACCGTTATTAAAAAATGTGTGGAATCAGAAATAGAATTGGAACCCATAATGTTTTATTTTGGTTGGAATAGGAAACGGAATCAGAACCGATATTTTAAAAATCTTGGTACCAGTGCGAGAACCGACATTCCAAAAGGTTTTAGTCTCTGTGAGCGATCGCAAAGTACCATAATCGGAAACGTTTAGATTTTTGGAACCGAATTTGAAATCGGAACTGTTATTAAAAAAATGTGTGGAACCGGAATCCGAATCAGTACGCATATTTCTGTTTTTGGTTGTAAGCGGAATCGGAACCGCTATTTTAAAATTTTTGGTACCAGTACCGGAACCAAAAGTACCGGAAAAGGTTTTAGTCCCAGAATTTCGATTTTTGGAACCGGATCTGAAATTGGAACCGTTATTAAAAAACATAAGTGGAATCGAAACCCATATATTTTTTTTGGTTGAAAACGAAATCAGAACCGATATTTTAAAATCTTGGAACCAGTGCGGGAACCGACATTCCAAAAGGTTTTAGTCTCTGTGAGAGACCGCAAAGTACCAGAATAGGAAACATTTAGATTTTTGGAACCGAATCTGAAATCGGAACTGTTATTAAAAAATGTGTGGAACCGGAACCCGAATCGGTTCCCATTATCTTTTTTTGTTTGGTAACGGAATCGGAATCGCTATTTTAAAATTTTTGGGTCCAGTACCGGAACCGATATTTCAAAAGGTTTTAGTCCTAGAATCGGAATTTAGTCCTAGAATTGGATCTGAAATCGGAACCGTTATTAAAATAATGTGTGGAACCGGAACTGGAATCGAAACCCATATATTTTTATACCCTACACTAAGAGTGAAAGGTTATATTCAATGTGGTACGCTGTTTGTAACACTCAGAAGGAAGCATCTCCGGTATGGAAAAGTATATATATTCTTGATCAGCATGACCTCCTGAGTCGATTTAGCATTGTCCGTCTGTCCGCCTGTCCGTCTGTCCGTCTGTCTATTGAAATCACGAGTACAAAAAAACTAGAAGAGCTAAATAAATAAAACTCCTAATTTAGATTACTTATATATCTAGGCTGTCTGTCAGTGAAAATGGGCATGATCAGTCTATTATGACCTGTGAACCGACCACTTATGTTCAAATTTATCATATAAAACACATCTACTGGTGAATTTTACTGTATACGTGTTCAGGTAAACTTTTTTTGGTATATATATTGATTTCATGCTCAAATACATGAAAATAATGTTCTCCCGCGAAACGACTTGTGGTTCCCAAAAAAAATAATCGTAATTCGGTGCACCTACCCATATGTAAATATGGATATCAAATGAATGGAAATTCTTCAGCGATTGAAAGTTTGTAGTTATTTTCAGGATTCGTATACCTTGGTGACCTATATACCACTTTTAATGGTAACCACACATGTGTAGGATATTTATAGTCGGCTTCGACCGACTATAATTTTGATAATCATAACTATTATAATAACACCTACTATAAAATGTCCATACTTTAAAATTTCCCATGTGATCTAACCTTCCCAAATGGTTTTGGTTGTAGACGGAATCGGAACCGCTATTTTAAAATCAGTACTGGAACCGATATTCCCAAGGGTTTTTAAAAATAGTTACGCGATTGGTAGTCATTTTGTATAGAAATTTATATAAAAATGTTCGATACTCTTTTATATGATCGGAAACAATCACTGTATTTGAAATATTTGAAATAAAATATTGCATTTTTTCACATAATTTAATTAAATTCGTTAATTGCTGATAAATTGTTTTAGTAAAGCACTTATTAACTTTTGATATTTTAACACATTTTGTTCATATTTTATATCCTTATTTTTTTGATAATTTTTTGTTGTTTTTTTTTAATCACTATTTTTGGATATATTGCTGCTGTATGATTTTTAATTCTTGTTTTTGGTTTTGAACAACTAACCAGTCAAAAAATTGTATCCGTATCCGTTGGTTTGCTACTTTGCGATCCTCGTTGAAGATCGTTGGGTTGTCGTTGTTTGTGCCGCCGATTGCTGAATGCGAACTACATCATCTACCGAGCTACACCTGCATTTTTATACCAAATTTAGATCAATTTCGATTTCCCACTTCATCGGTGATGGCGGCTCTGCGTCGAACGCATATCATGATTTTTGTAATATTATTTTTGTTGTGCTCTCTTTGTATTGTTTGGCTTGAATCTATTACATTTCAAATACACTCAGCGGCATCGAAAGCATCATCATCAGTAACAATCATCAACATCAACATCATCACCTTACCTCACCTTACCTCATCCCATCCATCCTATTCAACTACTCATCTTTGAAGCACTCAATCAATGCAAACCATATCATTGCGTTGAGCAGCTGCGCATGTGCAACGGCAGTCTCTCAAACTGTTTGCGCTCTCTTTCTTTATTTCTCGATTTGCAAAACGTGCGCCACATGCGCAGCACCTTCAGTGGGCCAAACAAGAAACGAGATGGCACCCCATACAACAAACACAATGTGAAAGAGTATTTCTTCAACTTCATCTCTCTCTCTCATACTCACTCTTTACACCTAAGGCAGCGGCTGCGACTGCGCACTGCGCCACTAAACCATCGAACTCTTCGTAGTCACGTTTTGTCCGCTGTCATCGTGGTACCATCGTCGAACGATCATCATCATTCTTTTGGCCGATTTTGGCTGCTGCTCATCATTATGCCTCAAGTTTAAGTTTCAAATTAATGAATTTCGACGTGACGAGTTTTTCGTCTTTGATGGCGTCAAGTGAGCGCATGTGTCGCAATATCGCCGCAGAGTTTTGTTTTGACAAAAATTCGTTTTAATTACATTTAATCGTTTGGTGAAATGATATTAAATATTGGTGTCGCTAGTTATGTTTGAAAAGAAGAATTTTAAACTTTGTGAAATTTATCACTCTTGATTAATCTAAACGACATTCGGATAAATTTAAGTGATTTTCCAATCTACGAAATAGAAAATGTGATAATCAGTGAATACTTTTTAAATTTTTGTCATTTTCCTTCAGTTATTATGCCAGATTTTTGTTAAAACTAAAAAAATTAAAAATTGGTGGTCGAGGTATTGGGGTCCAAATATGGTAAATTTGATCGCGTAGACTTGTATTTAATTAATTATAACTTCTATTGGCTCAATTTTAAACGACTTTAACTGCTTTAGAAAGTATTTTTCATGAACTTTACAATAATAATATTTATTTTGGTAAAATTATTTTTTTTTAACCAACATTTTTTAATTTTAAAAACGTTTTTATGGATTTTGAAAAATATCCAAGTGTATTATTAACTGAAAGCTTTTCTGTTTTCCAAAAACTGATGTTTTTGATACAAACTTAGCTGGCGTAGCTTGTTGTATCATGCGAGAAATTTGCTCTCGCAGTTCGCTTTTTGAGTTATTAGTTTCTAAAGAGTTATATAAAAGTGACTTGTATGGGAGGTGGGCGTGTCCCTTGACCGATTTGGCTCATTTTCAAACTCAGTTACTACTTTACTTTTAGTAATACGAAATTTTATCGCATTCTGATCAGTATTTCTCAAGTTATACTGTATTCGGACAGCAAGACAGCAAGACAGCAAGACGGACAAACAGACAGACGGACATGGCTAAACGGACTCGGGTAGTAATGCTGATCAAGAATATATATACTTTTCCATACCGGACACGCCTCCTAAGGGGCGTTATAATATATGCTCAAAGTTAACATACCCTGTACCTCATAGGTGTAGGGTATAAACATCAGTTTCGCAAAATAAAACTGTTATAATACTTTCTATACTCGTAATCCAATTTTCGTTTATACATCATTTTTTTGGAAAAAAGTCAAGCCTTGATTTAAAAGTATAAAAACAAAAATTAAAACTGGATATTTTTCAAAAACAACAAAAACGTTTTTAAAATTCAATAATTTCAATTAAATAAATTATTTTTTCGAAAAATATTTTCTAAAGCAGTCATAGAAGTTTACAATTGATCACTTTGACAGAAGTTATAAATAATTCAATACAAGCCTACACGGTCAAAATTGCCATATTTGGGCCCCAATATCTCAACAACCGGTCATACATGCCCATCCTCCTTAACAGGTTTTAATGAGGTCCACTTATATTACATGTTCACCAAATTTCATTCAAATCGGAAGCAAAAAATGTTTGAAGCGGGTACGGTTGACAAATTTTCACCCATATATAGGGTATATTTTAAAAATGAGAACCGATAGAAAACATTTAGTAATTTTCATAGTAAGTTTGAACTATGATCTACATAATCATAAATTATTTTCATTAGACCTTTAAAATAAAGGTTTTCATATAACTCTCAACCAAAGACCTTTATGTTTAAATATTAATTATCTCTCAACTAAGGACCTTTATTTCTTTTGAAAAATAATATCTCTCAGTGAAAAACCAAGTGGAAATAAAGGTTAATAGTTATTTCTGGTCTCTGGTTGTCATAAATATAACCAAACCAACAATTTATTAAAAGCCGTTCAATATTAGGTGAAAATTGTATTTTTTTGGATTTTCAGCGCACATACCACGGAATAGGTTTTATATTTTTTAAATATTATGATGAGAATTTATTTTTAATGATAAATATAATCTATCAATATATAATCTATCAAATACTGTTTAATCCAATCAAAATAAAATTCTATCTTTAAAGTTATTTTGAGAAAATGTCGATTTTTCACATTTGAAGTAAATTAAAAACATAAAAAAACTTCTGGAAATTAAAATTATACATTACTTTTTATTTAGAAAGAATAATTGTTAATATTGTCAGATATAAAATTATTTTTAGCAAAAAATCGTAGTGCAAATTCCAATACGAAATATCCCCAATTATTCTGTAATTTATTACGAAATATCTATAAGCCATAGCTGCCAACTTTGTCAGATAAATCTACTTTGTCAGTTTTTTTAATTGCCGGTAGATAAAAGATATCTGATCAGATTTTTTTAATTCCGTGTAAGATTTTTCTTACAGAAAAGATTTTTTATGTGATGAGTTTTAATATGTTTTTATTAAATTATTTTTAATATAGAAAAAACTACTTTTCGCGTTTTTATCTATTTCACATTTTTTTGAGAGATTTTTGAATGCATTAGTGTTTTTTTTTTGTGGGATTTTTTTTATTGTATGTGGGATTTTGTAACTTTTTAAGAATAATCAAGAATTTCATATTTTTGGTAGATTTTTAATGCATGAGAGAAATTTTGGCAGATTTTTTAATGGCTGTTAGATTTTTTGATTGTAAAAATCTGTCAATAGATTTTTTAATTATCGCTGTAAGAAAAACAGATTTTTATCAGAATTTAGTAAGATAGTGTTCATATACAAAAATAATGTACATTATCTCAGCTATGTTTTTAAATAATTCAAAAAAATCAAAGTACAGAAAAAGTCTTTTTAGAAAAAAAATCGTAGTGTATAATTTTTTTATATACAGAAGTTTTGTTCCGTCCGGAATTTTTATAATGAAAAAGTACAAGTTTTAGAAGCAAACTGTAAATTTACAAATAAAGAACGTTATCACAAAATATCTCAAAAAAATAATTAGCGTATTCACAGTTCGTCGTATTTATACCCTACACCTATGAGGTACAGGGTATATTAACTTTGAGCATATATTGTAACGCCCCTTAGGAGGCGTGTCTGGTATGGAAAAGTATATATATATATTCTTGATCAGCATTACTACCCGAGTCCGTTTAGCCGTTTAGTCCTTCTGTCTGTCTGTCCGTCTTGCTGTCTTGCTGTCTTGCTGTCCGAATACAGAATAACTTGAGAAATACTGATCAGAATGCGATAAAATTTCGTATTATTATATTTTAGCCAAAAGTAGGAACTGAGTTTGAAAATGAGCCAAATCGGTCAACGGACACGCCCACCTCCCATACAAGTCACTTTTATATAACTCTTTAGGAACTAATAACTCGAAAAGTATTCAAGATATAGGTATAATTTATATATATAATTTCCCTTTGAGATATTAGAGTTTTAAGCGTACGAATATCCCGTCCGGAACCCCAGGAATGGGTTATCAAATGATTGAAAATTGTCTATCGATTACAACAATGAAATTCTTATAAAAATCATATCTTGTTCATTCACTGTTCTTACTAAATTCATTACACACCCAGAAAAAAATTCCCTCAAATCCCATTAAAATTGGTCAAATGGACTATTATTGATTTAATATTATAAAAAAAATAAATCTTTTCATATAATCTTAATGGCAATGTCATGGTATTTTCCGATTAAAATAATAATTTATCCTATTGACTATTTTTAATAGTAAAAAACTATTATTTATATAGTATTTTATTCTGGGTGCTGCGACTATCAAAATCATCCTACTGCCAATAATTATTATATCCTTATATTTCTATACTATTAAATTTATTCAATATCTGTATTTTGCTTCAAATGTATGCCTAAAATAAATCGATTTAAATATTGCATTAATAGTGACATTGAATTGCTTTGGCATTTATTTTACAGAAAACTACACAAAAACATGAAAACTGAAATGTAATTAAAAATGATGTCAATACCACAAATTCAAACACAAAACAAAACAGATACCAAAAATTGAAAATAAAAAGTACATTTTTATCGACTACTTTAGGCTGCATGGTGCCCTTACATTTGGAAATACTCGTCACTAATTGCTTCAATTGCAAGTCAGCTGTTGAATACTGATTGTCGGTCATAATTCAGTTACCAGTTACCATCGGACATTTAACAATTGCTGCCTTCAGTGTAGTCATTTCATAACTTGTATATTTTATAAAAATCAAAAAAAAAAAACAAAAAAACCACATCATTATATTTTACTCTCAAAATGTTTGTAATCTTAAGTTATGAACTATTTATTTATTTTTATTTTTTTGGTTATTATTTTATGCTCAACTTGTTGTATGATGTTTTCTATTTAAGCGGATAATTGATGTCGCAATTGTTGTAATACAGAAATATTTATTGAAGAGCACTTTTTATACACGTAGGTGTATTGAAAGTTAGCTTTAATGATTTTTTTCACTACTTTTTGTTTATTTTTTTTTATATATGAATTTTTTTTTATAATATGAGTTAAGTATTTTATGCTATGTTAAGTGTACGTTGCAATAATATTTTTTATTTCTTAAAAAAAAAAAATTTGAACTGGAACTAAATTTTTTGAATTGTTATTTTTTGATAATTGCATTATTTATTTCTTGAATAAATACCTTCCATAATAAATATTACGACATCTCTTTTATTGTGTGTATAGTTTTAACTTTAATGGTTTTCGTTTTGTTATTTTAACAATTTTTCTTCATTTCTATTTTTCTTTGCAACAACTACAATTTTTCAACAGCTTTTCAACTTTTCTACTTGAGGTGGGTTATTTTTTGGGTTTTGCGCTAGATTTTTGTACATTTTGTAACATTTACAAAACTTTTTAACTTTACAACTTATTTCAAACTTATTTAGCCAAAAGCGCTGACAATTCTTTTCTTTTGTTGTAAGTTGAAAATTTCCAAAAGTAGTAGGTCAAACAAATTTAAGTTGTATGTTCTTCACATAGTTTATATTCAGATAATTCTTTTATTTATAATGCGTAGAAGTTAAGATAAACAGGAGACTGTTAATCATGTTGATCTGAATTTCAGACTTTACGAATTCATTTAAATATATTTTAACTAACATTTCGTTGGTACGGAAAATAAAAATTAGTTTCAACAAAATTATTCGTGTCTTGATAGTGTTATAAAAAATGTGCATAACCCAAACTTAAACTTTTAATATAGAAATGAAACAGTATCTATTAACTAAAACTTCAAATTATTTATATAATTCAAATTGTCTGTCAGACCTCAAATGTTCACTAAAAATTTAATTAAAATTTGAAAAAATTTGAATGATCACTAAAAATTTAATGTTCACTAAAAAAGTAAAATTAAAACTAAATATTTAATTATCACTAAAAACTTAAATTATAAAAAGCAATTCGAATGTCCACTATAAATTGTAATATTCACTAAAAATTTAAATATTTACTAAAAATTAAAATTTTATTTATACAATTCAAATTATCTGTCAGAACTCAAATGTTCACTAAAAATTTGATAATAACTTAAAAAGTTAGTGTTCACCAAAAATTTGAATGTTGACTAAAAACCGAATGTTCACTAAAAGTTTGAATGTTCACTAAAAAAGATATGAAAAATTTAAACTAAATATTTAATTATCACTAAAAACTCAAAAGTTAAAGATCAATTCGAATGTTTAATAATAATTTAAATGTTTACCTATAATTAAAAAATTCACTAAAAATTCAAATTTTCACCAAAAATTTAAGTTTTCATTAAAATAACAAATTTTCTCAACAAATTTAAAATTTTTTCAAAAAGTGTAAATTATCTCAAAAAATTCAAAATTTAACCAATATTCATTCAAAACTCAAATGTTAACAAAAAAATATAAATTTCAAATGTTCTCTTAAAATTCGTATTTTCACACAAAACTCAAATGTTCACTAAAAATACCAAATTTCTTTAAAAATTCCAATGTTCACTAAAAACTCAAATTTTCAAATGTTTACTAAAATTCGAATGTTTATTAAAAATTCAAATTGTCACTCAACATTAAAATGTTCACTAAAAATTCGAATGTTCACTAGAAAATTAAAATTTGTACTAAAAATTCAAATTTCATTAAAAATTCGAATGTTCACTAAAAATTCAAGTTTCACTAAGAATTTGAATATCCTCTATAAATTCAAATTTTCAATTGTTCACTAATAATTTGAAATTTCACTCAAAATTCAAATGTTCACTAAAAATACCTTTTTTTTTAAATTCAAATATTCACTAAAAATTTAAATTTTAAAATGCCTTCAAATTTCAAAATTCAAATTGTAACTCAACATTCCAATGTTCAATAAAAATTCAAACTCTCTCTCCACACTCACTAAAAATTCGAATGTTCACTAAAAAATCAAATTGGCATTCAACATTCAAATGTTCACTAAAAATTCGAATTTTTACTAAAAATCCAAATTTCACTAAAAATTGTAATGTTTACTAAAAATTCAAGTGTTCACTATGAATTTGAATATCCTCTATAAATTCAAATTCTCAATTGTTCACTAATAATTTGAAATTTCACTCAAAATTCAAATGTTCACTAAAAATACCTTTTTTTTCAATCCAAATGTTCTCTTAAAATTAAAATTTTTAAATGTTTTTTAAATATTCGTATGTTAACTAAATTTTAAATTGTCACTCAACATTCAAAAGTTCAATAAAAATTTAAATTGTCACTCAACATTTAAATGTTCACTAGAAAATTCAAATTTGTACTAAAAATTCAAATTTCATTAAAAATTTTAATGTGCACTAAAAATTCAAGTGTTCATTAAGAATTTGAATATCCTCCATAAACTTAAATTTTCAATTGTTCACTAAAAATTTGAAATTTCACTCAAAATTCAAATGTTCACTAAAAATTTAAATTTTAAATGCTTTCTAAATATTCGAATGTTCACTAAAAATTCAAATTGTCACTCAACATTCAAAAGTTCAATAAAAATTCAAATTCTCACTCCACACTCACTAAAAATTCGAATGTTCACTAAAAAATCAAATTGGCATTCAACATTCAAATGTTCACTAAAAATTCGAATTTTTACTAAAAATCGAAATTTTACTAAAAATTGTAATGTTCACTAAAAATTCAAGTGTTCACTATGAATTTGAATATCCTCTATAAATACAAATTCTCAATTGTTCACTAAAAATTTGAAATTTTACTTAAAATTCAAATGTTCACTAAAAATACATTTTTTTTCAATCCAAATGTTCTCTTAAAATTAAAATTTTTAAATGTTTTCTAAATATTCGTATGTTAACTAAAAATTTAAATTGTTACTCAAAATTCAAATGTTCACTAGAAAATTCAAATTTTTACTAAAAATTCAAATTTCATTAAAAATTCGAATGTTCACTAGGAAATTCAAATTTTTATCAAAAATTCTAAATTTCACTAAAAATTCTAATGTGCACTAAAAATTCAAGTGTTCATTAAGAATTTGAATATCCTCTATAAACTCAAATTTTCAAATGTTCACTAAAAATTTGAAATTTCACTCAAAATTCAAATGTTCACTAAAAATACAATTTTTTTCAATTCAAATGTTCACTATAAATTCAGATTTTTAAATATTTTCTAAATATTCAAATGTTCACTAAAAATTCTAATTGTCACTCAACATTCAAAAGTTAAAAAAAAAATTAAATTGTCACTCAACATTCAAATGTTCACTAAAAATTGGAATGTTCACTAGAAAATTCAAATTTTTAATAAAAATTCAAGTTTTCACTAAAAATTTGAATATTCTCTATAAATTCCAATTTTCAATTGTTCACTAAAAATTTTAAATTTCACTCAAAATTCAAATGTTCGCTAAAAATATCATTTTTTTCAAATGCAAATGTTCACTAAAAATTAAAATTTTCAAATGTTTACTAAAGTCGAATGTTCACTAAAAAATCAAATTGTCATTCAACATTCAAATGTTTATTAAAAATTCAAATGTTCACTAAAAATTCGAATGTTCACTAAAAACTTAAATGTTCACTAAAAGTTCGAATGTTCACTAAAAAATCAAATATTCACTAAAAATTCAAATTTTTCTATAAATTAAAATTTTGTCTAAAAATCAAGTTTTGAAATAAAATATTCAAATAAATACTAAAAAATATATATTCCTTAAGAAAAAATTCAAAATTTTACTAAAAATTAAACATTTCACTGTAACATATATTTTTGACAACGAATTTAAATTGAAATTTGTTTAAATTTAATTTTAAATTTCTTCACCAGTGGGTCGGTGCTGAGAACCGCCGCCATTGTTATTTCTAGACCTATTGCAATATTTTTAACGCATTTAAATGATTGCCGCGTCTAATTGGAGATACTATATAAATAAAGGTAACAATAAAGGTAACAATCAACTATTTAAAGAATTATTGCATGCTGTCAGTTGAAGTGGCAAAATTCTAATTCAAATGAACTGTTGCAAGAAACCTCAGGTTGAATAGTTGGTGGCAATGGGGGCTTTTGACGGTGATACTGATCTGCCAGAATAAACAAAGCGATACCGTGATGCAGATGATGATGACAACGACTGACTTAAGTGATTCAGACAGACACATATTACAACGATAGGAAAAAAGTGGCACAAATCAAATGGTTACATTTTTTTAGTAATTCGAGTCAAAAATATTCATGAATATTTTCAATAAAAACATAAAGACAAAGAGTAGTTTTAAGCAAGCGTAGAGCAGGTTTCAACATCTTGAGAAATTTTAAAAGCTGATTTCCGGCATAATAAGAATACGATCTATATTAAATTACAAACTTTTCAGTTCATCGTTCTTGAAAGAACTTTAAAATATTCTGAATTAAAGATGAAAATATGAATTTGATAAATTCAAATTAACGATTTTTCGGAATACAGAAAACCTATTTATAACTCTCCGTTTTCTCTTAAAAAAATATATTTTAAATGAAATTTGGAGACCAAAAGCAAATTTTTAATTTTAGTGAAATTTAGTATGCAGAATTTTAGCGAAATATTTGAATATTTAGAAACATACAAATTTTTACTGACAATTTCAATATAATGTACTAATATTTTTAAAGAACTTCTGAACTTTTAGTGACAATTATTAAATTTTACGAAATAAGCTTTTTTTATTTGCAAAAATTGAAATATTAGTGAACACACCAAAGCCTAGCATACCCTTTTGAAACTTTTATAGTTCTATCAGGAAATTTGTGGATTACTATTGAAAATATTTTGAATTTCTTTTCTCAATACAATAATCTGTTTTTATTTTTAAATACATTTCATTTGAGTCCAGTTTTTCAGTTCTCATTTTTAAACGTAGTTTGATCTAGACGTAATTTCATCTATAGTCAACATAATACAAATATTAAAAATGACATATTAACTGATTATTAATTGTTTTTCTGTCTTTAAAATTAAACGACATTTTATGTTAGACGTTTAACAAATGTAGAAAAGTTTAAACCATGTTTAAACTGAACTTGGAACTTTCTGAATTCGTGTTGAGATCTCAAATCGAAAACAAACTCGTTTGATTAGAAAATTTTAATACAAATTTAATAAAATTCTACATTTCCGTATACAATATATATTGTATATCGATATCTTACAGGCAAGAGATCGTAAACAACAAAAAGCTAATTTTACATAAAGCGAAAAAAAAACATATCATGCTAGTATGCCTTTGATATCGATATCGTTACGAGATCAATGAGAGAAACAGGACCCGTTTTCGTTACGATATCAACGTCAAATTGGACCTACGTAAAAGGCAGATAACGATACGTTCTGTCGGAGTTTTCTCGATACCAACAAATTTTTGAAATCGGAACGATATCGAAGAAAATAATGATAAAAGTTCGAGGCTGCTGTGAAAAATATTGCGATATCAATGCGCTAAATGTTTAAATATCGTATCTTGTCAAATAATTTGAATTTGTACGATAAATTTTAAAAATAAGAATCGTGAAAGCAAGAAGAATCGGAATCGAACTTTTTTTTATCGAAGTTATTCGAGAAAGAATCGAGGCATTGAAGATCTCCAAGACGTAGCAGACAGGGTAGAATTCGATATGTGTAAATCCGATATATTTAAATTGTGAAAAATTCGAATATCTTTTGATGCAGCAGCTTTTCGGTGAATTTTCTCGATACGAGAAAATTTTTGAAATCGGAACGATATCGAAGAAAATAATGATAAAAGTTCGAGATTACTGTGAAAAATTTTACGATATCGATGCGCTAAATGTTTAAATATCGTATCTTGTCAAATAATTTGAATGTACGATAAATTTTAAAAATAAGAATCGTGCTAGCAAGAAGAATCGGAATCGAACTTTTTTTTATCGAAGTTATTCGAGAAAGCATCGAGGCATTGAAGATCTCCAAGACGTAGCAGACAGGGTAGAATTCGATATGTTTAATTTGTGCCACTATTTCATTGAAAAATGCGAATGTTTTTTGATGCAGCAGCAACTTTTCGGTGAATTTTTTCGATAAATGTTTAAATATCGTATCTTGTCAAATAATTTGAATGTACGATAAATTTTAAAAATAAGAATCGTGAAAGCAAGAAGAATCGAACTTTTTTTTTATCGAAGTTATTCGAGAAAACTTCGAGGCATCGAAGGTCTCCGAGACGTGGCAGACTGGGTAGAATCCGATATGTTTAATTTGTGCCACTATTTCATTGAAAAATGCGAATGTTTTTTTGATGCAGTAGCAGCAACTTTTCGGTGAATTTACCTCACTCGGTGGTAGGTAATTTATCCCATACGGATGCAGCGATTGAATCGAGTGTGTGGAAGACGTATTGCGGCATCGCTCATAGTTATTGCTCAAGTCAATAGAGACGACGCCAGTAGATCCACAAAAAAAAACTCTAGTGGGAAAAAATATACAAAAAAAACAAAAAATAATAATTACAAGACAAAAGCAAAAAAAGAAGAGTAGTCGACGGCGGCATTTATTTGCAGATTAAGTAACCGCAAAATTTTAGCAGCTTCATTTCAGAAACAATCTATATATTTGGGCTAAGATGTTTGTTGAGTGGTGCCATTGATGTTTATTGAAAAACGTGATGAGCACGATAACTCATTAACACAAAGCAAAAATGTTTTATTCATGCGCAGAACGCGTCACACGCATCATCGGAAACGATTACCACAGCGTTGCAGGCAGGCAGCACAGAAGGGATTGACTGATTGGTTCCAGAAAGTGTTTTCGTTGTTTTAATGAATATTTTTGTAATTAGTACAAGGTCTTTTATAGCCTAATTTCCGTTCGTTGGCCTACACATTTCAGTTATTATTTTATTTGCTTAGTTTAAACATTTTAATGTGCAGTGTCTTAATTATAATGACTTAATTATAAATGTACTTAAAATAATATTAGTATGAATTTGTAAACGTTTATACTACAAGTTGGCTCAAATTTAATAACTTTACAAATTTTAGTTTAAAACAAAAACGTCTTTTTTAAAAGGTAAATATTCAAATCTTATATGGTATGTTGAAGGTTTAAATTTTAATATCTTCGTTGTAAAATTTGATAACCGTCCACAAAACCTGATAACCTTCCGCAACAAAATGTCTGTCATTTTTCTGGAAAATTTGGTTCGTATTTTCGGCAAACACACACATGTAATTGAAAGATTTTGGAAAGCAGTTGGCAGGTTAACCTGAGTCCTTGGGCTGAGTCTTTGGAAAAGGCGCGCATCGATGTTTTTTGTAAGTAATTTTTGAACTAAAAAATTGTTTTTAAAGCTATACACTTCAGCAAATATATATATTTTAGTTTTAAACAGTTTCCATGAGTATCCTATTTGTAATTGAAAGGCAGAGCTGACTGATTTATTGATGTGAAAAATATATATTTAAAAAAAAAAATAGAAATTCCTAGTTTTTCAAGAAATTATCATTGAATTATATTAAATTTTATAATTCTCTTATTTCTGGCATAATCCGTTACATTTTTGTGTCATCAATGAAGGCATTATTGAATAAATGGTGAAAACTAAAATTTTCACTATACAAAAAAAAACTGGAAATAATGTAAAAAAATGTTTGAAACAAAAAGTATATTGTATGGGAGGTGGGCGGGTACGTTAACCGATTTGGCTCATTCCCGTACTTAAAACCATTTTTTGGATAAAACATATGGGAATTTCCTGGGGTTCCGGACGGGACATTCGTATGCTAAAAACTTGAATATCTCAAAGGAAAATTAATGAATTTACTTGATTTTTGTTTGTGCATGTAAAGGGTTCTTCAATAGAGACGCTACAAAAGTAGAGCGACAGGGACAGCAAACGACGCCATATTTCTTGCCGCTCTTTTGACATTTCTCTTCTGTAAGGTTTGCCATTTCATGATGGAAGGATATACGCGCCAACAAAGAGTCGAAATTATTAAAATTTACTACCGAATTTCCGTGATGATCAAGACCGGCACGTTACTGTGAATGGGAATCGCTACCGTTCAATGATAACCGAATATTTTTGGTGCCAATTGGTTGATATGGACTTGGAGGACATGTTGTTCCAACAGGACGGCGCCACAAGCCACACAGCGAATGCCACAATCAATTTATTGGAAACCAAGTTTGGAGAACGTGTTATCTCACGAAATGGTCCAGTCGATTGGCCGCCTCGGTCGTTCGATTTGACGCCGTTAGACTATTTCCTGTGGGGCTACGTCAAGTCTATGGTCTATGCCAACGATTGATGAACTTCGTACGAATATCGAACGTGAAATTGCAGCAGTATCGGCCGATTTATGCTTGAAAACCGTCGAAAATTGGGTTCAGCGTCTGGACTTCTGCAAGTCTGCCCGTGGTGGCCATGCAAAAGAAATCGAGTTCCATACATAATGGCATCGAACGTACTTTTACAGGAATAAACTTTTGTAGCGCTCTTATTGTATTTAAATAGGACTAAATACCTGCAATAAATTATATAATTCTATACAGTATATCAAAAGATATCGCGGTTCATATGGATATTCCAAAAAGTCAGCAAATTTTGCGTACAAATGATTTTTTCAAAATATTTTAAAAAATAGTTGAAATAACGAGCTTTCTTTGTATATTTACACTTTGTGCCTAAAGTTTATTGTTTTTTCATAATAAATCACAGAAAAATTGCAGACGGGACAAACAAAATTCCGTATAGAAATTATCAGTACGATTTTTATTCTAAAAATACTTTTTACATACAATATATTTTTTTGAATTATCTCTGAACATAGCTGAGACAATTTACTTTATTTTTGTATATATGCACTTTGTTCGTAAAATTTACAGTTATTTCATAATAAATCGCAGAATTATACCGGACGTTGCGTATGGAAATTTGCACTACGATTTTTTGCTAAAAATAAAGGTGTATATGACAATATCAAAAATCATTATTATGAAATGAAAAGTGATGTACTATTCAAATTTCCAGATGCTTTTTATGTTTTTAATTTTTTTTTTACTTTCTTGAAAAAAAAAAATTACACTTTTGGCTCAAAGTTGCGGACGGGACAGATTTCAGTTAGCTGTCAAAAATGTTCTAGAATTACTAGGTAAATGATGTTTATATTTTTGGAAATGCCGAGGAAATTCTGTTTTGGAAACAGTGGATTATATTCTTTAAAAATACTTTTCAGTTTACTATGGTAATAAATGTATCTTTTTGGTTTCGGACGGGACATCGAAAACCCTTATACAAAAATCATAATTTTTCCGTTATTTTTATTTGTATAATTATTTTTAAGTTTTAGAAATAATTATTAATGTCTCCAGAAAAAACAGAAAATAATATTTTGTATCTGTATGTCTTTAAAGTTAATCAATTTGGTTACTCAAAATACATGAAAAATGGGTATATTTACATATTTCATAGTAACGTAACTTTTTGATTATTTCTTTTCAGATATTTAGATACAGACATTTAATATTCCAAATCCATCGTTATTTCAAAGATTTGAGCATATTGAATTTTTCGGTCGTGGTTTACGTTTTTCTGGAAATGCCCATATTGGAACAAAATATCAAAGGATTCTGACTAGTATTTTTCAAGTTACCGTGTTGCTGATAGACATTCAGATAGACAGACAAACAGACATGGCTATACGGACTCGGGTCGTAATGCCGATCAAAATTATATATACTTTTCCATAAATAACATGCCTACTAAGGAGCGTTACAATATCTGCTCAAACTCAATGTACCCTGTACCTCATAGGTGTAGGGTATAATTAAAAGTATACATTTTTCTATTTTTTTTAAAAAGACACATTTTCAAATCAGTTTTTTTGCCTCTCCGGGGCGGCTAAAGATCTGTAGTTATTGATCCTAGTGTGTTTTGCATTAGCCACACAAGTTACATCCTACCCAGTCTGCCATGTCTCGGAGACTTCGATACCTCGAAGCTTTCTCGAATAACTTCGATAAAAATGTTCGATCTCGTTGCTTTTTCGATTCTAATTTTTAAAGATTTTCGTATATTCAAATTCTTTGACAAGATACGATATTTAAACATTTATCAAATCGATATCGCAATATTTTTCGCAGCAATCTCTAACTTTGATCATGTTTTTCTTCGAGAAAACTCCGACAGAACGTTCCGATATCTACCTACCATCTAGGTTCGATATCGTGTGATTTGTGAAATTTTGAAATGCGCGCCTTCGATCCACTGTGAGGTTATTAAAATTAAGTAGAATTTTAAAGGCAAATGCCCGGCATAAGAAGAAAATATGCAGCTTTTGACACAAACTCCACCTTTATCATTCCTGAAAAATACCATACATTTTATCTAAGAATCAAGGCAAGAGGATCTAGGCCCGAGACAAAATGTATGGCATTTTCAGGTATATTTCGGGCATTTTTCCGGCAAAGACACATATAAATGGAATATTTTGGAAAGTGTATAGCAGAGCGAGACCGAATACCAATATAGACAAATTTCCCGGATGATATTAAAATCTTGAAGGTAGAGTTTATATCAACAGTTGTCCATTTTCAAAATAGGCTGTGAATCCACCAAATTCCATAAAATTAGACACCTTTCCTAAGTCCTTCATTTATCCATGTGATTTCCGGAATTATACCTCAAAAATCCCTGAAAAATTAAAAATAACAAATCTCCGGAATATATGGAGCATTATTTCACAAGTGTAACCAAAACAAAAACAGAAGTTCCATAATTTCATACAAAGTTTGCAGAATTGTATCTATATGTTTTTGGACTATTTATAATTGTTTCTGTACTACCGTTAGCCTGCCAAAAAAATTATTGTCAAGACTTCTTCAAATCTTCCATTAATCTAAGCGTTTTGCGAAAATATGCCTATACTATTCCTGACAAATGCCAAGTATTTTGTCTACAGTATATATCGTTATGACTCTTATTGTTAGCGTCGGTAGCTCAGTGGTTAGTGTGTTTGGCTGTAAGCCGAAAATGTTCCGTAGCACAGGTTCAAAGCTAACAACATCTTTTCATAGGAAATAAGTTTCTATATCGCGCTATTTCTCGGAATTCAATGGCAAACCTACGAGAGTAAAACATTGCTTATGAAAAGCACTTCCAACTTTTGGGGGACAAATATTTCACGCACAGCTCAAATGTTCTAAGTTCTTCAGAGCTGTTGTACCGAACTAGTATTATATAACGGACTATTTCTGACCGAATACCATTTAAATTTTTAAAATTTATTTATTGGTTTTCGTAATATTAAGCAATACACATAGGAAACATTTATTTAACTTCATCAACAACGATATTTTTAATTTTTAATATTTTTGTAAACATTTCATTTAAAGTGAACGGAATAACTTATTTGTAAATTAGTTAAGTGAATGGATAAGTGCGATATATATTTTTGCAACTCTGTTACAGTAATTTATGGTAATTTCTTCAACCTCTCTGCTCCATATGCCATCTAGCCCGTTCTATAAGTAGTACCAAAAAACTAATAAAATGTCCTATAAAAAACACATAGAAACAGGGCGACAGCTGCTTCAGCGAAATGACTCGCGCTTCCTTCCCGGAGCGAATATCGCCATCTTCATCGTCGGCCTGGAATAAACGCACATAACCCATTTTGTAGGCGCGATAGAAAATCGAACGCTCATAGTAGTTCTGGATGCCGGTCTCGCGAAGCTGCATTGTATAATGCAAAAACGGGCGATAGAAATGCGAATCATACTGCATGACAAACTGTTCCATATAACTGCCAAAGCACACATTCGAGAGCCAAAAACGTTTTTGCTTAAGAAACATTTCCTGTTGTTCGAGAAATAGCCAATGAGCTCTGGAAATCGGATAACCAAACGAGATGTTCATATGGGCAATGTGATGGTTGAATTCTGCTTTATTTGCATAGACGAATAGTTTGCGAAATTCCGGATCGGGAAATTGCGTCGACAGCATCATAGATGATTCATCACTGCGCTGTATGAGAATGGGTTGTGCACGCGCCAGCAAATCCGAGGCACTCGAGTGTGGCCGACTAAATAGGTTCACCATCCGGAAAGAGGTCAAAGTGGTCGAGTACATTTGAGCAATACAAAACCCCGTAAATGAGATGATGAGGGCGTAGCTAAAAAAGCGCAACGAACGAAACAGACCCGGTTGACGATAACGACTCAGAAGATTTATTGTGCTCGGAAGGCCAAGTAAGCTAGCGAGGGCCCAAAAAAAGCCGCTACTATAATCGTGCGTTTCCCGCAAATCGGTTAGACTTGGATTGAAGAGCAGCATGATTGTTCGCAGAATGTATATAACGATGATGAATAGCAGCACCAAGCACCATACCTTCGGCTGAAAGGGATAGAGCAGGTAGAGGCTGCGCGGTATTTCATTGTCCAGCGGTAGCATCAGACAACGTTGCGAATGATAGAATGGATAACTGTATTCAACATCTACATATTTGAGTATCGTATAAAAACTCGGACTTATATCGATTTCATCCCGCAACACCATATCCTCGTATTTACTCTCATTTAAATAATTATCTGCCGCCTCCTGTACATACGTCGTCAGCGACACATTGACTTTACGCATGAAATTCTGAAATATCCTGCCACCGACGCCGTCTAGTATTCGTCGTCCTTTGTGTTGATACCAGAATAAATTCGGCACATCTAACTGCAACGGCAGATGCAACCGATAGCCTTTGAAATTATACTCCTCTTGTTTGGGAAAATACTCGCAAAGTGGCCGATCGGTTACATTCAGCACTTGTAGCACCGGATACGGTGAAATGGTATAAAGTTCAACATTTTTGGTTATAATTAACAAGGGACGATGAAATTTGTGCTTCCAGAGAAATTTAAAGAACAGCAAGCGATCCATTTCGGTCTCCATATGCCTTATCAGAAAAATCGACAGACACGAACGACGTTTACGCGCGGTTACAGCGACTTTTTGAATTATATCATCGGATCTATTCCAGGCAATCGTTACTATTAGTGAATTTTTGTTGACGATACAGGCAAGACACATGTCATTGGATTCGGTACCAACCACCCCTGTATGGTTGCCGCTAAAGTAACTGGACTCGTTCTGCCAAAGCTTCGTAAGGATTCCGTTAACCACTGGCTTTGACACATTGCTGTCATAGAATAAACTCAATGAGTTTATACCATGAAATCGGCCAATATCGTTGATAATTTGTGAAAATTCGGGTACAACTCTTGCGTAGAGTGTATGCTGTAGACAGAAAATTATCAAAATTTTAACAAACTCGTTGTTAAGTTTGCGGAGATGCATTTTGTTACCAAATCAAAGTTGTACTGACTCGATATAAGTTTGTATAAAATTTAAGGTATAACCCTCTATTGTTGGTATTTGCATTGAAATTAATTTAACATAGTACCATTTACCATTTGCAAATAAACGAAAATACTTAAATTACAATGAGCATTGTTTGCTTTTGAAATATGTGGTCTTCATACGAGTCTCTATTTTAATGATGCTGATAAGTCATCTAACTCCTAGCTCTACGTAAATTTCGTATCCACATGGAATAAAAATTTATTTCCCTTTGTGTTTTTCACACGTTGTCTGTTTGCTTACGAGACTTAATGAATCGTTCGAAAACCCTTAATGCTTATTGTAATTTAAAAATTTTCGTTTATTTGCATTTGAAATGTGAAATTGTCAACTATTTCAAAAGTAAATATAAAACTTAATATTTGTCACTATTCTCTCTGTAATAAATTTAATTTTCAAAAATCAGTACAACTTTGAACAGCAAACAAAATGCAATTCGGAATGCTAAAAATCGAGGCATTGCAAATTTTAATAATTTGTTCCATACAAAATGTACTCTACGCCACGGTTAATCAACAAATAACCCAAATTATCAATGATATTGGACGTTTTCACTGCACAAAGTCTTTGAGTTTATTTTACGATAGCAATATGCCACAGCCTCTCGTTAACGAAATCCTAACGAGCCTTTTTCAGAATGAGTCCAGTTACTTTAGCGGTAACCATTCTACGGTAATCGGCACCGAGAACAATGACATGCGGCTGGAATGTATCGTCAATCGAAGCACACTAATATTGACATTGGGCTGGAATAAATCCAATGCTATATTCGAGGAGGTCGCGGTAACGGCACGTAATCGTCGTTCATGTCTATCGATTTTTGTCATTTGGAGTATGGAAGACGAAATAGAACGTGTGCAGTTCTTTAAATTTCTCTGGCAAAAACAATTTCGTCGACCCCTGTTAATTGTCCTTAAAGTCTTTGAACTTTATACGATTTCACCGTATCCGGAGCTGCAAGTGTTGAATGTAACCGATCGACCACTTGACGAGTATTTTCCGAAATTGGAGGAGCAAAATTTCAAAGGTTATCGGTTGCATCTGCCTGTACAGATAAATGTCCCAAATATATTCTGGTATCCGTACAAAGAAGGGATGTTGCTGGATGGACTTGGTGGAAGGATTTTTCGCAATTTTATGCGTCGAGTCAATGTGTCACTGACAACGTATTCACTGGAGGCGGGTGAGAATTTTCTAAATGAGAGCAAATACGAGCAGATGGTGCTGCAGGGTGACATCGAGATTAGTCCGAGTTTCTTTACGATACTCGAACATTTAGATATGGAGTACAGTTATCCGTACTATCATACGCAACGTTGTCTGATGCTACCGCTGGACAATGAAATACCGCGCAGCCTTTACCTGTTGTTGCCTTTTCAGCCAAATGTCTGGTTATTGGTGCTACTCTTCATCACCGTTATATACATCCTGCGAAAGATCTTGCTGCTGCTCAATCAGAGTCCCACCGAATTGCAAGAGACGCACGTTTATAGTAGCGGTTTTTTTTGGGCCCTCTCCAGCATACTTGGCCTTCCGAGCACAATAAATCTCCTGAGTCATTACCGTCAACCGGGTTTGTTTCGTTCGTTGCGCTTTTTTAGCTGTGCCCTCATCATCTCATTTACGGGGTTTTGTATTGCTCAAATGTACTCGACCACTTTGACCTCTTTCTTGACGGTTACCCTATTTAGTCGGCCACACTCGAGCGCTGCGAATTTGTTGGCGCAATCACAACCAATCCTAATACAGCGCCGTGATGAACCATCTATGATGCAGTCAACTAAATTTCCGGATCCGGAATTTCGCAAACTATTCGTTTATGCGAATAACACCCAATACCATCGACTTGTAAACCAAATGAATCGCTCTTACGGCTATCCGATCACTCGGGCACGTTGGAATTTTCTCGACGTGCAGCAGATCAATCTTAAACGTAAACGTTTCTGGATGTCAGACGTATGCTTCGGCAGTTATATGGAACAGTTTATCATGCAGTATGACTCGCATTTCTATCGCCCGTTTTTGTATTACACATTGAGGCTGCGCGAGACCGGATTCCTGACTTATTATGAGCGTTCGAGTTTCCTACGTGCCCGCAAAATTGGTTATGTGCAGATTTTCAAGGGCACCGATGTGGATGACGATTTGCGCTTCGGGAATGAAGCGCGAGTCATTTCGCTGAAGCTGCTGTCGCCCTGTTTCTATGTGTTTTTCATAGGACATTTTATTAGTTTTTTGGTGCTACTCATAGAAAGGGCTAGAGCACATATAGATCCGAGAAATTGAGCAGCATTTTGGGATGGAGACATGATACAATAACAAGGTAGAATTATACCAGAGCACCTCTCACAAAATTTTCTTATTCCATATGACATTTTGACATAAGCACGGTACGCCTAAGAAGAACATGAACTATAATACTTCTACCGTGAATAATTGTATCATGCGATGGAGATATTGAAAATATTAAAAGACGTATATTTAAATTTCAAAACATAATTATTTATTCGTAGATATATTCAACACAGCACTAAGTAGTTCCGTTCGTAAAGGTTCTAAGCCAAGGTAGGTGGGTTCTGGGGCTTCTTCCAGATGTAGCTGGCCCATGGAATGCACTCCCTGAGCAGATGCATATAGGCGAAGCCCTCCTGACAGGTGCGCATTACAGCGGGTTCGTTCAGCTTCTCGCAGTACCAGTAGCTGGCCGGGTCAAAGTGATGCGTATAGGTCTGACCGACTTCGATGGGGTCACGACAGGCAGACTGTCCAGCGATGGCGGAGACATTGGCAACGGCCAGAGCGGCGAGCACAGCAAAACAAAGTACTAAAAATATTAAAAAAATAATTAAAAATAATGGAGAAAACCCTCTTTTTCAAACACTGTACCGAATTTCATTTTGATTACTTGAAGTTATTGCAAGTTATTGTTGTAAGCCTCATTGAAGGTCTATCTTTATATACTTTTGCTTCTAGTTTAAATAAAATATAAAATGTTTGGCACACCTTAAACAATAGTTGCAGTTCATTTGTTCAACCATTGTTTGCCATTATATTGGCACATGTTATAAACAAAATAACAATTATCATTATATGTTCTAATAATTGTCGAACATATTAAATATAGCAGAACATCGCAAATTACTTAAAGGTTGTAGACTTCAAAGAAGACCTAAAGTATGTTAGTGTCACAGGTGCGCATCATTTCGCTATAATTATCAATAATTAAAAATCAATTATTCAATGACTAATGTTTCACAAATTTAGCCAACAAAATACAATAAAAAAAAATAATATAAAATGCTAAAAATAAATCTACAGTTTTTTTGCAAAATTTTGTATGTTTTGCGAAAAAGAAATCTTCGCATTTGTGCCATTTTATAATTGGTCTATAATTTGCAGTAAACAAAACGTAATTTATTTAATTCATAAATATTTGGCAAATATTTTAAATTTACGTTATGTTTTTGGTAATTAGTATGCCAAATATTTAATAAAAATTAATTGGCTTTAGGGGAAATTGCAGTATTGAATATATTCATGTTTTCGAAATGATATGTATTGCGATAATTTTGATTAAAGCATCGAAGAAAAGACCTTAACAAAAGTATTTGGTCATTTATATTTGGGAGGCTCTATCACGTGCCTCACAATTCTCATTTTATAAGACTTTGTGCAATTTTCATTTTTCTTAGGTGAACAAAAGGGCACTTTTTTTGAACAAAATTATATAACTTCAAAACAAATCGGTAGATTTCATTGATTATTTTACTAAATAAAAAATATCAATGTATAGTTATGATTTACAAAATGTTTTATATTGACTAACAAAAATTATATAGAAATATTTAAAGTTCGAACATTTTTTGAAATTTTTGACTAAGATTTTTCAAAATCTAAAGCCGATATCGGTATGATTTATTATTTATTTATTTTTGACCACATTGATAGTGATCTTAAATAACTTGAAGAAATAAGAAAAAGTGACGTAATAAAAGTAAATAAAAAAAATTCAAATTAATTAAAATGTATTTAATTTTATTACGTACGCAATTAAATTCATTATTTCAAAAAAATTATATTATAGAAATATTTTTAACATTACTAAAGTTTGTTTTTTGAAAGTAACCACAACAAAATTATGTAATACGTGGTCATGTGTCCAACCTATAGAACCACCGTGAGTGATAAAAAATTTCCTTACATGAAATAAATAGTTTTAAAATACCAATTGACATGACTGTAGACATGACTATATTGTGATTAAATTAAAATTTTATTATCTTAATAAAAAGTAATAACAAATATTTATAAATATCAAATTTTACGTAATAAATTGAAATAAAAAGTATTTACTTCAAATTTTATTACGTACGTAATAAATTTAAATAAAAAGTATTTACTTCAATTTTAAGTAAAAAGTATTTAATTTAAATAAAAAAGACAACGGGTGAAAAACGTGTCGAAAAGTATTTAAATTTATTACTTTTTTATTTAATTTTATTACTTTTTTTCCCTCAGTGTATGAAATTAGAAAAAATTGTAATTTTTGCCATGTAATTTCTCTTAATCCGGGAAATATATGGGGATGATATCTTTTTTTATTTTTTACCGTATTGATTGTGATTAGAAAAAAATGTAATGCAAATGAATGATATCTGTGCGTTTAATTAATCGGTTTTATACCAGTTTTAAACGGTTTTAAAAAGGGATATAAACAGACCAATTATTTTATAAAGAAGTTCTAAAGTACAAGGCATGTTTGAATATTATTTAATAAGATCTGGGGCTTACAAAAAAAAACTTCTTGTTCTACAAAACACGTTTTCTGCGAACAAATATTTCCAGAAGGAAGCATGTCCGGTATATATATATATATATTTATATATATATATATATATATATATATATATATATATATATATATATATATATATATATATATATATATTTAGCGATATTTAGCTCCTAATTTAGATTACTTATATATTTGCGCTTTCAAAACAATAAAATTGGCACTAATCGGTCAATTGTGACCTGTGCACCGACAACTTTTGTTCAAATACTTCACATAAATTTTATATCAACAGATGAATTCTACTTTATGCGGGCTTAAGTGGACTTCTTTGTTCAAATTAATTAACAAATTAATTAATGCTCAAATATATGAAAATAATGTTTCCCACTTGTGGTTTCAAAAAAAATAAATCGAATTCGGCACACCGACACATTTGTACATATGGGTATAAAATGAAAGGAAATTCTTCAGCGATTGCAAGTTTGTAGTTATTTTTATGATCACTTTAAATGGTAACCACACATATTATCACATATGTGTAGTGTATTTATAGTCGGCTTAGACAGATTATAACTTTCATAATTCTTACACAGAAAAAAAATGTACATCATATTGATGAATTCCGTTCTTCAAACCATGATTCATTGTATTAAAGAACCATTCATAATTTTAAAGACTAACGCCATCAATGTTATGAATGCTATCATAAATATGATGAACGCTTGGTAACTGTCAAAAAAGTGTTCTTCAATATGATGAACTGTATGTTAAGAATACGTTTTATCATATTAATGAACCGAAATATAAAATACAACATATATGTTATTCAAATTGAAGAACGCTGTTCATTAAACCAAATTTCTATCAAAATATGTTTTTTTCGTTCATTTTTTGCCGTACTTCTCAAGTAGTTCTTGTGTGTTATTTATTTTATAATACTTGCTCGACATGCATAAATTAGTAAAATGTTTTATAATATATTTATTATAATTACAACTTTTTATTAATAAAAAGTTATATTTATAAAGAATATATATTTTGGAAATATTTTTTTTTGGGAACATTTTTTTTTCGAAAAAATTATTTTTTTTCGAAGAAATATTTTTTTTTTTAAACAAATGTTTTTTTTTTTCAAAATTAAAGTTTTTTCGAACACATTTTTTTTTTGAACAATTTTTTTATCGAAACATTTTTTTGTCGAACAATTCTTTTTTTCGAAAAACATTTTTTTCTGTCAGAAATTAATAAAAAGTTATTTTTATAAAGAATATATTTTTTGGAAACATTTTTTTTTGGGAATTTTTTTTTCGAAAAAATTATTTTTTTTAGAAGACATTTTTTTTTCAAACAAATGTTTTTTTTTTCAAAATTAATGTTTTTTCGAACACATTTTTTTTTTCGAACAATTTTTTTTTTCGAAAAACATTTTTTTTTGTACGAACATTTTTTTTCGGACATTTTTTTTTTAATTTGGTTACTGTTATTTTTTAAATAAAATTTTTACAAAAGTTTTTTTCAAATTATTTTATAATTTTTTTTATTTTTTATTTTGAAAAAATATTATGAACAAATTCATCAATATGACAATTCAAATTCATTGCATTGAATATTTTGCTCATATATATAATGAATGCATTCAGTAATATGTCATTTAATGAACGGTGGCATCAATATGACGAATCTGGTAGTTGGTGAAAAAATTCATAATATATATGAATAAATTCATCATATTGAAGATTTTTTCTTCATCACACCAACTATCACATTATCCCTACTTTAAAGTGTCCCATGTGATCTATTCTTCCTTACTGTTTTTTTTTTATTTAAATAGGATTAAAATTGTTATGTTATTGATTCTTGTGTTAGTAAAATTTATTTTTTGTTCAAGACATTGAGCAATATAAACAAAGGGTGACTTTAATACAAAAACCGAAATCAAAACCGAAACCGTAACTGGGAACTGGTATACCGAAACCGTCTCGTTATAAAAACTTAAAACCGAAACCGTAACTGAATCGAGGCAGAAAACCGAAATAAAATCTGTTATTCGTTTAGGTTTCAATCCTTGATTTATACCATTATAATCAAAGATATAATCAATGTGATGTTATAATCAAAGATATAGTACAAACTATTTAAACATTTACAATTCATATTGGAATAGATGTACTAAGTACAGTGTTTAGACAGAAAAAAAAGATTTTAGCATTTATGTATTTGTACTCACGGATCCATTTCATCATATTAATGTATTAGTTCCATATTTTATAAAAAAAAAAAACAACGAATTGTATACACTTGTATATTCGACTATAATTCGAATATCGATATTAGAATATTCGATTAAGCCTTATACACAAACCAACTCTACAAGCCATTCACAAACCCCAAAATCAGCAACGTAGTAAGTATATAATACATAAAATATATGTATCAATGTCTTCAACATATTTCGATTCACCTTTACTATGTACAATTCATAAATATTAGAATTAATACATATATATTATGAACAATATTTTTATGTTCGCTATACCTAATATTTATGCACCATTTGTTTATTCTGTGTAATTGAAAATGTAATATAAAAAATATTCTAAGTTGATTGGCTTTTTTGGTTTTTGGTAAAAATTCATTCAACAATTTGGGATAATTAATAACAACACACCTTTTATTCTGTTATTAAATCTGAAGCTAATTACAAAAAAACCTTTGAAGGCTTCCCTGCAAAACTCACTTTTTGAACTTATGGAATTATGGAATGGATGGTCGATATGCTAATGAAAAGTTAATCCTATTACTTACTGCTTCTAAATTTGTAATTAGTAGGGTTAAAATTCAAAAAATCGAGGGCTATAGAAAAGCTTTGCGATGATGCTAT
Source organism: Dryomyza anilis (assembly GCA_951804985.1). Lineage (NCBI taxonomy): Eukaryota > Metazoa > Arthropoda > Insecta > Diptera > Dryomyzidae > Dryomyza > Dryomyza anilis. Next base: position 69,857,020 of record OX638132.1, read on the forward strand.
CAAAGTAAAAAAAACGCGCTTGTAAAAAACATTGCTGGAAAAACCAAAGCTGTATCTTTTGATATTAAAATATTTTTTGTATTGTCTTTAAACACCCTAATGGTTTATATTTGACCCCAAATTGCGAGAACCCAGTCATGATGGAGCAAAACGGGGTTCGAGAGCAGCGACCCCATGTTACCCTAAAATCGTAGAATATGGGAGAAAAAGTTGCACATTTGTGCTTTTCACAATTTTATAAAATTTTATTAAATCCTCAAACTTGTTAGTAAATTTGAGTAAGTAAATTTAAATAAATATGTTTTTGAAAATAACATCATTTGAAATATCATAATTTCAATTTTCAATTTACTTACAAAAAATGTTATTAATATATTCTAAAATTATAGTATATCCCTATTATATATTTCGGAAATGGATTTTTGTAGCAAAATATAATTTTTCTAAGCAGCTAAAAATAGAAACATTGATTTTTCGATAGGTAATCTAAAACGAAATCGATTTAAATAGCGATATCGTTTATGTAAAGCCATATTAATTTTTTCATTATGGATAACGCTGCCTGACAAAATTTAAAATTTTGATGTTGCGCAGTAAAGTTGAAAAATTTGCCGTAAATCAGCTTTTTTGCAAATAGGATAAAAATTATGCCATTTACAGAATAACAAGTTATTTACAGCACAAAAATCTGTAAATAACTTGAAAAATTAAAAAAGTGTTATTTTAAATGCCTCTCCAAAAATAGAACTAGATACTAAAAATAATAATTGTTTTTTCATGTACTTTAATTGATTTTGTACAAATAATAAAGATAACAAATCATGCAGAATTTGATATAAAAATTTGCAACTTTCTGCAATTTATCACATTTTCCGTTCACTATTTCAGTTGAAATAAAGTATCAACTTGCAAACTAAAATGCAGAAAAGTACCTATATAGATTTTATATATTTTTTGAAAATTATTTAATGCATATCAATTGTTTACCTATCTAGTCTCTATTGTTGTACTGCTCGTTGTGGCCGTAGCTGCTCTCAGTGCTGCCTCGCCACGTCCTCGTTACACCGGCCAGGACATTTACGCCGAACCCGACTGCTCAATTGTCACCGACTACACACATATGTTCCGCAACATCAATGACCCCACACACTACTGGATCTGTCACCCGGGCCAGGAGAAGGCCGAGTATATACAGTGCGGTGAGAACCACGCGTTTATGGATGACCAGCAGATGTGCGTCGAATGGGAGAACTGGAAGTGGTTGGAGCCATATACACATCTGGAATAAAAACTTTGAAACACAATGATATAAATCCCTGAATAAAACTAATCTCCTCACTGATTTGAAATAAATGCATATCGATTATAAAAGTGTTTATCGTACTTTATATTTTATCGTATTTTAGTATCAGAAAAATAGACCATGAAATCATATTAAAATTGTTCAATAGGACTTTTACTGATTTAAAAAATAAATATTTTCATATAAACTCAAAAAAATTTAATAGTATTTTGTAGTATTTAATGGTATTTAACTTTTAAAATAATAATTTATCCTATTGACTATACTTAATAGTAAAAACTATAGATTAAATAGTTCATTTTTCTGTGTTGTGTAGTGAAGTCTTTAAGTTTTTCTATTATGACATTAATAGCTTGCAATCTAAATGTAGCACGGGATTCTCATTCCCTATGTATTCCATCTACAAAATGTGCCCACTTTTGTGACGTCAATTGTGATTGACACTTACAGTAACATTTCGAACAAATGGCAGTCATGATTTTCTGGAACCATGTCGCACATTAATGTGCCACCATTTCCCCAATGATGTCATAACAAGTGACTTCAAAATATCAATTAAACTAATTAATACGTTCGATACATAAATTTTCACAGCAACTCTACAAAACGTGAAACAGTTATTGAATTAAAGAGTGTTACAAAAGTTTTTTTTAAGGGTTTTTCAACAGGGACGCTACAAAAGTAGAGTGACAGGGACAGCAAACGACGCCATGTTTTTTGCCGCTCTTTTGACATTTCTCTTCCTTAAGGTTTGTCATTTCATAATGGAAAGATATACGAGCCAACAACGAGTCGAAATTATGAAAATTTACTACCGAAATTCGAATTCGTATATCCTTCCATCATGAAATGGCAAACCTTATTAAAGAGAAATGTCAAAAGAGCGGCAAGAAATATGGCGTCGTTTGCTGTCCCTGTCGCTCTACTTTTGTAGCGTCCCTGTTGAAAAACCCTTTATATTAATTCTCAATAACTTTTCAGTGCTAATTTTGACTGCATACTCGGTTTTCCCCTTTATCTAAAGTTAAAGAAAAAAATATACTTCTTAGAATAAATAAAATACAGAACTTCATAAAACTAGTTACAAAAAATGCAATTTTTCTTTGAATTGTCAAAAATTATTTTAATATACCAATGAATACTAATATTTCTATACGTTTTTAAGATATTTCGATACAAACATGAATTTTTTTATTTTTATTTAGAATATGTTTGGAATATATTTTTTAGTTAGTATCTAATGATAAACATTATTAATGGTACTTCAGAACATAGATCAGACTAACGATCAAAATTAAATCATTTTCTCCATCAGATTTTTTTTCATATGCCTTATTTATGCCATATTTTCAATATGCCCTATTCAGAACATTATTCCGAGCATAGTTCAGACTATGGATCAATATTACTTCTTCTTCTCCATCAGCTCTACTTTTTTAAATATGCTCAAGCTCGAAAAATTCACAACATTATTCAGAACATTGTTCAGACTACCGATCTAAATTACTTATTTTCTCCAAATATGCAAAATTTCGTCAACATTAATTATTTTTTCATCCGTACTATTTTTTTCCGGTATGCCATATCTCAAAATATTCAGAACATAGGTCAGACTAATGATCAACATTACTTCGTCTCTTTTTCTTCAGTTATACTTTTTGAAATATATTGTTCTGTTTTCGAAATATTACTACTCGAAAATTATTAAAATTATCTGTCGGATTTTATGTATTTTTTATATTGTGGATTTTTTAAGGCAGTCATTCATGGACCAAACTTCGATTTTGTTCGCTTAAGTATTTTACAAAAATCTTGTTAAATTAAATTTTCTGTAGGGAAATCGTACTATAGTATATATATTTAAAGGGAATACCAAACATGGTTAACTGTAAAATAAATGAGAACTGTGCGATTGGCCATATTTCTACATTTTTTGCTATTTGATATTTATCTTTTCTGGATATTTTTAATTATCACGAACTCGACGACTAAATTTACAGGTACGCACGAGAAGCACGATAAAGCACGGGTTATAAAAAGACACGAAGAAGCATGGAAAACAAAGAAAAAAGCACGGAAAGACAAGTAAGACATGAAACGTGAGAAATAATACCGGAAGCATTTCGATTTTTGGAATCGGAACCGTTATTAAAAAAATGTGTGGAACCGGACCTGGATACGGAACCCATATAATTTTTTTTTGGTTAGGAAACGGAATCGGAACCGCTATTTTAAAAATCTTTAAACCAGAACCGGAACCGATATTTTAGTCCTTGACAGGGACCGCAAAAAACAGGAATCGTTATTAAAAAATTTGTGGCACTGGAATCGGAACCCATTTAACTTTATGATTGAAACCGGAATCGCTATTTCTTAAATCTTGGAACCAGAACCAGATTCCAAAAGGTTTTAGTACCTTTATTAAATAACTCAAATTAAGTTTGGCACTGTTTTTATTTCTCTTAAATCCATAAGTAAAACTAAAACCATTTTTAAGATAAGGTTACTGGAAGTTTTTTTTTTTAAATTGGAGTAGAAACTATAAAAATCTTTAATGGGTGCGTGCCTGATTTTGAAGGCACGGGCACGACAACAACTAGAACGCATGGAAATTTGCACGCACGAACTCAACTTTTCGTGCGTGACACGAAAAAAGCACGACACGCGCTATCTCTGTCTGAAATATTTTTATATTAAAATATTTGCCACGACAATGAGAATTTATTCTTTCATCAAATATTTTTTCAATTTGGAAACAAAAGTATCACTATACCCAATATTTTGGTGATGATATTCAGTTTATATTCAGTAACTATTAGTAATAGGTAATATGAAAATTATATCTTTGAATATAAAACTTGTTTCTTGAATTTTACAATAATACAAATGTTAAATTGAAATGAAAGAATTGACGTTTTTAGACGAAATAATTTGTTCACCCATTAAAAACTATTGAATATAGTTATATGACTTTATAATAAAGATTTATTTTTAAGAAAATAGCCCAATAAATGACTGCTTCCAAATATATATTAAATTAATTATGCAATTTATACAGAAAACTATTAACATTTTTTTCAGTTACAATTATGGCAAATAAAAAGCATTTTCGTAGTAATACCAAGAAGTAGAAAATATTTTAATTAGTGGCTAATCAACTAAATTGAATTATGCGCTTATAATATGCGCAAAAGACAGTCTCAATTAAGAATGAAATATAAATTGTAAATAAAGCTATTTTAATTATTTCCATTTACGGTTGTATATAATTGAACTGAATTTTAATTCAAAATGCTTTTAACTGTTATAATTTTGTTGTATTTTCTCTAAAGTCTTTATAAATAACTATTTATGTCCATAGTTAAAAGTCAAAATCTCAAATTCAATTAAGAGATTTATACATTTTTTTTGTTTCATCCAGAACAAAATCCAGAAATTTGAATTAGTCTTTAATTATAGGAATTAAAGAGTGATTTGCAAAAACAAAATGGAGAAAATGGATTGCTCATATTTGACAATAATATAAATAAGTATTTAATTGTGAAAACGTAAAGAATTAATGCAAATAAAAACCGCGTCTTACTGATCATAACTTTTATAAGATCCAACCGAATTTTATTGGGTTTATTTCAAAATATTGACAGAAGTATTATTAAAATTAATTCTTAAAATTAATTAGAAATTGTACATTGGAAAAAGTCAAAATCCAAAATATATAGAAAATACGAGAATTGACATTTATTTTTTGTAAGTAATAACCCTACCTGCTATGTCGAGGAGATCTGCCATGATTGAAGTTTTCTCAAACTAACTTCGATAAAAAAAGTTCGATCTTATTTCTTTATAGCTACTAATTGCTTAAATTTTTCGTATTTAAACATTTTTCACATCGATGTCGCAAAGGTTTTTCGAATCAATCTCGATATTATTGCACTATTTGATGGGATTCAATCCAGAATCGTTTTTATTTTCGTTTCGTAAAATCGCTTCGCACGAAATATGCCTGCAGTTTAGCACGTTGTGGTGTTCGATATTGGTACAAGATCTGATTCGATTTCGTACGATTTTTCCGACATAACCTATAATTCTCGCATCAATATCGACACAAATGGAAGATTGGAAATTCTAAAACATACGTTTCGATATCGTTACGAGATGCGCGATGTTGGACTTTCTCATAACGATAGCGATATTGATACTCTATTTGACCTACTATGTATATGGTAAGTGGAATTCGATGCGTTTTTACGTTGTACGATAAATTTTACGAAATCGAATCGATATCGACAAGAAAAATAATCAAAGTTCGAGATGCTTCAAAAAAACATTGCGATATCAAATTGAAAAATATTTAATTATTGTATCTTAAAATGAAATCTGAATTTACAAGAAATTTTAAAAATTATAAGTAAAATGCTACAAGATCAAATTTCATAATCGAAGTTATCAAGACATACTTCGAGGTCCACCACACGCAGAGAAATAATATGGTTGCGACATGATCGCGACAACCATGCTATGATCTTTATAATTCTACATGGTTGTCACAATCAAAGTATAATAATAATAATAGTTTGGCGCTACAGTCCTGTATAGAACTTCGGCCGAGCTCTCTCACCATTTTGAGTTGTGCGAGTTATATTTGTACTCAAAGTGGTGGGACCTACAGTTTATTGCCGAATCCGAACGGCGGGTGAGAGCTTTCATGGGCAATGTTTTACTCTCGTAGGTTTGCCATTTACTGCCGAGAGGTAGCGCGGTATAGAAAAATGTTTCTATGAAAAGATGTTGTTAGCCCCAGTCCAGGCTTGAACCGGGGACCTTTCGTCTCGCAGTCCAACGCATTAACCACTGAGCTACCGCGGCTACTAGTATTTTCAATTTTATTTCAACAATAATAAGGTCGCTAAAATCATATTATAGTAGACAATTTATTATAATATGATTGTATTTCTGAAAAACCAAAATATAGTTGATAAGAACCATGTTATGATTACGATAAAGACCGCCACGAACAAAGTATGGTCATTACCAATCATACCATGATATAAATTGATCATAATATAGTAATTTATTATTTACAACCATATAATTCTCACTTAATGGCATTTTTTACTCTCTCTTACTTACTTTGATGTTGGCTATGGCGATGTGCAGTCGAGTTTTTTTTTGTCGTGACAAAGTGTCTTTTAATGTTTAAATTAAAAATAAACATATATCCGAAAGTTAAAACGTTAATTGTAAATGCCTTATATGAAGACAATATAGTTTAAACAAATTTCTATAAATTACATTAACTGCTCGTGTTTAATAGAAATGTGTATAACAAATTTCAGTGATTAAACGTGTGCTCGCGTTATCAACTTCATGACAGTGACGATGTACTTTACGCGAAAGTTCTTGTGCACGATAAAACTCGAATGATGCTGTCCGGCAATTGCAAGCACAGCTTCGCACAGAGTACAGCTTCACGGAGTTTGCAAAATTGTGTCTTTTATTAAAAAATATATACTTATATAACAAAAAATGTAGATAAAATAATCATTAATTAAACATGTGTCTTATTTATAATTTCTTTTCAATCCGCTTTTTCAGGAATTTAGGATAATCATAATATAATAATATGATCACTGGTTACGTAGGACCATAGTATGGTTGTATTAAATCGAAATACGATTACTGACAACCTTAGTATGGTTGTGTGGAATCATACTATGGTCACTGACAACCATAGTATGGTCACTGCCAACCATAGTATGGTCACTGACAACCATAGTATGGTCACTGACAACCACAGTATGGTTGTGTGAAATCGGCGGACCATGGTATGAGGACCATGGTATGGTTGTAGAAAATCGTACTATTGTCACTATATGTAAACTGAGGATCATATTAAACAAATTATATGATTTCCTACAACCATAACCCCCATTCAACCATGTTTTTTCTCTGCGTGCAGACATTGTAGATTAGGAATACATAAGAACTGAGTAAAAGGTTTTGAGTAGAATTTCAAAGTGCATCCAAATAGCTTAAAATTATGACCGTCATTTGTTTAAATCTATCGAATAAATTAAAAATTAAAAATTTAAATATATAACAACAATTTAGCTGCATAAGTAGTCTAACCTTTTGAAAATTCACTGCATAATTTTTCAAAAATCATAAACCTACATTTTAAAGCAATATTTTTTCAAATACCAAGGAGCCAATATTTAGTAGGAAATATAATTAAAACTTATTACAATTTATCATCAGTTGATATTTTTAAGTGTTATTTATGTTTTTGTTAATCTAGCTTGGCTATAGGCTATAACTCTTTAATTCGTAAATTAGTTTTTAATATTTGCTTAACATGTTTGAACGTTTTAAAATTTTATTAAACACAAAATCTATTAAATTCTAATGGTTTTTATTATTTTAAATAGTTCATTTAATTTATTGCATATTGTTTATTTTATTACGTGCTTCTTGGTTTTAATTTCCACACTATATTTGGTTTTCGTTCATTTTTCTAGGTTAATGGCTTTCAACAAATGTGGTTTTATTTTGTTAGCCATGAGGCACTTGAGTTTTTTATTATTATTTAATTGCCACCTACTCCACTGCAATTCAAAAAAAATATATATTTTTAGTTACTTAAATGTTATAAATGACCACAGTAAATATTTGTTGGTATTTTATCTTTTTCTAAATTACTACAGTTTTGTAAATTGTCCCAACATTGAGTTGTTTTTATAAATAAATTAAAATTTAAATGTAATACCCATTTGCATGTTTTAAAGATATTCAAAAAATTATGACATTACTTTGTTATTTTTAAATCTTTGTTACTTTACATGGCAAATGATGAAATGACGATTTTCTGTCTGTCATTGTTTTACGATATTCTGATGGCCTATAAAATTGGAATCAAGACCTCATACTCACTTTTTGAGTTTTATCGTGTTTTTCTATATATTTTTGTTTTAAACTTTTTATCACTTTTGAATTTTCTATCTGATTTCAATGGCATTCCATTAAGAATCCCGAGACAAAATTTGTTGGCATTTTTCAGGAATATATCCAGCATATTTTGGGAACGGCCAGAAAACAAAAAACTTGTCTGTTTCAAATAAGTCGAAAAAATGTTTCTAAACTGCCTCGACCCTGCCAAAAATTTTGTCTGGGGATACTTTTACTAATATTCAGCAATGACCTTAATCAAATATGGATGGATCTAGCCAAAGTTATAAGCATTCATATTAAATTATTTATTGCAGTACATCGGTGGTGTTAAAACTTTACAAAATTAAAAACAAAATCACTTGAAATCACTTTCGCATTATGAAATTCTTATATAAAGTGGTCTCCTGATCTGAAAAATCAATATTTGACGAAATCGTTTGAATTGGTTTTGGAGATATTGTCCTTCGAATTTGGAAGTAATTTTTCAAAAAGATGATACCACATTATTTAAAATATCTCGAGTTGGAGTGAACACTTTTAATACTTAAGATACCTGAATGAAAGGTAATTAAATTACTTATAATCCGCTTATTTATTGTTTTGTAATTGGCCTTATGTATTTAACGTAATTGAGTGAATCCTTACCTATTAGATCCACAAAATTACCGCTCATTTGCAATTCCTAGAATCTGCACACAAGGTAAAAATATAATATGTTTTGCAGCAAACATATCGGTCGTTTACAACAAGAAAACACGTTTAAAGTTTTCAATTTATTTTCACTTAGCACATAAAATGTATGGGTAATTTGAAATGAGGTAACGGCATATTCTCTTCTCATGCGGTGAGTATACAAGATACAAATATGAATTTTTTACGAAAGATAAAACATGTTATAGCGAATAATTCTTGTAGTAATTGAGTTACATGAATAACAAAGTAATTTAACAAATTTGTAATTCAATGTTACAGCCAATCAAAGTCATTAAATTTAAGATTGCAAGCATATATTATGTTTGGTGCAAACACATTTTTGCTATGATTGTGATAAATCAGCTTTCAGAATAGTTATTAGTCAATATTGATATGTTAATGATACCTTCTCTAAGTTCATTTCCTAAGACATTTATTGACCGGCCGGCCTACCGATCAAAGTTCGTTTAGCTCGTATGGACAATTCGACTCTGCATATATACACTGAGAAACAAAACAAACTTTAAAATTAACAACAAATGTTTATAACCGGAATTAAACATAATATTTTAAAATTAAACGTAATTGTTTTCAAATTAAACGAAATTATTTTCAATTTAATCACATTGGTTTTAAAATAGAGATTTCTTGACATACCCCTAAAGGTATGCCGCATTTACGGTGTGAAATGCATAAAACATTCTTCTAGGGGCATCATTTACGCGTTAAACTCAAATCCATGTAACCCTGTCACCCATATTATTCATAGCCCCTTTTTGTGGATCAAATTTTATAAAACCGGTATAATAAGCAGTAGTAATTTTCATAGATGATGGACGTTAGTAAAATAGGTTTAGCTAATACACATACAATTCCAAACGAGATCAGAAGAAAATTAAATTAAAATAGTAAAATAATTAAAAATAAAATTAATATAAAATAATAATTTAAAAAATATAAAATATATTATTATATAAAATATAAAATATATCTATATATAACTCTTGGTTTGTCTGTCAGTCTGTCGGTCTGTCTGTCTGTCTGTCTGTGTGTCTGTTTGTTCCAGCATCACGTCTAATCCGCTAAACCGATTTAACTGAAATTTTGCACCTGGATACTATGGAGTCCGGAGGGTGTCATAGGCTATATATGGGCGGGATTGGTAAAAGAGGCGTGGCACCTCCCATACAACCTAAACTTTCAAAACGACATAACTCGGCACATACACAAGCTAAGAAGATAAAACAAAAAAACTCAAATAAAAAAAATACAAAAACAAAAACTCAAAAACAAAAGCAAAAATCAAACACAAAAACAAAATTAAAAGCAGAAAACTTAAGCAATAACTCAAAAACAACAGAAAATAAAAAAAGGATAGAAAACAAAATCAATCACACTAAAATTCACTACACTAAAACTCACCACACTCAAAAACACCACACTTAAGTTCACAACACTAAAAATCACCACAGTAAAATTCACCACACTCAAATTCACCACACTAAAACTCAACACAATAAAATTCAACACAATAAAATTCACCATACTCAAATTCACCACACTAAAATTGACCACACTAAAACTCAACACAATAAAATTCAACACAATAAAATTCACCACACTCAAATTCACCACACTAAAATTCACCACACTAAAACTCACCACACTCAAATTCAACACACTAAAACTCACCACACCAAAATTCACCACACTAAAACTCAACACAATAAAATTCAACACAATAAAATTCACCACACTCAAATTCACCACACTAAAATTCACCACACTAAAACTCACCACACTCAAATTCAACACACTAAAACTCACCACACCAAATTTCACCACACCTAAACTCACCACACCTAAACTCACTACACCGAATCTTACCACACTGAAACTAACCACACTAAAACTTCCACTGGAAAAAACTCTACGAGAAAGAATTCTACGGGGAAGCACAATATGAGAAAAGTTGTTTTAGCGGAGAATTAGTTTGGTTTTGGTTATTACATTTATAAAACCAATAAAAAAAGTCCACAGCAAAGCACGGGTCCCTGATATAAATAATAAAAATGTTCTTTATATTAATAAAATTGCTCTATATCCTTGCATTCACAAAATCTTTGCACGAGTCGTGTACGGGTCCAGCTATTTTTTTCTAAAATAGAAAAATATATAAAAATTTAATTGTTAAATATTTTATATTATTTAAATATTAATTACAATTTTGTGTTAAAAACAATTGTTTTAAATTTAAATGAAATTGTTTTAAGATATTTTTCATTGCCGTTTGTGTTTAATATCAACACATTTTTCTCAGTGTATATGTATATTGCTAAAAATTTTTTACTTTACATTGAGAGTACTTGAAATTTACAAATCTATATTAAAGAAATCGCTATTATTTATCATTCCCAAATAAAACTTTACCAATAACCAATTAAATTTAACATCGAAATTAGAGATGGGCGCGTGCCGTGATTTTTTCGTGTCACGCCCGAAAAATCTCAGTTCGTGCGTGCAAATCTCCGTGCTATATGTTGTCGTGCCCGTACATGTCCGTGCCTCTAAAATCAGGCACGCGCCCAACAAAGATTTTTTTTTCATTTCTACTCCAATTTATAAAACCCTTTACTTCCAGCATCAGAAAATAAAAATTTCGTGGTATTTTAACAACACATTTCCACACATTTTTTTAATAACGGTTCTAAAAGGTTCTAGTCCCTGTTTATAATAATATTTTTCACCTTTTGCCTAGTTTTTCATTCGTGTTTTTCCGTGCTTCTTCGTGTCTTTCCATATCCCGTATTTTAACGGGCTTCTCGTGCGTGCCTTTTAATTTAGTCGTCGGGCTCGTGCGTGTCACCTATCGGCGTGCCTGTGCGTGTCCGTGCCATCAAAAATAGGAACGCGACCATCTCTAAACGAAATATAGAAAAATACTATAGTTTTGTAAAAAAAGTTGTAAAACAAACATATTCTATTTTTAAAATAACTAATAAAACTTTTTGTTTAGCACCACCTACAAATGCATTCAATTAAAAAAGTTTGTTTTAAATTTATTTCATTCACATTTTGGTTTATTTTCATTCAAAGTTTTTAACAAAATTAATATAAACTAATTCGATTGTTTTTTGAAAGTTTAAAGCCCACTTGTGTTTCAAAAATGTCTAAGGTTTCAGTTGCTGCAATTCCAGTATTTAATATTAGCCAACACTTCGTGTTGCATGCGTGCGATAGTCGACTTTAATGTGCATGTTCGTGACACGCCACGACATTTTTATGACCTACAGTTACAGTTAAGTACAACATCGTCACATTACGAATTAATTTGCAACAAATTCATGTCATTCATTTGATGTTATATTTCAAGTTCAATGGACGTTCGTCCTTGTCGGCGGTTGTCGAGTATATTACAAACATTTGTATGTATTTTATGTGTTAAGGGTTTTTATAATAAGTGCAAGATAAAGAAATTTGTGTACTCTACACTAAAAGATCACTTTGAATCCGTTTGATCTAAATATCAATGTCCGTTTGTATGTCTGTTGAAATCATGAGTACAGGGAAACAAACAGAGCTAGATCAATGAAATTTTGAACTTAGATAACTTGTGTAACTGCGCTATCTGATATTGAAATTCGGCATGATCTGGCCACTGTGATCTGTGATACCACCATTTCTGTGCATATACTTTATATAACATAAATATCTACGGTAAACTTTTATGGCCGATTTTTATATTATAATAACTGAAAGAAGACTAATTTAAATTATAATAATAGTTTGGTGCTACTACTCTGAAGAACCATAGCCGTACACAGAAAACGAAAGTACATCATATTGGGGATATTTAATTTTAAATTAACGAACGGATTTCCCCTACCTACCCAGTAATAATTTAGATTTGCTGTACCTTAATTTATAAATTTATAAACAATTTATAACCTCTAGCTTATATGGTTCCCGAAAAATGGCTGCGTAAAAAGTGAAAAAATAGGTAAAAACTTACAAAGCTGGGTAAACTTATCTTAAAAACTAGTTTACGTACAAGCTCAATTGAGATATCATTTGAAAGGTATTTAATATGGAATATAATTTTATTTTTGTATTCAAAGGTTAACGATCATTATCACATGATCTAAATTTTGGAATGATATTTCTCAAAAACTCATATTTTTAAAATTTTCAAAAAAAAATATAAGCTATTTCATATTATCTTCTTAACATTTTTGTTAAATTTTATAAGTGTATTCGTATAGGTTCCTGAGTTATAAATAAAAAAGTGTATGCCATATTAAAGACCATCTTTATACTTTTCAAACGATACCACAATTGAACTTGCACAAAAAAAAGTACATCATATTGATGAATTCCATGATTCATTGTATTAGAGAACCCATTCTTAATATTAATGACTAACGCCATCAATGTTATGAATGCTAATATGATGAACGCTTGGTAACTTTCGATTAAGTGTTCTTCAATATGGTGAACTGTATGTGAAGAATTCGTATCATCATATTAATGAATAAAAACATAAAATAACAAAAGAATCTATAATGTTGATATATACAAAATGGTCTGTTCTATATTTAGGATGTATCTGGTACACGCAATGATCATGTATTTCATTGCGTGTTCCAGATACATCCTAAATATAGAACAGACCATCCTGTATATATCAACATTATAGATTCTCAAAATTGTATATATAAAATTTGATATTTATATTTTGATAATTATATCTTCTACACAGAAAAAAATGTACATCATAATGATGAATTCCGTTCTTTAAACTATGATTCATTGTATTGAAGAATGCTATCATAAATTTGAAGAACGTTTGGTAACTATCGAAAAATTGTTCTTCAATTGATGAACTGTATGTGAAGAATACGTTTCATCATATTAATGAACCAAAATATAAAATTCAAATACAAAATATAAAAAAGTTATATACAGAAAAAAAAAAATTTTTGAAAAAATATTGTTCTTTTTTTTCGAAACATTTTTTTTTCCGGACAATTTTTTCGGATTTTTTTTTTCAGATTTTTTTTTTTCGGAATTTTTTTTTCGGTACATTTTTTTTTTGTCCGAAAAAAAAATTTATTTTTGGATAATTTTATTTTTAAATTATTTGACTGTTATTTTTTAAATAAAATTTTACAACACTTTTTTTTCGAATTATTTTATATTTTTTTTTTTATTATGAACAAATTCATCAATATGATAATTCAAATTCATTGTATTGAAATTTTTTTTCATATATATAATAAATCCATTAATTAATATGTCATTTAATGAACGGTAGTAACAATATGATGAATTTGTTAGTTGATGAAAAACTTCATAATATTTATAAATAAATTCATCATATTGAAGAATTCTTTTTTCTATGTACAATTTAAAGACCATTTTTACATTTATTTTACAGATGATTGATTATAGTTATTAGGAATATTATAATATTGAGAATTTATTTAGGGCGCAAGTTTAAAATGTAAGCAATTTTTGCAAAAGGGAAGAAGATATCAATAAAAGGGAGTTGAAAATTATGAGAAATGAGTTGAAAATGCTACTACCCGAGCAGAGGAGTAGATTTTATAAATACAAATGAAATGGAGTAGATCTTCAACGATCGGAGTAGAATGAGAACACTGTGTGCGTGTTTTACATGTACTCAAATTGGTGGAAACTTGGATCTACTGGCAATGCCAGTGACTGCCGAGTAGAAGCGTAGTCTTCTGTCTTCTGTAGTGTCTGATTAGTGCATTGGACAACGGGCCGGGTTCGATCGAATATCAACATCAAAAAATAGGAATTGTTTTTCTATACGACGCACAGTAGGGCAACGAGTACCTAAATTTGGGAGGTCTCACGCCTACTTTTAAAAATTTACATCTAAATTTTGATTACTAAATTTTCATACAATATTAGTCAATCCTCAGACATATTTTTCTAAAAATAACACTATTTGTGGTTTTGGTACTATCGCCCACTATGCGTGGTATAGAAACACAATTTCTATTTTTCGATGTTGATAGTCTCTGGAACCGAACCCGGACCGTTGTCCAACGCACTAAGCAGACACTACAGAATACAGCAGACTAATTTAGGTAAACGTAAAAGAACTTCAGAGTCTTTTGAAACTTGACAGCAGCCACTTTTCGCCAATCTACTCAAATTGACATCGTATAGTTGCAGCTGGTGTAAGACTCAACCTTTCGGAAATTAATTGAAGCTATGAACAAAGAAAAAAATAAACATTGCCACATAAAGGCAGGTGAGATATGTTGGTTAATTTGAAACAAAAACCATGACGTCAATGGCAAAAGGTTGTCGCAAAGTTTGGCATGTTGTCAGCTCATGTTCGCAAATAATAAATGACTTAACGCGAGATTAAATTAAAGCCTATGTAAAATTGAAGCAATTTAAATACTTTTATAAAATATTGTTAAAAAATATGATATTTGTTAAAAGACCATTATACTATGCTTATTCGAAACTAATTGCTTTAATTAATGTAGAAAAACTGACATTTATAATTTCTAAACACAAAACAAAACAAAAGCACTTGAGTCCTTAATGATTTGTGCGGTTCTATTCAGAACTTTGCTTGGGTTCTAAATTGTCGCCTCCCTTTGAAACTACTTACTAAAGTAATTCTATAGTTCTAGGGTTCTATTGAGAACCTTGCGTTGAAGGTCATTAAGGTTTCATACGAAACATTGTGCTGTCATTCATGTAATTTACCCTTATGGATTTTTTTTTTGTTTTCCTTCGTTTACCTTATTCACAATTCGTTGTATTTTTTTTCTATAAATAGCTACGTGTAGATGGAATGGGAGTCATCAATCACAATGCGTAAAATGCGTTTATCATGTAAATTTACGTCTCGTATTTGTAAAATTTTTTAAGTATACTTTTTTTGTATATTATTTATATGTATTTTTTTATTGTAAAACAAAAAAAATTGATTGTCAACTTATATTAGTCAAATAAAAACAGATATGTGTTGATTTATATTTAATAATAAATATTGTATCAGAAATTATAATATGTCATTGCTAAATTTTAATTTTTATAGTCGTTGAAAATTACATTTCAAAAATCTACAAAAAGTTTTAACTGAGCTTTATATCCGAAAATGTCGTTTATTTGAGTTCAAAACTAATATTTAAGTCCAAAATGAGTTTTAAAAAAATTTCGAATGCTTTAGAATAAAGGGAAATATCAGCCCAAAGGTGGGTATATTTATTTTACATATTATTAAATGAAATGTATGAAATATGAATATTAGAGAATCGTTTTAAATTACAAGTTTTGTCTATATTGAAAAACCAAGAATACGAAAAATTTAAAATTTTACATATGCATGAAAATATATTTCGAAAAGAAACGAATTATATATCGTCACTATCATGTCAAAGGGGTGAATGTGCAATTTTTGACATTTGCGTTTTTTTTTTACATTTTTGAATGTAGTTTATCCTCAAGTATGCTGTGCCAAAATCGCATGTCATTTTGTTGGATATTTCTAGCCACAAAAGACAAAACCAAAAGGACGAATTTGAAAAATTGAAAATCTTGTCATGCCAAAAGGGCGAATCTTTTCGTTTTTTCGCCATAACTTTTTATTGGTATAAGATAAAATAGTGGCGTAAAAGCATTTATTGTTTGTTTTCGAAGCACCTAGCGATCTGCATCATTAATTAAAAATATTTTTCAAAACAGTAATTTGCCATTTGTTATTTGCAGGAAATTTTTTTTTGGCTAAATATTTATAATTAATAATGCAGATCGATAGGTGCTTTGAAAACAAACAATAATTGTCTTTACATCTCTATTTATCTAGTACCATTAAAGAGTTAATGCAAAAAAACGAAAAGATTCGCCCTTTTGGCATGACAAGATTTTCAATTTTTCCAATTTATTCGTTTTTTTGCTATATTTTTGTTTTTGGGGCAAGATAAAATAGTGGTGTGAAGGTATTAATAGTTTGTTTTTAAAGCACCTATCAATTGGCATCATTATTTAAAAATATTTTGCGAAACATTTTTTCCTGCAAATAACAAATGGCAAATTAATAATTGACAAAATATTTTTAATTAATGATGTCAATAGATAGGTGCTTTAAAATCAAACAATTAATGCCTTTACATTACTATTTTATCTTGCGCTAATAAAAAGTTATAGCATAAAAAACAAAAATATTTGCGTTTTGATCAGGATATAGTCTCACAAAATCCGTATTTATAATTCAGTATGCTGTCCTTATCTAAAGATATTTTATATACATTATAATAATTGACAAATAAACCAAAATACCAGAAAAAATTGAAAAAAATATAAATTTTGCTAATTTTTAAAGCACTTCAAACTTTAAAATTTGATTTCCCAACATTTTTAAAAATACACATACACCCCTTTGGCATGACAGTGACGATATTATTTCAGTTGAGTAAAAAGTAGTGTTGAGTAATTAATAACTTACGTTTTTTTTCGTTTTATAAATTGTAAAATTAGTTGAAAAAGCTGTATAAAATATTTGGAAATTATGTAAAAGTGGTTATTTAAAAATTAAATTTACTTCGGCCTGTAAAGTGAAATGATCCGTGAAAATAAATAGTAAAATTTAAAAAAATTTTGTATTTCTTTAGTAAAGTATAGTTTTACATTTTAAGAGCATTTGTATTTATTTGACTTTATTTTACTACACAATGTATTAGTAAATCACAATAGAGGAACTGTAGTTTGCTTTTGATTTATGTATTTTTAAACAATGCAGTAAATTTTTGTAACTGTTTTTCATTCAAAAACAAATACACCAATTTAGTAAAAAGAAATGCACATTTGTTTTTGAGATAAATTTAATGATGCATTTTTTTATATTTAATACATTATTATTTTTTTTTGACCTTTTGATATATTTTGTATACTGCATGTTCTGAACGTCACCATATACATGTTCAGAAAAGTTAAATTTTAATTAGAAAAACCTCAAAAAGAAACTTTATATGAAACTCAAAGTTCTCTTTTACCATAAAAAAGTTCTAGTCAAAATTCTTTTTAGTTATTTAAAGAGAGATTTTAAAAGAACGTCAAAGAGAGATTGTTTAGAGCGAAGGAGAACGTGTCCTGCAAGAGTTAACAAAAAGTCAACTCAAACAGCTGTTACAAATTTGGCGCTCTAAAAATCTGCTCCACTGAGCGCCACAAAAGCTTTGCACTCGCAGTGAATTTCTAATGCTCTCGCGCTCTTTGAAGTCATCGTGTGTTTGGAAATTCCAGCATCTGGAAGTTCAAGTTGTGCCTTCCACATGGAAATCGATTCACTGCTGATGTTTCGGTGCCTGCAATTCAAACAACGTCTCCGCCTTCCCCAAACACAAACTCACGCATACAGAGACACAGACGGTTTGTATTTGTATGGAGCTGATTGTGGCTTGAGATGTGTGTGTGTGAGAGTGTGCGATTTTCTAGGCCACTCCCTCGCAGCCATATTGTATTAAATGTCAAGTTTTCAGCAGCTGAAAATTTCGCTGAATTGTAGAATTTGCGACGGTCGATAATTCTATTAAATAAAGAGATGGAAAAGAAGAAAAAAAAAACACACACACACGGAATGCTTTGGCATTGAACGACATGGCGTTTCATTTGCCAGTTTGTAGCGCATGCAAAACAATTTAGGTTAGTGTCGAAAAAAGAAAAATAATAATAAAAAAACAAGAAAAAGAAAAAAAACAACATCAAGTAAAGCAACAACAACATGTACAATGCAATTGCTGACAATGTTTTCCACACCAAATGTTGCTGCTGCTGCTGCGTGCTCTAAAATGTGTTTCCTTCGCATGTCCTTTGTAAGTTTGTTTTGTATGTGTGTGTTTGAGTTTGTATGAGTGCGGATGTGTACGTGTGTATTTAAGTAAGGTCATCGAAATGTCAAATGTTGCATTTAGCGTTTAAAATAAAACAACATATACAAAAACAACAACTTTAATGACAGCAACATTTTGCGTACATTGTCATTGCTGAGTGGAGTGCGGCGTGCAACATTGTCTCGTTTAAATAGCAATTTCGCACACATTTACAATTGATTTCGTGACACACATGCAAACATGTTTGCGTAGTAAAAATTACACCTATACAATGTCATTCTAGTATACTGTAATTGTGGACCTTAATAAAACTCATTAAATTTCCGCTCTTTTGTTTCTTCTATTTAATCTTTATCCACTTTCTTCTCATATAATAATAGTTTGGCACTACAGTTCTAGAAGAACTTAGACCGAGCTTCTCCACCACTTTGACTTTGTACTCAAAGAGGTCCCATACAGTTTAACGCCGAATCAGAACGGCTTTGCACGGAGGGAAATAAAATTCTAAAACTCGAGAAGAATTTGGTTAGAAAGAAAAATAGTAGAATTAGACTAATATCAATAAAACACTAAAATTCTAGAACTTGTCATCTGAATATTAAGAAAACAAATTACTTACTTGTTAAAAAAGTAAATAAACTTTATTCTACTGGATTATCAGAAGTTAATTTATTGATTATAAAAAACCAAAAAGAACACACACAATTGTTGCTGTATTCTTAGCAAAAAAGGAACACGTGTTCAAGTATCTGCTGTTGTTTTCGTCGGTCTTTCTTTGTCTGTAATATTCGCTGGTATGCTTTGTGTTGCGATGTCGCCATCTGTGCATGTCTGTCTGTTGAAAGTAACTAAGTCATATTCAGACATTATGTTCTTAGATAACAAACATTATGTTCTTAGGTTTAAAAAAAGTAACTAAGTACAATTTGTCTGGATTGCAAATGTTCTTTTCTTAGGTATCAAAAAACGGCATGATTGTTTCTTTCTTTGTTTATTTTTTTGTTTCTTTCTTTGCTTGTTTCTTTCTTTTTTCTTTCTTTCTTTCTTTCTTTCTTTCTTTCTTTCTTTTTTTCTTTCTATCTTTCTTTCTATCTTTTTTATTTCTTTCTTTCTTTATTTCTTTCTTTCTTTCTTTCTTTCTTTCTTTCTTTCTTTCTTTCTTTCTTTCTTTCTTTCTTTCTTTCTTTCTTTCTTTCTTTCTTTCTTTCTTTCTTTCTTTCTTTCTTTCTTTCTTTCTTTCTTTCTTTCTTTCTTTCTTTCTTTCTTTCTTTCTTTCTTTCTTTTTTTATTTCTTTTTTTTTCTTTCTTTCTTTCTTTGTTTCTTTCTTTGTTCTTTTATCTATTTTTTCTATCTTTCTTTCTCCTTTTCTTCTTTTTTTTACTTTTCTTCTTTTCTTCTTTTCTTCTTTTCTTCTTTTCTTCTTTTCTTCTTTTCTTCTTTTCTTCTTTTCTTCTTTTCTTCGTTTCTTCTTTTCATCTTTTCTTCTTTCTTTCTTTCTTTCTTTCTTTCTTTTTTTCTTTCTTTCTTTCTTTCTTTCTTTCTTTCTTTCTATCTTCTTTCTTTCTTTCTTTCTTTCTTTTTTTCTTTCTTTCTTTTTTTTCTTTCTTTTTTTCTTTCTTTCTTTCTTTCTTTCTTTCTTTCTTTCTTTCTTTCTTTCTTTCTTTCTTTCTTTCTTTCTTTCTTTCTTTCTTTCTTCCTATCTTTCTTATTTTCTTTGTTTCTTTCTTTGTTTCTTTTTTTGTTTCTTTCTTTGTTTCTTTCTTTGTTTCTTTCTTTCTTTTTTACTTGCTTTTATTTTTCCGTATCCATTTTTCCTTCTATTTCCTTTACTTTTTCTATTCCATTTATTTTTTAATTTTCCCTATTCATTTCCTTTTAATTTCCCTTTTCTATTTACATACTCTCTTCCCTTTCTGTTTTCTTTTCCTTTAATTTTTACTTTTCCTTTTTTCTTATTCCTTTTTTATTCCTTGTAATTTTTATATTCCTTTACATTCCTCTTGTATTTTGTTTTCCTTTTCCATTTAATTTCCTCTTCTTTTTATTTATCTTTGTCTACTTTTCCATTTCTCTTCCTTTTTCCTCATCCTCATCCATATCCTTTTCTTTTTTTATTTCATTTCGCTTTCTTTTTTTTCCTTTCTATACCCTTAATTTTTATTTTATTCTTTCTCATTTTTAAGTTTTCTATCTATATACCTTCCTGATTTTCTTTCTTCCAGCTTCATCTTGTTTCTTTTACTCCCTAATGCCTTATATATTTTTCTAAATCTTCTCTTTCATTTTACTATATCTCTTACCACCCTTTTAAGTTAATTTTTATCACGTATCATATTAATTGCCTTCCATCAATTTCTATTATTAATATCTCTTGAACTCTTGAACATCTTACTTCGCTTACTCATCGCCCTTTTTGTATTTATTTTTTTTATTTTGTCACCCATCCCTTTTTTATTAGCGCGCCTTTGACGTTCTCCATTTTAGTTTGCCAGATTTCGGCAGCCATTTGCTTTTATAGTTACCCGCCGCATCCTTCCGCTGCGTTCCTACATTTGAACCAACAAATTCCACCACTTTCTGTGCTGCGGCATTTAGCATTTTCTCAGTTATGTGCAAAGTGTTTTTGTGGGAGTTGGGTTTTGTATCAATTGTGCCGTAATTTATTTGTTGTTGTAGATGTTTGTCATTTCCTGCCACATGCTGTAGGCACCGCACCGCACCGACCATATGTCCTTGTCACACTCACATGCTCGACTCGTGCAAGCTGTGTCTCTTTCGCGCATTTGCGTTAGTGTTTTGCTTAAGTGTTTTCATATTTTGTTCTTGAGTGCATAATTCGTTGAGACATTTTAGATTTAAATACAACGTTTATGTCTTATTTTTATTTTTTCTTTATTATATATATAGGATTTTTGGGTAGTTTTAATGTCAAAAATTGATAACCAAATGCTTTAAGGTTATGCAGAACGCCTTCAGTAGCTGCGTTGATTTTTAATCTCAAGGCATGTCTTTCTTATCGAGTGGAATTATGTTTAGCTCCAAAGTTATTTTCGGTTTAATTTTTTATGTTACAGTTTTTTTAACCTTTTGTTGTAATAGAAAATGTAATCGCCAAAAGTTGATGTAATTAAAAATTATAAATATCTGCGTTCAACAGAACACTTATAATACAAACGGAAGTTATTAATTTTTTTTTATTATAAAAAAATGGGTTTTAAATTTATTAAAATCACGGAATAACATTTTTTGTACAATATATAGAATTTACATTTCATTAATTTCTTATTCTTTACAATTATTTTTATATTTCATTTCGTATTTTCTTATTTTCTATTCCTTTTATATTCATATTCCATTTCTTTTTTAATTTGGATATTCATTATAGCCTTCACTAAGAGTGAGAGGGTATATTCAGTTTGGTACGCCGTTTGTAACACCCAGAAGGAAGCATCTCCGGTATGGAAAAAGTATATATATTCTTGATCAGCATGACCTCCTGAGTCGATTTAGCGTGTCCGTCTGTCTGTCTGTTGAAATCACTACTACTTAAATAATTGAATAGTTAGATAAATGAAACTTGTAATTTAGACTACTTATATACCTACGCTGTATGTGCGAGAATTGGAGAGATCGTACCATTGTGACCTGTGATCTGACCATTTATATTCAAAAATACCTCATATTAAATTTACATCTACGGATCAATTTTACTGTATACGTGCTTAGGTAAACTTTTTTGGTCAAATATATATTGACTTCATGCTCAAATACATGAAAATAATGTTTTCCGCCGATACGACTTGTGGTTCCAAAAAGAAAAAAATATCGAAATTCGGTACACCTACTCATTTGTATATATGGGTATCAAATGAATGGAAATTCTTCAGCGATTGAAAGTTTGTAATTATTTTCAGGATTCGTATACCATGGTGACCACTATACCACTTTGAATGGTAACCACACATATGTGTAGGGTATTTATAGTCGGCTTAGACCGACTATAATTTTGATAATCCTAACTATCATAATTACACCTACTTTAAAATTTCCCATGTGATCTAACCTTTCCAACTGGTTTTATATTTCCTTGTCCTTTTATATATTCTTTTTCTTTTCGTTCTTTTTCTGTTTCCTTCTGTTTCTGTTTCCTTTAAACATTTCTTTTTCCTATTACTTTTCTTTTCTTTTGTTTTTCCATTGCCTTTCCTATTCTTTTTTCTTTTCATTTTCTTTTTCATTTTACTTTTACTTTTCTTTTTCCTTTTCATTTTCCTTTCCTTTTATTTTACGTTTTTCTTTTCATTTTCTTTTCATTTTCATTTTTCTTTTACTTTACCTTTACCTTTTCCTTACTTTCATTACTTTCCTTACTTTTTTTTTCTTTTTTTTCTGTTCTTTTCTTTTATTTTCTTTCATTATCTGTTATGTTCTTTTCTTTTCTTTTCTTAACTTTCTTTTCTTTACTTTTCGTTTTTTCTTTTATTTTATTTTCTTTTCTTTTATTTTCATTTTTTTAATTCTTTTCTTTTCTTTTCTTTTCTTTTCTTTTCTTTTCTTTTCTTTTCTTTTCATTTCTTTTCGTTTCTTTTATTTTCTTTTCTTTTCTTTTCTTTTCTTTTCTTTTCTTTTCTTTTCTTTTCTTTTCTTTTCTTTTCTTTTCTTTTCTTTTCTTTTCTTTTCTTTTCTTTTCTTTTCTTTTCTTTTCTTTTCTTTTCTTTTCTTTTCTTTTCTTTTCTTTTCTTTTCTTTTCTTTTCTTTTCTTTTCTTTTCTTTTGTTATGTTTTGTTTTCTTTTCTTTTATTTTCTTTTCTTTTATTTTCTTTTCTTTTCTTTTCTTTTCTTTTCTTTTCTTTTCTTTTCTTTTGTTATGTTTTGTTTTCTTTTCTTTTATTTTCTTTTCTTTTATTTTCTTTTCTTTTCTTTTCTTTTCTTTTCTTTTCTTTTCTTTTCTTTTCTTTTCTTTTCTTTTCTTTTCTTTTCTTTTCTTTTCTTTTCTTTTCTTTTCTTTTCTTTTCTTTTCTTTTCTTTTCTTTTCTTTTTTTTTCTTTTCTTTTCTTTTCTTTTCTTTTCTTTTCTTTTCTTTTCTTTTCTTTTGTTATGTTTTGTTTTCTTTTCTTTTATTTTCTTTTCTTTTCTTTTCTTTTCTTTTCTTTTCTTTTCTTTTCTTTTCTTTTCTTTTCTTTTCTTTTCTTTTCTTTTCTTTTCTTTTCTTTTCTTTTCTTTTCTTTTCTTTTGTTATGTTATGTTTTGTTTTCTTTTCTTTTATTTTCTTTTCTTTTCTTTTCTTTTCTTTTCTTTTCTTTTCTTTTCTTTTCTTTTCTTTTCTTTTCTTTTCTTTTCTTTTCTTTTCTTTTCTTTTCTTTTCTTTTCTTTTCTTTTCTTATCTTTTCTTATCTTTTCATTTCTTTTCATTTATTTTCATTTCATTTCTTTTCATTTCATTTTATTTTTCCTTTTTTTTTCTTTTCCATTTCCTTTTCTTTCTCCTCTCCTCTTCCCTTTCATTTTCCTTTTACTGCACCTTTTTCTAATTCTTTCTCGGAACAATTCGTCCCCGAACAAATCTATATCGAAAATGTTATCCTAATCTAATTTTGTCAATATCGTGATGTTATTGAAAATTAAAGAATTTGCTACAAACAATTGAAGGGTTTGGTGCATAAAAGGGTAAAGTCCACATATTTTCGAAATTGAGATTTTGATGGCATATGATAGCTTTTTTATATTTCGCGTCGATTGGTACCAAATTCAGCCATATCCAAAGTATATACACTGAGATACCATGATTTTAAAGGTAAAATAAGCAATATATTCGTATTAAAAACTAATGAAATCACTATACATTTTACAAAATTATACTATGAATGTTAAATTTCATAAAATCATCATTGCCAATCAATAGAAATAAAGATGAAAATGTTCTACCGTTGAAAATGAAATATATGATTTTACCACTTCATAAAACACGCAAATATCATTGGTTAGAAAATAACACGTTAAAACCACGAATTTTAATATAAAATTAATTTGAATACAATAAAATACTATTTTTGTATGAAACCAAAATTTTGTAACAATTTTTTCGTACAAAAAAGGGTCAATTCCAGCAGTTTAAATTGCGTTTTTAAGCCAAGTTACATGGAAAATTTAAGTTTTTTCTTTACAAACCCAACAATACATACGTAGTTTAAAAGATATATATTTTTTTAAATAAACACTCGCAAAATTATCAATTTTAAACAGTTTGTATTGATTTTCCAGCTGAACTTAACCCTTTTTTTGCACCAAACCCTTCAATTCTTCCCATTAAAAAGTTTTCCCACACAATTCACAATAAAATTTTGTAACTTTAAATAACAAAAATAATATTTATTTTTTTTGTATCAATAGAATTATGGTATATGCTTTGCTTTCTTGCATCTTTTAGCAACAAATTTCTAATTCTAATAAACAATTTCTACCAAGAATTCATTTCTGACACTCTACCACAAAAATCTATCAAGCAGACCCTTTGAAAACGTTCCAGCAACTCAATTACAAAAATGAAATTGGCGACAAAGTCATGAAGCCCATGGAGGTGTTTTACGGCGAAGTCAAACGAAAATGTCACAAACATGCATCAGCGTCGAGAACACAAAAAAATATATACTATATATGAACTATTAAGACACCTGCGGTGCGGCGCAACTCAGCGCAGCAATATTAACTGAATGAGAAAGTTCTGCAAAGTGTAGCAACTACTGAACGAACGCCTTCCTACCTCCTGCTGTCGGTTGCGGCTGAGAACAGCATGAGCCACCAGACACCAGGAATCAAATGTAGATCTCTGAAAACTGTTCGAATTCGAACTGAGTGGCAACGTTGCTGCAGACACAACTCAATGTGGTTGCTGGTGCATGTCGCTGACACATTCAATGTCGCGCGCGCATTTTTCACGTCGACTTGGTTATATATATTTTTTTTTTTTGGCAAGAAAGATTTTTTTTCTTTAGATTAGCAATAGAGGTAGGGATAAACATCTGAAATGTCATTCCAGCAGATGACAGGTGAGTGAGCGACAGCAACGCGGATTAAAGACAACTAGATTTATTATTCGAATTTGTATAGAGAAATTGATGATAGAGACAAAAAGTAGATTAGAAAATGAAAAATTAAATTCTTTAATTGATGTATATAATAAATAATAAAAAAATAAAAATCATTTAGTAAAATTAATAAACGTTTGGCTCTTCTTTAAAAAAATCTAGTTTTACTACATTTTGTATTTGTTTCATTTGCGTTTACTAACAAATGTATTTAAAAATATGATGTGGTAAATGTAGTGTAAATGAAAGCATTATGTAGTTAATTTTATTTTGAATTTAGTTGAAACAATAGCAATTCTCTGAAAAGTTTAAATAATACAACAACAAATCCTCAAGTGTTAAGTATCCCCATCAGTGATCTTTGTGTGATGACGTTATGGTAACATCAAATAAACCATTCCACAGCAAATCGACTAAAAAAACCTAATTTGAGATTTAACATCATTTATTTTAATGAAATTTAGGCAACTGATAAACAGTATCAAATAAAAGATACCATATAAATAATATTTTTACCATGGTGGAAGTATATACAGGTTAAGTAAAATTCAGTCACCATTTACTTTTTTTTGAAAACTTTTTGAAAGATTCAACATTTGCTTACGAATATTTTAAAATCAAACATCAATGCTTTGTTTACAACTTCAGAAAAACAAATAATATTGAAAATTTGATATTAAATAAAATTCAACATTTTGCCAATTTTCAAGATTTTTGCGATCCAAAAGAAAGCACAGTGATTGGCAAAAGTGATAAAAGTAAATGTGTGCAGTGAAATTTTAATAAAATCTACAATTTGCAATGCAAAAAATTTATAACCTGAAAATAAAGTTTAAAATGACAATTAATTCTTGTATTTTAAAATTTTCATCTTGACATTCTCAGCACACTGTATGTCAATTATACGTCTAGATGGTCTAACCTGTATATACTTCAATCATGGTTTTTACTATTGAACTTAGTCAATAGGATAAACTATTAATTAAATGAGTAAATCCCTTCTAATACCACAAAATACTACACGATTATTTTTGAATTTGTATGAAAATTCAAAAATGTATTAAGATTTGATCGATATCGTGCACGCAGAGAAAAAATATGGTTGTGGTGATCATATTTGAAGGGCATCATACTATGATTGGGGTTATGGTTGTAGGAAATCATATAATTTATCTAATATTATCCTTAGTGACAATATCGCGTACCATAATATGATCCTCAGTGACATAGTATGATTTTCTGCAACCATGCCATGGTTCTCAGTGACCATACGCCGATTTCACACAACCATACTGTGGTTGTCAGTGACCATAATATGGTTGTCAGTGACCATACTATGGTTGTCAGTGACCATACGATGGTTGTGAGTGACCATACAATGATTGCGAGTGACCATACTATGGTTGTCAGTGACCATAGTATGATTCCACACAACCATGCTTACGTTGTCAGTAATCGTATTTCAATTTCATACAACCATACTATGGTCCTACGTGACCAGTGATCATATAGCTTCACGGAAGCTGTACACGGAAGCTGTGCTGCAATTGCCGGACAGCATCGTTCGAATTTTATCGTGCACAAGAACTTTCGTGTAAAGTACAGCGTCACTGCCATAAGTATACAACGCGAGCACACAATTAATCACTGAAATTTGTTATACACATTTGTATTAAATACGAGCAGTTAATGTTATTTATAGTCTTCATATTAAGCATTTACAATTAACGTTTTAAACTTTGGATATATTGTTACGAAAATTCAGTCTACGGAAAACTGTTCTACGAGTTCGTTTCGCTGGATTGTGTACAAAATAAAAACACTCTTATGTTTGGTTTAAATTATAACAATTAACTTTATTAATTAACTTTAATAAACAACTTTACTAATAACAAATTCTAACAACTGCTGCATGTCCACAATTTAACTTAACAATTATCACACGAGATGCCCTCGACCACTTTACAATCACTACTGAAGTCAAGTACCTCAGATGCGGCTCCTTTATATACTGCATGCCTCAGTTCGACACGTTTCGACAAGCTTCGACTTGTTTCGAGAACCTTCTACTTGTTTCGTGAATGACGCATGCTATTGGCATCTCATTCGCACTCATGTGTTTTAATGTGTAGATCTTCCCTCTCTTTCTCGCACATTGCTTAGTACGCTGAATGATCTTCCCTCTCTTTCTAACACATTGCTTAGTGCGCTGAATTTTCTTGCGTCTCATTTATTATTGTTGATTGCTTGCACAGTGGGGCAAATTACATCTTTTCGTAACAATATGTTTATTTTATGATGATGTTTTAAACATTAAAAGACACTTTGCCACGACAAAAAAACTCGACTGCACACCGCCTTAGCCAACATCAAAGTGAGTAAGAGAGAGTAAAATATGCCAGGAAGTGAGAATTATATGATTGTAAATAATAAATTACTATATTATGATCAATCTATATCATCGTATGATTGGTATTGACCATACTTTGTTCGTTGCGGTCTTTATCGTAATCATAACATGGTTCTTAACAACCATATTTTGGTTTTACAGAAATACAATCATATTATAATAAATTGTCTACTATAATCTGATTTTAGCGACCTTATTATTGTTGAAATAAAATTGAAAATACTATACTTTGATTGTGACAACCATGTAGGATTGTAAAGACCATAGCATGGTTGTCGCGATCATGTCGCAACCATATTATTTCTCTGCGTGTGTGTGGAATGGCTCATATAATTATGAACTCGGTGTGGTTTGGATTCGAACTCATGACAAGCATACTAGTTGCTAGGCTACTGAACCACAAAACCATCACTCGTATAATATGCAGTTTTGTCTGTTCTATTTATAGAGCAGACTTACTGCAACAATGACGAATTGTACCGCTGTTTGGTTGAACGAATGCACTTGTGCAACGAATCATATTTGCTTTCAATGTTGTGGCTATTATTTTTGGGTTTTTCTTTTTGTAAATTGACTTTAGACGTAAAGCAATTACAAGTGTAATTATTTTATAAACAATTTAATTTTAAAACATAATTTTTGAGGATGTGCTATTCACAAGTACATCTGAAATATTTCTAAAGTCGAAGACATTTACATTCCTCTTTTTCAAATATGTCTACATTATTTTCTGTAGTGTTATATGTGTTCCTTCAAAATTTTGAATACAAATAGAATTTTCCAGTTTATCAAAGTGTTGTCTATGATATGGAGAATTTATTATAAAAGGTTTTAAATTTTTTTCAATAACATTCATCATAAATCCTTTCTCTTTGGAATCCTTGCTGTCACTCAGTGTCCGCTGTCAGCCGTTTTCAATAAAAGGCTCTGTTGTGATTCTTTTGCATTTTTTATGACGTTTTAAGCATTTTGCATGGCTTTGTTACATTGACATTCGTTGCGTTATAAATAAATTAGGGCCAAAAACATCGAATTTTTGTTTTCCTCAAAATGGTTAAAGGTAAACAAAGAGTTAAGTGCTTCGACGCACTTTTTCCATTTTCGTAGCACTGATTTAATATATTTGCCTATATAAATTGACAAACTAAAATTGTTATAAATATTTAATAGCTTTTCCAGCTATTCTTATTACACTGAGCATCTTTTATTACAAAAAACAGAAGTTTTTTTGGTACGGTTAGTTCGAGTATGGTTCATAATCTGTTGGTTAATATCTACTAGACATCTGCACAAGTCCATGTGAAACCCACTTCAAGACATTCACTTCGTTTCAAAACATTTACTGTCGTCAACTCTATGCTTGAAAATCAAATGAATGTCTTGCTCACAACAACAAAGAACCAAGTACTGTCAAAACAAAACATAAGCAAAACAAAACTGAAGTGAAGAGGTCTATGATGATGTGCAATAAACATTCAAATACTGAAATGAACTGCTTATGACACCGAGTACTTAGTGCATTTTTCATTTTTTTTTATCATTCTTACTAGAGTAAGGAATAGAGTAGGAATTTTCATTAATATTGAAATATAGAAAAAAAAACAAAAGGTATATGAAAATCACATAATATTTTATATTAAGTTTTTTATTTATCGAATAACATTTTTTTCATTATTTAATTTTTTCATTATTTAATGCATTTTTTTTTCATTATTTAATTAATTTTTTTTTTTTGATATATTGCTTTTCGACCAAAGCGTTGTTTTTGTCGTCCAAAATTTTTTTTTAACAATTTTTTTTTTTAAATATTGTTTGTTGTATTTTTTATTAACACCAATAACAACATTACTGCCGTCGAACGAGCGTCAGATTTGTTGTTGATTTCAATGTTCGTCTTCTCACTCGTTACTCGTTGCGCTCACTCGCTGCACCTACTGTATTCGTTGCATGTTCAGCGACAGTGTTGTCGTTTGTTCTGTTTTTCAAAACATTGAATGTTTTGAATGGCTTGATGTTTTGATGATATTTAAAAGTTTATAATCAGTCCGTTTACAAAAAATAGAATTTTGTATCAAACATGGAGGTAGTGCTGGTACACAGAAAAAAAAATGTAAATATAGCCAAAAAGGTACTTCAACACAATCAAAGCGTACACATTCTTCATATTAGCAATCGCATTTGCTGGCAACAGTTATGTGTATTCGCATACCGCGTTGATGTTATAGCAGTGCGTGGTCGCTGTAGCAGCAAAACAAAATACAAACAATATGTAATTGTAAAGAAGAGGTCTATAATTATGTGCAATAAAAATTAAAATACTGAAATGAACTGCTTATGACACTGAGTATTCAGTGTATTTTACATATTTTTTATAATTTTTACTCTAGGAAATTTTCATTAATATTGAAATTGGAAAAAAAAAATTCAATAAAAATTTATTGTTGTTGGATATATTGCTTTTCGACCAATGCGTTGTTTTGTCGTAACATTTTTTTTTTTTTTGAAAAATAATGTATTTTTTATAAACACATAAATACCGAAACAACATTACTGCCGTCGAAAGCCGATCGGCAGATTTGTTGTTGTTTATAATGTTCATCTTCTTACTCGCTGTACTCACTGTATTCGTTGCATGTTCAACGACAGTATTGTCACTTGATTTTGAACAACAATGTATTGACAGTACATACTTGACACCAATGAAACAAATACTGCAGTGAAGTGAAGTCGGCCGAGAGGCTTCACTATAATACTGTCGACTGTCATTGCAAAATGCGCTCAATACTGAAGAGTGCATATTTTGCAGAGGGAGTTTCAAATTCATTTGTTCATTTGTCTATTATCCATTGCTATACATGAATTATGCATATATATGGATTATTATATATATAAAGTGTCAACCGTATATATAAAGTGTCATTGCTCTTATTTCTCTCATTTTCGGAACAGGGACTATAGTACTATCATTATCTAACTAAAACTAGTCAATGAAAAAGACATTAATTTTAGCGTTGGTCCGTATTAAATTAATAAGGTCTAAAGAATGTGGCAAGGATAGGACAATACTCCAATGAGTATGCAAAATTATACGGAGCGAATTCCTCAGTAATATATGGTAATGTTTACTT
Source organism: Dryomyza anilis (assembly GCA_951804985.1). Lineage (NCBI taxonomy): Eukaryota > Metazoa > Arthropoda > Insecta > Diptera > Dryomyzidae > Dryomyza > Dryomyza anilis. The sequence continues at coordinate 69,888,469 of OX638132.1, forward strand.
TGTACTATTAATTAATAAAAGTGTATAATATTGAACAACAGTTCAATATATTGAAACACAATTTCCCCCCAATTACAATCTATATAACCTAAATTTACAAAGAGAATATAATTCATATAAATTTGATTTTTGCAACATATTTCTATCAGCAAGTATTCCACTTTAGAAAATTAATAATTCAGCAGTCTTGGAAAAATACACTATCTACTGATGTGAAAAATATATCAATTTATTCAACTTTTTCATGCAACAATGGATGGCCACTTATTTTTGATATCTTAAAATAACACATGATTTGCTATGCAATCTTTTATTATTTTATATATATATTTTTACCTTTTTTTTCATATTTTTGTGCCATTTTTGTTGCTTTTTGCCCTATTTTCCATATATATATATATTTTTTATTATTTTTTTTGTGCATTTTTAAACTTGCGTCTAATTATAACCTAAAATCTGGCATGCAACAATAAAATTTTCTAAGTTTCCTAGGTTTCAGCACCAATTTCCAAAAATTCGAAATGAAAATTGGTAAACTGAATCCTCTGATATACGTGGTTTCATATTTACTGTCCGAATACAAGACAACCTATATAAGATGTACAAACATAAAACGCCTTACACGGTGCACCTGAGCGTATGCGTAATTTTAAACCGGAAAATAATTGAGTCGACCCTCGTAGAACCCTCGTGCGGATAACAAAAACAAAAACAACAACAACACATCAACTACTGAAGAGAGCAACCGTAAGTGAAAATCGATATTTTGTGGGCAGGTTATTTGCCCATTTGGTCTATTTTTGCACTTCGTCCCCTTAAAAATCCACGTTTTGATAAAGGAAGGACCTCATTGTACAAGGGGTGGGTTTTATATGCTTCGTCTACTGCTGCTGGTCGTTGCTGTTCTTATTACAAGTTTTTACATTAATTGCCGTGAGGTAAACAGTAACTCTTGTAGATGGCAGCTAGAAAAAAAGAAAGAAAGGAGGTTAGGTTATAATTGAAAACAAACAGTTTTCAAATACATTACGTTACCGTTAACGAATTACTGCGTTTGGCATTTTGTGTTGTGTGTTGTTCTAGAAAGAGCGTGAATTGGTTTTTGAAATTTGTTGTAAAAAAAAAGTACATTTTGCACTTTTCCCTGCGAATTTAACGATTTTTATTAGTTGGTCACTAATACGTCATGGTTTTACCTTTAATTGCTTGCGTAATGCCGCACGTATTGAACTTACGTAGCGCTAAACTGTGTCAAAGACAAAGATGGCGACAAATCCGCAGAGGGTCAAGTGAAATTGAACTTGGCTGAAGGCAAAATAGTTAAATAGTGACATGTGTAGGTAATTAAAAGTGCCGAATTAAAAATAGTGAAGTTGGAGAGTGGCGGATAAGGAATAGGAATAGTTCGAAAGCGATTTAAATATTGGAAAAAATTCTACATTTTTGGAAAACATATTTTGTATTTAGTTAGTTCGTTTTCAAATAGGATTTTAAACTATTTTATAGTTTTCAGTTTTATAAAAAATTGTTCTGGTAATGAAATAGTTACTATTTTAATTTTGGTATATATTTCTATATTTCTAAAAACGATAAGTCGAAAACTAAAAATGTCGAAATTTTAAAAGCCTTAGGACGCGGAAAAAATTCGAAACAAAAATGTTGAAAAATATGTTAAATCTAGAAAATGTTGAAAAAAACTTTGAAACTATAAATACACACACTTTTTTATAAGATCAAAAAATATCGAAAGTTAAAATGTCGATATATCAAATTGTTGAAATACAAATTTCAAATCTTATTTGAGCCATTTCACACCAAATTGACCAGGGGTTACAATTCACCCTCTCTCGATTTAAATGAAATTTTAGTAAAAGGGCATTAAAATACCATTTTGATGATCATTTTTTAATATCTAGACCACTATGTCCAGAGATACAGTCCAAAGTTAAAGAAAACGAGTTGGGAAAGTTAGGTCACATGGGTAAGTTCGGTCACATGGGGCGGATTTTTATAGTCGGTCGGGCCCGACTATGGAATACCCTACACCTTTGGTGGTGATATTAATGAGGAATATTTAATTGTATACCTTAATTTTAAATTTTTAATTATGCTGAACCACCCCACCATCAGAATATTATTCATATATCAGAAATTTACATCTTATATCCCCATAAATTAAAAAAATTATTTAAAGTATAAAAAACTAAAAAAAAAATTTGAAACATATAATTGGGCGGACCACGCCCAATTATATGTTTTTGAAAGGCTAATATTTCATAGATTTGATTTTAATAATTTACGGATCAAATTTCCACTATGAAAACCCAAGAAATAATGAAAAAAAAAATGGGCCACGCCCATTTTTGGAACACATATTTTTAGGTGAATTCTAACAATACATTTTAAATTTTATAACTATACCTTGAATACTTTTCGAAATATTAGTTTCGAAAGAGTTATATAAAAGTAACTTGTATGGGAGGTGGGCGTGTCCGTTGACCAATTTTGCTCATTTTCAAACTCAGTTCATACTTTTGGCTGAAATATATTGAGACGAAATTTCATCGCATTCTGATCAGTATTTCTCAAGTTATTCTGTATTCGGACAGCAAGACAGCAAGACGGACAGACAGACGGACATGGCTAAACGGCCTCGGGTAGTGATGCTGATCAAGAATATATATACTTTTCCATACCGGACACGCCTCCTAAGGGGCGTTACAATATATGCACAAAGTTAATATACCCTGTACCTCATAGGTGTAGGGTATAAAAATAAATCGTATCGATATCGGCTCCAGATTTTGAAAAATCACATGAAATCACATGAATTCTGCATAATTTTCAATAGAAGAATTTTTTATTTAAGGACTGCGTCGAATAAAATTGTCCGTTACATATCTTCCCATAATGTGCTATTGCTAGATTCAAATTAAAAAAAATTGATCATAGTAGCTCTGAATTAAATGGCAGAAAATAATTTGTGTCAGTTATAATCAATACAAAATTTATTTAAGGCGAAAATGGCAAACGAAGTGGAAGTGCGAGAAAATATAATTACATTTTTTCAAAAACAACCTAGTTGTTCTTTTAAAAAAATTGCCAAGGAGGTAGGAGCTAACCCTAAGACCATTTCTCGCGTTATCAACCGCTTTAAGGAAGACCTGAGTATTGATCGGAAGAAAGGTTCTGGTAAAAAAAAAAGGCCCACATGATCGTGAAAAGTCGAAGAAGTTGTGAATATTTTAAAGAAAGATCCAAGCATATCCGGAAGGAAATTGGCGAGAAATGCGGATTGCTCAGAATCTTTCGTGCGCAGGACTAAGAAAGAAGCTGGGCTGAAGACGTACAAGGTCCAAAAAGTTCCGGATAGAAATGCCGTCAAGAATGAAACCGCAAAACAACGAGCTAAAAAGCTGAACCAAGATTTTTTTTTTAAAATTCGATTGCTGCATAATGGACGACGAAACTTATGTTTTAGCGGACTTTTCTCAGCTACCTGGGCAGGAATTTTATAGAGCCGATTCTCGAGGAAATGTCCCTGAAATATTCAAATCAAAAAAATGACAAAATTCCCAAAGAAATTCCTTGTTTGGCAGGAAATTTGCAGTTGTGGAAAAAGGAGCAGCTCATTCGTGACATCGGGTACAATGTGAAGGCATGCTTGCAAAAGAGATTGCTTCCATTTTTACGCCAACATGAAATGTCCACATTTTTTTTGGCCTGACCTCGCTTCATGTCACTACAGCAAAACGGCCTTAGAGTGGATCCAACAAAATGCAGTGATTTTGGTGCCTAGAGAAGCCAATCCACCAAACTGTCCAGAACTCAGGCCGATTAAGAGATACTGGGCTTTAGTAAAAAGGGATATGAAGACAACAAAAAAGTGGTCTTCAGCAGCTGTGAGGGTGTCGGACACTACCATTACAACATTAATGGAAGGGGTTCCGGAAAAATTAAAACTTTTTATTAAAAAATATTAATTTCTGGTTTTTTATATTTTTTTTTTTAAATCTAAAAATACTTTGCAAAATAAAATATTTTATTCTATAAAAATTCGATTACTAGATTTCTAGATTTTTTCATTTTTGTAGCGGACAATTTTATTCGACGCAGTCCTTAGTAAAAAAATATCAACGAAATCTACCGATTTGGTATGAAGTAATATTATTTGGTTCAAAAAAAGTACTATCACCGTGTACGTTCACCGTGCGAGGAACTCAGAATTGTGGTGTCTATGCTACGATTATGATCCCTTTCTTAATATCTATGTCTTCGTATTTTTTATTTCTTTGTAAATGTTTTGCTTATTAAATTTCGATATTTATAGATTTCGACATTTTCTTTTTCAAATTTTATGTTTTCGACATTTTTGTTTTCGACATTTTTAGGTTTCGGCATTTTTATTTCCTACATTTAGGTCTTTGGTATTTTTAGTTTCGATACCATTTTCTCCTAATGACAGCGATTTCAAGCTTCAATCTTCCGAGAGTAAACTAGAAAAGCCTACCGTTCATTATTCTGGTTCGTCATTTATTTTTAGGTCACACCATTTGAGTTCCTATCAATTTTAAATACACAGGACAAGTAATGCGAGCCAGTACTATTTATTATAAATATATATATATCTTTTATATTATTTAAAAATGCTGATGGAAAATTTATCATAAATATCAATATCAACTTAATCAACTACAAACGACTAACAAAATACTAATAAGTTATTGGAAAGATAATCGCAATTATGTATATTATATTATTATAGTGTGAAATCATTTATGATACAGAAACGCAAATGGATTACTCAAAAATCAGAAAAAGGCACCAACTACATATTTTAAATTTCAATACCTAATTGATATATAAAAAATCGTTATATAAAGATAACAATTTTTATTTGATAGGAGTAAATATTGATATCAATTGATAATAATATGTCAAACTATCGTATGTCATTTCAATTTTTTAAATTTCTTTTCTGGTTTTTATAATTTCTAACAATAAACGTGAAAAATTAATATTTAATAAATACGAAATAAACATTTTGTAGTTAATTATATTTATGGTTGAATAGAAAAATATGTGGTTTGAAGCACGCTCTAAAATTTAATTAAATCACTCTATTATTAAAATGTAATTTTGCTGGCACATACAAAACATTTGACATTGCAAATAACCAAACCAAATGTCATGAATGTCATAAAAAGAAGTTGATTGGAGTTAAAATTAATTTTGTAAAATTATTATATTTCTTTTAACAATATTTCAAATTTGTTTTACAATAGATTTCATAAATATATAAAATTTTAATTATTTGCCTACTTAAAAACTCAATATATGCACGATTGCCCTGATAGAACATATCAGTCTAATTAATTTTTTCAGTTTATAATTCTATAATAAAAGCATTAAATGAAATTTCGGACAGTAATATTAAATATTCGGTCATGTTCCAGTGAATTTCATATGAATATTCAAAAATCAAACTCTTTGAATTCGATGGTTTTTTAAATGAATTCAATGACTTGAACGATTGAGCTATACAATTCAAAACCGTCTGTTTGCAAATTCTCATATGAAATTCCATTGAATGCTGGAATATGACCAATTATCATTTGAAACAGTCATTAAATTGAACGAATTTCTTTTTGCTGTCTTAGAATTCGAAGTTTTCAGTCGAATATAAATATTTCAAAATTTCTGTTGTCAAAAATTTTATTTCCATCAAAACTGAAGGTGAAAACTATGCCCAAATAATTTGTAATGTTTGAAACCTTTAAAAAAGTAGACTCATCTCTTTGACGTTTCTTTCACGACTCACAGTTCGAAACTTTTCACTTTCAATAAAAAGCAATCAGCATTTAATTTCCTACCACAACACCGTCGACATGCAATACCTGATTGCAATATGTTTTCCCCTCCCCAAGTATTAATCAATGAAACAGATAGATAAGAAAAATAACAAATAGTACCGATATTACACGTGGTACGGGGTCGGATAGGGAAGGTCTGACAAAGGTCTGATAATTGAAATGTGCAGTTGAGCACACGATTTCATAGGTTGTTGTACAAAAAATGAGAAGAATGAAAAAAAAACATCGAATGAATATAGAATGAAGACTAATGGCTCTACAGAAAGCTATTGCCCAGTAACGACGTGCCTCAAGGTTGCGCATGGAGCGACGAGCTCATGAATTGCAAATATAATAAGTAGAAAATAAATATTAAAAACCGAAAGATGAAATTAATTTTATGTCAAAAGTGAAAAAAAAACAAAGTTATTTTTGCAGAATTGCACTGATTCATAATAATATTTAAATATTACGGTCGGACATTTCGTTTCATGCGCTTTTATTGAATTATAAAATGGGGAAATTGATGAGTCTGCAAACAGTCCTGCCAGGAACAACGAACATTTTTTGCATTAACATCCGTATTTCATTTTAATTAAAAAGAAAAGAATAACTTTATAATTAGGTTAATATTTAAAATGTTTTTTTTTAATGTACGTAGTATTTTAAGCCAAATTTTCAATATTTAGAGACAATTTTAAAATTTTATTGAAATTGAAATGTTAATGAAAAATGTAAATTTATCAAAAATTATAATTTTTAGAAAAAACTTTTTTTTTTTAATTAGGGTTCTTTTAATTCAAATTTGAATTTTAACTCACATTACGTCAAATTCTGAAAAAGACCAAAGAGAGACAGAGCGACACCCATCACCTTTTTGTCGATTACAAACAGAGCTGTAAAGGTTGGATTACGATTACTTTTGATTACGATTACTAAAAAATCGTAATCAAAAATTTTAATTACGAATTTTGATTACGACTAGTTTAAAAAAATCAAAAACTAGTAATCTGACTACTTTGTTTTTATTTTTTGAAAATAATCAAAAAAGTAATCCGACTCCATTTTTTGTGATTATTTCTATTTTTCCTGATTATTTTTTGATTATCAAATGATCAAAAAATAATCTAACAAAAATAGATATAATCAAAAAAGTAGTTGGATTACTAGTTTTTGATTCATTTAAAGTAGTCGTGAGAATAATCAAAAAAAATGTACTAAGAATCAAATTACTTTTTGATTATTTCTAACCGTAATCACAATTTTTGATTACGATTCTTTAGTAATCGTAATCAAAAGTAATCGTACTCCAACCATTACAGCTCAAATTACAAAGCTGCTTTCGACAGTCCGATAAGGATCCGCCTATATGCCATCATGTCTGTATTCGATATACCTGTGAAATTTATAAGGCTTATAAGACATGGAAATGGCTGTAGAATCGAAACGAGGCGTCATACACGGTTATAAATTCAGGTTCATTTTTACAACCTTTATCTTTAACGATTTTTAATTAAACATTTTGGTTGATTTTTATTTACCTTGTATAGTTGAAAAATGTATGTATTTCAACTTTCAACTTTAAAATTGAATTTCTTTATTTTAATATATATTTTCTATACTTTACTAGTCCATAAATTTAAACTTTCAAGTTAAAAATCCATTTACATTTAAATGTTCAACATTTTGGTTTAAATTATTTACTTTCCAAGTTGAAAACTTAAAATTTTTAAACATCTTGGTTGATTTTTTGTTTACCTGGATGATGGTTGAAAAATTGTCTGCATTGCAAAATTTCTACTTTCAAGATGAATTTCTTAACTTTAATATATATACTTTATACTTTACTGGACCATACATTTAAACATTTAAGTTGAAAATCGATTTGGATTTAAATATTCAACCTTTTGGTTTAAATTATGAATATTTAAGTTGTAATTTATCTTTCACTATTAGTGCTATATAAACAAAGTATCGCAGGTTCGAATCTCGGCCAGTGTGATATAATGATGATAGATCATGTCTGTTCTTCAAATAAGTTATTGGTTGTGCAGGTACGTTGAGAGAATTCCCGAGGCAGCGGACAAACAAGGTGTGGTGATTAATGCAAATAAATATAAATGGTAAAATGTAAAATAAATATCAATCGAAAGAGACGAGAAAAATAAAATGCTTAATTATACCGTGCTACAAAAACTAAAAAAATGTTGCACACTTAAAAAAATCGATATGTAAGTACATAAAACTAGAGACCAATCCAAGGATATGTGCGTTCACCATTTTTCTGGATCAATTCGTTTGCGGTTTTAAACTGCATATAAAATGCAAGTGTGTTCCTTATTTTGAAATAATTTCAAAAAATATATTGTTTGTGTCACTTTCAAACACAATTGAATCAATCTTGTACCAGAAGCCCCCTTGATCGTGAATTCGAAAACCGCTTGACGATATCAATTCGCATCCGGGTTTTACTTGCATTTGAAGTGCAACTGTATATCACTTTTTAATATTTAGAAAAATTTATATACTTTTGCGTCACCTTTAAAAACTAAAGATGGTATCTTGTAGAAGAAACCTCACACATGATGAAGTCGAAAACCGTTTTTCGTTATCAATTCCTATACGGGTTTTACATGCATTTGAAGTGCAAGTGCATATCACTTTTAAATATTTACGTCACTTTTAAAAACCATGGATGGGATCTTGTAGCAGAAACCTCCCAGATAATAAATTCGAAAAACGATTCGCGGAATTACGTATACAGTAAATCCAATTGATGTTATATATTAAAATCTAATGTTATTCACAACGAGTTTTTTTATAATTTTTTAATACAAGTAAAACCCGTATACGAATTGATATCGCGAATCGGTTTTCGAATTCATCATCTTTAAGGTTTCTGCTACAAGATCTCATCCATGGTTTTTAAAAGTGACGCAAAATAAAAATAAAATTTTCTATATATTAAAAAGTGATATGCAATTCAAATGCAAGTAAAACCCGAATAGGAATTGATATCGAAATGCGATTTTCGAATTCATCATCTGTGAGGTTTCTGCTACAAGATCACATCCTTGATTTTTAAAAGTGACGCAAAAATATATAACAATTTTTCTAAATACTAAAAAGTGATATGCAGTTGCAATTCAAATGCAAGTAAAACCCGAATGCGAATTGATATCGCGAAGCGGTTTTGGAATTCACGATCAAGGGGGCTTCTGGTACAAGATTGATTCAATTGTGTTTGAAAGAGACACAAAAAATATATTTTTTGAAATTATTTCAAAATAAGGAACACACTTGCATTTTAAATGCAATTTAAAACCGTAAACGAATTGATCCAGAAAAACGGTGAACGCACATATCCTTGGATTGGTCTCTAATTGTACGTACATATCGATTTTTTTAAGTGTGCAAAGTACTGTCGCACGGTGTTATGTATACAAAAATTATATTATAAAAAATTATAATTAAAATAAAATGATATATATGAATTTATAAAATAAAATAGTATACAATAATAAAAATTTAATAACCTTGAGAAAGAGTTTTCAACTTCATAGTTGATATTTTTTACTAATGCAGTTGAAAAATAATCTACTTGGTTGAATATCACACACATACGGTTTAGTTTTGGACTCGCGAACAATTTTTCAACATAATAGTTTATAAATGTAACTCAAAAGTTTATTATGTTCAACATGCACCTATAATTTTTAAACTTTTTAGTTGAACATTTTTAAGTGAACTCTTATATATTTACTTAAAATCAACTTTAAAAGTTAAAAAATTCAACTCGTTTTGGTTAGGATAAATATGCAAACTTACAAAGTTGAAAAAATGAACCTACATTTTTGACCGTGTGGAAGGGTCAAACTTTGCAGTTTTTATCTCATATTAAATTTGATAATTTGGTACCAAAATCATATGGATCGACTCAGTAGATTTGGGGAAATCATATCTTTAACTTCAAATGGCTGTAGAATCTAAACAGAGCGTCGTTGAGGGGTCAAACTTTACACTTTTTATCCCATGTCAAATCTGATTATTTGATACAAAAGGCATAGACGTCAACTAAGTAGATTTTGAAAAAAAAAATGTTTAACTTCAAATGACTGTAGCATCTAACGGAGCGTCGTAGAAGGTTCAAACTTTGTACTTTTAAGTTATGGTTTCAATTTTGATGTTTGTATTAATTAGTTTCTATTCGTAGATTCAATATCTGAAACAAACACTGAATTATTTATTTTATTCAAACATAGTACTACAAGACACTACATGATTCTGTGCTAGTTTGTCTAAATTTGAAGACTAAACTAAATTTTCGGTTTTAACCAATCGCTTGTCGGTAATGGGTAATCTGAGTCGTATAAGTATCTGTTAATTAAGTTCGATTTAGATTTATTGAAAATTTTTAAAATTTAGGGCCTATGCGAATAAAGTCTAATATATAGTCTTTATATTTAGATATTTTGATTTTAGTTTTGCTAGTATTTCATATTAAGCTGTCATAAACAAATCATTTACCTGAGGCTCAATTTGTACTATGGTCTTTAATATTATTGATTTAAAATGCACAATGAGCTACTTATTTACGTTTAATTCACTAATGCATTTAATGACTTATTTAAATGTGCATCATGAAACATGTCTATAAATCAATACTGGTTCTACAAATGTCCACACTGAATTTGTCTACCTTGGAAAATGTAAAAAGGGTTTCATAACCTTCATTTGGGCACAAATTCATATAAATTTTAAATATTTAAATTGCTTTCGAAATTCGTTGGAAAGATGGTTGGGCATGTTTTGCTGTATCTACAAAAACAAAATAAACTTTGAACTCCCTAGACATTTCTCGCTCGGAAATCATTCATAAACGTCGGCTTTTGTCTGCCACAAAAAACCACCCTTCCTGGAGGACTTTGATGCGCGCTATTCAACAAATGGCTACGAATTAACCAATTAAATATTCATGGTTCTACACAAAACACTCGAGCAAATAATAGACATATTCGTCAATATACAAACAAATACGACTTATACAGAAAAAATTTTATATGATAATTTTTATGAATCGTATTCGTAAATATTTTGTACTATTTATGAATCATTCAATACACTTATGAATATTACATAATATTGTGAAAACGATACATTTAGTTTATGAATTATGTTTATAACACGGCACAACAATAACAAAATATCCACGAACTAATTATGATTTTCCGATGGGATCCAAGATTCTAATAAATACCTCATACTCAGTTTTTTCAGATTGCTTCAAGTTTTTGAGTTATTCTGTAAAACAAGTATATGACATGTCTTGTGTTTTTCTACATATTTTGATTTTAAACTTTTTACAGTTTATTTTCGATCTAATTTCTTTTCTATTTTATTGAAAATAACTTCAACTAATATTTTGAAATAAACTATATGAATTTCAGTTGAATCTGACCAAAGTTATGACCAGTCAATCGCACATATTAAAATATATAAATATAAACGTGTATCTATTGCATAACATCTATAATTATCATAATTAAATAACAACATATATTATGTGTTATTTTATTGTATTATTTAATTATGAAAGTATTAAAATTTACAAGGTGTACTTCATTTGATTCAAATGTAGGATCCTGAGGCAAACCCTTTGAAAGTAATACAATGCTGAATTCTTTCTATGAATGTTTGAAAAAAAAAAAACAAAGTAAGAGGAATAGTAGAATTATCGATCTTGTTTCGCGTATAACATATAATTTTATTGAATTATGAAAACTATATTTGTTATGCAATAAATAATAAGTATACCTTTCAATTTATATTTTTTTGCGTTTGACTGGTCATAACTTTGGTGTGATCAATCCGAATTTCATGTGGTTTATTTCAGAATATTATGTGAAGTATTCTCAATATAAAACAAAAGAAATTATATCGAGAACTCTAATCTGTAAAAAGCTTAAATGAAAAATATGTAAAAACGAGTTGGGAAAGTTAGGTCACATGGGTAAGTTCGGTAAAATGGGGCGGATTTTTATAGTCGGTCGGGCCCGACTATGGAATACCCTACACCTGTGTTGGGGATATTAATGTGGGATATTTAATTGCATACCTTAAACCCTCAGAATATTATTAACATATCAGAAATTTACGTTTTATATCCCCATAATTTTAAAAATTGATATAAAAGTATAAAAACTAATAAATTAGAAAAGTGTAATTGGGCGGACCACGTCTATATTTAAAATTTTGTAAGGCTAATATTTCATAGAATTGATTTTAATAATTAACGGATCAAATTTCCACTATGATAAACCGGGAAATAATGAAAAAAAATGTGGGCGGATCACGCCCATTTTTGAACCACATATTTTTAGGTGAATTATAACAATATTTTTTAAATTTTATAACTATATCTTGAATACTTTTCGAGTTATTAGTTCCTAAAGAGTTATATAAAAGTGACTTGTATGAGAGGTGGGCGTGTCTGTTGACCGATTTGGCTCATTTTCAAACTCAGTTCCTACTTTTGGCTAAAATATATTGAGACGAAATTTCATCGCATTCTGAGCAGTATTTCTCAAGTTATTCTGTATTCGAACAGCAAGACAGCAAGACGGACAGACAGACAGACAGACAGACAGACAGACAGACGGACATGGCTAAACGGACTCGGGTAGTGATGCTGATCAAGAATATATATACTTTTCCATACCGGACACGCCTCCTAAGGGGCGTTACAATATATGCACAAATTTAATATACCCTGTACCTCATAGGTAGGTAGGGTATAAAAACGATCCATATATTTCTATTACGTAATAACTCAAAAACTAGCCGCGGTTGCTCAGTGGTTAGTGCGTTGGACTGCGAGCCGAAAGGTCCCCGGTTCAAGCCTGGACTGGGGCTAACAACATCTTTTCATTCTAAAAAAAAACGAGAATAACCATATTTTTTTATTACGTAATAACTCAAAAACTAATCGCGATAGCTCAGTGGTTAGTACGTTGGACTGCGAGCCGAAAGGTCCCCGGTTCAAGCCTGGACTGGGGCTAACAACATCTTTTCATTCTAAAAAAAAACGAGAATAACCATATTTTTTTATTACGTAATAACTCAAAAACTAATCGCGATAGCTCAGTGGTTAGTACGTTGGACTGCGAGTCGAAAGGTCCACGGTTCAAGCCTGGACTGGGGCTTACAACATCTTTTCATAGAAACATTTTTCTATACCACGCTACCTCTGGACAGTAAAAAGCAAACCTACAAGAGTAAAACATTGCCTATGAAAAGCTCTCACCCACCGTTCGAATTCGGCAATAAACTGTAGGTCCCATCACTTTGAGTACAAATATAACACGCACAGCTCAAAATGGTGGGAGAGCTCGGTCTAAGTTCTTATATGACTGTAGTGCCAAACAATTATATTATAACTCAAAAACTTTAGGCAATCTGAAAACACTCAGAAATCCATCGGAAAATCTCACAGGGATCGTGGATAAATAAAAAAAATACCTCCATTTTTAATGTAGTGATAACTGAGTTTTTGAGATCGGGCTTGGAGGAACTTTTTGGTCTCTTTTAAGTTATCAGTTGACTGAGTTAACTAATTTCATATAATTTTTACTCTAAATTCATTTCACAGTTCATGACACCATTTTCTTTTTTAATTGAATTTAAAACATTTCTTCGGTGTACACCATATAATCAATGAATTCTCGATCAAGTTGCAATATTTATTATTTGAACATTGTTACTTTCAAAGTACCGGCTATGTATTAAGAACACCTTAAATACCACATTCTTAACTATAAAACTTTGTATATAGTAGTTAAGTTTTTTTATTGTATATTTACAATTGTGGGAGGCGTTCCCCGTCGAATTAATTGACATGAAGCTTCAAAGCGATTTTGTTTTTAATGCCCTTTTTTATATTCTTTACATAGGTCCTTTTTATAGCTTCCTTTTTGTGGCTATATTTGTCAGTTTTTGTTTTTTTTTTCCAGTTACTTTGGCATAGGTCCTTTGTGTTATTGACATGGGTTTAAATAGATTTAGCTATTGCTGTTTCTTTTTTGTTTTTAGTTCCTATAATTTCTATTTTATTATTTTATTGAGTTTTAGTGTGTTTATATATAATATATATATAATATAAGGTAGAAACTTAATGTTTGCATGTTCACAAGAAATTTTCCAAAGTTTTTCCCCTTATATTTCGTTGCTTCCATTTTTATTCATTTGTGGCGGGGCAGGGGAGTCTGCATAATTTATTTGTAACCTTGTTTGTTGGCTACTGCGATACACCTCAAGTAATGCGTCTCTTTTAGGTTAGGTCGACGCTACCTGGAAAATGTAACGGCAACGTGTGTGTGCAACACCCACACATAGTCGTTATTTTCTATTTCTCCATGGGCTGCCTGCCGCAGTTATATATTTTGAAAAACGCAATTCACGAAATATCGATCGAAAATAGTTTTTGTGGTTTTGTTTTGGGCTTTTATTTCTTGTTTTCTTTTCTCTTTTTAAGAAAACCACATAAAATACAAATTTAGCTGATTCAATTTTATGATGGCAACATGCGAAGTGGTTTTTGAATTTGGGCCAACAAAAATCACTAAATCAAGATACTAATAATTGTAGCAAAGACTGCAATTGCACGCGGTAATAAATGCTCTTTATATATAGTACCAAGAAGTTCATATATCGCATAAGATAATTGAATATGATAAGTTTTGTTAAATCTTTTACTATATATTTAATTTAAAGACATTTTTATTTAGTAATTCAAAACTGAATATTTTGTTTAGTTCTTTTAATTCTTTTAGTTCTTTTAGTTCTTTTAGGTCTTTTAGTTCTTTTAGTTCTTTTAGTTCTTTTAGTTCTTTTAGTTCTTTTAGTTCTTTTAGTTCTTTTAGTTCTTTTAGTTCTTTTAGTTCTTTTAGTTCTTTTAGTTCTTTTAGTTCTATTAGTTCTTTTAGTTCTTTTAGTTCTTTTAGTTCTTTTAGTTCTTTTATTTCTTTTTGTTCTTTTAGTTCTTTTAGTTCTTTTAGTTCTTTTAGTTCTTTTAGTTCCTTTAGTTCTTTTAGTTCTTTTAGTTCTTTTAGTTCTTTTAGATCTTTTAGTTCTTTTAGTTCTTTTAGTTATTTTAGTTCTTTTAGTTCTTTTAGTTCTTTTAGTTCTTTTAGTTCTTTTAGTTCTCTTAGTTCTCTTAGTTCCTTTAGTTCTTTTAGTGTTTTTTAATTTCTTTTAGTTTTTTAGTTCTTTAGTTCTTTAGTTCTTTTAGTTCGTTTAGTTCTTTTAGATCTTTTAGTTCTTTTAGTTCTTTTAGTTCTTTTAGTTCTTTTAGTTCTTTTAGTTCTTTTAGTTCTCTTAGTTCTCTTAGTTCCTTTAGTTCTTTTAGTGTTTTTTAATTTCTTTTAGTTTTTTAGTTCTTTAGTTCTTTAGTTCTTTTAGTTCGTTTAGTTCTTTTTAGATCTTTTAGTTCTTTTAGTTCTTTTAGTTCTTTTAGTTCTTTTAGTTCTTTTAGTTCTTTTAGTTCTTTTAGTTCTTTTAATTCTTTTAGATCTTTTAGTTCTTTTAGTTCCTTTAGTTCTTTTAGTTTTTTTAGTTCTTTTAGTTCTTTTAGTTCTTTTAGTTCTTTTATTTCTTTTAGTTCTTTTAGTTCTTTTAGTTCTTTTAGTTCTTTTAGTTCTTTTAGTTCATTTAGTTCTTTTAGTTCTTTTAGTTCTTTTAGTTCTTTTAGTTCTTTTAGTTCTTTTAGTTCTTTCAGTTCATTTAGTTCTTTTAGATCTTTTAGTTCTTTTAGTTTTTTTTATTTCTTTTAGTTCTTTTAGTTCTTTTAGTTCTTTTAGTTCTTTTAGTTCTTTTAGTTCTTTTAGTTCTTTTAGTTCTTTTAGTTCTTTTAGTTCTTTTAGTTCTTTTAGTTCTTTTAGTTCTTTTAGTTCTTTTAGTTCTTTTAGTTCTTTTAGTTCTTTTAGTTCGTTTAGTTCTTTTAGTTCTTTTAGTTCTTTTAGTTCTTTTAGTTCTTTTAGTTCTTTTAGTTCTTTTAGTTGTTTTAGTTCTTTTAGTTCTTTTATTTTTTTAGTTCTTTTGTTCTTTTAGTTCTTTTAGTTCTTTTAGTTATTTTAGTTCTTTTAGTTCTTTTAGTTCTTTTAGTTCTTTTAGTTCTTTTAGTTCTTTTAGTTCTTTTAGTTCTTTTAGTTCTTTTAGTTTTTTTTAGTTATTTTAGTTCTTTTAGTTCTTCTATTACCAAAGAAAATTTGTTTAAAAAGTTAAATTGGGCGTAACTTTCTCTTGTCATTTATTCGAATTTTAATTTATTTCTAAATCATTTTTTATTTATTTCTATAGAATTTTTAATGCTAAACGATTCGCTCAAGTGATGCCTAAGCGCCTCGGTCCAAATTGCGCCTTAATCTTGATAAATGACAGAAATGACCTGCAAAATGATGTATGACAGAAATAAATTGCGAATTATGTAGAAAATTATGGCGACAAATACATCCTACATGAGTTAAGTATCGAAAAAAAAAAGAAACACTTACAAGGTCTTTTATTCTTTTTACTTTGGATATAAAAAATTGGAAGACATTATGGGGTTGTGCTTGTGGTGATGGTTACCGCTGTGGGTTGCTGCAATGTGTCAGCAGATATTAATCAGACAATTCAGACAATTCAGACATAGTTCAGGCCAACATATGGCCAAATTGCATTGATGATTTGGCGTTTTTCTGGTTGTTTTTTTTATGTTTTAGAAGGTTTTTAGAAGTAGATGATATTTACTTTTTACTTTTTAAGATTGTTTTAATTTTTTAATATTTTCAAGAAATTTGACAACAGTTCTTGTTGAGTTTAGTAAAATGTCATGTCAATCTGATAAAAAAATATTAATCTCTTTTTGATTACTTTTTTATAAGAAATCACTTCACAGATTTTTAGAATATTATTTTGATTTCGTAAGATTTTTGTTTGCACTTTAAATGACAAAATATAATCATTTTATACACCCAGAAAAAATTCACTCAAATCCCATTAAAATTGGTCAATAGGACAATTATTGATTTAATAGTATACAAAAAATAATTATTTTCATATAAACTCAATGGCAATGTCATGGTATTTTCTAGTATTTAATGGTATTTTCCGATTGAAATAATAATTTGTCCTATTGACTATTTTTAATAGTAAAAAACTATTATTTATATAGTATTTTTTTCTAGGTGTATACACAGAAAAAATATATGGTTAAATATAGCAAGGATTGAACATAAACGAATAACGGATTCGATTTCGGATTTCTTCCATGTTTCGGTTTCGGTTACGGTTTTAAGTTTTTATAACGAAACGGTTTCGGTATATCGGTTCCAAGTTACGGTTTCGGTTTTAATTTCTGTTTTTGTAATAAAATTATTTTTTTGTACATATTGTCTTAAACAAAAAAACATACTACACTAATGCACTATAAATTTAGTGATGCGGACGAGACAATTCAAAAACAATTCAACGAGATTGACTTTTTTTGTTAATATATTTTGCTTTTTTGGTTGGATAATTTTTTAATGCAAAAAAAAAGATGTTATTTCAGTTTTTCTCCGGTCCAGTTCACACAACATTAAACAATTAAATACAAAACATAGTCAAGAATTTGTCAAAAATTAAATTAAATGAAAATATCACAGTCCGTCTCCTTTGGTTTTAATATTGAAACTCACAAAAATACTCTGTATACAACAGCATGACAAACACAGATACTACAAGTCTGTATACCAGTACAGCCTCCAGCTGGAAAAAAAACTCCTTGCTGTACCAAAAATTTCCGGCCAAAAAATCGATCACAAGCTTGGATGCTGTGTTCACATTTTGAACATATGCAAAACAAAATATACAAAAACACTAAAAGCAATAAAAAGCCAAATTTACGTACACTGTTAAAATGTTTATATATTAAATTCATCTGTTTTTGTTTTATAAATTAAGTGAGATCTATGTGCATTAACTCGAATTAAGAAAAACTTCAAGATTTTACAATTAACAAAAATATAAAAATATAAAATTCCAGTGCATCACAAACGACACTAGCGTAGTCACAGAAACTACACATCTATGTCGATTTTTTTCGAGTTGCGTGTTTTTTGTAATTGTATCTGATTCGACGGACGACTAAAGACACAAGCGTAGTAAATAAAAACCGGCATTGTCTATTTTGTGCTTGGAGTTGCCGTTTTAAAACCGGTATAAAATCGAAACCGTTTATATCGGTTTATTTATGATTTTCGTATAACGGTTTTGGTTATGGTTTCGGTTTTCGAAATCAATCGGTTTTAAACGGATATCGGTTTCGATTACGGTTTCAATCCTTGAAAGATAGCAACAAAAAAAATGTATCAATACAATTAATTTTTAATGGTTTCATCGCCGATATGAAATTTTATTGTATTGATTAAATATTTAATTATATTAATGAACAAATTAATAAAACAGGAATTAAAGTAAATTAAATGACATTTATTTGTAATTATACCCTACAGTGAAAGGGTATATTGAAAGGGTATATTCAGTTTGGTACGCCGTTTGTAATACCCAGAAGGAAGCATCTCCGGTATGAAAAAGTATATATATTCTTGATCAGCATGACCATGTCCATCTGTCCGTCTGTCCGTCTGTCTGTCTGTCTGTCTGTCTGTTGAAATATTGATTACAGAAAAACTAGAAGATCTAAATAAATTAATCTCCTAATATTGATTACTAATATATCTACGCTGTCTGTCAGTGAAAATGAGAATGATCAGTCCATTGTGACCTGTGAACCGACCACTTATGTTCAAATACCTCATATAAAACATACATCTAATGGTGAATTTTACTGTATACTTGCTTAGGTAAACTTTTTTGGTCAAATATATATTGATATATATTGGGTATCAAATGAATGGAAATTCTTCAGCGATTAGAATTTTTTAGTTTTTTTTCCGGATTCATATACCCTGGTGACCTATATATTACTTTGAATGGTAACCACACATATGTGTAGGCTTAGACCGACTATAATTTTGATAATCATAAATATCATAATAATACCTACTATAAAATGTCCCCACATTAAAATTTCCCATGTGATCTAACTTTCCCAACTGGTTTTTATATATTTTAATTTATTTTATTATTTTTTATATTCTTTATTTATATTTTTTATATCAAATTTCTTTATTTTATTTTACTCTGTTACCTCTATTAGAATTTATTCTGAAAATAACATGATATTTTTCGTTTGATTTTGGGTTTGATATGATTTAAATAATCGTAAATTCAGTTTTGATAAAATATTTTCGTATATGTGTTATTCCACGTCAAATCAACTGAAAATATTAAAAATTGGCAGCACCATCTCAGAAATTAATGAAATTTTGTATGGTTTTATGACTTAAACGTAAGTAAAACGCAAAATTTAACTTTTCTAACTGCAGTGGTATAATAACCTTTCATTGGAGTACATATATGTTAATATATGTAAGTTTTTCGATTTATCTAGGGTACCACTGGTCCGACAACACTCTAATTTATATATTTATTTTACTTTTGAATTCAAACAGAGGGGATAGTTTGAAGAAGAAAAAAAAATTCACTTCGGCTGGTAAAGTAAAGTTCAGCCTAAAGATCTATATTTAAGGTTGGTCACCTAACAAATATGGTCACTCCAAATTAATTTTTCTTTTTAAAAGTTATAAAATAATTTGAATTTGAATAGCTTTTATGGTTTAATATAATTATAAAAAAAAATAATTACAAAATTATATAATAAAAATTTCATAAGAAAATGTCTACTTTATAAAACATTTTAATTAATAACTTGGGAGTGAACCCGAACACCACTCTTAAATTTTTTCAGTTTTTTATCTACAGAATACTCTTTAATATATATTTTTTCTTAATTTTTAAAAATGGAAATTATTGAGATAATTCTTATTTTAATAATATTATGATTATTGTCTACCTATGGCCACTCTAATTTTTGAATATTTCCAGTTTTTCTCATTTTTATAACCTTTACATGGCAGTTTAAATGGTTTCAGTAAGTCAACTATTTCCTAAGTGACAGTAAGTTAATCTAGCGCAACTTTGTGTATTTTTTGTGAGTTTTTCATAATTCAAGGACTCATATCTCTGAAACAACTGCAGTTAGGAAACTGAAATTTTGCGTTTTTCTTAATATTAAGTCATAAAACCATACAAAAAAATGTCATTAATTTCTGACATTATGCTGCCAATCCTCTGGTTGATCTGACGTGGAATCACCCGTATAATGATTTTCAGAATAAATAAAATTACTCTTCTATAATAAATTTTTAATTAAACTTATAAAAATATATAGCCAATTTCTGTATTTCGGAACAAACGACAAAATAAAAAATTTACTACAAAAATTAGACTTTTCAAACATTGATATTTGTTTCGTAGTCATTCTTTTCTATACCGCGCTACCTCTCGGCAGTAAATGGCAAACCTACGAGAGTAAAACATTGTCACCGCCGTTCGGATTCGGCAATAAACTGTAGGTCCCACCACTTTGAGTACAAATAGAACACGCACAGCTCAAATGGTGAGAGAGCTCGGCCGAAGTCCTATACAGGACTGTAGCGCCAAACTATTATTATATTATTATTCTTTTCGAAATTAACGAAGACGAACATAATTTCAAATTTAAATATTGTCAAACTACAAAAAATATAATACTTTTTTTTAATATTCGATTCGATTTTGGGCACAATCTCGTAGCGATATTGTTCGACAGAATGCAACGATACGCATTCTGTCGGAGTTTTATCGATACGTAAATTTTGCGAAATCTTAACGATATCGAAGAAAAAGTTTCAAAGTTCTAGATTATATCGAAAAATATTGAGTTATCTATGTGATAAATGTTTAAATATCGTATATTTTCAAATAATTACGAGATGTACGAGAAATTTAAAACTTTAAAAATTATTTTTTTAAATTAAAAATTTGTGTGGTAAAGAATTCTTTGCAGAAGTATATAATTTTTTAGTAAAGTATTGGCTCGGTCAGGTAGAGTCTTTTGGTATATAATTTTTTAGTAAAGTATTGGCTCGGTCAGGTAGAGTCTTGGCGAAGAATTGTCCTTGGAAAAAATTGTATCTTTGAATAATTCTTTCACGGACATTTCAATTGGCTGATGAAGAATTGGGGTCTCATTTTTCGGTAGAAGATTTGAACATTTAAATAATTAAATAAGTATTAAACATTTAACTTAATAAATAAAAATTAAATATGTATTTAAAACCTACGCACAGAATAGAGATTTGTTGCGCCAACCAACTCTATGACCAACCAACTTTGGTTCTCTTAACCGCTAACTCAGTTCATATGGTCAAAACTACAAGTGTTCTAGTTGTGGACTACAACTATTTCAAACAGTTTTAGAACCATTTGGAGTGTGTATGGGCTAATATTTCAAGCGCCAATCGAATATAGCAGTTCCACCAACAAATTTGTAGTACATTCTTTTTAAACATATGAAGGTGGTGGTTTCAACTAACGTATTCGTACTTCCAACCTCATGCCAAAAGAGGATTTTTCCGTGTGTAGGGATTATTCTAAAATGTTTCGTGAAACCATTTCCCGGTGAAGAAAATGATTATATTGGCAACATCTTTTCAGGTAAAATTAACGAAAATGACTAAAGACCCTCCCTTTAAATAATTGTTTTGAGCATTATTAATGTGTGGACAATATTAACCAAAAAAATTAAATCTGACCATCGTCATACTATATATACCGTGCACTAATTAATAAAACACCTTCCAGGGTACAGAAAACACAGAATAACGACGGCAGGTCAGAGGACAATAGCATTTGCTGTGATGTAAGTGGACGAAAAATGCAAAAAAAAAAATGAAATTTCGTGCAAAAGTTATGAAGTAGCTGTGGCTCAGATAATAAATCATCTGAGGAAACAATAAAATAAAGAATAATGCACAGTAGCTGCGAAAACGCGAATGTGTTCGAAGAACTGTGGGAAAAGCGGCAGAACTTCACTCCAATTGGATATAAAACTGACAGCTGCGATGAGCATGGAAGGAAGACTAAAAAGAAGAAGCAAAGGAAAAGTTAGCGCACGGAGAAGGGGCAGAAGAGGCAGGGTATTGGAACCAAAAGGTATTGAAATCAAACTGCGCAGGCGTCTGCCAAATATGTCCTGCACGACTCTAACCATGCGATGCGCCATGGAAATGCCTACAGTTTTCCCAGGTTTTGAGTGGGTGGTGGGTTGGTTGGATGAATGTTATGTTGGTTGGAACGAACGAACCGCGGCACGCACTGGTACACAGAAATTCCACTATGTGCTGTGTGCGGTGCGCGCTGAATAACGGTATACACAGGCATGTGTAGCCGAGGCACGACGAGGCTCGGCGAACGACTGCCAGACAGAAGTTACCTTTGCTCTGGCCTGGACGACGACGCACGGAAGTCGTCTGGTATTTTCAACAATTTTATTGTGTGTGAATTGTGCAGGCTTTGGTTGAACAGAAACAACAAAAGTTTTACAAATCTCAAATAAAACACAAAAAAAAATTCTAAAATTTATTAAAAGAAAACCAAAACAATTTTCGTAATAAATTTAAAGAAAGACAAATAAAAAAGTAATACACGCCTATTTGTGACAAGAAAAAAAGTGGTATAAAATAATAAAATATTATTGAAACACTTTTAATAATATAAAAAAAAAATATTACTTAAAAAAATTAAAAAAATTCTAAACGAGAGCATATAAAATTGCAAATTTTTAAATTTTATCTAAAAGAAACGCCAACTTTTGCCAGCACCTCTAGTCTAAAGTTCGACAGTGGCGTCCAACGAGGGTAACAGCAGCGCCGCAGGCAGTGGCAGTGGCGGTGAATCGGCCGCCCTGTTCTCCAAACTACGCAGCTTCTCCATCGGCAGCGGTCCGAATTCGCCACAGCGTGTTGTCTCCAATTTGCGTGGATTCCTAACGCATCGGCTGAGCAACATCGCACCCAGCGATACAGGTGAGTTTTTCGTTTTGATCCGGTGAAAAATTTGTCTGTATTTCTTTCGCATGGATACTAAAATTAAACACATTCGTATCTATAGTTTGAGTTCCGTTACGAAATGTATACCTACATTTCTGGCTGCCACCTGGATGCTTAACTGAACTGAACCACCTTCAGATCGCCCACCCCCTCCCTACCGTTTTTCGTATAGATACTAATAACTGTTATTATGTAAGCCAAGTATTTTGCTATCAATTCAAAAACGATTTTGCTTGCAACATTTAACAATTGAAGTGTATAATTTTTTTTTATAATTAGCAAATCATTTTATGAAATTAATAAAAAAAATTAAAATTGTCAGTAGCTCTATCAAAACTAATTTTTATCCCCGAATCGGTTACTTTGAAATTCTAAATTTGTAGGAAAAATATCTTTATTTCGAAACAAATATTTTTTATTGATAATTACTATACACAAGAAAACAATCTACCAACAGCCAGTATTCCTAATATTGTTGAATTCATTCATTGAATTAAAATCGTAAATAAATGTTTTTCATTTTCAATATTTTTTTAACACCAAATTTCATACTAAAATTTCTCTCATTTACACATTTTTGTATTTATAATTCTTATAAGTTATATAGTATTTAATTTCTAATTATGGCTTCATTTCATCATATTAATGAACACGAGTACATCCTATTGATGAATTTTGTTCATCAAAACATATTTATTTTAATATCATAAATCTTATCAGAATTATAAATACTTAAATTAATGTGTAAATGGAGACAAATTTTAGTTTGAAATTTGGCGTTATACAAAATATTGAAAATGAAAAACATGGAAAAATACGATTTTAGTTCAATGAATGAAATCATCAATATGATGAATACTGTTTTTTTTTGTGTGTGTAATCAACAAAATGAGAAATAATTTTTGCCATGGACATCTCATACATCAATTCTATATAATTCAGCGTCGCTGATTTTGACTGCATACTCAGTTTCCTCTATTACGTAACGTTTTTATGCATTTTTCAGACACTATGACGATTTAAAAAAAAATACAGACCTTTAACCAATTAGTTTTTCAAAAATCTGTGAACAAAGTTTACCTTTAAATTGTCAAAACTAATTACAATATACCGACAAATACTATTATTTCGATAGGTTTTTAAGATATTTTAATCTAAACTAAAAATAAAGATTTTTTTAAACTATTTTTGAATGATTTTTTAGAATTTTGGTTCTAATGATAAATAAGAAAATCGTTTATGGTTATGCAGAGCATAGTTCAAACTAACGATCCGAATTACTAACTTTTATTCATCGGTTTTAATTTTTAAAATATGCCCTATCAACAAAGTTTCCATCAAAACCTGTAAAAGCAAAGAAGGCATATAAATTATAGAAAAATAGCAGTGCTTACCCGATTTTTTCTTAAATATAAGGAAACAATTGAGACACTAAACATACTTAGTAGCTCAGTGGTTAGTGCGTTGGACTGCGAGCCGAAAGGTCCCCGGTTCAAGCCTGGACTGGGGCTAACAACATCTTTTCATAGAAACATTTTTCTATACCGCGCTACCTCTCGTCAGTAAATGCCAAACCTACGAGAATAAAACCACTGCCTATGAAAACTCTCACCCGCCGTTCGGATTCGGCAATAAAAACTGTAGGTCCCACCACTTTGAGTACAAATATATAACACGCACAGCTCAAAATGGTGAGAGAGCTCGGTCGAAGTTCTATACAGGACTGTAGCGCCAAATATTGTTATTATACTTAAAATATTAAATAATGTTATTTTTATATTCAAGGCATAAGTATTTTTTATTGAAAATTGGTTAAATAAAAGAGTACCCAAATTATGTTCACAGGGCATATTTAAAAAATTTATTTATTTAACTAGAATAGAGTTAGTACTGTTGATAGTTAGTTTTGACTATGCTCTAGATAACCATAAATATTATAAATCCTAAATGATAAAAAAATAAAAAAAAAATCTCTATAAAAAATCAAAATTTTCCGAGTTTAGATCCAATTATATTAAAAATATATTAGAATATTAGCATTTATTAGTATATTAAAATTAGTCTTGACAATTAAAAGAAAAATTGCATTTAAGTTTTTTGTATAATTATTTTTCCGTAATACTATATTTTTGTTATTCTAAGTTGTGGCTGAGAAGAGCTTTAAAAAACGATTACCATTTTCTCAAAAACGTTACGCAATAGGAAAAACTGAGTATCAGCACCAGCTAATTACATAGAATTGATATATGGTATGTCCATGGTAAAAATCATGTTGGGTAGTATTATTTCTCGTGATAAGACAATAATTTCATAACCGGAAATATTCTGAATTTCACATTCGATCTAAACTCAAATTTTCAAAAGAAACTTGTCTTACTGAATTCAAACAATTGAATTCAATTAAAACACATTCATTTCGTATTGAATAATCGGAATCTGGATACGCAGAACATTAAATGTACATTTTTATACGATTTCGTTTGGAAGTTGGTATATGCAGGAATATGTAGAAAATTAATTTTCTGTGAATACTCTCTAATGCTGAATGGTAGTAGTGCATTTAATCTCAATCTCCATAACAATCTTCCGACGGTAGTGTTGCTTTTATTCTAGGAACAGACAGAAATTGAACATGTAAAAATTTTAAAATTATGTTTGTTTATCAATAGGTACCATAAAGAGTTCTTTAAATTAAATAAATATATATCCAAAAATGTCTAAAGAAATTCTTTATTGAAAAAAAAAACTTTTTATAAAAAAAAATATACATTTCTTAAAATCTCAACCCATTATGTCATTTCTTTCGAAATCTTTACGAGATCAATGCGAGAAAAATGAGAAATCACGAAATCGGACTGTTTCTCGTACCGATATCGAGCGTCAAATTGGACCTACAAGGTACGTAGATATCGATGCGTTTTGTCGGAGTTTTCTCGGTACGTGAAATTCTCTGAAATCGGAACTGTATCGATGAAAAAATGATCAAAGTTCGATATTGCTTCGAAAAATATTACGATATCGTTGCGATAAATGTTTATATATTGTGTCTTATCAATGAATTTAAATGTACGAGAAATTATAAAAATTAGTATCGATAAAGCAACGAGATCGAACTTTTTTCTCGAAGTTATTCAATAAAAATTCGAGGTAGCGAAGGTCTCCGAGGGAAGTTATTACAAAATTTCTTAATTTTCAATATATTTAATTTGACCAAACTAAAAAAACCTTTGTGCAATTTCAATAGCATACACAAATTTTAAAAAATTTCTGCATTTTAAAGTATTATATTCAATTTCTTCAACTTCAAAAAACAATTTCTTCAATAACTCAAATTTCAATATCACGGCTTTGGTACACGCTGTAAAAAAAAGGGCTCTTCCAAACATAATTTTGCAGGCATTACATATATCTTTGGAGCTTTATGCAAACAAAAGTATTATTTCATTGCCAAACATTATTATAATAACAGCCAAACATATTTTTGTTTTCTTTCAAACATATTTATGTTCAGAATGATTAATTTTCGACGTTCTTGCAAACATATATATGTTTGAATGTGAAAAACATTTTATTTACATGTAAACATATTTATGTTTACATTTAATTTTAATATAAAAATAGTAAATTTAGTGCTAATAGATTCTTTACACAATATTCGTTTTTTCCCTATTTTTAAATTATATATTTTTTTATATATTTTATAATTATAAACTTAAACTTTTATTTTATTTTTATTACACATATTTCATTTATACCTAATAATTTTATTTCCATCTATTGTTCCTATTTTGAGTTCTGTACTTTACGGATGAATTGGAAATTTCACAACAGCCACTATCTGGTATTAACAGTAATTGGCGGTACTTAAACAAATTCTTCCACCAAAAAGAACTTTTGAACTATATGAAAAGTATTAATGTGAGATTTTCTGCGTGCTAAAAGTAGGCTGCGCTGCTTTTAATTGTGATATCGTAATGCCAAACATACAAATAATCAAAATAATGCTATTATTTTTAAATTCGTTGTAACCCAGTAACAATCACGAATAACATAATAAATATAATTCAAAGAACCTTTTATTGAGGTTGGGTGTAATAAATAGCGGAAATATCAAACATACATATATTAATACCTGATGAAAAATATATATATTTCTACAGAAACATTAATATAGTAAATTCATGTAAATCCGCGATTAAAGCAATTAATGTTTAAATATCGTATAATAATATTTCAATCTGAACAAAATAATACTACAATTCAATTATAATGTAATTAGATATTACTCCCAATATGTATGTGGTGATTTCGAATTACGTTATAATTACATTCAAGCATATTCAAACAAATCTTTTCTATCCGTGTAGGGATGCCTTATTGTATTCTGTTCAGGGACGGATGCAAAGTAATGCTAAACTTAACGAGAATATCTCAAAATATCATTCAATTTTTTCAATCCTTTTTAATATTTCAGCATTTCATAAAATATCTTCCATCTCAGAAAATTTCATCATTTCATTCATCCATATCAAAAACTTTCATAAAATTTTTTCATATCTAAAATTTTTCCATTTCCAAAGTTTTTTCCAGTCATTTCACATCATTAAAATTCAAAGTTCCAATAAATTTGTGCAATATCTCAAAATATCTGCAATATTCTAATTTTGATAATATTTTTTCAATATATCAAAACTTCATAAAATTTTGTAATAACATAAATTTTATAAATTCCATTATTTTCATAAGTTTCATAAATTTCGTATTTTCCAAAAGTTTCTTATATATTTAAAAAAAATTTTATATTTCTGAAAATCTCAAAATTTATTATTATTTTTTTATATTTAAAAATTACCTAAAATATTATAAATATTCAAATATATTTTAAATATTTAAAAATTCCTCAATTTTATTTTAAATATTTAAAAATTCCTCAATTTTATAGAAAATTCATAAAATTTCTCAATATCATTTAATATTGTATTTGTAATTTCATTAGTATGTAAAATAAAACGAAAAAATTACATAAAAAAAAAGTAAAAAACGTCCATTTCATTTTTTCTATTACATTGCGTATTATGTAAGATCACATTATGCAACTCTTAAATGCCTTCTTTTTTTCTATCAATTAAAATAACTTGACACATAAAATACCGCTTTTTCACTAAACACTTTGTACACTCTATAACGTTCAAGTCTCAAAATGAAAGTTTCCACACTTCAACTAAGGCTTGAAATGAATTCAGTTCAACTGAATAATATATTATTGGTTCCAATATCAATATAAAAAACCTACACACAACACAATGCTTTTATGAAGTGTATATTGCTATTTAAAAAAAATGATATAAATAAAGGTATAATAAAAGAAACTTTGAATGTTTTGTCAAATGTTCATCATTTTTTGAATACCGCAATAAATGGAAATGATTTGTTAATGATAGCATTAAAATAAACGATTAAATTATAAATTGATTTATATTAATTTAAAGTATCATTTACAACGATTTTAATTTCCGTATTTTATATTAATATATACGAATAAAAGGCCGTTTTTTAATAATACCGAATAGAGTATATATTCACCTTTTTTCTGTATATTACGGGAATTAAGTAAATGCCGAAATGCAAGTTATTCCTAAGTCTAATATAACTGAGATTTTTGTATTTTTATAAAATACACTTCAACAGTTTTTTTTTCGAAAAAAGATGTTCTTTATTTCAAAATAAATTATATAGTTTTAATTGTAAAAATATAATAATATCTAGAAATGTATGTAGGGTCTTTTATGAATACCAAGTTTATGCTGATTTTTATATTAAAGTTTTCCAACGTCTGATATTTATATAATTCAAATTTAATATTTCGTAAATATACGAAATATCAGTCAACATCAGTTAGATATATAACAAATAATTTATAAAAAGTTTCCATAACATTTTCTTCCATATTTTTGTGATGTTCTTAATAAAAGCTTAAAAACTTCCTTCATTTTAGAGCAATTTTATGTACAAAATACGAACAATACGAACTTGAACTTTTTATCGGTTAACAAAACAAAAAACTCTTTAATTGGTTTCACATTTATTGTAACTAAACGTTAGTGTATCGTTGTGTCAATACACTAACGTTTAGTTACAATAACCTCAAAGAATTCTGAAATTCCTTCAAGCAATTCATTCAACTCTCTTCGTACATAGTTCAGAATCAATCACAATTTTCTTTACAACTTAATTAGTTGTCACCCAAAATGCCATGGAATTTGACAGTTTATAACGGTTTCACTTGTTCACAAATTACGTTATTAAATTTCAAATCAAATTACGTTGCGTGGTTCTGATGTTTAATGAGTTAATTACGTCAGAAGATATTGTTGAAGACAGACGTTGTTCAAAAGAGGCGCAACGGAAAATTCTAAGGTTTTATTAATCAATTTATCAGCAGACAACCAGTCAGTTAGTGTCAACCGTAACGGTTTGGTTTAATAGAAAATGTTATGTCATTTCTAAAGAAATACCAAGAAAAAGTAATGAATGAATGTTATAATGTTTAATTGATATATTTATGTGTTGTATGGCTTAAATCAGAAAACGTGCCGTAAAAAAAGTGAAAACTTGGAATGGTGAATGAATTGTTTAGATAAGATAGACTATTTTTTATTTCTAATTGTTTTTAGTAGGGTTTTGAATTATAGAAGGTTATGTATAATTAAGATTTTGTTATAGAATAGATACCAATGAACATTTTTAAATTAGGAGAAGGTTATAAGGTAAATGGGGTAGAAATCTATTTACACGAGAAAAGATTTCATGGAATATTTTGAGCATATTTCCGGTAAATACACAGGTAATGAAATATTTGTGGGAAGCACACAATTTTTGGCAGAGTCGAGGTAGTTTAGAAACCGTTTTCGATATATTTCAAACAGAGTAGGACGGCGTTTGTAACACAAGCTATCTGTTTTCTGTGAATATGCAAAATATGCCGTAAATATGCCATTAAAAATCAAGCAAATTTGACAACCTGCTATACACTTCCGAAAAAATTCCATTTATCTGTGTGTTTGCCGCAAATATGCTCGAAATCGTCATGAAATAAGCCAGAAATTTTGTCTGGGGACCTTAGACACAATGTACAACATAAGGCAGACAGCATAGCAGCATTTAAGCTGCAAATCATCAAATTTTCGGCAGACAAAGGCGGAGTTGTCGGCCCTAGAACAAAACGACAGACGGCAGCATAACTAAATATTCTGTCGAAAACCAGCTACAAGGCAGCTTAATTCAAATAGAATTCCGAAAACATTCCATAAATCTGCCGTGGCACGTACAAGTTTTTAAATATACCGATTACCTGCGTGAAACCAGCTGTTGGAAGGCTGATGTGTTTGTTGAAAACAAACTACATGCTGTGTCCTTTGTAAATTTTGCCAGATAACTGCGCTTTTGCCTGAAATATGTCGATATTCTGCCAGTAACCTGCCGAATATTTTGTCTCGGAGAGGTTATAAAATGTAGTGGTATTTAACATGCGGATTTCAGGCATATTTTGGAGACGAACCGAAAGTAGGCAGCTTCTGATTGAACTGAGCCCTTTATCTGCATAAAATTGTTCAACAAAAAGTTTTTAAACTGCCTTGAACTTGCCAAAAATTCTCTCTAACCCGAGACAAAATTTGTGTAATTTTACAGAAATATTTCCAGGCAAACATACACAGATAAATGGAATAATTTGGATAGTGTATAGCAGATTGTAAAATTTTGTGAAATTTTATTAACAGATCATGGTTTATTTTGGGAATGAGCAGAAAATAGGTAGCTGTTAATACAAACTCCGCCACTGCTTAAAATCTTTCGGAAATAATTGTTTCTGAACTGCGCTGACCCTGCCAAAAATTTTGTTTGGGGAATTTAAGCATGACTCTGTCTTGTACTTGCCAAAATCAGACATAATATTCGTGGACAAGCCTTCTTTAGCTCCATACAAGTGGTAGCAAAGAAGGATCTGAGAAAAATACGTAATTAGCAACAAACACTGTAACATTCGGAATGGACAAGAACTACAAAGAACGGTCTTATATATTTCAATGAAAAATGATAAATTTTGGTTTCGCATGGACCTAGTTGATATATGTGAGGCTTACGCCGCATAGTTAACGCTTGGACACGGGATATAAGTGCCAAATTTCAACGATATCAAAAATAGTAAATCTCAAAACTTTCCGATTTAACGTGTTATGATCGATATCAGGAAAATGTCAATGGATGAAAACAAAAATGAATATATTGATGTTCAACTTCATACCATGGAAGAACTGTATTTTTTACTCTACTCTGCGCTAAAGTTGCACAACCTGAAAATATTCTCAAAACGAAATAATGTATCTCAAATGTAACCTCATCCTCCCCCCCACCCCCACACTCCACTCGACACCGGAATAAGGTTTCTTGTTTTAGCTATATTATAACAAAGGCAATAAATATAAATTTCACTTGCATCCCAAAGGCAACAACCATCAACCTTCTTAGAATTCCCCTCCTCGTTCGCCAGTATTTCATACTTGCTGAATGTTTTCATAGCGGTTTTATGTCAAAACAAAGGGGGATAAACTGAGTGATACCCGAACTCACACCAGTCACACCAGATGCCATACAACCCACGACCCATCATTTGTCGTGATGTCGGCTGATAACTAACTGTAACGGTATCGTACGGGAAAATGGTGCTAAGACCAGGGATGATCGTTGTTATCGAAGGACGACAAACGAGAAATGTATTTTTCTTGTTCAAGTTTTTTTTTTTTATATTATTATAATGTTTTTGTCATTTGCTGGTGTTTATTAGCAAGTGCTGTGTGGCACATATAAAAAATGTTGAAATTTTGTTATCTTCAGTGATAGTACTTAAAAAAAAAAAATGTTGGATGTACTTGTAAATTGGCTTGTTTGTGAAAATTTAAAAATCAAATTGAGTTTTTTTTTTTTTTGGGCAACCAAAAAGGTTTTTCGTGTTTTGCATTTATAATTGTTTCAATTTAAAATACACAAAAGAAAACAGTTTTATTTATAAAATTAAAGTAATATTGACAAAATTATGGAATAATATATAAATAGGGTTTTTTAGTAAATTAATGTGGCAGAAAATAAAAAGACTGAGAAAAAAGAAATTTTAACTGATTTGAAGCAGCGGTTTTTAACATTTTTACATAGAAAATAATACTGAATTAAATTCATATGTAATTACTGCATTCAAATACAAGTTTTACTACATTTTGTAATTTTATATACATTTTAACTTTTAAATAAATAATACGAAAAAATTAAATACACATGTCTTCTTTTTTATGAATTTTATAAAGGGGATTTCAATAAGAGCGCTACAAAAGTTTTTTTCACGGGGTTTTCAACAGGGACGCTACAAAAGTAGAGCGACAGGGACAACAAACGACGCCATATTATTTACCGCTCTTTCGACATTTCTCTTCAATAAGGTTTGCCATTTTATGATGGAAAAATATACGAGCCAACAATGAGGTCGAAATTATTAAAATTTACTACCGAAATTCGAATTCGTATATCTTTCCATCATGAAATGGCAAACCTTACCTGAAGAGAAATGTCAAAAGAGCGGCAAGAAATATTGCGTCGTTTGCTGTCCCTGTCGCTCTACTTTTGTAGCGTCCCTGTTAAAAAACCCTTTATAAATACAGAATGTAGTTTATTTTTACATTTTTCTTGATATTAAAAAATACAGAATTTAGTAAAAAAAAAACAAAGACTGCCGCTTAAATAAAGAATACAGAAATTTATGTTTAGCACATGTCCTCTTTTTTATGATTTTTTTATAAATAAAGAATATAGTTAATTTTTACATTTTTCTTGTAGTTAAATAAAATATCATTTAGTTATAAAAAAACAAAAACAGCTGCTATTATTTTTACTACCTTTTGTATTAAACTTCTAGAAAATTGTAAAAATTAACTACATTATGTATTTATATAAAAGTCTTAAATACTACAAATGCATTTATTTTTTCTGTATTTTTTATTTAAATGTAAAAAATATATTTATAAAAAGTTTAACTTTAT
Organism: Dryomyza anilis; assembly: GCA_951804985.1. Classification (NCBI taxonomy): domain Eukaryota; kingdom Metazoa; phylum Arthropoda; class Insecta; order Diptera; family Dryomyzidae; genus Dryomyza; species Dryomyza anilis. The sequence continues at coordinate 69,921,478 of OX638132.1, forward strand.
TTAATTTATTTAACTGGTTTTATATTTAAAACACCGTAGAACACAATTCAACATTTCGCTGTATTTTGCATTTTCTGGTGTTCCAGAAGGGACATTCGTACGCTTAAAAGTTTAATATCTCGAAGGAAAATTAATGAATTTACCTGATTTGATTAGTATTTAAATAGGACTAAATATCTGCAAAAAATTATAGAATTCTGTACGGTAGATCAAATGATATAAATTAAATAGTGGGCTTTCCGGACGGAATTTGAAATATTTTAATATATAGTTGAAATCATGTGCTTTCTTTGTATATTTACACTTTGTTTCTAAAGTTTATGGTTTTTTCATAATAAATCACAGAAACGGGACGGGACAAAAAATTTCGTATTGAAATTATCAGTACGATTTTTATTCAAAAAAATACTTTTTCGTACAATATATTTTTTTGAATTAAATTCGACATTTTTACTGCATTTCAAAGACGCAAGTATCATCAATTTTTAATTTAATAAATTTGAGTTGCATTTCAAATGGAAATAAAACCTTTGAATGATTTCCCTTGTTTTTCGAATGACTACTGTCTTGTACTAACAGCTTCAAAAAGAAATATATGAATGCTTTGCTCAATCGTTTTACAAATGAGTTCAAAACAAAATAGATTCAAAACATTACTGCAGTACACTCACAACACATTTGTCTAGTAAAACAAAAGTGCTTGAACTGCACTACTCGCTGTAGTAAGCACACCGTGTGCAGCGAATATTCAACGGAGTAAACGAGTGCAGCGAGTATACGATTAAAACGAGTACTGCGAGCATGAAAAGGTAGTTTTAATGTTTAGGATGTGTGCAAATTCGACTAAATCGCTGACTAAACTAAATTGAACGACTTTTCATTCGATCTCCATTCGGTAACCGATAATTATTAAAGACCATAACCAATCGATTAACATATGTCTGTTTGCTGTACTCCAATATAGTTTTAATTTAGTCTGCTCGAATATTTGCTAAATTCCAAAATTTTCAAAATTGTTCGAACTTTTTGGCAAATGGTGATTTAGACCATATCTTCGTATTTCAATAGTCCAAAAAAATATTTAGAAAAAATTCGACATTTTTATTGCATTTTAATGACGCAAGTATCATAAATTTTTAATTTAATAAATTTGAGTAGCATTTCAAATGGAAATAAAACCTTTAAATGATTTGATATTGGAAAATAGTTTTCATATCCATACTCAGAGATATCTCATTTTGAATGTAAATATTAACCGTAAACAAATCGATCAAGAAAAAATACTGGGTTCACAAAACATTTTGTAATTATCCGTAGTTCCACGTACAGATCGATTTATTTTTTCATGTAAAATACTGCCAGACTATGTAATTAAAGGTAATATACTAAAATACACTTCAGAACAAAATTCAACACTAGAAATCAATGTGAATTCTACACAGAAATGGACTGGCTGAATTATATTGAAATGTGTTAAGTATCGAATAGAGGAATTCTGAAAAACATAATTATTATAGTTCGTTTTTAGAATTTAAAATGTTAAAATTTTTTAAAAACATGCCGAACCGTTCTAAACTTTCCAATAATGTGAATTTTAGCATGAGCTAATAAAAGTGTTATACAGAAAAATCTCGAGCAATTTAATATGTGGCAAATTGTAAAAAATCTATAGTTTGTTGAAAATTTACTCCTTTCTACTATACAACAACCCTCAGATAAATTTCTCAAAATATCTACCATCTACCATATAAAATATAAAAAGTAAATTAACTGCACCCCAGGGGATCTTCATGTGAGCGCATTCGCTGTATAAATTATGATACTTAAAACACATGTGTAAAAGAATACACGATAAAGTTACACACGCGTAAATAATGTTTGCGCCAGTGTTACGTAAAGCATATGTGTAAAAAATACGAAATATGAAAATTTATTGGAAAACCAATTGCACGCCTTTGCCGTAGAAATAGTGTCATCGTAAATATAATAAAAATCGTAGCATACTTGTAGACGCTGTAACGCCTTCTTAATGCGTTCGCCATTTAAGCGAACGCAATTTTTGTAGCCTACATTAAGGCGTGCATACTTTTTTACGAGACTTGTGTAAACTTTTACGTGGGTGTTCAATGTACGCTCAAAAGCATAACTAAAATCACACATCGAACGCTGGAGGCTATAAACAAAGGGCCTGGTTACAAAAAAGAAATCATTAAAAGAACAAAGCACAAATGTCAAAATGTTGGTCTCCAAGGAATTGCTAAGTATTTGGGGTTTACTGCAGGCAATTTTCACTTAACTGGTAGAAAAGAAATATATACATATTTCGGAAGGCAGCTAAATTTTGTATATACATTTTTTGACAGTTTTATTTTAAAATATTAAATTTCCCTATAGTACGTGCAGATTTAATGGGATGATAGCAATAAGAAAAAAAAAAAATAATGTAATGGATAGAAATCAATATGAGATTAATGCAGGGTATAGCTTCGATATGTATCGTATTACAGGTATTATGCAGGTAGGGGGAGTAAATTTTGAATTGAATTTATAATGAATTTAATAGAAACCTTGAATATATTTTGTTGTTGTCGAACGAAAAGTCATCACGAAATCGGACTGTTTCTCGTACCGAAATCGAGTGTCAAAGTCTACAACGTACCTACATGGTACGTTGTAGAATGAAAAGTCACCAAATAAATTTTCAAAATGCCAAATATTCATTTACAAATATCTTTATAAATCCGTCAATTTTTAATAGATGATCTCAATTTATTTTACCACATGATAAGAAAATGTAAATCTGTTAGTTGATTTTTGAACTTTAAAAATGCGTCAATTACTTCTTATAATATTTATCAATAAACTCGAAAATTAAGTTTATCATAAAAATGTATTTGGTGACTTTTTGTTCTACAACGACGATATTTTAAATTTGAAAAATAATATTATTAAAATACTTCATTTAAGCAGTTACATATTAATTTGTACTTTTTCTAAACATAAATTAATTTTAAAATATAAATATTATGGCGCATAGCCATAGACAATTTAAAGTTAACTTTTTAAATTAGAATCGACTTTAATCTATGTCAAGTTAATATAAGTAATCCTTTATACTTCGAGAAGCTTCCACAAACTTCTACACTTAACGAGTGTAACGCGATTTGCTCTTAAGCTTTCTTCATTTCATTTACACTCATGGGGAAACCATCCCTAGTAGAAATTTGCCCGATGCGCCATCGGTAAATGATCGGGTTTTCGTTGAGTAAGCCCTATTAGAGAAAATATGATCATTGCCTTTGCATGCCCTTATCATGCTTACCATAGCAGGGTTTACATTATCTAAACAGTCAATGTTCCCGATCATAGCTACATTATTTGTTCCTCATAACGAAATTAGTATCAGGCAATGATCGAGATTAATGAGAGAAACCCTATTATGCTCGGGCTCAGACAAGGCAATTGTCGGGTAAATATTAAATGGGAAATTGCTCGATCAGTACATGATCATGGCCTGAGGTCAATAAATGATCAGGACACTGCGTTACAAGGACATTATGGGCCTCGTCATATCCCGATCACCTCAAATAATGACATGATCACTTCATGACCATGCCCCTACCAACATTTCTACTAGGGATAGCTGGATTTTAGAAGTTTACACAAACTTGAAACCCTTGACGAGAACCATTGTTGCATTATAACACATCAGTGTAAAAGAGATGCAGAAGTGCAGAAGTTTTTAGAAATTTCTAGAATTAAGCTATGGGCTACACGTGAGTGATCACTTTTTCGTTTACTGTATCTTACTCCTCGAATTTTTGTAACTTCAACATTAAAGGTCCAGGTGTTATATTAATTTTATAAAAGAGGTAGAGGTAGGTAAATAACGACAATCTACAAATAAAATTTGTTCATCAAAAATAAAATATTTTCGACAAGAAACCGCAAATCTAAAATGCGATGGTCATTTTAGAGACATTATAGGTTCAAATTGTCGAAAACTCAATCATTAGATTTTTAAAATTTACAATATAGGCTTATAAACGATATCGTTTCGAGAACGTTAAATTATCTTGACGATATCTCTTAGAAATTATTAGAAATTCATAAATTTTTCTCAATACCCATTCAATTTATTACATTTTCCAACCATGTAGACAAATGGCATTCGTTTCGCTAAGAGCATTCGTTTCGCAAAGCCATGTTAGGGTCCATGAAATAGCAAAAATGTTATTATTAATAAGTGTAGTTAAACGGTCTGATTTGTTCCTATATAAAACAAACAACGATAAAAGTTGCATGAAATCTTTTACTAATCGAAATGGGTCTAATTAAATCAATCTTGGTTTGCTGTGTAGTAAGTTAAATATTTTAAATAAACAGTACTTAATAGTAAAAATATGTACATTTCTCTAGTTATTATTGGCAACATATATAAGACCTAGAGTTATAATGGCGGGGTAATTAATCACCCGGCATCAGTCCTAAAATGGTTGATAAAGTGAAATATATAACAAAAATCGAACTGTGCGACATCGAAATGCATTCTTCTGGTTGAACTGTAATATTCCTTTCACCTAACCGCAATTAGCCAATAAATCGAACTTTACAAATTCAAACTGAAATCAATACTGTACTGGAAATAACAATTTACTTAGTGAATATGAACAAAACAAATACAAAATAATATAATATAAAGCCCTACAATACTTATGGTGTTGAATTAACCCAGTAAATGAGCTGAACTTCAATAAATTGCGTATTGGCTACATAGAAAAAGCAAAACAAAACAGAAAATGTTTGATTGTCAAGTACTATCAAAGAAAGAAAACAGAGAAAGTGTTAAGTATAGTAGAGCTGATTAAAACCTTGTAAGTAGGTATTTAACTAAATGTCAAGGGTAACAAGAGACGACAACAATTTACTTATGCTGGTTAAAGTATTTTTTCAATGGGCAGAAAATTGGCGTTTAGGAATAATGGGTTAAAAATGTTTAGGGTTAATAATTACAAACAAAATTGTAATTTTCAGATGTACAACAAAATTATTATAAAACAAAAATCATCCAAAAAATGTCTACAAAAAAAATTTGAGTTCAGATTCAAATATCTAATATATTCAAATATCTTGTATATTATAATTACAGGGATTGAAAAAACCTCTAAAATCCCGAAGAAAGCAAGAAATATACGTTGTAATGTACAGCCAAAGGAAAACATTCTGAATTTTAAGATATATATGCACTTAGTTATCAAAAAAGTAACTAAGCGCAATTATTCTTGATAATGCAGAGGTTAATGTCTTAGGTATCAAACATTTTTGTGCTATATTCTTCCCAAAATTGAAAGAGCAAGTGTTCGAATAACTTTTTTAATATATGATATTGAGCTTTATTTTGTGTTGTTTGTCTGTCATCGCCAACTGTTTGTTAGTGTGTCTATCTCTGTCTATATATTGAAAGTAACTAAGAGCAATAATACTTGATACGCAGAGATTATGTTCTTAGGCATCAAAAAAGTAACCCCATTCCATATTATGCTATGGGAATGTGGAAAATTTACCACAAACGTTAAAAAGTTTACACAAAGAAGGCATTATTTTCATTAACATTGTGTTGGTAACTTTAAATGTGAATTCGAAATGCGTTCAATTTAAATGACAGCGTCCAAAAATGATTCAGTTACTAAACATTTTCATTTTGATCAAAAGTACACATTTGACGTTTGCAGAGTCGCTTAAAAAACGAACGTGTAAACTTACCACATTCATGAACTTTCTCATTTTGTACACAATTTTTTCAGATTTTCGGAATGCGCCCCCAAAAAAAATTATATATAGTAATCAACAATAAATTGTCCAAAACCCTCATTATCCAATTCCTTGTAAGTGCTAATAACCCATGTAGCAAACTAACCCGACAAACCACATATAACACGTATATACGCCAAACCTTAACAAATTCGTTTCCAACTCATTGCTGCCGATTCTATGCGATTAGTGGGCTATAGAGCGAAATTGCTAACACTTGAACATAATGTTTATCCCAAATAACGATAAATAAAATACGCGCGCGCCCATCATTATGCGCCTAGTAAAAATACGCATGAATAAGTTCAGAAACAGTGGCAACCCCTTTTTGGCATAAACATTCAATAAATGGGGGATGGTTGCCACCCGTCACTAACAAGCGAGCGGATTTATTCACACGCCTATTTCTGATTGTGTGATAAATATTACTGATGGTTATTAATATTGAAAAAAAAAAAATAAATAGAAAAGAAAACCGAAAATAAAATATTTTGACGCATTTTCGTGTAATTCCATTTTCATGTAATACCATACCACAGGGGGAGTTTTGTCGAACACTTCAAAAATGTACAAAATAGAATTAAAAAAACAACCACAAAACACACACAACAAAGATCAAAGCCGTAAAATTTGTAAAATAATCACACTTGACATACCAAAGAGCCCACTTATAAAAAAAAAATATAACTTTTGATATCTTTATAAATTTCGTTCAAATAAATATATGTTTGGCAAAAGTACTTAAGTGTCTTTTTTATTTGATGGCATTATTTATTCTAGAGTTTTCTAGTATTTGTTCAATTTGTTTCCAACGCAATTAATGCAATTATATTATTTATGTTTATGGGGCGTATTATTTCATTTCACAAAGTTTGTCAACTTTTATTAAAGTTATTTTGCTGCTGCACATTATTTATTTTTAATTTCATTTTACCTATTTACACTTGATTTTATTTCCATGTATTTAATTTATTTTATTTAGATATTTTTATATGTAATTGGCATTTTGATGATGCTTCAACAAATATAAAACGTTTTAAACTGAAAAGCAAATATAAATAATAAAAATAATTTGATAAAAAATTGAATAATTATAATAAAATACTAATATTAAAAACCATATTTAAGTTTTTCAAAATATTATTTTAAAAATCTTTTAAGCATTTAATTATTGATTTGTATTTTCGACAATTTTCATAATTGGCGTTAAATAAAAAATTATCAAATATATAAATACATCTATGAAAATATATGCTATATTAATAAATGATAAAGATTAATCGTATTTTTTTATAATATATAATAAGATAAACTCGTTCTCAAAAAAATTACTTTTCACAACAAGTATAAATTTCTTATGTTTTTTATAAAAATAATATAATGCAAACATAAATTATTATAATTCATTTTTTTTGTTTAATTCTTTATTAAATACTTTAAATTTATTTTTCAATAAATTTATCAACACAATTTCTAAAATATTCTTCACAATATTCTTCAAATTTTTCTCATAAAGTTCTTTAAAATGTTCTTCGAAATTTTCTTCAAAATATTCATGATTACATTCTGCACAATATTCTTCAATAATTTCTTCAACATATCTTTTAACCAAACAATATCTTAACTGTATTGAAACTATATCGTTTATAGGTCCAAATAGTATGAAAACGAATGGGTTGTCCATAAAAACAAACAAATCTTCTTCGTTTTTTGTTTTTATTATTAATATCGAGATGATTATCCATTTCATTTTTCAAATGTAATTCAGAAAAGATCAATTGAAATTCAGAAATTCCATTAAAAATTCAAAAGACATCAATTGAAATTCAGAAATTCCAGTTGAAATTCAAAAGACATCACTTGAAATTGAGAAATTCCATTTGAAATTTAAAAGACATCAATTGAAATTCAGAAATTCCAGTTGAAATTCAAAAGACATCACTTGAAATTGAGAAATTCCATTTGAAATTTAAAAGACATTAATTGAAATTCAGAAATTCCAGTTGAAATTCAAAAGACATCACTTGAAATTGCGAGATTCCATTTGAAATTTAAAAGACATCAACTTAAATTCAGAATTTCCAGTTGAAATTCAAAAGACATCACTTGGAATTGAGAAATTCCATTTGAAATTTAAAAGACATCAATTTAAATTCAGAATTTCCATTTGAAATTCAAAAGACATTACTTGAAATTCAGAAATTCCATTTGAAATTCAAAAGACATCACTTGAAATTGAGAAATTCCATTAGAAATTTAAAAGACATCAATAGAAATTCAGAATTTCCATTTGAAATTCAAAAGACATCACTTGAAATTCAGAATTTCCATTTGAAATTCAAAAGACATCAATTGAAATTTAGAATTTCTATTTGAAATTCAAAAGACATCACTTGAAATTAAGAAATACCATTTGAAATTCATAAAACATCACTTGAAATTCAGAATTTCCATTTGAAATTCAAAAGACATCACTTGAAATTCAGAATTTCCAGTTGAAATTCAAAAGACATCAATTGAAATTAAGAATTTCCATTTGAAATTCAAAAGACATCACTTGAAATTGCGAGATTCCATTTGAAATTTAAAAGACATCAATTTAAATTCAGAATTTCCATTTGAAATTCAGAAAATTTCATTTGATATTCAGATATTTTCATTTTAAATTCAAAAGACGTCAATTGAAATTCAGAAATGTTATTTGAAATTCAGAAATTTTGATTTGAAATTAAGAAATTTCAATATGAAATTCAGAAATTTTCATTTGAAATTCAGAAATTTCCATTTGAAATTCAGAAATTTTCATTTAAAATTTAAATGGAATTTTTTGGATTTCAACTGAAAATGAATAAATATCATATCGTCACTGTCATGCCAAAGGGGCGGGGCTAATGTGCATTTTTAAAAATGTTGGGAAATCAAATTTTTGAGTTTAAAGTGCTTTAAAAATTAGCAAAATTTATATTATTTTCAATTTTTTCTCTTATTTTGGTTTATTCGTCAATTATTATAACGTATGTAAAATATCTTTAGATTTGGACAACATACTGAATTATAAATACGGATATTGTGAGACTATATCCTGATCAAAACGCAAATATTTTTGTTTTTTATGCCATAACTTTTTATTAGCGCAAGATAAAATAGTAATGTACAGGCATTAATTGTTTGATTTTAAAGCACCTATCTATTGACATCATTAATTAAAAATATTTTGTCAAACATTAATTTGCCATTTGTTATTTGCAGGGTAAACTGTTTGGCAAAATATTTTTAAATAATGATGCCAATCGATAGGTGCTTTAAAAGCAAACAATTAATACCTCTACATTACTATTTTATCTTGTACGAATAAAAATTATAAGAAAAAAATGGAGAAATTGGAAAAACATTGAAAATATTGTCATGCCAAGAGGGCGAATCTTTTCGTTTTTCTGCTATAACTCTTTAAAGTTACAATATATAATAGTGATGTAAAGGCAATTATTGTTTGTTTTCAAATCACCTCAAAGCACGATCTGTATTATTAATTATAAATATTTTGTAAACATTTTTTTTCCAGCAAATAAGAAATGGTAAATTAATGTTTGGCAAAATATTTTTAATTAATGATGCAGATAGGTGCTTTGAAAACAAACAATAAATGCCTTTACACCACTATTTTATCTTATACCAATAAATGGCGAAAAAACTAAAAGATTCGCCTTTTTGGCAATACAAGATTTTCTATTTTCCTTTTGGGTTTTTATTTTGTTGCTAGAAATATCCAACAAAATGACACACGATTTTGGCACAGCATAATTGAGAATAAACTACATTCAAAAATGTAAAAAAAACGCAAATATCAAAAATTGCACATTCACCACTTTGGCATGAAAGTGACGATATATTGTCAAAAAATTTGAATGCAGGAGAAATTTTAAAAATTAGATCGAATTTTATTATCGAAGTTATACGAGGAAGTTTCGGGTATTTTGCAGGGTATTTTATGCAGGGTATTTTATGCAGGGTATTTTAAAATGATCATCAAATGGTTTTCAGGGAAGTTCATAAATTTTAAAATTCTTAAAAAAAATACATTGATTTATTAAAACATGTTTTATTTAAATGTTTGATTAGAATGGTAAATAATCGAACAAACCAAGTGTTCATCATATTCCTGTCTCTATAAATTAAGTTTCAAGCTAATTAATTACACGATTGTTACAATCATAAAAACATGATTCTCCTTAACATGATTCCAAACATTTATGATTATTCACTGCGTGAGGAGGAAATTATTAATTTCCAAATTATATTTTTGTACGCTAATTACTTTTTCTTCTGACATTTCGATATTAATTATAACAGAGCAAAAACAAAAATATATAGCTATAAGTTGGCCATACCTTTTGCCATAGCAGATGTCGGTTCATAAAAAATTCACATGACGAACGCACATTAATAATGCATACAGACAATACATACTAATGTCTGATGTAGATGATGACGACTCCCTTCTGAAATAGTATTCTATATACAGAATATCATTTCGATTTATATTTCGAATAATAAAATATTTACTGGTGGAGCATTTTGATTCTCTTAGGGTGGAGACACACGCCATTTGATATTACGTAGAGTACTTAGATACCTAAATAAATGACTAACTTCAAATAACTGTTTGACATTTAATGCCATTTTATGGGCATTACAAATTTAGAACAAAAACTACATGTTATGCGCCATATTAAATTCAAAACCATGAACGTAGCACGACGAAAACTATGCAAGTGTCAAACACTTGACAGACTGAATGACACTTGAACGAAACAAACCGAAAAAAGACACTTTACCGTGTACGATGGAAGTGTTTTTTTTTTAGCAAGAGCATTATGCAGGGAAGTGTCAAAACTAGGCAAATGCTGAGGTTAGTTGCTGAGTTGAAAATAAAATTGACAAAAAATAGAAACAAGTTGGAGAAATTGGCTCAAGGATGATATATAAACTTTTTTTACATTATCATCATTTATTTGTTCAACATACAGAGGGCATCTTCCACAAAGTCATTAGTAACCATAAACTATGTATTTTGTGAAATCAAAAAGTGAAATTCGAGTGTTTCTGTAGTGGGTCACGAACAGCTGCTTAAAATTAGCAAAGTCTTCAAGTGCTACTTTAAATCTACAAATTTTATTTATAGATCATAAATTAGATCTGATATAATGTTTTATATTAAAAAACTTAATTGCAAAATATGAAGTTTGCAAAATCATTCTGAAATATTTAAATATTGTTTAAAAGCCTCATTTTCCGTGCTGTAATTTTCCAATTTCAAATTTTTAAAAAAGTTTCTTATACTGTCAGTCGAGGAATTTGCTTTAATGTTAGAGGGTTGCTGATGGTGGGAACTCGCACAACAGTTGTTTGGTGATTGTAACAAAGTTACCAAGTCCCGTGAAATACGAGCTCAGCAAAAGTGGTGGCTCGTGAATGAATGATAAACGCGCCTGACGATGACTATGACGATGGTGATGAGGTTTCAACAACCTTTGTGAAACAAGACACAATTTTCAAATGTAAAGTTATTTTACTTTTTACTCAGCGGGAAAATTGCACCTGTTCGGGTTTACATTATAGGGTTTACTATTCTACTTGTTGGTGCTATTTCTGCTCTGCTGTTGCGGATCAAGTTTGTATTTCCATTTTTATTGTTTGTGGCGTATTATTTTGGTACGTTGCACAATTATCATGGAGCATAAATAAGCATGAGAATTGCAAATATATTTTATAAATATTTGATGGGATTTTATCTAGGGGTTGTCGCGTGATAAGCATGTTTTTGTGAATTTCAAATTGAACATTTGTCTAAGCTGGCTGAAGATTACAGTGTACAAAAAATATGTAGACGCTCTTCGAATGGTTTTAATATAAAAGTTAAAATTGTTAAAAGTTTTTACTAAGTAGACTTTTAAAAGAAGAATAGTAGAATATCATTAAAACAAATCAAATATTTTATTTATTAAACAACCTAATACCAAAATTGTCAAATTTTGACTGAAAATTGCTACTAACCCAGACACGGTACAGCAAAACAGGATCCAGATTTAAAGTCAACACCCAGAATTATCCAAAACGAAATCAAATTTTATATACTTCACTATATTTTATATAGAGATACAATGGTTCAAATTTACAAAAAATGGGCCAAAAACGAGCTTGTAGCCGCGGTAGCTCAGTGGTTAGTGCGTTGGACTGCGAGCCGAAAGGTCCCCGGTTCAAGTCTGAACTGGGGCTAACAACATCTTTTCATAGCCGCGCTACCTCTCGGCAATAAATGGCAAACCTACGAGAGTAAAACATTGCCTATGAAAAACTCTCACCCGCCGTTTTGAAAAATTGAAAATCTTGTCATGCCAAAAGGGCGAATCTTATCGTTTTTTCGCCATAACTTTTTATTGGTATAAGTTAAAATAGTGCTGTAAAAACACTTATTGTTTGTTTTTAAAGCACCACCTCTCGATCTGCATCATGCATGCAACAAATGACAAATTAATGTTTGACAAAATTTTTTTAACTAATGATGCAGATCGATATGTGCTTTGAAAAAAACAATAATTGCCTTCACATCACAATTATATCTAGTACCATTAAAGAGTTATAGCAAAAAAACGAAAAGATTCGCCCTTTTGGCATGACAAGATTTTCAATTTTTCCAATTTCTTCGTTTTTTTGCTATAATTTTTTATTGGTGCAAGATAAAATAGTGTTGGAAAGGTATTAATTATTTGTTTTTAAAGCACCTATCGATTGGCATCATTATTTAAAAATATTTTTCCAAACATTTTTTCCTGCAAATGTCAATTTAATGTTTGACAAAATATTTTTAATTAATGATGCCAATAGATAGGTGCTTTAAAAACAAACAATTAATGCCTTTACATCACTATTTTATCTTGCGCTAATAAAAAGTTATAGCATGTAAAACAAAAATATTTGCGTTTTGATCAGGATATAGTCTCACAAAATACGTATTTTTAATTCAGTAGGTTGTCCAAATCTAAAGTTATTTTACATACGTTTTATAATTGATAAATATACCAAAATAACAGAAAAAATTAAAAAAAATATAAATTTTGCTAATTTTTAAAGCACTTCAAACTTTAAAATTTGATTTCCCAACATTTTTAAAAATGCACATTCGCCCCTTTGGCATGACAGCGACGATATCTGGATACTCTTTATTAGTTGCCCAAATTTTATTGAAATCGAAAAGTTAAAATCTCAAATTTGATTTTTCTTTTGGTCGATTTGGTTTGGTATGGCCCATACACAATTTTTATCCTTCTGATAAACATTCTTAGTACGAATAATACTTTTATTTAAATACAAAATTTTTGTTTGGGACCAAATCATTATTTTTATTAAACAGTTCAAATAATGGTTTTAATTTTCAAAATATAACGAATATCTGTTACCATTAAACATGACTCTAAGATCTAAAGAAATCATTTTTTTCTTAAAGAAACTGCAAAAGATTAATTCAATAAATGCTTCAAGTACCCAACAGTTCAGATTTTCTAATATAACAAGAAAAAAAAGTTCTTTGTATCTCAAAAAAAAAAAAAACACGCGCCTGAAACTTATAATAATTTCCTTAGCATTTCAAGCACACTTCAGCGTAGACCCCCAACAGAAATGTGCCGAACTCAAACAGGAATAAAACACAAAACCACGCCACCCTTCAGAATCGAATGCTATACAAAGTAGCGGCGGCGTCGACAAACTGTAATTATAATTATTATTTTAGCCTGCACCAACACAGACACATTAATCTATAAAGGTAAAAATTCACCACAACGACCGCCTGCCTGCCTGCATCAAAGCCCCTGCCTCACCTACCACCCACAATCCACCAACAAACTTGAAACCACTGGGTATTTTTCTTCGCCTTCGCGTGAGCGCTTCGAGTGGTGACGACGTTCCGACATCAAATTTTCATGACCATGTCGTGTGTGCCTGTAGTGGTGCCACTCGACCCCAACGTATGTGAGTTTGTGTCGAGCTCTGCTACTTGAGTCAATTACTTTTGTATTTATTTTGAATTTTCTACTACCATGTAGTACAATATACTACGTGATACGTGGCCCCATAAAACTTTGGACGTAGTTGAACTGAAAGCATAGAAATAAATTGTAGGTGGTGGTGAATTCGTTTAGTGGGTGGTTTGGCCATGCAGTGTGCGCTATGGTGTGGTAAGGTGAAGTGAGGTGAAGTGAGCTTCAGTCGAGGTGAAGTGAGCCGATGCACAAGTCAAGTGCTAAAACGTGCAAATGCATGCAATGAATTATTATTGATCGTTTTCAGAGAATTATTTACGTTTTTGTTATTTTTTTTTGTTATTTTGACATAAACCATCAACATTTTTTTATTAATTTTATTAACCATCATCTGAATAAATTCAGTAACAATTCATAAACGTATTTTATTTTTCGAAATTTTCATATTAAAATTTAGTATCTTGCTAAAATCATTATATTAATTATACATATTCTCCGATCGTGAAATAATAGTATTATATGGGGTATGAGCATTGACTGATTCAAAAACGAAAAATCTTAAAATGTTTCGCTCCGCGTCGACTTCCTGAAACTATGACCTCTAAAACTGAGAAGAAGCTTTTAAAACCCAAAAAAAAAGTTATTCTGTGATGTTGCGCAAAGAACTTAAAGAACATTTTTGAACATTTAACGACTATTTTCAATAAAATTATTATTACTCCAAGTTTAAAAACATATCACCCAATTTTCTTTATTTATTTAATTTAAAATCTCTTACTGAAATTATGATTTTTTAAATTATAAATGTTTAGCTAACCGTTACAGTTTCATGGCTTGCCAAACACGCAAAATGTAGACTTTTTATTACTATAGTAATTTTAACGGTCAAAATTTTTATAATTTTATTCTAAAGAGTTTGGTATAATATTTTTGTATTATTGCACATACAATTATCTTTAAAATGAAATGTCATTCTTATATTTCTGGATATCGTATTAGTAGTAAATAGTAAAAGTATGCGGTCCTAGTTTCAGAAAGTCGACGCGGCGCAAAAGTTCTAGATTTTTCATACTAATTTGAATCAGTCTAATGAGCATCCTTAATGAACATCTCAGTAAAATTTCAGCTAAATCTGCAAAAATGGAACATTTTCATCAATATGTCAAATTTTATATTAATCCATATTCTATAATACATATTGATAACACCAAAATGTTTAGACCAGTGAGGTATAACATCGAAAAAATGTACACAATTCCAATTTGGTATATTATTTTTATTAAAATTAAAAATATAAATATTTGTCTTTTTTTTACATGAAATTTTTGATTTATCAATTTCATTAGAATTTATAAGGTTTATAAAATAATGTTAGCTGTTATTGCTTCATTGTAAGTGCCTCTTTTTGTATTTCGAAACGACAATTAGACAAAAGAGACAAAAGAGACGTAATTTTGAATTAAATTCCAAATTTTAAAACTCAAGTAACATAAAATACTAATTTTGACGTCAAATTTTCGTTTCGTCATTCGTTTCGAAACACAGAAAGTGGGTATAAGGCCTCTTTCTTTATTTCGAAACGAAAGTGTCAAGTAATATAAAATCAAAACTTATGTGACGACATTTTCACTTAAAATTTTCGTTTCGTCGTTCATTTCGAAATACAGAAAGTGGGTATAAGTCTCAATTAATACGATTTAAAATTATTTCAGCATTTTCATATTTCGCTCGGTATTTCAATTTACATCTTTTTTTGCTCCTATAAAATATTTCTGTTCTGTGTATATTTAGGTGTACAATTTCTCGACACTTTCTACCTATAACATTATTTCGACAGTTTTTGTTTCCGTCATATATTGTTTCGGCGTTCTAAGGCTTTTAAAATGTCAACATTTATAGTTTTGGACATTTCTTTTACGACAAATGGTACGGATCCCATTAAAACAATCGTTGGAAATGTGCGTTTTTGTTTTTCAATTGCGATATAATAAGTTCAGATTTGAGTATAGAAAACCAACTCTTGAGCATAATGAGAAATTCCCAAATTTTTTCTATTGTTTTTTTTTAATCATAATATTCATAAGGTATATTTAAGTTTTTTTTTATTTTTTATTAAATGCGCCATGATATCCAAATGACCATTCGAAATATTATTTTCAATTTTTTTATAATTTAATCTGTTTTGAAATTGAATATCTAATGCAATTTAATATTTAAGAAAATTTAAATGATTGGCAACAATTGAATTCATTCCACAGATCTGGAAAAATTAAAAAAAAAATCGATTTCTGCAACAGCAAAATAATCAATTCGATCGCATTAAAATCGTAATGCGTTTTGATCGAAGATTGGTACATGCCAAATTTCTGATCGATGAGTACAATATGTTTAAAATTGTTAAGAATATCTTATGCATTCATTCGTCAGTACCTTTTTATAATAATCAACACCTTTAACTCTCTAATAGTTTAATTACATAGAGTGACACCAACAATGTACAACAACTCCGACCTATATTTTTGCATAGGCATCGAAATATCATGAATATCCTCATTTACAAAATTTCAATATCAATTCGAGTTTTTATTTAATGTCCACTTCTTTGTGCAAATTCAATTTTTTTACAACTTGACTTACAATTAAACCTCAGCATCTATATACGCTATTTCAAGATTGTATAACTTTTTGAAGAACCAACACATTTAACTTAGAAAATCTTTTTAAATGATTGAAATCGTTTGATAAAAACCAAAGTTATAAGTCATTATGCGGAAAAAAAATTAAAATTTGTAAACATTTTTCATATATGAAAAATCGTTTTGAAGACATCTGGTTAAATAATTTACACATTTTTACACATATTTAAAGTAAATTCAATTCCCTTTTCAAAACATTTGGATTTATCAAAATTTAATAAGAAACACCAAAATTATGTTCGATAAAACTGCTTCCTTTAAGTAATAAAACGTTTCAATCGAGTCATACCAACACCAATTCGGCTATATATAATCAACTTTGAGACTTAAATCATTTGTATTTTGTTTAAATTTTAGTATTTTGAAATGTGTTGGTCAATTATGTTTTAATTTTTCAGGACAACTACATGCTGAGGTAAAATCGTTCAAAGTTACATACAATTGACGAAAAAATAACTTTTATATTGTTGTTCATTTTGAAATATATTTTGCTTTTGAAAAAGTAAAGGATGTGGTTTTTACAAGATTTTTTAACGATTTTTTAAAAATATAAAATGTATACAAATTTGATATTTTTTAGTTGTATAATAATGTAGTTATAGGTCTTTATAACTCTGGTTGTTATTAACCGATTTTAATAATTTAAAAAGATTTCTTAAGGTAAATGTGTTAGTTTTTCAAGAAGTTATACAGTCTTGAAATATGCTATGTAGATGCTAATTTTTAATTATATAAATAAATCAAGGTACGAGAAACTGATTTTGCATAAAGAAGAGGACGTTAAAAAAAAATTCGAAGTGATATAGAAAATCTGTAAATGAAGATATTCATTATTTTTCGATGCCTATCCAAAAATATAGGTGGGAAATTTTCTATACGAAATTTTCATTGTTATAATTTCAAAAGTTACATGACCAACCTGACCGGGACACGATAATGTATAAAATTAAACTTCTACATTTTATTTTGTTAAACTATTAGGTTTATTTCTATTTGAAAATAACTATTTTTAAATATTATGTATTTAGTTCAGTTTTATATCTACAAACTCAAATTATTCTTTTCGTATATCGATTTTTTCACGCTCCATCATTATTTTCGCCACCTTCTATATCTCTCTGTTTAACACACCTGAATTCTTTTACAAAGATTCACAGCCAAGGCGCTGCTTATACATTTTGATTTGTTTTTAACATGCGCTTCCTTTCACAACTACCCTGCCCTTTTTCTAGCTTACCTTAAATTTAGCTTTCCTTGCCATGCCATGCCATTCCTCTTACCTAAATTTACCATACTCTGCGCAACCCACAGCCTAACTCCTCGGGCGCCCTCGCTTTTAAAATAAGGTCGTTATGTTAAGCATTTTTTACGCCGCTTTCACTACATCTGAAGTTTTGCTATTTGCTACCTACCTATCTGGTATAGCTGCCTTCGTGTTTTTTCAGTTTTAATTTTTCATGTTGTTTTGTACGAATTCCTGTTTGTGTTGTGTTATCCTTGAAGGCATTTTCGAATCGTTGTTTTTTTGTGTTCATTTAGATGTCGGTCTGTTGGTTTATTCTTCTGTGGCGCATACAACACAAACAACAGCAGAATCAACAGCATCCTTGCGAACTCATCGTTGTTCGTCGTCCTGTCGTAGCGTGGCGCTTGTTTGCCGAATGCACTGAGCGTAACAATTATACGTACAAACAAAAGACAAATTGCTGGGGATTTATTAACGACCAAAACATGTATTGTTTTGAATTTGGTTCTTCTGTGTGTCTTTAATTTGCCAATTCCGTTGGGGTTTTTGTATTAGAAAAAGGTATTTTTGGGAGGGAGTATTTGAAAATCTAAAAAATGAAACAACTGAGGCGTTAATTTACAAAACTTGTTATCGAAACGAATATTAAATTATGATGTTGTGTAGGAAATATTGTTAATTTTTCATATGTTCATTAATTTTGTTCTACTGATTTCCATAATGAGCCAAATTTTGATAAAATCGGTAATTTTTCTAGCACATTATTTGAATATAAATTTGTTGTTACGTTTTGAATTTCATTTACCTATATCTCGTAAGTAAATATTTAACCCATGTAGTCAAAGTTTCGTATTGTTGCGCAAGGTTATTAGTATATAATAGACATCTGCACAAATGTATTTGATGATCCCTCTGCAAAATATTAATTACTGCACTCTACAGTATTGAGTGCATTTTGCAATGGCAGTCTTATTGTGAAGTCTCTCCAGCAATATCACTTCAGTGCAGTATTTGTTTCATTGGTGTCAACACATTTTTTTTATAAACAAAACCAAATGACACTACTGTCGTTGGAAATTCAACAAGTACAGTGAATACGAACATTGAAAACAACAACAAATCTGCTGCTCGGCGTTCGACGGCAGTAATGTTGTTGTCGATATTTATGTGTTTATGAAACATACAATAAACAATAATTTTTCAAAAAAAAAAACTAAAAAAAAAATGTACGACAAAAAGAACGTATTGAAAAGCAATATATCCAACAAAAAAAAATTAAATAATTAAAAATGTTGTTTGATAAATAAAAAAAATGTTACACTTTATACATTTTGAATTTTTACTATATTTTAATATTAATGAAAATTCCTTACATAGTTTCTACACGAGCCATCATTCAAAGACATAGCTAAGGCAATACAAAAAATCACAATGCCTTAGGGATTTCTAATCTTGTTGCATTGTATAAATGGCCAATAAATGTCAACGTCTACACAAATATATTTAATATTTTCAAAAAAAGATAATAAACGATTTTTTCCTTCGATGGATGCTTCCATTTTGCCTTTTATTCAAATTTAAAAACACACTCCATTGAAAAAAAAATCCGAATTTATAGTTCATGTCAAGCAGAAATGGCAAGTCATAGAAAACAAGACATAAATCTTGCCATCTATGCTATGACTAGTGAGATATTATGGCTATTTGTAGTACCCACGAGTAATCATGCAAGCTTGCCATATGTTAAGTCATAAGAGATGCCTGGTGTAGTCCCCGTGTTAGAGTAAGAATAATAAAAAATGTAAAATGCACTGATTACTCAGTGTCATAAGCAGATCATTTCAATATTTGAATTTTTATTTAACATCATTATAGTTCTCTTCACTACAACTACGTCTTGTTTGTGTTTTGTTTTGACACTACTTGTGCTCTGTTGTTTTGAGCAACACATTAATATGATTTTCAAGCAAACACTGGGTTTTAAATGCATAGTGTCTAATGCCGAAAAGATAATTCCATTCATGACTTTTAATGGAATACTAAAAATAATAGAAGATAATGGAATATTTGATTATATCTAAAGACTAAAATCAATCTAACAAAAGTGATTCGCCACAAATGTAACCAAGTAATATGACAATTTTATTTCTTCAAAATGATTCAATCGAATTCATGCTGTTCAAGTTTTATGGAATAAATTCAATTCGATTTTGGTTTCCAAAAATTAAAATTTTGATAAAAAGAAATTGTATTTTGGAACATAAATCCGATAATTTGAGAAAATCTTTAAAATAAAAGTTTTTCTTTTAAATTCTCTGAATATAGTCATTATCAGGGCAAGTTTTTTTGGCTTTTGCCAAAAAATGCAATTTTTCCAATTTTTTCAACTTTTTTGTAAATTTGCCAATTTTGATATACTTTGTCTAAAAATGCCTTTTTTTACACTCTGGCAAACCTTTTTTAAATATTATTTTCGATTTTCTGGTTGTATTCAAAAAATATGTGACGTCCTTTTCTTGTGTACTTATTTTTGTAAGTTCTTAATTTTGTGAATGAAATTAACGAAATAAATATTAGACCATGTAAAAGAGATACGATGATTGTCAACAAAAATAGTTCATTGAAAAATTTTATAAAGTTTTTTTTGCCATTTTTTACTATATTCCCCCTTAAGGAATTCAAATTTATGTTATCTCCCACATTCCAGTTTCATGTTCTATAACAAAACAGGTTGCATATCGGTTACAAGTTATGGTTTCGATTTTGTTTTTTTTTGATTTTTAATGCCCTTTACTAACAAATGCCATGACACGGATTTAGCCTAGATTGATTCCAAACACCTCAGCTATATATCTGAAATTTAGTAACGCAAAAACTAATTTGTCGGGCTCTAGGTCCACCAAATGAAATACGTATTTTGGGGTTATTTCTTTTTTTTTCCAAATTAACCAACGCTCAGGGGATGCCCCTATTCATGCAATGCACAGTGTTGATCGTAAGAAGGGATGATAGGTTAAATTGAGGGGGGAAAGATGGAGTAGTGTCGGTGAATGTTTGTTTTGAACTTGCCAATATCAAAAATGTCGGGAAAAACAGACGCAGGGAGATTGTTCCACAAACGTGTCGTTCGACTGAAGAACGAATTCTCTCTATAATGCGTGGTTCTGTTGAGAGTCGAGTGAACTCCGAAGGGGTGGGCTTGGTTTGATGCCCGAGTAGAACGAGAAAACACACGACCTGGTGGAATCAGGCCATGTATTTCACTCGAACACTTACCGTTGTAATACCTATAAAACAGGCTTACTCACCCAACGATCCTTCGGTGCTCAAGAGAACCAATAGACGATGAGATATTTTCATCCCCTATTAAATATATCGCACGTTGTTGAATTCGGTCCAGGAACTCCAAGGAGGATTTTGAAGTTCCTGAACAAATGTGCGAATTGAATTCCATTTTAGGCCGTATATAGGTAGTGTAGACAGTGCGTAGGTCAGCAGGAGTGAAGTATGTTTTACACCGTTTTAAAAAACCGAGGCATTTGGCCTCTTCTTTCGACACATTAAATATGTGATCATTCCAACGGAGATCACATTGAATTGATATGCCCAGAACGACAAGAGCAGCTGACTGCGCAATATCCACAGCACCCATATTGAGGGAAGGGAGGGGTGAATCCATTCTTTTGTGGGATCTCTCAGTTCACTTTAATCAATCCTTTTTGTAGCACTCATAATGAGCCGTGGGCAATATGAAAAAATATAAGCATTCTTGAGCTGCCTCACTTCTTGAGTCTGTCTGTTAAAACGGAATCACTGGGAAACCAAAAGAGCTAAATTAATGAAACTCTGAATTTATATTACTTGTATACATACGCTATTTGGTATTGTAAATGGAAGTGATAGATTGAATTGTAACTCATTTTTACCAAATTTCAAAATATCCTAATTTCGAAATTTCATATGTAACTGATTTAAGTTTAGATTTTTGCAATCTTTAGACATTTTTTGTTAATTGTAAAATACCTAAATTATAGCAAGTTCTTCTGAGTTCATTTTTAATGACTATGCTAAACGTATTAAAACAAAAACGTAGCTATGCAATTATGCAAATTCATGAATTGCATATAATCGGTTTTGCAAAACTAACATACTTTTATTTTGCAAATTATTACAAATACATGCTAAAGTAGACTCAAGGCCCCCGTATTCATTTATAATATATATGTTTACGAGTGCTATTCATTAGAATTCTTATTCAAAAACTGCTGATTGCGTTGAATTCTGTATTCATTATGAATACAAAGTTAAGCCAAAGTCTAAAATATATATTTTTAAAACTATTTTCTATACTTTATTCTAATAACATAACATGTAATTTAGTCGTAGTTTGTTATAATTGTTTTATGATTGAAATGTGTGTGTCACTCGGTGTAAAGGCCAATTATGGCACTATAGAAAATACAAAAAAAAAAAATGTTTATTCGAAATAAAAGCAATAATTGTAAAATAATTATAAATATCAATTAGCAAAATTGCATTTAATTATTGAAGAGCGAACTAATCATAAAACATTTGAAAATTGCAAATTCCAGAATGTGTTGCATAATCAGGACATCCTTTGAAACGCGTCACAGAAACAACATTTCAATCATAAAACCAACAAAAACCAATTATCTTATTAGAACTTTTATTATTTTAGAGCAAATAATATATAAATTCTATGCGAGTTCTTTTGTTTTCCTTAAATAAAGAAAATTCAAGATAAACCAAAAACAAACAACAACAAAAAAAAACTAACGAAATCTTGTTTCTGTGTCGTTAAAGGTTGTCCAGACGAATGCCTACAGCACTAGACTAAAACGAGGTCAGTTTTAAAGGAAAGCAAGCCCCTCATTGAGCAACACATACCACGCGACCTATCTACCAGCAGTACTCACACCTCACACTCTTGAGCAGTAAAAAGAGCGAAACAAACATGGCGTTGCTAACGGTAAACTGCGCCTAAGCACTGCTTATAACGGTCAACAAACAAAGAGCGAAAACAGCAAAATGCAAACAAAAGAAACGCAAAATCCGTTTAATACCGACGGATAATAGTAAATCGCATGAGAAACTCACCTCAAAGTTAGAAAATACTGAGAATTTAATACGAACTTCCAAAAAAATAATAACTAAACAAGTAATTACTAAAAGTACAAAAACCTATAAGAGAAAAGCAACGACAAAACACTAAAAATGGCGTCCGGCGGTTTTCAAATACCACTCATCAATCTGGAGCTGCGCGAAGTCAGGGAGATTGTTTGGGAGAAAATACAGGAGCCGGTCAATCAGCGTCGTCTCATTCTGGTCATCGTCTCGATTGCGTTGCTGCTGGACAACATGTTGTACATGGTGATTGTACCGATTATACCCGACTATTTGCGTGAAATCGGTGGCTTCGATGATGGCACTCCGGCGCCTTTGCTCTTCGATAATCGCACCGGCAAAGTGATACCGTTCCATCACGATCATCATGGTCAGGACTCGGCCACCGGCATACTCTTCGCCTCGAAAGCCATCGTACAGCTGATGGTCAATCCATTCTCGGGCGCGCTCATCGACAAGATCGGCTACGATCTGCCCATGATGGTGGGTCTGATTATTATGTTTTTTTCGACAGCAGTTTTCGCCTGCGGCAGCAGTTATAGCGTTCTATTCTTTGCGCGTTCTCTACAAGGCGCCGGCTCCGCATTTGCGGACACCTCGGGTCTTGCTATGATTGCCGATCGTTTCACCGAGGAGAACGAGCGCTCGCAGGCGCTGGGCATTGCTTTGGCCTTCATCAGTTTTGGCTGTTTGGTTGCACCGCCCTTTGGCGGCGCGCTCTATCAGTTTGCGGGCAAAGAGGTGCCTTTTCTTATATTGGCGCTCGTCTGTCTCATAGACGGCTTAATGTTGTTGCTCGTCATGAAGCCGCTCAAGGATCAGATCAAGCAGAGCAAAGAGGTGCAACAGGCAACGATACCCATCTGGCGGCTACTCATGGATCCGTATATTGCTGTGTGCGCCGGCGCTCTCACCATGTCTAATGTAGCGCTCGCCTTTCTAGAGCCGACCATTTCACTGTGGATGGAGGATAATTTGACCACGGACAACTGGAAGATCGGCATGGTCTGGCTGCCTGCCTTCTTTCCCCACGTTTTGGGTGTCGTGATCACCGTGAAGATGGCGCGCAAATATCCGCAGCATCAGTGGCTGATGGCCGCCGGTGGATTGGCGCTTGAGGGTCTCTCCTGCTTTCTTATACCGTTCTCCAGCTCATACAAAATGCTCATGATACCGATCTGCATTATTTGTTTCGGCATTGCGCTCATCGACACCGCTCTGTTGCCGACGCTCGGCTATCTGGTCGATGTGCGCTACGTCTCGGTATACGGCAGCATCTATGCCATTGCCGATATCTCCTATTCGATCGCCTATGCCGTTGGACCGATCATTGCGGGCGGCGTTGTTGAGGCGATCGGCTTTACGGCGCTGAACTTCTTGATTGCCTTCTCGAATCTGCTGTATGTGCCGGTGTTGCGTAAGCTGCGCAACATCTACGACTTTAAGCCGTTCGAGAATGAGGCTAACATCCTGATGCAGGATCCGCCGAACAAGGAGTATCAGACCTATGTGATGCACGATCAGCAGCAGCAACCAATAGAAGGCGAATTCAAGAATCATCTCGAGTATGGGCAACAATATCAGCAGGAGCAGGAGACCAATGTGGATGACGGAAATTACGACTACCAGCAGCAGGGTGGCTACCAGCAGGATCAGCAGTATCAGCAGCAGCAGCAACAACAGCCCCAATATCAACCGGGTTATCAGGAGCAGGGCGGCAGCTATCAACAAGAGTCGCGACAGCAACATCTGCCACAGCAACGTGTTGCCAATCCATTCCAGCAGCAACAGCAACAAACACAAAATACGCCCGCCAAAAGTGGCGGCAGCAGAGGCGCTCCAGGCGCTCCAGCGAATCCCTTTAGACAAGGATTTTAAACTATTGTCTTACACAAAGTTAGCGGTAATTTATGTTTGTTTATATATTGTCGATCGCATAGCATATATTTTTCGTTGACACTCAATTCAAACAATATATTTAACTACAAAAATATTCAGATACAAAGCAACGTAGTTACAAAGATACGTAGATACAAAGATACAAAGATATGTAGATACATAGATACAGTTATTAAGAGTTGCTTTTAATATTTAGCACTTTCCTATTGTATTACAAAACTGTTTCATACACAAACATTTATTATTTTATTAAATAAAAATATACACACGAATGTATCTTAAGCGCAAATGTATCTATAGCGTTGTATGTATCTACAGCATGTATCTTTCGTCTATTACACAGTTTAGCGACATTTTCTGTTTATAGTTGCACCAGTAAATTTTTAAATATCATTAAAAATAAACTATAACATACTGGTATTAAAATAAAAATTGATTTTAGCAAAAAGTTGAATACGTTTAGATATAAAGTTAAAGTTTACAACCGTGAGCAGTTGCCATATATGTATATAAAATAAAATTTACAAATTAATATTTTCAAATTACATTTTTTATATTTGTGTATTACTTATAAATATAATTTTTTTTATTCAGTTCTTTTTAATTTTTACATTTTTATATAAACTTTAAATTTTTAATTTCAAATATAAAATCGTTGTCGAGGGGAAATACACTAAAAACATTTAATGGATGGATTAACGTATTTTTGAAAATGGTAAACTTAACGCGAATTTCTTTAAGTTTAGAACAATATTTGAATTAAGTATTAAAAGTATTGCAGTTTTAAAGTAAAACGAATTGTATGACTATCAGACGATACGTTTGGTGTCTATTTGCCTAAAAATTGGAATAAAGTTGACTATACGCTTCGTTTTATCCGACGTTTTGCACGAATAGTTTAATTTTACGTTCTTGTCGTGATCATGAAACGCAGATCCTCATGATTTATATTATTTAGAAACTTTATGAATACAAAAGAGACACTCATGAACTTGAAACGAGACTGAAATTGAGTACTCTACATATTTAAGTATTGAGCTAAATACTTAAGTTGAGTATCATTTTCGAATTCAACTGAGAAATTCGAAATCTTAAAACGAAATGAATTGAGATATATAGATTCAGAGAATTTTTTTACTTAAACTGTCACATTCAAGATTTATATTAAAGATTAAATGAGTTGACCTAAATGAGTTGAGCATCTTTTTTAAGTTGAACTGAGAAACACGTGGTCTTCAAATGAGTTTGAATTTCATTTCAGTGTTTGTTACCTACAACAACATTACTCGAACGCAGAGCAGCAGATTTGTATGCAATGCTCGTCTTCTCACTCGTTGCGCGCACTCACTGCACTCTCTCACTTGTTGAATTTTCAGCGACAGTAGTGTCATTCGGTCTTGTTTTTAAAGTGTCATTTGGTTTTGTTATTCACTCACTGCACTCACTGTATTTGTTTAAATTTCAGCGTCAGTAGTGTCATTTGGTTTTGATTTTCAAAACATTGAATGTCTTGAAAAAAATGTCTCGGCACCACTTGACATTAATGAAACAAATATTGCAGTGACGTGTAGTCGCTGCAGTGACTTCACTATAATACTGTAAACTGTCATTGCAAAATGCACTAAATACTGTCGAATGCAGTAGTGAATATTTTGCAAAAGGAACTTCATAAACATTTTTGCAAATATCTACTAAATATTCAAACTAATTAGAAAATATTGATTGTAACCTAATCAAGTTCTGATTTATTCAAAATATAAAAATATCTCAATTTCTACTTGGATAATGACGTAGTGTCATTTGGTTTTGTTTTTCACTCACTGTACTTGTTGAATTTTTAGCGACAGTAGTGTCATTTGTTTTTTTTTTTTTCAAAACATTGAATGTCTTGAAAAAAAAATGTCTTGACACTACTTGACACCAATGAAACAAATACTGCAGTGAAGTGTAGTCGCTGGAGATACTTGACTATAACACTGTAGACTTTCATTGGAAAATGCACTAAATACTATCGAATGGAGTAGTGTATATTTTGCAGATACATTTCTTCAAATACATTTCTGCAGATGTCTACTAAATATGTACCCTAATTAGAAAATATTGTTTATAAACTGATCAAGTTCTGATATATAGAAAATATAAAAATAACTGGATTTCTACTTGGACTACGACGATTTTGAAATTTTGTTTATTCTAAACCATTAAAATTTTAATTTATTTTTAGATTTCAATTAAATTCTCTAATAAAATTATGTGTTTATTTAAATAAATTTATTTGTTATTTTTTAACAAAATATATATTTATATCAAAGGGAGTATTTGAAAAATTACCCTCACTAGGCTAGAAATACCAAAGCATTATATTTAAAAACCCAAAACTAGTTACTTAAGAGAAATTTATATTATAGCTATAGTCTTTAGAAAGAGTGTTGGTAAAGCAAGTACGTCATAGTCGAATCTTCGAATATGCGCCAAAGAACCACTACAGCATCAATATCGCATACATATCACATATTGCACAAACCTAAAAACAAAAACTACGGATGCTAGCGGCACATCAAAGTCATGACTATTAGGTGCTGGCTTTACGAACACAAGGTTTTTATTTAAATTTTTAAATTATTATTTGCAAAGCAATTGCATTGTACAAAAAACACAATGTTTAATTGTTTCGCGCCAAAAAAAAAAACAATTCTTATTATAAGACATAACAACCAAGGTAACGATACATATCAGAGTCGCATGACTCGCCTGTTAAAAATTACCAAAAGTGATATTAACTATTGCTATTATCCATATATATATATATATATAGTATAACATATACACTTATGTATATAAATCTATATTTAGTTTTAGGTCAATATTCAATGACATACTTATTATACATACATATTATATACTGTAGCTACTAATACTAATATTAACAAATTCTTTAGCATGTACAATTTTAATTCAATTTAATAACAAAAACAAATATTTTTCAAATTTAAAACGTCTTATTAAAGTTGTACATTATTTTACAATGTTACACCTAGTTCTTGCAAAAATGTTCACCAGTCAGTGTTAATTGTTTTGCAGCTTTATGCAAAATAAACAAAACAAACAAAAACAAAAAAAAAAAAAAAGTAAATTTAAAAAAAAAGTACTTTTAATGCCTATAGAAAATATTGTATATTTACAGTGAAACATTCATAATTACCTACCAATCAATTAATATCATTTGCGAGCCTCTGTTATTTGCCAGCCTCAATTGTTGTACAAAAAGCAGTAGCCTCAATAATGGAGCCTCAAAATTATCTAGCATGCGTACCTTCAAAAATAAAATATAAAAAAAAAAATAACTAAAACTAATGTTATACATAGCAAAACCATTTAAGACGCATATTAAACAAATTCAATTAAAATTGTTTCAAATGCACGCAGTTCTATTAAACAAAATATAACAAAAAACACACCATATTATACACTATTTATTGATATTTTATATATATATTAGCTCCGTGTCAATTGATACTCATAAATATAATAGATAATATATACATATTTATATACAAAATTTCGTTCGAAATTTAGAACATGCCGATGTTCTTTACATTTCGCTGGAGTTTGTTGTATTAGTTTGGATATTAAAAAGAAATAGAAAGAAAACTTAGATATTATAAAATTTCGAATTCTCCAAATTTTATATCAACAAAAAAATTTATATTCAGTAATTTGACATATTTAACATTTTATCAATCATGAAACTACTATTTTTATTTTATTTCTTTTAACTCTAACCACGTAACTACTTTATTGAATTTCATAAGTTTTTCATATATTGATCCATACACTCAGAATTCAATAGTACACAAAAAATAAATATTTTCATATGAACACATAGCATTCATCGGATTTACCTATTAAAATAATAAATTATCCTATTGAGTAATTTTAATAGCAAGAAAACTCTTGATTTTATTGATTATATAGTAGTTGTACTGTTTTTATCTCGATAGTCCTTTTAAGTGTTTGAAATTGTAAAAAAAATGAAATTATCAAAGGTAGTTCGTGCAACATTTAAAAAAATCGAAGATCACCGAGTTCTGCCAGACTGAAGTAGTCCAAATCACAGCATCAAAAATACTAATTTAAAACTAACTGGAACTAATTTAAAAATTCTGCAATGTTTCAATATATGACATACGTTAATAATTTCAGAATCTGACATGAATCGATGTTTGGCAATTTTAAATATTTTCATTGATACGTCACATTTTAAATACATATCAAATTCCAGTGTTTGATCAATATCACAACAACAAAATTACCATTATATTCAAAGATAATTTTATTTATTTACATAATATTCATAAATCTCAGATATAGTTTTAATTTTTGGCATTTGTTAGTATAATTTAATATTTTATATTCGAAAAGAATTATAAATATTATCGTTTCTACAAAATTTCCAGCATTATTAAAATACCAAATTTTAAAGATTTTTGAAACTGAAATTAATAGTGCATAGTCATAGACACATTAAAGACAACTTTAAAATAAAAATCAGATTTTTGATATTTTATTTTATACGCAACCCTTGTAGAAATTTGCCCGATGCGCCAACGGGAAATGATCGGGTTTTCGTTGGGTAAGTCCTATTAGAGAAAATATGATCATTGCCTCTGCATGCCCTTATCATGCTTACCATACCAGGGTTTGCATTATCTAAATAGTCAATGTTCCCGGTTAAAGCTACATTATTTGTTCATCATAACGAAATTACAATGATCGAGATTTAATGAGAGAAACACTATTATGCTCGGGCTCTGACAAGGCCATTGTCGGGTAAATAATAAAATGGAGAATTGCCCGATCAGTACATGATCATGACCTGAGGTCAGTACATGATCAGGACACTGCGTTACAAGGACATTATGGGCCTCGTGATATCCCGATCATCTCAAATAATGACATGATCACTTCATGACCATGGCCCTACCAAAATTTCTACAAGGGAATATGTCAAAAAAGTCGATTCTTAATTTAAAGTTCACTTTAAATTGTCTACCAAAGTATCAAATTTAACCTAATATTCAAATGGATTTAATATCATAAAAGCTAATAAATCTCGGATATATTTTATGTATACGAGATTTGATATATTTTATAATGTGATATAATATAATGTTTAATATTCAAAAAGAAATTTAAATATTTCCTTAAATGCAGTATATCGAAAGATATTTATAAATTTATAATAATCACACCTATGTTCAGATGGAATTGTAGATGTGCTTTTGAAAAAAGTGCTTTTTCGGGCCATTCACGTGTTTTTTTCGAAAGTTCCAGCGTGTTCTTTTTTGTTGGTATTAGGGGCACATTCAGAAGTCATCGTTGTTTTATTACTATAAATTTAGAGATGATACCGAAATAGTTTTAACTTCCGATAAACAAATTTAATTGTTCTATGTGCCGTCTATTCGTGAAAATACACACATGCATTTAATATATATCATTCCGTTATATGATACCAAAAAAACAAAAACATTTGGATATCAAGAATAATTGCTCTAAGTTATTGTTTTGATACCCAAGAATATAATATCTGCATATCCAGAATATTTGCTCTTAGTTACTCTCAACATATTGACAGACTAACTAACTAATGGCGATGAAAGACGGACAACGCAAATCAAAGCACAGCGAATACATTTTTATTTACCTCTGCATTATCAAGAATAATTGTTCTTAGTTACTTTTTTGATAACTAATTGGAACACAATTTTCAACTACATTGATATTTATCGCATTAAAAAATTATCGGCAAATGGTTTGCAGTATTGGAACTAATTTGGAAGTGTTCATATATTTCGAATATGTGAAAATATTACATTATTTGACATTAAAGTGTTGTTTGAAATTCTTAATGTTTTAAAAATTGATTTTTCCGATATCTAATTAGATGTTGATATTTAAAGAAAATATTTAAAGAAAATTTTTGATAAACGAGAATCATGTTGAATATTTTTGTAGATGAACAATATTTTGTCTTTTTACAAATATTTAAAATCAATCAACTTTACTTTATATAAACTTTAAGCCATTAAAATTAAATGAAATAATATCTTCTCATCCAGAAATTATTGTATAAAAAAGTTAAAAAGTTTTAGAAAACCACTTGAATTAATTTAAAAAGTTTAGAAAAAAAAATCATTCTTTCCTTAAACACTATCAAAATTTCCTTATATTAAAAAATAACAATAAATCTAAGCTATATTTAGTATCTAAAGGGTTTTTCAATAAGAGCGCTACAAACGTTTTTTTCAAGGGTTTTTCAACAGGGACGCTACAAAAGTAGAGCGACAGGGACAGCAAACTACGCCATATTTCTTGCCGCTCTTTTGACATTTCTCTTTAGTAAGGTTTGCCATTTCCTGATGGAAAGATATACGAACCAACAACGAGTCGAAATTATTAAAATTTACTACCGAAATTCGAATTCGTATATCTTTCCACGAATTCGTATATCTTTCCACTTTATCAAATTTTCGATGAATTAAAAATTAACAAAAAAAGCTTAGTAATTAGGATCTATATCAAATTTATAATTAACAACCATATCCGCTAAATTTACGACAAGCTCCATCCGAAAATATAACAGATATAACAAAGAATTATTAATGTTTAGTATATTCTATATAGCATATTCTTAATAGTTAAAACTCCAGTTTTAAAACCGTAACATATCAGAAAATACGGCCATTTTTATACAGCAACTTGCAGCATTTTATAAAATGCGAAATTAATTTTTATTTTTGGTTTAATAAACATTGAACTTTGTACATTTACCACACAGACACTGCTTTTTATGATTTCACTGTAATTCACTTACAAAACTATTCACTCATTACATACTTATAAAAATATTATATTTATATAAAAAAAATATTAATATTTCACATATAAACATTAATACAAAAAAAAATACAACTCATGAAAAAATCTCCCATCAAAAAGTATCAATTAAAACGAAATCTGCAAAGAACAAACAAAATACATAAATGAAAAATGTATGTTTTTGAAAATATCAAATACAACATTAATGTAATATATTTTTATGAATATTATTGTAAAAAAAAGAAGACACACAAATAAATGTAAATTTTAAAAAACTATCAAAAAAAAAATGTATAAAAAAATTGACTGTTCACATAGTTCTATAGTTTTAAATGTAAATAATATAAAAATATATATATTACTTATTATAAAAAGTATATAGAAACAATTAAACAATTTATTATTTTGACTTGTCAAAGTTGTATTGATTACAATGCTTAATATTGAAAAAAAAAAACAATGAAAAATTCAAAAACTAAAATTAAACATATTCAAAATGTAATATCCCCAGTAAAAATTGTAATAAGGTCATGTTAGGAAACTGATTATTACATTTTTTTTTCTTCAAATAACCCTATCTGTTAGAAGACGTACCAGATCTACTTACATGATAATAATAGGATAAAATTGGTTATACGGAAAATGTCCGTATCCGGACATATCTCGAAGTTCACTGAGGTTGAAATTCAATTCAACGTTTGAAAGCGTTTAAAACCGTGTAACCAATTTACAAAAATCGATATTCAAAAGTTTTATGTTATATACCGGTTTTAAAATGATTTTCAAAAGAAAAATAAACAGAAAAAAAAAACAATTTTTTTCATTCAACATTTTAGGTATTTCGTCTATAGTTCTTGTTCTAGTAATATAATACCGTTTTTTGGTTCAATATATTAAATATGTGGTCAAAAAATGGGATTAATAGAAAATCCAAATCAAAACCATAAATTGGAACCAATACACGCCAAACCGTTTAATTATAAAACGTAAAACCATAACATAAAAGTATGATTAAACCAAAACTGATGTCGTTATTCGTTCGTTTTGAATACGTGATTGAATTCAAGAACTGCAAATAAGAAATCCGTTTGAATTGAAATTTCAATCAGATGTTGAAACATTTCGAATTTAGCTCGGTATTGATTGGATTGTATCAGAGAGATAGTGTTACGGGAAACTGCCAACGAAATCAAAAACAAATATTTCACGAATATTTTATTGAATATTCTTTGACCCAGTTTTTTTAGTCACATTTCCAACTTAAACGTAGTTTAAACTAGAAGTAATTTCGTCCACAGTCATTATAACACAAATTTTAAAAATGTCATATTTACTTATTAAATTTCATATTAAATTAATCCACATTTAGAGAACTTGATTATGAACTAAAGACGTTTTAAAATTGTGGAATAGTTTAAACCAAGTTTAAACTTGCACTCAAAAACTGGACTTTAAAATATTTAAATGAGAAAAACTATTAAAACTTTAGAGAATACAACTTTGACAATATCAAATAAAGAAAAATAAAAATTAAAATCTAAAAATATAATCTATATTTAAAGCGTACATAAAACATTTTAACACAAAAACATCTAAATAGTGGAACAAAAATTTTAAGCAATATTTAAATATAGTTGAAATATGCATTCAGTTAGATGCTAGAAAAACAAATTTTATATTTTAATTTCAAATTGGTTTCAGTGATATCATAATGCAAAATTCAATTTAAATTTTAAACTACAAAAAACATTATTTTTTTTTTTAAATAACTAAAATAGTAAAATTAAATTAAAATATTAAATATAATAACTAATACATATAATAGTGCTATATAATGATGATGATGACCACCTAGAAGAGCGGGGTTTTTTGTTTGTTTATTTTAGACTTAAAACATACTAAAAACTAAAGCGTTTAGTAATGAACAGTGCCGGAAAATGTGTAATATGACCGAAAAATGGTTGACAAACCTACAATTTATAAATTAAACTAAATGAAAATACTTGATAAAGTTATTATTAGTCAAAATTATTTAGATTTAAATTAATAAATCTTAAAAAAATACTAAATTAAGCGAAAAATGCTTGAAAAGAGTACTTATTATTAATATCAATGATAAATATGATAAATGTTGCATGTCGTAGATGTTGAAACCAAATTGAAATGTTAAGGATAACGATACATTTTAAAGAATATTAGTAACTGCTTGAATGAACTAAAAAATAGCATTGAAAAAAATCGTAAAATTGCAAAAGTGTGCATAAAAAGTGTTGATGTAAATAAAATATTGAATAAAATTTTAAGAATTAACAAAAAATAAAAAAAATATATATATATATTAATAGTTTTTAATGTTTAACTAAATCAAGTTTTAAACAGTTTTTGTGTTCTAAACTAAAGTTTAAGGGTTTTTTTATTATTCTTTCTTTTATAATTTTTATAAAATTCCGACTTTAGTGTAACAGTTTAAAACATTTTACATTATTTCGAACTGAAATTGAGTAATTTCCATATGTAAATGAGTTTTTTATTCCATTTGAAATTAAGAAAATTTATATTGAAATTTGAAATAATAACAATTGAACATGAGCATAAATAGTAACAATTAGAAAACTTTAAAAATGAAATTCAGATTTTTTCCATTTGAAATTTGAGAAAATTCTAATTGAAATTGAGATTTTCCCGTTCATTACAATTGAAATTGAGATTATTGGTTACAAATTGAGAAAACTCCGGATGTAATTAAGATTTTCTTTTTCGAAATTCAAATGCAAGTAGATTTTCCATTTGGAATTGAAATAAATAGTAACAATTAGAAAACTTTCTAAATCAAATTAATATTTTTCCAATTGAAATTGCGTAAATTCGTAATGGATTGAAATTTTTACATTTCAAATTGGGAAAATTCAAAATGAAATTCAGATTTTCCATTTCGAAATGAAATTAAGATCTGAAATGAAAATATTTTACACCATTTCTAACTAAAATTAAAAAATTATAAATTCAATTGTGATTTTTCCATTTTAAACTCAACATTGAATTGAGGTTTCTGATTTGAAATTAAATAGAATTTTCTATTTTAAATAGAGAAAACAATGCAAATTACAATTAAACATTTCGAAATGAAAAATTCGAAAAAAAAAAAAATCTATTCGAAATCAAAAAAAAACAAAATAAAATTAAGTTGTTCTATTTCGAAATGAGAAAATTACAAACTAAAAAAAGAACTACAAAAAGAAAACATTTAGCACTATTTTCAACGGAAATTGAGAACATTTTCAATTTCAATTTTGAAATGAAATTGCGAAAATTCGAAAATTCCAAATGTAAAATTAAAATTTATTCATTTGAATACGATTTCATGTATAATTTTTATCAATTAAAATTATAATTTTCACATTTTAAAATGAAACTCAACATTTTCAACATTCCCTTTTGAAAATTTGAAATGAATATCTTTTTTTTCAAATAAAGTTTTCTAAATTCTATTTCAATTTACGCAATTTTAAATGGTTTAACTCATTTTCTTTTGAAATTACGTAAAAAAAATATAAAAATCTATGAAATTTTCTGAATTTCACTTTAAATTAATATACCCTGTACCTCATAGGTGTAGGGTATAAAAATCCCAAATTTTATTTTTAGTGTTCCCCATTTTAAATGCAAAACTGTTGATTAATTTTGTGATTTTGTTCAAAATGTTTTAGAAATTTTATTTTTAAAATATATATATAGAAATAAATATAGAAAAAAATAATCGGTAGTCACGTTGTCGCATATTATATGTTTACTATATAATAAAATTAAAAAAAAAAAAACTTCAGTTCGAAACTACGCAGGAAACCACCATATTTCCGCCTATACTATAAACCTCTTTACAATTAATAAATTTATTAAATGATTTAATATTTTAAAAGTTCTTTAAAACCACTGTACTTCAAAACTCAATAAAGTTAAAATGAAATTGTTTCAGTTTGAATCTAAATGAAATATAACATAAATTGTATATCAAGTAATTGAAGGAAATCAGCTCTATAGAAAAGTTTTCGTTAAATCAGCATCATTTTTCATTAAATCAAAGACAAATTTATTAAAACTAACGAGGTTTTTTGTTAATATGGAGCAAATATGCGTTTTATAGCAGAAATTATGTCGGGATCATATTTAAGAAGTGAGCATTGTAATTTTAAGTTCATAACCTGTTTAGTTACAAAATATCAAACCCGATCTGGACCTGGCACTGTGCCCTAGTAGAAATTTACCCTTTTATGGTAGATATAAACTAGGGATGTCAATCCCGGACTATAAACTATTAAAAATTGAGCATGTTTTGTAATCCCGAAAATCCCGGGATTTAACGATGATCCCTGTTAAACATAACCTGTTATTATTACTTATGATCTGTATATGATTTCGATATGATAGTGTTAAAATTAGTTCCCTAACCTATAACCTATAACAATTTCTACCAGAGTTTAAATAACTTATTTTCTATAGAGCCCTTGTACTTGAATTTGGTAAAACTTTTCTGGATGTTAAAACGAGTTCTCTTAAATAACTTTTTTGTTAATACTATGATGTTAAAAAAAATACTTAAATGCTAATGTTAATGAATTATATATAAACATTGTACTTAAACCTTAATATTGAATTCGTGTGTATTAAAAAAAAAGAAAATAGTTAGTTAATTTTTGATTAAACCTAAAACATATAAATGTTTTCTACGATGTTCATTGTAACTCATTTTAAAAGATAGAAAAAAATAAAAATACCTAGAAAGAATAACTAATAAAAAATTAATTAAATAATTGAATAAAACTTGTTTTTGTTCTTTTGGAATATTATACAAAAATAAAAAGCTACAGCAACATTTAGATATTAATTCGGATATTGTAACAAATTATTATTATAAATATGTATTTAAACATATCGACTCCAAAGTATCTACAAACAGAAAATATATATATAAAACTGCAAACATACTCTGTAATACATAAACTTTAAGTATGAATTCTCATGTTAATGAACAAAATTAAACCAAATTAAACCAACCAAAAAATAATAATAATAATACATATATAAACAATTCATAATGTAAAATGCTATACATACAAATGATAAACTATTAAAATATAATTGTTAACCAGAAATCTTTTATTGTGTCATTATTTTGAGTAAACATTTTAATTTTTACAGTGTGGAAACTACTAATCAGAAATTAAAACCGATATGCTATGCAAAACTCAGAAATAAATCGATATACGAAAATAAACAGTTTCGGTTTTATATAGATTATTAAGGGGTATTTCAAAATTGTTTAGGGGTTAACAATTAATTTGACAGAAGAAATTTTAAATACAGAAGTATACATATATTTTTTTTTAATTTGTTCATTTAAACTTAAACTGTTTCTTTATAAAACTTTAAATCAAATCCATAACCGAAGAGTAGCAGAAATCCGAAATTAAGAGCCTGATCAAAAATTTTCGAAAACTGCAATTTGTTAAGATAGCCTTATTTCATATCCGTCTCAGATCAGAATACGAAACGGCATAGCCGACCAAAGGTAACCAGACACCATCCTAATCAGGGCAATCCGACTATGTTAAGACTACCTTCAAATCTACTTAAGGCAACCTGATCCATACTTTACAAAGGAACCTTATCTAACCCTATTAGCCGGCCTCAGCAGTCCAGAGATAGCGCGCTGGACTTGCATTCTGAAGGTCTCAGGTTCGAATCCCGGCTTAGGCATGGGCGCTCGTGGTGATATTAACCACAAAATTGAAGGGAATAGATTTCACAGTACAATGGATATAGTCTGTCTGAGTGCTGTGAATCTTAGTAGATATTTCAAAAAAAAAAACTCCCTATGTAAGATAACCTCATCGAACACTTATCAAAAACATGATTGAAAAAGGTATTGTAATGGAATCTGGTCAAAATATTATTAATTACCTTATATAAACAAAATATTAGGTATACTAATAATAAAATATTTTTAATAAAGTTATTCTAAAAACACTACTGAACAAAAATGAAGTTTTACATTTTTAATAAATTAAAATATCTCATTTCGATATACAGCATACATATTTGAACAATACAAAAGTAATAAAATAAGACATCATTGTGCTCAAAAAACTATTTTTTGTTTGAAAGAGCTCGAAAAAAAATCCGTAAATGGTGTTCCGAAGAAATTTATGAATGCATCGGATGTCAGCAGAATTCCACCTAAATAGCGTCACGTTCTGAATAAGGTACTGAAGTCAGCAATCCTGATCAGGAAATGCTATCATCCTAATCATTAGATCCACTTTGCAAGTTATGATAAACAATAACATATTTATGAACAGTATAAAATAGTATCGTAGTTGTATAAAAAGTGATATTGTATGGGAGCTATAAATTTCAACATTTTTTATTTTTCTTCAGTTTTAATTTTGAAATAACGATTTAGCTTACCTTATAGGATACGAATAGCGGGTATTGGAAACATTTTGCCATGAGACAAAAACAGTGTCACAAAATAATTCGTTTCATTTATAGAAAATTCCGAAACTAAATTCTGAAAAACATTGAACTTTGAAAACAATCTACCATATTTATATTTGCAATCGATTTTACTTAAAACTAGATATCAGCCACTAAACAAAAAAAAAAAGAAATACCAAAATAAAAAATATCATAACAATAATAGTTTTTTTGTTATTTATTATTTAAAAATTAGTCTCCCAGCTGATTTTAGAAGTACTTTGCAACCACTTTGGCAATTTCTAATGTATTAAGGGAGTCGCTCCAAAAATGGTTCCAGAAATCGTCAGCTTCTAAGAGAAGCGAACGTAGAAATACATCTCCATTCGGTTCTACTGCAATGTGTTGTGGAACTACCTTAAGTACTCTCTTTAAATTTTTCTCTTTACTGCTTGAACAACTTCTTTCCCGGTTCCAAAAGACGTAGTTATGGAAACGTCCGATGGTTTCCATGGAATGACTTTTAGAACTACTTCTTAAAATGGTTCCCATGGAATGACTTTTGGAACTACTTCTTAAAATGGTTCCCATGGAATGGCTTTTGGAACTACTTCTTAAAATGGTTCCCATGGAATGACTTTTGGAACTACTTCTTAAAAAGGTTCCCATGGAATGGCTTTGGAACACCTTCTACATATTGCTGCCATAGAATAAAAATACATTAAATAAAATTGTTCATTTAATTTTTATAAAACTAATATGAACAGGAATATTTAAACTTAAAAGTATATTAAAAAATTAAATATTTTAATGGCCATTTTTGCTCCTGAACTTATTATATTTTTGAGATTGATATTCTCCAGCCATTATATGGATTTCCTGCGCACCAACCATCTGAGCCAGCGACACTACCTGTAGTATTAACATGTATAAACATGTTAGTATTAACATATTTTTAATTTAAATAAAATCAGTTGGGAAGGTTAGATCACATGGGAAATTTTTAAATAGGTGTTATTATGATAGTTAGGATTATCAAAATTATAGTCGGTCAAAGCCCACTATAAATACCCTACACATATGTGTGGTTACCATTCTAAGTGGTACATAGGTCACCAAGGTATACGAATCCTGAAAATAACTACAAACTTTCCATCGAGGAAGAATTACCATTCATTTGATACCCATATTTACAAATGGGTAGGTGTACCGAATTTCGATTTTTGTTTTGGGAACGCCGGAAAACGTTATTTTCATGTATTTGAGCATGATGTCAATATATATTTGACCAAAAAAGATTACCTAAGCACGTATACAGTAAAATTGATCTGTAGATGTAAATTTTATATGAGGTATTTGAACATAAGTGGTCGGTTCTCAGGTCACAATAGACCGATCATATAAGTAATCTAAATCTAAAGTTTCATTGCTCTAGTTCTTCTACTTTTTCTGTAATCGTGATTTCAACAAACAGACAGAAGGACAGACGGACAGACAGACAGACAGACAGACAGACAGACAGATAGACAGACGGACAAACGGACAAACGGACAGACGGACAGACGGACAGACGGACAGACGGACAGACGGACAGACGGACAGACGGACGGACAGACAGACGGACATCGCTTAATCGACTTAGGAGGTCATGTTGATCAAGAATATATATACTTTCCATACCGGAGATGCTTTCTTCTGGGTGTTACAAACGAATATACCCTTTCACTCTTAGTGTAGGGTATAAAAAGTACTTACTAACCCAATGTGAAGTTGTTCTCGTTGCTGTGCCGTCAGAACCAGGAGAAAAGTTATTCTAGAATGCAAGCTATTGAATTGAATGGAGATACAGAACTTTGTTCGATTATCTCTGATATTTCCATATTCAACCGATAAATTTAAATTTGTGTACTCTTTAGAACTCTCGAATATAAAGTGATTCCTAAAATCATATCACTAGAAGCGAACGTGGAAGGACTTTTTTATTTGTATTCCAAATAAATGTCGATCTAGAAGTTGTTCTTTTCGGTACAACTTGTGATAAAATCTGCTGGGCTATAGGTGTACTTTGACGTTACAGCTCTGAATAACGTTGGCCGAGCGAGCTCTCTCATCATTTGAGCTGTGCGTGTTGTATTTGTATACAAAGTAGTGGGACCTACAGTTTTCTGCCGAATCCGTACGGTGGAGTGAGAGGTTTTCGCAAGCAATATTTTACTCTCGTAGGTTTGCAATAGAATGGAAAAATAATTTAGTTTTTGAAGTTGACAGCCCCTGGGATTAAACCTGCCTTTCAGCTCGCAGTTGAACAAGTGTTCAAACTATTCTACAATGCAATAGAGTAGATTTGGGAGTATAAAATAAAAAAGAGAAGCATTTAAAATACTGTAAAATGGTGTAGATTTGATGTAAAAGGGGCAAAAAAATAAATATAGCAGTAAATTTGTTGAACAGGGAGTAGAAGAATGTATTACAGTATTAGAGATGAAAAAAAAAATAATAGTTATGTCAATTTTTAACCTTTTATTCATTTCTTAATTTAGGGATGTTTTTTAAAATGCTGACGTATACAGGGTGGTCTATTCTAGAAATACATGGTGTTTTAAAAATTTACAGAAAAAAGCATATTGAATTATAACATTTACAATTTAAGACCAGAACATTTTAAAGACTATGACATTTTACAGATAATCTATCATAGTTATTAGGAAAATTATAATATTGCACGCCTAGCCTGAAACACTTTCAAAATAAAGTCTACTTTTAGAAAATGTGGCTCAAATTTGCAAATTGATTAGTTAAAATTCAATTATTTATGGTTTACTAAAAGTTGAACGTTTTTTTAACCAACTTTTCAAGAAAATTGGAATTTGATTTGTAATATCTTCTTAACTATTAAAGATAGCGGATTGGTTTTTAGTTTGTTTGGTACATACTTTTATGCACGTTAATCCATCAACAATATCATACTGTCTAAATTAAAAGACTCACTTTTTGAAAGCAAAAATCAGCACTCTAAAAAAACTTTATAAACATTTTTTTTTCTATTGTTCCCCTATAACTAGTATTCAATAAATTGAATGTACGTTCAATGTCTATAAGACTGACAATAATTTTTAAATGATTTCAAATCAATTAATGGTTCACCACTAATAACACCACATTTTTGTCATTGACATCGCATACATCAATTCTATATAATTCGCCCTTGCTGAGTTTGACTGCATACTCAGTTTTTTCTATTTCGTAATGTTTTTGAGAAAATTGCAATAGTATTTTTAAGCTGTTCTAGCAACTACTTCTATATAATTCGCCCTTGCTGAGTTTGACAGCATACTCAGTTTTTTCTATTTCGTAATGTTTTTGAGAAAATTGCAATAGTATTTTTAAGCTGTTCTAGCAACTACTTCGAATAGAAATATATAGTTCTTTAGAAAAATAGTTTAACTAAAAAACTTAAACGCAATTTTTCTTTAAATTGTCCAGACTAATTTTAATATCACAATGAATGCTAATATTTCAATATATTTTTAAGATAATTGGATCTAAACACGGAAATTTTTTTTTTTTTTAGAGGTTTTTTTTTACCATTTAGGAATTAATGATAAACATAAAAATAATGTTATGTTACCTAGAGCATAGTCCAAACTAACTTTCAAAATTACAAAACTTTATTCTACTTGATCCACTTTTTAAAATATTCCCTGAGAACTTAATTTTGGTACTCTTTTATACAATCAATTATCAACAAAAATACTTAAGCCCCTAATGGTATTTAAAGATATAATGCTCAAAAAAGTACTATTTTTGAAAAAAAAATCTTTGTTCTCGCACTTGTTACCACTAATTATGACCTACTCCCAGAAAAAATACCCTCAAATTCCATTAAAATTGGTCAATAGGACAAATATTGATTTAATAGTATACAAAATATAAATCTTTTCATATAAACTCAATAGCAATGTCATGGTATTTTCTAGTATTTAATGTTATTTTCCGATTAAAATAATAATTTATCCTATTAAATATTTTTAATAGTAAAATAATATTATTTATATAGTCTGGGTGCATAACGGTGGACAAATTATGTGAAATTTTTATGGGTTATTTTAGTGGCTAAAGTTTATAGTTTGGGCAAAAAAAAAAAAGAAAAAAAATTATTTTCAAAAAAAATATTTTCAAAAAACCGCACAAAAAAAATTAAATATTTATATCATGGTTTTAAAAGTATACTCTTCGTTCATAAAAATATCACTTTGTCGTCTCAACTAATTCTGTTTCTTGAGCGAAAACATTCAACTACTTCAAAGCCAGCACACTAGACCCTGTCACCCCTTGACGAATAACTTTAGTTATGGCCACTTATACCGTTACATTGGAAAAGATCATAATGCCATTAAAAGTACATCTGCTACATTTCAGCTTCATTTGCGAGTGCTTCAAGTGAACCCTCATTTCTGTTTTTTTTTTTTTTGTTGGTAACTGCGTGAATAATGTGGAACGTTGTTCGAATTAGTAAAGGGTCGGTTTGGAATGAAAGATAAAGACAGAAGGTGTTGATGAGAATTTTACGAATGTTGTAAAGTTACTCTATATTTATATATAAAACTTGTTCATTAGTAGTTGGTCAAAGTTATCGTTATATAATGGTATAGTTCGAAAATACACTGTAATTATGTACAAACTAATTTAGATTTTAGAATAGATTTTTCTAACATGAAAAACAGAAATGTATGAGGGATTCTATGGTAAAGTAGAAAACGTATTGATATGTCCTCAAAAATTGTAAATTGTGTGTGATCAATAAATAACATTATTTAAAAAGAAATGAAGCATAAAATACATATGAAAACTTGCAGTAACTACCCGGTCTGCCATTCGATTCGATATCGCTTCGAGACTGTCGGATAATTCATTCGAAAATGTTGCCTTTATTTGATATAAATTCGAAATAGCAACGAGATCCATTTGATTCTCGTGTTTTATAATGAAAACATGATTTCGAGGAACATATAAAACTAAAACCGATATAACAACGATATAGCAAATTGTTCTCGGAGTGAGTTCGAGAACTATTTGAGGCATCGAAGAGCTTCGAAATATGGCATAAGGGATAAATGGTAAAAATACTAAAAACGACTAATATTAATCATGAATAACATTTCCTGATAATATTCTCTAAACGTTTTATATTATTTATATTATCACAAAATCTTCGACTATATTCAATATTTTGATAATATAATGCTTAACTAAGAGAAACATTTTTCTTTATTACAGTAACATAAACTGTTTGAATAATGTCTTACTTTTACTCAGACCCTCATCGGTCGCACCATAAACGTTTTCCTTGCGTTACCCAGATGTTTTATCTGCTAAGTTTATCTTCTCACCCTACCTTGCTCAGTGTGGAAGATACGCAGCTAGCTGCCACCTGCAGTTGCTCTCTTGCTGCTTATTATCATCGCTGGCTGTCGTCTGCCTTTTAACCAACATTGTTATTATTATTATGGTTGTTGTCTACAACGAATCCATTTGCCATGGTTACGGCCAACTTCAACAAAAGTTCGGATGCTGTTTGTACGGGGTGAAAACAACCTCTACACAATAATCCCCCTCCTCCCGGAACAAGTTAAATTGTAAAACAAACATTACAAACATAAAAACAACATCAATGAAACAACAAAAATCAGCTGCCAACTCTGGCGCAATTTGTTTCCGTTGGCGGCTGGAGTGGGGCAGGGCGAACTGGTAATGGGAACTTTTCGCGCCATCAACAAAATTGTTGTGTTGGGTGATGTTTTTTTGTTATCTTTCAGCCTG
The DNA here is from genome assembly GCA_951804985.1 of Dryomyza anilis. NCBI lineage: Eukaryota > Metazoa > Arthropoda > Insecta > Diptera > Dryomyzidae > Dryomyza > Dryomyza anilis. The sequence goes on from OX638132.1 coordinate 69,965,490, forward strand.
TTTGTTTGTCGGCTTAGTTTTTGCTGTGGGTTGAGAGGGCGTGAACTTGTGGGGGATGAACTATGTTCCTATTATTACCTACTCTTGATGTTGCATCTTTATTTTATGTTGCGTATTAAATTGTAATTCTATGTTTTAGTTTACATATATCACTGGATCTGACTCCCCTAAAAAAAACTAAGGAACCCTGCTTGTTTTACCCATTGCAAAATAATCTGTAACATTCTATGAGAAATGTTGATAGTTGGTATAATATAGTTTCTAAATGTTTTGAAAAATGGTAAATTAATAGTATTTTAGTAAGAAATTAATTATGATTACTATTAAAATTGGTCAATACAATGCCTATAATTATATCCAAACAATTAATAAACAATTAAAAGTTTGTTCCATTAATTAAATAATGCGTCTTAAATATAATATCAAAACCTATAAGGGTTTATTGAAGCGAATTATCATTTTATAGTATAGTCGAATTATAAATTTATTTAATAAGTTTACGTTTTTATATGACACCTAAATGGTTATTCAATAAGAGCGCTACAAAATAAAACAAAAAGGGTTTTGGATATCAATGAAATTCTTTATTCCTGTAAAAATACGTTCGATGCCATTATGTATGGAACTCGATTTCTTTTGCATGGCCACCACGGGCACGCTTGCAGAAGTCCAGACGCTGAACCCAATTTTCGACGGTTTTCAAGCATAAATCGGCCGATACTGCTGCAATTTCACGTTCGATATTCGTACGAAGTTCATCAATCGTCGCTGGCTTGTTGGCATAGACCATAGACTTGACGTAGCCCCATAGGAAATAGTCTAACGGCGTCAAATCGCACGACCGAGGCGGCCAATCGACTGGAACCACATGTCCTCCAAGTTCATATCATCCAATTGGGGCCAAAAATATTAGGTTATCATTGAACGGTAGCGATTCCCATTCACAGTAACGTGCCGGTCTTGATCATCACGGAAGAAGTGACGCCACCGGCCAATAAACCGCACCCAACCGTAATTTTTTCGGGAAAATCCGAATCATTTTCAAGTTGTTACTCAGCCCAATTCACGAACATACGACGTTTCTGGTGGTCAAGCGGCTTCAGTTCTTGCGTCAATTTGATTTTGTAAGGATGTAGGCCAAGATCTTTTCGCAAAATTCGCCACAAAGAAGTCACAGAGATGCCCAACGCTTGAGAACGACGTGTGAGAGACACATTTGGGCTTTTTTCAACTGAAGCATCAGCGGTAGCAATATTCTCGACACTACGGGCACTTCTCTATCTCACTGGCACGAGAACATTTTGTACTGTGCCTGTGGATTCAAATTTTTCCACTATTGTTGATCTGCTAGGACGATTATGACGACCATAAATTTGACGTATCGCTCTTAACGTTGAGGCCACTGACTCCGAATTTCGGTAGTAAATTTTAATAATTTCGACTCGTTGCTGGCTCGTATATCTTTCCATCATGAAATGGCAAACCTTACTGAAGAGAAATATCAAAAGAGCGGCAAGAAATATGGCGTCGTTTGCTCTCCCTGTCGCTCTACTTTTGTAGCGTCCCATTTGAAAAACCCTGTAGTAAAATATTCATTATTATTATAGGAGGAAACACATTAAAACTAGGTATAGTATGTATACCAATATAATGATAGTTTGGCGCTATAGTCCTAAAGAACTTAGGCCGGGTAATCTCACCATTTGGGCTGTGCGTGTTATATTTGTACTCAAAGTGGTGTGATCTAGAGTTTAATGCCGAACCCGAATGGCGAAGCTAAAAGCTATTCATGGGCAGTCTTTACTCTCGGAGGTTTTCGATTCTCTGCCGAGATTTAGCGAGTTCTGAAATACTATAAATACAAGAGTTATTCTAAAATACTATAAAATCAATAGTTGTTTGCTATTAAAATTAGTCAATAGGTTAAATTATTATTTAAATGGGTAAATACTACAAAATACTATTAAAATATTTTTGTGTTTATATGAAAATATTTACTTATTGTATACTATTGAAATAATAACTGTCCTATTGTTTGAACATGCGTCCTTTCGGTTCGCTCTAATATCTGAGCTACCGATGCTACTTTTTTTATATTTTTACAATTTTAATAGTAATAAAACATTCAATAATACTGAAAATAATTAAATTAATTGTACTGAATTTTTCGCATATTATAAAATTAATTGAAATATAATTATCAAATAAAAAAAAAAGATTAATACTTGAATCATAATATCAATGATCAGATCATTAAGTACTTAATGGGATATCTTGTTCAGACTGTATGTACGATGAATAATTCTGGTATACAGTTAACGCTAGTTTATAGAATCAAGCTAAATATGTGTTAGGGGAGGGAGCCTGGGGTAAAGTGGGACACGTTTTGAGTTTACTCCAAAAAAAGTACATTTGAATAATTTTTAAAATTGTTCAATTTCATAGACTGGTTCATTATTTAACATTTTGCATTAAAATAATACCATTTATTTGTTTTTCAATTGGTTTTTGAGCGATTTTTCAAAATAGTTTAATTTCGGCCTTGTTGAAAAATGTTGGGGTAATGTGGGATATTTCAAAATTAAAAAAAAAATGCTATTTTGTCTTTCTTTTTCAGGTTTTGTTTTTTTTTACAACACAGTCCAATATATTGACGATAAAAATATAACAAAGTAATAAAAAAAAATTGTTAATACAAGAAAATTTAAAATCCGTAATTTTTAAATTTATAAACTATCCAGTAGTTATGTTAGTAAAATACGTAAAAAAAACATTGATTTAACTGCAAAAACATGTCCAAAAATTGGAAATTTCCCACACTACCCCATGTCCTAATTTACTCCAGGTTCCCCTACTTACTTCTGTATGGAAGGGCATATCAGCATAACTATGTAAGTCGTTTTAGCCATGGCCTCTGTCTGTCTTGCTGTTTCATGTATACACAGGAACTTGAAAAATACTGTGCTATGATAAATCTTTGATTCATTGTGTTTTAGCTATAAAAGTGTATTGAAGAGAGTCAAATCGGTTAACAAATACGTCAAATACAAAAAAAAAATTTAAAAGAAAAGAAGCAAAAGCACAAAACAAAACAAAAGCAAACAAAGAAAAACAAAAGCAATCACATAAAACTAAAAGAAAAACAAAAAAAGGAAAGAAAAGAAAAAGAAAAACAAACTCACCACACTAAAACTCAACACACTAAAACTCACCACAATAAAATTGACCACACTAAAATTCACCACACTAAAACTCATCACACTAAAACTCACCAAACTAAAATTCGCCACACTAAAACTCACCACAATAAAATTCATCACACTAAAACTCACCACAATAAAATTCACCACACTAAAATTCATCACACTAAAACTCGCCACACTAAAACTTGCCACACTAAAACTCGCCACACTAAAATTTACCCTAAAATTCACCACACTAAAACCCACCACATTATAATTCACCACATAAAACTCACCATACTAAAATCCACCAAACTAAAACTCACCACACTAAAATTCACCACCCTTAAACTCACCACACCAAAATTCACACTAAAATGTACCCTAAAATTCACCACACTAAAACCCACCACATTATAATTCACCACACTAAAACTCACCACACTAAAACTCACCACACTAAAATCCACCAAACTAAAACTCACCACACTAAAATTCACCACCCTTAAACTCACCACACCAAAATTCACCACACATAAACTCACCACACCGAAACTCACCACATTAAAACTCACCACACTAAAACTACTACTGGGAAAAACTCTACGGGGAAGCGCAGTCTGAGAAAAGTTGTTTTGGTGGATAATTAATAATTGGTTACCACATTTATAAAACCAATAAAAAACTTTAACAGCTAAGCACGGGCCCCTCATATAAATTATAAAAATGTTTTTTTATATTATTAAAATCGTTCCATATCTTTGAATTCACAAAATCTTGGCACGTAATCTGGTAATCCATAGGTAAGCTGGTAATCCATATGTAATCCATAATGTCCTTTCCCTATATGTTTTAATTTAAACATTTGAATAATTCCGAAATTTTTTACGAATTTGAAAAATTTATAAAAGAAAATTTATTTGTTTAATATAAAAGCATATGTCTTCAATTCATATTATGTACTTGTTAATAGAAATATTCAGTTTAGTTTTATAATATTCCGCCCACAGGTTTTATTATGCTTTCAAGATGCATCGAACCGCTACACGTACTTGATTGAGTCTGTCTCTCTCTCTCTTGCTTCCTGTCCAACTTCAGAACGGATATAATATAGACTAAATCACGTTCGAAATTCGAATATACACGTAATACGCAAACATGCAATAGCCATTTGCTAATAGAACACAGATGTGTGCGGTACGTGCTGCATAGTCTGTATTTAAGACCCACACATTTTACATATTCCAATATACAATTTAAAACATTTTCAATATATGAACATTAAGTAAGAACAAAAATGGTAAATGTGAAGACCGGGTTGTAAGGATGCATCCGCCAAAACCACACAAATGGCCTCCGGCTATGATATATCAACAGCACGAAAAGCCAGTTAGTTGCCTCGGTAGAGAGTCTTCATGACTGAATGTTGTTGAACTTCATTTGATGTTGAAATATTTTTTTCTGTTTTAAGAAACTGAAATAAAACAACCCTCATCGAGGATTAAAGTAAATTGCATAACAGGTAATATCTTCAATGTGGGGTGTCTAATGTACAAATTTTCCTTAAAGGTTTGAATAGATTTTATTTTTAAATAACTTCAAGCAGTAGAATTACTGCAATTTACCTAATGTTTTTTGAATTTAAAAATCACTTCATTTACATTTTACATGGTTTTTTCTATTCGTGTTTCTTGATTAATCTTCGAAATTTGATTGTAATCTTTACGACTCTTTGTTCCTTCGTGAGTTTGACCACAGTATTTTGGTTTTTATTCCCATTATAGAGAAAGTTACGGCAATGTACCTAATTTGCCTATATTAATTTGTTAATGAATTACTTATCATTATCCAAGAACAAGGAAATGTTTCCTGATTGTTCGGAGCGATTATGTTTGATGAAGGTTTTGCGAAATAATACTATTTTAATGGGTTTTTGTAGAATTAGTAGGGGTGCCTGGGGTAAAGTGGACTACGTGATGAAAAGTACATTTGAATATTATTTTAAATGATTTTAAAGGTTCTTTTCCATAAACTGTTTCATGTTATAACCATTTATATGCATTCTAATTGATTTTTGAAAGATTTTTCAAAACAGCTTAATTCGGATTTGTTGAAAATTGTTGGGGTAAAGAAAGAAACTTCAAAATTTTTAACCAGATTATTTTATTTTAGTCTTTCTTTACGAAGTGGGCGGGGAAAACAAAAAATAAACAAAAATTGTCACACGATGCAAAAATCAGACCTTAAAAATAAATAAAAAATATCCTCAAGGTCACGTGGTACCCATTAATAAACCAGTTTGCTTATTTTTTAAACTCAAATTCCAAGAAAAAGAGGAGTGGCGGAATAAAAAAAAGGAAAAATTCAAAATTCCCCAAATATACAGTAGCATGGCCATGGAAATATTTGTGAACTGAAAATTTTGGGTACACTGAGAAAGAAATATTATTATTTCTCCAAAAAAATTAACATGAGTATTGTACACAGAGTTAATCAATGTGGTAAGAAGCACCGTATTTTAGGCTGTGTTAAGTAATGGGAAACGTAGTCTGAGTTAAGTTAGTAATGAGTTAAGTAATGTAATGGGAAACGTCGCAGCCAATTTATATGCGAAAAAAATCGCGCGTTTTTTTCGCATATAAATTTTTATGGCATTTTATTATTTTCATTTGAGTTTAAAAAAAAAATCAGGTTTTTGATTTTTAAGGGGTACCACGTGACCTTGAGGTCACTTTTTTTATTTTTTTATTTTTAAGGTCTGGTTTTTGCATCGTGTGACAATTTTTGTTTATTTCTGTTTGCCCCACCCACTTCGTAACAACTCAAAAACCACTTATGACCTAGGCCCGCTATCGATTTTCAGTCGGATCTAGGGGTCCGAGCCCCTTTTAAAAAGTCGTGACAATTTTTTTCTTGTGAATTTCGACGGGCCTATAACACATTATTTTTACCAAACTTACAACAAACATTGCTTAAAGTACGTTTCCCACTTTACACCAGACAATATTTCCCACTTTAACCGAAAATAGCAATTTTAAACTAATTTAGCAACCCGTTTGTATTTCAAATTATATATAATAATTAAAAACGACAAAAATGCACACTTTGTGATAGCAATAAAAATGGACCTTATTCTCGTTTGATGAGAAATATATAATGAGAATGAAAATGAGATACAAACAATTTTTTTATATTATTGACATAATATGAAAATAGTATTTGTTTCATTTTCTTTCTAATTTTATATTTCTCATCAAACGAGAAAAAGGCCTCAGCACTCTAAAAAAACTTTCAAATCATTCAATCTTCTCGAAATGCAAAAAAAAAATACGTATTTATTTGATTATAACCATGGATGAAAAAGTTGATGCCATGTTAAAAAGTACTTAAAAAGTTCTTAGTACAAAAACAATTTCAATTTCCCACAATACCATATGTTCCACTTTACCCCAGGCTTCCCATAATGCATCTGAAACCATTTTAAGTGGACATTTTGACAAGAACAATTATACACGGATAGAAAGGATTTGTTTGAAAAGGTTTGAATGTAATTAAAAAGTAATACGAAATTACCATACATGTATTATGAATGAAGTGTAATTAAATTATAATCGAAATTGAATTTATTTTTGTTCACGTGTAAACATTATTATATTGTCCAGCAGAATTTGTCAATTTACTTGGTTAAAACTATGTTTCGAAGCACAGAAAATGCTAATCAAATCTAAATACAACGTATGTTCGCAACGCTTGTCTTAATTCGATAATTTATCGACTGACGAAGTTGGCAGCATTTTCTACCTACGCCATCTTTTGCCATCGTTTGAACATATTGATGTTTAAAAACGAACAAAAAAGGAATTGGATTTAAATAAATGTATTCTTCGAAACATTCTTCTTGTATACGAAGTTGGCACTCGTTGGGCAGAATTTTCTACCTACGTCTCTTTTGTCGTCATTTGAAGTATGTATAGGGTCATTTTAAAAAATTAATTCTTGTATATGACACTCGTTGATCGTTTGTTGATCGGCATTACGTGTTCGCGTCGGTAATAATTTTGTTATTTGTAAATTAAATAAATATATAAATTGTGTTATAAAAAGTACAAATAGTAACAGAGTATAATATAGTGCAGTATATAATTTCTGAAACTAATGTGAAAAAACCAGAAATAAAAATCAGTGTTTCGATTTTCAAACAGAATTTGGCATGTTTTTTTACAAAAGCCTCCGTGAATTCCTTGCCTACGCTATGTGCTGTACTGAGATCAACTGTAACTGTACCAAATATAAAGCGAGCCTGGATCGTCTGGGTTAGCGTCTGCTGGTGCAATTGTGCATTCATTGATACTGTCACTTGTACTTGCAGTTTTAAACGAATTATTTATTTATGCATTTAAAATTTGTGTATGAATTCTATAATTATAATTTTCCACTGTGCATGTTTAAAGATTTTTAATAAAAATAAATAATAAAAAACAATAGGTTTTTTTTTCCAATAATATATAAATATGTTTCTATGCAAACATACTACTTTTTGTACTGAAACAACTGATATGTTTCACTGGAAACATATTTATATAATAATACAATAGTTTGGCACTACAGTCCTATAAGAACATAGGCCGAGCTCTCTCACCATTTTGAGCTGTGCATGTTATATTTGTACTCAAAGTGGTGGGACATACAGTTTATTGCCGAATCCGAACGGCGGTCTAGAGCTTTTCATAGGCAATGTTTTACTCTCGTAGGTTTGCCATTTACTGCCGAGAGGTAGAGCGGTATAGAAAAATGTTTCTATGAAAAGATGTTGTTAGCCCCAGTCCAGACTTGAACCGGGGACCTTTCGACTCGCAGTCCAACGCACTAACCACAGAGCTACCGCGGCTACTATATTCAGGTCGTTCAAAATCGCGTTTTATTTTGAACATATTTATATTTCGGTTCAAATATTTATTTTGTTTGGATGTAGTAATTTTTATGTTTCCATTAGAACATACACCTTTTAAGGGGCAACATTAAAATGTTTCTGGGATATTATAATGTAAGTCAGAGCTCATTACAACACTGTTCAAGTCTCAATACAACATTGTTTACAAATGATTTATCAGTCAATTATATTTTATGTTTACATTAAGTTCCAAAAATACATGATAATGCCTGCAAAATTATGTTTGGGAGAGCTCTTTTTTTTGCAGCGTGTATTAATTAATTATTTAATAAAGTTTTCAGTGATACATTTTTTACAACTGAAAATATCAGTAAAATTTCTATTGTAAAAAAAACATAAATTTTCAGTGAACACAAAATCTTATTACACCATGTCGCACCTACGCTGTAGGTTACAAAAATTATATAGAAAACATTAACAAAACATATTATAAGATTTAACCCACCAAACATTTACATTTCTCACTTCAATCGGATTTTCCACGCCTACCCTCGTTAAATAAATCACTCTCGGTACCCCCCATGATATTTTTAAACATTTCACAAGTCAATTAGAATGCGACATACGTTTTTCCGGATTTAAATTGTTGCTGAAGAATTATACGATTTTCTATTTTTGTTCTGTTTCTAGTCTTTGTAATTTTCTTTGACACGTCCTGCGAGGATTTGCGAAGTGTAGAAAAAATGCACAATTGTGTGTGTAACCGAATGAAAGCCTACGCGAAACGAAGTCCCGTCGATGCTTAAATCCTGTAAAGGATTTACGGCTCAATTCGTGCGTTTGTACGCTTGTCACACAACCCTCTTTTGAAGTTCAAATAAATGAATGAATCTAGGAAGAAAGAATGGAATGAATAACAGAAAAGTCGAATGAATAAATGCGTGCAACGCACAATGGAACTGGTTACAATTGTCGCCCACGACATGACCCCATCATGTACCAGACACCAAATCTATGTTGGACCGACTGTGGTACGGGTGGCCGTCACGGGTGCGTGCGGTATGCACCCAGCATGCCGTACATTCCATTCAGCGACTGGTATTTTATTGGGTGGCTGTCGTGCTTTAACTGCGGGCCCGGATTTACGCAGCCATTTAAATTCTTCTCCTTCATTTGATTTTGGATTTCCGTCAGCTGGCATCTGGCAACGCCGCTGGAGTTGTGACTCTAATGAGGGGGCTGCCGCTTTGCCAGGATTTTAGCATGGCATTGTTTCTCGATTGTTGCTAAAAACTGTGCGAGTCTCTCTAGTGTAGTGGCTGCATGGCGTGTTGTCGGCAACATAATTTTCCGTTGGATTAGATTTTATCGTCGCTCTGACAGAGACCGTGATTTTTTTTTGTATATTGTTGTTGGCTTAACTAATGTTGTCGGGTTTAACGAAATATTTAAAGAATGTGGTGCGTGCTATTTTGTGCTTCGGATATTATTAATGATCGTTAGCATACGTTTTTAATATCGTATTTTTTATAGATCCTATTTTGGGTTTATTGTAAATGCTATTTTGTGAAATGTTATTAGACTTTCATTAGGCATTAATTTTGTAATGAAAATAATTACAGCAGTGTGCTTAATATGAATTTAATATAATTGATGACTATTTTCGAATTAAAACATGAATGTCTCATGGGTCACCACATTTATTATTCGTTCTAAAGTATGAATAAGAGTTTGGAGTTAGGCCGAACTCTCACACCATTTGAACTGTCTACACCAGAATCCAGTTTAGTATTTCGTATGGGAAATGGTATTTCATTGTATAGTATGATATTTCGTATAATACTATTTCGTATGGGATATGGGAAAAATCTGCAAGTGGTCAAAGTGAAAAATTCAAAATTCTTTAATTTTGTCCAGTTAAATATTTTACGGAGTTAAATATTTTACGGAATATTTTAATCTTTTAAAAGATTATCTTAAAAGATTCCCATGTTACTAAAGAAGAAACATTATTATGGAGATTTTCGCAAAAGTCAAATTTTCCAAAAATAAAAACAAAAAAAAATTAAAACAAAAAAATGTTTCTAATTTATAATTTTATATATACTAAACCATATCTCCAAAAGACACTTTTCAGTTTCTGATTTATAAAATTTCCCTACAAGTATTTTGGTATCAATTTAAAATGTATAATCTATGTAAAAATATATAAAGTAAAGTCTTCAAAACAGAAAAAAAAATCATGTTCATGTCTACATCTTTAAAACTAAACAAGATATTTTCTCAAGTGAGCAGAACTTCTATAAAACTTAATGGATGCATTTCGTTAACAAACAAATTTTTTAAATCGGATAACTTTTGGATTTTTTTAAAATTTTTGAAAGATTTTTCATGAAAAAAATCTCAACTTTACTGGTTAATATCTCCATATCTATTAAAGATAACATTTTCAGTTTCTAAAATTAAGTTCTCTCAAGAATTCGCTATATAATACTTTTTATTTCTTGAAAATCGGTTGAGTGGTTCCGATAATAATGAATATCATCTGATTTTATAGCGTTTGGGCACACTGTGCGACGTTAGTACTTGGGTTCTTTGACGATTTTTATATGAATAAAGAAAATTTTAGGTATATTCGATTTATTAGTAGTACTATTTGTACTATTCGGGTATGTTTCGAAATTTATTTTTGATCGTGTGTCCAATATTTGAAAATAAAAATCGAAATAAATTCATTCTACAGAACTGAAACGGATTCAATTCGATTGAAACATGTTTATTTTGTATTGAAAAATGGAAATTACTAACTGCTAACTGGGGCGTGGCACCTCCCATACAAAAAAAAACCTTAAAATTGCTATTAGTCCTCACCTACTAAGAGCAGAGTTAAAAAAATTAAAGAAAAGTTTATATTAAACAAGTAGAATCAGGGCTGGAAAAAAAATCCGAATACTTTGTGGAAAAAATTCACCGTCTTGGATCTGGAAGCCGTTTTCTTCTATATACTGAATTAGTCATATGGAGGGGAAAATGAAACGGTCTAAGTGCCTGATCAAATCTATTTTGAATGTCCTCTTTATAACACGACAACTCTTCAGAACCTATTAGATTCAATCAATATCTACCGCTTTAAAAATTGGCATAGAATTGACTTGAATTAAATCCATCATTAACTTATTTGGATCTACATAAAGGCCTATATCATCTTCACCAGAGATTTCATCCAGCAGTGGTTCAAATAATTATTTTCGATTTGGTGGTTTATAACAAATTCTTAAATTTTCAAAACCTAAATTGTACCCTGAATATATTTCCTAAGTTATAATTCGAAAAATGTTCAAAAATCAATAAAATAAAAAAAATCATGGATTTTTTAAGTGGATAAAATCCAAAAAAAGCGGATGGGTTTTTTGGGAGTAGAGAGCCCTGCTTAGAATTTGGATGGAATTGGACAATGGGGCGTGACACCTCCCATATAACAAAAATTTTAAAAATGCGTAAACTCTTGACTAACTAAGAACAGAGTTGTACAAAACGAAACAAAGGATAATTTTTAAAAATTTTAATAGCTACGTGGAATGTGATCGAGATTGGAAAAAGGGGCATGGTACTATGGTCAATGTGGGCGGGAAAAAAGCGACGTAGGCATGCACTAAAAATAGAAAAAGGGGCGTAAATGTATCCACACTTTAAAATCGATATAGTTTTACAATTACAAAAACTTAGCACGAGCAAAGCTGTGAACGGGCCCAGCTAGTAGAATATAATGTGATTTCGATAAATGTTGGAACATGATATTTTATATGAAATTAATTTTTAAAAATTTCAATATATGAAGCTTAATCTAACTTTCGTTTAAAATCGAATTGAAAATTTAAAATTTAATCGATTTTTTTAGATTTTCAAATTTTTAAATATACTTTTTGTTGTAAAAATTTTGAATCTCGTACAATTCTGAATGTGAACATTGTCTTATTCAAATATGAAAAATATCGATAAATTGTTTTAAACCAGGTATTATTTGTGACACACGAAATTAATACCATTCAAAATATGTTGCATTTTAATGATGTTTAATACATTACCAAAAGATAAAAATAGAGGTTTTATCAGATTTTTAAAATTTTTTCATATATTTTAGTATAAAATATATTTAATAATCTGAAGATTTTTTAATCTGTATTTAATCTTTTCTAATACTACCAAAATTTGCCGATTTTCACAGAAGTAAAAATAATATTGGCAAGAATCCAATAATATAATTTTTATTAGTCGCACTGAAACAATAACTATAAAACAATTCCCGATATATACACCCAGAAAAAAATTCCCTCAAATCCCATTAAAATTGGTCAATAGGACAATTATCGATTTAATAGTATACAAAAAATAAAAACTTTCATATAAACTCAATGGCAATGTCATGGTATTTTCTAGTATTTAATGGTATTTTCCGATTAAAATAATAATTTATCCTATTGAATATTTTTAATAGTAAAAAACTATTATTTATACAGTATTTTTTTCTGGGTGTATAGTGGGGAAATATCACATATGATTAATTTTAATAGACTAGTGTTCGATTTAAATGAAACTTGCTCAATTTATATGAAAAAATCAAACAATAAAGTTTATTTTCGAAATTTAACAATCTTTTGGAAGCTTCCAGATGCCTCGAACAATTCTCGAAGTGGCTGCAATATAAAAATTCTATTACAATCTTATAACGAATCTATTTTTTATTACTTTTTTATAGCTTGTCTTTTAATTTTAAAGTTTGCCATTCGTTTCAATATTTTACGAAAATTAATATCGAATATAAAAACATACTAAACTGCACGTACACCCATAAAAAAATACTATATAAATAATAGTTTTCTACTATTAAAAATAGTTAATAGGATAAATTATTATTTTAATCGGAAAATACCATTAAGTACAAGAAAATACCATGACATTACCATTGAGTTTATATGTAAAGATTTATTTTTTGTGTACTATTAAATCAATAATTGTCCTATTGTCCAATTTTAATGCGATTTTAGGAAAAAAATTTCTGAGTTCGAAACGACATATCTCACACACAAAAAAATAATTGCTTGGCGTGCAGTTGTTTCAACGTATATTCAGTTGCATCTACCAAATGTAGTTAGCCTCAACTGAGTGATAAACAATAGTATGAAGCGTAATCAACTATTAGTTGAAGCAACTGTAACATTGTTTGGGGAAACAAACTTTTAATCCATTTACGATATTTTTATTTCCATTGCTACGGCAACTAAATTCAAAATGGGACATAACCAATATTTAGTTAACTCAACAGACATTTGTTATCTGTTGTTATATTGACTAAATGATAAAACATTAGGTTGTAGCAACCAACATTTATTTGATTCAACTGCGTAATCAGTTGTTTTGTGGAAAAGCGATGTCAAAGCAGGACAACATCAGTCGCACAAGCTTCAGATATTTCACTCTTTTTTTTGTGAATTTGTTTTGAAATGTTTTATGGCTTGTTTGTTGTTAATGTTCGATTATTTCATGTTCAAATATACTTTTCTCAACAAGAGAAATACTATTCTACAGAGTTCTTGCTTTTATCTGTTTTATTTCTATATGCAGCCCAATCGCTCCAATGTGCTGGAAACAATGAGTTATCGGAAATTTCCGATGAAGCATGTACATATCGGAAATTACCGACGATTCGTTGTGCTGCTGACTTCGTGTCAATTGACCGATTTTTTGTTATAAAATTGGCTACCACAACTAAAAAAATTGGTTGTGTCAACTGTACTCATTAGTTGTGTAAACTAATACGCGCTGTTGCAACCACTGAATCGGTCGAATGTTGACAGAACTAAACAAATCGTCTGGCAAAAAAAGACGTTTGCCCCAACTGATTCGTTCTTTGGGTGCACATTTTTTCGAAACAAGAATAATAACTGTTTTAATTGATATCGCATAAAAATCAAGTTACTCTACGTGTAGTTATTTCGTTTCAGTTTACTATACAAATAAATTCAACTTGACGTACAAAGTTGAACCAATTATATTTTATGAAATACTAATATTTACTTAATGTGAAGAGTTTCTATTTTTATAATATATCCTTTAACTTACCACAAGTATTTGAATTCTGCAACAAAAAAATAACTGTCGGATTAAATCATATTTTTGCAGACACCGACAGTAAAAGGAAAAAAATAAAAACACGAAAACCATACAAATTGATATTGACAGACATGTGTGTATTAGGCAGAAATATTTACAATAAAATGATGAATAAGCTGGACCGACTACGAACCAAGCCTAATATCAAAAACCCTAGTCAACGCATTAGAACGGAAACGGAAATTGACATGTGACATGAAAGTGTGTCTGACTGTGTTGCTTTTTGTGTGTCTGTCTGTCTGTCTGTCTATATCTCTGTCTGTGCGGCTGAGACCTGAGACAGTGTAATGACGCATAAATATGTAATGAATGAAGACAGGAGACACGGTAATGCCAAGGGGAGAAAAAAGTTTGGAATGTTACCTATAGCTAGAGTTGGAGGAATCAATGCAATCAATCAATTGGAAAATTAGATAATGATTAATAATGTTATCAAGAGTATGACAGCTAAACCAAAAAAAAAATAGTATAGTATTGGGTGTAATGATAGATATTGGAATAGACATGAAGGGCGGATGTTGTATTATTAGCATAAATGAAAGCGGCAAATAAAGCAAGACATTATTAAGAAATTTGAAACAAGTAAAATTCTATACATTTTCCGATTTTTATAAAACAAATTGCGACACCATTTACAAATCTAATTCAGAAAAGATCAATTAAAATTCCAAATACATCAATTGTTATACGAAATTCAATTTGAAATTCAAATGTCATTCAGAAATTACATTTTAAAATCAGAAGGCATCACTTGATATTCAGAAATTCTATTTGAAATACAAAACATGTCAATTTTAATTCAGAAATTCCATTTGAAATTCAAAAGACACCAATTCTAATTCAAACCAGTTGGGAAGGTTAGATCACATGGGAAATTTTAAAGTAGGTGTAATTATGATAGTTAGGATTATCAAAATTTAAGTCGGTCTAAGCCGACTATAAATACCCTACACATATGTGTGGTTACCATTCAAAGTGATATAAAGGTCACCAGGGTATACGAATCCTGAAAATAACTACAAACATTTAATCGCTGAAGAATGTCCATTCATTTGATACCCATATTTACAAATGGGTAGGTGTACCGAATTTCGATTTTTTTTTTTGTGAACCACAAGTCTTTTCGCCGGAAAACATTATTATCATGTATTTGAGCATGATGTCAATATATATTTGACCAAAAAAGTTTACCTAAGCACGTATACATAAAAATTGATCTTTATATGTACATTTTATATGAGGTATTTGAACATAAGTGGTCGGATCATAGGTCACAATGGATCGATCTCGCCAATTTTTTCGCACATACAGCGTAGGTATATTAGTAATCTAAGTTATAAGTTTCATTTATCTAGCTCTTCAATTTTAAAAGTCTTAGGGATTTCAACAGACAGACAGACGGACAGACAGACGGACAGACAGACAGACGGACAGACAGACGGACAGACGGACATCGCTAAATCGACTCAGGAGGTCATGCTGATCAAGAATATATATACTTTTCCATACCGGAGATGCTTCCTTCTGGGTGTTACAAACGGCGTACCAAACTGAATATACCCTTTCACTTTTAGTGTAGGGTATAAAAATACATTAGAAATTCAAAAGAAATCAATTTTAATTCAGAAATTCCATTTGATTTTCGAATATTTCAATTGTAATTCATAACTTTCCATTTGGAATTCAGAAAATATCAATTGATATTCACAACTTTCCATTTGGAATTCATAAAATATCAATTCGACGCCTCATACACGTTTCATATGTGCTTACGAAAAACAGCACCTTTTTTGAAACTACGATATGAAGCTCAAGTTCAGTTTCCCCACGAAAACAACCACATCTCTATTATACCCAAGAAATGAAGCATATATGTTTTATAGCCATGAAATAAAGTATAACTCTATTTTCGCCACGAAAAGAAACACTTTTACATTTAGCTATGAAAAAAAGCTCATCTATCATTTCCCCAAGAATAAAAGCACGTATATTTATTCAAGAAAGTTATCCCAGTAGACTTAATTTGAGCAAACTAGACAAGAGCAAACTTAATTTGAAAAATGTGTTCCTTTGGGATTTGGCCAGAACCTACTTGCGTCATTGGACAATTTTTTGGAAAAATTTGTTCTTTCGGTATTTGCCCAGAACCGACTTGCGTCATTGGACAATTTTTTTGAAAAAATTTTTCCTTTAGGATTTGGCCAGAACCCACTTACGTCATTGGACATTTTTTGGAAAAATTTGGCATTGGATCTGGCCATATACGAATAGAACACATTTTTCAAAAAATTCCAATGACGGAAATGGGTTCTAGCCAAATCGCATCTGCAAGTTTATATATGCCTAATGGAATAGTTTCATTGGAACATTTTCTGCAAATAATGTCCAGTGATACACCTGGAAACCATGTCATCAATGAACAATCAACAAATTTAGTTATAATACAATATCACCTCCATCAGCAACATTGTGTGTTACCCACAAAATTGTCTATTGGGATATCTGTATCGATAATACATACATGCTTCTATTCGTAGTGAAATTAAAAATGTGCTTTTGTTCGTAGATACAGTATAAATGTGTTTCTGTTCGTGGGAAACATAAAGTTATGCTTCTATTTGTGGAGAAAATGTAAATGAAGTTCTTTTCGTGGCTAATACAATTTAATGCTTCTTTTCGTGGATAAAATAAATATATGCTTGTTTTAATAGATCTTATTTTTAAAGTGCCATTCTTCGTAAGCAAATTGAAACGTGTGGGTTTTCGTAGGAGGTGTCGAATTGTTATTCATAACTTTCCTTTATGATAAAATTTCTGAATTACATTTGACATGTTTTGTATTTCAAATGTAATTTCTGAATGACAATTGATGTCTTTTGAATTTTAATTGATATTTTCTAAATTACATTTGTAAATGCTCTCAGCTATATTAAAAATCAAACTTCTAACTAAATGCGCAACTAATACACACTTCAAATAAATCAAAAAAAAAGCACTAAAGTCACTTGAAAATTCGACTTTGTTCTTTTGACATATTTACAATAATAACAATAATTTTATTAATATAATGGTTTCTGCTTATTACGATCATGATATCAAAACAGGAAAAAACTCCAAGTTTTTTTTTCTTGTACCGAACAATGATGTCAAATTTAATGCAATTTATTATCCTTTTTTCATTATCCTTGCGCCTCGTTGTGTGTGTGCACACAATAGAGCGGAGGCAATTTGACAATAAAGTCACGTGGCTGCAATTTGAGCGTCCGTTTTGTTTTGTTACGTTGCGTTTCAATTCGAGTCGTCTCTGCTCTCGTGTCCTGTCGCCCCACTTAGTTAACCTTTCGTCGCAGTACCGGCTCTACCACAATCTTGCGAACGTCGTGCGGCTGCCTCTTCCGCTCGTTATCCTTTTAACGATTAGATAGTAAATTAATGTTGGGGTTGCTAACAAGATATAGTGGATTTTTTTTGTTCTTGTTGTTGTCAGCCTGGCACACGACACTACAACAATGGGTCACATAGGCCACAGCAAATCATAATAAATTTATCCAGCTAAGAAACTCGAACCCCAGAGTCAGCCATGGAGCAACACAGTCGCAAGTAGTCCGTGGATCGAGGCAGCCGGGTATAAATTCAAATTAAGTAATTAACATTATTGTGGGTGGGCGTACGGGTGATGTGTCTGTGGCTATGCTGGCTGCCTGAAAAACCTTGAATTTGAGCTAATATTTTATGTAATCTCATTAGATAAAATGCTGATGGTGTCGTGTCGCCGCTATATTCTTTGATATATTGTCGCAGTGGTGGCGGAGAAGATCAATTAAAATTTACGTTTCAATGCAGATTAAAAAAGAATGATATGCTTAATTTAAGTTCATTTAAAAATTAAACATTAACTGAAAGCTAGTGGCTCTTTTCTAATTTTGCACCCACAACAAGAAAAAAACTTTTTGTTGTTATAAAAAATAAAATCATGCATTTTTATATTACATTAATTCACAGATCACGATTCTTTGGTCCGAACTTTTTATGTGTTTTGTTATTGCTTTCTTCGTTAGTTGTGTAGTGGTAATTCGAACACACAACAAACTCACTTCTTGTGCTGAGTTCACTTCATACCTATTTCAAGTGCAACAGAAAACATGTGCGAATCCAACAACACACAGAATCTAAACTTGCGACCAAGTTTTTTCACAACAAACTAAATTCATGGGTTTTTGTTGAACATTAATTTGAAAGTTTTTTTTTGAAAGTATAGCTATGTCAAAACTAATAATAGAATTGAAAGATTATTTAATTATCTAAACATGTTCCGTAGATGATAAAGATCTACATTATTTAGATTTCACGAAACAACCCGAGTGGAAATTTATTTGGTTAGCCTTATTTTGCATCAGTCCCTGATCAGAATATGATAAGCCACCTTAAATAAAGGCCACCTGAAATGATCCTGATCAGGGTGGACTAGGGTAATCCTAATTTCAAATCCAAGTAAGACAAGCTGATCCATTCTTTATAAGAAAAATCGTAATCTAAAGCTTACTTAATGGAACCTGATCTGACACTTATAAAAAAAAAAAACTATTGAATATCGTACACTCTAAAAAAAGAAATGTCTATAAAGTAATTGTGGGAAGCTTTCGGTTACTTCTGATAAATACATAATGGCTGTCAAAAATATTTATTGTTAGTCGTAAATAATAATGGCTTATTGGAAACAATTACACTATTTACAAAACAAAATTTAATTACATGAAAACATTTAAAATTTTTCCCAAGAACACTATAAAAAATATCACTTCAATGAATACTCCCAAACACTCTTTTGTTACCAGTAATGAGAGTGTTTAAGATAAGTAATACTGGTTTCCCACAACGCAAACTATTTTAAAAATGTTTGCCCTAAACACAAATAACTTCTCGGAAAAAATGCTTCATTAAAAGTTGCATCACTTGAACAATTGAACTTATCCGCGCCATGCAACACTTGCACGAATAAACGCGGATAAGCTTCTTGTGTCGAAGCAAAATTGTCTTATTGTGCGACATATGAAGCTAATTTTTATCATCTATAGTCCCTGCCATCAATTCATCATTATCGGTTTTCACATCATCCAAATTAGATGACTCTGATCAAATCATCTTGACGAAAACCCAATTTAGACCTGGCATAATGCATCGATATGTTGTAGTGTTTCCACAATATTTCCACAAATCTGTTGAAGTAAAAGGTTTGTTTTCCGCAGTCGCTCGTTTACACGACTTGTCGAATAATCTACCCTGAAATTCTGCATTATTCGACATGTCGCGTAAATGCGTGGCTGCCGCAATAAAAAAACCTGTTGCTTTGACTGATTTTGGCGAACACTACTTCGAAGACACTTTTCGTGCTTGTGAGAAACACTTTTCGTATTTGCGGGAAACTATTAAATATTTGTGGGAAAAAAACTTTTCCTATTTGTAGGAAACAATACAAGTATTTTTGGGAAACACTTCGATTATTTACTAAAAATGAGCTTGACTGATTTTGGCAAACACTACAAAATTTTCAAATATTTGTGGGAAACACTTCAAATATTTGTAGGAAACACTTTAAATATTTGTAGGAAACACTTTTCGTGTTTGCAAGAAACTCTTTTCGTATTTGTGGGAAACTATTAAATATTTGTGGGAAAAAATTTTTCATATTTGTAGGAAACTCTACAATTATTTCTGGGAAACACTGCAATTATTTCCTAAAAATGAACTTGAAAACACTGTTTGTTTGAGAAAGTGTTTACGGGAAACGATATTTTTTTGTTGAATGTATAATAAAATTGGGTAGCAAAATTATTCTGATAAAATAAAATATTTTAATAATGTAATGTTAAACTCAAATGCAAAATAAATTCAAATTATCCTCTTTAACAGGTTTTCATGAGGTCCACTTATATTACAAGTTCACAAAATTTCATTCAAATCGGAAGCAAAAATTGTTTGAAGCGATTGACAAATTTTCAGCCATATAAAAAATTATATGTTATAGAATATAATATAAATTATTACATATTTTTATGTTGATCATGCACTGTTATGCACTGTCAATGTTAAGAAATACTTTTTTGTTTGTTTACTCACTGTGCAAAATCTAAATTTTCCAGTAAGTTCAAGTGCAATTTTAAGCAAACAAAAAAATTTAATAAAATAAATAAGTTATGATGGAGCTATCAACATCAGTTATTTAGAAATATATTTAAAGAAAATTAGAATAAACTAAAAATGGATTTTTATTTATGTTTCATTATTCAAGGAGCTCACAACTCTGAGATTATATTAAAAAATATATGCATCTACTTTATTGTTTGCTCAAATCCACCAGGTAAGACCCATCGAAATTGATATATCATTTTCATAAAGATGAATTCGAAAATTATTTAATTTTGTTGTCGAAATAAATTAAAAAAAAAAATCTCAACCAAAAATCTGTCCTTAACTCACCTATACATTATAATTCAACTCAGCTCTATATTTCTACATTTTGATCGATTTCAAAAATGTGTTCGGGATTGAACCGCTGGGAGTGATACCATCATTTAACTCACATCTACAAAAGGCAATAATGATGAAATTGTGATAAAACCAGAAAAAATTACCTAAAAACCCATTAAAATTGGTCAATAGGACCATTATTGATTTAATAGTATACAAAAAATAAATCTTTTCTTATAAATTCAATGGCAATGTCATGGTATTTTATAGTATTTAATTGTATTTTCCGACCAAAATAATAATTTATCCTATTGACTATTTTTAATAGTAAACGAGTTGGGAAAGTTAGGTCACATTGGTAAGTTCGGTCACATGGGGCGGATTATTATAGTCGGTCGGGCCCGATTATGGAATACCCTACAATTTTGCTGGTGATATTAATGTGGGATATTTAATTGCATACCTTAATTTTAAAGTTTTTAATTATGCTGAACCTCCCCACCCTCAGAATATTATTCATATATCAGAAATTTACGTCTTATATCCCCATAAATTAAAAAAAGTATATAAAAGTATAAAAAAACTAAAAAAAAAAATTTGAAAAATATAGTTGGGCTGACCACGCCTATATTTAAAATTTTGAAAGGCTAATATTTCATAGATTTTATTTTAATAATTTACGGATCAAATTTCCACTATGAAATCCCGGGAAATAATGAAAAAAAAAAGTGGGCGTATCACGCCCATTTTTGGACCACATATTCTTAGGTGAATTCTAATAATACGTTTTAAATTTTATAACTATACCTTCAATACTTTTTGAGTTATTGGTTCCGAAGGAGTTATATAAAAGTGACTTGTATGGGAGGTGGGCGTGTCCGTTGACCGATTTGGCTCAGTTCCTACTTTTGTCTAAAATATATAGAGACGAAATTTCATCGCATTCTGATTAGTATTTCTCAAATTATTCTGTATTCGGACAGCAAGACGGACAGACAGACGGACATGGCTAAACGGATCGGGTAGTGATGCTGATCAAGAATATATATACTTTTCCATACCGGACACGCCTCCTAAGGGGCGTTACAATATATGCACTAAGTTAATATACCCTGTACCTCATAGGTGTAGGGTATAAAAACAATAATTTATATAGTATTTTTTTCTGGGTGTAGGAATTTTGACAAAATATACCTTCATTTTTAACAGAGTTACCAAATGTTGACGAGGTTGGATTAAAGGTCGTGATATCGTCCATGCAATTTAAATTTTAAAGACGCTGTACTTCGATAGTTATTGCAGTGATGTCAATGAAAACTCTTCACGCAAAAATTCCCCACACTAAAACCCTCTATGTGAGATACATTCAAATGTGCTTTTCAATGAAGGATTTGTCTCTAGGATTATTTATCCGGGAAGGAATTCTGTGGGACAGAATTGTTCAAGAAAGAATTGTCTCTGGGAAAATACTTCCAGAAATAAATTATGCAGGGAAGAATACTCCGGGGAAGAATTGTTCGGAGATGAATTGCCTATCAGAAAACTTGTTTTTGGAGAGAAACATTTTTATTAGATAGGGAAGGTTTATTAAATTCTATAATATATTTGTGTATGATTAAATAAAAATATCTTTAATGAAAAATACAACCAAATATTTTTTATTGTTAATTATAAAACTAAGAAGCATCCTTTATGTCTGGTTCGCATAACTGCACACGTCTCCAAATTATTCATAATCATGTATAATTTAATTGACAGCCACAAGTTCACCCTTCCACTTTTAGCCATACTTGGCCAAAAGTTTTGGTTGACTTAAGTGAATTAGTTTTGGCAAGCATCTGCCAAACGTCCTGCATGTCCCTACTTACTACAAACGCTCAAATAACACAGCTCATCGCAAATCGCAAAGATGTGGATATGACTATAAAAACTCGCTGTAAAATTCCAATTAAAAACTTTTTGCCAATACATCCCATATATGACATGAAAATTAAATAAAATTGCATTATCTCGAGTTACGAGCGAACAGTTAAGTGAAAATATATTTTTCAACACACAGACATGCATCACACACATACATAGGACAGATATATTCAGAACCCTTCAGTGAGAATCATGCTATGCACTGCGCTGCCTTCAAGTGTCAACAAACGGCAATGAGGACACGTCGTACGATGTATCCTTGCACAAATTATATAAAGTGTTGCCAACGCTAAGCACTCTGTTAACCCCTTCGCTTACGCGTGTGTGTATTGCGCACATACAATGTTGCCATCTAAAAAAAAAAAAGAATTAAATAACACACTAGAAAATAGGATACGATTTCAAAGCATGGCGTGTGCTTGGTAAAAAGAATTCTATTGTAGCATGGAGTTTTAAATGTCAACTATGGTGCATTTTTTTCATCTTTTTTATATTTTAATTAAACCTGGAAATTCATTTTAATACAATTTCTTACATTTTAAAAACAACAATTTAATTTTAAGTAAGAAATTTATTTTTAGTGCCAAATTGAATTTTGAGTGAAAAATGCGAAAAAATAATTTTTAGTGTAAAATTTTACTCTTCGTGAAAAATTTAATTTTGAGTAAAAAATTAATTTCAGTAAAAATTAATTTTCAGTTAAAATGCAATTTTTAGTTAAAAATTTAATGTTTAGTTAAAAATTTAATTTTTAGTTAAATATTGAATTTTTAGTTAAAAATTGAATTTTTAGTTAAAAATTGAATTTTTAATTAAAAATTGAATTTTTAGTTAAAAATTGAATTTTTAGTTAAAAATTGAATTGTTAGTTAAAAATTGAATTTTTAGTTAAAAATTGAATTTTTAGTGGAAAATTGAATTTTTAATTTAAAATTGAATTTTTATTAAAAATTGAATTTTAGTTAAAATTGAATTTACAATTAAAATGGAACTTTTAGTTAAAAATTTAATTATTGAATTTTCGGTTAAAAACTGAATTTGCAGTCAAAATGGAATTTTTAGTTGAAAATTGAATTTTTAGTTAAAAATGGAATTTAAAGTTAAAATGAAATTTGTAGTTGAAAATTGAATTTTTAGTTAAAAATTGAATTTAAAGTTAAAATGGAATTTTTAGTTGAAAATTGAATTTTTATTTAAAAATTGAATTTTTATTTAAAAATTGAATTTTTAGTTAAAAATAGAATGTTTAGTTAAAAATTAAATTTTTAGGTAAAAATTGAATTTTTAGTTAAAAATTGAATTTTTAGTTAAAAATTGAATTTTTAGTTAAAAATTGAATTTTTAGTTAAAAATAGAATTTTTAGTTAAAAATAGAATTTTTAGTTAAAAATAGAATTTTTAGTTAAAAATATAATATTTAGTTAAAAATAGAATTTTTAGTTAAATTGAATTTTCAGTTAAAAACTGCTTTTTAATGAAAACTTGATATTTTAGTTAAAAATCGAATTATAGTTAAAAATTGAATTTTTAATGAAAAATTGAATTTTCAGTTAAAAATTTATTTTACAGTTAAAATTGAATTTTTAGTTAAAAATTGAATTTTTAGTTAAAAATTTAATTTTTAGTTAAATTGAATTTACAGGTTAAATGGAATTTTTAGTTAAAAATTCAATTTTTAGTTAAAAATTGTATATTTTAGTTATAAATTGAATTTTTAGTTAAAAATTGAATTTTTAGTTAAAAATTGAATTTTTAGTTAAAAATTGAATTTTTAGTTAAAAATTGAATTTTTAGTTAAAAATTGAATTTTTAGTTAAAAATTGAATTTTTAGTTAAAAATTGAATTTTTAGTTAAAAATTGAATTTTTAGTTAAAAATTGAATTTTTAGTTAAAAATTGAATTTTTAGTTAAAAATTGAATTTTTAGTTAAAAATTGAATTTTTAGTTAAAAATTGAATTTTTAGTTAAAAATTGAATTTTTAGTTAAAAATTGAATTTTTAGTGGAAAATTGAATTTTTAATTTAAAATTGAATTTTTAGTTAAAAATTGAATTTTTAATTTAAAATTAAATTTTTATTAAAAATTGAATTTTAGTTAAAATTGAATTTACAATTAAAATGGAATTTTTAGTTAAAAATTTAATTATTGAATTTTCGGTTAAAAACTGAATTTGCAGTCAAAATGGAATTTTTAGCTGAAAATTGAATTTTTAGTTAAAAATTGAATTTAAAGTTAAAATGAAATTTTTAGTTGAAAATTGAATTTTTAGTTAAAAATTGAATTTAAAGTTAAAATGGAATTTTTAGTTGAAAATTGAATTTTTAGTTAAAAATTTAATTTTTAGTTAAAAATAGAATTTTTAGTTAAAAATTGAATTTTTAGTTAAAAATTGAATTTTTAGTTTAAATTGAATTTTTAGTTAAAAATAGAATTTTTAGTTAAAAATAGAATTTTTAGTTAAAAATTGAATTTTTAGTTAAAAATAGAATTTTTAGTTAAAAATAGAATTTTTTGTTAAAAACTGCTTTTTAATGAAAACTTGATATTTTAGTTAAAAATTGAATTATAGTTAAAAATTGAATTTTTAATGAAAAATTGAATTTTCAGTTAAAAATTTAATTTACAGTTAAAATTGAATTTATAGTTAAAAATTGAATTTTTAGTTAAAAATTTAATTTTTAGTTAAACTGAATTTACAGTTAAAATGGAATTTTTAGTTAAAAATTGTATATTTTAGTTATAAATTGAATTTTTAGTTAAAAATAGAATTTTTAGTTAAAAATTGAATTTTTAGTTAAAAATTGAATTTTTAGTTAAAAATTTAATTTTTAGTTAAAAATTGAATTTTAGTTAAAAATTGAATTTTTAGTTAAAAATTGAATTTTTAGTTAAAAATAGAATTTTTAGTTAAAAATAGAATTTTTAGTTAAAAATAGAATTTTTAGTTAAAAATAGAATTTTTAGTTAAAAATAGAATTTTTAGTTAAAAATAGAATTTTTAGTTAAAATAGAATTTTTAGTTTAAATTGAATTTTTAGTTAAAAACTGCTTTTTAATGAAAACTTGATATTTTAGTTAAAAATTGAATTATAGTTAAAAATTGAATTTTTAATGAAAAATTGAATTTTCAGTTAAAAATTTAATTTACAGTTAAAATTGAATTTTTAGTTAAAAATTGAATTTTTAGTTAAAAATTGAATTTTTAGTTAAAAATTGAATTTTTAGTTAAAAATTGAATTTTTAGTTAAAAATTTAATTTTTAGTTAAAAATTGATTTTTAGTTTAAAATATAATTTTTAGTTTAAAATTGAATTTTTAGTTAAAAATTTAATTTTCAGTGAAAAATTTAATTTTCAGTGAAATATTTAATTTTCACTGAAAAATTTAATTTTCAGTAAAAAATGTTTTTTTTTTTTTTTGAGAAAAATGTAATTTTCTATGAAAAATTTAAAATTTTGTGAAAATTTGAATTTTTAGTGAAAAATTGAATTTAGACCGATTTAATACTGCAGAACTGAACTATAAGACAAAAAAGAATCCATCACTTTGATTTTTCCAATAATATAACTTTGATAAAGTGTCGCTTTATCCTGCCACAATAACCCAGCAAGCACATTTCTGTTTAGTGGAACCTTTCCGCATTATCACACCGACAAACAATTCTATACTCAATTTGTTCCGAACAAAACCTTAAACTTGTCTGGTACAAAATACAATAAAAAATAAGTAGAAAAAGACCTCTAAAGAACATTACGGCTTTTTCACCAGACATTCGCTTTTGTGTTTCAAGTGTCATCCTCATCTTCGTCGTCCTCGTCTTCGTCATCACCATCCGCTCATCTTCATCTTTGTCGCCATTTGTTTTGTTAATCAAAAGAATTCTGCACAATTTTTGCTATAAATCTAAACCGAAAGCAGTGCAAAACAAAAAGGTAGCTAAATCGAATTCTGTACTAAGCCGGTAAAAGCGGATGTGGATGCTTAGTTGGGATGTGCAGGACCTTTACCACTTTGTCAGCTCGTATTTCACTTCAAGACTCTCGACTATTTTCTAGTTTATATCCGCTCCCCCCCTCTATGTTGTAGTATTCTGTCCACATGTAGACTTGAACTACTTTAAAAGTATAATACGTATATATTTGAAGCATATAACAAAGGCGTTCGTCCTTTTTTATTGCTGCAAATTAAATTAGGATTTTTTTTTCTTATTTTTTGTGCAATTTATATTTCTGCTGCACATTTTTCATGTTACACACAAAAGTGTTTCTACTTTTGACCCATTTCTATTTCTGTTAATTTCACGTTGTACTTCTTTCAACACCATACAAACCATCCACCCAATCTACTAACAGGTCCTTGCAATATCCTTGAACAAATTTCATTGTTCGCATTTGTACTCCCAGTCATACAACAACGATTGCACTGACTGTTAAGGATTATCAAGGAAATGTTCAGGCTCATATCCGGCTTCCGAGATTTCTTTAAAAACGAAATCTTCTTCCACGTGTGGACGGTGGAACTCTGTGTGTCTCGACAACCAGTAGTCAGTAGTCAGAGAGACTGATTCGGACATTTAGTAGATGATGTCTGATAGAAACGAACAAGTACGAGGCAACAGACGGCAAAAAGTGTTTCCTGTGTGTTTAATAATGTGAATGCTGGTAATTTCCGGCTTTGAATTTATTATGGCAGCATATCCGCAGTATCATGGTATCACATACACTGCGAATAAAATGTCGCAAAAATTGTTCAAAGGTACAACAACAAATATTATTTTAATTTAGACTCAGTATAATATTTGTCACGGGAATTGTGTAGTATTGAATACTATTTACCGATTATATGATTTAGTTACCCTACACGGATGGAAAAACTTCTAAAATCCAGAAGGAAACGCACAAATCCTTAACAGATCTACTTACTTGTCATATAATTAACTAAGTGGAACTATTCTTATTATGCAGAGATTAATTTCTTAGGTATCAATAAAGTAACTAAGTGAAATTATTCTTGATATGCAGATATTAATTTTATGAAAACTCACACATTCATTCAATGTTTATCATGCCGCTTTTTGATACCAAAGAAAAAACCTCTGCATATCAAGACAAATTGTACTTAAATTAGTTTCAATATCGTTGCGAGATTTATGCTAGTTCTCGCAACGATATCAGCCCTTAAATTGGTAAGAGAATATCGATGCGGAATTTCTCGGTACGAAAAATTTTTCGAAAATCGAACGATATCGAAGAAAAATAAAGGTTCGAGATTGCTGCGAAAAATATTGCGATATAGATGTGATAAATGATTAAATATCGTATCTTGTCTTTAAATTTGAATGTAATCTAATTTTGAAAATTAGAAACGATTTAGCTGCGAGTTCAAACTTTGATATCGAAGTTAATTAAAGAAAGCTTCGAGGCATCGAAGGGCTCCGAGACATGGCAGACTGGGTAGTTACTTTTTTCGATACCTAAGAACACAATGTCTTAATATCTAGAAAATGTCGGTCTGTTAGTTACTCTGAACAGATCGACAGACACATAACAAACAGACCTCGCAAACAAAGCATCAGCCGATCTCGCAAAATAAAGCATACGAGCGAATATTACAGACAAAGAAAGATCGATGAAAACAAGCACAGATACATAAACACGTGTACTTTTTGCGAAGAATACAATAACAATTTTTCGCTTTGTTTTGATCAATAAACTAATAAACTAACTTCTCAAAATCCAGAAAAATAAATCTTGTTTTATTTTTTTTGATATTTAAGTAATTGCTTTCTTAATATTCAGATAATAAATTATAGAATTTTACAATTGCTATGTTTTATCCGAGCCGAATTCTACTCCAGTTTTAAAATTTTTTTCCACCTTGTACTGGTCAATTTTAAAATACTGAAATAATAACACTATTTTATTCGGGTTTTTTTATAGTGTAGTGAACTTATTTTATATTTAAGGTTAAACTATTTTATATAGGTTCAAGTTTCATGTTATATGTTGGTTTTTCTATTATATATTTTAATTAAACGAGATTTTATATATTTATTTAGAGGTTGATAAATAAATGTTAAAGTTTGAAAGTTAAAAGTTATGACTACAATAAGAGTTTTGCATGCATGCATAACAATTACGTGATAGAAATACTGCTTTTAAATCATGTGTTTTTTTTTTAAAAAACAGTCTACGAATTATAGACGCTGCAGCGGGTCTAGTACGATAAGTCGAAATTTTAAATATCGAAACTAAAAATACCGAAGACAAAAATGTAGAAAATAAAAATGCCAAAACCTGAAAATGTCGAAAACAAAAATGTCGAAAACAAAAATGTCGAAAACCAAAATGTCGAAAAAAAAATGTTGAAAACTAAAATGTTGAAAAACAAAATGTCGAAAATAAAAAATGTCGAAATTTAATATGACGAAATCATTTTTTGCCGAAAAATGATGGAAAATGTCGAAAAAAACTCGAAGATAACGACCATTGGTCATATTTTCATGTTAAGAAGAATTTTCCAAAAGATTGTTTTATTAGTTTTAAAACGAAACCTTATCAAAGTTTCTAGCATCAAGGATATTTCAATAGGAACCACCATACAAAAGTTATCATTGACAATTTTTTAACTTTGGACTGTATCTCTGGAAAAAGTGATATCTTTGGAAATACCCAGTCTGCCATGTCTCGGAGATCTTCGATACCTCGAAGCTTTCTCGAATAACTTCGATGAAAAAGTTCGATATTGTTGCTTTCTCGATTCTAATTTTTAAAAATGTTCGTACATTCAAATTCTTTTACAAGATACGATATTTAAACGTTTATCAAATCGATATCGCAATATTTTTCGCAGCAATCTCGAACTTTCATCGTTTTTTTCTTCGATATCTTTTCGATTTCGAAAAATTTTTCGTATCAAGAAAACTCCGACAGAACGTTCCGATATCTACCTACCATCTAGGTCCAAATTGACGCCCGATATCGCTACGAGAACGGGTCCGATATCGTATGAGTTTTCCATCTACTCGTAATGATCTCGTAACGATATCGATACGAATGGCATACTGGGTAGTGGTCGGAAAAAAACGGTGAATGCAGATCCCGATACCCTTTATCAGTTGCCAAAATATCATTGAAATCGAAGAGAGTGAGTTGCAAATCCTACGAGATTTAGAGTGGACTTGCTCATATACGATTTGAAATTTGTATTTCAACATTTTGATATTTCGGCATTTTAATTTTCGACATTTTTTGATCCTATAAAAAAATGTTTTTGTATTTATAGTTTTAAAAATGTGTCGACATTTTCTAGCTTTAAAATATTTTTCGACATTTTGTGATTCAGTCAAATATTTTTTCGGCGTTCTAAGGCTTTTATAATTTCGACATTTTAAGGTTTCGACATTTTTTTTTTCGATATTTCGTACGGATTCCATTTTAGAACTATCATATACGAAATTTGTTAATATATTTAGAAAAAATAAAACTTTTATGATTTTTGTTTTTATTTATCAACTGATTTACTTATAAAAAAGCATATTTAATTAAAGTTTAAAAAAAGATACCCATTATATTATTATAATCCAACGTTTTTTTCCCCAATAAAATATAACCTAACGTTCATCAATCACCACGCAAAACCTCACGCCTAGCCAGAACGCAGGTTAGCACTTTAAAACGAACCGTGCCAACGTTACCACGACGAGTAATTCTACACCCGGTAAATAATTGAAATATCTCCCGCGGTGCGTAGCAAAATTACAAACCCTAAATAAAGAAACACATACCAACTACAGCATCAAACCCACCGAATCGAAGACCAATAATGTCTCCATGGCAACCGCCCCCACAGTGGGCAACTAAAGTTATGCAAATATTATTATTATTTTTGGGGCGTACATTCACCCTAGCCAAAAGTAACATAACCAAGCACGTGGCGCTAATAAGTCTCTAAAAAAAGATGCATTCCTAAAAAAAGATGCCCTAACGCAATATTAAACCCTTCGTTTGGACGAAGAACCCCCAAAAATCTATAATATTTGCATTTTTAATAGACAGAGCACACAGAAAACTTTGCTAAAATTACATACACGAAGTTTATCTTTTGTGTTTGAAATCATGGCAGCCAATGTAACTAAGGGTTGCGCATTATAAAGGTAAAATTTAAATTTAAAGCCTAGAAAATCCTGCTCTTTTGAACACCTCACGCGGCAAAGATCCACAATTCATTTCAAAGTTCTTAATGGGGATTTTTTTTCTTGTATTATGTGCACGGCAGCTGTTAGTAAAATATTATTTTTTCAAAGTTACAGTAATTGCAAGGGAATAAAACCTTTTCGTAGTGTCAAAAACAAACGTTTTTGCTGAACGAAAAAATAACCAAATGTCCCAAGGCACAAAAGAACTGTTTGAAGATAAACTTTATTTGCGCTTTGGCAAAAAAAAAACTTAATTAAACGAGTAACTAATTAATATTAGGAATTTGTTTACCACTTTCTCTTTGTTTTAATTAATTTCATCATTTAATAATGTGGCTTAGACAGCACCACCAAAGACATAAATATTACAAAAATTTTACTTGTCAATAAAACTGTTACCCCCCACACATGGAAACATATTAAACCGCAATGAACCAACAACCACCACCAACACCAACTATAATCAGAGTCCATCATTAATCTTTTAACACCCATGTCTGTCGTTTCATTTCCTGCAAGAAATGATTAAATTGTTGCACATTAAGTATTTCCACGCAGAATAGACCCCAACTTTGCTGAATTGAACACCCTATAGTCAACTTAATTCTTACATTTTTCCCAAACACCAACTTTGTTGTATGCTGTAATCATTAAGCTTCCCTTTCAATGTATCCTTCTGAGATAAATAAAGTGAAAAATCTCTTAATTACGCTATTCTGTATATTTTTTGTACTCTTTCGATTCGTGCGTTAAATGACTGACAGACTGACAAATTGTTTTTCTATTTTGTTTCTTGGTCAGCCTCACGAAAGAACATGTGTCGGACACATGTTTGTCAACATACGGGGGGTGCACAATCAGTTAACTGATTGTGTATCTAAACCACAATATAAACATCATCTTATTGGCTTTCTTTTCCGCACGGTTGTTACATAGTTTTGTCTTCAGGGATTAATTAATTTTTTTATTCATTGCAGGCTGGAAGGAGTCCATACTATCGCTGCCCAAGAAATGGCTCTCCACGGCAGAGTCAACGGACGAATTTGGATTTCCTGATGTAAGTTTTTGTTTTTAGTTTGTATAAAAAATATGTATGTAGTTATAATGCATAATTGTGGTAAATATAAATTAAACCTCACAAATTCAAATTCAAAATATTGAAAGTAAAATTAGAATATTTACACTAAAAAAATACAATTCTACACGCTGCAAAAAATGGGCTCTCCCAAACATAATTTTGCAGGCATTAACATGTATGTTTGGAATTTTATGTAAATATAATATATAATTGACTGATAAATCATATGTAAACAGGGTTGTATTGAGACTTGAACAGTGTTGTAATGAGCTCTGACTTACATTATAATATCCCGGAAACATTTTAATGTTGCCCCTTAAAATGGAGTATGTTCTAATGGAAACATAATAATTACTACATCCAAATAAAATAAATATTTCAACCGAAACATAAATATGTTCAAAATAAAACATGATTTTGAACGATCTGAATATAAATATGTTTCCAGTGAAACATATCAGTTGTTTCAGTACAAAAAGTAGTATGTTTGCATGGAAACATATTTAAATATTTTTGGAAAAAAAATCCTGAAAAATAAAAATAAAATGTTTTTTTTTTTTTAATTTTTCTTAAAAATCTTTAAACATGCACTGTGGGAATTTATAATAATTGAATTCATATACAAATTTTTAAATGCATAAATAAATAATTCGTTTAAAACGTACAAAGTACAAGTGACAGCATCAATGAATGCACAATTGCACCAGCAGACGCTAAGCCAGACGATCCATGCACGCTTTTTATTTGGTACAGTTACAGTTGACCTCAGTACAGCACATAGCGTAGGCAAGGAATTCACGGAGGCTTTTGCAAAAAAAACATGCCAAATTCTGTCTGAAAATCGACAGAATATTATTTGTGTTTTTTTCACATTAGTTTCAGAAATTATATACTGCAAGTTGTTATACTCTGTTAGTATTTGTACTTTTTGTAACACAATTTATATATTTATTTAATTTACAAATAACAAAATTATTTTCGACGCGCACACGTTTGCTCAACGAACAACAAAAGATACGTACGCAGAAAATGCCGATCACCGAGTGCTCAACGAGTGCCAACTTCGTATAACCTATGCGGAATAAAATTGCAACAAATTTTGCAACGCTGTTTAACCAGTTTTGATCAACAACGCCCCAATTCATTTCATAAAATGGATTAAAAGTTGTTAAGTTTTTGAAAATAAAATTTCTTAAATCATTGAAATCTAAGTAGAGGGATTAAAGTTTTCAACATAGATTATTTAGTGCAA
The DNA here is from genome assembly GCA_951804985.1 of Dryomyza anilis. Taxonomy (NCBI): domain Eukaryota; kingdom Metazoa; phylum Arthropoda; class Insecta; order Diptera; family Dryomyzidae; genus Dryomyza; species Dryomyza anilis. The sequence continues at coordinate 69,998,654 of OX638132.1, forward strand.
ATTTCATTAAATTTGGTGTAGTGCTCCAGAAGAAATCGGCCGATGAGTTAAGTTTATATTAAAACCTTCATATCTTCGAAACGGAACATCGTAGAAAAGTATGCGCAATTGATAGTGTTGTGATACAAAGTAGATTATGTACCACAAAATTCATTCACTTTGGTCCAGTGGTCTGGAGCGTCATAGAGGGGTCAAAGTCTGCGCACATTTTGGGAATTTTAAAATCGATTTTTGAAAATAAAATTTCTTAAATATTATCAATCTTAAATCTAAACTGACCATCGTAGAGGGGTCAAAGTAAACGCATTTTATAGTGATTTCAAAGTAGATTATTTACTGAAAAATTAATTAAATTCAGTCCAGTGGTCCTTGTCAAATCAGCTGATGAGTTCTTCTTAAAACCTTCAAATCTTCTAAACGGAGCGTCGTAGATGAATCAAAATAGGCGCATTTTATAGTGATTTCAATATAGAATATTTACCGCCAAATTAATTTTATACAATCGGAACCTGAGATATGACATATATATCGAATTAATAGTACTACTTTTGTAAAGGGTTGCTAGGATTGTGATATTATTGTCATGACGAACATGATTATGCTATTATGATGTCTTCACTAATTGGGTTTAATGTTACTAAATTATTCGCTTTTATTCAGATTTCAGGTGATATTAAACATATTAAAGATCGCATATTCGTTAATTTGTTCTAGCGGTTTTGATAAAAAGTCTCAGATATGATATGAAAAATCGAAATACGAATATCGGAATTAGAATGAGAATATATTAGTGCTATAAATTCAATTTCCAACTCCATACACCCAAAAATTGCGTATAGAGCAAACTAATTTTTAGATATTAGATATTCTCTAAATAGTTTCACCAATGATTTTAATTCCTATTCAAAATTTTTATTTTCAATAAAAATTCAATTTTTTTATTTTAATTTTTCATTATTTTAATATTTAATTCTACACCAAATTGACCAGTGTTTGAGACTTACCCTGTTCGAATTTAATTAAGTTCCGACCACTGATTGAGGGTAACGCGATTTTTGGGACCACGTTGTCGAGATATACAGGGTTGGTATACATTTTACTATATAATTTAAAATGAAATCCGGAAAAGAAACGCGCAGCTTTTGTAATCCTTTTATTATAAATTCCACACCAAATCGCCCATGGATTGAGCACTTATGAAATGTATCGCGATTTTTGGAACTACTTTTTTCTCGGACTCCTCGTTTCGTTATAAAACTTAAAAGCAAAATCGTAACCAAAACGTGCAACGGAATCGAGGGAAAAATCCCCTATTAGTGTCGACTTGTTTATAAATTGAACTCCAAATCGATAAATACTATATCTCCAGTTGATATATCTGTTTGTAGATATTAAAACAATAACTTTAACTTTTTAAGTCGTAACTAAAAAATTTAACACTCGAAATTTTATTACATTAAAAATTAATATTCTTGAAAAATCGTGACAGTACCTTTAAACTTGTCAAATGTTTGAAATGGTACTTTGATGACATCATATTTTAAAATATTTTTTAAAACAGAAAAAAAAAGTTTACATCTTTTCTATAGAAAAAGAAAGTAATACACTGAAATAGTTGTACAAATTTTGACCAAATCCAAGAGGTACAATCGCAAAATCTACCCTTTTTGGGGATTAGTTGTGGAATGCCTCATAAATTTCATTTGTTATTTCAAAAGTCTTCACTTGACAATTTTTCCTAGTTGAATACTGTACTGCTCCATCCAGAAACAGAAATAAAAACTACTTACACGTCGAACATTCCTAAACAAATACTATAAGAATGGTAGCAATTTCATTAAAAACACGTTGTATTGACATTTCAGACCTTACAAGAAAAAATAAAAACCTGCCGTCGCATTGCTGACAAAAAAAACCCATCCAAATGTATACAATACAAGCGCTTTAATCCTGTTTGTTATAATTAGTAATGCAAATAATGAAAAACAAACTAATTCTGTTTTCCAAGTCGACTCTGCACTCGACCCCAAATATCTTGATGCAGTAAGTCAGTCGGGCTGCTGTGCGACTTCCGTGCCAACGGTTGGTTTTAAGGCAGGCAGGCAGACAGGCAGGCAGGGGCTACGGATGCGAATACGGATGCTTTTGTATTATTGTTTGCTGTCACTGTCATGACGACAACTGACAGTAGTATTGTTAGGCCGACAGTGTCAGTGTAGCAATGTCACCGGCAGCAGCAGCCAGCGGAAGTGGTTGCGAGGGCGAGGTAGTCAAAGTAGAAAAGTTAGCTGACAAAAAGTCAAATTAAAGAAATGTCGAAATAAAAAGAAGTACAACAAAAAATTAACCGGAAGGTGGCAGCAAATTGACAGCTTGAAACTTATGGGAATTGTATTTTATTCTTATATTTACTAAAAAAAAGAATTGGAGTATTCACTTTTAACAGCTTTTTCATGTTTCTTGTTTTTTTTTTTAGTTTGGACTATGCTCTCTTATATCCTAAAAACTATAATTAAAAAATGAATTTAAAAAATTTAAAGAAAAATTTGGTTTAATGTTTTATTTGAAAATTATTTTTCAATACTGTTTTTTAAATTCTAAGTAGTGAGTGCTCAGTAAATACACAGTGCAGCAAAAGCCCACTATTTTTGGTACCAGAGATTTGGCAATTTTTTTAGAGTCCTCGAGAAACCTGAAGAAATTTCACCGAACAAACTTTTGCCCTATCACGTCAGGTTTACGAGATATATGACCATAAAGGTCTTAAAGTCACCGCAATATTACCGTTGATTTATTGAGAAAACTGTAGTAATTATGGATTTGTTGCTTTATTTTTAATATCCTGAATGTCCAGGATGTGTTTATCTATATATATAAAACTCTTGGTCCGTCTGTCAGTCTGTCGGTCTGTCTGTCTGTCTGTCTGTCTGTCTGTCTGTCTGTCTGTCTGTCTGTCTGTCTGTCTATCTATCTGTCTATCTGTCTGTTTGTTCCAGCATCACGTCTAAACCGCTGAACCGATTTTGCACCAGGATACTATGTAGTCCAGAGGGTGTCATAGGCTATATATGGGCGGGATTGGACAAAGGGGCGTGGCACCTCCCATACAACCTAAACTTTCAAAACGACATAACTCGGCACATACACAAGCTAAGAAGATAAAACAAAAAACTCAAATACAAAAAAAATATACAAAAGCAAAAACACAAAAACAAAAGCAAAAATCAAACACAAAAACAAAAGTAAAAGCACAAAACTTAAGCAATAACTCAAAAACAACAGAAAAATAAAAAAAGGATAGAAAACAAAATCAACCACATCATAATTCACCACACTAAAATTCACCACACTAAAACTCATCACACTAAAATTTACCACACTAAAACTCACCATACTAAAATTCACCACACTCATATTCAAAACACCAAAATTCACCACACTCAAATTCACCACACTAAAACTCAACACAATAAAATTCACCACACTCAAATTCACCACACTAAAACTCACCACACTAAAACTCACCACACTAAAACTCACCACATTGAAACTCACCACATTGAAACTCACCACACCAAAATTCATCACGCTAAAATTCTCCACACTAAAATTCACCACACTAAAATTCACCACATTGAAACTCACCACACCAAAATTCATCACACTAAAACTCACCACAATAAAACTCACCACACTAAAATTCACCACACTCAAATTTACCCACTTAAACTGACCACACTAAAATTCACCACACTTAAATTGAACACACAACAATAAAATTCACTGCACTTAAACTCACCACACTAAAATGCACTACACTAAAACTCACCACACTAAAACTCACCACACTAAAAGTAACCACAATAAAACTTCTACTGGGAAAAACTCTACGGGGAAGAATTCTACGGGAAAGAATTCTACTGGGAAGAATAACAATAACAAAAATAATAACAATGTTATTTATATTAATAAAATTGCTCCTTGCATTCACAAAATCTTTGCATGAGTCGTGTACGGGTCCAGCTAGTTATACTATAAAATTATGCTCTATCATGTCAGGATTTCGAGGTATTGACCCCCAAATATCTGGTAAATCCTTAATTTCTGGAAAACGGCAGAGATTTTTTTTAAATCCTTAATATTGATGATTTAAGGACGAGATAGAAAATTAAAATGTACTACAGAAAAGATTCTAAGGTGAATGCCTATATTTGGTTTTCAGTTAAGAAATCTATATCTAATACCGTTTTTCATAAATGTTACTATGAAAATTTAGGGATTTACTAGATATTTGTGGATCAATATTTCGAAATCCTGACGTGATAGTATGATAAAATTTTTGACACATTCAGGATATTAAAATAAAGCCAAATCCAAATCATTCGATTTAAAGCTACGAAAAACTTAAGTATTTTGCAGTTTCATATAAAATAAAAAAATAATACTTTGTAGTGCTCAGTATTAGAGAAACTATAGCACGTACGGGTTTGACATATTTAGCCACTTTTTATGTTTTTTTATGCTAAATATTTTTCCATGGATAATATGATACATTTGCAATTCGTTAATATGAAATTACTCGATTATGTAGATTAATCCTTTGAAAATCATTAATATTGGTATTAAAAGGACGAGATAGACATTTAATATGTGCTACAGATAAGAACCCTTAGATAGTGTCTACATTTGGTTCTCAGACAATAAATCCATAACTACTAAAGTTTTCTCAATAAATCAACGGTAATATTGCAGTCACATTAGAACCTTAATGGTCATGTATCTCGTAAACCTGACGTGATAGGACATACGTTTGTTGGCTGAAATTTCGTCACGTTACTGAAGGATTCTAAAAAAAATGGTCAAATCACCGTCACTAAATTTAGTGTCGCACTGTGATATTATTTTTATCAAGAAATTATGAAAATTATTATATAATATTTAAATTATCACCATAAATAGAAATTATCACAAAAAGTTTAATTGTGCACAAAGAAATATTAACTACTATAACTTGAAAGTCTGTACATCAGTTATGTACCATTTTTATATAGAAATAAGTTGTCGGAAATTTATTGTAAACATAATTATTAAAAAAAAAAAAATTATAAAGAAGCATCTTCCCTAAATTTCCCGCTCCATCACAAACCAACAGATCTCCAGAGTGCTTTCCTAGAATACTCCCCTAAATCATTTCTAGATTGTTGGTCTTTTACCGAAATCAAATTTTCGTCTGGCAGACGGTAAATTGCTAACGGTGTTGTTACAAAAAAAAATTCAAAATAAAACCTACAAAGGTGGTGCAAACTTTTCCATCACACTGTGAAAATGTGTTACTTTTACGTACCGCGGTGTATGGTAAAGTTGTAACTATGCCACGTTTTTCTTTGCATTTGCAGCATTCACTAAAATACAACAACAAATAAATATGTAGAAAATTATGTTGGGTGGTTGGATGATTTTTTTTTTTTCATAATCACACACTAGGACGAGGTAATTTTCTATTTTATATGCGCGCAGAAGAAAAGATAAATGTATTACGAATCGAGGGAATTGCATGACATCGAGGCCTTAACGTAGTCGCTCTTGCTTTTTGAATGTCAGTCACAACTTCGGGAAGCTGCCCCTGGGGGAATAGTCTTCGTGTGTATTTTTGTTTGTTTTCATCTCGCCATAGAGGGTAGAAAGTTTTCTTTCGATTTGAATTTGTATTCGAATTGAATGACGAATTGAATGTGCAACGCATACAAATTACAAAGTTAAATTCCATAGAACGTATTTTTTCAAAAGTAGTTACACGTTTGCAGATTGTGCAAAAAAGATAAAGAGTTAAATGGAAATGGTTCTATTTTGGCAGCGCTTTAAATTGTGTTAATATTTGAAAATTAAATTTCAAATTTTGCAGAGTATTTTGAGCAACGTTACTTTTTTCTTGAAATAATAAATCCAGTAGTTCTCGAGTAGAAAATGATTAGGTTAGCCTTATTTCTAATCCGTGTCTGATCAGAGTACTACAAGGCATCCCTATCAAATTTGTTAGGATTAGCGTTATTTTTTTTTAAAAATCTATCCTGATTAGAATACGTTGAGGTATTCCTACCAAAATCCCCCTGGCATCATCCAGATCAGGGTTGAGTAGGGAAAGCCTAATTTAAACTGTTAGACTGTTATGACACTAATGAAAAAAAACTGATTGGAAGTCTAATTATTATTGTAATCATATATATATTTATACCCTACACCTATGAGGTACAGGGTATGTTAAGATTGTACAGATATTTGTAACGCCATATAGGAGGCGTGCCCGGTATGGAAAAGTATATATATTCTTGATCAGCATCACTATCCGAGTCCGTTTAGTTATGTCCGTCTGTCTGTCTGTCTGTCTGTCTTGATGTCCGTATACGAGGACACTTGAGAAATACTGGTCAATATGAAATTTGGTCACAATATGTTTTCGACAAAAGTAGGAACTCAGTTTGAAAATGAGCCAAATCGGTCAACAGACACGCCCACCTCCCATACAAGTCACTTTTTTATAACACTTTAGGAACTAATACCTCGAAAAGTATTCAAGATATAGTTATAAAATTTTAAACATATTGTTTGAATTCACCTAAAAATATGTGGTCCAAAAATGGGAGTGATCCGCCCTCATTTTTTTACATTATTTCCTGGGTTGTCATAGTTAAAATTCTAGCCGTAAATTATTAAAATTAAATCTATGAAATATTTGCCTTACAATATTTTAAATGTAGGTGTGGTCTGGTTTATTTTTCTAAATTTTTTTATTAGTTATTTTATATTTTTATATCAATTTTTTAAATTTTATAAGATGTACATTTCTGATATGTGAATAATATTCTGTGGGTGATGGGGTTGAACATAATTAAGAACTTTAAAATTAAGGTTTACAATTAAATATCCCAGATTAATATCCCCACCAAAGGTGTAGCGTATTCCATAGTCGGGCCCGACCGACTATAAAAATCCGTCCCATGTGACCGAACATACCCATGTGACCTAACTTTCCCAAAAAGATTTTTAGTAAAATAATCCAATACTAATAAAAAGTAAAGATTTTTCCACGACAATTCTTTCCCGAGACAATTCTTCCCCGTACAATTCATTCCTAGACAATTAATTCCCGAGATATTTCTACTCCGACACAATTCTACCCCGAGACAGTTCTTCCCCGGACAATTCTTACCCGTACAATGCATCCCCAACAATTCCACCTTAGACAATTCTTCCCAGAACAATTCATTCAAGTTTTTTTTTTTGAATTTATATATTTTTGTAATATGAAAATATGATATGCACTTTGCATATAAAATGCAAATAAAAACCTTAAATGAGTTGATTTAGAAATTAGAAACTGGGAAACATGTGTGTTTTATTTTTTAGCGTACTTTAAGAATATATAAAACTTGTATGCAGAATTGTCGCGGGGAAGAATTATCTCAAAGAAGTATTGCCAGTGAGGAATTATCCGGAGAAGAGTTACGCTGGAAATAAATGTCTCCGGAAAGAATTCCATTAAATAAATATCGTGTTAAATTAGTTTAGATTAAGTGTAAAATCGGAAAGCCGAATTAGACAACCTGATTACAATGAAATCTTTGTATCAGGTACTTCTGTGGTAACCTGAGCATTGCCCTATTTAAAGTCAGACAAACAAACATCGTCCTGAACTAAATTTCCAGAGAGATCGCAACTACATATGTGCTAGAACCATTTCATTGGTAATTCCTAGTAGAAACTTAACCTATTAGACCAAATAATGTTCTTCATGTTACTGGTCTGGTTCTGAAAAAGAAAAAATCAAAGAACCAGTTGATTTTGGGACAATTAAAAAAAAGTAATCGATACACTATAAGAAAGTCAATTCTACAATCAATTCTTTGTAATCGATAAGAAAATTTAAGAAAATTGATATAAAACATATTTAAAATGTACCAATCATATTTATTTGCAGACACTGCCGAAAGTACCGGTCCCACCATTGGAACAAACTATGACTGATTATCTACGCGCCCTGGAGCCGATTACCACACCAGCCCAGCTGGAACGTACCAAAGCGATCATCAAGCAATTCTCAGCGCCAAATGGCTTGGGTCCAAAATTACATCAATACTTGCTGGACAGGCGTGAGACCGAGGATAATTGGGTGAGTCTATATGGCAGTTTAATTCTGAACATTTTTATATTTATTAATGTTGTAAACGCGCTGATTCGAACCAGTGACATTTCGGCTCGTAGTCCAATGCACTAGCCAATCGTGCCATCGATAAACATAATTAAAAAATATACAACTGATAGGAAAATGTATTAAAAATACTATTTTTAGGTTTTTTTTGTACAATTTCTTAGTATTTTAATGTTATTTAAGCAAGCAAAATGCCACAAAATACCACTAAATTATTGAAGTTTTTTTTATATTTAAAAATTTACCGCAGTATAGCGATAACAACATATTAAAAACACACCAAGAAAATAATACATACTTTAAGCTCTTTATAAAAACTGTAACTTTTAGGATAGAGTTTTAAATTCAATCGTAGAACTTTAAATTTTTAAAGAAACACTTTGATATTTAAGAGTAAAATCTTTTAAAAGATTTATAACTTCTTATGATTAAATTTTGGGAACAGTTTCGTTAAAGAAATTAAAAAATTACTCTTTTAATCCACCAAATGTTTTAACTAAAAGTGTGTACTCTAAAATATAAAATTTACTTTTATTTATCTGTGCACAATTACTCATACTTATCAAATCTAAACATGACACTAAATTAAAACAGACGTTCACGGTAACGTCAACATAACTGATTGACTAATCTAAACCAAATGAAAGCTGTCAATTAGTTTACGATTAAAAATTAATAATTGTGGTAGTAGATTATGAAAACAAAACCCCAATTACAAGATAATAATCAACAAATATTTATATTTTAGTTATTTGTATATAGAAATTATACATCTGAAGAAAACTAAGTATAAAATAGTGAATCCATTTTTATATTTAAAATATGTTGCAGCAAATATAATATGTTTAAATAAATATCTTATTGTTTAAATAAATATCTTATTGTTTAAAGTAGGCGAGACAATCATCATTTATTTACATATATCAATCTATTATTACCAGAATAGTTTGATATAGAAGTGTATAATTGTGACAAACAATTTCGTGTATTGAAATTTATGTTTGGAAGTATATTATGTTTGCTGCAAGAATGTTTGTTTTCTCTGTGTAATTATGTGTATTATATGTTCTTTTTCATGTTTTATTTATATATTTAGACACTCTATTAAGTCATTCTTATTAAAGTAATACGAGAAAAACTATACTGAAAAATATATCGAAAATACAGATCTTTGTCAATTTCTAGAATACATTTATACCAACGGAGCTGATCGATTCCAAACATTTATAATTGTGAGCCAAGATATTTTGAATGTCTGGAATATAGCAAAACAAAATGTTCAAATTTTAGCTATGATATAAAAAGTAGATATAATAGGTAATATTAAAATGGATCAAACTTATTTTCGAATCGACAAACACATCAATAAATGTCTTCAAACTTTATTTAGCAAATTTATAATCATTAACATTATTGACAAAAATACATGTTATTGAAAAAGTTGATAATATTTTATCCCAAAATTGTATCAGGTGCATTTGGTGGAGTAACATCCACTTTAGGGGGTGTTGGTGCTGGAGTAGGTGGCATAGGTACATCTGGATTTGCTGGGGTTGGTGGTGATGGAATTCCGCTGGGTGTGGTTGTGACGACAGCTGGAGTTGGAACAGTTACTGTGGTCTTAGTTGTTGTTGTTACTGGGGCTGCTGTTGTTGTTGTTACCGGGGCGGGTGTGGCCTTAGTTGTTGTTGTTACAGGGGCTGCTGTTGTTGTGACTGTTGTGCATTTTGGTGGACTTTGCGTTGGCAGTTTCGAGCATTCAACCGGAGGAATATAATTGGCACATGGGCCACAGGATTGCAAGACATATGAGAAGTATTGGCCGGCTGGACAGGGGACCACCACAGGATTACCCATACCCTGGCACTGGTAGAAGCTGTTTGGGTCGGAGTAGACGGGCCACTTCACATAGACATCACCGGCAGCACAGGCGGGCACAAAGGACGTGGTGGAGGAGCCTACAGCCGCAGGGCAGGCTGCGTCTGAGGCAACGTGGGTCGCTTTCAAGGCGAACAGGAGAACAGACAGAAATGCAAGTACTGGAAAAGAAATAGAGAAGAATAATGTTAAATGGATAATTCAAAAATTTAGTTAATATTTTAAGGCGTTTTTTTTTGTTTCTTTCTTTATATTATAATCCTTGTTTTTTTCTTCTTATATTAGACACTACCGTTTATACCTTTATTCATGTTGTTGCTTTAAGGCTTTGAGGAAAACACTGATATATTTTCGATTTTTCAATAGCTATTTATTTGGTTTCAACAATCAGCACAGACTACAGTCCCAGTTTGACACTTTTAATCATGACATATAGATTAGACGGAACAGCAAAAGGAATGTTAATAATTTGCCAACTCTTTAATAGTAGCAGTTAATCGTTTTCAGAATGTCATATCACTCAAGATATGGGCTGTGCTACAAGAATTTTGATTAATTTTTTGTCTTGAACCTGCGGAAGCATTGCTGGCTATCAGTAGTTACTACAGCACATTAACACAGAGAGAATCATTGTGAGCACTAAGTGTGTAACATAAAATAATAATTATAATTGGTAGACAAATAGTCGAAGGCATTGATTAAGCAAGAGGTTGGCTCTATTCTACTAATATTGTTTAAGAAATCGAATCATAATGATTCATTCATCTTGTGTGTTTTGAATTGTTTCATATAAAACCTAAGTTCAAAGTGATCATTGGAAACTAACTTTTCAACTTTATTTATATATATATATATATATATATATATATATATATATATATATATATATATATATATATATATATTATTAATTCAAATCTTTTATATTTTATTTTAATTTAATCCGTGTATAGTTTTTATATAAATTATAAAAAAATAAAAATGTCGGACTTCTTCCTCGTTTTTTATTTTGGTTTTTGTATTAAGTTTACTTTTTGTCTATACACGCTGCAAAAAAAAAGGTCTTTCCCAAACATAATTTTGCTGGCATTAACATGTATGTTTGGAATTTTATGTAAACATAATATACAATTGACTGATAAATCATTTGTAAACAGTGTTGTAATGAGCTCTGTTTTATATTATAATATCCCGGAAACATTTTAATGTTTCCCCTTAAAATGGAGTATGTTCTAATGGAAACATAATAATTACTATATCCAAATAAAATAAATATTTGAACCGAAACATAAACATGTTCAAAATAAAACATGATTTTGAACGACCTGAATATAAATATGTTTCCAGTGAAACATATCAGTTGTTTCAGTTCAAAAAGTAGTATGTTTGCATAGAAACATATTTAAATATTTTTGGATAGAAATCCTGAAAATAAAATAAAAACAAAATGTTGTTTTTTATTAATTTTTATTAAAAATCTTTAAACATGCACAGTGGGAAATTATAATAATTGAATTCATATACAAATTTTTAAATACATAAATAAATAATTCGTTTAAAACTGCAAGTATAAGTGACAGCATCAATGAATGCACAATTGCACCAGCAGACGCTAAACCAGAAGATCCAGGCTCGCTTTATATATGGTACAGTTACAGTTGATCTCAGTACAGCACATAGCGTAGGCAAGGAATTCACGGAGGCTTTTGTAAAAAACATGCCAAATTCTGTTTGAAAATCGAAACACAGATTGGTTTTTTCACTTTAGTTTCAGAAATTATATACTATATTATACTCTGTTACTATTTGTACTTTTTGTAACATAATTTATATATTTATTTAATTAACAAATTACAAAATTATTACCGACGCGAACACGTTTTCTCAACAGAACGAGCGTCAACTCGGTGACCGTAGGTAGAAAATTCTGCTCAACGAGTGCCAACTTCGTATACAAGAAGAATGTTGCAAGAATACACTTATTTAAATCCAATTTCTTTTTTGTTTGTTTGTAAACATCAATATGTTCAAACGATGGCGTCGGTAGAAAATGCTGCACAACGTTGCCAACTTCGTCAGTCGATAAATTATCGAATTAAGACGAGCGTTGCGAACATACGTTGTATTTAGATTTTATTAGCATTTTCTGTGTTTCGAAATATAGTTTTAACCAAATCAAATGCAATTAAAATTTTATGTTGGTATTGTAACATATTTATGATAAATTTGACAGATTCTGCTGGACAATATAAAATTGTTTAAACGTGAACAAAAATAAATTCAATTTCGATTATAATTTAATTACACTTCATTCCTAATACATGTATCGTCTGGTTTGCATAAAATGTTAACGATAGATAATACTTCAATTAAGAGAAATCCAAATTTTTGTTGTAAAGTATTGGTGTATTCATTTGCTACACTATTGCAAACATGACACTTCAAAATAAATATTTTATTAAAAAAAAAATCTATATTTGTATTTGGAAAATACTAAGATTTTTTAAAAATTCAGTTTTTTTGGAATATGAAAATATTTTAAAATTAAATGAAGGTTCAAGTTTTGGCAATCCCGTAGCAATTTTGTTGTTGTTAACATTCACAAAATGTGTTCAGTGCTGTAACTTTTAAAACATGTGTTTTTCGGAAAAATTTCTTTCTTTGATCGAAAATTTTAGCAGTGAAAATGAAAAATACATCTAAAAACATCTCTCAGTATATTTTTTTTATATTAAGCACAAAAGTATTTACAAACATAATCCGAAGAGTTTATCTGCCCCTGGTAGCCGCGGTAGCTCAGTGGTTAGTGGTTAGTGCGTTGGACTGCGAGCCGAAAGGTCCCCGGTTCAAGCCTGGACTGTGGCTAACAACATCTTTTCATAGGAACATTTTTATATACCGCGCTACCTCTCGGCAGTAAATGGCAAACCTCCGAGAGTAAAAACATTGCCTATGAAAAAGTTCTCACCCGCCGTTCGGATTCGGCAATAAACTGTAGGTCCCACCACTTTGAGTACAAATATAACACGCACAGCTCTAAATGGTGAGAGAGCTCGGCCTAAGTTCTTATAGGACTGTAGTGCCAAACTATTATTATTATATTATCTGCCCCTGAGTGCTCCAACATATATTTTTTTATGTTTTGTAGGGTCACTTTCAATAGTGATAGTGACAAACTAGATGGACCTTTTTCATTTTTTATAAATATAACTGGAATCAGTAATATTAATGAGGATTAGATTTCAAAATGAAGGTATATTGAACTGAAATTAAAACGCTTTTGATAGAAAGTGCAAATCTGCATCAAAATTTAATAATAAAAAATAAGATGATCGTAAACGTAGTCCGACCATACCCATTTTTTTTATATAGCCGTCTTATAACCAAAAACTAATTCGTACTTAGCTTGAGCCCGAATTTTTTAAAATTGAGCTTATTTTTGTACCTTTTAAAATTCGGATTATATGGGAGGTGGCCGTAAAAATGTTCTGACCACGCCCATTTTTCATACTTTCATACTTTATATTGCTCATAAAACCAAGTGTTTAAAATCTCATTGAATTCGAAACACATTTACTATTTTTGGCCACCACTTGCATGGAGACGCAACACTGTACGCCGTCTGTAACACCCAGAAGGAAGCATCTCCGGTATGGAAAAATATATATATTCTTGATCAGCATGACCTCCTGTCTGTCTGTTTAAATCACGATTAGGGAAAACTAGAAAAACTTTTTACTAGTTCTAACACTAGTACCTTTCCGACGATATCTTCTTTCTCTTTACTGGTCCACTAAGGACAGTATGGAGACTGGTCCTCTAAGAAGAGTACGAAGACTAGTTCTACACGGAGAGAAGTGCTCTCATAAATTCGCATAAATTTTGCAAAAAATAATCATGATATGCATCCAAGAATAAGAACAAGAATGTATTTGTATAATATATTCATTAGCCATGAGTAATTGGTAAAGGTTCTGGAATACATTTTATGAATTATTATTCATAATTCATGACTAAAATGTCATATATTGTGCCAAAGAGCCGTAGCCATATAGCAGTAGAGTAGACAGTAGAGTAGAGAGAAATGGGAAAACAAATCCAAATTATGCGGAACAAGATAAAAAATATTGTATTTGAAAATAAAAAATAAATACATGTGATAGGAATATTAGAATGCAAAGGAACATTAAACCAGTTGGGAAGGTTAGATCACATGGGAAATTTTAAATTTGGTGTTATTATGATAGTTAGTAAATACCCTACACATATGTGTGGTAACCATTCAAAGTTGTATAGAGGTACCAGGGTTTACGAATCCTGAAAATAACTACAAACTTTCAATCGCTGAAGTATTTCCATTCATTTGATACCCATATTTACAAATGGGAATTTCGATTTTTTTTTTGGGAACCACAAATCGTTTCGCGGGAAAACATTATTTCCATGTATTTGAGCATGAAGTCAATATATATTTGATCAAAAAAGTTTATCTAAGATATTGAACTGTAGATGTAAATTTTATATGAGTTATTTGAATATAAATGGTCAGATCACAGGTCACAATGGACTGATATGCCCAATTTTTTCGCACATACAGCGTAGGTATATAAGTAATCTATATTATGAGTTTGATTTATCTGACTCTTCAATTGTTTAAGTAAAAGGGGTTTCAACAGACAGACAGACGGCTAAATCGACTCAGAAGGTCATGCTGATCAAGAATATATATACTTTTCCATACCGGAGATGCTTCCTTCTGGGTGTTACAAACGTTACTCTTAGTGTAGGGTATAAAAAACACAAAGTAAAAATACATTACTTCAATATATTTGTCTGTTAAATTTCACATTTATTTCTTCCGATTTAAAACCGTTGTACGATTTTTCTACTATCCCTTCATATATCACCATTATTTAAACTGATTTTACCCCTACCATCAATGAATTACTGTGGGATCCTCAAACAATATACCCGTTTCAGAACAACATATTTAACTTTTTTTAAAACAGTATATTTTTGACTGCCGCGGTAGCTCAGTAATTAGTGCGTTGGACTGCGGGCCGAAAGGGTCCCGGTTCAAGCCTGGACTGGGGCTAACAACATCTTTTCATAGAAAAATTTTTCTATACCGCGCTACCTCTTGGCAGTAAATGTTAAACCTACGAGAGTAAAACATTGCCTATGAAAAGCTCTCACCCGCCGTTCGGATTCCACTTTGAGTACAAATAAAACACGCACAGCTCAAAATGGTGAGGGAACTCGGCCTAAGTTCTTATAGGACTGTAGTGCCAAACTATTATTATTAATTTTAGATTTTTGACTGCATATTGCAAGTAACCTAAAACTGTTACTTGATACATATATGATGAACTTTAATTTTTTTTATACATAATAATATTATTCCCATAAAAATACTGACTATTAAATTAAGAATATATGAAAATGTATTTTTTTTTTCTATCATGGTTTACCATTTTCCATTTTAAGACAATTGTTGGAATATCGTCGATGCGCGATAAAACCTTTTTTTTATATATTTGATCATAAAATAAGATCATAAAATAAGAAAATGTACTTCGGTTGATATTTAGTAAAATTCAAAAGTATATATGTATTATATGAGGTATTTCAACATAAGTGGTTCTTATTCGACCGATCATGCCTACTTTGAATACCAGACAACGTAAATGTATAAGTAATCTAATTTCGATGTTTCATTGATCTAGTTTTTTTAGTCTTCGTGATACGGATGGACATAGCCAAATCTACTTCATACCGGATATGCCTTTTACTGGGTGTTACTTTACCTTTACTTTTATGTATTTAGTAATTTTTTGTGGTTTATCATAAAAACGATCTATATAAATGGTTTTTATTTGCAATCGGACACAATGCAGATATTTTTTTATTAACGTATTTATTTAATAATTTTCTGGAACATCGGCTCTAATGTATGTGTACATATTTGTGTATGTGTGTGGTGGTGTTTTAGTGTATACTGTCTACAGAATAATATTAAAAATAGAGCAATGCAAATATTTAGTTCTTCTTAGCTGGAACCAAAGGTTTCTTTGCTGGAACCAAAGGCTTCTTGCCCGGAACCAAAGGCTTCTTCTTCGATGGTGTTGGTGGTGTGACGACGGTATCCTTCTCTTCGGGCAGCTTGACCAGTGGTGGCGTTGGTGCTGGTGTGGGTGGCAGTGGAATGGCTGGCTGCTTGGACGGCTTCAACAGAGATGGTTTGCCGACTGCTGCTGGTGGCACAATGGGTTTGTGAATAGGCTCACTTGGTTCCTCAACTGTCTCGACAATGGAGCTGGGCTGCTCGGATGCTTCTACGTGAGGAGGGACATTCGGAACATCAACGTTATCAATGGTTGGTGGATGGGGACCATCGGGCACGTGTGGTACGGAGGGCAATTGAGGCAAGGCAAGAATTGGGGATGCTGTCGGCAAGATATCCAATGGTGGTGGTGGAATATATTCCGATGGTGTGGTGCAGGCCTGCAGAACGAATGTGAACACTTGACCGGGTACGCAGGACATCTTCAGTTGTTTTGCACCGATGCGCTGACATACATAGTAATCGCCACTGTTGAAATAGCTGGGAAAACGCATGCCCATCTCCTCGGCAGCGCATCGCAGATGATAATCCAAACGCGCCTGAGCGAGGACGGCCAGTAATAGGGTGCCGAGAGTCAGCGTGATCACTAGGGAGTAGAAAATTTATTAGAGTAGAGTTTAGTATATGTATATATAGTATATAGTGTAGTGTTTATTCTAGAGTCCAGTATAGAGAACAGAGTGGAGTACTTTATAGAGTACAGCATAGAGTGCATTATTCCCTAGTTCAGTATATAACAAAATAGAGTACAGAATTGAAAACAGTATAGAGTACAGTATATAATAAAGTAAAATATAAAGTACACTATAGAGTTCAGTATAAATTACAGTATAAAATACAGTATTGGGTACAGAGTAGTGTACAGTATTGAGTACAGTATTGAGTACAGTTCCATTTTCCAAATCCAATAGGCTGTTAGAACCGACTTCTTTTCTTTTTTTAAATATTTTTTTTTTTTTTCAAACTTACCTTGCATTTTCAAAAGATTGTTAGCGCTTGTTACTGCTTAATTGAGATGAAAATGCTGAACTGACTTTTTGTAAAAACCATTTCAATTATTTATAGTTGCATATTTTTTCATTTTGTTTAATTTTTTTCTTCGTTTAACTAATTGTGCCGATAAAAAGATAGCATCGTTTCTCATAAAAAAAACTCAATATCATTTGATGTGCAGATAAATTTTTACATTAATGTCGATGATAAAAACAAAAATGTACAAAATTTGTTAATTTTTTTTCATGCCTAATGAATTAAGCGAACATGTTTGAGGTAGGGCCACGCCTATGAAATAAATGAACTTTCCAAAAAAAAAAACACACACTCAAACAATTTACCTTGAAATGATGCGAATAGTTCTGAAATTATTTTTTTTTTTTAAGTTCTAAATTATGTATGTGATTCACATAGAGCATAAACTGGGTGCGGTCACCTTATTTTCTTATTTTTATTGTTATCAGCGATACAAAATATTTACTATAATTTTATAGTTGTCATCGATATGTGACGGAAATGTTAGCTAGATAACGCCATAACTAAAAAAATTCCCTTCAATAACAATCAAAGAAAAACAACAAATATACATATGTTTTACGAAAATATTTAGGCAAAAAATAGTAGTACTTGTTCTCAATTGAAACTGATGTATTTTAAGTATTTTTTTTAAATTTTCTTTTCAGATCTCATTTATGATAACTCAAATATAACACCGAAATAAACTACAAAAAAATATAAATATTTCTATGGATTTAAACCAAGGATTGGAATCGTAACCGAAACTGAAACCGATATCCGTTTAAAACCGTTTCATTTTTAAAACCGAAACCGTTACCGAAACCGTTATACGAATATCAGAAATAAACCGATATCCAAAACCGAAATAAACGGTTTCGGTTTTATACCGGTTTAAAACGGTTTTTAAAAAAGCATAAAAAGAAACAGGAAAACATATTTTATTTTATATAGACGATCTTAAGTACAAGGCATGTTTAAATGTCATTTAATAAAATATGGAGTTCCCAAAATAAATTTTTATTGTTGTACTAAAATTTGCATGTTGTTTTTTGAGAAATATTGTTTCCAAATAATAGTCTTTGGTCAAAAATTTTTTTTTAATTAATTTGAGTAGCGGTAAATCGAATTAACAACAAACACCAGCAACTTCAAGCACAATTTTTTTGTTAAAAATTTGAATGATGTTTTGAACGATATTTTTTTTTATTTATTGTATTAGTAAAATAAAGTAGGACAACTTTTGAAAAGTTCATTTGAATAATTTTTAAATTCTTTTAAAGGATCTTTCAATAGAATATCTGAGTTTGATTGATTTTGGATTGATTTTTTCAAAACACCTAAATTTCGGACATATATATTAAGGATACTTATAATAAGGTAACAACAAAAACAATGGTGATACAAGAAAAAATTAGTAACTAAAGGGTTTTTTAACAGGGACGCTACAAAAGTAGAGCGACAGGGAGAGCAAACGACGCCATATTTCTTGCCGCTCTTTTGACATTTCTCTTCAGTAAGGTTTGCCATTTCATGATGGAAAGATATACGAATTCGAATTTCGGTAGTAAATTTTAATAATTTCGACTCGTTGTTGGCTCGTATATCTTTCCATCATGAAATGACAAACCTTACTGAAGAGAAATGTCAAAAGAGCGGCAAGAAATATGGCGTCGTTTGCTGTCCCTTGCAAAAAACTTTTGTAGCGCTCTTATTGAAAAAACCTTTAATACGGAAAATAAAGGGCAAGTTCGAACATTTCAAGTATAAAGGCAGATATTTATTTGCAGATATTGCAGTTCACTAAATTGTTGAAATTAAATTTCTTTGGTTTTATGGATGGAAACTGTACATAATTCTTCTTCTTTTCATGAGGTTTAAGAACATTTACCGATGTAAATGTTTACCGAACATTCTTCTTGCTTTTATTTAAGGTTCTCTTCTCGGCTCTCCTCTGCAATTCATATCATATCTCAGGTGAAGTCAAAATGTTACTTTTCATTGACTAATGGTCACGATTGAATTTTATTCTTGGCGAAATCAATTAAATAATTCATATAACACAATATTTTCACTAAAATAACAAAAAACATTGTTAAATTACGTTTCCCACTTTACCCCAATATAACAATTTGAACATAACTTAGCACAATGTTAAATTATTTGAAAATTATGGAAAAAAAGAAATTTTATACAAAAACGGAAATCAAAACCGAAACCGTAACTTGGAACCGGTATACCGAAACCGTTTCGTAATAAAAACCGAAACCGTAACCGACACCGAAACGCGGAAAAACCCGAAACCGTTGTTCGTTCAGGTTTCAATCCTTGATTTAAACATTATGTGCTATTCGACAAAGACCAAACACCTAGTTTTTAGACACGCTTTTTTTAGATATCGTCACTGTCATGCCAAAGGGGCGAATGTGCATTTTTAAAAATGTTGGGAAATCAAATTTTAAAGTTTGAAGTGCTTTAAAAATTAGAAAAATTTGTATTTTTTTAATTATGCCAATAGATAGGTGCATTAAAAACAAACAATTAATATCTTTACACCACTATTTTATCTTGCACTAATAACTAATCTTGCAAAAAAACTAAGAAATTGGAAAAATTTAAAATCATGTCATTCCAAGAGGGCGAATTTATTCATTTTTTGCTTTAACTCTTTAATGGTACAAGATAACATGGTGATGTAAAAGCATTTTTGTTTGTATTCAAAGCACCTATCGTTCTGCATCATTAATTAAAAATATTTTGCAAAACATTTTTTCCTGCAAATAACAAATTGCAAATTAATGTTTGGCAAAATATTTTTAATTAATGATGCAGAACGATCGGTGCTTTGAATACAAACAATAAATGCTTTTACACCACTTTTTTATCTTATTCCAATAAAAAGTTATGGCGTAAAAACGAAAAGATTCGCCCTTTTGGCATGACAAGATTTTCAATTTTTCAAATTCGCCCTTTTGGTTTTGTCTTTTGTGGCTAGAAATATCCAACAAAATGACACGCGATTTTGGCACAGCATACTTGAGGATAAACTATATTCAAAAATGTAAAAATACGCAAATGTCAAAAATTGCACATTCGCCCCTTTGGCATGTTAGTGACTATATGAAGTCACACTCAACTTTTTATATACCTCTCTAAAATATGTATAAAAGACCACAAATTAAGTATTCAATTTTAAAAATACTTATCATAGTTTCCATGATATAGTAAAAACCAATTAAATTTTGGGCCTTTTTCGAGTATTTATTTATAGATGGGAACCAATCTTGTGCTTTAATTAATCAGTTGGTAATTATCATCGATATTCATATAATTCAGCTCTATTCAATTAATTCATATACGTCTTGATTTAGGGAAATGCATAAACATGATTTTTGATACCTTTTCACAATATATAGGTTGGAAATTTTGTATACGATTTTTTTTTTTAAATTTGTAGCACAGTGTTATCTTTATACTGCAGCTACGGCGTGGTTTTTCAAAACAGGCGTGCATTGTGCATTAAAAAAATTAATATGCATAATTTCGCCTGTAATGTTTATTAATAATAAATGTAAAATTTATGAATCCTATTAATAATAAATACACAGTGATTTTCCGTATTTTATGCATGAAATTTGCAATTTCTTTTAGTATTATACATAATTCATGAATATAACTCATAAATAAGCATATTAGAAAAAAATATTTTTTATGAACGTCTTATTCATAAACCATCACTAAACAATTTTCTCCGTGTTTATTTTGAATGCTACCAGGCCTATTACTACTGGCTGAACGACATGTACATGGACGTTCGCATACCGCTGCCCATCAACTCGAATCCGGGCATGGTGCTGCCGCCACAACGTTTCACCACTGTTCACGATGTTGCACGTTTTACCGCACGCATTCTGGACGGCATTATGCAACACAAGCACATGCTCGAGAGCGGCACCATGCCACAGGAGCGCGCCGCCTCACGCGAAAAGCATCAACCGCTCTGCATGGCGCAATACTATCGACTCTTGGGCTCCTGTCGACGACCAGGCGTCGAGCGCGATTCTCAATATTTACCACAACCAACGGACGATCAACATGTTATCGTGTTGTGTCGCAATCAAATGTATTGTGTCGTGTTGCAGGCCAGCGATCGCGGTCAGCTGTCCGAAAGTGAAATCGCCTCACAAATACTCTTTGTGCTGAGTGATGCACCCTGTTTGTCAGCGAAACCACCTGCCATTGGTTTGCTCACCGCCGAGCCACGTACACGTTGGGCACAAGATCGTGCAACACTCCAGTTGGATGCACGCAATCAACGCAACTTTGAGCTGATCGAGAGTGCACTCATTGTGTTGTGCTTAGATGAGCCGCTCGCGGTGGGTCCATTCAATGCACATGGCTTTACGGGCGCCACACCGTCCGTGCACACGGCAGGCGAACGTGATGAGACGAACATGGCGCACGAGATGATACATGGCGGTGGCAGTGAATACAATTCGGGTAACCGTTGGTTCGACAAGACAATGCAGATTATCATCTGCACAGACGGAACATGGGGTCTGTGCTATGAGCACTCAACGTCGGAGGGCATAGCAGTGGTGCAGTTGCTCGAGAAGATTTACAAACGTGTACAGGAACAGGCAAACGATGAGAATGGTGTGGCACAACATCATCTGCCGCCGCCGGAGCGACTGGAGTGGGAGGTAGTGCCCGCGGTACAGCGTAGATTTGCACAGGCAGCGCTCACTGTGGACAAGTGAGTGTATTGCAAACACATAAATGAGTCATCTCTATACAAATTTGTTGATTTCAGAGCCATTGATGATCTTGATTTCTATGTTTACCGCTACAAGGGTTACGGCAAGAACTTTATCAAAGCCTGCCAAGTGAGCCCCGATGTTTACATTCAGTTGTCACTGCAATTGGCTCACTTTAAGTAAGTGTCTATTTTATATGTTGCTCAGCGCACGGGTGCATTTTATTTGACAAACAAGAAATCACTTTTTTCAAATTTTTTTTATTTAATTCGGGGGATATGTTTTTTTTTATTCAAAATTAGTTTTTTAAACATTATTATTTAAGCTATATTTAGCACGTTGAGCTGCACGTTTGAGCTGCACGTTTGAGCTTAAATATTTGAATTTGATCATTGCTTTCTAAAATTTGGGAGAGGGGGAAATTTTTATTTGCCATAAATATAAATATGCTAAAACCTGATACGATTAATTGTGTTCTCTCCTCAGACTTTATGGTCATTTAGTGGCCACATATGAGAGCGCTTCTACACGCAGATTTCTGCAGGTGAGTTTGAAACAACCTCTTTCTAAGTATTACCAGTAAAATTGACTTCAAAACTTTACACAGGGTCGCGTTGATTGCATACGGTCGGCCAGCACAGAGGCTCTTGAATGGGCGAAGGCCATGTGTCAGGACGAGGGCGCCAATGTGGGGCTAGAGAGCGATCGCGAGGAAGATGAAGAAGGGCGCAAAGTGAAGTTTAGTATTTATAGCGTGAGTACTATTGTATATTTCAAATATTGGCAACATAATTTTATATATTATGTTTAAAAAAACGTCTTTATAAAAAAATTATAGAGACATAACAATAATGTCGAGAGAGATGAATATGGTGGACTCGAACATTGTCCGTTCTCTTAACAGATGCTCCCTTGATTTGTTGATTAAGTAGTTGTTTGTTACAATTATTTACAATTCGAATAATAACTATTAATCATCACAGAATTTATATTATCGGAACTAAAATTTACAATATAGGTCACCCCTATGACTTCAATTTCAGAGTGCTTCTGAATTGTTTAAGGGGTACAATTTTCAATATTAAAATATAATTTATGAATTCTTCAAAAGATGTAGTAAATTTTTCTTTCGAGAGTGCAATATAATTAAATTCATCATGTTACTCTCGCGACAACTATGTATGTCGCTTGTCACAATCACAAAAAATGTATATCCTAAAAAAACGCTTTACAGAAGGATCATCTGCGCGAACTCTTCCGCTGTGCCGTGGCACGTCAAACCGAGGTAATGGTGCAGAATATACTTGGTAATGGCATCGATATTCCGTTGCTGGGGCTGCGTGAGGCCAGTCGCGAGCAAACGGGCCAACTACACGAGCTCTTCACGGACGAATCTTTTAAAATAGCCAATTGTTTTCTCTTGTCGACCAGTCAGGTATTAATTGGTGCCAATGTTGTGATCTTTTTTAAAAATATAATATTAAATATGAGCAAATATAAAACTGCACAAAAATGTAAAATTTTTAATTTTCTAAATAATGTTTGCACCTTTTAACAACTGCAGCCAAATCTGGTTCAGAGAGCACTATAGTGGAGTAATTTATTTGCAGCACTTTGGAACAATGTTTAAAGCACATTTATAAAATAAATTTTTTTATTATGTTTTATTTTACTTAACTCATTAATAATTTATAGCACCTTTAAGCCACAGCACCGTTTAGCAACATGTTTCACCTAGCACAATCCAGCACTGTATCAGTAAGCTAGCCGACGGGAACCGAGCTGAATTATGAAATTTAAACAATATATCAAACTAAACAAAAAAAAAAACATCTATTTCCACAAATAGGTTGCCTGCAGCACCGACAGCTTCATGGGTTATGGGCCGGTTACACCACGCGGCTACGGCTGCTCCTACAATCCGCACACGGACGAAATCGTCTTCTGTGTCTCGTCGTTTTACTCGTGCGAGGATACAAGCGCCTCGCGTTATGCGAAATCACTGCAGGATTCATTGGATATAATGCGTGATTTATTGCAAAACTAAAAAAAAAGGTTTCGAAAAGGATCTCACAAAAGAATTAGAGCAACACTAAACATATCAGAAAAAGTACCTAAAGTAAAATGTAGTTCAATCGCATGTCTAGTTAATATAGCTGTTTTATGGTTAAAACTATAAAAAACATATTTGAAAAAAAAAACTCATTCAAAAAACATATCAATGAAAGCAATGGCCTTGGCAAACAAAATACGAAGAAATACTTAAATTTTTCGCTAAACTGAAAAGTACCATTGAAAAACTCTAGCACCAGAATTCATAAATGTTTCTTATCGAATTTAAAAAGGAATTTTGATTTTCTTTTTGTAAGTGTAAGGTTCGTAGGATGATTCGATTTGTAAGCCACCGCATTTTGTATGGACTCTGAGTTTTTTCGGCAATATGATGTGAAAAGTCTGGTTTCTTATAAATCGTGCAGACGAAGATCAAAGTTAAATAAAAAAAAAAGGTTTTTGCTCCAGTTTTTCAG
The DNA here is from genome assembly GCA_951804985.1 of Dryomyza anilis. NCBI lineage: Eukaryota > Metazoa > Arthropoda > Insecta > Diptera > Dryomyzidae > Dryomyza > Dryomyza anilis. The sequence goes on from OX638132.1 coordinate 70,023,155, forward strand.
TCACATTTCCCAATTAAATATAGTTAAAACTAAATGAAAAATTTCATATTAAGTAATTAGTAATTGCCATTCTGTCCGTAAAATTAAACGAGATTCCGCCGCTTTGATTAGGAACTATGGATATTTTCAAAATATGGAAAAGTTTAAACTAAGTTTTAACTTCCACTGAAAAACTGGACCCTTATCGTATCGAAATTTTGAACAATTTTTTATAATTTATTATTTATTTAAAGAAATCTAAATCGATGATAAATATTTAAAATTAGCCAACTATAATTTCCATAATTTTTTTTTTTACTTTTTTGAAAGATTTAAAACAATTTTTAATTACAGCCCAACCTACGGACCAATTATATTTTTTGCATTTATTTATTATGTACTTCAAAAAGTACCTTAGTACAAATTTACCCTATTAGGGAGAATATTATCATGACCTGATCATGTTGTAGATGTAACTGATCGGGTTGTAGCAATGCGAAAATGACATGATTAGTTTCCGATCATGGCCCTAGACAATTTCTACTAGGGTACACCCAGAAAAAAATTCCCTCAAATCCCATTAAAATTGGTCAGTAGGACAATTATTGATTTAATAGTATACAAAAAATAAATCCTTTTTATATAAACTCAATGGCAATGTCATGGTATTTTTTAGTATTTAATAGTATTTTCCAATTAAAATAATAATTTATTCTATTAACTATTTTTAATAGTAAAAAACTATTATTTATATAGTATTTTTTTCTGGGTGTAGGCTTTATTTTGAACCATTCATTTTTAGTAAACGTTTATTCTACAAGAGATAGTCTATAAAACCAACTTAAACGTCGTAGATATAAATCGAAAGTAGTCTAAATACAAAACTATGTCCAACCAACGAACCTTATACGAATATAAAATTGTATGAAACTTGTTAGAAACTCGATAAAATACGTTTATGAATTAAAGTGTAGAAATATTGCAACCGTTCAATATACCTAAATATTTATACTTTATATAGTAAATAGTAAATATAGTCAATTAAATGTTTTAGCCTAATTGTTGTTACAAAAAGATGAAAATTATAAATAAGAAATTAAAAAAAAGATAAATACGAAATATAAAAAAAATGTTATATTAAATGTTAGTTGCTGTTAGAAAAATACTGTTGAAATATCTTTTATTATACCTACTTCAATATTTTATAGCTATTTTAAATTTTTTTTTTTTTTTTTGAAATAGCAAAACAAAAAAAATTTAAATGTTGGTTTTTTAATATTTTTAATAAATTTTATAAGTCATATATTATACCTACTTAAATATTTTATAGCAATTTTAAATATATTTTTTTTGGAAATTGCAAAACATTATACCTACTTAAATATTTTATAGCAATTTTAAATATCTTTTTTTTGGAAATTGCAAAACAAAGAAATTTTAAATTTTGGTTTTTTAATATTTTTAATAAATTTTATAAGTCATCAACATAATACGTAAATATTGAAACATTATGTGAAGTTAAATACGTGTGAAAGTAATTTAATATATAAACGACACATAATATAGATTAATGTTGGGAATTCTTAGGCCCTTGGCACAGTTATTATATTTCGATTCACCAGTCAAGAACAGAAAAAATCTTTGTTTGCAGCAAACATAATAAATTTTCAATCGTAAATTTGATGTCTTTAACTGGATTTTACTTGTAATTCTATTTTTTTTTTTTAATTATTGTAGTATTCATTTCATGACTTATTGTTATTATTTGTTACTAACCTATTTATTTTAAAATTCTGGAAATTCATGTATTTAACGTGTAACATAATATGTTTGCTGCAAAACATAATTTTTCCCTGTGTGTGTGTATCGATATACAAAAATTTGTTACACTCAGAAAAAAATCTCATAAAAATGTCTTGTTAAAATTTGTCAATAGGACAGTTATATATTTAATAGTATACAAAATATAAATATGTTCATACAAACTCAATACTAATTTAGTAGTTTGTAGTATTTAATTGGATTTACCGATTGAATTAATAATTTATCTTATTGACTAATTTCAATAGTAAAAACCATTAATTTTATGGTATCTATTTTCAAAGTGTACATACAAATCTATTAATCAAGATCCTAACCCAAGTAGCACATTGAAAAGCTTAACTAGTCAGCATTTATTGATTAACATATATCGTATTATGTATCAATACGTACCATATCATTTCATGACTAAGAAGGGAAATCTATTTAGAAATTTCTATTGATCCTCGACAAATTATATTCAAAAATAGCAAACAAAAATGAGAATCGAAATATAGAAAACTTTGCCATGGGACAAGAAATGCTATTAGCATTTCCTTAATTTGGAAATCTGATTTCTCAGTTCTCTGTGGAAATTTTATAACCAAATGAAAGTTCTTTATTAAGTTTGAGGCCTCTAAGATGCATACACTACAAAACAACCATTTTGCGCGGCATTCAAGACTATTTGTGTATTATGTAAAATGGCTCCCTGATTCCGAAGGTATAGTTTAAAAATGTTTCTTTGGAATGGTTTACAAGATATCGGCCAATAACTTATGAACCAAGCTTTCAAAAAGGTTGTCACATATATTTGTAAATATCTCATATTCTAAATTACTCATATGATCAAGTGTAATAACGAATGAAAGGTAATTAAATATCTAATAAACGGTTCTCAAAACATTTTTAAATTAGTTTACTAGTTTAAGAGAACTCGATAGCAGAATTTGAAAAAAGCATTTTTTAAACACTCATCAACATTCTTTCCAAGAAATTGAGCTATCAATAACAAAAATATATAGGAACATTTGCGTATAAAAAAAAATTATGTGAGAGCATTGTAATTGAGTACTATATAAATATGCATTAAAAAAAAAGAAAAAATGTGGCACATTAAGCCAATTTTTTTTAGCACGTATTGGTAGAAGATTGTTGTAACCAATTTTAAATCTTATAACTTTATCTTGAATACTTTCTTATATTGTATGGGTTGTTGTTGAGTACATTGACGTGTTTCAAACTTAGTATTAATTTTCTACTAAAATATATTGAAACTAAATTTCTTCGCATTCGGAATGGTATTTTTTAAGTGATCGTGTATATGCGGGTAGACAGATGGTCATGCCTAAATCCACTCAGAAAGTGATGATGATCAAGAAAGTATATACTTTCTCACACCGGACACGCCTTCTAACACGCACTAAAATATCCTCACATACATAGTATAACCTGTAACAAGGGAATACAATCCCGGGATTCGGGATCCTTATCATTTTCTAGTCCCGAAAATCCCTGGATTAAAAAGTACTAATCCCGAGATTTTCGGGATTGGCAAAAATCATTTTTTTTATAATAGTACTGCAAACGACACGATATAAAATTCATTCCACAGCTCCCAATACAATTATATTTACAAAACTTGATATAAAATTTAGTATGAAATCAATAAATTTTATTTATCCCAATTTTGAAAAGCTAAAACCAAAGTCTCATAACAAATATTTTTCAAAATTACTTGTATTTTGAACTAATCCCGGGATCCCGGTATTGAAAAGTGTTCAATTCTGATATCCCGTGATTACTAAAACAGATCCAAATGAACCGTCCACAAAATGGAACTTTTTAATTTTCACTCAATTCTAATGCTTTCACATGATTTTTACTATCCTCAAAATGTGTTCATAGATTTCTTTTATTTTTACGTTGATTTTTTTTCTAAAAGGTTCAGGCTAATTTTGGAATATCACAAACTTTCTTTTTTGATTTTTCCAATTTTTAAATGGATCTTTAATTAAAATTTTTGTCGAACAAAATTCAATTTTTCTAGTTCGTCTATCGAATTTTCTCAAATCAGTAAACCAATTTCAAAATGTTGTTAGAAATGTTTATTGGATTTTTAATTATCTTTTGGTATAAAAACTTTTTTTGAAAGCTCGGTTCAAAAGTTATTGACCGATATCTCGTAAACCTATCCATAGACATTTTTTTAATTCATATCTTCTAATGCTGGGGGTATTTCCATTAATACAAAAATAGTGGCATTTACTGCGCAAACTTTTTTACTAATTTTTTTGTGTAATGATGTTAGCGGAAATTCACTGTTAAATATGTAAAGTTTATTCATGTAAATTATCTCTACATATCTACGCCATACTAAAGAAAATATCCAAAAACCGTGACATACATTGAACTTTGTGTTACTTGGGATTCAGCATTCCAAATTGTTATTTGGGTGTGAAAATTAAATTTCTATCCCATTATATACAATTTTGTAGGCAGTATTTGTTTTTAAAGTAATGGTCACAAAGAACCCGAAGTGGAATCATTTCGATTTTGAACCGGTACCGATTTTCCAAAGGGTTTTAGTTTAAAGCACCTTTTAAAATAGTACACTTGATTGTTTTATGTTTAATAGAAGCAAAAATATTTATTACACAAACTATTGCGCTTGTCAAACCCCAAAGAGAACTCCAAACAGAAAGTTGTTCAGAATTATGATATCGTCGTTGTAGAACGAAAAGTTACCAAATACAGTTTTATGATAAACTTAATTTTCGAGTTTGTTGATTATTATTATAAAATGATGCATTTTTAAAGTTGAAATCTACTGATAGATTTACATTTTCTTATCATGTGGTAAAAAAAAAATTGAGATCATCGATTAAAAATTGACAGATTTATAAAGATTTTTGTAAATGAATATTAGGCATATTGAAAATGTATTTGGTAACTTTTCGTTCTACAACGACGATATGAACATTCGTTTGTTCGACGCCGAGTGCAGCCTAAAAGTATGCAATTCGCAAAAATTCACGAATGATCAAAACACTTAGTTCAAACACTGTAAATGTTAAGTGCATAATTAATTTAAAACAGTAATTTTTGTTATAATATCAGCATTATTAACCAAGTCGTCGGACCGTCCGTCTATATCTGCATCAGTCTGTTCCTCTGTATGCAAGTCTTTTCTGTAAGTCTGTCTGCCTGTTGATATCACGTTTACAGGAAATCAAGAAAAGTTAGATTAAATTATTAATGTTATTTAATTATGTCTACACGTTAGTTGCCGGGTATTGAAAATGAGACTGATCCGTTGATTGGTAACTGTGATCCGCCCACATTTGTAAATATACCTCAAATTGCATTTTCGAAAAAATTTCCGTTTGTCGGCCGATGTGAACTCTTTTGTAAACATGGGTCAAATATATAGAAATAAGTTATAAGTTACTTAAAGGAAATACTTTCACGATTACAAATTTACGGTCATTGTCATGATTCGTTATTCCTGCATCGAATGCCCATATCGAAAATGGGGATTATGTTCAATGGGGATTGTAACAAGTTTGTAAATTATTCCCAAAATAATGAGAATATGCTATTTATAGTCGACATAGATTGACTTTAACGTTCACAATTCTGGAAGTTATCATTACACCTACACAAAGAAAAAATTACCTCAAATCCCATTAAAATTTGTCCATAGGACAATTATTGATTTAATAGTATACAAAAAATAAATCTATTCATATAAACTCAATAACAATTTCATGGTATTTTCTAGTATTTAATAGTATTTTCCGATTAAAATAATAATTTAAGGACTGCGTCGAATAAAATTGTCCACTACAAAAATGAAAAAAACTAGAAATCTAGTAATCGAATTTTTATAGAATAAAATATTTTATTTTGCAAATTATTTTTAGATTTAAAAAAAAATATAAAAAACCAGAAATTAATATTTTTTAATAAAAAGTTTTAATTTTTCCGAAACCTCTTCCATTAATGTTGTAATGGTAGTGTCCGACACCCTCACAGCTGCTGAAGATGACTTTCTTTTAAAGTCTTGAAGGTCTTTGTCCACTTTTTTTGTTGTCTTCATCTCCCTTTTTACTAAAGCCCAGTATCTCTCAATCGGCCTGAGTTCTGGACAGTTTGGTGGATTGGCTTCTCTAGGCACCAAAATCACTGCATTTTGTTGGATCCACTCTAAGCCCGTTTTGCCGTAGTGACATGAAGCGAGGTCAGGCCAAAAAAATGTGGACACTTCATGTTGGCGTAAAAATGGAAGCAATCTCTTTTGCAAGCATTCCTTCACATATATTTCGCTATTAATTGTACCCAATGTCACGAATGAGCTGCTCCTTTTTCCACAACTGCAAATTGCCTGCCAAACAAGGAATTTCTTTGGGAATTTTATCATTTTTTTTTGATTTGAATTTTTCAGCGACATTTCCTCGAGAATCGGCTGTATAAAATTCCTGCCCAGGTAGCTGAGAAAAGTCCGCTAAAACATAAGTTTCGTCGTCCATTATGCAGCAATCGAATTTTTTAAAAAAATCTTGGTTCAGCTTTTTAGCTCGTTGTTTTGCGGTTTTTTTGGACCTTGGACCTTGTACGTCTTCAGCCCAGCTTCTTTCTTAGTCCTGCGCACGAAAGATTCTGAGCAATCCGCCATTCTCGCCAATTTCCTTCCAGATATGCTTGGATCTTTCTTTAACATATTCACAACCTTCTTCGACTTTTCACGATCATGTGGGCCTTTTTTTTACCAGAACCTTTCTTCCGATCAATACTCAGGTCTTCCTTAAAGCGGTTGATAACGCGAGAAATGGTCTTAGGGTTAGCCCCCTACCTCCTTGGCATTTTTTTTTAAAGACCAACTAGGTTGTTTTTGAAAAATTTTATTTATATTTTCTCGCACTTCCACTTCGTTTGCCATTTTCGCGTTAAATAAATTTTGTATTGACTGTAACTGACACAAATTATTTTCTGCCATTTAATTCAGAGCTACTATGATCCATTTTTTTTAATTTGAATCTTGCAATAGCACATTATGGGAAGATATGTAACGGACAATTTAATTCGACCCAGTCCTTATACTATTAATTATTTTTAATACTAAAAAACTATTATTTTTTTTCTGGGTGTACTATCAAAATTTCTCAACTTCAAAATATTCCATCTGAAGTGGATTTATTTTAATGTTTAATTAAAATTTGTTCACAATTATTAAATTAATATTTTAATGTTTCATTAAATTTTTTCACTGTTTTCAGAAAAAATATTTTTTTAGTATTTTTAATCACATATTTCGAAATCCATAAAATCCATAAAATGATCTCAAATTAAAAATATCAATTTTTAATATGTGTATTGAAAACACTACACAAAAAACCAATTGCATTTTTGTAATTTAAAATTTTCTTTTTGCAATTTTCCATTATTTGGTTGCTTTTAATTTAAAATTAATTAAACGCAAACAAAGTTAATTGTCACAAGCACAAATTACGCGCAATCCTAAATGTATGCAATTCATTTTGCAAGTATTCAGCAAACTAAATATATATTTTTTTATTTTTTTTTTATTATTAATTCTTTCTGCAAGTGAAAAAAATCTATTGTGCAAATATAGCATTTCAGAAAATATAATTTGCAAAATTATAAAAATAATATAAACTAAAAAAAAAAAAGTAGAACTTGCGACCGTGACAGGACTCGAACCTGCAATCTTCGGATCCGAAGTCCGACGCCTTATCCATTAGGCCACACGGTCAGTTGGCAACCTTGTGCCAGCGAACACATAACAGCGTCGTACTATACGAAGAATATTTTGCAAGTTACTTATTATGCGCTCAGAATAGAATAATAGAGTGACCAGCTGTAAGCAGTGTTAATTACACTGTAGCATAGCATATAGGCTACAGAAGAAGTTCATGACTTACATGAAAAAATTTAAACGTTTAGAAAAAATTTACATTATTATACATATATGAGTAAAAAAATAAATATATATGTACATGAAAATATTATATAAAAAAAATATATATATATTACATAGTTAATTCCATATTGTTGTGTTTTAAAATAAAACGTATATAAATGCTGTAAAACCATTAAATGTTATATCACAATATTATAATTATAATTAAATTATTTGTTGTATATGTTAAAAACAAAATCTATAAAACTATATATTTGTTGTTATCTGTTGCCAAGCACAGTTTCTCAATATCTATGAGTTATGTTCACGTTGAAACTAGTTTAAATTGTGTTAAAATTTCCAAAAATAAAAACGTAATTGTGTTGAGTATAAATAAAATTGTTTTCTTTAATTCTATTTTATAATATTTTATTTTTTTACACTTACACCCTTGATCATAAATTTCCCCAGGACAACCATATCGTCTACAACTCGTTACAAAATTGGTTAAAATTCGTTTTGTACGTTCGTTTTCAGAGTTTTTATGTTTGCCAGCATCTAAATCATATAGTCACTGTCATGTCAAAGGGGCGAATGTGCATTTTTAAAAATGTTGGGAAATCAAATTTTAAAGTTTGAAGTGCTTTAAAAATTAGAAAATTTTAATTTTTTTAGTTTATTCGTCAATTATTATAACGTATATAGAATATCTTTAGATTTGGACAACCTACTGAATTATAAATACGGATTTTATGAGGCTATATCCAGATCAAAACGCAAATATTTTTGATTTTTATACTATAACTATTTATTAGCGCAAAATAAAATAGTAATGTAGAGGCATTAATTGTTTGTTTTTAAAGTACCTATTTAACTGCATCATTATTTAAAAATATTTTGCCAAACATTTTTCCTCCAAATGACAAATGGCAAGTTAATGTTTGGCAAAATATTTTTAATTAATGATGCAGATCGATAGGTGCTTTAAAAACAAACAATAAATGCCTTAACATCACTACTTTATCTTGTACCATTAAAGAGTTATAGCAAAAAATGAAAAGATCCGCCCTTTTGGCATGACAAGATTTTTCAATTTTTCCAATTTCTTCGTTTTTTTGCTTTAATTTTTTATTGGTGCAAGATAAAATAGTGGTGTAAAGGTATTAATAGTTTGTTTTTAAAGCACCGATCGAACTGCATCATTATTTAAAAATATTTTGCCTAACATTTTTTCCTGCAATTAAATTGCAAATTAATCTTTGGCAAAATATTTTTAATTAATGATGCAGAACGATAGGTACTTTGAATACAAACAATAAATGCCTTTACATCACTATTTTATCTTATTCTTATAAAAAGTTATGGCGAAAAAACGAAATGATTCGCCCTTTTGGCATGACAAGATTTTCAATTTTTCAAATTCGCCCTTTCGGTTTTGTCTTTTGTGGCTAGAAATATCCAAGAAAATGACACGCGATTTTGGCACAGCATACTTGAGGACTATGTATATTCAAAAATGTAAAAAAAAACGAAAATGTCAATAATTGCACCTTCGCCCCTTTGGCATGATAGTGACGATATGTCCAAGTAAAAAAAAAAAATATTTGTATATGAAAAATTGTTACCGACACGAAGCGGACTACTGGAAACATTACATGATTCGGGAGTAATTCTTGAATTGAAACCGTAAGTAACACCATTATACTTTCAAATTAAAATTAGAAAACGTTTAAAAGGTGTATAAGTTTTCGTTTTAATAGTATATATAACTAGCTGGACCCATACACAGCGTTGCCCGTGATAAGTTTTTGTAAATGTAAAATTATATCTTTATAAATTACGGCCTTTTTATAACTCTGCTCTTAGTAGGTCAGTAGTTATAGAAATTTTATTATTTTGGTTATAAGGAAGGTGACATGCCCCGTTGTCCAATCCCGCCCACATTCTACGTGGCAATTGGAGTTTTAAATATGAACATTTGATTCGATTTTTATAACTCTACTCTTAGTATGTCAGGAGGTACTTTAATTTTTATGTTTTGGTTATATATGAGGTGCCACGCCTCTTTGTCCAATCTCTCCCACATTCTACGTGATGACTGGAGTTTAAAATATGAACATTTGATTCGATTTTCATAACTGTGCTCTTAGTATGTCAGGAGTTATAGCAATTTTAATGTTTTGGTTATATGGGAGGTGCCACGCCCCGTTGTCCAATCCCGTCCACATTTGAAAAAATGATAAATAACTACAATATATATCATTGGGCTAAATCTCATGACTGTGGCTATCTTAAGTACACAGATATTTGCAATTAAATGTTCAAGATTGCCACGCCCATTTTTGTACCTTAAGGGGGTGTCCCGCCTTAGTGCGCGCCTACGTCGGGAGATGAACACCCTGTCAAAATTTCATGTTCCTAGGTCTAAGGGTTTGGTCTGGGCGTTGATCGATCCGTCAGTCAGTCAATCTGGGCTTGTTCTTTTATATACATATATAGATAATAATTTTAAAACGGCTATTCAAAAAAATATGTGATAAAATAATAGCAAAAAAAATATTTTATTTTTTATTTAATACACGCTTTATTTAATACACGCAAAAAAAAGGTCTCTCACAAACATGATTTTGCAGGCATTACATATATCTTTCCAGCTTTATGCAAAGAAGAGTACTTTTGCATTGCAAAACATTATTATAATGACAGCCAAACATATTTTTGTTTTCGTTCAAACATATTTTTGTTCAGAATGAATCATTTTCGGCGTTTTTTCAAACGAAACGTTAGAATACGAAATTTTTTGATTCTACATATTGATGTTACATTTCATTTTAATGTTGAAAAAAGTAAACTAAGTGCTAATCATTATTTAAACATTATTTAAACAGCCACGATCTGGTATTAACAGTGATTGGCGATACTTAACACAATACTTAACACAATAACAATATACTTAACACAATAGCAATATTAGAATCTTAACAAAATAATTATACAATTTCAATCATAATATAATTAGATTTTACTATTTTTTATATTATTTACTGTATATGTAATATTAGTTTTTATCTCATATTCCTTCTCATTGTCTATTTCTCAAGGGAAAACACTGAAACAGAAATCAAATTGAAATCGAAATTCTTTTATTTGTTTGATTTTCGTTTCTTTTTTTTAATTAAAGTATTTTGAAGTACCAATATTTTCATTCATTGTTTGGATTTAGTAGTATTTTTTTATTACAAAAAGAGTCAATATATTTTTTGTAAAATTATAAATGTATTGTGAATAAATATGAATTTGAATTTTACCATATGTAATTCAGAAAAAATTAGATTGGATAATTGCGTGATCAGGATTGCCTGATTTCAAATAAGGTAATTATCAGGTTTCCACATCAGTGCCTGATTCAAAACGTGACGCTATTCGAAGTCTCCAGATCTTTCCCTTATCCTAATATTATACCATTCGATGTATATTTAAATTCTTTTGAATTATCACACTTTCAAACAAAAATAGTTTTGTGAACACACAAAGTTGTCTCAATAAGTTTTCCAATGACTAAAAGGTCAACATTTTTAGTTTAAATGTTAAATTTAAAATTTTTAAAAATGTATTTGATTTTATTTTGCATTTCTGTTTAACATTTATTTATTAGAATATTTTATTTTATTAGAATAATTTTGTAACCAAATTTTATTATAAAAGGTTTTTAATATCTCGATCAAATTACATTAATATGATTTCCAATCAGAGTTTTCATAAATGTCAGATTCAGGATTCTTTGTAAAGGGTGTATCAGATTGCCCAACGTGGATTTTAATTTAGAATTACCCTAGTCGACTCTGATCAGAATCATTTTAGGTGTCCTTTGGTAGGGATGCCTTATCGTATTCTGATCAGGGACGGGTGCAAAATACGGATAACCTTAACCAAAATCCACTCGGGTACTTGTTATAAAAAAATCATATATTGTGTCAAAACGTAGTAATTATTATTATTTTTCAAATTATTTACTGTTTATCGAATCCAAATTGTTTTTTTTTTTAAATATTACAAAAAAATATATTAAACAAATGCTTCCGGAAATAAATAATATGACTCAGTTAACAATATTTGATTATATGAAATAAAATAGATATTTATAATTATTAAAACAAAAGTGCCGCAACTTTATCAAATACTAAGTAGATGGCGGTAAATACTGCGATGTCCACGAATAACAACTTCGGAATATCCATGTTTTATAGCCCGAAGAAATTACTCTATGCATTGAACTAATTCAAGATAAAAGTAATATCTAAATATGAATTGTATTAATTTAATTAAAAAAAATCTATTGCACAATATTGATAAAAAAAAGATATATATTTGATTATGATGATAATAAGTCACAGCTATATAAGACGGTGTCGTTGAGCCAAATAACCACAGTATTGATTCAAGCACCAAAACAAAAGTCTCAAAATGAAGTGTAAGTTTTTGCCACATCCAAGAAATATCTTTTGAACAATTCATATATAATGTGTCTTTTCAATTTTAGTCCTTTGCATTGCATTAGCCGTTTTTCTGGCATTCATTGTTATGGTTAAGGGCATTCCAACTATTCCTACTGCGATGCCTACACCACCAACTGTTTCTGGAGGAGGTGGTGGTGTCAATCCCGGTGGTCCTCCTGGCCCCGAAGTAACAGTTGGCACAGTTGACGTTTCCACTTCAGTACCTCTGTATGGCACCACCAAAGCACCTAAGAGTCGTAATTACAATGTGGAACAAGTCTACTAATAATCGAAAATAGAAGTTGCAGTATTACAGAATAAATACCATTTATAAATAAAACTTTTTGAATGTATTTTATTTTTATGTATTTATCGATTTCAATGAAATATGGGCATCTAGTAAGGCTTATTGAGATATGCATTGACCAACTACTTCCAAAGATACAGTGCTTCAAAGTTACAAAAAATGGGCAAAAAATCACTTTTGTATGGTTGTTCATATTTCAAAATATCTTAAAGTATAACTGCTAAAGTCCGTTGGTGGCTCGTTTTAAATCTAATAGAACAGGCTTTTAGAAAAATTAAGTTGTAGCTTCTAAACTTGAACATGTAGCCCATTGTGTTCCATAGTTATTTCTGAAAAATATATTCTGAAAAAAATTACATATTTTGGTTGATTTAATACAAATGTTCATGCCAAAATAAATTTTAAAAATAATTTTATTTAAAAAATTAAAAAATAATTTTATAAATTTTTATTTATTTTTTGTATTGAAAAAAAAAATATTTTTCGCCTGTAAAAGTTGCAATAATTCTAAAATTATTGCAAATTTTTACAAAAAAAAAAATACTTCTGTATCTCTAGAAGTAGAGTTAGAAAAAAATAAATAAACTTGATCAATGCATATCTCGATACCCTTTATCAATTGCCCAAATTTCATTGAAATCGAAGAAGGTGAGTTTCAACCGCTGGCCCATTTAAATTTTAAATTAGTCTAAAAATTTAAAAAAATATATATCTGAAATATGTTGAAAATATGTCAATTTTTAAGAGATTTCCTAAAATACATTCGCGTATAAAAATTAATTCTTTTCCATTTTTATTTATTCGAATTATTTATTTTCAATTCCCGGCCGAAAAAAAAATACTTACCATATTATCACAAATAACTAAAATGAAACAAAAATGTTTGTTTTTTAAATATATGATTGATTCGACGTGCCATTCACTCCCAAAATTTCAAAATTCAAAAATTGCCAAGTAAAAATTGGCTGAGTACACAAAGTCCAATATGAATTGTATGTTTTTAAAATTGTTCATTAATACTTATAACATTTTTGGTCATAACTTGAGACCGATCTGTACCAACAGCATATAGAAAATCCAAAAAGGGAATAACATTAAAAACATTCGAATTAGCATTTAAAATATTTAAAATTTAGAACATATTAATTTACATTTTAATATTTAACTTTATAGGGGTAAAAAAATCAATACGAAAAAAAAAATCAATTACGCATTTGGGTTCTGGGAACATTTAAAAAAATCTCGTTCTATGAAACGAGATTCGCACATAAAGGGTACATCTTAAAAAAATCAAAATCCTTATTTATGATTTTGTAAAAATTTGTAAATTTTCAATTAAAATAATTTTAATTTTAGTGGAAAAGTCGAAAATTTATAAATGGAATTTTGAGTTGAATGAAATTTTGTATATATTAATATTTTGAGTTTATAAATTTTTAATTTCTTGAAATTTTGATTTAATGGAATTTTGAATTTTTTCAAATCTTAAATTTTACGAAGTTTTGATTACTATGAAATTTTGAATTTGATGAAGTTTTAGAGGCTTTATGATATATTGATTTTGATGACATTTTGAATTTTATGAAATTTTTGAGTTTTTTTTCAAATCTTGTGTTTTATGAATTTTTGATTTTATGAAATATATAATTTGATAATACTTTTAATTTTATAAAATTTTTAGTTCATGATATTTTGAGATTTGGGCGAATGTGCATTTTTAAAAATGTTGGGAAATCAAATTTTAAAGTTTGAATAGCTTTAAAAATTAGAAAATTTTATATTTTTTTAATTTTTTTCTGTTATTTTAGTTTATTCATCAATTATTATAACGTATACAAAATATCTTTAGATTTGGACAACGTACTGAATTATAAATACGGATTTTGTGAGGCTATATCCAGATCAAAACGCAAATATTTTTGATTTTTATGCTATAACTATTTATTAGCGCAAAATAAAATAGTAAAGTAGAGGCATTAATTGTTTGTTTTTAAAGCACCTATCTATTGGCATAATTAATTAAACATATTTTGTCAAACATTAATGTGCCATTTGTTATTTGCAGGAAGAAATGTTGGTCAAAATATTTTAAAATAATGATGCAGTTTGATAGGTGCTTTAAAAACAATCAATTAATACCTTTATACCACTATTTTATCTTGCGCCAATAAAAAATTAAAGCAAAAAACTAAGAAATTGGAAAAATTGAAAATCTTGTCATGCCAAAAGGGCGAAACTTTTCGTTTTTTCGCAATAACTCTTTAATGGTACAAGATAAAATAGCAGTATGAACGTATTAATTGTTTGTTTTTAAAGCACCTATCGAACTGCATCATTATTTTAAAATATATTGCCCAACATTTTTTTCTGCAAATAACAAATAGCAAATAAATTGTTGGCAAAATATTTTTAATTAATGATGCAGAACGATAGGTGCTTTGAATACAAATAATAAATGTCTTTACACCACTATTTTATTTTATTCCAATAAAAAGTTATGGCGAAAAAACGAAAAGATTCGCCCTTTCGGCATGACAAGATTTTCAATTTTTCAAATTCATATTTTGGTTTTTGTCTTTTGTCGCTAGAAATATCCAACAAAATGACCCGCGATTTTGGCTCAGCATACTTGAGGATAAACTACATTAAAAAATGTAAAAAAACGCAAATGTCAAAAATTGCACATTCGCCCCTTTGGCATGATAGTGACGATATTTGGTTTTGTGAAATATTGAGTTTTGTGAAATGTTGAATTTTATTAAATTTTTAGTTCAAAAAAATGTTGAGTTTTGTGAAATTTTGTATTTTTATGAAATTTTGAGTTTTTTCAAATCTTGAATTTTATGAATTTATGATTTCATAAAATTTAGAATTTTATGAAATATTGATTTTAATGAAATTTAGAATTTTATAAAATTTTCTGTCAATGAAATTTTGAGTTTAATCAAATTTGGAGTTTTATGAAATTGTGTGTTTAATGAATTTTTTATTTCAATGATAATTTTGATTGAATTAAACGCAAACGTAATAAAATACGAGTTGGGAAAGTTAGGTCACATGGGTAAGTTCAGTCACATGGGGCGGATTTTTACAGTCGGTCGGGCCCGATTATGGAATACCCTACACCTTTGGTGGGGATATTAATGTGGGATATTTAATTGCATACCTTAATTTTAAAGTTTTTAATTATGCTGAACCTTCCCACCCTCAGAATATTATTCATATATTAGAAATTTAAGTCTTATATCCCCATAAATTAAAAAAAATATATAAAAGTATAAAAAACTAAAAAAAAAAATTTGAAAAATATAATTGGGCGGACCACGCCTATATTTAAAATTTTGAAAGGCTAAAATTTCACAGATTTGATTTTAATAATTTACGGATCAAATTTCCACTATGAAAACCCGGGAAATAATGAAAAAAAAAGTAGGCGGATCACGCTCATTTTTTGACCACATATTTTAAGGTGAATTCTAACAATACGTTTTAAACTTTATAACTATACCTTGAATACTTTTCGAGTTATTAGTTCCGAAAGAGTTATATAAAAGTGACTTGTATGGGAGGTGGGCGTGTCCGTTGACCGATTTGGCTCATTTTCAAACTCAGTTCCTACTTTTGGCTAAAATATATTGAGACGAAATTTCATCGCATTCTGATCAGTATTTCTCAAGTTATTCTGTATTCGGACAGTAAGACAGCAAGACGGACAGACATACGGACATGGCTAAACGGACTCGGGTAGTGATGCTGATCAAGAATATATATACTTTTCCATACCGGACACGCCTCCTAAGGGGCGTTACAATATATTCACAAAGTTAATATACCCTGTACCTCATAGGTGTAGGGTATAAAAAAGTAGACAGGCGGCAAGCACCACTTTCTGAACCATTTCATTCTAAATCCATATCTGCCGGTCTTTGTATTGAGCAAGAGTTAGAGGTGCTTTCTAACTCCAGTAACCCCAAACACAAAAGTCAAGGGGATTGAAATCTGGCGACGAGATGTTTTTTTTTTTCAACTTGATATAAAATTAGCCAAATTTTATCAACAGTCATGAGTGTGTTTTGCCTTATGAAAGATGGAGCAGAATATGGATAAAACATAAATATTCAACGCCGTATAACTTCCGGGAATGAGGAAGCGTATGACTTTCGAAAATGCCATTAATATAACATTCATTATCAATTTTAACCACTTAATCAATGAAAAGCAGCAATAACTTCCATTTTGTTGATATTGCACCCTAAACCATTTTTATCGATACGTTTTAGAATCCCCATTTATCAATGGGAATCTCTTTGAAAGTCAGAACATACACGATTGCCCTGCTGACTATGATTATCCTATAGGGGGAACATCTCTTCATCGGTAAATGAAGAGATCTGCGTTCCAACTCGGATGCTTTTTGAGCTTTTTCAAATCAAAACAATGTTTGCTTGTCGGTAGGACCACACATTTCCTCGTTGCTTAAGAACGTTTTTTGGATGCATTCCATGTCCTTTGCCATAGAACGACCAAATTGCGATAAATGTCATCGTATTCTTTCTCTGGCACGTTTTACGGTCTGGCACAGTCCGTGTACTTCTAATTTTTATTTTGTAGGTATTCGTGTCATTAATGTATATTAGCATCATCAAGTATCATTTGAGAAAACAAAATTAGATGGACAGCCCAAATAGTCCAATAAATGAATAACTTACAACAGATTTAGCGCTAGTCCAATAATAAACATACTTATATAGTTTTATTATTGCAATCAAATTTATAGATATATACAATTTTATATATATTATATAAAGCTCTATCTACAGCAGTTCAAAACTTGTAGTTATTGTCGGCATTACGTATATTTTACACTTTATATAAATATTTATATAAATAATAACTATTTGATTAACAGGCATAACCCTTAAGACTAAGTAAAACAAAAAAAAAACAAAAAAAGTCCATAGAAAAATATTTGCTTTTCATTTGGTTTGTTGAAAAAGCAGACATTTTTATAAGTCAAGTGTAACATGTACAGATTAATAGGCGATCGTTCCATTAACTTTACTACTTAAAACTAAACAAATGCACAAAATTTTAAGTTTCTTTTAAGCAAGTTAGTTGCATTTTTCACAGACACATTTCATTTCACTTCACCGCGGTATTGCGTCGAAACGAACGTCGCACCTGCTCCTCGGTGCAGAACTCTTCAACGCGTCCAACCTGTTTGAGAAATTTCAAATAATTAGCAACTAACCGACGAATATCTATTTTAATTCTTTGTCTACCTTGCAGAAATTATGCTCCAACAGTTCAATCGCCGTCATGCGCAACTTCGGATCGTGCTGCAGACACTGATCAATGAAATCGTGTCCCTCCTGTGACAGGCTCTCGGGCGCCTCTGGCTTTTCTCCCATGCCGACTTTGAACATAATTTGAAAATTCGAATCAAATTGTGCCCAGGGACGCTATTTAAAAGACAGCATTCAATAGTTTAAATTAATAACTATGTGTTTAATGTAGTTACCTTGCCCGAAGCCATTTCCACAACTACGCATCCCACAGACCAAATGTCTGCCGCGCGTCCATGTCCATCGCTGTTCGTTTTGGTGAAGACCTCCGGCGCCATGTAAGCTGTGTGTGTTTGTGTTTTATACAAAGAATTAAAATTACAAATTTCGATAAATTTTATAGTTATTACCTTGTGTGCCCACATAACCCTGCAATTCACCCGGCACCGTTGTGTGCGCCTGTATCTTGACGGCCGAACCAAAATCACCCAGCTTAAGGCTGTTGCTTGCATCCACCAGAAATATGTTCGCCGTCTTGATGTCGCGATGCACGATACCGTGTTTGTGCAGTTCTGCGACTCCGGCTAGCATTTGTGCGGTGAAACGTCTACTGAGGCCCTCCGGCAGGCCACCGGTCAGTTCTACCAGCGCTTCTAAAGTGCCCTCGGAGCAGAGCTCCATGAAGATGAGCAGCTCTTCCTGTGAGGGAGAATTTTTTGCATCATTTAATGAAATTAATTAGTTATCATTTCATTATTGCATTTAACATTTCATTATTGCATTGTTTCATCATTTAAATATTTCTTAATAATATTATTAAATTGATTATTAAATTGGTTCATCACTTCATTATTTCATTATTTCTTTATTTCATTATTTCATTATTTCATTATTTCATTATTTTATTATTTCGTTATTTTATTATTTCATTATTTCATTATTTAATTATTTCATTATTTCATTATTTTATTATTTCATTATTTCATTATTTCATTATTTTATTATTTTATTATTTCATTATTTCATTATTTCATTATTTCATTATTTTATAATTTTATAATTTCATTATTTCATTATTTCATTATTTCATTATTTCATTATTTCATTATTTCATTATTTCATTATTTCATTATTTCTTTATTTTATTATTTCATTATTTCATAAACAATTTATTTCATAATTTCATTATATCAATATTTAATTAATACAATATTTCATATTGTTACAATACATCTAAAAGACTTCTTACCCTGTGCACTTCAATGCCATAGTAGCGCACCAGATGTTTGTGCTTGATGCCTTCCAGTATTTTGAGCTCCTCGGCGACATTTTTCAACGCACGCGTCTCGCCCGGCTGTATTGCAATCTCCTTCATGGCCATCAGCTCGCCGCTGTTGTTGTTCACCGCTGTGTATACTTTGCCAAAGCGACCCTGACCAATCTGCAAATACAAAATTATTTTAATAAACGCCTTTTAAATGTTTTCTTTACAGCAGCCTTATATCAAAAGCTTTCACAAAAAAAAAAACAGTCTTAAAAGCAGCAGCACATTAAAACATCTCTTAAGATCCCCACATAATGTTCACATAATGCCCACCTTAATGCCGCGATGCCACCTAAAATGAACGCTACGCGCGCGTATCTGTATCTTGTCGCACGAGTTGAGCGCCTTCACCTGTCCAATCAGATTGCGATCGCGCTTTTTTTCCTCAATCTCCAGATCAAGTCGATTAACAGCATCGCGCACGCGTATCTGACGCAAAGCCAGACTATCACCGACACCGTTGACATTGTCACAAATAGTAGCTGCCACTGCTGCAGCCGTTTTAGTTGCTTGCGTATTTTGCATAGGCTGTGGCACAATCAAACGCAGTTCTCCCGGTTTTGCGGTCACTGGCAACGTCACAAAGTCGATGGTATCATCGACGACGCTGCCAACAGACGGCGATTCTTCGGCTGGCGATTGGCAGTTGGCCGAAGCCTGCTGCAGCAGCTCCTCCTTCAGACTAAATTGCGGATGCAAAAATTTATTGTACTGCGGCGAATGTTGTGCGCTCGCACCGCCGCTCGATCCAACGCCCGCCGACATGGGCGAACGTGTGGGCGTCAACGAGCGGCTGGTGGCGGGCGAAGAGGTTTTACGCGTGCGCGGACTGGCCTTCTTGCGGGCGACCTTCTCCGGCACTGAGGTGATGCCGATTACATGCGTAATACAGCGGTCCATCTTCTGTTTGAGCGCCTCGAACTGACGCTCATCCAGGTGGCGTGTGATTTGCGGATCGCAGGCAAGTATGAGGAACTCCAGGCCCTGCAAAAGACAGATTAGTATTTATGCTGCATAAATAAAAACGAAATATCGATCTCTTTCTTGTAACCAATGCCTCACCTGTGATGCCCAACGCGGTCGCATGCCACGCCCACGCTCACAGCGCTCCGTCACAAACTGCATCCACATCTTGGCAAACTGTATGATGCCCAGCGCCAGATCCACGTCGCAATCCTCGTCCTTGTTAACCATGATGCGCTGCTCGAACAGCCGTATAACATCCTTGTTATACTCGAAACCAAACTTATAGCCCTGATGCAGAATTTCGCGCGTACGCGACAACACTGCCACTCGATCCTGATCATCGAGGTCGGACATATTCTGCGTACTGCAGCGCTGTTGCACGCGCTCAATGATTTCGCTCAGTTTATTGCGCACATTGAGCACGTCGCGCTGCAGCAACTTAAAGGCCTCCTTAATGTCGGGACACACAAAGTCCGGCTGTGAACTGCCCGGCGGTGCACGACTCAGATACTGTTCGTAGTGCTCACGATGAAAGTCTGCTGCCTCGACGTCGCGACAAAAAGACTTGGCAAAGAAGAGCACTTTGACGGCGCGTTCGCGTTCGATGGTGAACAGCGACTGTGTCTCGCGACAAATGGTCAACAACTGACCCTTCAGCTGTGATTCGTTCAGCGTTGTGCCCTCGATTTGCGTGTCCAGCTCGTCGGCACGACTTACCAGACGCTCGGAGATGCTACGCAAGAGATTACGTATAATGCCACAAAATTTGCGCGCCGCAATCGTATGCATCTCGCTGATCATGGGCGAGATAAGTTTCGTAAACATCCACTCTTTCTCCAGCGCTGACTTTTGATGCGTCTCCGGCGCCGCCACCAGCACCAGCTGATCGATGTAGTCGAGATAGACCTCGAACACTTTACGCACTGTCGCATCGAATTGGTTCAAAATGCCCATGTAGCGCTCCCACTCAGGCTCGTTGACGCCGAGCGCTGTCGTAATGTGTCGTTGGTAGCGTTCGCGATGTGTCAGCGCCAGTGTGAGTCCCTCGCGCAGTTCCTTCATCAGCTGTTCCAGACTCAAGGGGTTGGGTTTGCTGGGCCGCGTCTCGAGACGCATGCGCAGAAACTCATGCATGAACTGTAAAGGTATGCCGCTGAGAAAGACAAAGGTCGGTATGTAGGAGGGTAGATTAAGCTCCAGCGCCTCCTGACTCCAGTAGCCATAGCGACGCAGTTCGTCCACCTGTTCACGGCTTATTTCCGGTTCGAGGCGTGGAATATCGTCGTCGATGACTTCGGTCTCGAAGTCGTAGTCCTCGGTACCGGGCTTCTCGAGCGCAATGTGCGCTTTGCACAGCACCACGTTGTGCAGTTTGTGCAGGAAAGACAAGGACTTGGCGAGTCCACGTGACTTGAGGACGTTCTCAATGAATTTGCTGCAATGAAACGATGGGATATTCAATTGATTTAATAATGATTTTCAATATATTTCTCAACGGTTTATCATATGCTTCACAAATGCTTCTGAAAGTTTAATGTTTGTCACATGTTTTTCAAAGAATGCTTTTAGAATTTAAAATGTTTATTGCAATTTCTAGTAGTATTCTTCTATATTGCGGAAGATATTCTGTTTTAAACGCGAAAAGATTTTCATTTTCGATTTTCGTTTAAAAATTAAAAATAACAAAAGAGAAAATGATGAAAATCGGAAATTAAAATCATTTATGGATTCTCCGCCAGAATTCTAGAATTCTCCTGCATTAAAATGTACTAGAAACCTCTAAGATTTCTCAAAGGTCACACTTACCGATAGAGCGTCGAGGACTGCTCGACATTTGCGTCATGACTGACATGGCCCAATGGCTCTACACTGAAAATATTTATGTCATGCATGGAATTTTTACGAAAACTCGTAGCAGGACACTCGGAGAATTGACTGATTTCTGTAGAGGTAGAACTAAGAAAAAAATTTGCAACGGTTAGGAGGTAATTCCTAATAATTAAACAACACAAAATAAACATACTCGTTGCTGCTAGAGGTTTCACCCGGCACATGCGATACATCGTTTAGTTGAAATTGTACTTTGGGCAGCGCCACCGCCACTGGTGGCACCGTTGTCGATAGTTTACGTTGCGCACCACCACCAACACCACCCAAACTTGATGAGGTTTTTGTGGAATCAACGGAATTAACACCAGAGTCATCGTACTCCAGCCCCGAAGAGGATGATGTACCGCTGTCCGTGTTGATGGAGGTCTGTACAGGCCAGGAGAACTTTTCGCCTTGTAATCTGTTAAAAAATATCAAAATTTAAACCAAGTCGTACTATGAATGATGTGCATTGTGTACCTTGCCAATATTTTGCCAAGTATGGATAGTTTTAGTTGATTCTGTTGCGTTATGTTGTACCACAAACACATTGCCTTAATGCGTCCCACAAAGCTCTCACTCTTGTAGATCGGATGAAAGACGCCCATTGCCTGTGACGACGGATAAAGCGCCTCTGCTGCCTCCAGTCGAGTCAGCAGCTCCTCCACCTGCTTTAGCGCCAATTGCTGCTGTTCGACGCAGTGCTTGCAGTAGAGCGACATGCAGCCGGTGCACTTGACACATGGTTGTGGAGCTGTAAAATATATAGAGATTTTAAAAAATATGCATAAAAAGAGAAAATGGAATAATAAAATAGAAAATATTAAAAATTAAAAATGAATGAAAAATAAAAATTCAAATTATAAAATTATGAATTTTTTTGTTAAAGAAATGATGAAATAATGAAATAATGAAATAATGAAATAATCGAATAATGAAATAATGAAATAATGAAATAATGAAATAATGAAATAATGAAATAATGAAATAATGAAATAATGAAATAATGAAATAATGAAATAATGAAATAATGAAATAATGAAATAATGAAATAATGAAATAATGAAATAATGAAATAATGAAATAATGAAATAATGAAATAATGAAATAATGAAATAATGAAATAATGAAATAATGAAATAATGAAATAATGAAATAATGAAATAATGAAATAATGAAATAATGAAATAATGAAATAATGAAATAATGAAATAATGAAATAATGAAATAATGAAATAATGAAATAATGAAATAATGAAATAATGAAATAATGAAATAATGAAATAATGAAATAATGAAATAATGAAATAATGAAATAATGAAATAAGGAAATAATGAAATAATGTAACAATGAAATAATGTAACAATGAAATAATGAAAGAATGAAATAATGAAAGAATTAAATAAATAATATTAATAATTATGACATAATTAAAATTGAAATAAATGAAAAAAAATAGATATATTGAAATAATATGAAGCTTACAACTACTCGCACTGCTGCCGTCCGTGCTGACGCCACTATCCAGACTGACGGTTCGCTTATAGCGTGGCTGATATCTATAATTGATGATCTGTGTTAGCAGATCGGAGACACCTTGCCGTGCGGCAAACAGATATTTATCCTGTTGCTCCATCGTACGATCAGCCTGCCATGCCTGCAACTCCAGCCAGATGAGATCCTTCAGTTCCGTCTGCCACGTGTGCTCTTCGTGCGAAAGTTTTGCCTCCTGTCGATCGATGCTCCCCATCTTAATGAGATTCGCAAACATTTCGTGAAACTCTTTACGTATATTTTTCTGATCAGTGGCGGCGGTACAAGCAGACGCACGTTTTGTATCGATGCGCAGACCCTGCATAAATGCAGTGGGCGGTGCTGACGCTCGACAGCCAATGGGCCGCGATGAGACGCTCATATAACGATTACAGGACTCAACTACCTTGGGCGTGTTACGCAGCAACAACGATGCCATGTCATTGCAGAGCGGCATACATTTGTCCATCGATTCCAAATTGCCGCCGCCACTCGATTCGTGGTAGCTGATGACGCGAGCATTGAAATTGCCGGCATTTATATTATTATTGTTATTGTTCGCATTGGTTATTGTTGATTGTGCCGCTGCTGCTGCTGCCGCCACAGAGATCGCCGTTGTGGCCCCCAGCGAATTCTTTAGTTCACGCTCAGACTCACGCAGCAGCGCCTGCGCACGTTTGTCCGTGCGTTTGTTCTCATCGTTGACGAACATCTCGTTGAGCAGCGCACAGTCCATGGTGTTGCGGCGCAGCACACGAGAACGCGCCATGCGTGTCAAGCCTTTCTTAGGTAGGCTACCGGGCGTCGTCTCACCGCCACTGTAAGCAATAATTACAGATTGTTATTGTAAAAAGTATTAAAACATTAAATAATAATAGTACTTACGTTCCCACTGAGGCGACGGCATGTGCTTTTTGTTTGCGTTCCCAGTCGCGAGTTTTTATTTTCATGCGCGTGCGCGGTGGCGTGGTGCCCAATTCGTCAAAATGTGCTTCCAACATATCGTCGAAATGCGCTGAGCTGAAGTCGTCATCGTGCGTTGTTGCACGATAAACTGGTGTTTTCTTGGGCGATGATTTGACGCGGATTTCAACCCTATTAAAAATAGAAGAAACTCTATTACAAATGCGAGATAGAATTTAATGCGATTTATAAGAAAAATGCACACGATATCGGACATTTTCTTGAAGCGATATCGAGCATCAAATTGATCCTACTTTCTAGATTACTTCAAAAATACATCGATAAAATAAATTTGAATGTACGAGAAAAGTCAAAAAAAGGGAAACGATCAAAACCACAAGATCAAGAATTTTTATCGAAATTAATTCCAGTAATCTTCGAGACATCGAATGTTTTCATTGCTGGGAAATTATTAAGATTTTAAAATTCAAAAAATAAAGCAATGTTGCAATGATTTTTTACAGACAGTTATTAAAATAATAATTATTACAGAAAATTTTCGCTTGAAATATAACTTAGTCGTTCTTGAGGTTTGAGTGAATATTGAAAATTGAGAATTGTCGAAAATTTCGATTTAGCAATGAATGTAATTTTTTCGATTTATTTCGAAAAAAGAATAATAAAATAAAAAAAAAAGAAATTTCGCGAATACACTGAATAATGGGAGTCCTCAAAACAGCAAAAAAAAAAACAAATTCCATTTAATTTAAATTTTATTTCGATCCGAAGTTGGTACATGTCACATAAATTAAACTTTATTTTTATTTTAATAGTAGCTTATTTTTTATTTGTAGTAACTTTTTTTAAAATTAAATTTAAAAATGCAGTTAATGTAAACATTTACTATAAATAATCAGGTGAGCAGTTGTATAATAATCAATTACAATTAAATGGGGAAACACTTTGTATAGGTTACTCATGGATTTTAGTATTTTAATTAATTAGAATCTGACATGATGTGGAAGGTAGTAGACTGATAATTCGAGTTAAAGTTTAAAATAGTTAAGTAATTTAAATAATTAAATCATAATAATAACAAAAAGTAAATTTATTTCATCAAAAAGTCATTTGTAAATCATAGTTGGTGCAGATGGACTCTGAATTGTCCATTTTATACTTTTTTTCGTAATACAGCGTGATAGATAACGTGTTCTATTCGTGCTCCACTACATTTCTCTAGAAATAGAAACCAGCGTCGATATCGATGTCGATGCCGCTTATCAGCAAATATATTGGCTTAAATTGGCACGATAAAAATAAAAACCAATGTTTGGCGTTTGTTGATGTTAGCACTTAACTGGAAATAAAGTGAGCGGGCAGGAAATATTTTTGACATTAGTTATACAGGTAGGATAGGCAGCGGCAGCAATGAAGAGCAGATAACACAACCAACAGAACAGATACAAACTATTATTATCAGTAATATTGACAATTTCGAGTGGTGTAACTATGTCAATAATTAGCAAATGATGTGTACACAAAATATGTTGATGATTATAAATTGTTCAGCATATCATCGTTTGCACAAAACTATACTTAATTATAGATTATTATTTATATAATTAGTTTTTCAAATTTTAGTCTACCTTTCTTCTTCTTTTATTTAACAATAATAAAGTAGTTTGCGTAAAAGAATGCAAAATAATGCTCACGTGTTTAAATTAATTTTATTTTTTAAAACAAATTCGTTCTAATCGCGTATTATGGTTGTTCACAAACTTTGCTGTAACGTTATATTTTTCCTTAGTAAATGTAATCAGCTGATAAGATTTTAATCAGCACACCACATATGTCACACCTTTAATTATAATATTTATATGTACATATTTTAATTGGCATTATAATAACGTTTTTTTTTTTTTTGTTTGTGCTATTGTGAATGACATTTTATGTCAACCGAAATTTAATTGAAGTCTCATCAATATATACTATGCACATTACAAATCATATTAAATGGTTTTTGAAATGAAAATTGCATCATACAATTCTTTTTTCTGCGTGGGTTTTTATCGATATAGAATATTATAAAATTGTGTAACAAAAAGTGATTATGTCGATTAGAGGTTTTCTCTTGTGACGAAATGTTAAAAATAGTTATGTTTGATCAGTAGACTTGGTAAATTTTAACATTATATGTTTTATTCGATTTAATTTTTAGCAGTAAAGCAGCATTCGTAGCTAAATCGACATTATTCCTTTCGTTTCTTATAGAACAAAAGAGTGACGAATTTATATTTAATAGATTCGAGAACCAGAGAAACATTTTATTGTCACATGAAAATATCTCGCACATGAGAATTGCGCCGTACATTGCTTTTTACCCTAGTAATACCCGAGTGAAAGTTTGGTACGCCATTTGTAACAACCATAGGGAAGCACATTCGGTATGGAAAAGTATACATCGACACTTCTTACGAAAACCCACACGTTTCAATTTGCTTACGAAAAATTTCCGATACTACTCCACCTTTCCTCCCTCCCAATAACCTACAATCCTTTCATTCGATCAACACTGTGCAATGCATGAATAGGGGGAATACCAGGAGCGTTGGTTAATATGTAAAAAAAAAATCACAGTTTTATTATACCCAAGAAAAGAAGCATATACCTTTTATAGCCACGAAACGAAGTACAACTCTATTTTCGCTACGAAAAAACACACTTTTTTATTCTGCTACGAAAAAACGCTCATCTATCATTTCGTCAAGAATAAAAGCATATATATTTCTTCAAGAAATTTATCCCAGTAGACTGGAGTTGGCCAGGCATTAGGCCAGATTCCACTTACCTCATTCGACAATTTTTCAACAAAAAAAAATGTCCAATGACGCTGTTGCGTTCTGACCAAATCCGAAAGGAACAAATTTTTGTAAAAAAAAAACCAATGTCCAATGTCGCAGTGAGGTTCTGGTCAAATCATAAAGGAACAAATTTTTCCAAAAAAATGTCCAGTGACTCAAGTAGGTTCTGGACAAAGCGCACATGCATGTGTATGTGTGCCTATTGGAACAGTTTCATTAAAAAATGTTCCAATGACGCACCTGGATGTGAATCTATTATTCATTGAAAGTTTCATCCAAAAATGTCCACTGACACACCTGGAAATCATCACCTCTATCATCAACATTTTGTGATTTCTTAACCACAAAAATGTATATTCGAATATCTGCCTCAAAAATAGAAATATTCTTTTGTTCGTGGTGAAATTAAAAATGCGCTTTTGTTCGTAGATTAAATATAAATTGGCTTCTATTCGTGGGAAAGATAAAGTTATGCTTCTGTTTGTGGAGTAAAAGAGAATGAGATTCTTTTCGTGACTAAAATAATTTAATGCTTCTTTTCTTGGACAAAATAAACATATGCTTGTTTTAATGAAACATTTTTTTAATGTGCCGTTTTTCGTAAGAAACGTCTGGGTTTTCGTAAGAGCCGTCGACATATTCTTGACCTGACCTCGCATGACCTATTTAGCAATTTAGTAAGTCTGTGTCTGTCTAAATTATTAGCTTCATTGATCTCGCTCTTCAAGTTTTTTTGTAATCGTTATTTCAAAAAACTATGATATTTACGGATAAATTTTCCTTAACTGTTAACTTTTTTTTAACTGTTAACTGTTTTGCAGAATATATTGTGAATTTATGCTCAAATTTATAAAAATATTGATTTTTTCACGAAACGAAACGTGGTGCCCGAAAAATCAAATTTCGGTACACTTATCCATACCCGGTACACCACAATTCGTAAACCCTGGAGACCTCTGGAACATTTTAAAAGGTAATCATTATAACATATGTATATGATATATATAGTCGGATTAATAATAATAATAGTTTGGCGCTACAATCCTGTATAGAACTTCGGCCGAGCTCTATCACCATTTTGAGCTGAGCGTGTCATATTTGTACTCAAAGTGGTGGGACCTACAAGTTTATTGCCGAATCCGAACGGCGGGTGAGAGAGCTTTTCATAGGCAATAGTTTTACTCTCGTAGGTTTGCCATTTACTGACGAGAGGTAGCGCGATATAGAAAAATGTTTCTATGAAAAGATGTTGTTAGCCCCAGTTCAGACTTGAACCGGGGACCTTTCGGCTCGCAGTCCAACGCACTAACCACTGAGCTACCGCGGCTAGTCGGATTAGTCCGACTATAACATTCATAATTTTTACTAACACCAACTATCATATTGTAAAACCACGTGACCTAACATTCCTGACTGGTTTTTAGATTCAATTTAAAATTTTTATATAGAAATTTATGACAAACATTTTAAATACATTTCCCTTATTTCGTAAAACGAAACTTAAAGTGATTCCTCAAAAATACCATTGAGAGCTTTTCTTTTATTTCGTTTTTATTTAATTTCATTTAATTCGTTTTTATTTCAATTAATACAAAATAAAATGGTATAAAGGGGAAAATATAAAAATGTTTACCAAAAAGAGTTGATTTTAATGCAAAGTTTGCAAATAGAGATATGACTTCCGTTGGAATTAAAACATATTTGATGTGTCGAACGAAGCGGCCAAGTGCCTCGGTTTTGAAGAACGGTGTAATCCTTACTTCCCTCATGCTGACCTACGTACTGTCTACACTAACTGTATTCGGCCAAAGATGGAATACTACTCGCATATTGGGCAGGGGCTTCTAAATCCGATTTGTAATTCCTGGAACGAATACTACAACGTGCAATATATTTAATAGGGCGATGAAAATATTTCATTATCTATTGGTTCCGAAGGACCATTAGGTGTGTGTGTGCCTCTTTTATAGGAATTGTTCGAGTGAAATACACAGTCTAATTCTATCAGGTCGAGTGTTCTCTCGTTCTACTCGGGCATCGAACCAAGCCAACACCTTTTATTTTTCAGTCGCTCGATACGTTTGTGGAACAATCTCTCTGCGTCTGTTCTTCCCCACAGGTTTGTTGGCAAGTTCAAAACAAAAACGGCACTACTCTTTCCTCCCACCAACCATACTTTCGTACGATCAACAATATACATTTCATGAATAGGGGCATCACCTGAGCTTTGATCAATTTGTAAAAAAAAAAACATCAACAAAATGTCGTGGTTTTTGTTGTACCATAAGAATTTAGTTCGGGATCTATAATAAAAATATGTTTTTTTTTAATGTTAGTTGGTGCGATTTTAAATTAAAGCAACAACGTAAATGTTTCCCAAGAATGTTAAATGTGTAACATGTTATTTGGCAGTAAATATAAACGTTTTAAATCACTTTTAATCGAAATTTAATACCAAAAATCGAATTGAATTTGTTACACCGTAATATGAAAATTTTGAGTTGAAAAAAGGTACATTTAAAACAGCAAAACAAAAAAAAAACAATTCGAATGAAAACAATATTTAAATATGATTTCGATCAAGAGCAGGAATTTTCGGGTAGACATCGAATTCGAAAACGTTTCTTCATATGAAATTCGATAGAATGCAGAAACATGTCTGATTTTAATTTTCCGCAACATATATAATAAAGGGTTTTTCAACAGTTTTTCAACAGGGACGCTACAAAAATAGAGCGACAGGGAAAGCAAATGACGCCATATTTCTTGCCGCTCTTTCTCTTCAGTAAGGTTTTCCATTTCATGATGGAAAGATATACGAATTCGAATTTCGGTAGTAAATTTTAATAATTTCGACTCGTTGTTCGCTCGTATATCTTTCCATCATGAAATGGCAAAACTTACTGAAGAGAAATGTCAAAAGAGCGGCAAGGAATATGGCGTCGTTTGCTGTCCCTGTCGCTCTACTTTTGTAGCGTCCCTGTTGAAAAACTCTTAATAATAGCAGGTTTTTTACATAACATTTCTAGCTTCAACATTAACTATTTAATGTTTTGTGATTTTTTCGCTAATCGGCAGCGGTACTTTTGTCACAACATATGCATTGGATGAAGGTAACGAAATCCAATGCATCATAATATCAAACAAAAATCCCAAATAATAAAATAGAAACACAAAATGGATGAAACTAGAATGCGTTAAGTTTGTAGATAATATTGGAAAACCCACAAGAAAACCTAGAATTTATTATAAAATATATACACAAGAACAAAAAAAAATACATGAACATTATGATGAACAGTATCATTAAACTTTAATTTTAAACAAATAATAAAAAAATTATTCTAATAAAACAGAAAAAATATCAAACTCACTTTCTGCGTCGCATTATTGCGTAAATTGATGAAATATTTAAATTATAATGTTTCTGGAGTTACTAGCACGTTAAACGATAGATAAATAATATAAAATATTATTTAGTTTTATACTTTACGCGAGCGACACTTAGTGTATATCAAATTAAAAAGTACAACACAATTTGCAAAATTTACAAGCAGCAACAACAAAATTGAATGATTTTTGTGTGCATCAGACTGTCACATGTTGTTGATGGCGACGAAGGCGAAGACGAAAACGAAAGCGCAGCAGAGAAGCCTCACGAAGCAAACGAGCGACCGCAATCGCGACCGGCGAATTTTGTATTTTGGACCCAGCAGACGAAAGACTGCAATTGCAATTATGGGTCTCCCCGTGCTCAGTAGTGCGTCGCAATGCGTGGCAGAAGCGTAAACATGATTGCTATATTTTTATTGTATTTTTTAAGTATTAAAAAAAATTATATAATTTTTGTTGTACTTTTTATATATATTTTGTTGCTATTTTATCACAAACGGAAAGCACCGCGACAATTTATCAAAAACTACAACAAGAATGCAAACTAATTAATGAAAAAATTCGATTATATATCGTGCAACAATAGCAACTCGACAGCATTCATAGTAGAAAGAACTGTGTTTCGCGAACGACCAACGATTACTGAATCAACGTGCGGCACATATATTGTAATTCGAGTGTGACTGGCGGACAGACAGAAATCGACGGCGGCCCCACTGCATGAATGGCCGACCCCACGAATGCCCAATGCAAACAAACGAACATCATCCGTGCACCCGCCGTCCGTTCAACAACCGAGCAACGTACGCTCCAACCAACCAACTGCCTGTACTCTCTGCGATACGCAGGATGGTGTATTAATTATTTGCATAAATTTGATAAATTATCACATATTGTGTGAGGAGCAGAGAATTGAATAAAATAGAATTAAGCATTTGTTTACTTAATAATTAGTTAGACAGCCACAACAAAAACAAAAAAAAAATAGTTATAGTTAGTAAAATTGGTACAATTTGCAAGTGTATAGAACAGGTTGCTCTTCGTCGCTCTAAAACCCAGTAGAAAAAAATCATTACATCCGAGTTGAGTTCCAGAGCGTTTCTGCTTTACATTTTTTCGGAAGTGAATGCAGCATTCGATCAATAATTACATAGTATGTGAATGATTAACCAATATTTTTGATAAATCAAATATTGATTAATCAATTAATCACAATTCTGATTTATCAATATGCATTTTAGTAGTTCCAATGGACGGAATACGTCAAGATATGAAATACAACTCTTCAGACGATGTGAGAGAACTGTAAAACAAATTTGATAAAAAGAAATTAAAATTTAGTAAAAATTACCATATTTTTGAATTTGGTAACTAAAATCCAAATTATTTTAGCAAATATACTAATTGTACAATTCATAATTTCACTCTTTTGGTTTGAAAAATAGAAAAAAAAGATAGTATTATAGCAAAACATAAATTTTCGGTAAACAAAAAAGAGCTGTTCTGAGAAAGGTGTAAATTTATGTGAATTTCGTCATTTTGCAATTATTTGTAATGTGCTTTGTAATTGTAATTTTTGGATTAAAAGAATTGTGTAGTGAATTATAAAATTATTTTCAAATTGTCTGTAACCTTTTTAGATAGAAATTAATGCTTTGTTTCGTGAAAATTTTAGTGGACGGAGTCAAAAAAAACTTCCGTCTAATTTGACACTATATTCGTGCGGTTTAATTTTATGTAATACAAATTATTTCCTTCTGACATCAAACTTTTTGCGCTTTGAAAAATACAAACAGTCAATCACACACTAAGAAAACAAGATATTTATGAAAGCCTTGATGCAATTCTGTTTAAATTTACGCATTGTAGCAAATATTAAAACATCCCATAGGTTTAAACAAACTTGCAGCAAAACACTTAGTATTATTTAAATATGACATATATGCAAATAGTTACGATATGTTTGCCATAGCAGCAATGAAACTTGAGATATTTACAATTGACTGATATCAAAAAACCTGAGTTCTTGGACATTTGCAACTGTTGGCTTATTTTGACATTTGACTACTATAAATAGGAAAATGGCGTACTTTTTCCTTACGTTCGATTTATCCATATCAATTAAGTAAATCCAATGGTGTATTAAAGTGTCAACTCAAATATTACATTTTAATGGTAAAAGTAGCGTCGGTAGCTCGTCTGGTTAGTGCGTTGGACTACGAGCGAAAAGTCTCTGGTGCGTTCGACTATGAGCCGAAAGGTCCGCGGTTCGATCCCCAGCGACTACCAACATATTTTTCATAGAAAACATTTTTCTATGCGATGCTACCTCTCGGCAGTAAATGGCAAACCTACGAGAGTAAAACATTGCCTATGAAAAGCTCTCATCCGCCGTTCGGATTCGGCAATAAACTGTAGGTCCCACCAATTTGAGTACAAATATAACTCGCACAGCTCAAATAGTGAAAGAGCTCGGCCGAAGTTCTATACAGGACTGTAGCGCCAAACTATTATATTATTAAATTATATTATTAAAATTATCAACACGTGATGGAACATTATATCTTTTCAGAGTTTATTTCGATGACAGCATCGCCGGACGGACTTGGTTCTTCTGCGAAGAAGTCTCAAGTCGTTGTTCAATTTTACCAATCTAAATAATTTTTAAATAACTTGATATTTAGGGCTGTGATATTTCTGGTAATCATCTTTGTTTTCTTAGTGCGTGTCAACTTTCGTCAATTATCGAGATACAATATCGGGCTGTTTTACTCGACAGAATCATAAGTCATGTTTTTAAGACAATTTTAATTCATACATTTCAAAAGTAGTACTTCGAACTAATATGACAATTTTTATCTAAGATATCATAAATAATTTTCAAAGTAGTTTTTCTAGTGGGTGTGATTACAAAGAGAACGGAGGTGCCACATAGGGCTGCCAACAGTCCTATATAAAAAACAGCCCTAATCATGAAAATATGTTCTAAATGTATTTATTATTTATAC
Source organism: Dryomyza anilis (assembly GCA_951804985.1). NCBI lineage: Eukaryota > Metazoa > Arthropoda > Insecta > Diptera > Dryomyzidae > Dryomyza > Dryomyza anilis. The sequence goes on from OX638132.1 coordinate 70,056,803, forward strand.
AAAATAAATTGTATTTGATAATAAATATTCAAAAATATCAAATAAAAATAAACTATCGAAACTTTTAAAATTGTCCTAATTAAATGTGGTAATTTTTTTAAATTTAGTAATTTTTTTCCAGTTTTGTGAACTGTTTTCCTCTGTAAAATTCCACTTCCACATAACCAATATTTCTCTATTATACTCTCTATTATAATATATACTCTCTGGTATATTTTAAATGTGTCTTTTAGTGCATTTTGATAGTTCGATAATATTTTTAGTTAAGATATGTAAAACTATAGAATTAAATGTGTCTTTTAGTGCATTTTGATATTTCGATAATATTTTTAGTTAAGATTTGTAAAACAGTAGAATATTTGAATTTTAAATTTAAAAGAAACTTGTATATTTACATTTTTATTTTAAATTTAACTTTTCAGTATAAAAATATTTAAAATTTATATTGTGAAACTTTTTCTCAAATAGAAATAATTGATATGTTTCGTCCGCAAGTTGATCCCGCCAATTATTATGATACCGAATACTACTTATGTATAGGAACAAAAATTATAAATTTGAATACCTTACGATCAGTATTTTCCGACTTGTATGCCCAAACCTCCACAACAAAGACACTCAAATATGTATATCACGAACCAATCGAATAATAATATTTAATATATTTAAATTGTGAAATTTTCTAAAACTCATATTCAAACCGGTGGAAAATACAAGACTCTTTTGTGAATTTTGTAAAATGTCCTTGAAAAATTGTGGGTGCAATTAATAATAACGCATACTATGAAATAAATAAGGGGCTAAAAATATCCCTTGGATATTTTTTGGGTTGTTGAAATTTCCTGCTAAATTTTTAAAGTTGATAGGTTCAGGATCAAATTATTTGAATTTGAGTCCGCATCAAAATATTAAAAACCATTAAAAACAATTAGTTTTAGAAAATTTTTATTTCGTTTAGTGAATATAGGAAATTCTTATCTTAAATCTTTAGTAATCATTTTATTGTATTGATGCTGGAAATTTAAATAAAATATAATTTTTAATTTAGCTATGTAAAGTTGATAAAAAAAAACCATATTATTTATGATTGTACCGTATTTGTCTCGCCAATATTCCTGAATTTAATAAAAACAAATCGGATCATTTTCTTTTAATCAACTTTTAAATTTCAGAAGAACATTATTTAACAATATTAGGGGTACATCCTAAAATCGAAAAAACCCCGTCATTGAAAAAGTGAAATTACACTTGTAAAAGCTACACCCTTTCATGATAAGCTGTTGTGAAATATATTCCACTGTTTAATACAAAACTGTATGTGAGAAAACCTATCATAAAAAAACGTGCTGGAGAACACACGTCCGAATATGTAGACTATGCGCTAAATACCGATTTATAGATAGTGATAAAAAACGAAGAAGGATGTAGACAAAAATATGAGGAAAATGCATAAACAATTTATAAAACGTATGCAGGTATTTTATGCAAATTAAAACTTTCAATAAACCTAACAATAAAAATAACAAATGAAATGTTACGAATTACAGAGGAAGGCAAAAGTAAGAAAAACATAAAATAATTGTGTTGTAAAATAACGTGTACGATAAACACGCAGAGGTATTTGAAAAATGTTGGCTATTTTCAGCATGCAGTTGAGATGAAATAATTAAACGCTAAATGTCTGAAATAAATAACATTTATAATAGACCAACATTTCATATAAATGTGATGACAGTTGAAAATTCATAAGAAAATTAAGTCAACTTTATGTTATCGTGGACAGGTCTATATTCTGTATTTACACTCATTGTATATGAATCAAAATATGAAGAAAAATTGTCAACTTAAAAAAATATATTGTCTATATTTTTTTTTACTTGTTAATGATTTCTAAATAACACCGAAAGAAACGCCAACGCAAAATATTACTATGTATTATTTTTAAGTTTTGCGAACAACGTTCTACTGCATGTCGGCATTATCAGGAAAACCTTTAAATAATTATCAGTTAACGAAAGAAAAAGATAAAAACAGACGCTAAGCGATAACAATTTAAAACGCAAATTCCACAAATTTCATGGAGGCATCCACTTAATGCTGCAAATATGTAATACAATTACGAGAGCAAATTCTCAATTATTTTTTTACTTTCAGAAATACAACCAAAAAGTTCCGTATAACCAAAGATTCGTTTAGTTTTGAGAGAAAGGTGTTACCCATTAATCGAACCTATAATTGATCTAACCCCTACAAAGGCCATAGGCCGTGTATCAGTCCAAACTCGAACTCAAGTAAATGCTTCAGCTCCAAAAGGATTTAGGACAGATCGACCCAGAAAATAATTACAAAGTTGTAATCGTGAGAGAAATATTCAAAAAAGACTTTTTATATTCTAAGGTACCTACAATTCCGTCTGATATATATATATATTTTTTGTACTTTTTTTAGTTGTTTCTAAATTTAACACAAAAACAATTAATTTACGAAAATTTCTACGCAATGTTTAGAATTTAATTTCCCTGAATTTATTATGACCATGGGCCAAAAAGTGACTTTTCCAGTTTCATATGCGGCAGGCAGACATTGCGGTGTGAATTAAATAGCCAGACCCCCAACCGTCCCCTGCCAAACACAAACAATCGGCGGTAGGCGATTCATGATTCAGCCCGGTTTCTATTCTTTGCATCGGTTTTTTTTTTATTTAATTTTTCAACACCACATCTTTGATTACGCTGTGAAAGCCAAATTCTGCTGCAAACGACGAAAGCTAATAAATGACAAACGAGAAATATTCGAAAATTTCCTAAAGAAAAAAAAAACACCATTAACTGGTTAAGTTGGGAGGCCCCAAAAACAATAACAACAACAATATATGAACTTCACACACTGGCTGGTTTTATTGACTTTGCATTCTTTAAAAAGAAAAAAAAACATACAATTTTGTCACTTGCTTTCTTTTCATTTTTCGCCACTTTGACGTTTCTTGCAATTGTTTTTGATCGGGTTTCTTACACACTCACACTCGTGCGATTGCTGCCTACCCAGTTGGCCATGTCTTGTATCCAATTTGAATCTTAGGCCCATGATGGTGTAAAAATCGTTGACTACACTTCAGCTGAAAATTAGTTTGCTCCATACACCAGTGTCGATTAGCGTAAGGTGTCTATTAAGATGTCCATTTTTTAACGACTAAGATTGTTTATTCCGACTAAAAAAATGTGTATTTGAACGGGTCGCAAGGACATTGAAAATTCTACTGAGAGGTGAATTGTACTAGAAATTGAAATATTGAATAGTTCAAAAGAATATTTCAAGTAAGCAATCTTGCAGAATCGACAAAAAAACTACATGTAATCGAATGTTCGATAATCGGTACATGTTGTACACCAAATGAATGGAAATTAATTAAGCTTTATACAGTATTGCTTAAATATTTTTTTTTTATAATCAACATTTTTCTTCTAGTACAATGCCGAATTTTTGAGGTCCTTGATGCACGACATTAATTCTAATAAAGTGGATGAGAAATCGAAAATAGTGTCAAATAGGTCCTTAAATCGCCATTTCTGTAAATCGCATTTTTAACAGTATCATGAAGACAATTTAATAACCAAAAATAGTTTTATAATTTCTTTAACGAAATGTTCATCACCGTCCAACTGGGTGTTTGCTGTTTGCTTACCTTGCGACATCGTCGTCTTCGACGTTGTTTTCTTTGCGTTCCTCTTCGTTTTCTAATCTGCGCGCAACGTAATCGTCAAGCAGCACTTTAGCACGAATTTTCTCTTTGCAATTTGACATTTTTCGCTAATTTTCAAATAAACTTTTTCTTGTGAAATATTCGCCAAATTAAAATGTTTTTCACACACTGCGTATTATTTGCTGTTTCTTTTTATATTTCAAATTAAAACCAAACACGGTCTAAATCAACTAAAATCAGCTGGCGTCGTCAACAAAATTCATTTCGTTGTTCGCTGTCGAAGTTTTGCGCGACTACTGAGAAATACCAGCAGTGTTCATTTGTATTTTTAAAATCTACTCCGGTAGTAGCATTTTCTACTCCCTTTTACTGAAATCTTTAAATCTTCTGACATTGTTTTTTGTTTAGTAATTTGAGAAAAATTTCTTAGCTCTAAAAATAAAATGTCTTTGTAATTTTCCTAATAACTATGATCAATTACACTGTGCGGAAAACTATGACATTTTTAATTGAACTCGATTTGTTTTTATTTTGTGAAAAAATGTGTAGTACAAAGGAAACAAAGTTCCACCATGGAATTACGAATTACTTTAAATTTTAATTTAGCTGGATATCGCACTGTTGTTTGCATAATCTTTATTGAATCTTTAAAATGGAATTCCAAATTTATAGCTCGCATATCTATTGTTAGCATATAGTGTCTTTATCACGAAAGAACGCAATGTCATTGCAATTTTAATTTGACCTTCCATCGAGTTGATTTACACGTTATTCCAGAACTTTTTTTTTACAAACTAACGGCCACAGTTTTTTTGCAAATCAGCAACAAATCTTTGAACGTCCTCCGGCAATATATATATATGCAACCAAATTACGTTGGAAATATAGCTGGTTTGAAGTGTATTATAAGGCAGAGCACCCACCTGGATTTTGTAGCTTACGATATGGTCGGTACCAGCAAATGCTGCGATGTAATGAAGTTGTCGCAGGTTGTACCGTGTGGACGCAAAACAATAAAGTGCCGTTATTTTCCTATCGAACCAAGTTGTACAACTTGTAGTATCGTCTGAATGCCGCTATTAGCTGCATTCAGCGACCTCAACATAACTAATCGCTCAATATTGTTGAATGCACCGCTACTCCAGCAAATGCTGCGATGTAATGAAGTTGTCGCAGGTTGTACCGTGTGGACGCAAAACAATAAAGTGCCATTATTTTCCTATCCAACCAAGTTGTACAACTTGTCGTCTGAATGCCGCTATTGGCTGCATTCAGCGACCTCAACATAACTAATCGCTCAATATTGTTGAATGCACCGCTACTCCAGCAAATGCTGCGATGTAATGAAGTTGTCGCAGGTTGTACCGTGTGGACGCAAAACAATAAAGTGCCGTTATTTTCCTATCGAACCAAGTTGCACAATTTGTAGGATCGTCTGAATGCCGCTATTAGCTGCATTCAGCGACCTCAACATAACTAATCGCTCAATATTGTTGAATGCACCGCTACTCCAGCAAATGCTGCGATGTAATGAAGTTGTCGCAGGTTGTACCGTGTGGACGCAAAACAATAAAGTGACATTATTTTCCTATCGAACCAAGTTGCACAATTTGTAGGATCGTCTGAATGCCGCTATTAGCTGCATTCAGCGACCTCAACATAACTAATCGCTCAATATTGTTGAATGCACCGCTACTCCAGCAAATGCTGCGATGTAATGAAGTTGTCGCAGGTTGTACCGTGTGGACGCAAAACAATAAAGTGCCGTTATTTTCCTATCGAACCAAGTTGTACAACTTGTCGTCTGAATGCCGCTATTGGCTGCATTCAGCGACCTCAACATAACTAATCGCTCAATATTGTTGAATGCACCGCTACTCCAGCAAATGATGCGATGTAATGAAGTTGTCGCAGGTTGTACCGTGTGGACGCAAAACAATAAAGTGCCGTTATTTTCCTATCGAACCAAGTTGCACAATTTGTAGGATCGTCTGAATGCCGCTATTAGCTGCATTCAGCGACCTCAACATAACTAATCGCTCAATATTGTTGAATGCACCGCTACTCCAGCAAATGCTGCGATGTAATGAAGTTGTCGCAGGTTGTACCGTGTGGACGCAAAACAATAAAGTGCCGTTATTTTCCTATCGAACCAAGTTGTACAACTTGTAGTATCGTCTGAATGCCGCTATTAGCTGCATTCAGCGACCTCAACATAACTAATCGCTCAATATTGTTGAATGCACCGCTACTCCAGCAAATGCTGCGATGTAATGAAGTTGTCGCAGGTTGTACCAATAGACAGAAAAGTTTTGATCCTCCACACTTTGGAGGTTCAAAGATGCGGCACTTCGAAAAACGATAGCACCTTCATGTTCGAAAATGAGAGGCGCCAGCGGATGAAATGTCACTTTTGTGAGAGAAAGACAGCAACCTGTCAAATGACTCAACAAAATGTATGAAAAATACATTTTGATTTTTATTGAAACATTTACAAAAATTATTATTTTATATGAAAATATAGAAATATGGAGAATTGAAATTCTGAATTTTCTATATTTTCCAAAAAAATACATTATTTCATATAAATTCGGTGAAATTTTATTATTTTCACAAACTTCCGTCCGTCCGTTCGTTCGGTCGTTTGCTTCTTGTGTTTTATTGTTGTTGTTCAATGCTGCTGCAGCAGAATTACTATTTTAAGTCAAACAATAAATATATAATTAAATATTTTTTCGAAAAATATACAACTATGTAGAATTTCAGTTCTGAATTTCATATTTTTTTCAAAAAATTATTCGAATTCACATTATTTCATGTAAATTCGGTCAAATTTTATTATTTTGTAGTGCTTTCGTCGTCGTCGTCGTTCGTTCGCCGTTCGCCGTTCGACGTTCGTTTGGTTCGTTCGGGTCGTTTTTTTTTGTATAAATTAATGCATACATTTAAAGTTTTGTGTTAAATGCACCAATACATTCAACAAAATTTCTAAATTTATTGCACATATTTAAAATAGTTCAACACATTCAAAAATTCGCATACATTCAAACATTTATTATTTGATTCTTTAACCAATATTTCTATTTCTCATCTTCAACCAAATTGACATTTTTCGAATTTGGTTATTTATATGTTTGAACTATTTTTACATTTATAACCCATAAATCTAATGTTGGACAAAAGATGACAATTCCATTTGATATACAATAAAAATATATTAAATGGAATATTGATTTTCAAACATTTTATATTTCTGATCAAAAAATAACAAAAATAACACAAATCTTGCAAATTATTAACAAACATTTTTAATTCTTTTTATTTCATGAATTTAAAAAAAATATATATGTATATAGCAGGAAAATACTTATATTTATACTTGATTTTCAAACATTTTATATTTCTGATCAAAAAATAACAAAAATAAACGAAAACTTCATAATTATTAACAAACATTTTTAATTCTTTTTATTTCATGAATTTCTTTTTTTTATATTTTAATATTTTAGTCTTTCTACGTATTTCTACGAAGAATTTTAATTTTAAATCCATTATTACATTTCTAAATATTTTTTCTAAAAATATACAAATATGCAGAATTTCAATTCTGAATTTCATATTTTTTACAAAAAATTATTCGAATTCACATTATTTCATGTAAATTCGGTCATATTTTATTATTTCCATACACTTCCGTCCGTTCGTTCGTTTTCTGTGCCGTGTTGTTGTGTTTACCAAAGTCTTTGGTGTTTCCATCTACACACATTTCACCGAACCGTTTGTCGTTCGTGTCTTTCGTTTCTCGTTCGTCGTTCGTTTGGTTCGTTTACTTCGTTTGGTTCGTTAATTCGTTTATTTGTTTGTTGCGATATTTGTAACCAAGGATTGAAACCGTAACCGAAACCGATATCCGTTTAAAACCGTTTCATTTTTAAAACCGAAACCGTAACCGAAACCGTTATACGAAAATCAGAAATAAACCGATATCCAAAACCGATATAAACGGTTTCGGTTTTATACCGGTTTAAAACGGTTTTTGTAAAGTACCTACAAATAGAAACAGAAAAACACATTTTATTTTATATAGAACATTTTAAGTAAAATGTCATTTAATAAAATTTTAAGTTCCCAACATTTTTTCAATGCTAAAGAATATAAGCATCTTAAAAATAAGGTCTATGAAGCACTTTTGTAGCGGTAAATTGCTTCAAAAGTGCTTCAAAAGTCGCTTCAATAAGATAAAATAGACAAAACAATGTTTTTTTCGCTTCTCTTCGCTACGCTAGTTCGATTGTACATATGCACATTATTATTTTTGTTTTATTTTTTTACATAGTTTTTTTGTTAATTTTAAAATCATGAAGTTTACTTAAGTCAAGTTCTATGTGCATTATTTCATTCAACTTATAAAACAAACAAAAAAAATAATAATAATATATGAACATTTTCACAGTGTACCTCATTTAGCTTATATATTGCTTTTTGTGTTTTTCTTTTTCACAAATCCGCTGATTCGTTTGAAAGTGCAACCACAACAGAAATGCAAATAAAGCACCATGACAATAAAGCAGCCGAAACCGAAATCGAAACCGTTATTCGTTTAGGTTTCAATCCTTATTTGTAACTGCCGAAAAAAAAAAAAAAAAAAACAACAACAAAGCATCAGTTCAAATTTATTTGTCTAGTGCTTTGGACGTGCGATTGAACGTCTGCTATACATTTAAAGTTTATTTGAACTTCTACAAAAATTATTAATTTTGTGTGTTTTTATTGAAGTGTTTTTTTATTTTCTTATTTTTTAAATGTAATTTTGGTATTTAGTTTGGAATATGCTCTGTATAAAAATAAACCATTTTCTTGTTTATCGTTAAATGCTTAATAAATAACTCGAATAAAAATGTTCGAGTTTGTATTAAAATATTTATAAAATTTTTAAATTATTTATTTAGCATTTATAATCTAACGATAAACAAGCAAACTATGCCACACATTCTTACATTTTTTTTTAAATAAAAATTCGAATATCCAATAGAACCAATTGAATATGTATTATTATGTTTAATATGAACCCATTTGTTTTTCTCTGAAGATTTTTATACCGTTTATATATATTATAATAATTTCACATAGGGTGCGCTTGACAAGGAAATGTGTTGTATGCAAAGCAAGACCTGGTGATGGCGTAAAACTTTATTGCTTTCCGAAGAAGACAAATCTAATGCAGAAGTGGTGCAGAAATTTGAACATGGTGATGGGCGCCGTTAAAAAGGCATCTACCCGTATCTGTAGCAACCATTTTGAGAAAAATTGTTTTTGGAAAACAAAACTCAAAATGGGTTCCATACCAACACTCCTTTTAAATAGTGTTAATCCACACTATTCAAATTTTATTATAAATATTCCGGGTTCGAACAGAAACAAGAATTTAGCAAGAAACCGAAATCCGTCTTGCGATGTCGAAAATTTGGAATGTTCATCACAGGTTGAAAACAGTGTTATGAGTTTTGACCCAAAAATGGTACATAACACTTATGTGGTCGCTCGTAAAGAAGACCTAACCCTTGAAGAATTCCAAATGTTCGATGAAAATGTAGAAAAGAATAAAGAACTACATTATTCTTGTGATCGTTGTGAGAGTCATGCCAAAATAGAGTCAGAATATATCCGACAAATTAATATATTGAAAAAAGAGAAAGAGGCTTTAGCAAAAGAAAATGCAAATTTTAAAGAGCTCTTCGACCAAGGTTATTGTTTACCTAAGGATGCAAATGATGAAGTGGTCGCCTTTGCTTCAATGATCGCTTCAAAAAAACATACACGATTGACGGATAAGCAAAAAAATTTGGCACAAAATTTGCATTATCTTTCAAAACGTGCATATTTTTTCATGCGTGAAGAACTTAAGTTCAATCTCCCATCACGCACTTCCCTATATAATTGGTCACCTATAAAGGACGTTTCTCCCGGTGTCGACCAAAATCTGATGAAGCATTTGCGTATTTTGTTACAGGATTTAAGTCCAAGTGAACGCCAGTACGTCATGCTTCTCGATGAAGTGTCTATTCAACCTTTTCTAGTCTACAATGGGAAACATGACGTAGTGGACGGTTTCGTTAATTTCGGAAATGGAGAGAGAAAAAACAGCTTTTCAAAGCATGCTCTATTTTTCATGGTTAAAGGTATTAAAAAACCTTGGAAGTACATTCTAACCTATTATTTAACGGATAACTTGTCTGGACAAAATATGGCCGATTTAATTATCGATAATCTGAATAATGCTCATGAGATCGGTTTAAAAGTTAAGTGTGTTATTTCTGATCAGTGTGGCAATAACGTTAAAGCATATGAAATACTTTCAGAATCTTCTGAAAAATATATTTTATTTGATGATCGCAAGGTATACTTGATACACGATTATTGTCACCTGTTTAAATCGATCCGAAACACATTAATTAACAGCGATCTCGTAACACCAAACGGTGTTGCAAGTTGGGAAATTTTGAGAATATTGTTTAAAGCTGACACTGACTCTAATAACTACCGCATGTGCCCAAAACTTACTGAAAATCATATTTATCCTAAAAATTACGATAAAATGCGTGTATGTTATTTTACTCAGATATTTAGTCGTTCTGTGTCAAATGCGATTCTTGCTCTCCAAAATAATGGTATATTTCGGGATTATGAAAATGCCGCCGACGGAACTAGAGATTTTATTTTCAAAACGAATAATGCGTTTGACAATCTCAATTCCAAACGGTTCGGCGATCCTAATCCCAGCAAGAGACCTCTTACTCTTCATAACAATATTGCGGATAATCTTAAAGAATATGCAAAATTTTTAAGTCATTTATATATTGTAACTGGACAAAAAGTTGCCTGCATAGAAGGACTAATTTCCACAATATATACTCTAATTGAATTATTCAATGAATTGTTATCAACTCCTGACTTTGATTTTATTTTATTGGGCAGGTTCAATCAGGATGCTTTAGACATTTTTTTTTCTACAATTAGAGCTACATTGCCTAATAACTCAAATCCTACCGTCCATCAACTTAGGTCAATTGTCGGAAAACTCATGTCCATGAAAGTTTTAACTTTCAACTTTAATCACAACAAGAATTGTGAGTCTGACGAATATGACGAACAAGACGACATTACGTTTAATTGGAATTATACTGTTGTCGAATCACTTCAGACACAAAATCCTGACTACAATGGAATAATTGAGACCGACTTTAGTACATTATTGTCAGAAGATAACATTGAAGAAATGGATTCAAGAGATTTTGAGAATACAGAAACACTTAATATACCAATCAATGTGCAGAGGTATTTCATAGGTTATGCCTTATACAAAGTAATATTTCGTAAGGTTAATTGCATGATTTGTATCAATTACATGCTGAAAAAAGACCAGAATATTACTTTGAACTCTGAAAACTTGATTCAAATTAAAAATTTCTCGGAGTCAACTTTGGCTTTGCAAAATCCATCCGATGTATTCTTTCGCATTTCTTTGCGTCACATGCAAATTTTTGCACATATTTTTAATACAAATCCTCATTTGTCGGATATTCAAAGTTTGATAATTAGAGAATGCATAAAAAGTACTCCAAAATGGTTCTCTTTCGACGATCCCTGCTTCGAACATAGGCTAAGAATATTAAAATTTGTAATATTGGTTTTGTTGCGAAAGAATGCTACCTTCTTGACGAACTCAAAAGTAGCTTCAATTCTTAAAGAGAGGCGTGAGCGTATGCGATTGAAGCATTTAGTGGTCGGAAAAGTAAGTTTTCTAGATTTTAAAATATATATTTTTCTATATTAATATTTTAATTTACATCGTTTTATATTGGAGTTTTCTAACGTATTTGTTTATTTTATTTCAGAAACGATGATTTCAGTGAAAACAGAACCAAATCGTTGAGTCTGATCGTTGCTTATCAAGAACGACCGGCTCTCTGGGACACCGCTCACAGTGACCACTCTAACACCATGGTCAAAACTGATCTGCTGCTAGAAATAGCCACTATGTTGGAAGTGTCGCCTGCGATGGCTGAGCGGACCTTTAATACATTAAAAGCTAAGTATTTAATTAATAAGGGTACTCCATTAGCGCGCTCATTTTATGCCTCAAAAATGTTAACATTTTTGGATAAAAAAAATAAGCGTAAAGCCATTGTAAATAAGCCCCCGCGACGCTTTTACTCTGCAAATCGAATTGCTGAAGACAAAAAGAAGGCGGAAGAGGCAGATTGCAATGTGGCAATAGACATATATATCCAACATGCAGATCTATTCGAATATACGGAGCCAGAAAAAGAATGTGAAGTTGCTCCCTATGTGTCGCGTACGTCTACGAAGGCTTAAAATATCCTTCAGAAGGATACAGTGGTAGAAATAATGCAGGATCAAGCAAAAAAAGATTGTTCTGAATGTTCCTCATATTTATCAATTCAATATTTGAACGATGATGTAGATTTAGTTGTTGGTTCGCCAATAAAATCTCCAAATATTGTCAGCAAGTCAGACAAAGCGACACAAACGGACACATTTTTACAAGTGCCCATACAGATGCGTATACCTTTGATGATTCCGAGTTAAATCTGTTACTCGTCTTGGTCGAAGGTATATTAATGCATATAAATAGTCTGTCAGGAAAACAGAAAAATAATTTAAAAATAAAGATTTACTCTAAAATAATGACAGGACTAAATGAGTATGAGGCTGGTAGAAATATGCCATTAAATATTTAAAAACAAATGGGAAAATGATCCAGCAATATATCTGTTTAAAGAATTATTTTCTATAAAAAGTGATATTGGAATCATTTCCATTTTAAATGACATATATATGTCTTTATTTACATGTTTTGAATAAACAATGTGTGCATATTTATTATAATAAATATATGATTTTTTTATTTTTAAAATAAAGAAATGCATATTTATTATAATATATAAATGTATTATAAATGTATTATTTTTTAGAAAATGTTGTGTTTATAGTATTGAACATATTGAAGTACGCAACGTAAGAACGCATAACGAGTGACGTTAAAGTGCGTTTTTTTGCGGAAGCTATGGTAAACTATATAACACTGCATATTTATTTATTATAATAAATATATGAATTTTCTTATTTTTAAAATAAAGAAATGCATATTTATTATAATATATAAATGTACTTTTTTACATTTTTAAGAAAATGTAAACAATTTATATTTTTTAAGTAAAATATAATGGTGAATATGCAAAGTCAAAATCACAAAACAATCAACAAAACACTTCAAAATTATTTTGATTTAAATAAACTCGTCGCGTTTTTGTTGATTTTGAAAAAATTAAATCTCATGTCTGCTTAAGCGATTTGGAACGCTGCAGAGCTTTAAGAACACTCGCAATCCCGTATCGCAATTGTCACTAAGAAATAACCGGACAGCCGCTATTTAACGAGCAAAATCACGACTTGAACAACAGTAGAAGCAACAAAACCAAAATATGCGGAAAATTCAGCAATTATTCCAACCTGCTCAGCTACCCCTCGCACAGTCCTGATGCTGTATGAATCTCTGTGACAAAGAGGAGTACAAATCTTTAAAACTCAGCGATGTGAAGCTTTCCGAGGAAGATGATCTGCTGTACGCGTGGTACCTTTTCGATCATTGCAAAAGTTTTTCCGATACACTAGCTGGAACAGTTGTCTGCATAAGGCGTTGTTTTGGTGTCGAGTACCATCGGAACCGTGAACTTATTGTATTTCGTCGAAGATACTGCATTGATTATTCAAATCGATTTGTCGGTGAAATGGTTTACATTTAGCAGCGCAGGATGCAGGGCAAGACGAGCATTTGGAAATTTAAGACTGTATTCGTCAAAATTATCACCAAGTTGCATAAACACGCTTGGTATTAGACGGCCTTACCCTTCATAAACATTTTTTCTGTCCACTTTGAAAATGTACCTTAGTTTATTTTTTATGTTTTCCATATCCAACTTGAGATACATTAATTTTGGCAACTCTGAAAGATCGGTCGAAGATCCTCGTAGTAATGGGCGCAAACCATAGTTTTTTTTTTTTGTCGACAATTTTCAACAATTTGACAACAATCAGCATTAATACTGAGTGTTTTCGGATTACTAATCAGTATCAGAATAATTTGGCACGTAATAACGTCACATTGAGACGCTAAATTTGAAATTATGTTTTAAAAATCTCATTTATCAAATATATAAAAGCACCACCTACCTGTGGACTATCCAAAAAAAAACCCAATGTTGAGGTAAACGAACGCACAAAGGAAACAAACCACCATCGCCACAATTGGTGACAGTCTCCGGCGGTGGTGGCACCGGAAACAAGCAACGATAGCAGAGGCCCTCGCTGCAGCACACAGGACACAGGCATCGTTTATCAAATATCTGGTGGCTACGTTGTCCAGTGCACTACATCGAATTGTGCCAGAAACAATTCAACAGTATGTGACACGCGTCCAGACGACAGTGAGGATTGATCTTGACCAGTGCACGTTTTGCCGAGTAGACTTTCGGCTGTCCGATTGTTCCACAGTCGGCTGCTAGTAGACAGTCGGCTGCTGCCGGACAACCAAGTCCATGGCCCATGCCGACTACCGACTATGAGAAAGGAGCTGTGCTTTCGCTTGAGCTGACACCAGCAATGCCAAAATCGGGCACTCTTTCTCGTCCAATTCCAAACTGTTGTTCAATTTATTTATTTGTTCTATCATGATTTTAATTGCAATTATGGCAATATTTTATAGGCAATTATGAAATGAGAATGTCAAAAGAAAGAAAAAAATTCACAATGTTTTTCTAATAAAAAAAAAGAAAGCCTGAAAGTATGCAATAAAAGTTCAAATTTAAACCACTGCATTGACAGGGTGTTTAAATCTATCTAAATGTTCAAAATGATTGTGAATTCCCAATAAGGCATTCACAATAGTATTCCGTTATTGTTTCATTTAATTTAAATTTGATTATATTCAAAAAAAAAAAATTAACGTATCATATTAAAAATTATTTTATACTCCTATTTTTTATTTTCTTATTTTTGTGTCTGGCGAATATCTATCGGTTTGACAGAAATCGAAAGGCCTAATATTATTAAAATTCAAAATATTTATGTTTCAAAGTGTCTTTAATGTGGAACCATGGCGATAGAATCATGATAAACCAGTTCAAGGCAATATTTAAAATCTCAAGTCTGTAGCTCATCGCGAAGGTAGTTTAAAATCAATTACTAAATTAGTACCGAACAGGCAGAAATGAAAGCAACCTAATAAAAACGTTTTTATAAGTTATATTCTATTTTAAAACGTTTTATTAGGTTGATTTATGCCAAGAATTTCTTAAGAACAAATATTTACGATATTTCAACATACAAATCTCATCAAATTTTTGCGTAATTGTTTTACTACTATTTTTACTATTCACGAGATTTCCACTAAATACAAGTTTTTTGTGGTTGATATGAATCTCCTTAATGTTTTCTTTGCTGATTTTTTAATATGAAGATTTTTTTAAAAATGAATTTGGCAACACTGCTTATAGGTAAAAATAAAATATTTTTTTTTTAAAATTGATTAAATTCCAGTAAAAATTAATAGTGTAGATAAATGTCAAACGTGCCTAAGTCCATTTTTCAAAATTTTTGAGGTTTTAGTCAATATTAATTTATCATACAAGCATATTGTATTAAGTTTAGTGACTCCAACTAGATTAGTTTTGGAGAAAAAATTACTTAAATTTTCATGTTTTTATCAAAACTGACTAAGTCCATGTATTCTCAATTAATTAAAAAATATTTTTAAAAAATCAGGTCATAAATTATAAATTGTGTGTAGTAGATTCACTTGCTGTCTCTGACTTTTCATACTTTTACGCATGACCGCATTCTATCTTCCCCCTGTGGCCTTAATAATTTCAAAAATATATAGTTAAAAAGATTTATAATAACATTTGATGATATATTTTACTTGTAAAACCATTCGGGACCATTCGGGTCGTAGTCCAACGCACTAACCAAACGAGCCAACGAAACTACATACATTCTGCCTAATTATAATAAAAAAAAATCATGTTTTATTGAATTAGTTGCAGAAACCCGAGTACGCTCCCGTATTTCATATTTAATTTTTGTCATTGTGTTTTTTTCAAATCTGCTTAAGTCCATATGCAATTTTTTCAAACGTGACTAAGTCCATAGGGTAAATATCAAATGAGCCTAAGTCCAAGAAAAAAACATAATTATTTTAAATTCAGATTAATTCTTGGTTATTTTAAGCTTGGTTATTTAAGAATGGTTACATATTAAATATAAATTGTAATAAACCAAATTTGCAGTAAAAAAATCAAATATTTCGCAAAAACAAAGTTAAAAAAAAAAACTCAATTTGCCGAAATGTGCTTATGTTGGACTTACAACATTATAAAGTAGTTATTCATATTTTGATGTAATTTAATATTCAAGAATCAATAAATTATTAATTTATGATTATATAATTAGTATTTAAAAAAATATTACCTATTGAAGTAAAATAAAAACCTTCTTATAAAATATATAGCAGAGTTCGGATTTGCACGCACGCCCGCGCCCGTGCCCTTAAGTAAATGAGAATCAAATTTGTTTACGCATACTCTGCACTCGGGCACCACATTTTTTTTACAACACATCCCGTCGCAACGAGTGATGCTTTGCACTATTCTCGGTACCTGCCCTCGTGCGGGCTACGAACTAAAAACTGCAGCCCGCGCAGACGTGGAATGAGAAAATAGAGAAACATATCGCGCAAGTGCTATGGTATTTATTTCGCGGGGCAACTCCGTGCAACAGCGTAAACCGACTGCTCCGGGCAGCACGCGGGGCAGTTTTTCACAGTCAGTTAATTTTTTCTTGTATGACATTCTTATGTGGCGCATGAGTACGGCACTGTTATAATATACTGCGCAATGTTTTAATAATTTTTAAATAAAACTATCGTTAATACAGAAAAGTTTGGCAATACTCAAATACACTTTTAATCGAAGTTTTAATTTGGTTTATAAAAATTGTATAATTTAGTACAAGTTTTTCAGTGCAAGTTTAAACTTAGTGTACATTTTTAAAAATGAGGATATACATTATTTTTCGAAGCCTATCATGTAGCTTTTTTATTAAAATAGATTTTTGCACATAATAATTTTTGTATTTGAATAAAAATGTTGATTAAGATTTCATGTTAAATTTATTTTTCTGTTCAACGAACAATTAAAAGATAAAATTATTAAAACATTGCGCAGTCTAGTAAAACAGTGCCAATAAAATTTACTGGCTGTGAAAAATGCGCGTGCTGCCATGGGCAGTCTGTTTTCGCTGTTGCACGGAGTTGCCCCGCGAAATGAATACCATAGCACTTGCGCGATATGCTTCTCTATTTCCTCATTCCACGTCTGCGCGGGCTGCAGTTTTTAGTTTCGTAGCACGCACGAGGGCAGGTACCGAGAATAATGCAAAGCATCACTCGTTGCGATGGGATGTGTTGTAAAAAAAATGTGATGCCCGAGTGCAGTGTCTGCGTAAAACAAATTTGCTCGTCAGTGTATGAAGAAAGGGGCATGTGCGGGCGCACGCACACGGGCATTTCCGATCTCTGATATATAGTATATATATTTATTTTGTTTTATATATTGAACATTTGTTTTTCTATTTTAGACGAGTATCTGAGTTAAATAGACTATTTATTATTTGTTGTAATTTGTTTAGTTTATTTCGTTTGTCTCTACTATACAAGTTTTTTTCTTATATTTTTACATATTATTTCTTTTTTGTATGTTTGTGGAACCGTAATTGGAACTATTATTTTGAACTACACACAAAAGAGAATGTGTGTAATTTTACGATCATAAAGCAAGGCAACTTGTTTCCTCGCTTTATAGTCGCATTTTTAAACACGCATTTAAAATTGAATCTCTAATGTTTAAATTTAAACTTCAAGAATCAACAATGTATGTGTAAAATTATACATTCAAATGCTGAAAATTACTCTTTTGTGGTGTAAACTTTAACATAATATGTGTAAATTTATACATAAAATAAGTAAAATTAAGCATTTCTAAAATGAAAAGAGTGTCAAATTAAACATCAGATATTTAATTTTTTTTTTTTATTTTTACGGGGATTGCGTTTACCAAATTTCTAAATATATTTTTGCTCTGAGAACATTAATGTATTAATTTTTAAATCAACTTTTTTGCTTTTTTTTATTATTTAAATAATTAGCATTATTTAAATAAAGAAAATCGGAAAAGTAAATGCATTAAATTTTGAGGTATTTCATGCACCCAGACAAAAATACTATATAAATAATAGTTTTTTACTATTAATAATAGTCAATAGGATAAATTATATTTTAATCGGAAAATACCATTAAATACTAGAAAATACCATGACATTGCCATTGAGTTTATATGGAAAAATTTATTTTTTGTATACTATTAAATCAATAATTGTCCCATTGACCAATTTTAATGGTATTTTAGCGATTTTTTTCTGGGTGTGCACACAGAGCAAAAATTATACCTGTCCATTTCGTTCACAGTCTTAAAATAAAATGAAATTTTGTTAAAATAAAAGCTTGAACACTTTAATCTTCATTTATATAAAAATTCATAAAAATAATTTTTATAAAACCAATATCTCCTGTTTTCCATGATGTCCATGATTTATAGCTGTCTTTACTGGAAGCTAGTTTAATTACAGTGACTGAGCATGGCTTGGCGTCATTTTCACTACAGACTTAAAGTCGCAAGTTTGAACAATATGTGTTTAAAAATCAGCAAAGCTTTTGTAAGAATAAACAAATGATGTGTAAATTTAATACACGTGTTTAATTTTAAACCTTCGGCATATAAAAATTAAACATTTTGTGCTTAATATCACACAACAAAGTTTTAAAAATGCAAAATTTGCAAATGTACACTAAAAATACACACTTTTATGTACACTCAGAAGAAAATGTACCATTAAGTACTTTATGGTACGACCTTTGATCTTATGGTTCATGTATTAATAGTTTTTTCTTTTTAAATCAAAAGTTTTCTAATTAATTCAATAGTATTTGAAAAATACAGTACCATAAATTTAAATATTTCAATATTATTATTTTAAATAGAATAAATACTGTTGTTTTAATGGTTTCCTCCTATAATAATAAACATGGTGTAAAAAAACATAAAAACGAATAAAAACATGTTCGTTTTGTACGTCATTCTGCGTGTTTACTCAAAATGGTCGCATGTATTTTTTTTTATAATAAACCACATTATTAAACGCGATATTGGTAAGAACTCAATGTATTTAATGTAAATAAATTATATTTATATATTTATTTATATTTTACAGAAAATAAATAATACATTGGCAACGGACTCAAAAAAACTACAGACTCAAGTACTACAATCAATTATTGGAAACCAAAGTAAACATTAAATGTTTTATAATCTTTTGCAGCAAGAAGTGTCTTTTTACGTGTGTGTGTTGTAAAAGTGATTATCAATTTCGACATTTATATAAAATAATATATACAATAAATTAACTAAAATAAATTTTTGTTTTAAAAAATTATTAGAAAAATGTAATTCGACTTTACCATAAAATTAATAATACGTATCATTAAATTTGTATAGGTCTTTCTTATTGTAATTAAAATATCACACTTTAAAATTTATGGTACAACCACACATTGTATTAACAGTTTCAATATTACTGAACTAATGGGACGCATCTTATTGACCAATTTTAATGGTATAAATTATTGTTTTTCTATTGAAATACTATCAATTTACCATGATTTTTTTCTGGGTGTAGTAATTTTAAACTAAATTTTTAGAGTGTAGAACTGGAACCGAAATATAAATGTTTTTAATTTTGTATGGATCTAGAGCTGGAACCGCAGATAATTTCTGATCCGATACATATTTTTTTAAATAATGTGTAATATCATGATAAAATTATTTCCCTAAATATTACATGTTTCATAAAAATCGCAGGTTAATGAAATAATTACTAAACGAATAACAAATAAACAAGAAGACGAAACCAAAACAAGAAGATCGTCGTATATATTTCGTAAAACGAAACGAAAAGTAATTCGTCCAATAAAAAACCTCAGAAATTCCAGTGAGATAATTTTTTGTATTAAATGAAATAAAAACGACAACGAAATGAACAAGTAAAAAATCTGGAATTTCTGACGAATTTATTTTCGTTTCGTTTTACGAAATAAGGGGATTAATTTCGTTCAGTGTTGGAAAAGAGTGTCAACTTATTTACGAATGTCCTTTCGATGTGGGTGGAGCCAAGTCAACTGCATTAAATACATTAATTAAAAAGAGACAACAAATCATCCCTTGAGTACATTAGGAAAATGTATTTTTAGAACACCACTGAAAAAAAATTATATTTTTTCAATTTTTTTTTAATTTTTATATTGTAGTCCTGTGCAATTAATCAATAAATAAAAATTCTGAGTAATCAATAAAGCACAATTTTGATTATTCCGATTTCTTATGGATCAAAATTTTGAAAATGATTGAATAAAATTAAATGCTGATTATTAATAATAAATAGTTTATGTAATCGATTAGTCGCAATGCCCTAATTGCTTGGGAAATAAGAAAATTAAAATTTACATAAGTTTAACGATTTGGATTTATTGAGAAAGATTCATTAAATTTTTAGATAAAAATAACAATATAAGACCACACTAATCGAGTTTAAAATTCTAGAAAAAAAAAAAACCTGTATTACATTTTTGCAGTGTCTCATTCACGAATAATATGTTGTTTTACGGGGTAGTTAAATAAAACTTACTCTCAACCAATAAAAACATTTCTGAACTGACAAAACCCCTCTATCTGTGACAAGTCCATGGTAATGTAAGTCTGTGTAGAACTAACAGGTGCACGGATATCCTAAAGGGATTTGATGGTTTTGCCCGCCAGTCATTCACATAGTGTTGGCGGCAAATTTGTTGCATTTTTTCTTTGTTAATTTTAATATGGCGAGTAATTTGATACTCATTGCGTACGACAAAAAAAAATTACTCCTTCTCAATGAACGTGTCCTGTTGGTGGTTTATGCCTTGCACCTACACCTCAACAACCACCGTTATCAGAAGCAGAGACAGCCAACAGAATGCTTGACCATTAGCATGCCTTCGTAAGGATACAATGACGGAAGGAAGGATAATGATAGCGTTTGCTGTCTTCTTATTGTGCATCAGTGATGTATCCGACTGCGGAAGAAGTAACATTGTTTGTTCGGTGCTGAAAGCTATAATACTTCGTGTTAAGTTTATTTTAGCTCAATAATCAATCCGCATCCTTTGAATCGTTCTTTTCTGTTGTAATAATTAAACGGCTATTGAACGTTACACATTCTCCGTACAACCTTCGAGCAATATAGTCATCATTTGGATTCGTGTCGAGTTTTAAATTGATTTTTATTGTGTTTTAATTGAACGTATAAATTTGAACGCAAATTCAAATGCAATCTTAGTGAAATGTTGCCAATTAATCAGTCACTTTCGCCACTTCAGACGGCAGTCGTTAAAATCGCCAATCGTCCATCGTCACCGCGTCAATTCTTCGAACGTCTCTACGGTCATTTGGAGGAACGTGTTGCTGCCTCATCATCCGTCGATACGCTTGATGCTTCCAATGAAATCAACAAGAATTCTCTCCATCACCACAACGAAATCACTGATCGTAATACGACGACGACGAGTATTCTAAATGCAAGCAATTGTGATACAACGACTTATCAGAGTGATGGTGGTAGCATCTCATCACCAGATATCTCTATAAGTGATGAAAGGTGTGAACATAGTGGAATCAGTCTTTGATAAATTCAACATAACCGTTGTTTTTTTTTAAATTTTATAGAATTTCGGATAATTCTATTTACGATGCGTATCATCATCATCATCATCAAAATGTCTTCGATAAAAATAACTATGCTGCAGCATCGGCGGTACAGCATAGTTCACTCAGTGGAATGCCTTTTGGATTAACGAATGAGGCACATTTTCCGGCGGGTCTATCTGCATTCTGTAAGTATATATACGAGTATTCAGAATCGGTGGACTGCTATGAAAAATCTGACCAAACTTTTTGAATTTAATCCGCCTAAAAAAGAGTACCGGTCTGTAAAATTGTATTTAGACTTACGATGATTTGTTAAAAAGATATTTCATAATCATTTTTGGCCAATGATATATAATATATATATTTTGGCACTACAGTCCTATAAGAACTTAGGCCGAGCTCTCTCACCATTTTGAGCTGTGCGTGTTATATTTGCACTCAAAGTAGTGGGACCTACCAGTTTATTGTCGAATCCGAACGGCGGGTGAGAGGCAGTCTTTTACTCTCGTAGGTTTGCCATTTACTGCCGAGAATTAGCACGGTAAAGAAAAATGTTTCTATGAAAAGATGTTGTTAGCCCCAGTCCAGGCTTGAACCGGAGACCTTTCGGCTCGCAGTTCAACGCACTAACCACTGAGCTACCGCGGCTACTGTGTTTAATTCAACAATGCTTACAATTCATATATGAATATCTATGTTAGACATTCTTAACTTAAACATGCCCAGTTGATAAACATACCCATTCAGCGCCCCTTTTATATTTATATCGATCTTTAACCATTTCAGGTCCACTTTTTCAGTGCAAGTTTAAACTTAGTTTACACCTTTTCAATATTTTAAAACGTCTACAGCATAGCTGTCAACCTAAATTCTTAGAAAAAACCTGTTTTTCTTACAGCGGCAATTAAAAAATCTAACAGCCATTAATAAATCTGACAATAAATCTCTCATACATTAAAAAATCTACAAAAAGATCTGAAATTTCTAAAAAATGTTACAAAAATCCCACATATAATATATAATACCACAAAAATCACTAATGCATTAAAAAATCTCCCAAAAAACTGAAATAGATAAAAACGCGAACAAATTGTAAAAAAAAAATATTAAAATTCATTACATTTATAAGAATTAAAATTCGATAGTATTTTAAAAATTATGCAAAGAAATATACAAAAACAAAAAAAATCCATTCACATATGAGACAATGTGTGTAGTTCCAATTTAAAACCAGTTGGGAAGGTTAAATCACATGGTAAATTTTAAAGTAGGTGTAATTATGATAGTTAGGATTATCAAAATTATAGTCGGTCTAAGCCGACTCAAAATACCCTACACATATGTGTGGTTACCATTCAAAGTGGTATATAGGTCACCAGGGTATACGAATCCTGAAAATAACTAAAAACTTTCCATCCCTGAAGAATGTTCTTTCATTTGATACCCATATTTACAAATGGGTAGGTGTACCGAATTTCAATTTTTTTTTTTTTGGGAACCACAAGTCGTTTCTTGGGAAAACATTATTTTCATGTATTTGAGCATAATGTCAATATATATTTGACCAACAAAGTTTACCTAAGCACGTATGCAGTAAAATTGATTTGTTGATGTAAATTTTATATGAGGTATTTGAACATAAGTGGTCGGTTCTCAGGTCACAATAGACCGATCATGCCAATTTTCTTGTTCAGACAGTTTAGATAAATAAGTAATCTAAATTACGAGTTTCATTGATCTAACTCTTCTAGTTTTTCTATAATTGTGATTTCAACAGGCGGACAGACAGATGGACATCGCTAAATCGACTAAAGAGGTCATACTGATCAATAATATATAGACAAGAATTTACAGACAAATCGAATATGATTCCTTCTGGGTGTTACAAACGGCGTACTAAACTGAATATACTCTTTGACTCTTAGTGTAGGGTATAAAAACTTCTTATACATTAGAATGGGGCATGCAGTACCTTCTAAGCCAGTGGTTCTCAACCTTTTTGGGTCGCGACCCCCTTTTTAGCTTTTTATGACTCCTGCGACACCTTTGAAATGAGTAATAGGAAATTTCAAAGAAATAGAGATTTTTTGTTTACACTGTTCTACAAATTGACATGCCACTACATTATGTTTTATATTGAGAAAATTACAAATGAAATTGAAATATTTCATTTTAAATTGAGATTATTCCAAATAAAATTGGGATTTTCAATTAATATTGCAAAAAATCCAAATAAAATTGAGATTTTTCCATTCAAAATTGAGAAAATTACAAATAAAATCAATTTTTAAATATGAAAATGAAAAAATTCCAAATTGAACGAAATTTATAAATTAGCAACAGATATTGAGATTTTCCAAATTGTAACAAATTAAATAGAAATAAAAGAAATTTAATATTATTTAAATATTTTTTGCACGCCGACAGTAATAAATACATAAATCATTTAACAACGAGGAACATAAATGGAAACCAGTATATTCGGAATCGGTACTATTTTAAAATATATATATATATGGGATCGAAATCGCTATTATAAATGGTCTTGAAACCAGAATCGGAACCGTTTTTGTCACTGAAATCATTTGTAATTTTCTTAATTTTCATTCCATATTAAAATCCTTGTAGAACAGTGTAATGCGAATGTTTACGAATTTTCCCTTTTGTAGAGTATTGGAATATTGCAATTTTTCTAATATAAAAATTAAATTCACTTTGATTTTACGACAACGACAATTTCAGATTAGAAGTGTTTTTACTATTTTTAATACCTTAACACTTTAATGCTTCATATTGATAAATTTAAAATTTTATTTAATTAAATTTTTTAATTAAATTATTTAAAAATTTTATTTGAATATCTCTTGACGACCCCCTGAAAAAGGACTCGCGACCCCCTTGGGGCATACTTCCATAAATCCAAAAATAAAGAGTCATCCCACTATTCGAACTCCAGTTAATACTTGAACTCAAAATGTGCTTGTTGATTTTTGTGGTTCGTGCGGCAATTGAAGGGATTATCTTCTTGCACGGGTGTATCCGCCCATTCATGGATAAAGGCGTGCCAATCTGGTGTAGCGTCGGTAGCTCGGTAGGTAAGTGCGTTGGACTGCGAGCCAAAAATCTCATGTTCAAATCTGGGCTGAGGTTAATAATATATTTTCATAGAAAACATTTTTCTATACGGGCGTTACCTCTCGGCAGACAATGACAAACCTCCGAGAGCAAACACTGTCATGTAAAGGTCTCACCCCCGCCGTTCGGATTCGGCATTAAACTGTAGGTCCCACCACTTTGATAGTGAGAGAGCTCGACCTAAGTTCTTTAGGACTATAGTGCCAAACTATTATCCATTTTTATCTGGTGATTTGGTGCTTAGGGCTAGTTTTTCAGTGCTCGTTTAAACGTAGTATAAACTCTTTAAATTAAAGGTCGTTTAATTTGTTAGCAGTTTTTCAGTGATAGTTTAAAATGAACACAGACCAAGACAATACATATGGCACCACAGGCAAATGACAAATAAATCTTTCGATTATGACTTCTGATAAATGTCATTCAAAATTAAATAAATAAAATAATTGCTTCAGAAAAAAAAAATTATGTATTTTTAACTTTAAACAAGATATCGAGCAACTAAAGAGCAACTAAGTTTAAACGACGTTTGAAGTTCACTGAAAAACTCAATTTTGATTTTAAACGAAATTTAAACCACAAACAAAGTTCAACTAGCACTGAAAAACTGGCCCTTAAAGTCTTTTTTTTTTTACTTTCAAATATACTTGAAAACCCTGTATTGGCTTCATTTCGTCAATCTTTGAACTTAGTTACCTCGTTTTTTTTATTTTTTTTTTTTTGTTTTGAAAAATAGTCGTGATGTAAAACTAATGAAAACGTAAAAAATTATAAGAAAAAAACACAAATAAAGAAAAAGAACGATAAAAGAAGGAAAATTAATTAGAAGGGTCAAAAAGAAGTACAAAAAGAAGTGAAAAAGGAAAATAAACCGCAGTTACCTTTTAAAAAGGTGAAAATTTGGCCAGGGCTTACAAGATTGCAATACGATAAAAAAAGATTGCTTACGATAAAAATGTATTAATGCCTGGTATCTATCATACTTTTTAATATATACACCGAAAAAAAATAGTAGGATCAACCAAAACCTTGGTTGTTATAGCGCCAATCAAGGAAAGTAGTTGTAACAACCAATTGGAAATTGTTAAACTCACATTTCGCAACAACCAGTAAAATAGTAGAATTTCCCAAAGTTATAGTTGGCGAACACTTTAGTTGACAGCAAACAATGTAATTGTCAAAAATATCAGCATTAAAATATGAGAAAAACATAACGGTAAACCACAATGAAATATTTATTTCAACCAAGAGAGAGTTTGAATAACATTGTCATAGTCATTCTGTATAAAATGCCGAATGGTTATTCAACAATTGTGAATTAGTTGATGTAACAATTGCCATTTAACTATTTCGAATTGTTTGATATAACAATTTAACATTGTTGAAAATTACAATTTTAGACAACAACTTTTTATCGTTGTTTTAACAAATGTTTTTTTTTTTGTGAGTGTACCTTTTAAATATAATCTATGGGTGTAATTCAAGTGAGATCGTCATTACATTCAACAATTTAATATAAAATCAGTTGAAATTAATTTATTGTCGTTAAATTCAATATCAGTTCGATTCTTGTTATTGTTCAACTTCATTATACCCTACACCTATGAGGTACAGGGTATATTAACTTTGTGCATATATTGTGAAGCCCCTCAGGAGGCGTGTCCGGTATGGAAAAGTATATATATTCTTGATCAGCATCACTACCCGAGTCCGTTTAGCCATGTCCGTCTTGCTGTCCCAATACAGAATAACTTGAGAAATACTGATCAGAATGCGGTGAAATTTCGTCTCAATGTATTTTAGCCAAAAGTAGGAACTGAGTTTGAAAATGAGCTAAATCGGTCAACGGACACGCCCACCTCCCATACAAGTCACTTTTATATAACTCTTTAGGAACTAATAACTCGAAAAGTATTCAAGATATAGTTATAAAATTTAAAACATATTGTCATAATTCACCCAAAGGTGTAGGGTATCCCATAGTCGGGCCCGACCGACTATAAAAATCCGCCCCATGTGACCTAACTTTCCCAACTCGTTTTTAATTTGTTGTTGTCTGCTGAGCCAACATTTACCCATTAGGGGCCGTTTTCACAATGTCCAGTTAAGTGTTTCAATTCTATATATTCTATTGGTAACTCTGAGTTAAAGTGGCAGTTAATGCTTAACCGAAGATGGTGATAACGGCCCTAAATGTCATGTGGTTATAGTGCAAAGATTTCAAAATGGATCATTTTGTTAATTTGAATTGTATATTTGAATTAATAAACAAATAATCTATATATTGAAACAGTTTACTTATGTATATTTTAAAATTTAACTATGTATCACATGGTCTATGGAAAATATATATAAATGTTTCACAATAATATTATTTATCTTTCTTCTGAATGGATTTTTGATACTGCAGATTTTTTAATTCTACACTAAGAAAAACTCTTAAATTTGGATCTGAAATTTTGTTTAATATAATTTCTCTGGCCTTGTCAGTATTTCCATCTAATAATTTTGATAATGTTTCGGCATATTCGATCCAAACACAGTTTGCGCAGCCAGACATACAGCAAGTTGTGGGCTCAGGTGGAAGCTATGATGTAAAACAAGTATTTTAAGAAAAATCATTATTAAATCATGATTTATTTTACCTTTATATCATCCGATTTGCTTGCATAGATACGTTTTAGGTGTGTGACAGTTTTTTCTGTCTGCACCAAAAACACTTTTGTGCATTGTTTTCGCAGCGCAGGATGCATTTCTGAAAATACAATTTAAAAATCTTGATTTGGGAACAAATTAATTTAGGGTCATATTTATTATTATTAAGTAAAAAAAATACAAAATATTAAACAGATGTTCCATAAAAACAAATAAAAAATCGGTTCCGGTAAAAACTTTAAAGAAAGTGAACAAAATTTCTGTTAAAAAAAGGTTTTATATTTCATATGCAAAAAGCAATGATTTAAATCTTGCAATATATGACAAAAAGAAAAAGTAAAATTTACTCATGTATGAAATGTCTGCAATGTGGTTCTTTCGTTTATGCATTGTGGCAAAACCTGTTAGCGAACTTAGAAAAAACAGAACATGTACTAGCATAAATAGCTTTTGTAACCGATATAAAAAGGAAGCCTAAAAAATGGAACCAGGATTTACACAAATTGTGAAAAAATAGAATTATCAAATTTCATCAACTTGAAACATGTAGAGTAGGTACTTAACACAGGAAATTATTGCGTTACAAAAAGACAATCCTTTTTTTAATATAGACTAGGACATTTTTTAAGATAAAACACTTATTAGTTTTTTCTGAATTTTAAATTTTTATTAACTGCTTGAGTGGGTTTTAAAAGCAGAACTTGATATAGTGCGTATATTTTATACATAAAGTTAAAAAAATAAAACATGACAAAGTTAAGCCGAGTACATGCTACAGATGTTCGCATTGTCTGTATTTTCCCGGATCAGGGGTACTCAACGCCAGTCGAATGTAGCCAACAAAAATGCGAAAATAAAGTTTTCTTTTAAAATCCGCGTCCTGCAGTTACTTTTCGAGACTGTCAGCATTGTTTTCTCAACTCATAGATTAAAACAAACATTATAATAGTGTAGAACACGCAAACACATAATTTTTAAACAATTATCATTATGTAACTTTTCAAATGCGGCATTAATTTCGCCTTAACATCTCTATTATATTCAGTGAAAACTTTGCGTTCGGTTTCTTGATGCGTGATTGTATTCCATACCACACCGTCCCATTCGATTGTCTACCACTGCAGTATATAACAACCCTTGTTAGCATTACGATGGGTCTCAATTAGTCGTTTACCTTCTACACTTGTGCTGCGGTTTTCACCCTATTGAAGTGATCAACAACGTATTTAGGATAAATCCTCACTCCCAAACATTTAATAGTTATTATAGCTATTTAACTGTAAGTGTTATAATCATCGTATTAATTTTGTCAGGACAGTGATTTGCTTTAAATTAACACACAGATGCCCTAGTCGAGTAAATTACAATGTAAACTATAAATCGAGCAATAGCATTCTCAATAGCATTGTAATGTAACGATTTAATCACTGACACTTTCGATTACATTGTTAGTATATTGTAATGAGAGTTGTCCGATGCCATCGTTAATCTTATGATTGTTATTAAACACCTCAAAGTTTCAAATTTTGAATTGATAGGACGCTCAGTCTTTCATAATTCCTGAAATTATCATTACACATCCTATCAATATGTGTCTACTCTGAATTTCTCATGTTACATACTCTTTCCTACCAGTAATAATAATAGTTTGGCGCTACAGTTCTGAAGAATCTAGGCAAAGCTCTCTCACCATTTTAGCTGTGCAGGGAAATGGACAATGCAAATCATTTGTAATCTATGAATTCTTCGATGAAATGGTAACCTAAGTTAATATTATATGGATATAATATTACCCAGTAATATACCTGGGTAATGCATTATTTTCAGATATATATTATTCAATAAATTTTAAAAGGGTGTCTTTTGAATGGTTGAAGCAAAAAACATTTTATAGACAATATTACAATTGATTACATTTTAATCGAATAAGTAATCAATTATTTTGTGTTCACTACTATAATTAATAACATTTTAATCAAAGTTTGGTAACCAAAGAATTCATCGAATACATGGGAATGGTAAATATGCAAAACCAACTTTTTAGATTACTCGGTAATTTATATGGTCGTAAACATTACTTTCCTAGGACATCGCCGTGAAAAAAATAAGCTATTCTGTAATGCATAGCTAGCTCATACAAGGTTTTGACTACTAAATAGATTACTATTGATTGCCTTTCCCTGCTGGGATATTTCTACTCAAAGTGATGGTTTGTCACTGACTGACGAGAGGTAGCGTCGTATTGAAAAACATTTTCAATATTTTGATGTTGACAGTCGCTGGATTCGAATCCGGGATCTTTCGGCTCGTAGTCCAACGCACTAACCAGTCGAGCCATCGACGCTACGTCGCTATCCTTAACTGTAAAGTTATTAAATTAAGTCTACTGGGACCTAAGAAATTAAATTTATAAAATAAATTAATTTGATTGCACTAATATGCGTCGTAGTGTCGTCAAACCTTCCACAGTGGATAGGGTTTTAATCGTATTTAGTCTAGTTTAATTGTCTAATTAAATTCGGTTCACAGTGACCTAAGTAATCAAGAAATAATTCAACATAATATTTTCGTTAATATGCATCGCAGAACTCTCAAACTTTGCATGATTTGGACTTGCATAATTTTAAAATGTTACTATCTCGGCATATGACTCTTTCCAAGTATATTTTGAATGTCACACAGTGTAATTGTAATCAATTGTACTATTGTATTTGTATTTCAGTGGCACGTCGTCGTCGCAAAGAGGGTCGTCAACGCCGCCAGAGAACCACTTTTAGCACCGAACAAACACTGCGTCTGGAAGTCGAATTTCATCGCAATGAATATATATCGCGTAGCAGACGTTTCGAATTGGCCGAGACGTTACGACTCACAGAAACACAAATTAAAATATGGTTTCAGAATAGACGTGCCAAAGACAAACGCATCGAAAAAGCACAAATTGACCAACAATACAGGTGGGTACAAATTTAAAACACCAAAAACTATAAACCATATGGAGGTGAAAATTATAATTGAATTTAATAGACAATAAAACACTATTTTACGACCCAAACTCACGCCATTCTTGTTCCTAATTTATTTTTAGAAATTTTGTCGTGGCCAATGGTTTTATGAGTTCAATTATGGGACAAACGACGGCGACGGCGAGTTACCATCACCATCATCCCTCATCAGTGATAACAAATCTTCATCAGCAGTTTTATCAGCCCAATAATGTTGGACTAATGCCAACGCATATGAGTTCCACGACGACGGGCACAAACAGTGAACCGTCGGTGGCACAATCGCCTGTTTCAACGCACATCAACGATCGCCCCAATGCTAATTACGCTGGCATAAATATAAATGCCTTCTATAAAAGTGCTCCCGAAAATAGTAGTAACAATTTGAATTCGGTCATAAATTCGTGTTAGCAATTAATTTGAGCTACTCTATCGATTTCATTGTACAATAATTCATCCGTTTATGGTTAGCTGAGATGGAAGACCACTGATAAAAGGACAAAATAAAGCGAATATCATAATTTCACATAAATGTACATAATTTTAAGGTTTCATTACTAGCGAACGTTAATCATTGCATTAAAGTATTTAGAGTGCGTTAAAAACACATAAATTATATTAAGTTAGTATTTTAGATACCAATCCAATAAAAAAACAATAGTTCATTAAAAATGTTGATATATTTGCGTAACTTTCGAAATAAAATATGCGGAAATATGAAATAAAAAAATAAAACCAATCTTGATGGATTTCAAATGTACTTACATCGAATAATAAAAATGCATTGAAGCAACAAAAAACCTAATGAGAATTTTTCTTCATTTTACGGTTGATGTTGTTGCTGCAATGCTTGATTGATTCCTAACAAGAGTAGCAAAATTTAAATGTTTTGCTCAAGAATATTTCTAGATATTAATGTTTGTAACAGTGTGGGGCATTATTCAAATAATTTTTTATTCAAATAACAATTCAAACAACATTTTCTTCTTTAGTTTTCCATCGTTATTCAAAAAAACTATTTTCAATCATTTATTCGTTATTTAAAATTTCTATCAAATTTTTTTATTCAAACAAATTTATTTAAATAAATAAGTTGTGAATAAAATTGTATTCTAAAAAAAAAATTCAAATAAATTTGAAATGTTTTCCATTATAACTAAATTTATTCGTTATTTAAAATTTTTTAATAAAAAACTAAAAAAAAAAATGACGGATAAACAAATCGAACTTTTTATTCTGAATAAACAAATAAAACAATTTATTCATTATTTGGAAAGTAGAATAAAAATAATTTATTTGTTAGTTTTTATTTTTATTTGAAACTAGCTGGACCCGTGCACAGCTACGGCCGTGCTATTTTTTGTAATTGTAAAACTATATCGTTTATAAAGTGTGGATAAATTTACGCCCCTTTTTCCAGTTTTAGTGTAGGCCTACGTCGCTATTTTACCGCCCACATTTAACGTAGTGCCCCTTTTTCCAATCCCACTCACATTCCACGTGACAATTAAAATTTTTAAAAATCCACTTAAAAAAAACAAAACTTTTGGTGGGAAGTAATAACTTAAAAAACCGATAAATCCTATTGAAATTATGTTATTTATAAATAATCCAAAAAAATCCGGTGGAGTTGATTTAAAAAAAAAAAACTGATTTTTACCAGCACTGATTCTACGTGACGATTACAATGTTTAATATAATCTAAAGGTATAATCTAATCTAAGGTAAAGAGTTATAGCAATTTTAAAGTGCCACATTCCTTTGTACAATCTCGCGCACATACTAAGGGATGATGTTTTATTGATCCCTTGATTCGATTTTTAAAACTCTGCTTTTAGTAGGTAAAAGTCATAGCAATTTTAAGATTTTGGTTATATGTAAGGTGTCACGCCCCTTTATCCAATCCCACCCACATTCTACGTGACGATTCTACTTTTTAATAAGAACCTTTTCATTTTTATAACTCAAAGGTGGTCATAGGAGAATTTTTAAAGTTATGATTATATGGGAGGTGCCACGCCCTTTTATACATTTAACAAAAAGATAAATAACAATATACATTACTGAGCCAAATTTCATTATTGTGGGTATCTGAATTAGACAGATATTTTGAATTAAAAGTTCAGTTTTTCCACGCCCATTTTTGTACCTTAGAAGCCGAATTTCCAAAAATCCCTTGAAGTTCCTACGGTTAAATTTAGATTTTTTTCTATTTTCCGGCTTTTTCTTGTGGTTTTTCCAACTTATCTTTTTTGCTAAACCACTCTTGCAATAACACGAACATAATACAAAAAGAATCAGGAAAATCCGTTGGCTCGTTCTCTCGTGATGCTCTGGCACACACAGGACATTTCATTTTTACTTATTTATATAGATAGATAAAAATTGCCCTACACTGGTTTGTAATCGATGATTTACAAAATTTGGAGGTTTTCTCATCGCACAATTTAGACCATCGAAAATTCTATTATTTGTAGATGAAAAAATAATGAGAATCTTGATTTCAATCATGATTGATAAAACTGCATCAATTTCAGTTTGCATCAACACAAAAATTGATCTATGTTGTTAAATTTTGTGGCGTAGGATATGCACATAGCATTTAGGATTTTTATTTCGATTTTGCACTTATTTTATAAAAAAAATACTTTAAAAATCATTTTTAGGGTTTACCATGTGACCTTGAGGTTACTTTTTTTTATTTTTATAATTATTTAGTCCTATTTTCCAAATGGCGTAATAAGAATTTTATTTTTTTGCACCACACACTTTATTATAATCCAAAAATCAGTTGTGACCTCGGTAGGTTTTCGATTCCTGGTTGGATTCAGGGCGCCACTCTACGCTTTTTTTGTAGGAACATGGACATTTCTTAACATTTCAAGCGGCCTTTTTAAAGTAAATTTCAACGAAAATTTAAAATTTTCATTTGCATTTTATAATATGCAATAATGGTAATATACGCGATTTTTGTCAACATCAGTTCGCAATTTATGGATTTTGAAACGGTTTGAGAAAAAATCGACACTGTCAAACCATCCCTTAAACTTAATTCTTCAGAAATTTCAATTACCGAACGTTATAACAAATCCCACCTGCTTGAACCCAGTGGATAGTTTCTGTAATTTATTCGAGAAAATGCTCGAATAAAAGTGACGTAACATATTCTCGAAGTAATTCTCGAATTCGAGAATTTTGAGTTTCTGTTACTTGATAACTTCACCACATGAGAAGTTCGTATTTTTTTTTCAGATAAATTCAATATTACGTTTTATTGTTAATGTTTATCAAGGTGTATTCACAGGTACTGTTTATATCAATTAAAGAATACCTGCTCATTTTGTGATACAAAATGTTCAATTTAACAAATTACAGAAACTCAGAAGTTCTTGAATTCGAGAACGACTCTTCGAGAATACGCGACGTCACTTTTAATCAAGTATTTCTGGAAAGAAACTAGCCACAGGAATTCCTTCAAGAAGTGATACAGAAACGGGCCACAGAAGGGTGTTACATGTTTGAATGAGTCACTGTTTCAGATATAAATAATTTAGAGATTTTATGTTTGGGTCTATTGAATTTTGGCCGTTTGTGTTCTATATTTTTTTTAATTGGGTATTTTGTATTTGAGGATCTTGTTAATGGATTTTTATTTCACTATTTTCAAGAACCCAAAACATCTACACGAAATATGGAATCCATAAGAAAAAACGTAATTGTGTTCACCCTGTTGAAAGCGGCTGCAATGTGTAGCAAAAATAGTGCCTAAAACTATGCTAGATATTATTTAACTATGCAAAGTGCTTGTGGCTCTGCAAATCACAAATAAACGTGTTCACAAAATGCTTAGAATACAATACACACCGTGCAGCATATTAATGAAATACTTTGTTACACAATTAAACGACGCACTATGTTTTACACTTACAACTTACACAAGCACTTGTCTACTTGTCTTGTTGCTGTCGGGAGATTTTCGATTTTCCATTACCATTCAATTGTGTTGTAAATCAAAACAATAAAACTTAATGCATTCCATTAAAGTCCTGCTTAAAACGCAAATACACTCACTTTGAGAACTTGTTTCTACTAGAAATTTTTCATTTTTGTTTTTTGTGGGCTGGATTTGTAGATTTGGATTTGCAAAACTCAGCTGATTGCAATGGCATTGGAATGTGGACTGACTGATGCTGTGCCGCTCAAACTGTTTTAGTATTAAATGCACATAATTTTTTTCTTGAACTTTTTCTAATTTATTTATAATCAAATTTTAAAATAAAAAAATGTAACTGCAAATAAAAAATATTGACAAATATATAGCATTGCCACTTTATTCAATTTTGAATACTGTTAATACTAAACAAAGCTAAATCTCGAAAGTGTTCTACAATATACTTTTGAAAATTATTAAGTAAACGAAAATATATTCTCGTATACGATTGTTTTAAGCATTGCATATTAAAGCTGACTGTTGTGTAATTTATTCTATGGTAAAATACATTCCACAACAAATTAATATTAAGAGGAAAAAATGTACATATTTAACATTTATTAAAAAAAAAAAATGTATAACCATATTCGCTCACAACCCCTACAGCACGAACATTGCTACAATCTTGCAACAATATTGGAGCTGTATTACAGCAATATTCGTGCAGTAGGGGAAGTCACATTTCAATAAGAGGCGTTTTTCTTGTTAGAATAATTGTGATCAAAATCTCAAATTCGTATTCTGGCAAAAATCTAACAAAAAAAATCTCAAGACACACTGTGGGTGTGGGGAAGAAATTTTCACGTCATATTGTAAATGTAAACAAACAAATTCAAAATAATGTAATATCCTTTTATGTGCAGTTTTTAGAACATATTCAAATAATAAATGCATTGAAATAATGCAAATAGTGCTAATTAATTATTTTAATTTTAGTAATTTTTAAATTTTTAATTTAAATTTACTCAAATTCATCAACTTTTCGATGTAATTCAATATCCTGAACACTTCAATATCCTGAATACAAACTGGAAACTAAAAAATATGAATTCTTAAAATTTAATATATATTTTTTATTATTATTATTTTCTTTCTTAGGGTGTGTACGAGTTCGACTAAATTGCTGACTAAATTGTACAGATTTTCATTCGATCGCCATTCGATAACCGGTAATTGTTCAAGTCCATAATCAATCCATTATCACATGTGTGTTTGCTGTCTTCCAATTTAGTTCAATTTAGTTTGCTCGAAAATTAGCTAAATTGAAAAGTCGAACAATGCATTACCGACAAAATTTAGTTTAGTCAGCAATTTAGTCGAACTCGAAAACACCCTTAATAAGAATTCAATATTTTGAATACGGTTTGTTCCTCTTACATAAATTTATAAGAAAAGGGCACACTTTTACGACAGTCCTTGACTGCATCGGCAACACTTTCAATTGACGCCATTTTTTACTATTGAAGAAAGATTATTTTTCTGAAATAATTTTATAAAATTTTATTATATTTATTTAAATGGCACAACTTAATAAAGTGAATAGAAATAAAAAAGGCGACGACGCGCTCGTTAAGCAGGAGCCTCCAGATGTGGAAATTATTGACGATGATGTAAGTATATTTCAATAAATGTCATTGCCAGTAGTATGCATATGCAGTATCATGAATTAAATTTTCAGGATATTTGTGAATTGGAACATTTGCGTAAACTCTTTGTGGGTGGTCTTGCATCCTACACAAGTGAAGAATCGTTGAAATCGTTTTATGCGCAGTGGGGCAGTGTCGTCGACGTCGTAGTGATGCGTGATACGACAACCAGGAGATCGCGTGGATTTGGATTCATCACGTACTCCAAAGCGCATATGGTGGATAAAGCGCAGGCAGCACGCCCTCATATTATTGATGGAAAGTAAGTAGTGTAATTCAATAAATCTGGTCTATCTAAAAATATACTTTGAATGGTATATATTTTAATAGATCTTCTATATAAATATATTTCTATATATATCGAAAGACATTTTCCGTCACCCCCCGGTGAGATGATTTTTTCAGAACTTTTGCTGCATTCCATTATTCCATTTGAAATTGAGAAAATTTTAAGTAAAATTGAGATATTTGATATTAAGAAAATTTCAGTCAAAATTAAGATTTACCATTTTAAATTGGGACAATTCCAAATAAAATTTATATTTTCCATTTGAAATAATTAAAGTTCCAAATGAAATTTGGTTTTTAAAATTGAAATTGAGAAAATTTCATATGAAATTCAGATTTTTCCATTTGAAATTAATAAAATTGGAGAAAATCCAATTTTATTTGGGATTTTGCCAATTTAATATAGAAAATCTAAATTTATTTTTAGATTTTCGTAATTTGAATCTCAATTCCTTTTACAAATTCCGAATTTAAAAAGGAAAATCCTAAAATTCATTTGATGTTTTCCCAGTATGAAATGGAAAAATCGCAATATCATTTGGAATTTTAACAATTTCAAATGGATTATCTCATTTTCATTTGGAATTTCCCAATTTTTGTTTAAAAACGTTTAAAAATGGTGTAGTACAGTTTTTATTTATTCTTTCTCTAGATCTGTAGAAGCAAAGCGTGCCTTGCCACGCCCAGAACGGGAGAAACGCGAACCGAACATCTCCGTGAAGAAACTCTTTGTGGGTGGCCTCAAAGACAACCACGACGAAGATTGTCTAAAAGAGTATTTTGCGCAGTTTGGCCAAGTTGTGTCCGTCAGAATACTAACTGACAAAACCACAGGCAAACGACGTGGTTTTGCCTTTATTGAGTACGATGATTATGATGCAGTGGACAAAGCTATTTGTATGTATGGTAAAAATTATTTTTACATATTAAAATCAAATAATTTTTATATTTGACAGTGCAAAAAAGTCACTCCATTAAATTTGTTCTGGTAGATGTTAAGAAATCCGTCTACAGCCAAGAAAAACAACGTCAGTCGGCTGCCAATGGTGAAGTTAAACAACCTGCAAGTATGCCTCGACCACATAATATGCCTGTACCAGGTGGTCCTCCAGCACCACCCCCCGCTTATGGTCCGCCGCCACCTGGTGCTCATATGCCGCCCTATGCACAAGGGCCGCCTATGAATGTGCCGCCGCAACAACCGCCAAACTACAATTACTGGGGTCCAGCGGCACCTGCACCACAACAACAACCACCACCGCTGCCGCCACCACAGCAATACGGTGGTTATGCTGCGCCTCCAATGAACAATTGGAATTATGGACCACAGCCGCCGCAGCATAACTGGCACGCAAGACCGCCGGCTCCAGCACCTGTTCCAGCAGGACCGCCTGTCAATTGGCAACAACAACAGCAGCATCAACCTCAATCACATCCGCCACTACCGCCGCCGCAGCATGCTCCGTGGGGTGCGCCACCAGTTGACCAAATGACACCTAATGGCCCACCGCCAAATTGGAATCAAGCTGCCCCACAACCACCACCACCGAATATGCCACAAAATCATCCACCGATTGCGGGGCCACCAGTTGGTCATCAACCGCCGCCGCCGCAACAGCAGCCGCAGCCAAATTTTGGCAGCGGCTATCAGCAGCATTATGGCGGCGGTCCCACAAAGCAGCACAATCACATGAGCAACAATCGCATGAATCCTTATGCCCCACAACAGCATTACGGTATGTGTTGAACAGAACAAACAATTGAAATGACGAACGGCTTTAGTAAATATTATCTCTATAAAACTATTGGTCCGTATGTCTGTCTGTTCGAGTATCACGTGTAATCTGCCCAACCGATTTAACTGAAATGTTACACGAAGATACTATGAAGTCCAGAGTGTGCCATATGCTAGATATGGGCGGTAATGCAGATGCTTCTCACGTTTTAACGTCACTTCTTAAACGTTTAAAACGATTTTACTTGGTTCTTTAGATACCATATACGAATATGAATCAACAAAAAAAAAAACAAAAGTAAAGTAAAATAAAAAAAAAACAATCACAAAATCAATAACACAATTAAAAAGCAAAAAAAGATAAAATGAAAAACAATCAAAAGTAAAAACAAAGTAAACGCAAAATTAAAAGTAAAGAAAATCAAACACAAAAACAAATTATATTCAAAATAAAAAAAGTAAATTCAAAATCTTATGAAAAAAATGGAAGCAAAACACAAAATCAAATGTTCAAACTGTAAAAACAAAATTTAAAAAAAAAAACACAAAATCTAAACTAAAACCAAAGACACAAAATCCCAACTAAAAAACTCAATAAACCCAAAATCAAAGAAAAATAAAAACAAAAACAAAAGAAACCGAAAGAAAAACAAAGTAGAAAAAAAATCAAGAGGAAAAAAAACAAAAACAAATAAAAGTTATAAGAAAAAGCACAAACACGAAGTCAAACGTAAAAACAAAATCAAAAGAATATGAAATAGAAAAAACACAATCAAATTCTAAAACAAAAAACGTAATAAAAAAAAATAACTAAAATCAAAATCAAAAGTAAAAGTATAACGAAAAAATGGAACAAAATCAAATTAAAATTAATAAATAATTAAAAACAATAACAAAAATACAAAGGCAATCGCTAAAACTAAAGCAATAATACAAAATTAAAAATAATAACACAAAATCAATGAAAAATCGAAGCAGAAAAATCATCAAATTTAAAAATCAAAAACTAACAAAAAGGCAGAGGAATGGAACAAATAAAAACTTTGAAAAATACAATAACAAAAATCTTAAAACACAAAACTAAAACCACAAAATCAAAATATTGAACATTTTTATAAAATAAGAAATTTATATAATATTGGAATATATATATTTATTTTAATATTAATAAATATAGTCGTTAAATGTAAAAATTTATCCATTCAAGAGTGTTAATTTATATTAATTTTAACATTTTCTTTTACAATTTCATCCAACACAGGCAACCGTGGTCCTCCGCCGCCAGCTGCTGCTCCAGTCTATAGCGGCGTCTATAATGGCGGTCCTCCCACTGGGCCGCCGGGAGTTGGTCCTAATGTAGCGCCACCTGGTGCGGGTGCACCAAAACCAGTTCCACCCGTAGGCAATGGTAATCGTCGCTATTAAACTGCTAAATGTCTTCAGAACTGTACGGACTTGCAGGGTATGTATAATGCTATCTGTAGCGTAGGGCTAAGCATACCTTAGTAGTTATTTGCATCCTTTAAAACGAACCTTTTAAGAAATATTGTAAAGTTATGCCTATTAAATATGGTACGTTCATCTTTTTAACTATTTATAATAATTATAACAATTTTAACTAAGTTTAATATTAAAAACTAATAAATATTCTCTTCGATTTAGGTATGTTCAACATTCAAGTATATAAAAACAAAACACTAGGTTCTAAATCAGTGCAAATTACATACCTCTCTCTCAATCTCTATAACTATAAAAACTTCTTAAGCTATACGTTGCAAGGGACACGTATCTGCATCAAACATATTTTTAAGTATAATACTTATTTTAAATTTGAGTATATGCGTTCTCTATGTTAAACTAAAGTTGAAATTTAATTGATATTTTTTATATGGTTATCTTAGACTATGTTATTCTTTTCGTAGGATTTATCAACTCAAATTCATGACACAAAATTTGTTATTTTTAACACATAACACACTATGTAGATACGTCTGTTTTATTGAATAATTTTTAAAAAATATCACATAAATAAGTATGTATTTTCTTAAAAAATTCTAATATTGAAATATGTTAGTTTTACGCATTAAATTATTTATTTCACAATACATTTTCCTTTTCTATTTTCGAATAAGTTATGTTTGCAAGCAGCAAAACTATAACACTGTCAATTATAATAAAAACAAAATTAACTTATTTAAAAAAAAACTAATTATTTTATATAAAATGTCAAATATTACAAACTATTTGTATATCGCTCCAATGCGAAGTTATATATGTATATGCAGCACCAGAATTCTTTATGAAATAAGCATTCTTTTTATTATTATTTGTATTGAATATTTAGAATTATGTATGTTTAGGAATAGCAGCCTCCAACATATATATATATGATTAAAATTTATTTAAACCAAATACAAGCAATTATAAATAATTCTAAATCAATGATTTTTACAATTATCGAAAGACAAGCTTTAAACAAAACTTAGTTAAAGTAGTTAATTTATATAGTTTATGCTTCTATGTAGTGTTCTTCGTCAGTTGTATTTGTTTTTATTTATTTTAAACATTTGTAAGCATTTCTCAAATTTTATGTCTTGTTAGGTTTCATAATATGTAATACATTTAGCTGCTATGTATAACGCAAAAATTAAAAGTATATATGTATCGTGCTGCATAACGATTCATTTCATAAAAAAATATTGTTTATATTTATACTTGATATTTTATTTTTACAAAAAAAAAAAAAATCTTTGCCGGCTATTTTAGCGGACGCTGCTAGCAAGGTAAGTCGTGTCCATATTTTTGCTTACATATCTGTGTATTGTAAGTTTTGTTTGTTTTATTGTAAAATGTTAAAACATTTTTAAAAATTAAGAAATATAATTATTAAAAAAATCAACATTTGTCTTTCTTTATTGGGAGGTTTTTATAATATTAAGCTTTAAAAAAAGGAACCACTTAACCAATTTTTAAAATTGCAAAAAATAGTATACTAAGAATTCTTAAGAGAATTTAAATTTGCAATTGAAGATTGTATTTTTAATAGTTATAGATATAAAAATCAGCACTTTTTATGAAGTCAGAGATTTGGTGCATTAAAATTTGAAAAACTATAATTATAAAAAAAAATATAAAAAAAATAAAAAAATAAAAAAACTATAATTATATTATAAAAACTGTAAACGAATAAAAACCGGAAAGAAAACGGCTTAAAAACGGCATATGCTGTCCGTATAAAACGGAGTGCAAACGGTGTACTCCGTCGCAAACGGATTATAAACGTATACGTCACTACGGAGTGAAAACGGGATGAAAACGGAATATTCGAAATACGGTGAACAAACGGCATATGAACGGAGTGAAATATTTCCACATGCCGTAAATTTTCCGTTTTCATTCAAGTATCGACGGATCCGTCTTGTACATACCGTAAATGGAATTGTGATTCCGTTTGTTTACGGAGCTACGTTAAAATGTTTCTTGGGAAATTTCACAGATGTGGTGTTAATCAAATGCACACAACTTAAGCTATAGTGAATCAAATTAAAACACAAAAGTCTCATTTAATAAAAAAATTAAAAAATGAATAAAAACTTTTTTTTAAAGAAATTATTTTTTTTAATAAAAAAAAATTAATTAAAGTAAATTACTCTAAATTTCGAATAACCCGTGCCTTTACTGTACTAACATCAAACATATAGCGTATTCACAGTTCGTCGTATTTTAGTATGACATTCGTACCATGTAGTATATATTCGATACAAAAACACAAAAACGTCAATTTGTTGTTGCATTTCTTATAAAAGTGAAATACCACAAGTGTTGTATTTAAGAGTAGCTCTGAGACATGTTTTTTGGTGTCGTATTTTGTGAAAGGAAGAAAAATTGTAAAATTGAAAATAAAAATGCACATATAATGCTAATTTATATATCTCTCTTTTCAAATCGAGGAATATTTTTGAAATTTTGAGTAAAATCTCAAATTTATAAGAATTAGCTGCATTTATTTGACGAAATATTCGAACTAGCAGAACACTTGGGGCTCAAAGTTTAATTGCCGTACTTTCGAATTCATACAATGTCGTACCAATACCATGAAACCATGAGTACGCTAATAGTTTTTTTTACAATACAATAAAAAAAATGCACATTGCAAATATATAAAGAGTACTAGATTAATAAAATAGTATTAAAAAAAGTACTTTTTGTACAACACTGTTACAAAACAAGATTTTGATGTAGAAAAAATTGTCTTGCATTCGGCTGCCATTTTATTTACTTGAAGCTATAAGAAAAACAATATAATTTAATTATTTATCATTTTATGTGAGTTCGCGTTGTATTTATAATTATTATTAAAACAATAGCAATTTTTTCTAATTTCGCGAATTACTTTTTCAAAGGTATTTTCAATTTCGTTCTTATTAGTTATTGATATTTGTTTTATTCGCGTATTTTATGAAATGCAACACGTGTTGCAATTATTTTAATTAAGCCGGTAAATGGTTTTTATAATGAGCATAACTGATCATTCTTGAGGCGTACTATATGTCGTATATCTCGGCATTGAACTTTTGGGCCCAGCATGGGAGATGCTTGTCCTATGTTCTTCACAGCTGTTGCGCATTGCAACTATTACAACGAGCATAGTATTTCTAGGAGATGATAAAATATAAATAAAAGTAGAAATCCTTTAAAAGCCTAGTGTCAAAGATAAAACAAAACAGTAAGGATTCTGTGGACACGGGAAATGTAGCATGTAGGGTAAATTTGATAGTTCATGCAATTTCTGTGATTTTCACAGACAGCTGGACATAATACTCGGGAGGTGACGAATATAAAGTGTATATCTATACCTTTCCATAACTGCTACGTCTATTACGGGTTGTAACAAAATGAATACATCCTTTTAATTTGAGTATTATAGTATAAAATCATAGGGCTGAGTACAAAACTATTTTAAAATCTGTTTTTGAAAGATAATTTCAGATCAGAAAAGCGAGAATCCAGTTCCTCGGGAATTAAAAAAAAATGCCTCAAGTCTATTAACAATTATAAGGCACACCTTTTAGAACATATTGTCATTAGAACCACAAGTGTTCATTTGCATTTTTGTTAGTGTTTGCATTAAAATTTTGGAATAAAAGATGTATATATTAAATTATTTTGCACCTTTATATTAATTTTAATCAATTATGACCCTAATAAGCTCGATTAAATATAGAACAAATAAAAATACAAATCAAATCACATATTAAATTTCATCGGTACAAAAGCTAGACTTATGCTGCGCACTTTGTTTTCAAAATTTCATTAAACATTTTAATTAAAAACAATTTCAGCAAAATATAACAATCGTTTTTAAATAAGACTACAACGCGAAGTTCTTCCGAAATGGTCTTCCTTGTTAAAAATGAATCGAACATAAACCTAACTAACGAGCAGTGAGTATACAATAATACTTTATAATCTAACAAAATTCTCACTAAACTCAAAAAAAAAAAAACTTTTTAGAAGTGACAAAACTGAAAATATGGCTGTAAATAAACTCTTTGTGGGCGGCCTAAAAGAATTTCATGACATCGATTGTATAAGATCACATTTTTCACAATTCGGCAGCATAGTGTCCATAAATATTCCAACAGACAAAAACACCGGCAATCGTCGTGGTTTCGGTTACATCGAGTTTAATGACTGCAATGCAGTGGACAAAGCCGTTGGTAAGTTTACTAATTATATCTTTTTTTTGTTTTTGATTATATAACTAATCGCTTTTACTTACATTTTAGCATTTAATGTGCACTCTATTAGAAATATACACGTGGATGTTAAAAAATCCATTTACAGTCCCGAAAAATTACGTCAAAATCAAGCATTGTCTGCTGCACATAAGCCACCGCAGGGTAATATGATGCCGCGACCACAGCCACCTTTTGGTCCACCAGCTGGATTTGGACCAATACCACCGTTAGCATTTGGACCGCCACTACCACCGTCAGGTGCATTTGCACCACAGCCATCGGGTGGTTTTGGACAGCCACCACTACCACCGGCAGCATTTGGACCACCACGACCACTGGCACCATTTGGACCAACCGGTGGCCCGCCGGTCATATTTCCTGGAAAGTATGTATAATTAAAATTAACTTTATTTAAAAATTTGATTTAATTGATTTATAATTTTTTCAGCTCTGGTGAAACATACATGCCACGTAAAAAACATGAGCATCATATATCGGTGAAAAAACTTTTTGTCGGCGGTCTAAAGGACATACACGACGAGGACTGTCTGCAGCAGTACTTTGGGCAGTTTGGCAAAATCGTATCTATCAAGATTTTAACGTAT
The DNA here is from genome assembly GCA_951804985.1 of Dryomyza anilis. NCBI lineage: Eukaryota > Metazoa > Arthropoda > Insecta > Diptera > Dryomyzidae > Dryomyza > Dryomyza anilis. The sequence continues at coordinate 70,101,231 of OX638132.1, forward strand.
AAAGCGACTGGCAAACGTCGTGGTTTTGCTTATATTGCCTACGATGATTACGATGCAGTGGACAAAGCTATTTGTAGGTTTTTGCATATATTATATATTTTTTTATATTAAGTATTTCATTTGTTATATATTATAGTACAAGAAACACATATAATTAATGATATTGTGGTCGATGTAAAGAAATCGTTGTACAATCAGGAGAAACAGCGACTTTTTCAGGCTATAGTCGAAGGTCAGGAAGACAGGTGAGTGTTTGCAAATATATTAAAACTTGTTTTAAATAATGTTTATCTTACAGACAATTTGAAGCAAAACGTCCGGTTAATGTATCTGTGAAAAAACTATTCATGGGTGGCCTAAAAGAGAGTCACGATGAGAACTCTCTGAAGGAGTATTTTTCAAAGTTTGGCAATATTGTATCTGTTAAAATACTAACAGACAAAGCTACTGGCAAAAGACGTGGCTTCGGTTATATTGAGTTTGATGATTATGATGCGGTGGACAAGGTCATTGGTAGGTTTTCTTAAGTTATCGTCGCTGTAGAGTTTAAACTCAACAACTACATAATAAACTTTGCATTTAACGCTTTTTTTTCGAAGTCTTAACTTTACTGTTGTCCATTTTTGTTAGCACTTAAACCACACACAATCAAATCATTGCTGGTAGATGTCAAAAAATCCGTTTACAATCAGGACCAGCCGGGTGAAAATAGACAAATGGCCGGTTTTAATGATGAAAGGTATGTGCTAAACAAATTACACCTAATTATGTTTTTACATGGTACCTACATTCTAAAGTATATCGTGTACAAAAGACAAAGTGATGGGAATATATTAGATTCGTTCAACAACCTCAAAAGCTCTAAATAAATAGAAGAACTAATAATTCGGTACCATGTCCATTTTAAATTCAAAATAATTTAAATTAGATATTTTTTGTTGTCCGTATAAAAATTGGATAGGCTTAGTTTTATAGACCGTGTTACTTAAAATCGTGAGACCAATTTAAAATAAATACTCCCAAAAATGTTTGGGAGAAATTGTTGGAAAACAAAAACATTGTATTGAAATTACATACAAAGCTTTTATTCTCCAAGAATTTCTGCCAAATATTGGGCTGCATGTAAAAACAGAAGTGGGTGTATAAAATAATTTTATTGATCAGTAAACAATTTAAATATTTTACAGAATTATTGATGCAAAGCGTCCACGCAGTAATACAGAGAATAAGCTCTTTGTGGGCGGCATCAAAGACACACATGACGAGCAGTGTCTGAAGGCGTATTTTTCGCGCTACGGCAATATTCTATCTGTCAAAATTCTTACAGACAAAGCTACCGGCAAGCGACGTGGTTTCGGCTATATTGAATTCGATGACTACGATGCCTTGGACAAAGCCATAGGTACGTTTATGATATATTATAACCGAAAAATGTATTCTGCACCGAGAAAATTATTTATCGAGACTACATACAAATCATACCCGGACAATATCGAGACAAAAAAATATATTATTGTCGTTTTTTGTTAATCCATTTTAAAAGATTTTGCTTTCGTGTAATTTTAGCTTTAAAACCTCACATCATAAATAATGTGCTGGTGGATGTTAAGCGATCCGTTTACAATCAGGATCAACAACAGCAGAACGATGGCAGAACAATGTTCGCTTTTAATGATGAAATGTTGGTTGATATTTGTTAAATAAATATATTGTATTAAAAATTTTAAATATTTCACAGAAATTTCGATGCAAAACGTCCGCGTATTGTATCGGTGAATAAACTGTTTGTCGGCGGTTTGAAGGAACAACACGACGAAGCCTGTCTTCACGCATATTTTGCCAAGTTTGGCAACATCGTATCCGTTAAAATACTAACAGACAAAGCCACCGGCAAGCGACGTGGTTTCGGTTACATCGAGTATGATGATTACGATGCGGTAGATAAAGTGATTTGTATGTTTTTTTTTATATTTATTATATTTATACAAAAATTAAATTTAATTCATTTTGTTTATTTAGTGCTTAAACCACATACTATTAATTCTGTGCTGGTAGATGTTAAGAAATCCAACTACACGCCCGAACAACAACAACAACAGCAGCGTTCAAATCAAGCACCACATATGCAAATGCCACCACATGCACTGAATCCAAATATTTGGGGTCCACCAGCTGGACTATCGCAGTCGCCAAATAATTGGCAAGCGCCGCCACAGCCCTGGGCACGTCCAAATATGAACGGACCTTCAATACAAACACAAAAAATGCAACCAAATATGTCCCGTCCACATGCAGCACAGACGCCATTAGGCAATATCAATAACAAAAATAATAATTTTGGTTCCAATCGATTTGATTCTTCACCACAATTTGGTAGGTTTTTCTTTATTTTTTTAATATATGTTGTACATTTTATTTGATGTTTTTCATTTGTTTTAAAATCTAGATAATCGTGGCGCTCCTCTCGGCTTTGGTGGTTTCAATGGATCACGACCATTTGGCGGTATGCCACAGCCAGTACCAGCACCACAGCTTGCTGCGGGAAATCGACGCTTCTAAAGGGTGCAACCTCCTATGCAAGGTATTTGAGTGCGCTTTGGTAAGTAGCCTAATATAAAAAACCAATGCATTTCAGTAGCTATAACATTTATTGCCTTGTATTTTAATAGCATATCAAGGGAAAAATTTTAGTATTTGTTTTATTGCAAAATTATCTGCTCTTCTCTGACTTTAAAATAATTATATTATTTATTTATCATGATTATAAATAATATAATTATTTCAATAGTATTTATATTATATTTTATATTGTTTTTTATATTTATATTATTTCTAATAATTAATCTCTTCAATTCAGGTATGTTCAACACTCAAATATATGAAAAACAAAAACACATATAGTATCTCGCGTATCTCTCAAAACTATAAATTATAGCAATACGATGCAACGGACACGTATTTATCTTAGGATTATTTTTTTAAGTACTATATCATTTTACGTTCGTAACACATTTTTATTCCTGTAATATTCCACTTATATTATAAATTATAAAACTTTTTATATATTATATTGTATAAACTATAAATTTTTTGTCTTATGCAGGAAATATGTTTTTTTTTACTTTTTTTAAATTGAAATTGGCAAATTCACAAGTGCCCCACAACAAGATTAAGACACTTGTTTTAAAACGTTTATGCATTCACTATTATTCTATGAAATTATTTGACTATAACACAAATACTTAATGTTTTTGAATTAATAATTATATGACATTATTATATTAACATTTATTTGGAATAAAATTCATATTAATACATTTATCTTATGCTATTTTATTATATATTTGTTATTTATTTTTATAGACTTACATTACAGAGATGATAAAATGTTGTTCTGTGTTCTGTAAAACTTGAGTGTCAACAGCTGAAATATGCTGTCACATTGTTCTCATGTTTTAGGACTCCGAAATTAGGATGTAAAGCAAAATAATAATTGCTTTTGAAACTCTAAACCATTGGGAATTGCTTATTTTGAACACTGCAGTAGTTTCTGAGTTGAAAACTTGTTGATAGGTTGATTCATTGTCTACAAATGTATCAAAGGCGTTTTCTTGAAGAAAATTCAATTTTTAAAATTGAAAATTGTTGAAATAGTCTCCCAAAAATCATTTTTTCAAGCGTTTGTAGCAATGCATTTATTCTGTATTTATCTAACTTCATGAAAAATGTAAAAATACTACATATGCATTTATGTTTACTACATTCTGTATTTACTTACTGCATTGGATTTTTTGTATTTTGTATGTATTGGGTTTGATTAAATTTCAGCTCACATACGCAGTATGGGGAAGTGAATACAGCGGATTCCGCAACTGTTAAAATGGCGATGTACACGATATTTTGTGATCATAGCAATGTAGCGATTCTGAAAATGTGGAAAGTGAACACAAACGGCAAACAAATTTACACGAAGATCGCATTATTTACACTTAGGGCCAGTTTTTCAGTGCTAGTTTAAACGTAGTTTAAACTTTGTTTAATTAATCTTCACTTTTAATTAAGCGACATTTAATATTGTTCGTAGTTTTTCAGTGATAGTTTAAAATGTAAATAGATCAAGTCAATAAATATGGCACCGCTGGCTATTGACAAAAAAATTCTTTCTATTTTGATTTGTATGTCATTCAAAAATTAAATAAACAAAGAACTAAAATAAATGTTTCATAAAATTTTTATGATTATAATATGAAATATTAGCAAAATAATGAGCAACTATAGTGGACGTGAGGAAAAAAGTGCAAAAATCTAAAAATAAAGAACAAATTTCGATCGGACGGAGGAATAGAAAATGACAAAAGTGTTGTGAGATAATTTTCTCTATATTCTCTTGAAAGTTTAAACGAAGTTTAACCCTTTAACATCGGACGCTTAAACTATGTTTAAACGACAAATAAAGTTCACTGAAAATTCTATTCTGTCTTTACACAAAGTTTAAACTACAAACGAAGTTCAACTAGAACTGAAAAACTGGCCCTTAATGAATGTTCTACATAAGTTTGAAATCGCAAAGATTATGTTTTTCATACAAAATTATTTCTCGCATGTTACAACAAGCTAAGTTTGTATGAAAAACATAATTTTCGCGACTTCAAACTTATGTAGAACATACAATACTCACTCGCAATCCCATTTTCGGAAAATATGTATTTTTTTTTTTTTTGAAAAAAAGACAAGCTTTCATTTAAAAAATATAAAAACAAAATAACGTTTTTAAAATTAATTTCCAAATAATATTTTTATTGTAAAGCACATGAACAATACTTTCTAAAGCCGTCAAAGATGTTTATAATTAAGCCACTCTGATAGAAGTTGTAAATAATTTCATACACGCCTACGTGGTCAAATTTGCCATATTTGGACTCCAATATCAATAAAACACACTGCTTCTCACATAAAAATTCTTATTTAATATAAACAATAATACGCATTATTCATTTACATTATCAATATTAGGTCGATCTAACATTCCATTGCGTTCAAATTTTAAATTAAAGATCGAATGTGTTTTAACATTTACAATAATAAAACTGTATTTATTAGGACTATTCCACACCAAATCGACCAAAAAAGTAAATTTTGAAATTTTACCTTTTCGATTTCAATGAAATTTGAGCAACGGATATAGCTTATTGAGATATGCATTGACCAATTTTTTTCTATTTTGTAAGTGGCCCCTGGTCACTATCCTCGCACTACAAAATTAATGTCAATGAAAAAAGACCCTTTTTAAAATTCTGAAAAAAATCATATATTTTGGTTGAGTTAATACAAATGGTTATGCAAAAGTTCAAGATGGTATTTTAATGGCATCTTATTTTAAAAATTATTTATTAAATTTTTATTTACTTTTTGTATTGAAAAAAAAAAAAAAAAAATTTTTTCTACGTAAAAGTTACTACAATTCTTGAATGTATTTCTAACTCTGATTTCTAAAATGGTGGCAGTTTTATTATAATGAATCTAGTTTTTGAGATATTGATTTTGGGATATAGTTTATACATTTTTGGAAAAATGGAGACAAAAACTAGAGACAATTGGATGAAAATGACGCTATTTTAGAAATCAGAGTTACAAATACATTAAAAAAGTATTGCAAAATATATATATTTTTTTTTTCAATACAAAAAATAAATAAAAATTTTGTAAATTATTTTTTAAAATATGATTCTAACAAAATACCATCTTGAAATTTTGGCATGAACATTTATATTAAATCAAGCAAAATATGTGATGTTTTTTAGAATTTTAAAAAGGGTAATTTCTAAGGACATCAAATTTAAAGTGCGAGAATAATGACCAAGGACCACGTGTCCATGGTTAGAAGTTACAACCTGATTGCTCTTAAAGCTATTTCTATTAGCTTTAAAACGAGCCGGAGTCAACGGAGTTTCAAGCATTTTTACTTTAAGAGATACTGAAGTATGAACAAACATACAAAAGAGATTTTTGTTACATTTTTTGTAACTTTAAAGAATTGCATCTCTGGAAGTAGTGATCGAAAAAAAATAAAAAAACAGTTGGGAAGGTTAGATAACATTAGTAGTAGGTGTTATTATGATAGTTAGGATTATCAAAATTATAGTCGGTCTAAGTCGTTTCGGCGGAAAACATTATGTTCATGTATTTGTGATGATTTTTTATTACAATAATTAAAATTTTTTTTTTCACAGATTTAATTCTATCCATTATAATTTTGTTTTTTACAAAAGCTTTTTTTTGTTTTTCTTATTCTGTATAATAATTTCTCCTCCATTATTTATGGCCCTATGTTCCTCCATGGAACCCTAGGAAAATATATATATATATATATATTTATTCCCATGATATTTAGGTCTCAACAGTTTTTTATTATAATTTATACTGTTGACTTCCATGTATGTTATGCGGATGCTTAAAAGGTAAGTTATATTTATTTATTTTTCTCAATTCAAAATTTACCTGTATATTTTCATTTAATATTTGTCTTTAAATGTTAATTTATTGTTTAATTTATTTAAAATCAAGTTTTACTTTTAAGATAAATTTATAAAAATCAATTTTTATCATTTTTTAAAAATGTATTTAACTGTCTTTAACAAAGTCTTTAAAAATTATAAAAAAAAATCTAAAACAAACTTTTATAAGTAGTTCTCAAAATTAATAATTATTTTACTGTTTTAAATATACTAATTTATCAAAAATATTAATTATTTATGACTTTTAAATATATCTCTCAATATCCCGAAATTTCGGGATCATGGTGAAAATCAGTATCGAACATACCAAAATGAAATCTCGGGATTGCCAACAAAAATAGCGTGCATCGGAATAATAGTCAGAAATAAATATTTTTGATAAATATATTGAAAAGTGTACAACATTTTTTATTTGATAATAAATTCAAAGTGCTACAAATTCATAAAAATGTTATATACAAAAGACGGATAGACATCGAAAAACAATGAATTTCCTCATTTAAAAAATATTTATATCACATTTAGTTTTTTTTTTATTTCCACTTTGTGCAAATTCCCATTTTCTTAGTACCTTTAAAAATTTCTCTAAAATTATACTTATTGACAACTTTTATTAATATTGGCCAAAGAAATAATTATTAAATATTTAATTGCAAAAATGATAGCAAAGTTATTTCGTTTGTTCCATCTTTATTTACTAAACATTATTTTTCTTTATTATTTACATATTTATTCAAAGTCACTGTTGTAACATTTCAAATACACATTTTAAAATGATTTAATAAAAAATAAGTTATTAGAAGCATCAAACAACTCTTGTATTTTATTATTGCAAAGATCTTTCAGAGATACTCTTTATAAATGCAACTATTTCAATCGAAAACAACATCATTATCAGCATTTGCATTCAAACATATCGTCGGTGATACTGCAAAACCGCCTATCTACATTTTTTTTATTTTTACATTGGTAAACCGTTCTAAAATCGGCATGGGTGGTTATTTATTTTATACCTCGAATACGTCTTAGAAAATAAATTTTACAGAAAAAACAAAACTATTTTCAGTCACAATTTTGCACTTAATTCATACAAAATTAAGTATGTCATAACTTATAATGGCATTTTTCTAATTTATCCGATCGACATATCATTAAAAACCCGATTATAACACAAAATTTGGCGTAATTTTCACATGCACTTAGGCGGTTTTGCAGTATCACCGACGATATGCTCTGTGCTGTGCTGCGAAGAACAAAATTCTCCTAATAATTAAAGTTCGCTCTCTTTTTGACATCCCCTTCATTGGCGCAACAAGTGCAGCTGACTTCCAGTGAAATATACCTACTGGATTTCATTTGCTACACTCACAATTCTACTCATATATTTTGGAATGGTCGACGTCGGCCAATTATTGTGATCAGTCGGGATCTGACGTTGGTCGAGTTATATTGTGTGAACAGTTTTTAATTTTAAATTTGGTCAGTTTGCAGTTGTGTTTTTATAGTTTGTTCGGTATTCTTCATTCATCTTGGTTCGTTTTGTTGTTTACTTTGGAGCTGTGAGGAAAAAAACAAGGAATTTATTTTTAGATTATTTTATGTGAGTATTGAACGCAACTGATGTAATGGATGCACTGTGTGCTCAATTCGTATCCTTTATGTGCTATCGCATATTAAGTAAATGGTGTACATTAAAAAATATGTTTTGATCGATATTGCATTATTAAACTCTTCTACATGACCTATTTTGAAACAGAAAACAGCCAAAAGTGTAGTGATAAAGTTTCTTATCAAACTAATTTAGAGTTTAAACGAAATTTAACTCTTCAACCTCGGTCGATTAAACTAAGGCTACACGGTTAAGTTTAAACCACAAAAGCACTGCTTGATGCCAAAATATCTTAATTTATCAGACAAAAAAGAACTATGAAAATTATATTTTAAAAATTAGAAATCATCGGGTAAAATGAGATATTTTCTTCTAAAATTTTGGATAAGTTTTCAGACTGATTGATAGCTAGATTAAACTGCGAGTTAAATACTGTTCACTCGGGGTCAGTTTAACCCAGAACATATTTACCAAATGTTTTAGATGTATAACATAATGTTACTCGCTTCAGTTTTCTAGCATATTAGGTTCGAATTACAGAACTTTACAAGTTTTGTTGAACTGCCTTATCATACAATATCGATATCGTGACTTATTCATTTTCGTAATAACAGCAGAAAATGCCATTTTAATATCAATACGTAAACATTGCTCAATAAAAATGAATGAGAATAATGGTAAAATGGTGCTTTCGTAAAAAAAAAGAATAATAGGTATGACGCATAATCATAAGCAATTGAAAATCAACTGTAAAATTAATATCTGCTTTTTTTGACAATTTTTACCAAGAATAAAATGCCATAAAAGAAATATAAAATTATCATGACTAATCATTGTATTTTGACTTAAAAAATAAAACTGTATTTAACTCTATACATTTGAAAAAAACCTAAATTTTGTCGGTAACGCAGTGTTTATTTTTCAATTTAACAAGCTTTCGTGCATTCTAAATTCAACTAAATTGAATGATAGCAAAAACATGATAATCGATCAATCAATTATTTGGTTTGTTTGCTGTCATTCAATATAATAGAATTTAGATTTTTCACAAATTTACTAAATTGAAAAATAAACTGCATTACCGATTTTGTTTAGTTTGAAATTTAGTCCAACTCGCATACACCCTAAATAAATGGTTTTTCAATAAGGGCGCTACAAAAGTTTTTTTTTTCAAGGGTTTTTCAACAGGGACGCTACAAAAGTAGAGCGACAGGGACAGCAAACGAAGCCATATTTCTTGCCGCTATTTTGCCATTTCTCTTCAGTAAGGTTTGCCATTTCATGATGGAAAGATATACGAGCCAACAACGAGTCGAAATTATTAAAATTTACAACCGAAATTCGAATTCGTATATCTTTCCATCATGAAATGGCAAACCTTACTGAAGAGAAATGTCAAAAGAGCGGCAAGAAATATGGCTTCGTTTGCTGTCCCTGTCGCTCTACTTTTGTAGCGTCCCTGTTGAAAAACCTTTTATATACATATTAATTAATGATAATAAAACCTATCCACATGATGATGATTAGAGTCTTTAGACCACAAAAACATTCACATTTGGTTGCGCACATGAAACATTTTAAAATTTTGACCCATTTTGAATACAAAAGGCATAGACGGACTAAAATCTTCAAAAAATTATGATTATAAAATTTTAAATGCAGTACAATTTTACTACAGGTTACTGAAAACAAAAACCCTTACATCTATATTTTTATTTGATTTGATATTTTGAAAATGTATTTGGTAACTTTTCGTTCTACAACGACGATATGTTAATGTTTTGGTTTTAAATTTAAAAATGCAAAACAAATAGAAATACTGTGAGATGCAGGTACTTTATGTTTTGGTTTACTTTCAGTATATATTGGAATATTTTTTCAAGTGTTTAAAATAGCTTTGAACGTTGTTATACACCCAGAAAAAAATACTATATAAATAATAGTTTTTTACTATTAAAAATAGTCAATAGGATAAATTATTATTTTAATCGGAAAATACCATTAAATACTAGAAAATACCATGACATTGCCTTTGAGTTTATATGAAAAGATTTATTTTTTGTATACTATTAAATCAATAATTGTCTTATTGACCAATTTTAATGGGATTTGAGGGAATTTTTTTCTAGGTGTATACTCGAGTTGGAAATGTCATCACAAAGAATATTGCAAAAAATTAATAGAAAAAACGAGCCACACAAGGCCAGGCCATCATCATTAAACTGCCGTCATACAACGAATTGTGACTGGTGACCATTAAATGGCATGTGCGCGCCTCATGTGTCGGTCGACTTCAATTAAAATGTGGTCCAACAAAAACAAAAAAAAAACACACACAGAAAACCCTTGTTTGATGAATTCAAATTGATGAGACAAACAAATCAAAGCATTTTTCCAAGCATCATCAGTTCATGCATAACACGAGTAACTACTTAAATTGCATATTTTTTTATTGTTATTTCTTCGAAGACATGTCTTTCGAGAAGCATTCTCGAAAATTAACTGCAGATTTCTGAGTAAATCTGCGAACTAAATGATGTTACTTCGGACATAAGATACATTTAGATCATCGTTCAAATACAGACAGACATTCCATCATACATTTCATTGAAATGAATCCAACACTTTCGGCCAACAACTGGCATCCATATGAAAGCACTTATTGTGTGTAGAAGAGCTATATATATATGGGAAAATACACTGATTAACAAATTTATAACAACATATTTTTCATATTTCAATCCAAAAATCTATCTATTGTAATATTTTTACTGTTTAATAATGATCTTATATTAACCCAATAAACATAGTTTCGATTGTATACAATTTCGATAACGTTTCGAATTCCTAACGATATCGTTAAATTTCTATAGAATCAGTATTGAATTATTTGTCAAAAAAAAGATGTTCAATGAAAAAATTTAATATATTTAAAAAAAAGGAAGAAATTTCGCAACTATTAGAAACTTAAAATTTAGTAACTATGCAATATTTTGTTGCTGACTCAATAAACTAATTTTGAATCCCAAACTAGGTAAACAATTTTATTGTTGTGGATGCTATAGAATGCTTGGTGCACAGCTCTATGAAAGATAATTTCAAGGTAAATTAATTTAAATAGTACGAAATTGAATAAGCTTTTCGAATTCGTTTCGGTATCGAAATGGAATAATTTTTCGAATTCGTCTAGATATTGAAATTGAATCATTTTTCGAATTCGTTTCGAGAATTCATACAATATTGTTAACGATAGAGCCATTTTTTTCGAGAACGCTATCATTCTCGAATCGTTAACGATAGTCGAAAACGATAACATTGTTCGTTCAAACGATATCGTTTCGAATTCGTTTCGAATTCGTTTCGATATCGTTTGGTATGCTGGGAAGTAACAGATATTATTTCTAAATTTCAAATTGAAATTTCAACTCATCAGCACATATATTGAAATACATCATTTGACAAGGGAAGAACGGACCTTCTAATCCGGACCTTTAATAAAATATTCAATGATTTTTTGGGTAATATTAAATTGTCAAATTTCTCAATTATAAATGTTATAGAATTTCACTTCAGAATTTGAATCATTTAGATTCTTGAAAAAAATTGATGGAAGTGATGGAACGACCAACTTCTACAAATGTACTTGAAAATTTAAAAATTGATATAGGTAGGGGCGGATCTACCTACAAAATATTGCTGTACGATTTAAAGGGAGTATGAGGAACGCATTTATCAAGGGGATTTAACTATAATTTGTAGCTCTAAAAACTAGGTCCGCACTTATTAATAATTATTTTGTTACACCGTGTACATTTTCTCCATTACTGTACGGTTTAGTACATGCACTCAGAATAGAGTCTTTATGAAAATATCTATACATGCATTTTATTGTGCGACCAGCGGAAGATTGTGTAATTAATCTTGCATACAACGGATCCAGCATATAATACACAAAGTACTGCAGTGTCTTTGTATTGTATAAATAAATGCAATGTGCGATTTTGGACCAGAACTTGGTGCTCATGTAACATATCTGTCAATATTAATAAATTTTATAAAATTTGTATTAGGAAAATGACATTGGCCTCAATACCAATCTAGAGATCAGTTCCCGGTTCATATTTCATTGGAGAATATTATGAACTAGAGACTTAACAAGAAATTAACAATCATTTTATTGTTCTAAAAGTAAAACTAAATTAAAAGAATTTTATTTAACCCTAAGCGTGGTGGTACTTAACTGAGGTTTACTGTATTTAATATTTTAAAATATATTAAAGGGATTCATGTCAACTGCGTAAATCTCGAAAATTGTGGAAACTTCGTAAATATTAGGAATTCACGCAAAATTTGTATTAGAATATATAACGTGAATATAACTCGTAAATTTATTTGTAGATTTTTATGTAGAAAAAACGAAAATGTGTAGATTAATATCAAACGTGCCTAAGTCCAACATAGAACATTACGTTGAATTAAAATAAATATGTTATTATATTGGACTTAGGCTCATTTGATATTTACCTTATGGACTTAGTTACGTTTGAAAAAATTTCATATGGACTTAGACAAATTTGAAAAAAAAAACAATGACAAAAATTAAATAGGAAATACGGGAACGTACTCGGGTTTCTGCAACTAGTACAATAAAACATTTAAACATTTTTTATTGTAATTAGGAAGAATATATGTTGGCTCGTTTGGTTAGTGCGTTGGACTACTATTGGAATGTAGCGCCAAACTATAATTTTATTAAACTTTATTATACTTTTTTTTATATAGTTTATATATTATTTTATTTGTCTTCTGGTGAAAAAGAATACGTCGTTCGATGATAGTGTTTCACAAGTAATACATATCATCAAATGTTATTATAATCTTTTTAATGATATATAGATATACAATTTTTGAAACTATTAAGGCCGCAGGGGGAAGAAGAATGCGGCCATGTGTAAAAGTATGAAAAGACAGAGACAGCAAGTGAATCTACTACACACAGTTTATAAATAATTGCGTATTTTCGCATTTATTTATGATATTATGATTATTTAAAAATATTTTTTAATTAATTGAGAAGGTAATTGCGATATTGTTCTTCATTTAAACATTTTTAAAACAGTATAACATTCTCCTATGGTACAAGTTTTTTGCAAACTTACAGTGATGACAGGGGCCATATCACATTGTGATTGGTTGAGAGGGACTTAGGCAAATTTGATTTTTATGAATACATGGACTTAGTCAGTTTTGATAAAAACATAAATATTTCAGTAATTTTTTCTCCAAAACTAATCTAATTGGAGTCACTAAACTTAATAAAATATGCTGGTATGATGGATTAAGGTATATATTGACCAAAATCTCAAAAATTTTGAAAAGTGGACTTAGGCACGTTTGATATTTATCTACACAAATATACATTCATAAACATTTTGCTCTATCTTTTTGTTAGTTGACAATCACACAATTTTTGTAGCAAATGTGTGTTTATTAAATTATGTTGTGTAGTGATTATTTTTGATTTAATTAGAAATTAAAGTAAGTCAAAAATATTTTAACCAAAGATTACGTAAAGCTAAAACAAAGTGCGTTCAAATCAAATTACGCGAAAATTATTTTTTTTACAAGTATAGAAATTTACGTAGCCGCGGTAGCTCAGTGGTTAGTGCGTTGGACTGCGAGCCGAAAGGTCCCCGGTTCAAGCCTGGACTAGGGCTAACAACATCTTTTCATAGAAACATTTTTCTATACCGCGCTACCTCTCGGCAGTAAATGGCAAACCTACGAGAGTAAAACATTGACTGGCGAAGCGAATGTAGTTGGCGAAGCGAACGTAAAATAGCTATCACAGCATCCATTCGCCAGACTTCATTCGCCAGAAAAAAGGAAACTAAATCGAACGTAAAAATCAGGAGAACGTAAAAATCATTCGCCTGAACTTCATTCGTCTGGCGAATGGATGTTCGTTCGTTCGCTTCGCTAAGTTCATTTGCTTCGCCAGTCATAATAGGCCCCTATGAAAAGCTCTCACCCGCCGTTCGGATTCGGCAATAAACTCTAGGTCCCATCACTTTGAGTACAAATATAACACGCACAGCTCAAACTGGTGAAAGAGCTCGGCCTAAGTTCTTATAGGACTGTAGTGCCAAACTATTATTATTATAGAAATTTACGCGTGTGATATGAATCCCCTTATTGTTTTTACTTTTATTTCAATACATTTATTGAAGACTTTAATATAATTATATATAATTATTTCATAATCTTGTACAACAAATTTAAGCATACTATAAAAAAAAATAGTTCTAACATCATTTGTTATGTCGTCTGTATGTATTAAACGGAAGCTAAATGCAAGATAAGCTCTTGGAACAATTAAATTCAATTGCGCAAAATCCTAATCTTAATTTGTTGCATTTATGTGTTATAGAGTGCTTAGAGGTTACATGTCGGGCTTGTAGAAGACAAACCCAAAAACACATTTAGTATGTTTGTGAATTATTATTGTATAAAATCTATTTGATGTGGCATTCGAACTATTATGAAAATATCTATGAATTGCCCTAAAAATTATGCATTAAAAACACCTGCTCACACTCATTTTGATGCAGTTAAATTTAAATTTGCAAAATTTACAAATCAGAATTATTTAAATTTATCAAGTAAAAAGTTGCCTTCATTTAATCGTGTATTTATAACTTTTTAACTAGGAGTCGTCATAGATTTTCTTAAATATTTTTAATAGAGGATACATGGTGCCATATAACATTGCATAATAATCATTTGTGACATTTTTTCACATAAGGTAATTACGTATTATATTCATAAATTTTTTTATGTTGTGAAAAATTTTGATTTTCTTTTGCATATATCTCGCAAATATATTTTTTCACGCATAAAAGCCAATGTTTGTATTGTAGCGTATAAAATCGAAAATATAATTCAATTTATTCGTTTTGTTGTAATTTTAAAAATAACAGAAAAAAAAATGAGAAATTGTAAAATAGGCTATATCTCAAAAACTAGAGCCAGTTTGACAAAATTGATGCCATATTAGGAATCAGCGGCAAATGTATGCAACGTTTGCCGCTGAATTAGCAACAACTCGGCTCCTTAAGAATCAACAAAATTAGGTATGTGAAACCAGAGTTTCAATAAAAATGTCCAAAACAATATCAAACCAAAATCTAAGCCAAAAATCTATTAAATTGTTTTTTTTTTTTCTGGTGTTGTTTTAGAAATACCTTAAATAAGTTTAAACGAATAAAGTATAAGGTTCCTATTAACTCTACGAAAAATTACTGAAATGACTCGCATATCGTAGCTTCTGGTCACCTGGGTTATACCTTTCTCCAAACGATACTTATCGTAATTCATACAATGTATCGTAATTCATAAAACATAACAAGTAATTTATACGCATCGTTATAAATTACAAATTATCCAATTTTCCAGATGTTCTTCGAAGTTATAAACAATACCGCGCATTTTTAATGGGTTCCTTTCTGCAGTGTTCAAAGAAAATCCTTTGGGAAACACATAAGGGATGAAGCCAGCACTCTTAGGTCATTGTAACATGTTTAAAACATTACATCAGTATTGAGTAAGGCACGCAATATAAAACTTGACACATGAATGCATTTTTAAGTAATTCGCTAAAATAGACAGATGGGTTGTTGGTCTGGGAAAGTTTTAGGTATTAAATAAATTTATAATTTGACGATAGACAAATAAATATCTTATTAAAAATCAGAATGCTCTGTGCACACCATTTATAATATCTTTTGTCATACTTCTTCGATCAAAACAATATATAAAAGATTTTTAAATTAATTTCTCAGCAATGAGATCAATATTTATGAATTATCAACAAAATATTTTTGTAATACTTCCACATCGACGAAATACTTTTTTTATAAAATAACTATCAGGCTTATGTTTATTAGGAAATATCACATATACCATAATACACAAAATATTATATACATTATATTTGTACTAATTCCGCCCGTTTATTATACAAATATGTTGTATATATTTCTAAAGAAATCTAGACTGATAACGCCTTCATTATATTTTATGACCGCGAGGTCATCTCTCAAGGCTTTTGTATTATAGTCCAGTTTATGTGGACACATTATTTCTTATCACATCTCAAAATTAAGCTGCTGTACAATTTTTTGAAGAAAAATTCAATTTGAAAAATCGTCACATTTTAATACGTTTTGAATTTCAGACCATTTCACATCACATCGACGCGATGAAGTGGGCTCTGCTGTTAATTGTAGGCCTGGTGGCCTGCGCCCAAATCAAGGCTGACGATTTCTCTGATTTGGATATGTTCGATATGGATGATTTAGATGAAAGTGATGAGGAGTTGTTGCGTCAGTTGGAGGAGAAGAATGCGGTACGTTTTGGTTATATGTAACTTTTATAAATTTGCTGGTTTATTTTCTCAACTTTTTGTAGAATCAAGATATGGATCGTGAAAATGAGCTGGCTAACAAATTTGCCGCTGAAGCTTTGGAGCAGCGTAACCAAGTGTTGAGCGCAGTATCCGAGAGTAAGTTTAAAAAAAATCAAAAATAAGGCGCCTTTCTAACGTTTCACTTTTCGGTGAACAGTTGATCCCTGTGAGAAGATGCACTGCGGCGCTGGACGCGTCTGCCTGTTGAACGGCGAAGAGGCTAAATGCGTTTGCATTCCCGAGTGCCCACAAGAGACCGACGAACGTCGTCACGTCTGCACAAACAAAAATGAAACCTGGTCCTCGGATTGCAGCGTTTATCAGCAACGTTGCCTATGCGACACCCACTCAGAGGGTTGCCTCACACCCGAGAACAGTCACATGCACATTGACTACTATGGCGCCTGCCACGAGCAGAAAGATTGCAGCGAGGACGATATGAAGGACTTCCCGAGACGCATGCGCGATTGGCTGTTCAACGTGATGCGCGATCTTGCCGAACGTGATGAGCTCACCGAACACTATATGCAAATGGAATTGGAGGCTGAGACAAACATGACGCGTCGTTGGGCCAATGCCGCCGTCTGGAAATGGTGTGACTTGGATGGCGATACCGATCGCTCTGTCTCACGTCACGAATTGTTCCCGATTCGTGCGCCACTTGTGAGTCTGGAACACTGCATTGCACCGTTCTTGGAGTCGTGCGACTCCAATAATGATCATCGCATTACGCTGATCGAATGGGGCGCCTGTCTACAGCTGGAAGATGTACGTTTGCAATTGCTGCTTGTATGAAATCGTAACACAATTAATGTGTTTCGTTTTTTTTTTTTCTTTTTAGGCTGACCTCAATGGACGTTGCGATGACATCCAGCGCACTGTGCCGCATTTGCTGGGCTAACTACGCAACCGGATGCGTGCCTTATCGTGGGTTACACAGCTTGGCCCCAATCGCTGCTGTGTGCTTTGAGAATATATTAATCTGTATCTAGAGTAAAATAAACATTTGTGTATTGTGTAACCGCACAAGTTGATTTCCTTAATGCCTAAAATATTAGCTCTCGTTGCCAAATAAAGTTGTTTTAAATGTAACCAATTGTATAATTATTTTAAAAGTTAACTACATTTGCTTTTAATAAACTTGAAATTTATTTTAGTATATATATTTTTTTTGTGATTTAAGTTGATCCCTAGGCTTCCTCGCCGAAGGTGGAAGGCTGGGAAATTTCTTGGCCGAACCGAAGTGCAAAGTGTTCATAAAATTATTTTAAAAAGAACAGTTTACAAAAACTATAATTTGTAATGTAGTGTAATTTTTGAATTCGTAGGTAGTATGTTGGACTAGAGACGGGCGCGTGCCGTGCTTTTTTCGTGTGACGTCCGAAAATCTGAGTTCGTGCGTGCTAGTTGTTGTAGTGCCCGTGCCTCCAAAATTAAATACGCAACCATTAAAGATTTTTTTATAATTTCTATCCCAATTTAAAAAAAACGAGTTGGGAGAGTTAGGTCACATGGATAAGTTCGGTCACATGGGGCGGATTTTTATAGTCGGTCGGGCACGACTATGGAATACCCTACACCTTTGGTGGGGATATTAACCCTCAGAATATTATTCATATATCAGACATTTACGTCTTATATCCCCATAAATTAAAAAATGTATATAAAAGTATAAAAAACTAAAAAAAAAATTGAAAAATATAATTGGGCTGACCACGCCTATATTTAAAATTTTGAAAGGCTAATAATTCATAGGTTTGATTTTAATAATTTACGGATCAAATATCCACTATGAAAACCCGGGAAATAATGAAAAAAAAAAGTGGGCGGATCACGCCCATTTTTGGACCACATATTTTTAGGTGAATTCTAACAATACGTTTTAAATTTTATAACTATACCTTGAATACTTTTCGAGTTATTAGTTCCGAAAGAGTTATATAAAAGTGACTTGTATGGGAGGTGGGCGTGTCCGTTGACCGATTTGGCTCATTTTCAAACTTAGTTCCTACTTTTGGCTAAAATATATTGAGACGAAATTTCATCGCATTCTGATCAGTATTTCTCAAGTTATTCTGTATTCGGACAGCAAGACGGACAGAGAGACAGACGGACATGGCTAAACGGACTCGGGTAGTGATGCTGATCAAGAATATATATACTTTTCCATACCGGACACGCCTCCTAAGGGGCGTTACAATATATGCACAAAGTTAATATACCCTGTACCTCATAGGTGTAGGGTATAAAAACGCTTACTTTACATTTCAGAAAATAAAAATTTCGTGGTATTTAAACTTTTATTAAAAATCTGTTGTTTTAGTTTTACTTATGGAGTTACTTAATGAGAAGAAAAAACAGTATCAAACTTATTTTTGAATTATTTATTACAGGGACTAAAACCCTTTGGAATATCGGTTCCATTCCGAGTTCCAAGATTTTTAAAATTGTCCCGATTACAACCTAAAAACCAGTTGGGAAGGTGTAATTATGATAGTTAGGATTATCAAAATTTAATCGGTCTAAGCCGACTATAAATACCCTACACATATGTGTGGTTACCATTCAAAGTGATATATAGGTCACCAGGGTATACGAATCTTGAAACTAACTACAAACATTCAATCGCTGAAGAATTTCCATTCATTTGATATCCATATTTACAAATGGGTAGGTGTACCGAATTTCGATTTTTTTTTGTGAACCACAAGTCATCATGTATTTGAGCAAGATATCAATATATATTTGACCAAAAAAGTTTACCTAAGCACGTATACATAAAAATTGATCTTTATATGTACATTTTATATGCGGTATTTGAACATAAGTGGTCGGATCATAGGTCACAATGGACCGATTTTCGCACATACAGCGTAGGGATATTAGTAATCTAAGTTATAAGTTTCATTTATCTAGCTCTTCAATTTTAAAAGTAGTAGGGATTTCAACAGACAGACGGACATCGCTATCGACTCAGGAGGTCATGCTGATCAAGAATATATATACTTTTCCATACCGGAGATGCTTCCTTCTGGGTGTTACAAACGGCGTACCAAACTGAATATACCCTTTCACTCTTAGTGTAGGGTATAATTAAAAGGGTTTCGATTCCGGTTCGTTAAAGGTTCTTTGCGTTCCCTGACGGAGTATAATATCGGCTCTGATTCCGAGATTTTTAAAATAGCTGTTCCGATTCCAACAAATAAAAATATATGGGTTCCGATTTCTTTTTTGCTTCCACACATTTTTATAACGATTCCGGTTCCAAAAATGTAAACGGTTTCGCGGGATTACTCTGTATCGCGATTAGAAAGTCAATGCTATACGAAACTCAATTCTATTCGAAGACCAAAGCATTACGAAGGCAAAATCACACAATCTAACGGAATTGCAAAGATAGCCGTGTTGTTACTTGGTGTGTTTTAATACGAAAGTTCCAAATTTGAATACGAAAGTCACTCTACCAAAATACCATTTATTAGAATGCTAGTAATATCACTTTCGAATCGCGTTACAGACTAACACCCCCGGTTTTATTTTTCACGTTTCGTCTGCTTTTTCATGTTTTACCGTGCTTTTTTGTGATTTTCCGTGTTTTGTTGATTTTCTTCGTGTCTTTTTATATCCCGTGCTTCTCGTGCGTTGCTGTAAATTTAGTCCTCCGTTTCGTGCGTGTCACCTATCGGTGTGCCCGTGTCATTAAAAATAGGCACGCGCCCATCTCTAGTTGAGACGGTCCTATAATTCGAAGTAGGGTTCAATTAATCGATCTTTGTTTAGTAGACAAATATACTTTTTTTTATAAAAAAAAACTCGATTATTTGAAGTCGACAATTCGACTTTTGCGTAGGACTATACAACTCTAATTCGAAACGCCATTCTTGACAATTCCATTGTGTTTAGGATTGATGGTCATTTTCTATATTTTTTAATGATTATTTTTCGATCGATAAGATTCAATCTTTAAAGAAAAACAGAGTATGTGATCAAAATCACCAACCACGAATTATATAAAATTGTTATATGGGAAGTCTATGTCGTTCTTTTTTATGTAGTGTTCTACTATGATGTGAACTAATTCTACCAAATATCTTTTTAAATTTATTTAAAAAAAAAATGCATTTCATTAGTTTCGTATCTAAATTTTTTGTCAATTTGTATTTTTATTAATTTTTTTTTCGTTTTTTGTTTTTGTTTTGTGTGTAAAATAGTTTTTAATATTTAGCAATTACAAAAAAAGAAGAATTAATTATATGATAATTATTAATTAATATTACTTGTATAACAATGTGAAAATTATTATAAGCTGTTGTTGTTTGTTTTGTTTTTTTATAAAAGTAATTATAATGTATATGATTACATTTAAAATTAATACCCTTGGGACAGAATAACAGTATTTTTCCTTTGTGGGTCTTGAACATTATCCTCCTGCAATTAAATTAAAAAAAAAAAAAATATTAAAAAAAAAGGTTCAATAAAATGTGAAAATTAATTGAGTAGCCTAATTCTAGGCAACACAATTGTGTTTCATATAGCAGATGCTTGCCTTTTTGCCAATCAAGGATTTGTGAATATGTGGAATGACACCACCACCAGCAATGGTGGCTTTAATCAGACTGTCCAATTCTTCGTCACCACGAATGGCCAATTGTAAATGACGAGGAGTGATACGTTTGACTTTAAGGTCCTTTGATGCGTTGCCAGCCAATTCGAGAACCTGAAAATGAAATATATTTGCATAAATTAGTAAATTTTTAAAATAGAAAATTATAAATATTTAAGCAACATTTGTGCCCTATATTCGCATTAAATTTTTTTTAGCTTGGTAATGCTTTTAATTATAACCGATATTCGTGAGGGTTGCCATGTTACGAAAATCAAGTAGACATTTATTTTAAGATTTTTTATTATCTCGTTGTCTGGTTGTGTAAAATTAAACTAATGCCTTGTTTTTACTTTAGTCATTTTGTGTCATATTTGTTTTCTTTACATTATGATTGCCGCACAGCAATTGTCCAAAATTAAAATGTTTATTAACCATGTCAAACGAAATCAAATTGCCAACATTTTGGCATTTTTAAAAACTTTGCCATATTGAAAAACAAAAATTTTGAGAAATTTCCGAACATGAAACTGACACAAAATGACATAGTGAAAACCAGTCATAACGAAATACATTTTTTATGGGAAAAATTGCCATCTAATTGGAATACAAAATTGCTCCCAAATAAAACCATTTTAGGCAAAACTTGTAAAATATATGTCTTAATTTTTAAAAAGTTATGCTACAACAATGATTATTATGTACTTTTTCATTTAATACTAATTATTCGCTTTTGAAAAATGAATGGCGCCGAGAATTGGCATTTTATGTAAAACATTTTAGAACATGTTCCGAATATACGAACATTAAATGGGTCAAAAGTATTCTGAAGAATGCGATTTAATTTACAAACAGCATAATATGTCAAATTTGTTTTTTTTTTACAATTAATTTACAGACAGCTTGAACGTCAGATGTCCAATTCGTATATTTGCCAAGTAAAATTATCGTCTAAATCAGTACTGTTCACCAAGCTCGATATATAAAAATCAAGCGCATCGAGTGTGTTCTAAATAGGCATGTGTTTATATTTTGGTAACTGATCTTTTTTCAAACACTCCAGTAACAGTGAGTGCTAGTTAGAAATATTTATTTTTAATATTTGCAAACTAATTCCCTTCCTTGTATATTTAAACTTAATTTCTAAAGATTATAGTTTCCTCTTAATAAATCACAGAAAAATTCCGAATGAGACAAATAGTCCTGTATGAAAATTTTGAATACCATTTTTTTAAAATATTTTTTATCTGACAATATAATTAAAAATGTTTATATATAATAATTTAATTATCAACAGTTTTTGTTTTATAACAAATACATAATATTTACACATCATATGATTTATTTTTTTAGAATATATTCTTTATATTTCTATATATTCATTATAACTAAATAAAAAAAGTGACGTAAGATTTTAATATCCTGATCTTTTTTGAAGTTTTAAAATTTTTGCAATTTTTGAGAAAATGTTATAGAAGGGAAATTAAACAAAAATCAAAAATTTTCAGTTATTATAGCTTTAAAAATATTAAGGTTGCCAGTAAATTACATTTTCTATTTGCATGTCTTCAAAGTTAGCTAATTTGGTTACTCACACGTACATGAAAAATTGGTATATATACAAGTTATACAGTAACGTAACTTCATGGGAATTATTTTATACGTTACCGTTAACGGAATAGAATTTTCATTTTAGAAATTTAGAATCACAATTTAAGATTCCAAATCTAATGTATTATCAAAGATTTAAGCATTTTAAAATTTACTGTCTTGGTTGACAATGAAAATAGAAATACCCACAGTTCTTATCGATAAAACATGAGCAATATAGTAAATAGTAGATATATAAAAAAATGCGCTGGCATCTCTGTTGACAAAAATAAAATTAAAAAATGGCGGGTAAATGACGCTACAAAACAAAACGCATACAACAACAAAAAAGACGCGCATAGCACAACACAGCCAAACTGACAGCAGCAACTGCGCTGCGTTGGCAGCTAAACACACAACGAGTACAGCACACACACACAACCATGTGCGTGGCTTCGAACACAAAAAAACAAACACATGCTTAAAAAATACAACAAACATGTGGAAAACAACGCGGAGGGAGGGATATGTAATACAATTTTGGCGGTAAAATTGAAAATGGAAAAGCTGGCTGTACCATGGAAAATGCGCACACCATACAAATAGACAGCATATAAGGAAAATAAGAAATTGGAGGAAGAAAACTCACCTCTGCCGTTAAATATTCCAGAATAGCAGCAGAGTAAACAGCGGCGGTGGCACCAACACGTCCATGACTTGTGGTGCGACTCTTCAGATGACGATGTATGCGACCAACTGGGAACTGAACGGAAAGACAAAACAAAGAAACATAAATTTTAGATACAAAAATTTAAATCAGACTCAGCATTATTCAATACATATGGTACTGAATGATAAAAAAAGGCGCCAAATGCATTGTGCCACTCACCTGAAGTCCAGCTCTAGCGGAACGTGAAACTGCCTTCGCCTTGGCTTTTCCTGAATCTTTACCAGCTTTGCCTCCAGCCTATAAATGCAAATAATAAAACAAAGCGAATCATTATAACTGTACGAAAAAGTACTGGGCTGCGAAATAAACAGCCATAGCAAATGTCAACGAAAGTGTGCGCTGGAACGGGGTGCTGCGCTGACATTTGAGGTTAAACACGAACGCACGAAAAACACGACGATTTTATGCTATGTGGAAAAACAATTGCGTGACATGCTTTTCCAACATTATTTTTACATAAATGCTACTGTCTTAAACCACGAAATTCATACAATTCCACCATAAATTAACGATTTTATTTTTATTTCAATTTATTTTCTCGCATCACGCACACACCAGCAACCTATTCATTGACATTTCCTCAACACTTTATTGTAATTTCATTTCACTGTTTATTTTTGAATTATTTACCATATTTGTATTTAAAATGTATTAACAAAATTGAAGAATTTATCTAATATTTGGAATGATAATTGCTTTATCGAATGTAGCAATTATATTTAGTATGTATTTTATTTTTTATCTTCCACTGCTGCGTTGCGAACGACACAAAATTTTTTTCACTAATGAATTGAAGAGAGGACGCCACGAAATTATTTTCACGAACGTCGGACAAACGAGCGAACAGTGTTGCATTTAAAAAAAATAAAAGCGTATCTTAAAAACTACTATTTAAACAAAAGAATGTTGATAAAGAAAAATTAATAATTGTGTTTTGAATGAAATGAAAAGTTTGATGAAATTTAAACTCCTATGACCATAGACAGAAATATTCACAGTACCAGAACAATTAACATATACTCTAAATAAACACGAATAACGAAAAATATAATTGTAAAAGGTACAAAAAATAGTACAAAAGTATGGTGATCGGCAACACTGCGTGAGGCCAGTGTCGTCAGATATGTAGGAAAAATATGCTTTTGGTAATTTTTCATCGCTTTTGGGAATTGGTAATAATAGTTGCATTCAGCGACCTCCGCAGTAACTGCGACTGCTCAGTAACTAATCGCTCATTGTTATTTAATGCTCCGCTATCTCAGCTCCAATTTACAAATTAATTTATTATTAATATTTTATTAAAGTTACATACAACTCTTTAATTGATTGAAAACATATTTTCCAATCTA
Source organism: Dryomyza anilis (assembly GCA_951804985.1). Taxonomy (NCBI): domain Eukaryota; kingdom Metazoa; phylum Arthropoda; class Insecta; order Diptera; family Dryomyzidae; genus Dryomyza; species Dryomyza anilis. Next base: position 70,126,094 of record OX638132.1, read on the forward strand.
AATTCCATTTTTGTTTATAAATATTTGAGTTAAAATGTCATCGAATGTCATCGATAACAAAGGCAGCGCAAATGTATTGCAAAAATTTTATGCTGGAAAAAATGGCGACCGCTCACTAAACATGTTGAGTGTAGCGTGCAATGCAAGCTCAAATTGCTCAACAGCTCCAGAACTGCTGAGGTCGCTGAACGCAGCCAATCACACGCAAAAATTACCACGTCATATTTTTCGCTCATGTGGGAAAAAATTACCACATGTACGATTTTTCTATCATGTAGGATAAAAATTACCGCATATAGTATATTTCTGCCTTTAGATTTAAAACCGTCCGAATTATTTTACTTTCATAATTGTTTTGATGTAAAATGTGATAATGTGGAGTATTTTGTGTTAATATATAGTATTTTTGATAATAAGTGGTACTTAAGTATTTTGTAGTAAATGTAGTATTTATTTTGTGGTAAATATCCTTTTTGGTAATTTGTGAGAATTTGCTGGTAATTTCATCTGGCGACACTCGTGAGGTGACAAGCCTCAGTGTTACCCACATATAAATATGGGTAATATTTTAAATCAATGTTGAACTTTCAATTGATTTTTTGAGGTTTCGTAATCAACATTATTTGTTGATAAATCAATTCCAAATGATTAATGATTAAATGTGATTAAACAATGATTAATCAATAATTTTAAAAATATATAGATAAGAATGTTTTGACTTCATCAAACTTGTCTTCAAACGAGTCGTTCGTAGCATCTACACGGTACGATTTTGGTACAATCCAACTCAGTTGTACAACTCAACAGATGCACAACTGTTGAGTGCTCTCAATGCAGTGGCGTAAGCAGTGCGACTCAATCATATATAAAATAAATAAATAAGTGATAATGGTCAAATGAATGCTTTAGATTATGAAAATATAATAAATAAATAGTTATTGATAATTTTAAATGTTGGTTGCGAGATACGCGTTTAGTTTTTTATTTGAAAAAATAATATAGTTTTTTATTTCAATATAAAGAAAATAAAACTTATTTCAAAAATCTCAATTTTCTGTAATGGAGATTGGCAAAATCTTAATAAAAAGATCTTTTACTTACACAAACCACATCGCATGACATTTTTTTGGCCTGCACAACATATTATAATTTAAAAACTAGTTGTGTCTGTTTCAGAATTTGGACAAATTGCAATTTTATAGAAAATTATTATCTATTGATGCCTAATATTCAATATAAGTTGAACTTTAGATCCGATAAATTTAAAATTAGAAGAATTTTCTCCCAAAATTTGTTCATATGTACACTTTAAAAAATAAAATTGAAATTTCTCAAACAGAAAATAGTATGATTTTATTTAGCTTGCAACACTGAATGCAAACAAACATTGCAAAATTTGAATTCAGCAAAAAAAAAACAAATTCCGTCACAAAGGAAAAAAAGTTGAAGCTGCTTTGTGCGATTTTTGGCGTCTACTGAAATTTAACGTCTTCTTCGAAGGTCCCTTTTTGTAAGTTTTGTCAACTTTAAATAATTATTTGTTTGGTGCAATAAACGAAAGCACTAAAATCAAAAATGCCGCGTGTGCCAAAAGCTAAGGTTGCCGCGGGAGCTGCTGCAAAAAAGCCGCCTGCCGGCAAAAAGAAAAACAATCTATACGCTCGTCCAGAACCCATTGCACTGGGCACCGTACTCGCGGATCTGACAAAAACGCAGTGGAAGATTGGACCGTCCATTGGCACTGGTGGTTTTGGTGAAATATACTCGGCCTGCAAGGTGGGGGAAAAGAACTATGATTATGTGGTGAAATGCGTAAGTTGAGTAATAAGACATATACCATATACATTTTAATTTAAATCGGCATCCGCAGGAGCCGCACGGCAATGGTCCACTTTTTGTGGAGATGCATTTCTATATGCGCAATGCCCGATTGGAGGACATTGCACGTTACAAACGCGATCGCGGTATCAAGGCGCTCGGTATGCCGCATATGCTGGGCAACGGATCGCATGACATCAACGGCCAGAAGCATCGTTTTATTGTGATGCCACGCTATGGCAGCGACATAGCGCGTTTCTTTGTCGACAATGGTCGCCGCCTGCCGGAGGGCACCATCTATCGGTTGGCCATGCAGCTGCTGGATGTCTACGAATATTTGCACGATAGCGGCTATGTTCACGCTGATCTCAAGGGTGCCAATATTTTGCTTGGCTATGGCAAAGGCGGCGCAGCGCAAGCGTATCTGGTCGATTACGGACTGGCAGCTCATTATACAACTAAAGAGTTCAAACCAGATCCAAAGAAGATGCACAACGGCACCATCGAGTACACATCGCGCGATGCACATCAGGGCGTGCCAACAATGCGCGCTGATCTCGAGATTTTGGGTTATAATCTGATTGACTGGAGCGGCGTGCAGTTGCCGTGGGTGCGTGACAAACTGCTGACGGTGCCCGTCAAGGTGCAGAAGGCTAAGGAGGCGTTTATGGCGGATGTGAGCGCCAATCTGAAGCAGCTGTTTGCCAAAGGTGTGCCTGGTAAGTTTCACATAATTGGAAATTAGATTATTGAATTCGGGAACTCATTTCCTAAATTTAAAGTCAAATATTTGATTTTACTTCTGCTGTCCTTCGCAATAACAAGTTCAAATAATTAGTTTACATCTCTTCTCTTAGTGCCCATCGCTGATTTTATGAAATACGTTGCCAACATGAAGTACGACGAAACACCAGATTACGAAAAATGCCGCAAAATGTTTGCCAACGCTTTGAAGACCATGAAAATTACCAACAGCGGCGATCTCGACTTTAAGCTGAAATCGACGCAGAACAACAACAGCATCGTCGCCCCCTCCTCGCCAGCACCAGCACCAACAGCAGCAGCTATAGCTAAAACAAAGCCAAAAACTGCGGTCAAAGCAGCCGATCTTGCCGCTGCCGACACAGTGGTTTCCTCCGCTGAATCGGTTTCCTCATCTGATGCGGAGATTTGCGCCAGCGATGACGACAACGACGATGTCATTTTTGAACCGAAACGTGCAGCGCGCATTGCTACGCCTAAAGCACTCAAGACGACTGCAAAACGCGTTGTCAAAACAACGCCGCCGCAAACGACAAAATCGCCGCCGCGCAAACGCGCCATCGCCAAGGAGGAACCAGCAACACCAACACCTGATGCATCACCGCCTAAACGTGCCAAGCACAAGCACACTGCAAATGCGGATGCAAAGACTCCTTTAGCAAACGAGGCCAAACGTATTCTACGCTCAACGCCCACCTCTGCCGCCACTCCCTCCTCCGCTGCTAAATCACATAAAAGCGGCCACTCCAAACCGGGCAAAACCATCATCAACGACAATCTGACGCCAAATGCGCGCTCGGGTAAAGTGTATGAATTAAATTTGGAATTAGATGTTAGTATGGATGCCAATGTTATAGTGAATGTGCAGCGCAAGCGCAAGGCACGCGAAGCAGCTGGTGCCACACCAACACGCGCTGCAACCACCACGAGCAATGGACGCGCTGCGGCAGACACCTCGCCTGCGACGCAGAGTCCTCAGATTAGGTCACGTGTAACGCTCAAGACCACCAAGCGGCCAAAGCGTTCGCCGCATTAGATCGTTTTATGTGTTTTGTGCATTTTTTTTTATTTTTAAATGTTTTAAAGCACTACTGTGTTTTCTTCTTGTTGCGCTGTAAAACAGTTTTGATCTATATTTTATGATTTGCTGATTTTGGCGTATGCTCTAAATGCATTTAGTACCGCAGTCAGATTCTGCTTCACTCATTCCCATAACACATTTAAATAAATGAACCATTTGTTAATTTTTTATATACATACATACATGTTTTTGTTTTTTGTTTTATTGACGACTGTTCTAAACTCGTTAGAGGTGATCATTTTATTTTCTTAAAATTTCTTATGCAATTCTAGATGTCATTTTATGAAATGAAATTCATTGTATTTGACAATAGAATTTGATTTGATTGCGTTACACAAAACGTGTATGGATTGAATTCGTTTGAAATACGTTTATCTTGTATTAAAAATTGAATTTCAGAACGGCGAAAAAACATCGTCGGAATTTAATTTCAGTACCGTATTATGGAGCTGTATATGATACAGAGAATGGTACAGAGAAGAACCCGCGTGGTTAAGAATGCGCAAACGAATGCTAATGTTTTTGTCAGGTCATTTCAAACGCCGCAATTTGAACCAGTCGCGATATGACCAAACGAATGCACTTCAGCCTTAAAATGTCCAAAACATCGGTGCGCGGCGTTTGTTTTTCGTATTATCAAAATAGATTTTATGACCATTAAATATCCCAAGAAACAAAACGCTCCGTTAACGGTGCCATATACGGCGTTTGTTTTTCGTATTATCAAAATAGATTTTATGACAATTAAATATCCCAAGAAACAAAACGCTCCGTTAACGGTGCCATATACGGAACAGTAATACAGAATACGAGCGGTAAACTTTCCGTTGGATACGAAAACGGTCAGTAAACGGATAAAGAGGAACATCGAAACGTATTTCGAATCACGTTTCGGAACGTCATACTGGATGAACTACTGAGTGAATCCATCGAGTTTACGTTTCGACGGTACGTTTACAGACCGGCATACTGGATGAAATACGGAATGCATCCGTTGATATTACGGATCTATGGTCCGTTAACGTACCGCCATTCCGGACGACAATAGGAAAGATTCCATTGAAATTGCGTTCCGTTGAAATTGAGTTTCGTTAACGCACCGTAGGTGAATATGGAAAACGCCATGAATAGATTAAATAAAAACATCATTTTCACACCATACAATACGGCTGAGATGAGTCTCTTCGTACGCTGCAATGTTTAGTGATAGAACAGTTTTATCATCCAAAAAGCCAAGATAATTTCGCATACTCATTTTCCATTTGATATAGTCCTTCTTGAATTAAAAGCAGTTTGAGGCAGAGTTCGTAAAATATCGCACAAAGATACACAGCGCGCCACTTGAATAATGCCAGTTTTTTTAAAGTCAAATTTTGGCTCATATCTCGCCTTATTCATAATGCATCAAATTTTGTTGTATGCAGTTCGATAAATTGCTTTGTTATGCGTCTGCCCCCATCCCAAAAATTAAAATCCGAAAAGCATGTGAATTTTGAGATTACTGGGGGCAGACGCGTAACAGAGCAATCAATCGAACTTCATACAACAAATTTTGATGCATTATGAGTAGGGCGAGAGATGAGCCAAAATTTGACTTTAAAAAACTGGCCTTATTCAAGTGGCGCGCAGTGTATTTATTAACTTATGTATATCCCTCACAAAAAAAAAAATATCGCTCATGATAAAAACAAAAATTTACATCATGAGCGTCATTTTTATTTTCATCATTGATTATTCATCACTTGTGTGCAAGAAATTGTCATCTTCAGTGAGGTTTATAAAATGAGCGATGATAAAAAAAACATCTTCGAACCCTGGATTGAGATTCTCAAAAATGGACTGTATATTTATGTACATTCCGTAAGGTTTTATATAAAGGAGGTTTCCGTAGCCGCTGTAGCTCAGTGGTTAGTGCGTTGGACTGCGAACCGAAATGTCCCCGAAATGTTCATAGAAACATTTTTCTATACCGCGCTACCTCTCGGTAGTAAATGGAAAACCTACGAGAGTAAAACCATTGCCTATTAAAAGCTCTCACCCGCCGTTCGGATTCGGCAATAAACTGAAGGTCCCACCACTTTGAGTACAAATATAACACGCACAGCTCAAAATGGTGAAAGAGCTCGGCCTAAGTCCTTATAGGACTGTTGTGCCAAACTATTATTATTTCCGTATATAACGGAGTACAAACGACAAAAACGAAGCATCCCATAGCACATGAATTTTAAACGTTTACGTCACTACGGAGACAAAATGGCACAAAAACGATATATTCGAATTACGCACAATAGACGGCATTTAAACGGAGCGAATGCCGTATGTAGCCTTAAGGCACGAAATTTGAATTTAGTATGTACCGAGAAAATAAAGCTGGTACTATTGCTGTTATTTTATCTCCATGCAAGACGTTTAGTGCCATTTTAAAAAAAAAGTGTTCAGCTATTTTAAGGTTTCATATGTTATTTAGAGGGTCAATACACCAAAATTCTCCGAAATAGAATATTAGTTTATAGATTTATGATAATTTTTTTTTTTAATAACTGTTTTTTTTTATTAATTTTATTTTATAAAAAGTCCGGTAGATTTTTGAATATTAAAACCTTTAAAAATCATATACCTCGAGAACCTCAAAGGATAGGACACAAATTTAGTCGATTATTTTTGTTTAGCTTACACCAGGATATAAAAGAATTAACAATTCGCTGATTCCAAGAATATTTTCTATTCTGTCTCCACTAGTTTTTCATAGACATTGATGATTTTGTATAGGCAATAATCTCTATCTACCATAGCACGACGAAATTTGAACATTTTTCAATGATCATTTTTATTTAATATTTTAGATGAAATATTTATCGCCACTTTTACTGTTAGCGATTTAATCAGTTTCTTCTGAAAAAGTGTGTTTTTGTATAAGGACTGTATTGAATATAAGCCCTAGATATTAAAAAAATGTTCATTACAATTAAAATCATACATTTTTCAAAGTGTATTTAATATGGGAACCGTGGCGACAGAACCATGAAGAAAATGCACGCAAGAAAATCATAATATATCATTGTCATCCAGTTCTATGCTATGTTTAAAATTTCAAGTCTCCAGCTCATCGGGAAATTAGTTTAAAATAAATTACATATGCATTATTTCAAAATAAACTTTTATTATTAATAAATATTTTTAATAAATTATCAAATGCCACTATCTTCCAAAATGTATTGAAAAATATTTATTGAAATTTTCCCAATTTAAATAATAATTAGAAATGCAGCGTCGATTTAATCTGGTCATTGGAAGTTTCTAACTTTTTTTGAAATTTAAAATCATTTGAGACATAATTAAAGGGTCATTGTAGATTTAAAATTAACCAAATATATTTTTTTCTCAAGATTATTTTTTGCAAGTTTATTAATATAAATAAAAGCCGTTCTTAAACAAAATTGGAATGACTTTTGATAGATTAACATGTTCTCATTAGTTGAATGTAAAAGTGAAACTATTAATCAGAAACTACCAGATATATAGGAAATTACGGTGAACCAATTTATATTATTTTTATGTAAATATTAACCATATATTTTAAAAATATATTAAATTAGTATTTCCGATAAATGAAGAGTATTTCGAAAGACTTTTATTTAAAATACCTATTGAAGACCATAATGTGTTTTTATTAAAGAACCCACAATTTGAGACACTACTCGTAGATTAAATCATTTTTCTTAAATTGTATTTAGTAATGTTCTAAAAATCTGCATTACTTGCTAAACTTGCGCCTGCTGCTATCGTGATGCTTCGAAGATGACTTGGATGATTTGCTCGAAGTATGCGTCAACGAGGATGACGACTTTTTCGAAGAGGACCCTGACGCTGAACTCTTATCGGGCGCGCTTATTACATTGATAGCAGGCGTCACAATATTTCCTGCTGATGTTGAGCTTTTCGATGCGGAGCGCTCTTCCTTGTGTGACTTCGATGAAGAGGAGGAGCTTTTGTGATGCTTACCGGCCGATGAAGAGGACGAATGCTCCTGCTTGTAAAACGGCGAGGATGAGTTGGACGAGCACGATGAGCGCGACGATGAAGCTGATGATTTGGGTTTTGTCAAAGCCATAGGCTCATCGTGTAGTGTTTGAGTCGCAGAAACAGCTGAACTCGAGGCCTGCGATGATGTTGCTGGTGGATCTATCAAAGAAATTGTTGAACCAACAGCAGCTGCAGCGGCACGACTCGTCGATGGTTTGTCGTTGCAGCTGTTACACTGCCAGGTGTGTTCGCGTCCATCGGCTGTCTCTTCATCGGTTATCGGCGGTTTATGACATTCTTGATGGTACAGAGTGCCGCACAACGAGCACTCGATCAAACGATTAGTCGCGGTAAACATAATTTCACCGCACACACAACAATTGAGGTCGCCGAATTCTTTAAGGTTTTCCACCTCTTCGCTGGTGGCCATGGTCAACATGCCGGCGCCGTCGTCGGAATCGTGTATGGTGTCTGGTGAATCGGAAATGGTTTTAGTAGGTGAGTTGGTCAGATTAATGATCTCATCGGCGATACCAGGCGCAGCAGCATTAGATGCGGCTGCCGCTGCTGCAGAGGTGCAGGGACCTTCCTCCTCTTCTGCTGCTTCAGTTTCATGCACAATGCCCGGTGCATTTTCCTCCCATTCAAACAGTTTCTTTTTGCCAATTAGGCTCGTGATGGTTTTGGTCGGACCCCAGCGTTGTTTCATCAGTTCGTCCAGCATTTGGCGCATTTCGGTAGCCGAGGTGGGATTCGTCGAGTGCAGCAAGATGACGGCTTTTCTGAGGTGTGGATCTACCTCATTTGGGTTGTTGCTACTGCTGCTGCTCGCGGACATATTGTTGTTTTTTAAGTTGGTAATAAAAGTAAAGGTAATTGTTTAAAATTCAATCTTTTAATAAATAGCGTGAATCCACTCTATTCATAGGCGATGTAAACAAATCAGCTGTGAAGACAGCATAATATATAGTAGTTGGCAACACTTAAACTAAAATTTAACACAGATCAGGGTTGCTAATGCAGGAAATGGAAAAGGTATTTTTATAAATTTTGTAACGTATTATACCTGAAACAGCAATCGGTTTAAGTTATTATAATAGCAATACAACACACACATAGAAAAAAAATATTGTACGTATATTGATATTAATAGCAAAAAAAATCGTATTCCAATTCCGTTCAGTTTCTTTTAACATTATTTTCTTTTACGTTTCTATTTTAAAACAGGATATTGCATTATTTAGTGTTGTTATGTTATTAAAGCATTATATGGCTCAATTTATTTTTGCTGTCAAGAATTTGAACAAACAGCTTATGATGCTCATTTTGTTGCATACTGAATTATTAAAAAGAGAATATCAAATTTTATGTTTGACTCAAATAATTGGCCCACCTGTAGAAGTTGTGAAAACTGACTCCGGTAAAACATTCGTTAGGTTGAAAGAATTTTACAAAGCATATCAAAAAGTATAAATACTTATTTAATAATTATTTGATGTTTAATATTAAATTAATTTATTTTAATTTTCATATGTTTATATGCGACAAATATTTTATTTAATTTAACAAAATATTTAATTGATCCAATTTCTATCGAATGAAATTTTTAATTGATGTTACTAATTAATTAATTGATTAACGATTTAAAAATATAATATATATAACCACTTTAATATCAATATGACAAAAAAATTAATTAAAGTTCTCCAATTAACATATTCTCATTATTACGAATATGGAATTCAATGCTACTAAAAGTTACATCGGCTGAGTTTCAATTAAAAATTAAAAGGGTTGATTAACATTTCAGTTATATTTACACACTTTTTTCCGTGTGTACTCCCATGTGATCTAACCTTCCCAACTGGTTTTTCTTTTACAGACTTTATGTAACAGTGAAAACAAAGCTTTTTTACACGCCATTGGTTTCCTTTACTTGCAGATTCACAAGGGACACATACATACATATTAATATTGTAACTTCAGTACATTGAAATTTGTAAGGTCATGGTCTTGTATTAATTTTATTTTTTTTGTATATAAGAAAATTTCAAAAACAATTTTTTGGTTAAACACTTAAAAATAAATACAACGTGTCGTTTTCTTTAAATTTCGTTTTGTAAAATGAAGGAGTTTAAATCTTTGCTCATTTTAGGAGGCGATTTTTTTTTTCGAGAGGCTTAAGATAATTAAATTTCTAATTGAAAAAAAGAAAACCAATTTCGCATAAAATGTCGTTTTGTATTAAAAAATACTATTTAACGGTAAATCAAGTAATAAATATCTTAATTGCAACACTGTTTGCAGCTGTCAAACGGTGAATAAAAATTTTTTCACGGCTTCCTTCAACAGTTTTCTTGCAAACTTCTGATTGGCGAGATTGTTTTACAAGTTCGATGCAATTTTATCAAGTTGTTTAAAAATAATATTATTGTCAAACAGTAGAAAAAAGAAGTGTTAAATTACTCATAAATCGCTTATCGGTTGCTTGCAATTCGATAACATGCACAAAATCATGTTTAATCTATAAAAATTATCTACCAAAAGCAGTATAAAATAGATAAGCAAATAACAATTTGTGCGCATTTACGTTAAAACGAAACTGTTTAGTGTTTTGTCATTGTTAAAGTGTTAATTAACTAAAGCAGCTCACATTTCAAATTTCACAAGACATAAAAAAATAATTAAAAACCAAAAATACAAAAATTCTTAAAATTCAACCCCCCACCATCATCCCCTAGTGTGTGAAGTGTTTGTTGTTTAAATAGCGGTTGTCGTTCAACGTCAAAAGTTCGTCATGTTCAACGCAATTTTGTCTAAGTTTATTATTTTCTATTTTGTATTATTTTTGTCACATTTAAGCGGTATAAAATCGGTGGATGTTGCTAATTCTCCGTTGGTAAGTTTATTATTGTGCATTTGTTTAAATATTGAGCATTGAACAGAAAAAAAGTTTTGTTTGTTTTTGTTGCTTCGTCATATGTTTTTTGACACTTTGCTTTGATTCTATTTGAGAGAGCAAGAGAGCGAGAAAGAGAGCGCCAAGAACGTGATTCCCAAAACAAGTGGTTTTAGAGTTGCCAATACATTATTTTAAATAATTTGTGGATAAAGGTATTTTAAAAAAATAAAAAATGGTGCGCTAATAATTAATCGTAAAATAATTACGACGTAAAATATTTTACAGTATGCAATATAATATATGAACAATAAGAGTACAACTATTTCATACACAGAAACAAAAAGTGACGTAAATACAACGAACTTGTACATTAATACGACAAACAAATTAATCAAATGTCAACCGATGATCGCGTTCGTCTATATTACGTATTGTGCTAATCAATCGGGATTTACTAACACATTGAAAGATTTTGAAGTACGGTGTACGTTAATATTACGAATACTATTTATCAAAGTCGTTTTTTATATTTATAATGATTTTAATTAAATAAAACAAAAGTATTCAAACAAAAATACAGTCGAATTAATTCATGAAACCTATGATACAATAACAAGGTAGTAGTATTCCAGAGCGCCTCTCACAAAATTTTCTTGTCCCATACAACATTTTGACATAAGCACGGGACGTTTGACAGTATTTAAAGGCGTTTGACAGAAGCACGGGACGCCTAAGAAGAACAAGAACTCTAATACTTCTGCCTTGAATAATTGTATCATGATGAAACCAATTTGACTGCGAATTTCGGAATAACTATTGAAACTTAAATGTTTTCCATATAATCATCAAATTATTGTCTTGAAGCAACCGGATTTTATTACGATTTTCCTTGACTGCCCCTGGAATCTAACAAAAATCGAAAACCAACCAAGGTCATAAGTGGTTTTTGAATTATTTCAAAAGCAACCGGTTTTTATTACGATTTTCCTTGATAGGGCCGGACTGCCCCTGGAATCTAACAAAAATCGAAAACCGACCAAGGTCATAAGTTGTTTTTGAATTATTTCAAAAAGGGCGGGGCAAAAAAAATGTTTTCCATATAATCATCAAATTATTGTCTTGAAGCAACCGGTTTTTATTACGATTTTCCTTGATAGGGCCGGTCTGCCCCTGGAATCTAACAAAAATCGAAAACCGACCAAGGTCATAAGTGGTTTTTGAATTATTTCAAAAAGAGCTGGGCAGAAAAATGGTCACACGATGCAGAAAACAGACCTAAAAGTTAAAAAAGTGACATTAAGGTCACGTCAATGTTTTTTTTTAACTCAAATTCCTGGAAAAGGGTAGTGGCAAAATGAAAAAAATAAAATAATTCCGTTATATTCACATAAATAATACCACAATCTTCTGGATATCTGGAACTGAAATTTTTTTTTTTTTTCAAAAATCGCGATATTTTGAAAAAAAATGCGACTTCGACGCTTCTCACATCATCCAATACTAGGGATGTCAATCCCGGGATTTAAAAAAAATAATAGCAAAGGCATAAAATAACCATATCTATGTTTGAATAATAAACAATAATAATAAGGGGATTCATATCAGCACTGTAAATTTGTCATCTCGTAAAAAAATAAAATTACGCGCAACTCGACATGAACGCACTTTTATCTGGCTTCGCGTAAACTACTTTATAAAATTTAAACAATCAAATTTTTATTGGGATATTGGTTTTTTGTGGAAAACAATATTTTATAAAAAAAATTATAATAAAAAAAAAATAGTTTATAGTAGACACATTTTTATAACCTACACTAAGAGTGAAAGGGTATTTTCAGTTTGGTACGCCGTTTGTAACACCCTGAAGAAAGCATCTCCGGTATGGAAAAGTATATATATTCTTCATCAGCATGACCTCCTAAGTCGATTTAGCGATGTCCGTCTGTCTGTCTGTCCGACTGTCCTGTCTGTCTGTTGAAATCACGATTAGACGATTAGAAACTTTAGATTTAGATTACTTATATATGCTGTCTGAACAAGAAAATTGGCTTGAACGATTTATCGACCACTTATGTTCAAATACCTGATATAAAATTTACATCTACAGATCAATTTTACTGTATACGTGCGTAGGTAAACTTTTTTGATCAAATATATATTGACATCATGCTGAAATACATGAAAATAATGTTTTCCTGCGAAACGAGCTGTGGTTCCAAAAAAAAAAAATTCGAAATTCGGTACACCTACCCATTTGTAAATATGGGTATCAAATGAATGGAAATTCTTCAGCGATGGAAAGTTTGTAGTTAATTTCAGGATTCGTATACCCTGGTGACCTATATACCAATTTGAATGGTAACCACACATATGTATAGGGTATTTATAGTCGGCAGACCGACTATAATTTTGATAATCCTAACTATCATAATAACACATACTTTAAAATTTCCCATGTTATCTAACCTTCTCAACTGGTTTTAAAGTTATATGTGATTTTTAATTAATAACAATTAACACAATTTAGGCCATATTTCGACCATGTATTGCTTTTTATGTGTCCTTTCTACTTTTTGAGTTATATGCATTTAAAAAACTTAACTGTGAATTAAAATTTGTCTTTTAAATTAAGATAATGAATAATATTTATTAACATATTTCTATAGAATTTTTATTCTGGAGATATTGCAACAGAATATATTGATGATGTGAATGAAATATATGGTCGATGCATTATTATAAGGTTTTAAATTATGTTATTTAAAAAGAACGATTGAAACATCGATTGAAATTTATTTATATTTTAATGTAATAGTTCAAAAAGTATCAACACAGTTCGTATTATTATAGAACATTAGAAATAGTATGCTTACAAACCCTAGTACTTAATAATTGTTATCATATAAAATTGTTAACAATAAAACACTGCTATAAGTAATATTTTTTTTAAATAGTTGAAATTCAATAAAAATTTATTTATCTCAAAATCAAAAAGGCACCGAAAAGTAATACCATTGTCGATATGAGTAGAATCCATAGAAATTTTAATATCTTAAAATAAAAATAAAACTTCTTTTAATAAATATGATTTTCCGGTGATATCACAAATTCTTTTTTTTTTCTCAATTTTTAAACTTTAACCGGTTATTGCAACCAAATCTTCAACGACATTCAAGTTGACTTGCTCATGGACAATAACTATTTTAATTTTTATTCAATGTCTTTTTATTAAAAAGGTTTTTTTTTTAAATGCAGTGAAAAATGTAAAAATTATAAATTGCATTTTTCTCCAAAACATTACTAAAAACGCAGTTCGAATCAGCACATTAAAATTATGTAGAAATTGTAACGTGACTGGTTCGCCGGGTTCAGAGCTGGGATATCCTCAGCGGGCTCCAGTATTCCGCGCGTCACAAAATTTATTATAGAAATGAACACACCGACACAAGTCTTTAATTTATGCGATATACATCGCGTTTATTGTGAGTTATTATATTAATTAAGTATTTATTTATTTATTTATTTATTTATTTATTTATTTATTTATTTATTTATTTATTTATTTATTTATGCAAAATTCCCGTGCGTTGTCTCTGCGTACTGTTGACGGGCCGCTGCTGCATACGGGCCTCTGCTGCGTCCGGTCCCTCGCCGCTTCTAAAATCTATATATATAATTTCGTCCAGACTTACTCCAGGCCGCCTTGCTGGAACTTCGCTTATCCTTGGTCCTTAACCAGGACGGGAAACTGAACCTCGGTCACGGTACAACGCTCCTACGGATCTCGCCTGCAGAAAGCGTTGTAACTGATCGGTCTTGTCGAGGTCGAAGTAAGGAACAGGGAGAGCGAATTAACGCTGTGCAGCGCCTTTTATAGGACTGCGATTGGTGACTTGTTGCCTCGATTGTTGATTTGTTGACCGATCGTTGGTGACTTGTTGCCCGCCCCTCTTGTAGTTTCGTCCATCTGTGTGAGCTTTCTCGCTCACCTGTGAGAGTGTGTTAGTGACACTTTTGTCGCTTCGCTCACTGGTGAGTATGTGTTAGTCAAACACCCGTTGTCTTCTTCTCTTCACCAGCGAAAGCTTTGCTCACTGGTGGGTATTGGGGGCTTTCGTGCCACGTGCCTGTGCCTCGCTTATGTCGACGGCGTTGATTCCCACGCCGATTCTAGTTCAACGCCGTAAAGCAGCGTAAATGTGAGGTTACCATTTGCCCCCCAAATGGTACCGTCACAAAATGATATGAATGAAAACAGGGAGGAACAAAAGTGCCAATTTTGCCGAACAGTGTTATTAGTCGAAAGTGAAGTAATTTTTAACAATTGTGAATTTGTTAATAGTCAAAAAGCAAGTAATTCATTATTATTGACATCAGTGTTTTAAGATTTTAGTCCATTAAATGTTAGATTTACTTTTTCACGAAATGTGTATAAAAACATTTTTGTAATCCCAAAAATCCCGGGATTTAACGATGATCCCGAGATGTGTTTTTCGGGACTGATTTGACTCAAATCCCTATCCAATACCTATTGCAACCCTACCAATATATTTTTTTGGAGAAAAAAATCGAGCGATTTTTTCGAAAAAAAAGACGGCAGTTTCGCAACTGTTGAGATCGCTGAATGCAGACAACGAATCTTATACAGTGAATTTTGATACAATTAATTCTGATACGATAAATTGTCATGTTCCCATGAATTTTTAACCTTTTCAAATTTTCGATTTTAAACAGGTTTATTCATCTTTTTATGATCAAACATATGCGGAATTTAGGGATCTTAAAAGCTTGTCCACAACCAAAGTTTCGGTGACCTTTCGGGGCTCTTTTTAGTATTCAAATAGGAGTAATAAAAGTTTCATAAATATGAGTGTTTTTGGGCTCATAAAATCGTTCCGTCTACCCTGGCTCGAGTGTCTTTTTCGGCTCCTTTAAATGCTCATATATGAGGGTAACACTCATAAATATGACACATTTAGGAGTCTTAAAAGATTAAAAATGTTGGCTGGCTCGGGTCGAGCTAGTTGTTAATAAAAATACTCTTAATTTATTTTTAAAATTTCAAAATGAAATTACCTTTTTTAGTAAAAAATCGAATTGTTCTTTAAAAATTGCTATAGTAGTAATAATTATTTTTTCTGAAAATAATAAATTAAAAAATGATAAATAAGACAATTTTACGATTATTAAAATAATTTTGTAAAAAAAATGGTTACATTTTTTTAATAAAAATAAAATATTCTTCGAGTATAAAATGTCACACATTGCTCATTTACTACAAGAGTGTCAAAACTCAAAAAAGCGATTTTGCAGAAAACGCGATTAAAGTTTTCAATTGTATCTCACCTTGCATATGATAGGTATGAGATATGTGCAATGAGGTTGCGCCATATTCTCTTCTCAAGCGGAGAGTATACAAGATATGAATAAGAATTTTTGACACAAGATGAAAAATGTTATAACGGACAAGTCTGCTTTATTTTTTAAGTTATGACACTCTTGTAGTAAATGAGCGATATATTCATTTCAATTTTAAAAACTATATAAAATACATAAAAATATCACTAATGCTATCTAAAAATTAAATATAATATAGACACTTTTTTAATAATATATTTATAAATTCGAAACTTTTAATAAAAAAAATATGTTTTTACTTAAATCGATATAAATTGAAATTTTACAAAAAAATAATAATATTTTCAAAGAAATATGTTTCATACCTAATCTAATTCATATTTCTAGATATTCTCTATCCCCTGCTCTAAAAACTAAAAAATTGTAAATTTTATAAATATTTAAATTTCCATCTAGTTATTTTTTTTATTAAAAAATTTAAATTTTTATTAAAAATTAAATCCTCTCCACTTTTGTCTTTCAGAGCTTTGCCACCAACGAGTGCTTCCTCACCGAACCCGTCTATGGTCACATTTTCAATTTTACCTCATTACACTCGGACCTGGCTCACGTAACAATCAGCGACAAGGGTGACATCTTCGAGTACAATATTTGTGGTAATTTGACAAGGAAATGTGCGGATGGCAATGCGGCAGCCTGTTTCAAACGTGGCAAAAAAGAAATTTCATTGGGTGAGTAGTTAGAATAAAGTGGTTGAGAATTGAAAGAACTCCTGCAACTGCATTAAATGCAAATTCGATTAAAATGTAAACACATTTATTGACCACGCACACAGGCACTCAACATCAGCTCAATTACAACAATGGCCGCATGTTCTTCAGCTACACAAATGGCAGCACCTGTCCAAGTGGTGGCCAATACCAGTTGTACGTCTACATTGGCTGTGATTATACGTTGGACAAAAAGCAATCGCAGATCACAGGCTATGTATGTTTTGCATATATTTTGAATACAAGCTATTGTTAAATTTAACAATAACTAAGGACGACTATTGTAGTTGTAACGAATGCACTCTGAAAAAAATACGATTAATTTTTAATTTTGTGTCTCTTTTACGATTGCAATGCTTCCTTTTGATGTTATAGTATCAATACTATTGAATTTGTGTTAATATTATTAATAGTTTATATAATTCAAAACTAATAAGATGTCCTATTACATGAAATATAAGAATAACCATTAACTAACAGAAATAATTATTATTCTAAGAGAATAATATTTTATTACTGAATATATACAAAATAATCATCTAAAAATATTATTTTATCATATTATTAATGCATTTTACAGTATGATACTATAAAATCAATAGGTCAACAGTTGAATTTAACTACAAAATTAATCTATGCTCTTCTACGACATTCAGTTATCAATATATACTATTAATAATATAGTAATAAAACTATACATTTAAAAAAAGTTAGTAAATACTATTAATCTTATTTTCTATTGATTTAGTACTGATCATTATTTGAAAAACTTTGAAACTAACAGAACAAACTTATTGAACCAAATAGTATTAATATTAAATTATTTTTCTGGGTGTATTGTTCCGTTTATTGTGCACAATCAAACATTTACATTGTATTGCATATTAATTGTAGGCCGACAATAGCTGTACCTTTTACATTACACTGGAAACGCCGTTGGCTTGTTTGCCGGAACCGGATGCTGTGAAATCGAACACATGCAGTGTCAGAGATCCGAAAACCGGCTTCATGTACAATTTGTTGCCATTGAGCGATGTCAATTACAGGTAACCCCCACTGACCAGCAATACGCATTGCATTGATTGGCCTCGTGCTACTACGTGACGTATGCGTAATTCATTTACTTATTGTTCATCTATTTGCTTCTCTTCTGTCGTTTTCTCTCCTTGTTTTCAACAACGCAGAGTATCGAATTACAATGGAGCCGCATTCATCATAAACGTCTGCAAGCCGGTATTGTATGGCAGCAATGCGATGTGTCCAGCGGGCAGCAGCGTCTGCTATGAGTCACTCAAAGCGACGGACTACAAAATGAAGTTGGTTTATATTACTATTTTTGTATTTCAATTTAATTATACTATATATTTAATTTTAATTCATTTGAATTCATTTCATTACATTTTATTGCATTTCATTACATTTTATTGCATATCATTACATTACATTTAATTTCATTACATTTCATTACATTTCATTAATTTCATTATATTCCTTTACATTACATTTCATTACATTTCGTTACATTTCATTACATTTCATTACATTTCATTACATTTCATTACATTTCATTACATTTCATTACATTACATTACATTACATTACATTACATTACATTACATTACATTACATTACATTTCATTACATTTCATTACATTTCATTATATTTCATTACATGTCATTACATTTCATTACATGTCATTACATTTCATTACATTTCATTACATTTCATTACATTTCATTACATTTCATTACATGTCATTACATTTCACTTTTTTTCCAAGTATTTCAACAATTTATCATCCTTTTTAGATTTTTCAACTATGGCACCGTGCAGTCCGATCCTATTATCGAGAACGATCAACTGCTGATGCGTTTGCCCTCAACAGTGGCCTGCAATGCGACACAAAATTACACCTCGACCATCTATTTCACCTGCGACCCGGATGCCAAGGTAATTAATCAAATCTCAAATGTTGACTAGGCCTTTTTTGCGTATCCCACTTCTTTTTCTAGAATCCAATACCTAAATATTTGGGCCAACATGGCTGCAACCTCTCGTTTTCCTTTATTACACCGTTGGCCTGCAGCAGACTGCCTCCCTGCAGCGTCATCATGCATGGCAATGAAATGTTAGTCTCCTCAATATTATAATATATATGAAATCTTAATATTTTTGTATATTCAACAGAATCGACATGAGTTCATTGCAAAACAAACCATTCACCTTGCAGCAGCAGGGCAAGAGTTACACTTTCGCTGTGTGTGGTAATGCAGGCGCTCCATGTCTCGAAAATCATGGTAAGTGGGGCTTTTATTATGCAATTTTATCGGAGGTACATCAATAAATCCTGTCTAAATTGTAAAAGATTTATTCTATGTCTTATGCAGTTTAAGGTCAAAATGATTCAAAACAAATTAGATTTTTAGATTCGTTTCTATTATTTTAAAATGGATGTGACGCTAATACTTTTAACACTATCCTGGTTATATTTTGTGGGAGTTTTTTTATTTATATTTCTTTTGTTTTTTATGTATCGCATATTTTGTGATCATTATTATTTTAATAGAAAAATACTCTTTTTTATATTTTAAGTTCAAGCATGTTGTTTTTTTTTCATTGATTGATTATTTCGAACTTTGACTGAACCGCATTTTACCATCCCTCAAAAACACCCCTCTCCCTTAAAAATATCAAACTGTCTTTTTAATAATAATAGTTTGGCGCTACAGTCCTGTATAGAACTTCGGCCGAGCTCCCTCACCATTTGGGCTGTGCGTGTTATATTTGTACTCAAATTGGTGGGACCTACAGTTTATTGCCGAATCCGAACGGCGGGTGAGAGCGTTTCATAGGCAATGGTTTTATTCTCGTAGGTTTGCCATTTACCGACGAGAGGTAGCGCGGTATAGAAAAATGTTTCTATGAAAAGATGTTGTTAGCCCCAGTCCAGCCTTGAACCGGGGACCTTTCGGCTCGCAATCCAACGCACTAACCACTGAGCTACCGCGTCTTTTTAGAAAATCCTATTTTTCATAAAATGATATGTGTAAAATATAATAAAAAAGTACACCACTCCCTTCTAAATAAATGAAGGATGCAGCCACGTACAAAAAATTTTAAATTGCGTGGCATATTTTTTATGAGGTGTTCGGTAATTCAGTTCAATCCGCGTTTTAGTTGAAATTGTCAAGTTTTAAATTTAGGGAATATTTAAAATATTAGTAAAATTTTAATTTTTTAATAATATTTAGGAAATTTTAAGTTTTAGTAACATTTAGAATTTTAGAGAATAATTTGATTTTTTTTTAATTTTAAGTCAAATTTCATATTTGTATTAAAACTCGAATTATTAATGTAAGACTGAGTACAAATTTTAATTTAGCTGATAATTGAAATTTGAGTCACATTTTTAGTGAATATTCGAAGTTTGAGTCAAAATTTAAATTTTTTAATAATAATTGGAGTTTCTAGCTTATATTGGTATTTTGAGTGAAATTTTAAATTTTTAATAAAAAATTCAATTTTTAATGAAAATTTCAATTTTGAGTGAAAATTTAAATTTTGAGTGAACATTCGAGTTTTGATTGAAAATATAAATTTTGAGTGAAAAGTCAAATTTTTTAGTTAATATTCAAACTATGAGTCAAAAGACAAGTTATTATTGAAAATTTGAATTTTGAGTAAAAAATTTGAATTTTGATTCAAATTCCATGTTTGTATTAAAAAATCGAATTTTAAATGTAAGAATGAGTTTAAAAGTAAACTACATATTGAGACAAAATTTGAATTTTTAATAAAAAAATGAAGTTTTGAGTTAATATTCGAATTTTGAGTGATAATGTGAATTTTTAGTGAAAATTTGATTTTTGAGTGATCATTTGAATTTTGAGTGAAAATTTGAATTTTGAGTGAACATTTGAATTTTGAGTGAAAAATCTAATTTTTTAGTAAAAAGCCAAGTTATTAGTGAATTTTGAGTGAACATTTTAATTTTGAGTCAGATTTCATGAGTTAATATTCGAATTTTGAGTTAAATTTTAAATTTAGAGGGAAAATATGAATTTTGAGTGATTTTAAATGAAATGATTCAAAATTTAAATTTTAATGAAAATCGAATTTTAAAAAATTTCTGAATTGTGAATGAAAATTTTATATTAAGTGGTATTTTAAATTTTAATGAATTTTTAGTATTTAGAGAAAATTTGATTGGTTTTATGTGAAAATTTAAAATTTAAGAGAAAATTTAATTTGAATTTTGCAGGTGTTAATTGAATTTAAAAAGAATTAAATTTTGTATAAATAAATAGTTAAAATTATTTTTCTCAGTTAGGTTCTTTTCTGCCTAAAAATATGCTTTTTATTATACTCTGCTTCCTCTTTGATCTTCGTGCATGCCTCAGTGGCATAATGGCTAAATGCCCGCATAAAAATGCCATCCATAAGTCATAGATGTTGGCCACGTTTTTCTGCTCAAATCAAATCAAGCAGAAAAATTAGTTTAATGCGAGTAGTTGCGCTTTAAACTTGGGCAACAGCCCAGCCTTCTGTCGGTCTAAATGTATGTCTGTCTGTCTGACTGAATGCGATGCCGCCTGAATGAATGATTTTTATTACTTTTCGCTTGAGTGGTCAAGTAGCAGCAGCAACAGTAACAGGCAGTCGCCATTGAAGGCTAATGCCAAAATTTCCAAAAGGACCTCATACGTGTTTTGCACCCTTTTGTGTCTGTATGTAGGCTGTGTGTGTGTGTTGTTTGTGCATTATTTTAATTTAATCTTCGAGCATGTGCAGAATTTTAATTTATGCTTTGTGAGCAGCAAATGCGAAAAATTGACGTTGTTGCTTGCCACACATTTGTAAAATACGGATTTATTGCCTTAATTCAAATGCCGCACCGCATCGCGCGCACAGCCTGCTTTTAGGCTGCAACACGAACGAATAAATTGTTGTGGACGATGCCGTGTGTTTGTGTTGGCGATTTATTTATTGAATGGTTTTGTGAAAATGCAAAAATTGCCAATTTAACTTGCGTGTCAGGTTTACAATGCGCTCAGCAACATAATTCAGTCGCGTAACGCAGCACCATTTCGACAGCTGCCTAAAAGTATACTACAAAAAAAAAAATAGAAAATTAAAAAAAGAAAAATGCAAAATTGTACATTGTAACGTTGCCAAAAACGAAAAATGTCGAAATCTGTTATTTTTGTCGTTGCTGAGTTTTGCGCATATTTTGTATTTTTCGATTTAGGATTTTTTTTTGTTTTTTTTTTCTCCAAAATTTATCTAAATTCCGTCGCTGCCAGTTGTCGCGTCCACTCGTCGTTTGTGTGTTTGTTTATTTTTGCCACACATCCTGCAGCTGAATTCTGATTGTTTGAGTTAAACATGAAATCGCATAAATTGTATGCGACGCGTTGCGCTGTTTGCTACGTTTTATAAAAAAAAAAAATTTTAAAAAGAAAATTAAAAAAAAAAGAAATAAAACTTAAAAACATGTTGCCGCATTCGCAGCACTCGTTAATTGGAAATTCTGAACACGTTTCAACAATTTTCTGTATCCTACGTACTACATACGTTGGTGCAAATATTTATGAGGCGCTCTACATGCAACGCCACATACAATCTGCCACGCAATGCCGCCCTCTAATGGCCTGTTCGCTCCCCTTTTATTCGTTTTTTTTCCGTTTTCTACACTGCATCACATAAATCCTGTCGTCAACACAACGGTAACCGCATGGTTGCCATTGTCGTTGATTCGCATCAACCAAAATCTGACGATTTTCATTGTCGTTTTTTTTTTACGGGAGATGTTTGTTGGTGGGCGTTGTGTGTTGTGTACTCTTACACCTTGTAGGTCCCAAACAGTTGTAAGGAATCAGCAGGTTAAAAGACTGTTTGGTTGTAGACAACAGGGTGTCATTTGAGTTATTTTACCTAGACTTCCTTTTGCAGTATATTCGAAGAAAACAAAAAAAAATTTTAGATATAGAAGAAAGTTGAACATATTTTTGTATTATGTCTATAACAGTTCATGTAAAAAAAATGCAGTCGATTTATATCTATAATTTTCACGCACATCTTATGTTCGTGAGAAAAATTTGTAAACACAAGGCTATGAAATGATTTTTTTTTCCATATTTATTTTTATATATTTTTCTATTGTTATTAAGTTTTGTTGTGGTGAGTTTTGATGTGGTGAGTTTTGATGTGGTGAGTTTTGATGCGGTGAGTTTTGATGTGGTGAGTTTTGATGTGGTGAGTTTTGATGTGAAGAGTTTTGATGTGGTGAGTTTTGTTGTGGTGAGTTTTGATGTGGTGAGTTTTGATGTGGTGAGTTTTGATGTGGTGAGTTTTGATGTGGTGAGTTTTGATGTGGTGAGTTTTGATGTGGTGAGTTTTGATTTGGTTAGTTTATTGTGGTGAATTTGGTGTGGTGAGTATGTGGTAGTCGGTTTGGTATGTTTGGTAAAAATTTAAAATTAGTGTGGTGGGTTTCGTGAGTTTAGTCATAGTTTTTGTCTTTATAGATATCGGATGATGTCGTAAATAGTTTTATTTTCGATAAATAATTTATTTGTTTAGAAAATTTTATTTGGTCATAAAAATTCGAAAGAATACACAATTTAATTATAAAATATATATAGAGTTTTGTATCAAAAATTTGTCATGACTATACCGAATTTAAAAGTTTATCGTAAAATAGATTTCAAGATATACACACAAAGAAAAAGATAGGTAAATCTAACCGAAAACGACGGTTAAAATTGCAGTGAGCGAAAAACGTGGTAAATCGAACTGACTAAAAATTGTTAAAATAATAGTTCGTGAAAATAGTTCGTTTACCATGAAAAATAGTTCATCTACCAAGAATAATGGTTCGAGTACCACGAAGATTAGTTCATTTACCACGAAAAATTGTTAGTGTACCATGAAAATAGTTCCCATGGAAAATAGTTCATTTACCATAAAAATAGTTTATTTACCAAAAAAAAAAGTTTATTTTCATTAAAAATTGTTTATTTACCATGAAAAATAGTATTTCGCGGTACTATAAAGTACTAAATAAATATATTTATAATATTTAAACGTATTTCTGCGCATCAATTAAGATTTTCTTCCCAGCGTTATCTACTTTTTCCAACCGCAGAACATATTCACCAGTTCGATGGGCATTCAACATTTATTGAAAATCCTAAAAATTTACATTTATTTATGATTTATTTTGCATATATACTCTAACAAAGTCATTAGACGAAGAACTGAATGCCTGTGAACATGAAGGAAATTCGATGTCAGTGATGTTCCGCTGTTGCCACTGCTGCATAAAATTAACGAAGCCAGAATTGACAGGATTATTTGGATCATGCGTCTGCAGAACACGCAATATATTGAACAATTCACAATTTCTAAAACACATTTTAAATTGTTTAATTTATAAGTTAATTGAACATCACTTAAATCAACGTCCACGAATAGTTTGTCACTGAATATTAACGAAAGAGTTGTCTCATTTTTTTCAAAGCAACAATATTCTCATCGTAAAGAGAGAAGAGAGGAGATAATTGCGTCGGAATCATCTTTTCGGTTAGATAACCAACCAAAATAGTAAAGTTACAATTTTATTTGGTTAGTTTTACCATTTTAGCGGTTGAGAATAGTAACTTTACCATTTCAGTGGTTAGTCATACCATTTTTATGGTTAAATTTATATGCTACAATTCTTACGATTAGTTTAACTATTTTTAGGGTTAAAAATGTCTCAATTTATTTTAACAATTTTTTGTCGATTAGATTAACCACCTGAATTGTACTTGTTGTTTGTGCTTTCACTACAAAATAGAAAAATGGTTTATTAACAACTTTTTTCGGTTTGATTAACCTATCTTATTTTTCTGTGTGTATATGAAAAGAATACACGAAATTGTAAGAAACACACACAAAACAATATTTAAAAATTATTTGGTTTAAATTTAAATGCAAAAAACAGTTGATAAACTTCTGGTCCAAATGTGTGAAAATTTATCGATCATTTTATCACATTTATCACATTTTATCGATAAATTGATTTTTTTTTTTGAATATTTACATCTACCCAGTATACGATGACTCGGTGCCTCCAGTTTATCGAACAATTCTCGAAGTGGCTTCGAGAAAAAAAAATCGATCTTGTTATTATATCGAAACTAATTTTTAATGATTTTTGTATTCAATTGTTTAGAAGTTTTCTGAAATGTCTACGAGAAAAAAACATTGATCTCGTTGTTTTATCGAAACTAATTTTTAAAGATGTTCGCATTCAGTTGTACCTCCTTTCAGGTACTTTTGTCTGCTTTTGTCCGCTGGATCCGAACAGTTGGAAACCTCCCGCAAGAATTAGATCAATTTCATTATTATAAAAGCAACGATTTTCTTTACTTTGTTAATAAATGTTAGAACTCATGATTGCGACTCGTTTCCGATTTTAGAAATAAGGTCACCAGGTGCCCAGTGTCCTTTTCTTTATGGCTGTATTTACTTTTGTTTAAAATAAATAGAGTGGACATTATTTTATTATATTTTTATGTTAATGTCACTTTATTCCTCTTATTGAAAACTAGTGAGCTTTGAATTTTCATTTTTATTTATTTTTGTTTTTGATGTCAGAAAAATGTTCGTTCAGAAATAAAAAAAATATGTAATCACATGCTAAGTTCGTACACTCATTTTCGAAAACTATTTTGTTTAAATTGAAATTGAATATGCAAATAATATACGACAAATTAATATAGAGTACCCAGTAGGAGCAACTGAGAGAAAATAAAATGCAATGGAAAATAATGATGATGGTTAGTAATTGTGTTACGAAATTATTAAATTCAATAGAATAAAAAATAATATTAATGCGATGGTGCCGACCATTGATGCGAAGGACATAATTAAAAAATAGAGAGATAGAGAAAGGTAAAGAACTTTCTTTTTCATTTTTTCTGTTTTTTTTTATTGTCATTGCGGATGACATATATAGATGACGCATTTATTTAAACCAATCAGATAGCCCCATTCTGTCGTCAAGAGCTCGATTCTGAAATAATTCGATTCTGAAATAATTCTTGTAACGAGAAACCTTCATTATCTCGGTTCGATATCGGCCGACCGTTTTGGTAGGAATTTTTCTATATTATCATTGCGAGAAATGGCATCGATATCAGAAAAATTCTTCGACATTTCGCAACATTTTCGTTGCGATATCGAAACAGTTTGGTATACTGGGTGTACTGATACGAAAACGATAGGGTTTTCGATAAAAACGAACCTGTCCAAAACGATATCGTTATTTTTGTCGTAACATAAAGGGTTTTTTTTTAACAGGGACGCTACAAAAGTAGAGCGACAGGGACAGCAAACGACGCCATATTTCTTGCCGCTCTTTTGACATTTCTCTTCAGTAAGGTTTGCCATTTCATGATGGAAAGATATACGAATTCGAATTTCGGTAGTAAATTTTATTAATTTCGACTCGTTGTTGGCTCGCATATCTTTCCCCTATGAAATGGCAAACCTTATTGAAGAGAAATGTCAAAAGAGCGGCAAGAAATATGGCGTCGTTTGCTGTCCCTGTCGCTCTACTTTTGTAGCGTCCCTGTTGAAAAATCCTTGAAAAAAAAAACTTTTGTAGCGCTCTTATTGAAAAACCCTTTATATCGCGATGATATCATGGATTTATTTTCGATAAATAAAATTTATTTGAATTGAATTTTCAAATACTTTAAGTTTTATATCCAAGAATTTATCATTATTTTTTCGAATTTAAAAATTATCTTCAAATCGTTTGTAGGGAACTCTTTGATTTTGTTTAAATATATTGTAAAACTAAAATAATATAATAAAAATTTACAATTGACACTGAAACCGAATCCTAATTTTGTGCTCCAGACTTTGACAGCAACAACTAAAAAAAAATATTTATATTAAATACATAAAATTGTTATTTTAACATATAATATACAAAGTTCTTAATTAATTGATTATTTGGCGTTTAAAATATTTTTTATTTTCTTAAACTTTTTTATGAAATAAAATAAGTCCCAATAAGTTACCACTGAAATTAAAGTTCCCCATAATGCTGTGACCAGCAGCATCTCTGTCAACAGTTACAGATTTCTTCCACATCTTTTTACTTCCAGCTACAACGCTGGCTCACTGGTCCATGCGCTAAAGCAATAACTTTGCAATTTCTGTGCAATCAATCGTAATTTCAAATTGCCTCCAAAAATGTTATTAGCTTTGGCAAAAGAAATATTTTCGGCATCTTCATCACAACGTTTACGTATCCATTTCCCGGAAAGCAACATTCATCGTTTTCATATGTATCGCTCTCGTGTGTTCAGTAACGTGTATTTATTAGATTTACGTTATATGGTGTTCTCTTCTCTTCATTTTTTTCCATATCTGCCAAATATTTATTCATGCATATCCGCAATATGCAAAAGCAAAAATGTTTTAAAAGACATAAATAAATGAAATATCTATTTAAATTATTGCAAATTTGAGTATACTATGTTTATACTAGTTTCTACTATGATTATAGTGGTTTTAATTATATCCTTTTGGATTGCGCACAATTCTTTGTGGACACAATTTTCTCCGAGACAATTCTACCCCAAGACAACTTTTTACCGGACAACTCTTCACTGGCGAATTCTTTTCCGAGACATACTTGTTTTTACTATGCCTCGTTCAAGAGTTGTCTTTGGCAAGAATTTTCACGGGGAAGTACTGTCGGTGAGGAACTAAAGGGTTTTTCAATAAGAGCCGCTACAAAAGTTGTCTTAAATAAAACAAAAACGGTTTTGGATATCAATGAAATTCTATTATTCCTGTAAAAGTACGTTCGATGCCATTATGCAAGGAACTCGATTTCTTTTGCATGGCCAACACGGGCACGCTTGCAGAAGTCCAGACGCTGAACCCAATTTTCGACGGTTTTCAAGCATAAATCGGACGATTCTACTGCAATTTCACGTTCGATATTTGTACGAAGTGCATCAATCGTCGTTGGCTTGTTGGCATAGACCATAGACTTGACGTAGCCCCACAGGAAATAATCTAACGGCGTCAAATCGTACGACCGAGGCGGCCAATCGACTGGACCATTTCGTGAGATAACACGTTCTCCAAACTTGGTTTCCAATAAATTGATTGTGGCATTCGCTGTGTGGCTTGTGACGCCGTCCTGTTGGAACCACATGTCCTCCAAGTCCATATCATCCAATTGGGGCCAAAAATATTCGGTTATCATTGAACGGTAGCGATTCCCATTCACAGTAACGTGCCGGTCTTGATCATCACGGAAGAAGTACGGCCCAATAACGCCGCCGGCCCATAAACCGCACCAAACCGTAATTTTTTTGGGATGCAATGAGGACTCATGGAGTACGTGTGAATTGCTGTCTGACCACTAACGCATATTTTGTTTATTGACGAAGCCATTCAGCCAGAAATGAGCCTCATCGCTGAAGATGATTTTTCGAACTTTTACTACCGAATTTCGGTAGTAAATTTTAATAATTTTGAATCGTTGTTGGCTCGTATATCTTTCTATCATGAAATGGCAAACCTTACTGAAATGTCAAAATGTCAAAAGAGCGCAAGAAATATGGCGTCGTTTGCTGTCCCTGTCGCTCTACTTTTGTAGCGTCCCTGTTGAAAAACCCTTTATATGGGAAGAATTGTCAATTTTTGTTAGGTATTCTTTTATGATCAGCTACATTATGTACAGGATCATGGTGACATTATTTGTGTTTTTAGTTTATTAATTTTATTAATGTCATAATAGATGTCCGATAGGACTGCTATATTTTCATTGTAATAGTTTCTGTCAGCGTTGAGCTGGATGCATCTGTCAATTGAAAGATGCTGGTATATTCTCCATAGCTTCGATGTATTTTGTTGGATTCCCCGTTTAGATTTTTATTAATGCCCACATTCTGTATTATAATTCGAAACGAAAATTATGATTTCATGTTGTTTCACTTTTAAAACATTGAAATTTATTTAAAATTAAAAATACAGAAAGAGGAAAAAAGATTTATAATTGATCATTTTTGAACATATGTACTTAATATGTAACTTCCCCATTTATACGAGTTGAAGCTATTATTTTGATAAAGTATTTTAGATCCTTTAAGTTTGTACAGGTTACATCTATGTTTGTCCGCATATTTTTGTTTTGTACCACTCTATTTGCTATTCACCACACCACCTGCCTACCCCATTTATACCCCGTAGTAGAGTCGTTGAGTCCGTAGCACCATACGTAATGGAATTTGTAGAAATTCCTCACGTCATTTGGTCCATCAGCCAAGCCGTCCGTGTGACATGAATGGTACGAGTGCAACATTTCACTATTTCTCTTTCCGCTTTTATTTTATTTTATTTTTTTCTTTTTCTCCAATTTGCAGCTGGTTGTATATGTTTTTTTTTGTATTATTATTGTATATTTTGCACTATTTTTATGCCGAGTGGTCCCTAAAGCATTTAAAATGTTATTTTCAAGTAATTCGTATGTCGTTTATTTTTTTTTTTCCAGCTATTTTATTGGCAATTTTTTCTTAAATTAAATTATTCTGTATTTTTTGTTTGCACACTCACTTAATTTATTTGTTTTTTATTTTATTGTAGTTTTTTTTTTGACCAATCGTATTTTTAAATGTGGCTGTAAAAGTGATTTTATGGAACTACATTTTTATTTTATCTACTATTTGATTTTTCTTTTTTTATTACTTCTTTTTTTATTTATTTTTTATGCTTCTGTATGCTTTTTGACACTCAGTATTGTAAGTTTATTTAGGTTTTGAAGTACATTTTTGTGTTTTTGCCGTTTATGCAAATAGCTCTATGTGCTGGACACTCACATGTGTCTGTTATTTGAAATGCTTTTTAGTTGATTTGCATTATTAAATTTACAATTTCCACAATTTTTATTTGATTCATTAGTTTTTTTTTTTTTGAGAATGTTTATTTTTGGAGCTGTTCGTTTTTAGATTTTTGGTTTCACGGGTTTACATAATATCTATATAATTCGATGGTGTTGATTTGGACAGCATACTTACTTTTTTTTGTACTATCAAATAACATTTTTGAGGTCCTATGTTCCAGTTTGTATTTTTAAGGATTAAATAAATAAGTAACGTTTTTCGAACATTTCCAAGAAATATCAGGTCAGACCTTTTATAGCCTATGTTTGTAATAACAAATATATTTTTTCATTCTAAGTTTTTTTATTTATTTGCAAAATATTTAAAAAAATTTAACTTTTATAAATTTTTAAATTTTATAGTGTTGATAGGATTTATTTTGTTGATTGGTTTTACTTTAAAACATGTTTCTTAAAAACGCTACATAAAAAAAAACACTATATTCAGTCAAAATCAGCACCTACATATTATATACTAGCTCGACCCGCACACAGCTTCGCCCGTGCTAAGTTTTTGTAATTGCAAAACTATGTCGGTTATAGAGTGTGGATACATTTACGCAGCTTTTTCACTTTTTAGTCCAAGTCTACGTCGCTATTTTTCCCGCCCACATTGATTTGTGGACATTTTTCCAATATCGCTTATATTCTACGTTACTATTAAAATTCTTAATATGATCCTTCGTTTCCTTTTGAACAACTCTGCTCTTATTAAGTCAGGAGTTAGCATTTTTAAAGTTTTAGTTAAATGGGAGATGCCACGCCCAATTCTCCAATTCCGTCCACACTCTACGTGACGATTACAATGTTTAATAAAGGGTTTTTCAAATGGGACGCTACAAAAATAGAGCGACAGGGACAGGAAACAACGCCATATTTCTTGCCGCTTTTTTGACATTTCTCTTCAGTAAGGTTTGCCATTTCATGATGGAAAGATATACGAATTCGAATTTCGGTAGTAAATTTTAATAATTTCGACTAGTTCTTGGCTCGTATATCTTTCCATCACGAAATGCAAACCTTACTGAACTCTACTTTTGTAGCGCCCCTGTTGAAAAACCCTTAAAAAAACTTTTGTATCGCTCTTATTGAAAAACCCTTTATAATCTTGTGTTTCGATTTGTATAACTCTACTAGTAAGTAAAGAGTTATAGAAATTTTAAAGTTTTGATTATATGAGAAATGCCACGCCCCGTTGCACAACGGGCCCATATTCTACGTGACGATTGGAGTTTTAAATATGAACATTTGTTTTGATTTTTATAACTCAACACTTAGAAGAGTTATAGCTATTTTTAAGTTTTGGCTATATGGGAGGAGCCACACCCTTTTATCCAATCCCGCTCACATTCTACGTAACGATTGAAGTTTGTAATATAACCTTAGTTAAAGGTTTAATTTTGCCACGCCCATTTGTGTACCTTAGGAAGCGAATTTCATAAAATATGGATGTGGTATTAGCCGATCGTTTCTTTTACCTATTCTACAACAATTTGTTTATATGTCTATTAAATTGGAACCGAAACAAAATTCGGTAATCTTTCTCTTTTTGGTTTCAGTTTTAAGTTTTATAACGAAACGGCTTCGGTATATCGGTTACAAGTTATGGTTTCATTGTCTATGTAGGTTATTCGTAAATTTGTTTACAATATATTCAAAAAATTTGGATATATAATCGCATTATCTTCCACATATTAGAACTATAAATCATTTATCTTTAATTTAAATTGCAATTTTCATAAAAACTTTTTTTATAATAGTTCTCATACATTTTGACAAGCCGTTTAAAACCGGTATACGTGCGGTATACATCCGAAACCCTTATTTATCGGTTTATTTCTGATCTTTATATAAAGGATTCGGTTTTCAAAATGGTTTCAAAGGCATATCTGTTTCGGTTACTGTTTCAATACTTCGTTAAAGTAATCATCTACCTATTCTATTATTTATGTATAAAACGAAACCTCGATGATGTTTGTACATACAGAACAGAGATTAATTGTGCCAACCAACACTTTGCTCAACAACTAATTCGGTTCTCTCAACTGCTTAGAAGGTTTTAATAAGTAAAAATAATAGATTTTTAAATTTCAAACCGTTTGAGAATAAATTCAAACTGTAATCATCTACCTATTCTATTATTTATGCATTTCCATATTCTACTTTGATATCTTAGAAGAGCAATATTTATAGATAGCCGAAATTATAAAACGAAACGGTGATGAGGTTTGTAAATACAGAACAGAGATTTGTTGTGCTAACCAACTCTTTGCTCAACCAACTAATTCGGTTCTCTCAACCGCTTAGAAGGTTTTAATAGGTAAAACTAATACATTTTTAAATTTCGAACCGTTGGAGAATAAATTGACAGCCTTTTAAGAACAATTTAGAGTGTATATAGGCTAATACTTCAAGCGCCTACCGAAATCGACAGTTCCGTCAACAAATCTGAAGAAAATTCGATTTAACCGAATGATGTTGGTTGTTACAACTAACGATAGTGCTACAAAAACTGCATCAGTTATCCGATTTTAATTGAAATCAAAGAGTCTCAAATCGTGGTTCAATTGGTGTCATTAATTTTCTTTTATCAAACGTACTCCAATTTCTCTATAAATTCTCTCTACTGTTTTTTCTTATTCAATATCCCTTTTTTTATTTATTGTCCTATTTACTAAATCTTTCTTTACTTTGTTTTTCCTAATACGACACATTTCTTCTACTAATTTCGCTCTTCCAACCTTTTCATTCCAACATCCTCTTTTTTCTCTTTTCTTTTAATCTTACCTTATAATCCTCACGTATCCACTCAACATGATATGTTCGTTCACAAGTACGAATTCCAAGTCAACTACAAATTTCCGTTTTGCCAAAATTCAATTATTGTCTGCTTTTTGCCAATCGAACAGCCATTTAAAAGGAATGTCTTTGCCACTGGCGCTACTACCGGGGTGGCTTTCAATCATCCCATCGGCACTTGAGGTAAATCCTTCAGAGTTTGGAGTCAGTGCCAACAACTCGAACAAAAACAATCAATCGCACCAACCGCCGCTGTACTCGCACCTCCATCACAACGACAGACATTCAATTTCTTTTCCATTATATTGGTAGCTCTACACCACGTCCAACATTGCCACCTAGTGCAACTTGTGCCGTGTCTAGTGTCCACATTTTAGTCAAATAAAATTTCCTATTCAGCCAACACCAGCATGTTTTGCAGATTTTGCACCCGCACTCAATCAAAGCACGTCATTCGGATAAAATTGAATAACGTTTTGTGTTTTAGTTGGCGTTCTGTATTTTTTGTCTCCTTTTTGTTTTGGTTTTAGTGCTTGTAATGATTGGCTTGTAGTAACAGACAGGTGCAATGACTACGTTGTTGATAACATGTCCTGGTGGTTGGCAGTTCGTTGGTTGTTTAGCCGGGTCAATAGTTGGCTTTATTAGCAGCAGTAGCAGGACACATATCAGCGATGCGTTTATTAGTGTAGCCAAATCTATATAATTTTTCTTTTTCGCTTTCCAACAGGTTCATGTTTCACCGAGAGCAACGGCCAGTCCACCAGCCTTGGTCTCAGCAACAGTCAGCTGCGCTCTAATCAGACCGGGTCCCCATATCTGCTGTACGAGAGCGGTGCCGCATGTCAGAAGTCAGATGCGACAAAGCAAACCGGCAGCCAGACCTTTTGGTCGACAAAAATCGAATTTGTCTGCGCCAACAATGCGACCAAGGACAATGGTAACTCTGGCAACGCACCCGCATCAGCCGCAACCGCAATGGGTCCGAAAATAATTGAAAATTCCAATTGCCAACTGCTAATTCACTATCAGACCGATTTGGCATGTCATGAGCAGATTGCCTGCAAAGCCAAATGGTACAGCGACGAGCCAAATGGAGATGCCGATGGCGTGCTCGATTTAACGCCCCTGATTAGTGCAACGGAAAACTATGTGGCAACGGTTGATGCCTCTATCACAGAAAAAGAAGTTGGCCACTCGACAAAGGTAACTATGGTATAGAGTATGTGTACAATAGAGTTGCCAACTAATTATAAAAATCAATAAAACAAAATATTGCTGAAAATAAATTAAAAGTTTTCCACTTTCATTTTGAAAAATTGTAAATTTTGTAGTAATTTCATATAATTTTATAATATGTGCAAGTGAGTTTGACAAAATTTGAAACTAAACTAAATTTTGTAGGTAATGCAGTGTTTGTTTTTCAATTTAATAAATTTTCTAGCAATCTGGTACTTAGGGTATGTGCGAATTCGACTAAATTGCTGACTAAACTAAATTGAATGACTTTTCATTCGACCTCCATTCGGTAACCGGTAATTGTTATAGTACATAATCGGTTACAATATGTCTGTTTGCTGCGTTCCAATTTAGTTCAATTTAGTCTGCTCGAAAATTGGCTAAATTGCAAAGTTGAATACTGCATTATCGACAAAATTTAGTTTAGACAGCAATTTATTCGCACACACTCTTAGGGTGTGTTCGAGTTCGACTATATTGCTGACTAAACTAAATTTTGTCGGTAATGCAGTATTCAACATTTCAATTTAGCAAATTTTCGAGGAAACTAAATTGAACTAAATTAGAAGACAGGAAACAGACAGATAATCGATTTATTAGGAACTTTAGCAATTACCGGTTACCGAATGGCGATCAAATAAAAACTCGTTCAATTTAGTTTAGTCTTAACTATAGTCAAAATCGCTCCCACACATCCTAAAAATCGACATTTTAGCAGATGGCAATATATCTTATATATTTTGATCCAAATGCTTTTTTATTTTGTTTCGTTTTTAACTCAAAATTCTAACAGTTGTTATGTTTTAATCGCTGCCACGTTTACATCTAATTCTATTACTCTTTTTTTTATTATTCATAGTTTTATCTCAACGTCTGTCGTCCACTAGTGCCTAAATATGGTTTGGGTTGTCCTGGCGGATCTGCTGCTTGCATGGCTAAAGTTGGAACTTCGACACCGGAGGATGAGCAGGTAAGTCATGTAAAACTATTTAGAAAACTATTTCAAAAAGAAGTACCTGTATTTTAAAATTTAAAACATTACCTTAAAAAATATTATAATTGAAATTATATATATTTGTGAAATTTCAAATATTATTGAGATTGTTTCGAACGCTTTTCTTCTTTCACTTTAAACATTATTCTATTTACATATTCCTCTGTAGATTATTCGTCATATATATCTTTCTTAACCATTTCTTTATTGAATATTAAGGATTTGCTCCAGGTCTGTTGTTTTGTATATGATAGGCCGGTTCTCAGAAGAATCAATATTAGAATGCCTGCTGTGAGCTATTTTTTGAGCATATTTTTTGAGAATTTAAATGGGATAGCCTGCTATGAGTTGTTCACTGAAAATCGATATATATTTTTATTTACAATATTAACCAACGCTCCGGGGATGCCCCTATTCATGCAATGCACAGTGTTGATCGAGGAAAGAACCATAGGTTATAGGATTAAGGAAAGATGGAGTAGTGTCAGTGAATGTTTGTTTTGAACTTGCCAATATCCAAACTGTCGGAAAAAACAGACAAACCGACAGCCTTTTAAGAACAATTTAGAGTGTATATAGGCTAATACTTCAAGCGCCTACCGAAATCGGCAGTTCCGTCAATAAATCTGTAGAAAATTCGATTTAACCGAATGATGTTGGTTGTTACAACTAACTTTTTGGTTCTTCCAACCTCATGTCAAAAAAAGAGATTTTTTTTTTATGTGTAGATCGATATAGAAATATCTCTGGTGATAGTGCTACAAAAACTGCAAATCTCAATACCCTTAATCAGTTACCCGAATTTAATTGAAATCAAAGAGTTCTCTGAGAATCGATATATATTTTAATTTACAATATTAAACAAAGCTCCGGGGATGCCCCTATTCATGCAATGCACAGTGTTGATCGAGGAGAGAACCATAGGTTATAGGATTAAGAAAAGATGGAGTAGTGTTAGTGAATGTTTGTTTTGAACTTGCCAATATAAAAACTGTTGGAAAAAAGAGACGCAGGGTGATTGTTCCACAAACGTATATCGTGCGACAGAATAACGTTTTCTTTCTGTAATGCGTGGTTCTGTTGAGAGCCGAGTGTGGAATTGCTTCGATGCCCGAATAGAATCAGAGAAAACATGAACTGTCGAAATCAGGCAATGCATTTCTCTCGAACACGTACCATTGTAATACCAATAAAACAGGATTACACACCCGACTTGTTTTAAGGTCATTATTGAGTGTGTCATTCATAGTACGTCTTTTAGTCTCAATCACACAAGGGTTTGGACGCTTTTTGAACGAATATGAATGATAAATGTCACTGTCATCTGCAAATGAATCGATTTGGATCTGGGTTAATGACTGAAGGTCATTGATAAAAACCAGAAATAGGGACGGGGATAGGACGGAATCCTGTGTTACTTCAGATTTGATGGAATGTTGTTCATAGAAAAACTCTTGTCGATTATCGAATACTAAAATTCGATAATCGCATTAATTTGTTCCACATAACGTTAAGGAATGGAATTAAATAGATATACATTAAATTTATTGTGAACATTTTGGAATTCTGGAACAACAATTCGTTTGAATTGATATTTAAATGGGACATATTAGAAATTTAGGCAGAGCAATGGCATGAGAAGATCATTTTATTATTCCAGACAATCAGGCTTTAACGAAACCAACATGAGGTAACAAATCGGGTGCACAATGTCCAGTTACATTATCGGGTATATTTGAAGGGCCATAGTTAGGTACCTCTAGAGCACTTTTTCATTGACTTGTTTAACCTTGCATTGCATTGTCAGGAACCGAGTAAAAAAAAAAGTATTTCCTAATCAAAACCGACTAACTTAACAAATAAAAACAATTGCATCGAATATATTTCTACTATGCAAATCGATATTTTTTCATTAAGAAATTTATGATATTTTTTTATACATATTTTTTTAAAACTCCAACGAGCTTTCAAATAATTAAAACATTGCAAAAGACATGGCTTAACATTATTTTTATGTCATTTAATAAAAATTCCCCCAAGCATATTGTCACATTCTAAAAATTCTAAACTCATTCAACATAGATTCAACAGTTTTTCTAACCTTCTCATTCGTTCAAGTACAAATTGCGTTGCCCTGAAATCATTTGACGTACCAAACAATCAACCTACATAGCTACCATTCCACATAATTATAAAATCCCAACACTCACCATTAATGGAAAATAACTCAGCAACATGAAGTGCTTGCGGAACCATTAAAAATGTTCAAGTCGTCGGTCCCCACCAACTGAATTCTGCACTCAATTAGGAGTTGCAACCAACTATACTTCACTGCGACATCAGAAGTTGTTACACTCGACTGACTTGGTGCGGCTTTAATGACATCAGCAAACAATAATCCTGCGAGTTGTGGCCCAATGCAAATGAAGCACAAGGCAAAAACGAAAAAATATAAAAAGAAAAAATCGAATCAACTTTAAAAAAATTGTAATGCAAAAAACAACCAAGAAATTCAAATGATTTGGGTGTTTTTTTTTGTACTTTCTAACGAAAAAAAAAATCGACAGCATATTTCACACTTCATTGTTGACACGAGTGGCTCTTATCCTTCGTTGTTTTCAACTGCTTCGACATCATCTTCGTACCACGTTCCAAACGAAAAACGTTTTATCGACGGAGGCGCCAGATCGGTCGTGAGCTCCGCCTGAATGACGCAGTATGTACGAAGTTTAAGAGAATGTGTCGTGTATTTATAGAGTTTTTTTTGTTTTGCTAAAATCTACTCCCACTCTGAATTATCCACCTCACAAGAAACAAGTTCAACTTGTCCTTGGAATAATGCATCATCTATGAGTTGTGAAATGTTTATAGATTCACATGTGAAGCGTTAAGTGAAACTGTTGATTGCTTGCTGCATAGAAATGGAATTCAAGGACGAAGTACAAAGTAATGCAGAAAAACTATGCAAATCATTATATTTGTGTAGCAGAATTTTAATTATTCAGAATATTCAATTTTAAAATTGTACGAAATGCATACATTTTAAGATTTAAAATAAAACTTTAATAAATACAATCAATAAATATTAAATCATATCAAATAAAGTGCGACGTAAAGAATTTATATAAAAATGAAATATTATAAAATTAGATAAAATTGTTTAAAATCATGCTAAATAATGCAAAATCATAGACAATCTGGTATGTTTATATAAAATCATATTTTATTAATCATAACAAATAATTTAAAATCATATAAAGTCATATGAAATCAAATAAAAATCATATAAATTCAGAGAAAATCATATAAAATGAAATAAAATGATATAAAATCATATAAAATCATATAAAATCATATAAAGTCATGTAAAATCATATTAAATCATATAAAGTCATATAAAATCATATAAAATAATAAAAAATAAAAGCAAATAAAATCATATAAAATCATATAAAATCATATAAAAATCATATAAAAATCATATAAAGTCATATAAATTCATATAAAATCATATCGTCGATTATACTGCAAAACCGTCTTATTGCATGTGAAAATTACGCCTAATTTAGTGTTGTAATCCGGTTTTAAATGATATGTTGATCTGATGAATTAGATAAATGCCATTATAAGTTATGACACACTTAATTTTGTATTAAGTAAGTGCAGAATTGAGACACAAAATTGTTTTGTTTCTTCTGTAAAATTCATTTTGTAAGAGGTATTCAAAAATTTAGATAGGCGGTATCATCGACGATATAAAATCATATAAAATCATATAACATCATATAAAATCATATAACATCACATAAAATCATATAAAATCATAAAAAATCATATAAAATCATACAAATTCATTGAAAATCCTATAAAATCATATACAATAATACAAAATCATATAAAATCATACAAATTCATATAAAATCATATAAAATCATACAGAATCATAGAAAATCATTCAAAATCATAGAAAAATTATATAAAATTATATAAAATCATATAAAATTATATAAAATTATATAAAATCATATAAAATCATATAAAGTCATATAAAATCGTATAAAACCATATAAAATCATATACAATCATTTAAAATCATATAACATCATATAAAATCATATAAAATCATACAAATTCATAGAAAATCCTATAAAATCATATACAATAATACAAAATCGTATAAAATCATACAAATTCATATAAAATCATATAAAATCATACAGAATTATATAAAATCATACAAATTTTTCAAATCATTCAAAATAATTCAAAATCATATAAAATCATATTAAATCATATAAAATCATATAAAACCATATAAAATAATATAACACCATATAAAATTATATAAAATTATATAAAATCATATTAAATCATGTAAAATCGTATAAAATCATATACAATCATATAAAATCATATAAAGTCATATAAAATCATATAAAATCATATAAAATCATATAAAATCATATAAAATCATATAAAATCATATAAAATCATATAAAATCATATAAAATCATATAAAATCATATAAAATCATATAAAATCATATAAAATCATATCAAATCATAGAAAATCATAGAAAATCATACAAATTCATAGAAAATCATATAAAATCATAGAAAATCATATAAAATCATATAAAACGAAATAAAATCATATAAAACCATATAAAATTTGATGAGCTTACAATGGGAATTACATGGTTTTCCACTACTTACCTTCATCCTACTTGGTACCTAATGCGCACATGTCTGCATAAATTTTCTATGCACCTCACTAGCTATAGCTGTTCCATAAAAAGATAACCTGCGGCCAAAAGCCAAATTATCGCGATGCAACTCACTCACCCTGCGACGGTGAATGTCGTGACCTCTATTTTCGCGGATTCACATTTGCAATCACAAAATCATCTCTCCACAGCGCACATAATATTGGGTGCAAGAACAACTACCATTACTACCAAGTCGAGACAACAATTTAGCTGCAACGGAACCGGCAAAGTGCTCTCTGAAGGAGCTGCCGACCGTCGACCGACCAACCGACATCCCACCCGCCTAGATGATGTTGCCATTACGTGACACAACGGGACACACGAAGCTTTTCAAATATTCAAAATGGCTACGACTTCGAAATGGTTTGCCAAAATATTTGTCGAAGGACACTTCGATTTGTGTAGAGCACAACCGATGAAAGGGGGGAAGCAAAAGAAGGACGACAACGTGAGAAGAAGCCGGGATAGATGTAAAATGCAAAATACATGACTTCCGTTTGCCGTTGCCACTTGAACGAACTTTTTACAACGCAAAGATGCATTTTGCAATTGGCGGCGTTGGCAGCAACAATGGGTGGCAACGCTGCAACATTTTATGCATTTGAACTGAACGTAATAAAAAAATATATTTTATATTTGAGCTGCTATTTGAATAACGAAAAAAAAGAAAAAACAGAAAAAATACGGAACAGGGCGCTAATCCGCTAAAATCTTTCATGGGC
The DNA here is from genome assembly GCA_951804985.1 of Dryomyza anilis. NCBI lineage: Eukaryota > Metazoa > Arthropoda > Insecta > Diptera > Dryomyzidae > Dryomyza > Dryomyza anilis. Next base: position 70,166,286 of record OX638132.1, read on the forward strand.
GTCCTTGATGTGGCGGCGCAGTATTTACGCTGTGGTTTTTTTTCACTTTTACGCGACACGATTTCCGCAACAAAAGTTTTTAGTTTCGACAGGCGCACTGACTGTCTGATGGTCTGTCTGTCTGACAGTTTGTCGGCTGTGCATATTGACAGCGGGCGGTCTTTTGGTGAGTCGCTCGTTTGGCTCTCTGTCAGTGACTCGGATGTGTGACAACGCTGCCACTGCTGCTTCCGCTTGATATGGGTGACAAAAATGGCGCATTTTCCGTTGCACACTCATGGTGTCCGTCCATCCATTTACTAATGCGAGTGAACGACGCAGGCGGATGTGTGCGGACCTGCATTCGGCGGATGTGCAAAATGTCGAGGATATGCAGCATGCATTAGCTATGTGATTTTTATTCAGTTGGGTTGGTTGTTGGTGCCGCAACGGCACAGCAGTCGCGCGCTAATATCTTGCGCTTCAGGGCGTTGTGGGAAATTACAAATGGCGCAAATATTGCCATCAAAATTTAAAGATAACATTTTTTAAATAAAATCATAATAAAAGAATATGCAGAAAAATATTTATGTAAAGAAAAAAACAATAAAAATAAAAACAAGAAATATATAGATTTGTATAATGTCCTCGATTATTTTCTCTGGGGCTACGTTAAGTCCTTGTTTTATTTAAATTTATTTTTTAATCGTTTTTATCTGGTCACTTTGATTAAAATTGAAAAAAATATATAAGGCTTGTAACTGCAACTAATGACGACTCAGATTTGAGGGTTTCTCTCTCGTTATGAATACGTTACGTTATAGGTACACACAGGGACAAATCCAGTTTGCAGGCAACATATTAGGTTTGCAATGATATTTTTTTGAATTTCTGGATATTTAAAATAAATATGTTTATAAAAATACATAACCATTAGTTATGAAATAAATACTAAAATAATTTAGAAAATGTTTGTATATAAAATTAACATGTAATTTAAGTCCAGAAATGTAGCCGCGGTAGCTCAGTGGTTAGTGCGTTGGACTGCGAGCTGGAAGGTCCCCGGTTCAAGCCTGGACTGGGGCTAACAACATCTTTTCATAGAAACATTTTTCTATACCGCGCTACCTTTCGGCAGTAAATGGCAAACCTCCGAGAGTAAAAACATTGCCTATGATAAGCTCTCACCCGCCGTTCGGATTCGGCAATAAACTGTAGGTCCCACCACTTTGAGTACAAATATAACACGCACAGCTCAAAATGGTGAGAGAGCAGCCAATTTTTCTTAGCATGTAGTATTGAACGAAATCCGAATACAGAAGTTCTGCGCCTCAGTTGCGGCACCCTTCTATACTGCATACATCTGTTTAACACGTTTCGCCACATTTCCAGAAGCTTCTACGCTTTTCCAGAATGCTGCACGCTGTTTGCATCACATTCGCACTAATATGTTTTAATGCGCTGATTTTCTATCTCTTTCTCACACACTGGGTTCGTGCACTTAAGGATCTTTAGTTTTTTTCTAACACATTGCCTCAGTACGCTGCATTGTCTTCTGTGTCATTCGTTCTTGTTTATTGCTTTCACAGTGGAGCAAATTAGATCTTATCGTAATAATATTTTTAAAAACTCTTTAAAATTTCATTTTTGCCTTATTTTTTTTATAAAATGTTATTTTATTAACGTTTTTTAGATAAATATTTTACTTAGTTTAAATAAAAAAAATGTCAAATGAACGAATTTTCATTTAAAATTTAAATTTTAAGTTTTTTTATTCGAAAAAGTTTATGTTTAATTAAATAAACACATCTGTGGCTTCTACATTTCTAAAACAAACACATGCTTAAGATAAGGCAACACGATATGCGATAAACACACCACAAAAACATTCAATTAAATGGAAACGAACCCAACGGGAAAAAAACGTTTAAAAAACCTATCACGTAATATTACTTCCCTACGGGAAAATCAAACTGTACCTGACTGAACACGTGGCTTGCGAAATGGTGACAGTAACTGGTTTTAGTTCAATTATATAAAATATACCGGTAAGCTTTACATGGCTTTGTCATAGGATGTGACGAATTGACACCTCATAGATACTATAGGACAAGTCTTCGTTCTGTTCTTACTAGTCCCCCTTACTTACTAGTCCCCTAGTAAAGAAGTAAATAACCCTCTCACAAATATCATCTGAAAAGAACTAACCATTGCCATTAGAATCAATAACATTTTTTTTATGCTCAAATAGAGTATGTAAAAAGGAAATGTAAATAAAAGCTTTTTAAAAATTCGCACTAGTTCAGTGACAGATATCTTTTCAGCAATCGCGTGACAGGTTGCTTATAGGTAATTCACACTCACCTACGGAAAACGTACTGCGTACGAACTGGGTTTTTAGATCCTATTATTAACCAATGTCACCAGTCACTGTACCAATGACACCAGTCACACTAACGATTACGAACTATCTTCATACTCCATACTTTTGGAGTAGAATAGTGAGAAGTCAACTTTTCACCAGTCATGTGATAGGTAATTTTAGAGCAATTGACATTTTTTTCCCGCAGTGTTAGTTTATATGGTGTTTTCATACTTTCAAGTCAATATCTAACCATAAAATCAAGGATTGAAACCGTAACCGAAACCGATATCCATTTAAAACCGTTGCATTTTTAAAACCGAAACCGTAATACAAAAATAAGAAATATTATATGAAAATGAGAAATATGCCGTATCCAAAACCGTAATAAAAGGTTTCGGTTTTATACCGGTTTTTAAAAAAATAGCAGAAACGGAAAAAAAATGTTATTTAAAATACAAATGTCATTTAAATCGGGAGTCCCAAAATAATTTATTTGTGTATAATCAACATGTGTTCGATTTTTTGAAAAATATTATTTTCCACAACGACGAACTTGTGTCTGAACTTTGTTTTGCTATTGTTTTCTTCGTGCATTTGTGATCACAGTAAATCACGGAAAAGACACACGCGACTCTAAGAACAAAATATACAAAGCTATTTGTTTCTTCTTTCTTCGATACGCTAGTGTCGTTCGTAGTGCGACTATGCATGTGTTTTGTTTTATTCGAAAATACATTTTTATGAAAATACATTTTTATGAAAAACTTAAATTTCGAGTTTGTTGATTAATATTATAAAAAGTAATTGTTGCGTTTTTAAAGTTGAAATATCAATTGTTAGATTTACATTTTCTTATCATGTGGTAATTCAGATCATCGATTAAAAATTGACAAATATATAAAGATTTGTGTTAAAGAATATTTGGCATTTTGAAAATGTATTTGGTAAGTTTTCGTTCTACAACGACGATATATTTTGCTTCTTTTGAAAGCTCAACAACAATAATACGCGAATCAAAACAAGTGATCGATTTTTCGCAGGAAATTGTTTTGTACAACAAACACAACTTGTGGGTGTTGTTGTACAAGAAGTTTTTCTTTCCAACTGGGAGGGTTGTACTAAAATACACACAATGTGTGTGTCAGGCCGTCTATTTGTTATTCGATTTATACAGGGTATCAACGAAAACTAGGATATTCATATAAAAATATACATTTATTTATGTAATATATGTACATTTTATGAGAAACATTTACAACAGTTTTTGTGAGTTTCAGAACTAAAATTAATTAATTCAATTACGTTGTCGGAATTTTGTATTAACTATCAGAGGTTACTTATTTTTCGATTTTAATAATGATATCTAGCGAGATTTTGAATTTTTTCATCCGCATAGCTACATTTATGACTTTTTTTTGTTAAAATATTATTAAAATTTGTATGGTAATAGTTTTAGTTCTTCTGTTAGTAAAATATTTACATTTCTTGTTGAAGAGATTAAAATATATGAAAAAAATAGCAATAATAAAAAAACAGAATCGAAACCGTAACTTGAAACCGGTATACCGAAACTGTTTCGTTTTACTATTTTAAAACCAAAACCGTAATCGAAACCGAAACGAGGAACAAACCCGAAATCGAAACCGTTATTCATTGAGGTTTCAATCCTTGCTCAAAATAAAAATATGTGTTTAGTTTTTATTTTTTTAAATTCCGAAATAATTTTGGGATCCCGGGATTACAACTTTTTACTTCTGAAATTCCCGGATTAATAACTAGTTTGAATCCATACTGATGACTGCGTTAAAGGAGTGTCCATTATAATAATTTTTAGAGCACTCCATTCCGCGTCCCGTTGGGAGCACACGCACTCACACATGCATAAAGTGCCTTCCTTTTCTGGTTGTTGTATTAGTTGTTGGTGTTGTTGTGGTGTGAGACCAGCGCCCGTTATTTGCAAGGACAACAGCGCCATTGTGATCTAATCGCCCGCAGGACATCACAGCAGAAACAACACCAACAACAGAAACAGCAGCAACAACAATAGCAGCAGCAACACAAATTTCAATTGGCATGGAATTTCAAACAACTGCAGCAGCAACAACAACTAAATTGAACAACAACATGGCAAAGTTCACAACTGTGCAATACACAGTGAATCGCTTAAAATTTGTTTGCAAATAATTTGAAATTCGCCGCATATCCTGCGGCCAGCCATTAAAATTTCGACTAAAAGCGCAGCGAAAGTGCGGATAGTTCTGACACGCCGAAATACACGTTGCTGGCGACAGCAGACAAACATCAAACACAGCAGGAAATGCGTTTTTAGTAACAACAATGGAAACTCCTTTCATGTCCTTGCAATTATCAGCGCTTAGTCAGCAAAACGTATTGTTTGTGTTTTTATCTTAAGTGTTGTCTATCATTATCAGCCGCAGCTATTGTGCGGCTGCCATAAACATCAACAACATCATCATTAGGAATATCTTAAACATCATTGTTGTACACAGAAAAAAAAATATTTTTAATATCAATGAAAATATTCATACAAACTCAATCACCAACCAGATATATTATATTGATTAATAAAGTACTGTAAGAAATTCATAAAACTATAAATAATTCATAAATATCATGGTAACTGTATAAATATCATAAACTTTATATATATAATTATCCATAAATACTCTATTTTTATTATGAGATTAAATAAAATTAGTTGCGATAACCACTCAAAAGTTTTTAGTTGTAGCTACTTTTTAATTGTCTGTGACCTAACCTTCCTTACTGGTTTCTTTTGCGGTGTGTGGTCATCAACGTTCTGGCCCAGTACTCCCAGCTGTCTTGCTTTTCTTTTTGTTGTTGTCACCTTTGTTGTTGTTATTGTTTTATTTTTGTATTTATCTGCCGTCATGCTTATTGTTGTCGCCATTTTCAGCACCAGCATCCGCATCATCATCGTCGTCGCCGCATTTCTATTTAATTCTCTGCTAAATACGCCGCAGGATATTTTTGCAATCGACTCACTGACTGCCAGGACATAAACTCACACACGCACATATTCACTCTCACTCACACACACACATATGTTGTTCTGGCTGAATAGGTTCGTCCTGTCGCAGCAGGCATTCGGCACAATTACTAGTTTTCGTTGTGTTTGTTGGCTGCCTCGTGCATGCCAACACTTTAAGGATTTATCGTTTACTCTCGCTCTCTCCACAACCTGATCTTTTTATTATCTTTGCTATGTTTTTTTTTATTCTTCAAGCGCATTTCTTGCTGACTCGTCCTGTTTTTCTTTTATATCGCTGATTTCTATTGTCACTTGGCGAAATTTATATTTATCTGAATCGTAGTCGTTTTTATTATGTTTAGCATCACAGCATCACTTGTGAAATTTATTTATTAGCAATTATTCGGATTCGGTTTTTATAGCTGTGTCGCGATAAGCGTCAAACTTTTTGTGTTTTCCAAACTTTTTTGTCTTCTTTCCGAAATTTTTATTTATAAAGTTTATCGTATCTATTTTAATATTTGTTTTTTAAACTGTGTTCTGTGTATGTCTCATGTGTTACGTAACACTTTTACTTTTAATCGGATGATTTTAGGTAGATGATTTTTTGGTACCTAAAATATGCTGGAAATCAACATTTAACAATTCTACAAAATTAGATTACCTTGGGCATGTACAAGACAAAATGTTTGGTATTTTGCAGTAATAATTCGGGCCAAAATTTAGCCTTTAAAATTCCATAAAATTTTATAATTTCCAGAGACAAAGTTTCTGTAATTTTTCAGGAATATTCCGGACATATTTCCAGCAAACGCACAGCTAAATGGAATATCTTGTGAAGTGTATAGCAGGTTTTGGCAATGGGCAGGAAACAGACAGCTGTTGATACAAACTCCGCCTTTGTCTGTTTGAAATATGTCGGGAAAATGTTTCTGAACTGCCTTGACCTTGCCACAAATTTTGTCTGGGGTTGTCCGGTATTTTTCTGGAATTTTTGAGGAATATTTCAGTCATATTTCCAGCAAACGCACAGATGAATAGAATATTTTGGGAAGTGTATACCAGGTTATAAATTTTTGTGGAATTTTAATGGCAGATTCACGGCATATTTAGGGAACGGGCAGAAAACAGACAGCTTGTGATACAAACTTTGCCTTTGTCTGTTTCAAATATGGCGAAGAAATGTTTCAAAACTGCTTCGATCCTGACAAAAAAAAATTCTGGGGCATGTTACCACAAACTTTTATTTATCTATGTGTTTGTCGCACATATGCGGGAAATATTCCTGAAATATGCCAGAAAATTGCCTCAGACAAAATATTTGGCAGGGTCAAGGCATTTTAGAATCATTTTTTTGACATATTTCCAACAGAAAAAGGCAGAGGCTGTATCACAAGATGTCTGTTTTCTTCCCGTTCCTTAAATATGCCGGGAATCTGTCTTTAAAATTCCAAAACATTTGATAGCCTTCCATAAATTGTAGTGTATGGAAATATTCCATTTATCAGTGTGTTTGCCGGAAATATTCCTGAAAAACGGTCACTCTCTCAGTCATTTTCTTTTGGCAGGTAATCGGTATGTTTTAAGATCCGTAATTTTGCGGTATTGAACTTTCTTTGCTTTGTTTTTTCCGCTGCGTCTTTTCGTATTCATCGAGTATTTCGATCCAGTATTTTGAGCTTTTTACACCCACAACAAAAACTTTGTGTCGTACAAAATTAATTAGAATAGTTTTTTTTTAAACAATACTCCGCAGATTTGTGGACTCGTTTATCTTTGGTCCGAATTGTACATTGTTTTGTTATTGCTTTCTTCAATTACTAGTGTAGCACTAAAACTAACACAACAACAAAACACACTTCTTCTGCTGAGTTAAATTCAATATCGAAGGTCGTGATCTTTTACAACAAACAAAATTCGTAGTTGATTCTGTACAATAAGAAGTTTTACAAGTTTATATGAATTGCCTATTGCTAACCATGCCTTTTTCATTGCATCCTATTGCCAACACTGCCCTGACTTTTCCTACCATTTTGCTTCAAATCGAATTGCCTTCCACACCCTACATTTGCCTGCCAATTTTGCTATCACACTATAGGCAGGTAATAGGCACGTTTTGTCTCAACATCCACCTAAAAGTTTCCTAAAAAGAAGTGATTTTCATTCCAAAAAAGCTAGTTTCTTGCCATTTTCCTGTCGAAAATTCTGTATCGCGTTGTAGCAGATTTTCGGCAGCTTATCGGCAGACAATTTATGTTTTTTTAATATTCAGATTGGCTGCCTCTCGCAGTCAACACCAGCCAAAATTTGATTTGAAAAATATTTCAAATGTTCGAAACTTCTGTTCAATTTAAGCCAGAAGACAAAATACTGTCAAAAACATACTTTTACAATCCATATATTTGCCAGTCCTTTACCTTCCAATAAACTGCCTTTTAGTTCTATGGTAGACTACATGCAAATTTTGAAATAAACTCTGCCTTTGTCTGCTGAAAATCGGTTGAAAACTCTTTGATTTTCTGCTTTAAAACATCTGCGTGTAGCTGTCGGTTGCACGTCTGTTACCTGCCGTATATTTTGTGGGTTCGGCAGCTTAACGCTTTCTATCAAATCCCATTCCATTAATCTGCGTGTTTCTCGAAAATATATTTTTCTAATATATATATAAATAAATTTTACTGATTACATGTTATATAATCAATTGTATTATTCAATTTAAACATATTATAACTTTGCAAAAAAGCCAATCATCATCACATAATTCATTATTGATCCACACACCAGGCGATGATATCATCTAACGTCACTTTAATCTCACAGCATTCTTCATGCCGTCATTTTCACAATTCCACAGTCATGCATATATAATACATATTCGAAGGTCTGCAGATAAATAGCATGAAAATGCTTTGAAATAAATTTCCAAAAACTATTTTTCAAAATTTTGCCAAAGCACAGAATGTCAGCAGCAATGCTAACAAAAACTACAACCAAACTAACAAACAGGAGTAGCGTCAAACCACAGAAACTACTAAATAATGGTTTACCACGGAGCCACCAGCAGCAGCAGCACCAACAACAGACAGATCTTCTCAACAACATTTGGCAGCTTCATCCCCAATCTCAGCCATTACACCCAAACTCTTGCCCAATATTATACGTCTATTTCTACTTGGAATACTTCCGTTTATGTATTCAATCAGTTAGTGTGTGCTGCTGGTGGTCATAACGATTGAAAATCCTTAATCCTTGGAAGTTATCACAACGATGATGACGCAATGTCTTTCGAGTTTTGTTTCGAATCTCGTTCTTGATGTTGCTTCCTTCTAAGAATTACGTATGTGGTTTGTTTTCCACATTTCACCCAGCCCACACAAAACAATTGATACCGGTTTGTACCACATGCTGGTCCTCATTTTTATCGCATTACTTGAAGTGGAATTGAAATTGGACGAAGTAGACGAAGAAATAAAAAGATGTTGTGGCAGAAGAAAAGCAGAAAAAGAAGTTGCCAAAGCAGCAGACATAGATTTCGAATTTGGTTTTTATTTATTGCGCATAACGAAAACACATTTCATTGGGGGCAAACATATTTTAAAGAGATTTATGCGAGTTTTGGTTTTGCCAATAAATTGACTGCATTTTTGCAATCAATTGAAACTGTTTACCAAAGAAATTAAATTTACAAATAGTTGTTTTTATTTAAGAAAAATTCGATATATTCGTTTTTCCTCCGGCAAAGTAATTATGCGGTTTATAGTGAGTAAGATTATAGAAAAAGAAAATGAAAGAAATAAATGAAAGAAAGAAATAATTTGTATATGTGCTGTCGAAATAGCACAGATACAAATGAATTAAATTTATCTTCAGTTGGTATAACAGACACATAATAACTAAGGAAAACAAATGTTGGCATGGTTTGTATCAAGAGCGGTTTGTTTTCTGCCCGTTCCTATAATATGTCGGTAATCTGCCTTTAAAATTCCATAACATTTGATAATCTGTCAAACATAATATGAATTTTAAATAAATTAAGATAAACGGAAGTGTTTGGGAAGAACTTCCATTTTTCTGTGTGTTTACCTGAAATATGCTGAAAATATTCCTGAAAACTGCTAAAAATGTTGTCTCGGAAAATATACCTCCTCAGACAAAATTTTTGGCCGGCTTATATCAAGAGCGGTCTATTTTCTGCCCATAATATGCCGGTAATATGCCTTTTAAATTCCATAACATTTAAAAATCTGCCACATAATATGAAGTTTAGATAAATGAGGATAAATGAACGTTTGTGGGAGGAACTTCAATTTGTCTGTGTGTTTGCCTGAAATATGCCGAAAATATTCCTAAAAAATGCTAAACATTTTGTCTCGGATAGATAGACCTACTCAGACAAAATTTTTGGCCGGCTTGTATCAAGAGCGGTCTGTTTTTGCCTGCTCCCATAATATGCCATTAATCTGCCTATTAAATTCCATAACATTTAATAATCTGCCACATAATATGAAGTTTAGATAAATGAGGATAACTAAACGTTTGTGGGAGGAACTTCCATTTGTCTGTGTGTTTACCTGAAATATGCCGGTAATATTCCTGAAAACTGCTATAAATTTTGTCTCGGAAAATATACCTCCTCAGACAAATTTATTGGCCGGCAGCTTACAAATATATTTCTGTCCGTTCCCAAAAAAAATGTTCCGAGAATCTGCCTTTAAAAATTCCATAAAATTAGACGCTCGATATCGTTACGAAAAAATGTCCGATATCATGTTAATTTTGCTTCTTTTCGCATTGATCTTGTAACGATAACGAAACGAATGGCAACTGGGTATTTCAAAATTTCAATGGGCCGTGTGGAAAATAGCATTTTTATGGTACATTTTTGCAAAATATTTTAAAAGAAACTAAAGTGCAATATCTCCAGTTACACTGTGTTGCGTACTTTACTTCCAATTTCATGGAAAAACTATGCGTTTGTTTTCCCATCACTACTATGTATCCATCATATGCATCCTGCATCCGCATATTGCAAATGCCGCCCTCAATAAATAAAAAATCTCAGCAATTTGAGCAAGAACTTGTACTGCTGTTACTTGAATCCAGCATCATGCCGAATAAATCAGCAACATATGCAGATTTATTTGCACACGCGTAGTCAAAACAGACAATTAAACGCATAACGAAAGCTCTGATTTCAGCACAAGTTGGTGCCTTTTTTCGTTTCGTTTCATTTTGTGTAATTAACGTGCTTTTCAACTTTTACTACACATTTCAAACTCGACGACTACACTCTGAAAAAAAGTTCATAAATTTGTTAAATCGAATAAGAAATGAATTAGTAATAATTCAATCATATTTCAATACTCTACATAATCTATATGAACAGACCATCATCATGTCTACCGTAATATACTGGGGCCTGAGGAAATTTAGCTAATAAATAAATTATAAATTTAGAAGTAGTACTATTTTTTCACATTTCTATCTCCAACATAGTTTAGAGTTAATACAGGTCGAGTCTGACTATCGAATGTCAGACTCGCGACATGAATTAACTTTATTTACTTATTTTCAATAGTATTTTGTAGTATTTAATGGTGCTTACCTATCAAAAAATATTGTATTCTATTGAAAAAGTAAAAACTATTGAACTGATAGTAAAAAAATATTGAATTAATATTAAACATTATTTGAATACTAGTAAAAACTATTGAAATAATAGTAAAAACTATAGAAATAATAGTAAAAACTATAGAAATAATAGTATAAACTATTAAAATAATAGATAAAACTCTATACAATAGTAAAAACTATTGAAATTATAGATAACACTTGAAATAATAGTAAAAACTACAGAAATGATACAACAACAAAATTTTAAATAATAGATAAAACAAGAAACAATAGTAAAAACTATTGAAATAATATTAAAACTATTGAAATAATATTAAAACTTTTGACATAACAGTAAAAATTATTGAAATACTAGTAAGACCTTTGAAATAATAGATAAAACCAATGAAATAATAGTAAACACTATTGAAATACTAGTTAAAACTATTAAAGGTATAGTTTTTTTTTCGCATGCACTACAAATCGCCACTCCCACTTCCAATTGCACTCGCAATGTATTTTCAAAATGATTTTTACAATTTGATGTTAATTAAATACAAACTGATTTTATGGTTGTTATTTTAATTATTTTTAATATTACTTTATTTCATATTATTTTTTGGTTTTTTTTTTGTTATTGCAGAGTCTCGGTTATCCGGCAGCCTCATTGGTGGCCATCAATCGCACCACCGCCACATTGCGTTATCTGCAGGGTGGCGTCTGTCCTACAGATAAAGTTGAGCAGCTTTCGTCTGGCATCGAGTTTTACTGCGATATGCGTGCAGGACGCGTGAGTATAATATACATATTTTTAACTTTTGCTATTAATTGTTGTTATTGCCATTATCACCACCACTACTACTACTACCACTGTCTGAGCGCCCCGATACCGTAGAAGGCAGTTGCAGTGAACAGTTTTTTAATTTTAATTTTTCCATAAAAATCTATAAAAAAATGTAAAAAAGTAAACATTTGAAATTTAGCTTAAACAATGTAATTATTAACAAAACTAATCAAAACGATTTGGTTCTCCGTACATATTCTGTATAATTTTTGACTGCATAATCAGTTTTTTCATATTATGAAATGTTTCAAGAAATTGTATTCGTAATTTAAAGTCCTTTTTACACAGTACTTATAATAAAAAAAATGTAGTGCTGTTGAAATATTGTTTTTCAAAAATCCTTAAACGCAATTTTTCTTTTAATTGTTAAGTCTTATTTTAATATATTAATGAATGCAACTATACGTACACGTTTTCCATAGATCTAGATCTAAACTCGTAAAATTTTGATTACTTTTAGACACTTTTTTTTAATTATTTCTTTGACATTTATGATCTAATGATAAACAAGAAAATAGAATAGAATATAGATCACACTAACTATCAAAATTACTAACTTTTTTAATTTATCTAATTTTTAAAATATGCCCTGTAAATATATTTTCGGTGCTCTTTTATAGAATATACAAATATCATTACTTCATATTTAATTTTATTTTTTATTGCTTACCCTACAAATCATTTGACGATAATTTTTAAATTCGATAAAATAATAATAAATTTAATATATAAAACTCAAGTATTTGAAAATTTAATTGCGTATTCTTAATAATTTTTGTCAAAAAATAAATATTTCTGAACAAATCAAATTTGTTTATCGAAAATAAATCCATTTATAATATCTTCTCGATATCTATAACGACAAAAACAACGATATCGTTTTAGACAGGTTCGTTTTTATCGAAAACCCTATCGTTTTTTGTATCATTATAGATTATCGAAAACGACAATTTGAGCCTATAAATGATATCGTTTCGATATCGTAAAATTATCGTTTGGTTTGCTAGGTAATCAGTTTTTGTCTATTACGTAGCATTTTTGAGAAAATGACTGGTAAAATCTGCTTTTTTTTAGTCATTTATATGTAAAATAGACTAAATAAAATTAGTTTGGACTATGCTTTGTACAAACATACAACATTTTCTTATGTATCATTATAGTCGAAATGCTATAAAATCATCCAAAGACAGTCTAAAACACATCACAATTTTTCGACTTCAAATTCAAATATCTTAAAAACTTAACGGAATATTAGCATTTATTGGTATATTATATTTAGTTTTGACAATTAAAAGGTAAATTTTGTTTACAGTTTTTTGGAAAACTATTTGTGTAAGAGGCTGTATTTTTTTGTCGTTCAAATAGTGTCTGAAAATTTGTCAAAAATGTCGATAACATTTTTCATAAACATTTTACGTAAATGAAAAAAAAGGTGTTTGCAGTCAAAGTAGCACCCACGAATTATATAGTATTTTTGTATGGACTGTCTATAACATTTTTTCTCGTTTTGTTGAGTAGTGTAATTTTTAAAAGTATAAATTTCAAATTAAAATTTAAAATTAAATTTCATTGAAATTGTAAATATTTCACAGTTAGCACATTTTACCGTATTTTGCTGTTGCACTTCATTTGGCTTTTGCCGGTTTAAGCTGCGCTCGTAACGAATTTGTGTTAAATAAACTAATTGCTGCTTCCAATTAGCGTTTAAACCATGTCATGCCCGCGGATACCATTATTGATCGCCGGCCAGACCGCTGGTCAGATTCAAGCGGTTGGACGGACGGTTGTCGTCGTCATCATCATAGTCGTCGTCGATATAGTCGTTGACATTTACTCGGCCGTCTGTCGAATGTCGTCTGTCTGTCTGTCGCAATCTGCAATCAGTGTGAAAATCATGCTGAAAAATAATTGTTGGCATGCGGCCAGCAACATGAACAACAACAACATGTTGCTGTATTTACCAACTGACGCGCCATGTTATGCTACCAGTGCTGCCAGATTTTACGTTTTTACAATGACCACAATCATTAAATGTAACATTTTTTTTGCAATTTAACAAATTTATAAAAAAATTGTAAACAATTTTAAATTTATTTTATTTTAATATATTTTTAATTTTTTATAGGGTACGCCTATATTGAAATCCATCAGTGACTGTCACTATCAATTCGATTGGCCCACCAACGTGCTTTGCCCACCGCACACGTGCAGTTTTGATGAAAACACCTGCGAAATCGTTAACGATGAGCTTAACGTACGTTACGGTCTGCGAGCGGCACCATATACGGATGGCGGCAAGTTAAGGGTACGTTTTAGATAAGCCTCCTCTTTTTTTATTATTTGCTCTTATGTGTCGTTTGCTCTCTCTCTCCCTCTTGATTTCGTTAGGTTGGCGCTTCCGGGTCCAGCCAATTTAGCATCGACATCTGCGGCAAGAACCGCACAGTAGTTACCGACTATGTACAGGGTATTGTCGATATAAATTTCAGCGAAAATGGTCCTTGCATTGAAGATGGTGAGTAGAAATGAGATTTTATGTTTTTGGTAGCTGAATACTATATTCAGCTACTAATTGTCTCTACAAATAGAATTTTTTAAGCTAAAATTACTACAAAATTTTATAAACAATTCTGTCCATTATAAAGGGTTTTTTAACAGGAACGCTACAAAAGTTGAGCGACAGGGACAGCAAACGACGCCATATTTCTTGCCGCTCTTTTGACATTTCTCTTCAGTAAGGTTTGCCATTTCATGATGGAAAGATATGTCATTAAATGTTTTATGTCATTTAATAAAATTTTGAGTTCCCAAAATCTTTTCAAGGCTAAAGAATATAAGCATCTTAAAAATAAGGTCTGTGAAGCACTTTTGTAGCGGTAAATAGCTTCAAAAGTGCTTCAAAAGTCGCTTCAAAAAGATAAAATAGACAAAACAATGTTTTTTCGCTTTTCTTTGCTACGCTAGTTCGTACATCGATTGTGCATATGCACTCTGCTATGCACATTATTATTTTTGTTTTATTTTTATACATAGTTTTTTTGTTAATTGTAAAATCATGAATTTTACTTAAGTCAAGTTCTATGTGCATTATTTCATTCGACTTATAAAACAAAAAAAAATAATAATAATATATGAACATTTTCAGAGTGTACCTCATTTAGCTAACATATTGCTTTTTGTGTTTTTATTTTTCACAAACCCGCTGATTCGTTTGAAAGTGCAACAACAACAGAAATGCAAATAAAGCAGCATGACAATAAAGCAGCAGATCCAAGCTTTTGATAGAATTTTTGGCGGGACATTTTTTGTACCACAAAGAAAACTCGTTGTTGTTGCCAACTAGATAGCTGTACTAGATACATACATTAAGTGTGGTGTCATGCGACTGTCTGTTAATGCGTCTGTCCGTTGTCATGCGTCTGTCTGTTGTCATGCGTCTGTTTGTTGCCATGCGATGATACCGGATAGCAACAAAGAGTTGTCGTTGTGAAAGTGTGTATATACTTATTGTTGTATTCTCTTCTTTTTGTTAGTGTTCGCTTTGTAGCGTTTGCGTTTAAGTTTGTTTTCGCAAAAAAAAATGTTACCCTGCAAGATATTATTTGTGTTATCTTTACATACGGTGCGTGTAGCATACGGATTTTTTTTAATCACTGACGAAAACAGAAATATGCCTATACAAAATATTCCTTATATTTATTATGAATGTATAATATACATTGAACATATTATGTTCATTTTATTATGGCCTTGAGATCTTGTCAACATCACTTGATTTATACAATTATATTTTATTAGTTAATTCTTGTTCAAATTCTATTCGTTTTCATAATTAATATGCAGTTTAAGATATTTGTCTTCGATCTTTTATTTAAAATTTAAAAAGTAAAATTTTGCAACATTCTTGCAAGCAAGAGCAAGAACAAGATCATTTGTACCTATGCAAGAGCAAGACTCAGCGTGTAAGAACAAGACCAAGAACAAGATTACCATTTCATGTCTTGCTCTTGCAAATGATCATCACTATTATACACATATTGCAGTTCACTGAATTGTTGAAATTAAATTTCCTTGGCTTTTATGGTTGGAAATTGTACAAAATTATTCTTCTTTGCAATTCAGATCATATCTCAGGTTATGTCAAAAAGTTGCTTTTCATTGGTTTGTGGTCACGAAATTTTAAATTAAAATTTTTTCTTGGCGTAATCAATTAAATAATTAATAAAACACAATATTTTAACTAAAATAGCAATAAACATTATTTAAATTACGTTTCCCACTTTACCCCAATATCATAATTTAAACATAACTTTACACCATGTAAACAATGTTAAATTATTTGAAAAATATGGAAAATAGAAAATTTATACAAAAACCGAAATCAAAACCGAAACCGTAACATGGAACCGGTATACCGAAACGGTTTCGTTATAAAAACTTAAAACCGTTATTCGTTTAAGTTTCAATCCTTGGTATTTGGTTATTCGTGGCAACGAATTTAAAAATAATATAATTAGTATGACAATGCTTTAATTATATTTATGTATGACATTACAAATAATTAACAATGCTGCCCAATTTTAGTAATTTCAGTAACACTCGCATTAGTACTTTTCATATAGTTCAAAAGATGTTTTTGGTTGATGAATTTGTTTAAGTACCGCCAATCACTGTATTCAATTAATCCGTAATTCAATCACCACATAATAGGAACAATAGATGGAAATAAAATAATTAAGTATAAGTAAAAGATGTTTAATAAAAAAATTAGTTTAAGTTTATAAGTATATTATATATATTAAGTTTATAATTATATAATATATTTAAAACAAAATGTTATTTAAAAAAAGTTAAAATTAATATTGTGTAAAAAAATAAATTAGCACTAATTTTTTTTTTACATTAATATGAAATGTAAACATAAATATGTTTACATGTAAATAAAATGTTTTTCACATTCAAACATATATATGTTGGCAAGTACGTCAAAAATGATTCATTCTGAACAAAAATATGTTTGGCTGTTGTTATAATAATGTTTGCCAATGCAATAATACTTTTGTTTCCATAAAGCTCCAAAGATATATGTATTACGTGCAAAATTATGTTTGGGAGAGCCCTTTTTTTTGTTCAGCGTGTACAATATTATTTTTTAGCAAAAAATCGTAGTGCAAATTTCCATACGGAACGTTCGGAATTATTCTTCGATTTATTACGAAATATCTCTAAATTTTAGGAACAAATTGCACACATATTTCAAAAATAAAGTACATTGTCTCAGCTATGTTCTGAGATAATTCAAAAAAAATATATATTGTAAGCAAAAAGTATTTTTAAAATAAAAATCGTACTAAAATTTCTATTCGGAATTTTTTGTCCCGTCCGGAATTTTTCTGTGATCGACGTGCACTTCCGTTTTTGTCCCGTCCGTAACTACCACTATTAAATTTATATCTTCTGATCTACTGTATAGAATACTCTAATTTTTTGCAATTTTCCTATTTTAATAATATTGTGCAAAAAAAAAAAAAAATTAAGTAAATTCAGTAATTTTCCTTCCCGTCCGGAACCCCAGGAAATGCCCATATCGTTACCGCCGTGCCAAATGGGCATTTTTAAAAATGTAGGGAAATCAAATTTGAAAGTTCGAAGTGCTTTAAAAATTAGTAAAATTTATTTTTATTTAAATATCATAACTTATATAAAATATATTTGATTTGGGCAACTTACTGAATAATAAAATCGGATTTTGTGTGATAAAAACGCAAATTTTTGTGGGTATAAGATAAAGTAGTGAATGGCATCATTCTTTAAAAATAATTTGCCAAACATTTTTTTTGGCAAGTACCAAAAATTCGAAAAGTTGAAAGAGCGAATCTTGTGTCGTTTTTTGCGATAACTTTTAATTGATAAAAGATAAAATAGTTATGTAAAGGCATTAATTGTTTGTTTTTAAAGCACCCATCGATTGGCATCGTTATTTAAAAATAATTTGCTACTATTTTTTTTTTGCAAATACCAAAAATTTGAAATATTATTTTTAAATAATGATGCCAATCGATAGCTGCTTTAAAAACTAATAATGTATGTATTTTATATATAAACATATACCATATTCAAGCTTTTCAAATTATTATTTTTAAATTGATATTCTTAAAAATCGTATTTCAATTTTTTGCTATAAAATATTCCTCTTTTTCAGTTTTATTTATTAAATTTCACTTCTCGTTGATCATGTAGTATGTGGCCCTTAAAACCCAAACCACGAATATCTGTTAAATAAACAACTTGTGTGCTCTTTGCCTAATTTCTAATAGAATTACAGCTTTAATTCTATTTCCGTTTCCGTAGTGACTAAGCCCAGCACTTGGCCGTATTTCCGCATTTCCGTGTTGCCAACGTTTTTGGCAGGATCTTGTGGAGCGACGAGGCCCGACGAGGTGCCTTCGCAAACAGCACCAACTACACTTGTTTTAATCTAAAATCGCATTTGAATTGGCAATTTTCCCAATGCGCTTGTTTTCTTATCTCAACAGCACATTATCGTGCTCCTTGGAAATATATCCTTGCAGGAGAGCGGCGCCGCAAGTGTCCTTGTCGTAGACGGCTGCGTTTTTTGTGGTATTTTTGTTGTTGTTGTTGTTTTGTTTGGTATGCTGTCTACATTGTGCTGGCAACAACAAATTTAATACTGAAAAAAATTGCGCGCTTTTTTTCCTTCCTGGTTGCGCCTTGTTTTTTGTGCTCTGCAACTTTTTTATGCAGCCAAAGAAAAAGTGCTGTCGCCGCCGCAACGCACGGTGAGCTTAAAACGGGCTTCAAAATAAAATCCAGCAGATAATGCAAAAAACTTTTGTTGTTTTGCGGTCTATGAATTTTAAATACGAAAACGACGACGACAATGTTGATATTGCTGGAAAACCAGGGGTGAAGAAGGCGGCGGTTGTGCTGATGTTCAGCACAAAGATGTTGACGCCATACGTGAGCTCATGTATTTGCATACACATGAAAATTATATGTTCATCGTATTGAAAATTTTCATTCTTCAAACAATGACTCATTTTACTGAATAACAATACATCAAGGTAATGAATTCATTCAGCAATTTGATGAGTGACTGAAAATGTGTTTTTCATGTTGACGAAGTCTATTCTAACATCATATTAATGAACATGTACATCATATTAATGAATAAATAACATCTTCATCATATTGATGAATTCTGTACCCCAATCATGGTAAAATCATTAATTTCAGCATAAACGTGAACACATGCAAACACCGAAAAAATATCGTTCAAACCATTAATTATTGTACTGAAGAACAATTCATAATATTAATGATTACAAAATTCGTTGATTAAAAATGTGTGGTTTATTTTACTAAATCTATGCGTTAATTTTGATTCATCACTTTAATGAACATTTATATTAATAAATCAATAATACATAAAAACCATTGACATAATATTGAAGAATTTTGATCTCACTGAAAAATCGTCTTTCTATTGAAATTTTGAGGAATTTCGTTTTTCAAATCATGATTCATTGTATTGAAGAACAACTCATAACATTGATCACTACAAAACATCAATGTTATGAATTAATCATCAATGTTATGAATAATTTAATGAATGATTACAAATTTGTTCTTCAAATTAATGACGACTACGTTTCGTGACATTGATGAACAAATATTTACATAAGACACAAAATATAGCATAATTTAGAAAAATTGTTAATAGTATAAAGAGGTTATATTTATATTTAACAATATACAATTTTTTTTTCCGAAAAATTTTGAATTGAAATTTTTTAGGACAAATTTTTTAGTTTTTCTGCCTGACTAATTTTTTCTCGGACTTTTTTTTTAATTTAGTTTATGAAATTTTTATCAAAACTTTGGAAATATTTTTTTTTTGAATTATTTCGAACAACTTTTTGTTTTTCTGTCTAACAAATATTTTATTCAGATTATTTTTTTGACATTTTTATAAACAATTTTTAATCGAAAAAAAAAAAAAATTTTTTTTTTTGATCAATGATTTTTTATTTGTAAATTTAATCAAAAATAAAAACGAAATTCATTGACCAAAAAAAAAACATTTTTTTCAGGCTAAAAAATTTTCATAAAAAAATTTCAAAAAAAAAAAGAAAAATAATCTGAATAAAAATATTACACCGTGCTACAAAAATCAAAAAATTTTGCACATATAAAAAAATCGATATGTACGTAAAACTAGAGACCACTCCAAGGATATGTGCGTCCACCGTTTTTCTGGATCAATTCCTTTGCGGTTTTAAATTGCATTTCAAATGCAAGTGTGTACCATATTTTGAAATAATTTCAAAAAATATATTTTTTGCATCACTTTCAAAAACAATTGAATGCATCTTGTAGCAGAAACCCCAATCTTCATGAATTCGAAAACCGCTTCGCAATATCAATTCGCATCCGGGTTTTACTTTCATTTGAAGTGCAACTGCATATCACTTTTAATATTTAAAAAAAAAATTATATTTTGTTGCCTCACTTTTAAAAACCATGGATGGGATCTTGTAGGAGAAACCTCACAGATGATGAAGTCGAAAACCGCTTTGCAATATCAATTCCTATACGGGTTTTACATGCATTTGAAATGAAATTGCATATCACTTTTTAATATTTAGAATATTTCATATTTTTTGCGTCACTTTTAAAAACCATGGATGGGATCTTGTAGGAGAAACCTCACAGATGATGAAATCGAAAACAGCTTTGCGATATCAATTCCTATACGGGTTTTACGTGCATTTGAAGTGCATATCGCTTTTTAATATTTCGAAAATTTATATATTTTTGCATCACTTTTAAAAACCATGGTTGGGATCTTGTAGCAGAACCTCACAGATAATGAATTTGAAAACCGATTCGCGATATTCGCGATTACGATACGCGGAATTACGTATAAAATAAATTCAATTGATTTTATATTGAATGTTATATGGATGCTTCTAAAATCTAATGTTATTCACAACGAGTATTTTATGATTTTTTAAATACAAGTAAAACCCGTATACGAATTGATATCTCGCGAATCGGTTTTCGAATTCATTATCTGTGAGGTTCTGCTACAAGATCCCATCCATGTTTTTTAAAAGTGATGCAAAAAAAATATAAATTTTCTAAATATCAAAAAGTGATATGCACTTCAAATGCATGTAAAACCCGTATAGGAATTGATATCGCAAAGCACTTTTCGGCTTCATCATCTGTGATTTTTCTCCTACTAGATCCCATTCTTGGTTTTTAAAAGTGACGCAAAAAAATATAAATGTTTCCAAATATTTAACATTGATATGCAGTTGCACTTCAAATTCAAGTAAAACCAGGATGTGAATCGATATCGCGAAGCTGTTTTCGGGGCTTCTGGTACAAGATGCATTCAACTGATTTTGAAAGTGACACAAAAAATATATTTTTCAAAGTATGGTACACACTTGCATTTGAAATGCAATTTAAAACCGCAAAGGAATTGATCCAGAAAAACGGTGAACGCACATATCCTTGGATTGATCTCTAGTTTTACGTACATATCGATTTTTTTAAGTGTGCAAAGTACTGTCGCACGGTGTTGTATTAGTTAGACAGAAAAACAAAAATTAGTTATTTTTATTTATTGAATGAAATATTTCATATAGTGAATCTGTTGGAATCTGGTGAAAAATTCATAATATTTATGAATAAACTTTTAGTCTCTTTTATAAATGGCTGTACACCCAGCACTATGATAGCTAATAGCTGCAATTACATTTTTTTAAAATTCAGACTGGCCTCTCCTGTGGTCAGTATCCAACTTTTGTTTTTCGATTTAAAATTGAAATTTCATTTTTGAAATTATCCATATGATTTGTGTAAAAAATGACAATTTCAGCATATTGACATCTTTCTTTTTTCTGTGTATTGAGTGGAAAAAATGTCGATTACAAAAAAAACAATAACATTTAATATAAAAATCCACTTTGTAAGTCACATGCAAAGGCAACCGCAGCATAATTTTTATCTGATTTGTTTAAATTATGATATTTCCTTTTTTAAATTTTTTTATTTTATATTTCTGCACTCGTAATAAGTGGCTTGCCTACATAATAGGTGAGCCTGGGGTAAAGTGGGACACATTTTGATTTTCTTTCAAAAAAGTACAGCAGTATAATTTTTTAAAATTCTCTTTACCAAAGTCTAGTTCATGATCTAATTTATTTTGCTTCAACAGATACCATTTATGTGCCTTTTAATTGATTTTTGGGCGATTTTTTAAAACAGCTCAATTTCGGACATTTTGAAATATCCTCGGGGAAAGTGGGAAACTTCAAAATTTTTACCAAAATGCGATTTTGTTCTTTATTTTACATGTTTTGTTATTTTTATAACAATGTCAAATATATTAAGAATTGGAAAACATAAGTTAATGAAAATGTATTGATAATGTAAGAAAAAAATTAAACAAAACGAGTTGAGAAAGTTAGGTCACATGGGTAAGTTCGGTCACATGGGGCGGATTTTTATAGTTGGTCGGGCCCGACTATGGAATACCCTACACCTTTGGTGGAGATATTAATGAGGAATATTTAATTGTATACCTTAATTTTAAATTATTAATTATGCTGAACCTCCACACCCTCAGAATATTATTCATATATCAGAAATTTACGTCTTATATCCCCGTGTCCGTTGACCGATTTTGCTCATTTTCAAACTCAGCTCCTACTTTTGGCTAAAATATATTGAGACGCATTCTGATCAGTATTTCTCAAGTTATTCTGTATTCGGACAGCAAGACAGCAAGATGGACAGACAGACGGACATGGCTAAACGGACTCGGGTAGTGATGCTGATCAAGAATATATATACTTTTATATACTTTTCCATACCGGACACGCCTCCTAAGGGGCGTTACAATAAATGCACAAAGTTAATATACCCTGTACCTCATAGGTGTATGGTATAAAAAGTTAAAATTTTGAAACATCGCATCAGTTACTTTCAGTATTTAAGAAAATACGAAAACATTTCGCATTTACTCCTAGTCAGATTATCAGAATCACAATGAAGAGAGGTGTAGTTGCTAGTCGTCAAGTTCACACATTATAGCTGTTTGCAGATATTGCAGTTCACTGAATTGTTGAATGTTTTTTTTTTCGGCATTTTATACATACAATATTCTTCTTCTTCTTCTGATAAAGATGAATAATATTTACCGATGTATTATTTTCGACTTTCTTCACACAAAAAAAAAAAAAAAATCACCAACAACCAATGTTCATCATATTGATGATTTCATTCATTGAACTAAAATCGTATGTTTTTCACCAATGTTTTTCACTTTCAATATTTTTTATAACATCAAATTTCAAACATAAATTTGTCTCTATTTACACATTTATAATTCTTATAAGATTTATGATATTTTAATTAATATAATTTGATGAACAAAATTCATCAATATGATGTACACTTTTTCATTAATATGATGAAATGGAGTCTTCGCATAATTAGCAATTAAATATTATAACTCATATAAGAATTATAGATATACAAATGTGTAAATGAAGACAAATTTGTGTTTAAAATTTGATGTTAGAAAAAATATTGAAAATGAAAAACATTTGAAAGATACGTTTTTAATTCAATGAATTAAGTCATCAATATGATGAATCCATATTGATGTGATATTTTTTTCTGTATCTGATCTTATCTCAGGTGAAGTCAAAATGTTACTTTTCTTCGGTTTGTGCCCACGATTAAATTTGTCTTGGCTAAACCAATTAAATTATTAATATAAGACAATATTTTCATTAAAATTACAACAGACAGTTCTTAAATTATGTTTCCCACTTTACCCTAGAAAATCTTTTACTCCAATATCGCAATTTGAACATCGCACCATTTAAGCAATGTTACATTATTTGTAATACCCGTTTGTTTTTCAAAAGATGTACAACATACGATTTTTTTTAAATATACACCCAGAAAAAAAATCCCTCAAAACCCATTAAAATTGGTCAATACGACAATTATTGATTTAATAGTATACAAAAAGTAAATCTTTATATAAATATCATTGTATTTTCTAGTATTGGATGATATTTTTCGATTAAAATAATAATTTATCCTATTGACTATTTTTAATAGTAAAAAACTATTATTTATATAGTATTTTTTTCTGGGTGTACCTTCCTAATTCAGTTTTTCGATACATAAAGTGGCCACAAAAAACTTCAATCAATAAGTAAAAATTTTAATCACTCAACCGTGTTTTTTTTTATTTAATTCACAGCGAATAAAAGTTTGGGGAAATAAAAGCGTTATTTGAAAGGGTTTAAAAATAGCTATTTTATCTCTACGATTTTTGCATTGTAAAACATTTAGGATGAAGACATAAAAAATCTTCCGGTTTCTACTATTTACATAGCTCTTAAATTCCAGCCCATACGATTTGAGCTACTTGATACGTGCCGAATATAAAATTTCTCATAAAAAGCAACGCAATTCCTTTGACACTGTTCGAGTTTTTTTTTTGTACTCTCAAAACATCGACATCGATAAAAACGGCAATTTCTCGTTAAACACACGACAGTTGCCACATGCACCATTAGGCTAAACTGCACGGCAAACGTTCTGTCACTCCTCGTTTTTAGTAGTCTCCACTTTTTGCAATTTCAAGTTTCCACGCACGCCAACTGTCAAACGTCAAATAAAATGATTTTTGCTGAATGACATCGATAAGAGTATGAAATAAAGTGAGTACAAACTGAAAAAAAAAAGATATAAAAAAAGTTGCATTTTGGGTGGAAAAAGTTCCATTTCGACTGCTGTCAACTTTTTGTCACTTTCGAATTATGACCGCAGGGTTCTGAGTTGATGTATTTCGCATTTAAAATGAACTGAAGACATTAAATAAACTTCTGAGTAGGTTTTTCTTTTTCAAAATAAATGTCAACCTAATAAGTAAGGTAAAAACATTTGGACATAAAAACATAATTACTCCAAAAACTTTGTAAACTGTTGTAGTAGCTTCTAATGTACCTAATTCTGTATACAAAAGGTTTAATATGTTCCAAAACTCTTATTAGTAAAGCCCAAATACCGAACCCTGTTCGGAAAACAGTTTATGTGGCATAGAGGTCGCCTTTTAACATAGAACCGGATTATTTTAAGAGGAATTTGTCGCTGGCAGCTGCCTTTGATAGTGCGCCATGTTGCAAAAGTTTGGATTTTCCAATTGGTCGTCGCAGTGAAAAGCGATACAAAATCGAAAGCACCAAAAACCAAATTCATCTCTCGAACGAACAAATGTACGCTGCTGCCTGACACAGCTTATCGTCTGTTTGCATGTCATAGGCTGGGGCCGGCTTCGGGTATGGTAGTGTGAAATGTTAGGTCAACGACTAATTGATGTGAAAAAAGGGTTTTATTTTTGAACGACAGTAGTCCAATGCATTGGACAACATTCTAGAGGGGCCCTTCAGATTAACTCTTAAATCTTTTTGACTTCGATTGTGTTCGTTGGGCCTACATTGACTTGGGTTCTGTAGTTGGCCTTATCTTTGAAACTTTATGATTCACAAATAAGCGCATAAATTCCATTTGATGAGAAGCGAACCGAGCAGCAAAAGTCGTAACCATTAGCATAATTACAAAGTTTTTGGCACTTTTTAACTTTATAGCATAGCATTTTATCTGGTCTTAACAAAAATGTTCCATTGTTTTCCAAAATCATAGACATTACAAAAATAAAATTAATTGAATATACTTTTAATAAGACCTTTTTTATGTAGACAAAAAACAAGTTAAAAAGACCTTTTTATCAAACATTTCGTATACACCCTAAAAAATAATTTAAACCATTTTTGTGCAGATCCATAGTGTAAATTGTTCTTTGGATCAGGTCATATCAAATTTTTTTTTTGCTTTATAATATTTAATCGGAAAACTGTGATTTATCAATTGGCATATTAAACTCTTTGGGAATGATGATAAACAAAATATTATTAAAGATATTGAATAATATTAATAACTAAAAATGGTTTTTGATCAACACAGTGAAAAAATGTACTTCATATGGATGAATTCTCTCATGTATTAAAGAACCATTCATAATATTAATGACTATCGACAACAATGTTATAAATGTTATCATAAATATGATGAACGCTTGATAACTGTCAAAAAAGTGTTCTACAATATGATGAACTGTATGAGACAAATACGTTTCATCATATTAATGAACAAATACATAAAATTCAACATGTACATCATATTGATGAATGCTGTTCATCAAACCAAATTTCAATCAAAATATATATTTTTATATGTTTATTTTTTGTTTTGTTTTATAATATATATTTATATTTATATATAATTAAAACTTTTTTAAATAAAAAAAAATATTTATAAAAAATATATTAAATTTTTTTTTTTTTTAAAACATATATTTTGAAAAAAAAAAAAAATCCGACAAAACATTTTTTTCGGACAACATATTTTCCCCGATTTTTTTTAAATAACATTTTTCATCATATTAATGAAGAAGCGTACATCAAATTGATGAAGAAGCGTACTGATGAATTTAGTTCATCATATCGATCTAAGGATAATTTTAATAAATAATTTTAATTAAAAATGAGCATTTTAGTTTCAAAAAAAATATGAATAAAAAAATATAATAGAAAAAAATAAAACACTAAAGAAGTTTTTCGAAAAAACTTTTTAATTCTATTTTTTTATAAACATTTTTATTATTTTAATGTTACAAGACTTTGTCTAAATTTTTATTTATGTTTTTAATTTAAATACGTCCTATTTTTTACATTTTACCGCCTTTTACTAAACAGTTGTTATTTTTGAATTTATCATTTTCTGTCTTTTTAATTTTCAAACTCTCTTTAAAACAAACTCTCCCTATTTTACACAATTTTAGTGCCTATTTAAAAAGGGCTAATATTTGTAGAACCAGAATTACATTTTCACTAAATTTTACATCGTTATTAAAAGTACCTAACCTTATTGTCCAACTCTTTATCTAAATTTACAAACATTAAACTTGACTTTGCGACACGTTACCACAAAGCCTTAGTAAATTCTAGACATAAAAATGATACGAATCTTCGGTTAGATAACAGAATATACCCCATATTTCACTCATTTTCAACAACATTTCGTTTGACTTTTATGAAAAGCTTCAGAAAAACCAACCAAGCATCACAATAACAACAGCAACAATAATTTTAACAATAGCAACAAGGACAATGACAGCAACAACAACATAAATATTTAAGGATTACATTAAGTAGAAGTTTCCTCATGTTCGTTCTTCATTCATTCATTTGGTCACCTCACACCATGTTTTGTCTGGCGTTTGTCATTGAAACATTTTGATTTTGGTCCGGACATTTAACAACAAAATGTTTCCAAAAATTTGACAATCTCTAAAATCATTTTGGAAAATCCCAATGAAAATATCAACAACATAATAACAATAGTCGGCAACAACAACAGACTCGACAACAACATGAGACTCGGCAACAACAGGAGACTCAACGACGACAGCAGTCAAATGAATACAGCTTTTATTTGAAAAGACTTATTGTGCTTTTTTGTTTTCATGAACCCTATATGTGGTAATTGAGACTATTTAGTATTTTTACAATATTAGTTAATTTATTTAATAAATATATTCAGAAATAAATTAAAAATGTAGTTTTTCCTTCTTATTATTCTTTCTAAACAAACTTCAATTAAATACAACAATTTGAATATTTCATTATGAAAAGATATACGAATTCGAATTTCGGTAGTAAATTTTATTAATTTCGACTCATTATTGGCTCGTATATCTTTCCATCATGAAATGGCAAACCTTACTGAAGAGAAATGTCAAAAGAGCGGAAAGAAATATGGCGTCGTTTGCTGTCCCTGTCGCTCTACTTTTGTAGCGTCCCTGTTGAAAAACCCTTGAAAAATCCTTTAGTTGAATTTCCCAATAGCCTTGCTGTACCGCATATAATTTTCTATGTCTACTTTGGCCTAATGTTTGCTGTCATTGGTGACAATGAAAAAAAAAAGGTTGCCACACTTTTCTCTGATGTGATTTTCAATGGAAACAATGTTTTATGTTTGTCATTATTAGGCATAAATGTGAAATAAATTAAACTGTTACGGTCATGTTGTGATATACGATAGTGTTTTTCAACACTTTTACCACTTAAAAAAATGTTGTCACCTTTTGTACACATAATATAATTTTTGTTAATCTTACATATTGTATTTGTCAATAGAAATTAATTTGTGAATATTCTCCAAAAAAATCTTTAAGAAAATATATATTCTGGATGTATCAATCAGGAGAATTTTCTGCAAAACTCATTTCAAAGAAAGCCATTGCCAGTCTGGTGTTCAAGTCATATAGTTTCTTCATGACGTAGTTGAAACAATAAAATATGCGAAAATGCCCTATCCAGATCTTTAATTTTAATAAATTTATTCACTTTAATTTTTCATAATTAAACCACTAATAAAAAAATAAAAACAAAAGAATTATAATCGATTATTTATAAAAGGTTTTTCAATAATAGCGCTACAAATGTTTTTTTAAGGGTTTTTCAACAGGGACGCTACAAAAGTAGAGCGACAGGGACAGCAAACGACGCCATAATTCTTGCCGCTCTTTTGCCATTTCATGATGGAAACATATATGAGCCAACAACGAGTCGAAATTATTAAAATTTACTACCGAAATTCGAATTCGTATACCTTTCCATCATGAAATGGCAAACCTTACTGAAGAGAAATGTCAAAAGAGCGGCAAGAAATATGGCGTCGTTTGCTGTCCCTGTCGCTCTACTTTTGTAGCGTCCCATTTGAAAAACCCTTTATAAGTAATTCAAACCAATTAAATTTTGTCAAATAGAAATGACAATTATTGTTCAATTTATTATTGTTCAACAATTATTGTTCAATTATTTAGCGAAAATGAAATAATCGACAAGTCCTAAAATCATTAAATGTACATATTTCCGCCATCTGATTTGTACTACTGCTATGCTTGATTTATAAAATATTATTTCGAAAAAGCCAACAACGAGTCGAAATTATTTAAATTTACTATCGAAATTCAAATTCGTATATTATTCCATCATGAAATGGCAAAGCTTACTGAAGAGAAATGTCAAAAGAGCGGCAAGAAATATGGCGTCGTTTGCTGTCCCTGTCGCTCTACTTTTGTAGCGTCCCTGTTGAAAAACCCTCGAAAAAAAACTTTTGTAGCGCTCTTATTGAAAAACCCTTTATGTATTCTTCGCATACACTTCATAATATTGAATAACACATTTTGAGTCATTAATGAAATTGATAATGAATTCATGACATTGGTATATTTAAGTTATTAATATTATGAATCGTTCTTCAGTACAATGAATCATTGTTTGAAGAACAAAATTCATTAATGTGATGATTTTTTTCTGCGTATAAAGTGTGTTAAAAAAACACATACTTCAAGGTTTACAAAACATTGCAGAATCTGTAAAGTTACCATTTTAAAATTATGATTTATCTCAAAACAGTTCATTTGTAAGTAAGCAAATACATTTTCGATAGTAAATAATCTAGATCTGAGCTGTAAAGGTTGGATTACGATTACTTTTAATTACTATTACTAAAGAATCGTAATCAAAAATTTTAATTACGCTTCTTAGTAGTCGTAATAATTTTTTTTTATTACGATTCTTTAGTAATCGTAATCAAAAGTAATCGTAATCCAACCTTTACAGCTCCCCAGTATGTCATTCGTTTCGATATCATTACGATATCAATGCGAGTAGATGGAGAAATCACACGATATTGGATCCGTTCTCGTGACGATATCGACCGTTAAATTGTACCTATATGGTAGGTAGATATCGAAACGTTCTGTCAAAGATTTCTCGATACGATAAGTCGAGTTGACGAATGTCTCCGACACATGGCAGACTGGGTCTGATCTCGATAACGTTTCGAATTCGAACTGTCAACTTCAGATTGGTTTTCTGATTCCCAATTACGTTTCTAAATGCTAAAATTTTGTTAGTTTTTATAGCCTCAGGTCACAATAGACCGATCGGGTCAAATTTCTTTTCCATACCGGAAATGCTTACTTCTGTGTGTAACAAACGGCGAACCAAACTGAATATACCCTTCCACTCTTAGTGTATAATATAAAAACTTGTTTATTCAAACCATTTAATTAATTTTAAAACTGTTAGAAAGTACATCACTTATATACTATTATTTGGTGATGCCCTGCTCCGTTGAGCTATTGAATGATTTTCCGCCATCGTGTCTTTATCTTTATTAAAATCGGTATCGAGACGTTATAAAAATTGTATCGCTTTTTTAACTTTTTTAATATCGAGATACCGTTAACGATAGAGCCACTTCATTCGAAAATGGTATCGTTATCGAAAAACGAATAATACTGTTCATTTGACCGATATCGTTTCGATATCGCTTGATTATTGAAATTATATAATGTTTTTTTTATTTGTTTTTTTAATATTTTATATATTTCTATATATTTGTTACAGGTAAAGTTGATGTACATTTGCGCCTAATTTGTAGCCATCTCACCGAACGTGTCAGCTCCTTCAGTGACGTAAGTAACTAAATATTGTAATAAGAAAATATTACTAATTTATTTTAAAATGGGCACCTATTGATTTAAACTGATAGGCATTTTTTTCAGAGTGTAGAAACTTTGAAAATACCTATAATATGAAAACTATATATATGATTTTATCTAACGACTTTTAATATAAATCTCTAGATATTTTAGTTATATTTATATTATACCGCGTAAATTACAGAGTTATTTTTTTCATTTAAATAACTCTACTTGATGCCAGCCACATCAATGAATAGTAAGTATGTCTACGCTGAAAAATGTTCGCTTAAATTTAATCTGTCTGTAAAGTGTTACTTAAGACGCCTTAAAGCATGCTATGGAAAATAAACACCCTTCTTTCTAACCAGATAATGGTTTTATCATTATCATCATCATCAACATCAGCAGCAGCAACGTCTTAAATAAAGCCATTTCATTCGGTTGAGGACACGGAACCCCTTTCAATGTGACAATGAGTTTTACGCATGCTTTATTTTGAGGTTTTTTTTTATTTATTTTTTCTGTTCACTTCTTTTAAACAATTTTTAGCACATTATTAAAAATAATAGCAACACATGCATGCGTTCGCTCGCTACACATAGAGTAGTGCCATGGTACACATAGCGCATGCATACACTGAGAAAAGAATATAGGTTAAAGTGTCCATTACCGGTCACCACACCAAAAATTAAAATAATACATTAAAATGACAAACTGAAAAGAATCAACAAATGGTTTTAAAAAATTAAATTAAAAACAATTATTAACAACTCATGCAGCAAAGAAAGCTTGACACTGTACCATAACCCTATAGAAAAAACTGATTTTGGAGATAATCCAATTCTTCAAAAAGGTAGGTTAAAAAAAAAATTCAAAAAGGCATGCCACGCCCACAAAGTATTTAAACCGACGCATTCAAAATTGATGTATTCTTTTTTTTTTTTTTAATTTTGACTATATATTTTTGCTACGTGTAAATGTGGCGACTGCTTTAATGGTTCTGCGACTGCTGCCTCAATGTGTTAAGTTCCTCTTTTTTTTTCTTTCCTGAAATTATATATTGTTGTTGTTGCCATGGTGGTAATGTTGCTATTGTTGTTCTGCTGCTGCGGCGGCTGCTGTTGGTGACAATGTTGTTGCTAGCATTGTTGTCGCTATTGTTGTTTCTGGTGTTTAATATTATTGTGCTTAAAAGTTTATTCATGTAGATGAAGCGATATATTTACGACTTCTCAGGTTAGCCTTACCACATTCACAATATCTCTATACATTTCTCACTACACTGTGCAAAAAAAATAAACAAACCATAAAATTAATCGCTATACTAAAATGTTCGATGCACATACCATACAACAATTATATACACTCAAAATAAAATCTACTTAAAAAACAAAAAATCATTCGTGTATTTTACGAACAAATACGTGAAGTTTATCTACGAAATATTTCGTAAAATACACGAAAGAACACTCGTAAATTTATGTTAAAATTACGAATATTATTTATTACCAGTGCTCGGATTTTGATCACATGTCAATTTTTTAATGCATTTGCCATTTTTTGACTTTTTCATTAGCTCATTTTTCAATAATTTAAAATTTTAGGTCATTATTTGTAGAATTTCGTAGTTGTTTATTGATATTAAGCAAAACTGAAGTAGATTTTAAACGAAAATGTGACATCTTTGGTCTTCATTTTTACTACAATTTCTGTCTTTATTATTTTTAATCCAGCAGTGGAGTTGAAATCAAAAATATGGCATCGCAAGTTAATACATATATGAATAGCTCTTATTTTGGTATATTCTTTTAATCTGAAATTAAAAAGAAAATGGCCTATAAAAGATATGGCTGGAATGAAAAAAATATTGTATTAAAAATAAATAAAAATGTCTTTAAAATAAATACATTTGTATTTAATGTATTTTCATATTATGTCACTTTGTTTTTACTATATTGATGTTTTGTATGGAAAAAAACTACATATTCTTACTGCATTACTGCAAAATTTGTATTAAAAGAACTACATTTTGTTTTAATTTAAACGTCCTCAAATGTAGATATATTACTACATCTGTTTTTAATTTTACTACATACTGTATTTATTTTACATGAAGCTAAAGTAAAATATAACACATACTCATTATATTTTACAATATTCTGCATTTATTTACAATTCGAAAGTATTAGTCTCTCAAAAAAGATTGTTGTTATTTATTTAACTTCAAGCTAGTTTTTAAAATATGACTACATATTTTTTTACTACATACTGTATTTATATTAAATTCTAAGTGAAACTTGAGAATGTTCTTCGTTACCTATACTAATGCAATTGAATAAAGTAAATTATTTAAACGTTGGTTAATTTAGATATGAAAATACTTGAAGTCTTTTAACCACAATCGTACACCCAGAAAAAATTACCTCAAATCCCATTAAAATTGGTCAATAGGACAATTATTGATTCAATAGTATACAAAACATAAATCTTTTCATATAAATTCAATGGCAATGTTATGGTATTTTCTAGTATTTAATGGTATTTTCCGTTTAAAATAATAATTTATCTTATTGACTATTTTTAATAGTAAAAAACTATTATTTATATAGTATTTTTTTCTGGGTGTAGATGAAGTAGAAATGGTAATACTCTTTTTTATCTACCATATAGTAAAACTAATTAACTGACCACTCGATTCTTTATGATTTTGTATAATTTTGAGGTCATTTTTAAAGCCATTTTTTGTCGTTTTTAGGGTCATTTTAATGGTCATGTTTAAGGTATTTTTAGGTCATCAAAATCCGAGCTCTGTTTATTATTTATTTTTTAGACTTAGCAAGTTGTTGAATGGGAGCGCGTCGAAATGAGTAGGGAAGCCTGGGGTAAAGTGGGACACTTTTGATTTTCCTTCAAAAAAGTGCATTTGAGTATTTTTTTTAATTTTTTTAAAGGTTCTATTCCATAGACTGGTTCGGGATCTAATTTTTTGCATTAACATAATACTATTTTTATGTGTTTTAATTGTTTTTGTTGCAATTTCTCAAGTCAGCTCAATTTCGAACTTGTTGAATAAAGTTGGGCTAAAGTGGGAAACTTAAAAATTTATACCTAAATTTTTAATTTTTCATATTTTGTTTTTTCACAACAAAGTCAAACATCTCAAGTATAAAAAATATAATAAGGTAATAAAAATAGTTCTGTAATGCAGTCATAAATAAGAAGAAAAAAGTTTAAATTTTTTAAACATAGTTATGTTAGGAAAATACTATAAACGAGTTGGGAAAGTTAGGTCACATGGGTAAGTTCGGTCACATGGGGCGGAATTTTATAGTCGGTCGGGCCCGACTATGGAATACCCTACACCTTTGGTGGAGATATTAATGAGGAATATTTAATTGTATACCTTAATTTTAAATTTTTAATTATGCTGAACCTCCCCACCCTCAGAATATTATTCATATATCAGAAATTTACGTCTTATATCCCCATAAACTAAAAAATTTATATAAAGTATAAAAAACTAAAAAAAAAAATTGAGAAATATAATTGGGCGGACCACGCCTAATAATTTACGGATCAAATTTCCACTATGAAAACCTGGGAAATAATGAAAAAAAAAAGTGGGCGGATCACGCCCATTTTTGGACCACATATTTTTAGGTAAATTCTAACAATACGTTTTAAATTTTATAACTATACCTTTAATACTTTTCGAGTTATTAGTTCCGAAAGAGTTATATAAAAGTGACTTGTATGGGAGGTGGGCGTGTCCGTTGACCGATTTGGCTCATTTTCAAACTCAGTTCCTACTTTTGGCTAAAATATATTGAGACGAAATTTCATCGCATTCTGATCAGTATTTCTCAAGTTATTCTGTATTCGGACAGCAAGACAGCAAGACGGACAGACAGACGGACATGGCTAAACGGACTCGGGTAGTGATGCTGATCAAGAATATATATACTTTTCCATACCGGACACGCCTCCTAAGGGGCGTTACAATATATGCACAAAGTTAATATACCCTGTACCAACTTAAGTGGTGGAGATTATAAAATTGTACATTTATAGTCAGAATATTTTGAGTGAAAAGAAGACAGGTGTATTTGCTGGTCAGTCAATTGTTTAATTTCAATTATACAAATATTGCAGTTCATCGAATTGCTTTGATTTAATTTCATCGGTATATTATTTATTATATTATTTATTATACAAAATTCTTCTTATGATGTAGATGAATAATATTTACCGATGTATTCTTTTTGCTCCTGTTAAGGGTTCGATCTGCGGCTTTCTTTCGTAATTTAGATCTTATCTCAGGTGACGCCAAAATGTTGTTTTTTTCGATGGTTTGTGGCTACGATTTTTCTTGGTCAAATAAATTAAATAATTCATATAACACATTATGTTCACTAAAATACAACAAATATTGCTTAAATTACGTTTCCCACTTTATCCCAGAAGTGTTTCCCACTTTACCCCAATATCTAAATTTTATCATAACTTAGCACCATTTAAGAAATGTTAAATTATTTACAAAATCCGTTTCTATTTCAAAGGATATACAACATTCGATAATTTTAAACAAACCTTCCTAATTAAAAACGACATCTTTCCAAAACATTTTTTTTTTCACTTCTCGAAATGCAAAAAAAATGGTATTAATTTGATTATTACCATGCATAAAAAAGTTAATGACATATTAAGAAATGCTTTTATTTATCTACGTACAAAACATGTCAAAAAAATTGAAATTTCCCACATTACCACAAGTTCCACTTTACCCCAGGAAAGTGGAACATGAAAGAAACACACGATTATAAGTTTGCGATTCTTTTCAGAATTCATGAACTCTGTTGGCATATCGATAGCTACAACGTGTACCGGTTTCAATATTAAATTCCTTACTAAATACACACATTTCATAACAGAATAACTATGTTCCAGGTTCAAAATTTCCCATGTGACCTTATCTAATGAACTGCTTTTAAATGCCACCTTGTCGAACTTTTTTTTCTAAGTGTTCTCTTCACTCTTTCCACCTCATATGTACACGCTTTACAAATACAATGCATTACTTGCGCTAAAAAGGCTACGCGTCAATGCAAAACCAAGACAAAGCAAAAAATGGAAAAAATAGGAAAAAACCTTGAGCACTACAAACATATCTGAATAGTATGCATTAGAAGCAAAAGCTAAAACCAACAACAACAACAATAATAAGAAAAGGTAACCCATGAAAACAATACAAAAAACAACAATCACGCGAAAAGCTAAAAAAATGTAAAAATGCGCAACACCGCAGCTTCGCGCCAAAAAGGCTGCTTTGTATTTTTGCGGTACGAATGGCACCAAGGCAACAACAATGTGACGCGTGGGGGACATATGTTAGATTTTATTATTTTACTTCTTCTTCTTCTACTACTTATTCACCTTTTTTTTGTGTTGTCGTTTCTTTGGTTGCAAACCCATTCAATCCCTATTCAGTTATTCAATGTTTAAAAAAGGTTTCTCTTTGAAATATTTTTTCTTTAGCTCGTGTTGCGGCATCTGAGGCGCGGTTCATATTTAAACAGCACCAAACACTTAATGTTGTAAAACATTTTATTCAATACATTTGTGAAATGACACGGACTGAACATTCCAATTCTTTGAGAATTCTTCCTTGGCAAATACTTTCTTCCTCTTCGATTTCTCCATGTAAAAGTTTTCGCTGTGACATTATTCTGAGAGTCACACAACATTTTTCGTCGAAATAATTTTCCGGACAATTAATCCTCGAGAAAATTGTTTTGCAGAGACAATTTTTCTATGGACAGTTTCTTGCCTAAAAGTTCATCCAAGAGATAAATCCTCTAAACAATTATTTCCAGAGGGAATTATTCTGAGACAACCGTTCTCTGAAACATAGTTTTTTCCAAAAACATTTTATTCCTAAAGCAATTATTTCCAAAAAATCCTTTGCCATAACTTTTCCCCGGACAATTTTTCCCAAAGACAATTCTTTACCATGTTAATTATGCCCTACAATTCTTACATGGACATTTCTTCTCGATGACCATTCTTCCCAGAGTACTCGAAAAATTTTTAACAGCTTATTTCATATATGGAAAATTTTATTCCGAGATAATTCTTTGAACATTTCAAGGGAGCGCTACAAACGTTTTTTGAAGTGTTTTTTAACAGGGACGCTACAAAAGTAGAGCGACAGGGACTGCAAACGAAGCCATATTTTTTGCCGCTCTTTTGACATTTCTCTTCAGTAAGGTTTGCCATTTCATGGTGAAAAGATATACGAGCCAACATCGTCGAAATTATTAAAATTTACTACCGAAATTCGTATATCTTTCCATCATGAAATGGCGTCGTTTGCTGTCTCTGTCGCTCTACTTTTGTAGCGTCCCTGTTGAAAAACCCTTTACTATTGATTTCAATTGATTTCAAAAACAATTATATTCATAAACAATTAATTCCGCAGACTGTTTTCCCAAAGACAATTTTTTACCATGTTAATTATGCCCTACAATTCTTACATGGACATTCTTCCCAGAGTACTCGAAAAATTTTTACCAGCTTATTTCATATATAGAAAGTTTTATTCCGAGATAATTCTTTGAACATTTCAAGGGTTTTTCAATAAGAGCGCTACAAAAGTATTTTTTAAGGGTTTTTCAACAGGGACGCTACAAAAGTAGAGCGACAGCCATATTTCTTGCCGTTCTTTCTTTCTATTTCTTTCTATTTCTCTACAGTAAGGTTTGCCATTTCATGATGGAAAGATATACGAGCCAACAACGAGTCGAAATTATTAAAATTTACTACCGAAATTCGAATTCGTATATCTTTCCATCATGAAATGGCAAACCTTACTGAAGAGAAATGTCAAAAGAGTGGCAAGAAATATGGCGTCGTTTGCTGTCTCTGTCGCTCTACTTTTGTAGCGCCCCTGTTGAAAAACCCTTTACTATTGATTTCAATTGATTTCAAAAACAATTATATTCATAAACAATTAATTCCGCAAACTGTTTTCCCAGAAACAATTCTTCCCAAAGACAATTGTCCCAGACAGTTCTTCCCTAATATTTTTTTTTTTTTTAAATGTTCTTACCCAAGACAATTTTTTTCAGAGACAATTGTTCATAAAGGCAATTCTTTCCCAGACAATTCTCCCGGAAACAATTTAAAGAGAATCCTTTCACGGACTATTCACCAACGACATAAAGCCTTCAGACAATTTCTTCTCAAATATAATTCTTCCCGGACAGTTATTATTCGAAACAATTCCCCCAGATAATTATTTCTAATTACTTTTCTTTTAAAAACTATTTTTCCGAAGACACATTTTTCAGAGACAATTCTGCTAGAAACAATTTACAGAGAATTCTTCTACGGACATTTCATCCACGGCATAAATCCCGCAGACAATTACTTCCCAAAAACAAATCTTTTCATGAACAATTCATTCCCGAGAAAAATTTCCCAGAGACAATTAACCCAAATACAATTCAATCTGGAGAGTTTTACTCAGCCGAAATTCCTCCAGAAAATTATTTTTGAGACAATTCTTTCTAACGGTGTTATTTACCGTCATCTTTTCCCTTATCTATTCTTCTTCTCAAAGACAATACTTCTCCGAGACAAATCTCCTCATAGACCTTTCTATCTCGAACAATTCTTTCCATATAAAATTCTATCTTGAGACAATTATATATCGAGTCAATTCTATCTCGAGACAATTCTATCTATAGACAATTCTCTCACGAGACAACTCTATCCCGAGACAATACTTCTCCGAGACACTTCTTCCAATAGACAATTCAATCTCAAAACAATTCTTACCGTAGACAATTCTATCTTGAGACAATTATTCTAATAGACAATTCTATTTCGATACAATTATATCTTGAGTCAATTCTATCTCGAGACAATTCTCCCTCGAGACAACTCTATCTCGAGACAATACTTCTCCGAGACACTTCTTCCAATATACAATTCTATTTCAAAACAATTCTTACCATAGACAATTCTATCTCGAGAGAATTCTTTTGTGAGACAACTCTATCTCGAGACATTTCTATCTGGAAACATTTCTATCTTGAGATTCTCCGGACAATAATTCTTCTCATAGATTATTCTCCCTGGTCAATAGAATAAATTTGAACTTAAAACTAATCAAAGATTTTTGTTTATATTTTTTTCAACGTTATGAATTCGTTTTAAATAAAAGTATTTAATAAATTTAAAAAGCTTGAATGCCAATCGAACAGCATTAAATAATACCTGTTACTAGGCAATCAATCAGCATTCGGTTGATTGAAATCTTTAAATTATTTCTTTAGGTTCATTACTAAAATTACCTACAATTACTACAGTTGAAACATAAAACTACGTAAATTTACTAACAAATTAATTGAAAATATTAAAACTATTTTGAATTTACGACCTGAAAATATGCAACATGTTTTTACTAAGTCCCTAAAATATGCAAATTTACTCTTTCGATGCTTTAAAAAGTAATAATTAAGCGAAAATGTTTAATTACTGTTATAAATTTTAAAATATGACATATTTTCTGTTTAAGTAATGCTGAAAAATGTGCAATTCTTTAATTTTTAATAAATGACATAAATGTTATAAGCACTTTCAAATGAATTTCCTAAATTAAATTACAAAATCCATTGAATAAAATAAGCTTTTATTTGTTATTAAATTTTAATATTTATATTTTATTTGATAAATTTGA
Source organism: Dryomyza anilis (assembly GCA_951804985.1). Lineage (NCBI taxonomy): Eukaryota > Metazoa > Arthropoda > Insecta > Diptera > Dryomyzidae > Dryomyza > Dryomyza anilis. The sequence continues at coordinate 70,205,519 of OX638132.1, forward strand.
ATTTTTCTAATTTAAATGCGCGCCTTATTGCATTACCTAAAAATAGGCTATATTTTTTTTCAGCTCAAATTTATATATTCCTCAAATTATATTCCTAAAAATGTGGCAATTGCTATTTCGACAACTGTTTTGTTTATTGCTAAAATTATGCAATCATTGGCTAATATTTTTTGACCATAAAATGCATGAATTAATGCTGAAAATAATATCATTGAATTTTAAAAATTTGTCTATAAATAATAAAAAATATATAACAGTATTGTATTAAAATTATATTTTATTAAATTTTAAATCATTCAACAAAACAAAACCAAAAAAATATGCAATATTCGTCAATATAGAAACAAATATTTTTAAATTTTATATTTTTCAGCAATTTAATATATACAAACTTTTTATGCATAAAAACTGTATGTTTTTGTTTTAAAATAGTGACTATTTGTTTGCAATTCAAATAAAAAAAATATTCTCTTTAAATAATTTCTAAAATTATGCAACACCATATTGCAAATTATACGAGGGCTTAGATTTTATTTATTTCAGCAATTAAAGAGTTAATTAAAATGTTTGGTTCTGCATTAAATAGTATATGTTTTATATCAATTATTTCTATATTTTATACATAAAACTATGCCATATATAATTCTTTTTGAGTTATTTTAGGCCTAATTTAAACTATTTAAAATCTATGTTTATTTGAAAATATATTTTTCATTATTTTTCTATTGTTTGCCAACACATGTTGCTGCTGGTTAATACCCACCACCTATAGTGCAGCGCCTTTGCACAATGCACAAAAGTATCAGCATTGCCAGATGCACGCAATAATACGCTTTTGTTTAGCTTTGCAAAAATCCGTGCAAAACAAACACCTTCAAAATGCTTTGGTAAACACTCAACTGCGGCATCCTTTCGCTAGCATGTTTTAATATCCTTTCCCGCAGTGGTGCGAACAGCAGTGTTGCCAACTGTGTGCGTTTTGCTTCTGGGCCGTCGTCGATTGGTTTCAGGCTTTTTGCGCTCTATGTGCAAATGTTTTTCTTTGTACATTTTGTTTGCACTTTTGAGTCAGTTCTTATTTTTGTGCACATTTTTAAAATTTATTTTTTTAAATTTTTTTTTGTGTATATTTTTGTATTTTAAAATATATTGATTTTTTAAACTTATTTATATTTCTAAAATTTTTAAATATTGTGAAATTTAAATACAAAAAATTCTAATCTTTTATAATTTCTTTTCCAAGACAATTTTTACCCGAAACAATTCTTTTCCAAATTCTTTCTCAACATTTCTTGCCCAAGACAATTATTTTTCCGACTAACAATTATTCTTCGTACATATATTCCCGAGAACAATTTTCTGCAAGACAGAACAATTTATCAATAAAATTTATTTTTCCGATAAATTCTCCTCAGATACAATTCTTCCCTAGGACAAGTTATTCCCAAGACAATTGAGAAGCTCATTTGCAAAACGTGCTATCCACTTAAATATAAAATGCTTTAATTTACAAATATACGGTCCAAAAATTATTGTTTAAAAAAAGTTAATATAGAGAACGAGATAACAAAATATTACGAGAGGAAAACATTGAGTAAGAGTAAATCAGGTTTTACTAAACCTATCTTCGTTTTACATAGCACACAGAAAAAAAATTCTTCAATATGATGAATTTATTCATAAATATTATGAATTTTTTCACCAACTACCAGATTCATCATATTGATACCACCGTTCATTTAATGACAAATTAATGAATGCGTTCATTATATATATGAACAAAATATTCAAAACATCTATATGAACAAAATATTCAATACAATAAATTTGAATTGTCATATTGATGAATTTGTTCATAATATATTTCAAAAAAAAAAAATTTTTTTTATAAAATAATTCGAAAAAAAGTTTTGTAAAAATTTTATTTTAAAAATAACAGAAAAAATTAAAAAAAAAATATTATCCGAAAAAAAATTTCGGACAAAAAAAAATGTCCCGAAAAAAAAAATTCCAAAACAAAAATTTGTTCGAAAAAAATTTTTTTTCGAAAAAAAAAATTGTTCAAAAAAATTTCGAAAAAAAAATATTTTTTTCCAAAATATATTTTTATAAATATAACTTTTTATTACACATGAAAAAAAATTATCCGAATAAAAATTTTTCGGACAAGAAATACGTCCCGAAAAAAAATTTCCAAAAAAAAAATTTGTTCAAAAAAATTTTATTTCAAAAAAAAAATTGTTCGAAAACATTTCGAAAAAAAAATTTTTTTTTTTCTAAATTATATTTTTATAAATATAACTTTTTATTAATAAAAAGTAGTAATTATAATAAATATATTATAAAACATTTTACTAATTTATGCATGTCGAGCAAGCATTATATAAGAAGTAACGTACAAGAACTAAAGGGTTTTTCAACAGGGACGCTACAAAAGTAGAGCGACAGGGACAGCAAACGACGTAATATTTCTTGCCGCTCTTTTGACATTTCTCTTAAGTAAGATTTGCCATTTCATGATGGAAAGATATACAAATTCAAATTTCGGTAGTAAATTTTAATAATTTCGATTCGTTGTTGGCTCGTATATCTTTCCATTATGAAATGGCAAATCTTACTTAAGAGAAATGTCAAAAGAGCGGCAAGAAATATTACGTCGTTTGCTGTCCCTGTCGCTCTACTTTTGTAGCGTCCCTGTTGAAAAACCCTTGAAAAAACTTTTGTAGCGCTCTTATTGAAAAACCCTTTACTTGAAAACTGAGAAGTACGGCAAAAAAATTAACGAAAGTTGGTTTAATGAACAGCGTTCTTCAATATGATGAACATATATGTTGTATTTTATATGTTGGTTCATTAATATGATGAAACGTATTCTTCACATACAGTTCATCATATTGAAGAACACATTTTCGACAGTTACCAAGTGTTCTTCATATTTATAATAGCATTCATAACATTGATGGCGTTAGTCATTAACATTATGAATGGTTCTTCAATACAATGAATCATGGGTTGAAGAACGGAATTCATCAATATGATGTACATTTTTTTTCTGTGCACGTTTTAGAAATGGGCTCCTCTATAATTTTCCAAGACAATGATGTCCACACTTAAAAGAAAATGTCCCTCTAAGTACTTAATGGTACGACCATCTAATCGTTTTTTCATATTTTTATTGAATTTGATAGTATTTGAATAATTCAGTACTATTAATTTAATATTTTCAATATTTTTGTATAAAAAGGTATAAATACTATTGTTTTAAATTTGCTTTTTGTAGCAAATAAAACGAATAGGTTTATGTTCGTTTTGTGCTTCGTTTTAATAGTTTGTTTTATTGTTACAAATAACATTAATTTACCATTTTTTTTGGATGCATGACAATTTATCGTAGACAAATTAATGTTCAGAAACAATGATGCTCTGAACATTTCCTTCTCAAGACAATTTTATTTTTATCCGAAATACTTTTCTTCGATACAACTCTTTCACGAAATATTATTTTCCAACAAATTTTTTCCCGAAAACATACCTTCCCAAGTATATACATTCTAGGACTATTTAACATAACATAACATAAAATTCTAAGCCAAAAAACTTATTCACAGTACAAATTCCGAAGACAATGTTTTTTAAGTATAAATTATTCCAGAGAAAACTTTTCCCCGAGATATTTCTTCGCCGACAACATTTTTTCCATTCAAATTCAACCCCAAGACAATTATTTTCTGGACAGTTTTTCTCTAAAACAATTTTTTTCCCCGAGAGAATTTCGCCCGTCGAATATTTCTTCCCCAAGATAATTTCCCAGAGAACATTTTTCCGAAAGTCAATTTTTTTCAATATTTCCAATATTTACCGAAATTTCTCAAAATAATTCTTCAAATCAAATGTTCTTACCGAATAGCTCATCAACTGGGAAGAATTTTATGAAGAGAATTGTCATGGGATAAAACGATTTACGAGAGTATTGTCTCGGGGAAGAGATTTCACGAGTGAATTGTCACTATGAGAAATTGTCGCGGAGAAAAGTTTTCTCGAGATAATAGTTTCTGAAAATATAGTCTGGGTGAAAAATTATCAGGAAATGTTTATTTAAGCTAGAATTTTTCTTTATCCTTTGTCTGTAGGTTGTTTAAAACTTTATTCAAACATTTATTTTTTAATTTTTTACATTTTCCCTTTCCCCTTCGACTTCTCATTTCATTTCTATTTAGCATTTTAGCCCAGTTTTTATGCTGTTTCACGTCTTTTGTGGTTTTGACAACTTTGACGCGGGTTTCGTTTCAAAAGCCAAAAGACCCGCGAGAAATAATACCACGGCAACAAGAACAACAAAGGCCTTATTATAACAATAGCAATGAACCTGCTTTGAAGTTACCTACTAATATGTGTGTGTCTGTGTGGTTGGCTGACGATGTGTGTATGTGTGTATTTTTGTGGTTTTAGCCTTTGTGCGAAATTATTTTAAGCCAACAAGTTGAAGGAATTTGTTGTTTTTACTTAGTGTTAAATTTTTCAGAAACAAGATATTTTACTCACGTAGAAAGAAATTGCTTTGAAGAAATTAATCTAATTAATTTTTAGCATTCGTATTATTTTTCTAGGGTACATTTTCATTTACAGAATACTGAATTTAAATTTCTGCGCACAACAACTTTTTTTTTGAAGATTTTAAAATTTTTTTAGATCTTATTAAAACTCTTAAATAAATAATAAATACTTGATGAAATTCATAATATCGCACATCATAGTGAAGAATGAAATAATCAATACAATTAAAATGGAGTCTGTTAAAATGGAGTCGTCAGTAGAATACTGTTGAAAAAGTGTTAGAACGACAGTAAGAAGTTTCGTTTGGAACAAATGTCAGAAATATAGACAACAGCTGGTACTGTTGATTCAAAAGTTGTGGTTGTCGACTCTGCATTTGATGTTTGTTACTGTCATTTAAATTCAAATAATAAAAAAATATATTTTATTTTACGATTAAAATATATATTTTAATGAAATATATCAATTAACACCAGTTACACAATTTTTTTTGACTCTATACTTTCTGCACCACTCTGGATACGGCCAACTGTTGGTCTTGTGAACATGGCTCAACTCAATAAGGAGTTAATCAAAAATATCCAGACATGCATCCTAACGCGTTCATTTATCATCTGATAAGCGGCAGAACTAGGCTTTATCAAATTTCGTATGCAATGTCGCCGCAAACATCACCATGGGAGTCGAAGTTGCTCCTTTAATAAGTGCATTAATACATTATTAGGGGGTATATTATTTTAGACGTTTTGCCTTACGTATTAACAGCATAATTATAATTCTTGGCAAATCATGCAGAGTGCATTAAAGCCAGCACAGAAAAAAAATGTACATCATATTGATAAATTCCGTTCATAAAACCATGATTCATTGTATTGAAGAGCCATTCATAATATTAATGACTAACGCCATCAATGTTATGAATGCTATCATAAATATGAAGAACGCTTGGTAACTGTCGAAAAAGTGTTCTCCAATATGATGAACTGTATGTGAAGAATACGTTTCATCATATTTATGAAATACAACATATAAAATACAACATATATGTTCTTCATATTGAAGAACGCTGTTCATTAAACCAAATTTCTATCAAAATATTTTTTTTTTCGTTCTTTTTTTGCCATACTTCTTAGTTCTCAAGTAGTTCTTGTGTGTTATTTCTTATATAGTGCTTGCTCGACATGCATAAATTAGTAAAATGTTTTATAATATATTTATTATAATTACAACTTTTGATTGATAAAAAGTTGTATTTATAAAAAATATATTTTGAAAAAAATATTTTTTTTTCGAAAAAAAAAATTTTTTTCAAACAAAATTTTTTTTTTTGAAAAAAATTTTTTTTCGAACAAATTTTTTTTTGTCCGGATAATTTTTCGGATAATTTTTTTTTTGAATTTTTTTACTGTTATTTTATAAATAAAATTTGTACAACACTTTTTTTCGAATTATTTTATATTTTTTTTTTTTTTTTGTAAAAATGTTATGAACAAATTCATCAATATGACAATTCAAATTCATTGTATTGAATATTTTGTTCATAAATGAACGTGAACGTTGGTATCTGGTAGTTGGTGAAAATTCATAATATTTATGAATAAATTCATCATATTGAAGATTTTTTTTTCTGTGAGAAGTACCACTGCGTATTCAGACATCCTTGGTTTTAGATATGCCGCAATGTTTAAAAAATTAATGAATTTGAATTAAACAAAAAATTAAAATCAAAACAACAATCTTGACTTTTTCGTTGATGTGAGAGACAAAGAATATTTAAAATTTTATATTTTCTTCGTTAAATATTAGTCTGTCACAGTATTTAACAAAAAACGACTCTTAAAAATTTTCATGGAACAAAAAAAAAAGTTATTCAAAAAAATAAATGTTTTTCGAAAAATAAAATTTGTGCGAAAAAAATATTTTTCAAAATAAAATAATTTTTTTTTTTATAAATATAACTTTTTACTAATAAAAAGTTGTAATTTTAAATAAATATATTGCAAATGATTATGCATGTCGAGCAAGCATTATATAATAAAATAACTGGGCCCGTGCACAGCTTCGCCCGTGCTCTGTTTTTGAAATTGCAAAACTATATCGTTTATAAAGTGTGGATTTTTTCCCTTTTTTTGCAAACCTACTCGCTATTTTTCCCGCCCACATTGAACATAGTCCCGCTTACATTCTACGTTACTATTAAAAATTTGAATTGTCCAATTCCGTCCACATTCTACGTGACGATTATAATGTTTAATATAATCTTTTGTTTCGATTTTTATAACTCTGCTCTTAGTAAGTAAAGAGTTATATAAATTTTAAAGTTTTGGTTATATGAGAGATGCCAAACCCCGTTGTGCAATCCCGCCCATATTCTACGCGACGATTGGAGTTTTAAATATGAACATTTGTTTTCATTTTTATAACTCAACACAGAAAAAAAAAAATTCTTCAATATGATGAATTTATTCATAAATATTATGAATTTTTTCACCAACTACCAGATTCATCATATTGATACCACCGTTCATTAAATGACATATTAATGAATGTATTCATTATATATATGAACAAAATATTCAATAAAATGAATTTGAATTGTCTTATTGATGAATTTGTTCATAATATTTTTTCAAAAAAAAATTTATAAAATAATTTGAAAAAAAGTGTCAAAATTTTATTTAAAAAATAACAGTAAAAAAATTTACAAAAAAATTATCCCAAAAAAATGTTTGGTAAAAAAAAAATTATTCCAAAAAAAAAAAATGTAAGAAAAAAAATTCTTCGAAAAAAAAATGTTCGCAAAAAATGTTAGAAAAAAAATTTCTTCGAAAAAAAAATTTCTTCGAAAAAAAAAAATTCGAAAAAAAAATCCAACAAAAAAAAATTTCGAAAAAAAATTTTGTTCGAAATTTTTTTTTTTTTCAAAATTATATTTTTTATAAATACAACTTGTTATTAACAAAAAGTTGTAATTATAATAAATATATTATAAAACATTTTACTAATTTATGCATGTCGAGCAAGCATTATATAAGAAATAACACACAAGAACTACTTGAGAATTGAGAAGTACGGCAAAACATGAACGAAAAAAAATGTGTTGATAGAAATTTGGTTTAATGAACAGCTTTCTTCAATATAAAGAACATATATGTTGTATTTTATAATTTGGTTCATAAATATGATGAAACGTATTCTTCACATACAGTTCATCATATTGAAGAACACTTTTTCGATAGTTACCAAGGGTACTTCATATTGATGAAAGCATTCATAACATTGATGGCGTTAGTCATTAATGTTATGAATGGCTCTTCAATACAATGAATCCTGGTTTGAAGAACGGAATTCATCAATATGATGTACATTTTTTTTTCTGTGAACTCTAAGTATGTATGGAGTTTTAGCAATTTTAAAGTTTTGGCTATATGGGAGATGCCACGCCCTTTAATCCAATCCCGCTCACATTCTACGTGGCAATTGGAGTTTGTAATATAGACCTTAGTTTCGATTTATATAACTCTACTCTTAGTAAGTCAGGAATTACAACATTTTTATAGTTTTAGTCATATGGAAAGGGACACGCCCTTCTGTCCAATTTCGCCCACATATGTAAAATAAATAAACAACTACAATATACGTTTATGAGCCAAATTTCATGACTGTACTTATCTTAATTACACCGATATTTTTAATTAAAATTTCAATTTTGCCACGCCCATTTGTGTACCTTAGGAGGAGAATTTTAAAAAATCCCTTCGTAGTGCACACATACGTCGAGAGATGAACACCCTGCCCAAATTTCATGGTCTAGGGTCAAATTTTTTGATTTTCCGGATATTCCTTTGGGGTTTTCCGACTTTTCTTTTTTCCTAAACCACTCTTGCATTGACACGAACAAAATACAAAAGGAATTAGGCAAATCCGTCTGTTCGTTCTCTCGTGATGCTCTAGCACACACAGGACATTTCATTTTTATATGTATATATAAAATACAAGATCTAGAACTGAAAAGTATGGCAAATATAAACGAAAAATAGATATATTGAATGAAAATTTAGTTTGATGAACAGCATTCTCCAATAATGATGTACATAATGTTGTATTTTATGTATTTGTTCATTAAAATGGTGAAATGTATTCTTCACATACAATTCATTTATTGAAGAACACTTTTTCGACATTCATAACATTGATGTTGTTCGTCATTAATATTATGAATGGTTGTTCCATGGTTCTTCATGGTTTGAAGAACGGAATTCATCAGTATGATGTACATATTTTTCTGTATATCTTAACGATATCGTTTATAGACCCAAATTTTCATTTTCATTAATTTATAATGATACGATGACAATAGGGTTTTCGAGAAAAACTAACCTATTTAGAATATATATTTTATGTATTTGTTCATTAATATGATGAAATGTATTCTTCACATACAATTCATAATATTGAAGAAAACTTGTTCGACATTCATACCATTGATGTCGTTCGTCATTAATATTATGAATGGTTGTTCCATGGTTCTTCATGGTTTGAAGAACGGAATTCATCACTGTGATGTACATATTTTTCTGTATATCTTAACGTTATCGTTTATAGATCCAAATTTTCATTTTCATTCATTTATAATGATACGATGACGATAGGGTTCTCGAGAAAAACTAACCTATTTAGAATGTGTATTAGGTTTTTGTCGTTATAGATATAGTGTTGATTTTGAAATAGTCTTAATTTTCGATAAACAAATTTTATTTGTTTATACAATTTTGTTATTTGACTTAAAATCTAATGATCAATTTTCTAAAATCAATTTCAAATATCGAAAATTTATCATTTTTCCATACAATTTAATTTCAATTTCAAATAACGAAATCTTATCATTTTTGTATCGAATTCAAAATAATCGTCAAACGGTTTGTTGAGTAAACACAAAAACTCTCAGTTCGTATAGTTTTTTGAAAATTTTGTAATGAAAATATTTAATTCAGTCATGGTCAAAAACAAAATTTGATTCAAATTGAAATTTCTTTGCGTGTAATCGCGAAACATTCCCCTTCCACCATATCTACCCACTATCCTACTAATTATCTAAAAACACACATCTAATAACGCACGTTCCACGACAGCAAAAGTTCATTCGCACATTTACGTTTTTATCCTTGGCGCCAAATTGTTTAATTATAGAAGCGTACACAAAATAATTATCTCTAATATTCTCACTAACCGCACCCATAGTTCGACAGTCCCATCGTCTCCCTCGCCCCACTCTATCAGTCCCAAGACGTAAAGGCACGCAGAACGAAAAACTTTGGCCCTCGCATCACGTGACTCCTTCATAACTAGTTGCTTATTATGGCCTACGGTAGGTAGTTGGTTTTCGTCTTTGCACGTCTTTGCAGTTTCTCATTTCATATCATATCGAAAATACTTTTATGCTTTCTCTTTGTTATTTTACTTGTCACACCTACAACGAGACTTGGATACTGCCATCGTTACTGTGCGTGTATCCTTGCGTGTATCCTTGTGCATATCCTTGCGTGTATCTGTTGGTAGCGTGTCCTACTTCGTTCGCGTTCTCATCGTTTTTATCGAAAATCATTGCTGCGTTTAACACGTGCTTTGAATATAGATTTCTCTTAATGTTTCCACATTTAATGTACCGTTAAATGCTTCGCTTTATCATATTCTTCAACTTCCCCCGACAGACCCCCCCGCACAAACTTAAAAACTAAATTAGTTGTTGATTTGGTTCAAGTAACCAAAACTTGTGTTAAACTTGTTTTTTAAAGCAGCTTATTTGCTGCCCTAAATATTTCTTATGTTTTTTCTGAAAGTGATAAAAGTTGGAAAATCTTTGAGTTATTGACGAATAATTTGTCATTTTCAATCATTACATCGCAAAAATGTTTTATATATCTAGAAATTGTTTTTTGAAATAAAAACTGAATTCAAACATAAAAAATGTATTTTGAAAATATAAATTTTTCGATATTTTTTAAAAGTACTAAATTATGTTCAAATACACATGGTAAATGAATAGTAAATTAATAGGATAACAATTATTTATACTATTAAAATTGGTGAATAGAATGCATTAAGTCTTTATACGTCACATAGTTAGACGTTTGTTATAATAAGAGAAAAAAAAATTAAAATAATAGTACGTATACTGTTATAATCAATACTATTGATATTATTAAATTAATGTTATTAAATTTATCAAATACTATCATATTTATTAGACAACTTTTGAATCTATATGAAAAAACGATTTATACATAATAAAATCCATGGTCGTACTATTTATTATGCACTTATTGGGACATTTTCTTCTGAGTGTAGTTATTCACTTGCTTCGCCCCTAATGTGATACATCTATTTACTGCGGCGACAAATTTCTAGAAGTTTCCACAAACTTCTACACTTGATAAGAATCCGTATGCCTCGTAAGCTATATCCATCTCTTTTACACTCACGTGCAGCGCATAGCGGTATTCTAATAGTTTTCAAAAACTGCAACACTTAACGAGCGTTCGTAATGCCTCAAGCGTTATTTCCATTTCTCTCTGCTCACTGCCTTAGTACTCTGAATGATATTCCGTGACCTTCTAAGACATTGCATTAATACGCTGAATTATGTTGCGTATAATTTCAATAGTTTCAATATTTTTTTAAAAATTTATTTTTTCTAAAGCAAGCAAAAAACTTAAAACTTATAAGAACTAAAATTAAACAAAGATAAACTAAAACTTTTTATTTTTTTGTTTTGTAGTTCGATATTTTTCTATGTTGTTCATTGAGAATGAAAATGATTTAAAATATTATTTAATAATGGATAAAAATTAATCATTTCAATGTTCAAATGAGTGATGCATTTTTTTGAAAGCAACAAATCATCATTATGAATTTATCCGACTTTTTACTCAATTATATTTCATTACCCATTATAATTTTTGTTAAATACTTTTGTTAAACACTATTTAGCCCAATCATAAACAATCATAAACAAGTTAAGAATTTCGAAATATATTTTGTTTGTAATTTCTTTTATTTTCTATTATTTACTATCATTTTACATAATATTCTATAATTTTCTAAAATTATCTGTCTCTTTTATATCATCCTCTCTCATTATCATAGTTAACTATCATTTTTTTACAATATTTTTAGTGATTTTATATAATATAACATTTACTATAATTTTATTTTATATTTTAACATTTTCAATCATTTTTTTAATCACTTTCAATTTTTTGTATCATTTTTACCATTTTTTAACTATTTCGATTTTTTTTATAAGATTTTCCATAATTTTACAATCATTATTTACCATTTTCATTAGCATCCAACTATTTTTTAATAATATCTACTAATTTTATATAATTTTATATCATTTTTGTTCAGATTTTTATTTAATTTCCATTATTTTTATTACCGTATTTAATTTTTCACTGTGTTTTCATCCTTTATATAATTTGATTTTATATCATATTAAAATCTCTTTTGACTATTTTTTATCATTTCATATAATTACTATCAATTTAGTATTGTAATCAATTTCTAATCAGTTTTTAAGTAGTTTTCAATCATTTTTTTTTACATTTTTCATATATATACAGAATTTTAATTTACTGCCAATTTCATTTTACAACATCCATATATATATTTTAGTATCCATTTTCTAGTGTTCCATTTCTAATCAGTTTCTACTCAGTTTTTAATCAGTTTATATCATATTCAAGCCTCTTTCAACAGTTTGTATTATATGTGTTATTTTCTACATTTCTAAATATTACACACTGCAAAAAAGGGCTCTCCCAAACATAATTTTGCAGGCATTAACAAGTATGTTTGGAATTTTATGTAAACATGATATATAATTGACTGATAAATCATTTGTAAACAGTGTTGTATTGAGACTTGAACAGTGTTGTAATGAGTTCTGACTTACATTATAATATCACGGAAACATTTTAATGTTGCCCCTTAAAATGGAGTATGTTCTAATGGAAACATAATAATTACTACATCCAAATAAAATAAATATTTCAACCGAAACATAAATATGTTCAAAATAAAACATGATTTTGAACGATCTGAATATAAATATGTTTCCAGTGAAACATATCAGTTGTTTCAGTACAAAAAGTAGTATGTTTGCATAGAAACATTTTTAAATATTTTTGGAATAAAATCCTGAAAATAAAATAATTTTTTTTTTTTTTTTAATTTAAACATGCACAGTGGGAATTTATAATAATAGAATTCATATACAAATGTTTAAATGCATAAATAAATAATTGGTTTAATACTGAAGTACAAGTGACAGCATCAATAAATGATCAATTGCAGTTACAGTTGGTCTCAGTACAGCACATAGCGTAGGTAAGGAATTCACGGAGGCTTTTATAAAAAAAACATGCCAAATTCTGTATGAAAACACTGTATGGAACACTGATTTTTATTTGTGGTTTTTTCACATTAGTTTCAGAAATTTCAGAAATTATATACTGCACTATATTATACTCTGTTACTATACTTTATATAACACAATTTATATATTTATTAAATTTACAAATAACCAAATTATTACCGACGTGAACACGTTTTCTCAAGGAACAATGCCGATCAACGAGTGTCAACTTTATATACAAGAATTTGTTTGTTGTTTGTTTGTTTTCAAACATAATAATATAATAATAGTTTGGCGCTACAGTCCTGTATAGAACTTCGGCCGAGCTCTCTTACCATTTTGAGCTGTGCGTGTTATATTTGTACTCAAATTGGTGGGACCTACAGTTTATTGCTGAATCCGAACGGCGGGTGAGAGCTTTTCATAGGCAATGTTTTACTCTCGTAGGTTTGCCATTTACTGACGAGAGGTAGCGCGGTATAGAAATATGTTTTCTATGAACATATGTTGTTAGCCCCAGTCCAGGCTTGAACCAGGGACCTTTCGGCTCGTAGTCCAACGCACTAACCACTGAGCTACCGCGGCTACGTTATCAAACATCAGTATGTTTAAAATGACCCTATACATACTTCAAACGACGACAAAAGAGACGTAGGTAGATAATTCTGCTCAACGAGTGCCAACTTTGTATACAAGAAGAATGTTGCAAGAATACACTTATTTAAATCCAATTTCTTTTTTGTTTGTTTTTAATCAATATGTTCAAACGATGGCAAAAGATGGCGTAGGTAGAAAATGCTGCACAACGTTGCCAATTTCGTCAGTCGATAAATTATCGAATTAAGGCGAACATACGTTGTATTTAGATTTGATTAGCATTTTCTGTATTTCGAAACATAGTTTTAACCAAGTAAATTGACAGATTCTGCTGGATAATACAATAATGTTTACACGTGAACAAAAATAAATTCAACTTCGCTTATAATTTAATTACACTTCATTCTTAATACATGTATGGTAATTTCGTATTATTTTTTAATTACATTTAAACATGGGGGGCGATTATCACAAGGCAACGTGTCTGAGTGCTTCAACATGGCGAAGCCAGCGCAATCCTTGTAGGTGTCGTCTCAAGTCAACTCACTGGTCACCAGAATTGACAAATTGTCAAATGGTGACACCTCCACTTCGGTGGAAGTCCTCCTCGTGGAAGTCCCTGGAAACGGCGCTCTACACCACCCGGTGTAGAAGTCGGCTAAAGTGAGTGGCGAGCATCTCCCTCAGAGTGAGGGTTCGTGCGTTGGGTTTGGGTCCCACCACGGAAAAAACCTATGCGCCCAATGAAAACAAAAAAGAAGCCTCGGATAACGACCGATTACAACGATGACGACCCACGCAAACGTTTTAAGGACCATGATTTACGGATATGCACCTGGAATGTCCGGACCCTTTATAGGGAAGGTGCCTCTATCCAGCTGGCAGATGTCCTCGAAAAATATAAGGCTGACATCACCGCTATCCAGGAGATGCGATGGACGGGACAGGGCTGTTCGAAACAAGCGTCCTGTGATATCTACTACAGCTGCCATGCGGAGAGACACGAATTTGGATGTGGATTTGTGGTCGGCAAGAGACTCCGCCACCTTGTCTCTAGGTTCACGCCCGTGGACGAAAGGCTGGCAACAATCCGCATCAAGGCTAAATATTTCCATATCAGCCTAATTTGTGCACACGCTCCGACGAACGAGAAAGATGACGAGACAAAAGAGCGCTTCTACGAGCGCCTAGACAACGCATACGAGCGCTGCCCCCGCCACGATATCAAAATCGTGCTAGGCGATTTTAACGCCAAGGTGGGCAGAGAAGCCATCTATTGTCCCACAATCGGAAAATTTAGCCTCCATGCCAACACTTCCGATAACGGAACGAGACTAATCGACTTCGCCGCAGCACGAAACATGGTAGTTAGTAGCACTAGATTCGAACATTTCGATATCCACAAGGCCACATGGTTGTCGCCCGATCAAAAAACTCGAAATCAAATTGATCACGTTGTGATTGACGGAAGGCACTCTTCAAGCGTGATGGACGTACGCACTATCCGAGGTGCCAATATGGACTCGGATCATTACCTTGTAGCAGCCAAGGTCCGCACACGCTTAAGCGCTGCGAAGAACGTACGGAACCAAACGCAGAGAAAGCTAGACGTCGGAAAGCTGCAATCACAACAGACAACGCAAGCCTTTTCCACTCGACTCTCACACCTGCTTAGACAAAGCACTCCTCCTCTCGATGATATAAGCGCGCAGTGGAATCATATCTCCTGCTCTATGCGTACGGCTGCCGAAGAGGTGCTTGGATTCCAACGCCCCCTGAGGAATCAGTGGTATGACCAAGAGTGTCGCGCGGCCACTGCAGAGAAAGACGCTGCGTACAAATCCACCCTGCAGTCAGTAGCTACGCGAGCTGCGAAGGAGCGATACAAAGAGAAGAGGAGGGAAGAGAGACGTCTTTTCAGGCGAAAAAAAAGCGAGGCAGAAAGACGTGAGTGTGAGGAGATTGAGATGCATGGGGACAGGAATGAGGCTCGAAAATTCTTCGAGAAAATAAGACGCCTAGCCGGAGGTTCGAAATCCGGAGCCTCTTCCTGTAAAGATGAGAACGGAAATCTAGTGACAGATATCCAGAGCACACTGAAAATATGGAGGGATCACTTCTCTAAACTGCTGACCGGTGATGATGACCTCAATTCCACCGATAGAGAAGCAAACCCGGCAACCCCAGTACTTGATGACGACGTTGAGATTCCGCCACCCGACCATGACGAGGTCAGAACAGCCATTGCTCGGCTGAAAAACAACAAAGCCGCAGGTGCTGATGGCCTGCCTGCTGAATTGTTTAAGACCGGAGGCGAAGAGCTAATAGAGAGCATGCACGAGCTCGTAAGCAGAATATGGTCGGATGAAAGCATGCCAAGTGACTGGAACCTCAGTGTACTCTGCCCAATCCTTAAGAAAGGGGATCCCACTATCTGCGCCAACTACCGTGGGATCAGCCTACTCAATATCGCATACAAGGTTCTATCGAGCGTATTATGTGAAAGACTGAAGCCCATCGTCAACAGACTGATTGGACCTTATCAGTGCGGCTTCAGACCTGGAAAGTCCACCATAGACCAGATTTTCACATTGCGCCTAATCCAGGAAAAGACCCTAGAAAAACAGATCGACACCTACCACCTATTAGTCGACTATAAAGCCGCCTTCGACACTCCGATAAGGGAACGATTATACGCCGCAATGTCTGAGTTCGGTATACCTGCGAAACTTATAAGACTTTGCAGGATGACCCTGAGCAACACACGTTGCTCAGTGAGAATAGGAAAAGACCTCTCCGAGCCATTTCATACCGAACGAGGTTTCAGACAGGGTGACTCCCTATCGTGCGACTTTTTTAACTTATTGATGGAGAAAATAGTTCGAGCTGCCGAACTCCGTCAAAGCGGCACTATCCTCAACAAAAGTGTCATGCTGCTCGCATATGCCGACGATATTGATATCATTGGCAGGAGCACACGAGCAGTCAGCGCAGCATTCTCCAGATTGGAGAAAGAGTCGCGTCGAATGGGTCTAGCGGTGAACGAGGACAAGACGAAGTTCCTTGTGTCAACAAGCAAAAAAGAGTCCGTGCGTCTTGGACAAAAAGCTGATTTTGACACCCACAAGTTCGACATTGTGAAGGACTTCGTCTATCTGGGATCCAGCGTAAACAGCAACAACGACGTCAGCCTGGAGATCAAACGGAGAATAACTCTTGCCAACAGGTGCTACTTTGGGCTCAGTAGGCAATTGAGAAGCAGAGCCCTCTCTCGCCGGACAAAAATAACGCTCTACAAGTCACTCATCATGCCCGTCCTACTTTATGGTGCAGAAACATGGACGCTGGCCACCACCGATGAGAGAGTACTGGGAGCGTTCGAGAGAAAGATTCTCCGTAAAATCTTTGGCCCTATCTGCTTTGCTAACGAGTATCGAATCAGGATGAACCACGAGCTATATGAGTTATTCGACGACATTGACATAGTCAAGCGCATCAAGATCCAGCGGCTTCGCTGGCTAGGTCATGTCGAACGAATGGATGAAAACACTCCAGCCAAGAAGGTGCTTGAATCGAAACTCGAAGGTGGACAGCGTAGAAGAGGGCGTCCAAATCTGCGTTGGAAAGACCAAGTTGAGGACAACCTGGCAACGCTTGGTATTTCTAACTGGCGTCAGCGCGCGCAAAGCAGATCCGACTGGCGCGGCTTCATCTCAGCGGCCAAAACCGACCCACGGTTGTAAGGGCCATTTAAGTAAGTAAGTAAGTAAGTAAACATATTCAAACAAATCTTTTCTATCCGTGTACTAGCTTTTTTTTAATATTTAATTTTAACTTATGTATGTTTTTCTATCATTTTATAATCAGTATTACAATTTTTTTTAAATTATTTTCTTAATATGTCCCATATTTTTTTTTATCATTTAGCAAAAATTATTTCAAATTATATAAGTTTAAATCAGTTTACATTTTTGTTATCACTTTCTATAATTTCCTTCATGTCTTGAAATTTTCTATGATTATCTAGTTTTTATCAGTTTATTATCATTTATTTTTATACCCTACACTAAGAGTGAAAGGGTATATTCAATTTGGTACGCCGTTTGTAACACACAGAAGGAAGCATCTCCGGTATGGAAAAGTATATATATTCTTGATCAGCATGACCTCCTGAATCGATTTAGCGATGCCCGTCTGTCCGTCTGTATGTCCGTCTGTCCGTCTGTCTGTCTGTCTGTCTGTTGAAATTCCTACTACTTTTAAAATTGAAGAGCTAGATAAATGAAACTTATAACTTAGATTACTAATATACCTAAGCTGTATGTGTGAAGATCGGTCCATTGTGACCTGTGATCCGACCACTTATGTTCAAATACCTCATATAAAATGTACATATAAAGATCAATTTTTATGTATACGTGCTTAGGTAAAATTTTTTGGTCAAATATATATTGATATCATGCTCAAATACATGATGACTTGTGGTTCACAAAAAAAAATCGAAATTCGGTACACCTACCCATTTGTAAATATGGGTATCAAATGAATGGAAATTCTTCAGCGATGGAATGTTTGTAGTTATTTTCAGGATTCGTATACCCTGGTGACCTATATATCACTTTATGTTATAGCACACATATGTGTAGGGTATTTATATATAATTTTGATAGACCTAACTATCATAATTACACCTACTTTAAAATTTCCCATGTGATCTAACCTTCTTAACTGGTTATATATATCATTTACTATTTGTAACATATTTTATTATATTCTATATTACATAATCAGTTTTTAGTCAGTTTCTAGTAATTTGTATCATTTTCTATCATTTTCCATCAGTTTCTATCATGATCTATAACTTTTTATAAATTTCTATAACGTTCTTTCAAGTTGTAACATATTTTATTATTTTCTAATCAGTTTTTAAACAGTATCTAGTAATTTTTATCATTTTCTATCATTTTCTATTATTTTCTATCATTTTCTATAAGTTTCTATTATTTTATATAATTTATAAAAATGTTTAACATATTCTAATCAAGTATTCTGCAACCTCGTTTAAACTTTAGAAATAATGTCGCCATAATAACGACAAAACCAAAACGAGATGCCATTTTTTACAATGTTTTTTTCACACTAAAGATGCTGTTTTTTCCGCTTGACTGCGGTACGTGCGGCTGTCTGTGTCTGCGGACACTGATTCATTGGTGTTGATAAGATTAGGTACCTAGTTGCCTCCAGTCAGAGAGCGGCTGGATGTTGTCAGCAAGCTCAAAGGACGAAATAGGAGTAGATGGGCATGGAGTAGATGTAGACTAAGGAAGAGATTTTCCAGGAAAGACAACTATTTTTTAAAATGTCTTCTGAGCAACTAGGGCAGGACGATGACGGGACGTTGTTGCTTAGTCTTGGCGTTGCTACAACAACTAACAACCTATAGCAGCAACAAACAGAATAATAAAAGGCGAAGAACGAAAGGACAAAGTGGAAGATGTAAAACGGTTTTACACTGTGTGCCGCCAATATGTTTTATGATGTATGAAATTTGATGTTTCGTGTGCGATAACATTTTGCACACTTGGTTGCATTTACTTGCCACAAGAGACCCATCATCATCATCATCACCATCTATACAAACATTCACACAGTTATAGAATCTCTCCTCCATAAGTATAGCTTGGATCCGAGAACCACCCGCAATTGGGTCCAATTTAGAACAGCCTCCGTACGTTTGTTGGCGCCTTCTACGGTTGGTGTTTTTGAATGCCTCGTCCGTTGGTTGCCTTCAATATGTTGCTTCTCATCGTTTGCGCTTCATATGCTTTAAATAGGTTTTCCGTTTTTTCCTACATCTATTTTTTTTATTATATATATTTTGTTTTTGTTGCTTCCGTTGAAGGCAATTGATGAAATTTTATTTTAAGCCGCTTTTCCGCTTGTTGAGCCGAAGCATTTTAAGCTGTTTTGCTGCTTAGGTAAAGCGGCCGGTAGAGGCAGTTTGATGGATGGCAAAGCGATTTATTTTTTACTTTTTAAATAATTTAATATGTTTTGCATATTTAAAGCATATGATTTAATATCAAAGTTTGTTATTTTAAACTCTGTTGCTTTGGTTTCGTTTTGATTTTCAATAGTGATTTTTCGGAATTTAAATCTGATTGTTTTCAATATATATTTCAATTTAATGATAATTAAAAGCAGCATATTTTGGCGCTTCTATGGCTTAGCTAGTCAGTGCATCAAACTACGATTCAAAAATCGCTGGTTCGATCCCCCGCCACTGCAACAAATACAACCGCTGTAACGCTTCTATTGGCCAGATTCGGAACAATTTTTCTGTAAATAAAAGGGTATTCATTCAGCTATAAGTTAATATACATCTCAGCTTAATAACTTTTAATGGATTATAGTTGTGAACGTTCAAAGTCAAAAATTTAGATTTAATTCAGCTTTAACGTCTCCAGCAGCCAGATACCTTAGTATTTGGCAGCAAAAGCTGATATAGGGTGAAGGGTTATCAATTCAGCTATAAGTTAAAATCAATTTCAGCTTAAAGACTTTTAAAAAGTTAACTTATGAACGTTCAAAATTGAAATTTAGAAAAAAATCGACTTATATACCATCCATAGCATACAAACTAAACTAGTGAAAAAATTGTTTCTTTCGGAAAATTACAGAGAATATATCGACACTGAAAGGTGCGAATGTGCATTTTTAAAAAATGTTGGAAAATCAAATTATAAAGTTTGAATTACTTTCAAAATTATTAAAAAAAATTGTTTTCAAATTTTTTTCTTTTATTTTGTTTTATTCATCAATTAGCATAACGTGTATAAAATATCTATTGATTTGGACAACTTAAAAAATTATAAATACGGATTTTGTGTGGCTATATCATGACCAAAACGCAAATATTTTTGTTTTTTTGTCATAACTTTTCATGGGTACAAGATCAAATAGTAATGTACTGGCAATAATTGTTCTTTTTTAAAGCACCTTTCAAATGGCATTATTATTTAAAAATAATTTTGAAATAATTTTTCGAATTTTTGTTATTTGCAAGAATTTATTTTTAAATAATGATGCCAATCGATAGGTGCATTGAAAACAAACAATTACGGTTTTTAATCCACTATTTTATCTTGTACCAAAAAAAGTTATCGCTTGCAAATAGCAAAATTCGAAAAATTGAAAATCTTCTCATGCCATAGGGCGAATCTTTTCGTTTTTTTTGCCATAACTTTTGAATGATACAATATAAACTAGTAGTGTAAAGTTTTTAAATCACCTATCGATTGGCATCATTTTTTTCAAATATTTTTTTGAATATTTGTTATTTGCAAGAAAATCGATAGGTGCCAATCGATAGGTGCATTCAAAACAAACAATTCATGCCTTCACACCATTATTTTATCTTGTACCAGTAAAAAGTTATGGCATAAAAAAGAAAAGATTCGCCCCTTTTGGGATTATAAGATTTTCAATTTTTCGAATTCGCCCTTTTCGTTTTGTCTTTTGTGGCTAGAAATATCCAACACGATTTTGGCACAGTATACTTGAAAAAAAAAAAACTAGCATTTTTTATTAATCAAAAAATTTTTAAAAATCGAAAATGGAAGTATGAAATAATTAATAAAAGTAAAGTTATAACCAGGGACTAAAACCTTTTGGTTCCGGTACTGGTTCCAAAATTCAAAATATCATTTCCGCTTCAAACAAAAAAAAAAATATTGTTTGTGGTTTGATACATTTTTTAAATAACGGCTCCGATTCCATTTCTTTGCAGTCCCTAAAATATCGGTTCCGGTGTTGGTTTCAAGATTTCTAAAATTGCAGTTACGGTGCTGATTCCGGTTCCATAAAAATGTTATGGTTTCCGATTCCGGTTCCACACATTTTTAATAACGGCTCTGATTTCGGTTTCAAATATCGATACAGTTTCGGTACTGCTCCCGGTTCCGGTCCCTGGTTATAAATCTAAATATGAAGGAAAATAAAATATTTGATTGAAATTAGATTTAAAAAACAATGAAATTACACTGAAAAACGGTATTCTTCATTATAAAGAACTTTTATTTTGAAATATAGTAGAATTCCGATTTTGAAAATGATATACGTTTTGCTTTTAAATTATAATTCAAATTCAAAAATTACCTCCATAGAACTATCTAAGCGAATCATGTATGAATCTGTATCGATTTAAATTGTAAATACTTGATTTATTTTTATATTTTTTGTCTTGTTTAAAATATTAAAACCGCCATAATGCAACTATTTAAGTCATATTTAAAATGCAGCCTCTGCTTTTCATCTCAATTATCCTTTTTAAATGTCAGTTTATTAAAAATGCATACGTCACGCAGTTCTATTAAATGCACTGAATTTTTCTTCATTAAACAATTAACATCATTACGTTGGCTCTTCATATGCTGTAGCCGTAATTTTAACCGCCTTTTAATTAAACTAATTAAAGAAATACTACATGAACACGACATGCAAACAAAAATAAAAAAATGCGCATATAAATATAAAAAAAAATTCCCCATCCTTATGCGCAAATTAAAATGATGTCTGTAAATTTCTGCGCCATCTACACGCAGAGAAATTTAATTATACACATAAAGTATGCCCAAATTATTCATAATATCGAAATGGCGACTCTAATTGAAAACTTTAGTGTATAAATTTTATGTCTCATTAGTTTATGTATATTAAAGAATTTAATGAAAAATATGAATTAATTAAATTTATAGATCTTTTTGTATTATATGACAAAAATGTGATAAGTTATAAACATTTAATATTTGTCTACTTACTTAAATCTTATATTGAAAATTAAATTATTTAAAATACTTTTATCATTTGTAATCATTTCTCTATGTGTACCGTATCCTTGCTCGCTATCGTCCCTTCCAACTCTCAGCCACGACCTCTTCACGAGTCACTGCGCCTTCAGTCAGTTCCTGCAACTGACGCTGGTTTCCGTGTTGCCATTTAATAAATATTAATGCGCTCAGTTAATGAAAACAAATGAAAACATTAAAATACGTAGAATATCATGTTACATTTTAATTCATTAGAATTTTATTTTTATACCCTTTGAAATTCCAATTAGCAACACAAAATAAAAGCATTTCAATCGAATTCAATTCATACAAGTACTGTGATACGAAATTAGTTCGATTTTTGTTCAACATCAATATAGAAAATCTGTCTAAAAATAAATCTCTTCTCGAATCATTAAATTCTCTAATTTAATGAAAACATTTTCTATTCTTCAATATATAAGCAATTGCGTTTGCTAATATGAATATTTGTACGTCAATGCAGCAAATAATTTGGTCGGCGCAGTTTTAGCAAATATAATTGCTGAAACTGCGCCGAATAATTAATTTGCTGCATTGACGTACAAATATTCATATTAGTTAACGGAATTGCTGATTTAACGAATAATAGTAAATGTTTTCATTAAATTAGTGAATTTTATTGCTGGATTGATTAATGAATGCAATTAATATCGGTTGTTATATTTATGTCGATTATTTTCTCTGTGTAAGGTGAGTTAAAATAATTAATGTAAAACGTGACTTTTATAATTATGCGATATTCCAAATATTCAAGTTTAAAAAAAAAAAAAAAACTAAAATAGATTTCACTCAAAAATATAAATGTTATTGAAAATTTGATCCAATTCAACCCAATAAGTCGCCTCGGTTATAATTCCAAAACTTTCTATATTTCGCAAAGTACGCAAAACACCTTTGTTCTTAAATGGTTTAAAATTTTATTCAAATAAATAAAATACTGCATTAATAATTTATGTAACTTATATATTTTGGAACTGTGATAAACCGTACTGTTTTGTGCAATATAAAATTAACTACACACAGAAAAAATACTCATTTAACATGAGGTTGGAAAAACAAAAAACAGTTATAGCAACCAACTTCAATCGGGTAAAACTACAATTTTCGGTTGACGGAAATGCCATATTCCGTTGGAAATGTACACTTATTCAAGATTGATTGTAAAACACTTCTAGTTTTGGTTATCAAAACCGACTTAACTGTTGAGAGAATCGAATAATTTGTTTGTGCACTGAGTTGGTTGACACAACAAACTTTTATTTTGTGCGTACTTCTTTTCCATACTATTTAAAGCTTATTTAATGAGATATTTTCGATTAAATGTCTTTTCTTCGATGCATTGTTAATGAGATTTGCGTTACTTTATTCTACTCAAAAATACTAAATAAAGGGTTTTTCAATAAGAGCGCTACAAAAGTTTTTTTTAATGGTTTTTCAACAGGGACGCTACAAAAGTAGAGCGACAGGGACAGAAAACGACGCCATATTTCTTGTCGCTCTTTTGACATTTCTCTTCAGTAAGGTTTGCCATTTCATGATGGAAAGATATACGAGCCAACAACGAGTCGAAGTTATTAAAATTTACTACCGAAATTCGAATTCGTATATCTTTCCATCATGAAATGGCAAACCTTACTGAAGAGAAATGTTAAAAGATCGGCAAGAAATATGGCGTCGTTTGCTGTCCCTGTCGCTTTACTTTTGTAGCGTCCCCGTTGAAAAACCCTTTAGACAGACATATACTATCTTTAAGTAACCCCTGAATTAAATGTCCGTACTTCACTGTCTGGCTCTTGTGTTGTACTTAAATCCGTACTGAAATGTAACTTTAATTATATTGCCTAGTTTTTGGGTATCTATAGATACTGATTTATTTTTGTCTATAAAATAATACAGTCTTTTCACATCCCACAGAACATCTAACGATACAGCGTTCGTCCGACACAGCCAAACATCGACACACACGCCATACACACATGGTCTCTTCGAATCCAATTAAGTTTATTTTGTTTATAACTTAAATTTAATCAGCATTTTCTGTACTTTTCCCTCATGCACCTGCGGCTTTTAGCCACTAGCAACTATTACACGAAACACAGCAGCTCCTTCCATGTATCCTCCTACCGTTCTACCGTCCACTGTAAGGCAGAACTCATCAACCTCTCAACCACACCCATTGAACTCTCATCCCATAACAACCTAATTACATTTGGTATTATCTGGCGTTATGTTGCCCTGAGAATCTGTATTTCGAAAGTTTTTTTTTATAGTTTTTGTTGCCGTCGGATAAGCTGCTGCTTTTCCAACTGCCTGCTTCGTGCTTTGGCAGACCGATTTCCCAAAGTACAACATTCAATATATGGATTAATTTAATGCTTTAGGTTTTTGTTGTAGTTGTTGTATTTTGTTGTGATGTGGTTCATGGTCCCTACCAGACATAGATAGTTACATGTGTCTGGTTCTGTTGTAGTAATTAGCAGCCTAAAAAAGACAGCGGCGGCCACAGCAGGTCCTTAAATGATGATAGATTTTAATTTATAGAAAAAATTTGAAATACTATAGGACTTTTATTTAAAAAAAGCACATAATTCATTAAAAAATAAGAAAATAC
The DNA here is from genome assembly GCA_951804985.1 of Dryomyza anilis. Classification (NCBI taxonomy): domain Eukaryota; kingdom Metazoa; phylum Arthropoda; class Insecta; order Diptera; family Dryomyzidae; genus Dryomyza; species Dryomyza anilis. The sequence goes on from OX638132.1 coordinate 70,230,570, forward strand.
GGAACTGTTAAAAACTCAGACAAAATTTATATAACAGGCGGATTACAGGCAGGCGACCACATCAGTTTGAAAGCAGAAAATCAATAGACTTTTCGGAATATATTTGGCAGTCTATGTTGAAGACAAAATTTCTGACATTTTCCCGGAATGTTGGGGACTGATTTTTGGAAAATACACCGTTATTGGTGGTTACTGGGAACAGTTAGGTTGTTTTCAAATTTTGTGGCATTTTATATACAGATTCCTGGTATTTTTGGGATAGTGCAGAAAGTAGACAGGTTTTGAAATAAACTTCGCCTATGACTATTTGAATTCTTAATAAAAAATGTTTCAAAACTGCTTGGAGTATGCCAAAATTTTTGTCTTGGAAAAAGTTTCTTTATTTTTCAAGAATATTTATGGAATATTAGCGGCAATCACAGAGGCAAATGGAAAATGTTGGAAATCGTATCGAAAATTACCAAATTTCATGAATTTTTTAAAGCAGATAACAGGCAGAATTGTCAACATTTTGTGTAAGGACATAGTTTTGAAAACAAAAAACTTGGATTTATATTTTAAATATTGAATTTTTAGAAAGAATTTTACTTATTAATAAAAAAACTAAATCATTTTCAATTTAATTATTGTGTTAATTAAAATATTAGTTAAAATTGAAAATTATTTATTTTAAGTGAAATTCAAATTTTCAATGAAATTTTAGTTGTTTAGGGAAAATTAAAATTTCAATGTAATTTTTAATTTTCAGTCAAGACTTAAATTTTAGTGAACATTTTATATTTTAGTGAACAATTAAATATTTATGTGTAAATTTAAATTTTTAGTGAACGTATTATTTTTTTAAATTTTCAAGTTAAAAATTTTAGTGAACATTTCATTGACGAATCTTACAATTTTTAATATTTTTGAATATTTTAATTTTTGGCATAAAAAATTAAAGTAAAATTTTTTTCATTTTCAGTTAAAATTTTGAATTGTTCATTTTAATTTGTTACTGGAAATATTTTTTTTAGTATTTATTTTTTATTTAGTATTTTTAGTATTTTTTAGTAATGTTTTTTGATTTTTTTTTTTGATTTTTTTTTTGAGAATTGTACTTTTTTTCTATAAAAAAAAAATATTGATAGATAATATTCATTTTATTCAAATTTTTTGAATTTTTCAATTTTGTGCTATTTTTTTTATATGAATTGTTAAAAAAAAAATACATCAACTGAAAATCCGCCTAGGGTTTTAATCCAGCGAAAGCCCTTTAGCCACCGTCACCGCATTTGAATCCAAAACATTTGCCAAACATCTGACAAACCCCCCCCCCCCCAATCTACCCTATATAATTCTATGAAATCCGCATAGCCTCCCGTTCGCATTAGTTTTATCGCCTGTAGTTCTCAACGTTTTCAGTTTATTTTGCCCATTTTCAAAAATATTTTTTTGTATATTCGTTCTATTCAATTAAAAGGCTCTAAGACATCCTATCATGTAACCCGTTTACTGTATTTTTAAATCCCCCATAGGTGGCAATCGACATGGTCTAAACAAAGGCCGAGCCTACGGCAGACATGCCCGCCAAAAATACATTCAGGCTGCCGTGTCAGGCAGTCAAAATGTTCTGATATTTTTGTTGTATTTTTTTTTTATGTTGCGGTTTTTGTTGTGCGGTACAACCGCAGCTATATTGGCCTTGAGCAACGGCAACCGAGCAGCTGCTGTTGTCTGCCTTATTTGCATAGTCAATGTTGGCCCAAAAAAAAAAAACCAGCAAAAAAAACTCAAAATATGAAAACCCAAAAAATCCTCGTTTTGTTTACCTACCGCATTTTAAACCTTTTCAATTGAATAGATAACAAATTTTTATGGCAGAGATTTTTGCAATTTTGGTTCACGCTTCGAAGGGTTGCCAGCTGCTGCTGCTGCTGCCGCCCGTTACATATTTTCATAAATTGTTAAATCATAAAAAAATGTAAATTCTTTGTGTATTGCGGAAAACGTGCGCGTATCACATAAGTTGAAATTAATTGCAAACATTTGACTAAAACAACAGGAGGCTGACAGCAACAGCAAAACTAGCAACCAACAACATAATCATAAATATTGCTATTTCTTTTTATTGTTGTAGTTGTTGGCTTTTGATAGCATTTTATGTTGCAAACAAAAGACATTTGCAACAACCAGCAATGAAATAACTGTAACAACAGCACCGCAATTTCCGGCGGAAGTTGCAGAAACTGTTAACAACGTACGTATGTAGTATGTGTGTGACACACATGCACACAGCTGTATTTAAATTGAGCGTAAGAATGGGAGACGACATTTATAGAAAGTGCGCTAGAGTTGCCATAAGGTATGCATTCGTTTTTACTTTTTCACAATGTTTTAAAAGTTTTAAACATTTCAATCATTTTCAACCTCTCTTAATTACTTTCAATCACTTTCAATCACTTCCAATCACTTTCAATCACTTTCAATCGACTACAATCGACCACAATTCTTAAGTTTTTAAATACTTTCGTTAAGTTTAAATCTATTTCAACCACGTTCAATCAACTACAATCTACAATTGATGATTCGAAAGTTTAAAACATTTTAATTAACTTGTTTTATTAACTTGTCGTTTCAATCAGTTTCAACCACGTTCCATCAACTGCAATCATTGACCTATATCACATTTCTAAAGTTTAAAACACTTTCATTTACATTCAATCATTTTAAACTAAAGGGGTTTTTCAATCAGAGCGCTACAAAAGTTTTTTTCAAGGGTTTTTCAACAGGGACGCTACAAAAGTAGCGCAATAGGGACAGCAAACGACGCCATATTTCTTGTCGCTCTTTTGACATTTCTCTTCAGTAAGGTTTGCCATTTCATGACCAATTTTGACCAGTTTTTATAGGTTTTTAATACATTGTATCACTTTCAATATGTTTCAAGAATTTTTAGTTAATTGCAGCATATTTATCATGATTCTAAAGATTTAAATATTTTCATTTAATTTGTATTATTTTAAACCAATTTCCATAAACTGCAATCAGTTTCAATAGTTTTTAACTACATTCCATCACTTTGTTTCAACAAATTGGAATTAAATTCAATCATTATTTTTTATCATTTTTAATTTTAATATTTTTAATATTTATCATTTTTAACAATATCAATCTTTGTTACTATAGTTTTTCACATTTTAAATTACATTTTACTTAATATCAATATTCAATCATCATTCAATTACTTTCAATTCTTCGATTTACATTTTAATATAAATATTTAAAATACTTTCTATAAGTTAAAACAACTTTAAAATACTATATAATACTATTTAGAATAATTAGAATAATTAATATTCAGTAATTTTCATACCTTTCAATAATTTCATTTTTTTTTTTCGAAATACATGTTTTTTTAAATTTTTAAATAATTACATTTGACTACTTTCAACCACTGTTGACTATTTTCAACTATTTTCAATTATTTTCGACCACTTTAAACTACTTTCAACTAATTTGAATGCCTTTCAATAACTTTTAACTACTTTCAACCTCTCATTAATTTATACAAATTTTTCAGAAGCTAAAATGTTCCATTATATTTTTTAATCAATTTCACATTCAACTACTTTTGAGCAATTTCAACTGCTTTCAACTATTTCTACACAATTTCAATTACTTTCAACCATTTTTAGTAATTTCTAGCCTTTCAATAATTTATAAAATATTTTAAAATTAATATCGTAATTCATATTTTTATAAAAAATCCAATATTCAACTATTTTCGACCACTTTAAAATATTTTCAACTACTTTCAACAACTCAATCAGTTTCAACTACAATCACTTTCAACTCCTTTCACTTTCAATTCCTTTCAAAATTTTAATAATTTATAAGTATTTCAAAATTTGAAATGTTTGATATTTTCAACTACTTTTAATCACTTTCACCACTTTCAACTGCATACAACATTTTAAAAGTTTATGGATTTTTTCAAAATATAAAATTTTTAATATTTTTTAAGCAATCCAATTTATTTTGCATTTCAATAATATGAAAATGTTTTTCGAAATCTGTAAAATATCTTCGAATTATTTTATCATAAGACCATTTTCAACCACATTCAATCCTTTTCAACTATTTGTGCCCAAGTTCAATTGCTCATCTTTATATATTGACTGACTGACTGATCCATCATCGCCCAGCTCAAACCCTTAGACCTAGGAACATGAAATTTGGTCAGGGTATTCATCTCCCGACGTAGGCGCGCACGAAGGCTTTTTTGAAATTCACCCCCTAAGGTACAAAACGGGGCGTGGCAAGCCGGATCTTTTAATTGCAAATATCTGTGTAATTAAGACAGCCATCGTCATGAAATTTGGCCCACTGATGTATATTTAGGTTGTTTATCATTTTCCCAAATGTGGGCGGGATTGGTGCACGGGGCGTGGCACCTCCCATATAACAAATTTATTAGAATTGCTATAACTCCTGACATACTAAAAGTAGAGTTATAAAAATATAAACAAATGTTCATATTTAAAATTCCAATTGTCACGTAGAATGTGAGAAGGATTTGACAAAGGGGCGTGGCACCGCCCATATAACCAAAACATTTAAATTGCTATAACTCCTGACGTACTAAGAGTAGAGTAATAAAAATCGGATCAAATGTTCATTTTTAAAACTCCAATCAGCACGTATAATGTGGGAAGGATTAGATCACGGGGCGTGGCACATCCCATTTAACCAAAACATTAAAATTGCTATAACGAATCAAATGTTCATTTTTAAAACTCCAATCACAACGTGGAATGTGGGATGGAAAAGGGCCGTAATTTAAAAAGATATAATTTAGCATTTACAAAAACTTAGCACGGTCAACGCTGTGAAAGGGTCCAGTTAGTTTTTTTTTTATAATCAATCCCACATTAAATATTTTTCGATCACTACCAACTAGTTTCAACTTCTTTGAAGTACCTTCACCTACTTTCAACCACTTTCAACCTTTTATTAATTTGTATATTTTTTTCGTAATGTAAATAATTTAAAAATTTGAACAATTGTCAACTACTTTCAACTTTATACCCATTTTCCAATTTCTTGCAACCACTTTCCGCTACTTTTAACTTTTCAATCATTTGTAAAATATGTTTAAAATCTAAATTGTTCATTTAGATTCTATAACCGATCACACTTTAAACTAGTTTTGCCACTTTCAAATATTTTCAACAACATTTAATCACTTTCAATTACTTTCAATAAATTTAAGTCACTTTCAACTACGTTCAATCACCTTCAACCACTTACAACCACTTTCAACTACTTTCAACCTTTTATTTATTTGTTTTTTTTTTCATAATGTCAATAATTTAAAATTTTGAACAATTGTCAACTACTTTCAACTTTATACATATTTTCCAATTTCTTTTAACCACTTTCAACCACCAGTTGAAAATGGTTTAAAATGGTTGAATGTGGTTGAAAGTGATAGAATGTAGTTGAAAGTAATTGAAAGTGATTAAATTTAGTTGATATTTTACATTGTGATCGAAATCTGAAAAGTTGAAAGTAGCGGAAAACTTTTCAATCATTTATAAAATATGTTAAAAATCTAAATTGTTCATTCAGATTTCGATCACAATGTTAAATATCAACTACATTCTATCACTTTCAACCACATTCAACCATTTTAAACCATTTTCAACTACTTTCAACTTTTCAATAATTTTTGTTTTTTTTATTCAAATCTGAAATGTTTAATATTTTTTTTTGAAACAATATAATTTTTTTTAACTATGTTGACAACTCTTTGCCACTCTCTTCCACATCATTGCCATTGCCTCTGTTATAATTTCACTCAGTACTTTGGCGCAAAATTGCCAATCGTCACGACAAAAAGTTTTCGAAACAAATTTCAGCAAAAACGTCCCGCATGGCCGAACCACCCACAACGGGTTGAAAACGCCAAACTTTCAAAAATACTTCATACAATCTCACAACACAGTGACGTTGTTTGTGCGTGCATGCAACGCGATCCTGTTGCGATTGCAGTGGTTGGTGCTGGTGTTATTATTATTGCTACTCCTTCAACTGCAAGGACATGAAATAAAAAGTTTTGTCTGCATTCACTGACTCGTCCACAGATTGGAATTGAGTAGAGAGAGAGAGAGAAACTCTCTGCGCTGCGACTTCCGGTTGTGCTCGACGGAAGGAAGTATGAAGCAGCGGATGAAGGGACGGATAAAGCAAAGGATGAACCAACGGACGGACAGTCGGACGCTCGGTCGGTTGGCCGCCATCGAATTAGCGATTCAATGAAATGCGATTTTAAATGGCAACAAACTTTTTTTTAATGTTGTTGCATTTCGTGTTTGGGTTGCATTAGTAAAAGTGTTGCATGTTGTTGTTGGTGCTGTTGTTCACTTGCCTAGTTGCTGATGTTGTTGATGTTGTTGTTGCTGTTGTTGCCGTTGAACGCAAAGTTAGCAGCAGTTGTTTTCAAGATATGAACAATTTTTGTGTTTTTCTTTTATTGTTGTTTGAATGCTATGAACTTTTGCGCCACATGTTTTAAGCCTTTCTGTGCACTTTTAAAAATGGTTGATTTTATAATATTCTACTATTAAATACTATTAACCAGAGTTATGGAAAATTTTATTAATATTTTACAGTTGATAATTATCAAATTATAGTTTTTTTTTATACATTATTTAAAGATTATTAAATATATTCTAATTATATTATAGTTAAAATACTATTAAATTAATAGTACTGCTGTAATAGGTAGTAATATTAATGTAATGTGACATAGAATTCAAATTAGTAAAAAGGGGATATTCGTTTGCTAAAAACAATTCAGTAGTATTTAATGGTTAAATATTATAGTTCTAATTATATTATAGTTAAAATACTATTAAATTAATAGTACTGCTGTCAATAGTATAAAGTAGTAATATTAATGTAATGCGACATAGAATTCAAATTAGTAAAAAGGGGATATTTGTTTGCTAAAAACAATTCAATAGTATTTAATGGTATGTTACCTATTAAAATAATGTATCATATTGACTAATTTGAATAGCAAAAAACTATAGATTTTATAGTATTTTTTTTCAGAGTTGTCAATACATATAAATATTTTGTTTACTTTGCTTTTTTAAACCTTTATGTTCTAAGTTTGACTGCAAATTGCGCCTTATCCACAGGAGTAACGTGAAGGGCATCTGATTTGACCCCGAATTACACTAAAACCAGAAAATGGATACCACGCTTATTGTTCTACAAAAAACCAACTTCTAACTTCTGATTTGATAATAATTTAAGGGTAATTCGTAGTTAAACTTACACTACAATAACATTGAATATAGTAGTAAAACACAAAAATATCCAAACCTAAAAAAACTATTAATTTAATAGTAAGACAGCAACGAATTTATGTTAAATCCTATAAAATTAATAGTCGTACTAACCAAATTTAGTTTTCTGAGTGTGTAGTATATGTGGGTCTCGTTCTTTCACTCTGTGTATGTGTGTGAGATTGTGCCATTTAAAGGCGCGATAACTTTTGTACATTTTTGTAAAGATAAAAATACAATTTAGCACGCAAAAAGTTTGTTTTTCTTCTTTGTTTTTTTGTGTGCGCCAAAACTGAGAGTGAGAAGGAAAGAAGTGGGTGGCTGATGCGTTGCAATTGATGGCGCATGAAAAAGATAGATAGTCCGTTCGCTCTTAATTTGTTCTTCAATAGTTTGCCGGCTTAGATCCGCTGCAATTATTCAGCCTCCAAAAGGATTTAGTTTGCCAGCAAATTAAATTTGTCGGTTGTCGTTGCTGCCGCAGTAAATTTTTGGCACTTAAGTACTTTTTACTTTGTTTCATTTTGCAATAGTTTAATTTTAATGTCATTTGGTTTTTGTGGTTATTTCTGTTTGCTTTGGAGATACCAATTGCGAGGCAATCATTTGGCTATTTAAGCTGATGTTATTGATGTATTTAAGTATTAAATTTTTAAATTGTATTATTTATGAGATATTTTTGATTATTTAATCAAAATTATTTAATAACACGTTTTTCTATAATTTTTGAAAAAATGTGTATTTTTGAATATAAATACAATTCTTGTGACGAATAAATAAATTTCGTGAAAATACAAATTTTGTAGTACAAAAATGTAATAAAAGTACATCCCTACACTTAGAAAAAAAATACTTTAAAATTAAGAACAAATGTTTAAAACCGAAATTAAATGAAATTGTTTACAATTCAATCAGATTGGTTTTGAGAGTTTTTATGACATGATGCTCCTAAACTTATGCAGCATTTACGGTGTGAAATGCATACAACATACATTCAGGAGCAGCATTTATGTGTTAAACTGAAATTTTGTGTTCGATGTCACCCTACCATATTATTCATAGCCCCTTTTTGCTGGACGAAATTTTATAAAACAGGAATAGTAAGCAATAGGAATAATAAGAAATGGATTATTGGCACATACCACAACCACAATTGTTGGAGTGGTACACATACCATTCCAAACAAGAACAGAAGAATATTAAATTGAAATAATATCATAAAATTAATTAACGTAAAAGAACATAAATTAAAAAATATATAATATAAATATATAGATTTTGATTTAATAAAATAAAAAAAATAGAATTTAATAACATTTGTTTTAAGTTTTAATAAAATTGTTAAAATTTTGTCGTAAAAATAATAGTTTTAAATTTAAATGAAATGGTTTAATTTTTTTTTTTTTGTCGTTTGTGTTTAATTTTAACACAATTTCCTTTTATTTGAACACAGTGTACGAACCATTTTGACGATAATTTTGAATTTGATTGTGAAACTCAAAATATTTTTATATTGAATTATGCGCGGTTTAGATATTACGTCAAAAAACAAAAAATTCTGAACAAATAAAATTTGTTTATTGAAAAGGGATACTATTTAAATATCAAATCGATATCTATAACGATAACAATAAAGATATCATTGTAAATAGATTCGTTTTTATCGAGAACCGTATCGATTTCGTATCATTATCGATTATTGAAAACGATTATTTAGGCCTATAAACGATATCGTTCCGATATCGTGTGTATAACGTTTGGTTTGATGGGTTGATTGAAAATTTTATAAAATTAAATTATTTTTTCTTTAATTTTTATCCAAATGAAATTTTTAATGAATTACTTTTATGTCAAAATTCATTCTTGTTCTTACATTTGTGGTTTTGGCCAAACTCATTTTGGTTCTTGCATCGGTAGATCGAATTTGTTCCTGCAGGGTAGATTGTATTCTTGTTCTTGCATCAGAAGATCGATCTTGTGCTTGTTATTGCAAAAACTGCAAGAACAAGATCATTTTGTAGTCTTAAACAGAGAAAATAATCGACATAAATATAGCAACCGATATTAATTGCATTCATTAATCAATCCAGCAATAAAATTCCCTAATTTAATGGAAACATTTACTATTCTTCGTTAAATCAACAATTCCGTTAACTAATATGAATATTTGTACGTCAATGCAGCAAATTAATTAGTCGGCGCAGTTTCAGCAATTATATTTGCTTAAACTGCGCCGACCAAATTATTTGCTGCATTGACGTACAAATATTCATATTAGCAAACGCAATTGCTTATATATTGAAGAATAGAAAATGTTTGCATTAAATTAAAGAATTTAATTGCTGCACTGATAAATGAATGCAATTAATATCGGTTGCTATATTTACGTCGAATATTTTTTTCTGTGTACCTTTTTTATAATACATAAAAACTGATGGTCCTGGAAATATGTAAATTAGTTATAAACTGAGTTCAATTTTAAATGTTTAATTGTATCGTCTAGGCGATCTTGTGCTTGCAGTGTCAGTCTTGTTCTTGCTCTTCTCACAGAATCATTCATGTTCTTGTTCAGGCATCGGCTGGTCGATGTTCTTCTCTCGCTTGTTCTTGTAGGAAATGTCATGTTTCTGTACTTGCATCAGAATATCGATCTTGTTCTTGCTAAAATTACCACAAGAAGAGGGTTGATTTTTCTCATCATAATTTCGTAGAAAATGTGGCATCGGCTAGTCGATATTGTTCTCTCGCTTGTCATGTTTATGTTCTTGCATCAGAATTTCTCATCATAATTTCGTAGAAAATATAACTTTTTAATTACAATTTATAATTTGCAGGATTTATTAAATATGCAAATTAAAAAAATGGTATGAATATTTTTTTTTCTAATGATAATATTAATTTTTAGTATAAATTCAAGGTTTTAATTTAAATTAAGTATTGTATAATTTAATTTAAAACATTGAGTTTATATTTTTTAAACAACTTTCAATAAATTCAACACACAGCTCAGTCATTTGTGTAATCAACCAAGTCATTGAACTTCGCCAATTTATTCGGTTTGCTCAACTATAATGTCGTTTCTTAAACCCCAAATTGTAATGATTGTAGTTTATACTACAACCAATTTAGAGAAAGTTTAAAAACAATACGGTGTGTGTAGATGATAAAATTTCAAATGTCAACCGAATATGGCAGTTCCTTCAACTAATTATACCCTACACAGGGTATATTAACTTTGTGCATATATTGTAACGCCCCTTAGGAGGCGTGTCCGGTATGGAAAAGTATATATATTCTTGATCAGCATAATAACCCGAGTCCGTTTATCCAAGTCCGTCTGTCTTGCTGTCTGACCGGATACAAGGTAACTTGAAAAATAATGGTCAGAATGTAATGAAATTTGGTTTCAATATGTTTTAGCAAAAAAATGGTTCGGAGTTTGGATTTGAGCAAAATCGGTCAACGGTCACGCCCACCTCCCATACAAGTCACTTTTACAAAACTCTTTAGGAACCAATAACTCGAAAAGTAGTACATATATAATTATAAAATTTAAAACGTATTGTTATAATTCGCCTAAAAATATATATTCCAAAAATGGGCGTGATCCGTCCACATTTTTATTTTTTTTTATTTTATTAAATTAAATTATTAAAAATTATCCCACTAATATATCCACCCAGAGTGTAGGGTATTCCGTAGTCGGGCCCGACCGACGATAAAAGTCTGCCCCATGTGACCTAACTTTCCCAACTCGTTTGAAATACTTTAGTTCCGAAACAATTTGGTTGTTACAACTAACTTTTCTTTCTTTGTTTTTTCAATCTGATGCCAAAAGTGTACTACTTTTTGTGCATTAATCTCCAATTTCTGCAATTTAGTAAAACTTTTCCAAACGGTAGCTAAAATTTTTGAATCTTAAACTTTTTGCCTCAACTCAACCAAATGCAGTTGAACTAAAATTTCAATATACAAACTTAATTCGTTTTGGTAACTCTCCACTTAATGCATTTTATACTCCACTTTTACAACTATCCACTTCTGTCTGGCACAAACTACTAAAATAAAAATAGTACACATCGCATATGCAAATAAAAATATGTAAAAAAATAATGTAAAATAACTTAAAGCGAATCAAAGTAAATCCAATTAACCAACAAAGCTCAGTAAAGCTCAACGAGCATGTCAACATTCTGACTTTCTGACTTTCTGACTTCAAGATTCATGCAAACAAAACAAATCTAATTTCTTAACGTTCTGCAAAGTTTCGTCCAGTTCAGACCCTTCCCGTTCGACAACTTTCAACAACATACGGACCGACCGTCTCAACCAACCAACCAACCATAGTTTGCTTCATACATTGGCTGCAGCCTTCGCTGTGCTTTTGCCAAGGTGCACGTCCGACTGCCTGGACATTTACAAATGCAAAGGACGAAAGGACATTAACAACAAGAACAACAACAACAGCAGCAGCAGCAACAACTAAAGACCAATAGCTAAAACAACAACTAAAGGAAGCGCTCTGCACAAAACTTGCATAAAAGTGTTGGACAAGTATTTCCGCCTTCTGTGCACAGTAAAGACTTTGTTCTTGTCCGATGTTAATGCCTTCTTTTACTCTGTTTGCATCATAGTTTTTGTGTATTTATTTAGATTATCTTTTATAAGTTGATTTTTGTTTTAAGTATTTCGTTTTTCTGTTATTTTAGTATTAACGTTGTTTTTATATCTAATTTTCCAAATTATATTTTAAAATATTGTTACGAAAATTCAGTCTACGGAAAACTATTCTACGAGTTCGTATCGCTGGATTGTGTACAAAATAAAAAGACACTAATATTTGGTTTCAACTAGTATTATTTCAACTAGTATTAATTAACTTTATTTATTTAAATAACAACTTAAAGAATAATCAGTTATATCAACTGCTGAATTTATACAATGTTCACTCACGAGACTAGCACTAGTTCACTATCAAATCACAACTGAAGTTCTGTACCTCTGATGCGGCTCCCTTATATACTGCATGCATCAGTTCGACTTGTTTCGAGAACCTTCTACTCGTTTCGTGAATGACGCATGCTATTGGCATCTCATTCGCACTCATGTGTTTTAATGCGTTGATCTTCCATCTCTTTCTCACTGCCTCAGTGCGTTGAATGATCTTCCGTCTCTTTGTAACACATGCTTAGTGCGCTGAATTGTCTTGCGTCTCATTAATTATTACTGATTGCTTGCACTATGGGGAAAATTACATCTTTTCGTAAAAATATAAAAAATTATATAATTTTGATTTTTATATGAGGCTATTTTGCAATGTATATAGAAACATATAGGTATTGATTATATTAAATTTCGGCTAGTAATACAGAAATGTAAGAACAAGCACCAGGTATGTTAGTCTTTGTTCTTGCAGAATCGTTCTTGTTCTTGTATCGGTTGGTCGTTATTATTCTTGTTCTTGCTGCAGAATTCTTTCAACAGTGCTGTGTGTTTTGCGAGTACCAACATCATTTTATTTCATAGTTTTTTTTTTCAATGAATCATCGATACAAAATAAAAAAATCGATACAAAACTAAAATGTCGCTCATTAAATTTCACATTCAATTAAAATAATTTGTATGGATATTTGCCTGTTAAAAAATGTGAGCTATTCCACACTGCATCGATCAAAATTTGTGATTTTATCTCAATCTTGTTCATATTTAAAAAATCTGCGATCCGAAAGGTCCCCGGTTCAAGCCTCATAGAAAACATATTTCTATACCGCGCTACCTCTCGGCAGTAAATGGCAAACCTACGAGAGTAAAACATTACCTATGAAAAGCTCTCACCCGCCGTTCGGATTCGGTATTAAACTGTAGGTCCCACCACTTTGAGTCTAAATATATCACGCACAGCTCAAAATGGTGAGGGAGCTCGGCCTAAGTTCTTATAGGACTGTAGTGCCAAACTATTATTATTATTAAGAAATTTCTAATTGATAGTCCTTTTAATACCTTCAGAGAAGTGATGATCAAATGCAAGAACAAGACATTATAATCTAGTTCTTGCTACATTGACGTACAAATATTCATATTAGCGAACGCAATTGCTTATATAACGAAGAATAGCAAATGTTTTCATAAAATTAGTGAATTTAATTGCTGGATTGATTAATGAATGCAATTAATATCGGTTGCTATATTTACGTCGATTATTTTTTTCTGTGTACATTTTGAAAATTTTAAAATTAAGTATACAAAAACAATTCTATATCCTACAATTCTCGATAGATACACGGAGGGAAATAAAATTCTAAAACTCGAGAAGAATTCGGTTAAAAAGAAAAATAGTAGAATTTGACTAAAATCAATAAAATACTACTAAAATTCAAGAATTTGTCATCTGAATATCAAGAATTCAAATTACTTAGTTGTCAAAAAAGTAAACAAACTTAATTCAACTCGATTTTCAGAAGTTAATTTATTGATTAATAAAAACCAAAAAGAATACGCAAAATTGTTGCTGTATTCATCGCAAAAAGAACACGTGTTCATGTATTGTTGTTGTTTTCATCGATATTGCTCTGTCTATATGCTTTGTTTTGCCGTTTTTTGATAACTAAGAAGAAACAAATTTGCAATCCAGACAAATTGTACTTAGTTACTTTTTTGATACCTAAGAACTTAATGTCTGAATATCTAGAAAATTTTGGCTTAGTTACTTTCAACAGACAGACACACGAACAAACAGATGGGACTGACAGAGGGACAAAGTAAAAGAAAACATAATAGCGACAAAGCAGGATCGAAAAAACTATACGAACACGTGTTCATTAAATGTTGGGACGAAAACAACAATAACATTTTTGATACCTAAGATATTAATTACTGAATTCAAGACTTATTCTACTTAGTTACTTTTTTGATACCTAAGAAATTAATAACTGAATCCAAGAACAATTCTACTTAGTTACTTTTTTTTGACAACTAAGAAAATCCATTTCTTGAAATTAAGAATTTTTTTTCGGTTTAGCTGTATATCACTCCGGATACTTCTTGATTCCTTCTGGATTTTAGAACTTTTTTCCCTCCGTGTAGTTGCCAATATTGTTACCAATTGGTAAGAATATATTTATCTTTCGAAATGTCTTTCCATTTTTAAGATTAATCTACCGGTTTTTAAAATATCCAAATCTTTAAACACGCCGACTCCTGTACATGTGAGAGAGGATCTTTGGGGAACTTCAAGAAATAGTAAAAATTACAATTGAAAACCTCCTAAGGTTCTTATGAAGCTCAGATTGGTTTCCTACAAGCCAATCGATGGTTGTGAATACATGAAGGTAACCACAACACAGCTAAAAGGGAACACAATGTACCAACAAGCACTCTTCAGTGTTACAGAAAAAAATTTCAGCAACAGCCCCCTTATAGATGTTTTTGTATGGAAAACAACTACATCATATTATTACATGTAATGCTCGAGATGCCATAAATGAATACATCAAGTTTTATATATTTTGTACTATATTAGGTTTTTTACTACATACGCATTCGCTTTTACTACATTCTGTTTTTATTTAATTTCATGCAAAATGCTATAAATTACTACATATTTATATTCTATTAATATTCTATTAATATACTTGTTGCTCTAGACAAGATTGATATCTTTTAAATAACAGCTCTAGCGATTTCTGTTTGAGTACATTACATAGCAGATAAAAACAGTTTTAATTTAAAAACTAATATAAAAAAATAAAATTTATATATAAAAGTTTACTACATTTGTATTGAAAATTCTACACATTTTCTATTTTTTTTTTTACTTCATTCGTATTCACTTCTACTATTACACATTTTGTATTTTTTTATTACATACGCATTCGCTTTTACTACATTCTGTTTTTATTTAATTTTTTGCATAATGCTATAAATTACTACATATGCGTTTATTTTTAATACTTTCTGTATTTATTTAAAATTCATAAAATGTAAAAAAATACAACATCTGATTGCTACTGCTTACGGTATTTATTTCTAAGAAGCAAAAAAAAAAACTATTTATTTTCTCGACAAATATATACTTGGAAATGTGTATAACAAATATATTTTCCTAACTTTAATAAATCAAAAAAATATTTAAGTATTCCTTTTCTCTTGTATTATATTTGCAGAATATTATTTGTCTTGTAATTCTGTCGTCTAAGCGTTTTGTTAAGATGCGTGGGTTTTACTTGTACCTGCACACTATAGCGGTTTGCCCGTCTACAGTGCGCACAAACTTCAAATCCTAAAAAATATAGAAAACATAACACTATAGTGCCTGCAATACGTAGAAAAACTAATTTTTAATACATAGTGTAGTAAAATCATGTAAGATAAATACAAATGTATTTAAATAATATAAAATATAGTGGAACTACATTTTCTTCAAAGCGTGTAAGTTCTACTACCTACGTTTTCTCTGTGCATGTACAGTTTTTACATTATATCGCATTTTTATAACCTTGTAAATTTACTGAATTTTGCATTTATTTATTTTTATTTTAGTAGTTTCGTTTTTCAGATACCGCTTATTCTATTTTTGCATATCTTTCAAGGTAAAACAGAATACATTAAACATTTCCAAGAAGTTTTTATTTTTACAACTATTACTCGTTATTTTTCATTCCAACTTTTTGTCTTTCGCCCAGCAACACTTTTACCCGCTGTGTGTGTTATTTTTTCTCCGAACTTTAGTAAGAAAAGGTAAATTGGTAAAGTTTTGTCAGAGTTCTCAGTGTTGTCGTTTGTCAGTCTATACGTGCGTCCGTCCTGCCGTCTAAATTCCCTGGCCTTCTGTCTAACTTCTCTGTACTTCCCTCCATATCTTCTGTACTTCCCTCTGTTCTTCTGTCTGTGAAAAAGGACTTATTGCCAACATTTTGTTGTGCTTTTTATATTCTATTGTTGCTTGTCATTGCTTTTGTGATTTAGTTAAAAAAAAAAATTCAGTCAAAATTTCAAAAGCAACCGGCATTTGCCGCCATTTACTATCAGGCGCTACGATCGGTTTCTTCGAACTTTGTCTGTATTTCGTCTTTGTCTTTTTGTTATCAAATGCTTGCTATCTCGTTTGTTATTTTTTTTTTAATTTATTTTGCTGCATAAGTTTTGTACTTGAAATTGTTGTGACAGTCAGGGTATTCCTTGAATGGGGGAAGGTCCTTGAAGCAATGTCTGCTAAAAGTAACAAAGAAATGCAAATATTTTTGCTTGAATTTTTAATTGACGTGTGAATTTTAATTACAATGAAAAGATGATGATAGAAAAAAAAGTTAAAAAGAAAATCAATAAAATATATACGTCTGGCAACGCTGTTTTAGACGGACGTTGATGATGACAATGACTTTGAGGATGACGTCTCTCAGACGAGGTACTCGACACAGGAAGCAACTCAAAATGTAAAATACAAAGTTAAGCATTTTTAAGCAAAAAAAACTTTTCCACTTAACAAAACTTTTCACACAAACGACGACACAACCCATACCTCTCAACTACCGACTACACCAACATTTTGGTTCCTTTCAGTTTTTAGCAAATACCATGAGTTGCTGACACTAAGAAATTCGTAGGTACCCCCCTTCTCGTCTTGTTCACAAATCTTCCGGTTTCAAGCTTTTCGACTTCCTCCGCACGGTTTTTAGGTTTCCGTTGTAACTCTATGAACTACGCCAAATGAACAGCAGCAGTAGTTGGTGCAATAGCGCCTGTGTCCAGTCTTAAGAAATATTAAAAGTTTTTATTTTTTCAATTTTTCTTGTTTCTGTAGTTCGTAGTGAGTTTGACACACGAGTGACAATGGGTTCAAGTTCTAGTAAATGTTTCTTGATTAATTGTGTTGGCTGTATTGCGTTTAGTTTATATTATTCTATCCAGTTTGTAGATAAATGGAAGTTTGTAGAAATCGTATGACAGATTATCATGATTTATGGTATTTTAAAGGCATATTCCCGGTATATTTTGGGAACGGGTAGAAAACTGCTTTGAGATTGCTAAACCCTATTGGCTTGGTATGCTACACGCTGCAAAAAAAAGGGCTCTCCCAAACATAATTTTGCAGGCATTAACATGTTTGCTTGGAATTTTATGTAAACATAATATATAATTGACTGATAAATCATTTGTAAACAGGGTTGTATTGAGACTTGAATAGTGTTGTGATGAGCTCTGACTTATATTATAATATCCCGGAAACATTTTAATGGTGCCCCTTAAAATGGTATATGTTCTAATGGAAACATAAGAATTACTACATCCAAATAAAATAAATATTTGAACCGAAACATAAATATGTTCAAAATAAGACATGATTTTGAACTACCTGAATATAGGACGAGCGTTGCTAACATACGTTGTATTTAGATTTGATTAGCATTTTCTGTGTTTCAAAACATAGTTTTAGTCAAGTAAATTGCTAAGAAATAGTTTATTCAAATGCAATTAAATTTTATGTTGCTAATGTAAGATATTTATGGTAAATTGACAGATTCTGCTTGACAATATATTAATGTTTACACGTGAACAAAAATAAATTCAATTTCGATTATAATTTAATTACACTTCATTCCTAATACATGTATGGTAATTTCGTATTACTTTTTAATTACATTCAAACATATTCAAACATATTCCCTCCCAATTTTCTGCTATAAATCCAGTCTTTAAAGTTAAATATTTCTAAATAATATTTAAATTTGCAGTTTCTAAAGTTGAATTTTCACGGCATTTTCAAAAATGTTTACCTCGATTTCTCGATAACTCATGAAATCGGTCACGTCCGAAACATTGATTACAAAAAGTGTAGGAGAACAATACAAAAATTGTAAACAAATATTACAAACATTAAATAATAATAGTGAATTTAAATCGTACATTTTCTAATAATGATTATTGATTTTGTCAGATATAAAATTATTTTTAGAAAAAAATCGTAGTAAAAATTTCCTTACAGAAAATTTTGTTTCGTCCAGAATTTTCTGTGATTTATTATGTGATTTATTAATCTTTTGGCAAAAATTATAAATATACAAATAAAGCTTATAATTTCAGTTATTATCAAAAATTTGTACGCAAAATTCGCTGACTTTTTGGAATTTCCAGATGAACTCGACATTTACTATTTACGTTTTTGTCCTGACCGGATCGACAACTATTTAATTTATATCTTTTGATCTACCGTATAGAATTCTCTAATTTTTTGCAGATATTTAGGTCTATTTAAATATTATTTTCACAAAAAAAAATTAAGTAAATTAATTAATTTTCCTTCGTGAAAATACACCCAGAAAAAAATTCCCTCAAATCCCATTAAAATTGGTCAATAGGATTATTGATTTAATAGGATTATTGATTTAATAGTATACAAAAAATAAACCTTTTCATATAAACTCAATGGCTATGTCATGGTATTTTCTAGTATTTAATGGTTTTTTCCGATTAAAATAATAATTTATCCTATTGACTATTTTTAATAGTAAAAAACTATTATTTATACAGTATTTTTTTCTGGGTGTACAGTTTGAAGCGTACGAATGTCACGTTCAATACATCAAATACCCATAAATCGTACCATAATCCAGAGGTTTTTTTTTCATAAAACCTATTACTATAATACGAGTTTTCTTAAAATAAAAGTTCTGAATTTTATAAATTACGAATTCATTTTAATGAATTGAAATATCATCGACAGCTCAACTAAAAATGCGTTTGCCTAAAATCAAACTGACAACATTGCGAAGTTTATAGCTAGTTTTACATGCTTGAAACTAGTATGGTAACTAGTAAAACTGGCTGGTTACTGGTTGGCATTGCTTCTTTCAACCATTTGTAGGAGGTTTTGTGCGCAGATTATTTTGAGAAAATTTTTTATATATAATTTAGGTATTTTTTTGTATATTTAAAAAAGTTTTTCTTCTATATTTTTTGTTATATTAAAATCTAAAATTATAAAATTGTGTATCAGTTAAATAATGTTTATAAAAATTTTAAAAAGTAATTTTAATTTTTATTTTAATAAATTTTGAATGTTTTTCTAAGCATTTAGTTAAAAACATTTTATTTTAAACTGCCAACATTGTCAGCTAAGTAATTTATTTAGTCGTTGTTTTTTTTGCGCTGGCAATGCTGTGCGTAGGTTATTTACTTAAAAACATTTTATTTTAAACTGGCAACATTGTCAGCTAAGTAATTTATGTAGGCGTTGTTTTTTTGCGCTGGCAATGCTGTGCGTACGATGCTCAGAGAACGAACGCAATTTGTATGCGGCATACATTTTATTTCGCTCTCTTTCTGTGAATTCTGTGCGCCTGTTATTTTCAGCAAAATTAACAATTCGCTCAGCGACGATCAAGTGTAACAAAATTTCAGTGTTGCTGCTGCGTATTAGATTTACTACTAAATTTTTTGCTACACTTGTTTTAAAAACTAAATAAAAAACTACTAAATGAACTACATTTTCTTGATGCTATAATGTAATGTGCTTTTTAGTTGTTATTTAATTTACTACTCTTTTGCTGTGCACACAATTTAATACTATTTTATTTATATAAAATTAACTGCTATCTTTTTTGATTTTTTTTTGTTGTTTGTGAATAAAACTACTGTTTTTATTTTAAAATATGTTTCTATTTTATTCATTTACTTTATTAATCATTGATACATTTACATTCATTAAACGATTTGTATGCTAATAATATTTAGTACTTAAATATGTAAAACATATAATCTGTGTGTTTTTGCACATAGAACTAGAACAAAGTTTCTTGAATTCAGTTCTACTAAGTTGTATTGTATTCAAATAAGTTTTCAAATTGAATTTTTTATATATTAATTCACCATTAATGGGCATTTATTTACGCATTTGTAATAGGTATTTACAAGAATTTAAATAAAAAAAAAAATAAAACTTTTTAAAAATAGTACTAAAAACAATAAGTAGTGGCTTGCATAAGTAGTTGTAATAATAATAATAATATGTGATATATATGCATAAAGTACATTAAATTACTATATAATATATATATTTTAAAGAATTACGCCAATTGTCTTAAACTAGTAGATGCTATAATTCACTTTTTTCTAAAAGTTACTTTACGTTTTAATTCATAGTTGAAATTTTTGTTTTTTTGCACTAATTTAAAATTTAAATATTTTAGGCTATATTTTAGTTTTTTGCTTTTTACTTTAATAATATTTAAACTTTAGGGTTTCTTAATTTAGTTTTATATTTAAATATTTTTTTTTTACTTTTTGTTAATTTTAAATTTAGTTTAATTATTTTTTTGTTTTATAAAAAGGCATTTGTTTGGGTATGAAATTTTGGGGGGAGTGTGTTTTTGTGTGTCAAACATTTGAAAATATAAATTAATGATTTAGTTTGTTTTTAATTTACATTGTGTTTGTTTGTTTTGCTTATGCGTGTTTTTTTTAAATTTATAATTTAAACTTATGCTTATATCTTAAACTATATTAAACATGAGTACGAGATATATGTTTTTTTGTTATTTATTGAGATTTACATTGAGACACATTGATGTATGATGTATGAGTTCGTGTATGTGCTTTAATTGCAAAAGCTTTAACTGAAATAAAGCTTTGTCTAAATGCGTTTTCTGTTAATTAGAACAAATTAGTATTATAAATTTTGAAAATATATTAAAAAAAAAACAAGTTTTAAATTTAATAATTGGTTTAAACCACAAAGAGAAATGAAAAAAATTGAACACAATAAAATGTGAAAAAGTTTTAACACATTTTGTTTAAATTAAGAGATTTGCACATTTTTATATTAAAGCTATTGAGAAATATAGTATATTTAAGAGATTTAAAAATAATTTAAAATATTTAATGCAATTAAAACAATTTTAAAACGATTTTTATTGTAAATGATCTAAAAGCTCTTTTAATAAAAAAAAAGCTTTTTTTTTCTCAAAGCTTTTAAAAGCTTTAAAATTTTAGTTAAAAAGTATTTTTTGAAATTTTACAAAAAGCTCTTCAATTTCCAGAAAGCTTTTTTTAAAGCTCATTCAAAATTTAAAGTTTTAAAAAAATTTAATATAAAAGAAAATGTTTTTGAAAATTTTAATAATTTTTGATAACGAACATTTTAAACTTTTATAAGCTTTTGCCAAATATGCATGCTACGCTTTGTGAGTATATGTGTTAATTCATCTTATAATTTTAGAGAGTACAAAAATATTTCGAGTTTGATTTTGTATACAATTTGTTGTTGTTCTTTTGTTTTTCTTCATTTACATCAATATTGAGAGGGAGGTACTTAAAAGCTTTAGAGCATTTTTGTTTAATAATTTTTAAAAAGTCAAAATTTTTTGCGCTTTAATGCATGAAATATATAAAAAAACATAAAATGTGACAAGTTGCAGCTGCGGTATTACATAAAAAAAACTGGCGACGTGGTTTTAGGGTTGGTTTTAACTTTTTTTTTTTCAATTGTTACTCATATAATTTACAGTTCTGTCAAAGAATTGGTCAAATTTGCTGTTGTTTCACGCAACGCCGTGCTGTTACATTTTACGTCTTGTCCGCCGTCCCAGTTCGCTTTAATTGCGCCGCCGTTGCTACCACCGCCTACGCTGCCGCGTGCACTCATCGTCAACATATTTCATCGTCGCAGCAATAGATCGTCGTCGAACTGAAAAAGCTCAGCCTTCTCCCGCTCCTATACATCGCTGTGCTTGGCGTGCGGATTGGTAATGAAGCCGCCGTTGATGTGGCCGTTGGGCGCCAGTTTCGCATTCGAAAAGTAGTTGGGCGCACCGACGGCGTTCACACCACCACCATTCATAGCACTCGTCGGTATGATAATCGTAGTTTGCGGTGTGTTGCCATTCAAATGCGATACAAGCGGATTCTTGGTTGCTTCGGCCGGTGGCGTAGTTAGCGGCGGCGTTACAGCCGATGGTTTTATTAATTCCAACTTGTCGTCCGTTGAGCTTTTGAGCGCATTCTTCACCAGGCCGACACCGCCGTTTGATTTAGACTTTTTGGGTGGATGTGGCATCGCAAAACGCAAACGCTCCCAGAACATTGGATCGCCCCACTTCAGATAGGTGTTCATCTTGAGATAGGACTTAAGCTCCGAGTCCAGCAGCTCAATGTCGCCAATCTCACCGTAAATTATAACAATTACACGTGTACGTCCCTCGTTCAGAGCGGCCATGTGCGCCGATCTAAACTCCATGCGCGCCCACATCGACTCGATAAAGTTCTGCGACAACACAACGATCGTGCGACGCGAATCCTCCACTGATCGTATAATCTGTTCGGGAATAAGGCCGCCAACAATCCAGTCGCGCACATGCACGCACAATTTGAATGGCGGTGTGCCTTGCTCCAGCTGCGGCACCAAATGCTGCTCGATGAACGCTTCGTCTTTGTGCGAGTACGAGATAAAGGCGTCGTATTTCTTGTCACAATCGAGCTCCACCTCCGTGATTATCCACGACAGCAAATCGTGCGCATACAGCCAGACCTTGATCTCCTGCTGGTATTTGTAATAGAGCGCGGCGGTGAGGCCGACAACCAGACCGAGCAGCGACATGAGCAATGCGAGCGCAATCAACACACCTTGTTCCTCGGGGCACAGTTCGCTGACGGAGAGATCGGCGATAAGACGTGGTTGCGGCGTTGGCTCGAGCGAAAGTTCCTCCGCCAAAGGCGCATCCTCTGCGGAGCAGCTCATTTGATCAAGATCACGTATCAGCTGAAAGTTGCTTCGCACAAAATTCAACAGTGGACGTGCGTCACAATCACAACGCCAAGGATTACCGGCCAGACGCAGCGCATACAGCGACGTACTGGCATTGAGGAGCTGCAGCACACTCGTGTTCAGCGTTGCCAGATTGTTGCGCGTCAGATCGAAGTGCGACAGATTCTGTGGCAGCTGCGTTGCATCGAGCTGTGTCAAATTGTTGCCCGCAACATATAGCTGTGTGACATTAGCATAACCGGGAGTTTGGGCTGCCGGCAGTTTCATCAGTTGATTATTCTCAGCGTAGAGTTCGAAGATTCGCACATTGCCATTGACGCGCGGCAGCTTGGGCAACTTGGTTAACTCTCCGTTGCTGCAGTTTACGATGAGCGTGGTGCCGAAACTGTGCGACCAGCATTCACAGCCGCGCGGACAACGTTTCGGATGCGAATCCGCCAGATCGAGCGGGCAGAGCAGCTGTTGCGGTTCCAATTCGGAGACGGGTACATCCAACAGTTGCGTTGGTGTCTTGCAGCGTAGTGCATCAGAGTGGATTTTAAACTTCGGCGGCAACTTGCTGGAAGAATCGCTCAAAAACGGCAACAGTTGCACAAATTTCAGCAACATGCAGTCGCAATACAGCGGATTGTTGTTCAGATCCATCTCGATGTTGTACGGCTCTTCGTAGTGAATGGCGGCAATTTGATTATGCGTCAGATTAATGGAGAGGCCGCTAGCGAGAAACTGAAAATCGATATCTTCCAGTTTGTTGATGTGGTTGTAGCTGAGATCGAGCTGTTCTAGTGCGAGCAGCTGAATGCGCCAGTCGCGGAAGATATGACGTATGGTGTTGTTGCGCAGATTAAGTGTCTGTAGTTTGTGCAGATTGCGGAAGGGCGAAACGATTTCATATGGGAATTGAATGCCGTCGGCCGTTTTGCCTACTTCCACCTGATTGCCGAGATTGATGAGATTGTGTTCGAGGTGTACGTGACGCAGTTCGAGGGTGGTGAGGAAGGCGTCACTGCTGATGGTCGTCAGACGATTGTTGTCCAGGTAGAGCAGCTCAAGGTGCTGTAGATTGGCGAAGAGTGAGCTATGAAATGAGGAAGAAAATAATAGAGAGAGAAAAGAAAAAGATTAGTTGATGGAGTCAGTTTCCTACTTGTCCTACTACTTTGGAGAAAAGAAATATTTATAAATTTAGTAACTCGCTATTTTCTACTCGTTACATTAGCTAGTACTCGTTAGTAATCGCAGTATTGATTCTCTACGGAGACGAACAAAAAATGCCAGAAAATAACAATACAATATTTTGCTATATATTGTCACTCGTTCTTTGCTACTTGTTACATTATATCTAACTCGTTAGAAATCGAAGTAATGGTTCTCTACTGAGAACAGTAAAATAAGTCAAAACAAATTTCTACTACTTGATACGAAGTAAAATCTACGATGATCTTTGTGCAAGTCGTTTTTCTATAATTTAACGATTTCTTACTCGTTATATGTACGTTTTACTCGTTAGTTTATATTTCTGAATCACTTATCTTTATTAAACTAATTCTTATATAACATAATGTGTATTTGTCATTTAACTACTCTTCGTATATTCGTTTTACTCGCTAGTCAATATTTTTGAAATCGTTAATCTCTGACGCTAATTATATCAGCTCGTTATTCTCTAATATAACGAGTATTTGTCAATTGGCTCCCCGCCAATCTTTCATTTCACTTGCTAGTCACTTTTCGTCACTTGTCGTTAGTCACACTATTTACTCGTCTCTCGTTACTCGCTACTCACCTTGAAATCTCCGTCAGCTGATTGTATGACAACCGCAAAACAACGAGTGCCGTCGTATTTCTCAACAAATCATCTGGCAACGATGTCAAACGATTGCGACGCAAATCCAGATCGACTAAACTACTCTGATCGGCTAGTAAATCATCGGGCAACGATTCCAACCGATTTCCGGACAGCGTCAAATTTGTGATGGCCGGCGACTGCATCAGCAAATCTCCGGGCAGCTGCTCTAGGTCACAAGTCAGTCGCAACTCCTTTAGATGCGGCAGATGCGCAAACAATGCCGCCGACAATGTCTTCAACGGCACACGATTATTGATCAAACGCACTTGCGTCAGATTTTTATTATGCTCAAACAGACCAACGGGCAGCTCACTCAAATGATTTGCATTCAAATTGATATTGCTCAGATTGCCGAGCAACGCAAAGACGTCCGGCTGAAAACCCTCAATGCCATTCGAGCTCAGATCGAGATCGGTGATGGCGGTAGCGCCGACAAATACATCGCGGCTCAGATTGCGCAGCCGATTCGTCCACAGATTCAAATGCTGTAACTTGTGCTGATGCCGGAAAATGCCCGTGGGCAACTGCTGCAGATTGTTGTGCCCCAACTCAAGGAACGTCAGCAGCGGCAGTGAATCAAAAATATGTGCCGGAAATTCAACGTTATTCGAGCGTAAATCGAGCCACGTCAAATTGCCCAAATCGGCAAAGAGATCGTCGGGCATGCGCGTCAAACCATTCGAGCTAAAGCGCAAACGGCCGAGTGAGGTGAGACCGCTCAGATGTAGACGTGTCAAATTGACACCCAGGTCGCTGCTCTCAAAGAGCAACGAGTTAATCTGTGTAATACCCAGATGATCGAGTAGACGTACGATGGGCGTGTGTCCGGGCAGCGGACACTGTTTGATTTGCACCATGAAGCTGTTGCCGATTGACATGTTCGGCAGCAGTTTGAAGTCCAGATTGGCGTCGAATTGTTGGCTGCACTCGATCTGCACGTGATTGGCAGGGCGTATGCGCACCGCGATCTTGGGGTTGGCCGAGTAGCGAGGACATTGTACCTCGAAGTCGGACAGCACCTGTGAGCATTGACATTCGGAATGCGTGGTGAGATCGTTGCATTCCTGCAGCATTTTGGAGAATAACGTTGCGCTGGAGGCGCAGTGCATGAGCAGAAGTAGCAGCAGCGGTAGTTGCAACAGATGCAGGTGGCGTCTGAGCGGCGGCTGTGGTGGCGCCATCTTTGGGTGCTTGTGTGGATAAGCTTGTTAATTACTCTGTGGGTGTGGATGTTGCGGATGGCGATGAATTGCGGTTTCTAAAAAGTAAAAAAGAAAATTTGGGATTTATTAGTTGATGCCTAAAAGTAGACTACATTTTTGTGCTATAAAAGAAGACCTTAAAGTTGACTTATTAAATAAATGTTTATAAAATATTTTAAAAATGTCTTTTTAAATATTTTCTCAGCATTTTTAATTGTTATGTATATAATTTCTAAAAGTTGATTTATATTTTTAATATATAAATTAATCGTTTTAAAAATATTTCAACACTTAAATTTCTGCATTCAGCATAAACGGCTTGAACTTTGCCTGCTTTTGGACGCATTTAAAAATGATTTCCGCAGACGCGCAAACTTTGGCGACTAATGTTACAGCATAGCTAACAAGTAAAATGCACAAAAAATGAATATATTTCTTCCCCCTCTGTTGCATGCTGCTACAGCAGAATAGCAGCAAATGTTTCTGTGCAACTTTTTGCCAACATAATGATGACTTGGCCAAGAAGTCGCCTGGCTTAGACGCATGCAAATCTGTGGCGAGCGTAGCAGCCAGCCAGTCTCCAACCAGCCCCAAAGGTTACGGAAGTTTATGCGTTTTGACTCTGGAAACTTTTGCCAAGGACCATGTGTCCTTGGCGGCTAACAAACAAACAGACAGACAGACCAACAAAACTGGCAATGCATAACATACATTTTTTTGTTTGTTTTAATTGTTTTCAACTAAAACTTTAAGTTGTTGTTAAGCTTTTGTTGCGCTTTTGAAAAAGCTCATGTTAGTCATGCGTTATAGATTTGTGTTATTTGATGCATTTTTAATGTATTATTTGACGACTTTTTCGGATTTACTAAGGTTTTTTTTAATGCATTTTTAAAGTATTTTTTAATGTTTTTATTAATGTATTTCATGATGTATTTTTTTAATGTTTTTATTAATGTATTTCATATTGTATTTTGTTAATGTTTTTATTAATGTATTTCATGATGTATTTATCGTTGTTTTTATTGATGTATTTATTGATGTATTTATTGATGTATTTATTGATGTATTTATTGATGTATTTATTGATGTATTTATTGATGTATTTATTGATGTATTTACTGATGTATTTATTGATGTATTCATTGATGTAATTATTGATGTAGTTCACGGTGTATTTTTGAACATATTTACAGATTTATAAGCATATTTTTTCATGTATTTTTTAGAATATGATTAATTTTTTTGATATATTTTAATGGTATAATTCGCTGTATTTAATGATGAATTTTTGATGTATACATTAATGTATTTTTTGTAAGTGTTTACTAATTAATTGAGTAATTTATTCGATGCATTTTTTAAGTATTTTTTAACTTATTTATTGCTATATTTCATCATGTATTAATTGATGTATTTATTGATGTATTTATTGATGTATTTTTTGATATAGTTCATGGTGTATTTTTGTTAATATATTTTCGATTTAATAGAATATTTATTTTATATATTTTCAGTGCATTATTTTATAAATTATTAATGTATTTCATGATGTTGTTTTTTTAATGTTTTTATTAATGTATTTCATGATGTATTTATCGATGTTTTTATTAATGTATTCATTGATGTATTTATTGATGTATTTACTGATGTATTTATTGATGTATTTATTGATGTATTTATTGATGTATTTATTGATGTATTTATTGATGTATTTATTGATGAAATTATTGATGTATTTACTGATGTATTTTTTTAATGTAGTTCATGGTGTACTTTTGAACATATTTACGGATTCATAAGCATATTTTTCATGTGTTTTTTAGTATATGATTAATTTTTTGATATATTTTAATTGTATAATTCGCTGTATTTAATGATGAATTTTTGATGTATACATTGATGTATTTTTTTTAAGTTTTTACTAATTAATTGAGTAATTTATTCGATGCATTTTTAAAGTATTTTTTAACTTTGTTATTGCTATATTTCATCATGTATTAATTGTTGAATTTATTGATGTATTTATCGATGTATTTATTGATGTATTTACTGATGTATTTATTGGTGTATTTTTTTGATATAGTTCATGGTGTATTTTTGTTAATATATTTTCGATCTAATAGAATATTTATTTTATGTATTTTTAGTGTATTATTTTATAAATTATTAATGTATTTTTTATTATATACTTCGATGTATTTAATAATGAATTTTACGACCAATTTTTGATGTATATATTGATGTATTTATATTGCAATAAGAAAATACATACTAAATTTATTGATGTATTTGTTGATGTATTTATATATATATTCATAGATGTATTAATTGATGTATTTATTGATATAGTATTAACGTTACTATTTTAAATGTATTTCTTGAAAACAATCTATTGATTTACGAAAATATTTATTCAATGCATTTTTAGTGTATTATTTGATTAATTTTTGTATGTAATTTAAAATGTATTATTTGATGTATTTAATGATGATTTTGTTGATTCGTAATTGAGGTATTTTTTTCATGTACCAATTTATTTACAATGTTATTTATTTCTATTATGTATTTTTTTTATGAATGTTTAGATATATTTTAAGATGTATCTATTGTTGATTTTTTTATATATTTTCTATAGTATTTACTAAACTATTTATTTGCTGAAGTTTACCTTTGATATTTGATGAATTCATATTGATGCAAAAATTTAATGTTAAAAATTTTTGTATTAATAAATACTTAAATATAAAATGTTCATATTTAAAAACATGCATAGTTTAAATTGTGTTTTTTTTTAATATAAAAAGTGTTCAAATTAAGGAATGCTCAATTATAAAATACTCATATTTGCACTGTTCGTATTTTAAAAATTCATATTTAAAAATGTTCAAATTCAAAAAGTTTCATATTTGAAAATGTTCCTATATAAAATGTTAATCTTCCAAAAAGTAAATATTTAAAATGGTAACATTTAATATGTTTGTATTTAAAAATTTTCAATTAGGAAATGTGCGTATTTAAAAATTTTCATATATAAAGAGGTTAATATCTGTGTGTCAATATATAAAAAAAGTTCATATTTAAAAAGTTTCATATTCAAAATTGTTCATATTTAAAATGTTAATATTTTAAAATGTTCATATATAAAATGTTAATATTTTAAAATGTTCATATATAAAAATGTTCACATTTGAAAATGTTCATACCTAAAATGTTTCATATTTAAAAAGGTTTATATTTAAAAAGTTTTTTATTTTAAAAATACTCATATTTAAAAATAGTGCACATAATATAAATTAAACATAAGAACTTCAATTTTGACAAAAATTAAGTATAAATTATTTGACAGACACACCACTTTTAGAATTAAATCTATTTGCACTGCGCCAATTAGGCACCCAATTGGCAGACGATTAATTTTAATTTGAATTCAATTTAAATTTAATGCGTCGAATAAACGACAGCGTTGAGCAATTAATTAGTTGTTGGAATAATGAAATATTTTGCGTGTCTTGCAATAAATTTTATGATTTTTGCTGCACAAAATGATTTCTCTAATTTGCAAAGTGTTGATGTGCGGTTTAGAGACATAACCAAAAACAATAATTTTCACCACAAAAAAAAAGCAATAAAATGTTTGCATGACTGCCTGTTTTATGCATAAACGCGCTGCTATTTTGTGGTCATTTTGGTCACTAAACAATATTGGCTAAAACAGCCTACACCTACACAAAGGACCTACTACATTTTGCGCACCTCCTGCTGCTGCTGCTACTTAAACAGTTCACAACCTGCGACCACAGCCAACTTCTAATTGATTTTGTGTTTTCGGTTTAGTTGTTTGAGCCAAAAACCAAAACTGTTTTTATTGTTTAGCAACTGCTGCGGCTGTAAGTTGTACATGTGGTTGTTTTTATTGTAGCTGCTTTTATTATTGTTCTCTTTGGCTTTGGCTTAATGCCAACATAAAACAACAGGCAAAACAACAAAAAGATGCCTGCCAACCAATGCTTTTAATAACGTGGTCGAGTTGTACCGCACGTCTGAAATAGTTGTTGCTGCTGCTGTTTGACTGCAATAACAACAACAATTACAAAAACATTAATTTTTAGCAAATTCATAAAATGCGTTTTATTCTGTTGCTGCAAAGATTTTATTATTATCAACAATGAGAACGCCTACAAAATTCGTTGAACCTATAAATGTTACTCATACGTCATGCGGTATCGAGTCAACGGTTTGAGCACTTTAACTGCATTAATTGAGCATTAAGCTTAATTTGATTTTTATTTTAATAATTTTAAATTATAAAATTGAATTTTAGCATTCATATGCAATGCTTTACAAATGCGTGCAGCTGCTGGTAAATTATAAACAATTCGGCAAACATATTGCTTTAGGCGACACAACGTTGAGTTGTGCGTTTAACATTAAAATATTAATTATTTTATAATCGTAGATGATTTTTTTTTTAAATTTTATGTTTTTGTTTCTATTATTGTTGTTAACAACAGTTTTGTTTAATGCATATAATTGCTACAACATTTGTTTATGGCCAAAAGGCAAAAAGGCGATTTTTGCTGTATTATAAATGGTTTCTATTTAATGGCAGATAATACTACTCTAGAAAATAACAATAAACATATTTTTTAAATTTTAGAATGTTTATTTTCTTGGCATTTTCAGTTTTTTTATCACAAAATGTTTTTAGAAATTTGCAATCATCATTTTATTAAATTTTAATTATAAAATTTTAAATAGAAATTTTCTTTAAATTGGCTAAGTTAATTTATTTATAAATATTTAATATAAATATTTAATATAAATATTTAATATAAATATTTAATATAAATATTTAATATAAATATTATATTTATATTTTAATTTAAGTTATTATGAAAATATTTTTTTAGTATTTATTTGGTATTTATGATTTAATGATAGAATTTAATGGTATTGATTATTTTTTTTATTTACACTTACAACTTTTTCTAAAAGACCTACTAAAAAAAATCAATATTATTTTAGTTTAGATCCAAATAACCTAAAATTTATTTGGAATATTGGCATTCCTTTTTATATAAAAATTTGCTTTTGCAATTTAGAGAAAGATAGCATTTTATTTTTGTAAACTTATTTTAAACATTTTTATTCTAAATAGTATCAGCTACTATTTAGAATAAAAAAAAAAAAAATTAATTTAAATTTTTTTCTAAACGTTTTGTGATACAAAAAGACTAAGTAAGCAGTCCAAATCAGCAACCTCCTAATAAAGGGTTTTTCAACAGGGACGCTACAAAAGTAGAGCGACAGGGACAGCAAACGACGCCATATTTCTTGCCGTCCTTTTGACATTTCTCTTCAGTAAGGTTTGCCATTTTATGATGGAAAGATATACGAATTCGAATTTCGGTAATAAATTTTAATAATTTCGACTCGTTTTTGGCTCGTATGTCTTTCCATCATGAAATGGCAAACCTTACTGAAGAGAAATGTCAAAAGAGCGGCAAGAAATATAGCGTCGTTTGCTATCCTTGTCGCTCTACTTTTGTAGCGTCCCTATTGAAAATCCCTTGAAAAAAACTTTTGTAGCGCTCTTATTGAAAAACCCTTTATATAAATGATATATGTAACAATCATACAAAATATTAAGTTGAATAGTGTAATCATGCAACTGTAAAATAAATATGAAAACATTAAAATATATTTATAATAAAATTATAAAAATGTAAGTAATAAAATAAAAACGTATAAAATTGCAAATAATGGAACAAAAAGTAAACAAAAACTAAACATTAATTTTCATGTGAAAACATGCTTTGTTCACAACAATGTGGACTACAAATTACTTGGCTCAAATTAACAACTGACTACAAATTAAATGTGCTTTTGTGTTGATTTGCAGTTCACTTGGGAAAAATGCAATAAAACAACGGAAAATGTTGCAAAAAAGTTATAAATTGTCACATTGTCATTTAATATCTTCTTTGCATTTCATGTGCGTTTTTTCCTCTTTTTATTACAGTTCATGTTCATGATAATTTCATGCATTAGTTGTTACTTTTTTTTAGTTTCTTCAATTATAATACTTTTACTTTTCTTTAAATGAAAATGCAATTTTATTGTTTTTTTTTTCGGTTCATAATTTAGTGGCGACTTTTTCGCATGTCACCGAGTGAAAGTCAAAATAAATTTCATTGTACCAATTTTTTTAATATATGCTGATATTCAAAAATTAATTTCATTAAAACTTTAGCATTTCTAATTTTAGTTTATAATTTCATAAATTAATTAAATTCATAAATTCGCAAATTTATAAATTCGCAAATTCATTAAATTCATAAATTTATAAATTCTTAAATTTATTAATTAATAAATATTGTAAATTCATAAATTTATAAATTCATAAATTCGTAAATTCATAAATTCGAAAATTCATAAATTCGTAAATTCATAAATTCGAGAATTCGTATTTTCGTAAATTATTAAATTAGTAAATTCATAACTTTATAAATTCACAAATTCATTAAATTCATTAAATTCGTTAAATTCATTAAATTCATTAAATTCATTAAATTCATTAAATTCATTAAATTCATTAAATTCATTAAATTCATTAAATTCATTAAATTCATTAAATTCATTAAATTCATTAAATTCATTAAATTCATTAAATTCATTAAATTCATTAAATTCATTAAATTCATTAAATTCATTAAATTCATTAAATTCATTAAATTCATTAAATTCATTAAATTCATTAAATTCATTAAATTCATAAAATTCATAAAATTCATTAAATTCATTAAATTCATAAAATTCATTAAATTCATTAAATTCATTAAATTCATTAAATTCATTAAATTCATTAAATTCATTAAATTCATCAAATTCATTAAATTCATTAAATTCATTAAATTCATTAAATTCATTAAATTCATTAAATTCATTAAATTCATTAAATTCATTAAATTCATTAAATTCATTAAATTCATTAAATTCATTAAATTCATTAAATTCATTAAATTCATTAAATTCATTAAATTCATTAAATACATTAAATTCATTAAATTCATTAAATTCATTAAATTCATTAAATTCATTAAATTCATTAAATTCATTAAATTCATTAAATTCATTAAATTCATTAAATTCATTAAATTCATTAAATTCATTAAATTCATTAAATTCATTAAATTCATTAAATTCATTAAATTCATTAAATTCATTAAATTCATTAAATTCATTAAATTCATTAAATTCATTAAATTCATTAAATTCATTAAAGTCATTAAATTCATTAAATTCAATAAATTCATTAAATTCATTAAATTCATTAAATTCATTAAATTCATAAAATTCATTAAATTCATTAAATTCATTAAATTTATTAAATTCATTAAATTCATTAAATTCATTAAATTCATTAAATTCATTAAATTCATTAAATTCATTAAATTCATTAAATTCATTAAATTCATTAAATTCATTAAATTCATTAAAGTCATTAAATTCATTAAATTCATTAAATTCATT
Organism: Dryomyza anilis; assembly: GCA_951804985.1. NCBI lineage: Eukaryota > Metazoa > Arthropoda > Insecta > Diptera > Dryomyzidae > Dryomyza > Dryomyza anilis. Next base: position 70,264,248 of record OX638132.1, read on the forward strand.
AAATTCATTAAATTCATTAAATTCATTAAATTCATTAAATTCATTAAATTCATTAAATTCATTAAATTCATTAAATTCATTAAATTCATTAAATTCATTAAATTCATTAAATTCATTAAATTCATTAAATTCATTAAATTCATTAAATTCATTAAATTCATTAAATTCATTAAATTCATTAAATTCATTAAATTCATTAAATTCATTAAATTCATTAAATTCATTAAATTCATTAAATTCATTAAATTCATTAAATTCATTAAATTCATTAAATTCATTAAATTCATTAAATTCATTAAATTCATTAAATTCATTAAATTCATTAAATTCATTAAATTCATTAAATTCATTAAATTCATTAAATTCATTAAATTCATTAAATTCATTAAATTCATTAAATTCATTAAATTCATTAAATTCATTAAATTCATTAAATTCATTAAATTCATTAAATTCATTAAATTCATTAAATTCATTAAATTCATTAAATTCATTAAATTCAATAAATTCATTAAATATGAATTTAACAGGATTTATAAATTTTACTGAATTCAAAACAACTTCAAAATTCAGAACATTCCCACAATTCAAAAATTTAAATCTATTAAAGTAATAAATTTCAAAAAATTTAATTTGCTTTTACATTAATTAAATAATCCAATTCCTAGCAGTTGCCACTGCTCTATCTATATCACAAAATTTTAACCCTTCTGATCTGCCCACGTTGTAGTTGTCGACACGAGGCAATTATTAGCGTTAACCGTAAACCACGCAGGAAACCGTTTTTTTCATTGCCAAATAATACTAATTCTAGGTCCCAACTTTAACTCGAAATTTGACTGTGTTGCCACCGCGACATTGTTGCTGCTAATGAAAAGCAGGACAATTATTTTTCGGTATTGCGTTGGGATTTGTGTAGCTGCAAAGAGTTAACACAACACAGTCGACCTCACAACAACAAAAACCCTCAGATGAAATGATACCCTTTTTTTGTTTGGTTTGTTTGATGCTCTTCGCGCTGAAATATTAAATTAAATTTAAAATTTTAATTTATTAAAATTTAGCTTTTAGGGATGGTTTGTATTTTGTTCTTTTGATTCAACGCACGTTTGTTTGCGTGTTTGTGCTTTTAATTAGAATATTAAAAAATCTATGCGTCGCGGTTTTTGGTAGCTTTTTTTTTTCATTCATTTTTATTTCGTGACATTATGTTCATGTTTTCAGCTATGCAACAAAGCACTCGCACCTATATTAAGGCTAAAAGCTGTTTTTCGGGTGCCTTTGTAAATTAAAATAGTAAAAAATGTTCTAAATATTTTTAGAATATTTTCATAATTTATCTTTCTCTCTTCTTTACCACATACTTATTTAATTAAAGAAAAAAAAAACAATAATTTAAAAACACACATTTTTATGAATATAACTTGTTTGGTGCTCTTTGCTTTTGTCTGTTCTACGTTCTTTTATTTATTGCGAGTTTTACATGCAATTAACTGGCTACTTCTGCATTTTTATTACTGCAATCACATAATGGTTTATAACCGAAATATTAAAATGTATAAAAAAGCGCTGACCAGCAGTTAAAACAGTCATTAATGACAACAATTGCAATGGGATTTAACTACAATTAGACGAAAGAGCATTTTATGCAAGTTTGTGACTTAAGAATAGTGTGTTTATATATGTGCGTTAAAATAGCTATATTTGAACTTAGCATGAATTACTTTTTTGTCTTTTTTTGTTTTATATATTGCATTTTTAGACATTTTTGGATATATTTGCATATTTAGCATATTCTAAAATTTTACTGCATATTTTGTATTTTTATGTATTGCATTTTTTTGGCATTTATTTTTTTTATATAATGCATATTTTTTTTTGCATATTTTGCATATTTGGCATATATTGTATTTTTTTTTTTAAATTTTGCATACTTTTGTCTTTTACTGCATATTTTGAAAGTATTTATATTTTTTAGCATATTTTTGCATATATTGTATATTTTGGAAATATTGTCATAATATTGCATATTTTTGCATTTTATTGCTTATTTTTTTTGTATATTATTCTATAAATGCATATTTATCGTAAATATAATATTTTTAGTTTTTACATAATTTGCATATATCGCATATTTCACATATATTGGAATAGTTCCATGTATTGCATATTTTTGCATATATCTGCTTACTTCTTAAATTATGTCTCCATTTTTTTTATATTTTCACATATTTCTGCATATTGTGCATATTTTGTATGTTTTTGCATATTTTGTATATTATTAATATTTTTTGCATATACTGCATATTTTTGCAATTATTGTATATTATTGCATATGTTGAATTATTTTTCATATTTAAATTATTACATATACTAATACAAAAATTGCTGCACCATATATTATGACTTAATTTTGCAAAATCTGTTTCACTGTCACATCTTAATTAGTTTTATTACATGATTATTATATGCCATAACAAAAACGTATAAATAATATTTGAAATTTGATTTTATTATTTTATGCAAATTGAGTTTGTTATTATTTGAAAAAAAAATAGTAATTTCCAAATGCATCTCATTAAACAAATTATGCAGAATTGCAAATTAATTTGCATGTGCGAGAGCGACGAACGGACGACGAACGCGCCTCTGGGTTCATAATGCATATAATATGCAACTATATACATTATAGCCAAAATACCGAATTTTGTTGTGTTAATTACATTTTGTGATTATGAATTGTTTAGCTTAAGTTCATAAAAGGTGATGGTGTTCATTGGATATTTTAAGCAATATCAAATTATCATAAAACAAAGGACTCAAAGGCATATTTTATAAATTTCTAAATAATTGCGCGCAATTAATTTACACAAATAATAGGCGCTACTTTATTTTGTTTGTTTGTGCAGAACAATTAATTTAAATATTGCGTAAATATGTCAAATATACAAAAACAATAGCAATAAAATTAAAAGCAGTAATAAAACAAAATAATTATTTTATTAATGACTGCATAAAAACATTGGCTCATAAAACAATATCCATTAAAATGTTAGCAAAACCGCCACAAAGGTATAAAATTTCGGAAAAATATAAAAAAAAAATCCTAATTGTTTAAATAATGTAAAACATTAATTTTAATATTAATTTGCCTGAAGTAATACACAGCAAATGGTTTAAATTTTGACAGCAATATTTGTTGCAATTTTTCAATTTGCATTAATTAGAATTTGAAAATTTGTTCGTCAGACGGCGTGGACATGTTGTGCGGCGATTGCTAATTGTTTTTAAATAATGCATTAATTTTATGTTGCACGCCAACAAGGGTGTGCCTTTTTAAATGCATATTAATTAAAATGGTCAAAAATTGAAATATTCATTCATTATTAAATTGTTTTTGAAATTATAAATTTATATAATTGATGAAATTAATATAGCAAAATTAATATAGCTATAAAGTAATATAGAAAATAATTTAAAAGTTATTAAGAAATTTTCTATACATACTAAAATATACAAGAAGCATGCAAAAAATGCAAGAATATGCAAGAATATGCAAGAATATGCAATAATATGCGAAATAAGAAAAAATATGCAAAACTATACGAAAATGTGGAAAAATATACGAAATATGCCAAGTATGCAAAAATATGCAGTAATATGCAAAATATGCAAAAATATGCAAAATATGCAAAATATGCAAAATATGCAGAAATATGCAAAATATGCATAGTATGGAAAAATATGCAAAAATATGAAATGTTTGAAATAATATGCAAAAAAATTCAAAATATCTGAATTGACTCGAGTTTAAAAACAAAATATTTTAAATATTTATATGTTTTAAATCTTAAATATTTTTTATGTTTGAATAACTATTCTTAGATGTATTTTATTTTTATGCATTGAATTTTAAAGCTTTTATGATTTTTTGTTTTTTAAATTTAATTTTTTTTTTAACCTTACTGTAAAACACAACTAAAAAAACAAGCGGTGAAGCACTTGCTAACGAGCCCGCACGCTAACGGCCATCTGTCAGCAATGGCAGTAGCAACAACAATAGCTGCAGCAGCAGCTACAACATGACAGCAAAGACAACTAAAAACTGCAGCAATGCATAGAGGTTAAGCGCCTAAAAAGCGACTATACAAACAAATAAAAATAATACGAACTCTTTTGCCAAAAGGCTGCTTCAAAAGCGCTGTGCAGCAGCATCTTTGCGTTTTTTTGTTGCTATTGTTGTCAGTGCACAATGAAAGCCATAGAGGCAGCCAGCAACTGCAACAGCAGCAACACACATGCAATTGACAGAGTTGCCAAGTGCTGCAGTAAAACTCAAGTGGTGCCACTTGAAGAGATGGTGCATATATTCTTTAGAAAAATTTGACATAATTAAAAAATGCAGAATATACGTAAAAAAAGAATAAAAAATATACAAAAAATGTTGCTGTTATAGCAAAAGTCAAGTGGCAGCCCCAGCAGCAGCAGAAGTGGCTGCAACAACAACAGCATAAGAAGAGATAAAATGATAAATGACGTTGTAGAATTTCAAATTTATGCTAATGCGGGTAATTATAGCAGACGCTTTAAATACAAAGTATACTCAAAACAGGGGCAGCACAAAAGAAGCCACTAAAGCACGCACGCGCCAGCTGCCCTCTGGCGGTAGCTTTTGCTGATGAGGGCAGTTAGTGATTTTTTAGGTAGGTGGTGGCAACCAAAATTACCTAGTTCGCGACTATATTAATATGCATGAGCGGTTGGCGGTACACGACGGCACGCAGCATATACTAATTGCGGTTTCTTTTTGTAATGAATAATGGAAAAATAAAATTAGAAAAAACCACATAAAAAATATTAAAAAGTACTAAAAATTAAAAAAGTACTTTACATAAAAAATACTATATATAAATAGTACTAAATATAAAAAGTTCTAAATATAAAAAGTACTAAATATAAAAAGAACTAAATATATAAAGGTAACTTCTGTATATTAGAAAGTGCTAAATAAAATAAATAATAAATATAAATATGTAATAAATATATAAAAAAGTAGTATTTATATTAAATAAATAAAAACGTTAAATTTGACACATTATTAGTTTTGCTTTTTTTATTAGATATCGAAAGATAAACATATACATAAAATATAATTAAATGCAATAAATAAATAAATAAATAAGTTGTTAATAAAAAAATGTAAAAAATTAGTTAAAAAATAAAACGGGAAAAATAATTTAAAAAAAGTAGTAAAAAATAAAATAATTAGTAACAAATTAAAAATGTACTAAAAAAATAATAAAAAGTACTAAAATAAAAACGTAGTAATTTTAAAAAAGTTGTAATAAATTCAAAAATGCTTAAAAATAAAATAAAGTAGCCCAAAATTAAAAAGTAGTAAAAAGTATAAAACGTGTAAAGATGAAAAAAGTAGTACCAAAAATTGTAGTTAATAAAAAAGTAAAATAAATGTTAAAATGAAAAGTATAAAATAAGTAGTAAAAAATTAAAAATGTACAAAATTAAAAAGTAGTAATAAAATAAAAAAGGAGTTCAAAATTAAAAAGTAGTTCAAAATAAAAAAAAAAATAAAAATTGATAAAAAAAAATTAGAACGTAAAATGAAAAGTGCTCAAAATATAAAAAAAAGTAATTTAAAGTATTTATTTCATCGATTAATTTATTTTTTATTATTTTGCATGATGAAATTAATACTTTTAAAGAGTTTTATCTGTGCTTGATTTTTTTTTTCATTATTTATACCAAAGTTTGCCTCAAATATTTGGCACTAAATAATTACCACATATTGCGGCCAACCAATCAACTACTGCTGCTGCTGTTGCCAAGTGCTGCCACAAAACCATATTAAACGCAATACGATTTTGGTTTAAAGCCAAGAATATGATTGCAAATCCCTTTTTCACATTAATTAGTTATTTCAACATTTCATTTGACTGCGTCGTGCCGCGCTGCACAAATCGCTAGAGAGTCATATTTCAAAATCAGTTGAGGCGGTGGCAGCAAAAGCAACATTGGCGCCAGTAACAGCATACAATACTTGCAGCAGACAAAGAGCTGCATTTTTGTTTAATTTACAAATAATTTTAACAACTGACAAATACTATTTTTTTGTAAGACAAAGAATAATCGTGTCTCACACAAGGAACAGTATTGCTGTGTGTGAGTCAGAGGGTTGCTGCGTGTGAATGAGCAGCAACAACCAAACGAATGCCAAACAATTTAATTTATCACAATTTTCTTAAAAACAGAGAGCAACAGAAAACTGTCATGTTTTGTTGCAGCTGTCAGTTTATTTGCAGACATGTTGTTGCTACTGCTGTTGCTGAGACTTTTAATGCAATTGCCACATTTAAGACTTATTTTTTTTTTTTGGGATTATTATTTTCTTTAACTGGTTTTTCTTTTATTTTTATATTTTCTTTATTCTTTCTTTTTCTTGATTTTATTTTCTTTTATTTCTTTTATTTCTTATCATATTTTTGTATTCATTTTTTTATTGTAAATTTTATTTATATTTTCTTTTATTTTACTTTATTTACTTATTCCTTTACTTCTTCTATCTCATTTACATATTCTTTTATTTCTTTAAGTACTTTAAGTTCTTTTAGTTCTTTTAGTTCTTTTAGTTCTTTTAGTTCTTTTAGTTCTTTTAGTTCTTTTAGTTCTTTTAGTTCTTTTAGTTCTCTTAGTTCTTTTAGTTCTTTTAGTTCTTTTAGTTCTTTTAGTTCTTTTAGTTTTTTTAGTTCTTTTAGTTCTTTTAGTTCTTTTAGTTCTTTTAGTTCTTTTAGTTCTTTTAGTTCTTTTAGTTCTTTTAGTTCTTTTAGTTCTTTTAGTTCTTTTAGTTCTTTTAGTTCTTTTAGTTCTTTTAGTTCTTTTAGTTCTTTTAGTTCTTTTAGTTCTTTTAGTTCTTTTAGTTCTTTTAGTTCTTTTAGTTCTTTTAGTTCTTTTAGTTCTTTTAGTTCTTTTAGTTCTTTTAGTTCTTTTAGTTCTTTTAGTTCTTTTAGTTCTTTTAGTTCTTTTAGTTCTTTTAGTTCTTTTAGTTCTTTTAGTTCTTTTAGTTCTTTTAGTTCTTTTAGTTCTTTTAGTTCTTTTAGTTCTTTTAGTTCTTTTAGTTCTTTTAGTTCTTTTAGTTCTTTTAGTTCTTTTAGTTCTTTTAGTTCTTTTAGTTCTTTTAGTTCTTTTAGTTCTTTTAGTTCTTTTAGTTCTTTTAGTTCTTTTAGTTCTTTTAGTTCTTTTAGTTCTTTTAGTTCTTTTAGTTCTTTTAGTTCTTTTAGTTCTTTTAGTTCTTTTAGTTCTTTTAGTTCTTTTAGTTCTTTTAGTTCTTTTAGTTCTTTTAGTTCTTTTAGTTCTTTTAGTTCTTTTAGTTCTTTTAGTTCTTTTAGTTCTTTTAGTTCTTTTAGTTCTTTTAGTTCTTTTAGTTCTTTTAGTTCTTTTAGTTCTTTTAGTTCTTTTAGTTCTTTTAGTTCTTTTAGTTCTTTTAGTTCTTTTAGTTCTTTTAGTTCTTTTAGTTCTTTTAGTTCTTTTAGTTCTTTTAAGAGGTAAAAGTCTTTTACCTTTTTACCTTTTTTTTCTGTTTCTTAATGAAAAAATAATAAAAAAAATTAATATTTTTATTTTCTTTTTTTTTATGATGCATTTTCTTCTCAGTATTCATGAAAAAATCTTCATTTCAGTGCTTAAATACTGCTTTTATATGTATTTTTTAAATGTAAATATATATTTTTAATTTTTTTTTTTTCAATAATTAAAGTATTTTCAATAATTAAAGTATGCGCCGCCGCATGTTGCTCTGAAGCAATTAATTTCAACTTGCAGTTGGCAAAAAGTTTCAATTAAACTGTCAAATGCAGTGCAACAAAAGCGCAAAATGTTGCGTACAACAATATTAACAACAACAGCAGTTACCGAAACAACTGTAAAAAAAAACACAAAAGCAGCAACATATTTGCAATTAATGTTGCTCATACGCAACCGTATAACCTATTTGTAGTTTATGCAATATGTGCTTTATTTTTGTTTGTATTAATTTATATTGCTGCGTTTTGTTGACTAATTTAATATATTTATTAAATTTAATAAAATATGTAATAATTAAAATTTGAATAAATGAAATTTAAGCAAATTTCTGCAATTAAAGGTGTCACTCATACGTCAAGTGCAGATTTTTTACATTTAATAAAATGCTTTTAATTTTAGTTATTGATTGTTTTTAATGTTGTAATTTTTAGTAATTAAAAATAAAAATAAAAATAACAAAAAATATATATATAATTAAAGCTAAATAAAAAAAAGAAAAAAAATGGGGAAAAATAAAAAAAATTAAATGAATTAAGATCACAATAGAAGAAACTTAAAGATAAATAAAAATAAAAAAAATTACTAAAAGAAAAAGTAAACATAAAAAAAGAAGAAAACATTTATATGAACATTTTCTAAAATCAGCCACAAATGCAAAAATTGACTGCAACTGATGCTGCTGTCGCTGTTGCTGCTCAACACGGAAACAGTCTCATTTTGTTTTACATTTTATTTCTGCCTCATATTTATTTCAACACTTTGCCCTAATGTTGCTCTTAAATATAGAAAATATTATAAAATAATAAAAAAAAATATTGCAAGTGCCAACAGCAGCAGCAACATTTGCCACATATGCTGGTTGGTTGGTTTGCTGAATGCCGCGCTTGGTTACCTGATGGCTGCCTGGCTGTTGCTGACACCAACAACATCAGCAGCAAAAACATTTTACACATATTTTTTGGTTTTCTTTTCATTTCTTTTTTTTTTTTGTAAAAATTCGCTTCAAAAGCGCGTTGCTGGTTTGCGTTGCAATTACGCGCCACACAACAGGCAGCAACAGTTCATGTTGGTAATGCTGTTGTGTGCAACACGCCAAAGTAGTTGGCGTTGACATGTAAGCAGTACCACCAGCAGCAGCAACAACATTTCCGGTTAGTTTATGAGTTGTAATGAATTTCAAAGTTCTTCAAGCATTAAATTTAACAAACGCGGCGCACTTTTAGTTTATTCATGCTTTATAAAGTGTTCAGTTTTTTTTCAATTTTTTAAATTAATTTCGTATAAAATTTAAAGCTTACCATGTGGTTGTTGCATGTTTTATAAAATGTTTTATAAACGTACCTGTAAATAAAAAAAGGAAACTTGTTAACAATTGTTGAAAATTGTTTAAACTAATATTTGTTGTTGTCCTAAAGTATGCTTTATACTTTTTTTAATTTTTAATTTTAATTTATTTTTCAATGCATTTATAAATAAGGAAGTTTAAAATTACATAACAAAATTACAAAACTAAAATAATGATAATAAAAATAATAATAATGAAATCCAAAAATAAATTTTGTAAATAATTTCCATTTATTCTCACAAACTACTGTCACCGCTTATAGATTTTAACAGAAATCACCCTTGCCTAAGTTGCTAAAAAACCAATTAAAATATTCGTAATTATAGCAGAAACCAGCGACTGTTGTCAGCAAAAGCAGTGGCGACAACAACAAACAAAAAACAACCACCACCCAAATCTGCCTAAAATAACAGCAGCAATTTTAACAGCACAAGTTCCAAGTTCAGACTGAGCAATTTGGAAAAACACAGCAACGCGAACAGCACCTGCTCAATTGGCGTCATTCGCAAGAAACATAAATTGCAAAGCCTTTGGCACTGAGGCATAGCAACAGCAGTAGCACATGCAACAACAGCAATAATTACAAAAGCAACAAAAACTGTTTTTTCATAAAATTTGTCATAATTTAATTAACTCATAAATTTCAGGAGTAACAACAGCCATACAAAAAATACAAAAAACACACGGCAAAATGTCGACAGCATCGAGGTTTCCGTTTCCGTTGTCGCTAACGTTGCGGCACAAAACATTTGCCATTCAAAGCATTTGAAACAAAAATAGCTACAACAAAAATATAACAATAACAAAAACAACTGACAACTTACAGACACAACAACACTAACAACAGCGACACAAGTTTTAATTGAATTTTGCGCAAAATACAAAAATTTTATTTTATTTCGAATGCTAACGAAGGCAACTTAATTGTCAGCAAAAAAATTAGCTTTTCTTTGACAGCAACTGCTGCTTGTGCTGTAAGAACAACAACATGTGGCACAGAAACAGCAGTAACATGAATTTTCTTGTTGCTGTTGCTGACAATTTTCTATTGTTGCTTGTGATTTGCTTGTTGTCACAGCTTGCGGCAACGTCTAGAAATCGTTGACGTTGTTGCTGTTGCTCTGGTTGTTTCTCATGTTGTTGCTGCTAATATGGCGCAAATTTTATTTCATTTCATTTAATTTAATATTTAGCACTTTTAACTTTCCTTTGTTTTGTTTGCTGCTTCAAAACAAGCTAAACAAATTTAAACCTAAAAAAAAACTTTTAAATGCCACGTAATAGTCATGAATTTAAATGGCGTTCAAAATGTTTATTAAAATATTTTCTAACTTTGAACATTAACACAAAGTGATGGCTGCAAGGCACTTGGCGCACATGACGTATAAGCGACTTTTGTGTTAATTGCAGGCAGAAGTTAAAAGTTTTTATATTGTTATTGAGTGGATACAAAACTCTTTTTAAATATAAAGATATAAAAATATAAAAATTAAAAAATTTAAAAATATAAAAATATAAAAATATAAAAATATAAAAATATAAAAATATAAAAATATAAAAATATAAAAATATAAAAATATAAAAATATAAAAATATAAAAATATAAAAATATAAAAATATAAAAATATAAAAATATAAAAATATAAAAATATAAAAATATAAAAATATAAAAATATAAAAATATAAAAATATAAAAATATAAAAATATAAAAATATAAAAATATAAAAATATAAAAATATAAAAATATAAAAATATAAAAATATAAAAATATAAAAATATAAAAATATAAAAATATAAAAATATAAAAATATAAAAATATAAAAATATAAAAATATAAAAATATAAAAATATAAAAATATAAAAATATAAAAATATAAAAATATAAAAATATAAAAATATAAAAATATAAAAATATAAAAATATAAAAATATAAAAATATAAAAATATAAAAATATAAAAATATAAAAATATAAAAATATAAAAATATAAAAATATAAAAATATAAAAATATAAAAATATAAAAATATAAAAATATAAAAATATAAAAATATAAAAATATAAAAATATAAAAATATAAAAATATAAAAATATAAAAATATAAAAATATAAAAATATAAAAATATAAAAATATAAAAATATAAAAATATAAAAATATAAAAATATAAAAATATAAAAATATAAAAATATAAAAATATAAAAATATAAAAATATAAAAATATAAAAATATAAAAATATAAAAATATAAAAATATAAAAATATAAAAATATAAAAATATAAAAATATAAAAATATAAAAATATAAAAATATAAAAATATAAAAATATAAAAATATAAAAATATAAAAATATAAAAATATAAAAATATAAAAATATAAAAATATAAAAATATAAAAATATAAAAATATAAAAATATAAAAATATAAAAATATAAAAATATAAAAATATAAAAATATAAAAATATATATTTTTATTTCTAACATTTTACATAAATCATTGTATAAATATAAATTTTGATAAACCACGTTCGACGCTACTTTCCCTGTTGTCTTTTTAAACTAAATGAGCTGCAAACAACACACAGCAGCAACTGCCACAAAAGAGGCAACATAAACATCGCAAAAAACTTGCAAATAGCTTTTTTATGTTGCAGCTTTACACTTTGTGGCGGCACAATTGCAGCTGACAACATGTGGGCGTAAGTGTAGGTGAGTCTGGCCAGCAACAGTTGCCGCCCATGCAGTTACAACACAGGAGCAATGACCACGAATGGTTGCTGTTGAACTAAGGGATTTGGGGGTGGTGGAGAAAGACGAAGAGGTGTTGGTAACTAAGCAAGGAAAGCTGTCCCAGCAGGTGTTGCTGAAAAAGCTGCAACATATGATGTAGCCAAAGAACAGCAGCAGCCACAACAGGTGCAAAAGTTTGTCTGGGTTTTAAATGCATTGCAGTCTGTACAGACAGACAGACACATATACAGCAGCCATATATGTGGTCATATTGCAAACAACCACGTTCGCATCTTCAAATTGCTACAGCTTTTTTTGCACATAATTTCGTTAGTAGTAGCAACAGCAGCAACTACGCCAAAGCACTGGGGCGGCAACATTTAATATGATTACAACAACCCACACAGACAGACACATGAGCACCTTCATGTTGCAGGACATATGTTGCCCGCCGTTGTTGTAGCCCCATGCAGTGAAAATAAGAAGATCTTTATTTTAATGACAAATGCTACAGGATGCAGCAAGAAGCAACAAATATCATTTCTGGTTAGTTCTGAAAAGGTTGCGAAGGCAGTGAGCAGCAGTGGAACTTAGAATAGTAGACGGACGTTTTTTTATGTTGTTATAGAAAAGTGTAGAAAATGTACTGAATGCACAAAATTTAATAGAAATGCACTTGCATTAATCTATACCTATTTTACCCACTACTATGCAATGCAAATTAAGTGTGTGCCAAAAAGTAGACAATGCTTTTAAAAACTAAATAATTTATTTTTTATATTTATAGATTTTTATTTTTTTATTTTTAAATTTTTTGTATTTTTATATTTTTATATTTTTATATTTTTATATTTTTATATTTTTATATTTTTATATTTTTATATTTTTATATTTTTATATTTTTATATTTTTATATTTTTATATTTTTATATTTTTATATTTTTATATTTTTATATTTTTATATTTTTATATTTTTATATTTTTATATTTTTATATTTTTATATTTTTATATTTTTATATTTTTATATTTTTATATTTTTATATTTTTATATTTTTATATTTTTATATTTTTATATTTTTATATTTTTATATTTTTATATTTTTATATTTTTATATTTTTATATTTTTATATTTTTATATTTTTCAATTGGTTTTACCATCTAAGTGTTTTAAAAAATAGCAAAAGTTAATTTTAAAAATATCATTTGTATACTTGCGGCAACTTATGTGAAAACAAAAGCAATGCAATGCAGGTTTAATTAAATTAGATTTTTTAATATTTTTGCATTGTTTCTTAGGAAGTTCTTCAAAAGGTTGCTTGTGAAATTATAGCAGCTACAACTTAATTCCTGCTGAATTTAATTTTCTATGTAAATATATATATATAGTATATAGATTATATTTCTATGTAAATAAATTTATTTATATGTGTGCATTTGTAATTTAGCTGCGCATTAACATTTGTTGAAATTTGCACAACAATCAAAATTTGATTATCCGAGAAGCACTTAGCAACGCATACAATGCGCAATGCACCTGGTTACAAATGCACATTAATACACAGAACGCTACAAATACTCTTAGTCCGTCTGTCGGAAATTTGCAATGAAACCCGCATCGACAACGGAAGCGTAAAGCGAGCAACATAGCTAACAACGAACTACAAACATCCTTTGCAACTACCTGTCTCATATACATACATCATTTTGTATATTATTTGCATGGCGTTGCCAGATGTATAATGATAATAACTACATTAGTCGTGAGCATGCAAAATCACTGGCTAGAAATGCCACAGCACTTAGGCGCTGGGATAATGATTGTGTCCTTTGATAACTAGCAATCAATCTTAGAAGTTCTCAAGTATGTTTATACTACAATTAAATATAACTGGCTTTAATATACAAATTTTATATAAATATTGACATTTTTGATGCTACAATTATAATTTTATTAACAATTAATAATTATTTATTACAATTATAAATAATTTTGAATATTAATATTAATATTAATTTATATTAAATACGTTTATATTAAATGCCCAAATATGTTAACATGTATGTTTGTTTGTATAAAATATATTGATTCTATTTGCTACAAGCATTTATATATTTACGACAAATGATGATTTGTTTGAGTTATATTTAATTTTGAATTTATAAATTCTATTTAATATATGTATATTTCAAATTCATATATAAAAATATATTAGAATTTTTGATATTGTATTAAATAAATGAAGTATAATTTCTACAAGCATTTATATGTTTATGTCAAATAATTATAAAACTTTAATTAATTTAAATCATATAAATTTACATAAAATACATTTACATTTAATTCGTAAATATGAAAATTTATCAGATTTTTGATGTTGTGCTATTTATATTATTTTTTACTATCATTCAAGTATATTTATACTTACACCAAACATCAAAAGCTTTAAATTGTTTTTTTTTACCTATTAATATAAATTATATATACATATATATTTTTGTAATTAAAAGATAATTTAATATAAGTTTTAAACAAATTTAAAGAAGATAATAAAAAAAACATTAAATTATATAAACAACTTAAATAATAGATACCTTAAATAAATGCTTAAACATAATTAAAATAAATAAAGCAAAAAGTAAATAAATAAATAAAAAATAATCAAAAAAAAAAAAAAAATAAGAAGGCATTGAAATTATATAAAATAATATAATAAAAAAAAATAAAAAAAGGAAATTAAAATTATTAAAAAAAAAAAAAAAAAAAAAAAGAATAAAAAAAAAAAAAATAAATAAAAGAATAAAAAAAATAAAAAAAAGAATAAAAAAAAAAAAAGAATAAAAAAAATAAAAAAAAGTATAAAAAAATAAAAACAAATAAAAAAAGAAGAAAATAATGAAAAAAATAAAAAAATATCATATTTTAAACATAAAAACTTTAGTAAAAAAGAAACAAAAAAACAAATCACCTTCTTCAGTGATTTTGCTCTGCAGATTCTACATTTTAAGCTCCTTTAAATTTATTTTTCCTATGAACATCTTAAGAATTATACGCGTGGATGACAGCACTAAAACTACACACAAAAATATTAAAGTTATAAAAAAATAATGAATTATTGAATATTGTTTATTAGAATTAATTTCATTAGTATAATTTAAAAAATAAATTGTATAAATTCCATAATTTTTCAAACACCCTGTTTTTATTTGGAGCTTAAATTTATGCGAAATGCACTTAGACAACAAACTAACACCAATATAATCAAATGAGCAGACAAATTACAAATTGCACACAAACGGACGGATGCACGAACAGACAGACACAAATACAAATAGAAACACACGCATATTGCGCAAATATTGCCATAATAATTAGAGCAATGATTTGGGCATTACAGCAACTATAACCATAATCATAACCACTAACAACAGCATCAACAACAGAAGGCAGCAACTAATACCAGCAACAACCACTACTACTACTATTGCTATGGCAACTGCAGCAGCAACAACGATGTCAGCAATAATAGTAATATGCAGACAATGCGCAACATCATTATGATTGTTTGATAATTATGTTATTATCATTATTGTGATAATTATAAACAGCAGTGGCAGCAACGACGACACGTGTGCTGCAGTTGCCTGCTTTTAATATCACTACTATTAGTTACTATAGTAATAATTTTAATAATAATAATAATGATAATAAATAAATCTGTACAAATTATAAGCGATGTAAGCGATTGTGGCTACCAACAAAAATGAGTTGTGAATGAAATCAACATGAATTACAGATGCTTTAAAAACACTATTTTACAAAAAGCGTGAAACAAAATTTCAGAATTGATATTAAAAAGTCAGTAATTTTCAAAATTACTTTGTACTATATACGAGCTAATCAGAAACAAATTTTATTATTATGCATAAATCTTGAATACTAAAAAAATGACTTAGAAATAGTGTATTCAAAATCATAATTTTCAAGTTTAACTACACATATTCTGTAAACTAATTGAGATATGTACTTTCTTTTTAATATTAAAATTTACAATTTAGAAAAATAGTGCATTCAAAAATTTTTTAGAGAACTATTTTTGTAAAGTTCTATAATTTTTAGAGTGACTGAGAAAGTGACAAAAATTTCGATTGTAATTTTTTGTAATACTTTTTGTTATGGAAAAAATCTGTGTATGCAGTCTAAATCAGCATCCTCGAGTTATATAGAAATGGTGTGTGGCATGCCAAATGGAAAAAATTAGTGTTGAGTAGTGTAATAATCGCTGCAATAATTTGTGTGAGTTGTTGATAAGCACAGTGTTTGATATTGCTGCTGCTGTTGTTATTGTTGGTTGGCAGTAGTAGTTGCAATATTGCTAGTAGTTATGTAAATGGATAATATGTTTTGAGGCGTCCATTTTGTGCATGTTTAATTTGTGTAAAATTTAATTTTATTTAAATGACGTTGCCACAGCAGCAAAATTAAACAAAATTACATGCAACATACAAATAAAATTTTACATTTGATAATTTCCGTCTGTGTTGGTAACTAGTCAACAACTCGAATTGTATTAATATTTATTGAATGGTAGAGAATTATTTATAATTATACACACAACTAAATAAATACGAAAGCGCATTAAAACATTTTTGGCAGTGCCACATATAATTTGCTGTTGCTAAGAAAAATTAAAGCTTTTATTGAGTAAGTTTATAAAAATCAAAAAGATTAAAAACTCTTGTAGGAAAAAACTATTTTATGTTTTAAAAAATTTCAGTTGAAATTTGAATTTTTTCATAAGTACAGTTTTATTTTGAAAGCTTTTGTAAGCTTTGAAGCTAAACATTTATTTATTAATGATTGTAGGTGCTTTTTGGTTCAGCTTTCAAAAGCTTTTAAATTATGCTTCTGTTGATTTTCAGTATAAGTTATAAAAGCTATATTTATAATAGTTTTTAAAAACTTTGGCTTTTAAAGCTTTTAAGTTGAGCTTTTAAAATTTAAACATTAACTCCATTAAGTTTGAGACAATTTTTTGTAAACAATTTAATAGTTTTATTTGTAATTCTTTCTTTACTTTTAGTTTTTAAAGCTTTCAAATTGAGATTTTGTAATTAATATTTTGTCTTTTATCTAAAACTTGTCACTATTTGTTTAGAAAAAAGTTGAATTTGAAATTTGTATTGTTTTTTTTTTAATTTTGTACTAAACTTTAGCTTTTAAATAAAACTTTTCAAAATTTAATATTATTATCTCATATCATAATCTTCTAATGATTTTTTTTTGTAAAAGCTTTTTTATTAAACTTTTAGTTTTTAAATATTTTATGTAAGCTTTTGAAAATATAATCAGCTCAATTCTAAATATTTGGGAGAAATAGTAAGGAGGGAAAAGCTTTGCATTTAATTTAAATACACACAGCTTTTTTTTCGAAACAATTTTTCCCAAATATAATATTTTTTAATCTGCTGATGTTTTTTTTTTTTGTAAAAGCTTTTATGCTTATTTTTTTATTTTTTGTTAAGATATAATTTTAAGTTTTTTTGGTCAAGCTTTTAAAATTTAAATATCTATCTTTTTTAAAATTATGACGATTTTTTAGTAAAACCTTTTAAGTTAAGCTCTTTAAGATTTTATGCTGCGTTTATCTAAGCAAATAAGATATATATTTTGTTTGATATAGCTTTTAAAGCTTAATATAAAGCTTTTGAAATTTGAGAATGTTTTTTTTTTAATTTGGTGTTTAATATTTTACTTTTATTTTAATTTGCTTTTACTTTTGAAATTTTCAACAAAATCGTTTTGAAGCATATTTAATTTAATTAAATTAATAAATAAATAGATATATAAAAACATAAATAAAAAAAAAAAAAAATAAATAAATAAAAAATAATAAATAAGTAAATAAATAAAAAAATAATAAATAAGTAAATAAATAAAAAAAGAACAAAATAATAAATAAATAAAAAAATAAATAAAAAAGAATAAATAAAAATTAATATAAATTAATTTTAATCTAAATAAAAAATTTAAAAAAAAAAATATAAAAATGATGTTACTGCTCTAATAAGCTTTTGTTGAGCAACATAGGGCTTTCCAACTTTTCGCAAAGTAAAAAAAAAACTGTTTTTCTTTTCAACTGTTTTTCGGCTTTTAATTTCAATTAAAAACATGCAATGTTTATCTTGCTAACTGCAAAAAGCAAAGTTAAATTTAAACAAAATTAAAATTGAATCGAATTTTGCGTTGTTGTTGCTGTCGCTTGTTGTTCCTCATTCATTAAACAATTAAATTTGCGCAGACAGTACGCGTCAGTCTGCTGTTTAGGCGTCAAATCGGAGTGATTTAATTGCGCCCGCAAGGCAAAAATTGACGCGACAGCGCAACACACACAAATAAAGCAACAGACACTCGCACACAGATATTGAGTCTCACAGGCTGCATGCCTGCCTGCCAGACAGACAGACCGATGGCATCAAGACGAGCTGCAAACATTTTAATGAGCGCTTTAATTAAGCGCTAGAAAAACAAATAAAAATTGCGAAAACAAAAAAACCAATATTCATCATCACCAGACAGTTTATGTATTTTAATTGCTGTCGCAAAAGCGATAACAATTGCTGATGCTATTGATTTAACAATTAAAATCAGCTGCAATTAAATTGCGCAAAACAATTTCACATTATTAAAGCCTACTTTTAGGTATTAGTAATTTATTTGTTTGTTTTTATATCAGACTTCTAGGCATTTTTCAGGCGCATTTTATGATTCTTTTGCTTTTACTTATTATTTCACTTATTTAAATAAAAAAACAAACTCGCAATGCTTTATAATATTTGACTGCCAATCAAATTTTATGTTTATTTTATGTTTTTATTTTCATTGCAAATTGAAATACGTTTTGCCAGCAACACATTGACTTTTATTGCTTAAGAATTGTAAGCATTGTATTATATGCACAGTTTTTATTACCGCGACTTTTATATTTTATACACATTTTTATTTGCGCATGTAAATTGAATGAATTTATAATGCTTTTTTGTGGCCTTTGTTTGCTGTGTTGCTGCTGCTGCAAGTACCTTAAGTCGTTAATCATTTAAGTGAAGTTTTTCATTTGTTTCTTTAAAAAGAAAATACTATATGTATCAGTCACATGCACAATAGCAGCTACAATCTAGTTCAAGGTCTATTTTAAGTGTTGCCTGAATGTATGCTATAAATTTTGAACGCACGCGATGTCAGCTGTTCACGCAGCTGCTGCGTTTCAGAGCTGCCAAGTATAAAAAGCTTAAGAGTTTTTTGTTCTTCATATACTTAATGTCGAAAAACTACAAAGATTGCATTGAAAATATTTTCAAGTATGTTGCTCAACTATATACGAAATTTTTAAATGCATGTCTAAAAGTAGGCAACATCTTTTTATAAATAGCTTTTTCTTGACAAATCAATGCTGAAAAGTAATTTATTTATTTAAAATACACCTTTTTTTTTGTATATTATCTTTTTTTAATAATTTTTTATGTTTTTTTTTATATTTTTTTAATTAATTTTTATATAATAACCTCACATCCGACATGCATGTATAACACGCAATTTGCCACCAAGTACAGACTATTTTTCAATTGTAAAAACATAAGAACAACCTACCTCGGTTCATTTATCAAAAGTCATAAATTTTGTTTTGTGCTGTTATTACGAATGTTTTGCGTTTTTTTTTATGTGACTTTGTTTTCGACGCTGTTTTGAAAACAATTCCGCGAAATATTAATGATTTTTATGCGACTGTTGAAATGTGGAAATTACCGTTGAGTGACGTAAGTTTATAGAGGGTGAGTGTTGTTGTCAGAAAAAATATATATATTTATATGCACGACATAAACAAAAACACGCACAATGGAAAGTAAAAAAAAAAATATATATTAAAAAGAATATTTAAAAAAATTCTTATTTTTAAAATTATAAATCATAAATAACAGCTGCTAAAAAGCATATTATTAAATTACATATGCTTCAAGAGTTTCTATTTTCCATTGTTTTGGTTTTTTAATTTTTTAGTTCACTTTTAGTTTTTAAAATTTTTTTTTTCACTTTTTTATTAAGCTCAACTTTTAATTTTATTTAATTCCAATTTACAATTTTATGTTTATTTTTAGTTTATTTCAAAATGTTTTTAAACTCATTTTCAGTATTCAAATTTTTTCATTGCATATTTTCGAGCATATTGCTATTTTATGTAGCATACTTTTAGGTATTGCTATTTGTTTTTGTTCATAAGCATACAAAAAACATTGAAATTTTAAACAATTTAAATATTTTTAGTATTAATGCCAAAAAAAAAAACACATATGTTGCTACTTAAGCGCACAAGTGTTGCTGCTACTTCAAGATCTTTTCGCGCTGTTGCAGTTGTAAGCCGCATTTTGTTGCTGCTGTTGCTGTCGCTCATGTGCACTGTTAGCAGCAACATCTTTCGCGCATTTAATGTTTTCATGCACGGCATCATTTTCTTATCTTTCACCGTCATCATATTAGCCACTTTTGGAAGGTGCAAAAATGCAAAAATGGCGCTGTTTTTCTACAGTTGTCTCTTTGACTGTCTGTCTTTCTGAATGTCGCCCTATTTGTCTACATGTCTATGTTGCTGTCTCAATTCTTAAGTAATTCAACGCATACATTTTGTGCTACTTTGAGATTTAAACCGCCCTGCTGTGTGTAGTGTGGCAATTTTGTTGCAGTTCGTTGCATTATGCAGGCAGCAGCAGCAACATTAACCTCTTTTATATATTATTTGCCACACTCCCACACCAAAGTGTTTCGAAAAAAGAAGTCTGTCTGTCTGGTATAACTCGACTTCGTTTATGTCTTGCTTGCAATTTTCTTATGGATTTTTCTGTGTTGGATCTGTTTTATTTTATTTTTTTTTACATTTTGTAGCAATGTCTGCTAGCGTTTTTCCTGCGCTTTCTACATTAATGTTCACTTAGCAAAATTGTTTTCATCTTTTGCAATTTTCTACACGTAATCTTCAGGCTCATGAAGTGTAAAGGTGTAAGTAATTGGAAATGTATTATGGCAGGTGGTAGTGTGAGATGTTGAGCTGGCAAAACTTCAATGGAAAATTGAAATTGCATTTTAAAAAATAAAATTATATTTAAATTGTTTTAATATTTATTAGTCGGCAATTTAAAAAAAAAAAAATTTTAATTCTTTATTTGCAGGGCACACAATGCAATTTAATTTATACGCAACGCACACCGGATGTTTGCAAATTTCTGGGACTTGCAGTGCCTACAGCGTCAACAACCGCTAAACCAAATGACGATCATGAGCAGGCATCTTCGACAACAACCGCTGCGCCTGTGGATGATGGTGACAAAGCACATCCGGCAGAGAAAACTGGCTCCATTGGCGGTTAGTTGTTTTTTTTTATATTTTTATCAAAAGAAATAAACACTTTAATATATATTTAAAATTTTTACAGCAATATTAGCTGCTATATTATCGGTGACCTTCTTTGTTGCCTGTTTGGGTGCCTTTGCTTTTTCACCGGCACGTCGTAATAGCGTACGTCGTTGTTTCAGACGCAGCACCTCTGCTGTACGCTATTCTCGGGTAAGTAGCAAAAATTTCTCAAAAAGGGAATTTTTTAAAATTACATAAAATGCATTTTTATTTTTATTAGTATGCTATACATACTGAAATGTATTAAAAATAAATATTTAAAACTTATCCATAAAGGGAAATTTTACAAACACACAAAAATTCATACAATTTTATTTCTATAGTTGAAATTTGATGTTTTAGATGTATAAAAGTAGTATTTATATAAATATCCCAAAAGGGATTTTTTTTTAAATTACATAAAAATGCATTTTTATAATTAAGTTGAATTTTGTATGTGGTAAAATGTTTGTAAAGTGGTAATTGAAAAATTTCCCAAAAAGGGAAATTTTTAAAAGTCACAAAAATACATATATTTTTATAAGTAAAGCTTCATTATATTGTTTTAGTTGTTGAAAAGTGATTTTTTTTAAATATCCCAATAGGTAAATTTTTAAAATTACATATAAATGCATTTTTATTCTTTAGTTGTATGTTTTAAATACTATAAAGTCTTAAAATTAAGAATTTAAAAATATCCCAAAAAGGGAAATTTGTAAAACACAAGAAAATCTATACAATTTATAAGTATAATTTAATTTTGTTGTTTGATATGTTTACAAAATGAATTTTGCAATAATATTTCAAAAGGGAAATTTTCTAAAATGATAGAAATATATTAGTACAACTGAATTTTATGGTGTTATTCAAAATTGTTGCACAAATATAATGTTAATTTAATTTTATTTTTTAATTTACAGGTTCAATCTAATGAAGAAGCCAATCTGCTATTAGACCCTAACGGTCACTTTACCGATAGCGACGATGACATGTTGCTTTAAATAAATTCAGAGCTTTATAGTGTTGCCTATTTTTATACATGTTAAAATTAAAATCAAATAAAAAAAAACATCAGCTGTTGAAAGTATTAAATGAAAGAACTGCATATACCCGATAAACCAAAGATGAAGAAAGACTCATGAAGAACTGGATGTTTAAAAAATAACAAAAACTCTCTATGCTGCAACACTTAATACACTAAAAAGTATATATATTTTTTCAAATGATCTTAAAACAAAAGAAAAGAAAAACATAGCTTTTAGGAGTAAATTTATTAACTGCAGGATATTTTATAGAATGTATAGTGCAGAGAAGTATTTAAATGGACCACGCATTTTATGTTTATATTTAGTAGAAACAAAAAACTTAATTTTTGAATTCAAAAAGATTTTAATGTAAAACTGACACATAGTGTTACTTTTGTGACAGCTGCTTTTTATTTTCATTTTTATGTTTCTGCAAACTACGGCTTAAAACAAATGTACTTAAATATTTATATGTATTATTAATAAACTATTTTTCTCAATCTTAACTCAATCACTATGAAATAAATAAAATATTATAAAAAAAGTCAAATGGTTCTTTTTCAATTCACCTTTATTCAAATAATCTAAATTTGAAAATTTTAGTTTTTTTGTCGTTTAAAATTATTTAAAAAAAATGGATATTTGTTTCTATTTTGTTAAAAAGTATCTTTAAATGTTTTTTAAATAAAAGTATGATTGTCTTTATAATAGCTATTCGTTAATTACACTGCCCGACAAATTTCAAATTGGTGCCGTAAAAGTTTTAGCAAATATTGGATACATTTGCAGCGCTGATTTCGCAAATGGCTTCAGTTTTCTCAATTTGGCTTTATTTTTCAGATATAGCCACTTTTTTCATTTCCAAATTTATTGCTCTTCTTTTATGTTTTATTGAAATGAATAAAAAATTAGCTAAAAATAAATTTATTAAAAAGTTTCGCGAAAGATATATTTTTTTAAAACTACTAAATATGTATTCCATTCAAAATAAATTCATGTCGATGTGTTCAAAACTGTAGAGAATGCGATTAAAAAATATCCCAAAACCAAAATTTTAGAAACAGCTACAGATTTATGCAGCTTCAAATTAAGTGCATCAAAATAATTTAAATATATAGAAAATGCGCTTTTAAAAAAATAACCCAAGAGGGATATTTTTTACAACTATTGTAAATTTGTTATGCTTCAAAATACTTGCTTAAAATAATTTAAATTTATAGAATTTTTTTTTTTTTTGAATATCCCAAAAGGGAAATTTTTAAAAACTATTGCAAATGTATGCTGCTTCAAAGAATTTGCATTGAAATAATTTAAATGTATAGAAAAAGCATATTAAAAAAATATCCCATTAGGTAAATTTTCATTAAAGCATTAATTAAAGGATTTTTGTTTGAAGTCAAATTTATTCTGCTTAAAAATACTTGCACAAAAATAATTTAAATGTGTAAGAATAAAAAGAATAAGAAGAAAAAGTGTTTTAAAAAATATCCCTGAAGGTAAAATTTCAAAAACAGTTGCAAATTTATTATACATTGAAATTCTAAAATAAGAATTATTCAAACGTATGGAAATACCTATTATAAAAAATATCCCAAAAGGGAAACAGTTCTGAAAAATATTGCAAATGGGAAATATTTAAAAACTGCTACAATTTTATGCAGCTTCAAATTAAAAGCATCAAAATAATTTAAATATATAGAAAAAGCGCTTTTAAAAAAATACCCCAAAAGGGATATTTTTTAAAACTATTTTAAATTTGTTATGCTTTAAAATACTTGCTTAAAATAATTTAAATTTATAGAAAAAAATGTTTTTTGAAAAATATCCCAAAAGGGAAATTTTTAAAAACTATTGCAAATGTATGCTGTTTCAAAGAATTTGCATAAAAATAATTTAAATGTTTAGAAAAAGCATATTTAAAAAATATCCTTTAGGGAAATTTTCATTAAATCATTAATTAAAGGTTTTTGCTTGTTTACATAATACGCAATGTAAATTTCTGCACATTAACACACTCCCTAAGTTATTTACGCACTCATACAAAAATTAACTAACTTTGTAATATTCATGTAACAAAAAACTTTCTCGAGCACACTCACGAAACATTAGACACGGATACATACAAAGGCACACGCATACTCACTCCGAAGAAAAAAACACATACTCGAGCACTGAGTGCTGTGTAAATGTTGCAAGGAAATTCGCTCAAGTGAGCCAAATTATAATGATGATGATGGCGATGATGGCGTGTCACGACTCAAGGATACATATCAGAGTTGCTACAGTTTGCTATGCGCAGAATTATTTTGTTAATTGATCACTAATGGCAGCATTTCCCCCATGGTCAGCATAAGAGCCATGAGGAAATTAGAAATATACAAAAAAAAAAATGAAGAAAAATATTTGTCTATTTATGAGGTCAACAACAGCTGCTTTTCTCTGTATAAAAAAACCTTATAGTAAAAAGTTTCATTCTTAACTACTTCATTAGTGTAAATAAATGAAGCTGTTATGCTACAACGTGAAATTTTTGAGAATTTTTCAAATTTACGTTAATTGAAAAATCACTTTTTTTATTGTTGTACCACAGTGGAGCTTGCAGAAACTGGGACCTGAGACTTTGCTTCATGTAGGGTTTTCAGCAATTAGCAGTTGAAAAGACAGACTGAGGTGTGCCTGGAGTATGCTGCATGTTTTTGAACTAAAATTTCCAATAAAATTCCAAGCACATTCCGCAACTAATGAAAATGAACCTTCGTGTAACTAACACCGTGACACGTCTCGTCACACACAGGTATTCAGTCACACATACACACACAGACACACACTAGGAAGTGTTACCAAAAGCTCTTTTGGTGCTACAGTACAAGAGGTAAATGTGGAAAATAAGTTAGAAGTGGTGGTGGTGGTGGTAGCGCGGTATGGCAAGACTTTCATTAGCAACACTAAATTACGAACTACGACGACGACTACATGAACGCAAGAGTTTTATTAGAGTGCTTAAGTGTGTTGACTGTGTGCGTGTGTGTGTGTGTGTGTGTGTGCGTTGCGGAAAAGAATTTCACACATACCAAAACACTTGCACTCTAATAGACTCACACAATCACACACAAATTGCTTTTTCCCAAATGTGTAACAGCAAATGTGCGGCTCATTAACGCGGAAATTACAGAAATTTCAAGATACTTCACGGCACTACGGTTCGTTTCAGTTTGGTTCAATTTCGTTCGGTTTGGCACCGTTCGGTTCTATGCTGCTCAGAGCGCGCGCACACGTCAAACACATGAGGCGTGTGGAACTTTGAACTGCTCTATTTGTGGCATTTATTGACGACTGGTATAAATGAGTTTAAATGCATTTAAAAAGTTATAGAGCAGCACGTTGAATACTTTATTTTTTTTTAATACTCTACATCCTTGAGGTGAGGATACATGTATGGGTGAATATTGTAACACTGCATCACTTACGACGGTCGATTTATTAATGTTCGTCTGTCTGTTTACACGATAACTCCAAAAATAAAGCATTGATTTTAATGAAATTTAGCCGCACTATTTCTGAGACCAATTGTAAGGCTAAGTTCGAATTTTAGAGAAATCGCTTCACAGGCACCCGCATATTTCATACAAGTCACTTTAAAATTGGGAAATTGAGTAGAAATTTTAAATTTTAATATATGTAATCAGCGAAAAGATAAATATATACTTTTTATATTAACTTATATGAATTTGTACTACATCGTTGTTGAAGAAGTTATAATAACCAAATAAATGTTTGTCATAAACTTATTTATTGAGTTTATTGATTAATATTATAAAAACCAGTTGATTGTTTTTAAAAGTTAAAATGTCTTTTAAAAGGTTAATATATTCATATCAATTGGTACCAATTTTGGCCTCATCGATCAGGAACTGTCAGATATATAATTATTTTTGTAAACATATTTTTGAAATTTTAAAATGTAGTTGCTGATTATTATTTCTACAACGACGATATATGAATTATATTATTTAAATATTATTTTATATTTAAACTAGAGATTTTTTGTACTTTTTGTTATATAAGGACTGCGTCAAATAAAATTCTCCATTACATATCTTCCCATAATGTGCTATTGCAAGATTCAAATTAAAAAAATTTGATCATAGTAGCTCTGAATTAAATGGCAGAAAATAATTTGTGTCAGTTATAATCAATACAAAATTTATTTAACGCGAAAATGGCAAACGAAGTGGAAGTGCGAGAAAATATAATTAAAATTTTTCAAAAACAACCTAGTTGGTCTATTAAAAAAATTGCCAAGGAGGTAGGGGGCTAACCCTAAGACCATTTCGCGCGTTATCAACCGCTTTAAGGAAGACCTGAGTATTGATCGGAAGAAAGGTTCTTGTTAAAAAAAAGGCCAACATGATCGTGAAAAGTCGAAGAAGGTTGTGAATATTTTAAAGAAAGATCCAAGCATATCCGGAAGGAAATTGGCGAGAAAGGCGGATTGCTCAGAATCTTTCGTGCGCAGGACTAAGAAAGAAGCTGGGCTGAAGACGTACAAGGTCCAAAAAGTTCCGTATAGAAATGCCGTCAAGAATGAACCGCAAAACAACGAGCTAAAAAGCTGAACCAAGATTTTTTTAAAAACTTCGATTGCTGCATAATGGACGACGAAACTTATGTTTTAGCGGACTTTTCTCAGCTACCTGGGCAGGAATTTTATACAGCCGATTCTCGAGGAAATGTCGCTGAAAAATTCAAATCAAAAAAAATGACAAAATTCCCAAAGAAATTCCTTGTTTGGCAGGCAATTTGCAGTTGTGGAAAAAGGAGCAGCTCATTCGTGACATCGGGTACAAATAATAGCGAAATATATGTGAAGGAATGCTTGCAAAAGAGATTTCTTCCATTTTTACGCCAACATGAAGTGTGCACATTTTTTTGGCCTGACCTCGCTTCATGTCACTACAGAAAAACGGCCTTAGAGTGGATCCAAAAAAATGCAGTGATTTTGGTGCCTAGAGAAGTCAATCCACCAAACTGTCCAGAACTCAGGCCGATTGAGAGATACTGGGCTTTAGTAAAAAGGGAGATGAAGACAACAAAAAAAGTGGCCAAAGACCTTCAAGACTTTAAAAGAAAGTGGTCTTCAGCAGCTGTGAGGGTGTCGGACACTACCATTACAACATTAATGGAAGGGGTTCCGGAAAAATTAAAACTTTTTATTAAAAAATATAAATTTCTGTTTTTTTTTATATTTTTTTTAAATCTAAAAATAATTTGCAATATAAAATATTTTATTCTATAAAAATTCGATTACTAAATTTCTAGATTTTTTCATTTTTGTAGCGGACAATTTTATTCGACGCAGTCCTTAATCTTTTAATTTTGAAATGTAATAACATTTAAATAAGTAAACATTTTATGAAAATTTAACTCAACTCACTAAGATTACAAACTTTTCATAGTATTATATTTTAATTTGCAAAACTTTTATACCTGCGCATTTCGAATGCAAAGTTCGAACTATGTAACATTTTAATAACGGCAGCTCAAAAAACCACAAAACATTGAAACTTTTCACAATGTTAACAACACGGATTGTACCAAAATTGGCCAATTCGATAAAAAGCTCTTGTAAAACCACACCAGATGAAACTCAAACGTAGCATGTTTTTGAAGAGTTTATAGAGAAGAGGAATAAGAAAAATACTACGACCAGTATTAGTTGTAAAAGTGTTGTGTAATGTAAAAACTACGACTGCAACATCTAACCACAAACACACAGAAAAAAAGCACGAAGAACACTTACAACACTTGTGAGCTTAATTTTAAAATGCAAACGAAAACCACAGATTTATTACTATTGGTTTTGGCGAACATGTGAAATCGTATAGGAGGACGCGAAAATAAAATAAATGGAAAAATAGTAAATGGCAAATCGAACCAAATAAAATGGAGAAAAAGTAAATTGAAAAATAAGAAATAAACTCTAAACAATATTTGTGAATTTGGTGAAATTGTAAAAATTTACAATGCAATAAACTCAGTAAAAGCCATGGTGGTGGGGGTGGGGTGAGGTTGTCTTTGTGTGGTTTATATAGAAAGTTTGAGGAAAAGACGACGACGACGACGGTATTGAGAAAATTTTCAATTTGCTGCAACACTCAAGAATCTGGTTTTGCTGCTGGTCGAGTGTTGAGTGTGTGGGTAACACAAACACAAAATACAAGCAGAGCGCAAAGTGTTGGTGACGGCTGCAAGCTCACGGTACATAGACCGAAAAAACCAACCAATACTAATTTAAAATAAGATTTCATTTAAAAAAAGATTTGTTAAATCAGTAAACAGATTTGCTAACTCAACAAAAAGATTTGTTAATTCAGCGAAAAGATTTGCTAACTCAACAAAATTAAGTAACCGGCTTCATTATTAACAGACAATTTAATATAAAAATAGAAAATGTTTGTTTGTACAAATTAAAAATGTTAGTTGTCAATAAAACAACAAATTTTTATTTTGTATTTCATTAAATTTGAAGTTTTACATATAAAATTGCGACTTTTACTATTTATTTTTACAAGCCACAAGTTGCATTAATGAGTTTAATAAATAACGTTATTTTAGAAAATAGTTGTTGTGTTAACAAATTATAAATAGTTGTGACTACAAACACGTTTGTTAAATTTACAAAAATTTCAGATATTTGGTTTAATACATTTTTTACCTAAAGATAGCAAATACAATTTTGGTTTTTGCTAAACCATTAAACGGTTTATGTGTTTTAATTAAAACTATTTGCTATATTTACGAAATTTTTTTTCTGTGCACATTTGAGTGTTTGTGTAGGTGCATTTGTGTGTGTAGCGGCAACGTTGTCAATTTATATTGGATTCTTGCGGATTTCTTCTGTTGACGGTCGTTGTGTGTTTCTTTATTGTATGTGTGTGTGTGTAACTTGCTGTGGTGTTGGTGTAAAGCTGTCTGCACAAATACACAAACACTGTATATCACACGCACATATTCGAGCAAGTCGTTGCAAGTTGTAGCAAATCAGTAACAAAACCCAAGCAACCGCAACACAAAAATTAAAGTAAAAGGCAATAAATTTGCAGCCAGTGAAGCGTGGAAGCGTACGAGCAACGAGCCGAAGAAAGTAGAGGATGCGAGGGATATGAAGGCGCTGGATTTGAGATTAACGCCAGCATGTGTGAAGCCTCAAAGCAGGCTACAGAAATAGATTAAAGTCAGTCTGGGAACACAAAAAAATGTTTAATTTCGTAGGATATTTTAAAAATAAATAAATAAATAAATAAATAAATAAATAAATAAATAATAAACAAATAAGAAATAAAGATAAAAAGAAATAAAGAAATAAAGAAATTAAGAAATAAAAAAAAAGAAATAAAGAAATAAAGATAAAAAGAAATAAAGAAATAAAGAAATAAAGAAATAAAGAAATAAAGAAATAAAGAAATAAAGAAATAAAGAAATAAAGAAATAAAGAAATAAAGAAATAAAGAAATAAAGAAATAAAGAAATAATGAAATAATGAAATAAAGAAATAAAGAAATAAAGAAATAAAGAAATAAAAAATAAAGAAATAAAGAAATAAAGAAATAAAGAAATAAAGAAAAAAAGAAAAAAAGAATAAAGAAATAAAGAAATGAAGAAATGAAGAAATAAAGAAATAAAGAAATAAAGAAATAAAGAAATAACGAAATAATGAAATAATGAAATGATGAAATTATGAAATAATGAAATTATGAAATAATGAAATAATGAAATAATGAAATAATGAAATAATGAAATAATGAAATAATGAAATAATGAAATAATGAAATAATGAAATAATGATATAATGATATAATGATATAATGAAATAATGAAATAATGAAATAATGAAATAATGAAATAATGAAAAAATGAAAAAATGAAATAATGAAATAATGAAATAATGAAATAATGAAATAATGAAATAATGAAATAATGAAATAATGAAATAATGAAATAATGAAATAATGAAATAATGAAATAATGAAATAATGAAATAATGAAATAATGAAATAATGAAATAATGAAATAATGAAAAAATGAAATAATGAAATAATGAAATAGTGAAATAATGAAATAATGAAATAATGAAATAATGAAATAATGAAATAATGAAATAATGAAATAATGAAATAATGAAATAATGAAATAATGAAATAATGAAATAATGAAATAATGAAATAATGAAATAATGAAATAATGAAATAATGAAATAATGAAATAATGAAATAATGAAATAATGAAATAATAAAATAATGAAATAAAGAAATAAAAAAAATACCGAAATAAGAAATAAAGAATAAAGATATAAATAAATAAAGAATGAACTTCCTAATTTACTTTTTGAAAATTTTAATTATACTTTTTATTATTTTTAAAATTTTAATATTTTTATTAAATAACTATTAAAAATTTAAATAAAAAAAAAATAGCCCAACAATTAAAACTTTGCCTGCAGTGCCCTGCAATCTGCATTTTGAGCTGAACGAAATTCTTGTGGTTTTTTTGTAGCACAATTTTGGTCATGACTCTAATGCTTAACCAACATTTTTGCCGTTGTTGTTGTTGTTGTGGCTGTCGTGTGGCCAACACAGGAAAATTTGAAAATTAATGAAAATTCTTGCAGCAACATTTTTGTGGCAATGAAAATAAGTTTCAAACAATTCTGTGTGTGGCAAGCCGAAAAAAGCAACAAAAAAGATGTATGAGAAAAAGAGAAAGAATTATTATTTTATAAAAATCACATAAAATTTTCGACCAGTCAAGTACCAGTCATACAAAGTAGTTCCAGAAATTGAAAAAAAAATTCTATCGAAAGAATCAAAATAACGTGTAAAATAACTTGAAAAAAATATAAATAATCTAAAATATAAAAAAAGTAATTTAAATTAAAGTAATTTAATTAATTCATTTTCTAAAAAGTTTATTTAATAAAAATAAATGAAGCTACAGTTAAAATTAGCATCCGCAAATTATATACAAAATAGATCTATGGGAATGTCCATGGGATTATTATCGTCTTCGTAGTGTAATTAAAAAGCTTCAAAACATATTTTAAAACTTTAAATATATATGTAACGTCTTTCTATGTGAAAACAACGAAAAATTAAGCACGTTTAATTTGTGCGATGGGACCCTTCATTTTCTATCCCATGGGTTTAATAATTAAATGCTTAAATTGGACGTCTGAAATTTTGTAAATTCATTTTAATTACTTTGCTTTATGCGTTTTCTTTTTTTATATTTTTTATTTACTTTTTTACTTTTGTTTTATTTTTTTTATTTTATGATTTTTATTTTAATTTTCTTTTGTCTCAAATCGCAGCCAAATGCCTCGACGACCATGATCTCACAAAAATTCCGAATTCCAGAGGGTGTTGTAGATGTTTTCCTTTCAGGCTTCATTTTTTTTACTGTTGTTATTTCTTGATACAAATGCCATTGATTAAGTTGCTCACATTTGTCTCAAGTCCAAATCTTTGGAGGGTCGAAGAAGGCGTTGAATAGCAGGGTATTTCGCACGCATTTAGTGCGCACATGAAATGAATTAATTGTTAATTTGCTACTAATGATGTGATGATTCACAGATTGTGTACTAAATGCGCCACTTTGCGCAAAATGTGGCAAATGGAGGCTGTTGCGTGACGGACGATGTGACGCAAAATCGCAGTTATAGTGTGGATGCAATTATGAAATATGATTGTAGGAAATTTATATAGGTTGTAATTTTTCATAAATTATGTATGAGACCATAAATCTATATATATAAAACTCTTGGTCCGTCTGTCAGTCTGTCGGTCTGTCTGTTTGTTTGTTCCAGCATCACGACTAAACCGCAGAACCGATTTAACTGAAATTTTGCACCAGGATACTATAGAGTCCGGAGGGTGTCATAGGCTATATATGGTCGGGGTTGGACAAAGGGGCGTGGCACCTCCCATACAACCTAAACTTTCAAAACGATATAACTCGGCACTTTCACCAGCTACGAACATGAAACAAAAAACTCAAATACAACAAAAACAAAAATTAAAAGCATAAACACAAAATCAAAAGCAAAAATCAAACACAAAAACAAAAGCACAAAACTTAAGCAATAACTCAAAAACAACAGAAAAATAAAAAAGGATTGAAAACAAAAACAAAATCAACCACACTAAAATTCACCACACTAAAACTCACCATACTAAAATTCACCACACTCAAATTCACCATACTAAAATTCACCACACTCAAATTCACTACACTTAAACTCACCACACTAAAACTCACCACACTAAAAATCACCACACTAAAACTCACAACATTAAAATTCACCACATCAAAATTAACCACACTAAAATTCACCACACTAAAATTCACCACACTAAAATTCACCACACTAAAAATCACCACACTAAAATTCACCATACTTCAATTGAACACACTAAAACACACAACAATAAAATTCTCTACACTTAAACTCACCACACTAAAATTCACCACTCTAAAACTCACCACATTAAAACTCACCTCACTAAAACTAACCACAATAAAACTTCTACTGGGAAAAGCTTTACGGGGAAGAATTCTACGGGAAAGAATTCTACTGGGAAGAATTCTACGGGGAAGCACAGTCAGAGAAAGAATTGTTTATGAGAAAAGTTGTTTTAGCGGAGAATTAGTTTGGTTTTGGTTACTACATTTATAGAACCAATAAAAAAACGTCCACAGCGAAGCAGGGGTCCCTGATATTAATAATAAAAATGTTATTTAAATTAATAAAATTGCTCCATAACATTGCATTCACAAAATCTTTGCACGAGTCGTGTACGGGTCCAGCTAGTAATATATGAAATAAATTGTATTTTTAAAATACACTGCAAAACAGGGGCAAGAACAAGACATACAAAAGTTATCCATTTTTTTTTTTAATTCAGCATGAATTCTGTTTTCTTCTTTTATTAATATTCAATATTATTATTTAATCTTTTTGTAAGCTATCGATAAACAGAATAATTTTTAAAATCGTATAACTTTTTGAATTTTTTCTTTAAAAAAACTCAACTCTTCTGATTTTTATCTCAATAACCATTAATGATACATGACACAATTTTTAAATTTGAGTAATCTTAAGAATTCTCTATAAAATATTTTTAAAATCAGTTGAGTGGTTCCGAAAATAATGAATTTTACCCACTTTTAAAGCGTGCGATGCAAGAACATGAACCACGCTGCAAGAACAAGTGCAAGAACATGAGTTGTTTTTGCATTTGCCCATCAATACATTGACATATTTTTATTTTTGTTAAACGATAATTTAATAACTATATTTTTTTTATTTTGCCATGTTTAAAATGAATACTCTTATTTGAAATTTGAAATTATTTATTTTATATTTTTTATTTATATCTTAAGGTCCAATTTTTCAGTACATGTCTGATTAAAATTTGCCATATTTTTAAAACGTCTATAGTTTCTAATTCTTATTTGACAAATAAAATAGACAATTGGTAACATGGGATTTTAAGTATTTCTTTACTACTATTTGAATAGTATTATTGAATAGTATTCTTTTATATATATTTTATATTATTTTAATGTTTTTTTAAATATTTTAATAATTTTTTTATATTATTTATCTACTTTTTATGATTTTTTTTATAATAAGTGCACAATTTTTTCTTCTTATTTTTATTAATTTAAAATTTTTAAGTGTTCTTTTATAAATTATATTGCTGTTCATTATTTTCAACTTTTATTATTATTTTGTTGTAAAAAATATTTAATTTCAAGCCTTTTATTTTCATAACTGAGATTTCTATTTTCTTCAAATTTTCTAAACTCATTTTTCATCTTTCTTATGCTGCAAATAAATTCTTATTTAATTTTTGCACATCATTCCATCATCATCAACAATGTTTTTAGCTGTCCTCGATTCCTAAGCGCTCTAAATACTAAAAGCTGTTTATATTTGAGCATCTCCTGACCCTACGTCGTCATATTTGTCTTTAACTCCATCTTGTGCAACATGTCCCCCTCCTCACATTTATTAGCAACATGTTTTGTTTCTTAGTTTGCGCAGCACTGGTTCTTGTTCTTGCTTTTGTATCAGCGCTTTTCTTTGTTGAACACTTTGACTTTGTGCAAAGGACAAGTTGGACAAAGTTTGCACTCAAGTTTCTCCGATAGTTTTTCATCATTTGTATGAGTTGCCGTGGTTGCAAGTTACTTTGAAGCAAGTGCAACACTTTTTTGTGTCCAAATCTTCTTATTTTTTAGAAGTTTTTTTTTTAAATCTTTTTTTCGATTTTGTTTTCTGTTTGTGTTACTTTCTTCACGTAGCTATAGTTTTTGAACATACTTTTCTGTTCAAAATTATTTGTACAGACAGTGACTAATTAAAAGTGTTCAGAAAAAAATATATAAATGGTGTGTTTCATCAAAATAGTTCAACAAAAACAATTCTCAAAAATAAATAGAAAAGATTTTGGAAGTTTTAGTTTTCATATGTAACCAATGTTTTATATATAGATATTAGATATCTACAAAAATGCATTTGAAACCCACTTCAAGACATTCATTTTATTTCAAGCCATGTACTCTCGTTGACTCTATGCTTGAAAATCAAATGAATGTATTGTTCACAACAACAAAGCATAAGTAGTGTCAAAACAAAACACAAACAAGACCTAGTTGTAGTGAAGAGTCTAAAATAGTGTGCAATAAAAATTCAAACACTAAAATGAACTGCTTATGACACTGAGTACTCGGTGCATTTTACATTTTTTTTGCCATTTTACTTAATGGAATTTTCATAAATATTGAAATATTGAAAAAATTCAAAAGTTAAAAAAAATTATCGAACAACATTATTTTCAAAATTTAATTTTTGTCAAATAGCAATGCTATATAGCAATATGCTTTTCGACCAATGCGTTGTTTTTGTCGTACAAAAATAGTTTTTAATTTTTTTTTTAATATAAACACTTAAATACCGACAACATCATTACTGCCGTCGAACGCCGAGTGTCAAATATGTTATTGTTTGCAATGTTCAACTTTTTACTCGTTACATGTTGCGCTCACTTGCTGTACTCACTATATTCGTTGCATGTTCAGCGACAGCAGTGTCATTTGGTTTTGTTTTTCAAAACATTGAATGTTTCGTCGGCGTCGGTGGCTCGTCGATTGGCTAGTGTGTTGAACAAGGAGCCGAAAAGCGCCAGGTTAGTTAACAGCGGCTGGCAATATTTTTTCATAGAAAATATTGTTACGAAAAGATGTAATTTGCCCCATAGTGCAAGCAATCAACAATAATTAATGAGACGCAAGACAATTCAGCGCACTGAGGCAGTTTGTGAGAAAGAGATGGGAGATCACCGCATTAAAACACATGAGTGCTAATGAGATGCCAATAGCATGCGTCATTCACGAAACGAGTAGAAGGTTCTCGAAACAAGTCGAAGGGAGCCGCATCAGAGGCACAGCACTTCGGTAGTAATTGGAATGTGGTCGAGTACGTCTCGTGTGAGAACAATGTCAAGTTATATAGTGGACATGTAGCAGTTGTTAGAATTTGTTATTAGTAAAGTTGTTTATTAAAGTGAATTAATAAAGTTAATTGTTATAATTTAAACCAAACATAAGAGTGTTTTTATTTTGTACACAATCCAGCGATACGAACTCGTAGAACAGTTTTCCGTAGACTGAATATTCGTAACAATATTTTTCTATACGACGCTACCTGTTGACAGTCAAATTCCAAATCTACGAGAGTAAATATTGCCTTAAAACTATCACCCCGCCGTTTAGATTTGGCATTAAACTGTAGGTCCCACTACTTTATGTACAGAAAACCAAACGCGATATCTTAAAGATAACTTAAAGATATCGTTTTAGACTTTTTGTATCGTTTTCGATATGATTTTCGTTAAAAAGAAACCTTAATGAAATTGCATATCAAGTTGAAATAGAGTAAGTTTTTATTTTCGATTAGAATCCTAGAGCGAATTTTTAGAAGCATCAAAGCAGTTTAGAAACAACACCAGACAACATTTTTGGCAGGGTCGAAGCAGTTTACAAACATTATTTCGACATATATCAAACAGATAAAGACAGAGTCTGTAACACAAGCTTTTGTTTTCTGCCCGACGTCAATCTGCCAATTAAATTCAATAAAACTGGACAAAATGCTACAAACTTTTGAAAATATTCCATTTATCTGTGTGTTTGCGGAAATATACCCAAAATATTCCTGAAAATTGACAGAAATTTTGTCTCGGCAAATAATGAAATAATTTTAAGCAGACAATGGCTGAGTTGGAATCAAAAGCCATCTGTATTCTGCCCGTTCCCAAAATATGTGCTTTTAAAATTTTACAAAATTATGCCATAAACTCCCGCAAATTTCAATTTATTTGTGTTTGTCGGAAATTTTATGCTGAAAATATCCAGGAATTTCGAAAAAATTTTGTCTCGGGACGTTTTATAAATTCAAGTTGCACATATCGTTTATATAATTATTTGATCGAATACTATAATATAGGCTTTTCATTGATCAACAATACAAATGATTTCCTATATCCGCCATTTTGTTTTAGTTCATCGTTTTATCCTTTCGTATTTTATTCCATATTTGGCTATTTTAGCATTTTAGAATTTATTTATTTTATTAGTTTTTATTTATTTAATATCAAATGTATGTAATCTCATTAACAATTCAATAAAAAAAACCTTAACGTTATAAATTAATTCTATATAAAGGGTTTTTCAATAAGAGCGCTACAAAAGTTTTTTTCAAGGGTTTTTCAACAGGGACGCTGCAAAAGTAGAGCTACAGGAACAGCAAACGACGCCATATTTCTTGCCGCTCTTTTGACATTTCTCTTCAGTAAGGTTTGCCATTTCATAAGGGAAAGATATACGAGCCAACAACGAGTCGAAATTATTAAAATTGACTACCGAAATTAGAATTCGTACATCTTTTCATCATGAAATGGCAATAATAATATAATAATAGTTTGGCGCTACAGTCCTGTATAGAACTTCGGCCGAGCTCTCTCACCATTTTGAGCTGTGCGTGTTATATTTGTACTCAAAGTGGTGGGACCTACAGTTTATTGCCGAATCCGAACGGCGGGTGAGAGCTTTTCATAGGCAATGGCTTTACTCTCGTAGGTTTGCCATTTACTGACGAGAGGTAGCGCGGTATAGAAAAATGTTTCTATGAAAAGATGTTGTTAGCCCCAGTCCAGGCTTGAACCGGGGACCTTTCGGCTCGCAGTCCAACGCACTAACCACTGAGCTACCGCGGCTACTGAAGAGAAATATCAAAAGAGCGACAAGAAACATGGCGTCGTTTGCAGTCCCTGTCGCTCTACTTTTGTAGCGTCCCTGTTGAAAAACCCTTTAATAGTCACATAAATGTATATCATAGGAACACATGGTTGGATGTCGCATTAATTAGGCAGCCAGCCGCAAGGCCTAAGAACAGTGGCTACCAAATGCCCTTGTCCGAAGGTGTCCTCATGAAACACACATGGCCTAAACAGCGTGAAGCCTAATCAACGGCAGACGCACTGCTGATTCAAGTGCGTCCGTCTACACTGCTTGTGGCAACATCAGGCAGCGGTCTAATGCAGTGGAACCTGCAACGAACTTGAGGCCAAAAACAGCGCAAGACATGTACGTATATCAAAAACATAATTGGAATTTAAATGAATCAGTGAAAATATATTGGAATATTAAATATTTGGAGGAATAGAATCATTTGATTATAATTTATCCGAAATTTTATAAGTTTATTAGGATTACAACATTTGAAGAAAAAATATAGATGCCATTCAAATTTAAATTTTCATTCTGATATAATAAATATTATGAGTATTTTACATATCATCGTTGTAGAACGAAAAGTCAACAAATACATTTTCAAAATGCCAAATATTCATTTACAAAAATCTTATATATCTGTTAATTTTTAATCGATGATCTCAATTTTTTTTGCCACATGTTAAGAAAATGTAAATCTATCAATTGACATTTCAACTTTAAAAATGCATCAAATAATTTTTACAATTTTAATCAAAAAACTCGAATTTTAAGTTTTTTCATAAAAATGTATTTGGTGACTTTTCGTTCTACAACGACGATATATACTTGTTTGGCATTCAGAAGTCTGTATTGATACATTTTTCAAAAAATTTAAAATATACGAAGTCAAAGCTTGTATATTTTTGAATCCCTACAAATGCTCTATTGGATGAGAAAATAAAATTGGATATAAATGACGTATCTCAAATACACTCAATTACACTACACAAATGGGTCTGTCAACTGTTAGGAAATTTAACTACTACTTCAACAAAATTTTAAATTGTCAAAATTGTATAAACAAAATACAGAATACATCGGGGTTGTTCTTTTTTTAATAATAAAGCCCTAAAATTATCAAAAAAAATTATGTTAAAATTTTTATTTTATTAAATAATTGGGGTCTTTTTTCATAACGAAATAAAGCCCCGAATAAACAACCATATTAGAATTGATGTTGTTTTTATGTAGAACTATTGGGACTTTATTTTGTTGCTTTATTTGGAGCGTTATTTTATCGAAAGATTATATAAAAAAAAACAAATATTCATAAAAATAAAAAATAAAAAAAACGAACATTCCGAAAAAAATCCCATAAATTCTTATTTAAATTGATTTTATATTGATTTTATAGTATACAAAAAATAAATATTTACATATAAACACAAAAAAATATGATATATAAGTAATCTTTTGTAGTATTTAATGGTATTTACCTATTAAAATAATAATAAACGATTGATTTAATAGTATTATTTTCTCAGTGTATACATTTTATCTGTTTGTTCTCAAAAATATGCGAGGAATCTTCTTTTAAAATTCCACAGAATTGGATAACATGCCTTTTTATTTCAACCACTAAATGAATAGACCCGCTTTTGTTATTTTTGTAGCATTATTTATCAGGTTAAAAATTACTGTTTTTTGATAGAAGTGTACTGAGCATGAACTGGTCTATCATTATAAATAAAATATAAGGGGTTGATCCTTAACGAAATTTTGAGAAAATCAATGACAAAGTCAAAATTGTATAAATATTTTAGTAAATTTAAACTTTACGTACGTTTTTCAAATGGAAATTAGCATGAGTTTTAAAGATTTGATATACTGATAAAACTCTGATATATATAAAACTCTTGGTCCGTCTGTCAGTCTGTCGGTCTGTCTGTCTGTCTGTTTGTTCCACGTCTAAACCGCTGAACCGATTTAACTGAAATTTTGCACCAGGATTCTATGGAGTCCGGAGGGTGTCATAGGCTATATATGGGCGGGATTAGACAAAGGGGCGTGGCACCTCCAATACAACCTAAACTTCCAAAACGACATAACTCGGCACATACACAAGTTAAGAAACCAACCACACTAAAATTCTCCACACTAAATCTCACCACACTAAAATTCACCACACTAAAATTCACCACACTAAAACTCACCACAATAAAATTCACCACACTAAAATTCACCACACTAAAACTCACCACACTAAAATTCACCACACTAAAATTGACCACACTAAAATTCACCACACTAAAATTCACCACATTAAAACTAACCACACTAAATTTCACTACACTAAAACTCACCACACTAAAATTCACCACACTTAAATTGACCCACTTAAATTCAACATACTAAAACACACAACAATAAAATTCACTACACTTAACCTCACCACACAAAAATTCACCACACTAAAACTCACCACACTAAAACTAACCACACTAAAACTTCTACTGGGAAAAACTCTACGGGGAAGAATTTTACGGGGAATATTTCTACTGGGAAGAATTCTACGGCGAAATGTTCTACAGGGAAGAATTCTAAGGGCAAGCGCAGTCTGAGAAAGAATTGTCTTTTTTTTGAAAAGTTGTTATGGCGGAGAATTATTATTTAGTTACTACATTTATAAAACCAATAAAAAACTTCAACAGCTAAGTACGGGCTTCTCATATAAATAATTTTTTATGTTAATAAAATCGCTCCATATCTTTGAATTCACAAAATCTTGGCACGAGTCGTGCATGGGTCCAGCTAGTCGGAGTATAAAATGAGTATAAAATTGATATTTATTTAACAATAAAGTATAATCTATAACCAATTTTATCTTTGACATTTTGATATAGAATTAAACATTTTTTTTATTTTATATTTTCTTTGTTTTTTGAGTCATAGTATGACGCCTTGAATTATTGACATGGCTGAACCGTACCCGGTATAAAGACAGATAAATAAAAGTTTCAAAATTTAATACAACTGATTAAAATTTATATTGAAAATGTTGCAATAAACGTTTAAACTAGATGTTTTATAAAACTTCTACACATTTTTTTTTTCTTTTTTATATGGGATAAGTATTTTGAACTTTGGGTGGAACTTCTCGTTTTATGGTCAGTTATGTAGCCTTTTATAGACACAACAGAGATGAATACTCACCAAAAATCTTTTAAGATGGCAGTGCTTTAAAAAGAGGGCCACAGCCACAGCCAAAGTAAAATGTTAATGAAGCTACCTAATTAAATGTGAATGTTGTAATAGAAAATGCTACATTGTATTGAAGAATAATTAATAATATCAATAACTATAAAACCTTAATGCTACGAATTAATTCATAAATTTTATGAATGACTGAAAAAGTGTGCATTAATTTGACGTAATGTAGACGAAGACAATATATACTGTACGACAATCAAGAAATACAAAAGGCATTTAAAAATACAGTATATGCATAATTTTGAAGAATTTTGTTTGTTTAAATAAAACGTTGTATCTAGAATTTAATACACAGAAAGAGTAATCCACGTCAAGTACTGTATTGATTTAATGATATTTGTCTGTCCATCTGTTCGTTGAAATCAC
Organism: Dryomyza anilis; assembly: GCA_951804985.1. Classification (NCBI taxonomy): domain Eukaryota; kingdom Metazoa; phylum Arthropoda; class Insecta; order Diptera; family Dryomyzidae; genus Dryomyza; species Dryomyza anilis. The sequence goes on from OX638132.1 coordinate 70,305,574, forward strand.
GATTACAGGAAAGCAAGAAATATTAAAGCAATGAAACTTTAAACTGACATAACTTGTATATATACACTATTTATTATAGAAAATGGAATTGATCGGTACCCTAGTAGAAATTTTGGTAGGGCCATGCTCATGAAGTGATCATGTCATTATTTGAGATGATCGGGATATGACGAGGCCCATAATGTCCTTGTAACGCAGTGTCCTGATCATGTACTGACATCAGGCGATGATCATGTACTGATCGGGCAATTCCCCATTTTATTATTTACCCGACAATTACCTTGTCCGAGCCCGAGCATAATAGGGTTTCTCTCATTAAATCTCGATCATTTTCTGATGCTAATTTCATTATGAGGAACAAATAATGTAGCTATGATCGGGAACATTGACTGTTTAGATAATCTAAACCCTGCTATGGTAAGAATGATAAGGGCCTGCAAAGGCAACGATCATATTTTCTCTAATAGGGCTTACCCAACGAAAACCCGATCATTTCCCGATGGCGCATCGGGAAAGACCTGTTAATTATGTTCCAAACAGTATGACCTCATATTCTATTCAAATCTAAGTAAACTTTTATTATAGATTTTGGTATGTTAAATATATAAAATTATTCATAAGCAATATATATCGGTTTAAGTTTAAAATCATCTATTTGATTTTTAAGCTTTTCGAAAATTTAAAAAAAATACACTTTATTTTTCATATTATTTTTTGCATAAAAAAAAAATATATTTTTGAATTCAGTAATACACTTTGTTTACTACTTTTTATCAAAAAAAAAATTATTTTTTCTACGCTTCAATTAATTTTTATCTATTTTAGATAATTTTTCCCTTTATCTACACTTTCACTCCACATCATGGCTCGAGTATTGATGCGATTGCTTGAAACTTATTGCGGCAATTAAGAAGCGAAATACAATGACAACAAAAAGTAGTACAAAAAGAAAAGCAAAAAATATATAAATTAAAATTGCTGAACACTGTATCAGTTTTGCCTAAATAAGGGCAACTTAGTAGCAGCTACGCAACAACATATAGTAGGCAGTATTACGTGCCGCGCAAAACAAAATCTACAGCAACAAAGCCAAATATAGAATATAAGAATCTCAAGTAAATGATAAAAAGAAGTAGTAGAAAATAAATAAATTGCAACAAATAATTAGAGGGCGAAGCCAGTGCTAAAGCCGGGCAATGCGACCAACCACTTGAAGTTGAACTAAATCGACAACATTATATGTTGTGCAAACAATCGTATTAGTGTTGCTGACTTACTGAAGAATGGACGGACTGACGGACGGACATACGGACAAACGTATTTACGAGTAAAAGACTGAAGGGCACCAACTGAGTGACTGGCTGCCTGCCGGCAACAACAATCAGAACGACAACAATAAGCAGCAACATTTTCATTTTCCAATGGACTGAATTTATTGTAGTTGTTATTGCCATCAAAGTGCGTTCAGCTGATGATGATGATGCTGCTGCTGCGCTGTCTGTCTGTCGTTGACAACATGTCACAGTGGCAACGATGATGACAGTAGCAGAGGCAGCAATGGAAACAGCAATGCCAGCTGAAATTGCTCTAGATGTCGCGAGCAATACGCTGTAGCATCTTCGCTGTCTTAGGTACAGTCAACGCAAAATGTTAGTATGCTTTATACAATATGTAAACAAAATTTTAATATTTTTGAAAATTTTCTAATTTTTGTTAAATATCAATGTTTTTATTTTGTAAGTTTTAATTTATACATACAACATAGAACTTTGTTGTGGCAACAAACTTTTTGTCTATTCCATCAACGTATTTGGTTCTCTCCACTGTTAAGTCGGTTCTTATAACCAATACTTAAGGAGTTGTATAACCAATTAAGTATAGTTTTAGTACAATTTGAAGTGTGTATATATTATAATTTTAAGTGCTAATCGAATATGGCAGTTTCCTGCAACTAAATTGTAGATATTTAGCTTTAACCGATTGAAGTTGGTTCGTAGAACTACATTTTTCCTTTTTCCAACCTCAAGACAAAATATATGATTTTTCTGTGCGTACTAATTACAACATTTGTATTTTTCAAAGGAATTTCTTAGTAAACCATTAGCTAATAATTCATGTCTGATAAATAGAGAAATATTCCACATCAATAATATGCTTTTCCTACATATATGTTTTTCTTATATGTTTATCTGTTTTTCTTATATATTTTTTTTAGAAACTACGATTTCATATCATATAATAAAATATATAATATTCACGAGAAAAGTTAATAATAATCATTCAAATCAATCATCTGCTATATTCATTATATTGACGAAACAACTACATAAATACTACGAATATTTCATAAATACAATGAATATTTTTTGTTTATATAAAATATTAAATTTTTATGTTTTAAGATATAAATTGGTATATTTTATGTATAATTCAAATAATAAGTTGACAATTGGATATGTATTCTTTTCAGAATACGTATATGGACAAAAAAACATTTGTAATTTAAATTATATCTGTACCTACTTCTGTTACTGGACCAAGTAATTCAATTATACATACTTCCCACGTTATTATAATAAAAAGAAGACGTACCTGTAAGAGAGATAAAAATAGATATATTTAGTTTAAAATTGCTTTAAAATAAATAATTTTTAATTTATATGAATCTATATTATAAACTGGCAACAAAAAGAGTATAACAATAGTTTTTCCTGAAGACCTTAGGCCGAGCTCTCTAACCATTTGAACTGTGCGTGTTATAAAGGATTTTTCAGTAAGAGCGCTACAAAAGTTTTTTTCAAGGGTTTTTCAACAGGGACACAGGGAAAGTAGTGCGACAGGGACAGCAAACGACGCCATATTTCTTGCCGCTCTTTTGACATTTCTCTTCTATTTCTGCCATTTCATGATGAAAAGATATACGAGCCAACAACGAGTCGAAATTATTAAAATTTACTACCGAAATTCGAATTCGTATATTTTTCCATCATGCAATGGCAAACCTTACTGAAGAGAAATGTCAAAAGAGTGGCAAGAAATATGGCGTCGTTTGCTGTCCCTGTCGCTCTACTTTTGTAGCGTCCCTGTTAAAAAAACCCTTTATTTATACTCAAAATGGAGGGACATAGAGTTTAATGATAAATCGGAGAGCTAACACGGTATAGACAAATGTTTTCTAAAAAAAACGATTGTTATTTGCAACCTAGATTTGAACATAGAACATTACTGCTCGTAGTCCAACGCACTAACCTCTGTGCTAGCCATGTCATTTTGCGATATATTCTAAATCTATTAAATCCATTAACAGAACATCCATTTTTGTGAAACTGACAAAAGTGCGGTAATAGGTATCACGATATGGTTTTCATTCAACATATTATCGAAATTCATCAATATATTATCATATTGATGAATTTCGTTCTTCAAACCATGAATCATTGTGTTGAAGAACGACATAATATTGATAACAAGAATTCATCAATGTTATGAATTCATTATCAATGGAATGAATACCCGTTAAAGTGTTCTTCAATATAATGAAGTTTATGTGGAGAATACGTTTCATCATATTAATGAACAAATACATAATACAACATATATGTACATCATATTGAAGAATGTTGTTCATCAAACCAAATTTCAATCAATCAAATTTCAATTGCACGACATGCATAAATTAGTAAAATGTTTTGCAATATTTAATTATAATTGCAATTTTTTAATAATAAAAATGTATATTTTTAAAAAAAGTTATTAACATTTTAAAAAAAAAAAATATATTAATTTAAAAAAAAAATTAAAAAAAAAAAATTTTTTTGTACATTTTTTTTTTTAATTTTTGTTTTTGATAAATTTATTTTAAATTTTTTTTTTTCGGACAAATTTTTTTTGAGATTTTTTTTACCTAATTTTTTTTTTATATATATATTCGAATTTGGTAGTTGGTGAAAAATTCATAATAAATATTTATGAATAAAATCATCATAATGAAGATTTTTTTCTGTATCTGAGGTAGAATTTTGAGTTCATACCTTGGGGGTTGTGGTAGGACAAAGTAAGCAAATATATGAATTTACAAATTGCTGTAAGCGATTGGAAAATATTATATTCTTTTTAATATCTATTCTATCTTAAAAAAAATATATCTGTGGCCATATGAAATAACAACATAACTCGAGATATGCTTAAAATGAGTTAATAATACCATTGTAATCCTGATATACGAATTAATTTTGTGCCAAATTTTGATACTGATACTTCCCATAGTTGCTGTGATACAAACGAAAAAGGTAAAAGCATATCTATTTGTGATTAAATATTTATTATTTAAAAAAACAACTTTTGAAATAAAAATTCTGACAAACCCATTTTGCAGACATTTATTTTATTTAAGTTTTTCTTAAATTTGACAACATCATTTTTTTAATTTTTTTAAAGATAATTTTCGGAATTAGTTGTAAAGTTTACAAATGCTCTCCTGTAAAGTTGAAAAAAAAAATAAACTTATGCTTTTATTTCATATTTCCACAGATATTTGGCTAGGTGGAATGAGTTACCAGGTTTGCAGGTATGAGTTCATTTCATGGAAATTTTAATACCAACTGTCGGTGTTTTTAAAACACATGATATATTTAACTTATTTCAATGAAAAAAATGTGGACATCATGTTAATATAAATACCATAAATATTGACTTTAAAATTGGGCAAGGTAATCGAAATTCCAACGGAAATACTTGATATTTTCATTAAGAAAAATATTTGAAGATCATTTTTTTTTTTTACAAATTAACCAACGCTCAGGGGATGCCCCCTATTCATGCAAAGCACAGTATTGATCGTAAGAAGGGATGATAGGTTAAAAGGAGGGGGAAAAGATGGAGTAGTGTCGGTGAATGTTTGTTTTAAACTTGCCAATATCAAAAATGTCGGGAAAAACGGACGCAGGGAGATTGTTCCACAAACGTATCGTGCGACTGAAGAACGAATTCTCTCTATAATGCGTGGTTCTGTTGAGAGCCGTGTGGACTACGAAGGGGTGGGCTTGGTTTGATGTCCGATTAGAACGAGAGAACACACGACCTGGTGGAATCATGCTATGTAGTTTCCTCGAACACTTACTATAGAACAGGCTTACACACCCAACGGTCCTTCGGTGTTGAAGAGAACCAATAGACGATGAAATATTTTCATCACCTATTAAATAATTCCAATTTTAAGATACGATTAAATGTTAACATTTTTAGATTTAAATGTAGCAACGATGGCTCAGTTTGTTGGCGCTGGTCGCTAGTTCGAATCACCGTGATTAAAACATCAAAAAAAAAAACATTGAAAACTATTATTATATACGACCCAAATAATGAATAACATTTGTAATTAAACATCGCCTTATCTTATTCGGATTTAAATTGTAGGTCGTACCATTTGAGTACAAGAATATAAAATGTACAACTCAAATGGTGATAGAGGATCGGCCTATGTTCTACGGGGCAGTAGCGCCAATTTATTATTATTGTTATTATATTATAATGTAGTATTAGTATGCTAAATTATTATAAAAATATACAATGTCATAAACATAGTGTTGAAATGTATCTGGGAAATTGTGGAATAAATTTAAACGTTCTCTACTTCACAATTTCTCTACTACGCAATTTTCAGACATATAGAAATATTTTTAAGAATTTAAAAGAATAAGTAGATATTTTGAAATTGAAAACACAATAAAATTAACATTATGAACAACATTTTCAAATTTCTGTAATACTTTTGTTTACAATTTCTAACATTATATTTTTGTTGTGTTTACTTAAGGTCCAACTACTTTAATTTGGATTCTTGCTGCGTCGTTTGCTTGCCTAGCAATCGGAAATAGGATGTTTGCTTAAGCGACTTGGTGCCGTCTGATTTTCTGCTCTTGCTGCCAGTCGCTTCTCTTGTTGCTGCTGCTGCTGCTCTTGTTGGCTTTTATTAATGTTAAATGGTCAAAAGACGACGTTGACAACGAGCAGCTAAGATCGACAATAACACAGTGCTGAAGACGACGACGCACTTGTCGTAACCATATCAACCACTACCAACTAGAACAAGATTCAAGATAAAAGATACAAACAGCAGATACTGCCTGGTACTGCTGCTGCTGGTGACTGTTGACTGTTGTTTGGTATCTCAAACGGCAACACATAATCTGTGGACCCTACGCTGGCTGGACACAGCAGCATGTGGAGTGCAGTGTAATCGAGAAAGAAGCCGTGACATGAGTTTGCGTTTTATAAATAGAATTAATTCCAGTTCTTTGCGTTTAATGACAAGTTTTTCATTTCATTTCAATGGATTCAACGGGCGACTACTCAGCAGAGATGCGTATTATGACGCCCAACAGCGGCGTATTTTCATGGTAACTCTTTGGCATCGAACAGCACAGCAGGCGAAGCTCATAAACAGGTTCAAATCTGAGTTCAGCTGAAGCGCTGAAGCAGATGGAAAAAGATACGACTTAAAAGGGCAGGTGTGAGACTAGCAAAAGCTTTAGTTTTAATTAGCAACTAGAGCTGAGAATTTGCCATGTAAGTGCTTGAGATATGAATCGAAATAAGTGACAGTCTAAAATGAGTTTAGTGGATATTGAGAAAAGTATCTTATAGTTGCATTTGTATTATAAGGATACAAATTCTTATTGAAAAAATTGTTTACTAAATAAAGTATCTTATTAGGGTTAAAGTATTTTGAAGAGAGATTTTTCAACAGGGACGATTCAAAAGTAGAGCGACAGGGACAGCAAACGTCGCCATATTTCTTGCCGCTCTTTTGACATTTATCTTCAGTAAGGTTTGCCATTTCATGATGGAAAGAATTCGAATTTCGGTAGTAAATTTTAATAATTTCGACTCATTGTTGGCTCGTATATCTTTCCATCATAAAATGGCAAACCTTATTGAAGAGAAATGTCAAAAGAGCGGCAAGAAATATTACGTCATTTGCTGTCCCTGTCGCTCTACTTTTGTAGCTTCCCTGTTGAAAAACTCTTGAAAAAAACTTTTGTAGCGCTCTTATTGAAAAACTCTTTATTTAGAGATATATTTCAGTACTTTCAGTATCTTATGAAAACACCATTTATCACAATTCAAGTTTTCACTCAAAATTCATATTTTCACTATAAAATAAATTTTCAAGTTTATTTCCACTTAAAATTGATATTTATATTTTAAAAATATACAATTACTTATAGAGATATGGAATTTTATAAAAATAATGTATTTTAGAGATCCTGTATCTTTAAAAGATACATTATCTTTTAGAAATACAGTTTCTTTAACAGATACAGCATATTTTACAGATACAGTATTTTTTTACAGATACATTATTTTTTACAGATACAGTATCTTTTACAGATAAAGTATCTTTTACAGATACAGTATCTTTTACAGATATAATATTTTTAACAGATACAGTATCTTTCACAGATACAGTATCTTTCACAGATACAGTATCTTTCACAGATACAGTATCTTTCACAGATACAGTATCTTTCACAGAAACAGTATCTTTTACAGATACACCATCTTTTACAGATACAGTATATTTTATAGATAAAGCAACTTTTACAGATACAGTATCTTTTACAGATACATTATCTTTTACAGATACATTATCTTTTACAGATACAGTATCTTTTACAGATATAGTATCTTTTACAGATACAGTATCTTTTACAGATACACCATCTTTTACAGATACAGTATCTTTTATAGATAAAGCAACTTTTACAGCAACTTTTATAAAGTATCTTTTACAGATACAGAATCTCTTTTACAGACACAGTATCTTTTAGAGATACACTATCTTTTACAAATATAGTATCTTTCAGTGATAAAGTATCTTTCAGACATTTAGTATCTTTTATTGATATCATCATTGTAGAACGAAAAGTCACCAAATACATTTTCAAAATGCCCAATATTCCTTTACAAAAATCTTTATATATCTGTCAGTTTTTAATCGATGATCTCAATTTTTTTACCACATGTTAAGAAAATGTAAATCTATCAATTGATATTTCAACTTTAAAAATGCCTCAATTAATTTTTATAATATAAATCAACAAACTCGAAATATAGGTTTTTCATAAAAATGTATTTGGTGACTTTTACTACGATATACATTGTTGAAAAACGAGTATCTCTAATATGTTGTATACCCTAAAAATACATCAACTTGTATATAAGCTACCGCTCAACTCATCGCATGCTAGTTTTAATAACCAGTATCTTTTAAAATGACAATAAAAATTTTGCTCATACAACTTTGACCAATTGTCTAAATGGACTCGCCACTAAAGTCAACATCATTAAAAAAACGAAAATGCGCATAAAACTTCACAAAAATATAAAATAAAAATATGTATGAAACTCAAACAATAAACGAGGAAGCAATAACTGAAAATACTATGTGAAAAAGCTACGAAGCATGAGACACAGCCGCAGCGTACAACAAAAGATATCAAAAATCCAAATAAACCAAAAAGTATAAAATAAAAATGAAAATAAATTTACAGCTCAACATAAAAAACTGGACAATATAAAAAAATACAAAAACAAAAATAGCAAAATGTACAAAATAAAAACAGAACAAATGCATAAAAGAAAAGATGTCATTAAACTTCAAAGCTGTGCCGTTTTGAGCTTCATTGAATAACTTTATTTGTTTCGTAGATTTTGCGCGAGCGAGATGACATGATATTGCAAAAAGAAAGCAAGTCATTGAGAAGAGCAGCCGGAAGAGCTGCAAAAGAAATTCAAAGAATTGTATAGAAATATCAACTGTCCGAAAGACAGAGAGACAGACAGAAAGAAAGACGAATAGACAGACACAAAGACAGTTCTTTCAGACAGAAAAATGTTTAGCCATTGTATGAAGTTGTTGTGGATGCTACTTGTACAACAAAGCTTTGACATGATTGATTTCTTTGGATGCAACAGAGATGGCAATAGTGACAGCGCAACAGTCACAAAAAAGGAAACATCTAGATAAGCATCAAGTAAAAGTGAGCTGGCGGTATTTTTACATCGTGTTCATCTTCATTGCAACTGCAAGAAGAAGAAGAAGAAGAAGCAACAGAAATCTTAGAAGAAGCGGTTTTATTATTTTGAAATAAAAATACCAAGATCGCTGCCAAAGTCCAAGATGTAGTTGTTGCAGTAAAAGGAAGTCATTGTTTGATGGCTTAAAGTTTATGCAAATGACTTCCATTGAATTGTAATGAATGAGAAACGTTGTTTATTAGCCAAGAGAAATGAGGCTGAGTTAGTTCAGCTTCAGTTCGCTTGAATTCTACTAGATTTTTTAATTTATTTTCAGATTTTTTTTTCGTATAGTTGGAGGATGTAATTAAAACTAATAGTTCTTTGCAATTGAATACGCTTAAAAGTGGTTATAAAATTTAGCAGCACTGAAACTAAAATCATAATTAATGCCAAACTAGAATTTATTATTTTCACTAATAATTCAAAATTTTACTTTTACTGCAAATTTAATATTTAAAAAATTAAAATATTTTTAACCATTTGGAAGTATCTTTTAAAAATTTACTTTAATAATTGGTAAAAATAAAATTTTACTCAAATTTCACTTTAAATTATTTTTAATTCAAATGTTTACCATAATTTAAATTTGTACAAAAATATTAAATATTCACTAAAAATCCCAATTTTTACTCAAAATTTATATTTACACTCAAAGATAAAATGTTCACTTAAAATTTCAATTTTCACTCAATTACGAATTTTCACTCAAAATTTAAATTTTCACTCATAATTATATTTTCACTAAAATTCGAATTTTCACTCAAAATTTAAATTTTCGCTCATAATTTAAAATTTCACTAAAATTCAAATTATCACTCAAAATTTAAATTTTCACTCGAAATTCAAATGTTCACTCAGAGTAAAAATTTTCACTTAAAATATAAATTTTTATTCAAAATTCAATTTTTTAGTCATAATAAAATTTTTTTACTAAAAATTCAAAATTTGAATTTCACTCAAATTCGAATATTCACTCAAAATTTAAATTTTCACTCAAAATTTAAATTTTCACTCAAATTCGAATTTTCACTCAAAATTTAAATTTTCACCTATAATTTAAATTTTCACTAAAATTCAAATTTTCACTCAAAATTTGAATTTTCACTCAAAATTCAAATGTTCACTCAGAGTTAAAATTTTCACTTAAAATATAAATTTTTATTCAAAATTTAATTTTTTAGTCATAATTCAAATTTTTACTAAAAATTCAAAGTTATCTTAAATTTCATATTTTCGCTCAATATTAAAAATTTCACTCAACATTAAAAACAATCAAAATTCTCTTAAAATTATAATTTCTCTCAAAATTATTATTTTCACTAAAAATTTAATTTTTCACTCAATATTTTCACTCAATATTTCATTTTCACTCAAAATTTCAATTTTCACTCAAAATTTAAATTTTCACTCAAATTCGAATTTTCACTCAAAATTTAAATTTTCACTCATAATTTAAATTTTCACTAAAATTCAAATTTTCACTCGAAATTTAAATGTTTCCTCAAAATTTTAATTTTCATTGATAATTTAAATTTTCACTCAAAATTCAAATGTTCACTCAGAGATAAAATTTTCACTTAAAATATAAATTTTTATTCAAAATTTAATTTTTTTAGTCATAATTCAAATTTTTACTATAAATTCAAAATTTCCTTAAATTTCATATTTTCGCTCAATATTAAAAAATTCACTCAACATTAAAAATTTCATTCAAAATTGAAGTTTTCACTCAAAATTCAATTAAAATTTAGAGTTTCTCTTAAAATTATAATTTCTCTCAAAATTAATATTTTCACTAAAAATTGAATTTTTCACTAAAAATTCAAAATTTCACTCTATATTCTATTTTCACTAAAAGTTTAAATTTTTACGCAATATTTCATTTTCACTCAAAATTTAATTTTTCACTCAAAATTTAAATTTTCACTCAAAATTTAAATGTTCACTCAAAATTTAAATTTTACACAAAATTTCATTTTTCACTCAAAATATCAACAAAACTTCAAATTGTTTCCAAAATTCATATTTTTACTCAATTTTCAAAACTTCACTCGATATTAAAATTTGTAATTAAAAATCAAGTTTTCAGTCATAATTCAAATTTTTAAATCAAATTTAAATGTTCACTAAAAATTAAAAATTCACACAAGATTCATATTTTTACAAAAAAAAAAAAATCAAGTTTCACTCGAAATTCAAAGTTTCAATCAAAATTACAGTTTTCAAATTTTTATTGAATTTAAAATTATAATTCAAAATTCATTTTATCACAAAAAAAAACATAGTTTTTTCAAAAAATTCAAATTTGTAATCAACATTTAAGTTTTACTTGAAATTCAAAATTCTAATTTACCTAAAATGTGTTTAATAAATTTTAATTAATAATTTTTAATAATCCATTTTTCCTAAAGTTGCATCACAAGCATACAAAAAATGTTATTAAATTCGTTAAAAAGTTGTTTAAAAATTAAAAGCAAATAGTAAAATGCCTCACAGAAGTATCTCACAGATACACTGAAGTTCAGAGAAGCATAAAATATTAGAAAATTGCATTTGAATCAATTTCAGCAACTTCAAAGTGTTTGTTCTCCCGCACTGTGTTGGTTTACACTTGGACGCCATGCAACAACCAAATGTGCAAGAAAAACATCACAGGAAGAAGTCACCCGCTTTGTTGCGGCTTAATGAAGCCAGCCATCAGAAGGGCTCTCTGTGTTGCGCTGTATGAAAAGATCCAAGCAGACGTGAAATGGACTGAAATGGTTGCGGCGGCGACAACTCGACTCTGAGTGCTGCTCAAAAATTACAATATATGTGTGACTCATTGTGTGAGCGAGTGTGAGTCGAAGTGTCTGTGTGTGTGTGTTGTGAGCGGAAGTGCATGCATTTCCGCTTTGTTAAACGCATATCAATGGTGCGAAGGACGGACGGACTAACAGACGAAAGATAGAAAGGTTGGTCGGTTGAATTGACTGCATTGACTGCTGATGCGCGTAGGTTGAAGTGCGCTTTTGACAAGTGTGAGGAGTGTGATAGAGACAAAGAGAGATATTGTACAGTAAGACTGGCTGTGTGAAAGGAAAAGCGCTCGACGGAAATGTGTTTAATGCCACAATAACAGAAAATAAGGAATGCGGAATAAATGTCCGATGCATTATGATTTTAGTTCATTGGAAGTTGAAAGCAGAGTTTAAAAATTAAATTTAAAAATCATACGATTTCATTAAATATTATTTTTTTACAAAAGTTAAAATTTTCAGTCAAAATTCAAAAATTTCAATCAAAACCAAATTTTTACTCAAATTTTAAATTTTCACTCAAAATTTAAATTATCACTCAAAATTTATATTTTTACTCAAATTTTAAATTTTAACGCAAAATTTAAATATGCACTCAACATTTAAACTTTCACTCAAAATTTAAACTTTCACTCAAAACTTAAATTTTCACTCAAAATTTTAATTTTTACTCAAAATTTAAATTTACACTAATAAATTAAAATTTCACATAAAATTTAAATTTTGAATAAAACTGCACTTAATATTCGAATTTTTCTTTATTGATATTTTACATATTTTATTGAATTTTTTTAAAGAAAATTAAAATCTTACACAAAAATTATTTATTTCCCTAAAATTGATAAAACATATTTTTTTAATAAATAGTACTCAAATATTAATTAAAGTAAAAAATTATACATCATTTTTAAATAATAATTACAAAACGTGACAAAATTTTCATAAAAAAATAAAATAAAAATCAAAAACTGAAAATCGTGCTTTTATTATTTTCGCTGCAGTCATATATAAATCATAATTTTACAAAGAATATTCAAGTCGCATCGAAGCGTAAAACAATAACAATTAAAAAAAGCGCCATTCGAACGACGCGTGAGTTTTTAATTTTTTTTGTATTTTATATTTGGCTGCTTGCAATTGAAAAATGCCGTCAGGCGCCAAAAAGTATGCAGTGAATTGTAGTCGACGCACGCACTCCTACTTAATGAGTGCGCATATAAATAAAGTAACGATTTTTAATAAAGTTACAGAAAAATTTTTGTTGTTTTATTTTATTTTTATTATAATATTTTCCTTTAATTTATTTTTCTTTATTTATTATCTGAATATGTACAGCAACAACAGCCCAAAGTGTAGCAACAGCAGCAATAATTGCTGTTACAAATAAATAAGAAAGAAATAAAATGAATTTTAAAAAAACGAAAAACTTTTTAATGGCTTTTGTTTATATGCGTTTCGGAAACGCATTGCTGAACGCACAATTTATGTGCTTCTTTTGCTTAAATGTTGGACACATCGAAAAGTATAAAAATGGAATTAAAAAGGTATTTAAAAAATTAAATTATACTGGATGACGTTTTTTAATTTACAGGTGCTGTGGCACTTGTTCATTATTAATTATGCATTAAAATGCACATTTATCGCACTATCGATGCAATTGTGTATGTGTGTCTCTGTCGGTGCGTATATCTGTCCCCTTGTTCTCTCCGTCCTGCTATCTATCTATCGATCCGTCCTTTTTTCTTTCTTTCTTTCTTTCTTTCTTTCTTTCTTTCTTTCTTTCTTTCTTTCTTTCTTTGCTTCTGCTCTTCTTTCCCTATTTCTTTCTGTCCTTCTTTGCTTATGCCCTTATGCCATTCTTCCCTATTTTCCTCTTGTTTCCTTTTTTTCTTCTTTACTTCTTTCCTTTTTTCCTTTTTTCCTTTTTTCCTTTTTTCCAAATTTCCATTTTTCCATTTTTCCTTCTTTCCTTCTTTCCTTCTTTCCTTCTTTCCTTCTTTCCTTCTTTCCTTCTTTCCTTCTTTCCTTCTTTTCTTCATTCCTTTTTTCCTTCTTTCCTTCTTTCCTTCTTTCCTTCCTTCCTTCTTTCCTTCTTTCCTTCTTTCCTTCTTTCCTTCTTTCCTTCTTTCCTTCTTTCCTTCTTTCCTTCTTTCCTTCTTTTCTTCTTTCCTTCTTTCCTACTTTCCTTCATTCCTTCATTCCTTCTTTCCTTCTTGCCTTGTTGCCTTCTTGTCTTCTTTCCTTCTTTTCTTCTTTGCTTTTTTCCTTCTTTCCTTCTTTCCTTCTTGGATTTTTCCTTCTTTCCTTCTTTCCTTCTTTCCTTCTTTCCTTCTTTCCTTCTTTCCTTCTTTCCTTCTTTCCTTCTTTCCTTCTTTCCTTCTTTGCTTTTTTCCTTCTTTCCTTCTTTCCTTCTTTCCTTCTTTCCTTCTTTCCTTCTTTCCTTCTTTCCTTCTTTCCTTCTTTCCTTCTTTCCTTCTTTCCTTCTTTCCTTCTTTCCTTCTTTCCTTCTTTCCTTCTTTCCTTCTTTCCTTCTTTCCTTCTTTCCTTCTTCCCTTCTTTCCTTCTTCCCTTCTTTCCTTCTATCCTTCTTTTCTTCTTTCCTTCTTTCCTTCTTTCCTTCTTTCCTTCTTTCCTTCTTTCCTTCTTTCCTTCTTTCCTTCTTTCCTTCTTTCCTTCTTTCCTTCTTTCCTTCTTTCCTTCTTTCCTTCTTTCCTTCTTTCCTTCTTTCCTTCTTTCCTTCTTTCCTTCTTTCTTTCTTTCCTTCTTTCCTTCTTTCCTTCTTTCCTTCTTTCCTTCTTTCCTTCTTTCCTTCTTTCCTTCTTTCCTTCTTTCCTTCTTTCCTTCTTTCCTTCTTTCCTTCTTTCCTTCTTTCCTTCTTTCCTTCTTTCCTTCTTTCCTTCTTTCCTTCTTTCCTTCTTTCCTTCTTTCCTTCTTTCCTTCTTTCCTTCTTTCCTTCTTTCCTTCTTTCCTTCTTTCCTTCTTTCCTTCTTTCCTTCTTTCCTTCTTTCCTTCTTTCCTTCTTTCCTTCTTTCCTTCTTTCCTTCTTTCCTTCTTTCCTTCTTTCCTGCTTTCCTTCTTTCCTTCTTTCCTTCTTTCCTTCTTTCCTTCTTTCCTTCTTTCCTTCTTTCCTTCTTTCCTTCTTTCCTTCTTTCCTTCTTTCCTTCTTTCCTTCTTTCCTTCTTTCCTTCTTTCCTTCTTTCCTTCTTTCCTTCTTTCCTTCTTTCCTTCTTTCCTTCTTTACTTCTTTACTTCTTTCCTTCTTTCCTTCTTTCCTTCTTTCCGTCTTTCCTTCTTTCCTTCTTTCCTTCTTTCCTGCTTTCCTTCTTTCCTTCTTTCCTTCTTTCCTTCTTTCCTTCTTTCCTTCTTTCCTTCTTTCCTTCTTTCCTTCTTTCCTTCTTTCCTTCTTTCCTTCTTTCCTTCTTTCCTTCTTTCCTTCTTTTCTTCTTTCCTTCTTTCCTTCTTTCCTTCTTTCCTTCTTTACTTCTTTCCTTCTTTCCTTCTTTCCTTCTTTCCGTCTTTCCTTCTTTCCTTCTTTCCTTCTTTCCTTCTTTCCTGCTTTCCTTCTTTCCTTCTTTCCTTCTTTCCGTCTTTCCTTCTTTCCTTCTTTCCTTCTTTCCTTCTTTCCTTCTTTCCTTCTTTCTTTCTTTCCTTCTTTCCTTCTCTCTTTCTTTCCGTCTTTCTTTCTTTCCGTCTTTCATTCTTTCCTTCTTTTTTCTTTCCTTCTTTCCTTCTTTCCTTCTTTAATTCTTTCCTTCTTTCCTTCTTACCTTCTTACCTTTTTTCCATCTTTCTTTCTTTGATTCTTTCCTTCTTTCCTACTTTCCTTCTTTCCTTCTTTCCTTCTTTCCTTCTTTCCTTCTTTCCTTCTTTCCTTCTTTCCTTCTTTCCTTCTTTCCTTCTTTCCTTCTTTCCTTCTTTCCTTCTTTCCTTCTTTCCTTCTTTCCTTCTTTCCTTCTTTCCTTCTTACCTTCTTACCTTCTTACCTTTTTTCCATCTTTCTTTCTTTGATTCTTTCCTTCTTTCCTACTTTCCTTCTTTCCTTCTTTCCTTCTTTCCTTCTTTCCTTCTTTCCTTCTTTCCTTCTTTCCTTCTTTCCTTCTTTCCTTCTTTCCTTCTTTCCTTCTTTCCTTCTTTCCTTCTTTCCTTCTTTCCTTCTTTCCTTCTTTCCTTCTTTCCTTCTTTCCTTCTTACCTTCTTTCCTTCTTTCCTTCTTTCCTTCTTTCCTTCTTTCCTTCTTTTCTTCTTTCCTTCTTTCCTTCTTTCCTTCTTTCCTTCTTTCCTTCTTTCCTTCTTTCCTTCTTTCCTTCTTTCCTTCTTTCCTTCTTTCCTTCTTTCCTTCTTTCCTTCTTTCCTTCTTTCCTTCTTTCCTTCTTTCCTTCTTTCCTTCTTTCCTTCTTTCCTTCTTTCCTTCTTTCCTTCTTTCCTTCTTTCCTTCTTTCCTTCTTTCCTTCTTTCCTTCTTTCCTTCTTACCTTCTTACCTTCTTTCCTTCTTTCCTTCTTTCCTTCTTTCCTTCTTTCCTTCTTTCCTTCTTTCCTTCTTTCCTTCTTTCCTTCTTTCCTTCTTTCCTTCTTTCCTTCTTTCCTTCTTTCCTTCTTTCCTTCTTTCCTTCTTTCCTTCTTTCCTTCTTTCCTTCTTTCCTTCTTTCCTTCTTTCCTTCTTTCCTTCTTTCCTTCTTTCCTTCTTTCCTTCTTTCCTTCTTTCCTTCTTTCCTTCTTTCCTTCTTACCTTCTTTCCTTCTTTCCTTCTTTCCTTCTTTCCTTCTTTCCTTCTTTCCTTCTTTTCTTCTTTCCTTCTTTCCTTCTTTCCTTCTTTCCTTCTTTCCTTCTTTCCTTCTTTCCTTCTTTCCTTCTTTCCTTCTTTCCTTCTTTCCTTCTTTCCTTCTTTCCTTCTTTCCTTCTTACCTTCTTACCTTCTTTCCTTCTTTCCTTCTTTCCTTCTTTCCTTCTTTCCTTCTTTCCTTCTTTCCTTCTTTCCTTCTTTCCTTCTTTCCTTCTTTCCTTCTTTCCTTCTTTCCTTCTTTCCTTCTTTCCTTCTTTCCTTCTTTCCTTCTTTCCTTCTTTCCTTCTTTCCTTCTTTCCTTCTTTCCTTCTTTCCTTCTTTCCTTCTTTCCTTCTTTCCTTCTTTCCTTCTTTCCTTCTTTCCTTCTTTCCTTCTTTCCTTCTTACCTTCTTACCTTCTTTCCTTCTTTCCTTCTTTCCTTCTTTCCTTCTTTCCTTCTTTCCTTCTTTCCTTCTTTCCTTCTTTCCTTCTTTCCTTCTTTCCTTCTTTCCTTCTTTCCTTCTTTCCTTCTTTCCTTCTTTCCTTCTTTCCTTCTTTCCTTCTTTCCTTCTTTCCTTCTTTCCTTCTTTCCTTCTTTCCTTCTTACCTTCTTACCTTCTTTCCTTCTTTCCTTCTTTCCTTCTTTCCTTCTTTCCTTCTTTCCTTCTTTCCTTCTTTCCTTCTTTCCTTCTTTCCTTCTTTCCTTCTTTCCTTCTTTCCTTCTTTCCTTCTTTCCTTCTTTCCTTCTTTCCTTCTTTCCTTCTTTCCTTCTTTCCTTCTTTCCTTCTTTCCTTCTTTCCTTCTTTCCTTCTTTCCTTCTTTCCTTCTTTCCTTCTTTCCTTCTTTCCTTCTTTCCTTCTTTCCTTCTTTCCTTCTTTCCTTCTTTCCTTCTTTCCTTCTTTGTTTTCTTCTTTGTTTCCTTCTTTTGTACTGTTTTTTGTTTCTTCTGACCTTTTGTCCTTCGGTACTTCTGTTCTTCTGTCCTATTGCCCTTTGAAACCTCTGGAATTTTGGTTTTCTGTCGATATTCTGTTTTGTTCTTTACTGCTGCCGTCCTATCTTAATACACTTCTGTTCGTCGGTACTTCTGTTTTTCTGCCGATTCTCTGTATTTTTGTTCTTTTGTTAATGCATCCTACTGTTTTTCCACTGCTGCCTTTCAGCCCTTCTTTCCTTCTGACTCTTTGCGCTTCTGTCTTTCCTTCTGTCCTGTTCTTCTGCCTTCTGGGACTTCTGTAATATTCATCATCTGTCATTTTCTTTTCACTACTGGTGCACATATATTCGTCTATCCTCCTGTTCTTCTGTCTTCTGTTCTTCTATCCTCCTATCCTTTGGTACTACTGTTCTTCTGCTTTTCTGTCCTTCTGTGTTTACACAATCGTTTACACTCGATGTAAAATTAATCATGTCCTTAAAACGGTTAAATGCACATCGCATTGCATCATTGTGTTGTGTGTATCTGTGTTGTAAAGAGTTACTTTAGTTAATGTCCTTCTGAGCGTTAATCCAATCGGCTGCCGTCTCTACCGCCGATCTGTGGCCAACTGCGACCGGGCAGCTGCCATTAACTACAGCAAATAAATTGCTTACGTCGCAATACGCAGCGAAGCATCAAAATAAGGACATTTTTATTGCACACGCTTAATTCCGAACTTCATGCATAATAAATAAAATGTTCGTTTAATTATTTTTCACATTATTAAATGCCATTGTAGATAAAACTGCAGATAGTGTGTAATGGCATCGGAAATATAATTTTTGAAAACATAAATAACTATAAAATATAATTCAACAATTTAAATAAATAAGTGACAAAATATTAATATTTCTCGCATAAGTTTGGTTCGAATATATTCGAAACATTCAAATCTCACAAACATTAATTTCTACAATTGAACTATATTTTTGTTTCAAATGTAGTATTTTGATTTGTTTAAAATAAAAATTTTAAATATGCTATTTATGGTAATGGCATATTTAATATAAGCAGTTATTTATAACATTTTTTGTTTTACCCATTTGTTGAAAGTGCGAAGTATTTATCAAAATATTTCAAATATTTAACGCACTAATTTGTCGCACAAAATCATTCATGATTAATTAGTTTTTTCACTAACAATATTTAATTCAAATAAAATTGCATATTTTGACCACGAATTTGTAAAATATCAACAAAATAGTTAGAAACAACGTTTACTGAATTTCCACACCATAACCACTGATATTGCAAACAAAAATAGCAATAAAACTTTTTGATGAATTTCATTTGGAGTGAGATGAAAATTTGTTGAATATTATGCGGTGTTAGTGAACAAAAAAAGTTTTTGTTGCAAAACAATAAATGCAAATGTGTCGCTTAAATATTAATAATTGATATAAAATGCAGCAGCAACAAACATAAATTGTCGAATTTTAGCTACGCCTAGTGTCAGTGATGAATAAAATTTAAATTTTGAGTGAAAATTTAAAAATTGTTAAATATTGTTTTGATGAATTTGCAGTTTATAGTAAATATTTATGTTTTCTTTAATTTCTTTTTTTTTAAATTTTTTATATTTTTATTGGTATAAAATTGAATTTAATAAAAACAAGTTACTTTTTTAAATTGTTTTTTTTTTATTAAAAAAAAAAATTAGTACAATTTACTTTTTATTAAAAAATAAAATTATTTGAAAAAAATAGATTTTGTTACAAAAATATTTTATTTTCTAGTAAGAAATTTAAAATTAAGTTAAAAATCAAAATTGTATACGGGCCATTCCACACCAAATCGACCAAAAACATGGGGCGGATTTTTATAGTCGGTCGGGCCCGACTATGGAGTACCTACACCTTTGGTGGGGATATTAACTCTCAGAATATTATTAATATATCAGAAATTTACGTCTTATATCCCCATAAATTAAAAAAATTATGTAAAGTATAAAAAACTAAAAAAGAAAAAATTGAGAAATGTAATTGGGCGGATCACGCCTATATTTAAAATTTTGAAAGGATAATATTTCATAGATTTGATTTTAATAATTTACGGATCAAATTTCCACTATGAAAACCCGGGAAATAATGAAAAAAAAAGTGGGCGGCTCACGCCAATTTTTGGACCACATATTTTTAGGTGAATTCTAACAATAGCTTTTAAATTTTATAACTATACCTTGAATACTTTTCGAGTTATTAGTTCCGAAAAGTTATATAAAAGTGACTTGTATGGGAGGTGGGCGTGTCCGTTGACCGATTTGGCTCATTTTCAAACTCAGTTCCTACTTTTGGATAAAATATATTGAGACGAAAGTTCATCGCATTCTGATCAGTATTTCTCAAGTTATTTTGTATTCGGACAGCAAGACGGACAGACAGACAGACAGACAGACGGACATGGCTAAACGGACTCGGGTAGTGATGCTGATCAAGAATATATATACTTTTCCATACCGGACACGCCTCCTAAGGGGCGTTACAATATATATGCACAAAGTTAATATACCCTGTACCTCATAGGTGTAGGGTATAAAAAGTCAAGTCAAATTTGAGATTTTACCTTTTGGATTTTAATAAAATTTAGGCAACTGATAAAAGGTATCCAGATATGAACTGACCATTTTTTTTTTATTTTTTTTCGCTCACTACTTCCAGAGATACAGTGGCTCAAAGTTACAAAAAATTGGCCAAAAATCACTTTTGTATGGTTGTTAATATTTAAATATCTCTTAAACTCTTTCTCTTTAAAACTTAATTGGTAGCTTGTTCTATTGGGTTTTAAACGATCCATCAACGGAGTTAGTAACGGAGTCTAGCATTTCAACTTTAAGAGATATTGAAATATGAACAACCATATAAAAGTGATTCTTGGCCCATTTTTTGTAAATTTGAACGACTGTATCTCTGGAAGTAGTGGGCGAAAAGATAAAAGAAAAATTGACCAATACATATCTCGATACCCTTTATAAGTTGTGCAAATGTCATTGAAATCGAAGAAGATGAGTTCTAACCGCTGGTCGATTTGGTGCGGAATGGCCCATACATTCTATGTTTTTGTAAAAAATGAAAAAATGTTCAATGAAGTTTTTCGATCATTTTCTATACATTATTTTTATCGTCAAAATATTTCCAGTAAAGATTTCAACGTGAAACTTAATAAATTGCACTTTCTATCATTTTTTATAATATTTTATATGACTTTCTATCATTTTCTATCATTTGCTAAGATTTTCTATAATATCCTCTGATTTTCTATCATTTTCTTTCATTTTTTATACTATTTTCCATCATTTCCGATTATTTTCTATAATTTCATTTGCTATGCTTTCTATGATTTTCAATGCTTTCTATGATTTTCTATAACTTTCTCTAATTTTTCTATCGTTTTCTATGACTTTTTTAAATTTTCTATGGTTTTCTTTCATTTTCTATCATTTTTGCATCATTTCTTATTAAAGGTATCATTTTATGTTAATTTCTATTACTTTCTATAATTTTTATTCATTTTTTTTTTGAAATATAAAAAAATATTTAGAAAAATTCAAACAAGTCGAACTCGAAAGGTTGAATGAGTTTTCTGAATATCGACATCCGGGTTCTATTGTATTTTATGTCTGCCTTTAAATAAATTGCATTGTGTATAACTCTGGATAGTGTGATAAATTTCAAAACTCCATAAACATTGTGCAGATGCTTTTGACATAAAACGCAATAAGATAGATTTGAAAATAAGGTAGTAAAATATGCCGGTATTGTATTTAGTATGGGTTGCATTGATTTATTAGACACAAAAGATGTTTGACACAAACGAAATGGAAAATAAGGCAATTAAGAGATAAGAATCTTTAAACATGATTAAAGATGATATTAATAAATTAAAATCTTTATGAGTTCAAAAAGCATTGAAAATACAATTGTATTAAATTAAGTAAAATTGAGGATAACATGTAAATGTATCCAATTCTGATATCTTAAGAAGGTTCAACGTTGAAACAATAAAAAGAAGCAATGAAATTGGTATATCCTTTTTTTTGTTAAATGCAAACGAAATTGAATGCATTTTATCAGTACATTTTACATTATTTTTATCAATACAAAATCAAATGCACGTGATTCCGATATTTTGCACATTATTCCGACACTATGTACTTAATTGCGACACTTTGTAAGTAATACTGACACTTTGTCGTAATTCTGGCCTTTTGTACGTAATTCCGTCACTATGTACGTAATTCCAACACTATGTACGTAATTCCGACACTTTGTACGTAATTACGTCACGTTGAACGTAATTCCGTCACTATGTACGTAATTCCAACACTATGTATGCAATTCCGACACTTTCTACGTAATTCCGACAGTTTGTACGTAATTACGTCACTACATGTATACAATTCTGTCACTATGTACGTAATTCCAACACTATTTACGTAATTCCAACACTATGTACGTAATTCCGACACTTTGTACGTAATTCCGACAGTTTGTACGTAATTACGTCACGTTAAACGTAATTCCGATACGTTGTACGTAATTCCGACACTTTGTACGTAATTAAGTCACGTTGAACGTAATTCCGATAAGTTGAACGTAATTCCGACACTTTGTACGTAATTTCGACACTTTGTATGTAATTAAGTCACGTTGAACGTATTCCGACAATTTGTACGTAATTCCGACACTTTGTACGTAATTAAGTCACGTTGAACGTAATTCCGATACGTTGAACGTAATTCCGATACGTTGAACGTAATTCCGACACGTTGTACATAATTCCGACACTTTGTACGTAATTCCGACACTTTGTACGTAATTAAGTCACGTTGAACGTAATTCCGATACGTTGTACGTAATTTCGACAATTTGTACGTAATTCCGTCACGTTGAACGTAATTCCGATACGTTGAACGAATTCCGACACGTTGTAAATAATTCCGACACTTTGTACGTAATTCCGACACTTTATACGTAATTAAGTTACGTTGAATGTAATTCCGACACTTTGTACGTAATTCCGACACTTTGTACGTAATTAAGTCACATTGAACGTAATTCCGATACGTTGTACGTAATTTCGACAATTTGTACGTAATTCCGACACTTTGTACGTAATTCCGTCACTACATGTATACAAGTCCCCCGCTTGTTTTTCCGTCTATTAATTTATATTATATGCATTAGTTAATTAAAAAGCTTATTACATTGACTTAAAAGAAATAAAAAAATACGTTATTAAAACATGATGGGAAGGAATTTGGTTTAGGTGTTGGAGTAAGTACAATTTAAGTGCATAAAAAGTGAGTTTAAAAAAATAAACTTTTTGTGACAGTTTGCGAAAGTGTACAATCTATTTTTTTGTGCTTTTGTCTACGTGACACCAACAAAAAACCGCAACACATACTTGCGTATATATGTCCGCATCATATATATGTCCCACATGCATGCACGCACGCATGCATGCATAATCGCATATGCAAATCAAACTTCCAACGTCCGTCTTTCCATACACCATACGCAGACAACAACACACAACGAATGCGTTGCCGCCGCCAAATGTAATTTTCGCCTGGCTTGACATGTGTTTGCAGCCGAATTCACAGCATACCGCGCGCAATTGCAACACCACACTGTACACTAACCGCACCAGCAAACACCCACCCACCAGCCAGAGTACAGTCGAATCAACGTCGCAGAATGCAGCGCAATGCGTCAGGTTAACAATTGCAATTACGTCGCATTGCCGAAAATTCAATACGTTGCTAATGAGGCCAGTGCAACGTCGCAGAGAACATCGGGTGAGTGCAGAGAGTGATACGAGAGCGGGTGGTGCTAGCATTGAGTACAGTGTGAGTAGAGCGAGATGTCTGCACCTCGGCCAAATGACAGCTCAGTTGACAGCATTTTGCAGGGCTCAATGAATTTTTGGCATATTTTCACACGCGCCGAAATGACAGAAATTGAAACACACTTCGGTGCAAAATTTTAATTTAAAAATGAAACAGTTGCATTTAAAATAGATTTTCGAGGGAAATCTAAATTATTTTGTTTACACATATATCTTATAATTACTTAGACAGCACATTTTTGAATATTAATTCGATAATATGCAACGGAATTATTAAAATTAAATGAAAATTAAACAAAAATGTCGCAGCATATGACACATATTCGTTGACATTCGCAGGGTAAGTCTCTATTATATACCAGGCAGGAAATGACATCATTGACGACAAGGTCATCAATGAGAATCGACGATATTGTGAAAACCCGTCATTGATGAAATGTTATTGCAGACATCATTGATGAAAATTAAAAATATATGGAGGAGAATTCTGCACAAAATTATAAAAAATATATGGGCGAGAATTCTGAACAAAATTAGAATTATATATATGAACAATTGTGTTTTTTTCCTCTTTTTTTAGGATTTCTACGGAAAATGTAATGATTCCGTTTGATTCACTGAATATCAGGGATTCTTAGGTGAAATTTCTGTATCCCTGGTGATTCTGTAGCTCCTAAACCGAGCGATTTTTCAAGATCACAATTCAAAATTTTCAAAAATGGGTCACCTTCGTTTATCCAGCTTGTTGAAAAATGTTGGGGTAATGTGGGAAACTTCAAAATTTTAGCAAAATGATATTTTAATCTTTTTTTCATATTTTGTTTCTTTTCCATGGTAAATTCAAACATATTAAGGACAAAAAAACATTGCAATATGACCAAGATTGACGTTTTTTAAATAATTTATATATCTCAATGTTTTCACAGGAGCACACGAGCAGTCAGCGCAGCATTCTCCAGATTGGAGAAGGAGTCGCGTCGAATGGTTCTAGCGGTGAACGAGGACAAGACGAAGTTCCTTGTGTCAACAAGCAAAAAAGAGTCCGTGCGTCTTGGACAAAAAGCTGATTTTGACACCCACAAGTTCGACATTGTGAAGGACTTCGTCTATCTGGGATCCAGCGTAAACAGCAACAACGACGTCAGCCTGGAGATCAAACGGAGAATAACTCTTGCCAACAGGTGCTACTTTGGGCTCAGTAGGCAATTGAGAAGCAGAGCCCTCTCTCGCCGGACAAAAATAACGCTCTACAAGTCACTCATTATGCCCGTCCTACTTTATGGTGCAGAAACATGGACGCTGGCCTCCGCCGATGAGAGAGTACTGGGAGCGTTCGAGAGAAAGATTCTCCGTAAAATCTTTGGCCCTATCTGCTTTGCTAACGAGTATCGAATCAGGATGAACCACGAGCTGTATGAGTTATTCGACGACATTGACATAGTCAAGCGCATCAAGATCCAGCGGCTTCGCTGGCTAGGTCATGTCGAACGAATGGATGAAAACACTCCAGCCAAGAAGGTGCTTGAATCGAAACTCGAAGGTGGACAGCGTAAAAGAGGGCGTCCAAATCTGCGTTGGAAAGACCAAGTTGAGGACAACCTGGCAACGCTTGGTATTTCTAACTGGCGTCAGCGCGCGCAAAGCAGATCCGACTGGCGCGGCTTCATCAAATCCGTGGGTCGGCCAAAACCGACCCACGGTTGTAAGGGCCATTTAAGTAAGTAAGTAAGTTTTCACTACAATTACAACAAATATTGCTTAAATTACGTTTCCCACTTTACCCTAGAATGTGTTTCCCACTTTACCCAAATATCACAATTCCATAACTTAGCACCATTTAAGCAATATTTCATTATTTGCACAATCTGTTTGTTGTTCAAAAGATATACAATATTCAATCATTTACCTTTTAATTAATATCGGCAAAACTTCACACTTTTTGATAGCATACAATAAGAACTTTGAAAACAATTTTTTTTTCACTTATTCTCGAAATCCAATTTATGCATCGGAAGGTGAATCTTACAATAATTTGAAGATTTGCATTTTTTTAATGTAGAATTCATTTATTATATTTTTTCATTTTTTATTTTTTTTTTGTTAATATGAAAATGATTTTTTATTTTATTTTAATAATATTTTATTTATTTTTGAATTATTTTTTTTTAAATTCTAATTTAATAGATTTATATTTTTATTTTTGTTCCGTTCAATAAATTCTGTTTTTTGTAATTTTATTATTCGACTTAAACTTGCTACCAATAATGCATTCGCCACAACTGAACGAAACAGTGATTTGCAGTTGGAATTTGCATAGAAATTACTTTAAAGTGTTGTTATTCATCTGGTTTTAGTTTCAACTTGAGGACACTTATTTTGTTTGTACTGCAGTGGTTCTGGCGTGCGGAAGTTTGCACCATTTTCCGACACTCTTCAGAACTATTTTATGGTATGCTGCATATTTATGGCAGTAGAAATTTTTCAATTGAGAATTTTGTATCAGCATTCAGACGTTTTTTTCTGAAAATTCTTATTACTTTCTGCTATATTTTACAATTTCTATTACTTAATACGATTTTCCGTTCAAACTTATAAAAATTTTGGTATTCTTTTTGTCGTTTTGTAGAACAGTTTTATAATTCATTTCATAATTCTAATTTAATTTTAAAATTAATTAAGTAAAATGTTCACGTTATCTTTTCTAACAATTTGAGCATAATTATTCTTCGCATGCTTTTCACTAATGTATACTATCTTGCTCGACCTTTTTTTTGCCCTTTGTTAATTTTTTAATTACCAAAATTTTTGCATTTCTTTGATGTTGTTTCAGGCTATATTTCTGTCAAATTATGCTCTTGCAAATATGCTCTTCAAAGCAAATTTATGTCTTATGTGGAGCACATTAAATGTGCTTTCAACTGTCACGCAGCCTGCGCTTAAATGTCACTCAACTGACATGTCGCACATCAACTTTAGCGCCAGCAACAAAACATTACCAGCAACATGTTGCAAAACACAACACAACACATCAAGAGCAAGAGCAATAGTGAGAGAAACTAGAAAAAAAGTAGAAAATGCAAATTCAAATCCTTGGTCGCCGCACACAGAATTTAATTATTCGCGTTACACATGACATGTGACGTGTACAACTCATGTGACAGCTGTGTGACACCCACAGGACATATAAAAGGATACACAAAGAGACAGACAGCGCGACAAACAGTGAGGCAAAGAGTTATATACTCGTGATTGCACTTTGCACTCTGTGTCACACTGTAGGAAAGGACCAAGAGTGCTGTTGTTATTTTTAGAAAAATATCACTTAATTTTAAAGACAACAAATGCACAAAGGACACTCTAAAGGATGTGAACGTAAGTGTGTGTGTGTGCGTGACATTTGCAATTATTTTAGTTGTCACACATTTGGTGGTAGTTTGCACAACAAACACAGATTCCAGTTGAAAGTATCTCAAAAGTTGCACGCAGAACGCTGCATCGGAATGTGGCACTAACACCATAAGAGGTTTGGAGTTTGTATTACAGCAATTATTTAATTCTGCTTGTTTTTATTGTCAGGACAATGAAAATATTGCCAACAGCAACATAAACAGCTGGTGTTTTTGTACGACAAACATTAGAGAATAAAAAAAAAAATGTAATTAAAATTTGTGTGCGCTCCTTTCGTAGTTCATGTGTTTGTCGCATGTCTGTCTGCTGATATACTTGCATGTCTATTCATCTAAATGTCTGTCTATGTGACAGTCTAAGCTACTGTTGCCGCTGTTCTAAAATAATAACGACGACGATGAGAACAACAGCAACATATGGATGCAAAGACCACAGCGGCAGCAACAGCAGTTGCATCCTTGCTGCTATATTCTAGTTTAATGCTCCGCAAGTCAGTTGCTTTTAATGCAATCCGAGTGTTTGGCTGCAGTGTAAGTTGAGCTGGCACAAAGCGCATGTTTGTCAGGATAATAATAAAAATAAAATGAAAATGCTAAAATGCTGCTGACAACACAGGCGAGTGTTGAAAATTGATATTAGAAATGAGGAGACTGGAACTACGAACTGAAATATTGAACAGAAAGCGGTTGGTAAAAGTTGAATCACATGAAATGGATACTATCGAAAATATAATGAAAAATGACAACACATTCTAGAATACATTCTATTTTTATATGGATATTGTATTAAAAAATGTAAAAACTATTTTAAAAATATAAAAGATATTAAATTTTTTTTTGAAAAACTCTAGATGAAGTATTGGTCGGATAAAAAGAAAATTGTCACGCAATAAAATCGTGTGCAAAATGAAATATAAAAATAAAAGAATTATTCGGGTGAGAATTGTGCAAAACCTTGGCCTCGGCGAACAACTGTCGTGTGTAAGAATTATCTCCGTATAAAATGATGTTGGCAGAGTATTGACTGGGTGAGAAAGTATTTCGAGCAAAATATCGTTGGAATGAAATATCTCGGGAACGAGTTTTTATGGTGAAGAATCGTAATTTTGACACGAAATAATTATCCGAGGTACAATACACTTAGGTTGAGGTCAAATTGTCACTAGTATACGGAAAGAATTCTTCGAAGAAATCTCTCGAGATAAAAAAAAATTATCGTGTTGAAAATGAAATATTCCAAAAATTAAAAATATTGTTCACGAAAGCATTGCCCAAAACGAAATTGTCTCGTGGAACAAATGTCATGCATAAGAATTATCTCCAAGAGCAATGAGATCTGGAAAGGTTTGTCTGGGTGTGAAATTTTAGATTTTATCACGAGATAAAAAAATATTTTGGAAACGAATTTTAATTGTGAAAAATTGTATTATTTTGTCGGGAAAGAATGTTTGGGGCAAGAATTGTCTTGGCTCGAGGTAAAATTGTATTGGGAAATCATTATCTCTAGTGTAGGGAGATAAGTCTATGGAGAAAAAGAAAATTATCTCGACATAAAATTATCTTGAAAATAACATATCCAAAAAATGAATTATCCGGGTATGAAATATCTAAAACCATTGCCTCGTTGAACAACTGTCGTGCATAATTTTTTTTTTGTATAGAATGAGATCTATATAAGATTATCTGGGTGAGAAGAGTCTCCCGATAAAATGTCCCGACAAAGAAATATTTTTGGTGAAGTATTTTATATAAGAATTGATAGGAGATTTGTTGTCGAGAGTAAGAATTATCTCAGAAGAAAATCATAATAATATCTAATATAATATCAATATAACTATCTCTAGTCTAGGAGAATATTGTCTCGTGATAAAATTGTATTTAAAATGAAATATACAAAAATAGAATTGTCCGGGGAAGAATTATCCAAAACCATTGTATCGGGGGACAACTGTCGTGCTGAAGAATTATCTCGTTGTGTAGAATGAGATCTGGAAAGGATTGTCCGGGTGAGAAGTATCTCGGGAATAAATTTCGTTGAAGTATTTTGTTGGCGAAGAATTTTCTCGGAACCAAATTTTATTCTTGATGTAATTCGGATATAATTATTTTCCGAGACAATTTTTCCCAAACCAAGTCTTACCCCTTGGTTTGGTGAAAATTGTCTCGGAAAATAATTATATCCGAATAGAATTACATCCGGAATAAAATTTCGGGAATAAATTGTCTCGAGAAAGAATTATCTCGGAAAAGAATTGTCTTGGCAAAGAATAGTCTTGGAAAAAAATTGTTTTGAGAATAATTTTATCGATGAATAATTTTTTCGGAAAGAATTTTTTCGGGAATGAATTATGTGGAGAAATAATCGTTTCCGAAGTGAATTCTCCGGCGAAGTCTTGATCGAGTAAACAATCTTTCGGGGGAAGAATTATATTTGGATAGTATACTCTCGGGGAATCATTTGCTGACAAAGACATTTTTTCGGCGTCGAATTGTCTTGGTCTAGAATTTTCCCGAGATAATTCCCTAGGCATGCGTTGGCCGAGAATGTAGTGCCTAATGGATCAATTGTTCCTGAAAAATTGCTACCGACATAGAATAATCACAAGAAAGAAATGTCTCGGTGAGTGGTTAGCTTAGAATATAATTGTATCGGGGAAGAAATTTCTCGGAACATATATCCCTCGAAAGAAATTTTTCTGAACGATTATTTCCGGGAAAAATTATCGAGAAAATGTTCAACAATTTCCGGAAAAAATTATCGGGAAAATGTACAAAAATATTTAGTATTTATTTGTAAAAAATGTATAACCGAATTGTAACTTTTATGCAACAATAGGTTAAAATTTCTTTGCGTTGCTACTAAGAATACCAGTATGAGTGTAAATTGAAACTGACTGTAACACTGAAGGCTACAAGTTGAAAACTTAGATGACAAAAGTTGTGACTAAAATAGCTGCAAAGTCAGCAGGGTTGCAACTCGATACTGTGGCACGTCAAACAGAATTTTTGTAAACTAATGAAATGTTGTATACTGCAGTAGTAGAAGGGTGCAAATAAAAAAAAAAAACAAATAATAATAATAATAGTTTGTCGCTACAGTCAACAAATAAGAAATAAGAAATAAAAAAAAAAAACTTTGACAGTTGAGACATTGTAATGTATATTTTCGAATACTTGGAGTTTTGTAAATATTATTAAATAAAAATGTGCTCAGTTTAATAGAAAATTGTGGTTGAAACATTTTACAAATATAAGTTTTATAAATAAATCAACTACATATATATTTTTTTATTTAAGTATAGCAATATGATATGGTTTAATCTATGCGTATCCCATAGAATAAATATAAAAAAAATACAAAAACATTTTTCTGTGTTCCGGAAATTTTCTGGTCAAAATCATTTTTGTGTCCTTGTTTACGAGAATGTGAGGGACTTTATTTTTTTTTATTTTCAAATTAAATTTTGCACTCTCATAATCCAGGAAATTAAGTTTGAAAAAAAGATTGTTGATTTTTAGGAGTTACCACGTGACCTTCAGGTCACTTTTTAGATTTTTGAAATTTTTAGTCGTACTTTACGAGAGGCATGACAATTGTTTTCCCATTATAATCTTCAGACGACTTTGAATCAACCTAAAATATTCATATTTGAGCACCAAAAATGCTCCGAAACCTTGGTAGAGGGCACCCCAAAAACACCCATAGTTATGAATCTTTTATTACGATTTTATGAGTCGAAAAACATACATATTTAAGAGACAATTAATACCCCTAAACAGTACTCAATAGATCCCAAAAAGGTTTAAGACATTTTGGGTACCTAATGGACACGTTTTTAAGTACTAAGTACAATCTATGCGTATCTATATTAGTCTAATGTTGTAATTATACCCTACACTAAGAGTGAAAGGGTATATTCAGTTTGGTACGCCGTTTGTAACACCCAGAAGGAAACACCTCTGGTATGGAAAAGTATATATATATATTTTCTTGATCAGCATGACCTGCTGAGTCGATTTAGCGATGTCCGTATGTCTGTCTGCTGAAATTCCTACTACTGAAAAAAGTGAAAAGTTAGATAAATGAAACTGATAATTTGGATTACTTATATACCTACACTGTATGTGCGAAAAAATTGGCAAGATCGGTTAATTGTGACCTGTGATCTGACCATTTATATTCAAATAACTCATAAAATTTACATTTACTGGACAATTTTACTATATACGTGTTTCGGTAAACTTTTTTGGTCAAATATATATTGACATCATGCTCAAATACATGATAATAATGTTTTCCGCCGAAACGACTTGGGGTTCCCAAAAAAAAAAATCGAAATTCGGTACACCTACCCATTTGTAAATATGGGTATCAAATGAATGGAAATTCTGCAGCAATTGAAAGTTTGTAGTTATTTTCAGGATTCGTATACCCTGATGACCTATATACAATTTTGAATGGTAACCACACATATGTGTAGGGTATTTATAGTCGGCTTAGACCGACTATAATTTTGATAATCCTAACTATCATAATAAAACTTTCTCTAAAATTTCCTATGTGATCTAACCTTCCCAACTGGTTTTATTTCAGACTAACACTGCAAGAAAAGCAAGACTCTTGCGTGTTTTTATCATTTTAATGTTTATATTATGTGTTTAAGGTAATAATGAAATTCAAAAGAATTCATGATATTACTAAATATTGAACAAGTAACAATGGAAAGCGTACCAAATAATTACGAACGTGAACATTAATATAGATGTGTTTTTATTTTTTGGTTTCCAAGGCTAAGGAATATAAGCATCTTAAAAATAAGGTTTGTGAAGCACTTTTGAAACGGTAAATAGCTTTAAAAGTGCTACAAAAGTCGCTTCAAAAATATAAAATAGACAAAACAATGCTGTTTCTAGTCCGTTCATCGATTGTGCATATGCACTGTGCTATTCACATTATTATTTTGTTTTACTTTTATACATAGTTTTATTGTTAATTGTAAAATCATGGAGTTTTTCTTAAGTTCTACCTACATTATTCCATTTAACTTATAAAACCAAACAAAAAATATGTATGAACATTTTCACAGTGTACCTCATTTAGCTGATATTGCTTTTTGTGTTTTTGTTTTTTTTTTATAACAAATCCGTTTGAAAGTGCAACAACAACAAAAATGCGAATAAAGCAGCATCCAAGCTTTTGATAGAATTTTTGGTGGGAAATTTATTGTACCACAAAGAAAACACGTTGTTGTTGCCAACTAGATAGCTGTACTAGATACATACATGTAGTGTGGTGTCATGCGACTGTCTGTTGTCATGCGTCTGTTTGTTGCCATGCGATGATACAGGATAACAACGAAGAGTTGTCGTTGCGAAAGTGTGTGTATACGCATCGTAATTCGTTATTGTTGCATTCTCTGCTTTCTGTAAGATTTCGCTATGTAGCGTTTGAGTTTGTGTTCGCAAAGATAAATGTTACCCTTGACATACGGTACGTGTAGCATACGGAGTTTTTTAATCTCTGACGAAAACAGAAATATGCCTATACAAAATATTCTTTATATTTATTATGTTTATGTTCATTTTATTATGGCCTTGAGATTATGAAATGTCAACATCACTTGATTTATACAATTATTTTTTTATTAGTTAATTCTTGTTAAAATTTAATTATATTATTGGATTTTTTTTTGTTAGTCAAATATTTTTTTTTTGTTGAAGGAATTCAAAATAAGTAACTTAAATACAATTAGTGTTCAAATTCTATTCATTTTCATAATTAATATGCAGTTTAAGATATTTGTCATAGATCTTTTATTTAAAATTTAAAAAGTAAAATTTTGCAAGATTCTTGCAAGCAAGAGCAAGAAAGGTATTGCAAGAACAAGACCAAGAAGAAGATCACATGTTCCTATGCAAGAACAAGAGCAAGACATAGTGTGCAAGAACAAGAGCAAGAACAAGATTACAATTTCTTGTCTCGTTCTTGCAAATGATCATCACTAATTCGGAGACATGTTCATTTCAGGAAAAATAAAATTTGGGAAAATAGCTACGGAGAAATATGCGTCGGGCTAATGTCATACGCGAAGTGAAAGTGAAAGTCTGCCTCTGAAATAAAAAATTATCTTGTATATAGCGTCTGAAACAAAAAAAAAATTAGAAACCGCAAAAAATTTGTTATTTCCTAATAGTTTTTTTATTTGATGTCCAATCATTAAGTAAATGATTTTTCAACAGGGACGCTGCAAAAGTAAAGTGACAGGGACAGCAAATGACGTCATATTTCTTACCGCTCTTTTGATATTTCTCTTCAGTAATGTTTGCCATTTCATGATGGAAAGATATACGAGCCAACAACGAGTCGAAATTATTAAAATTTACTACAGAAATTCGAATTCGTATATCTTTCTATCATGAAATGGTAAACCTTACTGAAGAGAAATGTCAAAACAGCGACAAGAAATATTGCGTCGTTTGCTGTCCCTGTCGCTCTACTTTTGTAGCGTCTTTGTTGAAAACCCTTGAAAAAAAACTTTTTTAGCACTCTTACTGAAAAACCCTTTATTAAATATTATGTTAGGAAGCTTCCAGCGAATACACTGGAGCATGAACCATTCTTGTTTCCTTTACTGAAACATTAAATATAAAACTAATTTCAGAAAAGTATATTGCATATTTTTTGCTTTGTTTTTAGTCGATCTTTAAGTTGATTAATGCAAAAACTAATTTGTGAAACTCTAGATAAATCGAATTCAATATGTATTTTGCACTGATTCGAAACAACAATAGTAATTTCTTATGTTGTTTCAACTATTGCTCTTGCTCCTATTGCTCTTGTGTTTTCCAGCATGTTGCTCTTAATGTTTTGTTGGCGTGATATTAGTGATACTGAAGCGCAGATTCTGTGGTAGTTTAACGTACATTTAATGTGCTCCCTAAAATATATCAATTTGCTTTAAAGACTATATTTTCAAGAGCATAATTTGAACATAAATATATCCAGAGGAAATATCAAAATAAAGCTAATTTTAAAATTAACCGGCTTCAATAAAAGGTTGTCTTATTATAATAAATACTTAGATATTAAAATGTTTCCAAAACATATTCTAAAAAATAATTTCAAAAAAATATTTTAAAAATATATACAAAGTAATTAAGTTTATATGCGTTTCTATTAATACTAAATGCTGTAAATTAACATTAAAACATATGCATTAAATATACAAAAATTAAACTGCAGCAAAATGTATTTTTAAATATTACAAAATAATGTAGCAGCTGACAGCTTCAAATTTACATAGAAAATTTATTAAATTAATATTGAAAACCACTGATTAAAAAATATTACAAAAATGAGTAATTTAAATTAATAATGAAAAAATGCAATAAAAATATAAATTGCTAAAAAAATAAAACATATTAAAAATATTTACTGCAGACTGCTATATAATAAAAAATGATAAAATTTATTTAAACCATTTTCATTTACAAAACATTAAGCACAAACAGCAATTTTTAGCAGGGCAAATAAAATGCGATGTAAGCCAAATAATTTATGTATTTACAGAGGAAGTATACCAAAATAAAAAGATGAATAAAAATATTAAAATAAAAAATGAACAAAAACAAAGGTTAAAAAAAGAGAAAAATAAAAATTAAATAATATAAAAATGAAAAATAACGTAAAAATGAAAAAAGAAAAAAAAAAAACAAACCAAATTTTATGGGTTTTAATTTGTTACGCAAAATTAAGTAAACATTTTATGCGTCGACAGTGGTGAAAACAACGCATGTTGGTGTGTGTGAAATATGCACATAAACACATACACACACATTATGGCCAAGTATTAGTGTGTGCCTGTGTGAGCTGAAGGATGTCTGCGTTATTTAGTTTAATTTCACTCAGAATGCTGACGCCTTTGCCGCAAGTGGTTGCTGCAAGGCAAGGCAAGGCAACGCAAAACAAACAGACAAATACACATATGCTATATAAACCACAAATTTCTATATGCAGGTATATACATAATATATATGATGCCCATGTATATAAAACATATGCATGCAAACAACATTTTGAATAATTAAAACGATCTGCACAAAAAGCTACAAAGTAAATTTTGCTGTTGCTGATGAAACGTTGAAAATGATGTTCACATGCTGCTGCTACTACTGCTGTCTCTGAAAAGTGTGTTTTTGAAAGCTAGCTTTTGGTGAGTGTTTGTGGCTTGAATTGCAAGCAGCAACATCAGAGGCAACAGCAGCAGGATATTAAATTGAGTAGCGCACAATATGCGGCAACAGCTGCACAAAGAAAAGCCACACACAGCCATTGCCATTGTTCATATTTACTTGGCTATATAATTGTGGTATGCATTAAGCATATATTTCATTAGTCAAAAATGCAATTTGTGTTGTTGTATGTTTTTGCAGGCAAGCAACAGCAGTAGAAAACATTAAATTCAACCAATAAAGCAGTCAAGTGTTTGCTGAATTTTTACAGAAATGTAAAAATATTTAGAGACAAATTACTGAAACATGTATTATACTGAAACCTAAAGCTAATATCTAAATTTATTATAATTTAGCTATAGAGTTTAAATAGACGCTTAATAAAAAAACAGTGAAAAAGTATACAAATATTTGTCCATTAATCAATATGCCCTTATTACGATTTTTAACAGAAAAACTGCTGCATATATATTGAAAAAGTTAATTGTATTAAATAGCCTGTACTTTATGCTATTGTCAAAAATTATAAACAATATTATTAACAAACATAATTTGGGTAAACGCGCAATTTTCAAAAGTGTCTAATTGTATAACACTCATACGTCATGTTGTATCGAAATTTTATTATCGCTGAAATACAAAATTAGTTAAAATTAAAATATGTTTAAGCGCTCAGCTTCAGTTTTAGCTTACAAAAACAAATAATAATAAATAAATTAAAAATAAAATTTTTATATATTAATTTTCTAAAATTCAACTAAAAGCATGAAAACTACTACATGAAAAGTAAAAATGTGAATTATATTAATTAGCTTGTACTTTATGCTAATATTGGAAATAATAATATTCGGTAGGAGACACCATATTTGTTAACCAGTCTTTTGAAAAAGAGTCAAATTGCGCAACTCTCAAACGTCATATTAAGAAAGAAATAAAATGTTCAATAAATCGTCAAATTAGCTGTAATTAAAATTGTGTTCAAACTTTCAATGTATTGTTGTAATTTCGTTGTTTGTGTTTTTGTGTTTATTAAAAAGATAAAAAAAACATATAAAAAACAACTTATTTATTAAATTTTCAAATGTGTTCTGCAAGGTAGTATTATGTAGAGACAAATTTATAAAACAAATATTATACTAAAGCTTAAGGCTGAACTTTAAAATTAATATATAAAGGGTTTTTCAACAGGGACGCTACAAAAGTAGTGCGACAGGGACAGCAAACGACGCCATATTTCTTGCCGCTCTTTTGACATTTATCTTCAGTAAGGTTTGCCATTTCAAGATGGAAAGATATACGAGCCAACAACGAGTCGAAATTTTTAAAATTTACTTCCAAAATTCGGTAGTAAAAATTCGAAAAATCAATAAACACAATATGCGTTATTGGTCAGACAGCAATCCACACGTACTCCATGAGTCATCATTGCATCCCGAAAAAATTACGGTTTGGTGCGGTTTATGGGCGTCATTGGGCCGTACTTCTTCCGTGATAATCAAGACCGGCACGTTACTGTGAAAGGAAATCGCTACCGTTCAATGATAACCGAATATTTTTGGAATAAAGAATTTCATTGATATCCAAAACCGTATTTGTTTTATTTATTGTAGCGTCTCTTATTGAAAAACCCTTTACGATCTAAGGGTCTCAATTTGTGCTAATAAAAAAAAATTGTATGAAAATCAATATGCTCCGGTTAAGATTTTTAAGCTAACAAATACTGCACATATATAAAAAAAAATACAATTGCATTGATTAGCTTATACATATTATGAGTATTATAACAATTACTTTGCAACTCTTGCTACATGTAAATTCATTCTTTTTCAATAATGTTTAATTGCATAAAACTCATACGTCATGTTGCACCAAGCTTTTCTTTTCACGAGTTTTCTGAATTTTAATCGCAAAGCAGAAAATTCAATATACAAATTTAGTTAATGCTTGCATTTCAGTCTAATATTTAAACTTAACACAATTATTATTTAACCTTTACTTTATAAATTAAAAAAGTAATAGAAAAATAAAATTTGAAAATCGTTTTAAAATCATTTACGTAGATAATGATTTATAACATAAAAACTGCGATATAGAAAATAAAAATATAGAAACTATTAATTAGCCTATGCTTTGTGCTAATGTCTTAAATTACTAAATCTATAGAATCATTTTTTTTTGCAACAAATAAGAAAAAACGAAAAATTAATATTTATCTAAAAATAATTTTTTCATTATCGAATTTTAGCATAAAAACTACTGCATAGAAAATAAAATTTTTATTTGCGTTAATTAGCTTGTATTTTATGCCAATGTTTAAAATTATAACAGATTATCTAGCCTGTGCCATTTTTGTTAGCGCGCCATTTGAATGAGTGTCTAATTGCACAACACTCATACGTCATGCAGCACCAAATTGAAATAATCACTAAATTACAATGTTAGTTTAATTTAAAGCGTTATATAAAATATATATTTGCTAAATTTCAGCAAATCATCAATGAATTATTGAGGTTGTGGTGCAAAATGTTTTTTTTTTTTTTAGTTACAAAATTGTGGTTTTGTGCAGCCATTAATTAAATATGCATTTAATTAAATGCGGAAGTAGAGTTTGATCGCTGCAAACTGTGGATAGATTTGCTGCATAATAGCAACAACAGCAATTGCAGCAGCATAAATGCATTGCCTGCAACAATTTTTGAATAGAAAAAAAAAACCAAATATAATTAAATTCCTTGTTTCGTATAATGTATAATTATTTAAAATGGCACTAATGTGCGTCTAAAACCGCACATTGTACAAATTGCTGCTGACAGCACTGAAATACAATACATGACTAAAATACAAAATTTCACAATGCATAATCAACAACAATTTTGTCGAAAATTCTTTAGTTGACAACATGAAAATCATTTAAAATCCACATCAAATACATCAAATTACTACGCGTAGACCATTTTGCAGCAGCAACATCCAATGTGTTGTCAACAGTGATGGCACTAATAAAAATTAGAAACAGTGCGAGCAACATTTCGCGTATTTTACATTTTATTTGAAAATTCATGCGTTGCACACGTCGCACTCATCAAATTTTGACAATAAAACAAGCAATCAACGGACGCGCGCAACATCAACATCAAATGCATTAAATTCTTGTGGGAGTGTGTGTGTGTGTTGGATGTGTCTGTGTATTGTAGTTTATATATGTCTGTCTGTGTGTAGCATTATTTGTTTCGCCCTCAAATTTTCTATGCAAATGCTTTGCGAATTCAAATGAATTTTTGCATTTCCGACTGCAAATGCATTTCCGCTGTTTAGCTATTGTATCTGTCTGTCTGTGTGGTGTGTGAATGTGTGTATGTGTGCAACACTGTCTCTGTGTTTAGTGTCTCTGTGCATGTGTGCGTGATAAATGCAGCCAAATTAAAAATGCGTTTCTCTGCATACAATGTAGCGCAATTCACTTTTACAATTATTTTTTGATGAAAATGTATTTTTAATATATTAACTTATTATGAATAATCCACGTCAGTTCAAATGAAAATAATAAAAAATATAAAATTGGGGTTGCTTTACTAAATGAACTTGAGCAATAGTTAAACTGAATGTTTATTCAGTTTTTCCAATGAATTGGTTATAAATATTAAGTATTAATTTTTAATAAACACATATTTAACATATTCAAAAAAATTAAATTAATTGTGCCTTGGAGTGCAAAACAAAATGCATTCTATTTTTTAGTTTAGCATTGTTTTCAAAAAATTACAGCACATTTACAGCACACAATGAAAATGCATTGTTTATGCAAAACTGCTGCAGCAGCTGTGTTTTTTTTTTTAGTTTTGTCACAACGCATTGTGTGCGTGTTTCAGGCTTTTATTTGCATACTTTGGTGGCATAACTGAAAACAAAAGACCAGCATAGACTAAAAAATATAATAAAAATCTGAAAATAATAGTCATAAAAATAACTACAAAGCATATTAATAACAACTGCATGCGCTGATAAACATTTTAACCAAGAATAGAATGCGGCAAAATGGAAAAATATAAAACAAAAAAAAAAATTAATACAAATTTTTAATAATAAAATTAAATAAAATATGTTTGAAATATGTTTAAAATATTTTCAAAATATATTTAAAATATGTTTAAATATGTTTAAAATATGTTTAAAATATGTTTAAAAAATGTTTAAAATATGTTTTAAATATGTTAAAATATGTTTAAAATATGTTTAAAATATTTTTAAAATATGTTTAAAATATGTTTAAAATATGTTTAAAATGCGTTTTAAATATGTTTAAAATATGTTTAAAATATGTTTAAAATCTGTTTAAAATATGTTTAAAATATGTTTAATAGATGTTTAAAATATGTTTAAAATATGTTTAAAATATGTTTAAAATATGTTTCAAATATGTTAAAAATATGTTTAAAATATGTTTAAAATATTTTTAAAATATTTTTAAAATATGTTAAAAACATGTTTAAAAAATGTTTAAAATATATTCGAAATATGTTTAAACTATTTACAAAATTTATTTAAAAATATTTTATGTTTAAAATATGTTTCACCCATACCTAATATATTTTTAAAATATGTTTATTATTTATTAAAATATGTTTAAATATTTTTTATATAAATTAAAAATTATTTTCAAAAATGCCTAAAATATTTACAAAATGTGTCTAAAATATGTTTAAAGCATGTTTAAAATATGTTTAAAATATGTTTAAAATATGTTTAAAATATGTTTAAAATATGTTTAAAATATGTTTAAAATATCTTTAAAATATGTTTAAAAAATGTTTGAAATATGTTTAAACTATGTATAAAATTTGTTTAAAAATATTTAAAAAATAAATATGTTAAAAATATTTGTGTTAAAGAATGCTAAAATAAATTTTATATAACTCAAAATATGCTTTAAATATTTGTTAACATTAAATTGTTTAAAATTGAAATACTTTTCGTTTTTTCGCCAAACTCTCACTACACAAGTACTAAATGATATTCATGTTTTTTGTGTATTTTTTTTTTTTTTTGTTTTACAATTTATGTTATTAATGCAACGATGGAAAACAATAGATACACTGTTTTTTTGTTTGTTTTGTCCCTATTCACAGATAAAGCGCACACATAATTCATATTTCTATTTTTATTTTTTTTTTTATTTTAATTTTCATTTGTAATTTTATTTGTGTTTCCACGCGTCCGTCGCAATTGTGTTAAGTTTTTGTTTTTAATTAAATATTTAAGCACTACAGGGCGTGTGAATGCCGCAGAAAACAAATGAAAACAAAAGCAACACAAAAAATAAAAAACCCAAATTAAAAAGCAAACTATAGAAGCAGTTGTGCTGAAAACGCAATACCCAACAGCATCCCCAAACATTGGGCACTACATTCACTCCCTCAATAACACATTCATCATTTAATCATTCAGTTATTTTTCGTGGTCTACTTTATGGCTACAAATCAAATCAGTTTCATTTTAATTATATTTGTATTTTGCTGTTTGCGTGGTTGCCAGCTGCATTTTTAATATATATACATATCGCCGATTTCAATGCAATTTTAATGAAATTGTTATTTATGTTTTTTTTTTCAGTTTTAGTTTAGTTTAATTTGTGTTTATTTTTTAGTGGTTTTGGCTTTATTTGTTGTTGTGGTTTTTAACGCCTTTGCGTTCGTTTTTGCCCAACTAAATAAATATCAAACTTAATGTGCTGTTAATTGTGCTAATTCACATTGATAGCATGTTTCAATTATAATTTTATTATAATTGCAAATTTATTTTGTATCTTTTTTTGTGTTTTTAATTAATGCATGAAATTTATAGTTTTTGTTAGCAATATTTTTGGAATTTTCGCAAAAAAAACTTACCTTATTAATAATTGTTGAGTAATTGCAACAAAATCATATCCAAGTTGCAGGTAGCCGAATAAATTATGTGCGCTGCAATTAAAAATAATACAAATTGATTAATTGCCAAGAAACTATTTTCTTTAAGTTGCCATATAGTGAGACTGTCTCGTCAAACTAAACTCAACACGATTGGAAAAGCATATTTTAAAAAGTACAATAGTTAGAAGAAGTGCAGGAAAATTAAATTTATTGAAATAATAGATTTCCATTTACATATTGTCACTATCATGCCAAAGTGGCGAATGTGCAATTTTTGACATTTGACGTTTTTTTACATTTTTGAATGTAGTTTATCGTCAAGTATGCTGTGCCAAAATCGCGTGTCATTTTGTTGGATATTTCTAGCCACAAAAGACAAAACCAAAAGGGCGAATTTGAAAATTGAAAATCTTGACATGTCGAAAGGGCGAATCTTTTCGTTTTTTCGCCATAACTTTTTATTGCAATAAGATAAAATAGTGATGTAAAGGCATTTATTGTTTGAATTCAAAGCACCTATCGTTCTGCATCATTAATTAAAAATATTTTGCCAAACATTAATTTTCAATTTGTTATATGCAGGAAAAAATGTTAGGCAAAATATTATTAATTAATGATGCAGAACGATAGGTGCTTTGAATACAAACAATAAATGCTTTTACATCACCATGTTATCTTGTACCATTAATGAGTTATAGCGAAAAGACGAAAAGTTTCGCCCTTTTGGCATGACAAGATTTTCAATTTTTCCAATTTCTTAGTTTTTTTGCTTTAATTTCTTATTGGTGCAAGATAAAATAGTGGTGTAAAGGCATTTATTGTTTGTTTTTAAAGCACCTATCGAACTGCATAATTATTTTAAAATATTTTGCCAAACATTTTTTCCTGCAAATAACAAATGTTTGACAAAATATTTTTAATTAATTATGCCAACAAATAGGTGCTTTAAAAACAAACAATTAATGCCTCTACATTACTATTTTATCCTTCGCTAATAATAAGTTATTGCATAAAAATCAAAAGTATTTGCGTTTCGATCTGGATATAGCCTCACAAAATCCGTATTTATAATTCAGTCGGTTGTCCAAATCTAAACACATTTTATATACGTTATAATAATTGACGAATAAACTAAAATAACAGAAAAAAATTAAAAAAATATAAATTTTTCTATTTTTTAAAGCACTTCAAACTTTAAAATTTGATTTCCCAACATTTTTAAAAATGCACATTCGCCCCTTTGGCATGACAGTGACGATATGTAATAGATTTACATTTAAAATCAAATTCATTTGTTTTTACGACATTGTTGTAGTAGATTTTATATAAATTTAGCACATTTCAATATAATTATACTACATTGGTAGTAATACCAAAAAACTACATTATTTTTTTATATAAACGTCCAGAAATATGCAGAAAAAAAAATATATAGATTTTTACAACATTATAAATTTACTAATTTCATGAAAGTTGTTAAATAAAATGCTATACCTGAATTTATATTCCTAACAATTGCTATTTATTTAAATTACAGAAATATAATGCAAAAATACAACATCGGCATTTATTTATTTACTGAATTCAGTATTTATTTTAAAGCAAAAAAAAAAAAGTTAAATTAAAATTTCTGCAATATGAAGTAATCTGAAATTCGATTACTTTGTATTGCAGAAGTAGTTGTGTAAATGTCAAGTCAAATACATACAATTATACTTAAAAAGTGAGTAAATGTAGTAAAACTATTTTTTTTTAAACTGCGAACATTATATTTCTCGATGAAGTATAACTGGTATAGAACAATAATACTGCATCATTTTGATACAAAAAACTGGTGTTCATTAAACTGCATTACAGCAATTTGTTATAAAGTAAACTGTTATACAGTAAACTAATATATAGTAAACATTTATAGAATAAGAAATCATAGAGCAATATTTTTATAAATTACTAATATACAAAAACTGGTGTCCATTAAACTGTTATACGGTAAATTGTTTTACAGTAATTTGTTATAAAATAAATTGTCATACGAGAGACTTTTATAAAGTAAATTTTATACAGTAAACTGTTAGACAGTAAACTGTTAAACAGTAAACTGTTATACAGTAAACTGTTATACAGTAAACTGTTATACAGTAAACTGTTATACAGTAAACTGTTATACAGTAAACTGTTATACAGTAAACTGTTATACAGTAAACTGTTATACAGTAAACTGTTATACAGTAAACTGATATACAGTAAAATGTTATATAGTAAATTGTTATACAGTAAACTGTTATACAGTAAACTGTTATACAGTAAACTGTTATACAGTAAACTGTTATACAGTAAACTGTTATACAGTAAACTGTTATACAGTAAACTGTTATACAGTAAACTGTTATACAGTAAACTGTTATAAAGTAAACTGTTATACAGTAAACTGTTATACAGTAAACTGTTATACAGTATACTGTTATACAGTAAACTGTTATACAGTAAAATGTTATATAGTAAATTATTATACAGTAAACTGTTACAGTAATTTGTTATAAAATAAACTGTTACAGTAATTTGTTATAAAATAAACTGTCATACGGTAGACTTTTATACAGTAAACTGTTATACAGTAAACTTTTATATAGTAAATTGTTATATAGTATATTGTTATACAGTAAACTGTTATACAGTAAACTGTTATACAGTAAACTGTTATACAGTAAACTTTTATACAGTAAACTATTATACAGTAAACTGTTATACAGTAAACTGTTATACATTAAACTGTTATACAGTAAACTGTTATACAGTAAACTGTTATACAGTAAGCTGTTATACAGTAAACTGTTATACAGTAAACTGTTATACGAAAAGTGTTATATATTAAAATGTTATACAGTAAATTGTTATGCAATAATCTGTTATGCAGTAAACTGTTATGCAGTAAACTGTTAAAAAGTATACATAATATATACAGAACTGTGCAACTGCATTTTTGAATTCCCAGCAATTGTATTTAATACTTTGAAAATACCTGTCTACATGTTATTTAAATTTCAAAACAACACCTACAAAAGTCAAGTTTAAATGAGTTTATTATAAGCTACATCACTTCACATGCATAATGATTCCAACTTTATATGCTACTCAAAAGCATATTAAAATCGCCCGCAAAAGCGGCCAACTGCCGCGAAAGCTACCTACGTTGTTTAAAACATAGCAACCACCAAGAGTAACAGCATAAAACAAAACTCTCACCAGTGCAAAAATAAAAAATAAAACAACCGCTACTTGG
The DNA here is from genome assembly GCA_951804985.1 of Dryomyza anilis. Taxonomy (NCBI): domain Eukaryota; kingdom Metazoa; phylum Arthropoda; class Insecta; order Diptera; family Dryomyzidae; genus Dryomyza; species Dryomyza anilis. The sequence goes on from OX638132.1 coordinate 70,349,867, forward strand.
CATAAAATTATGTTAATATTAAGACTGATAAAATAAGAGCGAGTGAGAGCGAAAAAAAATAAAAATTCTATTAAAAATACACTGCAATATTATGATACAAATGACTGCGTATGAAAATGTTGTTAAGTTGTTTTAAAATTTAATTTGAATGCAACGCTCAATTGAAATTATAAACATTTTTCATTAACGTAAGCGTAAAACTTTTAAATGATATTTTCTGTGTGTGTGTGTGTTTTTCTTTTTTATAATTTCAACTTGTGCAAGTATGTAAACGGTTTCCACACGAGTGCAAATGAAATGCAACATCAAATCAATTGAGAGCTTAAAACCAACACAAATACATTGCGAATGTGAATGGATAAATTGAATACAAACAAAGTCAAAATCAAAAACTAAAATAAAACTACTCCAGATAGGTACCTGAATAAATGCTACTACCTAAAACTTGAATGCTTTCGTTGCATTTTGATTAGAATAACATTGTTCGCAATACTATTGCAATTTTACCACTTCATTTATTATATTTCACACCTCCAAACCTCGTAGTTCTCTGCAGCACCATTCAAAACTTCACGTATTCTTTAAGTAAACAGACGTCAACTTTAAATTAAGTACTTTTTTCTTTTAGTTCGTATAGAAAACTAGAACGTTTTCTTGCTGCTTTTCTGTGAGTGGCATTTTTCGTGTTGATTGCCTGGACGAATATTTGGCGAACATCTATTAAGCACGTTCTTAGCCATGTCTGCTGATGCTGGCCAAACACTTGAGGGTTTTAACTTTAATTAGAAATCAACGTGCAACGTGTTTTAGGTTCTAAAAGTTTTTATCTCTTGAGCGCTTCAATTGATTTTGCGTGGTTGTAGAATGAGAGATGCATTACTTTTTAGAACTCTTTAGTTTTATCGTTATTTAATTTATTTCTTTTCTTGATTCTGTTTGTTTATTTTCGATTATTCTTGTTTCACTCTTCTTATGTTCTCTGATCTCCTTTTGTCCCTATTTGATGTCTCTGTCTCCTGTTGTCTGGTCTCTTCTTATTTCTAGTATTCTCTTCTTATTTCTATTTTTTTTAGTCATTTTTTTTAGTATAATCTTTTTTCTAATAGAGTGTTTTTGTCCTTTCTTATTCCTTCTTGACTTTTTGTGTCCCATCTTGTTTCTTCTTATATCTTTTTCTTTCATTTTGTTTCTTCTTGTTTCTTCTTGTTTTTTTCTTGTTGTGTCTTCTTGTGTCTTTTTTTTTGTCTTATTTCTTCATGTTTCTTTTTTTCTCCCTGTTTCTTCTTGTTTTTTTTTTATTATCCTTGTTTCTTTCTTTTTCTTCTCGTTAATTCGTGTTTCTTCTTGATTTATCTTTATACTTCTTTCTTCTTCTTATTGCGTCTTGTTTCTTCTTGTTTCTCTCTATTTATTCTTGTTTCTTCTCGTTTCTTCTTGTTTCTTCTTGTATCTTCTTGTATCTTCTTGTTTCTTCTTGTTTCTCCTTGTGTCTTCTTGTTTCTCCCTATTTCTTCTAGACTCTTCTTGTTTCTCTCTATTTCTTCCTTTTTCTTCTCGTTTTTTCTTTTTTTATTCTCGTTTCTTCTTGTTTCTTCTTGTATCTTCTTTTTTCTCCCTATTTCTTCTTAATTCTTCTTGTTTCTCTCTATTTCTTCTTGCTTCTTCTTGTTTCGCTCTATTTCTCCTTATTTCTTCTATTATATTCTCCTTATTATCTTCTTTTTTCTCCCTGTTTCTTCATGATTCTTCTTGTTGTTTTTATTTCTTATTATTTCTATTATTATTTCTTTTATTCTATTATTATAATAATCTAATCTATAATTGATTTGTCCTAAATTTGTTTTTGTTTTCAACTTCAAAGATTTATTCTTTTTGCCTCATAGTCTTTCCTATTCTACATTCGTTCTACACTAATTCCCATGCCAATGTAACTTTCAAAAAAATGATTACAACTTTTCAACTTTTATCTTGACAACACGCGCGCCCTCTGCATAGATGAGCGGCTTTACTCCTATTACGACGATAGCAACTTTTTCTTCGTATTATTTAGCAAATCCTACATCTCTTTTCTATCTCCCACCTCTCTACCCACTTTGTGATTTCCACACGGCATTCTCCAGCATCGCTGCCTTGACCAAACAAGCAGCATTCACTGGACCCGAGCAACTCGACTCATGTTATCAGCGCAAGTACAACCTACGCCTGCCATGTTCCACTGTTCCGGCGGACAAAAGGAAACTTTGTCCTTGCGAGGCGAGGCTCAAAAGCAGGATGAACGCACACAATGTGAGAATGAATTTGGAAAATGTATGCAGAAAAAAGGGTCTCGGAAACTGAAGATAACTGATATGGTACAAACACACACATTTTTAAGAAGAGACCAAATTTGCATTTTCAAACGGAAGATGCGCTGAGATCGTAGATAAAAATATTCGAATAAAATATGAGCCACCACCACCCAGCACTCAGCACCAGAAATTGAATATAGCCGGCTGTCTTGCCAAAGAATGTAGATAATTTGTAAGTGGTTCTTAAAAAAGAAGAAAAAGAGTAGAGTAGAAGAAAAAGAGTAGAAATAGAATAGACGGAATACAATGGCAGCAACAGTCGGTTTAATTTGAAGCAACTACTTTGCATTGACTGCCAAATCAGTTCAATTTCATTCAATTCAATTTGCTTAAATACGCAAAGAGTTATCGCGGATCGATTTTGAAGCGTTTACTTGGATAACAATGCAGTTGACGAATTTTTTCGAGAATTAAAGAATTGTTAGAATTCACTTTAATTTTAAATTCAATATTTGTGAATACTTTTAAAACACTTTCGTAGGCAAAAAGAAGCGGAGAAAAAAACTTGGGGCAATAAGTAACAATGAGAAGAATCGAAAAAATCAAGAAGAAACAAGAACAACAAAGAAGGAATGAGAAAAATATAAACAAGAAGTAGCAAGAGACGACAAAACAACTGTTAGGCAAAAGAAGAGCCAAGAAAAAATAAGAAAAGGCAAGAAGAAACTAAGAGCAACAAGCAGAAACCAGGCAAAGCGAAAAGAAGAAGAAAGAAGAAGAAAGAAAAAGAAAGAAAGAAAGAATAAAGAATAAAGAATAAAGAATAAAGAATAAAGAATAAAGAATAAAGATAAAGAATAAAGAATAAAGAATAAAGAATAAATAATAAAGAATAAAGAATAACGAATAACGAATAAAGAATAAAGAATAAAGAATAAAGAATAAAGAATAAAGAATAAAGAATAAAGAATAAAGAATAAAGAATAAAGAATAAAGAATAAAGAATAAAGAATAAAGAATAACGAATAAAGAATAGAGAATAAAGAATAAAGAATAAAAAATAAAGAATAAAGAATAAAGAATAAAGAATAAAGAATAACGAATAAAGAATAAAGAATAAAGAATAAAGAATAAAGAATAAAGAATAAAGAATAACGAATAAAGAATAAAGAATAAAGAATAAAGAATAAAGAATAACGAATAAAGATTAAAGAATAAAAAATAAAGAATAAAGAATAAAGAATAAAGAATAAAGAATAAAGAATAAAGAATAAAGAATAAAGAATAACGAATAAAGAATAAAGAATAAAGAATAAAGAATAAAGAATAAAGAATAACGAATAAAGAATAAAGAATAAAGAATAAAGAATAAAGAATAAAGAATAACGAATAAAGATTAAAGAATAAAGAATAAAGAATAAAGAATAAAGAATAAAGAATAAAGAATAAAGAATAAAGAATAAAGAATAAAGAATAAAGAATAAAGAATAAAGAATAAAGAATAAAGAATAAAGAATAAAGAATAAAGAATAAAGAATAAAGAATAAATAATAAAGAATAAAGAATAAAGAAGAAAGAAGAAAGAAGAAAGAAGAAGAAAGAAAAAGAAATAAGAAAAAGAAATAAGAAGAGGAAAGAAGAAGAAAAAAGAAGAAGAAAGAAGAGGAAAGAAGAATAATGAAAAAGAAAGAAGAAACAAGAAGAGGCAAAAAAGTACAAAAAGACACAAGTAGAAATAAGAAGGGATTACTAGAAATAAAAAAGCTTGCAATAAAAATAAACAAGAACAGACAGAAAAACACGGAGACCAAGTAGAGACAAAAAGAGAAATGTGAAGACAACAGACGATAAGAAGAAGAGTGAAAAAACATGAATAGCTTGGGTAAAAAAAGAAGAAACAAAAAGAATTAAGAAGAGACCATGCGAAACATTTGATTACAAAGAAATTTTAATTTCTCTTCAAAGATATCATAAAACTTGCTTTAAGCAATACTTGGAAATAAATATGAGAAAAATGACAAAGACATGGCTTCGGCAGATATTCTTGGAAAATGTGCAAACGGCGACGGTGGTACGTTTTCACCATATTAAGTATTTGTCTTAACCCATAAATCTACAACCGTAGGCAAGTTATTTAAATGTTGTGCGATGATTTTCTTTGAATTTTCCTTTAGTTTTGCGCTGTCACAGCAAAGTTAAAATGTGATGATGTTCTGCTTTTAATTGTGCGATGTTTGTGTGTCGTGCTTACTGTGTTGCTTTTATATTTAAATAAAAAAATAAATAATCTTTTAAAAATAAAAAAGATATATTTAAAATTGAATAAAACCGAACTGGAAACAGTTAATAAAAATAATGTAATACTCATAAAGTTGTGAAATACTTCAAAAATACTTTGTCAAAAAAATAACGATTTTTCACCTACAAGGAGCAACAGCAAAGCAATTATTCAACCGCCAGGACCTGCTTTGCACAAAATGAAAGAGCTTTTGTTGCACGAGCGACATGTAACAAGTTGGCTTAACAAAATAAATTTACAAAATGACAAAATTCGCAAAATGACAAAATGCACAAAAGAATAAAATGCGCAAAAAGAAACGAAGACGAAACAGTAGGAATGAACAGAGCGAAAAATAGCAGAAAAAAGGCGGAGATGGTAGAAATTTGCTGGGTGGCACTACGGGGAAGTCAGCAAATGGCTAAAGTCGACAGCACCAAGAAGTGCTTTACAAAAATAAATTAAATCAATGTCCAGAGTAAGAAATATGAAAAAGCAGCACAGCGGGAAAAGTGTTGCGGAAAGAGCACTGCGGAAAGAGCATTTCGTAAAGAGCAAAGTGCAGTAGAGCGCAGTAATGGTCACTAATTCAAGAGTTCGTCATAGAAATCTGACTCAGACAGTTTTAAAGATTTCGCAGTGGTAGAAAGAGAAACTTATTAACTTGAAACAAAAAATACATAAAACAGAAACAACTGAGTTAACGGTGGCTTAAACGACACGTAGAATACTCTTGAAGCACTAAAAGAAGTATAGAAGAATAAAAAAATCAACCTAAAAGGTGTTTGCTGCAAGAACTAGTTTAAATGGCGGAAAATTAGGTTGTGAGTTTTTTTTGATTTCGTTTTGTTGTATATTTTGTTTTTAGCGGACACAAATTTGTAAAACAAGACAATAAGAAAACTTTTTACAAATGAATTCTAAGTCGTTGGTTTAGAAGAGTAGCGAGCAGTAGGAGTAGGGGCCAAAAGTTTTATTTGCAAATTTATTTTGTGGTCTAACGTTAAAAGTTTTACAAGTTTACACAAATTTTCTATAGTTGTTGTTGTTAATTCGGCAAAAGTTTTAATTAATAATTCAAAATGAATGCTTGGTTATATGGCTAAGAAATGCAGTAATAGTCAAATTTAAGTCTATTCTATTTTAAAAATTCTATTTTAAAAATATGGAAAGTTTTTATTATTAAAAGCTTTTTTTATGCTACTTTTATTGAAAAGAGCACAGTACAATATTCATTTAACAATTATTATAATAGGCAGCTCTTTTATTATTAATGAATATTTGGCAAATTACGAAATGGCATCAAAACCATTTAAAAGTTTTTAATATTAAAAGCTTTTTTAATATATTAATTTTTGTTTATTAGAAAAAACTCTGCACATTTAAAAATATAATTTAAAAACATTATAATTTTCTTTTGTTAAAAAGCGCTTTTACTTTGTTTTTATATAAAATACTGCACAGCCAAATTTAATTAAAAACTTTTAAAAGCTTTTATTATTAAAAGCTTTTTGATTTTATTAATATAGAATACTGCGCAGTTGAAAAATTAATTAAATATTTTTTACTCTTATAAGCTTTTTTTTTATAACATAAAACTAAACAAATAAAAAGTAAATTAAATAGATTTTAAAATTAAATATAATTAAAAGCTTTTTGATTTTTTCATTATATAATACTGCGCAATTAAAAAAGTATTCATTATTAAAAATAACACTCAAAAAAGTTCATTATTTAAAGCTTTTTAATTAAAAATATTGTTAATTACATTTCAAAGTTTTTATTACAAAAAGCTCTTCTATTTTATTATATATATAATTTCAATTTCGTTTTAAAAACCATTTTAAAAATTTTATTATTAAAAAAAAATATTATTATTTATTCCATAACGTTTTTGTGATTAAAAGCTATTTTGTTTTTACGAATTTAAATGGTTTTAAAAATCTTTTTAATTTTATTATTATGGAATTTATTCTAATTAAAAATTGAAAAAAAAAATATTTAAAGCTTTTGTTTTAAAAGTTTTTTTTTTGAAGCTTTATATTATTACATTATTATTGTGTTAAAAGTTTGTATTGTTAAAAGCTCTTTTCATTCATTATAGAAATGATTTAAAAGTGATATAAAATTGCATAATATAAAAAGCTATTTTTTAGCATAGATACTATAAAATTATTGTAATTTAAAAAAACGATTAAAAAAATATTTCTTTATTATCAAAGCTTTTTAGTTTAGGATGAAATAGTAGATAATTTCTAAAAAGCTTTAAAAATATCTATTATTTTTTTTTTACAATACTACATAATTTCATATTTGAATTCAAATTATGAAAAAGTTTCCATTATTAAAAGCTCTCTTCTTTTAAAAATTATATACTGTAATGCTGCATACCTCAAGGCGCAATTATTTATTTATTTAAATACTATACATTTCAATGCACAAAAATTGAAAACTAAACAAATAAAATATTTGCATTTAACATTGGGTTAAACTGAATTCAACGGTAGACAAACACACAAAGTGCAATTTACTTATAACATTCAGAATGTGGAATAATTAAATTCATACCCAAGAATATGCAACAAAAATTTTATTTATGAAATATGCAACGATACGTGCTGCAGTGCAATTGCTGTAAGAGTGTGGCGATGGATTCTCATTTGTAGAATTTATGTATATTGTGTGGTTTGGGTGCTAAAATATATTAAATGTAATGCTGCATATACTGTAGAATGTATCAGGCGAATAATAGCATAATATGCGAAACAGCTGGGTGTTGAGCGCTGTGAGACAGACTAAATATAGTTTTTTTTTAAATTGTTACCAATACTAAATTGTGCTCTTGTGTTTGTGGACATATAAATATTTAAATAGCGTTTAGAAAGAGAGCTTATATAAGCATAAAATATTTTACAGAGAAAATCACAAATAAAAAGCTTTAAAAAATGTTTAGAAATTTTTTTTTTAAAAAGAGCTTTTTAGGGAAAAGCTTTTTAGTAAATAGCTTAGGAAAAAATCATTCAGTATTTTTTTTACGAACAAGTTTTTATTAAAAAAATGTAAGAAAATGCTTTTTAGGAAAAAAAGCAATTTAGGAAAAGTTTTTTTTAGAAAATAATTATTTTGGAAAAAGCTTTTACGAAATGCTATTTTAAAAATGTTTAGAAATATCTTTTAAAAAATAGATTTTTAGGAAAAAGCTTTTTAGGAAAAAGCTTTTTAGGAAAAAGCTTTTTAGGAAAAAGCTTTTTAGGAAAAAGCTTTTTAGGAAAAAGCTTTTTAGGAAATGCTTTTTAAAAAAAGGAAAAAGCTTAGGAAAAAAATTCAGGATTTTTTTACCAAAAAAGTTTTTAGAAAAAAAAAATTTAAGATAATGCTTTTTAGGAAAGAAACTAATTTAGAGTTTTTTTTTTTTTAGAAAATAACAATTTTGAAAAAAAGCGCTAATGAAATTTTTTTAAATGATTTTTAATTATTTAAATTAAGTCAATAATATTTTTTATATTTTTTTTTTACATTTAGCAGATAATAATCGGTATGTTAAAAAAAGATTTTTTTATTTAAGATTACAGCTTTTTACAAATTTTGCATTTTTGTATTTCTTTTCCTTATATGACAATGTTTCAATGGTTTATGTAAATATTTGAAAAATTGAAGTTAAATTAAAAACTTCAAAAGCAAACCAAAAATTAGTTAGCGTATTCGATTGTGGTATTATTTAGTAATATAAACCTTCCATAAAGTGCTTATTATATTTTTGCAAATTCTAATGAAATGCAATTACAAAATCCTTGTTATAATTTCGAATAGTTAATACACCAATGGAATAATTAACAATTTTGAACACAATAATTGTGCAATAACAAAAACCATTAATCCCAACAATTTCCAAAAGCTATGCATTCCAGTTTAATCTAGTGTAAGGCATGGCCTAATAATAGCAACGATGACAAAACAGAGGTTACCAAATATGTTGCCAACACATGTTGTCGCAGTTAAACGGCAGCAATTGTGCTTTACATGTGACATAGAATAGTAGATGACCAACTCTAAAAAGGGGATATATAAATGGATTAAGCGGTGAGGTTTAGAATGCAATAATTATGCATTTGCCCCATATTTAAAATATTAATTAAATTAGAATAATCAAGTGAATTTATGACCAAATAAAGTATAACTACATAAAATTCAAATGATTTATCAAAAAGGGATTTTGAGAGTATTACTCTGATTGTTGAATGCATGACTAACAAATATTTTGTTTATTTAAAAAAAGAATTTATTTGATAAATATCTCTAAATGTAGCCATTAATTCAATTATTTATATGGACATTTTAAAGTTTATCTAAATCTTAGATATAGAAATAAATACAAGACAAGTAAATGTTTTATGCATTGAGTAAATCTCAACAAAATGCAAACATTCAATAAAAATAATTTATGCAGCAAAATTTGTAAAACCTAATGACTCTGCAAATAACTAAAATAATAAAGAATCAAATAATAATAATAAAAGCCAGAAGCAACGTAGTAATGCCTTTGAGTATTTGGTATGCAAAAAACAAAAGCTAACATTGTCGAAATAAAATAGAAATTTACTTTTGCATATAACAATATTTTTTATTATTTTAAAATACGTTATATATTTATTTAGCTGCGGGCACAAAATTGATTTAAATGTAAACTGCATAGTGCAATGAAGTCGAAGAGCTTTGAGTATGGAGGAGACAAACATTCAGGTAGAAGTTAGCTGATATCTTGGTCTTCGCCCAGTGGATGTGTGCAAACATTGCAGTGCAAACAAAGCTTAGATAGAAGCTGAAGGCTTAGATTGCATTCTCATGCATATGCAATATATGCAACGCAACACAACGCAACTACTGTCCAAGGATTAAATTTTATAAAATAAAGTAAAGAAAATTTAAAATGCAAAATAAGCAAAATGTACATAGTAGCCGTAGACAAATTGTGTAAGAAAATCCACTAGGTAAACTGAGGAATAGAATTAATTGGGCTGAAATAAAATGCATTTATGCATTAAAAGCTGGCAACACTGTAAGTCATGGATGTGTGTTTGTGTATGCGTGTGTAGGAAATAAATTGTATCAACCTTTAGAGGAAAATTCCTGGAACTATGGATGCCAGAGCATTTTCAATGATGAAATAATTCACTACTAAATGAATTACAAAAGGTGCAAGACACATGTACAGGACATAGAGTCACACACAGCCAAATGCACATAACGTAGGTGTACCATCTCATTCACCGGTACCAAATTCAAGCATTTCAGGTAAAAACATAACTTGCATTTAACTGCCGGAATTACTTTTGCAATTCATAATTTTGTAAATTTTCGAATATTAAATTTTGTAAAAGTAATGAAAAGTTTCAATTTTTGTAAAAAAAGCTTTTTTAAAAAATCTTTTTATAGAAAAGCTTTTTATACAAAAAGATGTAAATGAAAACTTCTTATAAAGATACATTTTTTAAATAGTTTTATATATAAACTTTTCAAAAATGCTTTTTTTTTATAAAATAAAATCTTTTTATAAAAAAAAATATTTTTTTATAGAAAAAGCTTTTTGTAAAAAAGGGCTTTTTGTAGAAAAGAGCTTTTTGTAGAAAAAACGCTTTTAATAGAAAAAAAAATCTTTTTGTAGAAAAAGCTTTTATAAAAAAAATGCTTTTTGTAGAAAATATTTTATAAAAAAGTTTTTTTTTTTATAAAAAAAAGCTTTTTATAGAAAAAAGCTTTTTGTAGAAAAAAGATTTTTGTAGAAAAAAGCTTTTTATAGAAAAAAGCTTTTTGTAGAAAAAAGCTTTTTGTAGAAAAAAGCTTTTTATTGAAAAACTTTTTACAAAAAAAGGTTCTTTATAATTTTTTTATAAAAAAGATTTTTTTATTTAAAAATATTTTATAAAAAAACTTTTTTTTTTGTAAAAAAAAAAAAATTAAATACCTTTTATTTCTAGAAATATCAATAATTTGTTTTCATTTCATAATAATAATAAAATTTTATAATTTTTTATATTTTATGTTGAATTTTGAGATTTCTTTATGCTGACGGAATTAGGTACATCTACGTTACACAAATACACTAATAGACAGACACATTGCCTACATCTACGTGGTCACACACTACAGTCCAAGTTGAGCAAATATGTGCCAAAGCAATCCATTTGTGGTTTTAATTCAATTCCATTTCAACTGGCCAACTGCTCGGATATCTTCGTTCTAGACTCACAAAATACTCTTGAATGCACAGACACACACATACATAGATTCATATATGTATCTAGCCTAATAGTTAGATGGACAAACAGACCAACATTCAGATTCTCATAGACAGACACACACACAAATTCATTGCACATTCTGATTCATCATCAGTGAAATAAATTCGTTGCCAAGGCAAATGAATACTTAAATGAATGCATACCACATCGAGAAGAATGAGTGAACGAATGAACGAACGAGTGCGCAATATTAGAATGTATGTGGCCAGTGATCGAAATGAATGACATAATGAAATTTGATCATTTTTTTTTTGGTATGTTTCGTGCATTCATTGCATTCAGAAATGTAGCCAAGATTATTAGGTTTTCGGATTTTGGTTGAAATGCTTTCACAGTCAGTTCACTTCGACTGTCATTGGTGCAATTTTAATAGGCTAAAAGTATTGAAAATTTTGTTTATGAACACATTTGTTTCTATTCACAAATTATATATTTCAAATATTATACTTTATGGATAATGCATTATAATTCTATGCATGTTTTTCGCAACTTGCATGGCATATATTTTTTATAATTCATTAAACTAAAAAGATTAAGCAGAGATTTTTGAATTGGATATGTTTTTTTTTTGATACATGGAATTATAGGTTTTAAATTTTTTTTTATAAAAAAAGCTTTTTAATAAAAAGAGCTTTTTATAGAAAAAGATTTTTTAAAGCTGTTTTATATAAAAATACTTTTTATATAAAAACTTTATTGTAAACCTTTTTACAAAGAAGTATTTTAGATTGGTATAATTTAAAGCCTTTTATCGAGCGCTTTCTGTAAAAAAGATTTTTATATAAAAAAAGGGTTTTTTTTAAAAAAGATTTTTATAAAAAAGTTTTTGATATAAAAAAAGTTTTTTTTTAAAGATTTTTATAAAAAAGCTTTTTATAAAAAAAGCTTTTTATAAAAAAAGCTTTTTATAAAAAAAAGTTTTTATTAAAAATACCATTAACATAAATTTTCAAAAAAGCATTAATAGCCTCATTTTAAATGTATATATATTTTTTTTACATATAATTTAAATAACCGATATTGGACATATTAGATAGTTAATTAGAAGCAAACAAAAGCTTTTGCATTATTAGCAACTGTTTTAATAAGTTACACATTCAATTCAAAACTGCTCACTGGCACACTTTTGGCTTTATGCAGTGTTCGCCTTAAATACAAAATGTTTGTATTATTCAAAATGCACTCGATTCAGACACCCTACCCACAAAAAGAGACTTCATGCTATGGTTGTAATTAAAACCTGTATTCATTACCATTCCTCGCCGGCAAAGTGATGAAATATGCTGCTTATTTTGGCAACTTCAGAGCAACAACAGTGCAGGCAAATCATCTCATTAAGTTGCTGAAAGCCCAACTAATCTCTGTAACATTATCCTGACGATATTCTCGGTCTCGGCATTATTTGCATACAGCCGCAGCAGATGAAATGAGATAAGGGTATATGAAATGAGATGAGACGAGACGATACTAGACGATACCAGACGATATCAGACGAGTGCTGGAAGCTGCAATGAGAATACGAAAACTCTTCAGACAACACGTTGTCTAAAGCCATGTAAATCCTTGCATTGCATTGGGATCTACATGCTGTGGTTGGCGTTACTATTATCATCATTATTATTATTATTTGTTGTTATGTTTCCTGAGGCAGATAACATTTTAGTTGAGGCAACAATTAAACTCTAATATTATTCAAATTTCGAGAAGATTGTGTGGGGTAATTTTTCTGTCCTATATTATAGGGATGAAACGCTGGTTATTAGGGCAGTGGATTAATAAAAATGCTGAAAAACAGTTTACATGAGATATGATTCAATTAAATTTCTTTGTAGCAGTTGCAGAATTTGATTATTCAAAATAAAATAAATTTATTTAAATCGAATAAAAAGCTTTAATGGGATTTGGAACGTATTCAATACGATCGAAATCTTATTCAAATTTCGATTTAATCAAATCTGTTTTTATCAGATACAGAATTTGATTTTTCAGTATAAAATAAACGAATTGCAATATAATTAAAAATTGAAAGAGATGTGGAATGTATTAAGTAAAATTGAAATTGTATTCAAATTTTTAATTTGGTCAAATCTGTTTTATGCTTTTCATAATTATGATTTTTCAGTACAAAATAATCAAATTGAATATTTTTCAGGGATGTGGAATTCAAATTTTTAATTTGGTCAAATTTCGATTTAATCAAATCTGTTTTTATCACATACAGAATTTGATTTTTCAGCATAAAATAAACGAATTGCAATATAATTAAAAATTTAAAGAAATGTGGATTGTATTAAGTAAAATTGAAATTGTATTAAAATTTTTAATTTGGTCAAATTTGTTTTATGTTTTTCATAATTATGATTTTTCAATACAAAATAATCAAATTGAATACTTTTCAAAGTTGTGGAACTCAATCAAGTAGACTTTGTTTATTGCTGAATTATAAACGTATTTCAATGGATTACAATACTTGTCAGTTATGGAACGTATTCAATTTTAATTTCGTTTCAATTAATTTTTGCTTTTTCAGAAATTTAATTTTTCAATAACAAATAAACTTGTTTCAACCGAGTTCAATAGTTAAAAGTAATGTGGAATGCATTCAGTTTCATTCAACTTGTTTTTATTGCTCTAGCATTCATGTTTTCAATACAAAATAAACGAATTTCAATAGAATTCAATAGTTTAAACAGATTTGAAACTTTTAATATTTTAAAGAGATGTGGAACTCATTAGAATACAGTGTTACAAATACAAAGCAAACGTATTTTGAATGGGATTCAATGCTTTCCAGAAATGTGAAATGCATTTTATTTAATTTTGTTGTCTAATTGTATTTGCTGTTTTATAATTCGATTTTTGATTATAAATAAAAAATTGGATTTCAATTTGATAAAATTCTATGAAATGAATACATTTCAAGTTGTGTGGAAATATACGAAATATGATTGAAAGTGGATTGTAGATCGGGTTCAGATTAATAACAAAATAGCATATTCCATCTTTCGATTGAAAATGTAGTATAATTTTGATTTGATCGAATTCAATGCTTTAGAATTCAAATTTTCAATGTTATTTTCAATGTAATGATGCATAAAGGAGTTGTGGAATGCATTAAATTTTAATTTTCAATTTCAAATATATAAATTTCTATCGAAAATGTATTTCGGAATCTTCCCGGTTTATTTCAATTACATATCAAGTCATTTGTTAGTTAAATATGACCCTAAACCCAAATATGCTTTTATCACATACTACCTACGTAGTATTTATGCCCTATTATTATGTAAAATATATATTTTTTTCGTTAAGTGCTATATGTGTTAAGCCTTCTCATTACTATGCAGGAAATCCTTAAAATTCTAACTAATGGAAAACCATCAAAAAGGGAATCGTAGACGCATTTAATGCGATTTCCTTTGGTTTGTATGCCTTTTATACTGCTACTTCTTTCCTTCCTGTCGCACTTTGAAAACTTGCAAAATCTTTAGTTGAAATGTTGCCACTTTCATTTCTATGTGTATGTGTGTGTGTGGGGGGTTTGACTTTTGCCAAATTTAGTTGTTGGCCTTTTTGGGTTTGCACACTCCGTCCGCACATTTAGAAGACTTTGCTCGGGTAGATTTATAAATTTGTATCCAAGTTTAAATGTCTTTTGTGCATCGCAACGTCTGACGAAAGGCTTCCCAAAAATCGCAGGCAATTTGTGAGAACACGGCAAAGGATTGGTCGTCCCGCTGGCCGGCCGCAGGTGCAAAGACCTTTCTTGGCCATTTACATTTACATGTGGCATAAATGTGTACAATTTGCAAATGTAAATGAAATCATTAGTAGGCCAGGAAAGTGGCAGGATATGAACAGAGTTAAAGGCGCTGCAAAGTGAGGCTTGTTGGAAAGATGAAGGTTTTGGTTTGCATTAATTTAAATTTATAGAAATGAATATTTGAATATTTGCGTTGATTTATGCAGTTTAAAATAATTTATAATATCTGATAGATTTTGTACGGAAATTAAAAATTTATAATAATGATATTATGTAAGTTGAAAATATTAAAATTAGTTTACTTTCAAAATAAGTTAAATGTATAACGAACCATTTAGAAATGCAACGAGGCATTAGGTTTTATAATAAAATAAATATAAATTTAATTTTATGTTTTTCGTATTTCTGTGCTCAACTCTACTACACTAATTATTGTAATAATTACAATTTTGCACTGTGTTCATATTTAAACAGCAAATAGTGAGGGCGCAAAGAAATGGCAACACTGACAGGGGCGGACTGGGTATATGAGACACGATGGGCCGGATTATAAATATAGATTTTTTTCAATTAATATAAAAGAAAGAATAAGATAAGGATTTTTAAATGCTAATTCGGGGCATCTATTATAGGAATTAAGCCTATTATGATAGACATTAGACATCTGCACAAATGCATTTTTTGAAACCCACTACGACACATTATTTTTGTTTCAAACCATGTACTGTCACCGAAAATCAAATGAATGTGTTGTTCACAACAACAAAGCACAAGTACTGTCAAAACATAACACAAACAAGACGTAGTTATAGTGTAGAGTCTAAAATGCTGTGCAATAAAAATTCAAACACTGAAATGAACTGCCTATGACACTGAGTACTGAGTGCATTTTACATTTTTTTATCATTCTTACTCTAAGGAATTTTCATTAATATTGAGAAATAGAAAAGGGATAAGAAATCATATAATATTTTATACAAGTTGTTTATATAATAAACAATTTTTTTTTTTCATTATTTAATTCTTTTCTAAAAATATATTGCTTTTCGACCAATACATTGTTTTTGTCGCACAACATTTTTTTATATTTTAATTTTTTTTTTTTTTTGAAAAATAAACACATAAATACCGATGTTATTTATTGCGCTCACTCACTGCACTCACTTTACTTGTTGCGTTTTTAGCGACAGTAGTGTCATTTGGTTTTATTCACTTCACTGCAGTATTTGTTTCATTGTTGTAAAGTAGTGTCAAGATATTTTTTGCAATATATTTAATTTCTTGAAGAAATGCCTTGGAAAACTGCTTTGACACTACTTGACACCAATGAAACAAATACTGCAGTGAATTCGCGGCAGAGACTGCACTAAAATACTGTAGACTACCATGGCAAAATACACAAAATAGTAGTGAATTATTTACAGAGGGAACTTTAAATACATTTGTGCAGATGTCTAGTCGATGTACCAGTTATATCGGACTGACGCGATTGGAATAGAGAATGCTCATTCCATTAATAGAAATGGTTCGAAGGCTATGTTCGAGGACTGTTCTATGAATTATTTTCGCACTTCATATCTTAAGTAGGTGAACCTGGGGTAAAGTGGGACATAGGTAATGTGGGAAATTGCATTTTTTTTTTTGGAAAGGACTATTGTTTAAAGTACTATATTTTTATACCCTACACCTATGAGGTACAGGGTATATTAACTTTGTGCATATATTGTAACGCCCCTTAGGAGGCGTGTCCGGTATGGAAAAGTATATATATTCTTGATCAGCATCACTACCCGAGTCCGTTTAGCCATGTCCGTCTGTCTGTCTGTATGTCTGTCTGTCTGTCTGTCTGTCTGTCTGTCTGTCCGTCTTGCTGTCTTGCTGTCCGAATACAGAATAACTTGAGAAATACTGATCAAAATACGATGAAATTTCGTCTCAATATATTTTATTCAAAAGTAGGAAAAGTACTAGGGTTTGTGCATCTAAAACATCGATGTACATAAAGACCACTAGTATATGAAATGTCGATTTAGTTTCAGAATGAACGGTATATAGTAATAAATGTAGTTTTAGCAAAACAAAAATGTTTTAAAAACTTTTTTTTTTTTTTCATAAATGATAATCGAAATACAGTATTGTGGACCCCTTTGGAAAATGAAAAGTTCATTTAGTATTTTTAACCCAATCCGTCCCTGCGAACTTCCAAAGTAGCAGTGTTGCATTTCCAACCCAAATACATATTCAAATAAATTAGCAGCTGAGCCAACAATAACTAAAAGCAAAAAAAAAAAAATGTAAAATAGAGTAGAAAAAACAGCACAATCGTGCTGCATACAAAACAAAGCAATTATGCTAAAGGTACACAAAGCAGCAACACAAAGAAAATTTAGCAAAGAGAGAGCTAGAGAGAGGGGGAGATAAATAAAAGAAAGCAATGTAGTTAGTTACTTTAGAAGGGTCGAGGGGGGCGCAACGTGAGACAAAAGTCTAAAAAGGCCAGAAGACAAAAGACAGGGGGCACTTCTAGCCACAACAGAAAAAGAGTCTGTGAGACAAAAGCAGCGCGGATTTTGAAAACAATAGAGCCAGAGAAAGACACGGCAAATGTAGTTGGTTTAATATGTAGGGGGTGGAGGGGTGTGGTGTATGATTTATAGTAGTTCTGTCGTTGATTTTGGAGAACAGGGCGATGCGTAGGTGTTTTGTGACATATCCGTTGTGCTACTTACACAGTTTTTACAAACAAAATCAACTGGGACTTATGGTAGTAGTTACTAAAGAGGAATAATGGTATGGGTTCAAAAATCCCATGCGAAAAACAATGGAATTTAATGAAAAGAACAACTTTTAAATGGAAGGATTATATATATGAAATTGACACTATTTAGAAAAAATCAAATGTAATATAACTCTTCATTTGGAATTCAAAATATATTCCCTTGATATTTTCCAAATGTAATGTTATGAATATTAATTGATATTTTTTTTAATTCCAAATGGAAAGTCAAACGGGAACACTGAATTACAATTGATGTGTTTTGAATTAAAATTCAAAATTTCTGAATTTTAATTGATGTCTTTTTAATTTCCAATGCAATTTCTAAATAATTGACATGATTTGAATTTTAAATGCAAACTTCTTTAAATTTAAAATAAAATTTTTAAGTTTTGAAATTAAAATGAAATTTCTGATTCACAATTGATGTCTTTTTAATTTCAAATATAAGTTTTGGATTACAGTTGATGTGTTTTGAATTTCAAATGCAAATTACTAAATTACAGTTGACATTTTTTGAATTTCAAATGCAAATTTCTGAATTACAATTTTTGTTTTAAATTTGAAATATAATGTTAGAACTCGCATTAGTCTTTTTTAAAATTTACAATGGAATTTCTGAATTAAAATTAATGTCTTTTGAATGTAAATTAAATATTTCTGAATCACATTTGGCAAATTAAATATTTTAAAAGTTTTGAATAAAATAAATTTAATCAAAGTATATTTTTAAATTTAAAAAATGCAATTGTTAATTTTTTCCCCAACATTTTCCAACTAAAACCACACAAGTTCACTCAAGCATTAAAATATTGCATGTTTTGTACTTTTTACACTATTCCTCTATAATCTTTTTTTCAACATTGCATGTCAATAGCGATTACTGCATTTTCGTTGCGTACAAAAAAAAATCTTACCGCTTTACTCTATTTCACGTTTAACGCTATGCTACATATAGCACCCTACAAAATTTGTGCAATAAAAAAAAATATAAAAAAAAACAAATTTACAAAAGATTTTTGTACGGTCCGCAGCACTAGCCATGTTTCTGTCTATTACCATGACCGCGTCTTTGAATATGTTTCCCTTTAGCACCACCATGTTGCGGCTCATACAACCGTCCAAGTTCATACTTCCATCCATGTGCATGCCGACGCACAATGGGGCAGCGAGTACTCAAAGTTGGCAAAAATCTCAAAAGTCAAATTGACCCCAGTATTGTGTAGTGCTTTAAATTACTTACTAATTGGATCACAGAAATCATGTAATATATATTCTACTTTTTCCCACACACTTTCAAACACAGAAAATTGTAATTTTCCAATTATTGATTAGTTTTCAAAAACCTTTCTTTCAAAAACCATAAATACTATTTTTTTTGTAATGCCGACATCTACACCTGGTTTTTAATGTTTTTGCATTATTATAGTTTTAGGTAGCCGCGGTAGCTCAGCGGTTAGTGCGTTGGACTGCGAGCCGAAAGGTCCCCGGTTCAAGTCTGGACTGGGGCTAACAACATCTTTTCATAGAAAACGTTTTTCTATATCGCGCTACCTCTCGGCAGTAAATGGCAAAGCTACGAGAGTAAAAACATTCATTGCCTATGAAAAGCTCTCACCCGGATTCGGCAATAAACTGTAGGTCCCACCACTTTGAGTACAAATGTAACACGCACAGCTTAAAATGGTGAGAGAGCTCGGCCTAGGTTCTATTAGGATTATAGTTTTAGGAAAAAAATCAAACTTTAGAAAAAAATCTGGAATGCATTCAATTTTTGTATTGTTTAAACATAAAACACATATTAAGCTTTTCAGGATACTCATAAGAATGTTGTATTTTTGCCTTTTGAGAGTTATTCACATTTCAGCAATCAATAATTTGTGTTAATAATAACAATTTAAATAATTTTTAGTTATATAGTATCACGGTATCACGCTCAGTTGTCCAATCGAGATTAATTTTTGACAAGTGAATATTATCAACATGAAACTGTATATTAACTAAGTTCCATCACTGTAACTATATCAAGAACCAGCATATGCTATATCAAATCAAGCAGATATTAGAAAAAGTGATTTATTACACCGAAAACTCCACTATGAAATATCATCACTGTAGCTTTCGTAATTCCTAATATATATATATCAATTTTTTATTTTTGTAGTATGAGAGGTACCACACCTACTTTTAAAAATCTACATCTAAATGTTAATTATTAAATAAACCGACAATATCAGTCAATCATTATAATAATTTTTTAAAAAAAGAACACTATTTGAGATTTTTGCCTACATTCGGCAATATCTGCCCCACTGTACGCCGTCTGACCATACCGTCGATAGTTAGTGTTACGATTCTTCGTAAAGCTTCGTATTACCTTTTCATTTATGCATATTCTTGTTTAGTATTTTTAAGTGTGCCGTTTTTTTTCACCAAAACGCCAGTTTTAAATAGATTTCTGGAGCTTAATGCGATTCGTGGAGTTTTAAGGGATTTCAGCAGGGGACCGATTACTTAAGAATAATTTCTAATAATGTTTTTTTTTATTAATATTGAAATTCAATAATTAGAATTTTAAACCCTAGTAGAAATTTTGGTAGGGCCATGCTCATGAACTGATCATGTCATTATTTGAGATGATCGGGATATGACGAGGCCCACGATGTCCTTGTAACGCAGTGTCCTGATCATGTACTCACCTCAGGCAATGATCACGTACTGATCGGGTAATTCCCCATATCATTATTTATCTGACCATTGCCTTGTTAAAACATGAGCATACGAAAGCACTACAAATACCTGATGAAATAAAATATCATACCTCATTTAAACCTGATCATTGCCCGATGAAAATTTCTTTATGAGGAACAACTAATGTAGCTTTGATCGGGACCATTGGCTGTTCAGATAATGTAAACCCTGCTATGGTGAGCATGATAAGGGCATGACATGGCAATGATCATATTTGCTCTAATAGGGGTTACCTGACGAAGCCCCGATCATTTCCTGATGGCGCAGGAAAGTAGAGCATATAGAAAAGAGTTATTAATTTTGGTTTTTAGTTTGTGCTATGCTCTGTATACTCGTATATCATTTTATTAGTTATCATTTGATTCAAAATGCTAAAAAAATCATCCAAAAATAGGCAAAAAAAAAAAAAATAAATTCCGAGTTTGGATTCAGATATCTTAAAAACTTATCAGTATATTGCACATTTTGATTTATAACTCAATAACCAATTAGAATATACCTATGATATTGAACACAAATGGTAAGAAGAATATCAGCAATAACATATTTTTTTTGAAAAATAAATTCAACCATTGGAATTCAAATTCAACCATTGGAAACAATTAATAAAATGACAAAAGGTGATCTTAATACCTTTCAAGTTAAATACATTTCAAATTAATACGTTTCAAGTTAAAGATAAATGCACCTTTGTGATTTTTAAACTATTTTTTTTTCAGTTTTTAAACCGCCATATTGCGGGAATCTTATTTTCTTAGTTTAAGAATGAACACAGAAAAAAATGTACATCATATTGATGAATTCCGTTCTTCAAACCATGATTCATTGTATTGAAGAACAATTCATAATATTAATGACTTTCGACATCAATGTTATGAATGCGAACATAAATATGAGGAACGCTTGGTAAAAGTGTTCTTCTATATGATGAACTGTATGTGAAGAATACGTTTCATCATATTAATGAACAAATACATAAAATACAACTTATATGTACATCATATTGAAGAATACTGTTCATTAAACCAAATTTCAAACAAACATACATTTCTCAATCATTTTTTGCCATTCTTCTTATATAATGTAAAATGTTTTGTAATATATTTATTTGTAATTACAACTTTTTATTAATAAAAGTTCAAATATATTTCAAAAAAAAAAAATGTTTTGTATTGGAAAATATTTTTTTTTTACTTTTTTTATTTTTGGAAATAATTTTGTTTTCGAACATTTTTTTCGAAAAAAAAAATGTTTTTTTGTATAATTTTATTTTTTAATAATTGATTCCATCAATTTTTTAAGAACGTAAAAAAAAAAATTAATTTTTTTTTTTTTTTTTTTTTGAAAAGAATATTTTTATAAATTCGTTGTATTAAATATTTTGTTCTTCAATACGTTCAGATTCATCAATATGATGAATCTGGTATTTGGAGAAAAAATTCATAATATTTATGAATACATTCATCATATTGATGATTCTTTTTTCTGTGTACAACATATGTTTTTCTTTATAAGCCTTTTAATGCAGCCCAGGTCAATGGCACAAGAATCTTAAAAAGTGTTTCCTTCAAATTTTGTATGTGACCTTTAAATAAAAATTCTAAAATCGTATTCCTAAAGTAATACATAAAACTGTTACATACCAAATAAATCTGCTTGTCACTCGTATTTTCCAACCGTTGTGCTAATTATCCAATCTGTAAAAATAGAAAAAAGTATTATTTAAAATAAGTCTAATATAAAATTAAATTTTTATTTAAATTGTCCAATCCTATTTGATGCAATACTTTAAAAAGAACTCTAAATGAACAAAAAGAAAAATGTAAAATAGTAACAGGGTCTAATTGTTTGACTCCGCCAACAAGTAGGGGGTGTCTGCACGCGCATGTTTTATGTCTGGTTTTTATATATTTTTGTTTTCGAAAACCACACAAACGACTCACTGGACTTGAGTAATTGCAACAAATTTACTTGTATAACATTTTTACTATGTTTTTTTTTTGTACACTTTTTGTGCATTTTATTTCAATTTTTTTTTCGTTTTTTTATTTATTTTTTATACTTGTTAAATAATCTATTGTTTACATGAGGGCACCACGATGCAGCACAATGACAAAGGTTGTTGTTTGCTGGTTTATCTTCCGCTTGTTATAAAACTCAAAAAGAAGTAAAATTCTGGTCTGGTCGTCGTCAGTACAAAATGAGACTAAGCGGAAAAAAGTTAATTAAGAAACATTTTTCAAAAATAAAAATGCAGTAGCCACAGCGAATTATGTGGGGTGCTAAGCAACGCATATTAATTTTAATGAAGCAAGCTAAATAAATTAAAGAGTAAAAAATTCGTAAAACTTAAAAAAAAAAATTTGTTCTGCTACTTTTTTTAAATTATCGCTAAATTGCGTAGGCTCTAATTGCAAAATTCCACTAATGCATGGCGTGCCATTAACCCTCTTAAACAGTACTTTTTCTCTAGATTAAATCAACAGTTACAGTTTTTTTTCTTCTGAAAGCAAAGAAACCAGAGCACGTATAAAGAATCGAATCATCTGTAGATTTCCTTTGAAAAATATCTGCGTCTGTCTTAGGTTACAACACGACCATGTATTACATTGCATTTCACTTCAATTATGCTACGTTCTTTGGCCCGATATCGATCGATTTCTGATCAATGCAGCAGCCATCGCGCCGCAATTGCTGATGAACTGCCAGTAACTGTTGCTGCTCTGTCGACACCGTTTCCCATAATTAGTTTTGCACTCATTTGTGACGGTAGCATAGATAAAAAAAAAGAAAAACTAGAAGACAATAATGCGATTCCGTTTTTATAATTCATAGAACTGAAGAGATCGAAGTGTGTGATGGGCTTCATTAAGGTCAGCAATCATCATTCAAGAAGGTAAACATTTCAAAAAGGTCAACTGTACAAAAGGGTAAAAAATTCTTTGATCTAAAACTTTAATTGAGTGTTTATGGATACAAAAAAAAAAACATTACAATTACCAAATGAATTGATGTAAAATTGAAAATAAAATCGATTTTTGTTTCAAATTGTGTATTTTGCATGAATATTATTATAATTAATGACAATATTGTACACAGAAAAAAATATTGTACGTATATATAACAATTGATATTAATAGCAAACAAAATCGTATTCCAATTAAAAATATGAATGTATTTACTAATTAATTAATTGTATTTACACATTTTTTTAATTAAAATATTAATAGGAATTAATTTAATATAATTTCAATACAACTAAATCTTTAATAGTATTAACTACTTTTATTTGTTACTTTTGATTTATTCATTTTCTTAAATTGCAACACTGTTTTTTTCTTCTGGATTTCATTTTGTTTTCTGTTTGTGCGTCTCGTGCGTCGGCGGCGTCGTTCAGTTTCTTCTAACATTATTTTCTTCTACGTTGCGATTTTAAAACAGAATAACTGACATCGGTAAAACATTCGTTAGGTTGAAAGAATTTTACAAAGCATATCAACCAGTATAAATACTTATTTAATATTTATTTTATCTTATCTATTCGACAAATATTTTATTTAATTTAACAAAATATTTAATTGATCCAATTTCTATCGAATGAAATTTTTAATTGATGTTACTAATTAATTAATTAATGATTTAAAAATACCCAATAAAAAATATAATCAATATGACAAAAAAATTAATTAATGTTTCTCCAATTAACATATTCTCATTATTACGAATATGGGATTCAATGCTACTAAAAGTTACATCGGCTGAGTTTCAATTAAAAATTAATTGGATTGATTAACATTTTAGTTATATTTACACACTTTTTTTTCTGTGTGTAGTTTTAATGAATAATTTTTAACTTTAATAGAAAATTTGTATTTTTAATGAGAATTTTGTAGTTTTAATCAAAATTTGTATTTTTAATCAACATTTTGTTTTTTAAATGCAGATTTGTTTTTTCAATCACCATTTTATATTTTTAAATACATTTTGTATTTGTTAGTTTTGTTTTTGTAGTTTTAATGAATATTTGTATTTGTAATGAGAATTTGTGTTAAAAATAAATTTTTGAGTTTTTGATGAAAATATTAATTTTTTGGAAAATATTTAATGAACATTTGTATTTCAGATGAAATTTTTATATTTTTAATGAACATATTGTATTTTTAACAAATTTGTAGTAAAAAAAAAAAATTGTGTTTGTAATGAAAAGTTGTGTTTTTGATGAAAATTTGTGTTTTTTTTTTTAATGAAAATTTGTATTTTTAGTAAACATTATGATTTATAACGAAAATTTTGTATTTTTAATAAAAGTTTGTAGTTTTATGACAATTTGTACTATTATAGAAAATTTTATATTTTTAATGAATATTTGCATTTTTTTTAATAAGCATTTGGTATTTTTAATAGAAATTTGTATTTTTAAAGAAAAGTTGTATTTTTACAATAAGTTTGTTATATTAATGAAAGTTTTTAGTTAGTTTTAATGACAAATTTGTATTTTTAATGAAAATTTTGTAGTTTTAATGAAAATTTATATTTTTAATAGAAATTTGTTTTTTTATTGTAAATTTGTATTTTTAATAAAAGTTTGTAGTATTATGACAATTTGTTTTATTAATGAAAATTTTATATTTTTAATGAATATTTGTATTTTTTAATAAGCATTTGGTATTTTTAATGGAAATTTGTGATTCTAAAGAAAAGCTGTATTTCAAATTTAAGTTTGTTATATTAATGAAAATGTTATATTAACTACAAGTTTTAATGACAAATTTGTATTTTTAATGAAAATTTTGTTTTTTTAAAGAAATTCTTAATTTGTTAAGAATTTTTGTAGTTTTAATGAAAATTTGTATTTGTATTGAAAATTTGTGTATTTTTTAACAAAAAATTGTATTTTTAATGATGATTCGTATCATTAATGAATATTTGAGTTTTTATTAATATTTGTATTTTTAATGATTTTTTTATTTTATTTATAAATTTGTTATTTATTTAATAAAAAATTGTAGTCGTAAATATGTGAATATTTAATGACAATTCATATTTTAAATAATTGATTTATATTTTTAATGAATTTTTAATGAATTTTTAATGAATTTTTAATAAATTTTTAATGAAATTTTAATGAATTTTTAATGAATTTTTAATGTATATTTACTTTTATTTATTTTTTTGAAAAATGAATTTAAATGCAGTTTTATTTTTATACCCTACACTAAGAGTGAAAGGGCATATTCAGTTTGGTACGCCGTTTCTAACACCCAGGAAGCATCTTCGGTATGGTAAAGTATATATATTCTTGATCAGCATGACCTCCTGTGTCGATTTAGCGATGTCCGTCTGTCCGTCTATCTGTGTGTTTGTCTGTCTGTCTATCTGTCCTTCTGTCTGTCTGTTGAAATCACGATTACAGAAAAAGTTGAAGAGCTAGAGCAATAAAACTTTAGATTTAGATTACTTATATATCTAAGCTGTCTGAACAAAAAAATTGGCATGATCGATCTATTGTGACCTGAGAACCGACCACTTATGTTCAAATACCTCATATAAAATGTACATCTACAGATCAATTTTACTGTATACGTAAACTTTTTTGTTCAAATATATATTGACATCATGCTGAAATGCATGATAATAATGTTTTCCTGCGAAACGAGTTGTGGTTCCCAAAAAAAAATTCGAAATTCGGTACACCTACCCATTTGTCAATATGGGTATCAAATGAATGGAAATTCTTCAGCGATGTAAAGTTTGTAGTTATTTTCAGGATTCGTACCCTGGTGACCTATATACCAATTTGAATGGTAACCACACATATGTGTAGGGTATTTATAGTCGGCTTAGACCGACTATAATTTTGATAATCCTAACTATCATAATAACATCTACTTTAAAATGTCCCATGTGATCTAACCTTCCCAACTGGTTTGTTTTATATACGCAACATTTTTTGTTAATTTATACAAAAAAAAATATACAATTCATAATTTTATTTTATACAAAATGTCCTGATATTTGCAGTTTGCTAATAATGAAATTGATTTAGTACATAGAAGTTAATCTCAAAATATCATCTTTGTCACTTTTCCAATTGAAAAATCTCTTATTTTGTTTATTTGTTTTGCATATATTGTATTATTTTCAAAATTAACTCTTGTACATAAAAGGAATAAGAGATTTAAATTGTCACTTCATTGTAATTGCGATTATATGTTGCTGTTGTCTCTGTTGTTATTAGAACGACTACTTTTGTGGCATCTGATTCAGTTTGTCGCCTTTGTCTGCTTTTTTGTTTTTTTATTTTAATACCGAAGCCAGTGCCTGCCCCGTATTGCATTCTGGAGAAATTCAATATATTTTGTTATTGCTGCTGTGGTTGATCTCATTGTTGCTGGTATTGTATTCGTTATTGCTGTTGCTACTGCTGTTTCATATTCATTTTGCTATTGCTACAGTTGCAGGATTTCAATTTTGTTTTCGATGCTGAGGGTTGTGCGTTGGTGACAGCAGCAGTGGCAACAAACAATGGTGAAACAGCAGCTTATTGCAATTCTCTCAACAAAATTAAAGAAAGCATAAACAAAACCAAAAAAAGAAAAACACAAGTCAGTGAATGTGAAAACAATATTATAGCAGGCACTAGCAAGTGTTTTGAACTGTAGACTTTTGCAGCAACTGTTGCTGCAAGTGACAAAAACATCATCGTACGTATTGCTATTTTTGTTGTTACTTTATATGATGGAATCCATTGCAATGCGTTCGAATGGCTAGAGTTATTGTGCTGTCTTTGCATTTTATGTATTTCTGATTTTGTTGCTGACATGGCATCTATGTCATTTTCTTATTTTTGTTACTGACTTTGATTTTTTTTTTATCAATTTTTTGTGATATTATTTTGCAATAATTACAAATAATTTTAAAAATGTTTTTTAAATTTAATTAAAAAATTTAAACAATGGTTTTATGTTTAACAAATTCGTTATTTTTTTTATCAATTAAAATTTTCATTAATTTTTTAAACAAATTGTATGTATTTTAAGTTTTTTAATAAAAAAAATATTTTTGCAAAAAAAACTAAATCTTATTTAGAATTGCTATTGCTGTTGATTTTGCTATTGCTATTGCTATTGCTATTGATATTGATATTGATATTGCTCTTGCTATTGCTATTGCTGTTGATATTGCTATTGATATTGCTCTTGCTATTGCTATTGATATTGCTATTGATATTGCTATTGCTATTGCTATGGCTATTGCTATTGCTATTGCTATTGCTATTGCTATTGATATTGCTATTGCTATTGCTATTGCTATTGTTATTGCTATTGCTATTGCTATTGCTATTGCTATTGCTATTGCTATTGCTACTGCTATTGCTAATGCTAATGCTATTGATATTGCTATTGATATTGCTATTGCTATTGCTATTGCTATTGCTATTGCTATTGCTATTGCTATTGCTATGGCTATGGCTATTGCTATTGCTATTGCTATTGCTATTGATATTGCTATTGCTATTGCTATTGTTATTTCTATTGCTATTGCTATTGCTATTGCTACTGCTATTGCTAATGCTAATGCTATTGCTGTTGCTATTGCTATTGCTATTACTATTGCTATTGCTATTGCTATTGCTATTGCTATTGCTATTGCTATTGCTATTGCTATTGCTATTGCTACTGCTATTGCTATTGCTATTGCTATTGCTATTGATGTTTCTATTGCTATTGCTATTGATATTGCTATTGCTATTGCAGTTGCTGTTGCTATTGCTTATACTCTTGCTATTGCTATTGCTTATGCTCTTGCTATTTCTATTGCTATTCCTATTTGTATTGCTATTATTTTAAATAGTAACAAATTAAAGTAGTATATAATATAGTTTAAAATTACATAAAAAAAATGTATTCAAAAGTACTTATTTATTATAATGCAGTTTTTATGACTGAAAATTGCACTAATTGCAAATTATTTATTGAACATTTAATATTCAGACGCAGTAAAATGTATTAAAAAAATATACTTGAAAGTAATAAAAAGAAGAAACAACCTTAAATTTCACAAAAATAATCGCAAGCCCTTAAAAAAAAGAACATTTGAAACAAAATAAATGATAATAAAAATGAGTGTTCACAAAGGAGCCATCAAAATGATAAAGATTCTTCAAATACAAAAAAAAAAAATATATATTTCCCCAAATTTAAAGTAAATAAATAAAAGATAATAAAACCGTGCGTTACCACAGTATGAAATAACATTAAAATAAAAAAAAAACTTTGTATAAAGTTAAGGCACGCTGAGCTCTAAAAGTCAACTGGGATTTTAGACGAACTACACGACGATGCCCTTTTTAGGGCGATGAGTTAGAGGTTGGCACATATGGTTTTTGCGCAGAAAGTTATTGTTTTCTTTTAAGTTTTTTTATTTTTTTATATATAACTTATGAAAAGTAATATAACATTTTTTTAAAACCAAAGTTTTATTTTTATTCTCCTTATTACTAAAGGGTTTTTCAATAATAGCGCTATAAAAGTTTTTTTTCAAAGGATTTTCAACAGGGAAGCTACAAAAGTAGAGCGACAGGGACAGCAAACGACGCCATATTTCTTGCCTCTCTTTTGACATTTCTCTTCAGTAAGGTTTGCCATTTCATGGTGGAAAGATATTTTTCAAATTTCCGATTTAAATAATTATTTATCCTAATGACTATTTTTAATAGTAAAAAACTATTATTTATATAGTATTTTTTTCTGGGTGCATGTAACCTAACTTTCCCAACTCGCTTCTTTTACCCTAGTGGGGTATTTTAGTGTGGTGAGTTTTGGATTAATGAGTTTGGGAGTGGTGAGTTTTGGTGTGTTGAGTTTCGGTGTGATGAATTTCGTTGTGGAGAGTTTTAAGATTTGTCGACATACACCATATTGAAAATGCAACTGCTATGGGGGGAGCCACGCACAGTCGACCAATCCCACTAATGTATACCCTATACTCTGCCCAGAAACAACGTCAACATTTTATTCGATTCGGTTCAGCGGAGTTTTCGATTATTTAATTTAGTCCAAAAGTTTTATATGATTGATTTGTTGCCAATTGTCAAAATAAAATAAAATTTTTCTTATTTTTTAGATACAAAGTAAAACTTTCCATATGGATAGAGAATTAGGTAATTTACGTTAGTTTAATTTCACACCTTTGCTTATTTTGAAGTCATTATTTTACTGTATTATTCTAGTTTTTCATTGATAGTTTACCATTAATTTGAATTTCCATTACCAATATTAGTTATATTTAAATTTTTATTTTTCATTTCATTTGTATTTTTATGTTAAAATTTATTTGAGCTGTTTTTAAAAGCATTGGTTCAGCGATTTTTATATTTATTTTCTTTAAAAATGCGCAGCATTTCGCGCATACAAGCGTCAAATGTATAGAACGCCGTTTATAGCGCCGTAAAGTATGCTGTGTCAACAACAGCAACATCAAAAACAACAAGAGCAACATAAAAATGTGTTGTTTATGCGCATAGCATGATGTTGTTGACAAATGTTGCAACAGCTATTTTTCCTCTTGTTTTTTTTTTTTTTTTAATTTAAATTTTATTGTCTTAAATTACGTCATTTTGCAAAAGCGCCTAAAAATATGCTACACATAGCGCTTTATTGACGCTGTCCTCAAAACTAATTAATTAAGCAGCCATTTTGCGGTTGTCATTTAATGTAATTTCTCAATTTGCTACTGCTGGCAGTGCTCATTGTCAGCGTCCTGCCGCAGGTCCTTGTTTTTGTCATTTTGCAGGGCATCAAATTACACTTCATTTAATGGCTGCCATGTTAAATATTTTTAAAGTAAAATATTTTGCGCGCATTTTGTTGTCATTATTTGTATGTTGTTGTTGGTGCTGTTGTTGTAAAAAATGCTGTTACAAATTCGCAAAAATGACAACTGACAGTTGAGTGACTGAATCACTGACAGAAGCACTGACGGACCAACTGAAAGAACGAATGCGAGTGAGTGACAAATGCGTCTCACTTCATTTTTTTTTGTTGTTGTTTATATTCGCGTCTACGACATACATAATGGCAAACTGACAGCAGAGTACGCCAGCCCGCGGCTCCTGCTCTGGCCAAGATCTGTCCTGCAAAGGATACTGGCATCTGCAGCAGGCGCAAATAATTTAATGCCGCTGAAAATATATACGTAATAATGTCAGCGCTTCTTTTTATAATACTACGGGTGACATTTTGTTCAAAGATAAAAACAGAAAATATATATGCAAAAAATGTTCAACACAATTTTAAAAAATTAAATTTACAGCAAGTAACTCCTCACGCAATTCAATTTTGGGCCCGTTTAAATCTGCGCAAAAACTCAATTTAATTTTGTATAATTTACATTTTTTTGTTGTAGATATATATTTTTTTTTATTAAATCTAGAGCATTTCGTATTTCGCCTGCAGTCGTTGTACGGCAACAATTGCAATTGTAAGCAATACAAAGTCAGTTGCTGTGGCAGACATAATAACAACAACAAAAAGTACAATAGTGTTACAACAACTGAAGAAGCAACAAACAACAGCAACTATTGTAGTTTTAACAGCAACGAAAAAAGGAAAATAACAAAATAACAGTGCAGCAAATATGAAAAACTGCAACAATTTGTAGTAGAATTGAAGTAAAAAAAAAATTAAAAAAAAAATAAAAAAAAAAATAAAAAAAATACTCCCAAAAACTACACAAATAGAGATGGCAACGTGGTATAAAACACAATAACAGCATTGTGTCTGTTATTTTGTGCATTCCATAGACGCCATTTTGTTTTGTTGCACACACCAAAAAAAATTAGTAAATTGTAAAGTGAAACGTATTTAATTTGAGTAGTTTTTTTTTGTAAAGATTTATAATTTCAGTTTTCTGTGAAAAGCAAATTAGAAAATTACAAATATTCAATTACTCTAGTTAGTTAAAATAATAAAAAATGAATGAAAATTATTTCAAAAACAAATTATTGAAAATGATTTAAGTTTTTTTTTGCAGAAAATGTTTAATCCTAATGATACCGGTGTAAAATGAATAAAAATATTACATACACTTCTAAAAAGATATACTCAGCAATTACACCGACTACGAACATGAAAGAAAAATAGTCAAATACAATAAAAATATAGAAATGCAAATGCAGAAAAACGAAAGAAAATACACAAATACAAGAGCTAAATAAAAAACACATAAATATAAGTAAAAACAAAAATAAAATACAAAAGCAAAATAAAATAAAATACCAAAATAAAAACCAAATAAAGAAGAAACAACAAAATCAAAAACACAAAAACAAAAATAAAATTAAAAACAAAATACAAAAGCATTTATACAAAAACAACAGTAAAAACACCGAACAATAGAAAAAGCAAGAACACAAAAGCAAAAACAGCTGGAAACAAAAAGCAAAAAAACACAAAAAAATTAAAACACAAAAGAATAAGCAAAAACAAAAAAAGAAAACAACAACACAAAAACAAAAGCAAAAGTCAAACACCAATGCTTAAGCCATAAAATAAAAAAAATAAAATAAAAAATAAATTAGAAAACGAAAAAAAAAACTGCAAAACCACAATAATAATATTTTTTTTTATTTTTCTTTTCTTTTTTTTTTCATTAGTATGTATGGGCGCATTCCACACCAAATCGACCAAAAAAAGTCAAATTTGAGATTTTACCTTTTCGATCTTAATGAACTTTTGGCAACTCATAAAGGGTATCGAAACATGCACTAAACAATTTTTTTTTATTTTTTCCGACCACTACTTCCAGAGATACAGTGGCTCAAAGTTGGAAAAAAAGTGCCAAAAATCACTTTTATACTGTTGTTCATATTTAAATATCTCTTGAACTAGAAATGCTAGAAACTCTGTTAATGGCTCGTTTTAAAGCTAATAGAACAAGCTTTTAGAAAAAAAAATGTTTCTATACAAAAAAAAAAAAAAATTAGAAAATAATTTTTTAAAATATGATGCCATCAAAATACCATCTTGAAATTTTGTAAGAACATTTATAATAAATTGACGAAAACTTAGGATTTTTTTCAGAACTTTAAAAAGGGTCCTTTTTAAGGACATCAATTTTGAAGTGCAAGGATAATGACCACGAGCCACATGTTACCGTTTGGAAATTACAACTTAATTTTTCTAAAAGCTTGTTCTATTAGCTTTAAAACGAGCTATTAACGGAGTTTCTAGCATTTCTAGTTCAAGAGATATTTAAATATGAACAACAGTACAAAAGTGATTTTTGGCACTTTTTTCCAACTTTGAGCCACTGTATCTCTGGAAGGAGTCAGTCAGTTGCCAAAATTTCATTGAAATCAAAGAAGGTGAGTTCCAATCGCTGGTCGATTTGGTGTGGAATGGCCCGTATATATAATAAAATATATGATTTAAAAAAAACCCGATGCGCAACCCTGGTACCAAATACTACTATTTTCATATAAACTCAATAGAAATGTGAAATTTGGAAATATATAGCGATTAGAATAATATTGAGTATTTTAAAAAGTAAAAAAAAAAAACTAATAATAATATGGTATTTTTTCTGAGTGCATGAAAACACAAAGCCGCTTCAATAATCTTTTATTAAAAAAAAAATCTAAGCATATGCGTAAATTAGACGGAAGACAATTCAGCGCACTAAGCAATGTGTTAGAAAGAGACGGAAGATCATTCAGCGCACTGGGGCAATGTGCCAGAAAGATATAGCAGATCAGCGCATTCAAACACATGAGTGTGAAGGAGATGCCAATAGCATGCGTCATTCACGAATCGTGTAGAAGCTTGTCGAAACGTATCGAACTGATGCATGCAGTATATAAGGGCGCCGCATCTGAGACACAGCACTTCAGTAGTAATTGGAATGTGGTCGAGTACGTTTCGTGTGAGAACAATGTCAACTTAAATAGAGGACATGCAGCAGTTGTTAGAATTTGTTATTAGTAAAGTTGTTTATTAAAGTGAATTAATAAAGTTAATTGTTATAATTTAAACCAAACATAAGAGTGTTTTTATTTGTACAGTGATATGAACTCGAAGAACACTTTTCCGTAGACTGAATTTTCGTAACAATATTAAAGATACCATATTTATAAAGTCAAATAGAACTACATAGTGTAGAAAAAGTAAACTAAAATATAAAGATTTTTAAAGTAGAAATTAAAATAGTTTTACTTTATCCAAAACATACCGAAAACAGCTATTTAATAAATAGAAGCATAAAACTAACAAACAATAGTAAATTTCCAGCTTGTTAATAAAATATTTGCACAAATTTTATGCCTCTACAAAATGCAGCCAATTATATAATTTTTTTATGCGTTGTTCGTGTGCCACGTTACCACTTACTTGGAACATTTTATAATAGAAATCCACTAAAATCCCAACACACTTGAAGCACTTATTTTAATATGCAGTAAAAATAGGCAATAGTTACTTCATTAAAACTTCTCTTTTTCCTCAATTATTTATTTTGTTCTTTTTTTTTTTTGTTTTATATTTTACTTTTTTAAATGTTACATTTTCTTTGTGTTTTTTGTTGTTATTTTCATATTTTTGCAGCTGTTTGAAAAGTTTATTATTTTGGCACCGGAAGTGCCAATCCTTGCTTCACATGTTCGCCATTCATAAGCGGCAGTTTTTTCCTTTTTTTTTTGTTTTTTTTTATTTACTTGCGATGCGGATTTTTTTGTTGGTACAACATGCACGCCAATTTCCCATTCAGTAAGCAAATCCAAAAGGATCGCGAGGCAGAATATAAGCCGAAATATTAACCCATGTAGGGCGAGTACAAAACTAATATAAAATATAAACTTTAAATGTGATTTAATCTACTACATATATATTTGTTAATGCAAGTAAAGGTTTTTTTGTAGCGGTTCAAAAGTTTTGGATATCAATGAAATTCGTTATTCCTGTAAAAGGACGTTCGATGCCATTATGTATGGAACTCGATTTCTTTTGCATGGCCACCACGGGCACGCTTGCAGACGCTGAACCCAATTTTCGACGGTTTTCAAGCATAAATCGGCCGATACTGCTGCAATTTCACGTTCGATATTCGTACGAAGTTCATCAATCGTTGGCATAGACTTGACGTAGCCCCACAGGAAATAGTCTAACGGCGTCAAATCGCACGAAGGAGGCGGCCAATCGACTGGATTCACGTTCTCCAAACTTGCTTTCCAATAAATTGATTGTGGCATTCGTTGTGTGGCTTGTGGCGCCGTCCTGTTGGAACCACAAGTCCTCCAAGTCCATATCATCCAATTGAGGCCAAAAATATTCGGTTATCATTGAACGGTAGCGATTGCCATTCACAGTAACGTGCCGGTCTTGATCATCACGGAAGAAGTACGGCCCAGCCCAATTCACGAACATACGACGTTTCTGGTGGTCAAGCGGCTTCAGTGGCATGAAATGGCAAACCTTACTGAAGAGAAATGTTAAAAGACCGGCAAGAAAAATTG
Source organism: Dryomyza anilis (assembly GCA_951804985.1). NCBI lineage: Eukaryota > Metazoa > Arthropoda > Insecta > Diptera > Dryomyzidae > Dryomyza > Dryomyza anilis. The sequence continues at coordinate 70,384,531 of OX638132.1, forward strand.
CGTCGTTTGCTGTCTCTGTTGCTCTACTTTTGTAGCGTCCCTGTTGAAAAACCCTTGCAAAAAACTTTCGTAGCGCTCTAATTGAAAAACCCTATACTTCAACCATGTATTTTCCCTTTTGTAGAAGCTTTTTTTTCTCAAAAACATTTTTATTTCAAAACAAAATGTGTTCTCCTAAATAAATGTTGTCGGGAAATTTATTTGAATTGAGCTCATTGAATTCCCTGCTACATTGTAAGGTTAAAGTCACTGCGCAACTTTAAGTATGAATAATAACTTTGCAACTTTTCAGCGATGAAATTATTTTTGACGGTTCTTTTATTTTTTTTATCAGTTTCATTTTTGTGTTTGTGTGTGTGGATGGTTTTTTACATGACTGTTTGTTAGCATGCATAGCATGAAAATGAAGTATGAAAAAAATATAAAATAAAAAAATACCCATGTATGTGGGTTCCAAAGGCAAAATCATGCGCTTTTCTTCTTAGACCATAGCGCACTGCCGGTAGGTACCACCTTTAAATTACAGTCGAACACGCAAAAAACCATAAATTTCCCCAAGGAGTGCTTCGCGTAAAATTACGCCACAAATATGTTTCAAAGTGTGTGTGTATGTGTATTTCATATATGTATATATAGTAAGTATGGTAGTGTGCAATGAACCGCAACGAAATAGTCTAAGGCGCTGCGCACACACATGCAGAAGTCGACAGGATTCAATGGCAGATCCGCTGAATGGCTCGCTGGCTGGGTGGCTCAGTTGGCTGACTTGCGGCACATGAGGCAGAAAATTCAAAATTTGCGTGCTTCATTCGACGCTAATGAGAAATGATTTATTTTTGACGTGCAGCCAGCCAGCCAGGCAAAAATCTTTCTGCTATATGTAAGTCTAGCTTACATTTGGTAATAAAGAGATTTAGTCAAATTTGTACAGGGCAAACGTACAAAATTTATTATGTGTTCGTCGTCTTTGGTGTGAAAAATTGTGTCAAGAATTTATTTTTTTTTTATATTTAAAATTTTTTTTTTTTTAATTTTTTTTTTTTTTTTTTTTTTTTAATTTTTTTAATTTTTTGCGACTTTCTAGTATTTTTTTACATGTCTAATGTTGCTAGCAATAAATCACTTTAAACATTTTTGCTATGTAATGCGAAATATGGAGGCAAAAATTTGCTGAAAAGTTTGTTTTAATGGATTTAAACATTAAGAATTATTTTTGTTTGTTTAATTTTTAAATATTTACTTCTAATTTAAAAAGAAAATAAAGTAATTAGTTAAAATCACGATTTTGCATAAAAGGCTTTTCTGTTATTTAGTTTAAAATGCATGCGTAATGTTTTAGTAATACTTGTATAAAATTAATTTAAAGAAGAAGTTACTTCATGGTGCTCAAAATGTAAGAGTGCTCTACAATTCGAGCGCTCGAAAATCAAAAGAGTTCGAGAAGTGAGCGCGATTTACTTGCACAGCTCGGTTGGACGACTGCAGTGTTGTTAACTTGCTTTTCTCGCTCAACAGCGGCGACCTGATTACTGTGGGGCGGCCCGAACGTATGAACACTGAAACATTGTTTATGTCAAACTTAAGAGCGCGCTCTTTTGCGAGCACGCAAATCCAAAGTTCAAATCCAAAGAGTGAATATTTGAATTTTGAATAAATCACAATTTGCTTCTTCACAGTTTATTTTAGTCTGTTATTTGTACCATGTGTTATATATACGACTCAATAACACAGAACCGTTCATACCTTATAAAAGTTAAATACCACAACTGTTGTATTAATTTCAACTTTAAAATTAAGATAAATTGTAAAATTAAATATAAATGTGTAGATAAAATGATAATGTATTCGTTTTTCTTTTCAAATCGAGGCATATTTTGAAATTTGCAAAAAATACTAAATTTATAAGAATCAGCAGCATTTATCTGATGCAAAATTTCAATAAACAGAAATGTGCGGCTCACACTATAACTGCATTACTGTCGTATATATACAATATCGTACAAATACCATTAAACTGTGAATACGCAAAATATATTTTTAAATAAAAAGTTGAGTGTAAAATTTAGTTTGGGTCGAAAATAAAATTTGAATATCAAATTAATATTTAATTTTTAATGAATATGTGAATATTGAGTAATAAATTAAATTTTGTAGTGTATAATTTATAAATATTTATAAAACGTAAATTTTTTAAAGTTTAAATATAAAAGTTATTATTTAGCCAATATCATATTTGAATAAATATTATATTTTTCACAATTGCTAAATAAATTTATATTGTTCGATTAATGTGACAGCTACTATCAGAAAATATTATTTCATATGAATTCGCTCCATTAATTTGCTCGTGAGCAATGCGCTCATTTGGGTCGGCGTAAATTACACTTTGCACTATTTTATTATAGAAAATTATTACCAAATACACACATATTACCGTGTGTATGTGTATTTGTTTGTATAGGTGCCATTGGCTATTAGTTGTGATTGTCGGTTAGTTGTTTGGTCGGTCGGTCGGTCGGTTCACTTGGCCAATTGAGACATTAGTTGTTGGGCACTAATATTGGCCACTAAATGTGCTTGGTATGTGCTTCGGTTTCTTTTATAAATCGCATATAATTTACTATCGTCGTCAATTTGGGTTAAACACCAGTTCAACTATAATTTAGTGCGAAAGCTATTTATTAGTCGCTTTTATCAGCGGCAACACGCAGCACTATGATTTGAGTACTTAATACGGGGAGTTTTGAAATCAAATATCGAAGAATTTATATTTAAAGTTTCGAAGTTATTTATAATACAAGTTAATATATTTTTATTCACAAAATTACTATCTGAATTTTTAGTGTAATTCAAAATTATTAATGAAATTCGGAATTTCAAAAAACAAAGAGGCGTGGCATATTCCATACAACCTAAACTTTCAATACGATATATTTCGGCACCAGCTACGAACATTAATAAAAAACTCAAATACAAAAAAGAAGCAAAAACACTAAAGCAAAAGCATAAAACAAAAGCAATAACATAAAACTAAAATCCAAACTAAAGGAAAAGAATGAAAGATAAAGAAAAACAAACTCACCACACTAATACTCATCACACTAAAACTCACCACAATAAAATTCATCACACTAAAATTCACCACACTAAAACTCACCACACTAAAACTCACCACACTTAAACTCACCACAATAAAACTCACCACACTAAAACTCACCACAAAAAATTCACCACACTAAAATTCACCACATTAAAACTCTCCACACTGAAATTCACTACACTAAAACTCACCACAATAAAATTCACCACACTAAAACTCACTACAATAAAATTCACCACACTGAAATTCACTACAATAAAACTCACCACAATAAAATTCACCACATAAAAATCCACCATACTAAAGTTCACCACACCAAAACTCACCACACTGAAATTCACTACCTAAAAATTCACCACAATAAAACTCACCACAATAAAATTCACCACACTAAAACTCAATACATCAAAATTCACCACACCAAAATTCACCACACCTAAACTCACCACACTAAAACTTCTACTGGGAAAAACTCTACCGGGAAGAATTCTATCGGGAAGAATTCTAGGGGAAAGCATTCTATGGAGAAAACTGAGAGTGTGGTGAGTTTTCTACGGGAAGAATTCTACTGGGAAGAATTCATTTATAAAACCCATAAATACTTCCACAGCGAAGCACGGGCCCCTGATATAAATAATATTTTTTTTTTATATTAATAAAATCGCTCCATATTTTTGAATTCACAAAATCTTGGCACGAGTCGTGCACGGGTTCAGCTAGTTTTTCAATAAAAATTAAAATTTTCACTAAAAATTCAAATTTTCACTAAAAATTCAAATTTTCACTAAAAATTCAAATTTTCACTAAAAATTAAAATTTTCACTAAAAATTAAAATTTTCACTAAAAATTCAAATTTTCACTAAAAATTAAAAATTCAATTTTCAATAAAATTAAAATTTTTCATAATAATTCAATTTTTCACTAAAAATTCAATTTTTCACTAAAAATTCAATTTTTCACTAAAAATGCAATTTGTTACTAAAAATTCAATTTTTCACTAAAAATTCAATTTTTCACTAAAAATTCAATTTTTCTCTAAAAATTCAATTTTTCACTAAAAATGCAATTTTTTACTAAAAATTCAATTTTTCACTAAAAATTCAATTTTTCACTAAAAATTCAATTTTTCACTAAAAATTCAATTTTTCACTAAAAATTCAATTTTTCACTAAAAATTCAATTTTTCACTAAAAAATTCAATTTTTCACTAAAAATCAATTTTTCACTAAAATTCAATTTTTCACTAAAAATTCAATTTTTCACTAAAAATTTAATTTTTCCTAAAAACACAATTATTACACCATTCATAAGAAAAACATTTAAAAATTTTTAAGTTTTCAAAAGTTTAAAACCCATGAAAGTCCAACTTGACTCAATTTAAAACTGCAGACGCCAAGTCAATCACGTTATCGCGCATCGCGCAAAATGCAAATGACCCTTAATTGCGGGTGTAGAACAAAAATGTTAAAGAACATAATTGAAGGGGGGGATATGGACGAAAAGGGTGCAACAACAAAGCACACATTTCACAAAAATGCAAGGCATTTAGCTGCACATGAACCATGAGCCTAGAGTTCTGGCGAGACGATGACGTGGTTTAAAGTTTGGCATGGGGAGGACCAAATAGTCATCAATTACGTTTTGCCTGGGTTGCCAACATGTGAGCGATTTCAAGTCAAAAGCAAAAACACACACACACACATAGCCATATAGACAGACATGAACACACACACTCACTCACACACACACACACTGCAAATGCTCACACGCTAGCATTTGCTTCCGTTTCCGCTTTGCATCAAGTCGTCATTTGTGTCCGTCTGTTCGTACGCTTGCATTCGTGTTTGCAACGTCATCGTGTGCCTTTTATTATTGTTGTTTTTAATAGGATTTCCTTTGTTGTTGTAGTTCATATTGTTGTTGTTGGTGTTGCTGTTGTTATGCAAATGATGGGTGCTAGACGTGCCTTTAAACTTTGTTCGTCTGTGCAGCATTTGTATTTAAAACTAAAATCGCTGCTTTACAGTTTATCGCGAAAATTGCCGCCAAACACACACATTTATAATTTATGTATTTTTGTATTGGCCATGTTGCTCTTGACGCTGACGCTGCTGCTGTTGCCGCTACTACTGTTGGCCACGGTAAGACCTCGCATGTTTCATATCACGACGCAGCGATGTTGTTATCGCTATTGCAATTATCAACAAATAAAACAAAACTAAAGCATTATAGTGTGAGTTTGTTACAACAACTTCAAAACATACAACAGTAATAAAAACTACAACAACAACGAGAATTACAACAAATACGGGCGAGACATCATCATGCCATTTGTCCAGTGGTTTAATGTCTTCATTTATAAATATTTTGCAGTATAATTTTTTGCTTTTATTAAAAGGGATGTTTGGAATTTTGAATTTTTTTACATTTTTTGTTTTTTTTTATTAATATTTACTTTTATAGTTTAAAATAGTTTATTTGTTCGGCTTCGACAAATGCATCTAATTCCGTCATTTCAGGTTTTTTTGATTGTTAATTACCAATGAAAATGTTATTTACCTAATCGAAGAGTTGTTATTTTTTATTTAGAACAAAAAATGCCAAATTTGACACACATAATTTTTCAACCGTCTTTTGACTATGTCACACAAATGACAGATTTTAATCTGAATCCCTCTTTTGTCTGCCGAAAATGTACCATATATATATTTTGATTTACTTTATGCCAAACTGCAGAAAAGAATATTTTTAATATAAACTCACGTTTGTCTGCCAAAAACCTGCCATCATTAATTTCTATTTACTGCCATTCAAATCTGCTTTTATTTACCATATATTTTATCTTCCTTTAAAACGTCTTTTGACTGCTTACGTCACAAAAAGAACAGACTTTAATATAAACTCCGCTTTTGTCTGCCGAAAATCTACCATATATATTTTGATTTACTTTATGCCAATCTGCTCTGTTTTCTGCATTGTACATATGGCACACATACCTGATTTTAATATAAGTTTTCTCTTTCTTCTGCCAAAAAGCTGCCATTAATCCGTTGATTTACTTTCTTTCAAACTGATCAGTTTGCTGTGTACTTTTTTTACCAATCATATATTTTAAGTTCTCTTCAATCGTCCTTACGTATGTCACACAAATGAATGATTTTTAAACAAACTCCGCTTTTGTCTGCCGAAAATCTGTTGATTTACTTCTTTAAACAGCTCTATTTGCCTACCCCTGTCCCTCATTTTAACAATTGTATAATTTGTATTCCTTTAAACTGTCGTTAGACTTTATGTGGCACATAAATGACTGCTTTTATTGAAACTCCGCTTTGTCTGCTATAAATATACCATAAGCCTATTGATTTACTTTTTTAAAATTACTCTTTTTGCGCCTTTAAACTGTGGTTTGAATGCCATACGAAGGATATGATTTGATCCTATTTGTATACCGTGAAACTGTCAAATATCTGTTTATTTATTGCTTTAAGAATGCTATTTTTGCCCACCTGTGACCTTCCGCATAGTAAAATTGAGTAAAACATTTTTATTTTGTAATTATAAAAAAGTCAGCTCTTGAAACTGTCGCTTAATTCTACTGTTTATTTGAAAATATAAAATTCAATTATGCTTATATTATTTATTTTAATTAATTTCACATTGTATCTAAATATTTGTTGCTCTTCCGAATTGTTTTTAATCTTCTTTAAAATATTCATTTATCCCCAGCCTCGTACTCACGACATGCCAAAACATTTTCCATTTTCATCACCATTTTGTGCCGCATATTTTGCATTTTACCACAGCAAATATTAAACGCATCCCCCAGCATTGCTGTCCCGCAGCTAATATTGACACACTCGACGAACAAAAATCACAGACACTACTGCCAGCGTTTATAATCAGAACTTGAGCCACTTGGTCCAGTTGGAAAACTTCGAAGTACTTTAATATTTAAATATATTTTATTAGATAAAAACTACAGTTTTGAAAATCACAAAAAAAAAAAAAAAAAAGCATATATTGCAAAGGCCTCTTATAAAATATAAAGACGTATTTAATTCGTTGCTACTCCGTATATATCGCATGACAACAGACAAGAGAAAAGACAGACGCACGATTTAAGTGTATTCTAGTCAGCTGGCAACAAAAACTTCTTGTACAACAACACCCACCCAGTTTTGCATGTTGTACAAAAATAATTCCGCGAAAAAATCGATTACAAGCATGGATGCTGTGTTGTTGGATTCGGACATGGTTATTGTTGTACTTATGAAACAAAAACTTCTTGTACAACAACACCCACCCAGTTTTGTATGTTGCACAAAAATAATTCCGCGAAAAATTCGATTACAAGCATGAATGCTGTGTTGTTGGATTCGTACATGGTTGTTGTTGTACTTCTTGTACAACAAAACCCACCAAGTTTAGCATGTTGTACAAAAATAATTCCGCGAAAAATTCGATTACAAGCATGAATACTGTGCTGTTGAATTCGTACATGGTTGTTGTTGTACTTATGAAAGGAATAACATGAATTCAGCAGAAGAAATGAGAAGCATTTGTGTTTGAATTATCGCTACACAAGGGATTGAAAAAAAACAATGATAAAACACTTAGAAAGTTCGGATCAAAGTCTGTCTTTCTGGAAATATGGTTTCTAAAAGAACTACATGTTAATGTTTTCATTCAATTTTAATATATATATATATATTGTATTTTAAAGCTTTTATATAATTAAAATACATTATTGCAGTTTGTTTTTACAATCGATATAAATGAAACAATTTTAAACGGATTTTGGTATCGATTAAGGTTTCAGTTCCTGTTCTCAAAGATTATATTTATATTATCTTTGGAAGATGGAAGTTATCTTGAACTGTAAAAAAATAAAAATAATGTATTAAAAAGAAAAAAAGTCTTTTTTAAAAATAAATACATTTGTATTAAATTTACGGTTAAATGTATTTATTTAGATTACATTGTTATATTTATTTTTTTGGAATACATCTACATAAAATTACTGCCATACTGTAGAAAAATTAAGGTTATTTCTGCACAAATAAATAATATGCATAAACATATATCAAATGTTTGTTTTGAATTTTTTTGGATTTTGTTTGAACCTGGGCAGTACGTCGTGTTTTTTGCATATGGACTTTAAAAATTGTAAAATACAGCAAACAAAAAAAACAACAGTTTCAGGTATATACAGAAAAATAGTTTCTAATACATTGTGTAGTAAAATCAATTCAAATAAATGCAAATGCTTCGAATACTAGTAAATGTAGTAGAACTACATTTTTTTAAATAAACACGATTATAATTTATTATGTTAATCAAGTCAAATAAATACAGTTGCACTTAAGAAGTATTAAACTGTAGTAAATACATGTTTTAAAATAAATATGAAAATGTATATCAATGATAAACGTATATCACATGTTTGTTTTGAGTTTTTTTGGATTTCGTTTGAACCTGGGCAGTACATCGGGTTTTTTGCATATGGACTTTAAAAATTGTAAAAAAAACAACAGTTTCAGGTATATACAGAAAAATAGTTTCTAATACATTGTGTAGTAAAATCAATTCAAATAAATGCAAATGCTTAAAATACTAGTAAATGTAGTAGAACTACATTTTTTTTTTAAATAAACACGATGCTAATTTATTATGTAGTAAAATCAAGTCAAATAAATACAGTTGCACTTAAAAAGCATTAAATACATGTTTTAAAAATAAATATGAAAATGTATAAAATTTTACTAATAATCCGAATGATTTTTTCACTTTTATACACCATGCGATTTATAATAACTAAAAAAGTTATTATAAATTTTGAATCCTATTTTTTCAACTGGGTCTTAACATGCATATATTAGCAAGAACTAAAAAAAAAAACAACTACATTCACACTCACACATGAGAGACACGCTCGATTTTCAATAGAGTTGCACTAATTTCTCAATCAGCGACGTATGAGCGATAATAATGCAGCGAACGAACGAACGAACAAAAGGACGTTTCCGCCTGCTCTTTATGTTGATGTGTATTGGATGTGTGTTTGGGCAATATGGTGTATATGTGTGTGCGTGTTGGAGTTCATTTATAAACTTAGTGCGCGATTGTATCGGTTTTGCGGCTGTTATGTGAAATATGCGCAATAGACAGACACACACAAACACAAACAAAGGCACAGACACACAATGTCCTTGCGGCAACTGCAACAAAATGTGCAAAAATGCATGCACGACGAGCTGCAAAGGACGAGGGATGTAGAAACGAACCAACCATGGTACATCCAACGTACGTTGATTGCAATCGTTGGCTGCTGTTTGCCAACGTAAAACAACGTAGTATGGAGTAAAGTAGAGTAGATTAAAGTAAAGTAAAAAGTGGTGTCGGTGTCGGTGCTGTTGGTATTGGTGGAGTGTAGAGTGCTGAAAAGATATTGGCGAAAATCACTGCGAAATCCCTTGAAACATTTTTGTATTTTAAAATTAAAGAAAAACACAAAGAAAAATATGCTGCCGGAAATGTTAATGAAAATTCAACAAAACCAAACAAAAGCATTCAACGCACATTGTACGCAATTTTGTTTTGGTTTGTTTTGTTTTTCCGAAAAATTTAATTAAATTCTTCAACACATATAATAGAGCTGATAAGCGGTACTATTATACAATACAAATATTTAGTGATTTTTCAGATATTCGAAGAGATTCTGTAATTTACTTTCAAATAAAATTATAATCAATTCGATTCTAAATCTATATAAATTTTAAAAATATTTATTGAAAAGTTGAATTTTAATACGATTTCTATTGATTACTGAAACAATTTGTTTGTAGTTGATTGTGTGAATAATAAAAATAAAAAAGATATCGAAAATTCTAAAAAATCGAAAATTCTAAAAAATTATAATTATACGATTTTGGAGATCTCGTAGAATCGGAATTTAAATTGCATTACATTTTTTAATGATTTCTTTAAAAAAAAATAATTGGGACAGTTCTTAAAACAATTTCGAACATGAAGTGATTATTTCCAATTTATATTCAATCAGATTTTAATTCTCAGTTGGAAAATATTTGCATATTTAAAGAAATCGAATTTTATCGAATCGAATTGATCGAAAATTTTCGTACAAACGAAAACAGCAACAACATTTCCACTTACTTTTTCTTTTTTTATTTTTTTTTTTTTGAAATCAAGAAATTAATATATGCATATCAAGAATAATTCCACTTAGTTACTTGTTGATACCTAAGAAATAAATTTCTGTATAACAAGAATAATTTCACGTAGTTACTTGTTGATACCTAAGGAATAAATTTCTGTATAACAAGAATAATTTCACTTAGATACTTCTTTAACAATTAAGTAGATCTGTTTCTTATAATTGAAAATATTACCATTTTGCTGTATAACACTCCGTATACATCTTGATTCCTTCTGAATTTGTTTCTTATAATTAAAAACATTTCCATTTTGCTGTATATCACTCCGTATACTTCATGATTTCTTCTGAATTTTAGATGTTTTTCCCTTCGTGTAAGTCTTGAAAATATAATTTTTTTATAGTAGTAGGTATTTTTAAAAACCAAAATACATTTAGACGTTAAAATTAAGTTTATGAAACAAAAATCTCAAAATAAATTTATTTACCATAATTTTTGAGTAGTCTGCGGGCGTAGACTCTACGTTATATGAACTCTTTGAAATCTATTTAAAGGTCAAACAGTTTTACAATTTAAACATATTCTTCAACTATTCCAGCTTAAAGTTTAGACCCATTTTTTTCAGCATTTAATTCCTGCCAATTCATCAGAAAAGTGCACGCCTTATGCAGAAAACAGAAAAGAGCACTAAGCCCCGTGCATTTAGCTGCACCAACACGTACTACCACTATGTACTACTACTAGTAGTAGTAGCAGCTAAAAGTAGCGGCAAGTAGTTGAAAAAGATTTGAAAACTTTGATAAATGCAGCACAAACGTGAGCTATCAGCGCGGCAGCTACAAAAGCATTAGAGGATCAACACATGGTACATATGAAGCCTATAGTTCCAGTGATGAGTAGTAGACTATGGGAAGGTTGGTATGCGCGAAAAATTTGCAAAGCGAATAAAAAAAAAAAAGAAATAGAAAATGAAGGCAGGAAATGCAAGTGATGGAAACATATGAGCTGTAGGATAAGGGTAGCATGATGTGGTAGAAAAGCAGAAACAAAACAGTGGTAAATGGTAGAGTTAATGTAAAAGGAAGTACCACAGCATAAAACTTGAAACTGATTTGGATCGAAGCTTGCGTGGCATGTTAACACTAGTGTGGGAGCAGATAGACAGATAGAGAGAAAGAAAGAGAAGACGAAAGTTCGAGTTGAGGTTATTTATGGGTAACTCAGGAATTTATTTGTAAGGTATGGAAGAGAGTACGGCATAGTATGGTATAACATAAAAAAGAACAGGACCGTAGCCAGGGTTAGAAAATTTTCAGGGTTAGTACATTTTTTTTGAGAGAGTTCATAAAAATGCATTCAAGAGTGAACAAAATAATTGTTTCACACAGAAAAATAAATGTTCATCATACTGATGAATTCCGTTCTTCAAACCTATGACTAACGCCATCAATGTTATGAATGCTATCATTAATATTAAGTACGCTTAGTAACTGTCGAAAAAGTGTTCTTCAATATGATGAACTGTATGTGAAGAATACGTATCAGTCATATTAATGAACCAAAATATAAAATACAACATATATGTTCTTCATATTGAAGAACATTTTTTTTTTTTAAAAGTATTATGAACAAATTCATCAATATGACAATTCAAATATTTTTGAATATTTTGTTCATATATATAATGAATGCATTCATTAATATGTCATTTAATAAACGGTGGTATCAATATGATGAATCTGGTAGTTAGTGAAAAAATTCATAATATTTATGAATAAATACATCATATTGAAGAATTTTTTTTTCTGTGCAGTCTCAGTAACTTGAAATCATTCCCGGGCAAAAATCACTTGTTTTAATTGGCATGGATTTTTGAGAAGCTTGTTTATAGCAGGCAAATGGTAGAGAAAGTCAGCCTGCTGGAAAAAAAAACTATATAGGAATTTATGTATTGAAGTTTTTAAATTAGCTTTATTGCAGAAAAATGTATAGGAATTTTTATTTTGAAGAGCAGTTTTTAAAACAGGCACAGGTTAGCTGCCGGTACCAGGTAAAAACGTTTCAGTATTTAAATTTCTTTAGTTTCAGAATTTAAATTTATTGACTCTGATTTGATATGCTGCTAGTCCGCTTCTTTTTATGGCTTTATGGCCATTATCCTTGCATTTCAAAATTGTGGTCCTTAAAAATTACCCTTTTTAAAATTCTGAAAAAAATCCTAAGTTTTCGTCAATTTATTATAAATGTTCATACAAAATTTCAAGATGGTATTTTGATGGCATCATATTTCAAAAAATTATTTTCTAAATTTTTTTTTTTTGTATAGAAAAAAAATTTTTTTTTTCTACACTAAAAGTTGTAATAATTCCTGAATATATATGTAACTCTGATTTATAAAATGAAGTCAGTTTTATCATATTCAATCTAGTTTTTGAGATATTGATTTTGGCATATAGTTTTTACGATTTTCGAAAAATGGTATATATTTCAAAAACTAGAGATAATTTGACGCCAAAGAGATAAACTGACGCCATTTTCGAAATTAGAGTTACAAATACATTGAAAAACTATTGAAAATTTTACTTTTGAAAAAAATATTTTTTTTTTTAATACAAAAAATATTGATAAAATTTAGAAAATAATTTTTTAAGAGATATTTAAATATGAACAACAGTACAAAAGTGATTTTTGGCACTTTTTTTCCAACTTTGAGCCACTGTATCTCTGGAAGTAGTGGTCGGAAAAAAAAAAAAAAAAATTGTTTAGTGCATGTCTCGATACCCTTTATCAGTTGCCAAAATTTCATTGAAATCGAAGAAGGTGAGTTCCAACCGCTGGTCGATTTGGTGTGGAATGGCCCGTATATTTGTTTTAAATTACGAATTTTTAAAAACTAAAATACAAAGAATACTAAAAATTATAAACAAATCAAAACCAAAGGTATACATTTCTGAAGAACTTCCGATAAAAATAGTCTGACATTTTACTGAAATATTTGGTGCACATTTTCGGTAAACACAGAGGGATTTGAAAGATTTTGTAAAATTTGTAAAATTTGTAAAATTTTATAAAATTTGATTTTGTTATCAAATGTTGTGAAATTTTAAATGCAGACTCCCGAAATATTTTGAGTATGTGAAGACAATAAGCATTTTTTGATACAATCAATGCCTTTGTCTGCTTTAAATTTGTTGATAACATATTTTAAAGCTGCCCTAAGCCTGCTTTTCTTGCGCTGCATATACTGTATATGCTTCTTAAAAACGTCATTTTATTTGTGTGGTTACCAGAAATAAGTCCTATGTATTCCTAAAAATGTCCTATATTTTGTGTAGAGCCCATTATCAAATATTGTGGAATTTTAAACAAAAATTCTCGGCCTATTTTGGGCATAGACAGCTTTTGAAATACGTTTGAATGCCTTTAACTGTTTTAAATCGTGCCATAAAATGTTTCTAAACTTCCCGGAGACTGCCAAAAATGTGTCTTATATATTTTAACTCAGATATTCTACGAACTAGCCCGAGACAAAACAGCTGGCATTTTTTAAGAAATATTTCGGGTACATTTCCACCAAACACACATAAAAATGGAACATTTCGGGAAATTTATAGCAGTAGGTCAAATTTTGTTCACGGCATATTATGGAAACGAGCTGAAAAGAGGTAGCTTTTCATACAAACTATGCATTTGTCTGCTTGAAATCTATCACAAAATGTTTCTGAAATGTCCTGTGGATCCCGAGATAAAATTTCTGTCATTTTTCAGGAATATTTCTGGCATATTTCCGGTAAACATACAGATAAATCGAATATTTTGAAAAGTGTATAGGTTTTGTGCAATTTTGTGCAATTTCAATGGCAGATTTACGGTATATTTTGGAAGCGAGCTGATAATAGATAGCTCTTGATACAAACTATGCATTTGTCTGCTAGAAATCAATGTCCTGAGCCTGCTTAAAATTTTGTCTGGAGACTCGAGTCGAAAGTTTTGGCATTTTTCAGGAATATTTCCAACATATTTTTGGCAAACGCACAGATAAAGGGATGTTTGTAGGTAACGTATGGTAGATTATAAAATTTTATGGAATTTTAAAGGCAGATTCTCGGCATATTTTGGGAACGGACTGAAAATAGACAGCGTGTGAAAAAATAGCTCTTGATACAAACTATGCATTTGTCTGCTAGAAATCAATGTCGTGAGCCTGCTTAACATTTTGTCTGGAGACTCGAGTCGAAAATTTTGGCATTCTTCAGGAATATTTCCAGCATATTTTTGGCAAACGCACAGATAAAGGGATGTTTGTAGGTAACGTATGGTAGATTATCAAATTTTATGGAATATTAAAGGCAGATTCTCGGCATATTTTGGGAACGGATTGAAAATAGACAGCGTGTGATAAAAATACCACCTTTGTCTGTGACAAATAAGTGAAAAATGTTTCTAAACTACTCTGGCCGAAGTTTGAATATTAAAACAAATTTAAAAAAAAGTAAAATAGTTTGATTACCAAAAATTGGCATTTGTAATGGCATTGAGACTATTTTATTATTTTCTTAAATTTGAAAATAATACTTCGGTGTTTTAAAGATTTTTTAATGAAATTTTACTATATTGGCTTGCCCTGGAAACAGACCTGGAATAGGGTATCATAGTATAGTATGTTGTTGTATGGTATGTTATACAGTATAGTATGATATGGGTGTGGATATATGATATGGTAGAATGTGGAAGGTCTTATTTATGTGTGCACATTCGTAGCTAGGCAGCAGTGCATAATGCACAATAATCGCTTTTTAATTGCTGGTGTTGGCAGGATTGCCGCCATGACAGACAGTGCATTTTTACTTGGTAGTGTATTTTTCACCATCATTTTTTTTTTATATTTTTCACAGCTATACATATAATTTGAAAAAGTATTTCATTCAGAAGAGGGCGGACGTTGTTTTAGACGAATAATTAAAATGTTCAAGGAAATGCAGAAATAATATTGTGCTTACCCACATTTCACAGAAATATGGTTGACTTACCTGTAAAGAGAAGAAAAAGAAGAAAATTTAATATTATAATAAATATTTGTATTTAATTAGTATAATTAAAATAATCAAAAAAGGGAAAATTTTCATTTTTCATTACACGCAAAACATGCTATTAATTATAATTTTTTATTTTAAACAATAAAGGGAATTTTTATTTTTCACTTCAAAATAAAATATTTTTTTTTGTTATTTATTGTACATCTGAGCGCACATTCGCTTGTTTTTTTTAAAATAAACAATTTTTAACATTGAAGTGATTATTTCAAAAGTATACAAAAAAAAAGTGAAAAAATGTGAAATCTGCGTCCTGTTTTTTTAGCTTTCAACCAACTGCTCAACAACCATGAGCACTTGAGTGGTCGTCACACATACATCGCTCCCGCCACGCATATTCGACCCGACCAGTCCTCCGGAATATATTGCACAGCGTTGTATTTTTTGGTCGTTATGGTTTTCGCCAGGTCCCCAGTTGCTCATCAGACACGAGTGACCGACATCAATTAATTACCGCAGCACAAAAATCTACGTAACAGAGGTAGAAGATGTGAGATGTGTAGTTAACAGGTCATGCAGCATTCAGGAAATCATGCAGGATATGCTCGAGGTCCTTGCTGTGTTGCGCGTCTGTCAGTCAGTCAGTCGGTCAGATTGACTGTCAGTTTGGCGAGTCTTCCCTCGTTAAAGTGGCGAGTTTAAAGCGCTTTAGCGAATGACCAAAGTTCACAAAGTGGGCGTTTGTCCTTTGTTATATGCATGTTTGTATATTTGAAGGACACGCTGCATATAAAAAAAAATTAAAAACCAGTTGGGAAGGTTAGATCACATGGGAAATTTTAAAGTAGGTGTAATTATGATAGTTCGGATTATCAAAATTATAGTCGGTCTAAGCCGACTATAAATACCCTACACATATGTGTGGTTACCATTCAAAGTGATATATAGGTCACCAGGGTATACGAATCCTGAAAATAACTACAAACATTCAATCGCTGAAGAATTTCCATTCATTTGATACCCATATTTACATATGGGTAGGTGTACCGAATATCGATTTCTTTTTTGGTGAACCACAAGTCTTTTCGCCGGAAAACATTATTATCATGTATTTGAGCATGATGTCAATACATATTTGACCAAAAAAGTTTACCTAAGCACGTATACAGTAAAATTGATCTGTATATGTAAATTTTATATGAGGTATTTGAACATAAGTGGTCGGATCATAGGTCACAATGGACCGATCTGGCCAATTTTTTCGCACATACAGCGTAGGTATATTAGTAATTTAAGTTATAAGTTTCATTTATCTAGCTCTTCAATTTTAAAAGTCTTAGGGATTTCAACAGACAGACAGACAGACAGACGGACAGACAGACGGACAGACAGACAGACGGACAGACGGACATCGCTAAATCGACTCAGGAGGTCATGCTGATCAAGAATATATATACTTTTCCATACCGGAGATGCTTCCTTCTGGGTGTTACAAACGGCGTACCAAACTGAATATACCCTTTCACTCTTAGTGTAGGGTATAAAAAAAAATACAAAAAAAAATGTAGTGCACAACACAGCCAACAATAAAAAATCCGTAAAAATAATGAAAAATTATTTTAATTATCGAAATGTGACGAAGATTGATGATTTTGTGTGTGCTAGCGCAAAAGTGGATTTTTTTTTTTAATGGTCATCTCTACAATATTTTCTGATATAAGGACTGAGCGATTGTCCGTCCATCCAAATGACCGAATGACTATGTACACATGACATGGCGAAGAGCTTAAGTTTTAAGTTTTAAGAACAGCTTGAAAGTCCAGTTGGAATTATTTTATCAATATTTTTCTGTTGCTCATTTTTATATTTGCAACAAAGTATTAATCATATTGTAATTATTATAATTATGTTTATCATAAGTTATGTTTATTATTAATATGTTGAACATAAATATACTCGCAATAAATAATCAACATATAGAGTATTATGATTTATAATTAAACAATAAATAGACAAATATTATTTTATTATAATAAATTAGTTTTTCATGTCTGTTTTACAACTATTATGATGTTTTTATAGAATTTGTTATCATCAAATGTAGTTATGTTTATCAACAAAATGCTTGTAATAAATATTATAATTATTTTCTTCTGTTTACATTTACTACAATAATGTTTCATATGCAAACATTTAACTTATGAAAATTAATAATATACAATATTTTTAAATAAAATAAATTTAGTAAAACAATCACATTCATATTGAAATTGTGGTGAAATGTGTAAAATGCATAACATGTGTGTATAATGTGTATTTTACGAAACTGGTTTTAAAGACTTTAGTGTATCCGCTAACCAGAAAATTTAAAACTTTATATTGTTTCAAATGATAAAATTACGATATTGAGTTTTTTTAGGTATATCATCATATTGATGAATTTCGTTCTTCAAACCATGATACATTTTATTGAAAATCGATTCATAATATTGATAACTACAAAACATCAATATTATGAATTCATTAACATTATGATGAATGACCGAAAACTGTTCTGCAATATGATGAAGTGTATCTGAATATTACGTTTCATCATAATAATGAACAAAAACATAAAATGCAACATATATGTACATCATATTGAAGAATGCTGTTCATCGTACCAAATTTAAAAAAAAATATATATTTATTGCCATATTTCTCAGTACTCAAATAGTTCTAGAATGATAGCTTTTGTATATAATACTTGCTCGACATGCATAACTCTAATAGAAATTTGCCCGATGCGCCATCGGGAAATGATCAGCATTTCGTTGGGTAAGCCCTATTAGAGAAAATATGATCATTGCCTTTGCATGCCCTTATCATGCTTACCATAGCAGGGTTTACATTATCTAAATAGTCAATGTTCCCGATCATCAGGCGGCAATGATCGAGATTAATGAGAGAAACCCTATTATGCCCGGGCTCAGACAAGGCAATTGTCGGGTAAATATTAAAATGGGGAATTGCCCGATCAGTACATGATCATGGCCTGAGGTCAATACAGGACCAGGACACTGCGTTACAAGGACATTATGGGCCTCGTCATATCCCGATCAACTCAAATAATGACATAATCACTTCATAACCATGGCCCTACCAAAATTTATACTAGGGAAATTAGCAAAAATGTTTGTTATATGGGCCATTACAAACCGAATCGACCAGCGGTTGGAACTCACCTTCTTCGATTTTAATGAAATTTGGGCAACTGATAGAAGGTATCGAGATAAGCATTGAACAATTTAGTTTTTGAGATATTGATTTTGGGATGTAGTTTTAAAATTTTTCGAAAAAATGGTATATATCTGAAAAACTAGACACAATTTGATGAAAATGTGGCTATTTTAGAAATCAGAGTTACAAATACATTAAAAAATTATTGCAAAAAATACTTTTTTTTTTTCAATACAAAAAATATGTAAAAAATTAGAAAATTAATTTTTAAAATATGATACCATCAAAATACCATCTTGAAATTTAGCATGAACATTTATATTAAATCAACCAAAATATTAGATTATTTCAGAAATTTTTATATTTATAAAAAAAATATTAAAAAATAGATTTTTTTTTGAAAATAAACTTCTCGAAAGAATTTTTTTTTATTTAAAAAAAAAAATTCCAAAGCTTTTTCTTTTTTGAAATTTTTGGTTTTTTTTTTAATAACATTTTTTTTGGATAATTTTTGATCGTGAGTATTCATAAAGGGTTTTTTAACAGGGACGCTAAAAAAGTAGAGCGACAGGGACAGCAAACGACGCCATATTTCTTGCCGCTCTTTTGACATTTCTCTTCAGTAAGGTTTGCCATTTCATGATGGAAAGATATACGAATTCGAATTTCAGTAGTAAATTTTAATAATTTCGACTCGTTGTTGGCTCGTATATCTTTCAATCATGAAATGACAAACCTTACTGAAGAGAAATATCAAAAGAGCGGCAAGAAATATGGCGTCGTTTGCTGTCCCTGTCGCTCTACTTTTGTAGCGTCCCTGTTGAAAAACGCTATTATTGAAAAACCCTTTATTAAGTTTAATGCCTATATTGCGAGAGACACAATATGTTGCGATTCCTAAAAACGGCTACGTAAGATAGGCTGTATAATGCATTGGTTTCATACAAACTCTATTCCAAAAATCTCCATTGAAGTACCTCTTCAGAATGTGAAAAAAAAAACACAAAACATTTATCTGCCTACAACTTTCTTTCGCTATTCTGCTACAAGGCAGTCTTAAAACTTAAAAATATTCCATATATCTGACGTGATATGTAAATATTTTTTACAATACCGATTGTCTTTCTAAATACTGTTTTAGAAATTCTGCCGTTTTTAATGAAATACAAACTACATGTTGTGCCCTGCTTAAAATCTACCATAATACTGCGTTTTTGCCAGAAATCTGGTCAGTAGATGCTCGATTATTATGTGTTCAGTACCATAGACACAATTTTTGGCATGCTCAAGGCTATTCAAATGAATTTTCGTTAAAGAGAAATGAGAAGTTTGTATTAAAATTTGCCTATTTATTTTCTGCCAATACACAAAATATGTTAGAAATATGCCTTAAAAATTTCACATCCAAAAGCAAAATTGGTCATGCATACATTTGCAGCTTTTTCTGCAAACTCCGCCTATAGCCGTTCAAAATGTCTCTAAACTGACCCAGATAATTGTATATTTTTTTGGGAAGTGAATGAGTAACGTATGACAGGCAGTTTTGAAACATTATTTCGACATATATAAAACAGACAAAGGCGACATCTATATTAGAAGCTGTCTGTTCCCTGCCCATTGCAAAATATGCCGTGTATCTGTTAATAAAATTCCAAAAAAATGCAACTTTCCTGGTTTTTTTCAGGAATATTTCATGTTCATGTATTCCCGGAAAACACACAGATAATTGGAATATTTTGGGAACTGTATAGCAGGTTGTGAAATTTTGTGGAATTTCAATAACAGACTCATGGCATATTTTGCGAACGGGCAGTTAACAGACAGCTTGTGATAGAAACGCCGAAAAAAATGTTGGTAAACTGCCTCGACCCTGCTAAACACTTACGAACATATTTCATATATGTATGTTTTCCGGAATTATGCCCGAAATATTTCTGAAAAATTACAGAAATCTTGTCTAAAAAAATTTGCGGTATTTTAAAGACAGATTCCCAGTATATTTTGTATATGGTAAGAAAATAGGAATTTTTTGACACAAACACAGACTCTCTCTGCTTGGTACATCATTATAAATGGTTTCTAAACTGTTCTGAGTCTGAAAAACTTTTATTTTGGGGACTTGAGCATGTTCAAAATGGTTTTGGAAATTGTGGAGTTGGCATCAAATGTATTTAATGAACATTTAAAGGCAGATTACCGTCATATTTTGGGAAAGTATGCAGCTTTTGATACAAACTCCTCCTTTTTCTGCTTGAAATCTTTCGATAAAATTTGTCTATACTGCTCTGAGTATTTTTCGATACAAACTCCTCCTTTTTCTGCTTGAAATCTTCCGACAAAATTTTTCTATACTGCTCTGAGCATGCCAAAAATGTTTTCGTGCTCTGCTACACGCTACTTAAAAACTTCATTTTATCTGTGTGTTTGGCTGAAATATGTCCGATGTATTCCTAAAAATGTCAGACATTTGGTGTCGAGCCGATTATCAAATATTGTTGATTTTTAAACGAAGATTCTCGTTATATTTTGGAGATGGGCAAACAAGTATACAAACACCGCTTTTGTCTGCTTAAAATCTTCCAATAAATTGTTTCTAAACCGCCTTGACGATGTCCATAATAAAAAATATATCTAGGGGATGTTATAAAGCACATTTGTTAAGAAAGTAATATAAGTATTTCTATAAGTATGGAGTATAATTTCAATTTATATTTTTTCTGTTGGGCAGCTACATAAGTGCTCATGTCGTAGCCGAATGAAATTGCAATTTTTATGTGCGTTACAGCGAAAAAAGTGCTTGTTAAGTTTGTAATTTTGCACGCGGGACACGGAACGTTGGAGCTCTGGTCTCCGGACGCTGAACATGAACTGCAGGGACCAAAATTAAGTTATTAATGTATATCAAGGATGTGCGTAATTGAGAGATTTATGTTGTAGCTGTAGTTTTCGCAGTTGTTATAGTTGTAGTGGTAGCTGTCATTGTTGAACACAACAAGGATATGTCCTACAATATTGCTATAGCAATTACAATTTAATGCATGAAAACTTAAATTCTTTATGAAGCCGATTTAAGTACATTTCGTTTAAATTTACTATAAACCGAGGGCTATAATAATTGCAAAATACTGTCGAAATAAACAACTTGCAATGATGCCGAAAGATAATATATCCGATTTCATTACATAGACAGCCAATACGTCAAGCCATCAACAAGATTGTAAAAAATAAATACATTTTTTGTATTATTAATGTTGTAGGTTTAAAAGGTAGAGAGGGTACTGGGTATATATTTCAATCAGTGCTCGTTTTTATTGAAATGTCGACACCGATATGAAACAGCAAATAAAATGAAATCACTTCAGCACTCGAGAAAAAATAACAGCACAGCACAGCAACATGGACACAAAAACAGGATAACGTGACAACGTTACCAACCGGATATTAGATATCGCATATATATAAATAAAAATACACACACACACATAAAACGAATACAAATGTGAAATAAAATGAAAATAATGGTATACCGTATCGTATATTTCGGTGCCTGCATTGAATGCGCAATAAAATGTCAGATTTCAATAACGTTTCGAAATTGACACCGCTTGGCCAGAGACAGGTGGAGATTTTTTTTGGGTTTTTGTTTTTGCTGGTCATCAAGGATCAAATATTATATGGCATACAAATACAATTTACAGAAGATAGTACCTATCCACAGAGAGGCAACTAAGTGACAGAGAGCACGTAATGAAATTTTAAATGTTTGAGTGGAAAAAATAATATTTTCTGTTGAAATTGCATACATTATATTTGTGTCAAAGTGTAATAAAAAAATCAGGATTTATTTTAAAAGGAAAATATTTTTATTTCCAGCTGTTGTACAAAGCATTTTTTAATTAATGAATTTTATAAAAAAAAAATGTGCATTCGTGAATATGTGATGAGCCATTCAACCCTAGTAGAAATATGAACTATTTGAATAGACATGATCATCATGTGACCATGTTGTAACTAGTCGCGGGGTTTATGACAAGGAAAATATTCGATAAACAGTACCTGAGCATGCCATTATTACAATTTGTACTAGGGAATAGCACACAACCAACAAAATATTATTTGAAACACTTCAAGGAAATGTTGTGTGTATTTTAGATTTGGATCTGAACATATTGATCTCGTCAATATCATATATACAAAATACTCGAAATATTCACAGACAAAAATAATTCTTCAATATGATGAATTTATTTATAAATATTATGAATTTTTTCACCAACTACCAGATTCATCATATTGATACCACCGTTCATTAAATGACATATTAATGAATGCATTCATTATATATATGAACAAAATATTCAATACAATGAATTTGATTTGTCATATTGATGAATTTGTTCATAATATTTAAAATTTTTTTTATTTTTTTTTGTAAAATAATACGAAAAAAAAAGTGTTGTAAAAATTATATTTAAAAAATAACAGGAAAACAATAACAATAAAAATGTTCGGACAAAAAAACTATTCCGAAAAAAACATTTTATCGAAAAAAGATTTTTTGAAATAAAAAAATGTCGAAAAAAAATTGTTCGAAAAAAGAAATTTTCGAAAAAAAAAATTGTTCAAAAAATGTTTTTTCGAAAAAAATATTTTTTTCAAAATATTTTTTTTTCAAAAATATATTTTTAATAAATATACATTTTTATTAATTAACAAAAAAAAACTGTTCCGAAAAACCATTTTATCGAAAAAAGATTTTATAAAAAAAAAAAAATCGAAAAAAAATTTGTTCGAAAAAAGAAATTTTCGAAAAAAAAAATTGTTCAAAAAATGTTTTTTCGAAATTTTTTTTTTTTTCAAAACATTTTTTTTTTCAAATATATATTTTTTATAAATATACATTTTTATTAATTAACAACAAAAAAACTGTTCCGAAAAAAAACATTTTATCGAAAAAAGATTTTTTGAAATAATAAAAATAAAAAAATTTCAATAAAAAAAATGATAGAAAAAAGAAATTTTGGAAAAAAAAAATGTTGTAAATTTTTTTTTTTCAAAACATTTTTTTTTTTCAAAAATATATTTTTTATAAATATACATTTTTATTAATTAAGTTTTGTAATTATAATAAATATATTATAAAACATTTTACTAATTTATGCATGTCGAGCTAGCATTATATAAGAAATAACACACAAGAACTACTTGAGAACTGAGAAGTACGGCAAAAAAATGAACGAAAAAAAATATATTTTGATAGAAATTTGATTTAATGAACAGCGTTCTTCAATATGATGAACATTTATGTTTTATGTTATATTTTGGTTCATTACTATAATGAAACGTATTCTTCACATACTGTTCATCATATTGAAGAACACTTTTTCGACAGTTACCAAGCGTTATTCATATTTATGATAGCATTCATAAAAATAATTGCATTAGTCATTAATATTATGAATGGTTTTTCAATACAATGAATCATGGTTTGAAGAAAGGAATTCATCAATATGATGTACATTTGTGTACATACATAATTGATGTACATACATAACACTCGAATGGAATACTTAATGAAATTTGACCGTTTTTCTGAAATATAAACTGTATAAACTATTTCAGCGTGCATTTTATTTATACACAAATCGGCTATTCATAATATATAATTAGAGCATGAAATGGCAAACCATCATGAAATGGCATACCTTACTGAAGAGAAATGTCAAAAGAACGGCAAGAAATATGGCGTCGTTTGCTGACCCTGTAGCTCTACTTTTGTAGCGTTCCTGTTGAAAAACCCTTTACATTGAATTATGCAATATTATCAAAAATAAAAATATTGCATGTTTAGGAGTGATTTTTATCAAAAAATAATGCGCAGATTTACGCACTCTTAGGGCAAGCATTCAAGGCATAATGTTTTATTTGCGTTTTTATAATATGTATTCGTTTGTTATTTGTTCGTACATATGGCCAAACAAACAAACAAATAAATAAATTATTTGAATAAATTTCAACACATACTTTGAGGCGTTCAGGCATGGCTCTTAATATTGATCAAACACGCGCACAACAAATAAATTTCTATAAAGTATATTATTGAAGACTTTTGCCTTGAGGCTGCATTTCAAAGGAGTGAATAAAAAATAGAACAATATATGTGAAAAATAAAATATCACAATAAACATTAGACGCAGCTGAATCAAGTGTCATAAAGAATCATGTGGCAACGCCTCGGCCTGCGGCCACAATTCATAATAATAAATACGTCTCTGAAAATGATGATGATGATGACGACGTTGATTATGCAGAGCTCGTCAACAATGATGATGATGATGATTTCTATATTATTGCTTGAAAACTATATAAACATGATGCAGCACATAGAAAAATCAAGCAATAAAGGGGTTAAAATGGCTAAAGTGCAAAGAGTTCGAATATGAAAAATAAATAAAAACACACCCCAAATAAAAATCATAAAAAAACATTATGTTGAGAATACGCCTATTTCCGTAGCAACAACACGAAAACAAAATAAAATGAATAATGAGAAATATAAGAAATAGTAGTAGAATTTGTGCTATTTAAGACATTTTAGAAGGCGTTAGCATAGTAGGATGATTGGACAGTTTTAACCCAAAATGACTTTGGTATACGTTTTTTTTTTTTAATGATCCTTGACAGACATTAAATAATGTTTGCATGTGTTGTGTTGCATTTATGTTTTATGCGAATTATAAGACAATGACGACGATTATTACATTTTTTGTGCACATTTATCTTTTAGAAAAATAAAGTAGAAGAAATAAAGAAGAGCTAGCGCAATTTCTTCTAAATTTATTTGATACACATAAACACACACATAAACAGATATGTAAGTGGTAAAGTATTTCTTTTTTTTTTTTTAGTTCAACTTCAAGGATAATGCGCTGTGGTTGTCTTTGTTATTACGCTACGCACGCATACACATACGAGAATCACACACACACACACACGCACACACTGAAATACACTCATCTAGAATCATAAAGATAAATATTAAAAGCAACTCAAGCTGATGTTAATGATCGCAAGGATGTCGTTTGAACCTTGTATCATTTTCATATATTAATGGCGTACATCTGCATAAGCGCAAATAAAAACACACACACACACACATCAATACACAGTCATACACTCAAAAGAAAATGTCACATTAAGTTAATAATGGTACGACCATTGATTTTATGTTTCATGTATTAATCGTTTTTTTTTCATATTGATTCAAAAGTTGTCTAATGAATTTGATAGTACTTGAAAAATTCTATACCATTAATTTAATAATTTTAATATTATTAAATATAATAGTATCAATACTATTGTTTTAATATTTTTTTCACCTATAATAATAAACGTCTCATTATGGGGCATATAATGTGATATTTTCGATGTGAATTTCAATGTTGATATTTAATAAATTTTTAATAAATTATTAGAAAAATATAATTTGATTAATAAAACGTATCATTAAATATTTATTGGTCTTGCTTATTTTAATTAAAAGAGTACAATATAAGATTTATGGTACAACAACATATATTATGTATTAATAGCTTGAATATTATTAAACTAATGGTATGCATCCTATTGACCAATTTTAATGGAATAAATAAATTTTTTTCTATTGAAATTAATTGAAATGAATAGTAATTTACAATGTTTTTTTTTCTGGGTGTACATACATGCGTATCCTGTCTCTGTGTCTATCAATGATACCATGCTAGTTGAATGTGCGCCCCGGATATAAAGCCCTATAACTCTGCCAGAGTTAAATTGAGTTTTGCCTACGACCTTTAATAGCCTTGCTGATTAAGTTGTTTTTGTGCATATTTTTATGTTTTTGTTGTTGTTATTATTTATGTAAAATGACAGAACGATAAAAACGCACAGAAGAATTCGATTATGAAATCTACTTAGTGCCACTTTTGATGTTACACACTCAAAATATTTTATGTATTTCATAATTCTGGTACAGGTTGCTTAATGAAATATCACTCAGTTTGCAGATTTATATATAAAATTATAAAAATACAAAATACTCATACATTTTTGGCAATTACACTGTGGTTATAAAGAAAATTTGCAATATCGCTATTTTATTAACATGAATTGTTGAACTTTTGTGTTGGTCCACAAGTCAGAAATATGGTGGTATATAAGAGGCATAATATTCAGTTTCATTTTATAAAAAAAATCTGTCTTCTTATGGGAAACTGATAGTTTATGCTTTCCCCAAGCAGGCAAAAACGGTATTTCGTAGATATTAAAAAGCAGATTTAAAGCAGGCTAATTAAAAGGAAAGATATTAGGTACAATCATTAATTAAAAATGTTTGCTTTGAAGTTTTTATAAGTAGCCAAATGGAAGTAGCCAAATGGAAGTAGCCAAATGGAAGAAAAAATAGGTTATCTGTGCGGGCAAATGCAATATTTACAACCTTTTGAAAAAATATTGAAAGTAGCTGCATTAGCTGATAACCTTTATTAAATATATCGGCAGCTTGTTCAACAAGTTGTCAACAGGAACTTTTTAAACTTAAAATTCAGACTGTTCTAACCTGTTTAAGGCAGCCTGATAAAGGCAGTCAAACAAATGCGAAATCACAAAATAATTGCAAAAAAAAAATAAATAAAAGCAAGAACACAAAAACAAAAACATCAAAAACAAAAATGAAAAGGAAAAACACAAGAACAAAAGAAGAAAACACAGAGAAAAAAGCAAAAACACAAAAACAACAGAAAAACACAAAAAACAGGAGAAAAAAAATAAAACACACAAAAAAAAAAACAAAATCAAAAACTCCAAACCCAAAAAATCATGCAAAAACAAAACCCCAGGAAAAAAATCAAAAACAACAAAAGACAGAAAAACACGAAAATTCAAAAACAAAAGCTAAAACGTAAAAATACAAAAAAAAAGCAAAAACAGAAAAACATAAAAAAAAGAAACAACACAAAAGCAACAAAAAAAAGTAAAAACAAAAGATAAAAGTAAATCTCAAAAAAATCAAAAGCAAAAACAGAAAGAGAAAAAAAAAACATAAATATGGAAAAATCAATACCAAAAGCAAAAACAAATAGCAAAACAAAAACGGGAAAACACGAAAGGCTAGAACATAAATAAAAGTAAAAGCAAAAACACAAAATTCGAATTTATTGAGACTTCAAAGATAATAATACAGTGCCAGTGCAGAAAAAACAGATATTTAAGATAACTTAGAAACATAAAGAAGCAAAAAAAAACAAAATGAACAGCCATCTTACAAAAAAAGTAAAAAAACCCGCGTTGCGCAGCCCGGGTACGAAATATTAGTTTTAAAATAAAAATCAAAAAACTATTTTATTTTTTTTTTTTAAATAGTCAAAATATTAAAAAATGTTTGACTTATCTACAAAATAAAAATAAAGTCTTTATCTAAAGCACATTTTTATAGTTCTAATATTTGTTTTACATTAAATTCAGACTGTTTCAAGCTGTTTGAGGCTGCATGATAAAGGCAGGCAAACAGAAACAAATGCAACATCAAAAAGTAATAAAACAAGAACAAAAGCAAAAACACAAAGAGAATAACAAAAACACAAAAACAAAAGCAAAAACACAAAATCAAAAGCAAAAGAAAAAATACAGTAACAAAATCAAACACACAAAATCAAACACCAAAAGCAAAAAAAAATCGAAAACAAAAGCTAAATCAAAAACATAAAATAAAACACACAAAAAAACAAAAGCAAAAACACAATATCAAAAGCAAACGCAAAAACACAAAACATAAAAATATAAAAATATTAAAATTCAAAAGCAAAAACACAAAATACAAAAGCAAAAACACAAAACATAACAACACGAAAACTCAAAAAAAGCAAAATCGCAAAAACTAAAAAAAAAAACACAAAAGCAACAAAACCGGTAAAGCAAAAGATAAAAGAAAATCAGTAAATCTCAAAAAAAAAAAATCAGACCCAAAAACCGAAACAGAATCAAATAAATAAAAAAAAGCATCAAAAATGCAAAAATCAATACCAAAGGCAAAAACAAAGAACAAAAACAAAAAAAAAAAACGGAAAATATACAAAATGTTCAAAAATAAATAAAAATAAAAGCAAAGGAGTTGGGAAAGTTAGGTCACATGGGTAAGTTCGGTCACATGGGGCGGATTTTATAGTCGGTCGGGCCCGACTAAGGAATACCCTACACCTTTGGTGGGGATATTAATGCGGGATATTTAATTGCATACCTTAATTTGAAAGTTTTTAATTATGCTGAACCTCCCCACCCTCAGAATATTATTCACATATCAGAAATTTACGTCTTATATCCCCATAAATTAAAATATATATACAAGTATAAAAAACTAAAAAAAAAATTTGAAAAATATAATTGGGCGGACCACGCTTATATTTAAAATTTTGAAAGGCTAATATTTCATAGATTTGATTTTAATAATTTACAGATCAAATTTCCACTATAAAAACCCGGGAAATAATGAAAAAAAATGTGGGCGTATTACGCCCATTTTTGGACCACATATTTTTAGATGAATTCTAATAATACGTTTTAAATTTTATAACTATACCTTGAATACTTTTCGAGTTATTAGTTCCGAAAGAGTTATATAAAAGTGACTTGTATGGGAGGTGAGCGTTTCCGTTGACTGATTTGGCTAATTTTCGAACTCAGTTCCTACTTTCGGCTAAAATATATTGAGACGAAATTTTATCGCATTCTGATCAGTATTTCTCCAGTTATTCTGTATTCGGACAGCAAGACAGCAAGACGAACAGACAGACAGACGGACATGGCTAAACGGACTCGGGTAGTGATGCTGATCAAGAATATATATACATTTCCATACCGGACCCGCCTCCTAAGGGGCGTTACAATATATGCACAAAGTTAATATACCCTGTACCTCATAGGTGTAGGGTATAATAAAAGCAAAAAACACAAAATTCAAATTCAGATTTATTGAGACTTCAAAGTTTATTATACAGTGCAGAAAAATAAAATATTATTTAAGATAACTTAGAACTAGCAAAAAACGAGTTGGGAAAGTTCGGTCACATGGGGAGGACTTTTAAAGTCGGTCGGGCCCGACTATGAAATACTCTACATTCTTGTTGTATATATTAGTGTTATAATTTGGTGGGTAAATTTTTAATAATTTACGACTAAAATTTCCACTATAAAAAATCGGTAAAAAATGAAAAAAAAAAAATTAAATGTGGACGGATCACGCGCATTTTTGGAACATATATTTTTAGACAAATTCTTACAATATGTTTTAAAACTTATAAATATATATCTAATACTTTTCGAGTTATTGGTTGCTAAATAGTAATATATAAGTGAGGTGTATGGGAGGTGGGCGTGTCCGTTGACCGATTTTGCTCAAATTCAAACTCGGAACCACTTTTTTGCTAAAATGTATTGAAACCAAATTGCATTACATTCCGACTATTATTTTTCAAGTTACCTTGTATCCGGTCAGACAGCAAGAGAGCAAGACAGACAGACAGACAGACAGACAGACAAACAGACGGACAGACAGACAGACGGACATGGCTAAACGGACTTGGGTAGTGATGCTGATCAAGAATATATATACTTTTGCATACTGGACACGCCTCCTAAGGGCCGTTACAATATATGCACAAAGTTAATATACCCTGTACCTCATAAGTGTAGGGTATAACAAAATGAACAGCCAACTTTAAAAATGGGTTAAAAAAAATCTTCCATTGCGCAGCCCGGGTACGAAATACTAGTTTTAAAATAAAATTCAAAGAACTATTTTTTTTTTTATTTTAAAATAGTCAAAATAGTTAAAAATTTTTGACTTATCTAGAAAATAAAAAAAAGTCTTTATCTAATGCACATTTTTACTAATATTTGTATATTATTTTTATTTTTTTTATCCCATTATTATCTCCATGCGCATAAATAATACAGTATTTATTCCGTTTTTAGATTATTTCAGTGCTTATTGTTCTGTTGTATCTAAGTTGCTATGGCAAAATCTTTTGAAATAGGATTTGTCGGCATATATCTGCCATTGACTCTGGCTGTGCAAATGCAGACATAAATAATCTATGTTCAATTCAAGTTATTAGCAATTTGAGCAGATTATGTGAGCTAATTTCGACGTTTGTTTGATAAAAGAAAAAACTAATTTAAGAATATGTAAATAATAGAGAAACGCAAATATGTCAAGTACTAGTATATTCTACTGTCATACAAAATTTACTATTTTATGTCATTTCTGTATACTGCTGTTTAAATACAAATTAAATGATAAGATTTTGTAATTTTTGTAAAGACAAAGACTTTATTTTTAAAAAAGAATTATTTAAAACTTAAACATTTTCTTTTGTTTTTGGTAAAAAAAATATGTTTGTGTTCATAAAACATAATAAATTAAAATTTTGGAAAATATTTAATTGAATGTAAAATGTGCTTTAAGGCTAGACGATATTTATATTGAGCCACTTTCGCAGCTAGCATTATATTAACCTATAAAATCCTTAAGTCCAAATATCCTTTTTATATAAAATATGAATAATAAGTCGTATAATATAAAAAAAGTTCTCATTTTAGACAAAGAAAACTAGTATTTTGTTGAAATAAAATTTAAATGCATCAAAAGCATAAGTTAGAGGTGTCACCGTTTAGGCATTATAGGCGTTAATGGGTTAAATAAATTATATAAGCAATTTTTAATTAGGCTTCATACAAATTGATGCAATTTGCTTTTTTTCGCACTTTAAGTTATTCAACAAAATATACTTAAACTCTGTAAATGACAAGCATTAACTAGCATTTGAGTTTTTTGTTTAACTAAAGTATTTTATTTTTATTTTCCATTAGTGCCTGCACAAAAGTTTCTCATGTGTAACGGGCTACCGGACATAACTTTTAATTAAAATTAATAAATTCACTTAGTAAATTTCTAGCTTTTTCAAATACATATGAAAAAAACAACAATTTTTTAATTACAATAAAACTGCAAAACTACTGAACGTCGTGCTCAACTAATTTAGTAATTTTAACAAGTTTTCCTTTTGAGTAGGCGAAACAGGCAGGCGTTGCTTTCAGGCTTATTTTCCTATAATTGATGCTTGTTCTCGCCACTTGCAATTTGGCGCCATGCTACTCGAGGAGGTTTTTGCAAAAAACAACAACAACAAAAACATCAAGAACAACATCAAGAGCATTTATAGATACGAACTAAATAGACGAGAGCGCCACGAAATAATACCCAAATGAAATAAGACCCAAAAATAAAATGAACAAATCTGGGCAAATTTTGTATTCCTTTTGTGCGTTATTGGATTTTTAATTTTCAATGGAATCATTAGAAAATAATATTTAAAATGTGTGACCCATTTAAATTATTGTTTGAGTGTTATTTCACTTTTTTTTTTTGGTAATATTTCATGTTTACGCTACGAAGTAATACCAAAATAAAATAAGACCTAAAAATAAATTAAAAACAGCTTCAAAATTTCGGTTTTTATTTCATATGAAAAAAACACCAAATATTTTGGGAATTATTTTATTTTGAACTCCATTTTATTAAATCTAAAGACGTGATGATATACGAAACCTTTTGTGCGATTTAATTGTGGGTTATTTTTTTTTTTACATTTTGAATTTTAATTAATTCAGAGTAATTTGGAGGTTAAATTTGGGCATTTTTTGTATGCCTTTTGTGCGTTATTGGATTTTTATTTTTCAAGGGAATCATTAGGAAATAATTTTTGGTACTATTTCATTTTTATGATCTAGGGTTTTTTTGGTTTGGGTTCATTTTTTAGTCTATTTCATTGGGTGTTATTTTGTAGCGCCTATTCGTGTCTCGTTCGTTCATTCGCTCATGTCGTAGTTGAAAGTCGTCCAATTATGGTTTTATTTCATTAACGTATTTACTGTGAACTAACTTGACAACTAATACAAACACGCACAAATACTAAATATACACTTTAAATAAATATATAAAGTTTAAAATTTGTATAATAATTATTACTTATAATATTTATTAATAATATAATTAAATGATTTTTAATAAGAAAATAATTAGCAAAAAACTTCTATTTTAAATTTTCAATAAATTGTTTTTTTGTGGAATAACAGTTTGGCATATAATTTTGCTTCGAACTTATAATGTCGTATATCCTAACTAACTCCTATCGACGTCATTATAAATCTGGTGCGGGACAATATATCATTTCAAAGAAAGTCCAACAATAAAAAATTTAAAAAACTTTACCACAGATGCGGTATAGGCTGGAGGAAATAATAGGCAATATATGGGTGGGATTGGACAAAGAGGCGTGGCACCTCCCATACAACCTAAATTTCAATACTAAAACTCACCACACAGTAAAATTCACCACACTAAAATTCACCACACTAAAACTCACCACAATAAAATTCATCACATTAAAATTCATCACACTAAAACTCACCACTTTAAAATTCACCACACTAAAACCCTCCACACCATAATTCACCACACTAAAACTCATCACAATAAAATTCACCCCACTAAAACTCACCACACAAAAACTCACCACACTAAAACTCACCACACTAAAACTCACCACACCAAAACTCACCACACTAAAACTCACCATACTTAAACTCACCACACCAAAATTCACCACACATAAACTCAGCACACCGAAACTCACCACATTAAAACCCACCACACTAAAACTTCTACTGGGAAAAACTCTACGGGGAAGAATTCTACGGGAAAGAGTTCTACCGGGAACCATTCTACCGGAAAGAATTCTACGGGAAAGCGTTATATGCGGAAGAACTTCTACTGGGGAAAATCTATGGGGAATCTGAGAAAGAATTGTCTATGAGAAAAGCTGTTTTAGCGGAGAATTATTTTGGTTTGTTTACTACATTTATAAAACCAATAAAAAAAACGTCCACAGTGAAGCATGGGTCCATGATATAAATAATAAAAATGTTTTTTATATTAAATAAATCGCTCTATATCTTTGAATTCACAAAATCTTGGCACGAGTCGTGTACAGGTCCAGCTAGTATTTCAATATAAATCAAAAAATATTATTCCAAATGAACTATTATTCTAGAAGATTTATTTATAACTAACATGAAACCGTTTTTTTTTTTTTATTGAATTGTTATTTAATTTTTATTATAAAAAGTGGCTGAAATAAGCCTGAATTTTCAAATACCTACAGTTTATTCAAAATGTAAACTGATTGGAAAGAGTAATATGCAGTATAATCTGTACAGTCGAATGAAAAGCAAATTAAAAATGTATGAATAATTGAACATTTGCAAGTTGAAATATAGGATTGAAAATCAAACAAAAAAGTGTTTCGATTTCATGTTTTCCCCTTTGTTTCGATTACGCATATAAAGAAAATGTTCATCATATTGATGAATTATGTTCTTCAAACCATGATTCATTATTTTTATGAATTATTCAAAATATTAATGATTAACGACAACAATGTTATGAATGCGATCATAAATATGATGTACTGTCGAAAAAATGTTCTTCAATATAATGAACTGTATGTGAAGAATACGTTTCATTATATTAATGAATAAATACATAAAATACGACATATATGTATATCATATTGAAGTATGCTGTTCATCAAACCAAATTTTAATTAAAATATTTGTTTTTTGTTCATTTTTTGCCATAATTTTCAGTTTTCAAGTACACAAAAAAAATATCACCAAAATGTTCACCAACTACCAGTATTCATCATATTGATGATTTCATTCATTGAACTAAAACCGTATTTTTGCAATGTTTTTCACTTTTAATATTTTTTATAACATCAAATTTCAAAAAAAAATTGTCTCCATTTACACATTTATGTATTTATAATTCTTATAAGTTTTATGATATTTAAATTAATGTGGTTTGATGAGCAAAATTCATCAATATGATGTATATTATTCATTAATATGATGAAATGGAGTCTTCGCATAATTAGCAATTAAATATTATAACTCGTATAAGAATATTAAATACACAAATGAGTAAATGGAGACAAATTTGAGTTTAAAATTTGTTGTTAAAAAATATTGAAAATGAGAAACATTTAAAAAATACGATTTTAGTTCAATGAATGAAATCATCATTATGATGAATACTGGTAGTTGCTGAAATTTTTGGTGATATTTTTTTGTGTGTAGTTCTTGTTGGTTATTTTGGAATGGATTTATCAATATGTCATTTAATGATTGCTGGTATCAATATGATGAATCTGGTAGTTGGCGAATAAATACATTATATTTATAAATAAATTCATCATATTGATGATTATGTTTTTGAGTGGTTCTTATTAAGGTTTTAGGCCTTTAATCTACGGTTCTTCGCTACTCAACTGTTCCATGTTTGAATATGGATTCAATTCCGATTTTTGTATATTGTTTTTAGTTAAAGTCTAGGTTTTAAAAATGTTACAGTTTAGGGACTGATTTCAATCCCTGGTTAAAAGTTTGATAAAATGTGCTATATTTATATTTTTTTTTTCAATACCAAAACCATGTTATAAACTTTTAGTGTAAAGAGCGTAAGTACGAGTGTCTGGAGACCCAACTGACTGACAGTCGCATCATGTGGTGGCGGGTGGGGAGTGGTTGAATAGCGCGCTTTGTTGCTATTATGAGTAATTCGCTCGAGAGCACAAAGCGCCACGGATATGTATGGGGCGTGCTGTCACGTTTAACGAGTATGGGTGTGTCTGACTCTCTGTCTTTCGTTGTGTTTGTGTGGCACTGTATGCGTGTGTGTGTGTGAGTGTGTGTGCGGCTGTGTAGCAATTAAATGATAACTTTATTAGCAGTATTTGTAGTAGTAACAACAGTAGCACTACCATTGAAAGAGAACTTACAAGAGTAACAATTAAAGAAATTAAGCAAAATATGATATTTGTTAGTGTTGGCAGAAAACATTGAAAAGGATATGCGTAGCGAAGCAAGACAGGATTACTACAACAACTTTTATAATACAGAACATGATATTCATATGAATGCGCTGGCATTGAACAAGAATATAAATTTAATTAAATGCGAATCCGATGGGTGACTTTGGCAGAAAGGACAGAAACTCTATGGAAGAAGTAATTTCTATTTTTTTTTTTTTTGGAAGTTTGGATTAAATTGAGTAGAATGGAGTGAATATGTAATACATATAGAAGTAGATAAATTATATAATAAAGCTCTTTGGGGAGTGACAATGAATGGAAGTTAATAGCGCAAAAGTTGTGTACAGAAATAAAGACTTAATGGATTTTTAACATTAATTTGTTTGTTTTTTTTTTTCATTACGATACCATTATATAGAAGAATTATTAGTTATAATTATATTTTGTATATGTATTAAAGTTATATGTTTTAATGTCAAAATTTATAAAACCGTTTTTGCGCTATTTGTAATTATAATTTTATTTTTATTAAATACACTATTTTTGCAAAAAAAAAAATGTATTTTAGAAAAATAAAAATATAATATAAAATTTTGTGTTAGAATTTGGTTTGCGGAAATATATATTTTGTTTTAAGAGTTTTTCAAAGTTAATTTATTAAAAAAATTTCGTCAGAAAATTTTATTTTTTTTACAAATATTTAACTTTACTTATGTTACAAAATGTTTTTTGTTTATATTTATACATGAAATCATAGACTAAAACCTTTTGGAATATTGGTTTTAATTCGGGTTCAAAGCAAATAAATTATGTGAGTTCCGATTTCTGTTCCACACATATTTAATGAGTGTTTCGATTTTGGTTCTAAAAATCGAAAGAGTTCCGATTCCGGTACTTGGCGGTCCGTGCCAGAGACTAAAAACTTTTGGAATACCGGTTCAAGTTCTGGTTCCAAGAAATTTAAAATATCGGTTCTGATTCATGTTTCAACCCAAAAAATTATATGTATTTCGATTTCGATATCACACATTTTTTAATAACCGTTTAATTCTGGTCCCTGTTCATAAAATCGTAACGGTTCCGATTCCGGTTATTTGCGGTCCCTGCATGGTATATAATTTTCTAATTTTGAATAATCATATCTCTTAAAATACACGCTGCAAAAAAGTGCTCTCCCAAACATAAAATTGCAGGCATTACTTATATGTTTGGAGCTTTATGGAAACAAAAGTATTGTTGCGAAAATTCAATCTACGGAAAACTGTTCTACAAGTTCGTATCTCTGGATTGTGTACAAAATAAAAACACTCTTATGTTTGGTTTAAATTATAACAATGAACTTTATTAATTCACTTTAATAAGCAAAGTTTACTAATAACAAATTCTAACAACTGCTGCATGTCCACAATTTAACTCGACATTTATCACACGAGATGCATTCGACCACTTTCCAATTACTACTGAAGTGCTGTGCCTCAGATGCGGCACTCTTATATATTGCATGCATCAGTTCGACATGTTTCGAGAATCTTTTACTCGTTTCGTAAATGACGCATGCTATTGACATCTCATTCGCACTCATGTGTCTCAATGTGCTGATATTCCATCTCTAACTCGCACATTGCTTAGTGCGCTGAATGATCTTGAATGAATTGTCTTGCGTCTCATTTATTATTTCTTGATTGCTTGCACTATGGGGCAAATTACATAAAGGGTTTTTCAACGGGGACGCTACAAAAGTAGAGCGACAGGGACGGCAAACGACGCCATATTTCTTACCGCTCTTTTGACATTTCTCTTCAATAAATTTTGCCATTTCATAATGGGAAGATATACGAATTCGAATTTCGGTAGTAAATTTTAATAATTACGACTCGTCGTTGGCTCGTATATCTTTCCATCGTGAAATGGCAAACCTTACTGAAAAGAAATGTCAAAAGAGCGGCAAGAAATATGATGTCGTTTGCTGTCCCTGTCGCTCAACTTTTGTAGCGTCCCTGTTGAAAAACCCATGAAAAAAACTTTTGTAGCGCTCTTATTGAAAAACCCTTTATTTTCGTAACAGTATTATTGCATAGCCAAACATTATTATAATAACAGTCAAACATTTTTTGTTTTCTTTCAAACATATTTATGTTCAGAATGAATAATTTTTTTGGTTATATATGATTATATATGAGAAATTCTTTCAGATTATTCTTAGTAACCCTAGTAGTAATTTTGGTAGGGCCATGCTCATGAACTGATCATGTCATTATTTGAGATGATCGGGATATGACGAGGCCCACGATGTCCTTGTAACGAAGTGTCCTGATCATGTACTCACCTCAGGCAATGATCATGTACTGATCGGGTAATTCCCCGTATCATACTTGTTAAAACATGAGCATACGAAAGCACTACAAATATCCGATGAAATTAAATATCATACCTCATTGAAACCTGATCATTGCCCGATGAAAATTTCTTTATGAGGAACAACTAATGTAGCTTTGATCGGGACCATTGGCTGTTCAGATAATGTAAACCCTGCTATGGTGAGCATGATAAGGGCATGACAAGGCAATGATCATATTTGCTCTAATAGGGGTTACCCGACGAAACCCCGATCATTTCCCGATGGCGCATCGGGCAAATTTCCACTAGGAAAGTATTTTATTTGTGTAAAAGTAAAAAAAATGAAAATTAAAAAAAACAGTTTATTTTTGTAATTTTCTTCGAAATTTTTATGTTTACCGTGCGACGATATTTCGCGGTAGATAATGAAAAAACCTTTGAGTATAGTTCATCAAATGAATGCATATCATTGAAATTTTAGAAATTGAAGAACATTAGTCATCAAATCGATTCGTCATTTTAAATTGAAACATATTGAAACATATATTGAAACATATATTACATTATTCAGCAAATCAATTCGTAATATTGATTTTTTTAAATAATATAATTAATTTGTTGATTGTGCAGAACTACAATGTAGCCAACAGAAAGGTATATGAAGTCGTAAGGTGGTAGCTGCGGTAGCTCAGTGGTTAGTACGTTGGACTGCAAGCTGAAAGGTCCCCGGTTCAAGCCTGGGCTGGGGCCAACAACATCTTTTCATAGAATCATTTTTCTATGCCGCGCTACCTCTGGGCAGTAAATGGCAAACCTACGAGAGTAAAACATTGCCTATGAAAAGCTCTCACCCGCCGTTCGGATTCGGCAATAAACTGTAGGTCCCACCACATTGAGTACAAATATAATACGCACAGCTCAAAATGGTGAGAGAGCTCGGTCTAAGTTCTATACAGGTCAGTAGCGCCAAACTATTAAGGTGGTCTCT
Source organism: Dryomyza anilis (assembly GCA_951804985.1). Taxonomy (NCBI): domain Eukaryota; kingdom Metazoa; phylum Arthropoda; class Insecta; order Diptera; family Dryomyzidae; genus Dryomyza; species Dryomyza anilis. The sequence goes on from OX638132.1 coordinate 70,423,351, forward strand.
GGTGGGTTTTTATACTATTGGAAATAGTTTTCAGGAAAATACTAAGCTGACAAAACAATAACGATAAACTTCAGATATAAAAAAATATATCAAACTAATATACAAAACTTCGATAGAACTGTACATAACCAAGAAATCAAAACATGTTGACATTTGGGACTGTTACAAATTAAGTGACAATAAATCTATTGAATTTTTTTATGAGGCATAGAAAATACTTAAAAATTTGTTCATACAAAAAACATAATAGGACAAATAAAAGGCTTACAAAGATGTGCAACAGCAGTTTCAGTACTTGCCACACAAAATGTGCAAAAATCTCATAAGCCCTTAATCCCAATTGACAATACTAAAAATTGAAAAATGTTGCATGAAAACTAAGTACTAAAATAAAATGAAATAATAAAAAAGAATAAGAAAAAAATTCATATAAAATTTATGAATGAAAAATAAATATTTATATAGACGGAGGGAGAAGAGCAAAGTGTGCACGCCACAAATCCACGCAACGTAAACTGCAATGAAAACTAAATCCGGACGATGAAGGACACGAAACGAATGAATATATGAGAGAATCAGTGAAAAAGTGTTTGATGATTTTTTTGAAATATATTTTGCAAAGGTGGAACTAGACTAGGAGTGAAAAACTAGAGAGAGGGAGTTTGACAAAAAGAAATAGAGAGGGAGCAGTGGGAAAAAGTGAAAATAAGGTTTAAGGGCTGTGCGGTTGGGAGTAGCGAAAATATGAAAAACGTTAAAATAACTGTGCGACGATGAAAACAAATAATAATAATAACTGCACAAATGTGTGTGATTGTGTGTGTGTGTCTGTGTGTGTGCTGAGTTGAGCATACAACACCTGAGCACCAACACCAACGGAACCAAACCAAATCGAAGCGGAAACGGAAGCAAATACACAGACACAGATACAGACAAATGTATGTTGGATGATGATGACATTTCCTGAATGCAAACAAAATTCCCCAGAGTTGCCATTTGTTTGCCATGTGCTTTTGTAAGTGTGCGAGTATGTGTATGTGTGAGTATTTTGTGCATGTGTGCGAACATTTATTTTAAAAATGAACTGGGTAATAAAAGCGCGGGTGGTCACAAATAGCAAAAATACAAAAAAAAAATAGCAAAAGTATGGGACGCATTTGCTCTATTTGTGTTTGTCTGATGGTTTTTCTGGTGCGTTTGTCTGTTGCACCGCGACCACGACAGACGCAAAACTAAATCCCACAGAATCAGCAGCACAAAGCTTGCGGGTCGGGTCGGTTTGGGTCTCGCCAACAATGCGACGCAACGTGTCGCATCGTTTCATCGCCGGAAGGAAGGAAATTCTTTATGAAATTTTGACATTACGAATGCATGAGGTTGTGGCAGGCGTTTGTGGAAAAAGCTGGCATAATATTTTTTTTTTTGAGGAGTGTGCCAGTTGCTTTAGAGAGAATTTTATTTATTGAATAGAAAAAAATATATTTTTAAAATTAAAAAATGTCGGTTAAATTAAATCTGATTAATGTGGTCATTTCGGTGATATTTTGTAAAATGTAGGTTTTGTTTTTTTTGGGATGTGTCACTCACTTCACAAATGGTGCAATGGTGATTAATGATAAACAAAAAGTGCAAGTACATTAATCAGATCGGAGTTAGATAGGATATATTAAATTAAAATCAACTTCTTAATCAAATAACCAGAACGACTCTGCAATAATAAGAGTACTTTGTCCGGTTTTAGTTCTTGAAATTATTCATCAATAATGGGAATAAAAAACTCAAGTAACCACTTTGTGGCAACTTAAGTGGTAGCCACATAATTGCCATTAAAGTGTTTGTTCTATATCATGCGAAAAATACTTATTTGCCACCTAATTGCCAGTCAAATAGCCCCGGGTCGAGGATTAGTTGCCACAAATTTTGATCCATTAAAGTGTCGGTTCACTTATTTGGAACTTGAACTGTAATTTTAAATGTGGAACTTGTGTACGCTAATAGAAATTGTACTAGGGTTATGATTGGGAAATGATTAAAGTTTTTAGTCATAATTCAACGAGTTAAAAGACAGACATGATAGGATCTTGTTTTCCTTAATAGGGTAAATTTTTACAATGGTAATTATTTAGAAAAATCTATATATATTGTATATCGCATACATAGTTGACATAGTCTACATAAAGGGTTTTTTTTAACAGGGACGCTACAAAAGTAGAGCGACAGGGACAGCAAACGACGGCATATTTCTGGCCGCTCTTTTGACATTTCTCTTCAGTAAGGTTTGCCATTTCATGATGGAAAGTTATACGAAGTTGAATTTCGGTAGTAAATTTTAATAATTTCAACTCGTTGTTGGCTCGTATATCTTTCCAGCATAAAATGGCAAACCTTACTGAAGAGAAATGTCAAAAGAGCGGCAAGAAATATGGCGTTGTTTGCTGTCCCCGTCGCTCTACTTTTGTAGCATCTTTGTTGAAAAACCCTTGAAAAAACTTTTGTAGCGCTCTTATTGAAAAACCCTGTATTTTTATACGCAATATTTTAAATACATACACATGTGTTTGATTTTAATACGAAATTCTCAACTTTTTTAAATACTTAAAAATAACTAAAACTCAAACGAAGAAAAATGTCCTCTCCATATATGTTTCAATATTTCTGTCATAATATTTATCCCTTTGGTAGTCACCATGGTTTGTACACATCACTTTCTATATCTCTCTGTACATGTGTTCCTCCATATGTTTGTCTATATTTCCGTATATACATTTGTATATCTGGCGGTCTCTCCATCTCTATATCATACAATTTCCTCCTCTAACTTATTTAATCCTATTGATTTCATTTGCATACAACCCTACCCTAGTTATGTGTTTGTGTGTCGAAAGGTCCTGCGGAAAAGCAAAGCAATGCTCAGGACTAAACTCCAAAGGGAATGTGTATCGTAGAGTGTAAGAGGGAGAGAGAGAGAGACAGTGATGGAGGGTATTTGTAGTATATATATATATGGAGTCTGTTCAGAGGGGGTTCTTCAGCACAATTGTTTAACATGTGTGCACACTAATCCTGGAAACTTAAGCGGCTTACGTTGTGGCATTAATTTTCAATTTAAGCTTTAAATATGCTGAAGTGAGAATCAAGACTTTGTTAATTGTTTTTATTGTGGTGGAGCAGGGGGGCCAGAATGTTTAGGTAGTTGGTTTTTCTATATAGAGGTGCTTTGGTTGTTACAGAAAAAGGTGTTGAATAGTTAAAGCGTGAAAATCTTTATTACTTTCGCAAAAAACGTGTATTATCACAATTTCTAAGTTTTTTAAATTTTTAACTTGTAGCACTACTCAGCATACATAGCATGATTTAGCGACAGTTTTGAGGGTGAATACATTTTCAACAATTTTAGCACTTTTATGATTACACATGACAATAACAAAAATTATCCGCGATTTTAATTTTATGATGAACTTTAAGATGCTAATGAAGGAGACCTTATACTCTGTTTTTTGATATTACCTCAGGTTTATGATTTATTATATAAAAGAAATATATCGAAATTTTGGAATTTCACTTTGAACAGATTTAAGTTTTCGTTCTGATTTCTTTTGTATTTCATTGAGAATATCACAGCAAAGTTCAAGTTATTATACATTTTACAATTAATTGTAATTCAGTCCGAGTTGCAATAGTTCGTGCGATTTAGAGTACGCTTTTATTTTGAAAGTAGAAAATACTTAGCAGTTCGTACTTAGTACTATATATATTTTTTATTCATTTGTAGTACGTTTTTTTTTTATTAAAAGTACAACATTTTTTTAAGATTTCGTATCTTTTTTTGTCGTCACTTTTGTAGCTGTTCACATTGGTTCAGAAATGTTTTTCATCAGCCAAAACTCTGTATCTGTTGATGTATTGAATATTTTTAATACGGTTTTTTATATATGAGTGGAAATTGATGATTATTGTTTTTAAGATAATAAAAATAGTCAAATTTTAAGTTTTTTGGTATTTTCCAATTTTAGTATAAACAACAAACATTTTTTTTTGTATTACATTTTTTTTTAAATTACTATTTGGCATGATTGTTAGTTATAAGATCCAAAATTATTATTATTTTATTTTTAATTTTAAATTTTTAAGCTCTAAAAATTTTTAAAAAGTGAAAATTTGTGAATTGGTTTTTTTTGCATTTTGAGTTCTAATATCTTCGTGAGTTTTGAAGATATTGCACTCAGGTTACATTGTTTCTAATACTAGATATTTTATCTATATTTTTTAGGGCGAGTTTACACGATAAAGAAAATAGCTAGAGATAGAGCTAAATAGAGAAAAAAATCTCATGGAGTTGTGTAAACACTACATAGAGCTCCACGGTAGGGAGCTCTAAGGTAGATTTTTTTTCTCTATCTCTAGCTAATTTCTCTATCGTGTAATCGAGCCTTTAAATAGGAACTATTGTCATAATTTTTAATTTGGGTGCTATAGCAGATGTAAGAAAATATATATTTTTTTTTTAATTTCGATTTTGAATGATCATAATTTCTGCTAGTTTTAAGCAATTAGGCCAAAATTTACTTTATGTTATAGCTTAATGAATACCCTTTCACCCAGTGTCCACTCTTACTGCCGGGATGTTCCGGCCTTGGCCGCTAGAGGCGTTACAGTTGAATTAAGTCGATGTTGAGTCTTAGATGAGTTGAGTTGGAACGTTATGCTCCAAAAATCTTCAAAACTTTTTTGAATTATCTTTCACCAAATACGATCTTTTACTACCGAATACTGCGGACCCTGCACGGTGGGAAAAAAGTTCAAAAATCCAGAAGGAATCAAGAAGTATACGGAGTGATATACAGCTAAACTGAAAAAATCTTAATTTCAAGAAATGTATTTTCTTAGTTGTCAAAAAAAGTAACTAAGTAGAATTATTCTTGGATTCAGTTATTAATTTCTTGGGTATCAAAAAAGTAACTAAGTAGAATTGTTCTTGGATTCAGTTATTCATTTCTTAGGTATAAAAAAAGTAACTAAGTAGAATAAGTCTTGAATTCAGTTATTAATTTCTTAGGTATCAAAAATGTTGTTGTTGTTTTCGTCCCAAAATTTAATGAACATGTGTTCGTTTAGTTGTTGTTTTTTCGATCTTGATTTTTTTTTTAAATTTTTTTTTATTTTACAAACCAACGCTCAGGGGATGCCCCCTATTCATGCAATGCACAGTGTTGATCGTAAGAAGGGATGATAGGTTAAATGGAGGGGGGAAAGATGGAGTAGTGTCGGTGAATATTTGTTTTGAACTTGCCAATATAAAAAATTTAGGGAAAAACAGACGCAGGGAGATTGTTCCACAAACGTATCGTGCGACTGAAGAACGAATTCGCTCGGTAATGCGTGGTTCTATTGAGAGCCGAGTGAACTACGAAGTGGTGGGCTTGGTTCGATGCCCGAGTAGAACGAGAGGACACACGACCTGGTGGAATCAGGCCATGTATTTCCCTCGAACACTTACCATTGTAATACCTATAGAACAGGCTTACACACCCTATGGTCCTTCGGTGCTCAAGAGTCCGAGTTAATTTATTGTTTATTTAGAACTTTATTACCTATATGCATTTTTGTATAGTAAATGACTTCTTTGAATATTTAGTGTAATTGAATTGTTTATTTTGTATTTATTATTATTATTTATTAATCTCTGTATACCGTTTACTTACTTTATACACTTTCTCCTCTTCTGTTTCCTCTTTTATTGGTTATGTAAAAACCCTCCGCACGTTACCCATAGCATTGTATAGTGTATTTCGATAACAATGGAATGAAATCAACTTGGTATTTATGCAAAATTGAACCCAAATTTATGTTTACGAACTGAAATCATACCAACATTCGTAGGAAAATTCGTTTTTTTTTATTTTTATATCTTTAACATTCATACAAACACAGACGCTTGCTTGTCTGGCTGTGCTTTGTTGTTCTATTCGTGAAAACACACACATGCAAACATTGTATGTCATGCCGTTTTTTGATACCTAAGAAGAAAATAATTTGCAATCCAGACAAATTGTACTTAGTTACTTTTTTGATACCTAAGAACATAATGTCTGAATATCTAGAAAAATTTGACTTAGTTACTTTCAACAGACAGACAGGCAGACTAACAAACAGATGGTGACCTTGCAAAACAAAGCATACAGACAGAGCAATATCGATGAAAACAACAACAATACATGAACACGTGTTCTTTTTGCGACGAATACAGCAACAATTTTGCGTGTTCTTTTTGGTTTTTAATAATCAATAAATTAAATTCTGAAAATCCAGTTGAATAAAGTTTGTTTACCTTTTGACAACTAAGTAATTTGCTTTCTTGATATCCAGATAACAAATTCTTGAATTTTAGTAGTATTTTATTGATATTAGTCAAATTCTACTATTTTTCTTTCTAACCGAATTCTTCTCGAGTTTTAGAAGTTTATTTCCTTCCGTGTTTATTTCCCTCCGTGTGAATCTAAATATTTGACTTTGAACGTTCACAACTCAAAACCTTTAAAAGTCTTTCAGATAAAATTTATTTTAACTTATAGCTGAATGAATACCCTTTCAGTCGATGCCAAATTGTATGACCAAATTGTTCTTAACCTGGCCGCTAGGTCTTTTTTGAAAACTTGATACGTTTGTATAACGTCGGTACGTTTCAAAACCAAACATTTATTTTTCAAGAGTACGTTTTTATTTTAAATCGTACGTTTTTATTTTTTTATGATACATTTTTATTTTCTCAAAATGCAACTCAAAATTCAGTGTATTAAAAAAATATACTTTTTTTATATTAGATAAGAAATATTTATATACTACTACTCTACTACTTTATAAAACAATTTAGCCCAATTCAACGTATTTATTAAATTAACTCAAAATTATATGGAAAAAATGTTGCTCCATTTAATTAGCTACAAATTATGTTTGCTTGGCTTCCAAATTCCAAGTACTCGAGTCACTTCAATAAAATTATTTAATTGGTTATTCAGCGTATTCTTGGTCGTATAGAAAATATTCATAATTATCGTGAATTATTTTTTTGTAGTTCCTACAACTATTTAATGATGAGAACCAAACAGCAGTGCACAAATTCTGTTAAAATCAAAGTGCTTTTTATATTTAGTGCGTTTAAGAAATAAAATACAGCATACTTTAAAATAATCGAAAATTTAACAAACTATTAATTCCAATAAAGAGGAGTTGCCGTCACTTAAATAGTTAATGCCGCATTGCAATTACATACAATGTTGCTGGTCAAAATTGACTTCCCGCTCCTACATACAGAGCACAGAGCATACCCACCGAGAAAGTCCTGGCGACGCGAATTTAAAGCATATGCGCTCAATATCAATGCTACGCAGTATCGTGCTATCGGTAAACATACGTATAGCAATGTGTTTAAATCCCAATTGAAATTGTGCAGCAGGTCCTGTTTGACTGCCTGCTCTACCCAGGCTACGTTCTGCGTCTCATGCATCCAGCTCCTGCGTCTGCTGTTTCCTGTTACCCATGCACTTAGTTGCCGAAGCATCCTGCGAACCGGCAGCAGGCAGCCTCTAGCCTCTGCTTATTGCTTTTTGCACTGCTTCACACACAATATGTTGTTATTGCTGCTGCTGTTGCTGTTGCTGCCAGTCATTGCTAGGATTTAGCGCCCTTTTTGCATTGGTTTCAAAAAAAAATAAAGTTTTTCCCATTAGAAGAAATATTATTTTCTCCATTTGATGTTGCTACTTTTTTGCTATGCTTTTATTTGTTTTTGTTATTATTTGTGCTGCAGTTTGCCATGTTGTTGGTGCCGCTTTTGTTGCTGTCGCTGCTGCTCTTAGTGCATATGTGCCTCATGTTGCTGTTGCTGCTACTACTACTATTGCTGTTGGCATTGCCTGCTGCTTTATTGCAACTAATGGCTAATATTTCTAATGAAAAATTGCAATAACTCTTTTGTCTCCGAGTTTCTGCACTGGCTGTCACGGGCACCCAGTTGAAAACGAACGCAAGTTTTTGTCAAGATTTTTTGAAAATAAATTAATTGATGGGCATTTTCTTTCGATTAAAAAAAATATTTATCGAAAATAAAATACGAAAAAAAAATTTCCTTAAAAAATAAATCGAAAAAAATTTTTTTTTTTAAATGTTTGTTCGAAAAAAACTAAGCGAAAAAAAACTCGTAAAAAAGAATCCGAAAAAAAGAAGTTCATTTGAAAAATATTTTTCCAAAAATGCCTTTAATGTAATTTTTTATCTCAAAACTAATTTTGGTAAAGTGATGAAGGCTTTCGTTAGGCGGCAAAATAACGAAACCATTAGAAAAATGCGTATATAAAATTTAATTTAGTACTTTCATTCTAAAGGCTCAAATACACGATAGAGAAATTAGCTAGAGATAGAGAAAAAAATCTAACGTAGAGCTTCCTACAGTGGAGCTCTATGTAGTGTTTATACAACTCTATTTTGTTCTACTCTAGCTATTTTCTCTATTGTGTAAATTCGCCTTAAAGCTTCGAAATTATGTACTACACGTTGAAAATAGTCGGCCAGAATAGAAGACTTGTGTATGTATGTATGTATGTATGGCATAAACATAAAATCTAATTTCAAATACTGTAACGTAACAGTCTGGCTCGTGCAGTTGTATAAGGGTCTGTATTCATTTTATTCTAAAAAAAATGGCTAAAAGGTCTAAAAATTCGATAGAAATTTTCTATAAATCTTACGGAAAACATAGTGGTTTTTCAATATGAGCGCTTATTCCTGTAAAAGTACCTTCGATGCCATTATGTATGAAACTCGATTTATTTTGCATGGCCACCAAGGGAACGCCTGCAGAAGTCAAGACGCTGAACCCAATTTTCGACGGTTTTCAAGCATAAATCGGCCGATACTGCTGCAATTTCTCGTTCGATATTCGTACGAAGTTCGTCAATCTTCGCTGGCTTGTTGGCATAGACCATAGACTTGACGTAGCCCCACAGGAAATAGTCTAACGGCGTCAAATCGCACGACCGAGGCGGCCAATCGACTGGACCATTTCGTGAGATAACACGTTCTCCAAACTTGGTTTCCAATAAATTGATTGTGGCATTCGCTGTGTGGCTTGTGGCGCCGTCCGTCCTGTTGTAAACACATGTCCTCCAAGTTCATATTATCCAATTGGGGCCAAAAATATTCGGTTATCATTGAACGGTAGCGATCCCCATTCACAGTAACGTGCCAGTCTTGATCATCACGGAAGAAGTACGGCCCAATGACGCCGCCGGCCCATAAACCGCACCAAACCGGTATTTTTTCGGGATGCAATGATGACTCATGGAGTACGTGTGGATTGCTGTCTGACCAATAACGCATATTTTGTTTATTGACGAAACCATTCAGCCAGAAATGAGCCTCATCGCTGAAGATGATTTTTCGATGAAAATCCGAATCATTTTCAAGTTGTTGCTCAGCCAAATTCACGAACATACGATGCTTCTGGTGGTCAAGCGGCTTTAGTTCTATCGTAAATTTGATTTTGTAAGGATGTAGGCCAAGATCTTTTCGCAAAATTCGCCACAAGGACGTCACAGAGCTGCCCAACGCTTGAAAACGACGTGTGAGAGACACATTTGGGCTTTCTTCAACCGAAGCCTCAGCGGTAGCAATATTCTCGACACTATTCTCGGTACTTCTTTGTCTCACTGGCACGGGAACATTTTGTACTGTGCCTGTGGATTCAAATTTTTCCACTAGACGGTCAATTGTTGATCTGCTAGGACGATTATGACGACCATAACTTGGACGTGGCGCTCTTAACGTTGTGGCCACTGACTCCGAATTTCGGTAGTAAATTTTAATAATTTCGACTCATTGTTGGCTCGATTATCTTTCCATCATGAAATGGCAAACCTTACTGAAGAGAAATGTCAAAAGAGCGGCAAGAAATATGGTGTTGTTTGCTGTCCATATCGCTCTACTTTTGTAGCGTTGAAAAACCCTTTATATAAAATTTTCTTATAAAAATCATTCAGAAAAAAATGCAAACATTTCAATATCAGGAAATTTAAATTTGACAAGTAAAAAATCATGTCTTTATTTAATCTAGTATTTATAACATAGTATTTTTAACTTTAACCAAGAGTCGTAAATTAATTTCTTAAATAAGGTTTTAAAGAGGATACATAGTGCTACATAAAATGGAAAAAATATTCTTAACATTTATATGCACTAAGTAATAACTTCACCTGTTCATCTAATTTTTATTTTTTGAAAAATATTGAATTTCTTTTGCTTATATCCTGCAAACAAAAATGTTCAAGCATAAAAGTAAATTTTTATATTATACAACAAGGTTTTTTGTGTCTAATGTCGAAAAAATAATTTCAATATGTTCTTTTGTTAGAATTTTAAAAATAAAAGTAAACCGTAATAATGGGAAAAATGGGCTATATCTCAAAAATTATAGCCAACTGTTGCCATTTTTTGAATCATCGCCATAAATGTATCCAATATTTACTGCAAATTACTTACAGGAACTTAAAATGAAATCGATTCTCTCTTTCTGTTAATGTTTGATTTCCGATTCGTAATAAGAGTCCAATTTGTTATTTAAGCTTTCGATTTGGTCTTGAATTATTGATCGTTTTTATTGCAATTATAATAAAGAAATTCAAAACTTTTAAAAATTTGGAATCTTTTTCATTATGTTTTAAATGTTTTTTTTTTTTATCAATCGACCGAGTTTTTATAAAAATATCTAACGATGAGATTTAAAATTATTTTTATCAATTTAAAATAAACTGTTTTTATTCGAATTAATAATATAATAATAATATAATAGTTTGGCGCTACAGTCCTGTATAGAACTTCGGCCGAGCTCTCTCACCATTTTGAGCTGTGCGTGTTATATTTGTACTCAAAGTGGTGGGACCTACAGTTTATTGCCGAATCCGAACGGCGGGTGAGAGCTTTTCATAGGCAATGGTTTTACTCTCGTAGGTTTGCCATTTACTGCCGAGAGGTAGCGCGGTATAGAAATTCGTTTCTATGAAAAGATGTTGTTAGCCCCAGTCCAGGCTTGAACCGGGGACCTTTCGGCTCGCAGTCCAACGCACTAACCATTAAGCTACCGCGGCTACAATTCGAATATTCGAATTTTAATACTATTTAAAAACTACATATTTTTCGTATTGAAAAAATTATAAAGGGTTTTTCAATAAGAGCGCTACAAAAGTTTTTTTTCAAGGGTTTTACAACAGGAACGCTACAAAAGTAGAGCGACAGGGACAGCAAACGATGCCATATTTCTTGCCGCTCTTTTGACATTTCTCTTCAGTAAGGTTTGCCTTTTCATGATGGAAAGGTAGATATATGAGCCAACAACGAGTCAAAATTATTAAAAGTTACTACCGAAATTCGAATTCGTATATGTTTCTATTATGAAATGGCAAACCTTACTGAAGAGAAATGTTAAAAGAGCGGCAAGAAATATGGCGTCGTTTGCTATGACTGTCGCTCTACTTTTGTAGCGTCCCTGTTGAAAAACCCTTTATAAGGGTTATGCTTTAGCATGTCGTCTGATTTTCGCAACTGGGCTATCTCTGAAAGTATACTGCAACCACGTATTTGGTAATGGATTTTGTTCTGTTGATGTTGTTGCATTATTATCCTATTTTGTGCATTATTTTTGTGTCGTTCATACAAAGCATATGTAACGATTTATGTAACGTGTATTTAATATACATTTTCTGACAAAATCATGTATAACTATTAAAAAAAAAAATTAAATAGTTTTTTGTTTTAAAATAAAACTGTACTTGTCTCAAGTGAATTACAAAAAGATTAAGGAAGTTTTTTCAATTTGGATTTTATAAGTATGAATACGAATGAAAAATAGTATACTTCAAAAAACCTATTCTACAGAGTACGTATTATATATATAAAAAAAACGCATAGTTTCAAACAAACTTTATTGTGATAAAGCTAATTGAAAAACATATTCAGCGCATTATGAACGTGTCACACGTCACCTTTTTTTTTGTTGAGCACAAAACACCCTCAAAATATGGCTTAACTCTGAACAAAAAGTAGAAAATCATGTTGACACGATAAAACTATTGAATAAAACCAAAACAAAAATACACAAATTATGGGAAAAATCGTATAAAGTTAGTGTAAAAACGCGCACAAGTAGTTATTGTTTTTCGATGCAGTGAAGTGAAATAACATGGGGGGTAAAAACTTTTGTTCAAACATTAAAAATCCATAAAATTTTTATGAATAAACAAAAAAAAAAGTTTTCGAATACAAGCGGAGTCGGAAGTATATACAATGCAGAATGTCATAAATACAAAAACAAAAACAAAAAAGGACGAAATCAACTGCAAAACCAAACAAAAAGTATAAATAATATAAATGCAAAAGTGTCAACCGCAAAAGCCAGTCACACAATTTGAACAGTGTTGCCAACTCAACACAATAAAACATATATCATACTAAAAATCCATTAAACAATTTGAGGTAAAAACTTTTGATTTTAAATTAAAATTGAAAATAATAAAAAAGAAAAAAAAAACGAATAAAAAAAACTATTAAAGCCAAAAAAATTGAACGTTGAAAGTGAGGAAATGCAATAAACTACCGTTCGTTTGACAGTAAGGTTGACATACCGTTCATGTGGGGTGGACAGCTGAGATTATGGGATGTCGAATTGATTGCCTAGGTGTGGGAATTAAAGTACGCTATGCAAATGCGGCACAAACGGTAGGCGGTGCCTTTATCGTGTGTCAAACCTGTCATTAATGTTAACGAGTTCATTAAATGTCAGCCATTTTTGTGCTGGTACTGCCTCTGCTGCTGTCAACAGTCGAAATGTGCTGCCCTGCTGAACCTCATTTGGTATAAAACAGCACGAACGTCAATAGATCAAAAAGCTCTGACATCGAATTGTATTGGTTTTTATTGAATATGTATTTTTTGTAATATTTTATTTTTATGTCAACTTTTATTAATGCACACACATCTGAAAATGACAAAAACATTTTAGATCTACATATCAGTGGCTTTGTAAAATTCCATAAAATAAACGTTGCACCGTGTTTTTATAACAATTCGCTGGCTTATACGGAAATTAAATCCCTTTTTTGCATTGAAATTTTAATCATAACTTTTTATGTGTGTGCACCGCGTCGCGCCGCGCAACGAAATTAATTTAAAATTTATAACAAAAACCAACAGGACACTCACTCGTGGGTATTATACGCACACAAACCTTACCACGATATTGTTAAATATGTCGGGTTTGTGCTTTTGCGCCATGCATCATATTTTAATTCCAGTCACATCCGTGTATCAAAAAAAACATCGTATACCCGGTGCCTGAATCTCACATGTGGCGCATAATAAATAACCACCAACACACATAAATAATTGTTAATGCATATAGATTTATATATTTACATATTAAGTATATAATATATTGTGTATATAATACTTCAGATAAATATGGCAATATTTTATAAAATCCAAAGGACTTAAGTGTAATGCCAATAATATATAAATGGAAATTTAAAATGCCTAGAGCATCTTGTAGGTTTGTGCAGTATAAAATGATACATTTTTAATTTAATATAATTTTAAACTGTTTTTATCAGCATACCAGAACCACACCTACGAGGAAACAAACCGGTGCTAGACTAGGCATAGTTAACCGTCCTAGTTTTGGCTCCAACTTTAACACGGCGTTGTCCTAGAGAGGGATCAATTAACACCTCCTGCAGACCTTTAAACCTATCATGGGACTGGTCTTTAAAATCGTGTTCTGTGACCGGTACCTTTAGACCTATCAAAGAACTAGTCCTCCAAATCCTGTTCTGTGACCGGTATGAATTCAGTAAAAAAAATATATTTTTTATTTATATATAATTGTGCGAGCTATATGAGGCTACAATGAGTCACATTTTTGATTTTTTAAGCATTTGTGAAGGCTATATGAGGTTTATATGCGACTCACACAATTTTTCTCGCACTTGTGCGAGCGTATAGAGCCTTCTATGCTGACGCACATTTGGTTCACTGTGAGCGCACAGATGCGACTTTTTCTAAGGTGTGTGCACACAGTGCGGGCACAATGCGAGCATTTTGCTATCAGGGATGTTTTTTTTTAAGGTTTTTTATTTTTGAAAATAAAACGAGTTGGGAAAGTTAGGTCACATGGGTAAGTTCGGTCATATGGGACGGACTGTTATAGTCGATCGGGCCCGACTATGGAATACCCTACACCTTAATGTGAGATATTTAATTGTATACCTCATAATATTATTCACATATCAGAAATTTACGTCTCATATAATTTAAAAAATTGATATAAAAGTATAAAATATCTAATAAAAAAATGTTAAAAATAAAAGTGGGCGGACCACGCCTATATTTAATATTTTTTAAGGCAAATATTTCACAGATTTGATTTTAATAATTTACGGATCAAACTTCCACTATGAAAACCCGGGATATAATGAAAAAAAAAAGTGGGCGGATCACGCCCATTTTTAGACCACATATTTTTAGGTGAATTATAACAATATATTTTAAATTTTATAAGTATATTTTGAATACTTTTCGAGTTATTAGTTCCTAAAGAGTTATATAAAAGTCACTTGTATGGGAGGTGGGCGTGTCCGTTGACAGATTTGGCTCATTTTCAAACTTAGTTCCTACTTTTGGCTCAAATATATTGAGACGAAATTTCATCGTATTCTGATCAGTATTTCTCAAGATTTTCTGTATTCGGACAGCAAGACAGCAAGACAGCAAGACGGACAGACAGACAGACGGACATGGCTAAACGGACTCGGGTAGTGATGCTGATCAAGAATATATATACTTTTCCATACCGGACACGCCTCCTAAGGGGCGTTACAATATATGCACAAAGTTAATATACCCTGTACCTCATAGGTGTAGGGTATAAAAATTGTTTGATATTTTTATACTGTGGTTTTGCATTTTTGATGCTCAAGGTTCAAACGTAACAGATTTCAATTATCTGTCAAAAATTATCTAGAATAACTATGAAATCGATGTTTACATTTTTAAAAATGCCGAGGAAATTCTGCTTTAGGAACCGAGTATTTAACTCTTTAAAAAAGATTTTAAGTTAATATGATAATAGATGTATCTTTTTAGTTCCGTGCGTGACAATAGGACACCCTTATACAAAAATCAAGATTTGTTCCTTATTTTAATTTCAGTGATTATTATTAAGCTTTAGAAATATTAACTAAGGTTGTCTGAAAAAACAAAAAATAATATATTGTATCTTTTAAATTATTTAATTTGGTTACTCAAAGTATTTGATAAATTGGTGTAAAGGGTTTTCAACAGAGACGCTACAAAAGTAGAGCGACAGGGACAGCAAACGACGCCATATTTCTTGCCGCTCTTTTGACAGTTCTCTTCAGTAAGGTTTGCCATTTCATGATGGAAAGATATACGAATTTGAATTTCGGTAGTAAATTTTAATAATTTCGACTCGTTGTTGTCTCGTATATCTTTCCATTATGAAATGGCAAACCTTAATAATAATAATAATAGTTTGGCGCTACAGTCCTGTACAGAACTTCGGCCGAGCTCTCTCACCATTTTGAGCTGTGCGTGTTATATTTGTACTCAAAGTGGTGGGACCTACAGTTTATTGCCGAATCCGAACGGCGGGTGAGAGCTTTTTCATAGGCAATGTTTTACTCTCGTAGGTTTGCCATTTACTGACGAGAGGTAGCGCGGTATAGAAAAATGTTTCTATGAAAAGATGTTATTAGCCCCAGTCCAGGCTTGAACCGAGGACCTTTCGACTCGCAGTCCAACGCACTAACCACTGAGCTACCGCAGCTACTTTACTTAAGAGAAACCTTACTGAAGAGAAATGTCAAAAGAGCGGCAAGAAATATGGCGTCGTTTGCTGTACCTGTCGCTCTACTTGAAAAAAACTACCCTTGAAAAAACTTTTGTAGCGGTCTTATTGAAAAAACCTTTTTTATAAGTTGTAGAGTAACCTAATTTTAAACGTTTTTTTTATACGTTACCGTTAACAGAATAGAATTGTATTTTAGATATTTAGATTCACATAATTAAGATTCCACATACATTTTTAGTTCAAAAAATAGAACCTTTTGAATTTTCGGTCGTGGTTGACATTTTTCTGGAAATGCCCATTTCAAAATGCTCAAATCTTTCCCGTCCGGAATTTTTTTATTCTACCGTATATAATACTGTATTTTTTGCAGATGCACAAAAAAAAATCAAGTATATTATTTTCCTTCGATATATTAAAGTTTTCAGCGTACGAACCCCAGGAAATGCCAAGATCTCAAACCAAATTTAAACAAAGGTGGAGCTATGATACCATTTTTGGGATAAAACCAAAAATTTTGCCTGATATTGAATGTGCGCCTTGCCATGAGTACTCAATTTGAATTAATTATAGTAAATAAGGTAAACAAATATTTTAAGATATGACTCCTGAATGTGCTCCTAACACCAACAAAAAATGAGACTGTAGAATTTTAGAAAAAAACAGATTGGTCCGAAAATATCACATTTCATTAAAATACATCTATAATTCCAACTCAATATAGCTGGTCATAGTTGTGATCGTAAATGTAAGCCAAGAGTTAATTTAAAAACACAAATCCCCTTCAATATTATGGATCTAAAAATTTGTATTAAATAATAATAGTTTGGCACTACAGTCCTATAAGAACTTAGGCCGACTCTCTCACCAATTTGAGCTGTGCGTGTTATATTTGTACTCAAAGTGGTGTGACCTACAGTTTATTGCCGAATCCGAACGGCGGGTGAGAGCTTTTCATAGGCAATATTTTTACTGCCGTAGGTTTGCCATTTACTGACGAGAGGTAGCGCGGTATAGAAATATGTTTCTATGAAAATATGTTGTTAGCCCCGGTCCAGGCTTGAACCCGGGACCTTTCGGCTCGCAGTCCAACGCACTAACCACTGAGCTACCGCATACAAAAATTTCAACATATGGTAGAACCATGTTTTATGTCTTATTATAGACTGTATCAAACGAGGCTTTTAAGGGATTACAAACTTTAAATTTTTGTGAATTGGTAATACAAGAAAAAAGATTTTAAAGTATGTCGCATGAATGTGTCCCTAAGATAAAAAAATACACGAGTGAAAAATAAAAGAGTCAGGCCGAATTGTGCAAAAATCACCATTTATTCAAAATAACAATTAAAATATCAGCATATTTTGATTGAACTATATTGCATATTTTTGCATATTTTCTAAATTTTGCAGATTTTTCATATTTTTTAATATTTCACATATTTTTGCATGGTTTTGCAAATTTTTCATATATTTCAAATATTTTGCATATTTTAAAATATTCTTGCATATATTAATTGAAATAATATACAAAATATTTTGAATATTTAGCTTTTTTTTGCATTTAAATTTGCTAATTTTGCATATTTGTGCATAATGTAAATATATTTTGCATATTTGGCTTATTTTGCATATATATGAATATTTTGCAAATTTTGCATATTTTTGCATATTTCTGCATATTTTTGAGTATATATTTTTTTATATGTTGCATATTTTGCACGATTTTACATATTTTTGTTGATTTTGTATTTTTTTTTTGATATTATCAAAAAATAATTACTCATCACAATTAAATTAACGAAATGGAATAATTAACGAAATGAATTGTATATGCGCTGAAAATAAAAATACAATTATGATAACAATAGAAATGATTTTAAGGTATATTTTTTAGTGTGGAAGTTTGTGGAAACTTCTAGACTCCGACTAAGCGCTGCATATGAATTTAAAATATATGGAGATAAATCAAAAGTGGGAACAATACAAATATTATTAAAAATTATAACATATATAAATATTATCACCTGAACCTGCGTCAAGATATATCGTACTCATTGAAATTAAAGCATAAATAATAGTTATAAATTAATGTTGTCGCTGATTTTTTTATCGTCGTTTAAATAAATAAATAAATAAATAAATAAATACATATATAAATATTCTCATATTTAAATATCTTACTAATTAATATGCGCGGTATTTAACTATTTAAAAAGCTGGCAACATACAACATGCTGTTTGCAGAAGCAATGTGCTGCCTTTGAGCACATTATTCATGCTCAAACATTTTAATACTTTAATCATCGATATTTTTTATATTTATTTAATTTTCTTTTTTCCCACTCTTATTACTTTTTATATTTTTACTTTTATATAATTTTTTATTTTTTTATTTTATTTATAGCTTTTTATTGGAACGCAATTAAATACGCGTTTGTTAGTCAAACTATGCGGTTCAGCACCTTTTGACAATATGACATATATTTATTTTTTATATATATATATATTTCCAAATGTCAATTTAATCCATATGTCAATCAGCATGTCTGTCCTCGATTGGTTATTCGGTAGCCGCAGCAATTTTTGCCATTTTCCGCCGAACATAATTTTTTTTTTACTTTTTTAAATTTTTTTGTTTTATACTGATTTTCCTTTTTTTATATTGCATATGACTGTTGACTGTGATTTAATTAATTTTACATTATTCAGTAATTAAATAGGTTTGTGTTAATATTTAACATTACAATTGTGTTAATTTGAAGGTAAATTTTTAAATAGCCGAAATTTACCTCCCTCTCTTTCTATCTGTAATATAATTTTTTATTTAATATCTACTAAGAGTGTACACGGAGAGAATTGTTTTTATAATTTATATTTTATACGCACAAATTTTGCAAAATTAATCATGATAACCAGCCAAGAATAAGTATTCATAATAATTTGGATTTTATTCATAAAATATGCTTATATTAATATCAATTATTTGGCTTAATTGAATAAAATTATGCGTATGTTTACTAATATTTTATGTATAATCTATTCATAAGTCATGAGTAATTATTATAGGTTCTGAAATACATGTTATGATTTATTATTCGTAATTCATAATGAAAAAGTCATACATTGTGCCCAATTGTCGTAGCCAAATAGCCGTAGCATGCAGTTGAAAAAAAAAAACTAAATTATGAGGAACTAAATTATGAAAATATTTGTAAATATAATAAGTCAATGGGCAGGGCACTTATAAGAAAATTAAAAAACAATGGAAAAATATATCACTACAATTTATTTGTCTGTTAAATTTATATCAAGCTATCAAGTTTTACCAGACTATATTATTTAAATTATAGATTGTAGTGAGTCTTATTTCTCAACAATTTATTTATCTGCATCTTAGTAACCATACACGGAGGGAAATAAAACTCTATAACTCGAGAAGAATTCGGTTAGAAAAAAAAATAGTAGAATTTGACTAATATCAATAAAATACTACTGAAATTCAAGAATTTGTCATCTGGATATCAAGAAAGCAAATTACTTAGTTGTCAAAAAAGTAAACAAACTTAATTCAACTCGATTTTCAGAAGTTAATTTATTGATTATTAAAAACCAAAAAGAACACGCAAAATTGTTGCTGTATTCATCGCAAAAAGAACACGTGTTCATGTATTGTTGTTGTTTTCATCGATATTGCTCTGTCTGTATGCTTTGTTTTGCAAGGTCACCATCTGTTTGTTAGTCTGCCTGTCTGTCTGTTAAAAGTAACTAAGCGAAATTTTTCTAGATATTCAGACATTAAGTTCTTAGGTATCAAGAATGTAACTAAGTACAATTTGTCTGGATTGCAAATTTTTTTCTTTTTAGTTATCAAAAAACGGCATAATATACAATGTTTGCATGTGTGTGTTTTCACGAATAGAACAACAAAGCACAACCAGACAAGCAAGCGTCTGTGTATGTATGAATGTTAAAGATATAAATGGAAAAAAACGATTTTTCCTACGAATATTGGTATTATTTCAGTTCGTAAACATACATTTGAGTTCAATTTCGCATAAATACCAAGTAGATTTCAATCCATTGTTATCTAGAGTTTATACATAACCAACAGAAGAGGCGACAGAAGAGGAGAAAGTGTATAAGGTAAGTAAACGATTTCAGAATAATATACAGAGATTAAATTAAATAATAATAATAAAAATAAAATAAACAATTCAATTACATTAAGTATTCAAAGAAATCATTTACTATAAAAAAATGCATATAGGTAATAAAGTTCTAAATAAACAATAATTTAACTCGGACTATATTTTTTTTTTATTTTATATTAGCTTCGAAATAATTGCTTTTAGTTACTTTCAACATATCGACAGACAGACACACGAACAAACAGATGGGGCTGACAGACGGACAAAGAAAAACAAAACATAATAGCAACAAAGCAAGATCGAAAAACAACAACTATACGAACACGTGTTCATTAAATTTTGGGACGAAAACAACAACAACCTTTTTGATACCTAAGAAACTAATAACTGAATTCAAGACTTAGTCTACTTAGTTACTTTTTTGATACCTAAGAAATTAACACCTGAATTTCAGAATAATTCTACTTAGTTACTTTTTTGATACCTAAGAAATTAATAACTGAATCCAAGAATAATTCTACTTAGTTACTTTTTTGACAACTAAGAAAATCCATTTCTTGAAATTAAGAATTTTTTTTCGGTTTAGCTGTATATCACTCCGTATACTACTTGATTTCTTCTGGATTATAGAACTTTTTTCCCTCCGTGTATTTATTATAATATTTTAATATCAAGGATTGAAACTGAAATGAATAACGAATTTTGGTTACAGTTTCCAAGATACAGTTAAGGTTTCGAAAGCTGTTTTTATTTTAAGAACAAACAACTAAAAAATAAATAACATAACAATTTGATTTATATAATAACAAAAATAAATGATAAACAATTTGAATATAATGAGAACCAAATAAATGTTCAATATTAAAAAATTCCTAATAACTATAATCAATTATCTGTAAAATAAATTTAATATTTTTGCCATTGACTTTGAATTGTAGAATTTATAATTAAATGTACATTTGTATCAACTTTAATAAATTAAGTTTTGAAAACACCATGTATTTCATTGGGTGTACCAGATACACCCCAACTCCAGAACAGACCACCCTGTATACATCAGCATCCGTAAATACGGGAATGAATAAAAATGTTAAAATTATCATATCTATTACTTTATTTGAAATCTAATATACTAATGCATATTTACCCTCCATTTTGCAATATTTTCAATTCTACTTCCTTTTAAACATTTCTACTCCCCAAAAATTTTCATATCTGCTCCTTTTGCATTGGCCAAAAGTATGAACACTGCTCGAGCAAATAAAATATTGTAAAGGACTCTTATAAAACGTGCATATATTATAAAAATAAAGGTATATTTCAGTTGTCATTGCTACCCTGTATACATCGCATGAAAACAGCCAAAGGCATGCACACAGTATTTGATTCAAACAATAGCAAAACACATTCAGTGTTCGACGACGAACGAAAGTAGCGTAGCGAAGAACAAAGAAACAAACAGTTTTGTATATTTTGTCTTTGGATTTGCGTGCTTGTTTTTTGTTTAATTCGATTTAGTGCTACACAAGTGATTGAAGAAAACCATAACAAAGCAAATGCAAAGTGCACAACAAAGTTTGTCATTCTGGGAGATATTAATTCTCCCAGAAAAACAACATTTGATTGTTTCTATACAATAATAAGTTTTTATTTTGGGGAGCAAAGATTTAAATAATATTAAAACATGTGTTGAATTTTAGAGCTGCGACATAATTTATAAAAAAAAACATTTGTTTTGATTGTTTTTCATACCATTTTAAAAACCTTTTTAAACCAGTATAAAACCTAAACCATTATTATCGGTTTCTGATATTGGTATATTTCTAATTTTCGTTTAATCATTCCGGTTGCGGTTTCAAAAATGAAACGGTTGTAAATAGATATGGGTTTCGCTTACGTTTGCAATATCCAGTTAATATTTAATGTATTTATTATCAAAAAAAAATCCTTTCCACAATTTTATATCAACTATATTAAATTAAATTAAAGTTTCGTATGATTTATAAAGTATGTATTTTTTTATTATCTTGACAAGAACTCATAATATTGATTAAATTTCTATTTTGATGTATTCATGATGTCAGCTATTACACAACGAATTAAATTTCAGCAGGTAACTATAATGTACAAGTACCACAATTTTGCTAGAATTTAAGCCTATGGCATTAATTCCATATAATAATTAGTTATTCACAAAAATACCTCAGGTCAATTTACAAATTGTTTTACTAAATATTTATATAATTTACAAACATTTAATATGTATTATATTTTATTATGTAGCTGAGTATTAAAATGCAAATATTACAGTAAATGTAAAATAACGCAAATATTTCATATTATAATAAATATGCGTTGAAAGTTCAACAATGTGTCTAACCAAGGGCTATAAATTGTTTGAGTAAATAAGAAGAAAATCAACAACTTACCTTAATGTCAAAATAGTATGAGTAAATTAATATTTATTCAGTAACATAGAGACGTTTAATGTAATCCTTAAATGTTATCCTGTAAATAGAAAACAAAAATAATATTGTAATATGTAATTATATTTGGTTTAATAATTAAATAAACAGTTTTGAGAACTTTGCTGTTGCAGCAACATATTGTGCCAGCAGCAACAATATATTTTAGTAAGCAACAAAATCGGCGGCATTTACGACAAGAGGCCGTTCATCAGATTAACGCAACGTAAACATCAACGTAACGTAACGCTACATAAAGCACATCATTTACGAGTATTGTTGCCACAAACAAATAACGTAACGTAATACTAAGAAAAGTTAATAACGTAAACGCATGACTGACAGCAACAGCAACAGCACCACATGTTGCCAGTGACATATGTGAGGATGTGTGTGTCTTCGTTTTTATGTGTGCGCGCAAATATGCGTAAAAAAATAGGAATAAAAAGGAGAATATTTCAACATAAAGTTAAAATAAAATGGCGTTTTATAGCCGAATGAAATAAAGTGAAAATGACGTTGTATTAATGGTGTTGAATAGAGGAGGTTGTGGTAAAGGTGTGGTTGAAATGAAAAGAAGATGAATTAAGAACCGAAGAGATTGCGTCGTGTACTTAAATAACAAAAAATGGAATTGAGATGTATAATGTCATAGACGCTGAAAATGAGGCAGAGTTATCGAAGATATGAATACAAATGAGAGTTACTACTAAAAAGAATATAATGTAGTAATACTACATCTTTTAGTTTTGATACACATTTTGTATTTATTTTATATGATTTTACTACACAATGCATTAGAAATTTGTTTCTTTTACATATTGCATGTTACATATTGCTGTTTTTTTTTGCTTTTTTATTTAATGCTCATGCAACCAATAGTGATGATCAAAAATTTCTTGCTCTTGCATCTTGTTCTTGTTCTTGCATTTTTTGCAACAACAAGAGAGAGAACAAGATCGAGATTTTCTTGCAAGAACAAGAGCAAGAAATGCAAGAAAAAGAGCAAGAAATGCAAGAAAAACAAGTCTCTTGTGTTTTTCATCATTTTAATATATTTATTATGTTTTTAAGGTAATAATGAAATTCATGATATTACTAAATAATGAACAAGTAACAATGGAAATCGTGCAAAATATTTATGAACGTGAACATTTTTTGGTATTCAAGGCTAAAGAATATAAGCATCTTAAAAAAGTACTTTTGAAACTAAATAGCTTTAAGTCGCTTCAAAAGTCGCTTCAAAAGTCGCTTCAAAAAGATAAAAATAACAAAACAATGTTATTTCTCTTGTGCATATGCACTGTGCTATTCACAATATTATTTTTGTTTTATTTTTATACATAGTTTTTTTGTTAATTGTAAAGTTTTTCTTAAGTTAAGTTATATGAGCATTATTTCATTTAACTTATAAAACCAAACTAAATAAATATATGAACATTTTCACAGTGTACCTCATTTAACTAATATTGCTTTTTGTATTTTTGTTTTATTTCACAAATTCGCTGATTCGCAAGATCCAAGCTTTTGATAGAATTTTTGGCGGGACATTTTTTGTACCACAAAGAAAACTCGTTGTTGTTGCCAACTAGATAGCTGTACTAGATATTTACATACATGTAGTGTGGTGCCATGCGTCAGTCCGTTGTCTGTCTGTGGTCTGTCGGTTGCCATGCTTCGGTTTGTTGCCATGCGATGATACAGTGTAGAAGAGTTGTCGTTGTGAAAGTGTGTGTATACGCATCGTAATTTGTTATTGTTGTATGTATTCTCTTCTTTCTGTTAGTGTTCGCTATGTAGCGTTTGAGTTTGTGTTCGCAAAGAAATATTACCCTGCAAAATATTATTTGTGTTTTCTTGGCATACGGTACGTGTAGCATACGGATTTTTGAATCTCTGACGAAAACAGATGTATGCCTATACTAAATATTCCTTATATTTATTATGTAAAGGGTTTTTCAACAGGGACGCTACAAAAATAGAGTGACAGGGACTGCAAACGACGCCATATTTCTTGCCGCTCTTTTGACATTTCTCTTCAGTAAGGTTTACCATTTTATGATGGAAAGATATACGAATTCGAATTTCGGTAGTAAATTTTAATAATTTCGACTCGTTGTTGGCTCGTATATCTTTCCATCACGAAATGGCAAACCTTACTGAAGAGAAATGTCAAAAGAGCGGCAAGAAATATGGCGTCGTTTGCTGTCCCTGTCGATCTACTTTTGTAGCGTCCCTGTTGAAAAACCCTTGAAAAAACTTTTGTAGCACTCTTATTGAAAAACCCTTGTGTTCAAATTTGTGTTCAAATTCTATTCGTGTTCATAATTAATATGCAGTTTAACATATTTGTCGTCGATCTTTTATTTAAAATTTAAAAAGTTAAATTTTTGCAAGATTATTGTAAGCAAGAGCAAGAAAGGTATTGCAAGATCAAGACCAAAACAAGATCATATGTACCTAAGTAAGAACAAGAGCAAGACTTATCGTGCAAGAACAACATTAGCACTTCTTGCCTTGCCCTTGCAAATGGTCATCACTACGAACACATGACACTCGTACCACGAAAGGGTGCAAATGTGAACGAAAAAGAAACCTAAAAGAAAGAAGATACGAAAAATACAATGACAAAAAGAGAAGTGGAAACAAATTAAAATATACCGCTTAAGTTAGAGAATAAGAAGCAAACGTAAACATAAAACAAACACCGATAAAGTTAATGTAGTATTATTTACTACATTTATGTATTTGTTTGGAAAAAAATGTAGTCATGCGATATTTTTAAATATTTTTTAAACATTTTGTATTTTTTGTATTTTTACTACACAATGTAATAGACATTTTTGACATATTGCTTTTTTTATAATTATTTGCTGTACATGCTTTTGCTTTTGAATATAAATCAAGTAAAGACATAGTATTTTATATACAGTTTTTATTTTAACTGCCGAAATGCAGATGTAGTATTTTCTTTATTTTAATAAAAATTAAATAAGAATAAAATGTAGTAAAAATAAAACAACATTTCTAAGAAGTTTAATAAATGCCATTTAGTTATACTGGATCAATTAAATAAATACAAATTGTAGTTATTTTAACTACAAATGGAGTTAAACTTTATACAGAAATGTAGTAAATTTATATAATTGTTTGTTTATACAAAAAGAATGTAGTAAAAACAAATATTTTTGGTAACAAGTAAATAAAATACATAAATGTATTTATTTTAAAGCCATTTTTCAACTTTATTTAAAACATTATTTTTTTCAGTATTATAATAAAGACGTTCAAAAGTGATACTAAAACGAAGAATACTTAAGCAGAGAATGAAGATGATTTTGGATGATATGCGTTAATTTTATATGTATTTTTTTTTACATATTCCCAAGGCCAATTTAATATTCGCAACATCTAAAAGAAAAAAAAAAAAACATTTTACTTTATAATCAACACCCATAATGCAGAGACATCTGTTACGTCTGTTACGGCCACCTCTTGCTCATTTATTACGTCCTCATGTGAGCATTTCCTACGCCAAATTGGCTATAAATATTCAACTTTCTTATCGCATTTGACATTTTATAAATGGCTTTGGCAGTGATGCTAAAAGACAGATGTAGAACATGCAGCAGATTTAGTGATGTCAACACTTTTGATAACCATATTTTAATATAGATTTTTATTTTTTTAAAAAAATTCAATCATTTTATAAAAACCATATGTCTTGAACAATTTCAAAGTGTCTTTGAGATTCGATCACATTTTGTATATTGAATCAATTATTTGAAGTTTTTCATTTTAAAATAGTTATTTCGAAGATTTGACGATGTGAATTTTTCTAGTAATGTTTCCAGAAACTTCTCGTTTTGATATAATTTCAATTATAACACAATATATTTGGTATAACACTTTGAGATTCGATCACATTTTATATATTGAATCAATTATTTGAAAGTTTTTCATTTTAAAGTAGTTATTTCGAAGATTTGACGATGTGAATTTTTCTATAAATGTTTCCAGAAACTTCTCGTTTTGATATAATTTCAATTTGTCGATTCGATATCTGCCAATAACATCTGAGAACTGGCTTCAATATCGGAAATACACTTTACGTTGTGCTATCGTAACAAATGGTATACTAGAAAATGATTTTTAAATTCTTTACGGATTTCTGAAAATCTCATGAGTTCAATATATAAAAAAAAATATCGAATACAGAACAATCAGAAATAAATCGCATTAAATTCTACTGAAATTTGTCAATAGGACAGTTATTGACTTAATAGTATACAAAAAATAAATATTTTCAGACAAAATCAAAAATAGTTGTTTAGTATTTTATATTAAAGGGTTTTTCAACAGGGACGCTACAAAAGTAGAGCGACAGGGACAGCAAATGACGCCATATTTCTTGCCACTCTTTTGACATTTCTCTTCAGTAAGGTTTGCCATTTCTTGATGGAAAGACATACGAATTCAAATTTCGGTAGTAAATTTTAATAATTTCGACTCGTTGTTGGCTCGTATATCTTTCCATCATGAAATGGCAAACCTTACTGAAGAGAAATGTCAAAAGAACGGCAAGAAATATGGCGTCGTTTGCAGTCCCTGTCGCTCTACTTTTGTAGCGTCCCTGTTGAAAAACCCTTGAAAAAAAACTTTTGTAGTGCACTTATTGAAAAACCCTTTATTTAATGGGATTTACCGAATGAATTAATAGTTTATCATATTGACTAATTTCAATAGTGAAAACTAATAATTTTATGGTATCTTTTTTTCTTTAAAAGCACTTTATATGTCACGGGCTCGAAACAACAGGTAGCAATTTTCTCAATCTGAAGTTTTGTATAAGGAAGGTCCTATTAAATTTGCAAAAAAAAACTATTTAATACTTTTTATTGATTTTTGTGACAATTTAAACATTTTGTACAATTGCACATATTGCCATTTATCATATACATAATTAGGAATATAAGAGGAAACTTCCTATATATCATTTTAAAATTTTAGTATGTGTCCTTAAAAAAAAATCAATAAAATAACAAAATTCGTAAATTTCAAATTCAGTTATTTAAATTTAAAATTTCATCTCACTGTCCATCCATCGGACAAATTTAATTTTACTATTTTAACCCATTTTTTTTGTAATACGACTTGTTCATAAATTGTTCCCTTTGACATACCGTGCGATTTGTCATATTCAAGTTTTGCAATAGCTGTCGATGCAACATGTTGAAGTGGTTCAGGCTACTCATTTAGAGTGGCTCGTCTGTCTGGCTTCCTGGTTGGCCAACGTTTTATGCTCTGGTTACACGCTTTGGCAAAAATTCTACGTCATTGTAACACAAATAGTTTGGTAAACCGATGCGGTAATTTATATGGTTCGAACGACGACACAGATTGTGTAAAAAACTAGGTGTTGTTGGAGTAGTAAAGTTGTAAAAAATGAAAAATGTGCAAATTAATCTAGATTTTGAACAACACATTTGAATAGAAAACAGACAGACTATAAATTGAAACTGTTTTTTACAATAATTTAAATAATATAAGTGATATACCCTATCAAATACCCTTACAAACGGTACTTTAATTGCCGCTTAATTGAAAACTCTCTAAATTGCGCACTTAAACAAAACAAAAACTCAACCGCAACACAAAAATAAAACCCTTGAAACTATTTCAAATGTTCAAACACCACATAGACAAAACCTACGCTATTTAATGTTTCAATAAAAGCAACGTAAACTTTATCCTTTGGCTAAACGCAAATACCGAAAAAACACAAACGCAACTTCTGTCAGAAATAGCATCGAAAAAAAAAAAAAAAACTCAGACAAAAGCAAAAATTGAAAACCGGAAAAAAACCCAAAAACACTCCGGCAAATGATACGCTAAAAGTGATTTTCATAATCTTCATTATTTAATGCAGCACTTTACGGACCACACTTGAAATTATTAATGCACCGCACAAAAGAGAGATGAAGAAAAACTTTTTAGAGGGGGATCTGAAAAACAAAAAAAAAATGGGTAAATGAAAAAAGTGTAGTCGCTAGCTACCTACTGACTGAACATTTTTTGTATGAAAAGCAAACATTTTATAAAACAATTTTATGAATTCAATTGAAGCAAAAACTTTGGTGTTTTTTTTATTTTTATTTTAGTTTTCCTTTTTTTTTTTTTGGTTTTTTGCAAACATATCATATCAGTTGCCAAAGCAGGGAATTTATGCAGTTTCCAGTGAGAGAGTCATATAAGAGCCTTCGGCAGGCAGTTGCGGGAAAATGGATGATGGCTGGTTAGTTGGCTGAATGACAGCCAGTCTTTATACAGCATATAGAACCGAAGAGAACAGTACCAGCCAGGCACTGGTTTTGCACGAAAATTGTAAACTAATTTACTTTGCAAGTGGCAACAAAATGCATTTACTTTAAATGTATAGGAGTGGTTGAAAGTTTTACAAAATAAAACGGACAATAATGCAGTTACAAGAACCAACAAAATGTGAAAAAAGCTGCATAAATGCTTTTTGGCTAATGAACATACAAAGGAATGCTATGGCAAATCGTATAAAAAAACCAAAATCCTAATGGGAAAAAAACCCAAAACCGTCAAAACAAGTACCGGAAATGTGCATAAAGAGCCGAGAAATAAGACAAACAACAACAATCAACAAACGCAGAGATGATACAATGAAAAAGGATGCGCGTCGTTGTGGACAGGACGACGATGATGACGACGAGAATACAAAGGATGACAAAGTGTGACGTGCCATGGTATCCATGCCGGAATACACAGTATCTACTAATATGCACCGTACACATAATGGTAGTAAAATTCACTTAATTTATTAGTTATAGATTTACTTACTCATTAAGTGCATTTGTATTTATTTGACTTGATTTTACTACACAAAGTATTAGGTTTGTTTTCTCCACACACAGCGAAAGTGCAGCAAACAACAGCAGTTAAAACGAAAGCCAAGCAACAAGAATAACACATTGAATGCAAAAACAAAGGTATAAGAAGAAATTTCTGCGAGCGCGCATATTATTTATATTAGGTACACATGCCATGGTATCCATGTCGGAATACACAGTATCTACTAATATGCACCGTACACATAATGGTAGTAAAATTCAGTTAATTTATTAGTTATACATTTACTTACTCTTTAAGTGCATTTGTATTTATTTGACTTGATTTTACTACACAATGTATTAGGTTTGTTTTCTCCACACACAGCGAAAGTGCAGCAAACAACAGCAGTTAAATCGAAACCCAAGCAACAAGAATAACACATTGAATGCAAACACAAAGGTATAAGAAGAATTTTCTGCGAGCGCGCTTATTATTTATATTAGGTACACATGCCATGGTATCCATGCCGGAATACACAGTATCCATAATATGCACCGAACACATAAAGGTAGTAAAATTCAGTTAATTTATTAGTTATACATTTACTTACTCTTTAAGTGCATTTGTATTTATTTGACTTAATTTTACTACACAATGTATTAGGTTTGTTTTCTCCACTCACAGCGAAAGTGCAGCAAACAACAGCAGCTAAAACGAAACCCAAGCAACAAAAATAACGCATTGAATGCAAAGACAAAGGTATAAGAAGAATGTTCTATATTATTTATATTAGGTACACATGAAATTCAATAAATAAATGCTTGTGAAGACTTTTTTGTACGTACATTTGATAATAAAGGATGCTATTTATAAATTATTCACAAGTATTTATAACAATCATTTTCAAGAGAAATTTGTTTCTAGATTTTTAAATAAATACAGCATGTAGTAAAAAGACATTTTTCTAATAGTAATTTTATACACATCTTTAGATGTTTGAATTTATATAATATCGTCGTTGTAGAACAAAAAGTCACCAAATACATTTTCAAAATGCCAAATATTCATTTACAAAAAACTTAATATATCTGTCAATTTTTAATCGATGATCTCAAGAAAATGTTAATCTATCAATTGATATTTTAACTTTAAAAATGCATCAATTAATTTTTATGATATTAATCAACAAACTCGAAATTTAAGTTTTTCTTAAAAATGTATTTGGTGACTTTTCGTTATACAGCGTCGATATGTTCTTATTTTTCTTATAGTAAATTTTGTACAAACAAATTATGTAGTTTTTGTTTTCATACAAAAAGTATAAGTAGTAAAAAACAGGTTGCATATTATGTTATGCAGCCAACTTCCGGAAAATATATTTGTTATACACATTTTCACATGTATTTATTAACATTTTTTGGGAATACATTATTTTTCTATGCTTTTAAATAACTATAGTATATAGTTAAAATAAATGCAAATGTAGTATCACTGAATGTTTATGTTTTAAATAAATACAGAATGCAGTAAAATTATTGTATTTATTTAAACACAAGTTCACGGAGGAAAATCAATGAAAAATAGTAGAATTTCACTAATATCAATTAAATATTACTAAAATTCTAGAATATATTATTGGAATATTAGGAGAGCAAATCACTGAGTTATCAAAAAAGGAAACAAGAATTTTTTCTACTGGATTTTGAGAAACTTTTCTATTGACAATTAAAAATTAAATATAAACTCCAAATTGTTGCTGTATTCTTTACAAAAAGAACACGTGTTCATATATCTGTTGTTCATTTCATTGATCTCTCTTTCTCAGTACTATTCGTTCGTATGCTTTGTTTTGCGATGCCACCATCTCTTTGTTAGCATGCCTGTCTGACATAAATTCTGCTTTATCAAGAATAATTGTACTTAATTACTTTGTGATACCTAAGAAATTAATATCTGCGTATCAAGAATAATTTCACTTAGTTACTTTTTGACAACCTAAGAAATAAATGTCTGCATAATAAGAATAATTCCTCTCAAAGTCGAAATTTAAGTTTTTCTTAAAAATGTATTTGGTGACTTTTCGTTATACAGCATATACAGTATGAGTAGTAAAAAAAACAGGTTGCATATTAAGTTATGCAGCCAACTTCCGGATAATATATTTGTTATACACATTTTCACATGCATTTATTAACTTTTTTAGGGAATACATTATTTTTCTATGCTTTTAAATAACTATAGTATGTAGTTAAAATAAATGCAAATGTAGTATCACTGAATGTTTATGTTTTAAATAAATACAGAATGTAGTGCCTGTGTGACATAAATTCTGCTTTATCAAGAATAATTGTACTTAATTAATTTATGACACCTAAGATATTAATATCTGCGTACCAAGAATAATTCCACTTAGTTACATTTTTGAAATATAAGAAATAAATGTCTGCATAATAAGAATAATTCCTCTTGGTTAACCTTTTGACAACTAAGTAGATCTGTTTCTTAAAATGAAGAAATATTCCGTTTAGCAAATATCTCTCCGTATACTTGTTATTTTTGTTGTTATTTTTTATAACAACTATTTTTTATAACAAATTTGTACAGGAATGGCGTCAAATTATGTGCTTGTTTTCCAGACTTATTTAAAAAAATGTTTTTCTTTTTTCGCGGTGTATATAAAATAACAATTTATATATGGCTGTGTTGAGTAATAGAGACGACTGCCAAGTGTTTATGCCAACATAGTATTATGAACTAAAGAATGCTGGTAACGAAATACTGGACACACAACGACAAAGAGCGGGGACCGAACTAAAGCCACACATAACATATAAACTTTTGAATAACAATGACAAATTTAATATGATGATCAGCCAACGTTAAGATGAAATAAATGAAAATTACAGGCGAGAAAAGGGGAAATGGAGCAGTATCAACAAAACAACCAACATGCAAAAAAAGAGGAAAAAGAAAAATATAAAGTCAAGCGCTATAAAATAAAGAGCGGATATGAGAAAAAGTTGCAAAAAACGTAAAATGACAGGACAACGAAGTAGAATAAACAAAATAAAAAACAACCAACAAAGCATGATGATTGTTATCGTGAGAACGATGACAAAGATGATGATGATGATGACGAAAACTGCTGCAAAAGCGCAAACAGACATTTTGCAAATTGAAAAAGTCCTTGGGTGCCTCGAATGGGGTCTCAGTGGTTGGTTGGTTGGTTGGTTGCAACTCCTTGGAGTCCATAATGTTCGTAGTATCATCAGAGGACTGTGACTGCATACGATGTGCGCCGGTTGAGCTGACGCAAAATTATGTCAGAGAAAACCTGAGAAAAGTCACTGTCAGTGACACTTAAGCTTAAGCCAGTGGGGGAGGGACAATGGGGCTGGGGTAGTATGTACTGACCCACGGCTGCATGGTCATTTGGATGCTTGTATTCCAAGCAAACTATAAAATAAACTCCGGATATGAATGGTTATTACAAGAATGAAAAACGTGATGTAACAACGTAGAGTAAGCTAAAAAGAGCTGGCGAAATATAATGGACTTTTTGAAGAATGGATAGAGTATCAACAAACAGTTGTTGTGGCTTTTTCATCTAATGGAGCAGACAGAAAAAATACCATAGCATTGATTTTATTTATTTTAAAATGTTTTAAAGGTCTAATACAAGTTTTATGATATTATTGTAGTTTGCAAAACAAAACAACAGAAAAATAGAAAGGAGAGTTAGGTCACATACGATATTTAGAAGTAGAGACATTTTTATAGCCGCGGTAGCTCAGTGGTAAGTGCGTTTGGACTGCGAGCCGAAAGGTCCCCGGTTCAAGTCTGGACTGGGGCTAACAAGTTCTTTTCATAGAACACATTTTTCTATACCGCGCTACCTCTCGTCAGTAAATGGCAAACCTTCGAGAGTAAAACATTGCCTATGAAAAGCTCTCACCCACCGTTCGGATTCGGCACCACTTTGAGTACAAATATAACACGCACAGCTCAAAATGGTGAGAGAGCTCGGCCGAAGTCCTATACAGGACTGTAGCGCCAAACTATTATTATTATTAGACATTTTTATAGTTGGTGTGGTTAGTATGAATTATGATCGATTTAAGGGGTTTTTATAAAAAAAGTACACGCCAGTCAGTATAAAATAAATTCACCCATAGAGGTGAACATAAGTGGTCGGTTCACAGGTCAAAATATACAGATTATATCCATAGCGGACAACATAGTTGTATATGTATACTAACTTTTGTTAATCTAGCTCTCCTCCTTCTATTCTTCCTGTAAACTTGAATTTAACAGAGAAACGGACATCGCTAAATGGACTCCGTCACTGATCAATACACAGAAAAACAATGTACATCACATTGATGAATTCCGTTCTTTAAACTATGATTCATTGTATTGAAGAACCATTCATAATATTAATGACTAACGCCATTATTGTTATGAATGCTATCATAAATATGAATAACGCTTGGTAACTGTCGAAAAAGTGTTCTTCAATATGATGAACTGTATGTGAAGAATACGTTTCATCATATTAATGAACCAACATATCAAATACAACATATATGTTCATCATATCGAAGAACGCTGTTCATTAAACCAAATTTCTATGAAAATATTTTTTTTGCGTTCATTTTTTGCCGTACTTCTCATTTCTCAAACAGTTCTTGTGTGTTATTTCTTATATAATGCTTGCTCGACATGCATAAATTAGTAAAATGATAATTTTTTTACTGTTATTTAAAAAAAAAAACTTTTTACAACACTTTTTATTCAAATAATTTTATAATTTTTTTTTTTTTTGAAAAAAATATTATGAACAAATTCATCAACATGACAATTCAAATTCATTGTATTGAATATTTTGTTCATATATATATTGAACGGTGGTATCAATATGATGAATCTGGTAGTTGGTGAAAAAATTCATAGTTTTTATGAATAAATTCATCACATTGAAGAATTTTTTTCTGTGTACCGTTTAGGTTACCTTCTGGGTATTACAAATGAATGGTTAAACTTAATCCACCCTTTCACTTAAAGAAAATAAATCATCATCATATTGATGAATTTCTTTCTTCAAAACATTCATTGTATTAAAGAACGATTCATAATATTGATAACTACAAATCATCAATTTTATTAATTCATTCTTCAATATGATGAAGTGTATGTGAAAAATACTTTAATCATATTCATGAACAAAAACATCATATTGATGAATGCTGTTCATCAAACCAAATTTCTTTTATTTTTGTTATACTTCTCAGTTCTCAACTACTTGTGGTAAGTTATTTTTTATATAATGCTTGTTCGACATAAATAAATTAGTAAAATATTTTGTATAAAATATAAGAAATTTGAATCATCATATTGATGAATATAATCATAATATCAATGAAATGTTTTTAAATTTATTATAATATTTATGAATTTTCAATATAATGATTATTGTTGAGCTATTTTTATACCCTACACTAAGAGTGAAAGGGTATATTCAGTTTGGTACGCCGTTTGTAACACCCAGAAGGAAACATCTCCGGTATGGAAAAGTATATATATTCTTGATCAGCATGACCTCCTGAGTCGATTTAGCGATGTCCGTCTGTCCTTATGTCTGTCCGTCTGTCTGTCTGTCCGTCCGTATGTCTGTCCGTCTGTATGTCCGTCTGTCTGTTGAAATCCCTACCACTTTTAGAATTGAAGAGCTAGATAAATGAAACTTATAACTTAGATTACTAATATACCTACGCTGTATGTGCGATTGGCGAGATCGGTCCATTGTGACCTATGATCCGACCACTTATGTTCAAATACCTCATATAAAATTTACATCTACAGATCCATTTTACTGTATACGTAAACTTTTTTGTTCAAATATATATTGACATCATGCTCAAATACATGATAATAATGTTTTCCGGCGAAAAGACTTGTGGTTCACAAAAAAAATTAGAAATTCGGTACACCTACCCATTTGTAAATATGGGTATCAAATGAATGGAAATTCTTCAGCGATTGAATGTTTGTAGTTATTTTCAGGATTCGTATACCCTGGTGACCTATATATCACTTTGAATGGTAACCACACATATGTGTAGGGTATTTATAGTCGGCTTAGACCGACTATAATTTTGATAATCCTAACTATCATAATTACACCTACTTTAAAATTTCCCATGTGATCTAACCTTCCCAACTGGTTCTTTTTAAATATAAATTAATTGATGAACATTTTTTCAAAAAAAAAAATTTTTTTTTTTAATTTAGAAAAAAATATATTCTAAAATAAATTATCTAAAAGTTTGTTTTTTTCGAAAACATTTTTTTTTCCAAAAATTTGTCTAAATTAAAAAAAAAAAGAAATATTTTTTTTGAAAAAATTTTCATCAATTAATTTATATTGAAAGAGAAAAATAGCTCAACAATAAACATTATTTTGAAAATTCATAAATATTATGATAAATTTAAAAACATTTTTGAATTATTTATTGATATTATGATTATATTCATCAATATGATGATTCAAATTCCTTGTATTGAATATTTCATTCTCTACTATGATGTTCGATAGTATGAATAAGTTGAATGCATTCATCAATATGTCATTTAATGAAAAGTGGTATCAATATGCTGAATGTGGTAGTTGGTAGAAAATTTCATAATATTTATGAATAAATTCATCATATTGATGAATTTTTTTTCTGTGTTGTTGACTTATATGAGAATTTTCTAATTGTTGAATGTTTGTCCCTTCGAATTTCTTATAAAAATTGTAAATAATTTTTTGTATTGAGTCTTCGAATTCAAAATCGTTTCTTCACAAATTCTATTTGAAATTCGATAGGAATTCGATGTTCGAATTCGAATTGGAAGAATACTTCACAAACATATAGAATTATTCGAAGCACCTGGATGCTTCAAATCGTGGTATTCCATCATCTCTACTATATTATTGTTTTTTTACGATGTTCGAATTCGAATTGGAAGAATACTTCACAAACATAAAGAATTATTCGAAGCACCTTTTCATATCTTGCATCAGTTTTAGAGTACGACATAATTCTGGAGACCACAAGAATTAGAGAAAACAGAATCAATATAAATAGAATGTATACATTGGACTTAGAAGACTTTAGATTCATCGAAATAGAAACGGATAAATAAAGCTTTAAAATTTCTATTAAAATCTCTATACCCAAAATTTTAATCAAATCTATATTGTAGTATAGTTTTTCATTACACCAAACCATACATCTTTCATTTTTCCATCTACCCTTTCATTCAAATTTCCGATCTTCTTATTCTATTAGCATTTCAATTATAGCGCACATCGTAGATACCGAACGATCCATTTTTAATTAGACCACGTCGTCGTCATCGTCATCGTCGTTGTTGGAAACACGTACCATCGAGTGCGTCCATATGGCAACGAACCACAAAACTTGTGCACTCTACGGTACGTCTACGTATTATAAATTCAAAAGTTTTGCGATTTTTTCGCTTTGTTTCCGACACACATCCTTGAAGCATGGCAGACGTTTTCTTTTAATCAAACTACAAAGTTTCCAACTATGCTACAACTACTGTGCTACAGAGTACGTTGTTGCCCTCCAAGTGACTTCCTAAAGACATTTCATCACAAGCCGTTTTATGATGGGCACCTCAACCAACCTCTACGCCCACTCCCAATAGAGTTAACTGAGGTAGCAAAGTCTCGGGATTCGCCTTTCGTGTGCTTATAACTCATCATAATACGTTGTTTGATGGCCTCCTGGTAATATATATCAAATAAAAACCTGAAACGATGTGACACTATCAGCACACTCGGGGATACGGGAAGAAGTGGGAGCAGGACACATGGAGCTGGAGCAGCCGGGGCCTGATGATGTAGCTCTGAAGGTAGACGGACACGTTTGACTTGGAAAAGTTAACGCAAGGCTGAAGTTTATGCTGCCGGAATGTCACTGACACGTGCATATACATCAAAGTCAGCCAACGGGAAGAAAGATAATGCACTACAAGGTACAGGGCACAGGGTACAGGAAAGAAAGTATAGTTGGGGGACTTTAGTCGAGGTTATGAGGATGTCAGCATAATGTGAGAAAGAGCATGTCAAAATTGGGTGGCAAAAAGAGTTGTTGCAGTTAAGATAGACCATAGTTTTGTACTATGTGGGTTGCTTGGTAGTTAGGAAGTATTTTAACTCTGCAGAGCCGTACAAAGACGTAGCTCGTGAGTTTGCAGAAAATATGTTGTGTCGAAGTAGTCTAAAAAAAAAAATTGCGCATAATAGTTTTAAAAGTTGTTTTATTTTTACGAGTTGATAAACATGATTAAATTTAAGCGTTTACAGCGCCCGGACGCACCCCGGATGTTAAGGCAAGTGAATGAGTTATGGAAAATAATTTTATGAAGTAATGGAATTTTTAAGCGTTTCATTGCAAAAGTTTTAACAGAAAAGAAAAACATTACGGAAAAGTTTTAACATAAAAATTCAAATTAATTTAATAAAGTTTTATAATGTGGATATCATAAATTAAGGCAATATAAAAATGACAAAAATTTAAATAAAATATAATTTACTTAATACAGATTTATCAAAGCTGCAAATCACATAATAATTTTAATAAAATGATAAATGAAAATTGCCATTGAACTGTGAATATCAGATTTAGCCGCAAAGAAATCATCATCCATTATATGAATTACAGTATCGTACAAAAACAACAACTGTGGTAGTCACAAAAAAAAAACGAAAACTGCCAAAGTTGTTTTGGCTGTGATAAAAATATCAAAAAATGCTATCAATTACAACCAAAAGTTCAAAAGCCATTCATGTCAAAACCATACAAAACCATGACACTCCATTGCGAACCATCACTGAAATGATGGGATGGGATGATCGGGGTGCTGCGATGGGTCTATAAAAGGAGCCAATAAGAGTCCAAAAAAAAACATATTGAAGCACAACATTGACTTGTGGTAAACCACATCATTAGTCTGTGGCGGCGGCCATCAAAGGACATATTCTATTAATTTAGTAGAGTACTTTGGGTCAGTAACAGCAAGGCGCCCATCATGATGTCGGATGATTGTAGAATGATGAGGATGAATTGTGGATGTGGAGGGTGTAAGGTTTTGACACAGTTTCCATATGTTCAAACGGTATAAGTGCTGTGAAATTTAAATTATAGATACGTAGTTCGTAGAAAATTGAAGAAGCAAATGTACAGATTAGAGGCAGTAGTTTGAGGGAAATAGCAAAATAATTTAAATCAGAAAAATACGTACAGTATACAGATACAAATCATCGTTGTAGAACTAAAAGTGACAACAATAAACTTCAACTTTGTTGATAATTATTACAAAAAGTAATTGCGACATTTTTAAAGTTCAAATACTAATCGATAGATTCACATTTTCTTATCATTTGGTAAAAATATTGAGCTCATCGATCAAAAATCGAAAGATATATGAAGATTTTAGTAAATGAACAATTGGCATTTCGAAAATGTAGTTGGTGATCTTTAGTTCTACAACGACGAAATAATACCTTTAAGTTACGAAAAATGATGAGTAAAATATGCAAGATTCTTGCATAAGTTTGAGCAAGAACAAAATTAGGATGGACCTACCGATGCAAGAACAAGATTTTCCCTATAAGGTTAAAATTTATAAGTAGATATAACAAAATTTGGCTTCTTAACATTACAAGAACAAAATCGAATTGCCGATGCAAGAACAAGAACGACCCTTAAAGAAGAACAAGGCTTTTTCTTGCATTTACCAATCACTAATTAACTATAAGAAGATGGAGTAGTGTCGGTGGATGTTTGCTTTAAATTTCCCAATATTAAAAAAGTCGGGAAAAATAGACGCAGGGAGATTGTTCCACAAACGTATCGAGCGACTGAAGAACTCTCTCTCTGTAATGCGTAGATCTGGTGAGAACCGAATGGACTACGAAGGGGTGGGCTTGGTTTGATGTCTGAGTAAAACGAGAGAATATACGACCTGGTGGAATCAGGCCGTGAATTTCCCTCGAACACTTTTCATAGTAATACCTCCATAGTAATACCTATACACCCTATGGTTCTTCGGTGCTCAAGGGAACCAATAGTGTATAAAGAGTTTAATCCCCCATAAAATATATCGCAAGTTGTGGAATTCGGTTCAGATACTTTAAAGACGATTTGAAAACTCCTGCCCAAATGTGGGAATTGTACTCCATATTAGGCCAGATATAGGACAGTGCGTAGGTCAAGTATGCCTTACACCGTTTTAGAAAACTGAGGCACGTGATCATTCCAACGGAGATCATATTGAATTGATATTTCAATCACGTCTTAAGGAGCTGACTGCGCAATATTCACAGCGCTCATATTGAGAGGAGGGAGGGGTCAATTCATTCTTTTATAAGATAACAGGCAACGTTGGATCTTGCTTGCAATAGAATCAAGTCTATTTTCAGGACTCAACTCGGTTATTGTTTTTTGGTCATTATTGAGTGTATCATTCATTGTGCGCCTTTTACTCTCAATCTTCAAAGAGTTTGGGTGCTTTTGGTACGAGTATGAATCAAAAATGTTACTGTCATCCTCAATGAATGGATTGAGTTCTGGGTCGATGACAAAAGGTCATTGATAAAAACCATAAATAGGGATGTGTATAGGAGAGGAACCCAGCGGAACTCCTGAATTGATATGATGTTGTTCTGAAAAAACACCATCGTATTGAACGAAGCTGGAGAAAACTCGATATTTATCGAGCAAAAGAATTACCGACACCAAAAGCAATAAGTTTTGAAACGAGGTATTCATGTCACACTAGAGCAAAGGTCTTTGAAATATAGCTACAACCTCACCTCCTCGAAAAGGGCGAGGGCTTTATGTCACACTTTATCAAAGGCCTTTGAAATATAGCTGCAACCTTACTCTCCCTGAAAAGGTGAATACACTTTTCAGAGTTCCTATAGAATCCATATTTCCGGTTTTTGAGTAATTCGTTGTGCTTCAAATAGGTGACAACGCGGAACTTTATGATGCTCTCCATTATCTCAGAGAGCGCAGAGCATATTGCAATGGATCGGTAATTGGCAGCATTCGTAGTCTCACCCTTCTTCGGAACCGTCTGGACATTGCAATTTTCTAACAAGATGGAAATACTGATGTCATGTAGGATATGTTGAATATGTTACACAACGGACAAGCCAGCTTTGACGCGCACTTCTTGTACACATGAGTCGAAATGCCATCTGGCCCGGAGGCTTTGTTGTTATTGAGGTTTGCCAGGACCTTTTGAACTGCCCGATTACGCAAATGTATCTTCGACATAGTAGAAGAAACAAATTCAATGAGGGGTATTGTGGTTGGTTGCTATCTGGGAGTCTTGAATTATTTGCAAATAGTTCTGCCAAGAGATTAGATTTATCAACCGGCTCAGTGAAGGTCTGGAAGGGGTTGGAGTGGACGATGACGTCTGATTCTTAACCATTTTCACAAATGACCAGAATTTCTTATTACCTCTTTGGTAGAGTAGGAACTTTTAGGGCGCGTTTTGTATGCGAACTCTTCAAGTATCAGAACGCCAATTCTGAACCGCATTCTCTTTCGACCTGTCTATAATCCTGCAAGTCTCATTAAACCAAGAGTGGTCCTTGGGACCACTAGTTAGTATTTATGTTATTAACATTAAAAATTTTCATATTTTACAATTGTCATCAACATTTTTAAAGAATTTTCAACAAGACAAGCCATTTATTATGCCAACGATTACCAGTCTGATTTAAATACTAACCGCAATAATACTTGTGTGTTCACAGAATTGAGTCAGACAACGAAAATCATGCGATTATTTATTAATCCATTGAACAAAACACAAGAGACCCAACACAAGAGACAACACCATACAATGGTCCCTTCACACAGTACAATTTGCCAGCACATTTGGAAGGCCACACCACCTACAAGTATAAAAGTGTGCGTTTGTGCGAAACGAATTTTCTATAACCAAGTCAACTACTTGTCGCACTGCACAGACACACACACACACACACACACACATTGGCCAATCCATCTTCTGCTGCTGACACAATTGCAGACTCGACAGAATGCATTTGCAACGAAAGGACATTCCTGTTGGCATACGGGTCGACGTCGTTCTTTTT
This sequence comes from Dryomyza anilis, assembly GCA_951804985.1. Taxonomy (NCBI): domain Eukaryota; kingdom Metazoa; phylum Arthropoda; class Insecta; order Diptera; family Dryomyzidae; genus Dryomyza; species Dryomyza anilis. The sequence continues at coordinate 70,464,924 of OX638132.1, forward strand.
TTTGCTGAATTGTTGAAAAATGCAAAGTGAATGAGTGAGTATGTAGTAGAGAGCACCAGTTAAAGAAAAAAAAACTAAAAAAAAAGAAAATACTTAGTTCGATAAAATAATAAAGCAAATATAGTAAAATGTCACATGAAAAACCACATGTGCTCCTTAGAGAGGACATCACGAACCGGGGTACTATAACGCTGCATGTTAAATGTTTGAACTTGTCATTCTTTGTACGACTGCCGACCGCTATACGTTTCATTTTCAAGCGTTTCTCGGTGTGTTCCATTTCATTCGGGCACATGTGACAAAGTCCAGCACATGTCTTAATGTTCAGTTCGTGTTCACGTTCAGTGGTCCATGCAGCCAGCAATTCATGTTCAAGTTCGAATTGTACGTACGTTCGTTCGTTCGTTCGTTCGTTTGTTCGTTATTTGTTTCGTTCTGATTTCCCAAGTGTGCGCATCCTTATTCCATCTTGCTTCGACTACACCTGCTCTTTACAAGTTCTTGCACCTGGTCCTTTCAGTTTTCCATGTCACTCGTTATTAAATAGATTCCTTTGCTTTGAATGCCCTGGCATCTGTGATAAAATCAGCACAGCAGGAGGCTCATCCTTTACTCTGGCCCATTGATCCTTTAGCTTTTGGCTGTTTCCTGTTGTGTCGTCAACCCCACTCGACCACCCATTTAGGGTTGACAATGTCAAGTCTAGACATAAATATAAGATGAGCTTGTTTGGCTTTCTACTACGCCGACGACGTTGGACTGTTGTTCATTTTTGGGCTCTACGTTTAAACATATCCTCAAGAATTTTACCCAAGGGAATGAGCCCTATGGCAGTGCTCATTATTAATGTGTGAGTATATGCCATTGGAGCTTCTTTTCAAATACCCCTTCTTTCAGCATTGCTTTTCTCTATAGCACGTACCCTGACATCTCGGAACTAATAATGTTTTTGTTCTAAAGGTCATTGGTTAAGTATGTCTGTTGCGTCCGTCCGTTGTCCGTCCATAGTGCTTCCGTTGGACTCAAGCTTTGATTTTTTTCTGTAATACTGTACTGCAACCTACTCTCTTGAACCTGTTAAGACACACCGTTTATCTTTTCCGGTTATTTGTACCCGTTGTTCCGTTCGGTGCACGTACACAGATACAAAAACCCTGCTGGACTTCCGAGCTGTGGGCGCTCTATAGTCTCGAGTGTTGCTTACGTTATTTCTATACATTACAAATGGGTTTAGAGCTCTAGCAGTTGAAATGTCCTTTTGGCATGACCAGAGCCAGAAGCAGCAGCACCCATAGGGGTTTGGACGGGGCATTTTGTAGAACTCTTCATTGACATTCCGGTTTAGATTTTAGTTGTGTGTATTTATATTGTCATTCGTTCGTTTGTTCATTCATTCATTTTATGACCATGTAATGGTATGTGTGAGTAGAGGTATAGTGTAGGTCCTACTATGTGTGCCGTGCCGATGTGTGTTGCTGACAATGTCCGGATTTGGTCGCTGGCAAGTCGTTTGTGCGGCAAAAATCGTATGGCAAATTACGTCTGAGATTTTATATGCGGTTTGTAAAGCTTTTAATGATCAACTGCTATACAAAAGGTTGCAGAGAACCAAAAAAAAAAAAAAAAAAAAAAACAGTAAAACAAAATAAAATACAAACAGACACAAGAGCTGAGAAATGAAATAAAATAGTGAAAAAATAGCAGCATTACAAATGAAGTGGAAATTATAGTGCTTTCATGGCATATAATGACCCCCATGACCTCAGACTAATTTAGGACCATTAAATGTAAGTAAAGCATAAGGGTTATTTGGGGGGGGGGCATCTCTGGGGTATGCTATTTAAATAAGTAGTCACATTAAATTTAAATTTTATAAACAACATTATTGTGTGGCAATTATTTATGTACCGTAAGAGGATTTGATTAGCTTTATTTAAATTGTCTTTTTATGTTTAATGACGACATCTATACGATTCAGTTGTACTTTTTGTCTTTATTTGTGGTGTAGTATTTTTCAAATTAAGGAAATACAAATGTAAAAACAAAAATGCATCAAGACAAAAGAAAAGAAACGATTGTCGTGTCGTCGTCAACAAATGAAATACACAAAATACGCTTTACGGAAATATTTCATGGGTAGCTATTTCTTTCATTTTCACCCATTTTGTACCAAAATTTAGCCATGCATGGCGACATGCAGTTGTAGCGATCTGTTGGAAACTCAACGAATATGCGCTTAAATTTCAGTGACTGAAGGCGTTAATTTGCTGCATGAGAGACAGCCCTGAGGTACATGTGTTGAATGTGCTGGGAAAGACCATCGTCGTTGTATTGTTTTACCATAGTACGGTGCGCAGAGAACAAAGGTTATCTTGGATCGTGTTGTGTGATTTTTTTTTATTTTTCAATTCGTAGGAAAATACATTGTTTCAGTTGGTGTTGGATGGATTCAGTTTTTCTTTGTAATCCGATTATTCGTGGGTGAAAATAAATTTGAGACTTTGGGAATTGGTATCATCTAGCGGTAGCGACACTTTCTTTTCGTGTTTCAATGGAAATAAAACATATATCGTATGATAATTAAAAAGTTGGTATGTTAAATAATGTGTGCTATAAGTTTTAATGTTTGAATCTGCAGGAATCTGTAACATTTTTATTTATTCTCAGGTAATTTTACACGTTACTTTGCCAGTTTTCGTAACTGATATCATCAATAATCCTCAAAGTCAAATGTCGTATCGTTTTGGTTAGAATGGGATGATATTAGGACAGTGTAGAAAATGGTGAACCATGTTAATTAGTTCTTTTGAATGTTTCGAACTGGTATCCGAATATTTCTTTTGATTGGAACTGTAACCGCTAATTAAAATTCTTGGTAGCAGAACCGGAACCGGTATTCCAAAGAGTTTTAGTCCCTGTTGATTGATTGAAGGAGGGGGAGAAAAACCCTTCTGTGCATAGCACAGAGTACACCTAGGCCAAAAAGTAGGCCCGTTGTTACCCCTCGGATCATGAGTCGTCTGTAATGTGTTGTAGCTGTTATGCTACTCAGTGGAGTTTAGAAATTCCGTGGATTTGACAAATTTTCTTAGTACTTTCCAGTCCAAGCTTCCGAGTTGTTTCAATGATGAAATAAGCGGAGCTCCAAAGTGGATGAATCTTAGTCTGGAAAATGCCGGGCAGTGACTCAAGTAGTGTTTAAGCAGCTCTGTCTCTTACTCACAGGCCTTGCAGAAGTAAGAGTCGACTCTTCCCAATTTGAAAAGATGACCTCTTAGCTCATTATGGCCATGAGGATGCCTGTGCATTGTTTTAACTCCTTTGAATTAAACGTTAGAATTTTGTTTGTTTTGGATTTGTTCGGGGGCCCCATAGTCCCCCGAAACCGGATTCGAAACCGGAACTGATTCGATTTAGGCAACCGGAACCATTGCGTGGAACCGGAATCGGAACTCATATAGTTTGAACCGTCTGAACCGAAACCGCTATTTTAATCTTCGAACCAGAACCAAAACCGATATTCCAAAGGGGTTTAGTCCCTGATATTGAAGCCACTGAGATCACCATTTATCATCTATACAAGATATAGAACTTTATTAAAATAGAAAAGTTTAAAATACGTTAAGACCGAATTTATTAAGTATTTTTAATTGGGATGCCCGTTTTCATACAACAAACAAGTTTGAACGAAAAGGGAGAGTGGAATAATGTCGTTATTTACAATTTCCAATGTCAATGTTGGGATAAACAAACGTTGAAAGATTGTTCCACAAACGTATAGTGCGATTATAGGATGTCCTCTTATTCATGCAACATTTAGTTTTGAATGGAAAGGATATTATGGTAAAGGGTGGAAATATTGAATTAGTTTTGATGTCTGGAATATGTCAATGTCAAAATTTCGGAAAAAAATGACGTTGTGAGATTGTTCCACAAACGTATCGTGCAACTGATGAACGAAGCTTCTCGTAGTGCGTGAGTCTGTTAGAAGCCGAATAAACTACATAGGGTTTGGTGCGATGTTCGAGTAGTACGAGAATGCTTGACCAGATGAAATTGTACCATGAATTTGACGCGAATACTTTGCATGGTGATACCTATAAAACGGTTTTACGGATCCATCGGTATTCTAAGTATTATTATTCCCGCACATTTTTATATTCGGTTCAAGATTTTGAATTTTCTTCTAATATTATTGTATTGTATTCCATCATAGGCAGAAAATAGGTAGTCAGTACGTAATTCGGAAGAGGTTAAATAAGTCTTATATTATATTCGGTTTAGGATTTTGAAGTTTCTTCCCAAATATGAGTATTGCATTCTATAATAAGTTAATACGCAAAATGAATAGGCATTTTATAGGATGTTTGTGGCACATTATACATGAGTATGTATAATGAGTTAGTATGAACATTTAACAACATTGACCATTCATTTTAATTAGATCTAAATGTTAAAGTTTAAAAATGGTATCATTTAAATTTATCATTTAATGATTGTGTCATTTAATGGCATTGAAAAATTTATTTAATTTACATACTTCAAATAAACCCTATTTCAATTAAATTATTGCATAGAAACCATTTCCAGATTTTCTCAGCTAATTAATATAATTATCAAAAACAATACTCTAATGAATGTAATTATCAAAAACAATACACTTTAATGAGTTCTCAATTACTTATAACGATAACAAAATTATACAAATGATTATCCGGTAAACCAGCTTTGGTGGCTTTCGCCTGAATTCATTCAATGCAAAGCGTTAATCCTTTGCGCATTATTAATTTACATAATATTGTCTATATTTCTACTGACGATTCCATGAATAATGAAGATGATGATGATTATTCCGATAAAACGCGCCATATTCTGCCAAAGCAAATAATGCAATCTGATCGCTTCAATAAAATACGTAGAATTTCCATTTACATAATAGCAACAAAAAAAAATTAATAATTCATTTGAAATTATTTCCGTAGCTGTTGAATTCTTGACAGCACCTTTGACGTGCCTCAAAAAGATGCCATCAAAAGTCGACCACAAAATCGTGCCTTGCCCCGGCAAAAGACCATTTAGAATGGCAACCATTTCCCCATGAAGGCGCACGCCTATTTCGTAGCACTCTGAGGATGACTGGGTTCGTTGGGTAGGTTTCAAAAATCCGTTTAAATTGCTTTTCGCAATTTTCATTAAAATTTTGCGCTAAACTTTTGCATTATTGACAGCTTCCTGCTGTAGGGTACCCCTAGATGGTATAAACAAGAGGAGGGCAGAAATATGAGAAAGTCAGTGAAATGAACGTGACACAGTAGTACTTTTGACTACCCACGCCTTAGCTTGTCTGCGAAAAACAAGGAAATGACGTTGTGGCGTCCTTGTAGTCAACGTCAATGTCTGTCTTATCATTATCCTGCCGAAGCTCATCAACGTCTTGCGCTCCAGTTTCAGCTCGAGATTATGGACATTCGCACGTTGTGTTAAAGTCTTAGAGCCTTTTTTTTTTGTTGTTCGTTTTGTTTGACTTTGAAGTGAGTGCGTATAAGTGAGCCTGCAACAGCACATCAAGGACTAAAGGATGCGTCGCGGCGTGCGCTAATAATAATCGATATTACGTTAAAAGCTCTTGTAGTCAACATCCTGTAAGAGGTCCTGCGAGTGTTGTTGGAATTGTTTTGCTGCTGATGTTGCCGCTTTTGTTGTTAACTGGGTGAATGTCCCGCCGCCATTCTTTAAGTATTTTTGTGTGTGCTGGCGGCGGCGATGATGGGGCTCTTGGCGCTGCATTGCAGTGGGAAATACTTTGGTATTGTTTTCGCCACATTGTTGTTTTTGTTCTATTTGTTGTTACTACTGCCATTTTGGCATTAAAAGCGCGCCGAGTAAATGGTGTGGCGTGAGTTAAGACACAAAATGGATTGCTTTGTATTGTGTTTGGGGACCATTTGACAGCCTTTTGTTTCGTTTGAGATTTTCGTGCCGAGTCTCATGCAGGATTCATATACGCGAGACATAGTAATGGGTAGCAGATGCAAAGGACCGTCAGGGATGTACAACAAATAGCTATGAGGAACTTAAAATTTAATTGAAATTGATAAATATAGAATGTTGTGTTGCTATTGTTAGGCAAGTAATTGAATGAAAGCTTTAATCAAAGCGTATAATTTAATAATTAATCCGATGTCAGTTTGTGTAGTTCAAAGTATTATTTTAAATCAACCTTTTCTACACTGCGAAAAACAAATATCAAAATTGTTCGAAAAAACAGACGCGGGAGGATTGTTCCACAAACGTATCGCGAATGGAGTTCGCGATTGAACATACGATTCGGTAATATCAAGCCAGATATGCAGGGAGATTGTTCCACAAACGTATCGCTGTTAAGAGCCGAACGAACTACGAATGGAGTTCGCGATTGAACATACGATTCGGTAATATCAAGCCAGATACGCAGGGAGATTGTTCCACAAACATATCTCAGTTAAGAGTCGAGTGAACTACGAAGGGGTGGGCGATTGAAAATACGATTCGGTGGTATCAGGCCATGTATTTCCCTGTACCGAGATAGAGAAAAAATCTCATAGAGTTGTGTGTACACTACACGGAGATCAACGTTATTGATTTCTACGGTAGATTGTTATCTCTATCTATAGCTATTTTCTCTATCGTGTAAGCAAGCCTTATTACTAAGAAAAAAGTTCAATACTCCCTACGGTACTTCGGTAGGAACCAATTAAATATTTTAATTCCCAATAAAATATATCGCATGTTGTTGTATTTGGTCCCGGAATTCCAAAGAAAATTTGAACTGTATTCCATTTTAGGGCGAATATAGGGAGTGTAGACAGTGTGTCGATCAGCAGAAGTATGTTTTACATACAGAGGCATTGCCCGCTTCTTTCAACACAACAAATATTAGTGAATCTATTCTGTTATGAGAAAACAGACAACATTGGGTATTGCTTTCAGTAAAATGAACTCTATTTGCAAGACCCCACTCGAAGATAGTTCTAAGTTCGTCATACATATTGCGTCCTTTGCTTTCAATCTCCAAAAAGTTTGGGTGTTTTTTTTTTGAAAGAATAAGAATGACATTTATAACGGTCATCTGCAAACTATTGATAAATTCCCGAAATATGCGGGATCTGACGGAACTCGAGTTATAAAGAAACATCGCAATTCGTATTGAACGAACTTAAAGAAAACTCGATATCGATTGAGTAAAAGAATTGCCGTCACTATATGCAATTATTCTTGATAAGAGAGCTTATATAATTATTTCACTGTTCGGAGAAACGTCATCAAGTCACCGGTAGAACGTATTCTATGGAAAACGTATTGCCAGTCACTAAATAATCGTTGTGTTCCAGATAATCATGTGGGAAACACTTTTTGGGGTAAAGTGGGAAACGTAATTTAAGCAATGTTTGTTGTAATATTGTTTTATATAAAATATTTAATTGGTTTAGCAATGAAAAATCTTTAATCGTTGAGACAAACCAATGAAAATCAAAATTTTGACTTCACATGCGATAAGATCTAAATTACAGAAAAACCGAAAAGCGTACTTTTAACAAGATCAAAAAAATACAACAGTAAAGAATCTCAAACTTCTTCTTTACCCCGACTTTTTTTAAGAAGTCCGATATTTAGGTGCTTTGAAAAGTCGAACAAAGATCAATAAAAAAAGCATATAAATGGAAATTTGTTAATGCAAATAGGTAGATTATGATAGACCCTTCAAAAGAATTAAAAAATAAATATTAAAATGTCCTTTTTTTGGGCGAAAATCAAAACGTATCCTACTTCACCACCGGATTCCTCTACACATAGATTTTTCACATTTCAATATTTCCTCCATATAGATTTGGTTTTCCTAACTTGTTACTTTTTTATCGTCACCCGTGCTATCAATATTGAATCCTCTTAATATCAATGCAAATCATTAACTATTCCTTCGTGATTTCCATTTCATAGATAACCTCCGACAGATACGTTTACTACTTCAATCATGCAATTACCACTTTTGCCATTTCTCTGGAGAATTCATCGGCTTTTCCATTACTTTTTCTTCTAATAGCATTGCGTCTTATCAGACTTTCATCCTCTTTCTCAGCTGTGCTTATTTAGCTTCCTGAATGGTATTCTTAAGCTCAATTTGCACACAGACAGACAGCGCACAGAGCACGCACAATCGAACGCATCCTTGGAATAGCGAAATTATTCGTGCAAATCCTTTAACAACCAACTGCGAGCATTGATCTCTTTCGCTGCCCCCAATCTGTCGATGTCGATGTCCTTAGCATAGATGCGCCAACAAATGCCAATTGCTATTTGGCTCGATTAAGAATGTAATTTCAATTATAGCCAAGAAAATTTAACGACTGACAAGAGCAATGAGAACAGTAAAAAGGATCAAGAAGGGTGGCACTAACGGGTGGAATGTGACTATGAAGCTGGCAATACAGCCAAACAACATCAAGGACTAAAAAGGAGGCTGCAATGAGTAGTTATCTGTAATTTTTATAATTTGTATTTAGCCTGCTTTTGTAAACGAGTTGTAGCTCAAGAATGCCTCAAGGATATCTCAAGAATAAAAATACGCAATAATTGATTGTTAAGAAGAAATCTGCTATAAAATGCAATTGCAAAAATCAATTACAATTGATTGAAATGAGATAAAAAAAAATGGAATACTGAAATTGACATACACAAATTACTATGAGGAGAAATAAATTACAAAACAGTGCACATTACAGTTAAGGCATAGTAGTTAATCAAATTGCCAACTAATGAGCAAAATTTAATTAAAGAAGCCAACCCAAATACAAAATAAAAAAATAAAACCCAAAAATTAAATACGCACGTAGCACACATAATAAATAGCGTTTGATCCTTAATGTGCCCTCAGAAACATAGCACATTTCGAACTCCAATTTATCTTGTAATGCTGACAACAACCGAAAAAAAACAAAGTCAAAAGATATATGAGGGTCCTGGCGGGTTAAACATTGCTGTAGCAAATAGCTCAGAGGTAGTCACGTGAGTACTGATTGCGTATTGATTAGTTGAATATCCTTTTTTCATTGGCTCTTAGCGCCTTTTTTCAAATGACTTTTTTTTCGAAGCCAACGATGCTGTGACGGAAGCAGGTTGATTTTTCGTGTCAGTGGAATGTTTTTGTTTTGTACAGATAAAGAAAATGGGAGGTGTAAAGTTTAGTAATATATGCCAGTAGAAATGGACCTATTATGGTAGACATATTCAGTTTGTTCATGTAACTGAACGGGTTATAATTAGTAAAATACAATTTTTAGTTCGCGAATATGAGCCTAGCACCAGATATAGAGTATTAATGTGAAACTATGTTAGAGTCTTGGCAGATAATTATTTCTACCCCCAGGGTAGAAATAATCATGTTATTCAAGTAACTGGTTGGGTAATGACAAGGAAAAATTCAATAATCAAATTACATGATCATTTTAGAAGTTATACTACGGTAAATTTTCACCATTATGTGGCCATTATAAATAGAAATCAGTAAGATTGGAATTTTCGATGTAGAGAAAGTGTTTTTCAATAAGAGCGCTACAAAAGTTTTTTTCAAGAGTTTTTCAACAGGGACGCTACAAAAGTAGAGCGACAGGGACAGCCAACAAAGAGACGAAATTATTAAAATTTACTACCGAAATTCGAATTCGTATATCTCTCCATCATGAAATGGCAAACTTTACTGAAGATAAATGTCAAAAGAGCGGCAAGAAATATGGCGTCGTTTGCTGTCCCTGTCGCTCTACTTTTGTAGCGTCCCTGTTGAAAAACCCTTTAGTTAGTGTAATGAAGTTAAGAATTAGTTAGAGTAATGAATTAAGAATTATGAAAGTTAACGATCGTACTAAGCTGAGTATAAATATAGTTCAGATGCCTTCAAATTATGTAATTCCTAAAGAATTTTCTTTCATTTGAGTACCCATATGAACGAATGTGTAGGTACTAGACATCTGCACAAATGTATTTTAAGTACGCTCTACAAAATATGCGCTACTGCACTCTACAGTATTAAGTGCATTCTGCAATGACAGTCTACAGTATTATAATGAAATCTCTCCAGCAACTTTGCTTCACTGCAGTATTTGTTTTATATGTAGTGTCAAGACATTTTTTTCAATGCATTCATTGTTTTGAAAAACAAAACCAAATGACACTACCGTCGCTGAAAATTACAGTGAGTGCAGTGAGTGAACGCAACGAGTAACGAGTGAGAAATGTTTGTATGACAAAAACAGCGCATTGGTCGAGAAGCAATATAACCAAAAAAAAAAAAAATGTTTTTTTTTTTTGAAAAACATCTTTTGAATTTTTTTTATATATCAAAGTTCCTTAGAGTAAGAATGATCAAAAAATCTAAAATGCACTGAGTACTCAGTGTCATAAGCTCTTCATTTCAATATTTTTTATTGCACATTATTATAGATTCTTCACTACAACAACGTTTTGTTTGTATTTTGTTTTGACACTACTTGTGCTTTGTTATTGTGAGCAGCTCATTGATTTGATTTTCAAGCATAGAGTCGGCGACAGTACATGTCTTGAAATAAAATAAATGTTTTAAAGTGGGTTTCAAATATATTTGTGCAGATGTCTAGTAGGCGCTGAATTTCAAGTTTTTTAGGGCACTTCAAATCGGTTCAAGGAATAACTAATTATAATGTCAAGGGGGTTTTAACAACAAAAATTTTCACTTTGACCAGTATAATAGAAAATTCAGCGGTAGATTTTAGTGTAATAAGTGGTAGGTAGAAGTTGTATACAGGACTGTAGCGCCAAACTATTATTATTTATATTAAGTGGTCGGTCACTGTAGACCGATGATGCTGTTCACTGTAATCGTTGCTAGTTTTTCAGTAATCATGATTTTAACAGACGTCAGTCTGAAAGTCACGCTAATCAAAAATAAATATATGTACTCTTCTAAACCGAACAGGACGACTCCTTCCGGATGTTACAAACAGTCGGATGACCAAATAAAATATACCCTTTAACTTTTATTGTCAACTAGGAAAACTCGATTTGGATTCGGTAATGAAAAACCACAATTATTTTTCACATCGTAAAAAAAACTGGATACACAAAAATTCTTTAGATTATCCCTAGTTTCATCTACATGTCGATTTTTTCATGTGTGCAAAATAGAGTCGGACGGTGTAATAATAATATTTACGGGAGAGTTTAACCAGCACAGAAGACAAAATGTCAGCCATTTTTTCGGGAATATTTTGGGCATATTTCCGGCAAACACACAGATAAATGAAAGAGTTCTTGCAAAGCGCATGGCATATAATCAAATTATATGGAATGTTTAATGCAGATTCCGTGAATATTTATGAAACGTGCATAAAACAGAAAGCTTTTGATAGAAACTCCACCTGTTTTAAACTTTACTAAACATGCGTTGTGTGGTTGTTTCTAAACTGCCTTCAGTGAAGGAAAGTGCACTTTTTAAATCCAGTTTACTTTATGGTAAAACATAAAACGATAGTGTCATTTTTTTGTTTAGATACCAGATGATTTCGAAAACAAAAATCATGTGACTAATGCATTTTTTATCAAATAAAGAGAATTACCTCACAATTAGAATTTCATAGTTAACTTAATGCTTCTTAATGGATATTTCGATTTTTTATATTGATTCTTAAAGCCGGGTGCCATCTTAAAACGGGAAACGAAATTTCATGCGAATTTTGCACTTAGAGATTTTATATTTTGTTATTTGTTATCTTTCAGTGTAGCTACATTTTCATTTATTGTGTTTTCTTGCAAGAAAGAAGTCTAATTTTATCCGTTTTAACCATTATATTCTCATCGTGCATCTTTTTGCCAATTTTTCCTCAAAGCGCAGAGACCATGACAGAGTTGTACGTGCGGTGTAAACGTGACTGGCTTCGGTAATAAGCAGTAATTCTGTAATTCACCCTTGATATTAATTGAATAGATATTGAAAAGTAGTAGAAATCAAAGAAAATGTTCGGTTCGATGTAACCCTTTTTTTACATTTTCAACTGAAAGTTTTTTTTTTCGTTATTATTAAATATACTGATTATGATTTTCAATAAATTCATGACATGTAATGCCAAACCATTTTTTCCGCCCAGAGCTGTCACAATAACTTAACCTCAATTTGTTGCCAATCCAAATGTGACAAAATGGAATCAATATACATTTGCATACAACTATGGAATTTGGTTCAATTTGTTTTTGACACCACACAAAAAATAACACACACGAAGTTGATTTAACATAAATGTAATAATAAACATTTGCTATACCCGAACGCCCCCTCCCCCCTGTAAATAATGTAACCTTGTAGAAACCAACACCTTTTCGACAGGCTTCAACGGTAAAACAAAAACCCGCAGGATACAGCAAAATGCTGGATGCTGACAAATAAATAAACATGCAACCCACAATATACACAAGTCATCCTTCAGGATTATTTCGCTCAATTCAATATTCAATTCATTTTGCATCTCATTGAATTGTTGAAATATTTCAAATTTCTATATGTTTTTCTTTCTTTTCGACTGTCTGTCTGTCTCTGTGTCAAGCCTTGCAGCAAATTTTACAAATAAGGCTACGCGCCAGCACGACATGTCCTTGAAAAGTTTGCTGTCACAAGGATCAGCAGATGTAGAAGAGTCAAAGGAAACTAAAGCGAAAAACTTGTTGTTTATCTCACTGTTGTTTGTTGTCAATTCAGCTGCGCCCTGATCCTGAGCTATTGAATTTGTGCGCCTTTCAACGTCACCAACATCACCCCCAAAGTATCCTGCGGCATTCAGCCGCAAATAAATCAAGAATTTAAATATTTTGCCTCTTTTCTAATACCTTCGTCTCTGATGACGATGTGCAAAACAGGCAACCGCCGAGCGGTAAACATCAAAAAGTTTGCAGCGAACAAATAAAGTTTTGAATAGGAATGGGCTGTAGTTGAAAATAAGGACAAAATAAGGATAAAGCGGGGTATAAGTTAAAAGATAAGTATGATGAGGAGTATGCGAAAGAGAAGGAGTTAAAAAAGAGGGAGAGAATGAGAGTGTGAAAAGAGCGAATGCTTAAAAAACTGAATGACTTTCGGCATTATCCTTAAAGTGGGCATGGATGGGTGGTGCCTGTACTTTTATTTGCGTGTAAACAAACATCTTATATAGCATAAAATGGAAAAATGTTTGTTGAGTAGCTGCACAAAACATGTGAAAAATAAAAATCGATCGAATCGAGAAATTTGTTTTCTGTGAAATGTATGAAATTTTAAGCTCTGTGAGTGGGTAGTTTTATTTTTTCATTTGTGAGGTGCAGTAATGCCAAGAAAAATTCTTTTATCCTTGCGGCTTATCGCAGATGTACCAGAAGTGGCAAGATTGAAACCGTGCGATAGCAGATGAGTTGCGAAAAGGGATTTAGAACTTACAACTTTTTATTTTGAAAATTTGGTAATCATTTTGTGATAACTCCCCTTATATTCTGAAATTATGTAAATTACTGAAAAATCCAAATTTTCAATAAAAATTCAATTTTTCACTAAAAATTCAAATTTTCACGAAAAATTCAAATTTTCACTAAAAATTCAATTTTTCACTAAAAATTCAATTTTTCACTAAAAATTCAATTTTTCACTAAAAATTCAATTTTTCACTAAAAATTCAATTTTTCACTAAAAATTCAATTTTTCACTAAAAATTCAATTTTTCACTAAAAATTCAATTTTTCACTAAAAATTCAATTTTTCACTAAAAATTCAATTTTTCACTAAAAATTCAATTTATCACTTAAAATTAAATTTATTATTCAATTTTTCACTAAAAATTCAATTTTTCACTAAAAATTCAATTTTTCACTAAATTCAATTTTTCACTAAATTCAAATTTTCACTAAAAATTCAATTTTTCACTAAAAATTCAATTTTTCACTAAAAATTCAATTTTTTTACTAAAAATTCAATTTTTCACTAAAAATTCAATTTTTTTACTAAAAATTCAATTTTTCACTAAAAATTCAATTAAAATTAAAATTTTCACTAAAAATTCAATTAAAATTAAAATTTTCACTAAAAATTCAATTAAAATTCAAATTTTCACTAAAAATTCGAATTTTCACTAAAAATTAATTTATCACTAAAAAAATATAATTTTTCACTAAAAATTAAATTTTTCACTAAAAATTAAATTTTTCACTAAAAATTAAATTTTTCACTAAAAATTCAATTTTTCACTAAAAATTCAATTTTTCACTAAAAATTCAATTTTTCACTATTTCACTAAAAATTAAATTTTTCACTAAAAATTCATTTTTTCACTAAAAATTCAAATTTTCACTAAAAATTCAAATTTTCACTAAAAATTCAAATTTTCACTAAAAATTCAATTTTTCACTAAAAATTTTTCACTAAAAATTCCATTTTTCACTAAAAATTCCATTTTTCACTAAAAATTCCATTTTTCACTAAAAATTCCATTTTTCACTAAAAAATTCAATTTTTCACTAAAAATTCAATTTTTCACTAAAAATTCAATTTTTCACAAAAAATTCAATTTTTCACTAAAAATTCCATTTTTCACTAAAAATTCAATTTTTTTCAAAAAAGATTAAATTTTTCTATATAAATTTCAAATTAAACCGAAAGTTCCAACTAATCTTTAAAAATATATTTTTCTGCTAAACATTGACACCCTTTTCATTCTAATCGGTACATTAGCTGAATACTTCAGTTCTCATCACTTACAACACCTTAACATGTTATCAGTCAGCCACCAAAGAAACCCTATTTCATGTTTTTCAACCAGTTTTTATATTTATCATTTCTTTTATTCCGAAAAAGTGTAGAAAATTGTATAGCTAAAAAATAAAAACTGAGATTATCAGATAAAGGTATAGGATATAGCTTATGAAATACATTCTTTGAGAATCAAGCCATAGATAGTACTGAAGAAGGTTGTTAAACGACATCAGATCGTTGGCAAACATATGAATTTTTGGTTTGGGTTTTATCTGCTCAGCTATACAAATCAACATCAACTAGGTAAACGGTGTAAAAAGCAGAAAATAAATAAAAACTGAACATGTTATGAATAGCAGAGCACTCAATGTGCAATGAGATTTATTTCAGATATGAAATACCGTTGTGCTGCGTACTATATATAAGGATGTACCTAACAAAAATAACATAAAGGACATATTTAAAAATAAAAAAGAAATTAAAAACCTTTGAGTTGTTTTGTTCTTATAAATATCCATAAGAATATAAAAAAGTACTGCATAGTATCACAATCTAGATCAAGAACTTGGTTAATTATGGATTAAGTCACATTTAAACTTAGTCCCCTCTGCCACATGTTTTGAGTTGTGCACTGAAACATATATATCCGGTGTAAAGTAGGGTACACTTCTATAGTTTAAATGGTTTATTTGCACTCAAGTGTGTGCAAATACTGCATTCAAATGATACCAGCAGCCAGAAAACAAACAAACAATCCAACACTGAAATGAAAGCACCGAGCAAAAACTATCTGGTCTCTGTAAATAATATTTAACGTAAAATAAAAGCTTGCTTCAGGATATGTGCGCAAAATTTATTTCGTAAAAGAATTTTTGTTTTCATGGAGGGGGACGGTGGAAAAGTTGAAAATGTCGAGTAGGTGCTACCGTATGTAAATAAAAGTTTTATTTGAAGTTGTACACTAAATACTATCAGTTGAACAGGTGACTAAATGGTTGAGAGATAAATTAACTGTAGTGTAGTTGAGTTTTTTTTTTATGTGCAATCAAATATAAAATGAAATAAAATGGAAATATTAAGTTTAAAAATTAAATAAACTGGTTGTAGTTAAATGTTTTATAACCACCTGATATGTTGATGCACAATTATAAAATGCTGTCAATACAATTGTTGAAATGTAGTAGCAAATACTTAGTAGTGTTTTTGAAATACTAAATTACTTCGTTGTACAAAAATTAATTGCAAAAAATGTAATTGCTAAGTATTAAAAAAAAAAGTAGTAGAGAAGTAGTGGAAAAAACTTGTAGGTGAGTAGTAGAAAATATTAGTAGAAAATAGTAGTAGAAATTGGTAGTAAAAAGTAGTAGTAGAGAATAGTAGTAGAAAATAGTAGTAGAAAATAGTAGTAGAAAATAGTAGTAGAAAATAGTAGTAGAAAATAGTAGTAGAAAAGTCGTAACTAATAGTAGTTGAAACAAGTACAAACAAAATGCAGTGAAAAAAAGAAGAAATGGTACATGTTAAAAACGTATAACAAAATGTCGAAAAAATCAGTATAGATGGTAGTGAGTAGTAGAGATATTTTAATTCTTCTTGAAGTGGTAATAATAACATCTAGATTTCTCCTAAATTTACAAATCCTGAAAATAACTGCAAACTTGTAATCGTGAGAAAATTTCCTTTCAATTGCCTTTTCGTATTTAACATCTGCACAAATGTATCTGAAGTTCCCTCTACAAAATATACACTACTGCACTCTAACGTTTTGAGTGCAATTGCAGTGTACATTATTTAGTGATATCGCTCTAGCGACTACACTTCAATGCAGTATTTGTTTTATTGGTGCAAAATAGTGTCAAGATATTTTTCAAGACATTCAATGTCTAAAAAAACAAAACCAATTGACACTACTTACTCTCGCTGAAAATTCAACATCTACAGTGAGTGCAATGAGTGAGCGCAACGAGTAACTAGTGAGAAGACGAACATTGAAAACAACTACAACAAATCTGCCGCTCGGCGTTCGACGGTAGTAATGTTGTTTTCAGTATTTATGTGTTTATAAAAAAAATACAATAAACATTATTTTTTCAAAAAAAGAAATTTTTGTACGACAAAAAACAACATTTGTCGCAAAGCAATATGTCAAAAAATAAATATTTATGTAAATATTAAATAATGAAAAAAAACTGTTCGATAAATAAAAAACGTTATATAAAATATTATGTGATTTTCTTATACCTTTTGAATTTTTTCTTTATTTCAATATTAATGAAAATTCCTTAGAATGTAAAATGGACTGAGTGTCATAAGCAGTTTATTTCGATATTTCAATTTTTATTGCATATCATTATATAAAAATTTACTACAACTAAGTCTTGTTTGTGTTTTGCTTTGACACTACTTGTGCATTATTTTTGTGAGCAATACATTCTTTAGATTTTAAGGCATAGGGTCGGCAACAGTATATGTCTTGAAATAAAAAAAAAACTGTCTTGAAGAGAGTTTCAAATGAATGTGTACCGAATTTCGATTATTTTGTAGGTCTGCAGTACTCGTGACCGATAATTTTAGTGTTGTATGTATGAGCTATAAGTACACAAATTATCGAACGGAACAATTGTTCCACAAACGTATCGTGCGTTTGTTCCTGACATTTTTATATTGACACATTCAAGACACACACATCTATCGACACTACTTCATCTTTTCAATTTGACTTTGTTGTTTTCATGAACTAGTTCAACAACAATTTTGAACTTGCCTCATTTTATAGGTACACCCAGAATCCCATTAAAATCCCATTAAAATGGGTCAATAGGACAATTATTGATTTAATAGTATACCGAAAATAAATCTTTTCATATAAACTCAATAGCAATGTCATGGTATTTTCTACTATTTAATGGTATTTTCCGATTAAAATAAAAATGTATCCTATTGAATATTTTTAATAGTTAAAACCTATTATTTATATAGTCTTTTTTCTGGGTGTATATAGGGAAATAAGCTTTTAAATGGGACTTAATATTAATAAGTTTTGTTTTGGATTCTCTTTTAGTTATATAGAAATAATGATACTATATTCATATGATCGGTTCTTTTGAAGTAAATCACGAGGATTTGATTTCACTTCAGATTGTATTTATTTCAAAATATACCTCTTGTCATAGGGAGCGCCTGGTAGGACCTAATTCTGAGTTTTGCGAATTCTGGTTGTTAGTAAAATATTACCATTTTAAATTGGTTTTTTAAAGAAGAATCTATTTTGTGATATATTTATAAAACAGTTACCATTTATATTACAGGATTAAAAATAAACTATTTACTTTGAATTATAAATTTTCCTTAATAGAAATATTGATAAGTAAACATTTTAAAAGTCTTTTTATTTATTAATCAAGACCCCAAAAGATTTGATGAAAATGTTTGAAATTTTTAAAATAACTACTAAAAAAATACTCTTTTTGATTACTTTATCATATGCCAAAGATCAATAGAATAATTTGACACAAGATTTTTTTAAGGTTTGTCTTATTGTTTTGTAAATACATCCGGCAGGCAATCAAATCAACAAAATGCCAAATTGTTTATTTTCGGAATATTGAATTTTATATGAAAAACAAAAACAACACCATCAGCCAATAACATATAAAGTAGATGTAAAATGAAGAAAAAAAATGTAGGCTTAAATTATGCAAAAAGGCTACCAGTTAGATCCTTAGAGTGTGAGAGGCACTTGTCAAAAAGGACTTCATTAGTTGGGTTGCCGCCGAAAAGTATGTCGAACTTAAAACAGTTTCAAATTGAGGTCTTTTTCGTGTACTGTGTGCCACTGGGACCTTTTCTGATTTTGTTATTGCATATTTTATTGAGGATTATTTTAAAATTTATATTTATAGTCCTATCGGCAAATGGCTGCTGAACTCAAACAACTGACTGCAAATGTACAAGAGTCATAAATTAGCAAACAGAAAACAATCAATACTAAATTAGATTTGCAAAATGCTAAGACATACCGTCTCTGTCTCCTACATATAATCAAAATTATAACTTGAGGCACACAGCCTCTAGGATATAAAACGAATGCTATATTATGAAGTGAGAAAAATGTATAAAAAAAAAACTCTTAAAAGCACATAATCAACGTATAAATAATCAACGTATAAATAATAGCATTTTTTGTGCAAGTTATAAACCTTATTTGGCTGACCAAAAGAAAATGTAAAAAAACAAAAACAACACAGAATCTGAGTCTTTGCGACGAATTGTCAGAAGTTCATCATTAGCATAAGCGCGATAATCGAAAATTGATGCTGACTTTTGTATATCGCATGGATACCAACCAAATGAAACTTATGATGAATAAAAAAATCGAAATAAAAAACCAGACAAAGTAGCAGAAAAAATAAAATTCGACTCATAAAAATAACTCGTAAAAAAGTTATACGACAGCATAAATTTCTTTTCGTCGATTGTAATCATCGTAATTGGCAACGACGACTTATTTGCATGCAAATTCTATGCCTACTGCTGCCAAAGGTTGCTGCAGAGATACTACAGAATTGAGGGGTTTTAATGGATATACAGTTCAAGATGCGCAACGTTGGATGAAATTGGAAATTTTCGCCTATTTATTAAGACTTTGGCAAAGCCGCTCGCAAAGGAATTAAAGAACCTTCAGATAAATTCTACTAAAAGTGCGCGCAAAGCAATAGCATTTGAATATATTAAAGATAGCGATTTAATGGGTGAAATTGGCTTAAAAAGGTAGGTGGCCAAAATTAACATAGATTAAAATGTATTATTTTCTTTATAAGCTTAAGTTAAAATTAAAGTTTTACAATAAGCATTAGCTGAACTATTGAATGAGAGACTTTGGAATATTCAACATGGTAAAAATCAAGAACTTTGATATATGGAATCTGCAGAGAAAGATCGCTGTTTATGGGACTGTTCTGCCTCTGAAACAGTTGTACAGTCAGTTTTGTGGAAATTTCCGACTATACACTATACATAAGCGTAAAAGAGAAGTAAAGTGTAGAAGTTTATGGAAACTTCTAGAATGCGGCGAAAAATATTATGTACTGTTAGTATTTTTAGTTAATAAAGTTGTTGTAAACAGTTTACTAAATATTTGAAAAAAAAAACAATTATTTTCGGTACTATTTAAATAACCCGAAACAAAATAATTGGCAGTTTTTTTTGGTAGCATATCGATATATTTCTGACAAAAGCGAAGTTTTTTGGAAGGTCACAGTTGCAAAAAAAAATTCTTCAGCTTTTCATCAAATACCAGATTCATCATACACAAAAATAAATCATCAATATGATGAATTTATACATAAATATTATGAATTTTTCAACTAACTACCAGATTCATCAAATTGAAACCACCGTTCCTTAAATGACATATCGTTGGATGCATTCATT
The DNA here is from genome assembly GCA_951804985.1 of Dryomyza anilis. Lineage (NCBI taxonomy): Eukaryota > Metazoa > Arthropoda > Insecta > Diptera > Dryomyzidae > Dryomyza > Dryomyza anilis. Next base: position 70,485,130 of record OX638132.1, read on the forward strand.
ATAAAGGGTTTTTCAACAGGAACGCTACAAAAGTAGAGCGACAGGGACAGCAAACAACGCCATATTTCTTGCCCTGTTGAAAAACCCTTGAAAAACTTTTGTAGCGCACTTATTGAAAAACCCTTTACATATGAACTTATTTATAGTGAAAAATGAAATATTCAATAAAATGAATTAGAATCGTCATATTGATGCATATAATGAATTTGTTCATAATATTTATGAATATAATGAATATGATGCATATTGTTGAACTAATATTTTCTTTTCAAAATAAATTAATTGATTGACATTTTTTTACGAATCTTTCAAAAAAAAAAAAATAATTTTCAATAATTCGAAAAAAACGTAGGAAAAAATTTTAATAATAAAAAGAAAAAAATATTCGAGAAAAATTAAAAAAAAAAGTTTTCTGCAAAAAAAAATTGTCCGAATTCCTTTTTTTTTTGTTAATTTCATTAATATTTTTTTTTAAATTCTTCTTTTATTTAAATATAAAAAGATTTAATTATAAATAAATATATTATAAAACATTTTACTAATTTATGAATGTCGAGCTAGCATTATATAAGAAATAATATACAAGAACTACTTGAGAACTGAGAAGTACGTCAAAAAATTAACGAAAAACAAATATTTTGATTTAAATTTGGTTTGATGAACAGCATTCTTCAATATGAAGTACATATATGTTGTAAAGGGGTTTTCAATAAGAGCGCTACAAAAGTTTTTTTCAAGGCTTTTTCAATAGGGACGCTACAAAAGTAGAGCGACAGCAAACGACGCCATATTTCTTGCCGCTCTTTTCACATTTCTCTTCACTAAGGTTTGCCATTTCATGATGGAAAGAAAGATACGAGCCAACAACGAGTCTAAATTATTAAAATTTACTACCGAAATTCGAATTCGTATATCTTTCCATCATGAAATGGCAAACCTTACTGAAGAGAAATATCAAAAGAGCGGCAAGAAATATGGCGTCGTTTACTGTCCCTGTCGCTCTACTTTTGTAGCGTCCCTGTTGAAAAACTCTTTATTTTATGTTCTTGGTCATTAATATGATGAAACTTATTCTTCACATACAATTCATCATATTGAAGAACACTTTTTCGACAGTTACAAAGCGTTCATCATATTTATGACCGCATTTATAACATTGATGTCGTTAGTCATTAATACTATGAATGGTTCTTCAACACAATGAATCGAGGTTTGAACAACGGAATTCATCAATATGATGTACATTCATTAAATTGCAATTTAATGTTTCCAATGTTCAATATGATGTTTTTATTGTTCAATCTGATGTTCTTAAGCATCAAATTAACTCACAAGAATATGTCTTCTATTACACATCTTTCTTATTCCTATAGTTTATGTTATATAATTGTTAAATAGTGCTTGTGATATAAATTAATTGATGGAATTTCATATTAAAAAAATTCTAAATATCTGCCACTATATTCCTTTACGTTCATATACACTGCCGTCTGACGTTTTTTTTAAAGTAGACAACAGGCAGGTTTTGCTACCAACTACGCCTTTGTCTGTCGGGAACCTGCCTTAAATCTTTTGATTTTCAGCTTAGAAACTGCTGTGTTTTCCTGCCTGAAACAAAATTCCTCGCATTTTTTTTTGCAATATTTCGGGCAAATTTCCGGAAAACACAGAGATAAATGGAATATTTTGGGAAGTGTATAGCTGCTTGTGAAATTTTAACGGCAGATTCACGGCATATTTAGGGAACTGGCCGAAAACAGACAGCTTGTGTTACAAACTTCGTCTTTGTTTGTTTGAAATATGTCGATAAAATGATTCTAAGCTGCCTCGACCCTGCCAAAAATTTTGTCTGATTTGTTACCCGCTGTATCTTTTGTCTGCGTATGCCAAAATCTTTCAATAAAATTATTCAAAATGCAGCCTGAAATAGCTCGTTAATGAAGCAGTTTTGTAGCCTGTTTGTTCAAATGAACTAAATTTGTTCAAATGAACAATTTAATGCAATTCAATAAATTGCATAAAGCCTGTGACACTCAAATGCATTGACAGATAGCACGCCTAAAAATAGTCACCGATTTTATTGGCACAGCTGTATTGGATACATTTTTCTACCTGCTTTCTACCCTCTTTCTACCTTTTTCATATATATTTTTTTTATTTCTTTATGTTGATTTTTCCGACTTTGTTGCTCAATAATTCAACTACTCTGACATCAGATCTTGTGCGCGCCTCCAGTCAACTGAATATTCTGCTTTTTTTGTGCAATTTTATTACTTCTACGTTTCCGGTGTCCGTAGAATAATTGAAACACTGTCAGTCATGTCAGTTGCAGTCACTGCGAGTAGTCCATTCGTTGGACGCCAGGAGGACACTAATTCTTTTAGTACAGATTCTTGTACAGTTCTGCCAGTGTTGGATAATATGCTGTTTCATTTTTCGTTGCCTTCTAGCAAAAAAAAAAAACAAAAAAACCATAAAGGAATATTGTATTTTTTCACTCTATTCACTTCGCTTAGTATTTGAGATATAAACATAAATAGTTCCATCTGTGCATCGGCGCTGTGAAATCTGTTTTTGATGGATATTTATTTTTATGATTTATAGTCCTTCCTTGCGTTGAGTGTTGTTGTCCTTGTTGGATGCGTAAAACTTTATATTGTGCATATTAAACGCAATTCTGGCAAATTCAAGTGTAACAGCTGATAATAAAAAAAATAAAAATAAAAAAATATTTGAAAAAATCTAACTTTTTCACACCTTATTTATTTGTCATCATCGCCATCCTGTTGACACCAACTGCTGTGAAATGTTGCCAGATTTTCTCTCAACAAACAACTACTACTTGTGAGAAAAAGTTAAATTAAAACGGATGCAAATTTGTTGAACATTTCGTGAAGCCCTTTGAACCTGCACCCCAAATACGCCGACAGCCATATCCCATCTCCTTTTCTACCCATGTCCCATGTGCTCAATGGTAAACAACACAAATTTAGTTTATTTTTTCTCTTTTTCGATTTTTTTTTTTTTATAACTTTTCTTCATTTTTTCCCTATTTGGCTCTGTTCAACTTAAGCAAATAAATCATTAGCTCTGTTTATTTAAGCAGTTTTCTTCGTTGTCGCCAAAGCTGATTTTTCCACCGACAATTTACAACTTTTCTTGTTTCAATTCGCTTTGATTTCCCTTCGCTGGCACATTTTACTTTTACACCATGCCTTTTAATAAACCTTGAGCGTGCTAAAATGACACACCGAGGTTTTTACAAAATCACCTACTACATCCCACCTTCTTTTTTAACTCCCAACCAAAAAAGTTTAACTTGTCTATAGGTTCTTTATGATGAACACGTGCAAGTGTAACATCCAACACCGTCGCCCCCCCACTCACGTGTTATTGGACGTCACGAACATTCGCAAACAATTCATTTTCTTCGGGTGTTAATTTATGGGCAATTGATTTTGTTTGCTGATTTATATATATATATATATTTCGTTTTATTATCAACTGTTTTTGTATATACATCTTGCAGTGCTATTAATCATCTTTAGGGTTTCTTTTGTTTATGTAATTTTTATAGAAAATAAATTATAATTTGTATTAATTATAGTACAAATTATAAAAAAGGCAGAAAATATATATATATTTTTTTTTTTTGAAAAACTTCAATACGATGGTCTTTAAAGAATACATTTTAAAATACATCACAGTAAAAGTTTGTTTTATTGAAAAAGACTAACATAACAATACGTTGAGGTAAAAATGTGTTAAAATTAAACTAAATTGTATTAAAATTAAACACAAATGACAGTACAAAAAAAATCTTAAAACAGTAAAAATATAAAAAATATAATTTTTTTATTATCTTTTTCATTATTTTATTTTTTTTTTCCGTTTTGTTTGTTATTAACATCACTATCACCTTTTCTGCCGAAAGGTCCCCGATTCAAGCCTGGACTGGGGCTAACAACATCTTTTCAAAGAAACATTTTTCTATACAGCGCTACCTCTCGGCAGTAAATGGCAAACCTCCGAGAGTAAAAACATTGCCTATGAAAAGCTCTCACCCGCCGTTCGGATTCGGCACTAAACAGTAGGTCCCACCACTTTGAGTACAAATATAACATGCACAGCTCAAAATGGTGAGAGAGCTTGGCCGAAGTTCTTATAGGACTGTAGTACCAAACTATTATCATCTTTTATTTTTTTTTTATAAAATATGGTCTTTCAAAAAGGGGCGATGAATAATATGGCAAGTTGACATCGAATAGAAAATTTCCGTTGAAGGGGTGAATGCAGCCCCTAGATGTATGTTGAATGCATGTCGAATGAATTTTATATTTAATGAATAAAATGCTGCATACTTTTATGGATATCCCAGAAACCAAACGATATTTTTATGATTTCTAAACGATATCGTTTATATGCCCAAATTATCGTTTTCGATAATCTGTAATGATACGAAAACGATATTATTTTCGATAAAAACGAACGATATCGTTATTTTTTGTCGATATAAAGGGTTTTTCAATAAGAGCGCAACAAAAGTTTTTTCAAGGGTTTTTCAACAGGGACACTACAAAAGTAGAGCGACAAGGACAGCAAACGACGCCATATTTCTTGCTGCTCTTTTGACATTTCTCTTTAGTAAGGTTTGCCATTTCATGATGCAAAGATATACGAGACACCAACGTGTCAAAATTATTCAAATTTACTACTGAATTTCGAATTCGTATATCTTTCCATCATGAAATGGCGAAGCTTACTGAAGAGAAATGTCAAAAGAGCAGCAAGAAATATGGCGTCGTTTGCTGTCCCTATCGCTCTACTTTTGTAGCGTTGAAAAACCCTTTAGATATCGAGTAGATATCAAAAAAGTTTTTATATTCGATAAACAAATTTAATTTGTTCAGAAATTTTCTTTTTTGACAATAATTTCAAAAAACATACAATTCAATTTCAAAATTTTTCGATTTCAAAAATTTTCGTAAAATTTAAAATCTCGATTTTGACATCAATGTGATTAAATTGAAAACAATTTCGTTTAATTTTAAAACATTATGTTTAATTTCAGTTTTAAACATTTGTTATTATGAATTGATAATTGACAATGTCTTTGTTTCCAGAATATCAAGATTCTTGCACCAAGAACAAGGCTTATTTTGATTATGCCGATGCAAGAACATGACTATCAAGCAGTGTTCGCATGTTTCGTCAATGCAAATGGCGTAGATTTGAAAATTTTGGGAAGCTGAAATGTGTAAAAAGGAGTAGGATTGAATAATATTGTTAAATGGAGTAGATTTAATGTAAAAGAAGTAGAAAATTAAATAAAGGAGTAAATGAAACGGGAGTCGAAATATGCAGTATATTAATAGATTTTATTTACATCCATAGAATCGTCAATATTTAACACTTTTATTAATTTCTGATTTGAAGGTTTTGCTACAAAGCTGTTGTTTACAGGATGGTTCGTTTTAGAGTTTAGGCGTATTCGAAACATCCAATGAAAAACTTGTTGTGTTCAAAATTTACATAACATAAATTGAAACAAACTTATATTTAATTTTAACTTCTACAATTTAACGAACAGAGCTAAAAGATTACATTAATATTACAGATAATCAACATAGTTATTAGAATTATAATATTGACATTTTATAAGGGGCGCTAAGAAATTTTTATTATCAAATTAAAAAAAGTAATGCAATTTTTGTAAGGAGAGTAAACTTCAGTCAAAGGGAGTAGACAATTATGTGAAAGGAATAGAAAATGGTACTATCGAGTGGGGGGGGGGGTAGATTTTAACAATACAAATGAAATGAAGTAGATCTACTTCGATCGGAGTAGGTTGAGAACACTGCTACTATGTCTTGTTCTTAAATTTGTACATCAGTATTTTTTTTTTGTCAATCATATTTTAATTTGTTGAAATTTATATTTATTTTTTTGTGTAAAAATTACACGGTGCGACACAAAAAATATACAAAAACTCAGATTATATTTAACAATAAATATTTATTTTTTTTTTAAATTCGAGTTTTTTTTCTTCCAAATTTTTTTTCGAAAAAAGAGTTTTATCGGACAATTTTCTTTATGAAAAGAAGATTTTTTCGAACAATTTTTTTTTTTGAAAATTTTTTTGTCTGGTAATTTTTTTTTTTTTGGATAATTTTTTATTTAATTTTTTTCTATTATTTTTTAAATACAATTTTGACAACACGTTTTTTTATACCCTACACTAAGTGTGAAAGGGTATATTTAGTTTGGTACGCCGTTTGTAACACTCAGAACGAAGCATCTCCGGTATGGAAAAGTAAATATATTCTTGATCAGCATGACCTCCTGAGCCGATGAGCGATGTTTAACGATTTAGCGATGTCCGACTGTCCATCAGTCTGTCTGTCTGTCTGTCTGTCTGTCTGTCTGTTGAAATCCCTACTACTTTTAAAATTGAAGAGCTAGATAAATGAAACTTATAGCTTAGATTACTAATATACCTACGCTGTATGTGCGAGATCGGTCCATTGTGACCTATGATCCGACCACTTATGTTCAAATACCTCATATAAAATGTACATATAAAGATCAATTTTTATGTATACGTGCTTAGGTAAACTTTTTTGGTCAAATATATATTGACATCATGCTCAAATACGTGATAATAAAGTTTTCCGGAGAAAAGACTTGTGGTTCACAAAAAAAAAAATCGAAATTCGGTACACCTACCCATTTGTAAATATGGGTATCAAATGAATGGAAACTCTTCAGCGATTGAATGTTTGTAGTTATTTTCAGGATTCGTATTCCCTGGTGACCAATATACCACTTTGAATGGTAACCACACATATGTGTAGGGTATTTATAGTCGGCTTAGACCGACTATAATTTTGATAATCCTAACTATCATAACCTACACCTACTTTAAAAATTTCCATGTGATCTAACCTTCCCAACTGGTTTCGAATTATTCTCTAAAAAAAAAAATTTTTTTGTTCAACAATATTCATCAGTTTGAATATTATATTCATAAATAAACAAATAAATATTATAAACAAATATGACGATTTAAATTCATTGTATTTAATATTTCGTTCTTCACTATGATGTTCGTTGGTATGAATATATATAATACTAGCTGGACCCGTCCACAGCTTCGCCCGTGCTAAGTTTTTGTAATTGTAAAACTATATCCTTTATAAAGTATGTATACATTTACGCCCCTTTTTCCCTTTTTAGTGCATGCCGTCGCTTTTTTCCCGTCGCTTTTTTCCCGGCCACATTGAGTGCCATGCCCCTTTTTCCAATCTCGATCACATTCCACGTGGCTATTAAAAATTATTAAAAATGATCCTTTGTTTCGATTTGTACAACCTGCTCTTAGTAATTCAGGAGTTTTAGCATTTTTAAAATTTTTGTTATATGGGAGGTGACACGCCATTGTGCAATTCCGTCCAAATTCTACGCAGGGCTCTCCACTCCCAAAAAATCCATGCGTTTTTTTTTTGGTTTTATCCACTTAAAAAATCCAAGATTTAGCTTCTGAAGAGTTGTCGTGTTATAAAGAGGACATTCAAAATAGATTTGATCAGGCACTTAGGCCGTTTCATTTCCTAGTCCATATTACTAATTCAGTATATAGAAGAAAACGTCTTCCAGATCCAAGACGGTGAATATTTTTCCACAAAGTATCCGGATTTTAGTTCCAGCCCTGATTCTACGTGACGAATACAAAGTTTAATATAATCTTTTGTTTCGTTTTTTTTAATTCTGCTCTTAGTAGGTAAAGAGTCAGAGCAATTTTAATTTTTTTTGTTTGCAAGGGAGGTACCACGCCCCATTGTCCATATTCGTCCATATTCTACGTGATGATCGGAGTTTTAAATATGAACATTTGATTTGTATAACTGCACTCTTAGTATGTCAGGAGTTATAGCATTTTAGATGTTTTTGTTATATGAAAGGTACCACGCCCCTATATACAATCTCGCCCACATTCTACGTGACGATTCTACTTTTTAATATGAACCTTTGTTTCAATATTCATAACTCTGGTCAGGAGTTTAGCATTTTTAAAGTTATGGTTATATGAGAAGTGACACGCCCCTTTATCAAATTCCGCCCATATTTAGCAAATATATAAACAACAACAAAATAAATTACTGAGCCCAATTTCATGACTGTGGCTATCTTATACAGATATTTTGAATTAAATGTTTAGTTTTGCCACGCCCATTATTGTACCTTAGGAGGCAAATTTCAAAAAATCCCTTCGTACTTCAGGTCGGGTAATCAACACCCTGTCCAAATTTCAAGTTCCTGGGGTCAAATTTAGATTTTTTTCGATTTTCCGGCTTTTCCTTTGGGGTTTCACTCTTGCATTGACACGAACAAAATACAAAAAGAATCAGGTAAATTCGTCGGTTCGTTCTCCCGTGATGCTCTGGCACACACAGGACATTTCATTTTTATATATATATATAATATATAATATATATAATGAATGCATTCATCAATATATCATTTAATGAACGATGGTATCAATATGATGAATCTGGTAGTTGGTGAAAAAATTCATAATATTTATGAATAAATTCATCATATTGATGAATTTTTTTCTGTGTATATGCTGTGCATTAATTGTATAAGTAAGTCAAGTTACGAAAATCAAATTTTCAAGAAGAAAAAAATTAAGTTAATTTAATCTTAAAAATAATGGGTATTTGGTGAAAAATTGCATTTTTGGTGAACTTTTAAAATTGATTTTATGAAATAGATATGAAATCCATAAAAGTTCAATATTCAATACTCACAGTTAGTAATAAAAAAACATTTCAAATATTTAATCGAATCTGAAGCATTTATCTGCTCATAACGTATTCCTCATGTTTATTTCCGTACTTAAGTACAAAAAAAAAAATAACAAATATTAAACTAAACAAATAAATTTATGATTATCCTCTTTAAGGTTGTGCCTCTGTATGTCATGGATAAAAAAAATGCAAAATATTATTTTCTATTTTATTTTTTCAATTTCCAAACAACATTTGAACCCTATGAGTATTTTGTTGGCCTACAAATAGTAGCCACACAAATAGTACCATAGAGCATCTAATCTAACACACAAATCTCTTGAAGGTGGCCTCGACATAAACCCGTGTGTGTCACAATGCCTCGTACGACATATCTACTACTCTAATATGTAGTCTGCTGCTAGTAAGTGAAATGTCACAAGCACATTATGCAAATGCAGCATAACCATTACTTACAACAATGTGCTATGCTTTTTATATTCTTAATTTTTTTTTTTTTTTCATATATATTCATGAATTTTTTTCATCATATATTTAGGTTTTTGTTAGATAATGAAAAAACCATTCATATATCTATGTAGAATGGATCATCATATAAATAATAGCATAAAACTAAAAAGAACGAACGCAAAAAATTCAAATAAAAATAAAGACCATTCAGTGAATTTCATTGTGGTCAAGAACAGCTCAAAAAGCTTTTATCTGTGTTTTTTTTTTTATATTTTTGTAAAATATCATATTTTTCGGTATATTTTTGTTAAAAAAAATAAAATCGTACAAAAAATATAATATTTCTACAGGTAAAAGCGGCAACGCTTATATTTTGTGCCACAAAAGATTTTATTTATTTAAAGAATATTTATTTTGAACGCATTTTATTCGAGGGTATGTGGACTTATTATATTCAATTGGAGCAGCTGAAATAAATTGAATGCGGCGGCGGTGAAATCCTTAAAATATCATATGCAAAAAGTGCAGAATACAAAGAATTAGTTGCCCATTGAGGCATATATAGTTCTTTTCAGAATACGCAGATCAAAAGAAAGAAAATATATATTTTTGTTCAATTTGTAATTAATATCTGTAGAAATAATGTACCTACTTCTGTTGCGGGGCTACTTCAGTTTTGTGTAGTTCCCACGTTATTATAATGAAAAGCAGACGTACCTGTAAAAGAGAAAAAAAGAGTTATTATTAGATGGACGGGTATTGTTTAACATTGCAAGTGAATTACTTAATTTAAATATGTAAAATTATATTGTTCTCCAGATATAAAGAAATATTTACTTTAACCGAAATAAAGGGTTTTTCAAATGGGACGCTACAAAAGTAGAGCGACAGGGACAGCAAACGACGCCATATTCTTGCCGCTCTTTTGACATTTCTCTTCAGTCAGATTTGCCATTTCATGATGAAAAGATATACGAATTCGAATTTCGGTAGTAAATTTTAATAATTTCGACTCGTTGTTGGCTCATAAATATAGGATAAGAGCGCTACAAAATAAAAACAAAATAATAACAAAAACGGTTTTGGATAACAATGAAATTCTTTATTCCTGTAAAAGTACGTTCGATGCCATTATCTATGGAACTCGATTTCTTTTGCATGGCCACCACGTGCACGCTTGCAGAAGTCCAGACGCTGAACCCAATTTTCGACGGTTTTCAAGCATAAATCTGCCGATACTGCTGCAATTCACGTTCGATATTCGTACGAAGTTCATCAAACGTCGCTGACTTGTTGGCATAGACCATAGACTTGACGTAGCCCCACAGGAAATAGTCTAACGGCGTCAAATCGCACGACCGAGGCGGCCAATCGACTGGACCATTTCGTGAGATAACACGTTCTCCAAACTTGGTTTCCAATAAATTGATTGTGACATTCGCTGTGTGGCTTGTGGCTCCGTCCTGTTGGAACCACATGTCCTCCAAGTCCATATCATCCAATTGGGGCCAAAAATATTCGGTTATCATTGAACGGTAGCGATTGCCATTCACAGTAACGTGCCGGTCTTGATCATCACGGAAGAAGTACGGCCCAATGACGCCGCCGGCCCATAACCGCACCAAACCGTAATTTTTTCGGGATGCAATGATGACTCATGGAGTACGTGTGGATTACTGTCTGACCAATAACGCATATTTCGTTTATTGACGAAGCCATTCAGCCAGAAATGAGCCTCATCGCTGAAGATGATATTTCGATGAAAATCCGAATCATTTTCAAGTTGTTGCTAGCCCAATTCACGTACATACGACTCTTCTGGTGGTCAAGCGGCTTCAGTTCTTGCGTCAATTTGATTTTGTAAGGATGTAGGCCAAGATATTTTCGCAAAATTCGCCACAAGGACGTCACAGAGATGCTCAACGCTTGAGAACGACGTGTGAGAGACACATTTGGGTTTTCTTCAACTGAAGCCTCAGCGGTAGCAATATTCTCGACACTACGGGCACTTCTTTGTCTCACTGGCACGGGAACATTTTGTACTGTGCCTGTGGATTCAAATTTTTCCACTAGACGCTTAATTGTTGATCTGCTAGGACGAATATGACGACCATAAATTGAGGCCACTGACTCCGAATTTTGGTAGTAAATTTTAATAATTTCGACTCGTTGTTGGCTCTTATATCTTTCCATCATGAAATGGCAAACCTTACTGAAGAGAAATGTCAAAAGAGTGGCAAGAAATATGGCGTCGTTTGCTAACCCTGTCACTCTACTTTTGTAGCGTCCCTTTACAAGATTTTTTATAATAAATCATACGAAGATATGGCATATTTGATTTTCTAACAAATCAAAATTTCTAATATTATATACTGTTCAAGTCAATATTTAACTAAACCAAAAAGACTAATAGTCGAGGGAAACTATTGATTAGACCCACAGTTAAACAAACAACAAAGCACACAACTGATGAATACGACAAAAATAAAGATGCCCCCACACCAGATAAATTGTCGATATTTTGGTTACACATGATGGTCAACAACTCAACTCGAGTATTAAGCAGCTAAAGCATATTTCTAAGAGTAGCCATAGCCCAGTGGAAGGGAACCCCAGCAACCACAAAACCTACTCACCGAGTTTACTACAAAAAGTTGCCATTTAAGATGGAAACCATTAATAGTTGCTGCCGATGCTGCTGGTACTAAGACTGGACCACTTGGTTGCAACGCTGCAAGAGTATTGCTGGCAAAAACAATATGACCAGATTGTGTTGACGGCGACGATGCAGGCAAAAAGGATACAAAAAGGATTTATTTCTGCAGAACATGTTGGTTGCCATTATTATTAATGGTAATGGTCAGCAGTCGGCAATGGCCATGAATAAATGAATGAAATAATGGACGAATGTGGGCAGAGTGCTGGGAAGGCAGACTGCTGCTTTGAGTCAGAGCTCTCTGATCGATTAAAAATATTTATCATGTTGGGTTGTTGGGGTTGTGGCGCTGTCGTTTCCAGCAGACGGTCGGCCATCGGACGGCAAGGATATGAATGAAATTGTTGGCATATTTATAAGCGACATTGTATGCGTCTAGATGTGGCATTATGTATTATGTATGTCGCTTTGGGTACGAATATTTGTGAAGAAAATTGAGTCGTAAAGTGTGGTTGACACCTGCAGGCAAGTGTTGCACAAGGTGTAGTGTGTCAACTATGAACAAAAGTGCCGACGGCATCTACGATAGAACGTGTTGGAAATTTTTATGAAAACATAAAAATATGAAAAATATTTATTGCACTTTGAGGAAGGAAATTGATTAAAATTGTTTTTTGTGGGTAGACAGCAAAAATAAAAGAATGGCTTGAAATAAATATTGTCAAGAAAAAAAAAATAAAAAAAGAGTAATGAGACCAAGGCACGTGACTTGTATAGCAGAATTAATACACACAGAAAAAGGGGGCGACACATTTTATGTGCCAAATTTACGACATTTTTATGAAGAATCAATTAATGTGCGATAAGCTGGGAATATAAGTTATGATTCTGTATATTGGGTTTGAGCTATTATTTTGTGATTGTAGAAGGAGCTTGATAAGGGAAGGACAAGGGAAATAATGCACTAAAAGTTGTATTAATGAGTGAATTAATGAGATCATTACGTAGTCTAATTGGTATGATTAAATACGAATTTATCTCGGTTAAATATTTAGTGTGAATTTGAGCACGTATTAAATAAACTAGCATGAAAAAAAAAATGTTTTTCTTTGATAAAAAGAAAAAAAATGTCTGGTTCTTCAATGAATTATATGAACTAACTACTAATTCATAAATTAAGAGCTTAGTTTTGAGTTTGATCTACAAGATGTACAATGTATTTGCAATATATGTCTTAGAACAAATAATGTTTTCCTGATTCTTTATGAATTTTATGAACTTACTAGAAATTCATATGAATAGTTTTGAGCTTAGTACTTTATATATCGTCGTTGTAGAATATAAAGTCACCAACTAAATTTTCAATATGCGAAATTACAAAAATATAAATCATTGCGAAAAGAAGAACACGAATTAATAGCAACCGCATTGAAAGCAAAATCGATGAGTTACTCAAAATTCTTGCAACAAATAGAACAGTCAAAACTGCAACTCAGACGAGTTATGGTTGTGTGGTTCAGTAGCCGAGCACATAGCGTGCTCGACTACTAACTCCCGACGTTTCTGACGACATGAGTTCGAGTCCCAACCACAACGAATTCGTATATACGAATTATTCGTTGTTATCAATACGTCATTTCAAAGAGTTCACACGCTTCAAAAAAAAGTGCTCTCCCAAACATAATTTTGCAGGCATTAACATGTATGTTTGGAATTTTATGTATACATAATACATAATTGACTGATAAATCATTTGTAAACAGGGTTGTATTGAGACTTGAACAGTGTTGTAATGAGCTCTGACTTACATTATAATATCCCGGAAACATTTTAATGTTGCCCCTTAAAATGGATTATGTTCTAATGGAAACATAATAATTACTACATCCAAATGAAATAAATATTTGAACCGAAACATAAATATGTTCAAAATAAAACATGATTTTGAACGACCTGAATATAAATATGTTTCCAGTGAAACATATCAGTTGTTTCAGTTCAAAGAGTAGTATGTTTGCATAGAAACATATTTAAATATTTTTGGAATGAAATCCTGAAAATGAAATAAAAATAAAATGTGGTTTTTTTATTAATTTTTATTAAAAATCTTTAAACATGCACAGTGGGTACGTATAATAATTGTATTCATATACAAATTTTTAAATGCATAAATAAATAATTCGTTTAAAACAGCATCAATGAATGCACCATTGCATCAGCAGACGCTAAACCAGACGATCCAGGCTCGCTTTATATTTGGTACAGTTACAGTTGATCTCAGTACAGCACTTAGCGTAGGCAAGGAATTCACGGAGGCTTTTGTAAAAAACATGCCAAATTCTGTTTGAAAATCGAAACACTGATTTTTATTTGTGATTTTTTCACTTTAGTTTCAGAAATTATATACTGTACTACATTATACTCTGTTACTATTTATTCTTTTTGTAACACAATTTATATATTTATTTAATTTACAAATGACAAAATTATTACCGACGCGAACACGTTTTCTCAACGAACAACAAAAGACACGTACGCAGAAAATGCCGATCACCGAGTGTCAACTTTGTATACAAGAAGAGCGCTGCAAAAATACCTTTATTTACATTTGAATTCATTTTTTTTGTTTGTTTTCAAACATCAGTATGTTTAAAATGACCCTATACATACTTCAAACGACGACAAAAGAGACGTAGGTAGAAAATTCTGCTTAACGAGTGCCAACTTCGTATACAAGAAGAATGTTGCAAGAATACACTTATTTAAATCCAATTTCTTTTTTGTTTGTTTGTAAACATCAATATGTTTAAACGATGGCGTCGGTAGAAAATGCTGCACAACGTTGCCAACTTCGTCAGACGATAAATTATCGAATTAAGACGAGCATTGCGAACATACGTTGTATTTAGATTTGTTTAGCATTTACTGTGTTTCAAAACATAGTTTTAACCAAGTAAATTGCCAAGAAATAGTTTATTCAAATGCAATTAAAATTTTATGTTGGTATTGTAACATATTTGTGGTAAATTCGACAGATTCTGCTGGACAATATAATAATGTTTAAAAAAATAAATTCGATTTCAATTATAATTTAATTACAATTCATTCCTACTACTTGTATGGTAATTTCGTATTACTTTTTAATTGCATTCAAACATATTCAAACAAATCTTTTCTATCCGTGCATTGATGAGGATAATTGGCTGTATCCGAAGCGGTCCGTATGATCATTGCCTGTGTTGGGTTTTCAATTTGTTTACAGAGAAAAAGAAAATACTGTATTTAAGTATGAAAAAGATTTAGAATAGCTCCCATACGAAATTGTACTAATATTAAGTACGCACAGACTTAATTTAAGTCCACACAGACTTATATGTTATGACATATTTAATTTTGTATGAAGTAAGTTCAGAATTGAGACTCAAAATAGTTATTTTTCTTCTGTAAAATTCATTTTGTAAGAGATATTCGAAAATGTAGATAGGCAGTTTTGCAGTATCACCGACGATATTATTACGAAAATTCAGTCTACGGAAAACTGTTGTACGAGTTCGTATCGCTGGATTGTGTACAAAATAAAAACACTCTTATGTTTGGTTTAAATTATAACAATTAACTTTATTAATTCACTTTAATAAACAACTTTACTAATAACCAATTCTAACAACTGCTGCATGTCCACAATTTAACTTGGCATTTATCACACGAGCTGCACTCGACCACTTTACAATCACTACTGAAGTACAGTGCCTTAGATGCGCGCCCTTATATACTGCAGGCATCAGTTCGACACGTTTCGACAAGCTTCGACTTGTTTCGAGAACCTTCTACTCGTTTCGTGAATGCTATTGGCATCTCATTCGCACTCATGTGTTTTAATGTGCTGATCTTCCATCTCTTTCTCGCACATTGCTTAGTGCGCTGAATGATCTTCCGTCTCTTTCTAACACATTGCTTAGTGCGCTGTATTGTCTTGCGTCTCATTTATTATTGTTGATTGCTTGCACAGTGGAGCAAATTACCTCTTTTCGTAACAATATGATGAAGAAATTGAATTTCAATAATCCAATCTATTGTAAATGCACAATTATTTCTTTTTGTGTATTTTCCGAACATAACTATTGAGATTTTATAATTTTTTCTTACATTACCAATATTGTTTTATAACTTTATTATATTATTACGAAAAGATGTAGTTTGCCCCACTGTGCAAGCACTCAACAATAATAAATGAGACGCAAGACATTTCAGCGCACTAAGCAATGTGTTAGAAAGAGACGAAAGATCATTCAGCGCACTGAGGTAGTATGCGAGAAAGAGATGGAAGATCAGCGCATTAAAACACATGAGTGCGAATGAGTTGCCAATAGCATGCGTCATTCACGAAACGAGTAGAAGGTACTCGAAACAAGTCGAAGCTTGTCGAAACGTGTCGATCTGATGCATGCAGTATATAAGGGAGCCGCATCAGAGGCACAGCACTTCAGTTGTGATTTGATAGTGAACTAGTGCGTCTCGTGAGTGAACATTGTTAAGCTTAATTGTATAGATTCAGCAGTTGATATAAGTGATTATTCTTTAAGTTGTTATTTAAATAAATAAAGTTAATTAATTCTAGTGGAAATAATACTAGTTAAAACCAAATATTAGTGTGTTTTTATTTTGTACACAATCCAGCGATACGAACACGTAGAACAGTTTTCCGTAGACTGAATTATTGTAACAATATATTTTATTCTTAATATCTTTGTTGTGCAAAAAACAAAACATGAAAAAGTGAGCCTAACGTAACGTAACAATATGGTAAAAATTTTGAAGTTTCCCACATTACCCCAAAATTTTTCAACAAGTTCAAAATTTAGAAAAATCGCTTAAAAATCAATTAACAAGTTACAAAAAGTTAGATCATGAATCAGTCTATGGAATAGACGCTTCAAAAGAACGTTTCCCACTTTACCCCAGGCTCTCCTAAATATGATGGTTTAATTCAAAATTATTAAAATTCTTTTTAAAAACTTGATTATGAAAATGGAGCAAATGGCATAAAATTTCGGTATAGTAGAAAAAGAAAATAATGTTGACTTTTTTTCAGTTGCTATAAAAATGGAAATGTAAATAGCAATTAAAACTTTTCATTCTGTTAATACAAAGTTGGCCACCTTTGCATGTCAACCAAAAAAAAAAAAATAAAATAAATAAAAACAGTGCCAATTGTTTTTGTCGCAGATATGTATATATTTCAGACAAAAGTCTGGAAATTTTACTTTAGCCGCACAATCGAAAACATGGCCAAAAACCAGTATTTGAATTGTAGCTCGTACAGAAGACATAAAAAGTAAAAAAAAAACTTTATAAACGTTGTTATGGCCTCTACAAACAACATCAAATAAATAAACAAAACAAAACAGAGTAGGTAATAAAGAAGAAGCCGAAAAACATGTTCGTAAATAAGCGCATTGTTTTTGGTTTTATTTTTTTTTTTTCATTTTTCTGGTATTCCAAAGGTGTTTTAGCCAAGTCTAATGCGCAGCATGTTAATTGAAGCGAGTGTTGAGCGCTCGTTTATGAAAACTTTTAATATTTATAAATTGAAACTATAAGGCAAAAAAAAAAAAACAAAAGAAAAGAAAACTTTTTTAATTTGCAAAAATGTTGAGCATATTAAAATAATTTACTCAACACCTTACTAACGAAAAAAAGGAAAATAAACTTTAAAAAAGTGTAATAATTTTAATCAAAAATTATCAACTCAACTTGTACGGAAATTCTATTAGAAATTAATGAAGCCAACTTTTGAACTCATTTCTTTGGCTTTTTGCTACTTTTTTTGTGTTTCTTCACTAACTTTAAGCATAGTTATTTAAATGACAGCAGAGAATTCTTGTCATTATCACGCAAAACTACTCGTCATTCTATGCCTTCTGCTTCCTCTTGTGTTTTAACGCCATGCTACCACTGTATTGCGCTCGCTCGCACACATTTCATTTTTTGGCGGCACAGTTTCTTTCATTGTTCGCTTTTGCAATTTAATTAAAATTCAAAAATTTCCACAAAGTAATCAGCGACGGCAGCAGCACCATCTCAGAGCCCTTTGCCAAATGTCATCATAATCAGCTTTAATTCTTATGATCTCGACAGAGCCGTCGTCGCCGCCGCTGCCACCGCCGTCATCATCAACGTCACCACAGCACCGAGATCTCATTCTGAGTCTTACTGAGCCTTACTCTGTACCACTACCTCACACCACCTTGATGCTTTGGGGCGCAACTCCTACTCCTGTCCTTGCTGCCGCGTGCTTTTGCGTCTGGGAAGCGGAAAATGTTCTCGCTTTTCGTGCACAACTTCACATGGTTTTCCGCACAGTTGGTGCTGCAACATGAAATTCATGCCACACCGCCTCGCATCGCGTTGAATTAAAAATGAGCACGGCTCATAGTTGAAGTTTTTCACTCCAATTGCGTTCGTTCTGTCGTTCGTCTGTTGTACATGGCCATCTGCGTTTGGTGGTTGGTACGTGTTATGTGGCTTTGTTGGCGGCGATTCAACGTGTCGCTCTTTATTCATTTTCACGTATGATGACGTTCAAAGTATTCATCTCAGAACGTCACGCAATTTTCAGACATTTTTGTTCATTCGTGAGACGCACTTTTGAAGCTGTGTGCAATACATGTTCAAAACATTTATTAAAAGTGCATAATGTTCATTTAATTAAATTCATATTCTTTTTTTCATCATCTTTTAATTGATTAAAAATAAAATCATTATTGTCATTCTTAATTTATTTTAAAATTAATTTTTATTTTGAAGGAAATAAAAAACTCGAAAAAATTTCACAATAATATATTTTGTCGAAAATAAATTTTTCGGAAATAATTTCAAAAAAAAAATCGACAAAAAAAAGAAATTCTTGCAATAAAAAATGTTTAAAAAAATGTTTAATAAAAATTATTTTGAGAAAAAAATTGTAAAACCATTTCTTTTGAAATATAGTTATATTTTTTAAAGTTTTATTAATCCTACATTTGAATATCAATGATATTTTCATAAAATGAGAATGAGAAATGATAGCAAAACGAAATACAACAATACTCATTTTTTAACCGTACTTTGTTAAAATAGAATTTCAATTGGAAGTTAAGAAAACCAAGTCATGCTTACTGACTTGGAGGTTGCCACAACGGAATTAAGAGGTTGTTACAACTACTTTAACAGTTGTTGCCGTAACTGAATGATTCGATAGGGAAATTTAGTTCTAATAAATATTTTGGAAATAAATATTTAAAAAAATGTACGAACAAAAAAAAAACAAAATTCTGTCAAAAAAAATAATGTTTCAAAAAAATATTTTAATAAAAAATATTTTGAGAAAAAAATTGTAAAACCATTTTTTTTTTTTTCAAATATTAGTTAAATGTATTAAAATGTAAATAAATTACTGCAATTGTATTAATTAATTACAGAACAATCATTCGTAAACATATATTGTAACTACACGAATAGTTATTATTGCCATTTACGAATAACTTTTTCAGTTTCAACAATATTTTTCGTTAAATGTCATAAAGGCTTATTTCATTTATTGAAAATCATTGTAGAATATATTATGCACATTTTAAATATATTTTCTTAGAACTCTTACAGCATAGAAATTACTTAAAAAACCTCAAACAAAGCCTAGATGATTAGAACACATCCAATCAATCAAAAGGCATGAATTAAACAAACCAGCAGCCTTTAATAATAGACTGTAAAATTACAAAAAACTTCAAAAGTAAAATATTTTAAGATGATTCATCTCAATTATAGCAATCTAACAAAATGCAAATTAAAACCCAAAAGGCAGACAAAATACAAAGGCATTTTTCCCAAGAAAAAAAAACATTTAAAATAAAAATTGCCGCCAAAGGCAGAAATTAGAAAACGAAGAATAGAAGAAAGCAGAAAATAAAAAAGAAAAAAGTTAAATTAAAGCAAGAAATTAACACAAAAGGTTGATGCACTATTAAATTATAAACATGGCCATAAGAAGGTGCTAAGCTGACTTGAGCCAAGTTGGTGTGATAGTCGGTTAGTTGTTGATTCCCAGCAGAATAAAACAAGTAGATGACGATTGCAGCAACAGCAGGGAAAAGAAGAATAAAAGCAGGCAAAGTAGACAGCAAACCATTTGCATTAACATGGCCAACAGGGAGGCACGTTGTACGTAGCTGTTGTCCCAAAAAGAAAACCTTGATGCAATGCCTGGCTAATACATAGACGCATAAATTAGAGCCGTTAATGTAAATAGGAAATAGTGGTAAGGCAGTCGAACGTAACGGAGCCATGGCTAATGCAGTGAAAACCGCATGCAACAGGTAATAAAGTGGCAGAAGAAAAGGAAAATTTAAATAAAAAATAAATTTTTTTTCAGAGCTATTCGAGAGAAAAAAAGGCAGCGCAACTAAATGTCAAAACATTAGAATTGCTCAAAAAATTAGCTTTCAATCAAAAAAGCAGGTCGAAAAATAAAAAAAAAAAAAAATTACAAAAAATATAATTTAAATACAGATGCTGAGTGTATTAATGCCACGTTATTTTCGAAAGGTTGCCTGCAAGTTAAAATCAGTCACAGTTAAGTAATGCCAAGAATTCACATGAATTCGGCATGGCACACATTTGCAAAATTAAAAAAAAATGCATGCGTTGAGGATTGAATAAAAAATATTTAAAAACCTTAAAATAAATAATGGCATCGTGTCAAACAAAGCCATACAAATGAAGCACCTTAATTTTTCAACTTTATCACATAAATTCCAATTAACATATTTCGGCTTAAGTATTAATAAAGTTGA
Source organism: Dryomyza anilis (assembly GCA_951804985.1). NCBI lineage: Eukaryota > Metazoa > Arthropoda > Insecta > Diptera > Dryomyzidae > Dryomyza > Dryomyza anilis. Next base: position 70,505,877 of record OX638132.1, read on the forward strand.
AATAAAATAAAAAAGATTTATAAAAAAAAACTTCATTTCTCAAATACTCGTGCCATGGTAGAACCAAACGCACAAGGGAACTATGCAAAACAAAAAAAATACTGTCGGCCGGTCAATTTTATGCTTGGCGCAAAATTCGTTAAACTTCTCGCATTTCAATTTTATTAGTCGCGGTTTTGTGTAAAATTTATTTTTAATTCTGTTATTTTTTTTAATGTGCACTGAGCACGTAAAAGGCTCGAATTAAACTTTAGCAGCGGCATAAATTGTTTTGCAGTAGAAATAGTACATTTGTTTCAAAGGAAATATATTCTTGAATGACTTTAATTTAAATATCGATTCGGTATTGTGTGGTGTAATGGGGGTGTTTTCAGTTTTACTGAACTCTAGACAGTTTTTAATAACAAACAATTGTAAATGCCGTAACTAATCATCTTCAATTCAGCTATGTCTGGGTAATGTTAAATTTAGAATGTCAATATTTCTGACACTAATTTCAGTAGTCCGAAGGAACGAGCTATACGTCAACATTGTTTGATTTTTTTTTTCTTTTTTAATCAATTTAAATTAAATTTAAAGTCACCTTTGTTTAATGGTTCTTTAAATTGGTTTAATTTCTGAATATTAAAAATATATCATATTTATTAAATGTGAAGAATAATACTTTTCATTATGTTTAGTCAAGGGTTTTTCAATAAGAGCGCTACAAAAGTTTTTTCAAGGGTTTTTCAACAGGGACGCTACAAAAGTAGAGCAACAGTGACAGCAAATGACGCCATATTTCTTGCCGCTCTTTTGACATTTCTCTTCAGTAAGGTTTGCCATTTGGTTTGTACTAGAGATGGGCGCGTTCCGTGCTTTTTTCGTGTCACGCTCGAAAATCTGAATTCGTGCGTGCTAGTTGCTGTCGTGCCCCTGCGTGACCGAGCCTCCAAAATCAGGCACGCGCTATAAAACATTTTTTATATAGTTTTACACAATTTTAAAAACAGCTTCAGAAAATAAAAATTTCGTGGTATTTTAATCTTTTTTTAAAAATCTGTAGTTTTAGTTTTACTTGTGGATTTAGGAGAATAAAATAGTATCAAAATTAATTTTTGAATTAATTATTAAAGGGACTAAAACCCTTTGGAATATAGGTTCCGGTTTGGGTTCCAAGATTTTTAAAATTGTGGTTCCGGTTCCGATTTCGGTTCCAACACTAAAATTAAATGGGTTTCGATTTGGGTTCCATACATTTTTCATAACGGTTCCGATTCCGGTTCTTTGCGTTCCCTGACAGGGATTTTTCAAATACCGGTTCCGATTCCGGTTCTTTGCGTTCCCTGACAGGGATTTTTAAAATACCGGTTCCGATTCCATCCAGAAACAAATATATGGTTTCCGATTGCAGTTCCACACATTTTTAATAAGGATTCCGGTTCCAAAATCTAAACGGTTCCGATATTATTTTTCATGTTTCGCCTGTTTTTTCCTGTTTTCCGTGTTTTGTCGTGTTTTGTCGTGTTTTCCGTATTTCTACGTGTTTTTTAAATCCCGTGTTTGATCGTGCTTCTCGTACATGCCTGTTAATTTAGTCGTCGGACTCGTGCGTGTCACCTATCGGCGTGTCCGTGCCATCAAAAAGAGGCACGCGCCCATCTCAAGTTTGTACTTTAAAGGGAAAGGAACTGGTCCGAAACTAGGCACGTGCCTGGTACCTCGGAAATAGTTAACCAGTCGTTATTCTGGCTCTTTTATAAGAAACCAACCGGCAACTTTAACATGGCGTTGTCGTAGCCGCGGTAACTCAGTGGTTAGTGCGTTGGACTGCGTGCCGAAAGGTCCCCGGTTCAAGCCTGGACGGGGGCTAACAACATCTTTTCATAGAAACATTTTTCTATACCGCGCTACCTCTCGGCAGTAAATGGCAAACCTCCGAGAGTAAAAACATTGCCTATGAAAAGCTCTCACCCGCCGTTCGGATTCGGCAATAAACTGTAGGTCCCACCACTTTGAGTACAAATATAACACGCACAACTTAAAATGGTGAGAGAGCTCGGCCTAAGTTCTTATAGGACTGTAGTGCCAAACTATTATATTATATCTTCAAGATCCCGTACTTAGTCGATACCAATGATACCGGTCACGTGATAGGAAGTTTTAGAGAAATTTACACCTTTTTCACGCAGGGTAATTTACATAATACTATTCAAAATAAATTATTAAATAACTCGGAAAGAAGTATTTCAATATGAAAATATTATAATTTTTTTATTTAAAACTAAAATACTCTAAACAAATGTTCTAAATAGCAACTAATAATAAATTAATGATATTTGACAGTTGAACCTAGAAGCCAATCACTGCTTGTCTCAACTTAACACAGCTCCCAATGGAATATAGGCTATAATGGCATTTGCATTAAACTCTATATCAGCCAGTTCCATACACACAACAAAATACGAAGCAATTATTCCTGGTATTTATGTCCTTACGGCGCGACATACCTACAGAGAGACAGACACACAGGCAAACATGGTACGTGAATGCATAATAAATGATATTCAGAGCGATATTTTGATAGACTTCCTGCTGGTATTATTATTTTTTTTTATTGTTGCTGTGAATTCACGGTCTATAAATAATGTAGCGTTCAGACTACAGCATACCGTTCAACATTCCTGTAATGTTCACGGTGATATATATTTCCATATGTAAATATATGTAAAGCTCCTTTACCGCAGAGTCACAGAGACAGAGGCTAAAAGAACCATTACCAAAGCAAAAAATCATCAAAGTAAAATCGTAAAACAATTGCTTAAAGTTTTATATGTTTTTTTTTTTGTATTTTTTTTTCCATTACTGACCACAATCAAAAGTACAGCCGGGGTAAAAAACTGTAAATGGTTAACCTAATTTTGAATCACTGCATATTATAGTATATTCCATCTAAAGTTACTTTTATGATAAAACTGAAAAATGTTTATTTTTGATGTTTGTAATTTACAAAAACCGAAAAATGCTTTTATGCATATGACATTTTTATCAAATTGTGATTGTGATTGGTTTTTGGTCATTTCAATTTATTATTCATAATTTGTTTTATAGTCTCTGCATGCGCTAAAGTCTAAAAAAACAAAAACCATTAATTGCAGGACGTTGATTTTAATGGCCCTCTGAAAGCAAAGCAAGCCCGCATATTTTATTGTTGAAAATTATTGGCTGTGATTTATGTTGACTACTAATAATAGATGGTATAGAACGCCCCCGCAAACTCTGGTTAGGTGTAGGACATACCAAGCGTAGATAGTTGGGGTGACCAGGCAGACAGATAGATGGAGCGACGGAGAGACATAGCGAGTCAGTCGTCAGACGGTAGACAACATGACAGTAGAGCATTGTATGACATTAGAAAAAGACAACAATAGTTAGAGAGGGAGGGTGTGAGTGAGATGGTAGGTGGAGGGGCTCCCCACCCGCTTTTGTCAGTCTGACAATGGTAGTACCTACATATATTATACGTTAGCACTATGCGTGTCCTATAATATTTTTTGATTTTCTGTTATTGATTTATGTATTTGATGATTGTTAACAGCGGAATGCTATTAACGTGGTCTACGTGGTTTTTCTTCTTTTATGCGCGTAGCAACGTAGTCCAAAAAAAAACATAAACGAATAAAATTTATAATATTTTATGTTTAGGCACTGGTTTGACTGTCATTTGCATGTCACGCAAATCAATTGTATGCTACAAGTTTGACATGTTGACAATTGGTGGTGTTCTTATGGCAAAATTCAATTGGGAAAAATATAAAGTGGAAAATAGTAAAAAAACATGTTTCAGTAGTTGACAAAAGAATTAATAATCAAATATATATATATATATTTTTCATACTATGATTCTTTACATTTGACAATTCTGATATTTAATCCAATCAAAGAATTTGAAAATTCTATGAATGTCATAGACCAAATATGCAATTTTCTGTACATACTAGACTGTTATATAAGAAATCCAAATTCGTATTTTCATTGACCTCGATTTGCTAAACGGATATTGCTAAATTGACTCAGGAGGGCATGCTGATCAAGAATATATAAATTTTGTCATACCATACATTTTACAGATGATTCAAATAGGAGTGCAAAGTTAATATACCCCATAACTTTGAATGTATATCATTCCAATTTTATGAGTGGAAACAAACCAGTCGACTGATAATAAAAAATAGATGTAACAAGGTCACTACTGTTCAATTCTGAATAAATTCTAAACACGACTATAATACAGAAGAAAAACTCATCAATATGTTGAATTTATTCAGAAATATTATGTATTTTTCTACCAACTACCAGATTCATCATATTGATACCACCATACCATTAAATGACATATTGATGAATGTATTCATTATATATATTGTTACGAAAAGATGAATTTTGCCCCATTGTGCAAGCATTCAGCAATAATAAATGAGACGCAAGACAATTTAGCGCACTAAGCAATGTGTTAGAAAGTGACGGAAGATAATTCAGCGTACTGAGCAATGTGCGAGAAAGAGATGGAAGATCAGCGTAATAAAACACATGAATGCGAATGAGATGCCAATAGAATGCGTCATTCACGAAACGAGTAGTAGGTTCTCGAAAGAAGTCGAAGCTTGTCGAAACGTGTCGAACTGGTGCATGCAGTATATAAGGGCGCCGCATCTGAGACACAGCACTTCAGTAGTAATTGGAAAGTGGTCGAGTGCATCTCGTGTGATAAATGTCAAGTTAAATTGTGGACATGCAGCAGTTGTTAGAATTTGTTATTAGTAAAGTTGTTTATTAAAGTGAATTAATAAAGTTAATTAATCAAACATAAGAGTGTTTTTATTTTGTACACAATACAGACATACGAACTTGTAGACTAGTTTTCCGTAGACTGAATTTTCGTAAGAATATGAACTAATTCGTACTATCGAACATCATAGTGAAGACAGAAATATTCAATACAATGAATTTGAATTGTCATATTAATGAATATAATCATAATATTTATGAATAATTTAAAATTGATCATAATATTTATGAATATAATATTCAATGAATATTTTTGAACTAATATTTTTTTTCAAAATAAATTAATTAATTGAGTTTTTACGAATTTAAAAAAAAATTGTTTTTATATAAAAAACTTCGAAAAAATGTCCATAACAAAAAAAGTTTTAAACCAGTTGGGAAGGTTAGCTCACGTGGGATATTTTAAAGTAGGTGTTAGTATGATAGTTAGGATTATCAAAATTATACTCGGTCAAAGCCGACTATAAATACACTACACATATGTGTGGTTACCATTCAAAGTGGTATATAGGTCATCAGGGTATACGAATACTGAAAATAACAACAAAATTTCCATCGCTGAAGAATTTCCATTCATTTGATACCCATGTTTACAAATGGGTAGGTGTACCGAATTTCGATTTTTTTTTTGTGGAACCACAAGTCGTTTCGCCGGAAAACATTATTTTTATGTATTTGAGCATGAAGTCAATATATATTTGACCAAAAAAGTTAACCTAAGCAAGTATACAGTAGAATTAATCTGTAGATGTATATTTTATGTGAGGTATTTGAACATAAGTGATCGGTTCTCAGGTTACAATAGACTGATCATGCAAATTTTCTTGATCACACAGCTTAGATATATAAGTAAACTAAATCTAAAGTTTCATTGCTCTAGCTCTTCTACTCGTAATTGTGATTTCAACAGACAGACAGAAGGACAGACGGACAGACAGACGGAGATCGCTGATCAAGAATATATATACTTTTCCATACCGGAGATGCTTTCTTCAGTGTGTTACAAACGGCGTACCAAACTGAATATACCCTTTCACTCTTAGTGTTGGGTATAAACATGTTCGAACAAAATTTTATATAAAAAAAATTATCCGACAAATTTTTTCTCCGAATTTTTTTTTTTAGTTCCAATAATTCAATTTAAAGAATGAATTCATAAGATTGATTTTTTACAGTTGTCAATATTATGAATCGTTCTTCAATACAATGAATCATGGTTTAAAGAAGGAAATTCATCAATATTGTTACGAAAAGGGGTAATTTGCCCCATAGTGCAAGCAATCAACAATAATTAATGAGACGCAAGACAATTCAGCGCACTAAGCATGTGTTAGAAGGAGACGGAAGATCATTCAGCGCACTGAGGCAGTGTGCGAGAAAGAGAGGGAAGTTCAGCGCATTAAAACACATGAGTGCGAATGAGATGCCTATAGCGTGCGTCATTCACGAAACGAGTAGAAGGTTCTCGAAACAAGTCGAAGCTTGTCGAAACGTGTCGAACTGATGCATGCAGTATATAAGGAAGCCGCATATGAGGTACAGTACTTCAGTAGTGATTGTATCAACCTCCAATCAATCACAAAAAAAAATTAATTGCAGCTAACATATTATAATTTCAAACATATATATTATCGAATCCCAATTTTATCGAATCGAATTAATTTGTTCATTAATTTGTTAATTTGTTATTTATGTTTCCTACAATAATTTAAGGTTTTAAAGATTTAAAAGATTATTATATTTGCAACATATTATATTTGCAGCAAAATATATATATATTTATTTTCCCTCTGGGTTGAATTAATTATTTTTAATGTAATATAAATCTTGATTACTTAATATGAATCTTGAATTTGTAATGCATTTATTATCTATACAATTTACACGAACTATACAACTTATATCTCTTGAAAATACCGCTTTGTATAGCTTAATCAATCAACTTAGATGTAGTTGGTGTTATTCTGGACTCAATGAATACCACAACATAATACTTTAAGCACTACGTGCAGCCAATACATTGAATTTTTCAAAAATGCGCTATAAACATGCTGCACTTGTTGAAATAGTTGAACCTTTAAAGCAGAAAAAAATACTCTCCTGCATCGTTGAAAATATGCTGGCTTTGTAGATTTTATTTTTATACTGTTTTTGCTGCATAAAATTTGGGTGCAACTGGAAATTCGAAAGTGTGAAAGACAGGATACAAACAAAAATTGTGTTCATGGCGTTGGTAGAAATTATTATTATTTTTTTTAATAGCAAAACTTTAGCTGCAGGCTGTCATTTTTGTATATGATGCGTCTGTTGCTAAAACAGAAAATTCTTTGCATTCCATTCCCTCTGATGCAGGCAATGGAGCAGACACTAGATTGGATGACATGTTGCATATATCCTTGCGCAGTGGATTTTCTTTTGAATGCACACACACATGTTGAGTAGGTCAGTGACATTGGTAGGCGACGGCGGCGACGACGGTCATGGGGTTAAGAATTCAAGGATCTTTGCATAGTAAAACTGGCAGCAAGTTTCAGAAATGTTATGGCAACATTTTTGTGCCATCATATAGTGGCTATAAACTGGAGCGGAGTAGGTCAGTGACATTTGTGCGTTATACTGAGCACATTCTATGGGAATTTCATGTTTCTAAAACTTAATAGTTTTAAAGATATAACTCTAATAACGTTGTTGGAATCCATTGCTGATATCCATTTAATTTGATAACTAATTTGATAGTTAGATTTCTGTAGGGAAATGTTATTTCCAAATTTAGTTATATTGAATGAAACTTCTAAAACATGATAAAATATTGATTTTTTTTTTTCGAAAAATATTTTTATTTCGAAAAACTTTTTTTTTGATAATATTTTTTTCGAAAAAAAAACTTTTGGGATTTTTTTTAATACAATTTTTTCCAACAAAATTTTAATTTTTTTTTTTTTGAATAAAAATTTTTATCGAAATATTTGAAAAATTCGTAAAAAAATATCCATCAATTAATATATTTAAAAAAAAAATGAGTTCAACAATATTGAACATATTCAATATTATATTCATAAATATTATGAACAATTTACAAACAATTTTTTGATTATTCATAGATATTATGATATATGCATCAATATGACGATTCAAACTAAATGTATTGAATAATTCGATCTTTACTATGATGTTCGATAGTATGAATAAGTTCATATATATTGTTACGAAAATTCAGTCTACGGAAAACTGTTCTACAAGTTCGTATCTCTGGATTGTGTACAAAATAAAAACACTCTTATGTTTGGTTTAAATTATAACAATTAACTTCATTAATTCACTTTAATAAACAACTTTACTAATAACAAATTCAAACCACGAGATGCCCTCGACCACTTTACAATAACTACTGAAGTGAAGTACCTCAGAAGCGGCTTCCTTATATACTGCATGCATCAGTTCAACACGTTTCGACAAGCTTCGACTTGTTCCGAGAACCTTCTACTCATTTCGTTAATGACGCATGCTATTGGCATCTCATTCGTACTCATGTGTTTTAACGTGCATCTCTTATTCGCACATTGCTCATTACGCTGAATGATCTTCCGTCTCTTTCTAACACATTGCTTAGTACGCTGAATTGTCTTGCGTCTAATTTAGTATTGTTGAATGCTTGCACAGTGGGGCAAATTACCTCTTTTCGTAACAATATAATGAATTCATCAATATGTCATTTAACGAACGTAGATATCAGTTTGATGAATCTGGTAGTTGGCGAAAAAATTCATAATATGTATGAATAAATTCATCATATTGATGAATTTTTTGTTCTGTGTTATTAGAGTAAACATTAGTCATGCTCACCATAGTGGGATTTACATTATCTAAAACGTTAATTGTCCCGATTAGAAATATTTTATTTGATCCTCATAGGATATGTACAATCGAGGAATGGCAGAAAACTAATAAGAAAAAGTATAATGTTTTCTATTAAACAGGAAAATGTTTCAATTTTGTGGGTTAGTCATTTCATTAAGAAAATATTTATTGCTCTGGGCAAACCAAAAAAACTCGCTTAAAAATAGATCGTGCATCTGATTTCTAAATTGTTTGGACCTTTTTAGAACCCGTTTAAATGATACAACGAAATCATGAACATAGCCATACTAAAATGTCTACTAGGGAAATAGTTATTCTATACAGAGAACAGATCCATGTAAAAAATAATTATAAAATTTGAGAAAAATCTATGCAACAAAAACGCATTTGCAAATCTTCTAATCTTAAACATTTTCATCTCATGAAAATGCACTTCCTTGCTATCTATGTTTAAGCTGGACTACTTAGCAAAATTTCAGGCAGTGCTTAGGCAAAGTAGCTGCTGCTAAAGCGACTCTAATCCAGTTAAGTGTTTCACAAATCCTTGTAAAAATACATGCAAGCATTAAAAGCATTTTTGCGCTCTTTTGCAGTCATAATTTTCACTGAAAATTGGCAAAACACGAACAATGCCTGCAGTTATCAGACATCAACAGCAATAGCAATAGCAGCAGCAAGAACTTGCAACTTTGTGTCTAGTGCCGTATTTTTGCTTTTGTTAAAATTTTTGAATCCTTTTTTTTTGCGGCAACTACTACTACTTTTCGCACTTTTTGTTTGTTATTTCTGTTGTGTACAACGATATGTGGCGCCCTCTATAAATTATTTTGTGAAATTGAAAATGCAATTTTGTCTGCAGCAACACATCGTCGTCAACGTAGTCGTCGTGTGTTGCTGCGGGCCACATTTACGCTGTTTGCATGCGTTGCAATTGTGCCGCTGCTGCTGCCGGTCTCTACGACGGGTGTCTCCCACGGCCAGAGTCTATTGTTATCCTAACCCATAATCAAATGGGCCCAACATTCCGTTCTGTTCTGTTCTGTCTGTTCACTTTAGTTCAGTAGGGTTCAGTTTAAATTTAGTTTCAGTTTCATTCTCAGTATCGGTTCGGTGTCGGTTATGGTTTTGCTTTCATATATATTTTCTTCGGTTGCATTGCTGATGACAGCAGCTCTTCCATAGGTTCTCCAATTTATTTATGATTTATTAGTGACGTGCGCGTTCGCGTTCGCCATTTTGTTTGTTTCACAAATGCGAACGCAGACCCAAACGAAAAAGAGAATTTATATTTTCCGCTTAAAAAGTTTGCATGTAAATAATGAGGTTGCTGCATCTGTTTTGTTGTCTGTTGTCTGTTGCTGGTTTTGGTTGCGTGGTTTTTGGTTTGTTGCATTATTTATACTGTTGTTGGTTGGTTGGTTGGTAGGTTGTTATTTTGGGTGAGGTCAGTTTTGGCTGGCGTTTTGCTGATAATAAATGCGTTTTCACTAAATATTATTAGTAGTAGTTGCGCGCACAAATATGCAATGTTGGCAACAAACAGACCAAACTAAATAAAACAAAAAAAGTTTAAATTGAAGACAGATAAAAATTTTGCAAAGGCGTTAAAAGGCATGATAAATCTGTTTTAGCAAAGTTTATTTGGCAAAAAAACATTGTTTTCGTGTGGCCATTATGTGCGCAAATTAAGGGCAAAACTAAGTTTAATGACTTAACAAAAAAAAATTGAATAATTTATTGTATAATACTTATGTCTTTAAAATTTTGACATCTACATAAATTCTAAAGTTTTAAAAAGCTGCCTTCAACAGTCCGATATCTTGCTATTTGCTCACATCATTTTGTTTGAGTACAGTATACGAGCAAATCTAAACAGGCTTTGTGGGCTGACCTTAATTATTATATGCTGCTCATTTTGTTTGAGTTCAGTATACGAGCAAATCTAATCAGGCTTTGTGGGCTGACCTTAATTATTATATGCTGCTCACTTAGAATTGGGAAAAACCTCTACGTTTAATTCCGAATGAGATCACAGACAAGGTTATCCTAATTCTGATTATGGAGTAGATAGTAACATAAGTGTAACACCTCTACACAGGAAAAATAATTCATCAATATGATGAATTTATTCAAAAATATTATGAAGTTTTCTACCAACTACCAGTAGTGATGAACATTTGCAAGAGTAAGGCCATATTTTCAATGTCTTCAACAAAAAAAAAAATGTTACTAAAAAAAATAACAATAACATGTAAATTTGAATTATATTTTAACAAACATTAAATAATAAAATTGTATAAAACAAGTGATGTTGACCATACATAATCTCAAGGCCATAATAAAATTAACATATAAATACATAATAAATATGAGGAATATTTCGTATAGGCATATTTCTGTTTTCGTCAGAGATTCAAAAATCCGTATGCTACACGTACCGTATGTCAATAGAATACAAATAATATCTTGCAGGGTAACATTTATCTTTGCGAACACAAACTCAAACGCTACAAAGCGAACACTAACAGAAAGAAGAGAATACATACAATAATAATGAATTACGATGCGTATACACACACTTTCTCAACGACAACTCTTCGTTGCTACACTGAATCATCGCATGGCAACAAACAGACGCATGACAACCGACAAACGCATGACGACAACAGACAGACGCGTGACAACAGACAGACGCATGACAACACACAGTCGCATGTACGTATCTACTACAGCCATCCAGTCGGCAACAACAACTAGTTTTCATTGTGGCATAAAAAATTCCCCGCCAAAAATTCTATCAAAAGCTTGGATGCTGCTGTATTCGCATTTTTGTTGTTGTTGCACTTTCAAACGAATCAGCAGATTTGTGAAAATAAAAACAAAAACACAAAAAGCAAAATCAGCTAATTAAGTTATACTGTGAAAATGTTCATACATATTTTTTTTTTTGTTTTATAATTTTTGTTTTATGCATATAGAAATTAACTTAAGAAACACTTTATGATTTTACAATTAACAAAAAAACTATGTATAAAAGTAAAACAAAAATAATAATTTGCATAACACAGTGAATAACATTGTTTTCTCTATTTTATTTTTCTGAAGTGACTTTTGAAGCACTTTTGTTGATTTTTACCGCTTCAAAAGTGCTTCACAGACCTTTTTTTAAGATGCTTATATTCTTTAGCTTTGAAAAACAAGAAAAATAAAAACACATAACGTCATTAATGTTCACGTTCATAAATATTTTGCACGCTTTCCATAGTTACTTGTTGTTCAATATTTAGTAATATTAATAATACTTTTGAATTTTATTATAAAACATTATAAATGCATTGAAATGATAAAAAACGTAAGAGTCTTGCTTTTCTTGCATTTCTTGCAGTGTTAGTCTTGCACTTGCTCATGTTCTTGCATTTCTTATCTTGCTATTGCAAGCAATTCTCGATCTTGTTCTCACTCCTGTTCTTGCAAAAAATGCAAGAACAAGATGCAAGAACAAGTAATTTTTGATCATCACTAACTACCAGATTCATCATATTGATATCACCGTTCATTAAACGACATATTGATGAATTCATTGACTATATTATGAACTTATTTATATCATCAACATCATAGTGAAGAACGAAATATTCAAAACAATGAATTTGAATCGTCATATTGATAAATATAATCATAAAATCTAAGTATAATTTAAAATTTTGTGTAAATTATTCATAATATTTATGAATATAATGTTGATTGTGATTAATATTGTTGAACTAATTTTATTTTTTTCAAAATAAATTAATTCATGGCATTTTTTTACGATTTTTTCAACAACAAAAAAATGTTTTTAGTAAATACAATTAAAAAAAAAAAATAGCCTTATAAAATTAAAAAAAGCATTTTAAAAAAAATAACATACAAGTACTACTTGAGAACTGAGAAGTATGGCAAAAAATGAACGAAAAATAAATATTTTCATTGAAATTTGGTTTGATGAACAGCATTCATCAAAATGATGTACATAGATGTTGTATTTTATGTTTTTGTTCATTAATATGATATACGTATTCCTCACATACAGTTCATCATATTAAAGAACACATTGTCGGTCATTCGTCATAATGATAATGAATTCACAACATTGATGTTTTGTATTTATCAATATGATGAATCGCTCCTCAATATAATGAATCATGATTTGAAGAACGAAATTCATCAATATGGTGATGATTTATTTTTCTGTGTAACTATGTGTCGGTTATTAATAGTCGACTTAGTCCCCCAATAACTTTCATAATTCTTACTAACACCAACTATATAAATTTCGCATGTGAACAAACCTTCATTATTGTTTTTTTTTTAATATCAAATCTGAATACCAATTATTATAAGTTATCGACAGATTTAGATTTTTTTCACGTCCTCTTTAATTAATTTTCATGTCTTATTAGTTAAGCCTTTTGTTGGCTATAATGAAGCCTAATCAATGTAATTAATTTAACCATACATTCAATGCACATGTAAACCTTAGGAAGCTTATAATAAAAACTACCTCGTACCCTACAACAATATGCTATATTAACAGTACATTCTCAATACACAAATCCTGCTAATTCCCTTGAATTACTCACCATACCACATGAAATCCCCAACTTATTAAAATATTCCTCATCTCCCGGCATATCTCATATGCCGAAAATTACCTGCAAAACTCAAGTTCTGCTTATAATTTATGTGACACAGATTTTTCCGCTACAACAAATAACTGCCACATGTTGTTTTTGCTGTCATAACCAACACCGCGTGCAACACACGCCTTAAGTTAATGAGTTTTTTTTATTGAATTACTGCTGAAGCAATTTACACTAACATACAGCCGAAATAATCAATGTTGCTAACATTGGCAGCAACATCACCGACACCGGCACCAACTAACAACATCGACGCGCTGCTTTGTTGATGGCAGGCAGACGGTAGGCAGGCGGAAGGCATGATGGCGTGGCGTTAATGTCAATATTATTTTAGCAACAATTTTTAACTCATCAACAGCTAAATCTAAACGACGGCAACATGAATTGTAGTTAGTTGTTGTTGCTGACGTTGCTGCTGCTGATTCATAAAAGGTAATAATTTTGGGCACAGCTGGAGTTACTTTGCGTCGAGTTAGAATTTTGGCAGCGAAATTAAATTAAGGCAGACACGTTAATGGCAGACACATTGTGACTGACTGACAGGCAGACACATACATATTTAGCGACAGGATGCAGCACAGACTAAAGGACAAAATTTATGCGGCATGTCTATTAAAAGTAAATTTGAAACACTTGACTATTAATGCAAGAATAATAATAATAATATTTAATAAGAACTTAAATTATATTAAGAGTGCACAAGTAGGTTCACTTAAATCTCAAGTGGTTTCTCAAGCATTTATTGACAGACACTACGATAAAAAGTTGAAATTCCTAAATAAATAATGAAACTAGATGATTTTATCTAAATAGTTTTTAAAATTTATCAGGAAATAAAGGTCCCAGGAAATAAAGGCTTCGGGAAAGTGAACAACAAAATACGAAACAAAATAAAACAGTTATACACAAAACCACTAAATGGGGTCTATTTTCGATTTATGGAAGTTTAATACGTCTAAAAATTGGGACTTTATTTCGATATGAAATAAGACTCCAAATAATTAAATAAATAAAAATACTTCTAATAATTTGTTTGTATTTTTCATTATTTTGGGGTTTTACATAATTTCAATTTTTTTTTTGAATTTAAAAAAAAAAGGAAAAAGCCCAATTTTGAAGGGAGTGCTATTTAATTTATATTTGGGGGTTTTATTTCATTTCAATGGGGCTTTGTTGCATTTTCTAAATGGGGATTTATTTCACTACATAACAGATACACAATTTTTATACCCTACACCTATTGTATCGCCCCTTAGGAGGCGTGTCCGGTATGGAAAAGTATATATATTCTTGATCAGCATCACTACCGGAGTCCGTTTAGCCATGTCCGTCTGTCTGTCCGTCTTGCTGTCTTGCTGTCCGAATACAGAATAACTTGAGAAATACTGATCAGAATGCGATGAAATTTCGTCTCAATATATTTTTGCCAAAAGTAGGAACTGAGTTTGCAAATGAGCCAAATCGGTCAACTGACACGCCCACCTCCCATACAAGTCACTTTTATATAACTCGTTCGGAACTAATAACTCGAAAAGCATTCAAGGTATAGTTATAAAATTTAAAAGGTATTGTTAGACTTCACCTTAAAATGTTTGGTCCAAAAATGGCCGTGATCTGCCTACTTTTTTTTTCATTATTTCCCGGGTTTTCATAGTGGAAATTTGAACCGTAAATATCCCAAATTAATATCCCCACCAAAGGTTTAGGGTATTCCATAGTCGGGCCCGACCGACTATAAAAATCCGCCCCATGTGACCGAACTTACCCATGTGACTTAACTTTCCCAACTCGTTGAAAGTAATTTTTAGTTTTTTTTAGTTTAAGTCTTTATTTAATAATAATCATAGTTTGGCACTACAGTTCTATAAGAACTTAGGCCGAACTCTCTCACCATTTTGAGCTGTACGTGTTGTATTTGTACTCAAAGTGGTGGGACCTACAGTTCAGTGCCGAATCCGAAGAACGGGGAGAGCTTTTCATAGACAATGTCTTTACTCTCGGAGGTTTGCCATTTACTGCCGAGAGGTAGCGCGGTATAGAAAAATGTTTCTATGAAAAGATGTTGTTAGCCTCAGTCCAGGCTTCAACCGGGGACCTTTCGGCTCGCAGTCCAACGCACTAACCACTGAGCTACCGCGGCTACAGGTCTTTATTTAATGGTGCCTTATTTCATAAAGCCGTTACTGGAAATGTAATTTGAACTTGAATTTTGAATAATTACAGATTGAGCTAGGTGTGACAAATTAGAAGAGAAAATATGATAATGCAAAGATAAATTGAGATTTTGGGGGTAGTTCATGGGTCAAAAAATTGGAAAAAATGAATGGAAAGATTTCTGGAAAAATTTTGCAATTAAATATAAAAACTCATCTTTGATGGCTGATAACATACACACAAAAAAATATCTCAAAAAATTTTACCAACTACCAGTATTCATCATATTGATGATTTCAAATTCATTCATTGAACTAAAATCGTATTTTTTCAATGTTTTTACTTTTAATATTTTTTATAACATCACATTTAAAAAAAAATAGTCTCCATTTACACATTTATGTATTTATAATTCTTATAAGATTTATGATATTTAAATTAATGTGGTTTGATGAGCAAAATTCATAAATATGATGTACATTATTCATTAATATGATGAAATGGAGTCTTCGCATAATTAGCAATTAAATATTATATCTCGTATAAGAATTATAAATACATAAATGTGTAAATGGAGGCAAATTTTTGTTTGAAATTTGATGTTAAAAAAATATTGAAAATGAAAAACATTTAAAAAATACGATTTTGGTTCAATGAATGAAATCATCAATATGATGAATACTGGTAGTTGGTGAAATTTTTGGTGATATTTTTTTGTGTGTAATGTGTCCTCTATCTTACAAAATACTTTTACCTGAGTGGAACCACTTATGCATACTCAACAGGTACGATTTTATGGCATAACTATTAAAATATTCATCTGCTCTTCAATTAGAAAATGTTCAGCTTAATCCGATACTATAATTGAAAACGAGTTCAGTGATAAGGGTATAATGGACTGTATGAGATGGGAATTCATCACTTCTATATGACAAAGTCATGTTAAAGAACCCGGTTGGTTTTATATAAAATTGGCAGAACGAGACCGTTTAATATAATTTCACCGTAAGGAATATATAGTCAATTCAGAAATACACAAATTAGTCCAACCTTAAACTAAATTCTAATAGTTTTAGTAGTATAAACTACATACTTGAAGCTACTAAGGGTGTGTGCGAGTTCGACTAAATTGCTGACTAAACTAAATTGTACAGGTTTTCATTCGATCGCTATTCGGTAACTGGTAATTGTTAAAGACCATAATATATCGATTATCATATGCCTGTGTGCTGTCTTCCAATTTAGTTCAATTTAGTTTGCTCGAAAATTTGCTAAAATGAAAAGTAAAAGCTGCATTACCGACAAAATCTAGTTTATTCAGCAATTTAGTCGAACTCGCACACATCCTAAAAATCAATTCAAAACCTTTCGTAAAGTAATCAACTTTGAACAATTCAGAAAAAATATATATCGCAAATGTAATTTAACTTCTCAAAGCATTTCCGCGAATCCTATACTTCGGACATTTTATGCATGCGTTACAAATGCGGAAGGTTGTGAAATTTATAGCCTTGCCTGAACCTGTTGCCTAAAGGCTGATGTTAGGTGAACATCAACACTGTCAGCCAGATACGTTGTGTCAAAATTTAAATTGGCAATTTCACGTTATCCCACAAAAGGCAGGTTATTTTGCTAAAACAACAAGAACATAGAAATATAGAGTAATTAAAACTATGCATAGTAAAGTGAAAAATATCCTAGAGCAGTGAAAAGTTTTGGGTTTATGTGGGCAAAAACAAAAAACACGAAAAGCACAGCTAAAATGTTTATATTACAGTGCTAAATCGATTATTTTAATCAATATTTATGAATTCATTTTTAAATTAACTTAACGAAGTAGTTGTCATTTTAAGAAACTCGTTAGATGGAATATTCCATTAATTTCCTTCAAAACTACAAAAGCTGAAACATTAAATGTTTCACACCAAAGTAGGTACATGTTAAAACTTATTATTTTTATGCCAAAGCTAACTATTAAATCTGCCTTTTTACAACCTGCTTACATAGTAAATACTATCTTTGTTATTTCCCCAACCTATCATTCTGAAGATTCTGCTCATTTTTTGTTATATTTTATACGATACTGACTTTGTTCCACTATTTTATGTCTTTGCTGCAAACGTAATTCGTAGACTGTCTTTTCACAAAGCTACTACGTAAAACTTACGCATGTTATCTACAAGGTAAGTGCCTTAAATTATGCTATAAAAGTTACTTTGCACATTTTCTGTTATGCCCTACCTGGAATTTACCTTCTGAGAGATGCCCACATAATTTGCCCGCACCAACTCATTATAGTAGCTTGGCCACAATTGCCTCGTATATTTTGTGGACCGACAAGAACTCAAAATAAAACATAAAGGAAGGAAAACAAAAAGAAAAGAAAAGATGTAAGTAAAACCGCACTGAATGTCTAAATACAGTACTCGGGGGAACAATTACACGCGCCACCAATTGCAACAAAACATAAGCCAACCTAAGGTGGGCAGGGTGGATGGTGATTCAAAATGCCTGCGTCGGCTGTTGGTCAGTCCTAGCGTCTTTCTACCACAAGCAGCAACTTGATTACTTTTGGTTGCAGTAGCTAGGAAAAAAGCCTAAAATAAGGTGAAATGTTTGCGCAAAGTACTGCGTCAGTTGGTCGTTTATTTAATAAATTCCAGCATTGTGTGCTGCACTAAATACAGCTGTTCTTAGCCTACAGCTTATATTTATGTTTTGGAGGTACTTAATTTTTTGCTTGTTTAAGATTGACCTTACCTTAAAAAAAATATGCCCTAACCTTAAGTTGTAGACGCAATTTTGGTTGATGGAGTTTAGCACAAAGAAAAAAATTATAATGAGGCGGTGGCAGTCTTTTAAAAAGTAATGGACAGCAAATAAACATAAAAAAACCGACATAAAAGCTTTTTCCTTATTAAAAAATTTAGGAAATTATTTTCTTTTACCTTTGTGCCTAAACCTACATATCTTTAGGACGCAATTAAAGCAAATTTTGGCTGTACCTTAGAGAGGTCTTTAAAGATGCTGTTTCTGATAACGGCTATAGACCACGAAAGAGCGCTGCCTACAAGTAAATAATTAAAAAATAAACAAATAATATTTTTAAAAAACAGTTGTGTGAAAATTTAATTTAAGCACTTAAAAGGTTATCTTATATTTATATTTTATATCTTTTTTTCAAAGAAACAAAAAAAAACTCCCACGTAAAGAACCTTTTTATTTCTGTTGCTCTATCTTTTTTTCTTTAATATGCCCTTCAATGGGGGTTATCAACATATTTATCAGCGTACTTCACAGAAACCAGCGACCTATAGTTGAGAATAACGCATGTCACGCTTCGGCGCATTTTGAAGTTCAACATCTGATAAGACCAGTGCTTCAGTTTCAAATATTTCAGTTGCATTTTCTTTGATAACGAAAGTCAGTCAGTCGTATTAAATGTCAGCACTTGAAACAAGCAGACTACTTTTAAAATTTTGACATGTCAAGTGGTTTTTTTGATTTTGTAAATTCTTTCATGGGATTTATTTAATAATACAGCAGTTATTTTTTAATGTAATTGAAAAACCTGTACAATATGATTTCAATTGCCTACAGCATCTGGTAAACAACTTTCGTTTATTGAAAAATAAATACAAAACAATTCCAAAAAAAAATATGAAGAGCAAGTTGGCGGGCCTCTTACCGTATCCTGCTAGAACTTTGCATACACATTACAAAGGACGTTATTATTTCTCCTTTATCAACCGAAACAAACAAATAGTACCAAAGAAAAAAATGAAAAGGTTCTAATAAAGAAATGCATAGATAATGGAAAAAGTAAGCAAAAACCAGGCAAATAATAATGACAACACAACAACACCAATAACAAGGAGTCGAATTCGGAGTAAAGGAAAAAAATACAATGCACAATGATAGTGGACATAGTGCAAGAAGAAGAAGAAGAAGTAGGAGCAACAAAAAATTATATCAAGCACGCACAAGTAACGTGAGTCTAACTACTACACTAGGTAATAGGAAATCCGGAAAATGAAGTTTTCTTTTAAATTTAATGAAATATTAGTATTACTAAATATGAGATATTCAATTTTCTAGTTATTTAATATTTGAGTAGAGTATTTAATAAAATTGTATGAAATATAAAATATTATGATATAACATATTGCACAGAATTATGTTCTATGGTTTTAAAATGATTTAGACCTACCGCTGAAAAGTTATCTGACTTGTAAAACGTATTCTTTAATCATGATTTCTGATTTTCTAACATTTCATATTTATTAAATTCATGTTTTAGGTATTTTTGTGATTTCAGTAATCCCCATTATTGAGCAATTGTTGCCGATGTTTTAAAAAATCCAATTTTAGGATTTTTGCATACCTTCATTTTTTAGCCAAGTATTTATTTTGATGCTCTAAAGTTATATATATATATATTTTTTTTTTTTTTGATAATGCTAACTGATCAAAAATAACCCCAAACTAGAAATGGCCTGGCTATTATAAAACTAGAATTAAGTTCTAGTACGGTATTGCCTAATTATCGTAAATTCGATGAAAATGACAATAAAGGCGCTAAAACTAAATCGGAAAATGTGATTGAGTATACTAAATGATCGGAAATCCAGCGAAAAATATCAGGTATGAAAGAAACCAGTAAGTAAGATTAGGTCCCATGGAGAATTTTAAAGAAGGGACAATTAAATTGCTCCTATAAGGATATGTAGCCGCGGTAACTCAGTGGTTAGTGCGATGGACTGCGAGCCAAAAGGTTCCCGGTTCAAGCCTGGACTGGGGCTAACAACATCTTTTCATAGAAACATTTTTCTATACCGCGCTACCTCTCGGCAGTAAATGGCAAACCTACGGAGTAAAACATTGCCTATGAAAAGCTCTCACCCGCCGTTCGGATTCGGCAATAAACTGTAGGTCCCACCACTTTGTACACTTTGTACAAATATAACACGCACAGCTCAAAATAGTGAGAGAGCTCGGCCTAAGTTCTTATAGAACTGTAGTGCCTAACTATTATTTATAAGGAAAACAGTAAGATTAATAATTGATTTAGTCGGTCTAAGTCGAATATAAATACTAAATACAATTATGTGATACAGTATGAAGAAATAAAATAAAGCGCAATAACCGTTTCAGGTGATCCAGAGGTCACAACAACTGCAGACTTTTCAACGTGAGATAAAGTCCTATAGTTTGAATAGGTAGGTGTATCGAATCACCAGAGAAGAATAATATGTTTGTATATTTTACTATAAAAAATTTAACTTTTTCCCATAAAAGTTTCCCGTAAATTTAGTGCTATATATGATATATGTATATTAGACATCTTCACAAAAGATATTTTAAACCCACTTCAAGACATTTACTTTATTTCAAGACATGTACGATTCTATGCTTGCAAATCAAATAAATGTTTTGCTCACAACATCAAAGCACAAGTACTGTCAAAACAAAACACAAACAAGACGTAGTTGTAGTGAAGAGCTCTATAATGATGTGCAATAAAAATTCAAATACTGAAATGAGCTGCTTCTGACACTTCGTACTCGGTGCATTTTACATTTTTTATCATTCTTACACTAAAGCCCGTTAACTCATCTCAACGTTAAACATTGTTAAAGTCTAAACAGTGTTTAAACAATGTTTAAATTTGTGTGTCGATAACTTATCTCAACATAGCAATGTTTAACTCAGTGTTGTATGTTTAAATTTGAACACAGAAATGCCTGTGTTTACGGAAGTTAAACTTTGCTAAATATGAAATTTGTTCGGAGATAAAAAATCACAAACTGCAAGATCCTTTTATCAACATATCGTTCTATGATAATCTTAACATATGTATATGATTTGGTATTAATTTAATGAATATTTTGGTTACACATATATTGAAATAAACATTTCCGCGTTTTTAAAATGGGATAAAGTTCAATTCTTTAATGCATTATTATAAATTATCACAAAACACCACACAAAAAGCGAACTAATTACGGAATTAGATTTAAAACTAATAAAGGACGCGGCGATTCACTAAGGAACATCTGTATTACACATTTAATCGAAAATGCCCAGTTGAGTTTCGGTAGTCATTGCGGCAAACTGATTTTTTGTTTATGTTTATTATTATATTTTTGATGTTTCCTTTCACTTTTTGACATTAATTTCTAATTGGAGAATTATTTTGAAGTTCTACACTTGTTTAAGTAAACAGCCGATAAAATGTAGGTTAGTTATGATCAAAAATTTAAACATGTTTAGAATTAAATCAGTGGTTAGCAAATCACTGTTTAAGAAAGTTTAACTTTTTAGATGAGATAACGGGCCTAAGGAGTTTTCATTAATATTGAAATATAGAAAACATTCAAAAGGCATAAGAAAATCAATTAATATTTTATATTAAGTCTTTTACATATCGAACAACATTTTTTCTTTATTTAATTCTAAAATTTGGATATATTGCTTTTCGACCAATGCGTTGTCTTTGTGGTACAAATATTTTTGATTACTTTTATTTAATACTATTTTTTGTATTTTTATAAACACATAAATACCGACAACAACATTACCGTTGAATGTCGAGCGGCAGATTTCTTATTGTTGTTGTTTTCATTTTCGTCTTCTCACTGGTTACTTGTTGCGAGTGTTGTCACTCGCTGCACTCACTTTATTCTTTGCATGTTCAGCGATAGTAGTGTCATTGGTTTTGTTTTGCAAAAAATGGAATATTTTGAAAAACATTGTCTTGACACTACTTGACAGCAATGAAAAAAATACTGTGAAGTGTAGTCGCTGGAGTGACTTCGCTATAATATTGTCGACTGTCATTGCAAAATGCACTCAATACTATAGAGTGCAGTAGTGCATTTTTACAGAAGGAACTTCAAATACATTTGTGCAGATGTCTATAGTGAACATTAACCGAACATCGACCGATTACGCCCATTTTTAACACCAGAATGCATCGGTACACAAGTATGTTTTATTTTTCTAGCTCTTTTAGTTTTTCTGTAATCGAGATTTCAACAGACAGATGAACATCTCTAAATTAACTCATACTGATCAAGAATATTCCATACAGTAGGTACACGCCAAGTGACTATATTCTTCACTTTCAGTATGGAAAATATATAGAAAATATAAACAAATATTTTAGCTAAGAAAATACTTCAAGCAAAAATGTTTTTCTTACAATACGCACTAAAGCTATTTGATATAAGTATTTTTCTATATTCCACATTTAAATGATTCTGTTCATGATAAAAATCCAAATATGTTACAATACTATGTTGTACTTTAATTTTGTAAAATTCTGTTACCCAGTGTCAACAGACGTGTTCAAACAATGGCACCTGTCAACTAGTTGATCATAGATATCATGTTGTCCACTCTATAGATATAGAATAATCGTAGAAAATGCAGGTTTCACGTGTGTGGGCATTGCCAGCAGCTATTAGAGCCCAAAGGAATTTTAGTTTTCATATTAAATAGAACCTACCGAAACAGAATACGTTGTTATTTCTAAAAATGTGTGTGGGTTGTGTTCTTCTATCACATAAATCGTTCTTTTGATTAGAAAATTTCAAACGTAATGCTCTGCCCGTATGTGACTGAAATGTATTTTGTTATCGACCAAATATTTAGCTAGTCAAACTTGGTTGGACATTGGTAACCTTTGTAATAAGTTAAAATGTTTTTTTACCGTATCATGATGTGGTGCTTGATGGTTTATCAATCTAGCTATCCAAATGACCAACTATAGACCATCGTTACCAGTAGCCCCATTCATGGTGTCGTAAATAAATATGTTCAAGTTATTTGTTCCATTGGTAAATGTTTCGTTGTGCGGCATTGATTTCCTTTTAATTGAAACATTTCTGGTTTGTAGTGATAACTAAGAATGGAAAATCAATTTGTTCGGATATCAGATTGGGATTTTATAGATTTTTGTGTGTGGGCCCTAATGAAGGGTGGCTTGTGTACGTTTTGTTGGCAGGCATAACATTGAAAATTGTATTGTTTGCTGACTGAAAATTCTGTAGTTGTGTCTTATAGAATGTAAAGGCCATATCATAATTTCCAAAAATATTGAGATAATTAATTGAAGAATTTATTTTAATTGGCATTATGAAATTTGTGCATACAGCTGTTTATATTTTCAGATCTTTAATAGATAAATAACTATATTTAATTATTTTACTGACAAAATTTATTTTTTACAATTAAGAAATAAGTGTTTTTTTTTTTTTGGAATATCTACTAAGACCCACAGCAATCAGACAGACTATATCCATTGTACTGTGAAATCAATTCCCTACGATTTTGTGGTTAATAAAACCACGAGCGCCCATGCCCAAGCCGGGATTCGAACCCGAGACCTTCAGAATGCAAGTCCAGCGCGCTACCTCTGGACTGCTGAGGCCGGCAGTATAAGTGAGGCCGGCAAATAAGTGGTACTGCTCTATATATATATATATATAAAATACATGACACTACTTCAATTCATATAAAATGGCAGCCAAATTATATTTTCTAAATTACAACATGCTGATATTTTCCTTGCCTTAAGCTACCGCAGCTGTTATTCAGCTATACAGCCCTTCTTCTATTATCTTAATTGTTTTATTCAATTTCTTTTGCTATCACTTCAATACATCATTAATCTAATTGTTGTGCCAGTGGCGTAAATTTGGTATATATACCAAAAACACCTCAACACTTGAATCAATTCGAAACTTATGCATTCCACGTAGCACGTAACTTATTTTGGTAGCTTCACCATCTAATTGAAGTGGAATTCCCATAATTTCATTAATATTACGATTTACAAAAAAGCTAAGGCAAACAATTGAGTTAATTTCAGGCATACAGCATGTGGACAGACGTACACAAAATTTACCCCATGAATAACATCATTAATGACTGCCAACCACCAGGCAGGCAGGCAGGCAACATTGATAGCAGCACAACCCCAAAACTGTCAAAATAGAGAACCTCTATGCATAGCAACCTTAGCCAAAGCACCTGTCCATCTAAACGATAGACCGAGAGTTTGTCTGTCCGTATATCTATTTGCTGTGCTGTTGCTGTTTCAAGTGCTTGACCCGAAAATCGTAAATTTATCATTTTATTACGAACCAATCAGCTATGCTCCGGTTCTATACCGTACGGACAGCAAGACCCTGATGTGTATTGGAACTATATGGAATGGAGTGTCTCGAAAATAGCTACATAAAAAATACACGTATTTGTGCATAATATCATTAATCTTTCTGGGGATAACTTCTATAATGCCCTGATCATGATACGCATTGGACGACGTTCATGCCATGCTTAAGGTGTTTGTAAAATAAATGGGTAAATTTTGGACACCACTACTATTTACGCTGATGGTTCAAATGTGTTTCCATATAGAAGAGCCGGGCCAAGAAATGTGTACCTGTGAATAGTTAGCAGGTGCTGCATGGAATCGCGTTCAAATAGAATTTGAAGAATGGCCAAAAGTTTCATCAACTAAGCTGATAAAACGACAAAGTTACTGAAATACTTAATGGTTTTTTTTTTCTTTGTGCCGAAAACTTAGTTTTAAGTTGGGGTTTGAGGCGAAGGAAAAAAAAAGGTTCAGAAAAGCTATTAAAGAACATTGAACCATAGTGATAATATTCTGTAAGGTGCAAAAGATGATGATGATGCTGATGAACACGATAATGCTGTTGAAAATATGAAAAATGTCATAGTGACATATTATATTGCGAACAATTAGACATGCCGGATAAAAGAAATGATAAATGTGCGACATAAGGAAATAAAATGATGTCGCTTTTAATATTTGTAGCAACAGAGATTTGTTATAAATTAGAATAAGACAATTATTGATTTAATAGTATACAAAAAATAAATCTTTTCATATAAACTCGATGGCAATGTCATGGTATTTAATGGTATTTTCCGATTAAAATAATAATTTATCCTATTGACTATTTTTAACAGTAAAAAACTATTATTTATATAGTATTTTTTTCTGGGTGTATATCAAATTCTGAATTTTATAAGATATAAATTATTATTTATAAATAAATTTATAAATTATAATTTATGTAAATTATAATTATTAATTTCAGTGATCCCAGTATATTTATTACTATGGATGTGATTCCCAAATTTGTTTTTTTTTTATGATATACTGATTTTTCATTTTTAGAATATTCATTATCTTATATCTACTATCATTAAAGATAATCTACGAAACGCGTCTGGTATTGAATTTGTATAGTTTCGTTGAGTAACTAGTAGGATTTCTGTTATTTAAACTGTAGAAAATTTATGTCATTTCAACCACTTACCTTTTAAAACTCGTTTTTATACTATTGCGCGGTAATGAATTGGGATTTTACAAAACCGGCTAATAATCACTTGCTACTTTAACCGCAACTACTAATGAATTGCAGAATATTTTCAATAGTTTAAATAGAAACGTAAGTCAAAGCACATATTACTGGGTTTTCGTGCTGGTGATTTACACATTGACTATGTAAATTTTTCGTTTTTTTTATCAGTATTTATATATTTTAAGAATTCTGTATATTTTCGATCACGAGCTTTGTTTTATACGTAGTTTATATATTGTTGTTTCCAAAATCTGAGCACTGAAAAATTGAAAAATACCAAAAATTAGTTCAATGAATAATGAAAAAAAGAATCAAAATTCTTATAAATACTATAAATACTATAAATACTATTGATAATAATTATATTCTAAAACAAAAAATTGCATAAAATAAATTAAAATAAAGTTCACAGTAACTTTTTTTCCCAAATGAAACAGGTTTTAAAATTTACACCAATACTTAATACTTATGCCGAACTATAAAAGAGCAGAAAACATTGAGAAAAGAGAGAGATTAAAGCATAGTCAATAACAACCGTTTAAGCGAGACTCAAACGTATAGAGAGACTTATTACTATTTCATTTTAACGTAAGGTAAATAATGAAGAGATATTGAGAGCTCAGAGCATAACAGAGCATAACAGAGAAGTTCTCTATAATATATTATTGACAATATACCATATATTGAAACAAGTGGAAAACGAAAATAGATGAAGAATGTTCGAGTAAACAGAAATCATAAAAAAAGAGTTTTAAAAGACAGACTTTTATTGTTGATTATGATAATATGAATATACTGAGAAATATTGACAACATATGAGTAATACATAAAAAAATAATACCTAGATAGTAAATTGAACAACATAATAATTGCATAAAAACGCCTCTAATTATTTAAAAGTAGAATTGAAAATACAATAAACTTGGAACTTCAGTTACAATTTATGGAAATGGATAACAATAAAGTATATTAATAATATAAACATGTGTTGGAATTATATTTGGCACAAAACGAAATATGCTATATTTCTATGCAGGCAGTCACAAGCACAGATTTGAACCTGCGACCTTCAAGCTATTAGTACAATGCACTGACCACAAAAGACACGACTGATACATAATATAAATATTACTCATATGAAACCAGTTGTAAGATGTTATAAATTCGAATATTTCGAAGTTCGACAAATTGTTGAAAATCAGTATGTTGTAGAAGGCGATATTTTCGATAAAATATCACTTCAAATTTATGTTTTGATATAGAAGAAAAACGAATAAAAATGGATATATTAAAGATATAAAAACTATTTATATTGATTTCATGCATATTGTATATACTGCAAGTGTTTCCATAAAAAAATATGCACAAAGTTAATATACCCTGTACCTCATAGGTGTAGGGTATAAAAATGTGCATGTGAATACGCCAATATAAATATATGAATAATTCTTAACCTCAATTTTATAATTTCCCGATTGGAAATTGGTTAATATAAATAATAAATAATAGTTTGGCACTACAGTCCTATAAGAACTTAGACCGAGCTCTCTCACCATTTTGAGCTGTGCGTGTTATATTTGTACTCAAAGTGGCGGGACCTACAGTTTTATTGCCGAATCCGAGCGCCGGGTGAGAACTTTTCATAGGCAAAGTTTTACTCTCGTAGGTTTGCCATTTACTGCCGCGAGGTAGCGCGGTATAGAAAAATGTTTCTATGATAAGATGTTGTTAGCCCCAGTCCAGGAAATTGGTTAAGCTTAACCATATTTCGCATCTCTCTCTGATCAGAATACGGTAAGGCATACCAAAGGCCACCGGAAATGATCCTTATTAGGATCGACTTGGGTAAACCTAATTTCAAATTTATGTAAGGCAACCTGATCCACGCTCTACAAATAATGGGTTTTTTTAACAGGGACGCTACAAAAGTAGAGCGACAGGGACAGCCGCTCTTTTGACATTTCTCTTCAGTAAGGTTTGCCATTTCATGATGGAAAGATATACGAATTCGAATTTTGGTAGTGAATTTTAATATTTTCGACTCGTTGTTGGCTCGTATATCTTGCTATCATGAATTGACAAACCTTACTGAAGAGAAATGTCAAAAGAGCGGCAAGAAATATGGCGTCGTTTTCTGTCCCTGTCGCTCTACTTTTGTAGCGTCCCTGTTGAAAAACCCTTGAAAAAAACTTTTGTAGCGCTCTTATTGAAAAATCCTTTATTCCTGATCTAAAGTCTACTTAATGGAACCTTATCTAACACTTATAAAAAAATATGATTTGACATCGTATTACTATAATATGATAGAGATTGTATTGAAAACTTTTATAATGAAATTGGGTAACAAATTATTCTAATAAAATAAAATATTCTAATAAATAAATGTTAAACAGAAATGCATAATAAATTCAAAATAGACTAAAAACATTGAACTCTTACCATTGCAAAACTTATTGGGACAACTATGTCTGTTTACGAAACAATTTTTTATTTGAAAGAGCTCGAATTTGATAAAATAACTCTCAGAAGAATTTAAGAGAATACATCGAAAAAATATATTTTAGGCAATCTGATCAAAATATCAACTTCGAATATCGTCGCGTTTTAAATTAGGCAATGATGTGGAAAGCTTATTTGAAATCTGGAAATTCCGACTTGGGTTATTGATCAAAATGTTGATAAAAACGAATCGAATGGACTAATTGTTGTTAAAACAAATGGAAATCACACAATACATTTTTGTTGGTATACTCTATCACATTATAATGAAGTCTTAGCAATCTGCTCTCATGGTAATAATTAATATATATATTGTACAGGCATTCACTACCGCATTTCACGAATAATGCAATTAATTGCTGAACATTTCTAGTTTAAGATGAAGATTCTACGAAAAATGTCAAAATTATTGTTTCAACTATAGTCGAAACTTTTGGGAATAACTCAATCCTTTGTCAAATGAAAAAGTTATAACATACTTTTCAGATAAAAATAACTATATTTTAATAACAACTGAAAGATTATATTTTCCTCCAAAAATTTAATTTATGTAGTATGTAAAAAACACAATTTTGCATTACCATATTATTTTGTAACTGAACAATTTAAATATATATTTAAAATAACATATTGAATATTAATAGAAATTCAATATTTAAGATGTCAAAATACAACATGAAATTGTTCACCAAAATTTTAAATACAAAATGATCTTACTATTATATATTTGACTTTAGTTTATTTAGAAATTTTAATTTTTACTACAAATTTTTTTTTACTTAAAATTTAATGAACAAAAGCACAGACAAATTCTTTTTTGCCATAAGGTTGTAAGAACCAAAAAGTTAGTTGCAACAATCGACTTCATTCGTTTGAAACCATTTTCTACAAACATGTTGACCGAACTGCCATATTCGGTTTGCGTTTGAAATATTAGCCTATACACACACCAAATGATTCACAAATTGTTTGAAATTGTTCTAAAACTAAAAATTTGTCACTAAATTTTCAATAAAAATTAAATTTTTAACAAAATATAAAGTTTAAACTACAAATTAAGATTTTTTTCGAATTTCCCACTAAAAATTAAACTTTTCACTCAAATCAAGTTTTTCGCTATTAAAACCACTCTATGTCACAAACGCTCTCATAAGTCGAAAAACACCCATATTAAAAGTAGTAACTATAGCCGACAATGTGAGTAATAACATAGTATCCACGAAAATAAAATAAAGCAGAAATTTTAAGCGCTCATTTATGTAATGGAGAGCAGAGTAAAAATCAACATTTGGCCATTCGGTTATTCGGTCAAAAGCAGACAGAGCAACAACAGTGGGAAAATAAACAATAAACAGTTACAAACTATTAAATCTATTTGTGGGATGGTAGCTGGTCGGTTTGATGGTCGGTTTGATGTTTGACAAACAGGAAAAGAGCGCCGAAAATGCATTAGACTGTAACCAAGTGTTAAATTACTTCCGTTAAAAGCAGGACAAACAAAATATTACATTATATTCATTTTTAAATGGGGTATTTTAAAAAGTAAAATTTGTTCATTTCTACAGATTAAATCAAGCTGACCCAATTTCGCGTGCTTTGAAAATCTTAAAATCTGCGAGACAAACAACTGGTGAAGGTGTTGGTGTCAGCAGCTAATTTACGATTGGCAGTAAAGAGGTTTTCATGCTTTTGTATACCTTTTATGGTATTTTTTTTATATTTAAAAAGAATTTCAGATTGGCAACATTGCTGAAACTAGCTCAAAATTACAAGAGAATGGTATAGAAAGGGAGCATACGGTAATATTTGGATTTATGCTACTTTTGTATTTTCCTTTAATATAATTTATAACAGTCATATATTATTTTGGCATATAATATATAACATTATAGCACATTGTTAGACTAATTAAAAAGAACTTAATTGATTTAGCAGTATGATTGTCATTGTCGTTTAATTGGCACATATGACGTCGGAATAAAAAATTGTATATTGTTGTATCGATGAATCATATTTACAATTGTCTCAATTCTTTAATATTTAAAAGGTTTAAATGTTGCATAAGCGCTTAAAACATGTTGATAAATCGCAGGATTGCAACGTCAAACTATTATTATTACTATAGAACCTATATTAAAATGTTCCTTAGAATATTAAAATTAAAATTTGCTATCTCTTTATAAAAATATTTTTAAAATAACAGAAATTATAGATTGGAAAAATATGTATTTCATAAAAAAAACAAAAAAAACCCAAATTATAAACATTTTTCAGAATTTCATATCTTATCACTAATATTTTATATTCATCAATACGGGTTTTTTAATATATATATATAAAATTTTTGTGGTTAAAGTTCAATTTAAGATTCTTTCACAATGCTGATATTTTATAGAATTGGCTGAATTTATAATAATTTTCTCGCACAACAACGTAATAAATTGCATTGCAAAAATATATAAAACGTAAAACGAAATATGTAAATAACTGAAATGTCCGGATGCTGTTTGACAAGATATTGCGGTTAATCAGTCGGTCATATTGTTCATTTTATTAATATTAATTTGCTAAAATGCATAAGAAGCAAACACTGAATGCATTTAGTTTTTCTTATTGCAGAAAGAAGTTTATTTGCATTTAAATTTCAGAATAAACTGGAAAAATAAGTAACAAAGCTGAACGTAGGGTTTTAAACGCGTATAAGGTTGTTGATTTAAATATATTTTTTATCAGCAAACACTGATTTACAACTGCAAATAAAATGCACAAGTCAAAGATTATCGATGTGTTTTTCATTATATATTGATGTTTACGATGCTATCAGTCTATGTGTATATTTACAGTTTTCATATTCGCAGAAAAACAACATTTTGCAATTATAATCACTTTAAAATTAAGAAACTCTTCATATGTAATTAAGTAATTTTAATAACTTAAATATGCAAATTAACTAATTATTGAGTTTTTAAATATAGTAATAACAAATATGTTTTTTTTAATAAAAATAAAAATTGAGTTGTCAAACAAAGTTATTTGAAACTTGTGATTTGCAATTTTAAGCTACAAGATAGAAAAGATTTGTTTGAATATGTTTGAATGCAATTAAAAAGTAATACGAAATTACCATACAAGTAGTAGGAATGAAGTGTAATTAAATTATAATCGAAATTGAATTTATTTTTGTTCACGTGTAAACATTATTATATTGTCCAGCAGAATCTGTCAAATTTACCATAAATATGTTACAAAACCAACATAAAATTTTAATTGCATTTGAATAAACTATTTCTTGGCAATTTACTTGGTTAAAACTATGTTTCGAAACACAGAAAATGCTAATCAAATCTAAATACAACGTATGTTCGCAACGCTTCGATAATTTATCGACTGACGAAGTTGGCAACGTTGTGCAGCATTTTCTACCTACAAAATCGTTTGAACATATTGATGTTTAAAAACAAACAAAAAATAAATTGGATTTAAATAAATGTATTCTTTCAACATTCTTCTTGTATATGAAGTTAGCACTCGTTGAGCAAAATGTTCTACCTACGTCTCTTTTGTCGTCGTTTGAAGTATGTATAGGGTCATTTTAAACATACTGATGTTCGAAAAGAAACAAAAAATTAATTCTTATATATAAAGTTGACACTCGGTGATTGGCATTTTCTGCGTACGTGTCTTTTGTTGTTCGTTGAGAAAACGTGTTCGCGTCGGTAATACTTTAGTTATTTGTAAATTAAATTAATATATAAATTGTGTTAGAAAAAGTACAAATAGTAACAGAGTTAATATAGTGCATCATATAATTTCTGAAACTAAAGTGTAAAAACTACAAATAAAAATATGTTTCGATTTTCAAACAGAATTTGGATGTTTTTTTTACAAGGGCCACCGTGAATTCCTTGCCAACGCTATGTGCTGTACTGAGACCAACTGTAACTGTACCAAATATAAAGCGAGCCTGGATCGTCTGGTTTAGCGTCTGCTGGTGCAATTGTGCATTCATTAATGCTGTCACTTGTACTTGCAGTTTTAATTCAATTATTTATGCATTTAATAATTTGTATATGAATTCTATTATTATAAATTCTCACAGTGCATGTTGAAAGATTTTTAATAAAAATTAATAAAAAAACAACATTTTATTTTATTTTCAGGATTTCTTTCCAAAAATATTTAAATATGATATGTTTCACTGGAAACATATTTATGTTCAGGTCGTTCAAAATCATGTTTTATTTTGAACATATTTATGTTTCGGTTCAAATATTTATTTTATTTGGATGTAGTAATTATTATGTTTCCATTATAACATACTCCATTTTAAGGGGCAACATTAAAATGTTTCCGGGATATTATAATGTAAGTCAGAGCTCATTACAACACTGTTCAATTCTCAATACAACCCTGTTTACAAATGATTTATCAGTCAATTATATATTATGTTTACGTTAAATTCCAAACATACATGTAAAATTATGTTTGGGAGAGGCTTATTTTTGCAGCGTGTAGAACTTTCAATTATTTAAATTTGTTCGTTTATTAAATAAAAAACTTTTGATTTTGAAATTCACTTTAAAAAAAGTTCAAATATTCAAATTTACAAAATCAAAAAAGTTTAAATTAAATTCATATAATTGAAAACGATAAAAAAACATTTGTTTTACTTAAAAATCGACTTTTGGCACAATAACAATTCATTTTAAGGTTCTCATTTGAAATGTTAGTATAAGAGATTTTAAAAATCAATTCCAATTCATTAAATTCAAATTGATGATATTTGGATATTTTAAATGCAAATAAAAACAGTAAACGAACTAATATTGGAATATACTTTTTATGTACATACTCTAAGATATCTCAGGTATGAAATAAAAAAACTTTAAATAAGATTGGAAAAACATATAACAAAAAAAAACATTATTTTTTTTTCGTGGATTTTTAAAATATCCTATAGTCCTTTTTCGAGCTTTCGATTGAATTTCATATAAAAATTTGTAAACAAACGTTATTGAATTCGATGTCTCACTTCAAAAATTAATTTTTCAAATGTTTCCGTTTTCTTTGATTTGAACGTTTTTTAGTTTGGAAAACAATTTATTTTATTGTGACATTTAATTTAAAATAAATTTTGTATGAAATTCGATTGAAAACTGGAACATGGTCTATTAATGTACAATCAATTCTTAGCTTTAAAATTATTCTTAAAATCTAAATTTAAAAACAATTATAATAAGCTTAAAAAAACACACACACACATTATAATATTCCTAATGTATTCATATATGTATTTTGTTTATTCAAAAATACTATATATATCACTTTTAATAATTTATATTAAATACCACCAAGAAAAAACGAGACGTTACTTTTTTCGTGATTGCTTATAAAATTGCATGCTAAATTATTAAAATTCTGATTTTTTTTTAAATTTGTTTTAATTTATTTTTTTGCTAAACTTTTATTTTTGTTAAACTAAACATGTGATTTCATTTTTTTAAAATACAATTTTAATTTTTAATTAATGCAAACAAAAAGTTGTGTTTTTTAAATATTTTGTTTTAATACTTTTCATAGATCTGAAATTAGATTTTCATCAACATAAAAATATTTTGTATAAGAAATATGTAAACATTCTGAACCTTCATTGATTTGAAACTTTTGAATTCTCAAACAAAAAAAATCAAGAATCAAAAAATGTGCAAGAAACTTTAGTGACCACCTCACCAAACGTAGCGCTGCAAAGTCAGTCGAACGGTGGCCCCCACAAAGACAGACGTGTTTTTGCGGGAAAAACGTCATATAATTTAAACCGGTTGCTGGACGCAGCGAAGCAAGTGAATTCCAAATAAATGTGAACTGCTAATGAATTTAATTTGTAATTTCTTTAAACATTACAATTACAATATAAGTGTGCAAAAAATAATTAATATTAAATGCGGTGAGAAAAAAATACGCGGATTAACAGAAAAACAAACTAAAAAAAAAAACAATGTGCCACACAAAAAACAACAACAGTTAAAAGTTGTTTCGAGAGAGTGAGAACCCAGTAAAGAGATAAACAGCAACGATTATAAATTATTACCGTAAGTTATGTATTTTGTTGTTGTCTGGTTTTTATTTCTAATTTATTTTTCACAAAATTTATGCACTTTTACATGTACACTTTTTTTAGACACGTTTAACAATAAAATTAAAAATGAAATTTTAATAAAATTTCATACATTCACAGTACAACGTAAATATAATAAAAAGCATTAAATTGCAATGCGTATAATGTATATTTTTTGTTGTTGTTTAATTATAACACTTTTCGCGATTTTCACTGTAATTCTTTTATTATTATTATTTGCCAAAACACTTAATTAATGCATTGTTTAATGCAATTTATTTAGTACACGACACGTTACGCTTTTAGGCGCGATTTTCTTTGCTGCTTAAACCGTATTTTAAAATTCCAAACATTAAACAAGCGCAAACACACACGACCGCAGTGACGTCTAAAAGATGACTAAACGAAGCGCTGTGCTGTGGCAAACACATGAGCGCAATGTGCCTGTGAAATGAGCGGGAGATGGTTGTCCAAGTGTGTGCAAGAAAAAGAGTGAAGATTTTTGTTTGGAGCTCATGGAGCGAGAGCATAAGAGTTAGCAGCACAGCAACTAATAAAACAGAGTGGTTAAAAGAATGGAGCCAATGTGAGAAAAACAAAATAAAAAACCGACGCACGAGTGGCGTAAGTAAATTTAAAAATAAGTTTAAACAATTAAAATTATTTATAAAAAATATTAAAATATTATTTTTAAATTTTAAAATTATAATTTTTTTAAATTGGTTTTTTAAATTAATGAAATATTCAAATAAACGATATATAAATAAAAAATATGTTTGACTCAACAAAATTATCGCATGCTAGAAATAATCTGAGCATGCGATAAATTTGAGTGCATTTGTAGTGCGCCTGGCTGAGACTAATGAGAAATTATACTGCGATAGTCTCCTCGAATTCTGTTTGCCGCAAAATTTGTAAATAAAGACGGATGCTGATAACAGAATTGATGGTCTGCATCAAAGTAATTTTTACCAATTTATTTGAGATTTTTATATACAATTTTAGCATATAAATTATGAAATTATAAAATTTTGAAAAGACACCTTTTAAGGAATTTTATCTTTTGTAATATGCGCGTTTTTTGCGTTAATTGAAAAATGTTTGCACACGTTAATAACGTTTTGACCGTTTACATTGAATGCCGACAGGCAACTGACCTATGCTTTTGGCCTAACACATGTTTTAGTATCTTTCGTTTAAGGCTTATGAGCAGGACATGCGCAAAGAAAAGATTTCTCAAATTTACTCTTAATTGAAGAGTGTTGTATTTAAAGTGAAGTGTGGGTATTTTTATACCCTCAATGGAGTATTTTTTAAATAAACAAATTTTTTAAACTATTTGAATACTTTAATAATACATTTAAAATGTCAGTTTAAATGAGATATGTGTTGAAAACGTAACCCAAACCAATATCTTAGTTGTCCAAAAAACAAGTCTATGAAATAAACAAATTTTTCGATTTTTTTCTCAAAGTTGAAATTGGTGATAAAAGTTATATAATGCTGCTAAATACAAATGTATTAATTTTTAGTTCATTGATATACTTATTTTGTATACTTATGTATTTTGCAAAATTTTATACATATGTATTGAAAATAACTACATTTTGTCTTTATTTATACATCCAAAAAGAAGTGCTTTACTACATCTGCATTTATTTTTAATACATTCTGTTATTATTTAACACCAAGAGAAAAGTAAATATATGTATTTAATTCGAAGTGTGTTGAAACAACACCATTTCAAGATATTAACAAAAAAAATCATCTTTCAAGATGGTTTAGACATATCTGAAATGTTTAAAATAATATATATTAAATGCTGATATTTTATTTTTAACTACACCAAAATGAGTATAAGGTAGACTATTTTTTTTTGCGATTTATGTGGGAGTGATATAATACGAATGGAAAAATATGGACTTTAGAAATTAGACAAAACTTTAACGAATTTGGGTGATAGAATTTCAGAATATTGAAAAAGAGTTTAAGCGGAACTTTTTTTTAATTTGTTCGGATCATAATTGTAGTTCGATTCTCACATAGAAATTAATATAAAGAAATCGTTTATTTATAAAAGTCAAACCCGTAACCATAATTGAATCTTAACGAGAAAGACAACTAAAATTAAAATAATTTCTTGTGTGGATAAAAAATGTTCGTATAACTCATCATAAAAATATTTTCATTAAAAAAAAACAGAAAAGAACAGTAATTATCCACACTTTCATATGATATTAGATCGGAATTCGAACGAAAGCTGGAACACGCCCGTAAATTTTAGTTCTGATCCAATTTTTATATAGGATTTTTAATTGTTTTTATATATGTTAGGAGCAGTAGCTCAGTGGTTAGTGCGTTAGACTGCGGGACGAAAGGTCTCCCGTTCAAGCCTGGACTGGGGCTAACAACATCTTTTCATAGAAACATTTTTCTATATCGCGCTACCTCTCGGCAGTAAATGGCAAACCTACGAGAGTAAAACATTGCCTATGAAAAGCTCTCACCCGCCGTTCGGATTTGGCAATAAACTGTAGGTTCCACATCCACGAATTCAAATTTCGGTAGTCAATTTTAATAATTTCAACTCGTTCTTGGCTCGTATATCTTTCCATCATGAAATGGCAAACCTTACTGAAGAGAAATGTCAAAAGAGCGGCAAGAAATATGGCGCCGTTAGTTGTCCCTGTCGTTCTACTTTTGTAGCGTTTCTGTTGAAAAACCCTTAAAAAACTTTTGTAGCGCTCTTATTGAAAAACCCTTTACATTAACTCCTTAGCAATATCGCTATTAATAATGTGAATTATTACAAAAAATGCATGCGAGCATTTTGAGCAAACACAAACACGCAGAATGACGTACAAAACGAACAAGTTTATATTCGTGTTTATGTTTTTTATGCCACGTTTATTATTAAAGGAGGAAACCATTAAAACAATAGTATTTATTCTATTAAAAATAATAATATTGAAATATTTAGATTTAAGGTACTGAATATTTCGAATACTATCAAATTAATTAGAATACTTTTTATTCAAAAAGAAAAAACTATTAATTCGTGAACCATAAGATTGATGGTCGTACCATTAAGTACTTATTGGGACATTTTCTTTTGATCATGATTATTTTGTATCTGCTAGGGTTGAGGTTGAGATAAAAATATAATGACTAGACTGACTTTGCCCTAGTACAATTTCTATAAAGTTAGAATTCTTGATTATTTGTTATTTTTAAATAAATATTCATATATTTCGCGCTTTTCTTAAAACATTTAAAATTTGTCTCTTAAACATTTGCTATTTTAATAAAAATTTTACAAAAGCAATGAATTTTCTTTTAATAATCCTTTTTTTTTTAAATAACTATTCTATATGCATATTTGAAGCTAAGCTCCTGAAAAATAAGAGCCAATATGAAAATTCTTCAAATGTCGTGACTAACTAATAACAAGAATTCACATGTTGCACACATGTTTTAGCCTTACCACAGAACATCACAACAATGCCAAGTCAAAAAGTATCAAATTACAAAATAACAAAAAACTCAACAAAAAAAAAAACAATTGAATCTAGCCTATAGGTAAAATTGGATTTCGGTTTGGATTTCGGTTTCGGTTTGCATGTGTTTGAGACAACAAAAGGATGTTGCACCCGGCGGTGTAG
This sequence comes from Dryomyza anilis, assembly GCA_951804985.1. Classification (NCBI taxonomy): domain Eukaryota; kingdom Metazoa; phylum Arthropoda; class Insecta; order Diptera; family Dryomyzidae; genus Dryomyza; species Dryomyza anilis. The sequence continues at coordinate 70,544,074 of OX638132.1, forward strand.
TGCAAACAGATACAACGGGATTTCTGTACTAGGTTGAGGTACAGAAATGTCTTGTTTCAAACTGAATGATTTATTTGAACACACAAGAGTTCGTAAATGGGAATTAGAAATAGAATATCTAAACAAACAAAATCATAATTAACACCTTTATTACCAGGTGCACAACAGGTAGCAGGTAGGTTAAACGATACACACAGCGGTTGGTCTTTTTATTAAATGTTTTTGTTGAATGTTACAAAAGGACACCAACGTGGTACAAGTCAAAAATAATTAGTTAAGGCTTATTGTAGAAAATGTGTTAATTAGGGTACTTAGAAAAAAGTTTTTGTTTATACAATTATGTGACAGTAATTTTAAGAATGAGTTCAATTTTTAGATTTTATGTCGAGTGTTTATTGTGATAACGATATGATTAAGGCAATTTGTTAGATACATTATAAGATTTGGTTAGAGGTTGCACATTTTTTATACCCTACACTAAGAGTGAAAGGGTATATTCAGTTTGGTACGCCGTTTGTAACACCCAGAAGGAAGCATCTCCGGTATGGAAAAGTATATATATTCTTGATCAGCATGACCTTCTGAGTCGATTTAGTGATGTCTGTCTGTCTGTCCGTCTGTCTGTCCGTCTGTCTGTCCGTCTGTCCGTCTGTCTGTCTGTCTGTCTGTCTGTCTGTCTGTCTGTCTGTCTGTCTGTCCGTCTGTCTGTTGAAATCCCTACTACTTTTAAAATTGAAGAGCTAGATAAATGAAACTTATAACTTAGATTACTAATATACCTACGCTGTATGTGCGAAAAAATTGGCGAGATCGGTCCATTGTGACCTATGATCCGACCACTTATGTTCAAATACCTCATATAAAATGTACATATAAAGATCAATTTTTATGTATACGTGCTTAGATAAACTTTTTTGGTCAAATATATATTGATATCATGCTCAAATACATGATAATAATGTTTTCCGGCGAAAAGACTTGTGGTTCACAAAAAAAAAATCGAAATTCGGTACACCTACCCATTTGTAAATATGGGTATCAAATGAATGGAAATTCTTCAGCGATTGAATGTTTGTAGTTATTTTCAGGATTCGTATACCCTGGTGACCTATATATCACTTTGAATGGTAACCACACATATGTGTAGGGTATTTATAGTCGGCTTAGACCGACTATAATTTTGATAATCCTAACTATCATAATTACACCTACTTTAAAATTTCCCATGTGATCTAACCTTCCCAACTGGTTTAATATTTGCTGCTTCATTAACAATTTATTTTATAACTTTTACTGTTTTATTCAGACTTCGTCGTTCAGTAAAAAAACACTTTGTCCCATAAAAACCGTAATGGTCCACCCGTGTAACCGTGTATTGGTTTTAATTGGAGCATGAAATGTACCATTTAATCCACAAATAGTACACTGTAGTAGTATTACACTGTAATAGTATAACTGTATATCTTTTTTTTTTTGAAAAACTGTAGGTCTACTACACTTTGTCTTTATTTGACTTAATTTATCTACACTATGTCTTGAATATTTGTTTTCCTAGATATTGCACAAACTGTTTTCTTGTTTTTATACCCTACACTAAAAGTGAAAGGGTATATTTAGTTTGGTACGCCGTTTGTAACACCCTGAAAAAAGCATCTGCGTCTGTCCGTCTGTCTGTCTGTCTGTCCGTCTGTCCTTCTGTCTGTCTGTTGAAATCACGATTACAGAAAAATTTGAAGAGCTAGAGCAATGAAACTTTAGATTTAGATTACTTGTATATCTAAGCTGTCTGAACAAGAAAATTGGCATGTTCGGTCTATTGTGACCTGAGAACCGACCACTTATGTTCAAATACCTCATATAAAATTTACATCTACAAATCAATTTTACTCTACACGTGTTTAGGTAAACTTTTTTGGTCAAATATATATTGACATTATGCTCAAATACATGAAAATAATGTTTTCCCACGACACAACTTGTGGTTCCCAAAAAAAAATCGAAATTCGGTACACCTACCCATTTGTAAATATGGGTATCAAATGAAAGAAAATTCTTCAGGGAAGGAAAGTTTGTAGTTATTTTCAGTATTCGTATACCCTGGTGACCTATATACCACTTTGAATGGTAACCACACATATGTGTAGGGTATTTGTAGTCGGCTTTGACCGACTATAATTTTGATAATCCTAACTATCATAATAACACCTACTTTAAAATTTCCCATGTGATCTAACTTTCCCAACTGTTTTTTTTTTCTTGTCAAAAATTTAAAAAAATCCGAAAATATTAGAATTGAGAGTAAATTAAAAAATACCATTTTTTTATTTTATGCAGTATGCCCATGGCTTACTTGTTATACTTTGTGTAAAAATTATATTTTAGTGCATCTATTATATGACCGGTTTAAAAAATACATATTTTTTTTATCAACATCATTTTCCCAGTCGATTTTAAAATGTCCATTTGTCTGTTCGTCTATACAGGATAACTTACTTACTTATTTGGCCATTACAACCCATTATGGGTTTCGGTCGCAGCAATTATCCCTCGCCAGTCGCTTCTGCATTACGCGTGCTGGCGTTAGTTTTGCCTCCACCCCTGGGTACAGAATTGAACACCTTTTTTGCTGGAGCGCTTTCATCCATATTCTCAACATGTTCAAGCCAGCGTAGGCGCTGGATCTTATTGCACCTGACTACGTCAATATCGGCGTAGAGCTCATACATCTCGTCGTTCCATCTGATTCTGTACTCGTTTTCAAAGCATATCGGGCCATAGATTTTCCGAAGAATCTTTCTCTCGAACGCTCCTAAAGCACGCTCATCGGTGTTGAAAAGCGTCCATGCCTCAGCGCCATAGAGGAGGACTGGCATGATGAGCGACTTATAGAGCGTAAATTTTGTCCGTCGAGAGAGGGCTCTGCTCCTCAATTGCCTACTGAGCCCAAAGTAACACCTGTTGGCAAGAATTATTCTTCTACTAATCTCCAGGCTGTCATTGCCTTCCTTGTTGATGCTGGTACATAGGTAGACAAAGTCCTTCACAACTTCGAAGTTGTGGTTGTCAATAGTGACGTATTGTCCGAGACACCGGGACTCTTTGACACCAGGTACTTCGTCTTGTCCTCGTTCACTGTAAGATCCATTCGACGCGATTCCCTCTCCAAACTGGAGAATGCTGCACTGACTGCTCGTGCGCTCTGCCCAATGATGTCGATATCATTAGTGTATCCGAGCAGCATGGAACTCTTGTTGAAGATAGTTTCATTGTGATGGAGTTGTGCAGCTCTTACAATCTTCTCCATTTTTAGGTTGAAGAAGTCACACGATAGGAAATCGCCTTGTCTGAAACCTCGTTCGGTATTATACGTATCGTAGAGGTCGTACCCAATTCTTACTGAGCAACGTGTGTCGCTCAAGGTCATCCTGCAATGCCTTATAAGTTTCGCAGGTATACCGAACTCAGACATGGTGACGTATAGGCGACTTCTTATCGGATTGTCGATGGCAGCTTTGTAGTCGACGAAAAGGTGGTGGTTGTCGAACTGCCTGTCTTTGGTCTTTTCCAGGATTTGGCACAATGTGAAAATCGGTTCTATGGTGAACTTGCCCGGTCTGAAGCCGCACTGATTAGGTCCAATCAGTCCCTCGACGATGGGCTTCAGTCTTTCACATAATACGCTCGTTAGGACCTTATACGCGATATTGAGGAGACTTATCCCATGGTAGTAGGCGCGTATAGTGGGATCCCCCTTCTTAAGGATTGGGCAGAGTATACTGAGATTTGCAGGACATGCTTTCTTCTGACCATATTCTGCTGATGAGCTGGTGCATGCTCGTTATGAGCTCATCGCCTCCGTTTTTAAACAACTCAGCAGGTAGACCATCCGATCATGCGGCTTTGTTGTTTTCAACCTCCAGTCAGGCGTCTTAACTTCTGAAATAAGGTTCGAGCCTCGTTCCTGTCGCCACACATCTCAATATCTTCACACTCGCGTCTTTCTAATTCTCTTTTCTTGCACCTGAAAAGGTGTCTCTGCTCCTTCCTCTTCTCTCTGTATCGCTCCTTCGCGGCTCGCGTAACTACCGACTGCAGGGTGGCTCTATATACGGCGTATTTCTCTGCAGTGGTTTCGCGACAATCTTCGTCATACCACTTGTTCCGTACATTGTACCTCTTCGGCAGCCGTACGCCTTGGCGGGAGACGTGTGTCCACTGCGCGCATATATCATCGAGAGGGGGAGTGCCTTGGGCAAGCAGGTGTGAGAGTCGACTGGCATAGGCTTGTTCGGTCTGTTGTGTATGCAGCTTACTGACTTCTAGCTTTCTTTGCGTGGGTTTCCGTGCGTTTTTCGCAGTGCATAAGCGTATGCGAACCTTGGCTGCTACAAGGAAGTGATCCGAGTCGATGTTGGCATTTCTGATCGAGCGTACATCCATCACACTAGAAGCGTACCTTCCGTCAATCACAACATGATCAATTTGGTTATGCGTGTTCTGATCGGGTGACCGCCACGTGGCCTTGTGAAAATTGAGATGCTTGAATCTAGTACCACTAATTACCATGTTTAGTGCTGCGGCGAAGTCGATCAGCCTCATTCCATTGTCGGAGATGTTGTCGTGGAGGCCGAATTGTCCAACTGTCGGACCAAAGATATCCTCGTTGCCCACCTTGGCATTAAAGTCGCCAATCACGATTTTGATGTCGTGCGGGGGCAGCGCTCATAGGCTTCGTCGAGGCGCTCATAGAAAGTATCTTTAGTTTCATCGTCCTTCTCATGCGTCAGAGCGTGCGCACAAATTAGGCTGATATAGAAGTATTTAGCCTTGATGCGGATTGTTGCTAGTCGTTCGTTCACGGGTGTGAACCTAGAGACAAGGTGGCGGAGTCTCTTGCCGACTACAAATCCACAACCAAATTCATGCCTCTCCGCATGGCAGCTGTAGTAAATGTCACAGGATGCCTGTTTAGAACAGCCCTGTCCTGTCCATCGCATTTTCTGGATTGCGGTGATGTCAGCCTTGTGTCTTTCGAGGACATGAAGCAGCTGGATAGTGGCAGCTTTCCTATAAAGGGTTCGGACATTCCAGGTGCATATCCGTAAATCATGAGCCAATATCCCTGACTCGTTTGTCCCCGACCAGTCCTCCACAAGATATGGATTTACTTTTTAGAAGACCATATCACGTAAAGCATTCAAGATAAAGTTTTAAAATTTAAGATTAGTTATAAAAAATCTTTTATCAATACGTGCTTAAAAAATGGGCGTGATACGGTTTTTTTTTATTTAACGCCTACTTATATAGCACACAATTATACATAATGCTTTCACATATTTTTTTATCCTAAAATGTTACCTATATATTTTTGTCATTGATAGCTCAACTTCTTCGAAAGAATATGGACTAATTTTGTAATGTTACAAACTATATATCATCTAATAATAGTTTGGCGCTACAGTCCTGTATAGAACTTCGGCCCCAGTCCAGGCTTGAACCGGGGACCTTTCGGCTCGCAGTCCAACGCACTTTCTACTTTCTACGATATTTTTCCAAATTTTTAATCGCATTTTTGATTAAAATTTTAATTGAAAAAAAAATGTTCAAGTTCTCATATGGAGTTCTCTTACAAAAGTAAACCAAGTAAAAAGTATTTTGAGATATGTTTATTAGATTTTTAATTATCTCTTATTTGATATAACAGTTGGTTATATAAGTTATTTATAACTCGAGATATTTACAATTATATGTAACCACTTTTTTAAAAGTTCGGTTCAAAAGTTATTGACCGATATTTCGTAAACCTATTTAAAGAAAATTTTTTAAATCATATTTTCGGAATCAGAGAGTCGTTTTACATTAAAAAAAATAGTTATGACTGCTGCGTGTAATGTAATTAAAACTTATTTTTATTGAAATATTATAAAATCTGTTTTCAAAAATTAAATTATATTAATTGCTTTTTATACAACAATTACGCAAAAACAATCTTGGTGTCATTGCACCAGACATCACCAACCTATGTATTAAAATTTTACTTATTTTTAAAACCTTTCCAAGAATAGCGCTTAGCATGACCATAAGTGCTACATACATCACATTGCCATCATCACCACACCAGCACCAGCACCATCATCATCGCCAACATTGCATTTTTTGCGGGCTCTGCACGGCTTCAATTAAGATTATTTCTCACATGCGCGCCCAGAAACTCACTCCGTTTATGCGCGCGCTCTTGTGCACTCTCGCCGATGTCAGGATGTGGAATTATTATGTGCGGAATTTATTAAAGGATGCACAAGGTTGCACACGAATTCAACACTGACTGTTGCTACTACTGTGGCAGCGGTTTTGTAAAAAAATACGGTATGAAAATGGAAAAAAAATTGTGGAGGAAAAGGTAACACCACATAATGGAAATATCCGGGTGCAGCACAGGATGTAAATGGCAGACAGGATGTGCAATTGCAACGTTAATTTGTTGTTTTATTGTTATTTTTAACTGCATTTTAATTAGAGATAAATTATAATATTATTGCTCAAGAAAAGGCAAAAGACTTGCATTATATTAAAATGTATTAAAAGGTTTGATTTTTAGTAGTAGGAGTAGTTCATTCTGGGGTGAATACATATAGGAAAAGCATTCTGCAGTGAATGACATTTGAAACAATTACAATTTAATGTAAGCATAATTGAGTGATAGAGTAGCATGAGTCAAATTTGAATAAATTAACAGAATTCTATTACTGTACAATTTTAAAAGCTATATCGTCGTTGTAGAACGAAAAGTCGTAAAATACATTTTTATGAAAAACTTAAATTTGGAGTTTGTTGATTAATATTATAAAAAGTAGTTGCTGTATTTTTAAAGTTGAAATATTAATTGATAGATTTACATTTTCTTATCATGTGTTAAAAAAATTGAGATCATCGATTACAAATCGAATTGACAAATATATAAAGATTTTTATAAATGAATATTTTGCATTTTGAAAATGTATTTGGTTACTTTTCGTTCTACAACGACGATATATTCTAATATGATTAAAACAAGGCATAGAAAATTCATCTTTAAAACTTCAAAAATATTTTAAAACCACAATATATCCCATGTCTTTGCAGCTCATCTTGTTTATGACAAATCATCATTAAATCACTTTGATATACGATGTTACAACCCCAAAAATTCAGCTCATTTTTTCATCTTTTGTTTTTAATAGCACCCTATACAGCAGAAAAACCATATATTGCGCTCACGCACGGTACTTACAATATTTGCACTTCACTTCAATCGTGAGTTTTTGCAAGATGTTCATATGTTTTTCTTTTTATTTTCACTTCGAAGAATACCATGTCTAAGTCTTCCCCTATATGTTTTTTTTTTTGTATTTTTCGTTATTTTGTTACCTACACATACAAAGACAAATGGATATAAATACACATACGTGTCTATAAACGTTGTTTGCTGTAACACTTTTGCGAATATGTTTAAAGGAAAATTGTATTTTCCAAGTGCTTGGTACATAATGTGTTTGTCTACATGGCAGTTGGTGATTTTATGCATAAAGACCCAATAGAAAGTTTTGATTTGAGTTTTTAACTTTTTTAAAAAAAAATTTGAGAATTTTACAATTTACACAAAAGCATTTTACATATTAAAAAAAAAACAAAAATGTTTACCCGAAATATATCGCAGCACTAAAAATCAATTTTCTTGCAAAACACTTATATCGTATTGGAGAAAAACATCTTTTGAATATTCGACAAAAACAAGAAATATTACTGGCACACAAACATCTTTGAAAATACGATTACTTATAAAAAACATCAATTAAACATATTTTAAATATGTTGAGGAATACTTCGAAAAGATTATCCATTAGAATTTGCGGTGTAATTTTTATTAAATTGAAATAAAAGAAATCAAATATATTTGTATTTATTCTAGAATTAAAGCAGTATTGTATTCGCCTTAATAAAGCCTTCGACGGTAAAATTGTACAACGACTTCATACTTCTTCGCGGATGAACTCTGCAAAAAAAAAAACAAAAAACCTGCAAAAAAAAAACCATCCTTTACGTGATGATAATTTCGATATCAGTGATTTTTATTTTAAACTTGATTATTTTAGTTGACGCCTTTTATAGAGTAACCATTGAATTTTCTTAATAATTGTTGTGCATAAATCGATAGTACTGCCAAAGAATGATCATTGCCTTTTTTATATTAGCTAAATGTCAAAAAAAATAGCCGCGGTAGCTCAGTGGTTAGTGCGTTGGACTGTGAGCCGAAAGGTCCCCGGTTCAAGCCTGGACTGGGGCTAACAATATCTTTTCATAGAAACATTCTTCTATACCGCGCTATCTCTCGTCAGTAAATGGCAAACCTACGAGAGTAAAACCATTGCCTATGAAAAGCTCTCACCCGCCGTTCGGATTCGGCAATAAACTGTAGGTCCCACCAATTTGAGTACAAATATAACACGCACAGCTCAAAATGGTGAGAGAGCTCGGCCAAAGTTCTATACAGGACAGTAGCGCCAAACTCTTATTATTATTAAATGTCAAAATAAGCCAATAGTTTTGATGACAATATACCGCATTTAAATGTTTTTTAATTTGAACCGGTTTAAAAACTGTGTATAAAAAGGTAAAAACAAATAGTAAAATTTATTTTAAATAATTATCTATTTTTATTTGACTATTTTTTATAGAAATCATTATTCCAAATTTCGAGTAATTTGTTTATAATTTCTGTGTTAATAAAATCATCCAGTTTTTGTGCAACCACGATCGAAATCGCAAACGTTGCATGGATCCGCTATACCAAAAACCTCTTTATTATAAATCTTAAAACCGAAAACTTAACGGAAAACGAAATAGCAACCTATATTCGTAAGAGTTTCAATACCTTGTATATTTCCGTACTGTCCTCTTAAAGGACCAGTCTCCGTACTGTCCAGTCTCCCTACTGTCCTCTTAGAGGACCAGTCTTCCTACTATCCTCTTAGAGGACCAGTCACCCTACTGTCCTCTTAGAGGACCAGTCTCCCTACTGTCCTCTTAGAGGACCAGTCTCCCTACTGTCCTCTTTGAGGACCAGTCACTGTAATGTCCTCTTAGAGGACCAGTCACCGTAATGACCTCTTTAAGGACCAGTCACCGTAATGTCCTTAGAGCTCCAATCTCCATACTGTGCTTATAGGCCCAGTCTTTGTACTGCCCTTAGAGGAGCAGTCTCCGTAATGTCCTTAGAGGATCAGTCTCCATACTGTCCTTATTATGAAGCTGTCTATTGTCTATATTTTTTGTTCACCCCTTGATATGACCATGGTTTTTTATAGCGATTCCCAAAATATTTTGTAGCCTTGGACGTTAGCAAAAATCGTTAAAAATTACTTTTTTTTCGTTTAGCTACTTGTCTGATAAAAATTGTAGCATATAATAGAACTCATAAAAAGATGGTGATTTGTATTTATGGAAAATAGAACACGAAAACAGATCCAATGCACTTTTAAAGTTAATGTTGAATCAATATATCTAACTGTATTAGTAATTAATTTCGATCTGCTTCAAACATTCATTTGCCGTAAAGTGTCAAGCCCCTACATTGCACAGTGGTCGCTGTCATAGGCTAAAAATAAAAAAAATCGGAGTCTAAAGTTTAAATCCAAATGTGTCATAACCAGGGCAATTATTTTTTGGCTTTTGCCAAAAAATTCCATTTTTGTATTTTTTTCAATTATTTTGTAAAATTGCCAATTTTGATATACTTTGCCTAAAAACGCCTTTTTTACACTCTGGCAAACCTTTTTTAAATATTATTTTCGATTTTCTGGTTGTTTTAAAAATATATATGACGTACTTTTCTTCTGTACTTCCAATGGGATTTATATCTTTATATAAGTCAACATTTTGAGATTCTAAATTGTTAATATTAGCTGCCCGAAAGTGCAATTTTTTGTGTTCTCTCCCATAGACCAAAGCAGGTTTTTGGTACGGCTTCCTTAAAAGAAAATGTACTAGGGTTATGATCAGAAACTGATTATTGTATTTTTAGCTTCTCGTGACACGATTAGTTATATGACGAGCATGTCCTAACATGATCTAAGGTACATTTCTACAATGGTTTTTGATTTGCTTGATAAAAAAAAAAAATATTTATAATTTTTTTGTTATTATTTTTTTAATAGTTTTTTTTTCTTATTTTGTAAAACGAAACGAAATTTAAAACTTGTTAGGTTTTAAAAAACAAATTTTGTAATATTTTATGTTTTTTTTTTTGGTCCACAGGGTGAAAAGTGGTGGCAGGGGGTGGTTGGTGAGTGTTACAAACATGCCCATTTTATCACTAAATAAATCTAATATTTTTATGAAGCCGTGACCAAAGTTTGACGTTGATATCTCTACTGGAAGTATTTTTGGCCGCTCACTCCATATAAATCCGACCACTGTGCATTGCTGCAAAATTATACCAATGTTCACTTCCTTTGTATTGTATCTAATTAAACTTCATCTCTCTTTGTTTTCAACTGGGTTTGTGTCATATGTGATGCAAATGTGTGTTGGTATTTAAGAGAGTGAGTGAGTGAATGAGTAAGAGGGTCTGTAGTACTTGTTATTTATACAATTCTTGTCGTTGTTGTTTTTGTATTGTACATTTGTTGTTTTTGCAAAATTGAGCGCACCAAGTGTTTGTGTCAAATTTGACAGTTGATGGCTGACAGTTTGATGTGCGTGAAAATCACTTCCTGCTCAATGGAAGCGCTTTGCGACGCACGACAGATGGCGGATTCAGCAATCGGTGAATCGAATTATTAATGGTGCTGTGACAAAAACAAATGCAAATTTGTGGTGTCAAAATCAAATAAAATTTAAAATGATTCAATATATAACGAAGAATTTGAAATTAGGTAAATTTTATTTGCAACCATTTGTGACAACCCTAAAATGCTTTAAATACTGTAAAGGATATAAATGACAACAAAATTAATTACGAACTTGCATTTAAAACAAGCGAAAACCACCAACAGCTGCTGACATTTAAATAATTGTCAACAACACAGAAACCCACAAAAAGCAGCAACAACAATACCACCAGCAACACTGGCACCAACAGCAGCAATAATACCAGCAACAATAAGCGTAGAAATCGCCAGTGACATTTGTTTCGAACAATAACTCATTATGTGGAACAGCAGTAGCAGCAACATCCAGAGCAGCAACGTGTGCTAGAGTGAAAACCACAAAAACAAAATGTCAACAGAGCAGTGCGACAAATGTAGCCGCATGTAAAAGAGACAGCTAGACGCCCATTGAAGCAGGACAGCCATTTAAATATTAATAATAAAAATACTAGATTAAATACTGCAAACATGCAAATGAATGACAATTATTATCACTGCAAAACAAAAACCAAAAACAACTATGACATGCTGATGATGACAACTTCTAATAAAAAAAGAAAACACATCCTGCGAAGGACTCTTTATTTTAACTTGGCCAAGTAATGAAGAACTTTTCTGTGATTACAAGAAAGAAATTGACTAAAAAGTTGCTGAAGCGATTTGTCAACAAAAGTTGAAATGAGCAAATGACAAGGATGAAAGATGACGTGCTTTTGCAGAAGTAGAAGGAACAAAAAAAAAACAGTAAGCCAAGAAAAACATGCTTAAAAAGGATGCAAAACATTAAAAATGGATGAAAAGCATAAAATTATTATTATTTTTATTTGCATTGGATGGAGTTGTGCAAAGAGTTGTTGGACTTGGCGGACTGACATTTCAATGAAATGCCATATAACTTTGAGCTGAGCTGTTGAGAGATGAAAATTAAATAATTTCAAGGATGTAACACCCAGTGGCGAGATGTGGTGTGAAATACGAAATTGTTGACGAAGTGAATGACGAGTATTAATTATGAAAGCAGTTTTAATTTATATTTCAAGAACAACTTATAATTAGAAAGGGAAGATGTATAAAATTATTATTTATTAAAACATTATTATTTTGAATTCATAGTAATGAAATAATAATACTTTTAAAGTTAGTTTTTACTTGCACTAATAAATTGGACCTTATCTTCAAATGGTGAGATCTACATTATAACGTCGAATCAAAAAGTGTGATGAGAGGCTTATTCAAGGATATGTTTATTCGTGGAGGTTCGTCATTGTCTACTATAAGGTGGTGTTATAGAGAAAAGTTTTTCTTTTTTTACGTAAACAGTCGCTGGATTTGAACCCAAGACTTTTCGATTCGTAGTCCAGCGCACTAGGCGGATCCATTTGCCAAGAAGTACGTAATTTCGATTATTAGTTTAGACCTTAATACATACTTAGCATTAAAAATATAAAAAATCCCCATTATATTTATTATATTTTGAAAACTAATATTGTTTTTTCTTCAATATTAATTACTGTCTTCAAAATAAAATGAATTATATTTAGAAATTTCTGTATTTTTTTTTTAATATATAAAATAGACTTAAGAAACTTATATTCTGAATTTAATATGCGTTATGAAAATCTGTAGCCGCGGTGGCTTAGTGGTTAGTGCGTTGGACTGCGAGCCGAAAGGTCTCCGGTTCAAGTCTGGACTGGGGCTAACAACATCTTTTCATAGAAACATTTTTCTATACCGCGCTACCTCTCGTCAGTAAATGGCAAACCTACGAGAGTAAAACATTGCCTATGAAAAGCTCTCACCCGCCGTTCGGATTCGGCAATAAACTGTATGTCCCACCACTTTGAGTACAAATATAACACGCACAGCTCAAAATGGTGCGAGAGCTCGGCCTAAGTTCTTATAGGGCTGTAGTGCCAAACTATTATTCTTATTATTATGAAAATCTAAGTATCTAGGCATAATCAAAAATATCCCCCTGGCAGTTGCTTCAAAATCCTCCTTGGAGCTCACAAACAGAATACAACAACATCCAATATATCTAATAAAGTATAAAAATATTTCTTTATCTATTAGTTCCCATGAGCACCAAAATGACCTTTGAATTTTATAGGTATTATAACGGTTTTCGAGAGAAATACATGGACTCATTCCACAAGGTCGTATGTTCTCTCATTCTACTCGGGCATCGAACCATCTTACCACTTCGTAATATAATCGGCTTTCAACAGAACCACGCATTACAAAGACAATTCGTTCTTCAGTCAGTCACACGATACGATTGTGGAACAATCTCCCTACGTCTATTTTCCCTGACACTTTTGATATTGGCAAGTTCAATACAAACAACAACCGGCAATAAATCACTCCTCCCTTCCTCTAACCTAATTTGACAGTTTTTTTTCTGTATTTCATCTGTATACCAAAGAGAAAAAAAATTACATTTTTCAACATAATCATTTGAATATCTTATATTTAAAGAAACAATATTAATACTATCCACTGTCCATTAACTAAGTCCTGAAAAGTTCTCTTAAATTTTTCAGGGCTGTGCAATTTTCCGCTGTGTTTTGGGTGAAACTGGAATGGAAATTTGAACCATAATTGAATATCCAACTTTATTTAATATAATTAATTTCGTTGGAATCGGAAAGAATATTGTAACTATTCTCTAGTGTTATTCTAGTGTTAATCTAGTGTAACTCTAAACTATTTGTATTTTTGTGATTATTTCGAACTGTAATTGAACTGAAGTCCAAATTCTGTATATTTATAGAACTAACTAGAATCTTCACAAATGCATCCACTTCAAGTCATAAATTTTATTTCAAGACATTTATTGTTGCCGACTCTATGCTTGAAAATCAAATGAATGACAACAAAGCTCTAGTACTGTCAACATAAAACAAAATCAAGACATAGTTGTAATGAATGAGTAGCAATAAAAATTTAAATACTGAAATGAACTGCTTATGACACTGAGTACTCCGTGCATTTTACATTTTTTTTGTCTAAGGAATTTTCATATAGGGCCATTTTACACCAAATCGACCAAAAAAAGTCAAGAGATTTTACCTTTTAGATTTTAATGAAATCGAAAAGTTAACTGATAAAGAGTATCGAGACATGCACTAACCATTTTTTTTTTTATTTTTTCCGACTACTACTTTCAGAGATACAGTGCCTCAAAGTTGGAAAAAATGGGCCAAAAATCACTTTTGTATAGTTGTTCATATTTAAATATCTCTTGAAATAGAAATGCTAGAAACTCCGTTAATTACTCATTTTAAAGGTAATAGAACAAGCTTTTAGAAAAATGGTCATTATCTTTGCACTTCAAAATTGTGGTCCTTAAAAAGGACCCTTTTTAAAATTCTAAAAAAAATCCTAAATTTTCGTCAATTTTTTGTAAATGTTCATGCATAATTTCAAGATAGTATTTTGATGGCATCATATTTAAAAAAAAAAATTTCTTAATTTTTTCAATATTTTTTGTATTAAATAAAAATATTTTTTTTTTCAAAAGTAAAATTTGCAATAATTTTTCAATGTATTTGTAACTCTAATTTCGTCAGTTTCATCAAATTGTATTTCAAAAGTAAAATTTGCAATAATTTTTCAATGTATTTGTAACTCTAATTTCGAAAATGGCGTCAGTTTCATCAAATTGTCTCTAGTTTTTGAGATATATACCATTTTTCAAAAATCATAAAAACTATATCCCAAAATCAGTATCTCAAAAACTAGATTCAATATGATAAAACTGACGTCATTTGAGAAATCAAAGTTACATATATATTCAGGAATTATTACAACTATTTCTATACATAAAATAAATAAAAACCTAGAAAATTATTTTTTAAAATATGATGCCATCAAAATACCATCTTGAAATTTTGCATGAACATTTATAAGAAATTGACAAAAATTTAAGATTTTTTCAGAATTTTAAAAAGAGACCTTTTTAAGGACATCAATTTTGAAGTGCGATTTTTCTTTTTTATTTTTTTTTTTTTGAAAAAATAATAATTGTTGTATTTTTATAAATACCGACAACAACCTTACTGCCATCGAACACTGAGCGGAAGATTTGTTGTTGTTTTAAATGTTCTTCTTTTCACTCGTTACTCGAGCGCTCACTCACTGCACTTGTTGAATAGTGTCATTTAGTTTTGTTTTGCAAAACATTAATGTCTTAAACAAACAAATATCTTGACACTACCTTAATAAAACAAATACTGCAGTGAAATGCAATCGCTAGAGAGACTTCACTCAAATACTGTAGACTGCAGTAGTGCATATTTTGCAGTGAGTACTTCAAATACATTTGTGGAAATGTCTAGAATTAACTAAAAAAATTGTTTTAAATGTGACTAGTTGCATCTATATTTTGTTCCAAGAGTAGACATGTGAATTTTGTTAAAAAATTAAAGTTTAAATAAACTAGAAACCTAATTGGATATTAATGAAATTACTGCATTAGTATTATTTAAAGTAAAACTTAACATAATTTACGATTGAAATTGTGATATGATTTATTATTATATGTTCACCCTTTAAACTAATCCTGTGATGCACAGCTCTACTAATGCCAAATCCGCTTTATTTAATTGGCCACAAAAATTACATGTCAATCAACGAAACCCAAACTAAACTTAACAATAAAATATTTTTTCCACACACAAAAAACAAAAAGTACTGATCCACAATAAGCTACTTAGAACCGCAACACCAACAAATTTAAAGTTTTTTTTTTTGTTTTTTGCAAATCACAAAATGAAATCCCCCAAAAACAGAAGCACACTAAAAGTAGAAATAAATATTTGACACAAATACGTTGACATTTCCTCATTGTCAACACATACATTTCCATCAATAATTTTGGTCGAAACACTGAGGGGAGACCAAAGTTTCAACCAGGTCCCTCAACTTTAAAATAAGTGATGAGCAAAGAAAAGCGGATTTTCTTTGTTTGAAAAGTTGAAAAAGTTTTTGTGCCAGTATCAGATGTGAAAAATAAGATAAGGGAGATGCAGAAAACGAAGAGTAAGACAAATAAGCAGGTTGACAAAGTTTAAGCCAAAGTCTAGCGAAACGCTGAGCCAAAGAAATATTGTCGGGTTCGGTCATGTGGGAAGAAGGCCAATGAAATGCAGGAAAGACTTGTATTTGAAATGTGCGAATATGAATGTCTGTGGAAGATACATTTGAAAAAGAACAAAACTTTTGAAAGGTGAAAAATGAAAGTGTCCAGTGTTGCTTAAAATAAATAAATTTCGATGGGTGTGAGGTTACTTGTCACAGGACAACGGAACAAATGATAAAAGTACGACATGCGATGATGACCAAAGTGTATTAACAGGAAGTATAAAAAATAAAAAATATATTCTCATGCGTAACATTAAACTTGGAAATGCGTAAAGTTTTGATCAAAAATTATAGAAACACGCAAATAAATTAGATAAGGAAACTTTTGTAATTGCTGATAATGTATACAAAAAAAATTTGATTTACATTTTATTTTTGTATTTGCGTTATTTTTAGTATTTTGTAAAATATTAAAGTAACATTTTAAAATAAATCCTTAAAATGTATGCTAAAATGCTTTATTTATAAAGAAATATTATGAAAAATAGGTGAGAAAATGCGCAATAAATAGAAATTTATCCATTGCACATAAAAAAATAATGGACGTAAATACAGCAACCATAAATTATTGAGTTCTATTAGCTGGGGTAGCAACGAGTTCTAATGTATTTAGCAAACACATTCGTTAAAAATGTGATTTGCTTCCAAAAATATACCAATTAAGGAATTTTTAAAAAGCATAATTAGATATGAAATGATTGCCATCATCATCATTTTTGACGACACACTTAGAGGATCAAGCTCTATAAGTGTATATCTAGGCATATACTAAATGCGAATAATATGCGCGCAACCAATCGCGCAAACAAAAATTAATCGTTTGCTTGTTTGCCGATGTTCATTCGCTGCAAGCTGGCATCGTGGCGCCGCATCGTTTGCTCAGCAACGGCGATTGTTAATGCAATTAATTCAATTGTCATTTCAACAAATTATGTAATTGTATTGATGTAACATTTTGTTTTTTTTCTGTTAACTTATTAATTATAATAATAATAGTTTGGCGCTACAGTCCTGTATAGAACTTCGGACGAGCTCTCTCACCATTTTGAGCTGTGCGTGTTATATTTGTACTCACAGTAGTGGGACCTACAGTTTGGTGGGACCTAGGTTTGCCATTTACTGACGAGAGGTAGGCGCGGTATAGAAAAATGTTTCAATGAAAAGATGTTGTTAGCCCCAGTCCAGGCTTGAACCGGGGACCTTTCGGCTCGCAGTCCAACGCACTAACCACTGATGATGGCGGCTATGATGATTAAATATTTAATCAATACAATTAATTGCATAGTCGTATCAGCAAATATTTTAATTGTATTAATGTAACTTTTTGTTTATTTTCTGTTAATTTGATAATTAATAATAATAATAGTTTGGCGCTACAGTCCTGTACAGAACTTCGGCCGAGCTCTCTCACCATTTTGAGCTGTGCGTGTTATATTTGTACTCAAAGTGGTGGGACCTACAGTTTATTGCCGAATCCGAACGGCGGGTGAGAGCTTTTCATAGGCAATGGTTTTACTCTCGTAGGTTTGCCATTTACTGACGAGAGGTAGCGCGGTATAGAAAAATGTTTCTATGAAAAGATGTTGTTAGCCCCAGTCCAGTCTTGAACCGGGAACCTTTCGACTCGCAGTCCAACGCACTAACCACTGAGCTACCGCGGCTGCAATTTGATAATTACGATGATTAAATATTTAATAAATTTAATTAAAGGTCGCATCGGCGATGAATCAATTAAAAATTAATTGTATTGACTTAATTTTTTTGCTGTATTTAACACATATATTTTGTCTGTGTTATGCTGCGACCCATTTCCCTGACAATGAAATTTACTACCGTATGGTAAATTACAAAATGCTCAGACTCACAAATATCGTCTTTATAAACCAAATGTTGAATAAATTTTAAAATCTGGTATAAAGTTAAAATGTTTAACATTTTCCCTTCCATTCTTATTATTACACTAGACAACAAATGGAGCCCTCTTTTATTTATCCACGATCTTAATGTGATTTTCCGCTGGACTTAAAGATTATAATCAGGACCTCATACTCAGTTTGTTGCAGATTGCCTCAAGTTTTTTAGTTATTGAGTAATATGACAATTCTTGAGTTTTTCAACATATTTTCGTCTTTAACGGATTTTGGTATTTTACAGATTTGAGCTTTCGACCTGATTTCTTCTGTATTTCATTGAGAATACTTAAGATAACATTAAAAAAGAAACTACAAAAAATTCGGTTTGATCTGAGCGGAGTTATGACCAGTCAAACGATTTTTTTTTGTTTTAAGGTGTATTTATTATTTATTGCATAACATATATAGTTTCCATTACTCAATAAATGTATATATTATATGTAAAACTAGATCCATAAAAGAATGATGCCTATTAATTTGTTTTTTTAAAAACACTCTTAAATTTAATAAAAATTCACCGTAATCATTTTTGATTTAAAATTTCTCTTCTAATGCTTCTTTTAAACAATATAATTTTTTTGTCTATCAATTATTAGAATTCAGCTATGCATAAATATATAACTTTCATTGGGTTTACCTCAGTATCCTCCAATAAAGTCAAATAAAGATCACTACTAAATCTTCATATTTTTAAAATTAAATAAAATATGTTCCTGCTTATGTTCATATCTAACAAAAAAAAATACATTTTAATCGAATGTGTGATTTGAATTTAATCTCAGGACTTAAAGAGTGATTTTCAAAAACAAAATAAGATGCAACATAGCATAGAGATCCCGTCTGATATAAAATTTGATTATGAAAATCATAGATGTTATGCAATAAATAATAGGTATATCTTATAATTTATATTTAAACGTTGTTCAAATCCATCCGAATTTTATTGGGTTTATTTCAAATATTAGCTGGAGTTTTCTCAATGGAATACAAAAGAAATAAGATCGAACACTCAAATCTGTCAAAAGTTAAAGTACAAAATTGGTAGAAAAACTTGAGAATTTTCATATAAAGGGGTTTTCAATAAGAGCGCTACAAAAGTTTTTGGATATCAATGAAATTCTTTATTCCTGTAAAATTACGTTCGATGACATTATGTATGGAACTCGATTTCTTTTGCATGGCCACCACGGGCACACTTGCAGAAGTCCAGACGCTGAACTCAATTTTCGACAGTTTTCAAGCATAAATCGGCCGATACCCGCAATTTCACGTTCGATATTCGTACGAAGTTCATCAATCGTCGCTGGCTTGTTGGCATAGACCATAGACTTGACATAGCCCCACAGAAAATACTCTATCGGCGTCAAATCGCACGACCGAGGCGCACAATCGACTGGACCATTTCGTCATTTCGCCATTTCGTCCAATAAATTGATTGTGGCATTCGCTGTGTGGCTTGTGGCGCCGTCCTGTTGGAACCATATGTCCTCCAAGTCCATATCATCCAATTGGGGCCAAAAATATTCGGTTATTATTGAACGGTAGCGATTCCCATTCACAGTAACGTGCCGGTCTTGATCATCACGGAAGAAGTACGGCCCAATGACGACGCCGGCCCATAAACCGCACCAAACCGTAAATTTTTCGGGATGCAATGATTAATAATTAATTCAAAATAGAGTACGTGTAGATTGCTGTCTGACCAATAACGCATATTTTGTTTATTGACGAAGCCATTCAGTCAGAAATGAGCCTCAGCTATGAAGATGATTTTTCGATGAAAATCCGAATCATTTTCAAGTTGTTGCTCAGCCCCAATTCACGAACATACGACGCTTCTGGTGGTCAAGCGGCTTCAGTTTTTGCATCAATTTGATTTTGTAAGGATGTAGGCCAAGATGTTTTCGCAAAATTCGCCACAAGGACGTCACAGAGATGCCCAACGCTTGAGAACGACGTGTAAGAGACACATTTGGGCATTCTTCAACTGAAGCCTCAGCGGTAGCAATATTCTCGACACTACGGGCAATTCTATGTCTCACTGGCACGGGAACATTTTGTACTGTGCATGTGGATTCAAATTTTTCCACTAGACGCTCAATTGTTGATCTGCTAGGACGATTATGACGACCATAAATTGGACGTAGCGCTCTAAACGTTAAGGCCACAGACACCGAATTTCGGTAGCAAATTTTAATAATTTCGACTCGTTGTTGGCTCGTATATTTTTTCATCATAAAATGGCAAACCTTACTGAAGAGAAATGTCAAAAGAGTGTCAAGAAATATGGCGTCGCTTGCTGTCCCTGTCACTCTACTTTTGTAGCGTCCCATTTGAAAAACCCTGTATGTTCTTCACGTAATAACTCAAAAACTTGAAGAAATCTGAAAAACGGAGTATGAGGTCGTAATTAGAATCCCATCGGAAAATCATAATTAGATCGCGAGTATTTTTTTTGTTGTGCTGTGTTATTTTTATTGACTTAATGGACTCCATATTTTCGCAAACTTTTCAACGTACAATTCTATTATAAGAATACTTTGTTTTTAATCAATTCTTACTCGAGACAATTTATTGTTGGCAGGGATATTATTTTCTGGATAATTCTTTCATGTTTAGTTCTTTCCTGTACGATTTTTCCTGAGACAATTTGTCCTCCGACAAAACAAACTTTCTTTTAGGTATTATTTTCGTGTTTAATAATTTGTGTGAATAAAAAGTATAGAATTTTGCATTCACGATTTGCAGTTATTTTTCGGTTTCGTAAACACTGCACCCTCTGAATACAAAAATTCTTTTAACATCAATAAAGTGATTTCAACAGAAAAAAAAATACTGGAAATTATCTTCCAAGCACATTCAAAGCGATTCATCTCAAATTCACACCAAACTTTTAATAGTTTTGAAAACTATTTCAAATACTAATATATTTTACGAATACAAAAACAACAAAAACTAAATTAACAGCCAGTTCAACTTTTTGCAATATAGACTTAGGAAGCCATAACAACGTAAAGTTTGTACGTTGTGCGCGAAATTAAATAAATGATGGATATTTAAGAATTGCAAACAACGTAATTCCTTAGATTGCACAATAGCAACAACAACAACAACAATAACAATAAACCAAAAAACAAAATCAACAACAACTTAAACAACAACACCAAATAGTAAAAGTAGTGCCACTGACTGCAACAATAACACCATCGAAAAGTTCAACGAATTTTGCCAAATAATGAAATAAAATAAAACTACAAAAAAAAAAGAGTAACTTGTTCAAAAGTTTTAGCAGCAACTGCCGAATGCAACTGTCGTAGCAGCAACAGCAGTAGCAATAGCAATAGCAACAACAATTACTGCAATAGCAAAACTAAGAGCAACATACAAAAATACTTTGACGCTACACAAAGTAGCGCCAAAGTATTAGTCGAAAAAAGCTTGGTACTCAAATAGATGGCGCGAATTTCGCCATCATCGTCATTCGTTATATATTGTTGCTCCTTTTGTTATTTGTTGCTGCCATATTTTAGGGTAATAAATACAACAACAAAAAACAGCAAATATTTTTATGCCACACATAAATGTTGCACATAAAGTTTGCACTTTAGTCAAAAACTTTTTACAGTATTTTTGAAATATTGAAATGTTTTTCATTAGTACTATTGTTTGTAGTATTTAGTTTTAATTTTAATTTAATTCCTTTCTCTTTTTATGTACAAAATTTTATTCCGAAAGTTATTTTTTAAAAGAATTTTTATTATTTTCACATTTTTATTATTTTCTCATTCAGTTAATTAAAAAATAATTTTATAAATTCTTGTGAAAGTACATAACATATATCTTTCTGATGATGAAGTTGGAAGCATAATTAAATATGCAACCATTCATCACCATTTTTGACGACACACTTAGAGGATGATCAAGCTTTATAAATATATAAATTGGCATCAACCAAATGGGAATAATATGCACGCAATCAAACGCGCAAACAAAAATTCCATCGTTTGCTTGTTTGCCGGCGTTCATTCGCTGCAAGTTCGCATCGTCATGTCGCGTCGTGTGCTCAGCATCGTGTGTTCAGCAACTTCGATTGTTAATGCAATTAATTCAATAGTCGTTTCAGCAAATTATTTAATTGTATTGATGTAGCTTTTTGTTTATTTTCTGTGTATTTATTAATTAAAATGATTAAATATTTAGTCAATACAATTATTCCATAGTCATTTCAGCAAATTATTTAATTGTATTGATGAACTTTTTGTTTATTTTCTGTTAATTTATTAATTAATATGATTAAATATTTAATCAATTCATTTAAATGTCGTATTAAAAATTAATTGTATTGTTCAAATTTTTTGCAATATTTACACATATATTTTTTTTTGTGTATGAACTATTTTTCGTAAATATGAATTGCACAAAATAAATTAAAATAATAAAATAAAAAAGAATAATATAATAAAATAAAAATAAAGAAAACAGTTAATAATAGTTAAAAAGTTCATAAATACCATGAATTATTTCATAAATATTAAGAATGCGTTCATCAATGTTACGAACTTTTTCATTATGTTTTAAGAATGATTCATAAATGAGATGTTTTTGGTGATTGCTTGAGTCGCAATGCCAAATCCATAACATTGATGAACAAATTCATAAATCGTAGGAAATTCTTTTTCTGTGTGACTTTCATTGACCTTAGAACTAAAAGTTCAATGTACCTTTAAAGAGGTTTGTTTTAACATTACTACTATATTCGCTCAATCATTTGCTAGTTCATTGAATCAATCGCACAATTTTCATTTATTCATTCAGTAAATCATTCATTCACTCGTTCACTCATCCACTTATTTGCACACTCAATCGTTTGATACAAATTCACGACTACATTTTTCATCACGTGCACATTTACGTATCGTTCGCTCGCTTTGATATGAGTCCTTATGTAAGGTCCTTGTGCTTGTCCTTTATGTCTAAAAATGCTATAGGTTTCGTATTCGTTTGAGCCTTAGCTCTTTCATTCGTTCGTGCGTCCGTTTGTTCATTCCTTCATTTCAGTAGTTCACATACTTTCGTGCCTCGTTCAATCATTCGTGTCGAACTGTCACAAGTGTATTAAGTTCGCCATGAAGTAGTTTACTTTAGGACATACCAACACACACACACACACTAACACATATAGATTCAGTCGATATATTCCGTTTGTCCTTTAATGCCCCATGCATTCCATAATCAATCTCTGCCGTCTGAGTCTGTGCACAGACCGACCATTCGATTCCGTACCGCACTTGCATCCGTACTGTTTCTATTGGCCTTATGAACTACGTTTTCCACAACAACAACAACACAACAACAAAAGGCATAGCAAAATAGGATAAACTTTTAATTTGCTACCCTCTATTGGCCAAGTTTCAAGTCGTTTAGTTATCAATAAATTCCACTTTTTCTGATACTTTGATGCAGCATCATTTTATATGTAATGCTGAGGACTCGTTTAGCAGATGTGAACCGGGTTGCCGGAGTATACAGTATTATTATAATACTTTTGCAAAAGTTTATATCTTAAATGGAGCATTAAAATTTTTAATAGCCCCTGAAAGTTGTCCCGAATGTCTGATAAACATATCATAAACATTGTGTTCAATGTAATAAACTAGGTTTTTTATGAGTTCAATCCAAGCATTAAATAAATTAGTTTTTTTTATGACAAACTTTAAATTTAGACATTTTCATTGCTATAATTTAGACAAATGTTATTCTCTTTAATTATAGAGATTAACTTTAGTGCAATAATATAGAATTTGTTTTTCAATTTTAATAATTAGATTTATTGCTGTGTTTTTTTTTATAATTAACTTCATTTTAATGAATTTACAATTTCAATGAAAAACACATTTGGTTTATTCAGTCCGTTTGTTTGACTCGACATTTTTAATCACCCTTAAATATTTATTCCAACAGCAACACTTAAATACAAATGTCATAAATGTCAAAATTAAGCCAAACGCATGTTTTCTACGTCTCTCTGACTGTTGGGGCTGCTTCATTCTTCTTCTCCTCCTCCTCGTGCAGCAAACACCATGCATCGTGACAAGCAGCTGTAATGACTCTTGAACTTGACATTTGTGTTGAGTGCTGCCAAATTTAGTTAGTAAATCAGTAAATCTTCACTGAGCTGCTCAGCAGCCGGCATGGCGCGTCATGTGCAACGTGATGTTAGTGCGTTTTTTTAGTGCTTCATTTCAAGAGAGAGCGCAGAGAGTGTTTAACGAGAGTGTGTGTGTAAAGAAATTAGAGTGAAGGAGTACGTGTAAAACACCTAGTAGAAATAATATCATTAATGTCATTAGATGACTACATTACCAATAAACTATTCAGATATTCTAGAAAATCTAAAAAAAAATCTAAAGAAATAAAAGATGCCACTGAAATAGCTGTACGATCTGCAACTCAATGCATCTTGCCAATTATTTGTTGTTTACAATTTGTACCGTATGAACCTTGACTATATATCATACAATTAATAATACTTGAACTAAAAATCTGTTGTTCTGGATATTAACCAACACTTGAGGTCAAGGCTTGAAAGTCGCTCTGAGTTCGATAAAAATTACACGATACAAATTTTAACAATATCTAAAATTTTATTCAAACGCGGAACAAACGATTCAAACCCAAAAAAATCGAGTAGGAAATACAAAATTATAGCCCTGTTCCTGCGGGTAATAACAATGATAAAGCATTTTCACATAAAATATATTCTAAAATTTGAATTTCATTAAAAGACCAAATTTGATTAATGTTAATTATACACAATTCTTACAACAATAACTACCTATTTACTGTATGGTATTACATAATTTTTGAATGAACTGACTATTGGTCAATTACAAAAGTCTCGCAGAATTGTTATAATGTCAATTTAAGAATATTTAGTTAATACAGACTACTATACATTTTATTTATTGATTTAATTTTAAACTCTGTATGGACCCCCTAATTGAATCGTTTTTTGCAAAAAATAAAGAGTTTAATTTTTTTTTAATTTTATCCAAAATCATCCACATCCGTAGTATTAACAATGAAACACCACGAATTTAAATATATAATATGTCTATAATCAATATCGTATTAAAAAATGTCGTTTTATAAAACAAATAATTTTCATTTAGTTTGAGCGGCAATGAAAAGTCTGAACCTATCAGATTAAATTTTTAAACCAAGCTTCATAAAAATGTTAGCGTTTTTTTTTTGTTAAACCAATAGTACAAGAATAAACAGGTTCTATAAGATATAAAAAAATGTATTGAAAAATTTCGACCGTTTGTATGATTTCTGAGCACAGTTAAAAAATAGACTTGACCCTTTTTTGCAACAAACACTTTAATTCAAATACACCTTATTGATTTAATTTCAAGAGAATTGTATAAATATATAGGCGATCGTTCAATTTACAATAAATATGCTTATGATACATATTTAAAGAATTTTTAGATAATATATGTATATATATATATATAAATATATATATTTTAGATAATATATATATATATATA
Source organism: Dryomyza anilis (assembly GCA_951804985.1). Lineage (NCBI taxonomy): Eukaryota > Metazoa > Arthropoda > Insecta > Diptera > Dryomyzidae > Dryomyza > Dryomyza anilis. Next base: position 70,569,595 of record OX638132.1, read on the forward strand.
TATATATATATATATATATATATATATATATATATATCAAACAATGTTACTGCTTGAAGCTATATCTGAATATCACTACAGGAGACAATACATTGTCAATTGTAGCAAATTTGGTTGGGTGTAAAGTAAGGTCACTGTAACCTGTTTGATATAGAAAGTACATTCTCATTATTCAAAAGAGTTTTGAAGGATTAACGGCATTCATTTGTTTTTTGTAATTAACTCAAACACATAATGGTTCAGTATAATTCCCAAATTACATTGTCTCTTGTGTGAGAAACATCGTAGCGCAAATGTTTGCATTTTTTCCAAAACAAATGCTATTTTTATATTTTTATTTTAATATGAATTTCTTGAAAAAATGTAGTTCTAGGTAAGTTACATTTTTAGAGTATTGATTGAAAAATAATTTCAATGTAAGAGTTAATATTTTCCATATTTTAAGTTTTTTATCCATACTTGTCTCGTTTTTTGTGCATAATCCATAGTTTCTTTGTTTCTCATCCATATAATTGTTGGCACTGCTTATACTGAAATATTGTAAAATAATTGCCGAGATTAAAAAAAAGTTTGTTTACAGATTTAATGGTTCGAATATGGTCTGTGGGACATGTCATCATCTAACCACACATGTTTTTTTATAAATTCTGAAATATAAAACATTTCACTGAAATGTCATAAAGAAAATCACAGCTAACTAGGTCAAGCAAGTTCAATTTTTTCAACTGGGGGTGTAGGAAAATAGTATATGCCAAAGAGAGGTGTTCTGCGTTGATTATACTCTCTGCATGATCAAAGAAATGCATTTACATTAATTGAATGTATATGTGGCACCCCTCTGGTAGGTCTCCTTAATACTTGACGTCTTCACGTAATGTTTCTTATCGTACTGCACGAGACACGTGATTCTTGAAACGATTTTAATTACACTTTTTTGTGTTTGCAACGCGTGGTGTATTCTGTATTCTGTTCAACATTCATAGGGTTTGTGCTCATTTATGTCCTCTTCAACTTCTGTCGACGATGACGACAATGATGACAATGATGCTGTTTCATTGGCAACACATGCTGTAAATTATTATAATGTCATCCGGCACTTATTTTGCTGTAAATCCTGTTTAATCGCGAGCTTTGATGTGTTAATCACATTTTGAAATTATGAACATATGTGGCATGATTCCACATACACATTTGTGACATGATTTAATTTTAGTCTTTTGTGTTGCAAAGTAAAATCATTAAATTAAATGCATTTTTGTTGTTGATTGGGGTGTTTTCGTTGAATTTGAAAATTATGATAAATTATTTATTTTTAAGTTTTACAGGATGTCATTAATTTTAATAAATTTAAAGGGTAATATTTTGACAGGCGTTTCAAGTTTTTTATAAATGAGATTTTGTTTTCGATGACAGTGTCAGAAGTGAATTTGTAGAGATTATCATATAATGCTTTAAATAAAAGTACGGATAATAGGTCAAATGTATGCAAATTCGTATGAAAAATCTAGAACTATTTTTTTTTTCGCTCCGCGTCGACTGTCTGAAACTAGTACCTCTAAAACTGAAAGAAGCTTTTAAAATCCCAAAAAGAAAATGATCCTGCACCCAGAAAAAAATACTATATAAATAATAGTTTTTTACTATTAAAGACAGTCAATAGGATAAACTATTATTTTTATCGGAAAATACCATTAAATTCTAGAAAATACCATGACATTGCCATTGAGTTTATATGAAAAGATTTATTTTTTGTATACTATTAAATCAATAATTGTCCTATTGACCAATTTTAATGGGATTTGAGGGAATTTTTTTCTGGGAGTGTGTTTTTGCGCAAAGAGCTTAAAGGACAGTTTTGAACTATTAACGACTATTTTCAATAAAATTATTTTTACTCCAAGTATAAAAAGATTCTATTAAATTTTCTTTTTTTATTTATTTTAGAATCTCTTACTGAAATAAAGGTTTTTTTAATTACAAATTTTAAGTTAATCGTTACAGTTTCATGGCTTGCCTAACACGTAAAATGTAGACTTTTTATTACTATAGTAATTGTAATGGTCGATATTTTACAAATTTTATTCTAACGATTTTGGAATAATATTTTTGTATTATTGCACATACAATTATCTTTAAAATGATATGTTATACTTATATTTTATATATTGTTTTATTAGTATATAGTAAAATTTTGCACTACTGCCTAAAACACTATCAACCCAAAAGTTGATGCACACCTCAAATTATTGAAGAACATGTTTCGGATATCCCTCCTGAGCATTTTAAGATCAAAATAAATAAAAAATGTTTGGCACTTTTTATTAAATATCACGGTTTTATAATTTTTTGGGTTTTTAATTTTTTCAATAATAATAAGGTACAAAATTTTTTTAAATTTCAGGTTCCGATTCCAAAAATGGAAACGACACCGTTTCCCATTTGGGTTCCATTTTATTAAACGTTTTAAATACCGGCCCACAATGTGCCCAAACGTTCTTAAATCGTATGAAATTCAGTATTTTCGGAACCACTCAACCGTTTTTAAAAATTTTAAAAGTGTTGTACAGAGAGAACTTAAGTTTTAAAATTGAAGTTTGTATCTTTAATGGTTATGGAGATAAAAATCAGTGAAGTTGAGATTTTTTTCATGAATTTTTTTCAAAAATTGTAAAAAATCCAAAAGTTATACGATTTTCAAAATTCTTCTGTTTATGAAAAGCTTACATTGAGATCTAAAGAAAATGTGCTTACATGAGAAAATATCTTAATTACTTATAAAGATAAGAACATTTACAGATAAGAACATGATTTTTTTTTAAATTTTTGAGGACTTTACTTTAAATATTTATACATAGATTGTACAATATTGTTACGAAAATTCAGTCTACGGAAAACTGTCTGGATTGTGTACAAAATAAAAACACTCTTATGTTCGGTTTAAATTATAACAATTAACTTTTTTAATTCACTTTAATAAACAACTTTACTAATAACAAATTCTAACAACTGCTGCATGTCCACAATTTAACTTGACATTTATCACACGAGCTGCACTCGACCACTTTACAATCACTACTGAAGTGCTGTACCTCAGATGCGGCTCCCTTATATACTGCATGCATCAGTTCGACACGTTTCGACAAGCTTCGACTTGTTTCGAGAACCTTCTACTCGTTTCGTGAATGATGCATGCTATTGGCATCTCATTCGCACTCATGGGTTTTAATGTGTAGATCATCCCTCTCTTTTTCGCACATTACTTAGTACGCTGAATGATCTTTCCTCTCTTTCTAACACATTGCTTAGTGCGCTGAATGAATCTTCACTCTCTTTCTAACACATTGCTTAGTGCGCTAAATTGTCTTGCGTCTTGATTTATACAGTGGGGAAAATTACCTCTTTTCGTAACAATATATTATGAAATCAAAATATTTGTATGAAACTTTTATAAACAATTAATACATAAATAATAAACTGAAAACCGTTTTTAAATATCTTAAGTAGTTTAGTAAATATAAAATTTTAAAGTCGATTTTTTTTTTTTATTTTCCATTTTAGAATTTTTTTTGGAAAAATGGACTTTTACGCAAATCTCCGTAAGTTTTTTTTTTTCCTCAGTAACATATACTTTTGTTATATTTTTTTGATAGATAGCATTACTGGAAATATTTTAAATTATAAAACTTATCCAAAATATATTTAAGCAATCTGTCAACACTTGTCAAAGTTCAAGTTTTTTAATTATTTTTTTTTTTGACTTTGACCCCCTGCAGAAAAATTTTCAAAGTAGAAAGACCATTTTTTTTTGCGTATTTTTAACCCTTACTTATTTTTTGCCCGGCGAAGTATATGTGCATGGCAGCATTTTTTCCAAAAATACTCATTTTTTAATGGGACTTAGGTTAAAATCGTTATATCTCACTTTATAATACATATTCCTAAAAATGTTTTAATAAAGCATAAGTACATAATTACCTATTGTATATTAGGTAAAATTTTCATGATGATATGGTTAATACTTATTTAGATATATTCAGTCAAATTTTAAGTTTTTTTTTTCTAATTTTTTTTTTTTTTTTTTTTTTATTTTTTTATTCCAAAAAAAAGGATTCAGAAAGGATCCTTGAAATTTCTACTTTTCAATGATACCAAACATTTATATATTTACTTTACATATGTGTGCAAAATGACATATTAATTAACATTATGTTTCATCAAAATTTCGTATTTTTTAATTTTATTTTGATTTTGCACACCTGCAGAAAAGTTTTCAAAACTCAACGTAAAAATTTAAGTTTGCAATTTGAAAGATTAATTAGTTCTTAACATTATTTAACCGTACTTATTTGTTGCACGTCGAACTATAAATGCAGGACAACATAATTTCAGAAAAGATAAAATTTTTAAAATGGCTTGTAATAAAACCGTTATATCTACCCTTATAATATATATATATTTCCAAATTATTTTTATTAATTTTGAAGTATATAAAATTATTATATATTCGGTAAAAGTTTTATGATGATAGCTTTACGCAGATTCCGACGCTGAACTGAAAATTCGATATAATTTTGTTTTCTGGTTCTTCTCTTTTGAATAAATCGTTTATTTTACGAAATTTTAATTTACAAAAAAGTATTTCGTTACTTGTCTCATTGATTATTTTTAGTGTACTTATGTCTTTTTTACTACATTCTGTATTTATTTAAATTTCTTACAAAATGCAGAAAATACTATGTCTTAATTTATTTATTTCTACTACATTCTGTGTTTATTTATAATTTAATGAAAAAAATGTATTTTCTCAAAATAAAAGAAGTTGTAAAAGTGAAAATGGAACATTTATAACTATAAGTTCAGACGACACCAAGGAATAACAATCAAATATTTCACTTTTAATAAATATGAATAATATGCGCGCTCACATGGAAAACTTTTTTTTACATTCGATATGTTTTATATTTTATATGAAAAAATGTATTTTTTGTTTACTTTCAAGAACCTCGAAAATTAATGTGATTTTATGTTTTTTTTTTCTGAGTGTAATGTGTATTTGCATGGACCTCTACGGAATTAAATAATACAGAACACAAAAACATTCCATGCTACATATTTCCATTCCACGATTTTCTAATACATTGTGTAGTAACAAAAATACATAAATGTTTTAATTTTACTACAAAGATAGAAAAAATTATATTATTGTTAGACATGGGGTAGAGTAGGAATATTTTGTATTTTATGGATATTTTTTAAAATTGTAGATGAACTGGCAATTTTTCCAACAGACAAATTCCTAACATAGAATTTCAAATTCAAACAGTGTAATGTGATTTACAAAGAACATTGTCAATAAATTAGCTGCAGTTGAAGAATAACACATCCACTATACTGACTACTTCATGGTTGTACCTCTCAATTGGCCAAATTGTGAACGTGTCCTTGTAATACGACATTTTTTTTTGCTATTCTTGCAAATAAAAGCAGCACTTAAAGTCAGTTACAAATGCTGATGCCGTATGTAATCATCACAGTATTCCCAAGGAACCAATAATAAAAAACCAAATTCCATCCAAACCTCAGCTCCTACCAGCCATTTGCATGCAACGCAAGCCCGCCAACATGTTGTTGGCACTCGTATGCATTAGCAACGTACCGCGCGCCTAAAAGGACTTCTATAAAAACAAAAAACGTACGTGATCACGTGCTAAAAAAGGATCTGTTGGTCGGTTATGGAGATAGAAAAAAAAAACAAAGTAAAACAAAACAGTAACTAAACTCTGAAATTTAACAATTCCTAGTTTTTTTCCCAAGCTACATAGAACACCCAACGAACAACATAAAACCAAGACCCTATTAGCGAAAAAATAGTCACTTCCCAGTCACGCCGCAATGAGTCAGCAGCCGAAAAAATATCAGCATCCTTTAGCTCGAACAGCAAAACTATATCTTTTCTCACTCACGTGCAGCCGGATACGCCTCGGGGTCACTGTCATTTTGTCCCTGCTGTCTCGTCCTGAGGTTATTGAACGTCAAGCAAATCGTACGCGCAACAAAAACCACTCAGCGCATTTCCAGCTACATACGAACGTGGGTCATATCCTTGTGGCTGGGGGTTCACGCCACGGTACGTGTTCCGTTTCGTCAGCGAACGTCACGTATTTTCCAGGTAATTTACGTTTGCGAAACAGTTGCTGAATTTTGCAGACTTCTATTGCAGTTTGAACCCTATATATATTTTTTTCGCTTACCCCGATTTTGGTTGCTTCAATTTTTAGATTTCTCTGCAAATGGTCAAAAATATTTTAGCTTTTTTTGTTTTTATGGCTTTTTTGCCGGGTGGTACCCGCTGCAATAGTTGCAATAAAATGCGCTCAACGTGACCGCGATTGCGATGGCTTTCGGTGGCTGTAAAATATTTCTGAAATCGCAAGATGAATTGCAAATTGGAAGAGTTTTTTCTCTCTTTTTTTTGTTTTAATAAATGAAATTGAATCGAAAAATTTCTGCAGAAAATTCATTAGGAATTTGATGGCCAAAAATGTTAGATGGTTTTGTTTCACGGATAATAAATCATTTGCACGAACTTTTCAATCTTATTAAAAAATTATTAATATATCGTCACTAGCATGCCAAAAGGGTGAATGTGCAATTTTTGACATTTGATTTTTTTTATATTTTTCTATGTAGTTTATCCTCAAGTATGCTGCGCCAAAATTGTTTGTCATTTTGTTGGAAATTTCTAGTCATAAAAGACAAAACCAAAAGGACGAATTTGAAAAATTGAAAATCTTGTCATGCCAAAAGGGCGAATCTTTTCGTTTCTTCTCCATAACTTTTTAGTGGTATAAGATAAAATAGTGGTGTAAAGGCATTTATTGTTTATTTTCACCTATCGATCTGCATTATTAATTAAAAATATTTTGCCATACATTAATTTGCCATTTGTTATTTGCAAAAATTTTTTTTGGAAAAAATATTTCTAATTAATAATGCAGATCAATAGATGCTTTAAAATCAAACAATAATTGCCTTTACATCACTATTTTATCTAGTACCATTAAAGAGTTATAGCAAAAAAACGAAATGATTCGCCCTTTTGGTAAGACAAGATTTTCAATTTTTCCAATTTCTTCGTTTTTTTGCTATAATTTTTTATTAGTGTAAGATAAAATAGCGGTGTTAAGGTATTAATTATTTGTTTTTAAAGCACCAATCAATTGGCATCATTATTTAAAAAATATTTTTCCAAAAAATGTTTCCTGAAAATAACAAATGGCAAATTAATGTTTGACAAAATATTTTGAATTAATGATTCCAATAGATAGGTGCTTTACAATGAAACAATTAATGCCTTTACATTACTATTTTATCTTGTGCTAATAAGTTATAGCATAAAAAACAAAAATATTTGCGTTTTGATCAGGATATAGTCTCACAAAATCCGTATTTATAATTCAGTAGGTTGTCCAAACCTAAAGATATTTTACATAGGTTATAATAATTGACAAATAAACCAAAATAACAGAAAAAGTTGAAAAAAAATAAAAAATTTTCTGATTTTTAAAGCACTTCAAGCTTTAAAATTTGATTTCCCAACATTTTTAAAAATGCACATTCGCTTCTTTGGCATGACAGTGACGATATGTTGTCTTAAATTCTTTGTTTTTTATGTTTCCTATTAAATTTAATCTTGATGTATTTTTTTTTTAAATCTATTGAATTGTGATGTAATGTCTCAGAGTTTTTCAGAATCAGTATACAGTGGTCCAGAATCCAGTTCCACTGATTCTAAATTATTACTGTCAACATCTGTCTTAAAATTGGTACTAAATGTAGTTTAATATATATTTTAGACTTCAAAGATTTTTTTTTTGTAACACACCCACTTCACCTACCGCCCACCGCTCACTTTCCACCACCACCCTATAAATTTAATAAAATAATAATTTTCGCCTCAGGATAAAAATATTTCATGGACAGATGGCTTGGATCATTTCATGAAAAAAATTATTTTAGATGTATTTGAAACACTCACTGATATACAGAGTGTTTTTAAAATTTCATTTATAAAAAAAGATACTAACAAATACTTTCACAGCAAGCCGAATTTTAAAAATAGATTATTTACTGCAAATTTCATTAAATTCGGTCTAGTGGACCTGGAGTAATCGACTGATGAGTCAAATGTTTCTTAAATTTCTAAATAGGACGTGATATAAGTGTATTTGGTTGAATAAAAATTTGATCTATCATTTCAAAAAAGTACTTCAAAGAGCCATTTCACAACAACAACTTTACCAATGTGATTTTTGGAACGTTTTTTTTGTAACTTTAAACTAGAGATGGGCGCGTGCCGTTCTTTTTACGTGTCACGCCCGAAAATCTGAGTTCGTGCAAATCTTCGTGTGTGGTAGTTGCTCTAGTGCCCGTGCGTGTCCGTGCCTCCAAAACCATTAAATATTTTTTTTTATAGTTTCTACCCCAATTTAAAAAAAAAACCCTTTCTTCCAGCTTGAGAAATTTAAAAATTAACCTTTTCTTAAAAATGTTCGTTGCTTTAGTTTAATATTTTTACTTATGTTTTTACTTATGAATTTAAGAGAATAAAACAGTATTAAACCTATTTTTTAAATTATTTATTACAGCGACTAAAACCCTTTGAAATATCGGTTTCAGTTTGGGTTCCAATATTTTTAAAATTGGGGTTCTGGTTCCGATTACAACCAAAAAATGAATTGGGAATCGATTCCAGTTTTATACATTTTTTAATAACGGTTAAGATTCCGGTTCTTTGTGTTCCCTGACAGGGACTATATAAATCTGTTCCGGTTCTGGTTCCGAGATTATTAAAATAGCAGCACCGATTCCAACCAGAAATATGTATATATGGATTCCGATTCCAGTTCCGTTTCTACACATTTTTAATAAAGATTCCTGTTCCAAAAATCTAAACGGTTCCGGTATTATTTTCACGTTTCGCCTGCTTTTCCGTGCTTTTTTCATGTTTTTTCATGTTTTTTCGTGTTTTTTCGTGTTTTTCCGTGTTTTGTCGAGTTTATCCGTGTTTATTCGTGTCTTTTTAAAACCCGTGCTTTATCGTGAGTGCCTGTAAATTTAGTCGTCGGGCTCGTGCGTGTCACCTATCGGCTTGCCCGTGCGTTTCCGTGCCGTCAAAAACAGGCAAGAAAATTTTGAAGCTCCTGCCCATATGTGCAAATAGTATTCGATCTTAGGCCGGTAGTTTAGACCGTGCGTAAGTCAGCACGAGTGAAGTATGTCTTACAACGTTTCAGGAAACCAAGGCACTTGGCCGCTTCTTTCGACAAATCGAATATGTGATCATTCCAACGGAGGTTACATTAAATTGATATGTCCAGAATGTCAAGAACAGCTGACTGCGCAATATTCACAGCACCCATATTAAGGGGAGGGAGGGTTGAGTCCACTCTTTTGTAAGATATGAGCTAAAATTGGGTCATAGAAATAATAATAGTTTGGCGCTACAGTCCTATAAGAACTTAGGCCGAGCTCTCTCACCATTTTGAGCAGTGCGTGTTATATTTGTACTCAAAGTGGTGGGACCTACAGTTTATTGCCGAATCCGAACGGCGGGTGAGAGCTTTTCATAGGCAATGTTTTACACTCGTAGGTTTGCCATTTACTGCCGAGAGGTAGCGCGGTATAGAAAAATGTTTTCTATGAAAAGATGTTGTTAGCCCCAGTCCAGACTTGAACCGGACTGGACTGAGCTACCGACACTACATTGGGTCTTGCTTACATTAAAATCAACTCATTTTGCAAGACCCCACTTGAAGATTGATTTAAGGTCATGACAAGATTTTAGGCGCTTGTTAAACGTATAAGAATGACAAATGTTACTGTCACTTGCAAAAGAATGGATTGGGCTCTGGGTGGATGACAGAAGGTCATTGATAAAAATCAAAAATAAGTACGGGTATAGGACGGCACCCTAAGGGACTCCCGACCCAATCTGCATTTTACAAACGAATAACCAAATTAAATATATACCGCATTACTTTTGTTGTAGGGTATTTGAAACAAATTAATTTTTGAATAAAAAAAATTATATTTTTTCCAAAAAGTGGCTGACTTTAAAGCGTCTTTATTTAATACAAGCAACAATCTTGCTGCTACACTCAATTAACAGACTTTGCAATGACTGCTATTAAACGTGCGTCTACAACTACTATACTACAACTACTATACTACAATTTTTTTAACTACTAACTACTACTATTTTAAATTAAAACAGCGCGTAGCATTGCTTTGTGTTTTTGTGTAGTAAATAAATAAACGCAGCACTGCGACGTGTTGCTGCATTTATTTTGCTGTTGCTGGTGTTGCCATTCGTTGCCACCGTTGTTATTGTTGTTGTTTGCATTTAGCAATTGTTGCTCCGCTTTTGACGCTATTTACTCGCTTGGCCATTTTATTTTCTACCTATTATTGTTAGATGCTTTTTTTAGTATTGTTGTTTTGTGCATGGCGTAGTACGTGATCTCGTCCAGCAAACGATGATTTCGTTTCGTTTCGATTTAACGTTGCTTTCATTGCGTTGTCATGCGATATCAAAGTTAGCGTCAGGTTGTTGCTACCTGTTATTGTTGCTGCTGTTGCTGCTTTCGGTCAATTGCGTATATGTGTTTGTTGTATGTGTGTGTGTGTGTGCCTGTCAATGTATTTGTGCAATTTGAAATTTCTATTGTACCTCTGTCCTTTGCTAACGCTGCAAACAATGGTCCAGACGTGTTGTCCTCGCTGTTGCCCGAAAGGATTTCGTGCTCGAAGTGCATTTGCTTTGTTAAGCACCTGCGATTGGCGGAAAAACTGCTGTTATTATTATTTTTCGTCCTGTGTTTGTACTTCTTCTTCTTCTTTCACTTCTGAACTGTTGATGTGTTCTATAGTTGCGCTGAGAAGGTAATGTGAGTTTTATTTGATGCAGTCTGAAAGGTGCTTAAGTTGTTTTATTTTTAGTGCGTTTTTATTAACAATCAAAATAAATATTAGTTACACTAACCAACTTATTCGGTTCTCTCAACGGTTATGTCGGTTCTTAGTACCAAAACTAAAAGAGTTGCAGTTTGGACTACAACAAATTTAAAATAGTTTTGGTACATTTTATTTGTGCATATGATATAATTTCAAGGCATATCGGATATAACAGATACATCAACCAATTTGTGGACATTTCATTTTAACCGAATTAATTTGGTTGTTACAACTAACTTTTCCTCAACCTTTTTTAATTTGGTTGTTACAACTAACTTTTCCTCAACCTCTCTTTCTCTCAAAAGTCATCACACAAAAATCATTTATGAGTTTTTCAATTGGATATTCAGATTACGCTGATAACACAACTCAACAAAATAAGAAAAATGTTCATATGGACATCCAATACATAAATTCTATATAATTCGCGGATACTTATTGTGCGTGCTAGTTTCCATAATATTCTCTGGGTTTTCGTCCTCCTCCAGACAGAACATACATAAAGCATTATCGGATTGTCAGATGTACTCCAAGTCTGCAGTGACCTGTGAGAAATCCAGTCAAGATTCTTAAGTTTTGTCGCGTCCCTTTTCCTGGCTAACTGATCAGCTTCTTTATTACCTTCTTTGGTGCTAGTTTTTTTGTCATTCCTTGATTGTTTATTTTACCTAGACATCCCCATAATATTTCAGAGGTAATCTCATAAGATTTTAATGCCAAAATGACCTTCTGACTGTCTGATAGTAGACAAATGCATTTGAAACCCAATTCAAGACATCTACTGTCGCCGATTCTATGCATGAAAATCAAATGAATGTGTTGCACACAACAACAATGCACAAGTAGTGCCAAAATAAAATAAAACAAGACGTAGTTGCAGTGAAGAGTCTATAATGATGTGCAATAAACACTGAAATGAACTGATCATGACACTGAGTACTCAGAGCATTTTACAATTTTTATCATTCTAACTAAAGGAATTTTCTTTAGTATTGAAATATAGAAACAATTCAAAATGTATAAAATTTCATATAATATTTTATATTGAATTTTTGATTTATCTAACTTTTTTCATTATTTAATTTTTTTATTGATTTTTATTTTATTTTACCATTCAATTCGCATTTTTATGCCAATATTAATAGGCTAAGTCACGTGGGGTAAAGTCGACACATAAGCATTTGGTCAAAGTAGATTCCGCGAAAATACAATTTATAAAACTTTTTGTTCAATGAGTTTTACAAAATAGTCCATTTTACAATATAATGAGACTTGTCAATCAGTTGACCATGATTTAAGAAGTTATTGGCAAAAATAGTTAAAATGTGAATAATGGTCAAACAATTTCGCGGGACCAGAATAAAACAGCACTAATAGTTTTATCTTGGAATATATAATTCAATCAAATTGAAAGATATCACCAAAAATGTGCATTCGCGCAAAAAATGGGTAGTGTTGACTTTACCTCAGCCTATTTTCAGAAGCAAGTTTGAGGTTGTGTCTCATTTGCATTTATTTCATGGAAACTAAATACTGTAGATCTTTACAGCTTATGGAACATGTTTAGCTAATGAATCAATCTGTATTATTATTTTTGTCCTATGTCATTGATATGGTAGTCAAAATTAGCATTGAAAAAAAAAGTGTCGACTTAGCCCCGGTCCACACTGGGCCGGATCACAATAAAAGCTGGCCAAAAATCAATCGATTTAAAAAATACCCGAGATAATGACATTTTTAAACTCCCTGATTACATATTTGATATAAAAATTTGGAAATTCAAAATGGCGGATCCAAAATGGCGTCCTTAAATCTTTAAAAACCTTTATATCTGCAAAAGGACATTGTGCAAAGGGGTTTTTGAGGCCAGAGATTACAAATTTGGAATCAAAATTGTGAAATTCAAAATGGCGGATCCAAAATGGCGTTCTTAATTCTTAAAAAACATTTATATCTGCAAAAGAACACTGTACAATAGGGTTTTTGGGGCCAGTGATTACAAATTCGAAATTAAAATTTTAAAATTAAAATAAAAAATTTGGGGATTTTTTGGGTACTGAGCAGATTGTCGTAACCATTCGTCCCGCAATGAATTCATGAACATGTTGTCGCTGTTTACTTTTAGACTCCCCCGTCACTTTACGCATTTCATTAAAATTTGAATTCTTTTAATGGAAGTAGCCATTTTTTTCAACACTCACTAAATTACTTTTTTTAAAATCACAATGATATGTCACAGTATTCTCAAAGAGAACGTTGGTTAATTTGCATTAGCAATGTATACCACTTCCTAGTATTTATGCTTCAATTATACATCCAAGTACAACATTCAAGTATACAGACCAAACGAGCCAGTTCTGTTTTTTTATATTTGGTCACCATCTGTATATATTAAAATTCAATCAAAATTTAAAATAATTATATAAATTTGACTACTTCTTCATATTTAATTTTTACCTATAAATAGTTTTTTTTTTTTATTTTCTCCGCCGTATATTACGACATATATGCCGTAATATACGGCATAAAACGGCGTGAAAATCTGACCGTATTCGTGAAGCGGGGGGTAGCGGGCGCTAATTTTTTTTCAGCCGAATTTAGAATACTGATATCTACTTTTTCTGAGACAATTACGTTTTATACATTTTTATATATTTTTAAAAGTCTATGGAAAGTTCATGTTGTATTATTTGAATAAAGAACCACTTTGCAGTGTATTCTAGCCCTAATTAATCAGATTAGCATTTCAATATTATATCTAACTGAACAAGAAAATTATGGAGTTTAGTAAGCTAACCTTTGAATCGAGGTCAGAATGTACCTCCAGCTTTTATAGCCATATTTTCAACAATACTATATACGAGTATTTTTTTTTTTATTTTAAAAACACTGTAAATAGACGTCAATTTCTTATATAAATCAAAGTGGCAAGAAAAAGAAAATATTGGTGGTTATAGTCCGATGTATTATCTTTCAAATAAAACAAATACTGGTTATTTCCAGGTAATTCTGAACAATGATTTTTGGCCAGCTTTCCCTACAATCCGGCCCAGTGTGCGGTCTCTCCTACATATTTTTTAATAAATAATGTTTGTTGTAATTTTTATGAACACATAAATACCGACAACAGCATTAACGACGTCGAACGCCGAGCGGTATATTTGTTGTTGTTTTCAATATACGTCTTCTCACTCATTACTCGTTGCGCTCACTCACTGCACTCACTGTACTTGCTGCATTTTCAGCGACAGTAGTGTCATTTGGTTTTGTTTTTCAAGACATTGAGTTATTTTTTATATTCTTATTGGATGATTTTTGTAACATTTCGAATATAATGATAAATAAGAAAATGATTTATTGTTATGTAGAGCATATTTATATTTTTCTCAAAAAGGCCACGTAATAGGAAAAAACAGAGCATGCAAGAATAATATTCATACTTTAAAGATGAAGTTATGATAACTATTTTTATTGTTTAATTGATTATATAAATGTTTATTGATACAGGTACCAACTGTACTGTTTTATGCAGGTCTGTCATTCTTTTAAATATGCTTTCCTGCTAAGTATTAAGCAAGTCCCAATTTGTCAGTAACTATGATAGTTAGTTTGGACTATAGTCTGAATAATCATAAATAATAAGAGGTAATTAGATCATAATTGCTAAAATAAATAATTAAAAAATTGTTTAAAAAAAAAAATCATAAATATCCAGATGAGATTCAAATATCAGAAAAATTTTACCCACCAAATTTTATTTCTCGTTTTATGCAAAACGGTCAAACATAAATTATTTGTTTTTTTTTAAATCGTTTTTATTAGGTTGCTTTCTTGTCTGTCTGTTCGGTGCAAATTTTTTAATAGATTTTAAACTACCTTCGCGATAAGTTTCATATTTGAGATGCCTCGAACTGGATGACAATGCAATATTATCGTTTTCTTGCCATCCGGTTCATCATGGTTCTATCGCCATAGTTACAAATTGAAAACACTTTGAAACATGAATATTTTTCAATTTAAAAATATTAGGTCTTTCGAATTTTGTCAGACGAAAATCTAACTGGCACAAAAAAATAAGAATAATAAAAATACGTTTGGTGGTGAATTAAAGTATGATTTGAAATAAAACGTGGGGGGGGTATTGGATCCTTCAAGTTCACATTAAAAACGTTTTATATTAAAAAATAATTATTTTATTTATAATTTTTTTTGTATATTTTAATTAAAATTAAAGCAAAGCTTATAGTTCAAATATTAATATAAAATTTGAATCAATATCAGTTCATTACATTATGAGATACGGACATTCTAAACAGTTAAACGCAAATATCTCAAAACTTACTTTACTTATTCGTTGCTGTTTTTTGTATATTTTTATTTATAATTATTTATATTATACAACAATTATTTAAAAAATAAAGCAATTAAATAATTTAAAACAATTTAACTTTTTATAGCAATTAATCCCTGAAATTCTCTTTGAAACAGTTTGATTATTATTTAAACATATTGGATTCAGTAAAATAAGCAAAAAATCAATATAAAAATCGTGTAAATTTGCCATAATAATTAATTTAATTAACAATTTCTCTCGTGTTCGGGCTCGGGCTCTCCAGTACAAACAGCTCCTCTGTTGATTAACGCCAAAGCTACACTAAATGCCAAACAATTTGACCGGAAGTCAATAAATAGTCAACACCATGGCCAAGAGTGTTGTACTTGTTGTTGTTGTTGTTGGTGCTACTGTTCGTACGCAACCGGAAGACGATAAAACGAAGTCAAATTGAAACACGAAACAAAACGATTTACGAGCGACAACTGAATTAAGCACAAATCCTACGGCAACAACATCACAAACCATTCTGTCCTATACCATTCCATTTCATATCATCCCTCAAAAAACAAACACACGCAACACACCTGACGTCACCTGTTTGCATTCTGCTGTTGGCAGAAAGAATCTGAAACATGGACAAATTGCCAGGACAGGTTCAAAGAATTCACCAAAAATAGAAACAAATTTTCGCAGCGAATAACAAGGATAGAAAATTCAATTGAGATCTAACCTTTAAATATAAAAATAATTCTATTTTGTCTAGTTTTAAATAATTGTTATTCTCGTCTCCAAAATAAAATTATATCTCAATAATAATCTTTAAAAGAGCTGTGTAGTTTATTTCAATAATCGATTCGTGTTATAAGAATTTCTCATATTCCATTCTTAGTCATTGCATTTTTGAACTTTCTGAAACCGAAACCTTTGAAACAAAGTTTAGCTCTATAAAGTAATGGTTTCTTAGAAATTCTGAAGAGAGTCAGAATGATAGTTTGAGAACTAAGCAAATTAATTTGCTACTGATCTGAAAAAAACTCGGGGTGTACCAACATATTTTTATATATTTTGTCCCCAAATATACGGAGATTTCTGAACGATATAGCGTGTTTTATCGTATCATTCTCGTTGCAAAGATTCTATTTGTCCGTATTGAGATTCTTTATCAATTCGTTTTAGAAATAATTTTCGTAACAAGACAACTTCCTGATCTCGTTACGATATCTGTGCACATCTTAGAATGATTTGTAGTATGGTATAAATACTAGAATCGTAACCGAAATCTAATAAATTCCCCGACATATCGAAACAGTCTCGAATTGAATGGTAGACTGGGTTCATTCAGATATATATATATATATATATATATATATATATATATATATATATATATATATATATATATATATATATATATATATATACTGAGGCTTAAATTTAACAACAATTTCCAAAACAAACGTTATCACAATTATAGCATGAACATTAGACCGGGTCGGTCTCCACAAAAAAAAATTTAAGTTCACCCAAAAATAAAAGATTAACCCGTGAATGTATCAAAAACAACAAAGCCTGTTCTAAAAATAAAACAGGCAAAACTGCAACTTAGACTAGTGACGGTTGTGTGGTTCAGTAGCCGAGCACCTAGCGTGATTGACTACCGACTCCCAACGTTTCTGACGGCATGAGTTCGAGCCCCAACCAAAATTCGTATATACGAATTATTTGTTGTTATCAATACGTCATCACAAAAAGATCACTGAGGAGGATACTTGGCTGTATCCGAAACGGTCCGTATGATCATTGCTTGTGTTGTGTTTTCCATTTGTTGTTGTTTCTTCAAAAAAAGTGTTTGAAAGCTTTTGGCTGCTTTCAAATATTTTTCGTTGAAGCTTTGCTATATATAAAGATATATATATATATATATAAAAATATAAAAAAGGATATATAACTCTTGGTCCGTCTGTAGGTCGTCCATCCGTCTGTCTTTTTGTTAGTTCCAGCATCACATTTAAACTGCTAAACCCATTTGAGTGCAGTTTTACACCCGAATACTTTGGAGTCCGGATGGTGATATATAATATATATGGGTGGCATAAGAACTTCCCATAAACCCATAGCACCTACTACACAACCTGAACTTTCATAACGACATAACTCGGCTCTTACAACAGCTAAGAAAATAAAACAAACTACTCAAATACAAATACACAAAATCAAAAGCACAAAACGAAAACAAAGCAAAAATACTAAAACAACAGCAAAATAATAAACACAAAAATAAGAGTAAAAACAAAAAAAAAACAATAGAAAAACAAAAGCAAATATAAAAGCAAATACAAAGAAACAAAAGCAAAATCACAAAAACACAAACTGAAAAGCAAAAACCAACAGCAAAATCAACAATAAAAGCAAAAACACAAAATCAAAGCCACAAAACTCAAAAATAACAGTAAAAACAAATGCAAAATACAAAACCAAAAAGCAAAATAACAATCAAGAACACTAAAACAAAATCAAAAACAAAAGCTAAAACTCCAAATTCAAAACTAATGCAAAAACAGAAAATCAAAGTCTTAGTCCAACAAAAGCAAAAACGTTAAATCAAAACCTTAAAACAATATAATATTGTTACGAAACTTCAGTCTACGGAAAACTGTTCTACGACTTCGTATCGCTGGATTGTGTACAATAAAAACACTCTTATGTTTGGTTTTAATTATAACAATTAACTTTATTAATTCACTTTAATAAACAACTTTACTAATAACAAATTCTAACAACTGCTGCATGTCCACAATTTAACTTGACATTTATCACACGAGATGCACTCGATCACTTTACAATCACTACTGAAGTGCTGTACCTCTGATGCGCCTCCCTTATATACTGCATGCATCAGTTCGACACGTTTCGACAAGCTTCGACTTGTTTCGAGAACCTTCTACTCGTTTCGTGAATGACGCATGCTATTGGCATCTCATTCGCACTCATGTGTTTTAATGTACAGATCTTCCATCTCTTATTCGCACATTGCTCATTACGCTGAATGATCTTCCGTCTCTTTCTCGCACACTGCCTCAGTGCGCTGAATGATCTTCCTTCTCTTTCTAACACATTGCTTAGTGCGCTGAATTGTCTTGCGTCTCATTTATTATTGTTGATTGTTTCCACTATGGGGCAAATTCCTCTTTTCGTAACAATACGTTTTAATTTTTTTTTCTATATTTTACATAATAAAATTTTTATTACATCATTCTTTTATTCGGTACTAGCTGGAACCGTGCACGACTCGTGCAAAGATTTTGTGAATGCAAGAATATGGAGCAATTGTATTAATATAAAAACATTTTTACTATTTATATCAGGGATCCGTGCTTCGCTGTGGATATTTTTTTTTTATTGGATTTATAAATGTGGTAACCAAAACAAAAATAATTCTCTGGCAAAACAACTTTTCTCAAAGACAATTCGTTCTCAGACTGTGCTTCCCCGTACAATTCTTCCTAGAAGTTTTATTGTGGTGAGTTTTAGTGTGGTGAGTTTTAGTGTGGTGAATTTTAGTGTGGTGAATTTTTGTATTTGAGTTTTTTGTTTCGTGTTTGTAGCTGCCGTAAGTGCCAAGTTATATCGTTTTGAAAGTTTAAGCTGTATCGGAGGTGACACACCCCTTTGTCCAATCGCGCCTATATATTGCATATCATTCCTTCCAGAACCTACCATATCTGTAGTAAAAATTTCGAGCAAATCCGATCAGTCGTTTAGACGGAGAAGCGGAACAAACAAACAAATAAACAAACCAACAAAGAGATTTATTATATTAATAGGGTAATGAAAATATTTGATTTAAGAAAAATAACTCGAAAAAAATCACGGTGCACAGCCCGGGTACAAAGTACTAGTGTTTTATATATCATTGGAAAAGTTTAGACATTTGTTCTATTGACCTCTGAGGCCAACTTTGAGAAGTGACGTCAAATATGCAATTTTTTAGTTTGCCTTATACTTAATCAGGGACCGCAAAGAAACGGTTTTTTAAACCTTTTATGGAAAATTGTAAAATATTGTTGACTTTTACTTCTACAACAACGATATCATTAATATTATATTTTTATTATTTAAACTAAAATATTAATAATTATACCCTATACCTATGAGGTACAGGGTATATTAACTTAGTGCATATATTGTAACGCCCCTTTGGAGGCGTGTCCGGTATGGAAAAGTATATATATTCTTGATCAACATCACTACCCGAGTCCGTTTAGTAATGTCCGTCTGTCTGTCCGTCTTGCTGTCTTGCTGTCCGAATTCAGAATAACTTGAGAAATACTGATCAGAATGCGATGAAATTTCGTCTCAATATATTTTAGCCAAAAGTAGGCACTAAGTTTGAAAATGAGCCAAATCGGTCAACGGACACGCCTACCTCCCATACAAGTTACTTTTATATAACTCTTTCGGAACTAATAACTCGAAAAGTATTCAAGATATACATATAAAATGTATTGTTAGAATTCACCTAAAAATATGTAGTCCAAAAATGGGCGTGATCCGCCCACTTTTTTTTTTCATTATTTCTCGGGTTTTCATAGTGGAAATTTGATCCGTAAATTATTAAAATCAAATCTATGAAATATTAGCCTTTCAAAATTTAAAAAATAGGCGTGGTCCGCCCAATTATATTTTTCAAATTTTTTTTTTAGTTTTTTATACTTTATATAAATTTTTTAAATTATGGGGATATAAGACGTAAAGATATATGAATAATATTCTGAGGGTTAATATCCCCACCAAAGGTGTAGGGTATTCCATAGTCGGGCCCGACCGACTATAAAAATCCGCCCCATGTGACCGAACTTACTCATGTGACCTAACTTTCCCAACTCGTTTTATTTGCATTTAAAAAAACTGCTAAAAATAGCACTTTTCCCACACAACCCAAGATCTTAAATTTTATTATAAAATTAAATTTTGAAAAGTTTCTTTTAATTTTCTTTGAACTCAAGTATTCCAAGTGGCTGGGCGTTTGCAAGTGGCTGCTGCTGTTGCATTATGTAGGTGAACTCAAGACCCTCTACAGTGCCACAATGAAAATAAGTCAATTACATGTCGTAAAAATGTTGGGCGTCTTTGCAGTTTAGTTTTACTTTTCTTGAAAATACTTGCCAATGTCCTCAGAGACATTGAAGCCGTTGACCAACTAATCGGCAAACACCCTACTCCGAAGCAACTGCTAAATGACCTCGACCCACCCCTGAAAGGTCCACATCTTTTGAACCCCCTACATAGAACAACCAGTGCAAGTGCAGCATAAACGAAAATGTTTTTATGCCAAAAACACAAGAACTACAACTAACATACGATGTACATACTACAACATCAAACAAAACAAGAACAAAATTACTTAGTTTTTCTATTCTTATTTTCTATTTGACAGCAATTGTTTTAGCTGAGAGTTTCTTTCATTTTGTAGTTATTTTTGGTGTAATTGTAGCCTTCTTGACGTTGTTTTTTTGCTGTTTTATTGTTTTATTGTTTTTCTAGTAGTTGCTCTTGTATTTAGTTCCCACGTGGCAGTCAACATGTACAACAAGGACGAGTACAACTCAACATTAAATTCGCTCTGATATGGTTTTGACCGCATTTCTGTTCTTTTTTTGTGGGTTCCAACATCTCCTAAGTGTATCTTATTTCACATGTTGTAGCTGTATCTGTACTCTATACATATGTTTGATTGTTCAGAACAAATGTTAAAATATTTGCAGTTGCGATAAATTTGCGCTTCTTTGCTCAATTATTCAGCACTCTACATGACACATACAAACTTCCATTCATTAGGAGTCGGAATGAATGTTGTCCTATAGTTTTATTTATTTATTTTTTGGTTAGGCGCCATGTCTTGGTCAACTTTTGGGCAAAACTTGACATATAAAAACTTTAGTTTTAGACATGCTTACATCAACAACAGATAATGAAACAAAAACACAAAAGAAATAAACTATTAAATAATTACAAAAACTTTTGGATATAAATTGTGTCTGAGTTATAAAATATTTAATCATGTCATTGTGAATCTAGAAATTTCATATAAATAATATTCTTATTTAATTAATAAATTTCATAGAATTACTGCAATATTTCTCTCAATACTAAATTTGTTTCAAATAAATTTAAACCATTTAAACGAATTTAAACCAATTTGTTTTAAAATTCAGTTTAAATATTGAGTTTAAACTTAGTATATTTTATTTAAAAATCTAATTATATAAAACTCTTGATCCAACTGTCTGTTTGTTCGTTGCAGCATCACGTTTAAACCGGTGAAATTGAAATATATAATACTAATAATAATAATAATAGTTTGGCGGTACAGTCCTGTATAGAACTTCGGCCGAGCTCTCACACCATTTGAGTTGTGCGTGTTATTTTTGTACTGAAAGTTGTGGGATCTACAGTTTATTGCCGAATCCGAACGGCGGGTGAGAGCTTTTCATAGGCAATGTTTTACTCTCGTAGGTTTGCCATTTACTGCCGAGAGGTAGCGCGGTATAGAAAAATGTTTCTATGAAAAGATGTTGTTAGACCCAGTCCAGACTTGAACCGGGGACCTTTAGGCTTGCAGTCCAACGCACTAACCACTGAGCTACCGCGGCTACATAAAATACTAATAGCAAAAGCAAAACCTCAAAAACGAAAATCAGAAAATAAAACAAAAACTCCAAATCAAAAACAAAAACATAAGTAAAAAAATCAAAAGAACAAATACAAAAAATGCAAAACCACAAATACAAAAAAAACATAGCAAAAGCAGAAACATCAATAGAAAAAAACAAAATTAAATAAAAAATAAAAGCGAAATTAAAAGAAAAATACAAAAATAAACAAATATCTGAAATCAAAAAAAAAAAAAACGAAATCAAAAAAAAATACATAATAGCTAAAATAAAAGCAGAAACACACAATGTAATCAAAAATAAAACTAAAGCAAAGACAGAAACCTAAACCAAAAAAACAAAAGCAATACATTAATCCAAAATAAAAAAAATACACTAAAACAACAGCCAAAATCACAAAAATCCATAATCATAGGAAACATCACAAAGAAAACAACAAATGCAAAAACAAAATTAAATATAAAAAAACCCAAACAACAAATCGAAATAGAAATTGAAATTGAGAGATAATACAAAAACACTTAATGAAAACCTAAAATCAAAAAAGAAATCAAAAAACACAAACCCAGACCAAAAAAACTAGGGCAAAACATTAAACCAAAATCAAAAAGAAAAGACACAAAAACCATCATAGGAAACATCACAAAGAAAACAACAAATGCAAAAACAAAATTAAATATAAAAACACAAACAACAAATCGAAATAGAAATTGAAATTGAAAGACAATACAAAAACACTTAATAAAAACCTAAAACCAAAAACGAAATCAAAAGATAAAAACAATAATAAAATAAAATAAAAATCATATCAATAAAACGTTACTTAAATAAAAACAAAAAATAAAGAAAAATCAAAAGCAAAAGAAAAAACAAAAATAGAAACAGAAAAACAAACTAAAGTAAAATGAAAAAATCAAATGTAAAAGCACAAAATCCAACGTAAAACACAATTTCAAAAGATAAGGTAAAAACACAAAATCAAAATGACATAAACCTAAAATCTAAACAAATTATCCAAAAGAAAGTCCAATACAAAAACAAAAGTAAAAACAAAACCACAATAACAAAAACAATAATAATAATTAGAAAAAAAGTGTTGTAAAATTTTAATTTAAAAAATAACAGTAAAAAATTAATAAAAAAATAAAAAAATAAAAATTTCGGACAAAAAAAATTGTTCCGAAAAAAAAATTTAAAAAAAAAATTCTTCAAAAAAAAAATTGTTTCAAAAAAAATTTTGATTGAAAAATATTTCGAAAAAAAATTTTGTTCGAATAAAAAATGTGTTCTAAATTTTTAATATATTTTTTAAAAATAAAACTTTTTATTAAGTTGTAATTATAATAAATATATTATAGAACATTTTACTAATTTATGCATGTCGAGCAAGAAATAACATACAAGAACAACTTGAGAACTGAGAAGTACGGCAAAAATATTGTTACGAAAATTCAGTCTACGGAAAACTGTTCTACAAGTTCGTATCTCTGGATTGTGTACAAAATAAAAACACTCTTATGTTTGGTTTAAGTTATAACAATTAACTTTATTAATTCACTTTAATAAACAACTTTACTACAAATTCAAATTCTAACAACTGCTGCATGTCCACAATTTAACTTGACATTTATCACACGAGATGCACTCGACCACTTTACAATCACTACTGAATTGCCGTGCCACAGATGCGGCTCCCTTATATACTGCATGCATCAGTTCGACACGTTTCGACAAGCTTCGACTTCTTTCGAGAACCTACTACTCGTTTCGTGAATGACGCATGCTATTGGCATCTCATTCACATTCATATGTTTTATTACGTTGATCTTCCATCTCTTTCTCGCACATTGCTCAGTACGCTGAATTATCTTCCGTCACTTTCTAACACATTGCTTAGTGCGCTAAATTGTCTTGCGTCTCATTTATTTTTGTTGATTGCTTGCACAGTGGGGCAAATTACCTCTTTTCGTAACAATATATTTTGATAGAAATTTGGTTTAAAGAACTGCGTTCTTCAATATGAAGAACATATATGTTGTATTTTATATTTTAGTTCATTAATAATATGAAACGTATTCTTCACATACAATTCATCATATTGAAGAACACATTTTGGACAGTTACCAAACGTTCTTCATATGGCGTTAGTCATTAATATTATGAATGGCTCTTCAATACAATGAATCATGGTTTGAAGAACGGATTTCATCAGTATTATGTACATTTTTTTCTGTTCACTGTGTGCCGTTCAGATTCGGCATTAAACAGTATGTCCCAGTCTAAATATAGCACGCACAGCTCAAATGGCTTCTAGTTCTTATAGGACTGTAGCTCCAAACAATTGTTATATTATTTATTATCGTACAAACAATTATATATATATATATAAATATATATATATATATATATATATATATATATATATATATATATATATATATATATATATAAATGATTTGTTTGCCACTGAAATATTAAAAATATTTGTAATTCTACTATTATTATTATTTAGTTTTGAAGAATTCAATACTATTTCAGTTCATTATATACTTTTAATTAAATAAATTATTATGGTCTTTAAAAATAGTTATATTCTGAAATATGTTACATAAATCTAGTGAATTTTATAATTTTCCAAATAATTTTATCATTTACAACTAAACAATTGAACACTTATTATTTATAATGCACCTAAACTATAGAACCGACCTTGCCATAACCATTAAACGAGTTCAAAAGTGTTTCAGTCAGAGGCACTTAATGGGTTTTGGCATTTAATCGCATGTGCCCTTCGAAATTACCGACGCTGATGTGGGACGTAAATAGGAATCAAGTGACAGGAAATGCGCTGCAATTAATTAGATAATCCAATAATCATGTATAATGACTACTTGACTTGGTGTTTCTGTGGGATATATTTCGAAGTAACTATGTGTGTATGGAATTTCAGAATATAGTATAGCTGAATACAAAAGTACATGTGTGTGTGTGTGCGAAGGATCTCTTAAGGGAAGTTCACCTACGACCGATGCAGAAAGCCAAATAATCATTGGAAGAGCGATGTCGAGTGGTCTGACAGAATTGACTGACAGTTTGAAGGACTGACAGTGTAGATTAGTTGATCATGTATATGCATTTAAAAAACCGTAGCATATTATTTAATTTTACTTATTTTAAGAAATGTTTTTACTTTATAGAAGCCACATTTTCTTACTTTATGGAAAATGGTTTCTAAAAATTTCTTATATTTCTTATATATAATAATTAATTAATCTATTATTTATTTTCATTACTTAAATAACTCAGAGCGACTTAAATTAGTTTTCTTACACTAAAATGCTATTTAAATGAAAAACCACTTAAACCCTTAGTCTGTTTGCCTTAGACTTAAAGCCAACTTTGTTGTAATAATTATTTAAATTGCTTAAGTACTCATTAGGTGGGGAATATTCATGGTGAAAATTCCATTTAAAAACATGTTGCAGACGGTAATTTAAAACCCTACGTCTGTCTACGTCCACTTTTAGAAAATTCCGCAAGTGCGCATTTTTCTGGTTCCACTTGAGGCACACTTGAACGTTGCTCGCTATTTGTCTCAACGTTAATAACACCAGAGCCTTATGCAGCACACGCACGAGTGAGTGAGACGGCATTTTATGGCGCCCTCTATACTTAACTCTTTTGCGTTCTGCTGGCCACATCCTTTATCCTTTTTGGACCATAATTATGGCCAACAGCAATTTAAAAACACTTGATGCTGGCAATTAAGCAAAAGTTTTTCTAGGCAAGCTGTATTTAGTTGCAGTTTTGCTATTGTTTTTGTTGTTGTTGTTTTTTTGCATTACCAACATCTTGGCCAACAGGGTTTACCGCTCTCTATGCCGAACGGTGGTAATTAATTAGTTTTCAATTTTGCAACTAAAATGCATGATTTATATAAATAGTTTTTTTTTTATTTTTAGTTTTCTTTCTTTTAGCATTTAACAATTTATAAAATTTCATTGTTTTCCATGTTTTTACTAGTTTCGTTTACATTTCCGGTTCGCATTTCAAATTTATTGTTTTCTTGGGTGGCACTATTTCCGCCACCGTACTTGCGCTATTTTTAGCCGCCCCCCAAAACCACTTTTCATCGCACGCTCGCAAAAATGTCCTTTTTTTTGTGTTATTTCTTAAGTAGGCTGCCGCACTCCAAGTGCCTTTGGCTTCAAGTGTGCCAAACGTGTTGCAAGTGTTTTGTGGCCATTGGCTTTAGTTGCGTCGCGTCGTTGAAAAACAATTTCGAACATTTTTGCCAATTTAAGCAATTTTGTGCTAATTTTGAACGTTTTTTCTTCTTGTTTCCTTGTTGTTTTTTTTTTTGCTCTTTTTGCAGACTCAAAAACTATTTATTGCTGTGCGGGGACACAGAACAGAACGACAACGGTATGCGCCAAATATTATTGTCTGTGGCCACATTAAAACTTTTGTCTTCTCGGCAGCAATGTAATTGATTTAAAATAGTCAAGTTTAAGCTTCGGTTCTGTAATTTAATAAATGTATTTGTGTTGGAATTGACTGCTTTTTGGAAGACATGTATCTGAATGCAATAAAAAATTACTTAATCTAATCATTTTCATGAATAAATTTTAACTTTAGAGGAAAATAGAAATAGACTTTGGTAATTTGCAAAATAATTTTATGATAATAAAATGTTTAATTTTTAAATACCTAAATAATGAATTTGTATAAATTCACTGACAAAATATAAATTATAATTGTAGACCTCCAATGTCTCGAATTTGCTTTATCGATTCTTGTTTTTTATAAGTTTAGTACATTCAAATTCTTTGACAATATCCCAAGTAACCACTTTGTGGCAACTTAAGTGATAGCCACACAGTTGCCATTAAAGTGTTGTTCTAAATCATGCGAAATATACTTATTTGCTACGCAATTTCCAATGAAAATGCACCCGGGCGAGGCTTAGTTGTCACAAATTTTGCGGGTTAAATCTTACATCCATCCTACCCCCTCTTATTTTTATGCGCAACTATATTAAAATTGTAATTTTTTTATGTTTTAAATTAAACTTTTGCGGATGTATATTTTTGCACCACAACTTTCCATAAACATATGCTGTGGATGTTATAAATATGTCGTGTATAATAATATACATTTATTAAATTTTAAAGTTAATTAGCTACATTATATATAAACATGTTCCAATTAGGTTCTTCATTCTATACTTGCCACATATATGGTACATAATACAATTTATAATTGCCACTTTTTGGCACCTCATAGCAACAAAGTTAACTCCGCCCTTTATTGTATATGTTTCATTATCAGTATGAATGACTTATATATCACAGCATTGCGACATATTATTGCATATGTTCCATACATGTTATTAGTCACCTCTTTAGGACTACATATTATTAGTTTGCAACACTGGTGTCAGATGTAACTTAAAAGGTAAACAATTGTTTGTGGTTGCTTGGGATACGATATATAAACATTTATCGCATCGATATCCTAATATTTCTCAAAGCAATATCGAACTTTGTTTCTTTTTCTTTTTGATATCGTTCCGATTTTGAAAAATTTCTGGTATCGAAAAAAACTCCGACAAAACGCATCGATATCTACCTACCATGTAGGTTTAATTTGACGCTCGATATCGCTACGAGAAATTTTCCGATATCGTTTAAATTCTCCATCTTCTCGCATTGATCGCGTGACGATTACGAAACGAATGGCATAGAGGTATTGCATATGAAGTAGATATCGTTGCGTTCTGTCGAACAATTTTTCAAAATTAGAACGGTTTCGAATAAAAATATAATAAAAGTTCAAAATAGCTTCAAAAAAATATTGCGATGTGATAACTGTTTAAATATCGTATCTTTTCAAAGAATTTGAATGTATGAGAAAGAAACGAGTTGGGAAAGTTAGGTCACATGGGTAAGTTCGGTCACATGGGCGGATTTTATAGTCGGTCGGGCCCGACTATGGAATACCCTACACCTTTGCTGAGGATATTAATGCGGGATATTTAATTGCATACTTTAATTTGAAAGTTTTTAATTATGCTGAACCTTTCCACCCTCGGAATATTATTCACATATCAGAAATTTACTATATCCCCCCATAAATTAAAAAATTGATATAAAAGTATAAAAAACTAATAAAAAATTTTAAAAAATATAGTTGGGCAGACCACGCCTATATTTAAAATATTCTAAGGCTATTATTTCATAGATTTGATTTTAATAATTTACGGATCAAATTTCCACTATGAAAACCCGGGAAATAATGAAAAAAAAATGTGGGCGTATCAGTCCCATTTTTGGATCACATGTTTTTAGGTGAATTATAACAATATGTTTTAAATTTTATAACTATATCTTAAATACTTTTCGAGTTATTAGTTCCTAAAGAGTTATATAAAAGTGATTTGTATGGGAGGTGGGCGTGTCCGTTGACCGATTTGGCTTATTTTCAAACTCAGTTCCTATTTTTGGCTAAAATATATTGAGACGAAATTTCATTGCATAATAATAATAATAATAATAGTTTGGCGCTACAGTCCTATATAGAACTTCGGCCGAGCTCTCTCACCATTTTGAGCTGTGCGTGTTATATTTGTACTCAAAGTGGTGGGACCTACAGTTTATTGCCGAATCCGAACGGCGGGTGAGAGCTTTTCATAGGCAATGTTTTTACTCTCGGAGGTTTGCCATTTACTGCCGAAAGGTAGCGCGGTATAGAAAAATGTTTCTATGAAAAGATGTTGTTAGCCCCAGTCCAGGCTTGAACCGGGGACCTTCCAGCTCGCAGTCCAACGCACTAACCACTGAGCTTCCGCGTTTCTGATCAGTATTTCTAAAGTTATTCTGTATTCGGACAGCAAGACAGCAAGACAGCAAGACAGCAAGACGGACAGACAGACAGACAGACGGACATGGCTAAACGGACTCGGGTAGTGATGCTGATCAAGAATATATATACTTTTCCATACCGGACAAGCCTCCTAAGGGGCGTTACAATATCTGCACAAACTTAATATACCCTGTACCTCATAGGTGTAGGGTATAAAAACGGCATGATATTTGCATGTCTGATTTCACGAATAGAACAACAAAGCACAGCCAGACAAGCAACCGTATGTGTATGTATGAATGATAAAGATATAAAAATAGAAAAAATCGAATTCTTCTACGAATACTGGTATGCTTTCAATACCATGTTGATTTCATTCCAACGTTATCTAAATACACTATACAATGCTTATGGGTAACTTGCGGAAGTTATATACAAAACCAACAGTACAGACAGCAGAAGAGGAGAAAGTTTATAAGGTAAGTAAACGTCTTCAGAATAATATACATAGATTAAATTAAATAATAATAATACAAATAAAATAAACAATTCAATTAAATTAAGTATTCAAAGAAGTCATTTAATATATAAAATAGTTATTGTAATAAAATTCTAAAAAAATAAATTAACTAAAATATATTTTTGTTATGTTAGCTTCGAAATAATTGCTTTTAGTTACTTTCAACATATCGACAGACAGACACACGAACAAACAGATTGCGGTGATAGACAACGCAACGCAAAACAAAATAGCGACAAAGCAAGATCGACAACTATGAGAACACCTGTTCGTTTGGGACGAAAACAACAACAACATTTTTGATACCTAAGAAATTAATAACTGAATTCAAGACTTATTCTTTTTAGTTACTTTTTTAATACCCAAGAAATTAATAACTGCATCTAAGAATAATTCTACTTAGTTACTTTTTTGACAACTAATTAAATCCTTTTCTTGAAATTAAGGATTTTTCGGTTTAGTTGTGTATCACTCCGTATACTTCTTGATTCCTTCTGAATTTTAGAAATTTGTCCCCCTGTGTAATCCTGGGTCCTCTCTGTCTGTCTGTTTGTTCCAGCATCACGTCTAAACCGCTGAACCGATTTAACTGAAATTTTGCCACAGGAGACTAAGGAGTCCGGAGGGTGTCATAGGCTATATATGGGCGGGATTGGACAAAGGGGCGTGGTACCTCCCATACAACCTAAACTTTTAAAACGACATAACTCAGCACATACACAATCTAAAAAGATGAAACAAAAAACTAAAATTCACCACACTAAAACTCACCGCACTGAAACTCACCACACTAAAACTCACCACACTAAAACTCACCACAATAAAACTCACCACGCTAAAACTCACCACACTAAAAATTCACCATACTAAAACTCACCACACTAAAACTCACCACACCAAAATTCACCACACTAAAACTCACCACACTAAAACTCAACACAATAAAGCTCACCACACTAAAACTCACAACACTTAAAATTCACCACACTAAAACTCACCACACTAAAACTCACCACAATTAAACTCACCACGCTAAAACTCACCACACTAAAAATTCACCATACTAAAAACTCACCACACCAAAACTCCCCACACTAAAATTCACCACACTAAAACTCACCGCTCTAAAACTCACCACAATAAAACTCACCACACTAAAACTTACTACACTAAAAATTAACCACACTAAAACTCACCACACAAAAACTCACCACACCAAAACCCACCACACTAAAACACACCACACTAAAACTCATCACACTAAAAATTTACTAAACTAAAAATTAAACACACTAAAACTCACCACATTAAAACTAACTACTCTAAAACATCTACTGGGAAAAACTCTACGGGGAAGAATTCTACCGGGAAGAGTTCTACCGGGAAGAATTCTACGGTAAAGCGTTCTTTGGGGATGAATTTTACGGCGAAGATTTTAACTGGGAAGAATTCTACTGTCGCACCATGACTTCCGGCTGTGTAATAAAATCTGATTTAAATTGTAACCAAAAATAATTCAAAAATAAGTCAACGATGAATAATCACATAAATTTGATGTAATTTGCTTTGCAAAACCGCGCCAGTTAACTTTCCCTAATACACTCTACCACGACAATTGCCCTCCAAGATAAAAACGCCCGCAGTCACATAATTCGCATCCTATTCGCTTGTGTTGCTGTCAGATATTTTTTATTTTTCTTTTTGTTGCCTGCATAATGAAGAGAAAAAAAAATGGTATCATAAAAAAAACGAAAATTTAAACCGTTTGCGTGGCTTAATTAATTAGCGTACGGCATGAGGTGCAGTGACCCAATTGCTAAATAACAAACAACAGCAAGTGCTAAAAGGACTATGTGGAGAGCTCAAGGGATCCGCAAACTGGTGATTTTTCTGTTTTTTTTTATTTTATTTAAGTCACAGGATACATTCGCTGTTCCAGGGGGAAAACGACGAGTAGGAGTATCCGCTTGACAGCCAACTGTCATTTACGCATCTCATTACCACATGATGACTAAGTAATAAACAGATAAAAAATAAACGAGCAGAAAATAATTAATTCGACAAAGGTTTGCTAACTATATTAAAAAATATACACGGATAGAATGATTTGTTTGAATATGTTTGAATGTAATTAAAAAGTAATACGAAATTACCATTCATGTATTAGAAATGAAGTGTAATTAAATTTTAATCGAAATTGAATTTATTTTTGTTCACGTGTAAACATTACTATATTGTCCAGCAGAATCTGTCAAATTTACCATAAATATGTTACAATACCAACATAAAATTTTAATTGCATTTGAATAAACTATTTCTTGGCAATTTACTTGGTTAAAACTATGTTTAAAAACACAGAAAATGCTAATCAAATCTAAATACAACGTATGTTCGCAACGCTCGTCTTAATTCGATAATTTATCGACTGCCGAAGTTGGCAACGTTGTGCAGCATTTTCTACCTACGCCATCTTTTGCCATCGTTTGAACATTTTGATGTTTAAAAACAAACAAAAAAGAAATTCGATTTAAATAAGTGTATTCTTGCAACATTCTTCTTGTATACGAAGTTGGTACTCGTTGAGCTTTGAGATTTTCTACCTATGTCTCTTTTGTCGTCGTTTAAAGTATGTATAGGTTAGGTTTAAACATACTGATGTTTGAAAACAAACAAAAAAAATGAATTCAAATGTAAATAAAGGTATTTTTGCAGCGCTCTTCTTGTATACAAAGTTTACACTCGGTGATCGGCATTTTTTGCCTCCGTATGTGCTGTACTGAGACAAACTGTAACTGTACCAAAATCATGTTTTATTTTGAACATATTTATATTTCGGTTCAAATATTTATTTTATTTGGATGTAGTAATTATTATGTTTCCATTAGAACATACTCCATTTTAAGGGGCAACATTAAAATGTTTCCGTGATATTATAATGTAAGTCAGAGCTCATTACAACTCTGTTCAAGTCTCAATACAACCCTGTTTTTTAAATGATTTATCAGTCAATTATATATTATGTTTACATAAAGTTCCAAACATACATGTTAATGCCTGCAAAATTATGTTTGGAAGTGCCCTTTTTTTGCAGCGTGTATGATATTCTAAATGAATATATTTATTTGTAAAAATTAAATGAAATGCAAAAAAAAACAAATGCATTTATTTGTAGAAAATAAATTTAATAAATTAAGTAAAAATAAATTAAATACAAATGTATTGAAAATAAAATGAAACTAAATTTCTTTTAAACAAGTTCGAAGATTGTATTAACGGCGATCATCTATTAACATTACTACTGCTTACTATCCCGCTTTTATAAAAATTGGTCCAATCCCTAGTAGAAATTTGCCCGATGCGCCATCGGGAAATGATCGGGTTTTCGTTGGGTAAGCCCTATTAGAGAAAATGTGATCATTGCCTTTGCATGCCCTTATCATGCTTACCATAGCAGGGTTTACATTATCTAAACAGTCAATGTTCCCGATCATAGCTACATTATTTGTTCCTCATAACGAAATTAGTATCAGGCAATGATCGAGATTAATGAGAGAAACTCGGGCTCAGACAAGGCAATTGTCGGGTAAATATTAAAATGGGGAATTTCCCGATCAGTACATGATCATGGCCTGAGGTCAATACATGATCAGGACACTGCGTTACAAGGACATTATGGGCCTCGTCATATCCCGATCACCTCAAATAATGACATGATCTCTTCATGACCATGGCCCTACCAAAATTTCTACTAGGGATGAATAATATGGCACGGTGACATCGAACACAAAATTTCAGTTTTACGCGTAAATGCTGCCCTTAGACGTATGTTGTATGCATTTCACAACGTAAATGCTGCATACTTTTAGGGGCAGGTCACGAAATCTCGATTTTAACATCAAAGTGTTTAAATTGAAAACATTTTCGTTTAATTTTAAAACAATTTCGATTGATTTTAAAACATTGTGTTTAATTTCAGTTTTAAGCATTTGTTGTTAATTTCAAAGTATGTATTTTTTCTCAGTGTAGTTATGCATATTATGCATATTTAAAACCTTTATATTTTCTTGATTCTAGCACGCAGATTTGGGGAATATGTTGCAAAAAAAATTTTAATTTTATTGTTTACGGCACTGGTTCCCAATAAAATTTAAATTTTATCAATATGAAGCATTGAATTGTATAGGTATTAAAAATAGTAAAAAAAAAATTGAAATTGTTGTTGTAGTAAAATCAAACCGAATTAAATTTTTATATTAGAAAAATTGCAATATTTCAAAACTCTACAAAAAAAGAAAAATTGGCAAACATTCGGATTTACACTGTTCTACACGGATTTTAATATGGAGTTAAACCTCTAATTTCTGCTAGATTTAGTTCGCCTGATTCTTGCTGCGTACTCAGAATTTGCCCACCACGAAATTTTTGTTACCTAAAAAGTCTGTCGAGAGAGTTATTTAATACAATTGAAATTCCGATAATTACAAATGATTGCAGTGACAAAACCGCTTTGGGGTAACGGTTCCGATGCTGATATCAAGACCTTTTATAACAGCGATTTCGGTCCCTCATATTCATTTGAAAAGTGTTCCGATTCCGAATATAAAATCGAAATCGGTTCCCATTTATTTAAATAATATTAATTTCTTTGTTATTTCCATTTTATTTGTTACACATTTCATAAGGAAAATCTCAATATCTGTTCTCAATTTCTTAATTTCATTCAATTTGGAATTTTTTCAATTTCAAATTTAAAAATCTTGATTTTATTTGGAATTTTTCAAATTTTGAAGGTAAAATCTCAATTTTATTAAGAATTTTTTCAATATTAATTCTAAAATCCCAATTTCATTTGGAATAATCTCAACTTAAATTGAAATATTTCAATTTTATTTGTATTTTTCGCAATTTAAAACATAATTCCAAACAAAATAATACGTCTCGAAATTTATGTCCATACCAAATATGCAGTATATATTTTCCAATTTCGTTTTATTTTTATTTTATAATTTCAAATTTTTAAAATTTTTAGTTCAGTCGCTCAGAAGCATTGGTTAAAGGTGTTTTTTTTTAACCCTATTAAGCCTGCCGAGTCAAATACACACCAAAAGTTTCCCCATAATGCGTATGTTTTTAAATCCAGCCCGAATAAAATGTTTCTATATTAAATTGTGTATCGCTGCGTGTATTTCTCTGCATTTTAATCAAATGTTTTATAAAAAAAAATTAAAAAAGATTTGGAAAACAATTTCAGTAATGTTGTTATGACAGTGGCTTAAAAAGGAAACGAATTAACTAGTATTGTGTGAATGAAATAACAATTGAAAGAAATTGATAAACATTTTTATTTTCGAGCATAGTATATTTGCCTCCTTTTATTCCAAATTGCTGGATAATAACAGCATAATATAAAGTTTAAAATAATTTTTGAAAATTTGACAACCAAACATCGCGAACCTATATTCTAAGAAAAAATGAAGAGATAGATTAAAATTAAATTACGTTTGAAACACTTTTTAGGTAACAGAAATTTCATTTTGATTATTTGTTAAAACTAAATGAACACTGTTATTTTTTTGAGAATTATCCATAGGGCGTGGTTCATATTTTATTTTGTGATAAAGTTTGTATCTGTAGCACGTCGAAATCGTGCGAGAAATTCCGATATCAAGTACCAAAAATAGCCTTTTTTGCTACTTTGGCTCCAATTATTGCAAAATGTCAATTTGTTGAACAGTGTAAAAAAAACCATCTGTATTTTATAAATTCAAAGGGGTCGCAAGAGACATATGGAGTTAAAAAAATCATTAATAAAATATATTTCGATTTAAAACAAACAAATTAAATATTCTATAACACCTACTACACTGTGCGGCAAAAGTAAAACTTATTCAATTAAACTCCATCATTTTTTATTTTGTGCTTCCATATGGTCTACTGATAAATAGTGTAGTATACTTTTATACCCGTACACGTCTGGGTTAGGCGCTATGGGGTCCGAAAGGCTTCAAAGGATAACCAATATAGTTTGTCAAACTGTAGCGAAATGGTACATCGTACGTTTCAGATGTCTAAGGAGCGATTATATGGAACATTCTAAGGATAATTTCCACGGAACCCTTTCAGTTTGTATCTCAACGATGCGTCTGCACAACGATGGGGGACGGATGTGTCGTGTCGTCCTCTTATCTTTTTTTCTAATTCGTTAAATTTTTGTCCGTCGAGTTTGTCTTAATATTTGTCGAGTGCCGTGCAAAATTTTGCTTAAGTGTCGTCCACCGTAACAACCTCATAACAATAAAAATGATTTAAATAAATAAAATAATAACACTCAATAAACAATAACATACAAAAACCAAAGACTATAAAAATACAGAACCAAAAATTATAAACAACAACACAAAACCGGTTTCGCTGCACCACCAGCACTGCCTGCTGCCGCCGTCGCTGCTTACAATTGCCAACGCAACGGGCTTTTCTATGCCCTCTGTTGCATTTGCTCATTTGTTTATCGTTTTCAGTCCCTTCCCCATCCTACTCCTCGCTATCTGCGTGCGTGGTTGAGACTGCAAGAGTGCGTAACGAAGACAGTGGTCAAGGCATAACACTGACCACTGTT
Organism: Dryomyza anilis; assembly: GCA_951804985.1. Classification (NCBI taxonomy): domain Eukaryota; kingdom Metazoa; phylum Arthropoda; class Insecta; order Diptera; family Dryomyzidae; genus Dryomyza; species Dryomyza anilis. Next base: position 70,605,621 of record OX638132.1, read on the forward strand.
TAGCTTACGCTCTCACTTGTTTGTCTCCACTGCCGCCCGCTAATAGTATGTTTGTTTGTTTTAAATTTGCCCAGTAGCGAAAATGTCGCAAATCTTTCGTATAGATTGTTGCAACATTCGTGGCCTGAGAACGAATTTTTTCGCTGTTTATGCGCATGTGTCTCATTATAGGCCACATATAATGGCATTAGGTGAGACCCAGGTTGGCGAGGGTGCAGATCCACTGGATTTTCAAATACCGGGGTACCACCTACTGCCATTATTCTCTGCCCATAGGGGTCTCGCCCTTTTTATTCGAAGTGACGTTGCGTACCAGCACCAGCAGCAACATAGTGTTTCGGATAATGAATTTAATTCTATGTGGATTAAATTCAAAATCTTGCAACACATCATGCACTTGTGTTTTATTTATAGGAGTCCGAATCTAGATAGGGTTTCTACCTGTAACAAGTTAGATGCCCTATCTGATTCGATCTCAAATATACTGGAACAATTTCCAGGCAGTGAAATTGTTTTTGCTGGTGACTTTAATGTACACAACGCCACTTGGTTGAGCCACTCGGGTCTATCAACACAGGAGGGTTGTTATGTTGAGCTGTTTGCAGAGTGCAATCAACTCACTCAATTGGTGAAGGAACCGACGTACCTCCCACGCGTCTGTGGGCATAGCCAAAAAGTCTTAGACCTTTTTCTGACTTCGCATCATGAAAAATATGATGTAAAAGTCCTTGCACCTCTTGGAAATTCCGACCACTGTATTATTTCCGCTGCGTTTTCGTATTCTAGTTTACGCGCCTCTTCGATTAAAGCCCCGAAGAGGACTGTATGGCTTTACGAAAAAGCAAATTGGGATGCGTTAAATGATTTTTTCGCAACTTTAATTGGAAATTGTGTTTCGCAGATAGAAACATAAATGCCGCGGCCTTAATGGTACAAAACATTATTTTATTGGGTATGCGGTCCTTCATACCTTCTAAAAAGATTAGCATTAAACCCAAGGACCACTCTTGGTTTAATGAGACTTGCAGGATTGCAGTCAGGTCGAAAGAGGAAGCCTTTCAGAATTGGCGTTCTAATAAGAATGCTGATACTGAAAGACTTCGCATACAGGCTAGGAATCGCTGTAATGCCGTGATCGCGCGTGAAAAGTTTCTACACGAACAAAACGCGCGCAAAAAGGTCCTTCTCTACCATAGAGGTAGTAAAAATTTCTGGTCATTTGTTAAAAGGGTGAAGAATCAGACGACATCGTCTACTCCAACCCTTGTTATGAATGGCCAGACCTTCACAGACCCGGTTGATAAAGCTAATCTCTTGGCAGAACTATTTGCAAATAATTCAACGCTCCCAGTTAGCAATCAACCACTGCCCGTCGTTGAATTTGTTTCTTCTGCAATGCCGGAGATACATTTTCGAACTCGGGCAGTTAAAAAGGTTTTAGCAAATCTCAATATTAACAAAGCCTCCGGGCCAGATGGCATATCTGCCCATGTGTTGAAGAAGTGTGCGTCAACGCTGGCTTGTCCATTGCGTAACCTTTTCAACATCTCCTACACGACAGGAGTCTTTCCATCTTGTTGGAAGGTTGCCAATGTCCAACCAGTTCCGAAAAAAGGAGAGGCTACGAACCCTGCTAATTACCGACCCATTGCAATATGCTCTGCGCTATCCAAGGTAATGGAAAGCGTAATAAACTTCCACCTTGTGAACTATCTGGAGCGAAACGAATTACTTAGTGACCGGCAATATGGTTTCTGTAGGACCAGATCCACCGGTGACTTGATGGCGGTCCTCTCGGAAAAGTGGAATAATTGTATTCACCTTTTCGGAGAGAGTAAGGTGGTTGCTCTTGATATTTCCAAGGCTTTTGATCGAGTGTGGCATGAAGCCCTGGTATCAAAACTTATTGCATATGGTGTCGGTAATTCTTTTGCTCGATGGATATCGAGTTTTCTCCAGGGTTGTTCAATACGAGTTGCGATGGATGGTGTTTTCTCAGAACAACATTCCATCAATTCTGGAGTCCCGCAGGGTTCCGTCCTATCCCCGTCCCTATTTCTGGTGTTTATCAATGACCTTCTGTCATCGACCCAGAACCCAATCCATTCCTTTGCAGATGACAGCAACATCTGTCAATCATTTTCGTTCAACAAGCGCCCAAACTCTTTGGAGATTGAGAGTAAAAGGCGCACAATGAATGATACACTCAATAATGACCTTAAAACAATCTCCGAGTGGGGTCTTGCAAATAGAGTTGATTTTAATGCTAGCAAGACCCAATGTTGTCTGTTATCTCACAAAAGAATGGATTCACTCCTCCCTCCCCTCAATATGGACTCTGTGGATATTGCGCAGTCAGCTGCTCTTGACGTTCTGGGTATATCAATTCAATGTGACCTCCGTTGGAATGATCACATATTTGATGTGTCGAAAGAAGCGGCCAAGTGCCTCGGTTTTCTGAAACGGTGTAAGACATACTTCACTCCTGCTGACTTGCGCACTGTCTACACCACCTATATTCGGCCTAAGATGGAATACAATTCGCACATATGGGCAGGGGCTTCAAAATCTTCTTTGGAGTTCCTGGATCGAATCCAACAACGTGCAATATATTTAATAGGGGATGAAAATATTTCATCCTCTATTGGTTCTCTTGAGCACCGAAGGACCGTAGGGTGTGTAAGCCTGTTTTATAGGTATTACAATGGTAAGTGTTCGAGGGAAATACATGGCCTGATTCCACCAGGTCGTGTGTTTCCTCGTACTACTAGGGCATCGAACCAAGCCCACCCCTTCGTAGTCCACACGGTTCCCAACAGAACCACGCATTACAGAGAGAATTCGTTCTTCAGTCGCACGACTCGTTTGTGGAACAATCTCCCTGCGTCTGTTTTCCCGACATTTTTAATATTGGGAAATTTAAAGCAAACATCCACCGACACTACTCCATCTTTCCTCCTCCTTTGAACCTATAATCCTTCCTTGCGATCAACACTGTGCATTGCATGAATAGGGGGCATCCCCTGAGCGTTGGTTAATTTGTAAAAAAAAAAAAAAAAAAAAAAAATTCAATGGTCTTTTTTTGTAAATGGGTATTCAGAAATCCCAAAGGAAATTGGTACCAAAAATTTTCCAAAGCAATAGGTATTAAAAATATTGAAAGTAGTCTTTTGATTAATAAATTATAAAAAAATAAACACCAAAAAAATGGCACCAATATAGAGTTATAGCAAAAAAAAAACGAAAAGATTCGCCCTTTTGGCATGACAAGATTTTCAATTTCTACGTTACTTTGCTATAACTATTTATTGGTGCAAGATAAAAGAGTGGTGCAAAGGTATTAATTGTTTGAGTTTAAAGCACCTAACGATTGGCATCAGTATTTAAAAATATTTTGCTCAACATTTTTCCTGCAAATAACAAATGGCAAATTAATGTTTCGCAAAATATTTTTAAATATTTATGCCAATCGATAGGTGCTTTAAAACAAACAAACAAACATGCCTTAACATTGCTATTTTATTTTGCGTTAATAAAAAGTTACAGCATAAAAACAAAAATATATGCCTTTTGGTCAAACAAAATCTGCTTTTATAATTCAGTAAGTTGTCCAAATGCAAAGATATTTTATATGCGTTATAATAATTGATGAATAATTGATAAATTTTACTAATTTCTAAAGCACGTCAAACTTTAAAATTGATTTCCCAATATTTTTAAAAATGCATATTCGCCCCTTTGGCCACACAGTGACGATATTACAAACGGTTAATATTCTTAATCGTTAAAAGCTGTTAAAACATAGCTTTAATTGCAGCTTTACCAGAGAAGCCCCAAATCAAAGTTGCAGCAGTCAACCACGAATGTTGCATAAAATCAAGCGCAGCAGCAGCAGCCGTAGCCATAGCAGCAACATCAACGTTTATAGAAGCGCTGTATTAAATTTCACTTGCAGCACACTCACATTGCCAAATAATAATCCTCGATGTTCTTGTTGTTGTAGTAGTTATATTTATAACAGCGTTGCCACCTTGTGCGCAATTTAATCGCAGACTGACAAGTTTGTGAAATTATTTAATCGCTCAAATGCATTCATTTGAAAGTCATTAAGATGCAGCCACACACGCAGACAATCTCAAAGACAGACAGACACTCACACACACACACACACACACATGAGACCGTATTTTGTCAGCACAGATTTGCAGCATAAACTTTATGGTTGCTGCTCCCGTTGATGCAAGTAACAAGAACAACAACAATAAAAGCAACAACATATGCCACAAAAACCACACAAAGGCAACAGCAGCAGCATTTATTCTAGTGCAAAGAAGTTGGCTGCCGCGCATCCTGGCAGCTGGCAGCATCCTTGCGTCGTATGATGTCTAAGTACGTCACATATGTGTGGCAAAAGTTGGCAACACTACTACAGCAGACTTGCCACATAGATTTTTGGTTTTGACTCAATGATGTGTGAGACTTTTCATTTTCCTTGCGTTATATTTTGCTACCTGGCATCAACAACATCTTCTTTTTGCTAACTTCAGCCTCAGCAACATAATAACAATAACAGCAGCAACAACAAGCTCTACATCAACCAACAACATGCAGTTTTATGCTGCAAATCAGTGACTGTCAAAAGATCAGCACTTTGCTCACTGCGTTTTGACTTTAACTGGTTTTGTCTTATCAACAGCTTGCGTCGCTACACCGTTGTACCACAAACGGAAAACAGCAGTCACCTCCACCATCACCTCCACCTTCACCATCACCGACAGCAGCGATTATGTTGCTTCAGTATTTTACGCTAAGTTTGCATTTCACTTCTGGTCCTTGGTTGAGTCATCAAAAAGTTGACTAAAGTTCACAAATATCCATCACTGTGTGCACCTGTATGTTGTGTGCCCAATAGGAATTGTTTTATTGTATGCATATCTCTTTGGAAAATAGATCCATTTTCAAATATTTAATATTGCATTTAATACGATGCACGGTGAACGAAAAGTGTCTTTTTTGAACCAAATTATATAACTTCAAAACAAATCGGTAGATTACTTTGATTTTGAAAATTATGTAGAAATATTTCAACTTCTAGAGTTTTTTTTGGACATTTTTGACATGATTTTTCAAAAATCTGGAGCCGATATCGGGATGATTTATTTTTTATTTTTTCCCACATTGATTGTGATTAGAAAAAAGTTCGTGCGATTAACTTGACATAATATTACTCAAATTGAAATCTTTGACGTTAAATATTACGAAATGCGGATGAATTAATTGGATTTTGGTATTTTTAAATTTTTTACACACTATGTATATAAATCTGTGTAAATATAAACTTTGCATAATTCATGTGTGTTGAGTAATAATAGGTTAGGTTATGTTGTAATGGCTGCTAAAAAAGCACACTTAGACCAGAAGAGGTCCATTGTGATACCCGGGATCTATTTCCTATTACTCGTAGCTAAACCAATTTGCGCTTTTGACAAAGCTAAGTATGTGTTTTATGTCGATGTTGGAAATATCGTTCAGGTTTCCTAGGAGGTGATAGCCGAAATATTTGTTTCTATTTTGTGAAAGGGCTGGGCATGTACAGAGGAGGTGTAGAGTGGTTTCCTCTTCTTCCTCGTCTACACAGCTTCTGCAAAAGTCAGGAGCTGTTACCCCCAATCTAGCTGCATGTCTGCCTATTATACAGTGGCCGGTGATAACCCCAACCATTGTACTAATGTCTTTCCTATTTATCATCAGGAGTTGTTTTGATCTCCTCGAGTCTAATTTAGGCCAGATCTGTTTGGTGGTGGTACACGTTATACCACCTGCCCATCTATTATTTGTTTTCGCTATCATGTCTTGCTCCAGAATGAGTTTGCAAGTTGATAGGGGAATGCCCAGATTGTTCATCTCTGGCTGGATGCTAAGTGTGGTTCCCTTCCTGGCTAGTTCGTCGGCTTTCTCATTTCCTACGATGTCCCTGTGCCCTGGCACCCAGTATAGGTGTATTTTGAACTGGTTGGCCATCTCCATCAGAGATGAGCGGCAGTCGTGGGCAACTTTTGACGTTAGGGACTCGGATAATACGGATTTGATAGCGGCTTGACTGTCAATGAAAATACTAATATAATTTACGGATACTACATTCCATCTTAACCAGCTCAGAACCTCTTTTATAGCCATGACTTCTGCTTGAAATACGCTGCAGTGGTCCGGCAGCCGGAAGGCTATCCCTATATTTAGTTGTTCACAGAAAACCCCACATCCTTCCTTACCGTCCAGCTTAGAGCCATCAGTGTAGAATTGAAGAGAGTTTTCCGAGAAGACTGGAAATTAGGCACACTGACCTAATTTCCAGTCTTCTCTAGAGGGTATTGTTGCTGAGTAATAATAAGAAACACCAAACATTTAAAATCAAATAAATAAATTTCAGAGTAATTCTTCGTTTTAAAATTTATAAAATATCTTAATGGATTTTAAATTTCAATAACATTACAAAGAAAATAAATTTAAAAATTTTAAAATAAAAATTTCAATGAAAATTTCTACTTTATAAAACATTTTTATTAATACCTTGGGAACGAGCACGAACTCTACTCTTAAATTTTTATTATTTATTGGCTTAAGGATACTCTTTAACATATATTTTTTCAAAAATTAAAATATATGTAATTATTGAGATAATATCTTTTGAATATTATTATGATTATTATTTACCTATGGTCGACTTATATTGAAAATTTTAATATTTCCACTTTTTTATAACCTTGACATGGACGTTTAAATGATTTCGGCTAGTTAACTATTTCTTAATACAGTAAGTTAGCTATCGCAATGTTGTGCTCTTTTTGTGAGATTTTCATATTTCAAGGATTCATATCTTTGGTACCACTTTAGTTAGGAAAGAGAGTTTAAGTGTGGTGAGTTTTAGGGCGATGAATTTAGTGTGGTGAGTTTTAGTGTGGTGAGTTTTTGTGTGGTGAGTTTTAGCGTGGTGAGTTTTAGTGTGGCGAGTTTAAGTCAGATGAGTAACATTAAATTTTAAAGTTTAGTTGAAATCGATATCATTAAGGCTGAGATATAGTGTACTGAATTTTTGGGTTCTATGGGAGGTGCCACTCCCCTTTGGCCTATCTAATTTATATATGGTTTAGGATACTCCATAGTAAAGCAAATTGTCAGAAAAATACATTCAGTGGTTTTCCTATGAATTTGAATTATACACCAAAAAGAAAAATGGACGTTAAAGTGGGCGTGGTCAACGAAAACTATGTAGTGACCTTCTCCTGGGTCTGTAGGATATATATTCCAAATTTTAAGAAAATCCGTGCACAGGTGTACGTTTGCATAGCGCACAAAAAAACAAACAAACGGAAAATGAGTTTTACATATATTGTTACGAAATGATGTAATTTGCCCCATAGTGGAAACAATGAACAATAATAAATGAGACGCAAGACAATTCAGCGCACTAAGCAATGTGTTAGAAAGAGTCGGAAGATCATTCAGCGCACTGAGGCAGTGTGCGAGAAAGAAATGGAAGATCAGCGCATTAAAACACATGAGTGCGAATGAGATGCCAATAGCATGCGTCATTCACGAAACGAGTAGAAGGTTCTCGAAACAAGTCAAAGCTTGTCGAAACGTGTCGAACTGATGCATGCAGTATATAAGGGAGCCGCATCAGAGGTACAGCACTTCAGTAGTGATTGTAAAGTGGTCGAGTGCAGCTCGTTTGATAAATGTCAAGTTAAATTGTGGACATGCAGCAGTTGTTAGAATTTGTTATTAGTAAAGTTGTTTATTAAAGTGAATTAATTAAGTTAATTGTTATAATTTAAACCAAACATAAGAGTGTTTTTATTTTGTACACAATCCAGCGATACGAACTCGTTGAAAAAGTTTTCCGTAGACTGAATTTTCGTAACAATATATAGACTTATTTACTACGACATATTATGTTTATTGAAAATATTTTAATTAAGTTAAATTAATCAAAATTAAACTATAATTTGTATATTTATATGTATTAAACATACTTTTTGTCCTGTCAGCAATTATATTCTTAAATTTTTATTGTATAAGTCATTCTTTTATTGAATTTCCCAGTGGGTACTTTCTGTAGCATGTGTCTGTGTGCGTATGCAGTTCAAAATGTTCTATGATGTGGCTTATTATCCGTCTTTCCATACTATGTCTGTCCGTCTGTTTGTCTATGTCTGTGGTTGGCATCTAAAGTTTTCAAGTAAATTTGAAGTTGTGCTCAGATTTGCTACCAACTTAAGTAACTGCTCAACATATACAACACACACACACACACATCCACTGAAACTCATTTAGCCTGTATGTGTTTCGCATATATGTGTTTTTTACTTTGCATTAGTTAAGAAAATGTGCAAAAGGATTTTGGGTTTGTTTTTATTGTAATTGCATGCGGTTAGGTAACTCGATGGCCAACTAAATGTCAGCCGAGACAATGCAATTTATATGAACTGGCAGTAAATAAAGTAAGCTGTGCTTTTTTGGGCATGACCCACATATGTTGAAGATTAAAATATTAAGTTTTACTGTCAGAACGGTGACAAAAGTTTTTGAAAAGTGATGAGAAAGAAGTTTGCTAAACTTTATATAAAAAAAAAGAATTTAAATACTAAGTGAATTGTGAATTGCATATGGGCATTACCTGGGGTTTCGGACGGGACATTTGTACGCTTAGAACTTTAATATCTCGAAGGAAAATTAATGAATTTACCTGATTTGCAAGTAGTAAGAGAATTCTATTTGGTAGATCAAAAGATATAAATAGTTGTCATTCGGGACGGGACGAAACCGGAAGTAAATGTCGTGGTTTATAGGAAAATTCCAAATATTACAAATTATTTTTTTAATTATTTTAGAATATTTCGTCACTATCATGCCAATCATGGGGCGAATATGCAATTTTTAACATTTGCGTTTTTTTACATTTTTGAATATAGTTTTCCCTCAAGAATGCTGTGCCAAAATCGCGTGTCGTTTTGTTGGATATTTTTAGACACAAAAGTTAAAACCCAAAGGGCGAATTTGAAAAATTGAAAATCTTGTCATGCCAAAAGGGCGAATCTTTTCTTTTTCGCCATAACTTTTTATTGATACGAGATAAAATAGTGGTGTAAAGGCATTTAGTGTTTGTTTTTAAGACCTATCGATCTGCATCATTATTTAAAAATATTTTGCCAAACATTAATTTGCTATTTGTTATTTGCAGGAAAAAATGTTTATTTGTGCAAGATATAATAGTGTTGTTGAGGTATTATTTGTTTGTTTTTAAAGCACCTATCGATCTGCATCATTATTTAAAAATATGTTGCCAAACATTTTTTCCTGCAAATAACAAATGGCAAATAAATGTTTGACAAAATTATTTTAATTAATGATGCAGATTGATAGGTGCTTTAAAAACAAACAATAAATGCCTTTACATCACTATTTTATCTTGTACCATTAACGAGTTATAGCAAAAAATGAAAAGATTCGCCCTTTTGGCATGAACAGATTTTCAATTTTTCCGAATTCTTCGTTTTTTTGCTATAATTTTTTAATGGTGCAAGATATAATAGTCATGTTCAGGTATTAATTGTTTGTTTTTAAAGCACCTATCGAACTGCATCATTATTTAAAAATATTTTGGCAAAAAAAATTTCCTGCAAATAACAAAGGGAAAATCAATGTTTGACAAAATATTTTTAATTAATGTTGCAGATCTATAGGTGCTTTACAAACAAACAATTAATGCCTCCACATTACTATTTTATTTTGAGCTAATAAAAAGTTATAGCATTAAAAACAAAAATATTTGCGTTTTGATCAGGATATAGCCTCACAAAATCCGTATTTATAATTCAGTAGGTTTTCCAAATCTAAAGATATTTTATATACGTTATAATAATTGACGAATAAACTAAAGTAACAGAAAAAAATTAAAGAAAATATAAATTTTTCCAATTTATAAAGCACTTCAAACTTTAAAATTTTTTAAAAATGCACATTCGCCCCTTTGGCATGATAGTTCTTTATTTGTATATCAACAAATTACTTCCAAAGTTTATAGTTTTTTCATAATAAATCACAGAAAAATTCCGGACGTGAAATTACGGACGAAACAAAAAGTTCCATATAGAAATTATCACTACGATTTTTTTTTCCTAAAAATGCTTTTGACGTACAATATATTTTTTTGAATTATCTCATGACATAGCTGAGACAATTTACTTTATTTTTTTATATGTACACTTTGTTCTTATTAGTTATTTCATAATAAATGACAGAATAATTATGGACGTTCCGTATGGAATTTTTCACTACGATATTTTACACAAATACGAGACATCTGTAATAATGTCGCATCTGACGCATTTTTAAAAAATTACTAAATAAATCGATGGAATTTCATCGAAGGTTAAATTTTGAGTTCAGGGAATCACTCTTCATAGAATTTTCGTAAAATAAAGTCAATATTATAGAGGTTTATTTTTTTGATTTCTAAAGTAATGCTAATTTAAATAGTCATAATTATGCAATAAATATTTTAAGAATTGTCTCAAACAAAAATATAATCGTCTGCACTTCTTATCCAATGACAATTTTTTGAATGCACACCACATACTTACTAAGTAATCAATTAATGACTATCAAGTCTTCCATCAATACATGGTGAATCACGCGTAATCACTTGCAGCACTTAAGTGTTACGCGTCGTTCATCATTGACCCCATTAGAGGTCAACAATCATTCGCCATGGCCGTCCTAACTAATTAGGTCCGAATGGAATCGAATGCCTAAAATAAAACGCACACCTGCTGCAAAATACACAGACACTAACGCAGATTGACAGACAGACGCACACAGGCGAATACAGCAGACCGGATACAGGACGCTGAACACTAACACAAACGCACCAACGGAGTAGAAATAATGCGTGAGACAAAGCGTCCAATTAAAGCGCCAAAAGTCATTTGCAGTGAAATATGAGGCCATTTCATTGATTAAAGTGTCAGTTGATGGTGTGCAAAGTGATGTAACCAAGTAAATGAGCGCGCGCACACAGTTACACAAACACACACACACAAATATACGCACGGAGACGTATCGCAGACCGACAGGAATCATGCCGCATCAGCATCAGACGACGTGCGCCATTCATCTTGCGGAAGAGGCTGCCAAGCGGATGCGCCGACAACCAAGCCGCCGCTCCGGTGGTTGTAGAAAAGGTGCCGGCCGCAATTGGCTGGAGGTGAAGTCGAAGAAATCACTGTCATTGACATGAAAAATAAATGAGTGAGCTGCTCAAGCAACCGCCATGGATGCCGCAAGGACGAGTCTGCCTAACAATGCGTCTGCTGCGCTGGCAAGATTTGGCGGCTGTTGAAGCAACACAGTTGCGGCAACGACAAAAGCCGCAATGAAAGTAGTAGCAACCGTCGTTGCACAGTGTGCCAAAGAGTTGACAAACGCCATAATAATACGATTATTTACAAATTATATAGACAAATGACAATATGCTAATAACTGTATATATTTAAATTGAAAAATGATAATATTTTTATGAAAAGATAATTCTTATTATTTAGGATCTACACTGAAAAAAAAACATACTTTAAAATTTAATTAAGAACAAATTTTAAAACTGAAATTAAACACAATGTTTTTAAATTAAAATTAAACGAAATTGTTTTCAATTGTTTTCATATTCGTTTGAAAATCGAGCATTCTTGATATGCCCCTAAAAGTATGCAGCATTTGCAGTGTAAATTGCACTGTGAAATGCATACAACATAAATCTAGGGGCAGCATTTACGCGTTAAACATAAATTTTGTGTTCGATGTCACTCTTCCATATTATTCATAGCCCCTTTTTGAGGAACCAAATTTTATAAAATAGGGATATTAAGCAGAAGTAATGATTATTGATGATGGGCGTTAGTAAAATAAGTTATTGGCTTTAGCAAGTAAAAAATAACATTCCAAAAAGAAATGCGGTTAATGGTGGTAATTTAGAACATAGTCCTGACTAACGACTAAAATTATTAGCTTTCTATTTATGTGCTTTTCTTTTTCAAATATACTCCTTCTACCTAATTTTTTTCTATTTTATTTTAAGAACTGCGTCGAATAAAATAGTCCGCTACAAAAATGAAAATATCTAGAAATATAGTAATCGAATTTTTATAGAATAAAATATTTTATTTTGCAAATTATTTTTAGATTTAAAAAAAAATATAAAAAAAACCAGAAATTAATATTTTTTAATAAAAAGTTTTAATTTTTCCGGAACCGCTTCCATTAATGAAGTAATGGCAGTGTCCGACACCCTCACAGCTGCTGAAGACCACTTTCTTTTAAAGTCTTGAAGGTCTTTGGCCACTTTTTTTGTTGTCTTCATCTCCCTTTTTACTAAAGCCCAGTATCTCTCAATCGGCCTGAGTTCTGGACAGTTTGGTGGATTGGCTTCTCTAGGCACCAAAATCACTGCATTTTGTTGGATCCACTCTAAGGCCGTTTTGCTGTAGTGACATGAAGCGAGGTCAGGCCAAAAAAATATGGACACTTCATGTTGGCGTAAAAATGGAAGCAATCTCTTTTGCAAGCATTCCTTCACATATATTTCGCTATTAATTATACCCGATGTCACGAATGAGCTGCTCCTTTTTCCACAACTGCAAATTGCCTGCCAAACAAGGAATTTCTTTGGGAATTTTGTCATATTTTTTTTATTTGAATTTTTAGGCGACATTTCCTCGAGAATCGGCTGTATAAAATTCCTGCCCAGGTAGCTGAGAAAAGTCCGCTAAAACATAAGTTTCGTCGTCCATTATGCAGCAATCGAATTTAAAAAAAAAAAATCTTGGTTCAGCTTTTTAGCTCGTTGTTTTGCGGTTTCACTCTTGACGGCATTTCTATCCGGAACTTTTTGGACCTTGTATGTCTTCAGCCCAGCTTCTTTCTTAGTCCTGCGCACGAAAGATTCTGAGCAATCCGCCTTTCTCGCCAATTTCCTTCCGGATATGCTTGGATCTTTCTTTAAAATATTCACAACTTTCTTCGACTTTTCACGATCATGTGGGCCTTTTTTTACCAGAACCTTTCTTCCGATCAATACTCAGGTCTTCCTTAAAGCGGTTGATAATGCGAGAAATGGTCTTAGGGTTAGCCCCTACCTCCTTGGCAATTTTTTTAAAAGACCAACTAAGTTGTTTTTGGAAAATTTTAATTATATTTTCTCGCACTTCCACTTCGTTTGCCATTTTCGCGTTAAATAAATTTTGTATTGACTATAACTGACACAAATTATTTTCTGCCATTTAATTCAGAGCTACTATGATCAAATTTTTTTAATTTGAATCTTGCAATAGCACATTATGGGAAGATATGTAACAGGCAATTTTATTCGACGCAGTCCTTATAATCAACTAGCTGGGACTCGTGCTGCGCTATTCTAGTTACTACGGTAGTAATCACAAAAATAATTCTCTCCCAAAAGAATTTTTGTCAAAGACAATTTATTGTTGGATAATTCCCTGTCCAGAACCTCGAAAAAAAGTTCGATCTTAATGAAAACATATGATATTTAAACATTTATCACATCGATATAGCAATTTTTTACAAAGCTATCTCGAATTTTCATTATTTTTTCCCTGATATCGTTCCGACTTCGAAAAATGTCTCGTACCGAAAAAAATCCGACAATTCGCACCGAAATCTACCTACTGTGTAGGCCCAATTTGACGCTCGATATCGTTGCGAGAACGGGTCTGATATCGTAGGAATTCCCTATTTACTGGCATTGATCTCGTAACGATATCAAAACGAATGGCAACTGGGTTCTACCGCAAGAGAATGTTTGTCACAGACAAATGTTTCCCATAATAATTATTTCTAAATATATAATTCTCGTGCACTTGTTTCCCAGATAATTATTCCACAAGACAATTTTGCGCAGGTCATTCTTCCCCGGATATTTATTCCCCTTTTACATTTTCATTATTTTTTTTTTTTGGTACGTAGTGGTTAATTACACAGTCTGACATATCCCAGAGACCTTTGATTCCTCAAAGCTTCCTCGAATAACTTCTATAAATTCTTTGACAATATTTAAATATTTATTGCATCGAAACCGCAATATTTTCAAAACAATCGCGCATTTTCATTATTTATTTTTTGTTCCGATTTCAGAAAATTCCTCCTAGTGAGAAAACTTCGACAGAGCGCTACCTTACATGTATGTCCAATTTGACGTTCGATATCGTGTGATTTCTCCTTCTACTCGCATTGACCTCATAGCGATATCGAAACTAATAGCTTACTGGGGAGTTCAGAGATTTTGAAGAGCTTACTACGTGTGTAAAAGATAACTTAAAAACTGTCAACATACCACATCTAAAATATGTATGTAAAAATCTATCGGAAATGGTCGACGCCCTATTCTCTAAGGTGACTCCATTAAAAATGTAGATATATTATTTAAAAATCCCTATGATAACTGCAAAAATGCGCATGCATTTAATTTCGGTTTTTACCTAAATCTGGTAAAAACTCACCACAATAAATTTCACCACACTAAACTCACCACATTAAAACTCACCACTAAAATTCACCACACTAAAACTCACCACATTTAAACTCACCACTAAAATTCACCACACTAAAACTCACCACACTAAAAATCACCACCAGGTAGCGTAGGTATTTAAGGAATCTAAATATATTGTTTCAATGATCTAGCTTTCCTTATTTTCCTGTAATCATGATTTCAAGAGACATATAGACGGACAGGAGGTCACGTTGATCCACTCATTCATTTCAAGACTTTCATAACTCAAAAATAATGAGAGTTAAGCAGAATACAAGTTTCAAGTTTTCAATTATATAAAATTATATAAAAAGTTTTTAAGTGACGCACATAGCAAAAATTGTGTTCTGTAGTGTAATTTAATAGAAATAGAGTGATATCGGAATTCTAATTTTTGTACTTCATTTTATTAATTCTGAGTTCCACTGTGCTCCTAAAGACGTTGCTGACAACAAGACAGCAAGAACTATGCTCAAGGACTCTTTTGTCAGCGACGACATCATGTTTTGGCAATGATGACGACGAAGAAGACGACAGCAATAGCAGCAGCCACATGAGAGCAAGATTCACGTCAAACACACAGCTCATTCATTGAATCAGTCAAGCATTGTTCATCAATAAAGCAAAAGGATGTGTAAACAAAGTTGATTGAAAATGCATGTTTAGCAGTCGACGACGATGCCAGGACGATGGCGCAGCATCCTGTCACAAGTTACGGCGGATGTAGGCGCGGCTGCAAAGCATAAAAATTTAATGCTTTTGGGTCTTGCCAAAGCGTGGCAAGTGTAGAGACATTTTTTTTTTTGTTGTTGCCTCTAATAATATAGCTGCTGCTGTTGCTGAGGATGTTGCTGCTGCTACTGCGGATTATTGCTGCCAAACAAGCTTATATAAAAAATCAATCACTCGAATGACTTCACTCGAGTCGACGCGCGACTGCTTTGATTGACGCATTACAAACGTACTACAAAAGAAAGATAGCGCAGGATGTAAGGATATGGCTGAGGATTGAAAACGAAAGCAACGCATTGAAGCAGCAAGGACACTTGAGCCTGCTTGAAGTAAAGCATAATTATGGCACAGCAGCAGTGGGACGTTGTTGTTATAATGAATGATGCAGCGCATTAATTATTTTATTTCAGCATTAAAAGAGAATTTCAAGGAGACCTCGCGTTAATTATAAATTAACCCACAAATACCAGACCCAATGATGGGAGATTATTTTTTGTAAATTTACTTAAAGTATATCTAGCTACATAGTATTTTAATGAAATCTCAAAGTACTATATTCATTGAATATTCAATTTTTTACATACAAAATTATTAATATTAAGTCTTTTGTTGTACGGACTCAATGTCCAATTAAAAATACTCTATATTTCCATTTTAATTTTTATTACGTCCAATATTTTGGCCATGAAAGCCAGAAGAAGTATTTTTAAATGGACCACGTTAAACAAATAACTTAATATATAAAAGAGGTCGTTAAAAATTAATATTATTATTTATAAAATAATTTCTCTCTCAAATAACATTTATATTTATGAAGTATTGCTTTAAGATTATAATAGTCTGCAATTCAAAAAAAAAATCTTAACAACATTATTTACAGACCTAAAATATCGATCTCCATCTATTTACAGTCATGTGCAGCCAATAGCAGAATTTTAGAAGTTTCCACAAACTTCTACACTTCACGAGAATCAGTTATGCTTACTCGCGATATTCTCTTTTTCTTTTGCACTGATGTTAATCTCTTTCTAGTGCATTGAGGTAGAAAAATAATATATATCAAAGTATTTATTCATACTCAATCATATCCGATAACATCCCACAAATATTTTGAATCTTTTAGAACTCTTGAATAAGTCATAAGTATTTCTGAGAGTTAGCCTCATTTATGAGCAGTTAAAAGAGCGCAAAAACTTCACATATAACTTTTGTTACTACTAAGACATTGATTCATGAGCTCCTCAAAAAGCCCAAAATAGTTCCCGATATCTGGGTAAGATATCTGGGTAAGCACACGCCTCAATAACTATTTTTGTGTAATGTTTTTGAATTCTTCAAAGACACTCTTACATGCGATATTTTATGAGTATTTTTTTTATTATAAAACACTCGATATGGGTATTCTTTATTCATTCATGCGCACCTCAAAAAGCCCAAAATAGTTCCCGATATCTGGGTAAGATATCTGGGTATGCACGCGCCTCAATAACTATTTTTGTGTAATATTTTTGAATTCTTCAAAGACACTCTTACATGCGATCTTTTATGAGTATTTTTTTTTATAAAACACTCGAAATGGGTATTCTTTATTCATTCATGCGCACCTCAAAAAGCCCAAAATAGTTTCCGATATCTGGGTAAGATATCTGGGTAAGCACGCGCCTCATAACTATTTTTGTGTAATGTTTTTGAATTCTTCAAAGACGCTCTTACATGCGATCTTTTATGAGTATTTTTTTTTATTATGAAACAATCGAAATGGGTATTCTTTATGAATGGGTATTATAACTTCAGAGCACTCCTAAATTGCTTAATGGGTATTATTGACGAACAAATTCATTAAATCATGAATACTTATTAATACTATGAATGCTCAAGGTATATACAATTTATTATTTTTAGGGTAGTTTTTTTATAATTATGGATAGTTTTGAAGTATCTTAAATTTTTTGGAAAAAAAAATGTTTTTTTATAGTTTTTCAGTGTTTCATTTTCAAATGTCAATTCGTTTGTTATCTGCCTATACAAAAAAATACAAAAAGGGCATGCATATTTAAAGACCAAATTACGCATTATCTTCTTCATTCACAAGTCGTTTTTTTATGCACCGAAAAAATTACTTTAGTAAATTACATACAATTTATGTCTTTCATTGAAAAAATTGTAGTTCTACTACATTTTGTTAGTTTTTTAAATACACTTTTTGTATTTGACTTAAATTGACTATACCTTTGGAAATTCGTTCTCTACATATTGCAGAAACTGTATTTATTTAAAATTCGTGTGGACACACGTCGAACGTATTACGAAATGTCGTTTGTCGTGCAGCTATAAACGAAATCGTTGGATACATATTGCAGAAACTGTTTTTTGGAGACACACGACGGACGTCTGCGAACGTGAGAAGGTATAAAATAAAAACCCAATCAGGCTAAGCATCTGACCGAAATGAGAACTAGTGATGCCAACTAATTGAACCAACTGAATATTTTTGGTTTTGCAAGAAACATAAAAAGAACATAAAAGTTGTCAACTATGACTGCTTGTTATTGGTAGACACATGATGAAAGTGCCGAACGGCAAATTTGTTGTTTTTTTTAATCGCACTCTCATTTTTCGATCGCCGCCAGTATTCTGTTCAGGCAGGGCAGGCTAATAATTCGTGCTTGTCATTGCTTTGAGTCGTCAGAAGTGATGATGCTTAGTGGTGGTTCCGTCTTTTGCTTTATTTTGTTATTTATTTATTTATTTATTTATTTATTTATTTATTTATTTATTTGTTTATTTATTTATTTAAATGCATATTTTTCTTGTGGTTTTGGGTAACACTATTTAATTGTTATGTTCTATACAACTAAATATTTTCATTTTAATAATTGTTGTATCTTATTTTTGGTAGTCACAAAATATTATATTAAAATTGATTCATATAATTTTCCTAAACATCAAGGAATATTTTTTTATTATAATTTTTTTTTATATAAATTTTATTATTTTGTTTAGAAATGTAAACCCAGCAAAAAAAAACCTCAAATCCCATTACAATTGGACAATAGGACATTTGATTTAATAGTATACCAAAAATAAATATTTTCATGTAAACCCAATGGCAATGTCATGGTATTTTCTAGTATTTAATGGTATTTTCCGATTAAAATAATAATTTATCCTATTGACTATTTTTAATAATATTATTTATATAGTATTTTTTCTGGGTGTAGTCTAAATATATAGTTAATTCGCATACAAAAACAACTACATAAATTAAGTCAAAATCAAGAATTGAAACCGATAAACGATATGCGTTTAAAACCGATTCATTTTTAAAACCAAAACCGTTATACGAAAATCAGAAATAAACCGATATCCAAAACCGATATAAACGGTTTCGGTTTTATACCGATTTTAAACGGTTTTAAAAAACAATAAAATCAGACCAATTATTTTATATAGAAGCACTAAAGTAAAAGCAGTGTTTGAATAGTAAAGGGTTTTTCAATAAGAGCGCTACAAAAGTGTTTTTCAAGGGGTTTTCAACAGGGACGTTACCTTAGTAGAGCGACAGTGACAGCAAACGACGCCATATTTCTTGCCACTCTTTTGACATTTCTCTTCAGTAAAGTTTGCCATTTCATGATGTAAAGATATACGAGCCAACAACGAGTTTACTACCGAAATTCAAATTCGTATATCTTTCCATCATGAAATGTCAAACCTTTCTAAAGAGAAATCTCAAAAGAGCGGCAAGAAATATGGTGTCGTTTGCTGTCCCTGTCGTTCTACTTTTGTAGCGTCCCTGTTAAAAAACCATTTATTTAAGAAGATCTGAGGTTTCCAAAATAAAAACTTCTTGTTCTAGAAAACACGTTGTTCTTTTCGAACAAATATTTTCAGAAGGTAGCATATCTGGAAAATTATAAATATTCATGATCAGCATCGCTAAATCTCCTGAGTCGATTTAACGATGTTCGTCTGTTAAAATCACGAATTAGAAGATCTAGATCAATAAAACTCTTTATTTAGATTACTTATATATTTACGCTGCCTTAATAAGAAAAGCAGCATGATCGGTCAATTGTGATCGTGAACTGACCACTTATATTCAAATACCTTATATACAATTTTCATTTACAGATGAATTCTACTTTATTCGGGCTTAATTGGACTTTTTTAGTCAAATAAATATTGACTATATACACATATACCTTCTATATTGAAGCTATATAGAAGGTATATGTGAATTTATGCTCAAATATATGAAAATAATGTTTCCCGCTTGAAAAAAATTTAAAGAAATCGAAAAAATCGTTTAAAAAAATCGAAATTCGGTACACCTACTCATTTGAAAGTATGGGTATCATATGAAAGGAAATTCTTTAGCGATTGCAAGTTTGTAGTTATTGTCATGATGCGTAAACCTTGGTGATCTATGCATCATTTTAAATGGTAACCGTACATATAATCACATATGTGTGGGGTATTTATAGTCGGCTTAAACCGACGATGACTGTCATAATTCTTACTAACTTCATCACACCAACTATCACAAAATCCCTACACCCAGAAAAAAATACTATATAAATAATAGTTTTTTACTATTAAAAATAGCCAATAGGATAAATTATTATTTTAATCGGAAAATACCATTAAATACTAGAAAATACTATGATATTGCCATTGAGTTTAAATGACAAGATTTATTTTTTGTATACTATTAAATCAATAATTGTCCTATTGACCAATTTTAATGGGATTTGAGGGAGTTTTTTTCTGGGTGTACTTAAAAATTTCCCATGTGACATAATCTTCCTTGGTGTTTTTGTTTTTAAATAGGATTAAAATTAATGCTGTGCGATTAATTGTTTTACCGGAAATCGCAATCACGATTAATCAATAATTCGATAAATCGTATTTTTCTATTAATCGAAAATACCATTAATCTGTTAATCATAACTTTTAATTAATCAGAATTAGAGATGGGCGCGTGCCTGTTTTTGATAACACGGACACGCACGGGCACGCCGATAGGTGACACGCACGAGCCCGACGATTAAATTTACAGGTACGCACGAGAATCACGATAAAACACGGGATTTTAAAAGACACGATGAAACACGGAAAAACACGACAAAACACGAAAAAATCACGGAAAAACATGAAAAAGCAAGCGAAACGTGAAAAATAATACCGGAACCGTGTAGATTTTTGGAACCAGAATCGTTATTAAAAATGTGTTGAACCGGAACTGGAATCGGAACATATATAATTTTCTGGTTGGAATCGGTACCGCTATTTTAAAAATATACGAACCAGAAACAGAACAGATATTATAGTCCCTGTCAGGGAACGCAAAGAATAGTAATCGGAACCGTTATTAAAAATGTATGGAACCGGAATCAGAACCGATATTCCAATAGGTTTTAGTCCCTGTAATAAATAATTCAAAAATTATGTTTGATATTGCTTTATTCTCTTAAATCCATAAGTAAAACTAAAACGACAGATTTTTTTAAAAGGTTAAAATACCACGAAATTTTGATTTTCTGATGCTGAAAGTAAGGGTTTTTTTTTAAATTGGGATAGAAACTATAAAAAAAAATCTTTAATGGACGCGTGCCTGATTTTGGAGGCACGGACACGCACGGGCACGATAGCAACTAGCACGCACGGAGATTTGCACGCACGAACTCAGATTTGCTGTCTACAAAAATATACAAACAATTTTTTTTTTCTTTAAAATATTTAATTTAATATACAAATGCCAAATTAGATGCGTATCAAGTAGAACTACGTTATTTATACTCATGTCAAAAACACTTAATCGTATTTCAATTAATCATATTTCTGATTAAGCTATTAATCATTATTTTGATTAATCACAAAAGCTGATTAACCGATTAATCGTATTTTCGGCTAATCAAAAAATACGATTAATCGAATAATTGATTAATCGTGATTACGATTAATCAGACTTTCCGGTAAAACGATTAATCGCACAGCCCTAATTAAAATTTTTACGTTATTGATTCTTGTGTTAGTAACATTTTTTTTTTAGTTCAAGACATTGAACAATATGGGAAAAGGCATTAAACAATAATACAAAAACCGAAATCAAAATCAAAACCGAAATTGTAACTTGGAACCGTAATCAAATACACACACAAAAAAATAATAGCTTGGCGTGCAGTTGTTTCAAAGAATATTCATTTGCCTTTTCCAAATGTAGTCAGCCTCAACTGAAATTCATTTGAGGTAAAGAATAGTACGAAGCTTAATCAACTATTAGTTGAAGCAACTGCAACATTAATTGGGGAAACACACTTTTTATCCATTTTCAATTTTTATACCCTACACTAAGAGTGAAAGGGTATATTCAGTTGGGTACGCCGTTTGTAACACCCATAAGGAAGCATCTCCGGTATGGAAAAGTATATATATTCTTGATCAGCATGATCTCCTGAGTCGATTTAGCGATGCCCGTCTGTCTGTCCGTCTGTCTGTCTCTCTGTCTGTCTGTTGAAATCACGATTACAGAAAAAGTAAAAGAGCTAGATTAATGAAACTTTAGATTTAGATTACTTATATATCTAAGCTGTCTGAACAAGATTGGCATGATCGGTCTATTGTGACCTGAGTACCGACCACTTATGTTCAAATACCACACATAAAATTTACATCTACAGATTAATTTTACTGTTTACTTTCTTAGGTTAACTTTTTTGGTCAAATACATATTGACTTCATGCTCAGATACATAAAAATAATGTTTTCCGGCGAAACGACTTGTGGTTCTAGAAAAAAAATCGAAATTCGGTACACCTACACATTTGTAAATATGGGTATCAAATGAATGGAAATAATTCAGCGATTGAAAGTTTATAGTTATTTTCGGGATTCGTATATCTTGGTGACCTATATACCACTTTTAATGGTAACCACACATTTGTGTAGGGTATTTATAGTCGGCGTAGACCGACTATAATTTTGATAATCCTAACGTATTAAGGACTGCGTCGAATAAAATTGTCCGCTACAAAAATGAAAAAATCTAGAAATCTAGTAATCGAATTTTTAAAGAATAAAATATTTTATTTTGCAAATTATTTTTAGATTTAAAAAAAAATATAAAAAACCAGAAATTAATATTTTTTAATAAAAAGTTTTAATTTTTCCGGAAACCCTTCCATTAATGTTGTAATGGTAGTGTCCGACACCCTCACAGCTGCTGAAGACCACTTTCTTTTAAAGTCTTGAAGGTCTTTGGCCACTTTTTTTGTTGTCTTCATCTCCCTTTTTACTAAAGCCCAGTATCTCTCAATCGGCCTGAGTTCTGGACAGTTTGGTGGATTGGCTTCTCTAGGCACCAAAATCACTGCATTTTGTTGGATCCACTCTAAGGCCTGATTTTGGCCTGATCCACTTTATCTCGTTGTTTTGCGGTTTCATTCTTGACGGCATTTCTATCCGGAACTTTATGGACATTGTACGTCTTCAGCCCAGCTTCTTTCTTAGTCCTGCGCACGAAAGATTCTGAGCAATCCGCCTTTCTCGCCAATTTCCTTCCGGATATGCTTGGATCTTTCTTTAAAATATTCACAACCTTCTTCGACTTTTCACGATTATGTGGGCCTTTTTTTTACCAGAACCTTTCTTCAGATCATTACGCAGGTCTTCCTTAAAGCGGTTGATAACGCGAGAAATGGTCTTAGGGTTAGCCCCTACCTCCTTGGCAATTTTTTTAAAAGACCAACTAGGTTGTTTTTGAAAAATTTTAATTATATTTTCTCGCACTTCCACTTCGTTTGCCATTTTCGCGTTAAATAAATTTTGTATTGACTATAACTGACACAAATCAATTTTTTAAAATTTGAATCTTGCAATAGCACATTATGGGAAGATATATAACGGACAATTTTATTCGACGCAGTCCTTAACACCTACTTTAAAATTTCCCATGTGATCTAACCTTCCCAACTGGTTTTATTTCCATTGCTACGGCAACTAAATTCAAAATAAGACGTAACCAATACTTAGTTGACTCAACAGATATTTGGTTATATTGACTAAATGATATAACATAATGTTGTACCAACCAATATTAATTTGATTCAACTGCGGAATCAGCTGTTTTGCGAAGCCAAAGCAGGACAACATCAGTCGCACAAGCTTCATATTTATCACTCGTTGTTTTTGTGCTGCAGACAGCGCGTGCCACGTGTAAAACAAAATTTGGATTTGTTTTAAAACCTGTTCGTTGTTACTGTTCGGTTTTTTCATGCCCAAATATACTTTCCTCAACAACGGACATACTATTGTACAGAGTTCTTGCAATTTTCTTTACATCTGTTGTGTTTCTATATACAGCCCTAGCGCTCCAACGTGTTGCAAACACGAAGTCAGCAACACAACGAATCGTCGGTAATGTTCGATATCGGGAACGCAATTCTGACGCTGACTTCGTGTTTGCAACACGTTGGAGCGCTAGGGCTAGATAAATTTGCCGATTCCTTATAATTAAATTGGCTACCACAACTAAACAAATTGCTTGTGTCAATTGTATTCATTAGTTGTATGAACTGATTCGCGGTGTTGCAACAACTGAATCAGTGGAATGTTGACAGAACTAAATAAATCGGTTGGCAAAAAAAGACGATTGCCCCAATTGATTCGTTCTTTAGGTGCATATGTAATTATTTTAAAGACATTTTTATTTCTTTTTAATACCGCATTTATTTCAGTGTGGCAATCTAAAGAATAATAATTTATAATACTAATGATTCAATAACGAATACAATGGATTAAATTGAAGAGGTTCAATATTAAAATTTCATTCTTTGTCTCTGCACTTACGTTGAATTTAAATGTTATACAAAAGCTAAAATGTAGATGTGAATTTTAAAATATTAACATGCTGCACAAATTTATGCAGCAACATAAATAATCGAATAACTTTTGTAGTCAAACTTTAACTGACGCGAACCCATTGGCCCGTTTCACCTTTCGACTTGCTCTAGCACTTTTGCTGTCTTCTTCTTTTTCTGCTATCCCTCTGCTGCCTAGAGCGCCTGAATCCTTCAGTGTTTTTTTCCTGTCTTAGTGCCAATAAAAAGTTATGCTGTCAACTGCGTCGCTAGGCGCTGGCAAAGCGCATATGCAGCGCGTAATAAAATATTTTATTACTTTTTAAGTAGATTCGAGCACATACACAGACAGACAGACAGACAGATGGACGGACAGACGGACAGACAGCTGCACTTGGAGCAAAAACCAATATAAGAAAAATGCAAATTTGAGTAGTCATTGCAAATTCTTAAAAATTACAATAAAAAAAATACACAAAAAATTACAAAAAAAAATACAAAGTACCAAAAACAGTACAAAAAGTATAAAACTGTAGAAATCTAAAAAATAAAATAAATAAAACAAAAAAAAAATAAAAACGACAATATAACTGCCAGGCATTCGTAAAGCACACATCTTGCGCAGGATGCAACATTCTGCTCAAGTTACATGCATCAAGCACTCTACCTACCCTCCCAGCAAGGATATGCGAGAAATTCACAAAACTTAAATTACAAACTCGTACTTGTGCGTTGACATACATACCACGAGTGTGTAGGGAGGCTGTTTGACATAACGTCATTGTCAAAACATTCAAATGTTATATCAAAATTTATTTCATCATCATAGTCAGCATAGTTCTCGTCCAAACGTACAAAAGTTGAAGCATCATCATTTTATTTTTCCATATTTCTTGAGATACATCAGATTCATCATCATCTTTTTCATCGTCATCATCATTTGTTTTTTTTTCCGCACGTCATTATTATCCAAATGGCATTGCAATTCCATTCATTTCCTGACTCGACTCGACTCGACACGACTTCGAATTCCACATAGTTTGCTTTTTTTCTCAGTTTCGTTTTGTTCTACTTTGCTCTACTGTGTCAGTATTTCTCCGACAACAGTAATAAATCCAAAAATTTGTCAAATAAAAAAAATATCCAATTGAAATAATATAAAATACTCGCGCGCACAATTTTCTGCAGCACAAACTTCCGAGGGCAAAAATACTTGACAACAAAAATAGATACTCTTATCATTTAAGTATACGGCCCCCATTCTATTTTGTATGCATATTGTGTAATATATGCAGAGTCTCAAAAATAAAAATTAAAGGTATTATTAGGTTGACAAATGTTTAATACTAATTTTACAAATGTTCTATACACTTTTTGTTTTGTTTCATTAAGTTTTTTTTAGGTATATCATTGACTATTTCTATTTTCCGAAAGGTTTAATTCGCTACAAAAAAAGGGCTCACCCAAAACATAATTTTACAGCCATTACATAATTATTTTTATGCAGCTTTATGGAAGCAAAAGTATTATTGCTTTGCAAAACATTATTATATTGAGTGTCAAACATATTTTTGTTTTCGTTCAAACATATTTATGTTCAGAACAAATAGATACCGGCGTTATTGCAAACGGGATCCGTACAAAATATCGAAAAAATAAATGTCGAAACCTTAAAATGTCGAAATTATAAAAGCCTTAGAACGCCGAAACAATATTTGGCCGAATCACAAAATGTCGAAAAATATTTTAAAGCTAGAAAATGTCGACAAATTTTTTAAACTATAAATACAAAAACATTTTTTTTATAGGATCAAAAAATGTCGAAAATTAAAATGCCGAAATATCAAAATGTTGAAATTTCAAATTCTATATGAGCAAGTCCACACCAAATCTCGTAGGATTTGCAACTCACTCTTTTCGATTTCAATGATATTTTGGCAACTGATAAAGGGTATCGGTATCTGCATTCACCATTTTTTTTTCCGAACACTATTTCCAAAGATATCACTTTTCCAGAGATACAGTTCAAAGTTAAATAATTGTCAATGATAAGTTTTGTATGGTGGTTCCTATTGAAATATCCCTTGATGCTAGAAACTTTGATAAGGTTTCATTTTAAAACTAATAAAACAATCTTTTGGAAAATTCTTCTTAACATGAACATATGACCAATGGTCGTTATCCTTGAACTTCGAATTGCATGTCCTTAAAAAAGTATTTAAAAAAAAATCGAAATTTTTGTTGATTTTTTATAAGCTAAATTCCAAGATGGTATTTTGAAGGCAGCATATTTAAAAATCTCCGCATGAATCCTAGAGTAGCTAAAAATCAGAATTCGTTCTTTTTTAATATCTTTATCTTCGAGTTTTTTCGACATTTTCCATCATTTTTTCGGCAAAAAAATGATTTCGTCATATTAAATTTCGACATTTTTAGTTTTCGACATTTTGTTTTTCAACATTTTAGTTTTCAACATTTTTTTTTCGACATTTTGGTTTTCGACATTTTTGTTTTCGACATTTTCAGGTTTTGGCACTTTTATTTTCTACATTTCTGTCTTCGGTATTTTTAGTTTCGATATTTTAAATTTCGACTTATCGTACCAGACCCATTGCAAACATATACAGGGTGTTTGATTTAAGGATGTTAATAATTCGGGGGGTCAGTCATGACTCAAAAAAATAATAAAATGTAAAAAAAAAGTCTAATTTTGCACCCAGTAAGATACAGATTATTTAAGAGATGCATAGCCATTTTGAAAATTGGTTATAAAATACAATATGTTAACAAATGAACGTCAATTTTAAACTCATGTTTTTTAATTGAATTACCTTTCCAAAGCTATATTACAACTTCGAAACCCATGATTTCTTCCTCTTTTAAAAGGTAGGTAAAGTTGAAATTTACAAAATAATAATCAAAATTTTTACTTATTTTTTACCCCATTGTTTTGTAATTTTTAATGATATGCCAGTTCATTTCCAGTACTTTCTAACCAATTACAGTGTTTTTATAATTTGTAAGTTATCCTGAAAAAATAATTAAACAGTGACGGGTATTGTATTTTGGTCGTTGAAATATAAACAAAATCGAAATAATCGATAAATAATTTTAAAAATTTATTAAAATTATATTCATTATCATTTTAAGTGTAAACGACTTATTTTATGAAATAATTAAATTTATTTTTCAAGCAAAAAATAAAAATCAATGTACAAGTTTTACAGAAAAAATATAATTGAAACGAGTTGGGAAAGTTAAGTCACATGGGTAAGTTCGGTCACATGGGGCGGATTTTTATAGTCGGTCGGGCTCGACTATGGAATACCCTACACCTTTGGTGGGGATATTAATTTGGGATATTTAATTGCATACCTTAACTTTAAAGTTTAAAATTATGCTGAACCTCCCCACCCTCAGAATATTATTTTATATCAGAAATTTACGTCTTATATCCCCATAAATTAAAAAATTTATATAAAAGTATAAAAAACTAAAAAAAAAAAAATTTAAATATAATTGAGCGGACCACGCCCATATTTAAAATTTCGAAAGGCTAACATTTCATAGATTTGATTTTAATAATTTACGGATCAAATTTCCACTATGAAAACCTGGGAAATAATGAAAAAAAAAGTGGGCGGATCACGCCCATTTTTGGACCACATATTTTTGTAACAATACGTTTTAAATTTTATAACTATATCTTGAATACTTTTCGAGTTATTAGTTCCTAAAGAGTTATATAAAAGTGACTTGTATGGGAGGTGGGCGTGTCCGTTGACCGATTTGGCTCATTTTCAAACGCAGTTCATACTTTTGGCAAAAATATATTGAGACGAAATTTGATCGCATTCTGATCAGTATTTCTCAAGTTATTCTGTATTCTGTATTCGGACAGCAAGATAGCAAGACGGACAGACAGACAGACAGACAGACAGACAGACAGACAGACAGACAGACAGACAGACGGACATGGCTAAACGGACTCGGGTAGTGATGCTGATCAAGAATATATATACTTTTCCATACCGGACACGCCTCCTAAGGGGCGTTACAATATATGCACAAAGTTAATATACCCTGTACCTCATAGGTGTAGGGTTAACAAGTAGTATTTAAAGTTCTAAGAAACCTTAAAACCATACTACTTCACAGCACATATTTTCTTATACAATTTTCAAATATAACAATGTTTTCTTTTATTTCTATCACCAAATCTCTGTTTAATTATTTCTGCAACATTTCTTACCAAGTTAAAATTACTGTGATTGGTAAGAAAAAAATGGGAATGAACTGGTATGTCATTATAAAATAAAAAAAATGGCGTGATACGTAACGAAATTTCGAGAAAATCAATGACAAAGTCAAAAATTTGAATTTTATTTTTGTAAATTTTCAACTTTACGTAGATTTTTAAAAAGGAAAATATCACACAATTCGAAAACGTGATATACTATTGGAAAGATAATTTAATTGTCTAAAGCACGAGTGTAAAATTGATATTTATTTATCAACAGATTATACTTTATAAACAATTTACTTAACAAAGTTATGTCAGTAATATGCATCTCTTAAACACTTTGTATCGTAAACTGGGTGCAAAATTAGACATTTTTTTAATTAACATTTTCTTATTTTTTTATGTCATAGAATAACCCCATGCATTATTGACATCGATGAATCAAACACCCTGATATGTTTGAATGTGAAAAACATTTTATTTACATGTAAGCATATTGATGTTTCAATGTAATAAAAAGTAAATTTAGAGCTAATTATTTTAATACACAATATTAATTTTTTACCCCTTTTTTATAACTTACATTTTTATTATTTATATTATATAGTTATAAATATTAACGTTTTATTTATACGTTATAATTACATTCAAGCATATTCAAACATAACTTTCCTATCCGTGTACTTATATACATATTTTTACAACTGTCACAATAAAAGATTTATTATTTCAACTAAATGTATTAAAATGAATTTCAAAACAAACTCGTACTTATCTGTCAGTCATCCTTAAGTGTCAACAACAAGCATTGCAGTGAACTTTAGCTGGTATTATCAATTCCATGTTCAAAAAAAAAGATATTTTCTACAATTTTTTTATATTAAACTTTAGCTTAAATAAGATACAACTTTTTCAAATAACTGCAGGGTCATAAAAAATACATTGCTGACTGGCTTTGATGTATCAAAGAAGCAAAAAAAAGGTGAGACCAAAGGTAATGTCAAAGTTTAAGGTTAGAATGTGTCTTTTTCTTTTGGTTGTGAATATTTTTAACCCTTATCTAAAATGACGCTAATAAATTGTTAACTCTTTAAATCATGTTTTTTGTTTTTTTTTTTATATTTAATGTATGTTTTTTTATTTCCATTTATTACTTATGCGAAATACTTTGTTCTGTGTTCTGATTTCGCAATCATCATCACTTCGTAGAAAATGGTATTTTGTACAAAAATACGGTATTTTTTTCAATGCTTTATTGGCTCTGTTCTCAGATTGCGAAAAATTCATGGAATTGTTTGTAATAAATGTCACTTTCCAGCAATCGCCGATATAGCACTCACTAAAAGTGCTGACAAATAAATCAAAAACAAATCTGTCTTTAAAATATATATATATACACGCCATTTTTATACCCTACACCTATGAGGTACAGGGGTATATTAACTTTGTGCATATATTGTAACGCCCCTTAGGAGGCGTGTCCGGTATGGAAAAGTATATATATTCTTGATCAGCATCACTACCCGAGTCCGTTTAGCCATGCCCTTCTGTCTGTCTGTCCGTCTTGCTGTCCGAATACAGAATAACTTGAGAAATACTAATTAGAATGCGATGAAATTTCGTCTCAATATATTTTAGCCAAAAGTAGGAACTGAGTTTGAAAATGAGCCAAATCGGTCAACGGACACGCCCACCTCCCATACAAGTCACTTTTATATAACTCTTTCGGAACTAATAACTTGAAAAGTATTCAAGGTATAGTTATAAAATTTAAAACATATTGTTATAATTCACCTAAAAATATGTGGTCCAAAAATGGGCGTGATCCGCCCACTTTTTTTTTCATTATTTCCCGGGTTTTCATAGTGGAAATTTGATCCGTAAATTATTAAAATCAAATCTATGAAATATTAGCCTTTCAAAATTTTAAATATAGGCGTGGTCCGCCCAATTATATTTTCAATTTTTTTTTTAGTTGTTTATACTTTTATATAAATTTTTTAATTTATGGGGATATAAGACGTAAATTTCTGATATGTGAATAATATACCAATGGGGGAGGGGGAACTTAAATTAAGATATACAATTAAATATCCCACATTAATATCCCCACCAAAGGTGTAGGGTATTCCATAATCGGGCCCGACCGACTATAAAAATCCGCCCCATGTGACCGAACTTACCCATGTGACCTAACTTTCCCAACTCGTTGTTATAATCCTTTATGAAAAATAAATCTTTCAAATAATAAAGCTTAATTAAATAAACAACTATACACCGCGAGAAAAAATAGAAACACTTAAAGCTCTACACCATTTCCAAGTGTAAAAAGCAAATTTTCCATTGATATTCAAAAAAAGGTGAATTAAAATTCGGAAAATATTGAATTGGAAATGAAACTTAATTCAGAAACACTATTTAAAATTCAAATAGGATGAAATCAGAATTTTCATATGATGATTTCCAGCATACATCAATTGTTATTTATTAATTTCTGTTTTAAATTCCAAAAATATCAATTGAATTTCATTACTGTCCAATTGGAATTCAGAATATAAACAATTGAAAATTTCGGTATTCCAAATGGCAAGTTATGAATATCAATTCGACAAAAACCCACACGTTTCAATTTTCTTACGAAAAACAGCACGTTTTTCGTAACTACGAAAAGAAGCACAAGTTAAGTTTTCCCCACGAAAACTATCAGATTATTATTATACCCAAGAAAAGTAACATATACCTTTTATAGCCACGAAACGAAGTATAACTCTATTTTTGCCATGAAAAAACACACTTTTATATTCAGCTACGAAAAAAACTTCATCTGTCATTTCGCCAAGAATAAAAGCATATATATTGCTTCAGGAAAGTTATCGCAGTAGACTGGATTTGGCCAGAACTCAATTGCGTCATTGGATATTTCTTTTAAATATTGTTCCTTTTGGGATCAGGCCAGAACCCAGTTGCGTCATTGGACATTTAAAAAAAATATGTGTTCCTCCAAATCCGAAGATATCAAATTTTTCCAAAAAAAAACATAAATGTCCAATGACGCAGTTGGGTTCTGGCTAAATCTGAAAGGAACAAATTCCGAAAGGAATAAATGTCCAATGACGCAGTTAGGTTCTGGAAAATTCTAAAGGAACTAATTTTTCTAACAAAATGTCCAAAAAAATGTCCTATGATGCAAGTGGATTCTGGTCAAATCCTAAAGGAACAAATTTTTCCAAAAAATATCCAGTGACGCAAGGAGGTTCTGGATAAAGCGCATATGCATGAGTATCTGTGCCCAGCATGTGTATCACAGTTTCGTCAACAAAAAAGTTCCAATGACACACCTCAGTTTCATCCAAAAATGTCCACTGACACACTTGAAAATGACGTCATCACCGGGGCTAAGTTGACACTTTTTTTTTTTTTCAATACTAATTTTGACCAACATATCAATGACATTATATAAAAATTATATAAAAAGGTTCCATAATATAAAAATGTTCCAAAACAAATGCAAATGCAACCGAACCTCAAACCTGATTCTGAAAATAGGCTGGGGTAAAGTCGTAGCCGCGGTAGCTCAGTGGTTAGTGCGTTGGATTGCGAGCCGAAAGGTCCCCGGT
Source organism: Dryomyza anilis (assembly GCA_951804985.1). Lineage (NCBI taxonomy): Eukaryota > Metazoa > Arthropoda > Insecta > Diptera > Dryomyzidae > Dryomyza > Dryomyza anilis. The sequence continues at coordinate 70,637,676 of OX638132.1, forward strand.
ACAAGCCTGGACTGGGGCTAACAACATCTTTTCATACAAACATTTTTCTATACCGCGCTACCTCTCGTCAGTAAATGGCAAACCTACGAGGGTAAAACCATTGCCTATGAAAAGCTCTCAACCGCCGTTCGGATTCGGCAATAAACTGTAGGTCCCACCACTTTGAGTACAAATATAACAAGCACAGCTCAAAATGGTGAGAGAGCTCGGCCGAAGTTCTTATAGGACTGTAGTACCAAACTATTATTATTATTTTTCTATGGAATTTTTGAATAACATTTGATATATTTTGTGCCTATAGAGTTTATATGAATTTCAAGTAATCTTTTTGAATACAAATTTGGTATTTCTGAATTATACTGAGATCAACATAAATCAAAAGATCAATATAAATATTATTGAAGAAAAATTTAACAATTTGAAATTAAAATGAAATTTATAACCAAACCTATAAAAATGTAAATTTCCAGAACTCTGAAAAAACTCTTTATGTAAATAAACAAAATACCAAAAGAAAAAAATCAGCTCTGCTAAAAAGATACACTTTCCAAAAATCAATAAAACTCGCACTCAGTTGAAATTCGTTACAATTTGTATCTCTGTGTTGTGTTTTCCGAGTCGATTTCAAGTGCAAATGGTATATTTCGAAAACATGTTGATTTTTTTTTCTTCTTCAATTGCAGGATTTTCGCATAAAAAATGCACTTTAACGTAAAAAACACACAGCTCCAACTGCTTGTATAAATCAACACAACTCAATATTGTCACATTTTGGTATGCCGCACTTTGTATCCTTCGAATGTGTTTGCGTTCAAAAGAAAAATATTTCATTACGTATGCAGCAAATGTTTATCTCCGGATTTATCAACCACACTCGACACTTTGGCAATACAGAAAGCAGACAAACAAACAAATACCTGGTAAGTGCCACTCCTCCGTTTTGCATATACCGCAGAAATGTTGCCACGTTGTGCTCGTTACTCAGACACGTCACCGTGACTCCTCCGGGGGGAACAAAAACACCTGTAATGGCTGCGATACGCACTTGAGTGCATTTTAAACGGCAAACATACAACAGTTACAATAACAACAACAAGTACAACACCACCACACAATATTGTAAATGAGCTGCTACAATGTAGCATCTGCTAATAGTTTATGGGATGCCATAAAATCCAGAGGGATTTAGCGAAATTGTTATTGCACTCACTCAGTGTCAATTTAATGCATTTTTAAACCTCTTGCAAAAGTATTTAACACAATACTAAATACAGCCAATGTTGATGTATTTAGCATTTATATTGTATAGCTTCAGGGGCTGCGTAAACTAATTGCACCTAATTCTAATTCCAACCATTTCAACCATTCAACGCACTTTAAAGCGATTTCAAAGTAGATTATTTACTGCAAATTTCATTAAATTCGGCCCAGTACACTATGGGTCAGAAATCGCATCGGTATCGCATAAATACTTTGGTTAAAGTCATCGGAAATAAATAAAATAAACGGTTTTAGAAGGACAAATTATTGAATATTCTTAATCAAAAACATTTTCTGCAGTATTTTTATTTTAAATATTCGTAACACAAACTCAAACATGAAAAAAAAAAAATATTTTTTATTATGTTTTTTGAGGTTTTGTTTTTAAAAGCCTATTTTCGAATTGTGTCGAAGCGAAAGTATATGATGTGATACCATTTTGGAAATATATGATATTCAGCCTTCAAAGCGTGTTTTAAAAATGCTTATCATATGCTTATATGCACTGTTAAAAATTAAAGAGTAGTTGCATAATTTGAATTTTAAAAAATCCTTTCATTCTAATTTTATATTATATAAACAAATGCAATATTACTACTGTTTTTAGTACATATTAGTACAAATAATTTGATATCAAAAATCATCAAAATTGGTTTATCCATTAATGTTTTATTACGTTTTGCCTTAATGAAAGTGATACAATATAGTGTGATTTTACTACAGTGACTACGTTCATATAAATTCCACTATTGTACACTGACATTTCATATATGAATAGTTCAACTTCCCCCACTCCGATTACTTCCATTAGTAAAATTGTAAAATGCTATCAATATCTAACTAAAACCAAAAATCACTTATATTTCTCACGAAATAAAAAAAGTTACAGATAAATATACATAAAAAATGTACATTTCCACAATAAATTTGAACTTTAATATATGAAATGTGCCACTCATAGTGTTCGCATTTTTTAGTGATATCAAAGTAGATTATTTTCTGCAAATTTCATTAAATTCGGCCCAGTGGTGCTGGAGAAATCGGCTGATGAGTCAAGATTTTCTTAAGTCCTTCATATCTTCTAACCGAAGCGTCGAATAGGGTCCAAAGTTGACGTATTTTATGAGAATTTCAAAATCGATTTTTGAGTTTAATATTATTTTTAAATTGGCATAACTTCTAAACGGAGCGTCGTATGCGCTTTTTATAGATATTGAATGCCTTATATTTCAATGTAAATTTCATATAATGCAATAAGCGGGTTGCGGCGTAATAAGGTTGTGAAATGGATTGGCCATAACTCCTAAACGGAGCGTCCTAGAGGGTTGAAAGAAGGCGCTTTTTATAGACATTGAATGCCTAATTTTGGGTTTTGAAAATGGTTTTTTAAAAATTTTCTTTAATTGGGCATAACTCCTAAACGGAGCGTCTCAGAGGGTTGAAAGTAGGCGCATTTTATAGACTTTGAATGCCTAATTTTTCACTGTAAATTTCATGTAATTCGATCCGCGGGTTGCGGAGTAAAAGGGTTTTGAAAATGGATTTATAAAAATTTTCTTTAATTGGCCATAACTCCTAAACGGAGCGTCTCAGAGGGTTGAAAGTAGGCGCTTTTTATGGACATTGAATGCCTAATTTAAAAGTTTTCTTTAATTGGCCATAACTCCTAAACGGAGCGTCCTAGAGGGTTGAAAGTAGGCGCTTTTTATAGACATTGAATGCCTAATTTTTCACTGTAAATTTCATATAATTCGATCTGAGGGTTGCGGAGTAATGAGGTTTTGAAAATGGATTTTTAAAAGTTTTCTTTAATTGGCCATAACTCCTAAACGGAGCGTCCTAGAGGGTTGAAAGTAGGCGCTTTTTATAGACATTGAATGCCTAATTTTGGGTTTTGAAAATGGATTTTTAAAAATTTTCTTTAATTGGCCATAACCCCTAAACGGAGCGTCCTAGAGGGTTGAAAGTAGGCGCTTTTTATAGACATTGAATGCCTAATTTTTCACTGTAAATTTCATGTAATTCGATCCGCGGGTTGCGGAGTAAAAGGGTTTTGAAAATGGATTTTTTAAAATTTTCTTTAATTGGCCATAACTCCTAAACGGAGCGTACTAGAGGGTTGAAAGTAGGCGCTTTTTATAGACATTGAATGCCTAATTTTTCATTGTAAATTTCATGTAATACGATCCGCGGGTTGCGGAGTAAAAGGGTTTTGAAAATGGATTTTTTAAAATTTTCTTTAATTGGCCATAACTCCTAAACGGAGCGTCCTAGAGGGTTGAAAGTAGGCGCTTTTTATAGACATTGAATGCCTAATTTTTCATTGTAAATTTCATGTAATACGATCCGCGGTTTCCGGAGTAAAAGGGTTTTGAAAATGGATTTTTAAAAATTTTCTTTAATTGGCCATAACTCCTAAACGGAGCGTCCTAGAGGGTTGAAAGTAGGCGCTTTTTATAGACATTGAATGCCTAATTTTTCACTGTAAATTTCATATAATTCGATCCGCGGGTTGCGGAGTAAAAGGGTTTTGAAAATGGATTTTTTTAAATTTTCTTTAAATGGCCATAACTCCTAAACGGAGCGTCCTAGAGGGTTGAAAGTAGGCGCTTTTTATAGACATTGAATTCCTAATTTAAAATTTTCTTTAATTGGCCATAACTCCTAAACGGAGCGTCCAAGAGGGTTGAAAGTAGGCGCTTTTTATAGACATTGAATGCCTAATTTTTCACTGTAAATTTCATGTAATACGATCCGCGGGTTGCGGAGTAAAAGGGTTTTGAATATGGATTTTTTTAAATTTTCTTTAATTGGCCATAACTCCTAAACGGAGCGTCCTAGAGGGTTGAAAGTAGGCGCTTTTTATAGACATTGAATTCCTAATTTAAAATTTTCTTTAATTGGCCATAACTCCTAAACGGAGCGTCCTAGAGGGTTGAAAGTAGGCGTTTTTTATAGACATTGAATGCCTAATTTTTCATTGTAAATTTCATGTAATACGATCCGCGGTTTCCGGAGTAAAAGGGTTTTGAAAATGGATTTTTAAAAATTTTCTTTAATTGGCCATAACTCCTAAACGGAGCGTCCAAGAGGGTTGAAAGTAGGCGCTTTTTATATACATTGAATTCCTAATTTAAAATTTTCTTTAATTGGCCATAACTCCTAAACGGAGCGTCCTAGAGGGTTGAAAGTAGGCGCTTTTTATAGACATTGAATGCCTAATTTTTCATTGTAAATTTCATGTAATTCGATCCGCGGGTTGCGGAGTAAAAGGGTTTTGAAAATGGATTTTTTATAATTTTCTTTAATTGGCCATAACTCCTAAACGGAGCGTCCAAGAGGGTTGAAAGTAGGCGCTTTTTATAGACATTGAATTCCTAATTTAAAAATTTCTTTAATTGGCCATAACTCCTAAACGGAGCGTCCTAGAGGGTTGAAAGTAGGCGCTTTTTATATACATTAAATGCCTAATTTTTCACTGTAAAGTTCATGTAATTCGATCCGCGGGTTGCGGAATAAAAGGGTTTTGAAAATGGATTTTTAAAAATTTTCTTTAATTGGCCATAACTCCAAAACGGAGCGTCCTAGAGGGTTGAAAGTAGGCGCTTTTTATAGACATTGAATTCCTAATTTAAAAATTTCTTTAATTGGCCATAACTCCTAAACGGAGCGTCCAAGAGGGTTGAAAGTAGGCGCTTTTTATAGACATTGAATTCCTAATTTAAAAATTTCTTTAATTGGCCATAACTCCTAAACGGAGCGTCCTAGAGGGTTGAAAGTAGGCGCTTTTTATAGACATTGAATTCCTAATTCGCTTTTTATAGACATTGAATGCCTAATTTTTCACTGTAAATTTCATATAATTCGATCCGCGGGTTGCGGAGTAAAAGGGTTTTGAAAATGGATTTTTTTAAATTTTCTTTAATTGGCCATAACTCCTAAACGGAGCGTCCTAGAGGGTTGAAAGTAGGCGCTTTTTATAGACATTGAATTCCTAATTTAAAATTTTCTTTAATTGGCCATAACTCCTAAACGGAGCGTCCAAGAGGGTTGAAAGTAGGCGCTTTTTATAGACATTGAATGCCTAATTTTTCACTGTAAATTTCATGTAATACGATCCGCGGGTTGCGGAGTAAAAGGGTTTTGAATATGGATTTTTTTAAATTTTCTTTAATTGGCCATAACTCCTAAACGGAGCGTCCTAGAGGGTTGAAAGTAGGCGCCATAACTCCTAAACGGAGCGTCCTAGAGGGTTGAAAGTAGGCGTTTTTTATAGACATTGAATGCCTAATTTTTCATTGTAAATTTCATGTAATACGATCCGCGGTTTCCGGAGTAAAAGGGTTTTGAAAATGGATTTTTAAAAATTTTCTTTAATTGGCCATAACTCCTAAACGGAGCGTCCTAGAGGGTTGAAAGTAGGCGCTTTTTATATACATTGAATTCCTAATTTAAAATTTTCTTTAATTGGCCATAACTCCTAAACGGAGCGTCCAAGAGGGTTGAAAGTAGGCGCTTTTTATATACATTGAATTCCTAATTTAAAATTTTCTTTAATTGGCCATAACTCCTAAACGGAGCGTCCTAGAGGGTTGAAAGTAGGCGCTTTTTATAGACATTGAATGCCTAATTTTTCATTGTAAATTTCATGTAATTCGATCCGCGGGTTGCGGAGTAAAAGGGTTTTGAAAATGGATTTTTTATAATTTTCTTTAATTGGCCATAACTCCTAAACGGAGCGTCCTAGAGGGTTGAAAGTAGGCGCTTTTTATAGACATTCAATGTCTAATTTAAAAGTTTTCTTTAACTGACCATAACTCCTAAACGGAGAGTCCTAGAGGGTTGAAAGTAGGCGCTTTTTATAGACATTGAATGCCTAATTTTTCACTGTAAAGTTCATGTAATTCGATTCGCGGGTTGCGGAGTAAAAGGGTTTTGAAAATGGATTTTTTAAAATTTTCTTTAATTGGCCATAACTCCTAAACGGAGCGTCCTAGAGGGTTGAAAGTAGGCGCTTGTTATAGACATTGAATGCCTAATTTTTCACTGTAAATTTCATATAATTCGATCCGCGGGTTGCGGAGTAAAAGGGTTTTGAAAATGGATTTTTTTAATTTGCCATAACTCCTAAACGGAGCGTCCTAGAGGGTTGAAAGTAGGCGCTTTTTATAGACATTGAATTCCTAATTTAAAATTTTCTTTAATTGGCCATAACTTCTAAACGGAGCGTCCTAGAGGGTTGAAAGTAAGCGCTTTTTATAGACATTGAATGCCTAATTTTTCACTGTAAATTTCATATAATTCGATCCGCGGGTTGCGGAGTAAAAGGGTTTTGAAAATGGATGTTTTAAAATTTTCTTTAATTGGCCATAACTCCTAAACGGAGCGTCCTAGAGGGTTGAAAGTAGGCGCTTTTCATAGACATTGAAATCCTAATTTAAAATTTTCTTTAATTGGCCATAACTCCTAAACGGAGCGTCCTAGAGGGTTGAAAGTAGGCGCGTTTTATAGACATTGAATGCCTAATTTTTCATTGTAAATTTCATGTAATACGATCCGCGGTTTCCGGAGTAAAAGGGTTTTGAAAATGGATTTTTAAAAATGTTCTTTAAGTGGCCATAACTCCTAAACGGAGCGTCCAAGAGGGTTGAAAGTAGGCGCTTTTTATAGACATTGAATTCCTAATTTAAAATTTTCTTTAATTGGCCATAACTCCTAAACGGAGCGTCCTAGAGGGTTGAAAGTAGGCGCTTTTTATAGACATTGAATGCCTAATTTTTCACTGTAAATTTCATATAATTCGATCCGCGGGTTGCGGAGTAAAAGGGTTTTGAAAATGGATTTTTTAAAATTTTCTTTAATTGGCCATAACTCCTAAACGGAGCGTCCTAGAGGGTTGAAAGTAGGCGCTTTTTATAGACATTGAATTCCTAATTTAAAATTTTCTTTAATTGGCCATAACTCCTAACGGAGCGTCCTAGAGGGTTGAAAGTAGGCGCTTTTTATAGACATTGAATGCCTAATTTTTCACTGTAAATTTCATATAATTCGATCCGCGGGTTGCGGAGTAAAAGGGTTTTGAAAATGGATTTTTTAAAATTTTCTTTAATTGGCCATAACTCCTAAACGGAGCGTCCTAGAGGGTTGAAAGTAGGCGCTTTTCATAGACATTGAATTCCTAATTTAAAATTTTCTTTAATTGGCCATAACTCCTAAACGGAGCGTCCTAGAGGGTTGAAAGTAGGCGCTTTTTATAGACATTGAATGCCTAATTTTTCATTGTAAATTTCATGTAATACGATCCGCGGTTTCCGGAGTAAAAGGGTTTTGAAAATGGATTTTTAAAAATGTTCTTTAAGTGGCCATAACTCCTAAACGGAGCGTCCAAGAGGGTTGAAAGTAGGCGCTTTTTATAGACATTGAATTCCTAATTTAAAATTTTCTTTAATTGGCCATAACTCCTAAACGGAGCGTCCTAGAGGGTTGAAAGTAGGCGCTTTTTATAGACATTGAATGCCTAATTTTTCACTGTAAATTTCATATAATTCGATCCGCGGGTTGCGGAGTAAAAGGGTTTTGAAAATGGATTTTTTAAAATTTTCTTTAATTGGCCATAACTCCTAAACGGAGCGTCCTAGAGGGTTGAAAGTAGGCGCTTTTCATAGACATTGAATTCCTAATTTAAAATTTTCTTTAATTGGCCATAACTCCTAAACGGAGCGTCCTAGAGGGTTGAAAGTAGGCGCTTTTTATAGACATTGAATGCCTAATTTTTCATTGTAAATTTCATGTAATACGATCCGCGGTTTCCGGAGTAAAAGGGTTTTGAAAATGGATTTTTAAAAATGTTCTTTAAGTGGCCATAACTCCTAAACGGAGCGTCCTAGAGGGTTGAAAGTAGGCGCTTTTTATAGACATTGAATGCCTAATTTTTCATTGTAAATTTCATTGTAAATTTCATACGATCCGCGGTTTCCGGAGTAAAAGGGTTTTGAAAATGGATTTTTAAAAATGTTCTTTAATTGGCCATAACTCCTAAACGGAGCGTCCAAGAGGGTTGAAAGTAGGCGCTTTTTATAGACATTGAATTCCTAATTTAAAATTTTCTTTAATTGGCCATAACTCCTAAACGGAGCGTCCTAGAGGGTTGAAAGTAGGCGCTTTTTATAGACATTGAATGCCTAATTTTCCATTGTAAATTTCATGTAATACGATCCGCGGGTTGCGGAGTAAAAGGGTTTTGAAAATGGATTTTTAAAAATTTTCTATAATTGGCCATAACTCCTAAACGGAGCGTCCTAGAGGGTTGAAAGTAGGCGCTTTTTATAGACATTGAATGCCTAATTTTTCATTGTAAATTTCATGTAATACGATCCGCGGTTTGCGGAGTAAAAGGGTTTTGAAAATGGATTTTTAAAAATTGTCTTTAATTGGGCATAACTCCTAAACGGCCAATTAAAGAAAATTTTAAAAAATCCATTTTCAAAACCCTTTTACTCCGCAACCCGCGGATCGTATTACATGAAATTTACAATGAAAAATTAGGCATTCAATGTCTATAAAAAGCGCCTACTTTCAACCCTCTAGGACGCTCCGTTTAGGAGTTATGGCCAATTAAAGAAAATTTTAAAAAATCCATTTTCAAAACCCTTTTACTCCGCAACCCGCGGATCGTATTACATGAAATTTACAGTGAAAAATTAGGCATTCAATGTCTATAAAAAGCGCTTACTTTCAACCCTCTAGGACGCTCCGTTTAGGAGTTATGGCCAATTAAAGAAAATTTGAAATTAGGAATTCAATGTCTATAAAAAGCGCCTACTTTCAACCCTCTAGGACGCTCCGTTTAGGAGTTATGGCCAATTAAAGAAAATTTTAAATTAGGAATTCAATGTCAATTAAAGAAAATTTTAAAAAATCCATTTTCAAAACCCTTTTACTCCGCAACCCGCGGATCGAATTATATGAAATTTACAGTGAAAAATTAGGCATTCAATGTCTATAAAAAGCGCCTACTTTCAACCCTCTAGGACGCTCCGTTTAGGAGTTATGGCCATAACTCCTAAACGGAGCGTCCAAGAGGGTTGAAAGTAGGCGCTTTTTATAGACATTGAATTCTTAATTTAAAATTTTCTTTAATTGGCCATAACTCCTAAACGGAGCGTCCTAGAGGGTTGAAAGTAGGCGCTTTTTATAGACATTGAATGCCTAATTTTTCATTGTAAATTTCATGTAATACGATCCGCGGGTTGCGGAGTAAAAGGGTTTTGAAAATGGATTTTTTAAAATTTTCTTTAATTGGCCATAACTCCTAAACGGAGAGTCCTAGAGGGTTGAAAGTAGGCGCTTTTTATAGACATTGAATTCCTAATTTAAAATTTTCTTTAATTGGCCATAACTCCTAAACGGAGCGTCCTAGAGGGTTGAAAGTAGGCGCTTTTTATAGACATTGAATGCCTAATTTTTCATTGTAAATTTCATGTAATACGATCCGCGGTTTGCGGAGTAAAAGGGTTTTAAAAATGGATTTTTAAAAATTGTCTTTAATTGGGCATAACTCCTAAACGGAGCGTCCTAGAGGGTTGAAAGTAGGCGCTTTTTATAGACATTGAATGCCTAATTTTTCATTGTAAATTTCATGTAATACGATCCGCGGGTTGCGGAGTAAAAGGGTTTTGAAAATGGATTTTTTAAAATTTTCTTTAATTGGCCATAACTCCTAAACGGAGCGTCCTAGAGGGTTGAAAGTAGGCGCTTTTTATAGACATTGAATGCCTAATTTTTCATTGTAAATTTCATGTAATACGATCCGCGGGTTGCGGAGTAAAAGGGTTTTGAAAATGGATTTTTTAAAATTTTCTTTAATTGGCCATAACTCCTAAACGGAGCGTCCTAGAGGGTTCAAAGTAGGCGCTTTTTATAGACATTGAATTCCTAATTTAAAATTTTCTTTAATTGGCCATAACTCCTAAACGGAGCGTCCTAGAGGGTTGAAAGTAGGCGCTTTTTATAGACATTGAATGCCTAATTTTTCATTGTAAATTTCATGTAATACGATCCGCGGTTTCCGGAGTAAAAGGGTTTTGAAAATGGATTTTTTAAAATTTTCTTTAATTGGCCATAACTCCTAAACGGAGCGTCCTAGAGGGTTGAAAGTAGGCGCTTTTTATAGACATTGAATGCCTAATTTTTCACTGTAAATTTCATATAATTCGATCCGCGGGTTGCGGAGTAAAAGGGTTTTGAAAATGGATTTTTTAAAATTTTCTTTAATTGGCCATAACTCCTAAACGGAGCGTCCTAGAGGGTTGAAAGTAGGCGCTTTTTATATACATTGAATGCCTAATTTTTCACTGTAAATTTTATATAATTCGATCCGCGGGTTGCGGAGTAAAAGGGTTTTGAAAATGGATTTTTTAAAATTTTCTTTAATTGGCCATAACTCCTAAACGGAGCGTCCTAGAGGGTTGAAAGTAGGCGCTTTTTATAGACATTGAATGCCTAATTTTTCATTGTAAATTTCATGTAATACGATCCGCGGTTTCCGGAGTAAAAAGGTTTTGATAATGGATTTTTAAAAATTTTCTTTAATTGGCCATAACTCCTAAACGGAGCGTCCTAGAGGGTTGAAAGTAGGCGCTTTTTATAGACATTGAATGCCTAATTTTTCATTGTAAATTTCATGTAATACGATCCGCGGGTTGCGGAGTAAAAGGGTTTTGAAAATGGATTTTTAAAAATTTTCTTTAATTGGCCATAACTCCTAAACGGAGCGTCCTAGAGAGTTGAAAGTAGGCGCTTGTTATAGACATTGAATGCCTAATTTAAAATTTTCTTTAATTGGCCATAACTCCTAAACGGAGCGTCCTAGAGGGTTGAAAGTAGGCGCTTTTTATAGACATTGAATGCCTAATTTTTCATTGTAAATTTCATGTAATACGATCCGCGGTTTCCGGAGTAAAAGGGTTTTGAAAATGGATTTTTTAAAATTTTCTTTAATTGGCCATAACTCCTAAACGGAGCGTCCTAGAGGGTTGAAAGTAGGCGCTTTTTATAGACATTGAATGCCTAATTTTTCATTGTAAATTTCATGTAATACGATCCGCGGTTTCCGGAGTAAAAGGGTTTTGAAAATGGATTTTTTAAAATTTTCTTTAATTGGCCATAACTCCTAAACGGAGCGTCCTAGAGGGTTGAAAGTAGGCGCTTTTTGCGGAGTAAAAGGGTTTTGAAAATGGATTTTTTTTAAATTTTCTTTAATTGGCCATAACTCCTAAACGGAGCGTCCTAGAGGGTTGAAAGTAGGCGCTTTTTATAGACATTGAATTCCTAATTTAAAATTTTCTTTAATTGGCCATAACTCCTAAACGGAGCGTCCTAGAGGGTTGAAAGTAGGCGCTTTTTATAGACATTGAATGCCTAATTTTTCACTGTAAATTTCATATAATTCGATCCGCGGGTTTCGGAGTAAAAGGGTTTTGAAAATGGATTTTTTAAAATTTTCTTTAATTGGCCATAACTCCTAAACGGAGCGTCCTAGAGGGTTGAAAGTAGGCGCTTTTCATAGACATTGAATTCCTAATTTAAAATTTTCTTTAATTGGCCATAACTCCTAAACGGAGCGTCCTAGAGGGTTGAAAGTAGGCGCTTTTTATAGACATTGAATGCCTAATTTTTCACTGTAAATTTCATATAATTCGATCCGCGGGTTTCGGAGTAAAAGGGTTTTGAAAATGGATTTTTTAAAATTTTCTTTAATTGGCCATAACTCCTAAACGGAGCGTCCTAGAGGGTTGAAAGTAGGCGCTTTTTATAGACATTGAATTCCTAATTTAAAATTTTCTTTAATTGGCCATAACTCCTAAACGGAGCGTCCTAGAGGGTTGAAAGTAGGCGCTTTTTATAGACATTGAATGCCTAATTTTTCACTGTAAATTTCATATAATTCGATCCGCGGGTTTCGGAGTAAAAGGGTTTTGAAAATGGATTTTTTAAAATTTTCTTTAATTGGCCATAACTCCTAAACGGAGCGTCCTAGAGGGTTGAAAGTAGGCGCTTTTCATAGACATTGAATTCCTAATTTAAAATTTTCTTTAATTGGCCATAACTCCTAAACGGAGCGTCCTAGAGGGTTGAAAGTAGGCGCTTTTTATAGACATTGAATGCCTAATTTTTCATTGTAAATTTCATGTAATACGATCCGCGGGTTGCGGAGTAAAAGGGTTTTGAAAATGGATTTTTTAAAATTTTCTTTAATTGGCCATAACTCCTAAACGGAGCGTCCTAGAGGGTTCAAAGTAGGCGCTTTTTATAGACATTGAATTCCTAATTTAAAATTTTCTTTAATTGGCCATAACTCCTAAACGGAGCGTCCTAGAGGGTTGAAAGTAGGCGCTTTTTATAGACATTGAATGCCTAATTTTTCATTGTAAATTTCATGTAATACGATCCGCGGTTTCCGGAGTAAAAGGGTTTTGAAAATGGATTTTTTAAAATTTTCTTTAATTGGCCATAACTCCTAAACGGAGCGTCCTAGAGGGTTGAAAGTAGGCGCTTTTTGCGGAGTAAAAGGGTTTTGAAAATGGATTTTTTTAAAATTTTCTTTAATTGGCCATAACTCCTAAACGGAGCGTCCTAGAGGGTTGAAAGTAGGCGCTTTTTATAGACATTGAATGCCTAATTTTGCATTGTAAATTTCATGTAATACGATCCGCGGGTTTCGGAGTAAAAGGGTTTTGAAAATGGATTTTTAAAAATTTTCTTTAATTGGCCATAACTCCTAAACGGAGCGTCCTAGAGAGTTGAAAGTAGGCGCTTGTTATAGACATTGAATGCCTAATTTAAAATTTTCTTTAATTGGCCATAACTCCTAAACGGAGCGTCCTAGAGGGTTGAAAGTAGGCGCTTTTTATATACATTGAATGCCTAATTTTTCATTGTAAATTTCATGTAATACGATCCGCGGGTTGCGGAGTAAAAGGGTTTTGAAAATGGATTTTTTAAAATTTTCTTTAATTGGCCATAACTCCTAAACGGAGCGTCCTAGAGGGTTGAAAGTAGGCGCTTTTTATAGACATTGAATGCCTAATTTTTGATTGTAAATTTCATGTAATACGATCCGCGGTTTCCGGAGTAAAAGGGTTTTGAAAATGGATTTTTTAAAATTTTCTTTAATTGGCCATAACTCCTAAACGGAGCGTCCTAGAGGGTTGAAAGTAGGCGCTTTTTGCGGAGTAAAAGGGTTTTGAAAATGGATTTTTTTAAAATTTTCTTTAATTGGCCATAACTCCTAAACGGAGCGTCCTAGAGGGTTGAAAGTAGGCGCTTTTTATAGACATTGAATGCCTAATTTTGCATTGTAAATTTCATGTAATACGATCCGCGGGTTGCGGAGTAAAAGGGTTTTGAAAATGGATTTTTTTAAAATTTTCTTTAATTGGCCATAACTCCTAAACGGAGCGTCCTAGAGGGTTGAAAGTAGGCGCTTTTTATAGACATTGAATTCCTAATTTAAAATTTTCTTTAATTGGCCATAACTCCTAAACGGAGCGTCCTAGAGGGTTGAAAGTAGGCGCTTTTTATAGACATTGAATGCCTAATTTTTCACTGTAAATTTCATATAATTCGATCCGCGGGTTTCGGAGTAAAAGGGTTTTGAAAATGGATTTTTTAAAATTTTCTTTAATTGGCCATAACTCCTAAACGGAGCGTCCTAGAGGGTTGAAAGTAGGCGCTTTTTATAGACATTGAATGCCTAATTTTTCATTGTAAATTTCATGTAATACGATCCGCGGGTTGCGGAGTAAAAGGGTTTTGAAAATGGATTTTTTAAAATTTTCTTTAATTGGCCATAACTCCTAAACGGAGCGTCCAAGAGGGTTGAAAGTAGGCGCTTTTTATAGACATTGAATTCCTAATTTAAAATTTTCTTTAATTGGCCATAACTCCTAAACGGAGCGTCCTAGGGGGTTGAAAGTAGGCGCTTTTTATAGACATTGAATTCCTAATTTAAAATTTTCTTTAATTGGCCATAACTCCTAAACGGAGCGTCCTAGAGGGTTGAAAGTAGGCGCTTTTTATAGACATTGAATTCCTAAATTAAAAATTTCTTTAATTGGCCATAACTCCTAAACGGAGCGTCCTAGAGGGTTGAAAGTAGGCGCTTTTTATAGACATTCAATGCCTAATTTAAAAGTTTTCTTTAACTGACCATAACTCCTAAACGGAGCGTCCTAGAGGGTTGAAAGTAGGCGCTTTTTATAGACATTGAATTCCTAATTTAAAAATTTCTTTAATTGGCCATAACTCCTAAACGGAGCGTCCTAGAGGGTTGAAAGTAGGCGCTTTTTATATACATTGAATGCCTAATTTTTCACTGTAAAGTTCATGTAATACGATCCGCGGGTTGCGGAGTAAAAGGGTTTTGAAAATGGATTTTTAAAAATTTTCTTTAATTGGCCATAACTCCTAAACGGAGCGTCCTAGAGGGTTGAAAGTAGGCGCTTTTTATAGACATTGAATTCCTAATTTAAAAATTTCTTTAATTGGCCATAACTCCTAAACGGAACGTCCTAGAGGGTTGAAAGTAGGCGCTTTTTACACACATTGAATTCCTAATTTAAAAATTTCTTTAATTGGCCATAACTCCTAAACGGAGCGTCCTAGAGGGTTGAAAGTAGGCGCTTTTTGTAGACATTCAATGCCTAATTTAAAAGTTTTCTTTAACTGACCATAACTCCTAAACGGAGCGTCCTAGAGGGTTGAAAGTAGGCGCTTTTTATATACATTGAATGCCTAATTTTTCACTGTAAATTTCATGTAATTCGATCCGCGGGTTGCGGAGTAAAAGGGTTTTGAAAATAGATTTTTTAAAATTTTCCTTAATTGACCATAACTCCTAAACGGAGCGTCCTAGAGATTTTTAAAATTTTCTTTAATTTACCATAACTCCTAAACGGAGCGTCCTAGAGGGTTGAAAGTAGGCGCTTTTTATAGACATTGGATGCCTAATTTTTCACTGTAAATTTCATATAATTCGATCCGCGGGTTGCGGAGTAAAACGATTTTTAAAAATTTTCTTCAATTGGCCATAACTTCTATCCGGAGCGGCGTAGATGGTCCAAAGTTGGCGTATTTTATGAGAATTTCCAAATAGATTTTTAGTTTAATATTATTTTTAGATTGGCATAACTTCTAAACGGAGCGTCGTAAAGGGTTCGAAGTAGGCGCAATTTTTAGTTATTTTTAAATCAATTTTTGAAAATCAAATTTCTTAAATCCTTCATATCTTCTAAACGGAGCGTTGTAGTGGGGTCAAAGTTGGCGCTTTTTATAGTGATAAAGGCTCAGTGTTCCTGGAGAAATCGGCTTATGAGTCAAGTTTTTCTTAAATCCCTCATATCTTCTAAACGGAGCGTCGTAGTGTGTAAAAGTCGGTGCATTTTATATTGACATAATTTATTTACTGCAGAATGCATTAAATTCACTTTAATGGTCCTGTGGAAATAACATAAAAGTCTTTAAATAATATAAAAATCTTTAAATTCGCTTTTTTACATACGCTGATGCGTTGAGTTTTTATATAAATTTCATATATGATATTAAAAATATATTTTCAAATATCCTATAAAATATTCGCTGCCATGCGAAGAAGTGACTCCTGTGCAAATCACGTTTGCTGAATGCATTCGAGCGTTGATATTAATATGGGTGGCAGTGTGAAAAGCAGCTGTGATGCATTATGAATTTTAAAATGAAATTCAATGCGTGAAAAATGCATTATGTGCCAATAAATAAAATTTCATTTCACGCATTTGGAGCAGTTGAGAGCAACAGTGAATCTCGCGAATGCATGAAAAGTGCAGAGGAATGTATAAAATAAGTGTTTCTCAAAGCTATAACACGATAAGAATTTCTCATAATAATGCGATGTAGAACAAATAAATATATATTAAATTTCTGCTAATAATAATTGCAACTCAAGCTGAAATCAGAAATGAATAGACAAACTTGAGATATTTGTAAATTAGATTTTGTACATCATTCATTCACCTCTTGTCTTCGATGACAAATGAAATATTTGCAATTTCATTATACGCATATTGTGCTGTATCTCCTTGCAAAATATTATGCAAATGCATGTAAATTAATTAAATTTGAGTGAAAATTATTTGGATTATATTTGTGTCAACCATTCATTCATTCATTCATTCATTCAGCTGTGTCGTGTTTTATGATTTTATGATATAATGTAATTTCTTGACTTCGAATACCATATTTCGAAACAAGTATGCCACACACTTGAATTCGGTAATAAATACGATGATTGGGGCAGCCATCCAGCCAGCAGTGCGTATGATTAACATAAATTAATTGCATGATAGTTACTCATACGCCCCACACTTCTGTAGAGTGTTATTTGAGATGCGATTGCCTCACATAATTCTGTATCCGGCTGAAATAATTTAATTTAATTGATTAATTCAAACACACACAGACATCGACTACCAACAAGACAGACAGACACACAGCCAGTAGGACCGACAGCCTCACACACTTTGAAGCACCTTCTTTCATGTTCACAGACACGCAATCTTATCTCTGGAAATTCCACTTTTGCAGCCTAAATTACATAAATTGCAATCGGCTATTTATACTGTTATTTATGGGTTTTCTTTGTTTGTGGTGACTCCTGGTGTGGCTCACATGTGTGAGGCTTATATGGCATTTGCTAGTTGAATAACTCGATTCGAGCCTTTTCTTGTTATTGAGGCGTATTTATCATGCAATATTTCTAACAAACGTTGCATATTACTTAGTAGTATTAGAAGTGATCTAATTAAAGCAGTAAAATATCAAGAATATGTGGTAGAATTTATGCTTTGCATTTGACTTAGTTAGTTTTATGTCTACGTTAGTTCATATTTATCATTTTATTGTTATTAAATTCAAGAAATTGTGTAATGTTATTTAATTGCAAATTCAATTTTTTCACAATGATTTAAAACAAATCATATATAAAAAAAATTAACATTCGTTTTGTTTTTTCAAATTAATAGAAAGTTGTATATTAATTATACTCCAAACTAGCTGGACTCGTGCACCACTCGTGCCAAGATTTTGTGAATTCAAAGATATGGAGCCAGGGCCCGTGCCACAGGGGCCCGTGCTTTGTTGTGGAAGTTTTTATGGGTCTTATAAATGTAATAACCAAATAATAATTCTCCGCCAAAAAAAAACTATTCTCAAAGACATTTCTTTCTCAAACTGCGCTTCCCCGTAGAATATTTCGCCCTAGATTTCTTCCCAGTAGAAATCTTCCATGTAAAATTCTTCCCCATAGAACGCTTTCCCGTAGAATTCTTCCCGGTAGAAATCATCCCGTAGAACTCATCCCGGTAGATTGTTCCCGGTAGAATTCTTTCCCGTAGAATTCTTCCCAGTAGAGTTATTCACTGAAAAAATTTTAGTGTGGTGAGTTTTAATGTGGTGAGTTTCAGTGTGGTGAGTTTTAGTGTGGTGAGTTTTAATGTGGTGAGTTTCAGTGTGGTGAGTTTATGTGAGATGAATTTTGGTGTAGTGAGTTTTAGTGTGGTAAGTTTTAGTGTGGTGAGTTTAAGTGTGGTGAATTTTATTGTGGTGAGTTTCAGTGTGGTGAATTTTATTGTGGTGAGTTTTAGTGTGGTGAGTTTTAGTGTGGTGAGTTTTAGTGTGGTGAATTTTAGTATGGTGAATTTTAGTGTGGTGAGTATCATTGTGGTGAGTTTTAATGTGTGGTTCCTTTGTAATTTTTTTTTGTATTTGAATTTTTTGTTTCATCTTTTTAGCTTGTGTATGTGCTGAGTTATGTCGTTTGGAATGCTTAGGTTGTATGGGAGGTACCACGCCCCTTTGTCCAATCGCGCCCATATATAGCCTATGACACCCTCCGGACTCCATAGTATCCTGTTACAAAATTTCAGTTAAATCGGTTCCGTGGTTTAGACGTGATGCTGGAACAAACAGACAGACAGACCGACAGACTGACAGACGGACCAAGAGTTTTATATATATAGATTCGAAATATATTCCTTTGTATAAGTTTGAATACGCATTGGAAAACAACGATATCCTCATTTACCGAATTTGTATCTCACTTTATACCTTATATTAAGCAAATGCACTCATTTTAAAAATACATATTTTTGAACTATATAAAGGGTTTTTCAATAAGAGCGCTACAAAAGCTTTTTTCAAGGGTTTTTCAACAGGGACGCTACAAAAGTAGAGCGACAGGGACAGCAAACGACGCCATATTTCTTGCCGCTCTTTTGACATTTCTCATTTCTCATTATAAGGTATAATGTTGTATGAATTATAATGATGAATTACATGGTTAAATAAATCTCAACTATTTATCGTAAATTTAGATTTTATTCAGTGTAAATTCACAGTCATTTATAGTAAACAACCCAGTAGAAATTCTGAAATAGAATTATTATTTTTTATTATTTATTGATTCATTTGAAATTACAAATAGAGTAGATTTTAACATAATATCATCTAAAAATAATGATTAACCAATATTTCAAAATAAATCGAAAATGACATTAACATATGTGTCAGATTGGCATTCAAGCATTAGCTATTTGAATGGCTATTTATATTATTTATTATTTTTTAACTTTAAATCTTTAGCGAGCATTGAAATTAACTGAAATTTAACATACAAAATCATTGAAATTTATTTAATAGCAGTGATCGATATTTTAAACTGTATAATAAAAATGTATACAAAGTATTGAAGTTCTGAACATTTAATATACAGTAGACTTCTTCAGTGGAGAGAGTTTGGTTGCCAAAATAATTATTTCTGGTGGTTTTGAAAACTGGGCATCTGCCAAGGAAATGATACGTGTTATCGACTTCATTAAGATTACAGAATGTGTATATGCTCAAATCGTAAAAGTATCGTTTTTGAAAGTTCTGACATTAACGTCTAAGATACCGCCTCTGGCTTTAAAAACAAGGCTTATAAAATACGCTGAATTTTTATCATTGAAGTATTGAGGAAAATCATAGTTTTGCAGTGGGTATAAGTCATGAAATTGTGAATTTTGAGCACGTTCAATGTGTCTCAAACTATCGTAAGACTGTACTTTTTCTAGTATACGCTCATGCAGTACATCCAAGTTTTCAATTGAGATGTATTGAATATGTTCAATACCTAACAAGGAACAAAGGTTTTGCCACTCCTTCGCCCAATAGATATTTTTTAAAAATGTTACTTCCGCTAAAATTCGCGGGAGTCTGTTGCAGGGTAATCTTAGAATTTTTCTTATATATTTGAAATGCGATTGTAGTGTTTGGAAGAATAGAGTTTGAAGTCCTAGTTCAATGTGAAGCATGTAGTTTGGTGTATTATCAGGGAGATATAACAATTTTTTAATAAAAAATCATTGAAGCTTTTCAACTTGGTCAAAGCGCTTAAAACCCCACACAATATAGTTTTTGCTGCTGTGTCAAAAATTTTTGAGTTATGTATATAGCTTAACTATGTTGTGTTTATTGCATTTTTAACATCTGTTAACTTTGAGTCAAGGTGTTTGTTGTAACTTAGCTTGTAATTAAGATGAATGCCTAGATACTTATAATCGTTTACGATTTCAATGGGAACATCACCATAACTCCATGATAGGTTACTGCTCAGTCTAGTGCACTCTCTAGACACAATAATTTTAGATTTTGACAGGTTCACTTTCAAACACCATATAAAACAATAAGTAAAAAGGGAGTCTATCATACACTAAAGTTCAATCGCAGAGTCAGAGAGTAGAACAATGTCATCTGCATACATTAGTACTTTTATATGGGTATCATTCACCCCCACATCTCCTGGTAAAAAGTTGTGAAAATCACTTAAATAGAGACTGAAGAGCATCGGACTCAACAGGCAGCCTTGTTTAACACCTTGTGTAACTAGGAACGAATCAGAAATTGAGTTACCATCCCAAACTGAACATTAAGTCCCAGTGTATAGCATCTGCAGTATTTGAATTATTTTAGTAGATAAGCCAACACAAACGCACAAGAAAAGTCAACAAAAATGCGTATATTTTCTTCTTTTTATTGAAGTACAACTCAATAATAATACCGGTTAAATTAAATAAATTATCGATTGTGGAGTAGCCCGTTCGGAAGCCTGCTTGAAATTCGCTTATTATCGCTTTTGAATCCAGCCAGCTGTTCAGTTTATTAAGAATAAGACCAGTGAATATTTTGTAGAGTGTATCGAGTAAAGAAAGTCCTCTGTAATTTGAAACACTGTTAGGATCCCCCTTCTTTAGCAATGGGATTATAATCGCTTTACGAAAGGATTCAGGGATATCATTGCGTAAAAAGATGGCATTTAGATCACATAATACTTCATCTAAAAATAATGTAGGGGCGTATTTGTAAAATTAGTAAGGAATACGATTCAAACCGGGAGCTTTGTTGTTTTTTTGCCTTCTGAAGTATTATTCAAAATTCCTCGCATTTCGAAAGGAGAGTCAAGAAACGGATCAATTATACCAGACAAGGCCCACTGAATTTGTGGGGTATTGTTTACTTGACCAAGAAGCGACATAAAATGATAGCGAAATTCTGTTACATGTATTTTATTAGGCCTTATAGTATAAAATTTACATCTACAAAGTAATTTTACTATGCACGGTTTTAAGTGAACTCTCTTGGTCAAATATATACTGAATTTATACTCAAATATTTAAAAATAATGCTTTCACGCGAACCGACGTGTGGTTACTTAAAAAAAATCGAAATTCGGTATACCTACCCATTTGTACATATGGGTATCAAATGAAAGGTAAATCTTCAGCGATTGCAAATTTTGAGTTATTTTTAGGATTGGTATACTCTCTTGACAATGGCACTACTTTTAATAGTACCCGCGCACATTATCACATATGTTTAGGGTATTTAGAGTCGGCTTAGACCGACTATTACTTTTAAAATTGTTACAATTGATTTCCCTAATTCCAAATTTAACATGTGACCTAACCTTCCCAACTGTTTTTTTTTTTTTTTTTGAAAGCCAATTATTAGATAAATAAATTGCAGCAACAATATTGTTATCTAACAAGTACTGTTTGGAGCACTTCTTGAAGTGTTCTAAAATTTTGAATAGTTTCAAGCAGAAAATAACTGGCCTGGAAATGCGCAATTGCTCTGTACTAGAAATATTAGCTTCATAATTTTCTATTTGAAAATTGCATGCACTATAGATATAAAATGTACTCTGACAAAATAGAAAATCTTTAAGAAAACTTGGAACTTCTAACTTAGTTAATTATGTTGAATGCAAAACCCTTGATTTATGTCTTTTTTATTTAGTATATACATTTTCTAAAATGTCTATTCTCCAGAAGTACAAGCACTATTGGTTGCATTTCTGTACAGTTTTTAAAAAACTAAAATGAATGCGCTTTTAATGAATCGCTAATCTTTCGGTTAAATCACGCCGTTACTATATTAACTGATACTATTACTACTGCCACCAACATGAATCGTGCTTTTATTCCACTGGCACTTCTTTTAT
Organism: Dryomyza anilis; assembly: GCA_951804985.1. Lineage (NCBI taxonomy): Eukaryota > Metazoa > Arthropoda > Insecta > Diptera > Dryomyzidae > Dryomyza > Dryomyza anilis. The sequence continues at coordinate 70,659,511 of OX638132.1, forward strand.
GAAGACAAATGGCTCATAATTCATACACTTGAGGAATATTTATGACCCCTACATAAAACGAAACGAAACGGAATAAAATACTATAAAAATAAGAAAAGCATGAACAGAAAAAGAAAAAGAAATAACCGACTGCGCCTTGATGATTTTCAGTGGCAGCAATCGGACGAATAAAAAGGAGTGTTGCATGCAGCTCATGTGCTGCAGCAAGCATCAAGTTGCCACATATGATGAGCCTCAGAATGCAGAGTTTTTATTGCGAGCGCCCCCACAACGTTACCAATAATTGCAAAATACTTGCAAACTATTCATATTTTTTCACACTGTCACGATTTAATATTCCCGTTTTCTCTTCATTCCTGTCTGTTACTCTTCTACGCGCTCTTCAGCTGCCTGAATGATGTATGACCCTTTAGGTTACTTTAACCTAAAATGACACTTTTTGTGGAGTTGAAAAAAAATACAACGAAAATGTGAAATTTTGGAAAAACGTACGAATTGCATGGATATAAAGACGGATGCAAGCGGACATATTTTATTGCATGTATGACAGTTGTGACATATGGAAGGAATGTGCAGAGAAAATAATACGCGTTACGAAAACATATTATGTTATCTGTGAGCATATAGTAATATAAAATATGAAATAGAGTCAATTTAGAATTTTAAATTTTGACATTCGAATTAGAAAATTGAAACACAATAATGTAAGAATTAATAATATAAAATTAAAATGATTAATTAAAAGCCATGATTTACGGATATGCACCTGGAATGTCCGGACCCTTTATAGGGAAGGTGCCTCTATCCAGCTGGCAGATGTCCTCGAAAAATATAAGGCTGACATCACCGCTATCCAGGAGATGCGATGGACGGGACAGGGCTGTTCGAAACAAGCGTCCTGTGATATCTACTACAGCTGCCATGCGGAGAGACACGAATTTGGATGTGGATTTGTGGTCGGCAAGAGACTCCGCCACCTTGTCTCTAGGTTCACGCCCGTGGACGAAAGGCTGGCAACAATCCGCATCAAGGCTAAATATTTCCATATCAGCCTAATTTGTGCACACGCTCCGACGAACGAGAAAGATGACGAGACAAAAGAGCGCTTCTACGAGCGCCTAGACAACGCATACGAGCGCTGCCCCCGCCACGATATCAAAATCGTGCTAGGCGATTTTAACGCCAAGGTGGGCAGAGAAGCCATCTATTGTCCCACAATCGGAAAATTTAGCCTCCATGCCAACACTTCCGATAACGGAACGAGGCTAATCGACTTCGCCGCAGCACGAAACATGGTAGTTAGTAGCACTAGATTCGAACATTTCGATATCCACAAGGCCACATGGTTGTCGCCCGATCAAAAAACTCGAAATCAAATTGATCACGTTGTGATTGACGGAAGGCACGCTTCAAGCGTGATGGACGTACGCACTATCCGAGGTGCCAATATGGACTCGGATCATTACCTTGTAGCAGCCAAGGTCCGCACACGCTTAAGCGCTGCGAAGAACGTACGGAACCAAACGCAGAGAAAGCTAGACGTCGGAAAGCTGCAATCACAACAGACAACGCAAGCCTTTTCCACTCGACTCTCACACCTGCTTAGACAAAGCACTCCTCCTCTCGATGATATAAGCGCGCAGTGGAATCATATCTCCTGCTCTATGCGTACGGCTGCCGAAGAGGTGCTTGGATTCCAACGCCCCCTGAGGAATCAGTGGTATGACCAAGAGTGTCGCGCGGCCACTGCAGAGAAAGACGCTGCGTACAAATCCACCCTGCAGTCAGTAGCTACGCGAGCTGCGAAGGAGCGATACAAAGAGAAGAGGAGGGAAGAGAGGCGTCTTTTCAGGCGTAAAAAAAGCGAGGCAGAAAGACGTGAGTGTGAGGAGATTGAGATGCATGGGGACAGGAATGAGGCTCGAAAATTCTTCCAGAAAATAAGACGCCTAGCCGGAGGTTCAAAATCCGGAGCCTCTTCCTGTAAAGATGAGAACGGGAATCTAGTGACAGATATCCAGAGCACACTGAAAATATGGAGGGATCACTTCTCTAAACTGCTGACCGGTGATGATGACCTCAATTCCACCGATAGAGAAGCAAACCCGGCAACCCCAGTACTTGATGACGACGTTGAGATTCCGCCACCCGACCATGACGAGGTCAGAACAGCCATTGCTCGGCTGAAAAACAACAAAGCCGCAGGTGCTGATGGCCTGCCTGCTGAATTGTTTAAGACCGGAGGCGAAGAGCTAATAGAGAGCATGCACGAGCTCGTAAGCAGAATATGGTCGGATGAAAGCATGCCAAGTGACTGGAACCTCAGTGTACTCTGCCCAATCCTTAAGAAAGGGGATCCCACTATCTGCGCCAACTACCGTGGGATCAGCCTACTCAATATCGCATACAAGGTTCTATCGAGCGTATTATGTGAAAGACTGAAGCCCATCGTCAACAGACTGATTGGACCTTATCAGTGCGGCTTCAGACCTGGAAAGTCCACCATAGACCAGATTTTCACATTGCGCCTAATCCAGGAAAAGACCCTAGAAAAACAGATCGACACCTACCACCTATTAGTCGACTATAAAGCCGCCTTCGACACTCCGATAAGGGAACGATTATACGCCGCAATGTCTGAGTTCGGTATACCTGCGAAACTTATAAGGCTTTGCAGGATGACCCTGAGCAACACACGTTGCTCAGTGAGAATAGGAAAAGACCTCTCCGAGCCATTTCATACCGAACGAGGTTTCAGACAGGGTGACTCCCTATCGTGCGACTTTTTTAACTTATTGATGGAGAAAATAGTTCGAGCTGCCGAACTCCGTCAAAGCGGCACTATCCTCAACAAAAGTGTCATGCTGCTCGCATATGCCGACGATATTGATATCATTGGCAGGAGCACACGAGCAGTCAGCGCAGCATTCTCCAGATTGGAGAAAGAGTCGCGTCGAATGGGTCTAGCGGTGAACGAGGACAAGACGAAGTTCCTTGTGTCAACAAGCAAAAAAGAGTCCGTGCGTCTTGGACAAAAAGCTGATTTTGACACCCACAAGTTCGACATTGTGAAGGACTTCGTCTATCTGGGATCCAGCGTAAACAGCAACAACGACGTCAGCCTGGAGATCAAACGGAGAATAACTCTTGCCAACAGGTGCTACTTTGGGCTCAGTAGGCAATTGAGAAGCAGAGCCCTCTCTCGCCGGACAAAAATAACGCTCTACAAGTCACTCATCATGCCCGTCCTACTTTATGGTGCAGAAACATGGACGCTGGCCACCACCGATGAGAGAGTACTGGGAGCGTTCGAGAGAAAGATTCTCCGTAAAATCTTTGGCCCTATCTGCTTTGCTAACGAGTATCGAATCAGGATGAACCACGAGCTGTATGAGTTATTCGACGACATTGACATAGTCAAGCGCATCAAGATCCAGCGGCTTCGCTGGCTAGGTCATGTCGAACGAATGGATGAAAACACTCCAGCCAAGAAGGTGCTTGAATCGAAACTCGAAGGTGGACAGCGTAGAAGAGGGCGTCCAAATCTGCGTTGGAAAGACCAAGTTGAGGACAACCTGGCAACGCTTGGTATTTCTAACTGGCGTCAGCGCGCGCAAAGCAGATCCGACTGGCGCGGCTTCATCTCAGCGGCCAAAACCGATCCACGGTTGTAAGGGCCATTTAAGTAAGTAAGTAAGTAAGTAATTAAAAGCATTATATACTACAATGTTTAAAATGTGTTTGTGGCCAAAGTAAATATTTATGTAACAAACATAATATGTTGATAACACACCACGTGAAATTTTAAATTACTTTGTGAATCATATTACTTTCAAATGAAAAATAATTAATATATTTATTTTATTAACTACGGATTAATTGTCATAGCAAGATAAAAATAATTACAAAAAAAACAAGCATAATACGTTTTTCAAAGCATTATAAAATGTTTTTATATTAAAATAAATATTAATTTGTTTGTCACAAACCATATGTTTTGCTAATTACATTACTCTGCAAGTTTTTTACTGGGATTTTCATAAATTATTTCTACACGCTGCAAAAAAAAGGGCTCTCCCAAACATAATTTTGCAGGCATTAACATGTAAGTTTGGAAATTTATGTAAACATAATATACAATTGACTGATAAATCATTTGTAAACAGGGTTGTATTGAGACTTGAACAGTGTTGTAATGAGCTCCGACTTACATTATAATATGCCGGAAACATTTTTATGTGGCCCCTTAAAATAGAGTATGTTTTAATGGAAACATAATAATCACTACATCCAAACAAAATAAATATTTGAACCGAAACATAAATATTTTCAAAATAAAACATGATTTTGAACGACCTGAATATAAATATGTTTTCAGTGAAAAATATCAGTTGTTTCAGTACAAAAAGTAGTATGTTTGCATAGAAACATATTTAAATATTTTTGGAAAAAAATCCTGAAAATAAAATAAAAATAAAATGTTGTTTTTTTATTAATTTTTATTAAAAATCTTTAAACATGCACAATGGGAGTTTATAATAATTGAATTCATATACAAATATTTAAATGCATAAATAAATAATTCTTTTAAAACTGCAAGTACAAGTGGCAGCATCAATGAATGCACAATTGCACGAGCAGACGCTAAACGAGACGATCCAGGCTCGCTTTATATTTGGACAGTTACAGTTGGTCTCAGTACAGCACATAGCGTAGGCAAAAAATTCACGGAGGCTTTTGTAAAAAAACATGCCAAAAAACATTTAAAAACCGATTTGTGATTTTTTCACTTTAGTTTCAGAAACTATATGCTGCACTTTATTAACTCTGTTACTATTTGTACTTTTTGTAACACAATTTATATATTTATTTAATTTACAAATAACAAAAGTATTACCGACGCGAACACGTTTTCTCAACGAACAACAAAAGACACGTACGCAGAATACGCCGATCACCGAGTGTCAACTTTGTATACAAGAAGAGCGCTGCTAAAATACCTTTATTTACATTTGAATACATTTTTTCGTTTGTTTTCAAACATCAGTATGTTTAAAATGACCCTATACATACTTCAAACGACGACAAAAGAGACGTAGATAGAAAATTCAGCTCAACGAGTGCCAACTTCGTATACAAGAAGAATGTTGCAAGAATATATTTATTTAAATCCTATTTCTTTTGTTTGTTTGTTTTTAAACATCAATATGTTCAAACGATGTCAAAAGATGGCGTAGATAGAACATGCTGCACAACGTTGCCAACTTCGTCAGTCGATAAATTATCGAATTAAGACGAGCATTGCGAACACACGTTGTATTTAGATTTGATTAGCATTTTCTGTGTTTCGAAACATAGTTTAAACCAAGTAAATTGCCAAGAAATAGTTTATTCAAATGCAATTAAAATTTTATGTTGGTTTTGTAACATATTTATGGTAAATTTGACAGATTCTGCTGGAAAATATAATAATGTTTACAAGTAAACAAAAATAAATTCAATTTCGATTATTATTTAATTACACTTCATTCCTACTACATGTATGGTAATTTTGTATTACTTTTAATTACATTCAAACATATTCAAACAAATATTTTCTATCCGTGTATATTGTTGAAGGGTTCTATTTTTGTCTAGGAGAATATAAATGAAGAAATTAATTGAAATTATTTTATATTGTTTTACGACATTTAAATTAATAAAAATTGATTTAAAAACTAAAATATAATAATTTGTTTAACATTTTTTTTAATTTGAGTTTTGAAGAAAATTAGAAGAATTATGGCTGTTCGAAATTCAAACTAATGATATACATTTCGGAATCGTATCTACTGTTTAAAATATTACATTTAAAATCAAACTAAAATTTAAATAATGTATGGAATGTTATTAGGTTGACTTTTTTCTCATCATCTCTAGTGGTAATGATTGGGAACTTGTCACTGTTTTTATTTTCCATGTAAAATTTTATCAGTGACATAACGAACATCTGATTATCACTTTAATCCAATTATAAAGTAATATTCTCGGAGATAAATTTGTTTCGCAAGCAAAACTGGTTTCTAACTTAAATTTTAATTGATTTAGACATCATATCTCATAATATCTTATCATATATTCATATCTTATAATAACCATTCATATACTTATCGCAAACTAACTATAAACGAATTAGTATTCAAATATTTATATTAAAAAACATGATATGATGAAATTGATTGTTGGTCACGAAATAACGTTTGTTAGACATGCAGATAAACGTAACATAATTGTACCTAATCATAAATTTTATAACAATAATTGGATTTTACATTTATTTTCAAAGGTTTTTATTTATGACGGTATTCGTAGCGTTGGTGGCTCGACTGGTATGTGCGTTGGACTACGAAAGGTCCCATATTCGATCCTAACGACTGTCAACATCAAAAAAGAGAAACTATAAAAACGATGCACGGTTAACAAAAAAGCAATTTTTTGAACAAAATGTTATTACTTTAAAGCTAATCGATTTCGAGATTTTGTTATTTATTTACGCAATTAGAAAATATCAAGGCACACACGTTGCATAAAAGTGGGCTTACCAAACATAATTTTGCAGACATTACATATATCTTTGGAGCTTTATGCAAACAAAATTATTATTGTATTGCACATTATTATTATAATAACGGCAAAACATATTTTTGTTTTCATTCAAACATTTCAGCTTTCAAATGTTGCGTTCTTACAAACATTAATATGTTTGAATGTGAAAAATATTTTATTTAAATGTCAACATAATAATGTTTACATTTCATATTTATGTAAAAAGAATATTTAGTGCTAATAATTTTCTTACACAATAACATTTTTTTCTTAGTCTAGATGATTTGTTTCTTGTTTCGAATATTATATTGATGTTTTCTCAATAGAAATCCGTGTACATGGATAGAAAAGTTTTGTTTGAATATGCTTGAATGTAATTATAACGTAATTCGAAATCATCATATAAATATTGGGAGTAATATCTAATTACATTAATATTGAATTGTATTATTATTTTGTTTTCATATTGAAATATTATTATACGATATTTAAACATAAATTGCTTTAATCGCGGATTTACATGAATTTACTATATTAATGTTTCTGTAGAAATATATATTTTTCATCTGATATTAATATATGTATGTTTGATATTTCCGCTATTTAACACACCCAACGCCAATTATATGTATTTGGTTATTCGTGATTGTTACTTGGTGACAATGGATTTAAAAATAATAGCATTCTTTTGATTATATGTATGTTTGGATATCGTAATGATATCACAATTAAATAACAGCGCTGCCTACTTTTAGCACTCAGTAACACTCACATTAATACTTTTCTTATAGTTCAAAAGTTCTTTTTGGTGGAATAATTTGTTTAAGTACCGCCAATTACTATTAAAACATTTGTGAAATTTCCAATACATCCGTAAAGTACTGAACTCAAAATAGGAACAATAGATGGAAATAAAATTATTAGGTATAAATAAAATATGTGTAATAAAAATAAAATAAAAGTTTAAGTTTGAAATTATAAAATATAAATAAAAAAAATGTAATTTAAAAATAGAGAAAAAACGAATATTGTGTAAAGAAGATATTAGCACTAAATTTACTATTTTTACATTAAAATTAAATGTAAACATAAATATGTTTACATGTAAATAAAATGTTTTTCACATTCAAACATATATATATATGTTTGCAAAAAAGCCGAAAATTATTCATCTTAACATAAATATGTTTGAATGAAAACAAAAATATGTTTGGCTATTATTATAATAATGTTTGGCAATGAAATTATACTTTTATTTGCATAAAGCTCCAAACATATATGTAATTCCTGCAAAATTATGTTTGGGGGAGCCCCTACTTTTGCAGCGTATACTTATATATTAAATGGAATATGTCTAATATATTACAAAGTATTTAAATTTGTATTTGTTCGTTTTTGGCAATTACCTATTATTTAATACGTATATTATAAATGATTATCTTGCATAAATCTTGAATGATTTGATACCAAATAATTTTTAAAACATTTTCGCAATTTTTTTATGGTATTATTACCACATTTATAGTTTAAAAGCATATGTTCCATTGTCCCTGACTCTTTAAACAATACACCCAAACATAAAATCATCAGCAGCACGGTCGACATAGATCGTTTCAATTTCAATGGCGTTCGCGCACGTTGCTCTTTCATTACACAGCATTCGAGCCACGTGCTGGCTGAGAATTATTGCGCCCAACGGCGATTTATATCCTTGACCAGGCTGGTGCAGACCAACCGAACGAAAAGTCAGCAGGATGTTCATTGCGGCGCGTTGTTCACGTTGCGGTGTAGTCGTTATGAAAAGGTCTGACCAAGGACGACTGTTGTCGACAAGCCATTCTTGCTGCTGCTGCTGCTGCTGCGGCTGCTCTTTTGTGGTTGAGGTGTTGGTGTTGATGATAGTAATCGGTATGCCAACAAAGGTCAGCGTCTAATAAACCAAAGCCCTAAGCAATAGCCATGCTGTAGAATAGGATGGAAATCTTACCGAATTCGTAATTTTAAACGGCACACAAATTTGTATTTCAATTATCGAGTTTTTTTTAGAGATATTTTTTAAACACTACACAGAAATTTGGCTTCCGTTTTGTAATACTCAGAAAGTGGTGCGGGCAGTACTTTTTAAAAATTATATATATATATATATGTTTTAGATAAGCGTCAAATCCACCGGTGTCCGTCTATACACCATCTCCCTTTAAGCACAATTAGCGAAAAACGAGATGAGCTGAATACATAAAACTCAGAAATAATTTTTAATATGGGTATTGGGCGAGGCCATGCTACAAAAATGTTAGTTCTTTCATAGTTCTTTAGATCTTTCATTTTGGCTCTAATTACCCTACTGAACAAAACGAGAAAAAATTTTTGCCATGGACATGCTATACATTAATTCTACATAATTCGCGGCTGCTGATTCTCACTGTATACTCAGTTTTTTTTCTATTACGTAATGTTTTTAAGAAATTGCTCTTTGATTTTCAGGCCGTTTTCCGACACTTTTTAGAATTAAAAAAATACAGACCCTTACACAACCAGTTTTACAAAAAACTGAAAACGCAATTTTTCTTTCAATACTCAATACTAATAACAATATACCGATAGATACTATTATTACGTTAGGTTTTTAAGTTATTTTAATTTAAACTCGAAAAATATTGTTTTTTTTAGAGTATTTTTGGGAGATTTTTTAAGTATTGTGAATCTAATGGTAAATAAGAATTTACTACATGATTATTTGAAGCATAGTTCTAACTAATTATGAAAATTACTAACTTCTTTGTATCAGTTCTAATTTTTTTTTAATATGTTCTAATAACTAAATTTCCGGCAAAAACTGCTAAAATTTAAAATGCATACGTATAAATTGCATACGTACAAAACCGTTTTTAACCGAATTTTACTCAAAAACGCTACGTAATAGAAAGAAAACTGAGAATGCAATAATAATACTTGCCCCCTGACAATTACATCCGAATGCTGTATAATACAGGACCAAAAAAACAGTCTGAACAGATCATTTAAATCAAATAAAATTAAATTTGACAAGATAATTGCTTAAACATTTTATTGTGCCTGTGATGCAACTTTTAGTCTGGCTTATTGTTAAACATTAATTATTAATGTTGCTGCCCTCATCATAAAATCCTGTCATAGTCCTACTCTGTTAGTTGTTTGAAAAGTTTGTCCACAGAAAATGTCAAATAAAATGGATAATTTATTTAAAATAGATTTCAGGCAAATCAGCACAAATGTATTTTAAGCAAATTTTCTTCAGCACTAATGAACAATCGTCGGGTATTAAGACGTGGCATGGGTGGACATGGTTTGAGGACAACAGCGCGCTTGACTGCTTGAGTGGCAATAAAATAAATAAATAATGCAAATACATTTAGCAATTATTTATGATTTATGGCTGGTTGATAAAATTTTGCACGTCTATTGAAATTATTTATTTATGATTTTCACAGAATGTTTTTCAATTGCTTGCCAGCTGATAAGCATTTGCATTTTGCAAAGTACATTAAAGGATTTGACAAATGAATTGATAAAGTTTTCGAAGATTTAATTGTATATATTAATTTTAATAATATTCTAACATGATTTGCAATTTATATTCAGTCTTTAATTAATTATTTTAAACCTATAACTATTATATAAAATATTGTTTTGCTCTTTAAGAAACACTTAGCGTATTCACAGTTTGTCGTATTTTAGTATGGTATTCGTACCATGTTGTATATGTACGATACAATAACACAGAAACGTCAATTTGTTGTTGCATCCCTTATACAAGTGAAATACCACAAGTGTTGTAAAGGGTTTTCCAATAAGAGCGCTACAAAAGTACGGTTTTGGATATCAATGAAATTATTTATTCCTGTAAAAGTACGCCATTATGTATGGAATACATGGCCACCACTGGCACGCTTGCAGAAGTCCAGACGCTGAACCCAATTTTCGACGGTTTTCAAGCATAAATCGCCCGATACTGCTGCAATTTCACGTTCGATATTCGTACGAAGTTCATCAATCGTCGCTGGCTTGTTGGCATAGACCATAGACTTGACGTAGCCCCACAGGAAATAGTCTAACGGCGTCAAATCGCACGACCGAGGCGGCCAATCGACTGGACCATTTCGTGAGATAACACGTTCTCCAAACTTGGTTTCCAATAAATTGATTGTGGCATTCGCTGTGTGGCTTGTGGCGCCGTCCTGTTGGAATCACATGTCCTCCAAGTCCATATCATCCAACTGGGGCCAAAAATATTCGGTGTTCATTGAACGGTAGCGATTCCCATTCACAGTAACGTGCCGGTCTTGATCATCACGGAAGAAGTACGGCCCAATGACGCCGCCGGTCCATAAACCGCACCAAACCGTAATTTTTTTGTGATGCAATGATGACTCATGGAGTACGTGTGGATTGCTGTCTGATCAATAACGCATATTTTGTTTATTGTCGAAGCCATTCAGCCAGAAATGAGCCTCATCGCTGAAGATGATTTTTCGATGAAAATCCTAATCATTTTCAAGTTGTTGCTCAGCCCAATTCACGAACATACGACGCTTCTGGTGGTCAAGCGGCTTCAGTTCTTGCGCCAATTTGATTTTGTAAGGATGTAGGCCAAAATCTATTCGCAAAATTCGCCACAAGGACGTCACAGAGATGCTCAACGCTTGAGAACGACGTGTGAGAGACACATTTGGGCTTTCTTCAACTGAAGCAATATTCTCGACACTACGGGCACTAATTTGTCTCACTGGCACGGGAACATTTTTTACTGTGCCTGTGGATTCAAACATTTCCACTAGACGCTCAATTGTTGATCTGCTAGGACGATTATGACGACCATAAATTGGACGTAGCGCTCTTAATGTTGAGGCCACTGACTCCGAATTTCGGAAGTAAATTTTAATAATTTCGACTCGTTGTTGGCTCGTATATCTTTCCATCGTGAAATGGCAAACCTTATTAAAGAGAAATGTTAAAAGAGCGACAAGAAATATGGCGTCGTTTGCTGACCCTGTCGCTCTACTTTTGTTGCGTCCCTGTTGAAAAACCCTTTATTATATAAAATATTGTTTTTCTTTTTAAGAAACACTTAGCGTATTCACAGTTTGTCGTATTTTAGTATGATATTCGTACCATGTAGTATATATACGATACAATAACACAAAAACGTCGATTTGTTGTTGCATCCCTTATAGAAGTGAAATACCACAAGTGTTGTATTTAGGAGTATCCCTGAGACATGCTTTTTGGTGTCGTATTTTGTGAAAGAAAGAAAAATTGTAAAATTGAATATTAAAAGTGCATATAAAATGCTAATTTATATGTCTTTCTTTTCAAATCGAGAAATATTTATGATATTTTGGAAAATAATTCAAATTTATAGGAATCAGCTGCATTTATTTGACGAAATATTTAAACAAACAGAAATGTGGTGCTCACAGTTTAGTTGCCGTACCGTCGTATTCATACAATGTCGTACCAATACCATGAAACTGTGAATACGCTAACTATATTATATAAAAAATATATGTTGTCGGTCTTCTTTGACTGTCTACTCAATCTTTTCTAAACACTGTCTAAGCACATAATCTGTGAACATAAATGGCGTGCCAGAAATCGTGTTAAATTTTGCTCCAACACCAATTAACGAGATGCTTATCGTTGGCTATTTGCTATAATGTTTATAGCTGATTACAGCAGAAATGGCTGCTAAAGTAGAGCAACAAACAAAGAGTGTTAAAGTGCAGATAACAAGGACTTAGCGCTGAATTTTCAACAGGACACTGTTAAAGGGAATACGAAAATAAAGTAACACAAAGTAAAAATTATCGTTGTTTTTTACAACGACTTCTTTAACTTTATTTCGAATATTTAAAAAAAAAAATGAGTGCTTCATTTGTACATTCAATTTGAAGATTTTTAACAATTTTTATATGAGAAGTTGATTGTTGACAATTGTAATATGTATGATATATGGTATTTAAATTTTTTGTATAAAAATTTTACCACACGATTGAACAGTAATGGACTACAAAACACATATACGTTTTAAACCGAAACGGTAACCAAAACTATTATACACAAATCAATAAAAATTTTAAAGATTACAAAGAAACATTTATTTATTGTGAACGTAAATTTGATAACTCTAATTGGCTTTTCAATTTATTCAATCTAAATTATTCAATTTATTTTCGATTTTCATTTATGATTTCTAAATAGAGGAGCATGAAGTAAAGTGGGACACGTTTTGACTTTCCTCCAAAAAAAAAGTACGTTTAAATATTTGTTTTAATTCTTTAAAGGTTTAATACCATAAACTGTTTCATGGTCTAACTTTTTGCATTAACAGAATGCAATTTATATTCCTTTTAATTGATTTTTGTGCAATTTTTCTAAACAGTTTCTTTTCTTTTGACCGTGAAAAATCCTAAGTAACCCAGCAGGAAATGTCACCAATGATTCCTCAATGATTTCCCCTATGTCAGGTCAGAAACATCGCCCTGCAAAGCATTGATGACATTTTCATGTAAATTTTCTCCGATTCATGCCTGATGTAGCATTAACGAATGATTGTCTTACACGCAGGGAAAAAAAAAACTCTCCCAAACATAATTAGCTGCAAACAACGTATATATTTGGAGAATACTGTAAACATAATATATATTTGGGATAGTGTAAACATAATATGTTTGGCTCTAAACATAATCTATATTTGGGTGGGAATATAAATATGAATCGCCTGTGAACATATAATGTTTGCATCATAAACATTTTCTTTATATGCAATTAAAAGTTTTGTTGGGGTTAAACATTCTATTTATTTTGGATCTAAATACAATTAATTTTATTATATTTGAAACAAAATATCATATATATTGCGCCATCTTCAACTCACAAAGAGCCCCAGCCTTGTCTTGGTTAATCTAGATGTTGAGGCCTTTATCCAGTACATCTGCACAAGCAAGGATGCTGAAAATAAAGAAAATATTGTTTAATTATATATTCAGAAAGAAATAAAAAAAAACAAATAGTTTAATCTCCAAATATAAAATTATTCGCAAATTGATTTGCAAAGCAAATTATGTTTGGCTTATAAGATGTAACTATTATTATACACACAAAAAGCGCGTCCTTTTCTTTCGCAAATATAATTTACTTTGCAGTTTAATTTGCAAATATAAGTTTAATTGTAGTGCAATGACTTTTAGACTTTTTTTTTCTTCTGTCTGCTTATACGGACATTTTTAACTTTTTATTTATTTATTTATTTATTTATTTATTTATTTATTAAACACAATACACATTTTTATTGTATTTTACTTTAATTTATTCATTAATTTTTGATTTTTAATACTTTTTTTACTTACTTATTTAAGAGGGCACCTTCGCTCATTGTGCTCTTAATTTTATCTATTTCACTAGTATGTAAATATTATATGAGTAAAAAAGAAACAACGATATATACAGAGTTTATGCAAATATAATATATTTATTTCGAAACATAATATATATATATTTTTACGCAAACATTTTTATGGTATAATGAAGCTGCAAATAAAATATGTTTATGGCTTGTATAATTAAATTCACATAGTACATATTATATTTACAACTAAACTAATTTATTAAAATTGTGAACATATTATATTTAGAACAATATTGCAACCATATTGATTTTTAAGAACAGATTATATTGGAGTTCAAACATATCCAATTACTTTTTTCACTGCGTGTACATATTTTAATTTTTTTTTGTAAAAAAATATTTTTTTTATTATTTTATTTATTTTTTGATTTATATTTTTACAATATATATTATTTTATTTTATTTTCTTCTGTTCTCGGTTGGAATGGTATGTGTACTTGCACGGATAGAAAAGATGTGTTTGAATGTAATTAAAAAGTAATACGAAATTACCATACATGTATGAGGAATGAAGTGTAATTAAATTATAATCGAAATTGAATTTATTTTGGTTCACGTGTAAATATTATTATATTGTCCAGCAGAATCTGTCAAATTTACCATAAATATGTAACAAAACCAACATAAAATTTTAAATGCATTTGAGTAAACTATTTCTTGGCAATTTACTTGGTTAAAACTATGTTTCGAAACACAGAAAATGCTAATCAAATCTAAATACAATGTATGTTCGCAACGCTCGTCTTAATTCGATAATTTATCGACTGATGAAGTTGGCAACGTTGTGCAGCATTTTCTACCTACGCCATCTTTTGCCATCGTTTGAACATATTGATGTTTAAAACAAACAAAAAAATGGATTTAAATAAATGTATTCTTGCAACATTCTTCTTGTATACGAAGTTGGCAATCGTTGAGCTGAATTATCTACCTACGTCTCTTTTGTCGTCGTTTGAAGTATGTATAGGGTCATTTTAAACATACTGATGTTCGAAAAGAAACAAAAAATTAATTCAAATGTAAATAAAGGTGTTTTTGCAGCACTCTTCTTGTATACAAAGTTGACACTCGGTGATCGGCATTTTCTGCGTACGTGTTTTTTGTTGTTCGTTGAGAAAACGTGTTCGCGTCGGTTATAATTTTGTTATTTGTAAATTAAATAAATATATAAATTGTGTTATAAAAAAGTGTACATTTACTCCTGGTCAGTATATTCTGAGTGCCAATGGAGACACCTGTTCGCAGATACTACAGTTTATTTACTACAGTTCAATGAATTATTGAAATTTAATTTCTTCTGCATTTTATTCATGCAAATTTTACAAATTCCTCTTCCTCTGATGAAGTTGTAGAATATTTGCCGATGTGTTCGTTTTGCTTGTGTTAAAGGTTCACATCTCTGTTTTCATATGATATCTTAAGATCTCTTGTCAGGCGAAGTCAAGATTTTGTTCTTCACTGGTTTATGGCCAAAATTGAAGTTTTTTCTTGGCTTAACTAGTTAAATAACTGATATTACACCTAATTTTCACTGAAATTACAATAAATATTGCTTAAATAACGTTTCCCATTTTACCCCAGAAAGGGTTTCCCACTTTACCACAATATCGCATTTTATCATAACTTAGCACCACTTAAGCAATTTTAAATTACTTTCAAACCACGTTTATGTTTCAAAAGATGTACAACAACCGATCATTTTAAACATACCTTTCTAATGAAAAACGACAAAAATACACACTTTTTGCTTTTAAAAACATTTTTTTACTTGTTCTCGAAATGCAATAAAAAGATATAAATTTGATTATAACCACACAGAAAAGAAAAGTTTATACTATTAATGAATTTGTTCATCAATGTTATTAATTTGTTCATCAATGTTATGAATTTGTTCATCAATGTTATGAATTTGTTCATCAATGTTATGAATTTGTTCATCAATGTTATGAATTTGTTCATCAATGTTATGGATTTGAATTTCTCTGCGCTGCTTTGCCTCAAAAAATGAATATGAATACCTCAATTAACACAATTCATAACAATTATGAACGCGTTTATTATAGTTCATAAATATAATGATTTTTTTCATATATATTATGAACGCTTTCTCAGTTAACGTCGTTCATTCCATTTATGAGCAACATTTTCTCTGTGCATTGATGAAAAAGGTGATGCCATATTAAGAAGCTTGTGACAATTGTTTTTATTTTTGCCCACTGTAGCCCAGGTTCACCTACAAATTACCCTGTATTATAAAAGCTGTTCGAATAATTTCGAAAAGAAACATGGCGTGTGACCACCGCGACCATTGGCTAACGCATAGACACAAAAACTATCTTATCTCCGGATACAAATAAAAGATAATCAAAATTTAATTAAAAGCTATACAATGTGTAAATTTATTTATAAATAGATGCTTATGAAATAAATTTTTAATAAAAATGCCAACAAATATGGATAAACTTAAAATTAATTTAGAGTTAACAACAACGAAATGCTATTTAATTTAAATTCGAGTCAAGTGTTGCTTTTAAACATTTTTTTCTCTTGTTATATATATGAACGAAAATTACACTCATTAATGAAATAAATAATTTATATGCTCTTGATGATATATTGACCACATCTTTGAGATTGTTTTTTTATTTTTTTTATTTTGCACTCCCACTGCCTCAATAGTAATCCTCGCAATCCATATAACCACGCCATTTGTGCCACAACGCACAGCCTATAATTTGGCTGGCACCGCGTTGCGCCTGCACAAATCCTTTGCCCTGCTCACAGCTCACGAGCAGCGGCTCCAGTGCCTCGGCGGCGCACATATAGAATTTATTCGGATTCAGTGTCTCCCAGGGTTGCAGCAGATGTTCGCTATCGCAGTGCTGTGTGTGCGGCCCCGGGGTGCGACAGGCAGGCCACTCTTCGTACGGAATGCAGCCATAGTAGCCGTGACCATTGAAGAAGCCGCGTCCTTCGGGACACTGCAGCAGGAGCGCAGTTTGCGTGGATTCGTTGCAAACGTAGAATATATTCGGGTTTGGGTCACCCCACATGCCCGAGGACTGTTGGCAGGGCAGCTCAGTTAAACGTGCAGTCGATGTGCTCTTCAGTGTAACAGCGGACGCGGCGCCGGAAGTTGCGGTGGCAACGTTGGTGCTGCTACCGGCGATGCCCAAAATAATGGCTGTCAATACAATGCATGTAGTGTGTGTAGTGTGCTTGACTGCCATTTTTCACTGCCTTTTTTTTCAATTTAACTGCTTTTTTTGTCAAGTTTATATTGTGTGTACACTTTGCACAGTTTTCACTATATTTTATTTTAAATATTTAATTTATCTACTTTTTGTGCTTTTCTGTGTAAATTTCATAAATAAATTAATAAATTTACTGCTTTGCACTGGTTTGATTCACCGATATCACTGATTCCCATGTCTGCGCTTTCATTCATTTTTATACTCAACACCCATTGGACGCTCATCGACTTTGTGCTTTGGGTGATTTTTATACCCTACACTAAGAGTGAAAGGGTATATTCAGTTTGGTACGCCGTTTGTAACACCCAGAAGAAAGCATCTCCGGTATGGAAAAGTATATATATTCTTGATCAGCATGACCTCCTGAGTCGATTTAGCGATGTCCGTCTGTCCGTCTGTCTGTCTGTCCGTCTGTCTGTCCGTCTGTCTGTCTGTCTGTTGAAATCCCTAAGACTTTTAAAATTGAAGAGCTAGATAAATGAAACTTATAACTTAGATTACTAATATACCTACGCTGTATGTGCGAAAAAATTGGCGAGATCGGTCCATGGTGACCTATGATCCGACCACTTATGTTCAAATACCACATATAAAATGTACATATAAAGATCAATTTTTATGTATACGTGCTTAGGTAAACTTTGTTGGTCAAATATATATTGACATCATGCTCAAATACATGATAATAATGTTTTCCGGCGAAAAGACTTGTGGTTCACAAAAAAAAAAATCGAAATTCGGTACACCTACCCATTTGTAAATATGGGTATCAAATGAATGGAAATTCTTCAGCGATTGAATGTTTGTAGTTATTTTCAGGATTCGTATACCCTGGTGACCTATATATCACTTTGAATGGTAACCACACATATGTGTAGGGTATTTATAGTCGGCTTAGACCGACTATAATTTTGATAATCCTAACTATCATAATTACACCTACTTTAAAATTTCCCATGTGATTCCCAACTGGTTTATTTTATTTTTGTCTATTAAAGTATTATTGGTCAACGATGACGTACTCTGTACTATGGTGTTTCAAATATGATAAATTGTTATTTCAAATGTAGATTAGATTAAAAGAAAAATTATTTCTCAACAATTATTGGTTTTGGTAAAAGAAAAATCTTCTACTTAGCTCGACTTTTTTTTAATTCAGACAAATAATTTTTTAAAAGGTTTGAAACAGAAACGATAAACAGTTTGAATTTCGTTTTCGAGTTTCTCCCTTGTTTCGGTTATGATTTTGATTATGAAAAGTATAATTCCAATACCCAACACGATTTTTGCCATGGACATCCCATGCAATAATTCTATAGTTTTCTGAGTTTGACTGCATACACCGTTTTTTTCTATTACGTAACGTTTTTGAAAAAATTGCAAAAGTATTTTTAAGCAGTTCTCACCCACTACTTAGAATAAAAAAATATAGTTCAGAGGAAAAACAGTTTAACAAACAACCTTAAACGCAATTTTTCTTCTAATTTGTCTAGACTAATTTTAATATACTAATATTCCAATATGTTTTTAAGATAGTTTTGGAAAATTTTATTTTTTTACATAATTTTTTTTACTATTTAGAATTTAATAATAAACAAAAATATATATGACTAGGTGGACCCGTACACTACTCGTGCAAAGATTTTGTGAATGCAAGGTAATGGAGCAATTTTATTAATATAAATAACATTTTTATTATTTATATCAGACGTATTTTTTATTGGTTTTATAAATGTAGTAACCAAAACCAAACTAATTCTCCGCTAAAACAACTGTTCTCATATACAAATCTTTCTCTGACTGTGCTTCCCCGTAGAATTCTTCCCAGTAGAATTATTTCCCAGTAGAATTCTTCCCCATAGAGTTTTTCCCAGTAGAAGTTTTATTGTGGTTACTTTTAGTGTGGTGAGTTTTAGTGTGATGAGTTTTAGTGTGGTGAATTTTAGTGTGGTGAGTTTAAGTGCAGTGAATTATATTGTTGTGTGTTTTAGTGTGTTGAATTGAAGTGTGTTGAATTTTAGTGTGGTCAGTTTAAGTGGGTGAATTTGAGTGTGGTGAATTTTAGTGTGGTGAGTTTTATTGTGGTGAGTTTTAGTGTGGTGAGTTTTAGTGTGGTGAGTTTTAATGTGGTGAATTTTAGTGTGGTGAATTTTAGTGTGGTGAATTTTAGTGTGGTGAATTTTAGTGTGATGAATTTTGGTGTGGTGAGTTTCAATGTGGTGAGTTTTAGTGTGGTGAGTTTTAGTGTGGTGAATTTTAGTGTGGTGAATTTTAGTGTGATGAATTTTGGTGTGGTGAGTTTCAATGTGGTGAGTTTTAGTGTGGTGAGTTTTAGTGTGGTGAGTTTTAGTGTGATGAGTTTTAGTGTGATAAATTTTAGTGTGGTGAATTTTGATGTGGTTCATTTTGTTTTCTATTCTTTTTTTATATTTCTGTTGTTTTTGAGTTGCTTAAGTTTTCTGCTTTTACTTTTGTGTTTGATTTTTGCTTTTGTTTTTGTGTTTTTGCTTTTGTATTTTTTTTTTGTATTTGAGTTTTTTTTGTTTCATCTTCTTAGCTTGTGCATGTGCCGAGATATATCGTTTTGAAAGTTTAGGTTGTATGGGAGGTGCCACGCCCCTTTGTCCAATCTCGCCCATATAAAGCCTATAACACCCTCCGGACTTCATAGTATCCTGGTGCAAAATTTGAGTTAAATCGGTTCAGCGGTTTAGACGTGATGCTGGAACAAACAGACAGACAGACAGACAGACCGACAGACTGAAAGACGGACCAAGAGTTTTATATATATAGATTATCTATAGCATAGTCCAAGCTAACTATCAAAATTAATAACTTCTTTCTAATTGATCCACTTTTTAAAATAGTACCAGAGAACTTTATAATGGTACCCTTTTATACAATTAATTTTCAACAAAAATACTAATGTCCGTAATCTGAAAATATCATTACTTCATATTTAAAGTATGCTTATTCTTATTGCATACTCAATTTTCTTTATATTACGTAGCATTATTGAGAAACATTCGGTTAAAAATGGTTATTTTTCAGTAATTTTTCTATAAAATATACATGCATTTTAAATTTTAACAAATTCTGACGGAAACTGTGTTGATAGAGCATATTTTAAAAATGAAAACTGATACAAAAAAAACACGCACAGATAAAACATGATCACCACAATCATCATTCAGTTATTGGAATTATTCTTGCTGCAATCATTTTCCATATTTTGCCATGATTGAAGCAATCATGTTCCTCTTAGTGCTTATGCTCTCTCTGTTTGTGTATTCTTTGTATTTTTATTATTTCGCTTTGATATCTCTTTTACTCATTTTCGACTCTGCATTGAATCAGCGACGACGCGTTGATCGTTCTAGAAATAATTGGAAGTAACAGCGCAACCATTTCTTTTATTCTGCGAGTTCGTTGTTATTCGCAGCATTTATCCCGTTCTGGCTTTAAAACAAAAGTTTATTAATTAAATTGTTACCAACACACATTCCTGAAATTATAATATTTCTTATTTATGTAAAAATGAGCAGTATATTTTTAAAATACATAATACCGACGACACGCTGACCTTTCTTGACGAAGTCTAGTGAATCTGCAAGAATTTCTCTCTTCACAGTTGAGAACTTTTCTGATAATTTTAACCATAGAATGTTTATATCAATCATTCATTGAGGCAACATGATTTCTGGAATCATTACATTATTGTACCAATCAATACTATTATTCTGGCAATCACTCATATTCAAATAACATTTTTGCTACAATCATTAGCTATTCCAATCATTGAATTTAATCATTCTATGATTCTAAAAAGCATTAAATGAATGACAAT
The DNA here is from genome assembly GCA_951804985.1 of Dryomyza anilis. Taxonomy (NCBI): domain Eukaryota; kingdom Metazoa; phylum Arthropoda; class Insecta; order Diptera; family Dryomyzidae; genus Dryomyza; species Dryomyza anilis. The sequence goes on from OX638132.1 coordinate 70,680,644, forward strand.
CATTTTATCATTGCTTTGTTGCAACAATCATATTTTTCTCTGCGTGAAGTTAGAAATTTTCATCATTAGTTGGAACTATGTAGCCGCGGTAGCTCAGTGGTTAGTGCGTCGGACTGCGAGTCGAAAGGTCCCCGGTTCGAGCCAGGACTGGGGCTTTCTTTTCATAGAAACATTTTTCTATACCGCGCTACCTCTCGTCAGTAAATGACAAACCTACGAGAGTATAACATTGCCTATGAAAAGCTCTCACCCACCGTTTGGAGTCGGCATTAAACTGTAGGTCCCACCACTTTAAGTACAAATATAACACGCACAGCTCAAAATGGTGAGAGAGCTCGGCCTAAGTTCTTATAGGACTGTAGTGCCAAACTATTATTATTAAGTTGGAACTATGCTCCGCATAATTGTATATCATTTTCATATTTATCATTAGATTCACAATGCCAAAAAATCGTTCTTAAAATCAATATTTTTCGAGTTTAGATTTAAATATATTAAAAATCTATCGAAATAATAGTATTTTTCGATATATTTTAATTAGTTTTGACAATTGGAAGAAAAAATGCGTTTATAGTTTTTTGGAAAACTGGTTGTGTAAAGGGTGTATTTTTTTTTATAAAAAGTTGCTGAAAAGGAGCTGAAAATTCGAGAGCAATTTTCATAAAAACGTTACGTAATAGAAAAAAATGAAAAATGAAAAATGCAGTGTTATTTAAATGATTTCAGTATACTGTCTCCAAAAACGACACCAATCCGTAAAAGTTTTCATATTTACGACTTATGAAACCAATTACCTTAAATTTTTATACCCTACACCTATGAGGTACAGGGTATATTTACTTTGTACATATATTTTACGCCCCTTAGAAGGCGTGTCCGGTATGGAAAAGTATATATATTCTTGATCAGCATCACTACCCGAGTCCGTTTAGCCTTGTCCGTCTGTCTGTCTGTCTGTCTGTCTGTCCGTCTTGCTGTCTTGCTATCTTGCTGTCCGAATACAGAATAACTTGAGAAATACTGATCAGAATGCGATGAAATCTCAATATAAAGTAAGAACTGAGTTTGAAAATGAGCCAAATCGGTCAACGGACACGCCCACCTCCCATACAAGTCACTTTTATATAACTCTTTCGGAACTAATAACTCGAAAAGTATTCAAATTATAGTTATAAAATTTAAAACGTATTGTTAGAATTCACCTAAAAATATGTGGTCCAAAAATGGGCGTGATCCGCCCACTTTTATTTTTCATTATTTCCCGGGTTTTCATAGTGGAAATTTGATCCGTAAATTATTAAATTCAAATCTATGAAATATTAGCCTTTCAAAATTTTAAATATAGGCGTGGTCCGCCCAATTATATTTTCCAATTTTTTTTTTTAGTTTTTTATACTTAATATAAATTTTTTAATTTATGGGGATATAAGACGTAAATTTCTGATATATGAATAAAATTCTGAGGGTGGGGAGGTTCAGCATAATTAAAAATTTTAAATTAAGGTATACAATTAAATATTCCTCATTAATATATCCACCAAAGGTGTAGGGTATTCCATAGTCGGGCCCGACCGACTATAAAAATCCGCCCCATGTGACCGAACTTACCCATGTCACCTAATTTTCCCAACTCGTTAATTATAATATTTATAAAAACTAAAAAAATTTCAATATTTTTTCCTAAAATTAAAATTTTCTTATTGTTTTAAAAATTAAAAAAGATATACCTACTTTTAAAACCGTTATAAAACCGTAACCCTTTGTATCGGTTTATTTCTGATTTTTACGGTTTCGATTACTGTTTCAATTGTGTAAATGAATATCGGTTCTGATACAGTTTCAATCCTTGATTTACACTTTTAAGTTATTACAAAAAATTGGTAAGTATGTTTTATGAAAATTCCAAATAAATGTTAATTAAATATTATAAACATGTGGAAAATAGCGTCATCGTTTCGTTTGGTCATTGAAGGTCATCGAAATGCTTTATCAGAAAATAATTTTCTTTTCATATTAAATAAAAACTAAATGAATATAAAGCAAAGCAAGATCCAAGACATTTTTTTATATACGAAAAATATGATTCAATCCACCCTCATTATGAAGAATTTTTCAATTTATGTTTCAACCTTAGAAAATAAAATTTGTTTGAAAAATAATTTTATTTCAGTAATTTATTTTTTCAAGGTCAATATTTCGTGAGAGAATGATTAAAATAAAATTAATTGTATATCCATATTTTAATTTTTTTTTATCAACATGTATCCAGTTTTTTAGTTCATAATACATACTTATTTCCTTTTAATTCGTTCATATAATTGATAGCCCTTTCATATAATTGTTAGCCCTTTCATATAATTGTTAGCCCTTTCATATAATTGTTAGTCCTCATTATAACTAAAGAAAATAATATTATGTTCAAAAGTTACACCTTTTCATAAACCTATGTCGTTCCCTTTAACGTACTTCTGGTAATTTATCAAATTTTAAGGGCATACTCCCGTCATATTATCGGAATGGGCAGAAAACATGGAGCTTTTTTTACAAACTCCGCATTTGTCTGCTTAAAATCTTTCTAAAATATTATTCTTAATTACTTAAAGCATGCCAAATATAAAAATAAAAATACATAAGTTATAAAAATATTATTAAGCGTGACAGCAATTAAACTGAATAGTCACTCAAAATAAAATTGGTCACCGAATTCAATCAGCAATTAACAAGAAAAATATGTTTATCTAAAATTAAAATCAATATCAATTGAATGAAATGCCCAATAACAATAAAAAAAAACGAAATCAAATCACAACAATTGTTTTAAATTTAACTCATAGTTAAAAATAGTATTTCAACTACAGTGCATTTCAAAATATAAAACAAATGAGAAAAAAAGTGGTACAACAGTAAAAGTGAAAATAAAATTACAATACAAAATGAAATGTGCTTCAAACAAAACAGTTTAAAGCGCCAAAAGTCAATTTGCAATTGAAAATGTATTCTGCTGGTGAATATCAGCCTAATATCCTTGTATCTCTAATGCAGACTGTATGTGAGTCCCTGTCGTGTAATGACACTGTCGAAAATATCGACAAAACCGTCACTTTTTGTTAAAATGCCCAAAAACATGCACATGTCAGAGAGACAGACAAACAGACATGTCAGACCAACACAGTCCGAAAACCAACATCGATGCACATATAAATATTTCAATTTTTGACGATTTGTACACAAAAAAAAACCAAAAACATTTATTATGTACATAAAATTATGTATAATATTTATGAATTATTCATATTATGTACATTGTATTTATGTATTATTCATAGTATTTATGAATTATTCATAATATATATATGAATAATACATAGTATTTATGAAATATTTATTATATTAATGAATAATTCATGGTATCTTTGAAATATTCATAGTATTTATGAAGTATTCTTATTATCTATGAAATATGTATTGGATTTATGAAATATTCGTAGAATTTATGAAGTATTTATATTATTTAAGAAGTAGTCATAGTATTTATGAAGTATGCATAGTATTTATAAAGTATTCATTGTATTTATGAATTATTCATAGTATTTATGAAGTATTCATTGTATTTATGAAGTATTCATAGTTTTTATGAAGTATTCATAGTATCTATGAAATATGCATCGAATTTATGAAATATTCGTAATATTTATGAAGTATTTATATTATTTAAGAAGTATTCATAGTATTTATGAAGTATGCATAGTATTTATAAAGTATTCATTGTATTATGAATTATTCATAGTATTTATGAAGTAATCATTGTTATTATAACAATAATATTTATGTTGTATTAACATTATTTATGGATTATTCAAAGATTTCATGAATTTTCATAGTATTTATGAAATATTTGTAGTATTTATGAAAAATTTATATTTTTTATGAAGAATGCGTAGTATTTGTGATGTAATCATAGTATATACGCAGCATTCCTCGTATTTAAGAAGTATTCATCGTATTTATGTATTGTATTGTAGTATCAATGAAATATGTATCGAATTTATGAAATATTCGTAATATTAATGAAATATTTATATTATTTAAGAAGTATTCATAGTATTTATTAAGTATGCATAGTATTTATAAAGTATTCATTGTATTTATCAATTATTCATAGTATTTATGAAGTAATCATTGTTATTATGAAGTATTCATAATATTTATGTTCTATTAACAGTATTTATGGATTATTCAAAGTATTCATGAAATTTTCATAGTATTTATGAAATATTTGTAGTATTTATGAAAACTTTAAATTTTTTATGAAGTATGCATAGTATTTGTGATGTAATCATAGTATATATACAGCATTCCTCGTATTTAAGAAGTCATCATCGTATTATGAAGTATTCATAGTATTTATGAAGTATTCATAGTATCTATGAATATGCATCGAATTTATGAAATATTCGTAATATTTATGAAGTATTTATATTTATATTTATATGAAGTATGCATAGTATTTATAAAGTATTCATAGTATTTATGAATTATTCATAGTATTTATGAAGTAATCGTAGTATTTATGAAGTATTCATAATATTTATGTAGTATTAACAGTATTTATGAATTATTTAAAGTATTTAAGAATTTTTTATAGTATTTATGAAATATTTGTAGTATTTATGAAAAATTTATATTTTTTATAAAGTATACATTGTATTTGTGATGTAATCATAGTATATATGCAGCATTCATCGTATTTAAGAAGTATTCATCATATTTAGTATTCATAGTATTTATGAAGTATTCATAATTTTTATTAAGTTTCATATTATTTTTTTTAGTATTCATAGTGAGTAAGAATTATGCTGAAATACATCAATTTGTTAGTTGGTTGATTTTAAATGACCATTTTCATCATATTATGAATGTTTTTTCTGTGTACATAGTTTCGACCAAAGTCGATCAGACATCGATGATAACAACAAAAGCACTATTCAGATAGATATGTATTTGTATTTGTATAGTAGGTTACTACACGTGTTAACGTTTTGAGCCCATTTCGTACTAACCAGCTACCAACTACCATGAGTGCATTTGATGGTTTTGAGCGCACAAAGACGAAATGTGGTGTCATTTAGACGGATTCATTACAACGTGGCTATAATTGATTTCGTGGTCTAAGGCGCTTATCACAGTTTGACACGTCACTTCGAATTCAATATCGTGTCACAGCAGAGTGCGACATTTTGTGATACGTTTTGACAAGAATGCATTTTAGATAAATAGTTTGTTATTAATGAATTGTAGTTGAAATGGTTGCAAGATAAGTTAGTATTAAGATAAAGAAATACAAAAAAAAACACCTTGATTTTCGTCTAGCTTTTTTATCGTGCTTTTCGTATTTTCGTTCAGTAGCTCAATTTGTATTACTGCCTTTGACCCACTTGTATGAACTTGAATAACTACTAAATTTCTTAAATTTAAAACTGATAACTATATCAAAATGCCGCGCTATAGTGAGGTAGGTTAAAAACATTGAATTTCTGATAATATATGATTTATTACTGTATTAAAACATATTACGAAATTAAAGGGAATATTAGAAAAATTTACTACTGAATTGATAAATTGTGATACTCATATTTTCAAAAGTTTTAAATATATTTTATATAACTTTTAATTCACGCACTTTTCAAAAATCTAAATAATTCAATTATGTTTCTCAAATTTTTAAATGGCATTTGCTTAAATTTCTATAAGATTAATCTAAGCTATTTCTATTTAGTCGCATTTTAATATTTTATATTTTCCATTTACCTTTTTATTTTAGTAGAAAAATAATTTTATTAAATTCTTATTACATAGTAAATCTTATCCACCCTACCCTACAATTATATAAATTCTTATCATTAATCACAAATGATTTTTTATATATTTAAAGTGTTATTAACGATTTGATTATTTTTCTTTTTATATGATATCAGATTTAAATTTTGCTGTCCAAGGGGAAAGAACCATTTTAATTGAAATGAGTGAATGTTGTTTTTTGGTTATTTGAAATTAATAAATCAAATTGTTGATCTGAGTACCCGGTAATAATGCGCACTTCTCAATTTTATATAGTCAAGGAAATATAAATTAACAATTGAAGTGTAAAGGGTTTTTCAATAAGAGCGCTACAAAAGTTTTTTTCAAGGGGTTATCCATTATGAAATGGCAAACCTTACTGAAGAGAAATGTCAAAAAAGCGACAAGAAATATAGCGTCGTTTGCTGTTCCTGTCGCTCTACTTTTGTAGCATCCCTGTTGAAAAACCCTATATATTGTAATAAAAAAGCAAACCAAATTTATTAAAAACAGTTTTGCTTCGTCAAATATTTTAAAAAATAGCACGTGTATACAGAAAAAATGTGGAATATAAATATAGCAATTGAGATTAATTGATACAAGTTAATTAATTCTTATAATATAATTAACTAGCTGGACCCGTGCACGACTCGTGCAAAGATTTGTGAATTCAAGGTGATTATATTAATATAAAGAATATTTTTATTATTTATATCAAGAACCCATGCTTTGCTGTGGACATTTTTAATTAGTGTTATAAACGTAGTAACCAAAACAAAAATAATTCCTCATAAATTATTCCCCGTAGAACGCATCCCGGTAGAATTCTTCCCGGTAGAATTTTTCCCCGTAGTGTTTTTCCAGTAGAAGTTTTAGTGTGGTGAGTTTTAGTGTGATGAATTTATTGTGGTGAGTTTTAGTGTGGTGAGTTTCGGTGTGGTAAGTTTAGGTGTGGTGAGTTTTGTTGTGGTGGGATTAAGAAAGATGAGTAACATCCAATTTTAAAGTTTGTTTGAAATCGATATCATTAGGGCTGAGATATAGCGTACTAAATTTTTGGGTGCTACGGCAGGTGCCACTTCTCTTAGCCCAATCTAGTTTATATATGGTTTAGGATACTCCATGAACTTTATAGCATAGTAATGCAAATTGTCAGAAAAATACCTTTAATTTTATGGCGTCGTTTGCTGTCCCTGTCGCTCTACTTTTGTAGCGTCCCTGTTGAAAAACCCTTGAAAAAAACTTTTGTAGGGCTCTTATTGAAAAAACCTTTAGATTGGATAATCGAATTATTTAATAATATAAATAAAATATTTTCTGGGTTACATGTTAGTATATAGCATACAGACCAACCGACAGTTTTACAGTCACTAACAGTTTTAAAGCCACTACACCGTTTTACATTCACTACACAGTATTACAGGTACTGTAGTAACGATCATATTTTACATTGGCTTTGAAATGATTCTCTCTTATTTGTGTTTAACATTTCCAATGATGCGACAGTGATTAAAACTTCGAACAACAAGTAAAGTAAACTAAAAAATATACATAAATTAATAAATAAAATATGCATATCGTCGGTGATACTGCTAAACGACCTATCTACATTTTGGAATACCTCCTACAAAATGAATTTTACAGAAGAAACAAAACTATTTTCAGTGTCAATTCTGCTCTTACTTCATACAAAATTAAGTATGTAATAACTTAGAATGGCATTTATCTAATTTATCGGATCAACATATCATTAAAAACCCGATTATAACACAAAATTAGGAGTAATTTTTCACATGCAGTTGGACGATTTTGCAGTATCACCGACTATATAATAAATAAAAATAACAAACAAAAAAAACAGTTTGTGGCAAACCTACGAGAGTAAAACATTGCCTATGAAAAACTCTCACTTGCCGTTCGGATTCGGCAATAAACTCGGCAATAAACTATGAAAAGTAGTTGATGAATTATAAAATCTATACTGTCATTCTGAAGTTTATATTGTTCCCAGTTAATTTTCACCAATATTGTAATCATCGATTAGACAAAACACTCTTTGAAATTATAAAACTGTTTATTCATTTTACTTCTAAAAATAGTAATAATTAGTAAATTTCCATTGGGTCTATACCAATCTTAAACCTTCATTAATGAAATTGCATTATGTTTTCCGAAATAAACAAATATGCCTCACGAAAAACTTCAACATTCTGTCGGCCTCACTATTTCCGAAACGCTACCCTCCAACGTATTCCTACAATTGCCCATATTATCTTAGAGGAAATTGATTTGTTTTTAATAGCGTTTATCTCCTAAAAACGACGCACATAATTATATATTCAGCAAATGGGTGGCTAAACAATGTCTATTGGAAGTTTGTCATTTTGTTTTTCAAATTTTTAATATTGCCCGTATCAGAAACAACAACAAACTTATGTTAGTTGGCTGATAATGAAGACGATATCGGTGCCGCCGCTGCCATACTCTCTGCGATAAGCCACAAAGATTGGCGAATTAACAAAGTTATAAAAACCATCGCGTTTGAGGCAAATAATCACAGTTTGTTTTTAAATATAGGATAAAACGCAAGCAAATTTAGTGAAAAATCAAAGAAGAAACGAGCAACTTTTGGAATATATAAAACTTCAAAATGATTAAAGGTTTTTAACGAGCTACAGTCACTTCGAGCGCAATATTCATAATCGAGTCATATTCAATTCACAGGTACGATTTTATTTGCCGGTCTATTGGCGCTCGCCTCTGCCGCCATCTTGTATACTGACGGAACCCAGGTATGCCAATCGGAACACGGTCTATGGGGCTCCATGGATGGCACCAAATTCTATTTCTGCATCGGAGACCAAGTGATCGAACAATCTTGTCCCAAAAATACATTCTTCGTACAAAACTCTACCGTTTCGGGTTGTGTACCCTTGACTATGGTCGATCCGCATTGCGTTACTTTGGACAAACCGCAGTCATGTGAGGGCGAACAACTGCAGCAACCACAGAGCAGTCAGGATCCAACCAAATATTATCTGTGTCCTGCGGCAGGCGCCACTCCAGTGCTGCTGAGCTGCGGCGAGGGCAAAGCTTTTGTACATCAAGATGGTTATCTGGGTTGCTTCGACTGGGACCAGTGGCGTACGATCAGGCAATGTCCGGAATAAAACGATTTTCACAGAAACTGTTTAACGTTTATACAGGATTTTAAGTACAAGATTCATAAATGTTTTTATAATGTTTACAAAAATAATCTACATTAATTTCAAAAATTTAATAAACCTAAATTATAATTAAAATAAATTTTAATACGCAGAGTGATTCAAGCTATTTGTCCGTCTTATTAACGCATACGTCAATTTCTATTATTTGATTGAATAGTGATTAACATCGCGTTTGGAATTGGAGTTGGCTGTTGATTGATTTCATTGGAAATTGAAGTACTTATAGAAAGAAAGCACTGAATTTCTCGATAGAACGTTTGTATATTTGATAAAGTCCACGTTGAACGGAATATTTGTGGTATCTCTATGCTGATAATCGTAATAAAGGTACGGTAAAGTTTGTTTATGAAAGCACATTCTTTTAGAAGTATTATACTGTTTTTATATTTAATATTATGATCATTGAGTGCCTAAATATTATACTATAAAATATTTTATATAAATATCATTAATACTTATACTGCTATCTTTAAGTAGTAAAATTTAATATGAAGTCACATTAAAAAGTAATGCCCATTTATGATACATTTTATTTTTCTTCAAAACCAAAACGATGCAACGGGAATCTCAATTAGTTGGCATCACTGTGTAGACTTCTCTCATTAACTCGTTTCGGTCAGATACTTGGGTTTATCTCTGAAATTTTTTAAAATAATACCAAAAACGATTTGAATGCAAAATTCGTTGACTTTTTGAAATTTCCACATGAAGCTCAACATGCACTTCCATTTTCTGTCCCGTCCGGATCGACCAATATTTAATTTATATCTTTTGAACTACCGTATATAATTGGGTTGATTTTTATATCTTTGACAGTCATCCGTCGTGTGCCCACAGTAATTTCAAATATTTAAAATAAAAGCAAAAAATAATAATAAGACCAGTTTATGCAATATGTAGAGAACGAATTTTCAATACTTACTTATTTGGCCATTACAACCCATGATGGGTTTCGGCCGCAGCTCGTCATTCCATCTTATTCTGTACTCGTTATCTATATATATAAAACTCTTGGTCCGTCTGACAGTCTGTCGGTCTGTCTGTCTGCCTGTCTGTTTGTTCCACCATCACGTCTAAACCGCTGAACCGATTTAACTCAAATTTTGCACCAGGATACTATGGAGTCCGTAGGGTATCATAGGCTATATATGGGCGAGATTGGACAAAGGGGCGAGGCACCTCCCATACAACCTAAACTTTCAAAACGACATATCTCGGCTAATCACAAGCTAAGAAGATGAAACAAAAAACTCAAATACAAAAAAAAAATACAAAAGCAAAAACACAAAAACACAAAAGCAAAAATCAAACACAAAAGTAAAAGTACAAAAATTAAGCAATAACTCAAAAACAACAGAAAAATAAAAAAGGATAGAAAACAAAATCAACCACATCAAAATTCACCACACTAAAATTCACCACACTAAAACACATCACACTAAAATTCACCACACTAAAACTCACCATACTAAAATTCACCACACCCAAATTCAAAACACAATACTTAAGCAATAACTCAAAAACAACAGAAAAATTTTAAAAAGGATAGAAAACAAAATCAACCATATCAATTTCACCACACTAAAATTCACCACACTAAAACACATCACACTCAAATTCACCACACTAAAACTCAACACAATAAAATTCACCACACTAAAATTCACCACACTAAAACACATCACACTCAAATTCACCACACTTAAACTCACCACACTAAAACACACCACACTAAAATTCACCACACTAAAACTCACCACATTGAAACTCACCACACCAAAATTCATCACACTAAAATTCACCACACTAAAATTCATCACACTAAAATTCACCACATTAAAACACACCACACTAAAATTCACAACACTAAAACTCACCACAATAAAACTCACCACACTAAAATTCACCACACTCAAATTCACCCACTTAAACTGATCACACTAAAATTCACCACATTTAAATCTACTGGGAAAAACTCTACGGGGAAGAATGCTACGAGAAAAAATTCTACTGGGAAGAATTCTACGGGGAAGCACAGTCTGAGAAAGAATTGTATATGAGAACAGTTGTTTTAGCGGGGAATTAGTTTGGTTTTAGTTACTACATTTATAAAACCAATAAAAAATACGTCCACGGGTCCCTGATATAAATAATAAAAACGTTATTTATATTAAGAAAATTGCTCCATAACCTTGCATTCACAAAATCTTTGCACGAGTCGTGTACGGGTCCAGCTAGTCGGTCCATAAAATTTCCGAAGAATCTTTCTCTCGAATGCTTCTAAAGCCCGCTCATCGGTGTTGTCCATGCCTCAGGCGTCAGACGTCTCGAACACTTCTAAAGCCCGCTCATCGGTGTTGTTCATGCCTCAGGTGTCATACAATTTTCTCCATTATTAGGTTGAAGCAGCCACACGATAGGGAATCGTCTTGTCTGAAACCTCGTTCGGTATTAAACGTATCAGAGAGGGTGTTCCGAAAGACCACAGAGAGGAAGATCGACACCCATCACCTTCTTGTCTCATTTTATTTATTTATTCATACCCATTGCGACATGTCGCGACATAATATTTCATTTTTTAAGAGAGAATTGCTCTATTGACATAATTCTTAAAACTAATATTTGGACAAGGAATTTATTTCGACAATTTTTCGTACGTCCAAATCTTGTGATATATTGCAATATAAAGTATCAGCAAGGTAATATAAATCTCTCTATTTCAGAGATACTATACTGTATTCTTGGTACTTCACTTGGTACTTCATGGCCACGATCATTCAATTTTTCCTTGGCATACTCCGAGCCGTCTTTCATGTCCTCCCAAATACAGACGAAAAAAAATCACCAACAACCAGTATTCATCATATTGATGAATTCATTCATTGAACTAAAATCGTATTTTTTCAGTGTTTTTCATTTTTAATATTTTTTATATCAATAAATTTCAAAAAAAAATTGGTTTCCATTTACACATTTACGTATTTATAATTGTAATAAGATTAATGATATTTAAATTAATTATGTCAAAAGGTCAATTAATATGGTTTGATGAACAAAATTCATCAGTATGATGTACACTTTTTCATTAATATGATGAAATGGAGGCTTCGAAAAATTAGCAATTAAATATTATAAATACCTCAAAATTTATAATTACATAAATGTGTTCATGGAGACAAATTTGTGTTTGAAATTCGATTTAAAAAAAAATATTGAAAATGAAAAACATTTAAAAAAATACGATTTTAATTCAATGAATGAATTCATCAATATGATGAATCCAGGTAGTGGATGAAATTTTATGTGTGTAGGTATACTCGGTAATTACTGAGTACTATTTTCAATATTATTTTAGAAACATATTTCACAAATATCTCTAACATATAGTATAAATATTGAAATATTTCACCGATATGTGTTCCTTGACCTCAAACTTGAAACCATTGATTGACATTGATCAAAAAAATCTATAATATTTCTCGAATTATGTCAAAAGGCCCAATAAAAATATTTACAAAATGCCGTTGCATAACTTGGTGGTAATCGAGCACCTGTATTGTTGATGTCTATGCCTCCTACTGCAGCTACCTCTGATGCCTATTGTTTGTCTGCAAAGTTTAGTCAAAATCATGCCGCATATTGACTGGGATTTGGATTTAGATTTTCGTGTGTTGCTCAATTTCTCATACAAAGTGCATACGAGGTACTACCAGAAGTTTCGCAAAATCTAGACATTAATGTATGCAAACAACTTTATTATTGCTTGACGTGGTATGGGGTAGGGTTTGGTTCATTTCGTTACGATGCGATACGGTGCGATTTGACTAAACTTGGCAACCCGACATTTTGTGTAACTTCGGCATGTGAGTAGTGTAAAGATTTGCATAATGGTGTCGATGGCGTAAATTGCTGGAGCAACGTCAATGTGTTGTTGCACATGTGTTAGAGCAGCATTGTAACTGACATTGTATTCTATACATGTTGAAGAGGCTATGTCTGCCTATGTATCTCAATGTGTGTTTGTGTGTGTGTTAGCCTTGTCTATGTGTTTATGCAAATCAAGGTAAGCCAAATATGTTACAACATGTTACCGTAATATTTTATTGATTGCGCTAAAATTAAATAATGACATTTGCCAAGCTCTGAGCCAAACATACTTTCAGGCAGCACAAAAATATTTCTTGGTTGGGAGGATTATATAAAATCCATCAGTTACAGGGGTGTACACCAAATTGAGATGCATATTTTTAGCTTTATTTAATTTTTTTCATCTCTTTGTTATTTTTATATATTAAATTGTTTATTCTATTTTAAAACTGGAATCTATAAATATCTATGTAAAGCCATTTTAATGCTTTTTAATGTTTATGAAAAGTATTAAAACTAAAAATTTGTCAAATTTTTAATTTGACACATAAAAAAAATATATTTTTATTATATTAGAATTATCATATCGGAGGTGGTTTCAGTAATGTATATTTTTCAGTAGTCATTGACTACTCCAAATGGTACCATTATACATCCCATGATGTCCGCAATCAATTTCCGCTATAAAATGTTTGTGGTCAAAAATTGGTCATTGGTGTCATTGACCACTCCAAGTGGTACCCTTAGGCATCCCATGAAGTCCGCAATCGATTTCCGAAATAAAATTTGAGGCGTCAAAATTGGTAATTGGGGGTCATTGACCACTCTAAATGGTACCATTAGGCAACCCATGATGTCCGCAATCGATTTCAGCAATAAAAGTTTTGTGGTCAAAAATTGGTTATTGGTGGTCATTGACCACCCCAAATGGTACCATTAGGCATCCCATGATGTCCACAATCGATTTCCGCAATAAAAATGTTTGGGTCAAAAATTTTGGACCCACTATTGGGTCATTGACCACTCCAGAAGGTACCATTAGGCATCCGCAATCGATTTCCGCAATAAAAGTTATGTGGTCAAAATTGGTTTTCGGACCCACTGTTCGGGGTCATTGACCACTCCAAATCCAAACCACTCCAACCATTCCATAATGTCCGCAATCGATTTCCACAATAAAAATGTTTGGGTCAAAAATTGCTTTTTTACCCACTTTTCTTTAAAGGCTACACACAACGTGTGAATAAAAAGACTTGCCAATTTCATTGTGAACACTTTTGAATATGAACAGAAGAAATAATAATTTGTTGCTCATCTCTTATGAGGAGTAAAAATGTAGCGAATGTGAGTACTCGTGAGCAGCCAAATTTTGTTCGATAACGAGTGTTCTCTTTAGAATAACGAGTAAGTCGGATTTTTCTTGCTTACTCGCTCGTGAAGTGTGAAGAAAAATAATGAATTTTTATATTCATTTATGAAGATTTGTCGTGAGTGAATAATTTGGAATATTCATTTATGAATATTGCCGAACCCTGCTATTACTGTTATTATTATTACTTGATTTATTATTAATTAATTAAATTATAATATTTAGGAGTTTTAACATCTGTTCAAAAACATTAAAATTTCATTTCATTCGAATGCATTCCAGTTTCGTTCTAGTAGGTATTCGTTTTTTCAACACAAAATAAATATATCGTCATTGTAGAAATGAAAGTCACCAAATACATATTTTTGAAAATTTTTAATTGCAACTTTGTTGATTATTATTATAAAAAGTAATTAACACATTTTTAAAGTTGAAATACCAATTGATAGATTCACATCTTCTTATCATCTGTTACAAATATTGAGCACATCGTTCAGAAATCATAAGATATATAAAGATTTGTGTAAATGAATAGTTGGTGTTTTTAAAATGTGACTTACTTTTACAACGACGGTATGTGAATTGAACTTAGTTCTATAAAAATTTTTTCAACGAATGCAATTTGATCTTTTTTTTGTCTAAAATTAGAATAACGATGTAATGTGAATTTTAAATTAATTTTTATTCAGCATTGTTTGAATATTTAAACGAAATCGTATTAGTATTTCAATCAATATAATATACAATACAGAATAATATACAAATAATTCATTTTTTGTGTGTGTTTTGTATTTGATTTTTTATACAAAATAAACGTGTTTTAATCAAATTCAATCCGTCCATGTACAGTGGAACTGATACAATATGATAATTGTTGTCAAATAAATCGATTAAATTTGAATTTCAGAATATTTCCAAATTTTGTATTGTTCTTCTTTTTTTTATCGACTATGTGTCATGCTTTCATTTTTGACCTTTCAATACAAAATATGCTTACTTCATTCCAATTCTATTCCTTCATGTTTTGCGAGACCAACTCATTTTGATTTTTATTGTCAAATATTTAAATTTCGTTCGTATTTGAATTTAAAAAAAAACCCGTATCGGATTTTTTTAAGTTAATTTTTATGTATATCTTGTATATTATTTTTTCTACATTTTAAGTAATTCCGATTATTTATCTTTTCATTTTTAATTACTTCTATCCCAAACCTTTTTAATTTAATTACGTTTGTTTGTATTTTATTTTCATTTTCTTTAATTTTTTATTATTTTTCTTTATCTTTGTGAATAAATTATGCAGTAAATTCATAATATATTCTAACATCATAAATATTAAAATTCCATTAAAATACCACTACCTCCACTTCGCATTAAGTGAAGCAAGTGAAACATCCCATTCATCTACCTACCGTCCGCGGGAACTACCCGATCCCATTCGTCCGTCCGAGCGTGTTTCGCTATCAGCGAACGGAAGCGCCGCCATCAGTTTTTAAGCGTTTACTTAATGAAGTGCTCACCGCCACTTGACTTGAGTGGAATTCGCCGCAATGCGGCATTTTAAGTCGCCACCAACATCGTCGTTCGCCAGTGTCACCATCATTCGACCAACCGACCGTGCGTTCCTCCGTCAATCCGTCCGTCCTGCCATCCAACTCGCCACAGTCGCCATATTGGCAAATGAACAATTTCCGGCATTCCTCACTAAGTTGCTTTAATTACTGTTACGTTACGTTGTTACGCTTTACGTGGCACTTACGTTCTTCGCTGCAGTCGCTGCGTTACGGCGCAACATTGTTTTACTATGCGACGGAAGAAGAAAAAATAAAATGTCAACAGTATAAAAAGAAGAAGAAGAAAAAAAACCGACAGAAGTCTGACAAATTGCGGCAAATGTTGTTGATATTTAGAACAAAAAAATCGAATGTTTAAGGGGTTTCTTTCGTTAAGAAGTAGGCTATGGACTAGGCACATTTTCAGCTGCAGTGTAATGAGTTAAGATCCTTTGAAGTGCGCTAGGTTCTTAGGGGTTTTAATTATTTCAAACTTAGCGATTTATAAGATAATTGAATTTGTTTAGTATAAATGACCTATTAAACAGTGGACAAATTCTCTAAATTATTATTTAAGTTTTAATCTGGAGAGTGGTAGCAGCAAAACTAGAGGCTATTCCCATTATGTAATTTAGGAGCGTACTGAAATTGGACTCATAGCAAACGAGTGGGGAAAGATAAGTCTCAGGGCTTAAAGTCGGCAGGGCCCGACTATGGAATACCTACACTATAGTGGAGATTGAAATGATCCCGCCTATTTTTAAATACATATTGGAACAAAATGTTATCGCATTCAAAGTATTCTCAAGTTATCGTAAAGTCGGACAGACCGATAGACGGACAAACAGATAGACGGACAAACAGACATACAGACATACAGACATACAGACATACAGACATACAGACATACAGACATACAGACATACAGACATACAGACATACAGACATACAGATATACAGACATACAGACATACAGACATACAGACATACAGACATACAGACATACAGACATACAGACATACAGACATACAGACATACAGACATACAGACATACAGACATACAGACATACAGACATACAGACATACAGACATACAGACATACAGACATACAGACATACAGACATACAGACATACAGACATACAGACATACAGACATACAGACATACAGACATACAGACATACAGACATACAGACATACAGACATACAGACATACAGACATACAGACATACAGACATACAGACATACAGACATACAGACATACAGACATACAGACATACAGACATACAGACATACAGACATACAGACATACAGACATACAGACATACAGACATACAGACATACAGACATACAGACATACAGACATACAGACATACAGACATACAGACATACAGACATACAGACATACAGACATACAGACATACAGACATACAGACATACAGACATACAGACATACAGACATACAGACATACAGACATACAGACATACAGACATACAGACATACAGACATACAGACATACAGACATACAGACATACAGACATACAGACATACAGACATACAGACATACAGACATACAGACATACAGACATACAGACATGCAGACATGCAGACGGACATCAGAACGGATTTAATTAATACTATTAAATAATTCATATATCCAATTAATTATATTAATAAAATTAATTATTTTGTATCAATTATTATCAGTTGCTATATTGACGTAAAATATTTTATTCTGTCGCATGAATTCCCTCGTATGTCTGTACTAAGAAAAACTTGTTCACTATGTTCTACTATGTTGGACTCATTAACTTATTTTTTCGATAGGAAAAATCTCCAAAAATAGATTAATTGAGTGTCTAAAAAGTATCAACAATACGAATATTTTGAGCAGTATTTAAATGATCATAAATATTAAAAGACCATCAGCTATTTCAGGCTCAACCATCAGCTATTTCAGGCTCTTTCATGTGCGCAAATATGAATATTAAGGAGTATTAAAAATCTCATAAATGTAAGGGTTTTTGTGCTCATAAAATCGTGCCCTCTTCCAGCTACCGGCAGCCAATTTGAGCACTTTTAGTTGCTCAAATAAGAGTGGTTTTTGTTAGATTTTATCCATGACGTCTTTTAAGAAACTAAAACGGAATACTCGTATATAAGGACTGCGTCTAATAAAATTGTTCGCTACAAAAATGAAAAAATCTAGAAATCTAGTAATCGAATTAATATAGAATAAAATATTTTATTTTGCAAATTATTTTTAGATTTAAAAAAAAATATAAAAAACCAGAAATTAATATTTTTTAATAAAAACTTTTAATTTTTCCGGAACCCCTTCCATTAATTTTGTAATGGTAGTGTCCGACACCCTCACAGCTGCTGAAGACCACTTTCTTTTAAAGTCTTGAAGGTCTTTGGCCACTTTTTTTGTTGTCTTCATCTCCCTTTTTACTAAAGCCCAGTATCTCTCAATCGGCCTGAGTTCTGGACTGTTTGGTGGATTGGCTTCTCTAGGCACCAAAATCACTGCATTTTGTTGGATCCACTCTAAGGCCGTTTTGCTGTAGTGACATACAGCGAGGTCAGGCCAAAAAAATGTGGACACTTCATGTTGGCGTAAAAATGGAAGCAATCTCTTTTGCAAGCATTCCTTCACATATATTTCGCTATTAATTGTACCCGATGTCACGAATGAGCTGCTCCTTTTTCCACAACTGCAAATTGCCTGCCAAACAAGGAATTTCTTTGGGAATTTTGTCATTTTTTTTTGTTTGAATTTATCAGCGACATTTCCTCGAGAATCGGCTGTATAAAATTCCTGCCCAGGTAGCTGAGAAAAGTCCGCTAAAACATAAGTTTCGTCGTCCATTATGCAGCAATCGATTTTTTTTTTTAAATCTTGGTTCAGCTTTTCAGCTCGTTGTTTTGCGGTTTTTTTGGACCTTGGACCTTGTACGTCTTCAGCCCAGCTTCTTTCTTAGTCCTGCGCACGAAAGATTCTGAGCAATCCGCCATTCTCGCCAATTTCCTTCCAGATATGCTTGGATCTTTCTTTAACATATTCACACCTTCTTCGATTTTTCACGATCATGTGGGCCTTTTTTTTACCAGAACCTTTCTTCCGATCAATACTCAGGTCTTCCTTAAAGCGGTTGATAACGCGAGAAATGGTCTTACCTCCTTGGCAATTTTTTTAAAAGACCAACTAGGTTGTTTTTGAAAAATTTTAATTATATTTTCTCGCACTTCCACTTCGTTTGCCATTTTCGCGTTAAATAAATTTTGTATTGACTATAACTGACACAAATTATTTTCTGCCATATAATTCAGAGCTACTATGATCAAAATTTTTAATTTGAATCTTGCAATAGCACATTATGGGAAGATATGTAACGGACAATTTTATTCGACGCAGTCCTTGTACGCAAATTTGGGCTCGATTGGGTTTCGATGCAAAGTCTGAGAACTAAAACTAGACCACACATCAAATATTGATAGCGATTTTATTTATACCTATCATGTCTCTCGAGATATGAGTTGAAAATAATCGAATTTATTTTGAGTATTTTTGTACACCTTTCCAGTACTTAATCCGTAAATAATAATAATAATAGTTTGGCGCTACAGTCCTGTATAGAACTTCGGCCGAGTTCTCTCACCATTTGAGCTGTGCGTGTTATATTTGTACTCAAATTGGTGGGACCTACAGCTTATTGCCGAATCCGAACGGCGGGTGAGAACTTTTCATAGGCAATGTTTTACTCTTGTACGTTTGCCATTTACTGACGAGAGGTAGCGTCGCGTAGAAAAAGGTTTTCTATGAAAAAGATGTTGACAGTCGCTGGGGATCGAACCGGTGGCTCGTAGTCCAACGAACTAACCAAATGAGCTACCCACGCTACTTAAACAGTAAAGATAGAAAATCTCATTTCCATTTCAATACTAATCTATTCAATAAATCGTTTAAAAATGCATTTGTTTAATGTGTTTCCTCATTTTAACACTTAATTCCTTGTAACCCACTTTCTAAATATTGACTGTTCTACTAATACTTTATTCCACACAATTGACTACAACGTCAAGTATTGCATTTCATTTATTTTTCCTCATTTTGGTCAAGGTAACCTTCAAAATTCAACAAAGTCGGTAAAAATGGACACCTACGCCATCGCATATCACACCTTTCGAAATCAACAGATTTCTTTTTTAACACTTTGCCATCTTTACTCACTTTACTTACACTTCATAACTTGAAAACCGCCATGCCGCAAATGTGCCTCAACTTGCACTTGCAAACCATCACCTCGTTAAAAGTAATTGCCTCAGAATGGTTGTATATTTTTTTTCCAACAGCTCCATCTGGACAACCTGGACACCTTGCACGTCCCGCGTTGCCAACGCTGTCAAAGGTTGCAACAAGCAGCTGCAATATTTTTTGTGTGTTGCCAACATCGTTTGCTGTTCGGCTGCCACTTTGGCTGTTACTGTTGTCGCAAACGATTTTCCGGTTAACTTAAATACTTTTGAATTATTGCGCTCGAAAAGTTTTTGAAAATAAACTATAAATGAGGTGGCGAGAAATTACAGTAAAGAATTGAAGGAACAGGAAATATAACCAACAGAAAGAAGTATAAATTAAAGAAAAGAAAATGTAGAAAAGTTCAAACATAAAAGAAAACATTAAAATTAGACCAACGATGATGCAAAATGAAGTTGCAGGAAGAATATTTAGCAAGAGAGATGTAAATACTACTTGCCCTAGAAAAGTTTTCAAAATATGTTTCGGTGGGTTTTTAAAAGTGTTACTTGTACCTAAATGAATAGAAATTTGTTGCACCAACGAACTTATTTGGTTATCTCAACCGTTAATTCTATTCTTATTATAAACTTAAAATGTTCTAGATTTTACTACAACTAATTTTGAACAATTCTAGAACAATTTGTTGTATGTTTACGATAAAATTTCAAGTACCATCCAATTATGGCAGTTCCATCAACCAATTTGGTAAAAGTTCAAATTAAGTTGGATCTAACATTTTTCGAAATAAGGATATTTTAAAAGTAAACCAAAACTAACCAGTAATCAAGTTAGGTCATATTGGACATTTTTAAATAGCTGACTATAAACATACAGACTTAGGACAGACAAGCAGATGGACGGACGGACATACAGAAGACGTACGTAGCAAATCAAAAATATATAAACTTTTTAATACCGGTCACGTCTCCTTCTGGCTATTAAAAACGGATGATGGAACTGAATACAAACACAATTTATAAATTTCGGTTCTAACAACTGCTAATTCAGTTTTGTAGTTTGTACTACAACCAATTTTAGAACAAATTTAAGTTTTGTATAATATACATTGTATAGGGTAATATTTGAAGCACCAACATCAACTAATTTGTAGCTATTTTGATTTAAGCGAATGAATTTAGTTGTGACAAATAACTTTTTTATTCTTTATTTTAAAACTGCCCCAGACAAAAAATATGCAAGGAAACTGGTATTGTAGTAGTAGTTTTGAGGAAAACTCACAGGAATATGGTAGGAAATACACATTGCATAGCAAGCATTTTGAATTTTTGAAAATAAGCAGGCTCCCTATAGCAGCATTTACGCTCATTTATGTTCAAGCCTACCCCTAGTAGACAATAGCATTTTTCTGTAAGTTTTGGTTTTGAAGTTTTGAAAGGTATCTTTATAGCTAGAATATGGAAGGGAAAGGTAGCCTGCGAGTAGCATGCAAACACATTGTATAGGAATTTCAGTTTTGAAATTTTTAAAAGCTTCTTCATAGTACGAAACTGTAAGGGAAAGGTAGCCTGCGAGTATCAGGCAAACACATTGTATAGCAATTTCTGTTTTGAAATTTTAAAAAGCTTCTTCATAGTAGGAAACTGAAAGGGAAAGGTAGCCTGCGTGTAGCAGGCAAATACATTGTATAAGAATTTCTGTTTTGAAAATTTAAAAAGCTTCTTCATAGTAGGAAACTGAAAGGGAAAGGTAGCCTGCGAGTAGCAGGCAAACACATTGTGTAGGAATTTATGTTTTGAAATTTTTAAAGCTTGATCAACAAGTTGTAGCCGCGGTAGCTCAGTGGTTAGTGCGTTGGACTGCGAGCCGAAAGGTCCCCGGTTCAAGCCTGGACTGGGGCTAACAACATCTTTTCATAGAAACATTTTTCTATACCGCGCTACCTCTCGTCAGTAAATGGCAAACCTACGAGAGTAAAACCATTTCCTATGAAAAGCTCTCACCCGCCGTTCGGATTCGGCAATAAACTGTAGGTCCCACCACTTTGAGTACAAATATAACACGCACAGCTTAAAATGGTGAGAGAGCTCGGCCGAAGTTCTATACAGGACTGTAGCGCCAAACTATTATTATTATCAACAAGTTGTCGACTGAAATTTTTGTTTACAAATATCAATTTTTCCTTCAAAATTTTTCAGTATTGAAAATTTTTCTCATTTGTAAACATCGTTGTTTACTTTCGTCAGTTTGCAACGTGAATTGTTTTAATTAAAACGTGAAAATGTGCCGTATTGACGTGGATTTGCGTATTGCAGAAGATTATTGCTGATATCAACATAATCATCAAATGTGCACAGCAAATACTTTTAACCGTCATGACGCCCGAAACAAAAACTTCTTGCTGTACAAAAACAAACACATGTTGTTTTTAATACACACGTGTTTTGTTATTGCTTTCTGCAATCACTTTTTTTTGGCAAAATTGCAAACACAATAACAAACAATTCGGAGTTCCTTCAGAAAACATATGCGAATCCAGCAATAGAGAACCGAAGCGTTTGAGTTTTACGCGAAAATTTAACAAACAAAATTCGTCGGTGTTATTGTACAACAAGAGGTTTTTGGTACTGTGTGATGGATGGGAACTGATGAATTATGTTATATGATAATGCTCCCTACCTTTCCCTACCATTCTCCTTCCAGCACATTGCCTACTTTACGCTGCTTGTGCCTACCATTTTGCTTACACCTGTTTGGCTACCATACCCTACCTATGCCTGCTATTTCCCTACCAATTCTGTTTTCATGCTATAGCAGGGAACTAGCAGCTTTTGTCCACATTCCCACTTTTGCCTACCTCAAAACTTCATATAAAATGTGATTTCATACCTACCTTACCCAGTCTGAGCCTACCATTTTGCTTACACCTGTTTGGCTACCATACCTATGCCTGCTATTTCCCTACCAATTTTGTTTTCATGCTATAGCAGGGAACTAGCAGCTTTTGTCCACATTCCCACCTTTGCCTACCTCTAAGCTTCATATAAAATGTGATTTCAATACGTACAGGTAGCTTGTTTGCCTGCGTGTTTCGAACCACTTGCCTGCTTAAAATTTTGTCTGGGGTGAATTATACACACAGTATAGAGATTTGTTGCGCCAACCAACTCATTGCCCAACCAACTTATTCGGTTCTCTCAACCGCTTAGACGGATGGTATTGTCAAAATAAAAAGAAATGTAGTTTGTACTGGAACCAATTTCGAACTATTTTAAAACAATTTAGTACAGAGTGAAAACCATTAGGAGTGTGTATAGCCTAATATTTCATGTGTATAGACTAATATGGCAGTTCGAACAGCAAATATGTATACCATTCTATTTAACCGAATGGAGTTAGTTGGTACAACTAACTTTTTCATTCTTCCAACCTCATGCCAAAAGAGGATTTTTCTGTGTGTACAAATGTCTCTAGAACTTTCAGCCAATAATTCATTTTCCTCAAAGAATCACTTAACGGTTTAAATTTAAACCAATCTTGATATAATTCACAATTCAAAAGGATGGCATCATCTTGACTATATTTATACTATATCTAGACTATATATTGATCATCTAGAATGTAGATTTTGCATAAAAGAAAAAAACTTCTCAAATATGACAATATATACGAATAAACTTGTTTAAATTAAGAAACAAAACAACATCAACAATAAAATAATCAAGAATATTATTCTTCTATTATAGATGTTATTTTCATAGCTATAAGCACGATATAAGTCTCTGGATTTCAAGAAATCATTTATTAACTATTCAAAAACGATACAAAATATATACATAAAACTACTGTAAATAAAGATGAATTTATCTTGCGTAAATTTTGATTTATGGCCATTAACTTCTTTGTATTGAGCAGTATTAGATTCAATTATATTTTGTATGGAAAATTGGCACATTTTAATATTGTTTTTCTAATTAATAAATTAGTTTTCTAAATATTAAGAAGATAAGTTCTAAATTTTCCGAGTGTTGTGTTGATATACGTGAAATTCGGTAATTATTCGAAAATTGGAATTATCAATTCCGATCAATATCAATCACGACCCTAGAGAATTTTCACTTGAAAACATGAATAATACAGCTCTTTGGACTGCCACACATTTTGGGAGTTTTTCATATCTTAAGTGCATTTGAGGCGTACAGCCTACTTAGAAATTGCAGCGTAAATGCAGCGGAAATTCCCAACGAGTAGCTGCTACTCGAAAGGATTTCAAATCACTCTGTGTGTTTGCATTTTGTCGGTTTGATGTTAATCAGTCTGCTGTTGCTGATTTGGCTTTTGCTGCTACTGCTACTGGTCTCTGTGCGGACACTAATGCAACCAAAAATGCAACAGACAACGAGCTGCAACAACTCAAAATGACAATTAGGAAAATTAGTAGGCAGGACCCACCAGCCAACCAACATGTTTTGGCTTTCATATTAACGCAGGAAATTTGCACTGACCGCAAGCACTGGGAGCAGGTGCACGAAATAGTATCTCCAGCAGGTTGTTTTTTTTTTTTTTTTGGTGAGTGGCAGCAACAGGATAACGTTGGTTAAAACGGAAACGAAGAAAATACAAAATGCAATCATGAAATTTGTGCTTGAAATGACAGAGGCAGCGTCGTACACAGAATTATAGTAATGCGAAGGAATTGAATTGGAATTGGTCAAAAGGACAAAGTCACAATCGTAAAGAACACAACCTATACTAGTTGGATAGGTGCCAACTTACAAAGTATTGAATTTGAAGTTGCTTTCTTAATAAGCAACACAAACAAAGGATTGAAATGCACGGTATCGAATGCGGTTTACGTATTATTCGGACTATTTGTCCATATCTTCAATTAATTGGACAAAATTGTAGTATTGTGATCACACAAGATCTAAAAATCAATTATCTTAAAAATTTTAATTATGGTTTGAATCAAAAAATAAAAATGAAAAATAATTAAATAACAAACAAAACTAATTAAATTTTGTCTGTTTATTTTTCATACTTAAGAAAAACGTACTCAAACCAGTATTAAACCAATTAAACCGATTAAATCGTTTGTACCAATTTTGGATATCGACTTCTTTATGATTTGTTTATAATTATTTCAAGCCATAAATGAAAAATAATTATATAAATAAATATTACATTTTTAAGTTTATTTTTCATTAAAAATCATAAATTTTCTTTTGCGTAAAACTTCTACATGTTTTGTAAAAGACATCCAACTTATGCAATCCCGAACATAGTACGATGTTGTACCAAAAATTTTTAAATTTCATTAGTCTCTGTTTCCATAGCACTTCATGTCCAACTACAAAACCATTGGAAGTAACTCGAGTGTAAGAACATTCGAACGAAGTCATTGCAATTTTTGGAAATTAGAAAATGCAGCGTACTAACCAAAATTCAACTTCATTCATAGAAATGTCCCACTAGGGCAATTGTCTGGAATGCTGTCAACGTACAGCATATCATATTTTACAGTAACGAGTGAAATGTGCGGACGAAACTTTATTCAGCTTAACTGACTTTGAGATGGTGTTTCTGACGCAGATTGAAATTTAACTAGAGATTGAAATTGGACCAGTGATTGAAAAGAGTATTGTCATAGTTAGCTTATTATAGCCTACACTCTGGAAAAATCTCATAAAATCCCATTAAAATTTGTCAATAGGACGGTTATTGATTTAATAGTATAGTAGTATAATAATAGTTTGGCGCTACAGTCCTGTATAGAACTTCGGCCGAGCTTTATCACCATTTTCAGTTGTGCGTGTTATATTTGTACTCAAAGTGGTGGGGCCTACGGATTCGGCAGGTGGTTCACACCTGCCGAATCCGAACGGCAGGTGAGGTCTTTTCATAGGCAATAGCTTTACTCTCGTAGGTTTGCCATTTACTGACGAGAGGTAGCGCGGCATAGAAAAATGTATCTATGAAAAGATGTTGTTAGCCCCAGTGCAGGCTTGAACCGGGTCCTTTCGGCTCGCAGTCCAACGCACTAACCACTGAGCTACCGCGGCTACGAGTATAGTAGTATTATGTGGTATTTAATGGGATTTACCGATTGAATTAACATTTCATCATATAGACTAATTTTAATAAAAAACTATTTGTCTGTTTTCTGAGTGTATACATTATATATAGATGTCTTAACCCTAAACATACTTAATATCAAAACACAAATGTCGCACAAATGTCCTATGTGACCCAAGAGTCACATCACATTGTACAGCGAAACGAAAAGTTACGAGTGACGAAGTGACTGAAAATTCCAGTGAGAGCATTTGTTTACTTGATATTTTTTTTTGTTTCTTTCAATGCAATTTCTTACGATTTTTTGACGAGTCTCTTTTCGTTTTGTTTTACAAAATAAGGGGGTTAATATCTTAAATAAAGTTAATATTTTAAAATAAGAGGTGGTTCACAAAAATACATAATATTGTTAAGAAAACTCAGTCTATGGAAAACTGTCCTACAAGTTCGTATCTCTGGATTGTATACAAATTAAAAACACTTATATGTTTGGTTTAAATTATAACAACTAAGAATATTAATTCACTTTAATAAACAACTTAACTAATAATAAATTCTAACAACTGCTACATGTCCACTATATAACTTGACATTGTTCTCACACGAGACGTACTCGACCACATTCCAATTACTACTGAAGTGCTGTGCCTCAGATGCGGCGCCCTTATATACTGCATGCATCAGTTCGACACGTTTCGACAAGCTTCGACATGCTTCGAGAAACTTTTACTCGTTTCGTGAATGACGCATACTATTGGCATCTCATTCGCACTTATGTGTTTTTAATGTGCTGATCTTCTATTTCTTTCTCGCACATTGCCTAAGTGCGCTGAATGATCTTCCATCTCTTTTACTCTTTCACAGCGGAGAAAATTACCTTTTTTCGTAGCAATATTAATTTTTATTTTTTTTTTCAACAAGTAAAATTTGTATACCCTACACTAAGAGTGAAAGGGTATAATCAGTTTGTTACGCCGTCTGTTACACCCATAAGGAAGCATCTCCGGTATGGAAAAGGGTATATATTCTTGATAAGCATGACCTCCTGAGTCGATGTCCGTCTGTCTGTCCCTCTGTCTGTCTGTTGAAATCACGATTACAGAAAAAATAGAAGAGCTAGATTAAGATTTAGATTACTTATATATCTAAGCTGTCTGAACAAGAAAATTGGTATGATCGGTCTATTGTGACCTGAGAACCGACCACTTATGTTCAAATACCTCATTTACAATTTATATCTACAGATCAATTTTACTGTATACGTGCTTAGGTAAACTTTTTTTGGTCAAATATATATTGACTCATGCTCAAATACATGAAAATAATGGTTTCCGCCGAAACGACTTGTGGTTCCAAAAAAAAAAATCGATATTCGGTACACCTACCCATTTGTAAATATGGGTATCAAATGAATAGTAATTCTTCCTCGATGAAAAGTTTGTAGTTATTTTCAGGATTCGTATACCCTGGTGACCTATATACCACTTTTAATGGTAACCACACATATGTGTAGGGTATTAATAGTCGGCTTAGACCGACTATAATTTTGATAATCCTAACTATCATAATAACAACTACTATAAAATGTTCCATGTGATCTAACCTTCCCAACTGGTTTATTATTATTTTTTTTTATATTTATAAATTTTTATAAATTTTAAATTTCATTTGCCCATATATTGCAAACCATATAATCTAATTTATATTTTATAAAGCAATATTTTCTGTGTCTAATCTCTAAAATAGGATTTTATTTCTGTCTTTTGTTAGAGTATTATAAATATCAAAATAGCAAAATTCTGAGAAAATTAAAAAATGGGATATCTCTTAAAACTTAAACCAAATTTAATAAAACTGATGCGAATATTGGAATAGATGCCATAAATATATTAAAGAATTAGTGAAAATTTTAACGCATCAAAATGTAATATTTAATGCTATCAAATTAAAATTTTTAAATATGCGTTTATGTTTATGTTTTGCTTTATCTCAAAGTAATATTGTTCCATATTTTCGCAAGTTCTATTTTTAACATAATTTCACTATATTTTCTGGTATATGCTAAAGACTATAATTTTCTATTGGGCACTTACTACACTTACAAATGTCCGTGTTTGTGTATGTGTGTGTGTGTGATATGTATTTCGCTATCTATCACAATACATGTTCCTCATTGTGCTGCGTCGTCAGTGACATGAAAATTCTTGGCTCTCCAAGGAATCGAGTTAGTGGAGCACAACTGCATTGCATTATTTGTCTTTTGCAATTTTTGCCAGCAGCACATAGAATATTTCACATGCACACAGAGAAACATAAATGGGACGACACACGCATACACAAACATGACAACTTACACATACAATCATGCGAACAACATGTTTCTCGTCGCACAGTGGGGCCACTTTATATTGACCTTTGGCCTCTTTTAAATATATATATTTTTTTAAATATCAAAGATTTTTACATTAACTTTTTACTTAAACATCCAATAGATAATATCGTCCAGTATTTGATATTATATATATTTTTTATATTTTTAGCTAACAGTTAGAATTGTGTACAACCGACAAACAAAAAACGAAATTACTAAATTCAAACATTCATCAAGATAAAATTGGTTTTTTTATTAGTGTATGTGATATTGTCATAATTTGATGTAAAGTCGGTAATTATTTGAATAATCATCTGTTTGTTTTCTGTCCTTCAATTTAGTTTAAAAAATTTATTAATTGATTAGCAAATACTGCAATACCGACAAATTTAGTTTAGCCTTCAAATTTAGATCATACAATTGATACAAAGCATCAACAATCCACATTTTTTTGTCAGATATCAATAAATAAGAGAAAATTTCCTGTTGGAGCAAATTTCTATCAACGGGTATTTAATTTTTATATCAGTTTAGGAACTTGCGTAAAAATTTGTCGACGACTGCAGAACAACATCACACAAAACACTGATTTGTTGCGACAACCAACTAAATTTACCTACCGAGTTATTCGGTTGCGATATATTGCTGATTAGTCAGCAAGATTGAGGTTGTGCTAACCTCCTAGTCAGCAAGCATGCGGGAACCTCCAATTGAAATTTTATTTTATCAACCTCCTATTCAGCACGAATGAGATTGTGTTAACCTCCTAGTCAGCAAGCATTAGGTTGTGCCAACCTCCTATTCAGCAAGCATTAGGTTGTTTAAACCTCCAAGTCATCAAGCATGCCGACACCTCCAATTGAAATTTAATTTTGAGAATATTTTTATATAGTAAACTTATTTATGTAATG
The DNA here is from genome assembly GCA_951804985.1 of Dryomyza anilis. Classification (NCBI taxonomy): domain Eukaryota; kingdom Metazoa; phylum Arthropoda; class Insecta; order Diptera; family Dryomyzidae; genus Dryomyza; species Dryomyza anilis. The sequence goes on from OX638132.1 coordinate 70,710,115, forward strand.
TTTTCTATATGTATTTTTCATGCGTAAATATGGCACGCACATAATTTCACAAAATATATCTAGTAATTCCTGTTCCCTGAAAAATAAAAACAGTATGAAGACAAATTTTATATTTTATTTCATCATAATTAAACAAAATAAAAAACTATTTATATTATATTTCACTAGCTAAACAGCAATTTATATCGAATTCATTCATGATTTTATTAATAATCATATATTCATTTCGCATTTTTACTTAATTAATGAATTTTCTATTGTTTGCCACTTGTGAAAATTTTTTACGTTTATTTATTTCTGCATGTATCCATAATTTTTGGTAAGAAACTGGCAACCGAACTGCTGATAGACATGAGGTTGCCGGGTGTCATTTATTTTGTTGATACAACAACGTACTCAGTTGCCGTAACAAATGCACAAACGTCAAATTTTGGCAGATTGAAAAATACAATCATGAGATTACGACAACCGAACGTACAGTTGCGTGGACTAACATTTCGGTTAGAGTAAGAAATGGTACGTTCATTTTAATGACATGAGGTTACAACAAATGTATTTCGGTTGCAACACTGAAACGTTGGTTCAATTAACCTCATAACAAAAGAGGATTTTTCTGTGTACAGATATTCATTTTTTGTTAATATAAAAAGAAATTAATAAAATATAGTAAATCGTATGATTTAAGTTTTAGTTTTTAAAATAGTTTAATTTATGCTACGTATATTTTTTTGTAATATATCTTTAGATGGGATCGTCCGATCTGTAAGAGGAAACGTATTCATTCCACACAAAATCGACCAGCGGTTGGAACTCACCTTCTTCGATTTCAATGAAATTGATTGGGAATTGATAAAGGGTATCAAGACATGTACTAACCATTTTTTTTTTATTTTTCCGTTTACTACTACCAGAGATACAGTGGATCAAAGTTGGAAAAAAAATCACTTTGTATGGTTGTTCATATTTAAATATCTCTTGAACTAGAAATGCTAGAAAATTCATTGAAGGTTCGTTTTAAAGCTAATAGAACAAGCTTTTAGAAAAATTAAGTTGTAATTTCTAAGCGTGAACATGTGGCCCGGGGTCATTATCCTTGAACTTCAAAATTGATGTCCTTAAAAAGGACCCTTTTTAAAATTCCGAAAAAAATCCTAAGTTTTTGCCAATTTATTATAAATGTTCATGTAAAATTTCAAGATGGTATTTTGATGGCATCATATTTTAAAAAATAATTTTCTAAATTTTTATTTATTTTTTGTATAGAAAACACAATTTTTTTGTCTACAGTAAAAGTTGTAATAATTCCTGAATATATACGTAACTTTGAATTCTAAAATGGCGTCAGTTTTATCATTGAATCTAGTTTTTGAGATACTGATTTTGGGATATAGTTTTTACGATTTTCGAAAAATGGTATATATCTCAAAAACTAGAGACAATTTGATGAAACTGACGCCATTTTCGAAATTTGAGTTACAAATACATTGAAAAATAATGCAATATTTACTTTTGAAAAAATATTTTTTTCAATACAAAAAATATTGAAAAAATTTAGAAAATTATTTTTTAAAATATGATGCCATCAAAATACTATCTTGAAATTTTGCATGAACATTTATAAAAAATTGACAAAAATTTAGGATTTTTTTAAGAAATTTAAAAAGGGTCCTTTTTAAGGACTACAATTTTGAAGTGCAAAGATAATGACCACGAGCCACATGTTAACGTTTAAAAGTTACAACTTAGTTTTTCTAAAAGCTTGTACTATTAGCATTAAAACGAGTTATAAACGGATTTTCTAGCATTTTTAGTTCAAGAGATATTTAAATATGAACAACCATACAAAAGTGATATTTAGCCCTTTTTACAACTTTGAGCCACTGTATCTCTGAAAGTAGTGGTCGGTAAAAAAAAAATGGTTGCCAAAATTTCATTAAAATCGAAAATGTAAAATCTCAAATATGACTGTTTTTGGTCGAATTGGTGTGGAATGGCCCATATGTAGAATCCAATTCGCTAAATTGAATAATAAACACTGCATTACCAACTAAATTTAATTTAGTCTGCAATTTAGAGATTGTGCGAATTTGATTAAATTGAAGACAAAACTAAATTTAATGAGTTTTCATTTGATCACAATTCAGTAACGGAATCGAATTTCATAAGTTTGTTTGCTGTCATTCAATTTAATTGAAATTAGATCGCTAAATTGAAAAGTAAACACTGCATTATCGACAAAATTTAATTTTGTTTCAAATTTGGTCGAATTCTCAGATAACCTAAGTCGATTTATGACTTTTTAACATTTTCATTTCATTTCCTGCATATTTATCCAAAAAAAAATTCCAAAATTGGGTTTTTCACCAACTTTCGGTACTAAACTAACTGTCCCACCGTGCGTCACATTGGCAACACATTCGCTCGCACGCATTATTTTTATTCAGCTCCATTTCGCACATGTGGGACATGTGGTAGAGGTGGCTGCCATCACCACAGTGTCCTGCTTCTATTGCCACCACTCCCACTTCTTTGCCGCCCACTCGTGTTAATTTTAATTGCTTGATGCTGATGCCGCTACTGCTCGCAGTACTTTTAAAATGCACTGCAGCACATTTTTGAGCGTAATTGCGATGGGACCAAAACCAACAAACAAACCGACTCATGATGATGTTGTTGTTGTTATTGTAGTGTCAGTTACCAGCAACAGCAGCAGCACCAACGGCTTCTCACTCAAATTAGTCCCAAAGTCATACAGTTCATCATACGCAGCAGTAGCACCAGTCTCAACAGCAGCAATTTTAGATTTTGTCGCTATGTGGCAACGCTGTGCCGAATTTAGAGAAATTAATTTGCTGTCTGGCGTTTGGGGAAATCAACTCAAATGTCCTTCAATTTACAACAAAGGTCTTCCAATTTCCAAAATCAAAATAAGTTGGCCAAATAAATTAACAAAAAATATTTACGATTTATAAAAGAAAATAAGTTTAAAACCGCTTTCTTTATCTCGATTTAGTCTCATTATCGACAACTGTTTCACAATCAGCCCCACACGCAACAACAACAACCAAAAATCCATCGATGGCTTCCTTTGCGGCATTTCTGCAAATGTGGCAACGCTGCACGTTGAAAATGCTGCGTATTATGTGCGTGCCAAAAAGCTCGCATTTGCATGCAACAAATGCGAAAATAACAAAAACTGCTGAATTACAATACTGCTGCATCAGATATTGAGCACGCAAAGGCTGTAGACCCAGTAGAAAAAATTCAAGGTTTAGCAAATAAGTAAAAAATATTATAATAATAAAGTTTTTGATTAAAATTTTTACAAATGTTAAATTTTCAATGAAAGTTGCAAATTTTGAATTTTTAAAAACCTATTTTTATTTTAATTTTTTTATAAAAGATAAAATTTATGTCATTTTTAAGAATATTTCCGGCAACAAACACAGTTAAATAGAATATATGGGACAGTGTATAGCAGGTGTTAAAATTTTATGGAAATTGAATGGTTATTAACCACGTATTTTAGAAACGGGCAGAAAACAAACAACTTGTTATACAAACTACACTTTTGTTTGTTTGAAATATGTCGAAAACATTTTTCTAAACTGTTTCAACTCTGCCAAAAATTTTGTCTGGGGGAAATTTACATTTTAATTTTTCATTTAAAAATTTTATAAATTTGAGTTTGGCTGAAAAAGATTTTTATAAATGTTTTTTTTTTTTAATTTTTGATTAAATTGTTAAATTTTTAGTGAACACTTTTATTTTTTTTAGTAATGATTTTGAATATAAATTTATATTTTTAATGGAAACTAATATTTAAAAATACAAATTTTATTAATTTTTTATTACAAAAATATTAAATATTCAAAAATATAATTTATTATTTACACAAAAAAAAAATGTAATATAATCACGAATATTCAAATTTTACTATAAAAATAAAATTTTTAGTCTATTTATAAACGTAATTTTGAATTCGGGATACTATTCTCAAGATTTTGAAAATTCGTAATTAGAAAGGAAGAATTCCGATGTATTTCATGCATGGGAAGCGGCTTTAAACCAGGGACCGCTAAAAATCGGAACAGTAATCGGAACCGTTTCGATTTTTGGAACCAGAACCGGAATCTTACGGAATCACAACCGTATTAAAAAAATATGTGCAACCAGAATCGGAATAAATATGATTTTTATATCCTACACTAAGAGTGAAAGGGTATATTCAGTTTGGTACGCCGTTTGTAACACCCAGAAGGAAGCATCTCCGGTATGGAAAAGTATATATTCTTGATCAGCATGATCTCCTGAGTCGATTTAGCGATGCTCGTCTGTCCGTCCGTCTGTGTGTCTGTTGAAATCACGATTACAGAAAAAGTAGAAGAGCTAGAGCAATGAAACTTTAGATTTAAATTACTTATATCAAAGGTGTCTGAACAAGAAAATTGGCATGATCGGTCTATTGTGACCTGAGAACCGATTACTTATGTTCAAATACCTTACATAAAATTTACATCTACAGATTAATTTTACTGTATACTTCCTTAGGTTAATTTTTTTGGTCAAATATATATTGACTTCATGCTCAAATACATACATGGATAGGAAAGATTTGTTTTAATAAGTTTGAATGTAATTAAAAAGTAATACAAAATTACCATACATGTATTAGGAATGAAGTGTAATTAAATTATAAACATTGTAAACATTATTGTAAACATTATTATATTGTCCAGCAGAATCTGGCAAATTTACCATAATAATGTTACAATACCAACATAAAATTTTAATTGCATTTGAATAAACTATTTCTTGGCAATTTACTTGGTTAAAACTATGTTTCGAAACACAGAATATGCTAATCAAATCTAAATACAACGTATGTTCGAAACGCTCGTCTTAATTCGATAATTTATCGACTGACGAAGTTGGCAACGTTGTGCAACATTTTCTACCTACGCCATCTTTTGCCATCGTTTGAACATATTGATATTTAAAAACAAACAAAAAAGAAATTGGATTTAAATAAATGTATTCTTGCAACATTCTTCTTGTATACGAAGTTGGCACTCGTTGAGCAGAACCTACGTTGTCGTCGTTTGAAGTATGTATAGGGTCATTTTAAACATACTGATGTTGGAAAACAACGGCATTTTCTGCGTACGTGTCTTTTGTTGTTCGTTGAGAAAACATGTTCGCGTCGGTAATTATTTTGTTATTTGTAAATTAAATAAATATACAAATTGTGTTACAAAAAGTACAAATAGTAACAGAGTATAATATGTAATTTAATAGTGCAGTATATAATTTCTGAAACTAATGTGAAAAAAACCACAAATAAAAATCAGTGTTTCGATTTTCAAACAGAATTTGGAATGTTTTTTTACAAAAGCCTCCGTGAATTCCTTGCCTACGCTATGTGCTGTACTGAGACCAACAGTAACTGTACCAAATATAAAGCGAGCCTGGATAGTCTGGCGTCTCCTGGTGTCTCCTGGTGCAATTGTGCATTCATTGATGCTGTCACTTGTACTTGCAGTTTTTAACCAATTATTCATTTATGCATTTAAAAATTTGTAAATGAATTATATTATTCTAAATTCCCACTGTGCATGTTTAAAGATTTTTAATAAAAATTAATAAAAAAAACAACATTTTATATTTATTTTATTTTCAGGATTTCTTTCCAAAAATATTTAAATATGTTTCTGTGCAAACATTCTACTTTTTGAACTGATACAACTGATATGTTTCACTGGAAACATATTTATATTCAGGTCGTTCAAAATAATGTTTTATTTTGAACATCTTTATGTTTCGCTTCAAATAATTATTTTATTTGGATGTAGTAATTATTATGGTTCCATTAGAACATATACCATTTTAAGGGGCAACATTAAAATATTTCCGTGATATTATAATGTAATGTTCAAGCCTCAATACAACCCTGTTTACAAATGATTTATCAGTCAATTATATATTATGTTTGCATAAAATTCCAAACATACATGTTAATGCCTGCAAAATAATGTTTGGGAGAGCACTTTTTTTTGCAGCGTGTAAAAATAATGTTTTCCGGAGAAACGACTTGTGGTTCCACAAAAAAAAAATCGAAATTCGTATAAAAATTCGTATATAAAATGTACATATAAAGATCAATTTTTATGTATACGTGCTTAGGTAAACTTTTTTGGTCAAATATATATTGACATCATGCTCAAATACATGATAATAATGTTTTCTGGCGAAAAGACTTGTGGTTCACAAAAAAAAATCGAAATTCGGTACACCTACCCATTTGTAAATATGGGTATCAAATGAATGGAAATACTTCAGCGATTGAATGTTTGTAGTTATTTTGGGGATTCGTATATCCTGGTGACCTATATACCACTTTTAATGGTAACCACACATATGTGGAGGGTATTTATAGTCGGCTTAGACCGACTATAATTTTGCTAATCCTAACTATCATAATAACACATACTTTAAAATTTCCCATGTGATCTAACCTTCCCAACTGGTTTTGGTTGAACCCGAAATCGGAACCGGAATTGGAACCGCTATTTCAAAAATCTTGGAATCAGAACCGAAAACGATATTTTACTACCCAAATAACCGGAACCGTTTAGATTTTTAGAACCGGAATCAAAAACCATATATTTTGATTTTGGTTGGAACCAGAATAGGAACCGTTATTTTAAAAATCTTGAAACCAGAACCGATATTCCAAATAAGTTCCTGCCTTAAACAGGTTTGAATTTATTACCGATAATACCTGAAAATGTTCATGGATATTTATAAGAAAATCTCAAATCACTTAGTATTTCATTCTCAATTTAGTAGTTACATTTTTCTAAATGAGTATTTTTTTTTTCTGCAGGGTTTTTATAATTTTAAAGCTCAGCCAGCTGCCGTGCTTATGTTGCAACATAAATATCAAAAATATGCGGCAAGTGCATGAGAAGCAAAGCTCCAAAACACACAACAGACTAAACAAGAGTGAAGAATTTTGTTAACAGTTCAGGAATTGCTTTGAGCCGCTTTGGGCCAAAAACTTCACATGGTCCATTGTTTGTTAACGTGGCCACGCATTTTGCATTTACCACTTGAGCATGAAGCAGGTTGCACATGTTGTTGTGTGTGTGTATGTGTTTGAGCCAAACCGAGTTTAACTCAGCTCAGCCATTGCAAAAATATGGCAACGCCGTGTAGTATGTTGTATGTTGTCGTAGTTGTTGCTGCTGCGCTGCATAAGCCTGTTGTTTGTGTCAATTTCGAGCACTTATGCTGCGTGCTAATGATAACGTGGCCCAAAGTGTTCGAACGCATAAAGCAAAAGCATGAAGCAATTATAGGCGATGTGGTTGTGCAAGCAGTAAAGGAACATGCGATATTTTAGAAAATACCGAAAAATACGATTTCACTATTTAATTAACCGTATTCTGAGCTACAATATTCTTAAAAAAAATATTTATTTAATAGAAAAAATTATATTATTTTTCCAAATTGAATAAATGTAATAAAGGCATTAAGTAGCGAGAATTTGAATTGGCATTATATTTTTATACTTTTGTTTTTGCGTTGTTTTCACGTTTTGTTTTTTGTTTTTATTTGATTTTGTTTTTGCTTTTATTTCTATGTATGTTATAGGCTTCCCGTTTATGTTTTACTTTTACTATTCTTTTGATTTTGGTTTTTTTAGTTTATGTTTTTGCTTTTGTTTTTGAAATTGACTTTGTATTTTTGTTTTTCTTTTGTTTATTTTGTTTTTGCATTTATCCTTTTGTGTTTTTGTTTTGGTTTGTTATTTTGTTCCTGTTTTTGCCATTTTATTCTATTTTTTTTTTTGTTTTTGTGTTTTTGCCTTTATTTTTGCGTTTTTTATTTTGTGTTTGTACATGTGTTTTTGAATTTGTTTTTGATTTTCTTTCTGCGTTTTTGCTTTTGTTGTTTTATTTTCTGTTGTTTTTTACTTTTTGCTTTTACGTTTGTTTTGCATATTTTTATCGTATAACTATTGTGTTTTTTTTTTTTTTTTGAGATTTTGATTTGTTTTTTTTTGTTTTTTGGGTTTTTGCTTTTTCATTTGTTTTTGATTTTGTTTTAGTTTTTATGTTGTCCTTGTTTTTACTTTGCTTCTGTATTTGTGTTTGTGTTTTTGCTTTTGCATGGAAGGTTCTACGCACAGACAACGGTGCGTAGAACCTTCCATGCAACCTAAACTTTTAAATCGATATAACTCGGCACTTACACCAGCTATGAACATGAAAAAAAATCATAAATAAAAAATAATGGCAAAAGTAAAAACGCAATACAAAAGCAAAGTAAAAACAAGGACAACATAAAAAAACTAAAACAAAATCAAAAATATCCCGTATATATCCCATGTCACCCTCGGGACTTCATAGTATCCTCGTATAAAATTTCAACAAACAGACAGATGGACCAAGAGTTTTAAATATGGGACATTCGATGTATGAACGGCCACCTAATTTTCTAAATGTTGCGGATTTGTTTCAAGTTTTTTTTGTGTAGAGTACCCATGAGTCTAATAATTTATACTAGACCCCTTGATGATTGATGGAGTACCAAGAGTCAATGAACCTCACTATTTTAAGATAGTCACATATTAAAGGAATTTTTTTATAAATTCATGGTAACAGTAGGACAAACAACAAACGAGGTTTTATAAAGAATTTGACGAGTTTTTAAGAAAACATATACATTGTTTAGTAATAAATATTTTCATATATGTTTTTAAATTTAATGTATACTAATTCGAACTAATTTGTACTTACCTACCGAGTATTTTATTCCTACGGAAATATGACCGAAATATTCCTGAAAAATGACATCAATTTTATCTCGGGATTATTTACAGGGTCAAGGCAGTTTAGAAACGGGCTCTCCCAAACATAATTTTGCAGGCATTAACATGTATGTTTGGAATTTTATGTAAACATAATATATAATTGACTGATAAATCATTTGTAAACAGGGTTGTATTGAGACTTGAACAGTGTTGTAATGAGCTGCGACTTACATTACAATATCACGGAAACATTTTAATGTTGCCCCTTAAAATGGTGTATGTTCTAATGGAAACATAATAATTACTACATCCAAATAAAATAAATATTTGAACCGAAGCATAAATATGTTTAAAATAAAACATGATTTTGAACGACCTGAATATAAATATGTTTCCAGTGAAACATATCAGTTGTTTCAGTTCAAAAAGTAGAATGTTTGCATAGAAACATATTTAAATATTTTTGGAAAGAAATCCTGAAAATAAAATAAAAATAAAATGTTGTTTTTTTTATTAATTTTTATAAAAAATCATTAAATATTCACAGTGGAAATTTGCAATATTTGAATTCATATACAAATTTTTAAATGCATAAATAAATAATTGGTTTAAAACTGCAAGTACAAGTGACAGCAGTGACGGCATCAATGAATGCACAATTGCACCAGGAGACGCTAAACCAGACGATCCAGGCTCGCTTTATATTTGTTGATCTCAGTACATCACATAGCGTAGGCAAGGAATTCACGGAGGTTTTTGTAAAAAAGCATGCCAAATTCTGTTTGAAAATGGGAACACTGATTTTTATTTGTGGTTTTTTCACATTAGTTTCAGAAATTATATACTGCACTATATTATACTCTGTTACTATTTGTACTTTTTATAACACAATTTATATATTTATTTAATTTACAAATAACAAAATTATTACCGACGTGAACACGTTTACTTAACGAAGAACAAAAGACACGTAGGCAGAAAATGCCGATCACCGAGTGTCAAGAGAGCTGCACGAATACCTTTATTAACATTTGAATACATTTTTTGTTTGTTTTCAAACATCAGTATGTTTAAAAAGAACCTATACATACTTCAAACGACGACAAAAGAGACGTAGGTAGTTCAGCTCAACGAGTGCCAACTTCGTATACAAGAAGAATGTTGCAATAATACATTTATTTAAATCCTATTTCTTTTCTGTTTGTTTTTAAACATCAATATGTTCAAACGATGCCAAAAGATGGCGTAGATAGAAAATGCTGCACAACGTCGCCAACTTCGTCAGTCGATAAATTATCGAATTAAGACAAGCGTTACGAACATACGATGTATTTAGATTTTATTAGCATTTTCTGTGTTTCGAAACATAGTTTTAGCCAAGTAAATTGCCAAGAAATAGTTTATTCAAATGCAATTAAAATTTTATGTTGGTATTGTAACATATTTATGGTAAATTTGACAGATTCTGCTGGACAATATAATAATGTTTACACGTGAACAAAAATAAATTCAATTTCGATTATAATTTAATTACACTTCATTCCTAATACATGTATGGTAATTTTGTATTACTTTTTAATTACATTGAAACATATTCAAACAAATCTTTTCTATCCGTGTGCCAATATTCCAATTACTTATTGAAGATATTTGGATCCAAACATGATAAATTTAGATTATTTTTATTTTCTATTATACTTTAAGTATTTTGAATCTAATAATAACAAATAAAATTTTTTATGGGTATTCAAAATCTATTTTTCTATTTAGAGTTTATTATTAATAATAACATACATTTAAAATTATTAATAATTGTGCCATATTGAACTAATGGATTTACAATTAATTTGGCTGTTACTAAATCATTAAAACATAGAACATCATATATGTTTTTAATGTTAAAAACCTCTCGAAATAATACTTTAATCATATTGTATATGATATATCATTTTAATAGTAAAACTACTGTAAAATGAATAGAACAATTCAATTTAACACATAACAATTGTTAAAACATATAAAATAAATTTATATATTTTGTGCTTAATTTCGAATTAAAAAATGGTTTAATACTTTTCTAGAACATTAATGAAATTTTCTAAATATTAAAATATGTTTAAATCTATAAAGTGCTATGTTTGTTTTTAGCACGCGGGCTGCTGGGTGGATGCTGCGGTTCCGTCCACAGCCACTCGCGCCATGGTACACAACGCTTTTGCTCGTCCGCGTAGAGCATGTTCGTCGGGCAGCGTTTAATTTGCGCCTCTTCGCCTTGCACTGCGCCGCACACCCAATACGACGTTGGGTCCCAATTATTGCGATACGTTTGATTTAACTCCTGCGCCGTTGCGCAACCTGGCTCGCCGTTGTGTTCAATGTACGGCATGTTGCGACGAATACTACAAGTGAAAAGGTAAAAAATAAAATGTGTTATTATTTTTTTTATAAAATATTTTTATTGGTTTTGCCAACAAGTTGAAATTTTGCTACCGCAACAAATTCAATTCCCCTGAAAGTATGCAGAGCAAATCACATTCTTAAAGAAATTCACAAAAACATCAACATAAATATGTCTTTTTGATATGCCGCAATAACAAGAAAGTTTTTGTATTTTTATTGTTTTTTATTGCATTGCGAAAATATAATATTTTTTTTAGACAAATTCACTGCAACATTTTGAAGAGGGTTTCAATTTTTACAAAATTTAACTGCTTTGTAAGTTGTTTTTCTTGGCAGAGTTTTACATATGCTTTTGTGTTATGTTATTTTATATGCTTTGGATATTTTTATTGCAACGTTTTTTTGCCTTACGTTACCTCAATGTGTAACGCGATAAGACGTACGCGTTTTTATGTTGCATATTTTGCGGGTTAACTGCCGATACGGAGGCATTGGAGCTGAAAATGCGTGAGTGCTTTGTATTGCTTATGCAGAGATAACCCAGCGGGAAATTCAAAAAGTTCTTTAAATAAACGTATATAGCCAGTATGCCATTTGTTTTGATATCGCAACGAAAATGTTGAGTGGCGCGGAGATGAAAAGTTCTATCAAAACGGTCGGCAGATAACGAAAGACCATTCGGTATAAAATCTGCCAATTCCCGACCCATATGCTACTCTCCAACGTAATGTAGAGCTTAATAAAATTCCACCTAGCGAATTACCACCAATATGGCCATACGGAAACCAGATCCACGGGTGACTTAATGGCGGCGTTCTCTTAAAAGTAAAACAACTGTATTCAAATATCTCATAGGCCTTTTATCGGCCTCATATCCAACTGTTTTGCACATGGTGTCAGTAATACTATCACTCAATCGTTATCGAGTTTTTCCAGGTTCATTCAAACGAGTTGCGATGGAAGGTGTGCTCACAGAACATCAACCCATCAATTTCTGACCCAGAACCATACAATCTCAAGGGCCTTTTATCGGCCTCTTATCCAACTGTGTTCTATATGGTGTCGGTAATACTTTCACTCAATGGTTATCGAGTTTCATTCAAACGAGTTGCGATGAATGGTGTGCTTTCAGAACAATAACTCATCAATTCTGAAATTCCGCAGGTTTTCGTCGTATATCTGACCCAGAACCCAATTCATTATATTACTCATTGAACATGCGCCCAAACTATTTCGATACTAAGAATGATACACACCCAGAAAAAATACTATTTAAATAATAGTTTTTTACTATTAAAAATAGTCAATAGGATAAATTATTATTTTAATCGGAAAATACCATTAAATACTAGAAAATACCATGACATTGCCATTGAGTTTATATGAGAAGATTTATTTTTTGTATACTATTAAATCAATAATTGTCCTATTGACCAATTTTAATGGGATTTGAGGGAATTTTTTTCTGGGTGCACTCAATAATGACATTAAAACAATATATTGCCAATAAAGTGGATTTTAATGCGAGCAAAGACCCAATGTTACCTGTTATTTCGCCAAATAATGGATTCATTGTACCCTCCCTAAAATGTAGATATTGGAGAGCCAGCTACTCTTGACGTTCTGTGCGTTCATATATTTGATGTTTCCAAAAAAGCGGCCTCATTTTTCTATAACGGTGTAAGACATATTTCACTTCTGCTGACTTATGATGTAATATAATTCGCACATATGGCAGGAACTTCAATGTTCTCTTTGGGGTTCCTAGTCGGACTAGAACAACGTGAGATATATTTAATAGGAGAAAAAACAGGTATGGCCTGATTTCACCAGATCGCGTTTCTCTTATTCTACTCGGTCATCGAACAAAGTTCCAAGCAAACGACATATGAAATTCAAAATATTTCTCAAGATAATGGTGTATAATTTATAAGTCATTACCCTGCAGGAAAAAGGTGTCAATTGCTCTAAAACTACCTTTCACGTTACCGGTACCATTGGTACCGACTAAGGTCAGGATATTGAAGACCAGTTCTGTAATAGGTCTAAATGTCTGACGGATAGTGTCCATTCTAAACATATCCGTAGTGAAGCGACAAGGCACTAGGTGGCGCCATATTCACAGGACTTATTTACACGGTGCAACTAATGCGCCTATAATTCGTAGACTGTTTTTTGATACTGTATTGATTAAAATACAGTATGTCTTCCAAGTAATTATAATGCACGCATGCAAGGGTGAATCATTAGTGGTATGTGAATGCATGATCAAATATAATATAAAGAAAAATAAAATAAAATAACTAAAATTTAAAATATATAAAAAAAAGTAACAATAAAATAGAAATAAAAAAAGTACTGAATGTACCATTGATACGGTATTTTGAAGACCAGTTCTGTGATAGGTCTAAAAGAACTGGTCACAGAATACGATTTTGAAGACCAGTCCTGTGATAGGTCTAAAGGTCTGCAGGCGGTGTAAATTGGCACCTCCCGAGGACAACGCTACGTTAAAGTTGCCAGTTGGTTTCATATAAGAGAAACAGAATTAGAACACCGGTTAACCATATCCGATGAAGCAGTCACGTACCTAGTCTAGAACCAGTTCGTTTCTTCGTAGGGTAACTTATCATCGGAATTCTAGTTGAAGAATTTTGTGCATGTCAAAACCCTGTAACTTATATAAACAACACGATCGGAAACCCTATTATTTTTTTATCGAAAACGATAATATGGTCCTATGTCGATAATATTTTGATCCCGTTATGGTATCGTTTGGTTTACTACATTTGTTTGAATGTACAGATTTTAAAGATAACCCAACGCTTAATATATCATATATTAAGGTAATGCACTGTCCAAGGAAAGATTATATTTTAAAAGTCAGGGATAAAGCTGAAGTAATATCGGTGTATGTTCATTTTAAATATGCCAATGTCAAAAATGTCGAAAAAAACAGCCGCAAGGACCAAACGTATCGTGCAACCGAAGGTCGATTTCTCTCTTAAATGCGTGGTTTTGTTGCGAGCCGAAGCTTGGTTCCATGCATTAGTCGAACAAGAAAACACACGATCTGTTATTTTCAAAAATTGCAGAACATTGATAACCTTCCATTTAAATGGTAACCTGATGTTTGAAGGTTATAATAATAATAATTTGGCGCTACAGTCCTGTATAGAACTTCGGCCGAGCTCTCTCACCATTTGAGCTGTGCGTGTTATATTTGTACTCAAATTGTTGGGACCTACAGTTTATTGCGGAATCCGATCGGCGGGTGAGAGCAGCGATATTGGCAGTCGCTGGGGATCGAACCGCGTACCTTTCGGCTCGTAGTCGAACGCACCAGCGGCTCTTCGCTCGTAGCCCAACGCACTAACCCGACGAGCTACCGACGAGCTACCGACGCTACTTTGAAGGTTACGCAATGGAAAAGTCAGGATTGACGCGCATGTGCCGAAATGTCATCTGCTCCGGAGACATTGTTAATGTTAAAATATGCAAGGACTTTTTTCACTTTCGGATGTTGTCTTCATGTTTTTTTTTAAATATATTATGTTGTTTTTTTCCCGCTGGGTAACTTTTGCTGGAGTTTGAGTTATATTTGTACGACAAAGAAAAATTTAGGAAAGCAAAAAAATTCACTCTGCTTCTTTTTTGAAGTAGAAAATTCGAAGAAAATGCGAAGAATGTATGTGTTTATTTTCTCGTTTATTTGTTCTTCTTTTTTTTGCTGCTGGCGGAGGTAAAGCCACGTGAGACCAACCAACGAAGCAAAAGAAAGCCAACAAAAAAAGGTGCATCCAAAAGAAATGTTATTAAAGAAAAAGCAGATCCTGAGGGTATCTTTTGGCTTCTGTGGAGGTGTGTGTGTGTGTGTGTGTATGAGCGTGTGCCAACGGAAGCGGAAACTCGGGTACGAGCGAAAAAGACAAACATTTAAGAAACTTTTGCAATTTTTAATAAGGATAATTTTCTAGAGAATTTAGTGAGTTTTACATATAGATAAAAAAAATATTTTATATATATTCGCAGCAAGTTTAAATGGTAGATATTACAAAGAATATTTTAGCTTGGTCAACATAAATATTAAAGCAAAACCTAGCCAAGTTGACACAGTAAGAAGACAGACAGTTTGACGACGAAATGTCCCACAATTCCTGCTTTGCATAAATTACGGCGGCAGCTCCTTTGTGCGAGGCACATACTCCGAAATGTATGCTTTAATTTATAGATCTGCAGGTAACTATATATCCTTCTAATCTCTGACTGTCCTGTCCGTCTGTGTGTGCGTTTTACTGTTGCTCGTTTGCAATGTATGCCGTCTGCCGTCTGCCTTTGCCAGAACATCGCACCTGGGCAATAATACGCTCTGTGAGTAGCTACTGCTTGTAAGGTGATACATGTGCCTACCCCATTACCCCGCACATTCCATGGCATTCCTCGTGTCGTGCAATTACTCAACTCTGTGCCGTGACGATGCCACGTATAACCGGCGTGTACACGTCTATTTACCATGTCCTAAAATGGCTTAAAGCACTAAACCACTCCGACCAAACCCAAATATATATAAATTTTCGTGATAGAGCGTAAATTATACATGCACTCGTTTGCTCATCTCACGGCAAAGCAACATTGCGGCTTCGTGGCCAAGTCGTGGCACGAGTCGTAGCACTAGAAGAAGTTCTACACAGAGATAAATGCTCTCTTCTCATGCTGTTGGATGATGGAAAAGTTTGAGTGCTAAAACTCGTAGGAATCATACAAGATATGAGTAGATTGTTGAGAGCACCTACTACCAAATTTTCGGTTGCCACAGCAAATAATAAGTTGGCAATTAGTTGGTTGTCGCAACAAATTTGTATAGTAGTGTGTATAAATTCGAGGTTATTTTCTAAGTTTATATTTCTGTTATCGTCTACAAACATTTTCTTTTGGCATTGGGTTTAGAAAAATGGTATAATCATTATGTTTTAATGATATCAATCAAATTTGTTGTTTGAACTATCACATATTCGGTTGCCACAGCAAAACATACACTCACCAAATTGCACTTTAATACTGACAACCTGTTAGATTTTAAATATAGAAATGTGAAGTAAATAATTTGATTGAACGAGATAATAATTTGGTTGAACGAGGTTATATTGTTTTTTTTTTTTTTTGCAAGAACAAGATCGACATTTCGATGGTCATGATATTTTCTAGTATTTAATGGTATTTTAAGATTAAAATAATAATTTATCCTATTGACTATTTTAAATAGTAAAAAACTATTATTTATAAAGTATTTTTTTTTTCTGAGTGCAGGCATGTTCTGCAATCCGACCTTTTCATGTCAAATTCGAAATTGCAAAACGGATGCATTGAAAATAGGCGTTCTGTTCTAGGCCGAAAGAGATAAATTTCGAATTCACTTACGATCAGCTGATCCATGTTCGAAACGTCTATTGTGAACTGATAACATTAATCATAAAAAAGACAATTTCTGCTCTATTCGCCCAAAAGTGACGTATGGAGC
The DNA here is from genome assembly GCA_951804985.1 of Dryomyza anilis. NCBI lineage: Eukaryota > Metazoa > Arthropoda > Insecta > Diptera > Dryomyzidae > Dryomyza > Dryomyza anilis. The sequence continues at coordinate 70,726,851 of OX638132.1, forward strand.
AAACTAATTGTTAAGTGACAATATCCAAAGATTCTATTACATTCTAATATCACAAACTTTACAATCGTTTACAAAACGGAAATAAGTTCAACCTACCGATGCAAGAACAAGAATGACCATGCAAGAACTATAACAAGACTACAATGGCTTTTTCTTGCATTTGCTCATCACTAAACGCAAACAAATTTGTTCGCTGTGTATAGTACTCGTTAGAGTTGTCCGGAAAGTCAGTCGGCAGAGTCGCTGTGGTGTAGTCATCGGTGCAGAGTCGGAGATTCAGCCGTGTGTTGCGGATAATTTGTTGCAAAAATTCCTTTGAGCTGTGTTTTGAATTAATTAGTATTGTTTAAAGCATATTGTGGCTGCATGGTTGCTTCCGCTTATTCTTCTTATTTCTGGTCTTGTTTCACGTACTCTGGTTTCTACTACTCCTTCTGCTGCTACTCTTACACTTTGTCTTCATCTTGTTCGACGGCCGTGTTGGTTGCCAAGGATGCCTCAGGCTTTTCAGGCTGGCTGCCTGGCTGCCGGTAACACATAATTTACCGTTATATGTTTCAGTGAACTCTCACACACACACACACACACACGGAAGACATCAATGTGGATGTATCAAATATTCCGAGTTATGCGAATGAGTGGCTCATGTTGATTAAAATGTCCATGAGCACTGAAAATTTTGTATTTTATTCATGTATTAAATTTTATTAATGCACAAATATGTGCTGCAAGTGATTTTCTGTAAATAACTCTTATCGAGTTATTGCATTTCTAGTTTTATTTTTATGTAATCAACTTGTGATAAGTTTATCAATGTTGTTTCTGTTCCAGTTATTAAGACGTTTTTGATTTTTCTTCTCGGTGATAAGAAAATAACGGACTGACTGTGTTTATGCATGGCGGCCCATTTTTCAGATTTGTGATATCAACTTTAAGAATGTCAAGTTATGGGGGGGATTTTTTGTTAAAGTGTTAAAGAAAGTTTATTCTTAATGCATACTCAGTTTATTCATATTACGTAGCATAATAGGAATTTATCCATGGGTTTCATTCTTATTATTTTTTTAAGTACCAACTCTATGTACAAAATTAGAAAATTTCCATATTTTTGAGTTTTATGATATGTGCAAATTAATCTATGTAGGAATTGGACTATATTGCTGACTGAACTAAAATTTATCGGTAATGCAGTTTTACGAAATCAATTAAGCTTATTTTCGAACAAACTAGATTGGATGACAGCAAACAGACATATCGTCAGTATAATGCCAAAGGGGCGAATGTGAAATTTTTGACATTTGCGTTTTTTAACATTTTTGTATGTAGCTATTCCTCAAGTATACTGTGCTAAAATCGCGTGTCGTTTTGTTGGATATTTCTAGCCACAAAAGTCAAAACCAAAAGAGCGAATTTGAAAAATTGAAAATCTTGTCATGCCAAAAGGGCGTTTTTTTTTTCTTTTTCGCCATAACTTTTTATTGATACGAGATAAAATAGTGGTGTAAAGGTATTTATTGTGTGTTTTTAAAGCACCTATCGATCTGCATCATTATTTAAAAATATTTTGTCAAACATTAATTTGCCATTTGTTATTTACAGGAAAAAATGTTTGGCAAAATTTAAAAACAAACTATAAATACCTGCACACCACTATTTTATCTCGTATCAATAAAAAGTTATGGCGAAAAAGAAAAGATTCGCCCTTTTGGCATGACAAGATTTTCAACTATTCGAATTTTTGTTATTTGCAAGAAAATATTTTTAATTAATGATGCAGATCGATAGGTGTTTTAAAAACAAAAGAAAAGATTCGCCCTTTTGGCATGACAAGATTTTCAATTTTTCGAATTTTTGTTATTTGCAAGAAAATAATAATAATGATGCAGATCGATAGTGCTCTAAACAATAAATGCCTTTAGAGCATTAAAAAAAAATATTGGTCACAATTTAGTCAATTAGCCTTTTTCGCACATCAGATCTTAAGGGTGTGTGCGAGTTCGACTAAATTGTTGACTAAACTAAATTGTACGAGTTTTTTCGACCGCCATTCAGTAACCGGTAGTTGTTAACGTTTCTGATAAATCGATTACTATATGTCTGTTTGCTGTCTTTCAATTTAGTTCAATTTAGTTTGCTCGAAAATTTGCTAAATTGAAATGTAAACGCTGCATTACCGACAAAATTTAGTTTAGTCAGCAATTTAGCCGAACTTGCACACACCATAAGTCTTCAAATTTAGAAAAAAACTAACACACACCCTAAAAATATCAAAATTTCATAGGTAATTGAAATAAAAACATAATTTTTAATAAAAAAAAAAACTTATTCAACCTAAATTTTAAGAAAAATTAATATGTTTTAATAAATGACAAATTACAGTAAATCCTAAATGTTCACTACAATTTTTCAGTAACAATTTTAATTCAAAAAAATTAAATTTGTACTTAAATCAAAATATCAATTATAATATCCCAAGTAAGTATTCCTACCAGTATCCCGCTAGTTTTACTAGTCTCATGTCAAGTAATCGTGTAACTCGCATTTAGTCAATTAGTCACGCACTTTTCGTCCAGAAACTACCGACAAGTCCGTAAAAATCTTCGGTTTCTGAGCATTGCTCTACCAGTAGCCGACCAGTTTTTGCCTAGTTTTACTCACAAGGATCTTCTATTCAAACCCTTATGAGTAATCGATCGGTTTTTGACTAGTTTTACTGGGAACAGACCAGTGTTTGATCAGTTTTTAACTAGTTTCTTCAAATTACTACCAGTAATCATTTTATTTGCGGGGATATGCTATTCAAATCTATACCATTAACCGACAAGGTTTCGACTTGTTTTCACCGAACCAGTTTTCACTACACCCAGAAAAAAATACTATATAAATAATAGTTTTTTACTATTAAAAATAGTCAACTGGATAAATTATTATTTTAGTCGGAAAATACCATTAAATACTAGAAAATGCCATGACATTGCCATTGAGTTTATATGAAAAGATTTATTTTTTGTATACTATTAAATCAATAATTGTCCTATTGACCAATTTTAATGGGATTTGGAGGAATTTTTTCTGGGTATAGATTTTATACTCTTCAAACTCCTATGAGAAGCTTAGCTGTACTTGAGCTGCCTAGTATATTTATACCCTACACTAAGAGTGAAAGGGTATATTCAATTTGGTACGCTGTTTGTAACACCCAGAAGGAAGCATCTCCGGTATGGAAAAGTATATATATTCTTGATCAGCATGACCTCCTTAGTTGTTTTATGTACATCTACAGTTCAGTTTTACTGTATACGTGCTTAGGTAAACTTTTTTGGTCAAATATATATTGACTTCATGCTCAAATATATGGAAATAATGTTTTCCCGCGAAACGACTTGTGGTTCCCAAAAAAAAAATCGAAATTCGGTACACCTACCCATTTGTAAACATGGGTATCAAATGAATGGAAATTCTTCAGCGATTGAAAGATTGTAGTTATTTTCCGAATTTGTATACCATGGTGACCTATATACCACTTTGAATGGTAACCACACATATGTCTAGGGTATTTATAGTCGTATAGTTGTATAGTTGTATAGTTGATAATCCTAACTATCATAATAACACCAAATTTAAAATTTCCCATGTGATCAAACCTTCCCAACTGGTTTTACTTTGGTATGTCATAAGTACTAACAATTTTATATTGTCTTGTAAGGAAATTGAAATATTTAAAATTGTTTCTTTAATATATTTTTTGATCCTTTTGTAAATAGACTATTGTCTGCAATATGGAATCAATAGGGAACATAAATCGATTTTCAAAAGGGGCATATTCGAGATTTGGATTTGGAATTTCGATAAAATTTCATATGAAAATTTGTAAATGAATGTTTTTAAATTCCATTTCTCAGCACAATTTCAAGTAGCTTCAATACATTTGATTTGAATTCATTTGTATTTTTTTTTTTTTCAATTGAGAATGCAAAATCATTTCTCTTCCAGTTTTCATATGAAATTCGTTCAAGTCACAATAAAAATTATTATAATTTATAAAAGCCAAAAGGAAATGTATTTATATTTGTAATTGTCAAAGGAGTGACATAAGTTTACTCAGGGTAGGCATAAAAAAAAAATAAAATATTGCGTCAAAGTGTTCCTTACCCAAGTGTTCCCCAAATTAGAGCTAATTTCAGTATATTTTTTGTAAAACTAGTTTTTTGATTTTAATGAGTTTCTTGATATAATTTCATTTATCATTTAAAATACAAAGTATGCTACTATTTTATATTATCATGACTAACACTTAAAAAAAATAAAGATTCCACAGAACCGAAACTCAAGTAATAATGAATCATACCTTAAAACCTACCTAAAGTTTAACAAAGCCCTGAGTAATTCTAAATCAAACGTATGTAATTAAAAATCAAGCAATTCCATTAAATAATCAAATAATTCAATTTGCTTAAAGCAATGTAATACAACTTACATTACAGAAAGTTCAAAACCGTAGGGCTTATGTTAATTACACTCCAAAACTATGTAGTTAATTAGACTATGTAACACATGAACGTAACACAACACACAACGAATTGAATACGACTGACGACTAAAAGTGCTAAAAATAACAGAACTATTTGACAAGCGCCGACTAATTGTAAATTCACAGAATAGGTTTATTTTTTTGAGCTTTTATATTATTTGCACAAGAAAATGAATAGCTTAAAATCTTAGTTTTGTCATTTACACCCATGCAATTAACAGATAAAACATTTCTATATGACAATCGCATGAATATTTGTCATGCTCATGTGCAATATAAATAATGTCGACTTTATATATTTCAAAAAGTTAACTTTTATTGCCAATTAGAATTCACTTTGAAAATGTGCATTGAATTAATTTATAAAATGATTTTCTTCATTTATTGTGGCATGTTCAACAACTCCATTCGTTTGTTTTGCCGGTAGACCAGGTGTTCCATCGGGTACACTTTCGGGTATTATCTCTGGTTCCCACTTCCATTCGAACCAATCAACGCATTTACGTTTGCTGGTCATAAACGCTCTTCCGTCATAGCAACGTCTTGCGGCACCCGGTACAGTCTGGGTTACGCACTCCCAATATGCGGTGGGATCCCAGAAATTCCGATATAATTTTGTTTGCATCTCAATGGTTGTCTTACAGCCAGGTCGTCCATTATAACCGGATCTGTCTGGATCGTTGTCGGCGCCGCAGCATACACAAAGTGCGACGAGTAGCAGTATTAATACTGAAAATATATATTATAGGTATTTTGTTTGAAATGAATTTGCAGACTTACCTTTCCAGTTCATCATCGTACAATATGTTGCTATTCTGTGGCGTTACTCTTCTTTATATACTTAAGTACCCGTTGTCAGATTATCATATTAATTGCATTGTGCCCCACTTAAGATATGATCCGCTGATAATATTATATACACATTATTGATTACAAATATTATCAAAGTAAATATCTCTGTTTGAGGTAGACTTTATCAAGTTGATGCCCAAGGTAATTGATCGGCCGGTCTCTTGAGTTCTCGGAAATGCATCGACATGGGTTAATGGACTTTTTTTTAGAACTTCAGTGCTATATAGATTCAAATATACACAGAAAAAAATATTATAATCATATTGAAGGACTTTGTTCTTAATATAATGATTCATTGTATTGAAGAACAATTCACCCTTGATAAATGACTGGAAAAGTTAAATTTTTTCAAACTAAAAAAAAATGCAATATGCTCTGTGTTCTTCAAGCTAATGAAGAATGTAATAAACTTTCGCCTTGTGAATTACCTCGACGTATTACTCATTGACCGTATTACATAGGACCAGATTCACGGTGATTTAATGCATGACCTTTCTGAAAGACATTAGATCAAGTGTGGCTTAAGGCATTTGTTTCAAAACTAATTGCATTTGGTATAGGACATTCTTTTACTCAGTGGATGTCGAGTTTTAACCAGGTTTGATTCAATAAGTTTAAGTTTCGATTAAGAGACGCACTATTAATTACACCCACAATAATGGCTTTAAACAAATATCCGAGAGATCTGCCAAAGATGTCTTCTTTTCTTCCATTCTTCCTTTTATCATTTCTTTTTTACTGCATTTTTCCTTTCTTTTTTACTACATTTTTCCTTTCTTCCTTTCTTCCTTCCTTTCTTCCTTTCTTCCTTTCTTCCTTTCTTCCTTTCTTCCTTTCTTCCTTTCTTCCTTTCTTCCTTTCTTCCTTTCTTCCTTTCTTCCTTTCTTCCTTTCTTCCTTTCTTCCTTTCTTCCTTTCTTCCTTTCTTCCTTTCTTCCTTTCTTCCTTTCTTCCTTTCTTCCTTTCTTCCTTTCTTCCTTTCTTCCTTTCTTCCTTTCTTCCTTTCTTCCTTTCTTCCTTTCTTCCTTTCTTCCTTTCTTCCTTTCTTCCTTTCTTCCTTTCTTCCTTTCTTCCTTTCTTCCTTTCTTCCTTTCTTCCTTTCTTCCTTTCTTCCTTTCTTCCTTTCTTCCTTTCTTCCTTTCTTCCTTTCTTCCTTTCTTCCTTTCTTCCTTTCTTCCTTTCTTCCTTTCTTCCTTTCTTCCTTTCTTCCTTTCTTCCTTTCTTCCTTTCTTCCTTTCTTCCTTTCTTCCTTTCTTCCTTTCTTCCTTTCTTCCTTTCTTCCTTTCTTCCTTTTTTCCTTCTTCCTTTCTTTATTTCTTTCTTCCTTTCTGCATTTCTTCATTTCTTCCTTTCTTTCTTCCTCTTTTCCTTTCTTCCTATCTTCCTATCTTTCTTTCATTATATTTTTATCCTGCTATCTTTCTTTCTTCCTTTCTCATGTGTCCTTTTATTCCTTTCTTCATTTATTTCTTAGTCTCCCTTTCCTTTCTTATGGTTTTTGTTTCCCCATTATTTTTGCATCCTTTTTCCCTCCTTAATTATTTTTTTATCTTTTCTTCAATATATTCCCTTCATTCTTTATTTTCTATCCGTACTTCCTTTTTACTTCCATTCCCCAATACTTGTTATTTTTAACTCCATACCATGACATGTCAAATATTTACAATATTTCAAATATTTTCCTTCAATTCATCCATTTTTTTAATACAGATAAATTTCAAGGCACTTTGGTGCTCAACCACCCACAGCTACATATAGGAAACAAACCAACCGAGAGAAAAACAATTGAAATAAACCTCTGCCATCGTCCAATCGTCCATGTGTTTTGACCCTTTCCTTTTGTATTTTTGCGAACAAATTTTAGCAATTCTTTTCAAAAATGCAACGACATAAGCAGCTCGCCCTGCCAATCGTCCTGCCAACGTCAGATGACTCTTCGCATTGCGATGGTAACATTATTTCCCAAGTCTTCTACGTCTGTCTTTGCAGCACATTCATGATATGCTTTAAGTTCGTTCTGCAAGTGCGGCATTTTTCGACATTTTATAATGAAGCCAAGTACTGCCCGCTGCGCTCCAATTCTTGTGCTACTATTTTAGTTGCATTTTCTTCATACTTCTACAACCTATCAACTTCGCCTGCATTCTTCTTCTTGAGTCGGTTAATTTTCGATTTGCAATAAAATTGTTTTCGACGCTGACAACGACAATGACAACGACATCCTTGGACATGCTTTCCACTTAACTTGCATGCGATAATTTGCTTCGATTTCCAATGTTGTCAGCCATTTTTTGCGCATCCTTTTGCAAAGTTCCGCTTCCTCATCCTTCAGTAATTTACTTAGTAGTCTGCTGCTGCAGCGCTTTTCGTGTTGCCTGTCGCATGCACCATTTGGCGCTGGTCAATTCCTGGAATCTTGATGGAATTTTTATTGGCATCGTTTTAAACGAACGGCGCTGTTCTGGACCACATTATGGCGACCACTTTATGTTGATCAGCAGAGCAGGATGATGTTGGCCACATTAACTGCAGATCAAACTTTATTATTATGATTGCAATTATTATCGACTCTAGGCGACCTACTCTGCCGGAGAGGGTTAATTTGATAAGGTTTAGTTGAGTTGATAGTGAGCCGCTTAATGTCAACATCGAAAAGGACAGCGGTTCCAACTGCAAGTGGAGACTCTGGCAAAAACACTTCGTCCTTTATCGTATCACGTGCGCACGTTTCAAAATAATTTGCTCGCCTGTGTCACGTACAGCCAAAGACATACTTTGGCAATAGTCGATGTTAACTACAGACGACAGCAGCAACAGCAATTTTCCACTAACAGCAACTACCGCTTAAAGCATCACGCAGCAAACGATAACCTTTAGTTGACTTTTTTTTCTTTTTGTTTTCTTCGCTTTTGTTTCCAACATTTGATGCATTTTTTATGCAAATGACGTTGCACTTCTTTCGACGTTGAGCGTCATCATCATCGTCGGTAACATCTTCCGGCGATATTGCCGTGACACATGTGTCAAATGCTGCTGGCAGCTGACAAAAATCCTGCAGCGACAGACACCGAGCCAAATATTGATTGAAACAGTCTTTCATAAATAAGAAATAGAATAACTATAAATTTTTGATGTATTTATGTATTTATGTATTTATGTATTTATGTATTTATGTATTTATGTATTTATGTATTTATGTATTTATGTATTTATGTATTTATGTATTTATGTATTTATGTATTTATGTATTTATGTATTTATGTATTTATGTATTTATGTATTTATGTATTTATGTATTTATGTATTTATGTATTTATGTATTTATGTATTTATGTATTTATGTATTTATGTATTTATGTATTTATGTATTTATGTATTTATGTATTTATGTATTTATGTATTTATGTATTTATGTATTTATGTATTTATGTATTTATGTATTTATGTATTTATGTATTTATGTATTTATGTATTTATGTATTTATGTATTTATGTATTTATGTATTTATGTATTTATGTATTTATGTATTTATGTATTTATGTATTTATGTATTTATGTATTTATGTATTTATGTATTTATGTATTTATGTATTTATGTATTTATGTATTTATGTATTTATGTATTTATGTATTTATGTATTTATGTATTTATGTATTTATGTATTTATGTATTTATGTATTTATGTATTTATGTATTTATGTATTTATGTATTTATGTATTTATGTATTTATGTATTTATGTATTTATGTATTTATGTATTTATGTATTTATGTGTTTATGTATTTATGTATTTATGTATTTATGTATTTATGTATTTATGTATTTATGTATTTATGTATTTATGTATTTATGTATTTATGTATTTATGTATTTATGTATTTATGTATTTATGTATTTATGTATTTATGTATTTATGTATTTATGTATTTATGTATTTATGTATTTATGTATTTATGTATTTATGTATTTATGTATTTATGTATTTATGTATTTATGTATTTATGTATTTATGTATTTATGTATTTATGTATTTATGTATTTATGTATTTATGTATTTATGTATTTATGTATTTATGTATTTATGTATTTATGTATTTATGTATTTATGTATTTATGTATTTATGTATTTATGTATTTATGTATTAAATATGAAAATATGAAAATATGAAAATATGAAAATATGAAAATATGAAAATATGAAAATATGAAAATATGAAAATATGAAAATATGAAAATATGAAAATATGAAAATATGAAAATATGAAAATATGAAAATATGAAAATATGAAAATATGAAAATATGAAAATATGAAAATATGAAAATATGAAAATATGAAAATATGAAAATATGAAAATATGAAAATATGAAAATATGAAAATATGAAAATATGAAAATATGAAAATATGAAAATATGAAAATATGAAAATATGAAAATATGAAAATATGAAAATATGAAAATATGAAAATATGAAAATATGAAAATATGAAAATATGAAAATATGAAAATATGAAAATATGAAAATATGAAAATATGAAAATATGAAAATATGAAAATATGAAAATATGAAAATATGAAAATATGAAAATATGAAAATATGAAAATATGAAAATATGAAAATATGAAAATATGAAAATATGAAAATATGAAAATATGAAAATATGAAAATATGAAAATATGAAAATATGAAAATATGAAAATATGAAAATATGAAAATATGAAAATATGAAAATATGAAAATATGAAAATATGAAAATATGAAAATATGAAAATATGAAAATATGAAAATATGAAAATATGAAAATATGAAAATATGAAAATATGAAAATATGAAAATATGAAAATATGAAAATATGAAAATATGAAATTTTGAAATTTTGAAAATATGAAAATATGAAAATATGAAAATATGAAAATATCAAAATATGAAAATATGAAAATATGAAAATATGAAAATATGAAAATATGAAAATATGAAAATATGAAAATATGAAAATATGAAAATATGAAAATATGAAAATATGAAAATATGAAAATATGAAAATATGAAAATATGAAAATATGAAAATATGAAAATATGAAAATATGAAAATATGAAAATATGAAAATATGAAAATATGAAAATATGAAAATATGAAAATATGAAAATATGAAAATATGAAAATATGAAAATATGAAAATATGAAAATATGAAAATATGAAAATATGAAAATATGAAAATATGAAAATATGAAAATATGAAAATATGAAAATATGAAAATATGAAAATATGAAAATATGAAAATATGAAAATATGAAAATATGAAAATATGAAAATATGAAAATATGAAAATATGAAAATATAAAAAAATCAATATTATTTCACGTGTATAAAATCATCTTTCCGATGCAAAATATGTCATTTTCTCTCTTATACGCGTTTTATAAAAAGTATCGTATAACTTCAAATTCGTGTTCACATTTTTTTTTACTTCTCCCAATCATATCAAAAGTTTTGAGTGAGTGAATTTAATATATTCACGCACTCGCTCTCATTTATTCGCCAAACTAAATAAAGAAATAACGAGTTTTCGCACGTGATTTTGCATAAAAGAGAAGTAGAAAAATGTGGGCTGCATCGTGAGTTCGTTTCTATCAGTTGGTGTGTTGTGTGCGACAGGATCACAAGCGCATCCTGGCGAAGTAGTCGACTGACTTCCGGAATACCTGTGCACTACAATTAATGGTGCCAAGCTAAAAGAACAGAAATGAACTTTGTTTTTTTTTTTTAAATACAGTTTTGATTTTATAAAGAAATTTGGATTATAGTTTTATTAAAATATTTTTAAAATGCACTTAAAACGTTTATACTTGTCACAAAGATCCCCCGAATTAAGTGTATGTGTGCGTTGTAGAAGTGTGTGTGTGTGTTGAATGTCAAATCCGGAAATGCAATTTGAACCCATTTTAGCGTCTGCCAAGATGTTAAAGCTTTCGTTCGCATTCAGCAACCATTTTGAAATATGAAATTCACGCAGACAGACAGACAGTCAAACAGTGAGACACACGTACGCATACATGTCCTTGCGTCTGTGTGTGTGTGTGTGCGAGTAATTCATGTGTCAAATAGCGCTGTCATGCAGTCTGATTATTCGACAAAAATATGTCAGAGAAGATATCAAATATTTCAAAATTAAATTAACTTTTTGTCAAGTACGAATATGCTTAAAAGGGTTGATTGCTTCATTAATACAATATTTTAGACATAATTATTGTAATAATTTTGAAACAAATGAAATGTGTCAACTAAAAATATACGAAGAATCTAAGAATAATTTTTATGTGTGTTTTTAGCATAAGTAGTGGGTTCACGAATTTATAATATTCTCTATTGAAAATAATTTGAAATACATGTTTCAAAAAATTGATTGGAAACTATATATTTTTTGCAATTTCTATTTCAAGATTTCAATATAAAGCAACTGTTTGTTGAATTTAGAAATAAAATAAAAAAATAAACTTTTCAATGTAATGATTTTTTCATTTTAGTATTATCTTTATTGACATTTAAAAAATGCTAATTTAAAAAGAAAATTGAAGTGAACATTTTTTTATTTATTTTTTTTAGAAATTTGAATTTAAATGAATTCAAATATATTTTTCAATAAACAAAGAGTACACGGAATCGATATGTGGCAATCAGTGTTGCCATCACCGAACTGCCAAATATGGCTAAAATTTCTTTAAATATGGCTCAAAATGGCTAAATTTTATTTATTTAATACAAAACACCAGATTAGAAACCTCTTCGGTTAAGTGCCTCATTTTTTTTTTGAATAATTTTGCGGTTTGGGCACTTAAATAATCCCATTTAAATATCCTGAAATACTATAATATTCATTTGTTAATCACTTTAATGCAAATATCATCTATTCGGGATTCATGTCGAAACATAAAAATGTTGATATTTTATGCATTTTCACTAAAAACTTTTTGATTTAATAAAAAAAGGACATTTTGAAACACTCATTTTACAATGATATCCTGTTTGAAAAAGGACACAGTTTATTCTACTGAAAATATTCAGTCCTTTTGTCTAATTAGTGTGAAACAACGTTTCTTTCATTAATCAAATTTAATACTCTCAAAAAATACATTTTAACATATTTTAAATACCTCTTTGTACTTTTACATACTCTGAACCAGTCTTTTTGCAATATTTGTTATGTTAATAATCGATATTATAATTTTTTTCGTTAATCAAAAAATATATATTTTAATGAAAATTTAATTAAGTATTTAACTAAGTATGAATTGTGTATTTTTGAATAATCGCCACCTGCAAATAAAAATCTAATAAAAAATCCGACTAATAGTATTCCAAATTCAAAAAATGGCCAAATCTAGCCATATATGGCTGCTTTGGCAACACTGGTGACAATTGTGAATTTTTGGAATGTGCAGTTCGAAAATGCGAAGGCTGCTTGTAAAATCAAAAATCATCTAACTTCGACACATTTTAACACATTTTAAATACCTCTTTGTACTTTTACATACTCCGAACCAGCCTTTTTTTCAATATTTGTTATGTTAATAATCGATATTATAATTTTTTTCGTTAATCAAAAAATATATATTTTAATGATTATAATTTAATTAAGTATTTAACTAAGTATGAATTGTGTATTTTTGAATAATCGCCACCTGCAAATAAAAATCTAATAAAAAATCCGACTAATAGTATTCCAAATTCCAAAAATGGCCAAATCTAGCCATATATGGCTGCTTTGGCAACACTGGTGACAATTGTGAATTTTTGGAATGTGCAGTTCGAAAATGCGAAGGCTGCTTGTAAAATCAAAAATCATCTAACTTCGAAATTCGAAGGGCCAATCGAAAAATCCAAGACACAATTTGCGAGGCAAAAATTCGATGTGAACCGTTTGACAGTTTTCCGAAATTCGAATTGGACTTTGGTTTCTTTTCGTCAAAATTTTATGAGTCATCCGGTTGTATTCGTTGAATAAGTCTACAAATTTAGAGTCACCCGGTTTTCTTCGTTGAAAAATCATCACTTGGATTTTCTTTCACACCAACTTTCTTCATCAAAACAATATTTTTTTTAATATTTAAAATTAATAAATAATAATGAATAATAAATTTAATTAATTAATAATTAACAATATCAATATAATAGAGTTATAATTGTATTTTAATAATCGAATTTATGTTGGTAGATAAACCAGGTGTGGTGTGACGTCGCGGTCGGTGACCACGATGGTTTTCCGTGAAAATTTCTCAATTTTCCGTTGAAACTTCAAAATATTTAAATTAAAAATTCGCCGCCTTTTGATTGCATATATGATTTTGTTTATTTGCTATATAAAAACAGCAAAAAACAGTTGGTTTTAAAAGCGCTTTTTCTTCTGACACACGAATAAGAAGAATCAAAATCGAACGTCCGCCATTTAAATACCTTAAATATTAGTTAAAACTGTGCAGACAAACGCCTTATTGTGATATTTGAAACGTATTTATTGTTAGTGCAAACATATAATTTTATTTTCACGATGAAGTTGATAATCTAATCGATCATGTTCCGTCCATAAACCTCCCGAAGATGAAATTGACGGCGACAAACATCTTGACAATGTTCCACACAGTATTCAAACTGAAGAACTTCCCATACATAATTCAGATGACAAAGAGTATCTATAAAGGGTCTTGTACGATAAGTCGAAATTTAAAATATCGAAACTAAAAATACCGAAGACAAAAATGTAGAATATAAAAATGTCGAAAACAAAAATGTCGAAAACAAAAATGTTGAAAATAAAAATGTTGAAAAATAAAATGTCGAAAACTAAAAATGTCGAAATTTAAAATGCCGAAATAATTTTTAACCGAACAAATGTCGAAATAAATGCATAGTAACAAAAATAGCGATTCTTGTGTAAGAAGAATATTTTAGTATATTATTTAAATAAATATAATAAAATAAGAAGATAAAGATTTTAAAAATAACATATTCGTAACACAGACACCAAAATTCTGAGAACGGTCGTTTCATATTGTGGGGTGGGGTGAGAACATACCATAAGCTGCAAATATTATTTAAAACTATAAAAACTATTATAAAAATATTAATTTAATTTGAAAGTGGATTATGCCATCAAAATACCATATTGAAATTTGGCACGAACATTTATAATAAATCAACAAAAATTTGACTAAAATACTTGAAATCTGAAGTGCAGGGAAAATGATCATTAGCCGCATTAACGGAATTACTAGCATCAATAGATAATGCATATAAACCACCATACACTAAGAAAACAAGATGTTTATGAAAGTCTTGCTGCAACTATCTGTTAAAATTTACGCCTTGTAGAAAATATTCAAACATCGCATAAGTTTCAAAATAGTTAGAGCAAAACTATTAATATTTTTTAAATATGACATATATGCAGATTGTTACGAGATGTTTGCCACAACAGCAATAGAAATTGAGATATTTACAGTTGACTGATAGCAAACATCCTGAGTTCTTGGACATTTTCAACAAAACTTTTGAGGTATTTTGCCAATTCACTACTATAAGAAAGCAAAATGGCGTACTTTTTCCCTACGCTCAATTTATCAACAACAATTAAGTAAATCCAATGGTGTAAAAAAGTGCCAACTCATACACTACATTCTAACGGTAAAAGTGAAAATAAAATTCCATGGTAATGAAATTATAAACATGTGATGGAAAATTATTTCTTTTCAGAGTTTACTTTGATGACATGATGACAGCATCGCCGGACGGACTTGGATCTTCTGCGAAGATGTCTTAAGTCGTTGTACAATTTTACCTTCAAAGGATTTATAAAGATGATGGCAATGTATAACCAAGATGCTGTTTTAATTCTAGAATAAATATAATTTCATTTGATTCATTTTATTTTAATTCAATAAAAATTACTCCGCGAATTCTAATGGAGTACCTTTTCCAAATATTCATCAACTACCTTCCTATTTGTAAGATGTTTAATTGATGTTTGCTATAAATAATTGTAAATTTGAAAGATGGTTGCTAGCAATATTTATCGTATTTGACGAATATTTGAGAGATGGTTGTGTCAAAAACGTTCTAAATATTTTGTAAATAACTTGATATTTAGGGCTGTGATATTTCTGTTAATTATTGTCGAATCCGACAATAATTTGAAAATATTTCATGTTAAAATGGATCCACAAATATTATTATCAAATTGTTGTCGGATATAACAATCAAATTTTCAAACGAGTATTGAAAATAAAATTTTTGATTTTAATAATTTAATTGTTAGTTAATTTTTTCGCTTTGATTGACATTTTATATTCAAAATTAATAACATAAAGAAAAACACAAATAACACACACTGATTTAAAATTTGAATGCATTTTTATTTGATAAATCTATACAAATCTACATCATTAGTCGCTTCGTCGACAGGTTAGTACAAAGACTTTATATATATAAGATCAAAGACTTTATATATATAAGATGAGGCGTTTTTTTTTTATTAGTTCAGTGCAGTACGTTCAGTGTAGCCAGTGCAGACTGATTCTTCACTGAACAGTGCATTCGCTAAGCTACTCTATTTTTTCTGTGTTAATTTTGTTAAACTTTGAGTATGGCAGCCTCTAATGTATATAAATAAAACTATTTAACACTAATGATCACTACTGATTACTAAATAATATATTTTATATCTTATTATGGCACTTTTTTTGTCCAATGGCTTCATTTTATAATTTTATCACTTTTTAGTTTCAGTTTTATATGTCATTTGCGAAAAAAAAAGAAATGGCAGGGATGTATTTTGCTTGTGCTCGGTCTGCTCTAATAATTAATTCAGTGCACGTCGAGCACATTCAGCGAGTGCTCTGTGTCAATAAAAAAACACGAATTTAAAGCACTGCCTGCTCCGACCAAATAAAAAACACAAAGCACAAATTTTGACAGTTTGTGCTCTACTCCATTTGCTCTGAACTAATAAAAAAAACGCCTATGGTTAAGTTTCTGGCTCGCTATGTTTTTTACTAAAAAGATGCGGTTGTCATTTAGCCAACCATAATTTTATAGTACTAAATTATTCTGTGCAGCAAATAAAATGAGACAAACCATACACTTGTTGTAGAAACACTTGTCGTGCCCCTTTAATTTCTATTGTTACGGCTGCACAAAAAGCAGCAACAACAATAGTTAGAATATAATTAATTTTCAACGATTTTTCCTGCAGTATTTAAACATGCTTTATAAACTTAACCATCTTATATATATATATATATAAAGTCTTTGGATAGCAGAGCCTTTCCAATTTGCGCAGTACTCCGCAAAAAAATGTAGTATATCTACTCCGATCGGAGTATAATGAAAACACTGCGCAGAAGTATAAATCAAAGAGAAATAACTGACAATCAAGTCGATTTTTGACGAAGAAATAGACAACAAAAAGCAATCGACTGACAGTCGAATCGTTTTCTCAATAAAAAATTTTTAGTTGCGTTGAAAATTCTTGCAATTTGGAAACAAAATTCAATTTAAACGAATTTAAATATTGTGAAATATATGCAAAGGCAGCTAAGTGAAAAGTGCAATCGTTTAAAATATGCGTGAAAAGAACGCAAATGCAGTCAGTGCGTAACTAATAACGTTGCACAATACAAAGTCAAGTAAAACAAGAAGTTGTGTGTGTGTGTGTTGCGAAAAAAATCTGCAAAAAAAAAGGAAAATATTCCAACAAATGCAACGCGAGTTGAAGCAGCCAGCCAGCAGAAGAGCAAGTGCAACGCACTGCCGCACCCTCCACCAGCCAACCAACCAACGCATGGCCTGAACAAAAGTGTTAATTAAGCAAAATAAATACAGAAATTAATGCAACATATAATAAAAAAAATAAAATTTAACAAGTGAAAATCAAGTCAAAAATCACTTTTCCAACACATTAAAATTCCTAAAAGTACGCTGCACGCCATGGCAGCGCAACTCGATGCCAATGTCAAGGATGATCTCAAGACGCAGTTCATCACGCGCGAGGGCACCTATCGCCTCATGACGCTGTCCGAATATTCGCGTCCGAATCGCGTTGGCTACACCAACAGCCAGAGTTCGCCGCAGGTGCGCGTTTCGCTGGTGACGCTGCCTAATGTGGCGGCTGTTGCGTCAGCGACAACTGTCAATGGCGGCGGTGCCTCCGGTGCATCGTCAACGTCCACAGGCAACGGCGGCGCACTTTTAATCACCAATGGTGCGGGCAGTCCCAGCGGCGGTGATGAACGCAGCGGCAATGCGCAACAATACAGTGTTGCAGCCAACATGGAGGCGCGTCTGGGCGCTGGCATGTCCATGCACAGCATGATGAACGGCGGTGGCATGGAGCCCAATGGACACGGACAGTATTATGGTGGCGATCGTATCTGTTTCAACTTTGGGCGTGAGCTGTACGTGTATGCGTTTCGCGGGGTCAAGAAGGTGAGAAAAGTAAAAAAAAAGCACATATAATTCAATTAATGCAGTGGTTGCCATTGTAGTCACTGCTGTTGCTGTCAATCAGTATTTTCAGTATATCTCTCACTGTCAAACATTTTTGCAATTCTTATCTACTATGGCCACCTTGCAAATGATTTAAGAGTCACATAAACACACAAAAAAACGCCACGCAAATAGTAGTTGAATTAATTGCATCAACAATGACTGTTTTCTGCGTTCGTTGCGCTTATCAGCTGCGCGTCTGCTAATTTTTCTTTATTCTTTCCATCTGTTTATTGGTTCTGCCTCTGCTGCTCCGGCTAGCTGCTCCGTTTGTTCTGCTTTAAATTATATTTCTAACAAGTTTTTGTCGTCTTATCGGCAAAGTAAAATCAAACGTCGTCACTGGGTTCACAAAGCATCTTGTGTTTGTTTGCTCTGCACTTGGCTCCTTCGCCGCGGATTTGTTTGTTTTATGTGACTCGTGTGTCTGGCTGATTTGCAAAAAGCGTATCTTGTTACTGTTGCGTTGCTCTTTTTTCGAAAATTTCGAAAAAATGACATAATTCAATTACACACATATTGATTTGAAAATTGAATTAAGATTATTTATACTTTACACATTAAAAATATCGAATACTGAATGAGACAAATCAGGAAATTAAACCCTTTGGAACTTCGGTTCTGGTGCCAATATTTTTAAAATAACGGTACCGATTCCGGTTCCCACCAATCAAATTATATGGGTTGCGAATCCGGGTCCATTGCGTACCGTAGATTTTAATAAAGCACCTTCACCATAAACAATATAAATTTTTTCATATGCTTGCGAACCGTTATAGTCAATATGTTTTTTTTTCTAATGGACTATATGGAGTAACAAATTTGGAACGCACATAGTATGGTTTAGTTTGAGTTATTTGAACTTTTGAATTTTGTCAACTAGTTTTAATAATAATTATCAATAAACTCACAAAATAAGTTTAAAAATGTATTTGGTTAGTTTTACACATCTAAGCAGGGCTGGGTTTTTTTCTACACTCCAGAAATATCCATCCGTATTTTTTTTTGAATTTTGTACACCTAAAAATCCATGGTTTTGTCTTTTTTTTTGGTTTTTTTTTTTTGATTTTATTGATTTTTGTACATTTTTCGAATTATAATTTATGAAATATATTTGTGGTGTGCAGATTACGATTTATTTTTTGATAATTTAAAAATTGAATATAAACCACCAAATCGAAAACAATTTTTTGGACCACCGCTGGATGAAGTTAACAATGAATTGATTGTATTAGCCGACATAGTCAACATAGCCCTTATGATCCAAATGATTTAATGATATAAATAGTTGGATGTAGTTTTCGAATCTATGGATTTAATTTAAACCAATTCTAAGCCATTTTCAATGTGGTAGACATTGATTAAATCTATTATGTTCTGAAGAGTTGTCCTGTTATAAAGAATACATTCAAATTAGATTTGTTCAGGGACTTAGGCTGTTTCAATTTCTCGTACATATGACTAATCTTTTTTTTCACTGGCTGATCGATCAATTCCCAGCCCAAACTCAAAATGAAATTTGGACAGGGTGTTCATCTCCCGCACTAAGGCGGGATTTTTTGAAATTCGCCCCTAAGTTACAAAAAATGCGCGTGGCAAACCTGAACTTTTAATTGCAAATATCTGTGTACTTAAGATAGCCAAAGTGATGAAATTTGGCACAGTGATGTATATCGTAATTGTTTATCGTTTTCCCAAATGTGGGTGGGCTTGGATGAAGGGACGTAGGACCTTCTATATAACCAAAACAACAAAAATGCTGTAACTCCTGATCTACTCAGAGCAGAGTTGTAAAAATCGTAACAAATGATCATATTAAACATTGTAATCTTCACGTAGAATGTGAGCGGGTTTGGACAAAAGACATGACAAGTGGGCTGGAAAAATGGCGACGTAGGCAAAAAGGGAAAAAGGGGGGATGTATCCACACTTTAAAAAGATTTACTTTTGCATTTTGAAAAACTTAGCACTTAGCGAAGCTATGCACGGGTTCTGCTAGTTTTTTATATGGAAGAAAACAGCAGTTATCGGTAACGAAAGGGTGGGAAAGAATAACTTCAAAAACCGATAAATACTATTGAAATTATGTTATTTAAAAAAAATCTAAAAAAAAACCGATTGTGTGTGTTTTTTTTAAATCCGTAGTTTTTCCAGCCCCGCTTCTACAGCAACAATATGATTAATAATATTAAATACTAGTCGTGATTTAAATAATATTTGAGTGTTATTTCTTTTAAATAATAAACAGCTGCACCCAGAAAAAAATACTATATAAATAATAGTTTTTTACTAGTAAAAAAAGTCAATAGAATAAATTATTATTTTAATCGGAAAATACCATTAAATACTAGAAAATACCATGACATTGCCATTAAATTTATATGAAAAGATTTATTTTGTGTATACCATTAAATAAATAATTGTACTATTGATCAATTTTAATGGGATTTGGGGGAATTTTTTTCTGGGTGTAGCATTTAAAATGTATATTTTAATAAATTTATTTTTTTTAAATCACATTAAAATTTCACATTTCATCAAATAGTTACTGCTTTACTTAACTTTTAGACATCAATATTGCATCATTATACAGTTTTATTGCATGAATTGAAATTGAATTGTGCTGTTTTCATAACCCCCATGCATTGCCCAACCTTACTCTAGCGCATTTCTGTGCCACAACACCTTCCGCTCAAGTTTGAGAAAAACGATAAAAGTTTATCGTAAATAAATAATAAAGATAATTTTATTTAATATATTTAATGGAAATATACTTTTATGACGCTATTACACTTATGTAGTATACTGCTCAACTTTATATTTATAAGTTAGTTGCATTTTGAGTCATTTTAAATACAAAAAAAAAATTAAACTTGTGTTATTTTCGTTAAATTATGTATTTATATTATTCGTATTAAATTCTTATATATTGTTACGAAAATTAAGTCTACGGAAAACTGATCTGGATTGTGTACAAAATAAAAACACTCTTATGTTTGGTTTAAATTATAACAACTAAGATTATTAATTCACTTTACTAATAACAAATTCTAACAACTGCTGCATGTCCACTATTTAACTTGGCATTGTTCTCACACGAGATAACTACTGAAGTGCTGTGCCTCGGACGTTTCGACAAGCTTCGACTTGTTTCGAGAACCTTCTACTCGTTTCGTGACTGACGCTGCTATTGGCATATAATTCGCATTTATGTGTTTTTAATGCGCTGATCTTCTATAACTTTCTCGCACATTGCTTCAGTGCGCTGAATGATCTTCCGTCTCTTTCTAACACTTTGCTTAGTGCGCTGAATTGTCTTGCGTCTCATTTACTCTTGCAAAGTACATTTTAGTACCTTATTTAACATATTCCGTACACAGTTCACTATTATATTTATTGTCAGCAGTCATCGATAATTACCTGTCGATACGATAGCGTTGATAATACCGATATTTTTTTTAGATTTACAGCCAGATATTGTATCTCTATGGGACTGACAATTTATGCTCAAGCTGCACTCAAATTGGACAAAACTGTTGTATTTCATATCTGCACGTATTCCGCCCGTTAAGTCTTTACGTCGAATTTGATAGTACTTACAAATACGTTTCAAAGCATAAGAAAGATACTTTTTTTTGTTCACTTTCAGATTAAGAAATACGTATATTTTTAAAATCTTTTGAAAAACATTGCCACTTTTCGCTATCCTTATTTTTTTTTATCCAAAATATATGGTTTTTTGACGAATTCGTTTTCGTTTCGTTTTATGTAATAAAGAATATATTTTTATATTGTGTCTGCATTATCAAAAGTAACTATTTGATAAATTATAAATAATGGAATCTGATTTTTACGTTTTTCATATTTTCATTAATTGATATCAATATTGGTCTCATCAATCAAGAATTCTTAAATATAAAAAACACTTGACAAAGCATTTATAACAAAGTTAGTTATAGGATTTTAAATTATTGTTGTTGATTATTTGTTTAGCTGTGTTAAATGTAAATACAAATTTTAGTTTTATTAAACATTGAAAATTAATGCTTTTTTTTTGTTATATGTTGTCTGGAATTACATTTAAAAAGGTATATTTAGATGCATGTGTTTGTAGTTCACACTTGAAAAGTATCTGATAGCTGTTCAAATTTACAAATTAAATGAATAATGGGGTAGTTCACAATTTCTTATTTTAAGTTTGGAACAAAAAGTACACTCTTTAAATGTTATTTTTACATTTAAATAGTATTTAATTAAAATTGTCAATTATTAATATCAATTTTAAAAACAAGTTGCTATTTCGTAATTGTAGAAGTAAAACCCAAATTAATTTGTGTGATAGAATTAACACAAAGCCTGTTGTATATTTTTGATAATAACTGAGCAATGAGACAAATACTCTTGTTAATTAATCATATTAAATAAAAATATTTGAAATGAATCTACTAATTCTTGAAATTAAATTGCACGAAAATATTTGTTATCGATCATGTTCAAGTTTTCAATTCAATTGCGTGTGATGGAACTGTTATATACGATTGCTAAGACAAAGCATATCATAGACTCACAACAAATAGTTATTAAATTATTCTAAGCTGCCCATGAAGGAAAAAACGATGGGCCCAAGGTTCGCCCAGTCTTGCGCCAAGAATGCATTGCTCTGGGCCAGGTCTGGTACCCAGAACTTCAAAAAAAAAAAATGTCTGTTTTTTTCTAATTTGTAAATTTTTTTTCTAATCTGACAGACATTTTCAAATTATAAAGTTCAAGATTTTGAAAAAATGCTCTGAATCAAGTGAACTTGATATCGTAACGGGTAGAGCTCCGGACTTGTACGCAGGAAATTCGGGTTTAGTCCCATCAGGTTTTTTTTATACCCTACACTAAGAGTGAAAGGGTATATTCAGTTTGGTACGCCGATTGTAACACCCAGAAGGAAGCATCTCCGGTATGGAAAAGTATATATATTCTTGATCAGCATAATCGATTTAACGATGTTCGTCTGCCTGTCCGTCTGTCCGTCTGTCTGTCTGTCTGTCTGTCTGTCCCTCTGTCTGTCTGTTGAAATCACGATTACAGAAAAAGTAGAAGAGATAGAACAATGAAACTTTAGATTTAGATCACTTATATATCTAAGCTGTCTGAAAATTGGCATGATCGGTCTATTGTGACCTGAGAACCGACCACTTATGTTCAAATACCTCATATAAAATGAATATCTACAGATCAATATTACTGTATACGTGCTTAGGTAAACTTTTTTTGGTCAAATATATATTGACTCATGCTCAAATACATGAAAATAATACATCCGGCGAAACGACTTGTGGTTACAAAAAACAAAATCGAAATTCGGTACACCTACCCATTTTTAAATATGGGTATCAAATGAATGGAAATTCTTCAGCGATTGAAAGTTTGTAGTTATTTTCAGTATTCGTATACTCTGGTGACCACTTTGACTGGTAACCACACATATGTGTAAGGTATTTATAGTGGGCTTAGACCGACTAAAATTTTGATAATCCTAACTATCATAATAACATCTACTTTAAAATTTCACATATGATCTAACCTTCCCAATTGGTTATATATTTTTTTATATATTTTTTTTTATATATTTTTTTTATATATATTTTTTTATATATATTTTTTTTATATATTTTTTTTATATATTTTTTTTTATAATTTTTTTTTATAAATTTTTTTTAATTGAAGTATGATTTGACCGTTTTTATCCTGGCTAATCTCCATACACGAAGACATATTTAATAAGTCTTGGCTGACTTTTGGAAAAATATCAGTTATCCAAGACTTGGTAATCCAATCATGGCTGAGACTATTAAAGTCTAATTAGCCATTCCTTGGACGGCCAAGGTTGGATATGCCTTACGCCCGTTGTCAAGCCTAGCGTTTTGTATATGGGTACCATGGGTCTGTTAGTTCTGGCTGAGTCTTGGGCAAAGGTGTTTTAACCAAGCATTGGTTTGTCAATTCTGGCTGAGTCTAGGGCGAGAACTACTTTACCAGGGTTTGGTCTCCCAGTTCTGGCTGAGTCTTGGGCGAAGGTTTTTTAACCAAGCATTGGTCTGCCAGTGCTGGTTGAACCTTCAGCCCGTCGTCAGGCCTAGCATTTTCTACATGGGTATCGTCAACTTTCTATCCTATTGTTTTTCTATATGCTGATTATGATTCAATCTTTAAAATTATTTATATTATTTTGTTATACCCTACACCTACCCTATTCAACAATTGTAAGAAAATTAGGTTTGCACATATTACTTATGGAAGGAAACACCCGAGTGGAAAGTGATTAAGGTTATCCTTATTTCAGATCCGTTCCTGATCACTATTCGATAAGGCATACCTCCCAAAGGCAACTTGATCATGGTCGACTAGGTTCTACTTAATTGAACCGGATCTAACAATTATGAAAAAATCTGATTGGAAATCGCATTATTATTACAAAATTAATCTAATAAAATATTATAATAAACAAATGTTAAACACAAATGCAAATTAATTCTTAAAAAATTATAAATTTCTTATTTATAAACCTTTTGTCTTTTCAAATTTTATTGATACAACTTTGTGTGTTTACAAAACTATTATTTGTTTGGAAGGGCTCGAATTTGAAAAAATAACTTTCAGAAGAATTTATTTACATCAAATGGTGTAAGGTTAGGTTAAGGGTAAAATCAGATAGCTTCATCAGCCAACCTAATCAGGATAACAACTTCGAATAACGTCACGTTTTGAATCATGTACCGATGTGAAAACCTTAGCATTATCTTATTTGAAAATAGACAAGGCAGATCTGATAATGATCGCTTGTGATTATTATTGTCATTATATTTATCATTATTTCATCGAAATCAAAATTATTGTTTTATGGTTTGTAAGAAAAATATAAATTCCCCCAATAATATAAAAATACAAATACAATAAAAAAATTACAAAAAGTTTCCATTTTATTATAGTTATTTTTATCAGCCCATTTATTGTCATGGAACAATTTAAACAAATAATAAAAATGTAACAATAACAATAACAACAACTGCCACAAAAACAAAAACAATACCAAGAAAATATGACACATTGAACTCTTACGCAATTTTATAATTATCATTGGCATCATGAATACCATGAACACAACAGCAACGTGTGCCCGGCCACCGTATTCATTTCATTTCACTTCACTCATCTCGTCTCATTTCATTCATTCAGTCATTCATTCATTCAATCAATCCTTCATTCATGCCGAGCGCGCGCTTGTTGCGACCACAATAAACGTAGCATCCGCCAAGAGCAATTGAAATGTTGTTGGTTATTGTTATTGTGCGAACTTATCTAGTTAGCTGTCCACACATTATGTCCGTCCATATTGTATGCAACACAACCAACTAGTTGTAGCTATTGACCATTTAACTGTGCTATTATTATTGTTGCAAAAATATTTGCATTATTTTTCAATTTTACTCAATTCAGCAATTTGTTTTTTTTTTTTCGTTTATTTTTGATTTTTTTCTTTTGTTAGAGGCGGGTTTTTAAAGCTCTTATTAAAAATGGTTTTAAAAGGGTTTCTAAAGAGTTCTACAATGGTTTTATTAGTTTTCTGCTTCTCTCCTGTTTAATATAATGCAAAAGTTATCTAATACTATTTTTTAAATTATGTAATATATTAAAAAAAATTCCAGAAAGTGTCAAAACAAATTAATCAAACCGTTGTAGTTTATAAGACATTGGAATCATTTCAAAATCGAAACAGTTTGGACCAACTTTGTTCGGATTATGCAATTTTTTCGATTGTGGCGAAAGTGTAGTTTTTAAATATTTTATTAAACAAATTTTTTATTTGTCTTCAAAATGAATGGATCTACAAATTTTGTTTTCTCTTAAAATGAGATGTCATGGTTTTTCTATTTTGTTATTTTTATCCCAGACCAAATTTTTGGCAAGATCGAGATAGTTTAGAAACATTTTTTCGATATATTTGAGCATTCAAAGACGAAGTTTGTATCAAAAGCTGTCTGTTTTCTGCCCGTTCGCAAAATATGCCGAAAATCAGTCTTTAAAATTACATAAATTTTGATAATCTGCCATACATTTCCTACAATCTGCCATTTATATGTGTGTTAGTCGGAAATATTCCTAAAAATTCCAGACATTTTTCCTCGAGCATTGTTTCCCCGGATAAAATGTTTGTTCAGATCGAGGCAGTTTAGAAACATTTTTTTGACATATTTCAAAAATGTTGTATGTTTTCTGCAAAATTTCAAAATATGCCGTGAATCTGCCATTAACATTCCACAAACATTTTAAATTTTACGCTTTCCAATATATTGCATATATCTGTGTTTTTAACCTAAATATTGCTGCGAAACTCTCGCTCTTGGCTTTTTTAAGATGTCCCAATTTCATAACTCATGTTCTATGCTTTTTAAATGTAGCCTCGTTTTTGCTTTTGAAATGCTTTCGCCTTTTGCTTTTGTATTTATTTTATGTCCTTCTTTTCTGTTTGTGTTTTATAATAGTTTTCTCTCCTGATTTCTGTGCTAATTTTTGAAAAATTTGTTTTTGTATTCACTAGAAAAATCATAGAGTAAAACTACGACTTGATATATGACTCTGAAATAGTAATGAAAGCTTTTTAGCAAATCTCAATTAGCGAAAAATATAAATATTGTTAAGCATTTCAATAGCAAGGAGTGAACGTATTACAAATCTTAGCACTCTCGCTCTTTGCTTTTTTTAAATGCAGCCTTAATGCTTAAAATAACGCTCTTTGCTTTTTTAAATGAATCCTCAATTCCAATGCTCTCGTTTTTGCTTTTCAAATGCTTTCACTTTTGAATACATTTGTTGTCCTTATTTTTTCTGTGTGTTTTCTCAAATTGTTTTTGTCTTTACTAGCAAATCTATAGAGAAAAACTACGACCTATCCACAAAATGATGAATGACTCAGAAAAAGTAATAATAGCATTTTAGCAAAACGCAAAGAATATAAATATTGTGAAGCATTTGAGTATCAAGTAATGAATGTATTTCAAATCTTAAAGCATTGCTCAACAGATTGCTTTGTATCCTTTCGAAGTATTTTTTTGAAATAAATTTTGCACCTTTCGAAGCAATGCTCTGTAATGTAAACTCTTGCTCCCGCTCGATAGCAAAGCGCTAAAAAGTGAGAGTTTGTGCTTAGTTTCGTTTGCTTTCAAACTCTGTTTCAAGCTAGTTTCAAATGACTTGAAGCATTTTTAGATTTAATAAAGTATTTTTAACAATTATTATATAATTGTTGTTATGTTTCTTTTTATTATTAATTATTTAAAATGTTTCCATATTGAAGTATTCTTAATTTTTTATTTAAATTTTAATTTCGATTAAATTTAGTTTTCAATGTGTTGTTTATAAAAATATTTCGTAGATGTAGTAAGCAAACACCTAAAAACATTCTTGGTTAATTTAAATTATGACAAACAAATAACAAAGTTTCAAAGTTATTACACAAATGTTTTATAAAGGTTCCATAATACTTTAAAAGTTTCAATAAGATATGATTTACTCTTGATTAAGGTTCTGATCAGAATTTTGTGTTATTTGATTTGTGGTAATAAAAAGCAAACAAGTTTTTTAAGTTCCCAAACATTTGAAAAGTTGCATAAAATAAATAAAAGTTTTATAAATGTTTCCAAGAGGTTTTGTAATAAACCAAAGTCTATTAAAAATATCTCACTTGTCTTAAATTATGCAAAAATGTTGCATTTATTTAAGTAATATATAAAAATAAAACGCCGAATTATTTTATATATTAAAATTTCTAAATTTTTCAATAACTTCATTGCAGGGCTCCGAATTGAGCAAACCCATCGATAAGAAGTTCTACAAGGGCACGAATCCCAGCTGCCACGATTTCAATGTAAGCGCAGCCACTCCCAGTGGCGCACCGCTGCTCGTAGGTTTCACAACAGGACAAATACAACTGGTGGCGCCGCAACCAGGACCGCGCGAACTGCGCAAACTATACAATGAAGAGGTTCAATGCAATTTTCAATTATATACCTAATTAATCAAACTAATTTTATGGCCTTCAAACAAAAACAGCGTCTCATCGACAAGACCAAAGTGACCTGCCTCAAGTGGCTGCCCAACTCGCCCAATCTCTTTCTGGCCGCACACGCCTCCGGCCATTTGTATCTGTACAACGAGGAGTTGCAATGTACGCCGACGGCGCCCAACTATCAGCCCTTCAAGCTGGGCGACGGCTACACAATACTCACCTGCAAATCGAAATCCACACGTAATCCACTCTACAAGTGGGTCTTCAGCACGGACAACTGCTGCATCAATGAGTTTTGTTTCTCGCCGTGCGGCTCCAATTTGGCGATCGTGTCGCAGGATGGTTTCTTGCGTGTCTTTCACTATGACACCATGGAGTTGCTGGGCATTGCGCGTTCCTACTTCGGTGGCTTCCTGTGCGTCTGCTGGTCGCCCGACGGCAAGTATATTGTGGTGGGCGGCGAGGACGATCTGGTCACTGTGTGGTCGCTGCATGAGCGGCGAGTGGTGGCACGCGGACAGGGTCATCGTTCGTGGGTGTCGGTGGTGGCGTTCGATCCGTATACAACGTCGTACAGCAACTGGGATGGCGGCGACTTTTCAGACGATGAGAATCCGATGAGTGACTATGCGGCGGGTGCGCGTTTCTCAAGTGAGTATTATTTTAAAAATATCTAAATATTTTTATTTGTATTTTTTAATTACAGCTGATTCTACTGCAAACGGTTTTGGTTTCATGCCGCACGACAAGAACTCCACGCCCAACCACAGTCGCCAGCATCCGCACTCGGCCTCCTTTCGCTCGTCGGACCTTTCCGCCGCACTGCCACCGGACAAACTCGCCATTAGCTATCGGCTCGGCTCCGTCGGACAGGATACACAACTCTGTCTGTGGGACATAACCGAGGATGTGCTGCGTCACACATTGGCGCTGCGTCCACGCAGCAGCAGTCAGAGCAACAACGAGTCGACGCACATGAACGGCGGCCTCGATGCAGATGGCGTCAAGTTAATCAGACCCGTGGCGGTGGGACATGCAGCGCTCTTCGGTGGCGGTGATGCCAAGAATGACAGCTTGTCAACGAGCGTTAACAACGAGCACAGCAACGGCAGCAAACACAGCAGCAACAGCAGCTCTAGCAAATTCTCCACAGCCAACTGCACCAATTCAACATCATCAGCAACGCATACATCGTCATCCAATAATGCATCGCCCACCGAAGAGGCGGTGGCGGCGGTCACCGATAGCAGTAAAACAAATAGCGGCGCAAAACAAACGATTAAATTTACAAATTGCATAAGCGCCACCAAGGGCGACACCGTCGACTCAAGCGCCGCCAGCCACATGAAGCATAGCTCCTCCTCCTCTAATACATCGGGCTACAATTCGTTGTCGGCCTCAACGGTGGGTAACAGCAAGTCATCGGCCAGCGGTGGTGCCTCCAATAAATCCTCTGACTCTGGTATCTCGGCGCTGAACAGTTTGACACAGCGTCTCTCAAATTTTAGTTTTCTGAGTAGCTCTTCGAACGCAGACAAAAAGGCTTCACTGTCTTCGGCGGCCGGCATAAGTTTTGCTGCTGCCGCCGCCGCTTCCGATGGTGGCCAGCATGCGAGTACTTCGCAACGTCATCAACGCAAATCAACGAGCCTGCTAAAGGCCTATAGCAACAGTCACAGCAATCATAGCAACGCTTTGTTTGCCAATTCAACGGCGCTCGAAGTTGCGAGCGGAGGCGGTGGCACTAGTTTTGGCTCCTTGAAGCTGGGTAAAGGTGTGGCCGCTAATGCGCACTCACTGTCGGCAGCAGCAGCGGCGGCAGCGTCAAATGCCATTGTTACCTCATACGATCCCATGAAGCTGATTGGCAGCACCGCGTGTCCGCGCTTTGACGAGTGTCCGCTGCTGGAGCCGCTCATCTGCAAAAAGATTGCACACGAACGTCTTACGGCGCTGATCTTTCGCGAGGACTGTTTTCTCACCGCGTGTCAGGATGGCTTCATTTATACGTGGGCGCGGCCAGGATACACAACGGTGAGTTAGAAATGAATATTGTTAAAGTAATTTTAAAATTTTATTTAAATATAATAAATTGCACTCCACAACAAAATGAAAAAAAAAGTTTGCATAGTTGATGCCACTATTTTTGTATTATTCAAAATGACACGCTGATTCCAAAAAGGAGATGAGATTCACATAATTTTGTCTTTCCTCGAACTGTATCCATATTTTTTGTTCATTGGTACTTTGTTTTCTTCGATAAAGTGCAGACTAATTTTGAAATATTACAAATTATTTTTGAATTGACCAGGAATTTGAAGGAATAAACAATACTCTAATTAAACTCCGCAACATCCGAGTTAAGACTATTTTTTTACTATGTAAAAAAAATGTATATAGGAGCTGTAAAAAAAAAAGTTTTGGTTTTAGAACGTACCACAGACAAAAAAATATTTAAAAAGATACAAAATATTTCCTTCGGATCAAAACTGACGAGCAAAAAATGACAGACAAAAACCAAAAAATTTCCACGTCGGATCTCAACTAACGGCAAAAAAAAATAAATAAAGGAATACAACAAATGTTTAAAATGTACACAATTTTGCGTCGGAGAAAATCAACAACCAAAAAAAAATGGTTACTCAAAAAATATTCATACTTATAAACAAAATCGTTCTACAAATTAGTATTTCTGCTAAGTATTTCTAAATAAAACGTATTCTAAATTGTACGAAATCATTTTTTAAATCCAGAAAACATTCGGGATTAGATAAAAATGCTATCACGTTTGATGAGAAGTATATAATGAGAATGAATGTGAGATAAAAACTATTTTTTATATTATTTACATAATGGGTCTGGTACGATAAGTCGAAATTTAAAATATCGAAACTAAAAATACCGAAGACAAAAATGTAGAAAATAAAAATGCCGAAACCTAAAAATGTCGAAAACAAAAATGTCGAAAACAAAAATGTTGAAAACTAAAAAGTTGAAATATAAAATGTCGAAAACTTAAAATGTCGAAATTTAAAATGCCGAAATAATTTTTAACCGATAAAATTTTGAAATTGTATTTCAACATTTTGATATTTTAATTTTCCATATTTTTTGCTCGTATAAACAAAAATGTGTGCATATTTTTTTTAATTTTTTTTTCGACATTTCTAGATTTAAAATAATTTTTCGACATTTTTTGTTTCAGCCAAAAATGGTTTCGGCATTTTAAGACTTTTAAAATTTCGACATTTTTGGATTTCGACATATCGTACTGATCCCGTAGGGTATATAAACCAAAAATTGTTTTTTTTTTTAGTTTATACTCAATTCTAATGCTTTCCATAGATTTCTTTCATTTTACGTCGCTTTCATCGAAAAGGTGCAGACTAATTTTGGAATATTACAAACTGTGCATCTTAATGCTGTTTCAGTTTTAAATCATAAATGCATTTTTGATTTAAAATCTTTGTTGAAAACATTTTTTTTCGTGTTTTCCTAAGGAATTCCCTTAAACTATTAAACCAATTTCAGAATTTTGTGGGAATAATTTCTGGTTGTTGAATTTCCTTTAATTTGCAAATATATCTGACCACCTTTTTTAAAGCTCGTTAAAAAAGTAATTGGTTAATATCTCGTAAACCTATCCATAGAAGAAAAATAACCCACATTCTAGAATTCTGCGGTTCATTTCTCATAATGCATAAATAGTGTCATTAACTGCGCAAACTTTTTTCTCATTTTGTTGTGTAGTGATTAATTGAATTTACGATTTTGTTTTTGCATTTTGGTCCATATATGAAAAATTTGAAGAAACACACCGAACAAAAAAAATTAATAAACGATATTTAATAAATTTAAAGAACAATACCTTAATAAATTCACTACCTTGAAAATTAATTTTAATTTTATTAAAATATTATTAAATAACATCGTCGTTGTAGAACGAAAAGTCACCAAATACATTTTTATGAAAAACTTAAATTTCGAGTTTGTTGATGAATATTATAAAAAGTAATTGATGCATTATAAAAGTTGAAATATCAATTAATAGATTTACCTTTTCTTATCATGTGGTATAAAAAATGGAGATCATATATTAAAAATTGACAAATATATAAAGATTTTTGTAAATGAATATTTGGCATTTTGAAAATGTATTTTGGTGACTTTTCGTTCTACAACGACGATATGAAAATTTAAAGAAAAAAAACCTTAACAGCCAGATATTGTATCTCGATGTGACTGAGTCCTCTCACATGTGAGTTCTCTCACATCGTCTGAAAAGTTGTATTTCATATCTTCACGCATTCCGCCCGTTGGCTCTTACGTTGACTACGTTCTATGAAACCGATGTAAACATCCAAACATGAAGCGTTACCAACAATCAAACTTGATCCAAAATAAATAAAAATTTAGTCAAAATTACCAAATTTTTGAATCTGCCAGTACTAAAATCCATATTATTTTAGCAAATACGCAAACCATTTATAATTTTGCGATGATTTGGGTTTGGAAAATAGAAAAAAATAGATTTTCAGTAAACAAAAACCACCTGTACTGAGAAAAATGTCAAATATTTGTTTGTGTGATTTTCTTCTTTTTTGCAATTTTTTCTAATTTGCTTTGTAAATTGATTTTTTGGATGAAAAGAAATGTGTTGTGTATTCAAAAATTATTTGAAATTGTTCTGCATCCTTTTTAGGTGCAATTAGTGCTTTTTTTTGTGAACATTTTAGTGAACGGAGCCAAAAAATCTGCCGTGTAATTTGACACAATATTCGTGCGGTTGAGTTTTATGAAATACAAATTATTTCTTTACGTCGGCGCGAACCGTGTGACGTCAGACGTTTTGTGCTTTACAAAATACAAAAAGTCAGTCACACGGGCGCGCGTGACTACTTTCGTCAATTATCGAGATACAATATCTGGCTGTAAATGTAACAAAAAAAAATTATAAATAATTTTATAAGTTTCAAATAATATTATTGAATAATCCACAAATTACTTATATTGCAGACTGTGCCGCCGCAACACATGTCGCCCAGTCCCAGCGCGCCTCCGGGCGGCACGGTGGTATAGTTCGCTAAGGTCAACCTGTGCAATTATCAAAGAAATCTGCTAAAGCAACAGACATAGCAGCAACAACAACAAACAGAACAACAACAACAACATAATAAGTAGCAACGTTTAATGCAAACAAAAACTAATTGGCGCAATGCATTGAGCAGCATGGATTCCAATGTAATTAGTTTAAAATAAAAACAAACAAAAAAAAACCTAAAAAATATATTCAAGAAAAAGTATGTAATACATTAGTTTATTTATATAAATATATATATATATATTAAATACTATATATAACGCTATGTTTAGTATAAAAAAATAATAAATTGTTGAAAACAAAACTAAGCATTAATTAATGAAAATTGAAACACTGAAAAGCTAAACAACCAGACAGCTGTTCTTCAAGTTGCAGCCGCTGATAATGATGATGATGATGTTGAAGCTAAAGAATATTATGATGAAGATGATGATGTTGATGAGAACAGCAAATGCAGGCACCTACCACAGTCGACTAACAAAATGTACTGAATTGCAAAAATTCTTAAATTAAGCTAAACAAAAATTAAAGAAACAAAAAATTAAAAAAAAAACTAGCAAAGTATCGTCACACGTTATGCTCTTCAGTTGGCGTATGAATTTATTTACATTTTTAATAAACTAACAAAAAATAATTTAATTAGAAATTGCTTTAAATTGTTCATTTTATTGCGCTCTAATGTTAGCAATATTTATACGAAATAGTTATATATATAAAAAACATTTATTTCTAAATTTGTCTAAAGTCAGTCATATCATAATTTATAGAATGCAACGCAAAATTTTGTATTTTATTTAATGTGCTAAAAAAACACATCGCTGGATTTTTAAACTTAACGCTTTTAACTAAATTAATTTGTGGCAATTTATTTTTAATTTTTGTTTATTATTTATTTTTGACTGTTTGTAAATTGTGGCATGTCTTGAAATTAATGCGACTTTAAATTTCAAAGGAATCTCTTTTTTTAATTGCTTTAAAAATTATAAATATTTCAATTTTAACATTTCAATTAAATGTTAACTAAATTTTGTTAGATTATTGAAATAATTCTGAATTTATTGAAAAAGATATTAACATATTATGTATTGAGATTTTAATTAAATGTTAATTAAGCAATGTAATGCAATTGAAAATTTATTTTAAAATTTCAATTAAATGTTAACTGAATTTTTATTTTTTAAAGATTTGTTTAGAAATATTTTAAAAAAATATATGAAATTTTTTTTTTATATTTTAGTTAAATATTAATTAAGAAAACTAAATCAATTAAAATTAAATAATTAGGTTGGTATTTTAGAAAATTATTTTTTAATTAGAATTTAAAATTTCTTTAAATTTTAATTAATAATTAATTTCAAATACAATTAAGATTTAGTTAACATTTTAAGTTTCAGTTAAATTTTATATATCGACGAGTAGTCTTACAAAATAAATTTCAATTAAACATATTTTTCAATAATTTTGAAATTTTTAATTACTTAAAATAAATTTTAAATTTAATTAAGTTTTATTTGAAAATTCAAATTTTAGAAAAAAAAAATTATAGAAAAAAACATGTATCTCAATTAAATTTTAATTAGTAGCTTGTTTAACTGAAAATTAACAGATATTTAGTTAGACTCTTAATTAAATTTTAATTGAATTGAAAATTATATCTTCACAAAATTTTAATCAGCAAAAAGTTGAATTCAAATTTAACTGACACTTGCACTTTTAATTAAATTTTAATTGATTTTTAGTTTTAGAAAGAATTGATTTAATTTTGAGTTTTTTAAATCTTAACATAATATATAAATTTTAATTTTATAAAGATTTGGTTAAAGATTTAAAAATGTCTTAAATTGAAGTATGTATCTCACTGAAATTTCAATTAGTTAAAATGCAAAATTAAATTTTAATTGATGTTTTGATTTTCAGTGCTGTTTTAACTAAATCTTAAATTTTTCATTAACTTTTCATTTAATGTTCAATTAAAATGTATTTAATAAGTGCAGAAGCTTTAAGTTTTAGTTAAATTTTCATTGAAATACGTTGCTCACTGATTTTTTAATTAGATAAAATGTTTATTTCAAATAAACATAATTGATATTAAAATTTTTAAATAATATTTAAAATTTAACTAAGCCTGTCGTAAATATTTAATATTAGTTAAAATAAAATTGAAACATATTTCTCATTGAAATTTTAATTAGTTAATTCAAACATAATTGAATTTAAATTTTTAATTACGTTTTAATTAATTTCATTTTTTTAGTTGTAATTAAAATTGAAATTTTAATTAGTTAATTCAAACATAATTGATATTCAAATTTTTAATTCAAATTAAAATATTTAATACTAATTTAATTGAATTTAAAATTTATAATTAATTTAAAATTTAATTAATCCTGTGGTAAATATTTATTTTTAGTTAAAATAAAATTGAAACATATTTCTCATTAAAATTTTAATTAGTTAATTCAAATATAATTGATATTTAAATTTTTAATTACGTTTTAGTTAATTTCATTTTTTTTTACTTGTAATTAAATTGATTTTAAAAATTTTAATTAATAATTAAATTAAAATTCAATAAAAATTTACTTAAAATTAAATTGGAGTATGCTTTTTTAATTATATTTAGTTAATATGTAAAATTTTAAATTTTATTTTGTTTTAATTGATTTTAAGCTATGATATATTTGAATGTTTCATTAGTAATTAGATTTTTTTTTTATTAAGATATATTAAAAGATTTAATTTTATTTAAACTTGAATTAAATTTGAAAAATATAATTAATTGAAAATTTTAGTTAAAATTTAATTGACTTAAAATTTAATGCATTTGTTTAAAAAATAATTATTAAAATATTCAATTTTTTATTTAAATAAAATGTAATTAATTATTTAGTTAAAATTTAATTGAAATAAATTTTAAAATGTTTAAATTGTTATTTAAAAATTAAATTATATTTTTAATTTAATTGAGTATGATATTATTAGTTAACATTTAATTGAAATTTCAAATAATTTCAAATTTATGCTATTAATTGCTATAAAACATTAATTAAAAATTCAAATTATTAATTTCAATTCAAGCAACTTGAAAACCAAAGAGCCAAGCAACGCACTTGGCGTAATTTTGCAAATTTCTTCGAAGCTTCTCTATAATAAATGTTTTCCAATTTTTCATTTGATGCTATATAGTTTTATATATAAAAACCATAATCTTCCTAGATTTTGTTGCCTTACTTATTTGCATTCTAAATACATATTACAAAAATAGTAATAATAATAAATAATAATAATAAAAAAACACACAATAATGTTCCAAAAATCATGTTAACAAACACTGACAAAATATGTTAAAATTAAAAAATGTTAAATAATCTTTGGCTTAATTTGTAAGAAGATCAACTCAACGAAAAGCAATAAAACTCAGAAAAAATTATGAAAAACTTTAGAATCCAAATCCCAAATGCATGTCAGCCATTCACACACAGACATACAATGAAACACCGTTAAATTAGACGCAGCTAAAACAAAACGTTTAAACAATCATGTTACCCACATAGTATGCAACAATTCTAAATTATAACTATGCGATACACGATTCAAAAAATACATTTTATAATAAAAAGAAATTACATTTTTTTTTTATTTACTATACATATTTATATAGGTACATAATAAACTCTAGTGGAACATGTAACGAAAAAAAAATTTAAATGCAAAATTGTTAATCAAACCCCGTTTAGTAGAATGTTTATGTTTTAAGTTATTTGTATGTGGTAAGCAAATTATTAAATTGTTTTCTGTTTTGCGTATATTATGTTAATTATATTATGTTAATTAATTAAAGTAAAGTAAAACAAAAATATTAACTTAAGCATTGCAAATATGATAAAGAAATAAAATAAAATATATGAATGATGCTGATGATGAGCGTTCGAATTACATGTAATGTAATTGGTAATTAAATTGACTAAAATTGAAACTAAACGAAATTCACTATATAAATATTTCATACTATTAAAAATAAAAACAATTATAAAACACAAATCTTGGAAATTTCTTAACTAAAGGGTTTTTCAACTGGGACGCTACAAAAGTAGAGCGACAGGGACAGCAAACGACGCCATATTTCTTGCCGCTCTTTTGACATTTCTCTTCAGTAAGGTTTGCCATTTCATGATGGAAAGATATACGAATTCGAATTTCGGTAGTAAATTTTAATAATTTCGACTCGTTGTTGGCTCGTATTACTGAAGAGAAATGTCGGCAAGAGCGGCAAGAAATATGGCGTCGTTTGCTGTCCCTGTCGCTCTACTTTTGTAGCGTCCCTGTTGTAAAACCCTTGAAAAAAACTTTTGTAGCGCTCTTATTGAAAAACCCTTTAATTATACTATGATTTTTATAAACAACCAACAAATAATTCTTATTTTTGAAAAAATAAAGAATATTTAGAATATTTTAAAAGTTTCAATAACCTAAAATGAGTTGATATTAGTGACACCAAACTTGAGTTCACGCGAGACACAATTCTCAAGTACGTCTGTAAGATTTTTAAGCTATAATAGTTTAAAAAACGAATGAAGTTAAATAAATGCTTGTAAAAATAGACGCACGAAAATGGTTGATAAATCAACCTGCTGCATTTTCAGAATAATGTTTTTTTGGTGTGTATTATTTCGAAAAATGTCCATGGGGGGTTACTCTGTATCGCGAATCGAAAATCAATGCTATACGACGGACGAAGGCTATTAGAAGGACAAAGCGATACGAGGGCAAAATCACACAATCTAACGCAATCGTAAAGGTAACCGAGTAACTCCCTACTTTGTGTGTTTTAATGCGAAAGTTCCAAATTTTAATGAGAAAGTCAAACTGCCTCAGTATTATTTATTAGAATACGAGTAATATCACCTTCAAATCGCGTTACAGAGTAACCCCCCGAATTAATGGGGCTCCGTGATCCAATTTCGAAATATTTTTATACGGCAATTAAGAAAATACTTCCCCGATTTTCACATGAATTGTATATTAGCCATTCTTAAGTTTAGTTCCAGTAGTAAATTTGTCCAAGCCTTGCCAGTAGAAGATCTGCTATAACAACTTCTTAGCATGCTCAATACACATTCTGCCATCACTGAAGCTAGTGTTCATTTCCTATAAAAAAAAGAATAAAGGAAATCATTTTGTCGTGAAGGGGTTCTATCTGCTCGAGACTCAGTGCTATAGCTTAGCTTCTTGCGCCTGAAATTTGCCACTGGGCGTGTTTCATTCGAGAATTATTTCAAATGAAACACAGTAGAACGAAAAAGAAAAGTCGGTACTTTCTTAATTGCTGCATGACAATATCTCTAAACGAACTGAACAATTAGTTACATAGTACCGAATAGCATGCGATACTTTTCTATTTGTGTTGGCAATAATCAAAAGTGCCTAAGTCCGATTTTGAACATTTTTAAGGTCGTCAGGGTTTACGAATCATAAAAAAATTAGATTTTGTCTACACTCAAAAGATTTTCATAACAATTCAAAAGTTTTCTTATGAATTCGATAGTATTTAAAGAATTCAATGCCATTAATAATGTTACGCCCCGATCATGTATTTCCCGGTGACAACGATATACAATAACGTTTGAATATCGGTTAAAAATCGTGGTACTACAATGTTTGAGAGTTTTTTTGTTGACAGAATATAAATAATACGACAAAGTAAAAAAAAAATGTTTGTGTATGAAAAATATTGAACAAACGTTCGATTCAAATAGCAAAACAAACGAAACGTTTCAAATACGTTATAACAATTTTAGACGAAGGGTACTGGAAACAAATCGTACACCCAGAAAAAAATCATGGTAAATTGATAGTATTTCAATAGAAAAACAATAATTTATACCATTAAAATTGATAAATACGATGCGTCCCATTAGTTCAGTAATATTGAAACTGTTAATACAATGTGTGGTTGTACCATAAATTTTATAATGTGATGTTTTAATTACAATAAGAAAGACCTATACAAATTTAATGATACGTATTATTAATTTTATGGTATAGTCGTATTACATTTTCCTAATAATTTATTAAAACAAAAATGTATTTTAGTTAATTTAATTAAATGTCGAAACTGATATTCACTTTTACAAAACACACATAAGAAGACACTTCTTGCTGCAAAAGGTTATAACACATTTAATGTTTGCTTTGGTTTCCAATAATTGATTGTAGTACTTGAGTCTGCAGTTATTTTTGAGTCCGTTGCCATAATAGAAGTTCGATGTATTATTTATTTTCTGTAATAAATAAAAATATAAATATGTATATAAATATAATTTATTTACATTAAATATATTGAGTCCTTACCAATGTCGCGTTTAATAATGTGGATTATTACAAAATACATGTGACCATTTTGAGTAAACACGCAGAATGACGTACAAAACGAATATGTTTGTATTTGTTTTATGTTTTTTTTACACCACGTTTATTATTATAGGAGGAAACCATTAAAACAACAGTATTTATTCTATTTAAAAAAAATAATATTGAAATATTTAAATTTATGGTAGTGAATTTTTCAAATACTATTGAATTAATTAGAAAACTTTTGATTTAAAAAGAAAAAACTATTAATACATGAATCATAAGATCAATGGTCGTACCATTAAGTACTTAATGGTACATTTTCTTCTGAGTGTAGTCACACGATAATAAAATTATACATGAATTGGGGGTTAATATTATTATATATACAGGTACCCGAGTGGAAATTTAGTACAAGATGCGATCATTGTCTGATCAGGCAGCCAAATGTAAAATCAAGCAATGATCAGGGGTTTTCATCAGTGCCTGATTCAAAACGTAGGCTGCCTGATCAGGCTTCCCGATCTTACTCTTATTCTAACCTTATATAATTCAATGTATATTTAAATTCTGCTTAAACTGCTTTTACCAAATTTGAGACCTTTCAAACAAAAAATAGTTTTGTGAGCTAAGTTATCACAATAACTTTTGCAATGACAAAAAGTCAATGTTTTGAGTATAAATGAGATATTTAAAATTTTTAAAAATTTGTATTTTTTTTCGTTTGAGTTTAACATTCATTTATCAGAATATATTATTTTATTAGAATAATTTTGTTACCTAATTTTATTATAATAGGTTTTGAATAACATCTCGATAATCTATATATATAAAAATGAAATGTCCTGTGTGTGCCAGAGCATCACGAGAGAACGAACAGACGGATTTTCCTAATTCCTTTTGTATTTTGTTTGTGTCAATGCAAGAGTGGTTTTGGAAAAAAGAAAAGTCGGAAAAACCCAAAGGAAAAGCCGGAATATCGAAAATATCTTAATTTGACCCTAGGACTATGAAATTTGGGCAGGATGTTCATCTCTTGACGTATGTGTGCACTACAAAGGGATTTTTTGAAATTCGCCTTCTAAGGTACACAAATGGGCGTGACAAAATTGAAAGTTTAATTCAAAATATCGGTGTAATTAAGATAAGCACAGTAATGAAATTTGGCTCAGTGAGGTATATTAAAGTTCTTCACCTTTTTTACAAATGTGGGCGGAATTCGACAAAAGGGCGTGTCCTTTCCATATGACTAAAACTATAAAAATGTTGTAACTTCTGATTTACTAAGATTACAGTTATATAAATCGAAACTAAGGTTTATATTACAAACTCCAATCGTCACGTAGAATGTGAGCGGGATTGGATTAAAGGACGTGGCACCTCCCATATAACCAAAACTTTAAAATTACTATAACTCCTGACATGTTAAGAGTTGGGTTATAATAATGAAAACAAATGTTCATATTTAAAACTCCAACCGTCCCGTAGAATATGGGCGGGATTGCACAACGGGGCGTGGCATCTCTCATATAACCAAAACTTTAAAATTTCTATAACTCTTTACTTACTAAGAGCAGAGTTATAAAAATCGAAACAAAAGATTATATTAAACATTGTAATAGTCACTTAGAATGTGGACGGAATGGAACAATGGGGCGTGGCACTTCCTATATAACTAAAAATGGTAACTTCTGACTTACTAAGAGCAGAGTTGTACAAATCGAAAAATAGTGACGAGGCTTGCACTAAAAAGGGAAAAAGAGCCGTAAATGTATCCACACTTTATAAACGATATATATTTGCAATTACAAAAACTTAGCACGGGCGCAGCTGCACCCAGAAAAAAATACTATATAAATAATAGTTTTTTACTATTAAAAATAGTCAATAGGATAAATTATTATTTTAAACGGAAAATACCATTAAATACTACAAAATACCATGACATTGTTATTGAGTTTATACGAAAAGATTTATTTTTTGTATACCATTAAATCAATAATTGTCCTATTGACCAATTTGAATGGGATTTAAGGTAATTTTTTTCTGGTTGTGTGCACGAGTCCAGCTAGTATTATATAAATACCATCAGATTATTTTCATAAGTCTCACATCAGGGTTTTTAAATAGACTTTAGACCGGTATTTTATATGAAGGTTGGATCAGGTTGCCTTACGTGGATTTTAAATTATGATTACCTTAGTCGACTCTGATCAGTATCATTTCAGCTGGTTCTTGGTAGCGATGCCTTATCGTATTCTGATCAGGGACGGATGCGAATTAAGGCTAACCTTAACCAATTTACATTCGGGTATACCGAGAGAAAACGTATTTAACGTTCTGCTAGTTTTCATAGTCAATTGAATATTATTAAAAATCGACTAAATTTCAATTGAATTTCCAATTAATTTTATTGCATCAATATGTCTAATTTTGATGCATCATATTCAACGTTGGTCTCAAGTAAGTTACAAAAATATAATGTGATGGTACAAAACAATTCCAATATAGGGCGATTCTAATGGAGGTGCTAGTGGACCCTACCCGCTGCAGTGTCTGCAAATTACACGACCACCCTTCTTCACGACTGGGACGATCCGATGATGCGCGTCTTTTAATTGCAATCGACACACGCAACACATGAGCAGCTACCGTATCATGTCCTAGAAAGTGTCACAGCTACATACGCTGGTGATAGCCATCATGGTGAAACAGTGGACATAAATAAGAATCACAAGTCTGTTACACTTTATTATAGTTTTTGTCATGGTTTTTTTTGCCATTACTTCAACCATGGTTTTTGCAAAATGTTTTTTTTGTTTGAATAAACGAACATTCAAAATAATATAACGTCCCGATCATGTATTTCCCGGTGACAACGATATCGGCAACAATTCGTATTTTTGTACGTAAAACAATGCATAGTAATTAAAATACCTTTCAATGTGTTTTAAATCTCATATTTTGTCAAGCATTACGAACATTTTGGGGGCTAATGTAGACCATAAATCATAATAAATATTTTGATTCATCATAAATTAAGCAGTCGCTGTGATTTACTCTACGTGATGAATTGTGGTGTGCACATTCAGAAAATTCCAAGGTTGAACAGTGTCGGTTTTAGTATTAAATACACACAGAAGAAAATGTTCAATTAAGTACTTAATGGTACGGACTATTGATTTTATGGTTAACAAACATTTCCAATAGTGTACTAGGGCACTTTTGATTTTATCTACACAATTGTTTTTCTAATGAAATATATTAATTTACCATATTTTTCTAGCTGAAAATGCAATATAATCGATTTTGAAAAAAAATGTATTTGATGACTTTTAGTTCTGCAACGATGATAAGATAATCTTAAATGAATCGATTTCAGTTTTCGTCCACGTTTCGCTTACGATTAAGCTTTATATCGAATCGGTTTTTTTTACAAATTAACCAACGCTAGTATTAAAACACAAGTATTAAAACCCAACTACATAAAATTTTAATTGTAATTTAAATAAAAATTGTTTTGCCAAATGTTTTTGTTTGTTTTTCATACTATGTAAGACACGGTTTAAAGTCTATATCAAACTGAAACTGTTTATATCATTTTTTTATAATTTTCTAATAATTATCTGGTTTTCGTTTTCGTAACGGTATCGGTTTTAAAAAAAAGAAGCGATTTTAAACGGATATTGATTTCGATTCCCGTGTGGAGAGTATGAAATAATTATAGTAGACACATTTTTGTGGGGTCCACTATTCGAAGGATACAGCAAGATTCACTGCGATTTAAGATTTTCAGCTATAACATTATGTAGATAATACGCCTTCGGTCGAAAACAACTTAACAGCCATGTCCAATAATCAGGTTGTTGTATTTGCCATTCACCAACTTAACAAGTTCATCTAAAGAAGATGCATTTTAAAAAGAAGTCCGTAATATGTTTCAAACAGTTTGTGTTTTATTTATATAAATGTAGTTTATTTAACAAAAATATGTATTTATGAAAACATTGAATCCAATTCGACTGTTTTGCATTCTGCATCTTTTCGTGATACTCAGTATGAAATAAAATTAAAATGCCAACGGCAAAATAACACGCCGCATTACTACCCTACCAAATTTTTACACAACATGCATGAAGAGGGAATCAAAACAGCATTTTACAGTTTAATAAAAATCACTAGAAAAATAAATTGTTAATTATGCAGTGCATTATGTAAAGTTCGTTTTTTGTATTATTCATTATAGTAGTATTTATGTAAAAGTATTAAAGGGTGTATTATTCACGAATATAACTATTAGAATTGCAATTTTTTAGCTTCTAAGGTGGCCGCATCGGGTAAGTACAAATGCTTCGAGAGCCAAAAGGACAAAAGCGCCTGACCGCCAACAATTAAAAAGAGAAAGTACAGCTTGCGTTTGCGACCGCCGCTGTAGTCCAACTGCTGCGGATTGCCGTACGGATCGTAATTGATGGCGCCCGTAGAAGCGGCGGGTGTGGCATCGTGCAGCACTTTGGTTTTCAAAGTGCGTAGCTGCAGCAAGAAATAGAAAAAGTCATGTATTGCAACTTGAAATATATAATGTGGTACTTACCAAAAAGAAACCCAACGTTAAGCTGGCATAGATAAGCATTACATAGTAGCCGACGGTGTGAAACAGTGCGCTCGCCATCAAACTGGCTACAATTACCACAAACTTATAACCGGAAAAGGCCAACAGGTCGAGTGTCTTGAGATTGGTTTTTATATTGACGACATACAGTGTTATGGAGTAGACGACCAGTTCAAAGATGCTGTAGGCAAGCGCGCTGGATGCTTGAATGCCCAGTTGCTCGGGCGAAAAGCGCTGCTGCATGCCTAGCATAAGACCGGCGACGACGACGTAGGTAATATAAGCCATTGTGGGGATGTACAAATCGGGTGCGTTGATGTCGTAGCGCGGCTGCACTGGATTCTCTTGATCGTATTTTAGGGACCAGTCCTAAAATGGAGACATTTTTTAATAAAGGGTTTTTCAATAAGAGCGCTACATAAGTTTATTTCAAGGGGTTTTCAACAGGGACGCTACAATAGTAGAGCGACAGGGACAACAAACGATGCCATATTTCTTGCCGCTCTTTTGACATTTCCCTTCAGTATGGTTTGCCATTTCATGATGGAAAGATATACGAGCCAACAACGAGTCGAAATTATTAAAATTTACTACCGAAATTCGCATTCGTATATCTTTCCATTATGAAATGGCAAACCTTACTGAAGATAAATGTCAAAAGAGCGGCAAGAAATATGGCGTCGTTTGCTGTCCCTGTCGCTCTACTTTTATAGCGTCCCTGTTGAAAAACCCTTTATAAGATTGATATTGTTTTTGGAAGTAGACTTTATAAAATATGGTAACAAATAAAAGTGAATTTCTAGTTAGATATTAATAAATATTTGCGAATATTTCTCAAAACGAGTTTTATGATAAATTTGAAGTGATTTCGTCCCGAACGCCAAATTTGGGGTGATACGGAATTTCTCAA
Organism: Dryomyza anilis; assembly: GCA_951804985.1. Taxonomy (NCBI): domain Eukaryota; kingdom Metazoa; phylum Arthropoda; class Insecta; order Diptera; family Dryomyzidae; genus Dryomyza; species Dryomyza anilis. The sequence goes on from OX638132.1 coordinate 70,771,806, forward strand.
TTTTCTTTCGCTGAGTGAAATTTCGAACATTTCTCAATTTATTTTCTACGATTGTTGCAAAAATTTTAATTTTAATTATTTGTTATCACTTTTGTTATCGTTCGGTCGTCTTGAGACCAAAAGTACTAATTTTGGGTGATTTGAAATTATGTGAGTAAAATTCTGTGAGTGAATATTAATTATTTTATAAAATAATAATTAATAAATCCTTCTATTTTCAGAAACAATATAAAATTTAAAAATGTAATTGTTTAGTTTTACTACTAAAACACATTATATAAAATCCAAAAATTATGTCTCTGTTGAAAACGATTTAAAGCAAACCTTGTGTGTAAACGGAAACAGCAACAGACGCAGCTTGTTGATCACATAGTTGTTGTCCACGGCAAAATAGTATTTGAGCTTGGCGACCGGCACATATTTCTCAAATTGATTCTCTACCATTTGCTTGCCCTGATCGGCCAAACGCTGACCATACTGCATGGCCATGTCCTGTACAATAGGCTGCTGGAACATCGCAAACTGTGGCATAGCCTGACCGAATTGATTGGGTGCACCGCCAGTGCCAGCAGCTGGTGCTGCGCCAAACTGCATTTGTGGTGCAGCAGCGTAGCCTGTTGGCTGCGATTGTTGCTGAAGTTGTGCCGGCGGCTGCTGTTGTAATTGCGGTGGTTGCGGCGAAGTTGACTGCGGCGCATAGCCATAGTTTGGCATTTGTTGGTGTTGTTGTTGTTGCTGCTGCTGTTGCGGCATCTGTTGTTGCATAGGCACTGCCCCATTATTGAAGTTCATGTTGTTACCAGCTGCATAGGGTCCACTGCTCATCATGGGATCCAACATACCAGGCGCAGCGCTAGGTGGCATATAGGGTGTAGCCATAGGTGCGGCTGGGCCCATGGCATTAACATCGCTCACTCGCTTGATTTTTCGTCCAGGACCCTGCGCTGTTATAATTAACAACAGATGAAGATATTACGCACAGGACAAGATTTATTAAAGCAATTAGTGGACAACAAGAAAAAGTAATAAACGCAGACACAAGGAAATTGCAAGCTACAAACACAACAGCATCGAGTGGCAACAATAGCTAAATGGTTAGTAGTTAATTTCTACAAAACATGTTATGTTATTCGTAACAAAATACTGCATATAAAACAAATAAGTTTTAGTTGGTTTCGTGCAACTGTAGGCGTGTAACGCCTCCATAGTTGGTTGCAATGGGTGTTTTTTCCTATTTTCCAGCACTAGTGGAGTCGCTGCACGCCGACAGGATCAATTGTTGTCGACGTCGTCGCGTCGTTACTTGCGAATTTCCTCCTTACAATTTTCCCACTTACGATTCCGTACGGCAGGATTTTGATTGTAGTTCATTTTTAAGACGTGTGTTTTCACAAGTGGCGACTTTTGGTCCAGTTATTTGTTGAAATTCGTTTAAAATCGGTAAAATATCACTGGAATCACTACTTTTTGTAACACATCACCAATCAGAGAGATCCACACAAATATAGTTTTGACAATTCGGGGTCTGGGTCTGACAGCTGGATGGAGATGACGTTTGCATTTGTCAATTTGTTGTGGTATGTATTCACGGTTCGCATTTAATTTACCGTGTAGAATTCATCGTAAAACAATTAACCGTGTCGTACTGTCGGTTCGATTCTTTTATATGATATTGAGAATTAGAGAATGAAAATTCTCAATTTTGCAGAATTCAAATTTAAAATATGAATACAAAACTTTATATAGCGAAAATTCCAGCTGTCTATTCGAAGTTATATGACTAATCTAAATAAAAGATTTCAATAAATGGACTTCAATGCTACAATTTTGGGCAATTAAGAGGGATGTTAAAATATGACGTTCATTTTACTTGATGGTATACATTCTTCTTGTAAGATTCGGTTGCAAGAGCATTTCTAGTTTACTTTTAGGCTCATTTGCTAGACTGTTTTTAGGCTCCGATACAAGATTCATAAAAGAGCCTTCTACCTATGCTCAGGTTTTTATCAGAAAATGTATATTTCAAGACTCTTTTCTGAATGAAACATGAGCGCTCAGACTCAGGCAAAAAATTGTGAAAACAATCTTTTCGGAGTTCTTGCGTTGGCAGTGATATTATTAGAGATTAATAAATTCTTCAAATACCAAAATTTGTTAACACATTACTAAAGAATGCCACTTGAGAAAAACTTCGAGCACTTCTGGCCACTATGGTTCTCATTAAATTAGTTATGTAAAATATCGATACTTTCTTGTACTCGATACTTATCTGATACTAATTCAAAAATTATTGTATTTTTCGATTGCCTTTTTGAAGCAACTCAATTTGAAAACCGACCGAAGACACAATTTTTTTTTTTTATTAAAATGAACGAGAATCTTAAAATTACATAAATAAAAATATATGAGCTCAAGATCACGTGATATGCAAAACGTGAAATCATAAACAGGTTTTAGAGCGTTATATCGTCACATGAGAATTTGTTTGAGTATAATTACTTAGCGTATTCACATACGACAGTACTGCAATTGAACTGTGAGCACCACATGTCTACTTGTTCAAATATTTCGCCAAATAAATGCAGCTGATTCTTATAAAATTAGGATTTTACAAAATTATCATAAATATACCTCGATTTGCAAAGTAAAACTAATAAATTAACATTTTATTTACACTATTTGTCTTTAATTTCACAATTTTTCTTCATTTCACAAAATACGACACGAAAAAACATGTCTCAGCTACTCTCAAATAAAACACTTGTGGTATTTCACTTTTATAAGGGATGCAACAACGAATTGACGTGTCTGTGTTATTATATCGTATGGTACGAATACCATACTAAAATACGATGAACTGTGAATTGAAATACTTCTATTGAAATACTATTAAATTACCATCCTTTTTTTCTTGGTGTATTTTTATACAAATTTCGAGTACTCATTTATACGATTAATTTACATCACTAGAATTTTCACTTTAAAATTTCAAAGTGCCGTGAGTTTTACAGCCAGTATTTCGGCGTCCGGTCTGATAAGCAAAAACAAACAAAATTTGCAAAGTTGCAAATTATTTATGTAAGTAGATATATTTTATTGGCATATTTTGCGAAATTCATCATAATGATAAATAAAGTAAGTTAGGATAAATTCACGTGGTTGTACAAAATTCTTGTACAAGGGCCCCAATATGCTTGGCAGATTGTCAACAGGTTTTTGAAAGCCCACATGTTTAATATTACACAGTAAAATACAACAAATGTTAAAGGAAAATTACCAACCAACGCAAACCGGCCAGTGCACACAGTGGCGACATAAAGTTTTCATACACCTACAAATCATTTCAATATTGCAGTATGCAAGTGGCCTTGGGTACAACTTTATGTACTATTACAAATATTGCCGGTCGAAATAAAACCACGTTTTTTAATTTTCGGACAGACCTGCCCCTATCACAGTGCTAAAATCCAAGTTGCCATCTCAATATTCACTCGATCTTTATACACGGTAATGTAAATTTTTTAATAAGTCATCTCAAGGTCACGCAATATACTACTAAAATTGACATTATTTGGAACGGGTCAAATTTGTTGTTTTTCGAATCTGTTCGAAACGCTCGTCTACATTCGATTAGTTATCTACAGACGAAGTTGGCAACGTTGCGCAGCATTTTCTACCTACACCATCTTTTGCCATCGTTTGAACATATTGATGTTTAAAAACAAACAAAAAAGAAATTGTGTTATTGTTAGATAAAGGATTTATATACAAAATAATATTACGAAAATATGCAAAATGTATGCAAAATATTCAAAAAATGTATATTGTTAAAAAATATGGAAAACATATATTTGGTAACTAAATAAAACACGTTTTTGTTTAACATTCCACACATCTTACGAATCATCCCAAACAAAATTATTAATTTCCGTTTTCAAAATACGAATGCCACACGACATTATATGCACAAAAGTAAAGTTGTTCCGAAATAAAGGATTCATTGTTTTAAAAAAAAATAAATATGTATCCTATATTTGTTGTAAGAATGGTTTGTACCAGTCACAATGTGTGCCCGGAAGTGTATAAATTGAATGTATCTTTTTGAGAGTAAACAGTTCCAGTGTATATTTAAAAAAGCATTTAAAAAAAAAAACAAATTCTTTTGATAACTGGGCTGCTGCTGGGCCTCAGAGGTCAAGCCTGTAAATTATCTTCGCTCAGTAACGAATAAATGAAGATTTTACGTGAATTGCAGCAGCGGCTTATCAGTGATTTATCAGTACGTTTAAGATGAAAGGTCAGTCATCAATCGATTGCCATTAATATTAAGTTAAGTACCTACGAAAATCAGATCAATAACATGTTTTTGCAAAAATGTAAATTTTCATTTTCAGTTGAGTTGCATACGTTGAAGGACGAACAACGCGTAAACAGCAAAGCATAAAATATGGCAACCAAAAGCATTGGTACGTAGTAACTATTTCAACAGCATTATTTCCTTTTGAGACTCTAAATAATTCGTCATTCATAAAATCACTTGCAGCACTTTTAAGCGTCTCCGACAAGACTGGACTCGTAGATCTAGGCAAAAACCTTGCTGCGCTTGGTTATCGTCTGGTGGCCAGTGGCGGCACCGCTACTGCTTTGCGCAGCGCCGGCCTTACAGTCGACGATGTTGCTGACATCACGGGCGCTCCCGAGATGTTGGGCGGTCGCGTGAAGACGCTGCACCCGGCAGTGCATGCGGGCATCTTGGCACGCAATACGCCCACTGATTTGGCTGATATGCAAAAGCAAAACTTTGACATGGTAGGTGTGGTCGTTTGCAATCTGTATCCGTTTGTCAACACCGTGGCCAAGCCCGATGTGACGGTTGCCGATGCTGTTGAAAATATCGATATTGGTGGTGTGACGCTGCTGCGTGCCGCAGCCAAAAATCACGCTCGCGTCACTGTGATCTGTGAGGCCGGCGACTATGAAAAGGTTGTGGCGGAGATCAAGGCGCAGGGTGACACCTCGCTGGAGACGCGGTAAGTGTTTCAAGTATTTGCAGGAAATCAGTTTTTATTGTTATTATTATTTACTTTTTAGCAAAACACTTGCACTCAAAGCATTCACACACACTGCCACCTACGATGACGCCATCTCTGACTACTTCCGCAAGCAATACTCGGCCGGTGAGTCGCAGCTCAACTTGCGTTACGGCATGAATCCGCATCAGAAACCGGCGCAACTGTTCACACAGTTGGAGAAGTTGCCACTGAAGGTGCTCAATAGCGCGCCCGGTTTTATTAATTTGTGCGATGCCCTCAATGGCTGGCAATTGGTCCGTGAGCTGAAGCAGGCACTGCAACTGCCTGCTGCCACTAGTTTCAAGCATGTGTCGCCCGCAGGCGCCGCTGTTGGCACACCGCTCACGCATGATCAGGCCAAGCTCTGCATGGTCGACGATCTGTTTGAGCAGCTGACGCCGCTCGCGAGTGCATATGCGCGCGCACGTGGCGCTGATCGCATGTCATCGTTTGGTGATTTTGTCGCCTTGTCCGATGTGTGCGATGTGATCACCGCGCGCATCATTTCGCGTGAGGTATCCGACGGTATAATTGCGCCCGGCTACGAGCCTGAGGCGTTGGCTATACTCAAGAAGAAGAAGAATGGTGGTTACACTATTTTGCAGGTAAATAAAAATGAACAAATTAATAAACGAATAAATTTATATAATAATTATTTAATAAATTGACTCAAAGAAATTAATAAAAATAATTAAAGATCGAAAAAATAAATACATAAATATAAAATAAATCAGTAATAAAAATTGAAATAAATTCAAAATAACTTCAATCATTTCATCTCTCAGATGGATCCCGCCTATGAGCCAACGGCCATCGAACGCAAAACCATCTTCGGTCTGACACTCGAGCAAAAACGAAACGATGCGATCATCGATGCCTCACTCTTCGCCAATGTGGTTACACAGAACGTAGTCGCGATGCCTGAAAACGCCATACGCGATCTGATTGTTGCCACAATTGCACTAAAATTCACACAGAGTAACTCGGTGTGTTATGCGCGCGACGGACAAGTGATTGGAATTGGTGCCGGCCAACAGTCGCGCATTCATTGCACTCGGTTGGCCGGCGAGAAGGCCGACAACTGGTGGCTGCGTCAACATCCACGCGTGACTGGCATGAAATTCAAGGCGGGCATTAAGCGCGCTGAAATTTCGAATGCAATCGATAATTTTGTGAATGGCACCGTGGGCAAGGATATGCCCCTGAGCCAGTTTGAAGCAATGTAAGCGATTTTATTACTTTCTATAATAATTTTTTAAATTATTTTAAAATAAATAAATGTTGACAGGTATGAACAGGTACCCGCCCAGTTGTCTGCAGCCGAAAAGTCAGAGTGGCTGAAGCAGTTGAAGGGTGTTGCGCTTGGTTCGGATGCATTCTTCCCATTCAGAGACAATATCGATCGCGCCTTTCTGGTAAGTTGAATATATTTTAAAAATACCAACGTTTTTCAACATTTTGCATTTGTCTAACTTTTTTCCTTAATATTGCCATTTCAGAGCGGCGTTTCTTTCATTGGCAGCCCCTCCGGTTCCACCAATGATGCTGGCGTCATTGCTGCTTGTGATGAGCATGGCATCGTTATGGCACACACAAATTTACGTTTGTTCCATCATTAAATTGACAACGCCTTTGGTGCGTCTGCCTCAAATACATTTAAAGACATATTTTCTAATGCATTTAATAAACATCATGTTTTATATACCGCTTTTGTTTGTACACGACGCATACAATAAAAGTTTTATTTTTTTATAAAAAGAAAAAAAAAACGCATTTTTCACTTAAAATATATTTTTATTTTATTTAGGCTAATTGATATTGTAATTTACATTGTTATTTTTCTTTAGAAAAAATTGCACTTACAGTAAAATAGCTTAATTGCTCAAAAATAAAATGTTTAAAAACCAACAATTTTTTATAAAGTTAACTTTACTTTTAAGTGATGTTAAATTTAAGTATTTCTTTTATAAAATATATATTTTTATCAGTTATTCATAATATTTATGCATTATTACAATTTAATTTAAGTTATTTAAATGCATAATTAAAATGTGCATCGTCTCTACAAACTATGGAAGTCATTAGCAAATATTCAGTTATAAATTAAATATTTTAAAATAGCGTTAAAAAATGTTATTGCATTAAGTTTTACTTAAAAACTGAAAGAGCGCCATAAACGCACCGAACCCTTTCATGCGGTGGGCATACATATGACCCAAACTATGTTTTTAAATAATATTTGCTTTAAATATTTAAAATATTAACTCATTTTTAAAATTCAAAAAGTCAGTACAGTAAATTTGTAAAACTTTTTGCAATTATTTAAAAAATAATTATGAAATAAATAATATTCGATTAAAAGAGTTAAAACCATCCATTTGGTTAGCTGGTATCAGCTAGCATTAGTGCCGCCTCTTTGAACGCTTCGACTGAAAAACACCTCTGCAATTGCACACAAACACAAAGAACGTCACCACAAACAGCACCACCGAGGCCAGCAGCATCGCCAACGTTGTGCTCTGATCGAAGCTGTGCGACGGGTCAAGTATATGATGCTCTGGCATCAGCTGAAAGTCGACGAGCACTTGTGTGCCATTTGGCGGTGGACACGATTGATGCACAATAATCTCTTGATGTTGTACCTATGGTGTAATGGGTAGAGACAGAAGTTTAGAATATTTTTCATGCATATCGATTATTAAAAGACTGACCTGCTTGTTGCGACACAACTGCAGACCTGCCGAATTGGCCAACGTCTCGACGCTATACTCGTCCTGCACCAGCACAGGCAGCAGCCATTTCTCCGGCGATATCAGTTGTGACCAAGACCAGAGCTTGGACAGATTGCGCGGATGCACCGAATAACCACCGACCGCACTCAGGCCGAGACTGATGAGCGTATTGAAAATGGTGGCGGATACTTTGCAGGGCAAGAGGTGGGCACAGAAGAGCGCCATCGTTTGTATGACAGTCAGATAGATTAGCATGTAACCTGTTGAAAGAGATTATAAAAATTAGTAACATTTCAAATTTCGGTTTAGGACACATTTTGTGTAGTATTCTGTGTAGTACATATATCTTATACTATTTCGTATATAATTTTGTTTTTACCCTAAAGAATTACATTAAGTTTTCATATAGTTTTATGTTAATATTTTGTGTAGTACTTTAACAAGTATTTCGTATCGTATTTTTTATCGTATCGCATTCCATAATGTATGTACATACTTTTTAAATTAGTTTTATGTATGGTACTCTATAAAACATTTCCGTAAGTACTCTATAAAGTATTCTCCGCAGTTATCCATAGTCGCCTGTATATTACTCTCTAAATTATTCCGAAAATAAGAATTCCGTATTCTTTTAAGTGTTTCACAATGTATTCCGTATATTATTATATAAGTTATTACCCATATTATTCTATTTTGTTTATTGTTTTATATAAAGTATTCTGAATAGTTTCTAAAAATATTCCGTATATTACTCTTTTAAGTATTTTCTATAGTACTGTAAAACGAATTCAATTCAGTTTCCAGTCTTAAATGAGATTCTTTTAAGAGTCATTTTTCTGAGGGCTCATAAAACACTCAAAAATTGGTCTCCTTTATGATTCCAATTTCAGAGCGCTCCTAAATTGCTTAATGGGAGGTCTCTGAAGTTAGATTACTTATACATCTACGCTATTTGGTATTTAAAAAGGGCACGATCGGTTCATTGTAACATGTGACCCGACCCCTTATGTTCAAAAAGATCATGTAAAATCATCACCGTCCGAAGTAACTCTTCTACAAGATGAGGGAATCGGAATTAATTGAAAATCTACAACTTTTAAATATTATATGCCTTATGTTGTAAACGAGTAATGTTAAATGGTTTAAAGATTGGAATGTTATACAGTTTGTGAAACTAAGACCATTCTGTAAAAAAACCCTGTAGGTTGTAATAACTAATGGAGAAAATTTTGTCATTTAGACATTAAAAATACTACGCACCCATATAGAGATAGATGCCCGTATCACTGCTGGTCGAATACGTATAGAGGCCGGCCATGCTGTGCGCCGGCAACAAATATGCCAGCCATATGCATAGACTGGGAAAGAGACCGAGCAAGCACTGCAAGAAAAAAAAAATAGTAATTTAGATGTTCTAAATGAAGAAAATTCCATTTCAATCCAACCTGCATTACAATGTAAAGCGAACGCGAATAGAGTCCCAATCGTATATCCCGCTCCGCATGTCGACGATCCTCCTGCGCATCGCGTATTGTCAGCATCAGCAGCGGCCAATAGGCCAGCGCCATAACGCAATGATGATAACCCAATCGATCGTTATACGTTAGCTGCGGATCTGAAGCGGGCACATCCCAGAAGATGCAACCGACGCAAAGCGACAGCACCGCTGCCGCGATCAGTTTACTGATCCACGTAAGCAAAGAGCCAGGTTGTTTATAGGCGGCAAAGCGCTTGAACAATGCGCGTAACTGCCCAAAGAAACCAGCCTTCAGCGTAAAGTTGGGCAGCGATGCAGGTGGTGCGGCCAGCGGCGGCTCTGAGTTGATTTGATCCCAGGCATTGGCGAGCGATTCGATGCGCGCCGAAGACTCGAGCATGGCGGCGGCAGATAAATCGTCCAGAGTGACCAGATCCACTAATTTGCGAAGAAAAAGACACATTTTAGTACTACTTCGAGTGCTTTTTTTGTCTTATTCAGGACTTACGATAATAATCTGCGGGATTTTTAAACGGTGGACACGGATAGCCCAGCTCGCCCATATGGCGCGGCAGATCAGCGCGACTGCCCGAGAAGACGGTACGACCGCCGGACAGCAGCAACACCCCCGAGCACATGGAGAGTATTTCAAAGGTGGGCGGTTGCAGTGTCATGATGACAATGCGTCCGCCACTGCACCACTGACGCAGATATTCAACCAGAAAGAAGGTATCGAAGATGTCCATGTTGCTGGTCACCTGATCGAGCACCAAGATGGAGGATTGACCCAGCAGCTGGCAGGCAACGCTCAGACGTTGTTTCTCTGAGTGCGTCAGCGAAGAGACATTAGAGGCGCGTACGGTGGTCAGGCCCAGATCTTCAATGAGCACGTCCATCTAAGGAGGAAATATTAAATAATAAAAATATTAAAGCTTAATTATAATTGCTGCACTTACTCTTTCCTTCAAGTCGCTGCGATCGATGGGACCTCGCAGCGCCGCATGAAAACTCAGCGTGCACTGCACGCTCATGCGCGGATCCAGCGATGATTCGGCCAGCGACGGCACATAGCTGCACAATTCGCGCAGGCCACGCCTGTTTATCTGCTGGCCATTGATGAGTATTTCGCCGGACATGCGATCGTGCAGACCGGCCAGGCATTCGGACAGTGCGGTGCCTTCGCGTTGTGATGTCGCCATGATGGCGAACAAATCACCTGCCTTCGCCTGCAACGAAACGCCGCGCAGTCCGGTATTCACGTCCAGACAATGCACCTGTATGTTGGGATAGACGAGACCGATGGTCGAGTGCTTGCGACTATGCTGCGACATGTTGTATGCGGAGTGCGCAACTGCGGCAGCCTGATTGCTGTAGTGACCACCACCACCATGCAGATGATTCGAGGTGCGACTGCGCGATTGCATGCCGTAACCACCGTCGCCGCCACCGCCACGTGATTCTCCATAGTCACCGTAACCGACGTGACCATCGACGACACTCATGCCGCCGCCGCCGCCACCACCGTGATTTGAAGCGCCGCCAGCGAGCAAGTCAGCCTCGCTGTGCGAACGATGGCCATAATGTTTGCCGTTCGGCACGTAATGATGATGTGAATTTATATGGGAGGCGGCTGTTGAAAAGGGGCACATATTTTAGAAATATCATTTCATTGAATTATACGAGAGTTTTATACTTTTGAGCTTGAAATTTTACACAAACACATTTCAGAATGTTAAAATAATCAAGAAGACATTTTGTGCTCTTTGTAGCATAACTGCTAAAACTATTACACACCTTGCAATTTCATTGTTCTTTAAAATCACAACTCAACACGATTCTATAGAATTTTTAACTTTTAAAATTAAAGTTAAGGAGGCATATCCGATAGGAATAAACAACCAATGGAATAAAGTTAATAATATTGATCGTTAGTTTGGATTATTGTCTGCATAACCATAAATAATTTTCTTCTTTATCAGTAGATTTGAAATACTAAAAAAATCATCCAAAAATAGTCTAAAAATTTGAAAATTTGTTCGAGTTTAAATTGAAATATCCTAAAACCATATGGGAATATAAGCATTAGTTTGTATATTAAAATTAGTCTTGTCAATTAAATTAAAAATTATATTTAAAGTTTTGCAATTAGGAAAAAGTGAGCATACAGTTAAATACAGTGATGTATGAATGTCAAATTTTCCATTTTCAATTTTTTTGGTTTTGTTGAGTAGTGAAATTAAAAGACTTCTTTAAGATTATAAGGCAATTCTGTCATATATAGGTCTTTTTAAGATATTCCGCCTAATCATTTCAGAATAATGGTTACGGGTTCGGTTTTAAACTGATAAATATTTGAAGAATTTCATTGATTAAATGATTCTGAGTTTGTAGTGGTTCTAAATTTTGGGATAGTCTTATTAATCACGTAAATTTTGACGTTATATTTAATTAATTTAGCTTCTTCTTCAATTCTTTTAGGTATTTGTGACCGAATTATAATCGAAATGATAGGAAAAAGTGAAACTTAAATATCTAAAATAAAGAATAAACACCTACCCGCTATGCTTGCGCGACTGTTCGCCTGTCGTAGCGCCGATGTTGGAATACCTTGTGCCCTCGAGTCCGGTCGGGAATGTGGAATACCGCCAATGGCGCGAAAATCCGATTCGCTGCGATATTTTCTGCTTAACAAAATTCAAAAATTATGATAAAAACTCACCACATCACAAAGAAAAACTCACCTCAAATTGGGTGGCACACGACTGCGCGTCGTTTCGTTGTCGCTGCTATCGTAGCCAGAAGAGCCTGCTGCAGGACCGCCGCTGCTGTCGCGAAAACCTCGATTAACACGACCGCCACCACCAGCAGCACCACCATTTCCACCACCACCAAGACCTCCTCGCGCGCCACCTCCTACTCCTCCGGCAGCACCACCACCCCCAGCACCTGGTCCCGGCCCAGGACGATGTGAACGCTGCGAACCGGCATTTGGTGGGAAAACACGCGGCAGCCCAAATTTCAGGTATGTGTACATGTTGGAACCTAACGGTGATCTGTGATACAAGAATTTTTCCAAATCAATTGTGGTGGCAACTACTATTAGATATGTTTTTTTTTTTTTTGTATACTTACTTTGGACCGTAACGCGGATGATTCAATATTGATTGCACAGTTGTATCGCGTAGTTGGAAGTTTCCATATGGCAACGGTGATTTGTCTGATGAGCCCAAAGCTGAATCAGTGAAGTCTGAGTTGAGATTCTGCCTGTGGGTTGTACAACATAAATACCATTGATTAAATTATGTGTATAGTTATGCTGTGGTTAGTAGGCAAACGGTGCATAGAACCGCTGCGCCTAGATTTTATTGAGAAGGTAGCTAGGTTATTGTTCAAGTCGAGAGGTTAAGTTGGTTCGTTCCATTGGCACTGTGATATGTTAAGAGTTGTGCGGAAGTAGTTGCAGGTGCGGTTGCATTTTTTTGTCTATATATCTTTTTTATTGTCAAACTATGTTGCTGCTGGTTGAGCTTTCATTAAATCAATCAATGCAAATTTATGATTATTTCCGGTTTTTGTTTTGATTACCACTGACCGTTGCACAGGCTAAACAGACCACTAAATCTAATCAACCGCAAAAGTTTTTTTTTCAAATATAAAAATTACATGGTGAGGGTTGTAAGTAAGAGGTGTGTTTGATATAGTTTTTTCAATTATATATAATTTTGAATTCAAAGAGTTTATTGTTGGTATGAAATAATATTGAAAACAGCATTTATATGGGTTGCCATTATTTGAATAATACACTGTTTTTGAAATATTTTTTATCCTTTGGTATATAATGATAAACCAGAAAATGATGCATGTTTATTTAAAACATAGTCCAAATTAATGATCAACATTATTAAAATTTGCTCATCTGTTCTACTTTTTTAAAATATGCGCTATACTAAATGCTAAACATAATCCAAAACTATATCGAGTAAAAATAGTGCGCTTTAAATTTCACACTATTAATTTAAAGGTTTGACAAATTTAAAGTGCAACACTTTAAATCGAAATTTGTCACATTGAAATTCAATGTATTACATTTTACACAATTTATGTTCAAATCAATAGAACATAGTTCATAGTCACGGAATTGTCAATGTCAATGAATTGCACGAGCATGAGAAATATGAGGAATATGAAAGTTCCATTAACCAATTTATACACATTTCGGTTTAACCGAATGTTCTTTGGTTGTTAGAACAAATTTTTATTTTTTCCAACATCATGCCAAAAAAGGATTTTTCAGGTTCACCACTTTAATTTAATTTACCACTATTTTTAAAATACTTTAAGTTCCCTCTTACCTATAAATTGACATCATGCCAAAAGAGGGTTTTCAGTGGGAATGCCGGGATTTTATTACAAAAAAAATAATCAATTAAAGCTGTAAGAAACCTCTATAATTTCTTGCCATTTTAATTTAATTGTCCACTACTTTTAAAATACTTCAACCTCCCTCTTACCTATAAATTGACCTCATGCCTTTGAATCTCATGCCAAAAGAGTATTTTTCAGTGTGAATGGTGGGATTTTATTACAAAAAATAACCAATTAAAGCAGTATAAAACCTCTATAATGTTTGACATTTCAATTTAATTTCTCAATATTTTTTTAAAATACTTTAACCTTCCTCTTACTTATAATTTGACCTCATGCCATTAAACCTCATGCCAAAAGAGGATTTTTCAGTGGGAATTTTGAGATTTTATTACAAAAAAAAAAAATAACCAATTAAAGCAGTAACAAACCTCTAAAATTCTAGAACTTCAACTTCTTTTCCCACTATTTTTAAAATACTTTAACCTCCCTTTTACTTATAATTTGACCTCATGCCATTAAACCTCATGCCAAAAGAGGATTTTTGATTGTTAGATTTTATTACAAAAAAAAAAACCAATTAAAGCAGTAACAAACCTATATAATTTCTGGAATTTTTATTTAATTTCCCACTATTTTTAAAATACTTTAACCTCCCTCTGACCTATAAATTGACTTCATGCCAAAAGAGGATTTTCAGTGGGAATTGTGAGATTTTATTACCAAAAAAAGAAAACAATTAAAGCAGTAACAAATCTCTATAATTTCTGTAACTTTAATTTAATTTCCCGCTATTTTTAAAATATCTTAACCTCCCTCTGACCTATAAATTGACTTCATGCCAAAAGAGGATTTTCAGTGGGAATTGTGAGATTTTATTACCAAAAAAAGAAAACAATTAAAGCAGTAACAAATCTCTATAATTTCTGTAACTTTAATTTAATTTCCCACTATTTTTAAAATACTTTAACCTCCCTCTGACCTATAAATTGACTTCATGCCAAAAGAGGATTTTTCAGTGGAAATTGTGAGATTTTATTACAAAAAAAAGAAAAGAATTAAAGCAGTAACAAATCTCTATAATTTCTGTAACTTTAATTTAATTTCCCACTATTTTTAAAATACCTTAACCTCACTCTTACCTATAAATTGACTTCATGCCAAAAGAGGATTTTTCTGTGGGAATTGTGAGATTTTATTACAAAAAAAAGAAAAGAATTAAAGCAGTAACAAATCTCTATAATTTCTGTAACTTTAATTTAATTTCCTCCTATTTTTAAAATACCTTAACCTCCCTCTTACCTATAAATTGACCACGCATGCAGATCTTCTGAGGCAGCTGGAGGCAACGGCGTGTTTGGACCATGAGGCACTGAATATCTACGCTCTTCGCGTGACATTTTCTTCGTTGATGATGAAAAATTGCTTAATTCCATAATCTGCAATAAAAACAAAACAGAAATAATTATATTATAAAACGCATTACATGGCAATTACAAAGTTACGGTCAAAGTTACAATCATTTTCAAAATACATTTTTGAAAGCATGCAAATCGGCAACATTATGAGAAGTAGGTGAAGATAGAGCTATACAACAAAGCGGATGAAGAAACAGGGGAAGTAACGTACAAAAAAATTACAACAACTCTTGTGCTAACTAGCCAATTAAACCGTTAGCCACACTGGCACTGAACAAATGGCCAAAACTGTGTTGAGTTGTGAGATTAACTTGTTGGTTGGTTGGAATAACTGACAAGTAATCATTTCAAAAATGTCTACAAATTTGTCATAATTAACAAAGAGACGAGTTCGAAAATATAGCAAAAAAACATTAAAAGCTGTTTTTTTTTCGATGCTAAAAAAAAAATATGAATTTAGAACAGCATTTATTTAAAATATCTAAAATATTTATACAAAAAATGAATTCTCACAAAGTTTTACTTTCCGTCTGTTTTAAGTTTTTTTTTTGTTTTTGGCGTCTTGTCTTGTTTCAACTAACTGGGTCAGTACAAGCCAACAGCCCAGACTAGTTTCTATTCTATATATTGTTATAGTATAATTTAAAGGAATTAGCATTAAATCCAGTTATAAACAGCAGCGTATAAACGAAAACTTGTCGCTATATGAGTTCTTAGTATCCGCTTGTGTTTTGTGACCATTCTTTGGTGATTGTTTTATTATTATTTTTTTATATATATATACTACCATTTTGCAAACTTCCCCATGTATACAGCATATCTTTGAGAAAAGAGCTCAAGTCAGGCTACCGACATTCCGATTGTCTGACTTTCTGTACAGGTTCTATTGCAAAAAAAGTGATAAATGTTGCTATGATTCACTCGAATCAAACTCTTCAATAATCGTACACAAGTACAGATAATTTATTTTTGTGATTTTAATTTTCGAGTTCTTAAAAATCATGCAACCTATCCCCAACTCGCATCTCAATTAACCATTTCTTAATTTTAAGTATTCTCAACATCAATTGCAAACGCTGCTGTTTGTTTGGTAGTATTAAATCTATTAAATTTCAAGGTGATTTAGATGTGGTTTGCGATTTATATGTTTTTACTGCTTGTTTTCATTTACAAATGCTGTACCAACGATATGTTGGTTTTTATAAGTACTCACATGTTTATATATGTGGTTTTAGATTTATTGCTACTTGACAAATTACTTTGGCTCAATGTTAAGGCGTAGAACATTGCTTGGGTTGTTGTTAGATGATATTGGTGAGAAAGTCAGATATTTCAGTACCTAGTTCTTGGTTGGTGTTATTTCATCTTTATTTTGTATTATTTAAAATAGTAGAATTATTTTTAAAATACCGATAATTTAATATCGTCTTTATAAATAGGCTCAAAAATTTCCAATAGAAAACGTTTTAAATTTATATTTCGAACACGTTTTTCGCTGCTCTTAAATTTCCGTTTTAATTCCTACCGAATATTTTAATTTCTGAATTTATTTTTAGTTATTTTTTTTTAGGTGCATTTTGCAGGGATCATAAATCACAAATATGTGTTAAGATCAGGCTAATTGCTACGTTTATTCATGATTTTTTTATCACTTTTCCGATATATTTTTAGTTTCAATACCTTTGCCGAAATGAAGTATTTAAACAAGAACTTTCTATTTTTAATGAAACACAATTTAAATGATTAATACCAGCATGAATCTGTATTTAATACTCACAAAAAAACATGTATAATTTCAATTCGAAACAGACAACCATTTGTAACAATTTCAAAACTATGAGGTTCAGATTTTATTGATTTTAAAATAATTGAAATACGCTCAAATTATTTTCAATACTTTTTTTAATACAAATAAAAACCAGTTGGGAAGGTTAGATCACATGGGAAATTTTAAAGTAAGTGTGATTATGACAGTTAGGATTTTCAAAATTATAGTCGGTCTAAGCCGACTATAAATACCCCACACATATGTGTATATAGGTCACCATGGTATACGAATCCTAAAAATAACTACAAACTTTTCATCCCTGAAGAATTTTCTTTCATTTGATACCCATATTTACAAATGGGTAGGTGTACCGAATTTCGATATATTTTTTTGGGAACCACAAGTCGTTTCGTTGGAAAACATTATTTTCATGTATTTGAGCAAAATTTCAATATATATTTGACCAAAAAAGTTTACCTAAGCACGTATACAGTAAAATTGATTTGTAGATATAAATTTTATATGAGGTATTTGAACATAAGCAATCGGTTCTCAGGTCACAATAGACGGATCATGCCAATTTTCTTGTTCAGACAGCTTAGATATATAAGTTTTTTTTTTTTTTTTTTTGGAATATCTACTAAGATCCACAGCACTCAGACAGACTATATCCATTGTACTGTGAAATCTATTCCCTACAATTTTGTGGTTAATATCACCACGAGCGCCCATGCCCAAGCCGGGATTCGAACCCGAGACCTTCAGAATGCAAGTCCAGCGCGCTACCTCTGGACTTGCTCTAGCTCTTCTACTTTTTCTGTAATCGTGATTTCAACAGGCAGACGGACATCGCTAAATCGACTCAGGAGGTCATGATGATCAAGAATATATATACATTTCCATACCGGAAATGCTTTTTTCAGGGTGTTACAAACGGCGTACCAAACTGAATATACCCTTTCACTCTTAGTGCAGGGTATAAAAATGGTTTCATATGATTTCACAAAGCGTGCGTGATTTTTACCCATATTCTGTATTTCGAAACGAACGGCGTAGTAAATTTGACGTAAAAATGTCGTCACACGAATTTGTATTTCATCTTATTTGACTTTTAAAACATTCAAGTTTGTTTAGAATTACACAGCATTCGTCTAATAGTCATTCGTTTCGAGAGAGAGAGAGGCAATTAAGTTTTTTTATTTGAAAACGCTTGATTGGAAAATTTCATAGAAAATCTATTGAAATACGATGCAAATATTCACTCAAATGATTTATGAATACATTTTATTTAACAACAAATTGTTTTTGGAATGTTTTTGAAAAAGTCTTGGAGGATTTTACTTAGGTTAAAAGATCCTATTTTTATTAAAAATCGATTTCAAAACGTTTGATTGTAAATTTGTATGCAATTCTGTTAAAATTCGATCCAAAAGTTGAATATGCTGAATATGTGGAAAATGTTGAAAAATATAAAATTTTTAGTTAAATTTTCCCTACACGCTGCAAAAAAAAGGCTCTCCCAAACATAATTTTGCAGGCATTAACATGTATGTTTGGAATTTTATGTAAACATAAATGTAAAATAGACTGATTAATCATTTGTAAACAGGGTTGTATTGAGGATTGAACAGTGTTGTAATGAGCTCTGACTTACATTATAATATCACGGAAACATTTTAATGTTGCCCCTTAAAATGGAGTATGTTCTAATGGAAACATAATAATTACTACATCCAAATAAAATAATTATTTGAACCGAAACATAAATATGTTCAAAATAAAACATGATTTTGAATGACCTGAATATGTTTCCAGTGAAACATATCAGTTGTTTCAGTTCAAAAAGTAGTATGTTTGCATAGAAACATATTTAAATATTTTTGGAAAGAAGTCCTGAAAATAAAATAAAAATAAAATGTTGTTTATTTTTATTTATTTTTATTAAAAATCTTTCAACATGCACAGTGGGAATTTATAATAATTGAATTCATATACAACATTTTAAATGCATAAATAAATAATTCGTTTAAAACTGCAAGTACAAGTGACAGCATCAATGAATGCATAATTGCACCACCAGACCCTAAACCAGTCGATCCAAGCTCGCTTTATATTTGGTACAGTTACAGTTGGTCTCAGTACAGCACATAGCGTAGGCAAGGTATTCACGGAGGCTTTTGTAAAAAAACATGTCAAATTCTGTTTGAAAATCGAAACACTGATTTTTATTTGTGGGTTTTTTCACATTAGTTTCAAAAGTTTTATACTGCACTATATTATACTCTGTTACTATTTGTACTTTTTGTAACACAATTTATATATTTATTTAATTTACAAATAACCAAATTCTTACCGACGCGAACACGTTTTCTCAACGAACAACGAAAGACACGTAGGCAGAAAATGACGTTGTTTTCAAACATCAGTATGTTTAAAATGACCCTATACATACTTCAAACGACGACAACATAGATAGAAAATTCTGCTCAACGAGTGCCAACTTCGTATACAAGAAGAATGTTGCAAGAATACACTTATTTAAAACCAATTTCTTTTTTGTTTGTTTTTAAACATCAATATGTTAGATCAATATGTATAGAAAATGCTGCACAACGTTGCCAACTTCGCCAGTCGATAAATTATCGAATTAAGACGAGCGTTGCGAACATACGTTGTATTTAGATTTGATAAGCATTCTCTGTGTTTCGAAACATAGTTTTAACCAAGTAAATTGCCAAGAAATAGTTTATTCAAATGCAATTAAAATGTTATGTTGGTATTGTAACATATTTATGGTAAATTTGACAGATTCTGCTGGACAATATAATGTTTACACGTGAACAAAAATAAATTCAATTTTGATTATAATTTAATTACACTTCATTCCTAATACATGTATTACTTTTTAATTACATTCAAACTTATTCAAACAAATCTTTTCTATCCGTGTAGTATTAATTTGCTATATTAGTGGCAAGGATACAATTAGTTTCCGTTTATGGCCCTATAATAATTTTAATTCTTAATTCTACGAAAATCTTTTTGGTTCATGATTATATTTTACATACACAGGTTTAAAATAATTCTTCCTCAGATAATTCATCCCCGACTAATTTTATTTGATTTCGATTGTCCTCGGACAATGCATCTTCGATTTTCAGGACAAAATTAATGGTTTTCTTACAATTCTTCCCCAAGACAATTCTTTCTCGGATCTTTTTTTCCCAAAAGAAGAAATACAAAAGAAAAATTAACTAAATTAAGTTATTGTCAAAAATTTTCCTTTTCTGCGATAGTGAATTTTTAATCCATAATGATCAAAAGTATAATAACGTTCTCCACAAAATGGTTTTAATAGAAAACACATTTGTACTCTCAAATTGAAATATTTTTATGGTTTTGTCGTCTCTAATAGTTTTATGATGTTTCTAATGAATTATAAAATGTTTTTACTATACACAAGTAATAAATATGGTTTTCAGCAAACATATTATATTACATGTAACTTTTATAAATTTCCAGATTTTTATAAGACACATTTTAATAACAATTTATAACCATTAATTATGAAATGAACAGAAATTATAGTAATTAAATTTATGATTGCAAATATGTTATGTTTGCTGTAAACAATTTTTTTTATCTGCGTGTATGTTCTTTTGTCTTTTGTTGTTATGACAAATAACTACAAACGCAAGATAAAAAAAAAATACAAATTTCCTCGTCGTTTGTAGTTATGACAAATAATGTTGCTGAATAAATAACTCGATCGAGACGACTGACTCTAGTCCAAACAGACAGGGTAACGCAAGATAACAAAAAATACAAATTTCCTGCACGTGTTTGTTTACAGCCAACATGTAAAACACATTTTGTTAAAAACAAGAGCCCATTTTTTTTTGTTGTACCTATATTATTGGTGTTGATAAACTTTACGGAATGTGGATCAACATGAATTCGAATGCAGGTGGTACTGCAAGAGGCAAACAACAAATTTAACTAAAAAAATAAAAAACAAAACAAAAAAACATGCCAAGTGTTACATTTTTGTAGTAGTTACTTTTGTTAACAAATTTTGAAATGCTATAAAAATAAATTGAAGTGAATTAAGTATTGTACGTGGGTGCAAAATGAAATTTATGGGGGCTCTTGAAATTTTGTTTATTTCAAATGTTGCCAAATGCATATAAATGACTTGGTAAAAAGTATTATTTAAATAAATGAACAAACCAAGTAATTGAATATTATGGCACTTATAAATTTAAATGGATTTTATTGAACTTTAAACAAAATAAAAAAGGCAAAATGACAACTTTTTAATTCAACTCCGATTTTTTTTTTATATTATGCTTCTATCTTGTCTACCGATAAAAAGTTTATACTAAACTTATACCCCTAAATGTCTGGATTAGGCGCTATAGGTTCCGAAAGGTTTCAATGGATAACCAGTATAGTTCGTGATTTTATAGCGAAATGGTTAATTGTACGTTTTTGATGTCTAAGGAGTGATTGTAGGGAACATCCTAAGGATGATTTTCACTGCACCAAAATTTTGTAATAATATATTGTGGAAAACATCCTTAGTAAGTTCCTTATAATCGCTTCTTAGACATCAAAAAAGTACAATGAACCATTTCGCAAAAAAATTTCGAACTATATTTGTTATCCTTTGAACCATTTCGGACCCATAGCGACTAACCCAGACGTTTTGGGGTATAAAATTATACTATATTTTTGATACACTGACCATAGAGGACCTGTAAATAAAAAAAGGATGTTCTGAGAGAGATATTTGGGAGACATGAAATTTTTTCTGAGCGCTCAAAAAATGGACTCATAAAAATATCGATTTAAATAACATTTTCAAATCGGTCTTAATAATGGTTCATAAAAGAGTCTCATTTGGAAATGTTTTAGGAGCTTACTGTTTAAATGTTTTTATTCGAATGTCTGGACTAAGAAAAATATGATCACTACTACGATGTTGGACTGTACAATGTTGGATGGCACTTCATGTATTTTTAAAGGGGGAAAACCTTGGAAAAAATAAACTATTATTACAATCTGTAATCAACGTTATAACTACAAATTATTATGACATTATTTTTGAATTTATATGAAAATTTATTGATAAATTTGAATGGGATGCCCAGGTTTCGAGAACTTTTGTGGACTCTTTTTGTTGCTCAAATTCGACTGTTTTAGGAGTAATAAAACTCTAATAAATGTAAAGGGTTTTTTTGGGCTCATTAAATCACAGGTTTTGTATGCTGTTTGAGCTCTATTTAGTGCTCATATATCCCGAAAAAAAATTCTCTCAAAACCCATTAAAATTGGTCAATAGAAAAATTATTTATTTAATAGTATACAAAAAATAAATCTTTTCATATAAACTGAATGGTATTTTCTAGTATTTAATGGTATTTTCCAATTAAAATAATAATGTATCCTATTGACTATTTTTAATAGTAAAAACTATTATTTATATAGTATTTTTTCTGGGTGTACACCCAGAAAAAAATTCCCTCAAAACCCATTAAAATTGGTCAATAGGACAATTATTTATTTAATAGTATACAAAAAATAAATCTTTTCATATAAACTGAATGGCAATGTCATGGTATTTTCTAGTATTTAATAGTATTTTCCGATTAAAATAATAATGTGACTATTTTTAATAGTAAAAAACTATTATTTATATAGTATTTTTTCTGGGTTTGTGTGATTGTTTCAGGAATATTAAAAATCTCGTAAATATGAGGATTTTTGGGTTCATAAAATGGTGGGTGGAAACTCAGATTTCGAAAACCTTTATGGGTTCATTTAAGTTCTAATATATGAGAGTAACTCTTGAAAATATGACTAAATTTAAGAGTATTAAAAGATTTAAAATGTTTCTCGGACGCGTCCATTCGAGAAGGTTGAATTTTATCAAAAACCCTAACATTTTCATTTATTGTATTGTTTATTGGTTAGAATTACAAACGAATTCTCAAGTATTCTTAGGATTTCTTTAAATTTAATATTGCTGCATAGATTGTGTAACTTGTTGCCATAAATTACGCAAATATATTGTTTAAAACTGTTAATTAAAAATTGCATAATTCGTCTGAGTGCCACAGACAAACGCAGACAATCGGTTAACAACATTAGTTCAAACATGGCCAACAAATGCGTTTCTAATTAAAGCGCGCTGGTTTTGTGTTGTAACAACCTGGACACTCAGTTAAGATGCTGTTGCTGTTGCTATTGCTATTACTATGCTTTTTGCACTAATGACTACTGTTGTAAAACCTACTACTAGAGCAGTTTTTTGTTTTATTTACTACTACTTTTTTTTTTGTTATAAAAACTAACTTTAGTTTATGTCGCTGCGCAGCGAGGCGTAAGAACTTCCGTTAAGCATTAAAGGCCGCACGTTGAGTGGCTCAATAAGTTGTTAACTTAACAGCAATTAGTACCATGGAGTTTATAACAACAAACAGCTGCTAAATACTAAAACATAAAACTCATTTGTTTTAAGTTTGGTCACTTGTAACGTCAAGACAGTATTGCAAACTTACACGACAGTTTTGTAATATTTAATAATTTCTTTTTTTTTTTGGAAACCACCTCATATTCGCACGTTTAGCTGCTATTTCTTGGCTCATGGTTAGCCGTGTATTACATGTTTAAAAAATTATAAAAATATTTAATTTGTTAAATTTACAAATGATCTTGAATATATCTGCAGCATGCACGTAATCATTACCGCGCCTTCTCAGAAATTAAGCCAACTTTTACTTTCGCATGCCACCGTTTAAATGTTTATAAAGAGTTATCTCTTGTTGTAATTGTTTTTGTTGTTATTTTTATTTTCTAGTTTATGAAAAAGGTTATTGTACGCCTTAAAATCCAAGAAATTGTAAAACAAAACAAAAATTATAAACAACTCGAACGTTTCGTTTTTGGTTAATTTTATTTTTTTTTGTCTTCTCCGAAAAAATGGCATTTTTTATGCACGTTTTTTACTCATTTATTAACTACTTAAGTAGTTATTTAAATTAAATTTTAAAAATTTGCGTGCTTGGTGAAGATGTTTTTGTTTGCAAGATTTTTGGTTTTTGTTTGTTTATAAATTTAATTTAAACTTGTGGAATAGAAGATTTTTTAAGAATATCTGTATCAAAATAAATATATTCAAATGAATACAAACAGAGAAAACATATCCCTAGTAGAAATTTTGGTAGGGCCATGGTCATGAAGTGACAATGTCATTATTTGAGGTGATCGGGATATGACGAGGCCCATAATGTCCTTGTCCTTGTAACGCAGTGTCCTGATCATGTATTGACCTCAGGCCATGATTATGTACTGATCGGGCAATTCCCCATTTTAATATTTACCCGACAATTGCCTTGTCTGAGCCCGAGCATAATAGGGTTTCTCTCATTAATCTCGATCATTGCCTGATACTAATTTCGTTATGAGGAACAAATAATGTAGCTATGATCGGGAACATTGACTGTTTAGATAATGTAAACCCTGCCATGGTAAGCATGATAAGGGCATGCAAAGACAATGATCATTTTTTCTCTAATAGGGCTTACCCAACGAAAACCCGATCATTTTCCGATGGCGCATCGGTCAAATTTCTACTAGTGATGGTTGCGACTTGATCTCGACAACTATACTATGCTCCCTACAATCATAGATGGTTGTCGCAATCAAAGTATACTATTTTAAATTTTATTTCAGCAATAATAAGGTTGCTATAATCATATTATAGTAGATATATTATTATAAAATTATTGTCTCTTTGAAAAACTAGCATATGTTTGATACAAACCATGTTATGGTTGCGAAAAAAATTTCCGCGATGAAAATATGGTAAATACCAATCATAACTGATATTACCAATCATTTAGTTATCATAATACAGTGAAAAACCAAAATATGCTAGAAAAAAAAACATGTTACAATAAAGACAGCCACGAAAAAAAATGTGGTCAATATCAATCATACCATGATATTAACAATCATTGACTGATCATAATATAGTAATTTATTATTTGCAATCACATAATGTAAGAAATGTGCATTGAAAATTAAATCTTTCGTTTTGTAGAGTTTTTTTTTATTATTTCGCATTAGGGTTTTTCAATAAGAACGCTACAAATGTTTGTTTCAAGGGTTTTTCAACAGGGACGCTTCAAAAGTAGAGCGACAGGGACAGCAAACGACGCCATATTTCTTGCCGCTCTTTTGACATTTCTCTTTAGTAAGGTTTGCCATTTCACGAGCCAAAAACAAGTCGAAATTATTAAAATTTACTACCGAAATTCGAATTCGTATATCTTTCCGTCATGAAATGGCAAACCTTACTGAAGAGAAATGTCAAAAGAGCGGCAAGAAATATGGCGTCGTTTACTGTCCCTGTCGCTCTACTTTTGTAGCGTCCCTGTTAAAAAACCCTTTATTACGATTCTAATAATGTAATAATAATTATGTAATAAAATACATTCTTTCCTATAAAAAAAAAGTCTTCTGAGATATATTATTACTTTTATTTTATTTATTTCTCAATTTAAAAAAATAAATTTCAAAAGTTTTCCAGTGCTGATCCCAACTATTATAAAACCATTCAGTCAACGCACTTTTACCACTTTGTTAATATTCAATTATAAAACATCATGCATTTGCAATAAAAACATTAAAAAAAACTGTTAACTTTTGCCTTTAAAATAAAAATGTATTATAATTAATTACTGCAATTTTAATGTGTCTTTAATTGTTAACAAATTGTTAAAGTTCAGTTTTGTTTCAGGCATTGTCAGCATAAAATTATGTTTGTGGCAACATTTCGTAGTCAGTTAATTCGTGTGTTAAAGCGAAAGTCGCTCAAGTCGTTAAATTAATAATAATAAAAAATAATAATGCGGTGAAATTTTGTTTTTCTCAACTATTTCATAATAAAAAGTTATTAAGAAATTTTTGAAATGGAGAAATATTTTATGAAAGGTTCATAATAAAACTTAAGTACGTTCAAATTAAATGCGTTCAAAAAGGCAAAATATATTTCGTCATATATATTTCGATGAACACATTTATAATATTGATGAAAAGTTCATTGAATTAAATGAATCCAACTTGATTGAACACTTTCATTACTATATAGATTAGAAGCGCAGTTTTAAAACTGTTTAGAGAACAAAACAACCAACAATTTGCGAAACATTGATCATTGCAAAATTCATTAAATTAATGTACAATTTCATATAAGTGATGAATATATGAAGATTAGAAACTCTGTTTTAAATGTGTCCACAGTTCATTGCAGAAGGTTTCATCATATCACTGAATAAAATTAATATATTGATGTATAGTTCATATAAACAATGAACAGTACTTTAATATAATGAATTTGTAGATTAAAATGTATTTATTATTTTCATTTATATAAAAATCATAAGATCAGATTTAAACGTGTTCACAGAAAAACTAAACATGAATGACGGGTTTCATTATATTTATGATTAAATTAAGGTTTCATTATATTGATGAATAAATTCATAATATTGATGAATGTTTCATAAAAATAATAAAAAATTATTTAATATACAGAATTTAATTTATTATCAATGCTAAGAGCAAAAGAATTGTATTTGTATCAACCGTTTTGATTGTATAACTGAACGCTGAATTATAATAATTTGTAAGTTTATACATTAAACAAAATGATCTGCACTTTAGCTCATCTTTGTGTTTGACTCTTCACGACTGACTATTCCGTCTAACAGTTCCTAATCAACAGCTTCAGCTTTCAACCATAACCAACTGCATGTCATGCCTAAAAACCGTACCAAAAGCCACGACTAAATTGTATTTTTAACGCGTCGCCTGATCGCCTTTCTTTCTTTAAGCCAAACAACGGTCGCATCGGCGACACTCACTCTCCGCACTTGATGCAAACTGGACCGATAGCTGTTTTGTTGTGCTTCAATAGCAGCGTTATGAACGAACGAACGGTGGTTCTTTGGACACATGCAACATGTACCGTCACAAGGCGGACCGACGAACGGACGGTATGTCATGCATCGACAAAATGCATTGGCAACAAATCGCAAATGACTTGAATGGATTTTCAGTAACTGCCTATTAAGTAGCGGTTACAACAGTTCAGTGCTGTTTCAGGCCATTCATTGATAAAAAATTATATGAAAAATACGAAAAGTTTTTTTTTTTATTTAATTAGTGCCTACTTAGATTTCTTCAAGTGGCGACTTCTGGTTTTGGGCTCTTTTGGGAACCTCATCGAGTTTGACATTTTTTTTTTAGCAAAAGCAGAGAACAGCAAAGTTTTTGGAAGGTTTTTCAATATTCTGTAACTTGAATGATGGACCTTAATATAAGAAAAGCTGGGAAATACCATGGAAAATAAAATTCTGATAAAAAAAACATGTAAATTACTGGTATCAAATAACAGAAAGGTATACAATTATTCTGAAGCCCGTCGTAACCGATATTTTTATTCGAATAAGGATTTTCTTATTCTAAGATCCCAATCGAATTCGTAATTCAGAATTACAGAATCACAAAAGGCACGAAAGTTTAACAGATTGTTCTACTTATTTGACATAAACACATCATTTCGAAGTTATACACCCAGAAAAAAAATACTATATAAATAATAGTTTTTTACTATTAAAAATAGTTAATAGGATAAATTATTATTTTAATCGGAAAATACTATTAAATACTAGAAAATACCATGACATTGCCATTGAGTTTGTATGAACAAATTTATTTTTTGTATACTATTAAATCAATAATTGTCCTATTGACCAATTTTAATGGGATTTGAGGGAATTTTTTTCTGGGTGTATATATTTTCGTTCAGCATAGATTTTAAAATAGCTTAACATTCGTTCGTTTTTGTATCGGTAGTTCAGATTTGAATTTACGCTTTTTAGAATAGCGATGAATAATATTACACCCAGAAAAAAATTCCCTCAAATCCCATTGAAATTGGTCAATAGGATAATTATTGATTCAATAGTATACAAAAAATAAATCTTTTCATATAAACTCAATGGCAATGTCATGGTATTTTCTAGTTTTTTTTATGATATTTAAGATTAAAATAATAATTTATCCTATTGACTATATTTAATAGTAAAAAACTATTATTTATACAGTATTTTTCTGGGTGTACGGTTGATTTCAATATTAAAGCGTATTTCTTATGATTTCTTCTGTATTTTTGTTTCATCTTACCGTCTTAAAACTTACAAAATCTATAGGAAATTACTAATTTCTTATCTTATACTTATTTGCACTCAATTTCGTATTCAAATCGGTAGATTTGAATTGAATTCTCGCGTATTTCTTATGATTACTTCGATATTTCTGCTTCGTAAGAAATAATCTTAAAGTCTTTAAACTTACAAAATGTATAGGAAATTACTATTTTCTTATTATACACTTATTTTATTATAAAATAAAACTTTAATTTAAAATGAAGCTCTATATCTACTACACAATTTGAATGGTCTAAACTATAATGCATTCATTTGATTTCCTATCGATTGATTTTCTTTCTTTTTTTTTTTTTTTGTTTTTTTAAAATTATAGGTTGTTCTTTAACAATATGAAGATAATCTGGTTTAAAAATATGAACCACATGCAACACAATCAAATAATTGGGTCAGCCGCTAGGAGGAACCTGTCGTTCGTTGGTTGCTGTTGGCATTCTTTATTGCACGGGTCTGCATTTCTGGATCAGTAGACAATACCAGTTCCAAAATATATCACACTTGGCGTTGACATAATTTCAAACGAGTTATTGTCTGATAAGATTTGTAGTTTTTGCTGTTATGCTCTGGGGAGGAACATATTTAAATCGACTTGAAATTTAATATTATGACCTCTTTGAATATCAATTAAATGAAATTCCAAAGATATTCGACAAAGACGTATTTTAAATGATAAAGAAATTATAAAAACAAAAACTGATATAACAGATAACATATTAAGGGAATTCATATTTTTTATGGTGATTTCATAAAAGATATATGTGATGTCAAAATTTGTATATTAAATTTAAAATATTAATGTTTATCTTTACGATATACGCCTTATGAATTGGAGAAAACGTTCCACTAAATTAATTTTTGGATGTCTTGGACTCATTTTCAGGACTTATACAGATAAATGGAAGGTTTTGGAAAATTTGTTGTCAAATGTTGTGATATTTTAAATCAAAAGGGCAGCTTATATTCAAACTCTACCTTTGTCTGACTAAAAACTTTACAAAATTTCCGATGCAAAATTTTCGGCATTTTTAAAGAATTTTTCCGGCATATACACAGATAATTAGATGTATGACAGATTATCAAATTTTATGGAATTTTAAATGCAAAACCTCGACATATTTTGAGTATGGGAAGAAAATAGGCAACTTTTGATAAAAATTCCGCCTCTGTCTGCTGGAAATATTTTGTGAAATTTTAAATGCAAATTCTCGGCATATTTCGTAATGTGAAGAAAATAGACTTTTGATACAAATTCGATCTTTGTCTGGTAATAATCTATTGAAGCTAGCTTTCTAAACTAACCTGGTCTAGAGGTGTAATGGACAATCTCTGTAAAAAAAAGATTATTCTCATAATTTATTAATTTATTACAAAATTCGAAGATCATCCCAGACAACATTTTGGCAGGGTCGAGGCAGTTGAGAAACATTTTTTCGACATATTTCAAACAGACCAAAGTAGCGTTTCTTTAAAAGCTGTCTGCTTTCTTCCCATTCCCAAAATATACCGGGAATCTACCAATAAAATTCCATATAATTGCATAATCTGCCATACGCTACCCACTTCTTTTTATCTGTGTGTTGCCGGACATATTCCGGATCAAAAACTGAATAATTTATTTTTTCGTTGGTTTTTCTAAAGAAAACGAAAAATTGTTAAACTGTGACATAAAATCACCATAATTAATGTGATAATTAATATCTTCAGCTTTAATATCTTCATTATTAATTTATGCACCAGAGCCCAGACAATGGTACTTTAAAGTTTCTTTATAAAAATGCATTATAGAAAGTCATAGTTGACAATTCAAAAATGGTGTTTTCAACTGTCACCTTAGCCTTAAAAACTTTACGAATATGAAAGTATTTTAAATTAATCAATAAAAGATAAAGTGAAAATCTAAAAATCTGCACTTATGCCCAAAATGAAAAAAAAAAGTTAAATACACAGCCCAGAGGCTAAGAAATTTCATGCAGAATTTCAAGTTATCAACGCGCACTTGTCTGTCACATCAACGATTTTGACATGAACGTGAAGATGCTCATGATGATGATGTAGTTGTTATTGCTGTGATTACTGTTGATAATCGTCATCATCATCATCGTAATGTTGTTAAACAGGTGACAATGATGGCGAGGATCAATGACAATGTTGGCTGCCGTCATAATGGTGACCACGATGTCGACGACAACGTTATAGTCGTCGACACCAATTCTCAAAACCGCATTCCACAGTGAGGTGAATTGAATTTTTAATGACGTCGACGTGCGGCATGCAGCACACGATGTACGATGTACAACACTCAACCGTCAACAGTCGGTGATGAGAAAGTGAAATTGATGTTTTTGGCCCAATTGAATGCAGCATAAACTGTAGAACCGACCAACAACAGACCAGACCACCAGACCACCGATCCACAGTCAAAGCGGGCGACAAAAGTGTCGGGAAACGGTGGGCGGTAGGCTGCATTTTGATGCAATGCTGTCGGAAATGTGCAGCAAAGCGTGACGTGAAATTTAACAATTATAAATCAAAAGAAATGACGATGATGTGTTGTGCAGTACTAATTTTGCAGTAATAAACAAAATTTTTATGCTTTTCTGTAAATTGTATGGGGGGTATTATTTTTAAATGTGACGCCGCCGATTAATTTGTAAATAAATTAAATATGTTTTGTTGTTTATTATTTTGTTTAATGAAAATTTGAATTTTCTGAAATTTAATGTTTGAATTAATTAAAATGTATACATTTTGAATGCTTTCATTTTTAGTTGAATTTCAATTTTTCACATTTTTTTGTTGATTAAATTTTAATTTTAATAAAAATTTTAATTTTAATAAAAATTTTAATTTTAATAAAAATTTTAATTTTAATAAAAATTTTAATTATTAGTAAATATTTGATTTTTTGAAATACTTGAATTTTTAGTCAAAATTTAATTTTCATTAATTTGTAAATTTAAAGTTTTTTTTTTTATAAAACTTAAATTTTCTTTTTCAAAATTGAATTTTCATTTTGTTTTTATTATTTTATTTTACCAAACTTGAATTTTTAGTGAATATATAATTTTTTTTTTTAGTAGAAATTTGATTTTTGACTAAACTTGAGTTTTTTTTTTTGTCAAAACTTTTCATTTTAGTCAAAAATAAATATTCAGTCGAAATTTGTAATTTGTTTAAATTTGATTTGTTATTTTGACAAAAGTTGCATTTTTTGTACACAGAAAAAAATATTGGACGTATATATAACAATTGATATTAATAGCAAACAAAATCGTATTTCAATTAAAAATTATTTACTAATTAATTAATTGTATTTACATATTTTTTAATTAAAATATTAATAGGAATAAATTTAATATAATTTCAATACAACTAAATCTTTAATAGTATTAACTACTTTTATTTGTTACTTTTGATTTATTTATTTTCTTAAATTGCAACACTGTTTTTTTCTTCTGGATTTCATTTTGTTTTCTTTTTGGACCCTTTTTAAAATTCTGAAAAAAATCCTAAATGTTCGTCAATTTATTTTAAATGTTCATGCTAAATTTCAAGATGGTATTTTGATGGCATCATATTTTAAAAAATAATTTTCACTTTTTTTCAATATTTTTTGTATTGAAAAAAAAAATTTTTTTTTTTTTCAAAAGTAAAATTTGCAATAATTCTTCAATGTATGTGTAACCTTAATTTCGAAAATGGCGTCAGTTTCATCAAATTGTCTTTAGTTTTTGAGATATATACATTTTTTCGAAAATCGTAAAAACTATATCCCAAAATCAGTATCTCAAAAACTAGATTCAGTATGATAAAACTGACGCCATTTCAGAAATCAAAGTTACATATATATTCAGGAATTATTACAACTTTTACTGTAGAAAAAAACATTTTTTTTCTATACTAAAAATAAATGAAAATTTAGAAAATTATTTTTTAAAATATGATACCATCAAAATACCATCTTGAAATTTTGCATGAACATTTACAATAAATTGACGACAATTTATGCTTTTTTTCAGAATTTTAAAAAGGGTCCTTTTTAAGGACATAAATTTTGAAGTGCAAGGATAATGACCACGGGCCACATGTTCACGTTTAAAAGTTACAACTTAATTTTTCTAAAAGCTTGTTCTATTAGCTTTAAAACGAGTTATTAACGGAGTTTCTAGCATTTCTAGTTCAAGAGATATTTAAATATGAACAACCATACAAATGTGATTTTTGGCCCTTTTTTCCAACTTTGAGATACTGTATCTCTGGAAGTAGTGGTCGTAAAAAAAAAAATGTTTAGGGCATGTCTCAATACCCTTTATCAGTTGCCAAAATTTCATTAAAATCGAAAAGGTAAAATCTCAAATTTGACTTCTTTTGGTCGATTTGGTGTGGAATGGCCCATATATAACAACTTTAATATCAATATGACAAAAAAATTAATTAAAGTTTCTCCAATTAACATATTCTCATTATTACGAATATGGAATTCAATGCTACTAAAAGTAACATCGGCTGAGTTTCAATTAAAAATTAATTGGATTGATTAACATTTTAGTTATATTTACACACTTTTTTTTCTGTGTGTAGTAAAAAATATGATTTTCAGTGTAATTTTTAGAGTAAATTATTATTTTTTCTATTTATTTTTTTAAAATTTAAATTGAGTTTATTTTTTTTTTTTTCAATTTTAAAAATTTTTAAATTTTTGTTTTATTTTGTGTTAATATTTTAAAGTTTCCAAATGTAATTCAAATATATTCAATATATATTGCAAATATTCGGAAATTCCATTAGAAATATAAAACATGTCACATTCGATTTGATTTGAATTTGAAAAATTGAACTTTTAAATTTTGTTGTGAACATTATGAGCAAAATGCAATGACGAACTTCTTTTAAGCTATCGTACATTCTTTAAAAAAGTTTCGCCAATTAAAATAGTAAATTTTAAATAAAAAAATAAATATTATAAAAAAATGTCGAAGGAAAGTTTTTGACTCATGCACCGCGGCATACCTCAAAAATAACAACTAAAAATTTAAAAAAAAACCTTAAACTGGTTTTCGAAATTTCATTCACAAAAACAATATAAAGCCAAAGAAGACCGACTTCCCAAGAAAGAATTCGCATTTACATGATAATGAAAGAGCAACATCAAAATGTCTGATAAAAATCTTAAGACAAATGTGCTTGCTGACCGACATAGCGTTCGATGACCAAAAATGTTCAGTTGATTTATTTATATATCTATTTTTTATCAATATTTTTTATTTCTTAACACTTGACTCAACAAGTACGATAATTATTTATGCAAATTATGGCTGCACTAGATTGTATTGAGATAGACATTTAGTTTGAGATACATTATCTCGAGATACACATTACGCCATGAAGTTTTAAGTGAAATTTCCAAATTACTTAAAGCAAAACTATTTTTTTTTTAATAATAGCGATAAACGCAGTTTCACGCATGATTGTCACGTGACAGCTGAAAAATGTATAAAAGCAAAAAAAAAAATCCATTGTAAAATGTATCTATGCATCATGTAAAGATACTTTTACAAATTTTGATATAGCTCATGATATCTTAAAAAGCAGCATAATACATAATAAGTGCGTGTTTTAAGTATGAAAACGTGAAAGCATTTAAAACTTTTACTGTACAATTTGCTTGCGGCAAAAATCAGTCAAAACTAAAAAATTGCATTTCACAAAACTTTCAATTTTACCAATTGCGAATGTGTATTATTAATTTGAATGTAGTGTAGGTTGTTAGTTTTAAGAGTGCAATTTTTCAAAAGAATTTCGAACGCCCCTCAGTTTTAACTACTCGCGCGCGCTAAATATATCAGTGCCATTTCGATATGCGCTATAATTAATAATTAATTTGATTGATTAATTTGTATTTCATTTATATAACTTTATAATAATAAAAATATAAACATAATACATTGATTTCCGTTTATATCACACTTGGACTCGCATGACTTGTTATCGTTTTAGTTTTTAGTTGAATTCAGTATTGATTTTTAATGATGTGTGCTTGTTTGCGTGTAACGGCTTTTCAGTTGTTATAAGAAATAAATAAAAAATAAAACACAAATTTACAAGAAAAAAAAACGCATTAATTATGCCTGGCCTTAGGCCTTAAAGTCGGTTATTACTATTTCGGTATTTAGTTTAAACAGCTGTATGTAAATATTTAACCTTTGTCTATTACCGTAATTTAACGGTATATGTTATTCAAGTTGCTACTACTTTACATAATCTAGAAAAAAAAACGAGCTATACAAATATTTGTTATTAAATGTTTATTCCACAAGTGCGTTTTTTTTTTTAATTATCAAATATATTTGAAATATGTTATATTGTTTTCAACGAAATATAGCAATTTTGTATAATTACTTTTTTAACGATTCATTTGAAATAGGTTTAAAATCATAGACGTATGTATTAGTTTATAACCGATTGTAAACGGTTTTTAAAAAATCTGCATTTAAATAATTTAATTTTATAAAATTCAATTAGGTTCTAATACGTAAGAGTATTGTTAAATAAGCGATCGATGTTGAATCAACCTTCTGATTACTTCTTTAATCCAAACATTTACAAAACTTTGAATTATGATGTGAACTCTACTAGTTCTGCCACTTTGGCCTTTAATCAACCGATTACTTTAATACGGCTATGTTATAGGAACCTTCTGATTACTTCTTTAATCCAAACATTTACAAAACTTTGAATTATGATGTGAACTCTACTAGTTCTGCCACTTTGGCCTTTAATCAACCGATTACTTTAATACGGCTATGTTATAGGAAGAAGTAAACTTACACTTAATAATCAAAATCCTCTTTTGGCATGAGATTTATTGAACCAACGTTACTGTGTTGCAACCGAAATACATTTGTTGTAACCTCATGTCATTAAAATGGACCTACCTTATTTTACTACAACCTACATTATTTTACTACAACCTACATTATTTTACTACAAATGTTAGTCCACGCAACTTCACGCTCGGTTGTCGTAACCTCATGATTGCATTTTTTATTCCGCCAAAATTTGGCGTTGTGCATTTGTTACGACAACTGAGAACGTTATTGTATCAACAAAATAAATGACAAACGGAAATCTCATGTCTATCAGCAGTTCGGTTGCCAATTTCTTGTCAAAAATTATGGATACATGCAGAAATAAATAAATGTCAAAAATGTTCACAAGTCGCAAAGAATAGGAAATTCATCAATTAAGTAAAATGCGAAATAAATATACGAATATTAATAAAATAAGGAATTAATTCAATACAAATTGCTGTTTAGCTAGTGAAATATAATATAAATAAAAAAAATATGTGACATTAGAAATAGTTTTGTATTTTGTTTTTATTTTTCAGGGCACAGGAATTAATAAATATACTTTTTGAAATTATATGCGTGACATATTTGCGCATTTAAAATACACATTGAAAACTTTTCATATATATGTTTTATATATAAACAAATTTCCTTCTAGGAGGTTGGCACAACCTCATGCTTGCTGACTAAGAGGTTAGCACAACCCCAGTTGTATCAACCTCCTAGTCTAATATTTCTTATATATTTTATACGCATGTTTTAAATTAGAACAAACAAACAAATTAAAAAAAAGGGGTACCATCGAATACTACGAACCTTTTCTATAATTCGTTTACTTCATTGTATTTAATTAACATTGATTTAAATTTCTTATAATTTTAATGCAGATTCATTTCACTGCCCTACTCTTCTATATTATTAATGCTTTTTATTATTATGCCAAATTTTTAATTGCAATAATTTTTTAAAACGTTTGTTTTACAGTCTTTAAATTAATTTCCTACAACGTAGTAAATAAAACATATTTCATAATTAACGTTAATAAGATTGTTTATTTGTTAACTACATTTAATTAATATAAATTTACACAATTCCACGTAAAGCACAGCTAATTAATGTTACCTTTTTAAATAGCGTTTATTTACTTTTAATTAAGCGCAATTGCGTTGTTTTTGCCGAAATATATTTTTTTCTTTTTGTATTTTTTAAATACACATAGATGATTTGTAATGAATTTAATTCAGAAGAATAAGTAGAAATACAGCAAATCAAAGGATTTCATACCGCTGTCAAAATATGATATGCCTCTTGTCTTCGATCTTCTATAACTTGGTGAAATTTCGGATACATTTGTAGGGCTGATTCCGAAAATTTTGTTAACTTTGCTCTAATTTTTGAGATATAGCCTATTTTTCAATTTCTCAATTTCAATTTCTCTGCTTTTATTTCTGAAATTGCAAGAATAAGTAGAAATACAGTAAATGAAAGGATTTCATACCGCTGTCAAAATATGATATGCCTCTTGTCTTCGATCTTCTATAATTTGGTGAAATTTTGGATACATTTGTTGGGCTGATACCGAAAATTTTGTTAACTTTGTTCTAATTTTTGAGATATAGCCTATTTTTCAATTTCTCAATTTCAATTTCTCTGCTTTTATATCTGAAATTCCAAGAATAAGTAGAAATACAGCAAATCAAAGGATTTCATACCGCTGCCAAAATATGATATGCCTCTTGTCTTCGATTATCTATAACTTGGTGAAATTTTGGATACATTTGTAGGGCTGATTCCGAAAATGTTGTTAACTTTGCTCTAATTTTTGAGATATAGCCTATTTTTCAATTTCAATTTCTCTGCTTTTATTTCTGAAATTCCAAGAATAAGTAGAAATACAGCAAATCAAAGGATTTCATAGCGCTGTCAAAATATGATATGCCTCTTGTCTTCGATCATCTATAACTTGGTGAAATTTTGGATACATTTGTAGGGCTGATTCCGAAAATTTTGTTAACTTTGTTCTAATTTTTGAGATATAGCCTATTTCTCAATTTCAATTTCTCTGCTTTTATTTCTGAAATTCCAAGAATAAGTAGAAATACAGCAAATCAAAGGATTTCATACCGCTGTCAAAATATGATATGCCTCTTGTCTTCGATCTTCTATAACTTGGTGAAATTTCGGATACATTTGTAGGGCTGATTCCGAAAATTTTGTAAACTTTGCTCTAATTTTTGAGATAAAGCCTATTTTTCAATTTCTCAATTTCAATTTCTCTGCTTTTATTTCTGAAATTCTAACAAAAGCAAAGAATTAATTTATCTTTTCGTTATTAAACGCAGATACAAAAAATTTGCTTTTATCCGTGAAAAAATGTGTTTGGGAGATATAAGCAAAAGAAATTTAATATTTTAAAATTTTTGTATTCCAAACCAAGGCATTCTGCTTCTAATATCGAAAACTATAATGTCTTTAATATCTTTTGGTGGAATTTTAAAAATGAATGAAGAGCAAACTTATGAAAAATTGAAAAGTTGGCTATTTCTCAAAAACTAGAGGTAATTCAACCAAACCGATGCCCATTTCGGTATTAGCACTAAAAATGTATCCATGAAACTTTTACAGACAAAATTACACAGACAAAATTGAATTTTGTCTGTGTAATGATACGAAAACGATGAGGTTCTCGATAATTTTTGAACAGAATTTTGTGTACAGATAATTTAGATTTTAGTCAAAAATGTTAAAGATTGAAAATTTTTTTTATACAATTTATAAGTTTTATATCAAAAAATGTGTAGTTAATACTATAAAGTTCAATTTACTCAATTTATATAATTTTTAGGACATTGCTAAATGAAAATATGTTTAAAATGATATCATAATTTAAAATTTGTGTAAATTAATTTCTATTTCATTTTGCCCCCCATTAGCTTATTTACACTGAACCCTGAGTCAAATCTCGAAACATTTGACATTTTAATATTTACACTATATATTGTTTATATTTTTTTCAGTTTTATTTTTTTTCGCCAAATCACATACATTTGTTGTTTTTGCTAAATTACTAACCCAGTTCCAAGTGGTCTGGCTCTATACCATGCTCTGACGCACACCAACAACCGGGCCTCCCTTGAGCTCTGCTGGTGCCATAGTTGCTGATTATTTGTATTTGTAACAATAACATAAAGCGCAACATTTTATAAAAAAATATTATTATAAAAAAAAAGTATTATTATGGGTACCTTAATATTTAGCACTCGAGCATTTGTGACGAATTGACTTTTTAGCGGTTTGTTTGGCAGAAATACCGCTGACAAGCAACGATTTTGAACAACGTGACCCCAAATAATGTTACAGTTTTTGTTTTTTTTTTTATTTTTTGTATTTTGTATTTTGTCAGGGTACGAAATTTATAGCGTCATTATTATTTTTGTGTACAATTAGTAGTTCGTTTTTTTTCTATAGACACCATCATATTTTTCAAGGTCAGTACTTATTACTATTTTTTGTATGTTACTCATATATCATATAAATAATAATAATCCGTAATTAAATGCCTTTTGTTTACGCTTTAATTTTTATTTTGATTAAATTGTGTGGCATTCGCCCTCTGGTGACAAGATTTAGCGATATCTTGTGTTTTTTTTTTGTTATGGGGCATTAACTGGGTTTCTTGCTGATATTATTATGATTTGTCATTGAAGTTAGTTTTTGTCAATTAAATGTTTCCTAAAATATATATTTTTTATTCTTGCAATGCCACGTCTTAAAAGACTTTAAGACTTTAGTTATTTTTTATAATTACAAAAAATATCAATTATCTTTTTATTAAAAAAATCTTAAACTATTTGCATAATTCTTTCCTGCAAATTGTGCTTCTCTGGCAATTACTCACAATTCTCTGAGACATACTTTATAATTACTGGTTATATTCAATTTTGTACATGTGAGAAATTGTTGTTTGACTTGACAAAAGTAATTGCTAATTTTTGCTGTTATTTTTTTTATTGTACCCTTCAAGCGCATAGCGGCGTTATACTGATTACTTCATCAATTTTTACATACGTGATGAGACATCTAACGATGATGTTATGGCATCTTTAAATAGTGTTATTAGTTTGATAATTAAAATGCACAAAAGGTTTTTTCATTTCAATATTTATAAAAGAGATTTAATACCACTAATGTAATAGATATGCCTAGTAGAAATTTGCCGGATGCACCATCTGGACATTATCTAGTTTTCTACGGACAAATTCTATTTGAGTAAACATGAACATTGCCAGTCTTTATCGTGTTATCCAAGGTCGAGTTTGCATTTTTAAAACAGTTAATGATCCCATTGATATCTAATTTACTTTATTTTTTTTTGAAGGAATTTCCAATCGATCAATGAACGGAATCTACTCAGTAATAATAATAATATTATTTTGGCGCTACAGTGCAGTTCTATAAGAACTTAGATCGAGCTCTATCACCATTTTGAGCTGCGCGTATTATATTTGTACTTAAATTGGTGGAACCTATAGTATAATGTCGAATCCGAACGTGGGTGAGAGATTTTCATAGACAATGTTTTACTCTCGTAGGTTTGCCATTTACTGCCGAGGGTACACCTAGAAAAAAATTCCCTCAAATCCCATTAAAATTGGTCAATAGGACAATTATTGATTTAATAGTATACAAAAAATAAATCTTCTCATATAAACTCAATGGCAATGTCATGGTATTTTCTAGTATTTAATGGTATTTTCCGATTAAAATAATAATTTATCCTGTTGACTATTTTTAATAATAAAAAACTATTATTTATATAGTATTTTTTTCTGGGTGTAGCACGGTATAGAAAAAACTTTCTATGAAAATATGTTGTTAGCCCTAGGCCAGGCTTGAACCTGGGACCTTTCGGCTCGCAGTCCAACGAGCTACCGAGGCAATAAGAATAGCAAGATCATTATCAAGAGCAATAGCAATAGTAATAGCAACATCAATACCAATGCGTAGGTTTGCCATTTACTGCCGAGAGGTAGCTCGGTATAGAAAAATGTTTCTACGAAAAGATGTTGTTAGCCCTAGTCCAGACATGAACACGGCACCTTTCGGCACGCAGTCCAACGCACTAAACTTGAGTTACCGATGCTACTCAGTAATACCGTAAGGTAAAACACCATAATTTCGCCATATTTATTAAAATTTTGTATAAATTTGTGGCGCTGATTCCGGAAATGGCATCAGCTTGTTCAAATTATTTTGCAATATTCCCCAGTTTTCAATTTCCCATTATTTTGCTCCTCTTTTATTTTTAAAATTCCAATAAAAGAAAAGAATCAAATTATCTTTTGGACATTAGATGCATATGCGAGATATAAGCAAAATAAATTTAAATTTTCTAAAAAAAATGTTATAACTTATGACTGTTGGTTAAAAAGTTATAAATACTAAATTTATTTTTTTTACTTGTTACATTTAAATTTTCAAAATTTTAAAAATCCAGAAAATTTAAAATACCTTGCAATTTATTTTCCAAAGAGGTGTTTTAAAGTGAATACATGGCGCTAAATAACAATGCACAAAATAAATTACACTAAGTAATAAAGTTTTTTATTCATAAAATTTTAAATTTTTTAAAAAAGTTTGAATTTCTGTTCTTTATATCTCGCAAACAATTTTTTTATCATATAAAAACAAATGTTTGTATTGTAGCGCACGGTTTTCTGCGTCTAATATCGAAAAAATAATTTCATTCCTTTCTTTTGTTATATTTTCAAAAGCAAAAGAAGATCCAAATAATACAAAATTAAAATTAGAGCCAATTTGACAAAACTGATGCCATTTTCGGTATCAGTGCCACATTTACTGCTCCAAGTACTATCTTTAATTTTATTTATTTAAAAGGGATTCAAATACATAAAATCTGCGAAATGGTGTAAGTTTTAGTGTTAAAAATTAAATAAATTTTAACGAATTATGATATAATCGATAAATCATTTTACGCAGATTTTAATTTCGAAACATATTATCTGTTTTTTTTTTTCGGTTATAAGGACTAAAGATCCGAAAACATCGATTGGAAAGATTCCAATAATTTTTTTTTTAGATTTTATTCAATTTCATTAATATTTTATACAAATGTAATTATAATTAATACATTCACCGAAATGTAATTAATGTAGTAAAATTGAATACATTTTGCAAAACAACTACAAAAAGAAAATTTTCTGAACAAATAAATTTTGTTTATTGAATATGAACACTAGACTGATTCAAATTTGTATGAACAATCTAGAACTATTTTTTCTTTCGCTCCGCGTCGACTTTCTGAAACTAGGACCTCTAAAACTGAGACGAAGTTTTTAAACCCAAAAAAAAGTTATGCTGTGATATTGCGCAAAGAGCTTAAATGTCATTTTTGAGCTTTTAACGACTATTTTCAATAAAATTATTGTTACTCGAAGTCTAAAAAGATATCACTCAATTTCTTATTTGATTTCAATCAAAATATATTATTTTTAGGCTAGCGCGTACTTTTAGTATTTACTAATAATGCGATACCTAAAAATATAAGAGTAACATATCATTTTAAAGATAATTGTATGTGCAATAATACAAAAATGTTACCTTAAACTCTTTGGAATAAAATTAGAAAAAATTCGACCGTTAAAACTACTATAGTAAAAAAAAGTCGAAATTTTTCGTGTTTGGCAAGTCATGAAATTTTAATGGTTAACTTAAAATCCAAAGTTTAAAAAATCATAATTTCAGTAAGTGATTCTATATTAAATAAAAAATAAAATTAAGTGATATATTTTTAGACTTGGTGTAACAATAATTTTAATGAAAATTGTCATTAAAAGCTCAAAAATGACCTTTGCGCAATATCACAGGATCACATTTTTTGGGTTTTAAAGCTTCTTCTCAGTTTTAGAGGTCCTAGTTTCAGAAAGACGACGCGGAGTGAAACATTTTAAGATTTTCTGTTTTTAAATCAGTCTAATGAACACTTTTTCGATATCTACCTGATATATATCGACAAAAAATAACGATAACGTTATAGATAGGTTCAATTTTATCGAAAACCCTATCATTCTTGTATCATTTTAGATTATAGAAATCGATAATTTGGGCCTATAAACGATATCGTTTCGATATCGGTAAAATATCGTTTGGTTTGCTGGGTTTGCATCATATTTTAAAAATTTGGAATTTGTAAGAAACACAATTAAAGTCGCCGAAACAACGTGAATTCCAAAACATTGTTTCTTATTCTTTGTGGCCACCATATTTTTTGGTATTTTCTTATGCGTTTTGCAAAAAAAAATAGCAAACGAAACACTGAATAATTTTCAAGTCATGTACCTCGTTGTCTACACCAGAGTCACAACTCAAGCAGTCACAACAACATACATTGTTTCATTCAGCACAAGTTGAATGACATAAATACAACGGTATTTGGTTTTGTTTTTTTTTTATTATTTATATTGTTTAGCATGACGTATGTCGATGGAGGAAAGTACTTACATGGTAATTGCAATTGTAAGTCAGCGCACATGCGCCTGCTCAAAGTTGCTGGGTTGGTTCTAAGAAAGCTTCAAAAGACCTAGGTTGTGCGAAAACGTACAGAAAACAGTACAGAAAACCGTACAGCAAACAATCGCATTAATGCATGTTGTACAAAATCAACCAAGT
Organism: Dryomyza anilis; assembly: GCA_951804985.1. Lineage (NCBI taxonomy): Eukaryota > Metazoa > Arthropoda > Insecta > Diptera > Dryomyzidae > Dryomyza > Dryomyza anilis. The sequence goes on from OX638132.1 coordinate 70,814,475, forward strand.
TTTGTCTACGAGATACGTTCGTTGATCGTGTCGTCTCGAATTACGGCTGAGAACTAGGCAAAGGGCTGCCGTGTCAGTGAAGTGGGTGCCCAGAGTCGGAGACCTACTTATGCGACTTAATCGCATACATAAAATCGTCATTTCATTAAAAATAATAATAAAAAATAAAGTGCGCCCCCCACTACATCTTTTTTTTTTTGTTCGTGTGACACAACTCATGCGTGTTGCTTAGGTGACTTCTGGATAACGTTATGGTGGTGGTATGCGCGTGGTAACCTAGGTTCTAGGCAACTACATTGTACGTTGTTGCTTTTACATACATCTGTTACTGTGTAGTACTGAAACTCAATTAATTGAAATTTTCCTCAGGTTTTCTTTTCATTACGTTGCACGATCATTTTTATTCATTACTTTTTCTTTATTACTGCAAGTAATAACACGATCTAGAACGCAATTTTTGTTTTTTTTTTTTTGTTTCACGTACACGGGTCGTTGCCGACGTTGTCAAAATTCCAGAAATGCACTGAACTCATTCAGTAAAAATTTAACTACTTAAAATTTATCTTGAAGCTCTTCGTCGTAGTTCGAGTAGGCAAGCGTGCAGGCACAAAGGCAGCACGACCTGACTGATTGACTAACTGACGACCAGACGTGACTTGCGGTATTAGCCGAAGCGAAGAAGTCAAGCGTGAATTGATTTTTAGTTCGTGTGAAGACATCATTTTATAGAAAATTTCAAATAAAATAAATTATTATTGAATTGTGCTTTAATGCGAGATTCTAAAGTGATTGTTAAGGTATTTTATTTGTAGAAAAAAAACATGATCTTGCAATTTGGCAGCAATAGTAATGAACTGACTTTTTTTTAGTTTGATGGTTTTTTAAATGGCTACTTTATCGTAATGACATTCAGGTTTTAACGTCATAAGCTCACTAATGCATTATTCAACTTAAATCTAAAGAGAATCTATTTGTTTTTTAATATTTTGGGTATACACGGATAGAAAAGATTTGTTTGAATATGTTTGAATGTAATTAAAAAGTAATACGAAATTACCACACATGTATTAGGAATGAAGTGTAATTAAATTATAATCGAAATTGAATTTATTTTTGCTCACGTGTAAACATTATTATATTGTCCAGCAGAATCTGTCAAATTTACCATAAATATGTTACAATACCAACATAAAATTTTAATTGCATTTGAATAAACTATTTCTTGGCAAATTAACTTGGTTAAAACTATGTTTCGAAACACAGAAAATGCTAATCAAATCTAAATACAACGTATGTTCGCAACGCTGGTCTTAATTCGATAATTTATCGACTGACGAAGTTGGCAACGTTGTGCAGCATTTTCTATCTATGCCATCTTTTGCCATCGTTTGAACATATTGATGTTTAAAAACAAACAATAAACAAGTTGGATTTAAATAAGTGTATTCTTGCAAAATTCTTCTTGTATACGAAGTTGGCAATCGTTGAACAGAATTTTCTACCTACGTCTTTTTAGTCGTTGTTTGAAGTATGTATAGGGTCATTTTAAACATACTGATGTTTAAAAACAACCAAAAAATTAATTCTTGTATATAAAGTTGACACTCGTTGATCGGTTTTTTCAGCGTACGTGTCTTTTGTTGTTCGTTGAGAAAACATGTTCGCGTCGGTAATAATTTTGTGATTTGTAAATTAAATAAGTATATAAATTGTGTTATAAAAAATACTAATAGTAACAGAGTATAATATAGTGCAGTATATAATTTCTGAAACTAATGTGAAAAAACCACAAATAATAATCTGTGTTTCGATTTTCAAACAGCATTTGGCATGTTTTTTTACAAAAGCCTCCGTGAATTCCTTGCCTACGCTATGTGCTGTACTGAGACCAACTGTAACTGTACCAAATATAAAGCGAGCCTGGATAGTCTGGCGTCTCCTGGTGTCTCCTGGTGCAATTGTGCATTCATTGATGCTGTCACTTGTACTTGCAGTTTTAAACGAATTATTCATTTATGCATTTAAAAATTTGTATATGAATTCAATTATTATAAATTCCCACTGTGCATGTTGAAAGTTTTTAATAAAAATAAATAAAAAAAAACATTTTATTTTTATTTTATTTTCAGGATTTGTTTCCAAAAATATTTAAATACGTTTCTATGCAAACATACTACTTTTTGAACTGAAACAACTGATATGTTTCACTGGAAACATATTTATATTCAGATCGATCAAAATCATGTTTTATTTATGTTTCAGTTTAAATATTTATTTTATTTGGATGTAGTAATTATTATGTTGCCATTGAAACATACTCCATTTTAAGGGGCAACATAAAAATGTTTTCGGGATATTATAATGTAAGTCGGAGCTCATTACAACACTGTTCAAGTCTCTATACAACCCTGTTTACAAATGATTTATCAGTCTATTATATATTATGTATACATAAAATTCCAAACATACATGTTAATGCCTGCAAAATTATGTTTGGGAGAGTCCTTTTTTTTTGCAGCGTGTAGATATAAAAAGATTTGTTATAGACCCTAATAATCGTTTTCGAAATCACAATATTCGCCTTAATTATTTAAAGGCCGACTTTGTAAATGTTTTTGGTTAATTCGGAGTTGCTAATATCTATCTGAAGACAGCAATAGTTCAGTACGTCTGGGTTAATCATTAAGTCAAATTTAGATTATAGTGGTCTTTTAAAGTTTCTGAAGTTAAATGTGAATCTGTTGTAGTTTCGTTTTTTGCGAAAATTATGAGATTTTCGATAAATAAATGATATCGCTATTTTTTTTGTTATAGATATTAAGTGGATGTGGAATTTTAACCGACAGAAATACGATTGTTGGCATGTACTAAAAAAAAACTAAAATTTAGTTGTAACAATCAACATTTATAGGGTAAAATGAAATTTCTATAGACTGTCATATTCGAACGACAGTGCAAAAATATCTTAAATTGCGTTTTAAACAGTAAGAAATCATCTTTAAATATAATGTTAGTTGTAACAATCAAAATTTATTAAAAAAAACTTCGCTAATTGGTTGGTATTGCAAAATATATTAAATACTAGCTGGACCCGTGCACGACTCGTGCCAAGATTTTGTGAATTCATAGATATAAAGCGATTTTATTAATATAAAAAAACATTATTATTATTTTTTATATCAGGGGCCCGTGCTTCGCTGATGAAGTTTTTATTGGTTTTATAAATGCAGTAACCAAATAATAATTCTCCGCCAAAACAACTTTTCTCAAAGACAATTCAGACAATAGAATATTTCGCCGTATAATTCTTCCCACTAGAAATATTCGCCGTAAAATTCTTCCCCATAGAACGCTTTAGCGTAGAATTCTTCCCGGTAGAATTCTTCCCCGTAGAGTTTTTCCCAGTAGAAGTGTTAGTGTAGTTAGTTTTAATGTGGTGAGTTTTAGTGTGTTAAATTTTTAGTTTAGTGAATTTTTAGTGTGGTGAGTTTTATTGTGGTGAGTTTTAGTGTGGTGAGTTTTAGTGTGATGAGTTTCGGTGTGGTGAGTTTTTAGTATGGTGAATTTTAGTGTGGTGAGTTAAAGTGTGGTGAGATTTATGGTGTTGAGTTTTAGTGTGGTGATTTTTAGTGTGGTGAATTTTGGTGTGGTGAGTTTTAGTGTGGTGAGTTTTGCTGTGGTGAGTTTTAGTATGGTGAATTTTTAGTGAGTTTTAGCGTGGTGAGTTTTATTGTGGTGAGTTTTAGTGTGGTGAGTTTTAGTGTGGTGAGTTTTAGTGTGGTGAGTTTTAGTGTGGTGAGTTTTACTGCGGTGAATTTTAGTTTTTTGTTTCATCTTTTTATATTATGTATGTGCTGAGTTGTCGTTTTGAAAGTTAAGGTTGTATGGGATGTTCCACCCCCCTTTGTCCAATCCCGTCCATATATAGCCTATGACACCCTCCGACTCCTTAGTATCCTGTGGCAAAATTTCAGTTAAATCGGTTCAGCGGTTTAGACGTGATGCTGGAACAAACAGACAGACAGACAGACCTACAGACTGACAGACGGACCAAGAGTTTTATATATATAGATATATAATATGACATAAACTAAATTGTTTCAAAAGTATTTTAAATTAGTTGTAGTCGAAACTGCAACCTTTCAGTTCATGCTATAAGAAATGATAAAATATTTGTGAGAACCGAAAAGGTTGATTGGGTTTTTGTCACAACAAATTTTATTCTGTGTGTATACAAAATACATGAAAACAAATACATTGAAATGCTACTGTTACAATTATAAAACAATTTTTCCAATCTTCCAGTTTTACAACAAAAGTGTCTTGTATAACTCTATAACATTTTTCAACTAATACTGTTCAAGGTGAACCTGAAACATGGATTGAGGCAAAGATTAAAATACACAAAGAACACTGTTTGTATCTACCAGATACACTCAAAAATCAATTGCAATAATTTAAAACTAATTCAACGATTTTTTTAATAACGCGATCATTAATAACGATCATGGAACAACAGCGCCGCTATACAAAGTAGAAAAAAAAATTCAATCAAAATTAATTTAATAACAACAGTGCTTTATAATAAAAGAAAACAATCTGTGCAAACTCATTGGAAATAATTTTATAGTTTCCAATAACAAAAAAACACTTTAAAAAGCATTGAAAGCAAATCTGCTGCCATTGAACAAAAAATATATTTAAAAAAAACCGCCACAACACTGCAAAGATCATGGCAGAAAAATTATTAGTATAAATGAGTCAACGATTAAAAAAAATGTATTTTCGACTTTTATTTGCGGAGTGTCGAATGAAGTGCCGCACCTTTTAAGTATATCAAAAAAAAAAAAATTAGTAATAATAAAAAATTCAAACATAAGACATAATAAACTGATCTGGTATTTTTGCGTGTATAGTAAGATTTTGTCGCCATGGCTTTCGTTCAGTTCGGTACCAATTTTAACACAAAATGTGGCCACTTGGTCGCCGTATTTGGGCGCAAATGATTGACAGTCTTCGCTCTGCTATCGTTGCTGCCACATTTTCTGATATTAAAACATTGCATAGATTGTTTTTAGCTTGACGGCTTTGTTTATTGTTTTCCAAACTTTTAAACTGTTCAAATTTCATTAGAGCGCCATTAATTGACACTCTATATGTGGTCGTTTTCTTTTTTCTACAAATCACTTTTATTTATGGGTTAGGTGAAATTACTTTTTTCTTAAATAATTTTCTTAAACAATAAATATTAGCTTGATTGAAATACTTTACATAATTTTAAAAAAGGTTATGATTAACATTTTGAAGTGGTATCACTAATTAGCTATAATGTATTTTTCAAAAAATTAAAAAAACAGAAAGAACAGAGTACATATTAAAACTTGACTCGTAGATTTTATTCAGCGATTGGACATTTATCGAATAGCATTACTGTAACAGTCAATTAAAAATTTAAATTTATAGAATACATTTTAATTAAATATTTGTATAATATAAAAATAGCATTTTTTTGTATGCAAATGTATTTTATGTAATAATTCGTGGTTTTAACCGGGGATTCCAACCACAATTTGAAACCAGTACAGTTATATAAAAATCATAAATGAACCAATATTAAAAACCGAAAATAAAGGGTTGTGGTTATTTTCCAGTTTTAAAATGGTTTAACAAAAGTATAATAATCAACAAAAATAATTTAATTTATTTAAAAAAAAAACTTAAACGATTTATTTATTTTTAATTTTGTATTAAAATTATACTTCAAATTGTTAGGTGTTAGGGTTTGAGATATTGAAAATATGGACATTTAAATAAGAAATGTATCAACATTACAAAAACTGATATCGAGACCATATATTGGAACAGGTATGCTGAAACCGTCTTGTTATTAAACCGAAACTAGGGAAAGATGGCGTATTCGAAACCATTACTGGTCTTGATTTCAATCCTTGGTTTTTAACTTTCAGATGTTCTTTTATCATTGGACGTTACCCTCTTCCGTATTATTCTGGTATTGTTTATTATGTGTTAAAATCAAATGTAAAATAAAACCAGTTGGGAAGGTAAGATCACATGGGAAATTTTAAAGTAGGTGTAATTATGATAGCTAGGATTATCAAAATTATAGTCTAAGCCGACTATAAATACCCTACACATATGTGTGGTTACCATTCAAAGTGATATATAGGTCACCAGGGTATACGAATCCTGAAAATAACTACAAACATTCAATCGCTGAAGAATTTCCATTCATTTGATACCCATATTTACAAATGGGTAGGTGTACCGAATTTCGATTTTTTTTTTGTGAACCACAAGTCTTTTTGCCGGAAAACATTATTATAATGTATTTGAGCATGATATCAATATATATTTGACCAAAAAAGTTTACCTAAGCACGTATACATAAAAATTGATCTTTATATGAACATTTTATATGAGGTATTTGAACATAAGTGGTCGGATCATAAGTCACAATGGACCGATCTCGCCAATTTTTTCGCACATACAGCGTAGGTATATTAGTAATCTGAGTTATAAGTTTCATTTATCTAGCTCTTCTATTTTAAAAGTAGTAGGGATTTCAACAGACAGACGGACAGACAGACGGACAGACGGACATCGCTAAATCGACTCAGGAGGTCATGCTAATCAAGAATATATATACTTTTCCATACCGGAGATGCTTCCTTCTGGGTGTTACAAACGGCGTACCAAATTGAATATACCCTTTCACTCTTAGTGTAGGGTATAAAAATGAGTTTGTTTGCACCCAGTTTAATATACAGTGTGTTTAAGAAATGCATATTATTGGTTATCAAGTATAACATGTTGATATTCATTTATCAATTTTTCACTCGTGCTTTCGACAAGTGAATTATCTATCCAATAGTGTATCACATCTTCGAACTGTATGATTTCTTCTTTTTTAAAAAAGTATGTAAAGTAGAAATTTAGATAAATAAAAATACAAATTTTTACTTTGCCAACCCATTTTTTTTTCTAATTTATAATGATAAACCAGTTCATTCCCAGTATGTTCTTAACAATCACAGGAATTTTAGTTGGTAAGAAATGCTGCTGAAATAATTAAACAGTGTCGGGTTTGTGAATTGGTGGTAGAAATCCCATATTTATTGTATAATTTATTTTTAATTTTGTTGATTTTATACGACCTCTTGTTGTAATATAATTTTATTGAAATGGGATCAAGGTCCGGTATTTAAAATTAAAAAACAATATATTTTGATTTTTAATTTATTTTATTATTCCCAATATTTCAACTTCCGTTGGAAGTCATCTTCAGGGGTAACTGTGAGTTTATATATATATATATATTTTTAATGTTATATACATTATATTCGATTCGATTTTGTTATTAGAAAAAGCATAAATTTAATAGCTATAATATGTCATCAAAACTCAATGTTTGAAAACTATGGACTTTATCCTTTTTCCACCGAAACCTCCAATTGTTTTGGCAGAATTTTCTCGAGTAAAAAAATTACCAGAAAGAACAGTGTTGGTGAAGAATTGCCAGAAACATAAAAATAAGATTGGTCACAGCGAACTAAAATGTTCAGTTATATTATTTACATTTGTTTCACATATCCAACAATTTGGTTTACTTCTACCATTTTCGAAAAACACTTGGAATAATTATAGTACAGCTAACAAAAATAGTAGGTACTAAGTTTAGTTTTTATCTATATGAAAAACTCTTTTCTTTCATCACCAAAACATAAAAACAAAACCCAACATAAAAAAGGTGTTTATTGCACCGACTACCAGTGAATTTGCATAAATATGCTAATGAGCCAACCAAATTATGTAGAAATCGACAAAGAAAAAACTAAACACATAACCAGAGATATCTACAACTTGGGAATTCATTTCATTTCATTTAATTTCTTTTATTTTTTAATGCACAAATTATTCGAATGTAAACCAAGTCTTAATATTTTTTTTTATTTTGCGTATTCTTTATGACTTTTTATATATATATGTTTTATAGATATTTCCAAACGAAAATTTCTCCCAAAATATTATTCAAATTATCAATTATTAATTCACATTGCGAATGTTCACATGTTATGCAAGCGCTAATTTTGTATTGCGGGGTTATTCACATCACCAAATAATCCAAATTATTGTCAACGTTTTGGTTAATGATTATGGACAGCAGCAATAACACTTTTTGTTGGTAGTGCCTCTGAAAAAAGTCAGAACGGATTTGAAATGGAAAAAGTGAGAATTGCAAAGTTGTGTTTAGAATACAAAGTACTTTAGAAAATAAAGTGCTTTAGAATTATGCGAATTTTTTAAAGGTTAAGAACACTATTCAAATGCAATAAAAGTTGGATTACTAAATATAGATAAGGCTATAGAATACGATGATATAATAAAATAAATACATTAAATTTTAAGTTATTTAATATTCTTCTCGATATGTTGAGGTTCTAAAGCCTTCTTCGAATTAAAATTGCAGAAAATTATATGTAATATTTAAACTTTAATAATGTAGATACCTCTAACTATCTTAAAACCGTTTTTGAAAAAGGTTTTCTTCTTCGTATTTATGATAAAATTTTATTTTCAGGGACTGAATTGTCGTTTGATGAGAAATATGAAATGAAAATGAGACAAAAACTATTTTTTATATTATAAACCGAATATGAAAATAGTTTTTATCGCATTTTCATTCTCAATTTATTTTTCTCAACAAACAAGAACAGTGGCTCTATTCTGGTTTGATGAGAAATATAAAATGAGAATGAAAATGAGATAAAAACTATTTTTATATTCAGTTAATAATATAAAAAAGTAGTTTTTGTCTCATTTTCATTCTCATTTTATATTTCTCATCAAAAAAGAATAGGGTCCTAGTTTGTGTTCTAAATCTTTCGTTTCTACTTTTTTTTTTTAAATAGTACCCAAGATGTATTTTTTTTTGGTGTTGGTGCACAAAATTCGCGCTAACCTAGAATATTTTCGCCAAGTCACTTGACTTTATTTGCTCAATCCAACATAAACATAAAAATGATGCTGCAACAGTTCAACGTTTGTCTCGACTTAAAACGGCGTTGTCTTCATTTCTGCCACAACATTTCCCAAACTGCGCGCCTAGTCCAGCCGGTTCGTGTTTGAGTTCGAATCCATGTCCACTTTGTCCAGCATATAGAAACCACACAGACAAAAATAAAAACTCACACACACACACACACACACCCATGGACATAATCATAACACTGGGTGGCAGCAAAACAAGATTCTTGGCCTTTTAATGCTAGGCATGGGTGAAAAATTACTATAGGAAAACATAAAAACCATATAAACTTAAACAACAGCCATTCGACAATATAGCCAAGAACTTGGAGTTAGCGTCCAAGAAAAACGAAGTGGTTCTTGGGTTGTTATTGTTGTTGGCAAAGTCTTGCAAATGTTAAGTAAGGTTCCTCTGATGTGCCAAGAATACTAAAGCACCCAGTGAGAACCAAATTACAGAAAATTAGTATAGTGTTAAAATGTTTGTAAAGTCTTGCAGTGGACCCGCTTCATTCAGATTTATTTCTGTGCCACTTCCCAAGAGGGCATGGACTAGTCTAGTTTTTTTTTGTACACACTTGGCACTGGTATTTTAAATTTTTCTCTATTTTTGAGGGACATCCCGTCTTTTCCATGAAATGAATAAAAAGCTAATTGGCCCTCTTTTTTCTTAATTATATTCCTTTTTATACCCTACACTAAGAGTGAAAGGATATATTCGGTTTAGTACGCCGTTTAAAATACCCATAAGGAAACAGAACCGGTATGAAATAGTATATATATGTAAATTCTTGATCAGTATGACCTCCTGAGTCTATTTAGCGATGTCCGTCTATCTGACTGTCTGCTGAAATCACGATTACAGAAAAGCTAAAAGAGCTAGATCAATGAAACTCATAATTTATATTACTATACATACGCCGTCTGTCATTGAAAATGAGCATGATTGTGACCTGTGAACCGACCACTTATGTTCAAATAATAATAGTTTGGCACTACAGTCCTATAAGAACTTATGCCGAGCTCTCTCACCATTTTGAGCTGTGCGTGTTATATTTGTACTCGAAGCGGGTGAGAGCTTATCATAGGCATTGTTTTACTCTCGTAGGTTTGCCATTTACTGACGAGAGGTAACGCGGTATAGAAAAATGTTTCTATGAAAAGATGTTGTTAGCCCCAGTCCAGGCTTGAACCGGGGACCTTTCGGCTCGCAGTCCAACGCACTAATCACTGAGCTACCGCGGCTTATGTTCAAATACCTCATATTAAACTTACATCTTCAGGTGAATTTTACTTTATACGGCTTAAGTGAACTTTTTGGGTCAATATCAATATAAAAAGTCAATATAAGATTGTTTTATCAAATATATAATAATAATCTTTTCCCGCGTGTCTCGAAAAAATCGAAATTCGGTACCCCTACACATTTGAACATAAGGGTACTCAATTAAAGGAAATTCTTCGGCGATTGAAAGTTTATAGTTCTTTTCAGAATTCGTAAATCCTGGTAAACTATGCACCACTTTAAATGATAACCGCAGGCATTTTGTTAATTATTACTAACTTCATTACACCAACTATCACAATTTCCCTACTTCAAAATTTCCCATGTGACTTAACTTTACCTATTGGTTAATCTTAATAAATCAAATTTATTTGAGTTTACATATTTCAGATTCTCTGATATTTTATGAGAGAATTTTTCAATGCCCCATATAAAATGTTTAATATTTTTCATGAAAAATGTGTGTCGGAAACCACTCAATCGGATATAGTATAGTAAATGTTTTGGGATTCAGAGTTACTCCGTAGGTTTCCAAATAGAAATAGTAAATTTTTGTAGCTCTATTACTGTCTTATATAGGTAAGACATTTTAAACTGTGTGTATTCGAAATACTTTAAAACTTTTAAAAGATACATTATCAAAAATATTATTCTAAAAAGGAAATAAAAATATTCTATAACCTCTTTTATTAATTTTAAATTTTAAAATAGAAATTAAATTTTAAAATAGAACTAAAGGAAATAAAAAGATTCTATAACCACTTTCATTAGTTTTAAAAATGTTTTGAAATTTACAAAATTACAAATCGGCACATTTCTAACTGGGCAGCCGCTCGTATCAGTTGAGGTCTTTTTAGCCATGTTCGCTCACTGTCTGTCGGCCTGCCTGCCTCTATGAGTTGGCAGCAATATTCCCTTTCGACAACAACAGCAGCAACTGCCAGAACTATTTATAAGAACGTAGCCACACTAGATACCACGGCTAGATACCTACAGACGCTACTTCAGATCTTTGACCTTCTGTCGGCGTCGCGTCGAGCAAAACGGACGCGTCGAAAATAGCGAACATAGTAGTTGGATTCTTGATAATTTTTACTATATAACATTTTTTCGTAACCAAGATATTTTTATGAGTCGGGGAAAAATAATAATAAAAAAAAGAATAAAAAAAAAACAATTTTCATGCGTATCATAAATTAACTGTAAATGAAACGCATCAAGCGGTGCGCGGTCGAGGGCCAGCGTCAAAAGAAAGAAAAAAAGAACGGCGGAGTATTTTAACGGTAGAAACAGAGTTAGAGGGGAGTTGGCGAAGATTTTTTTTTTTTTTTTTAATGAAGAAGAAAACACATTAACAACTGCTGGGCATTTTTATTTTTTTGTTTTGGACGCTGAACGAAAAACGATGAACGCATTGAGAAATGTATCTCAAACCAAAGTATCTACAAGCTATGCGTACGCCGCTGTTCAGATTTCAACAACGTTTGGGGCCGCATTTTTTACCGCCTCCTGCTACACCTTCGCTACGAAAGATCTTACATTAGATTCAGAAGAGCTGATGATGTGTAAGATCAGCGACAGCGAACGCGCAGATACACCTGATGCGGCAGAAGAGTATCGCGCAGATACATTTACAATTTATTTTGAGCTCTGTGTGAGTGTAACGAATTTGGTTTGGGGGAAAACTTACCAAATAACGTTGTTAATCAAATTCCGCTTTTTCTTCTTGTTATTGTGATTGATGTTGTTCTTGTTGTTGTTATTGTTATTATTGTTGTATTTTTTATTTGGCTAACGTGTGTAGCATGCCTTAAGCCGTCGTATCTTTCAGATACAACAAAGAAAAAAATTAACACAAACACTCACAGATACAAAATACACACAGCAAAAGATACAAATTCCTGTACGCAGTAGTTCTATGAGAATACCTGCCCGCCTGCCTGTCAGGTATCCGTTAGTTTCTGCTAAGAATTCTTATTTCAGCGACTTTGAAACAAAAAAACCACGTACCATGTATTATTTATTTGCCACTTTTATTTTGCTTTTCAATAATAACTTTATTTAATTTGTTAATTATAAATGAAAAAACAATTACACTTCATTAATATTTGCACCTGTTTAAATATGTTGCTTGTATTTATTTGTGATTATTATTATTTTTAATTTTTTTTAATTTTATTTATATTATTTTTTTAATTAAACAAAAATTGCTCGTATGCACCGCGCCGAGCGCAGTATGTGCCGTGCGCAAACTCTCGCAGAGAACTGAACTAACTGCGTTTGTGACGCCATTTTACCTGGTCGATCGTTTCGTCGTAGTCGTAGCGATAATAGTCACGTTGGCTTCGCGCTCATCACAGTTTCACCGCCGTCTATGCACTGGAAGCCAGCCCATGTATTTCGGTTTGTTTGGTAACACAATACGGCTTTAGGCTCAGCCAGTTCTTCAGATGTTTGCGTGTAGTTCTGAGCAGATGAGAGTTCTCTTTTTTGTGATTTGGCAGTGAGTTGGCAACACTGTTTGGTAGGGCAAATGATCTGCATGAAAAGGGCGTATAAATTAATTGACATGGAATTTAAAAACTTTTTAAAATTCTCACATTTTAATATAATTAAAAACTTTCAAGAACAGTCCGATGATCGTAGAAATATTCGTTTCTAAATGGTCACACCTTGTAATCCTTTGTTATCACTAATTATCACAAAAGGTCGAAAGTTACGTACACAAAATAAATACCTAGCAAACCAAACGATATCCTAATGATACCGAAACGATATCGTTTATACGCCAAAATTGTCGTTTTCGATAACGTATAATGATACGAAAACGATAAGATTTTCGATAAAACCGAACCAATCTAAAATGATATTGATTTTATTTTCTAGTTATATGTGTATCGATATCGCAAAAAGGTTTGCATTACGATAAGCAAATTTAATTTGTTCCGAAAATTTGGTTTTTTGACAAAATATCATAGTACTTTTTTTTAATTGGACTTTACTTTAAGTTCAAATCAATGCAAAGGGAGTGAATTCATTTGAAAAATAAATTGTTATACTGAGACATTGAATTTAAAAACGTTTATTGACGAATTGACTGTTACGTTACATTCAATATAAATTTAGCTAACATCATATTAAATTTAATACTTTTAATATATTTAATACATGCATCTTAAAGTATGCTTCTGTTGTAAAATTTTCTATACATATAAAAATGTATGTCGCTCTTGTTGTTTAGGAGTTATGAACCTCTCATAATGTACTGTTACGTTACATTTTTTGGATGTAGATTTTATGTTGTGTTATATTGTGGAAAATATTGCTCTTCTGGTAGACTATTTTAAATGTGTTGTGCATAATTTTTAAGCTTTAAGCCTGAAAATGGGGAAATCACACGATTCCAATTAAAATTTATTATTGCGACAATGGTTGGTCGAGTAGTCAAACGTGTGATTCTGGCTTTAGAATGACAAAATTCATTTTTAATTACGCTGAAAATGTGTTATTTTTTTTTTTTTGGTTCTATAGAAATCAGTACACAGAAATTGTTAAAATATTATTTTATATTAAAAGTCTCATATCGATCAATCCCATTTTATAATATACGATGTCAAAAAGTGAATTTGGCTAAACTTTTGTAATTTATTTCAGTTCTTAATACCGATTTAGTGTTTATCCCTAAATTTTGATAACATTTTTATAAAAAATCTAAAATTGCTGAGTCTACATAAAACAATATTTACTAAGAGTGTGTGCGAATTCGAATTCGAATAATAGGTAAACTAAATTGAACGACCTTTCATTCGATATCCATTCGGTAACCGGTAATTGTTATAGTCCATAATCAATCGATTATCATATGTCAGTTTGCTGTCTTCCAATTTAGTTCAATTTAGTACGCTCGAAAAGTTTCCAAATTGATAAGTCAAACACTGCATTACCGACAAAATTTAGTTTAGTCAGCAATTTAGTCGAATTCGCACACATCCTAAATCCAATATAGTTTTCAAGTTTTAAAATTAGTTTACATTGGATTGGATCGATTGATCTACACTAAAAGGAAATTGATACACACCAATTAGGAATTTGTTGCGCCAACCAACTCTTTGCCCAACCAACTTATTCGGTTCTCTCTACCGCTTAGTTGGTTCTTTTAGACAAAACTAAACGAATTGTACCCATTTCGAACAACATATGGCAATTTCATCAATAAATCTGTAGAAAATTTGTTTTAACCGACTAAAGTGGGTTGCTACAACTGACATTTTCATACTTTCAACCTTATGCCATAATTAGACTTTTCTGTGTGTGCAGATATACAGAATCCAAAAATGGGATAACATTGAAAACATGTAATGTAAATTTATACTTGTATATCCTGGACTGCCATAGGGACGTAATAATAATAATAGATGTAGCGCCAGTCCTGTATAGAACTTCGGCCGAGCTCTCTCACCATTTGAGCTGTGCGTGTTATATTTGTACTCAAAGTTGTGGGACCTACAGTTTATTGCCGAATCCGAACGGCGGGTGAGAGCTTCGTCTGAGATATTAAAAACAAAAACCTAAAAAAGTCGTTGATTGATAAAATTTTTATTTAAAAATGTGGTATGTTGCCAATGACTCATATTATATACTTTTTAATAACATTTAATTAGTATTATCATTTGAATTAGTGAATAGATTTCTTGTTTTATACAATTGATAAATATTAATTACTGTACTATTGAAAAAACTTTACCATTGTTAAACTTATAGAACATACTGAGTTCATGATCTATATTTATCTGTTAAATATTGAAAACTTCTTTATTTATTATTCAAATGCCTTTGAAACGACCAAGTGATTGTTTTGTTATTGTAAAAAGTAGAAAGTAATATAGAAAAAAAAAAACATTTAAAAGTAACATTTAGAGAAAGTATTTTTGGAGAATGCCAAACCATAAAAATATATAAAAAAATACATAGCAAAAAAAAAAAATAGTCAGATTACAATGTTCGTACGGACCGTTTCGGATACAGCCCAGTATCCTCATCAGTGATCTTTGTGTGATGTCCTTATGATTGTATATATGAACTCGGTAGGTTTTTGATTCGAACTGATGTCGTCAGAAACGACGGGGATTTTAGTTTCGACTATAAAAAACCACTAAGCGTTTGAGAGAACCAAATAATTTGGTTGGCGCAACAAATTTCTATTCTGTGTATAATGTTGAATCAGTAATAGAACGTTGTTTCTGAGTGCACTTTCCCAGCACCATATCGACAGTGAGGTATACTTAAACACATTCCTGTTATGTGTTTGGAATTTAGTTTTGCCTTACTTTATTTTTTTTATTTAAAACTTATATACAAACTCAAACCCGATCAATACTTATATATTAAACAAAAACTAGGGTCCAAGGTAATTACGCCTACTTACTGCATTAAAAGCCAGTTTTACAATTGTCAAGTCACTAATCTCGGTGTTAGCACAATAACCTCTGCATTATACAAGAGCTGTTTAAACGTTTTTAGCCAAAACAATTAATACTTAATCAATCATGTTGGCAACACTTATGCCACTTAGAGTTTCAACCGGTACCCATACCTGCAAAGAACTCCAACTGGAACCAGGCGATGTTAGTGGTGTGCGTAATTCGCTCATTTCCAAGAGCACCGCTCAGTGCGCCTGCGCTCTTGCGCATACAAAACACAGCTCTTGAGCACTCTCGCGGCACAGAACTAACATGACTTAAACCTACCTGGTGTATACGATTTCCAGCTTCAGTATTTCTTCGGCATTGCTGCGTTTTGGACGTGTTGTCGGAAGTCTTTTCGAACGTTTCTTTTGCATTTTAATTAAACCATTTTTTTTTTCGTTGCTCTTGCTGTCGCTGTTGTTGGTGGCTCCCTTCACTGCATTATTCCTAAGTATTTTGTGCGCTTGTGTGAGTGCTGCCGTTAGTACTGCTGCCTCTGCTGTTGGTGTTGTTAGTTACTGCTGTTGTTGGTGGCGCATTGTTGTTGTCCGTTTGTGCCGTGCTTTGCCTGCGAATGTTTGCGAAACAAGACAACAAAGCAGAAGTGAAAACATTGTAACCGTCATTACGTGTCATGAAAATGATTGGAAGCGATTACGTCTTGGAAGCGCATAACATTTTTCACACAACCGAGGTTCGTTTCGGAGCAAAACACACATAGTGTGTGCAGACAACAGAAATTCAGTTTTTGAGCTCAGTTAGTTTTTGTCTTTGGCGACTTTCGTACCACCAAATAATAGCACGAGCGACTTTTGTGCGTTTCGAGCGACTTGAGTAGTAGAGGTAGCGCGACTTGCGTGCGTAACTTCCGTAGCGCATCTTTCAGTTATAGCTCTATCCTATTTCTACTTATTTTAATCTAATTTCGAATTCACTTTCGCGCAACGAAAGTGAACGCGTTTTTTTTATCGCGACTTTCAAAACGTAACGCGTTATTTATTTATTTAGTATTCGGTCCAGCGCGACTTTCTAAACAAAAGCAACAACAATCAAGTACTAGTTACGAACCAAAAATACGAATAGAAAAAAAAGCAGCCACTCACTTGCGGAAGCTGCGGCAACTCAGACGCGCCATGATGGGCAGCTCTAAGACAACGTTTTTGTTTACAGTTCTGCTACTGCTGCTTGGTGGCGCTCCAAACACCTACGCAGATGGCGCCACCGAGTACATCACGCAGACCGTTTATGGATTTCTTGATTTTACCACCACCATCGGCAACACGGTCATGGTTTTCTCACCGAATAGCGCACCGCCGCTGGTGCTTAATCTGAAACCAGCGCAGACTGTGAAAGTCATCGAGACGAAACCGCTGAAAATGGAACCCAAACATGTTGAGAACGAAATACAGCCCACTAAGTTGGACGTGCTCAGTAAAACAAAGGCGGAAGTTAAAAAGACGGAAATTGCCAAACCGGCCGTACCGAAGGCGGAAACATCCAAAGTGTTGCCCACGACAGGAACAACGCCAAAACCGACAATTATCTCGCCGAAGAAGTCACCAACGCAGCCGCCACTCGAGTCTAGCGAGATTGTGCTGCCCTCCAAAGAGAATACCGAGGTCTACATGGAGAATAATCTATATCAACCCGAGTATGATTTGCTATCCCGTCAACCCACCGAGTACATCGACGAAACCTTTCGCGTCGTCAACATAAATCCGAGCTCCTCGCGTCAGCCGCTCAATAAAAATCGACACACGAAGGTTTCCAAGCCGCCTGCACGCTCTAGCGCAAGCGCCAGTCAAGTACTTGCGCAACCGGCACCCTCGAAGAATTTTAGAGAGCGTCCGTCGCCTTCGTTGACTCGTCGCGTACTCAAGACTGCGGCGCCACAATCGCCTAAGCCACAACGATATTCGCCGACTGAAGCGCCGACACCAGCAACGACCAGCAGTGTAAAGAGCTCGCATCGTCAGTCCAGTTCGACGAAGCGTCTGCGCAAAAAGAACTCGGCAGCGCGTAATCATACGCCATCCAATGCGCAGAAAACCAATGAAGTTGTAAGCAGTTCCTCTTCCTCCTCGTCGTCGTCTTCGACCACAACGTCTCATAAGCCGAAGCACAGCAAACCGAAGAATCGCAAGCACTCGCGCAACTCTGCCACCGCTACAAGCACGACTGCAGCGCCTACGTCTGATAATACAGGACGGCGTGCGTTTCGAGTCAAGCCAGCGCATGAAGCGCCACCCGTGTCGGATGCTACATCCAGCCTATACATGTTTCAGCTGAATCGAACGCCCGGACGTTGGCAGTACAAGACCTCTCCGAAACCTAAGATCAACATACGCAAGGCCATCAGCGAGCAAAGCGGCACGACAATACAGCCACACAAGGTGCCCGCTACTTCGATAGGCGATCAGCTGGGCGGCAGCAACGATAGCCTTGGACAGAATGCAATACTATCGCAGGGTGATCTGGAGTCATCGGGCTCACAAAATGGCAATGTTATCAACAATGCTGATGTCGAAGATCGTCGTTATCTGGTGGAGACGCTGAATGTGGAGATATCGACGCCCGCAGACTTTAAGGACACTTACTATGAGATCGCCACCATTAAAACACCCTATACTTTTCGCGCTGGTGCCGTAAGTAAGACGCGTTTTATTACGGTGACTTCGACATTTAAGAAGATTTTGGAGCCTGAGCCCACTGCCACGGCCACTTTCGATGGCCCGCTCACCGAGAATATTTTGGTCCGACCAGCACAACGTCTGCTGCTTGACAAGAAACTCTTAGAGGGCAGCATTTCAACACTGGAGCCGCTATATTTGAGCAAAGGCGAAGAAACGCCCAGTTTGGAGACCGTAACCGAATCGTATACGTTGACGCAGACCAAACTCGGCACGCACGTGCTGCCCGTCGTGTGGGAGGGGGAAAACTCCACCAGCTTTATGACAGCCGTACAAACATATGACATTACCAATCTAATCACGATCACCAAAACATATCTGCCGAGCGCTGCCAGTCACTTTGTAGCAGTAGATAACTTAAACGATTTCAGCATTAATCTGGATACCGCCGGTTCGGAAATCAATTTAGATCTGGAATTCGGCGACGAGGATAATGCCGAGTATGCGGGCAAGGATAAGCTTAACAATCCGGATGCTGATCTCCATGGCAGCAAACCGACGTCCGCCTCCATTAATCCGTTGTTGCAGCAAAAACAACAGCAACCATTGCTGAATACACAATTCAATCCCTATCTGCTGACAACTACACGTCCCATTATAAGACCGCAAACATTGTGGGAGTCACATGTAATACCGATTAAGAATGGCCAATCGACTTCCTATCGCACACTCTCCAAATCCATTGGCGTTGTCGATCGCACGGAATACGAGACAGAAATTATAACGCTTCCATCACAGCTACCAGTGGCTACACCACAGCTTTCCATCAATCCTTACTTGCTGCAGACGCAACAACAATTCCAGACCATTACGACGCCACTGGTGGAGCAAAGACTCGTGACCGAAGTGAGCAGCAAAGTGCTGAAGTTAACATTTGGCGCAAAGACCGCGTATACGACGCTCTTTTCTACACAAGTGGTGCCGACTATTATTACAACATTCATTACGACAGCGATACCGGTGCAGCCGACGGCAAACCCATTTGCAGGCTACTTCCCTGCACCATTTCCACAATATCCCTTTGTGGGCTAAGTATCCTCATTATACCAGTACCACAACCATTCATAATCATATCTAGTATGATGCTGTGGACATTGGGAATGAGAATGCGAGTTGACAATACGAATTTTACACTTTTACACACATTTTATTTACACTTTTCACTTATACATACTACATGCATGCAAGCAAACAAACAAGTTAAGGTATTTCTTAAATTTATTGTTCTTTTATTTAAAGCATTTTTCACATTTTGTATATTTTTTCTAATAAAGTTTTTATTAAAACTAATCATGCGCATTCAAGTATTTCTTTCAATGGATATCAGTTAGAACGTTAGAGGTTTAAATGAACGTGAAAACTTTTAGAAATAATGAATTTGAACAACATATTACGCAGAAAGTCGCTCGTATTATCTGGAAGTTAGTCGCGAGATTTAATAGTTGTCTGGAGTCTTTCCAAATAGGTTTCTCTTGCTGTTATCTGCACTTCTGTTTCATTTCATTCTCTATCATTCCTTTTTATCCTGTATTATATATTCCTACCTATTGTCTACATCCTTCCTTATATCCTTTTTTATCCGGTTTCCTTATAACAATAACTCATATTTCCATCTGTTCCATGAACTTAGGTCGATGGCGGCGGTTGCTTCAATGGCGCTGGCAGCTCGGCCCTTGTGCTCAAAGGTGTCAATCTTACCGTTCACAGCGGCGAAGTGATGGCTATACTCGGATCAAAGGGTAATAATTATTAGGCTCTGCTATAATACAATAAACTATATTCCTCCAATATAGGTAGTGGTAAACGTGCTCTACTCGATGTGATTTCACGTCGCTCTGATGGCGCCACACGTGGCCAAGTACTGCTCAATGGGTCACCACTCTCGAAGGCGCTGTTCCAGCAACGTTGCGGTTACGTAACGCAATCTTGCACTTTTATACCAGGCCTTACGGTTGCACAGACCTTGCACTATACGCCAACGATTGTAATTAGAACGTTTTATAAAAACTCTTCACATAATTCTCATTGTATTTCCATTTAGCTCTCCGGCTATCTAAAGGGCTCCAAAGTACGTCAGGTGCTAGCCGATCTGGCGCTCTCGCAAGTCGCACACAAACGTGTGGAATACTTGAACATCAGCGAGAAACGTCGTCTAGCTATTGGTACACAATTGGTGCGAGATCCTGGTAATTCAATCATCAAAATATAACTCTTGCTATTTCTGCTATAACTCATTATTTTTTTCAGTAATGCTATTGCTTGATGAACCCACACAGGGTTTGGATCCGCTCAGCGCCTATTTGCTCATCTCAATACTTTCGAATACCGCCAAGAAAACGGGTTGTGGTATTTTGCTCTCACTGGAAAAACCACGCTCGGACGTCTTTCCGTTTTTGGATCGCGCATTATTTCTGTGTTTGGGCGGTGTAGTATACTCGGGTGGTACTCGTGCTATGCTGGAATATTTTCATGGTATTGGTTTTCCATGTCCGCAGCTTGAGAATCCGCTGATGTATTATCTGTGTCTGTCCACGGTCGATCGTCGGTTAGTTGGGTTTAATAATGTGGATAATATTTAAATTGACTTTAATTTGTATAACATATAATAGGAGTCGCGATCGTTTTCTCGAATCGAGTCAGCAAATTGAGGCGTTGGTGGAGCGTTTCTCGCGTGAGACGCCGATCTCTGATGCGCCCATCAATACAATGAGTTCGGGCAAAGTGCCCTTGGCTTATGGTAAACCGGGCGAGTTGAAGGTCTGGATTATGTTGTATTTGTAAGTTTAGCAATTCCTGTAGCATAATTTGGAAAACATAATAAGCCAAGAGAAAAATATAAATTTGTCTAACTCTTCTAAACGTTTGAGAGTGCTACCGATATTTGAGATTTCCCCTTGTGGCTTATAGTTTTTCTGAATTTATAAAAATACATTTTCAATAATTTCCTATCAATTTCTTTTTAGAAAACTACTCGCATCCACATTTTCTTGTGGTCTCTCCGGCATGAAATCTCTGTTCTTGCGTCTATTTTTACTACCCATTGCCATGGGTCTACTCTGGCTCTTCTACACGAACCTTGGGGTATTTGCTGCCGTTTTATGTTTTATTTTCTATAAAATATTCTAAATTTTGTTCGTTTTTACAGGATGATGCACATGGCTATTTTAGCAAAAATGGCATGATCATGAATATTATAGGTTTGGCCTATGGCTGTGGTACACTGACTACTATTATACTTTGTGAGTTACAGAAATAATACTTTTCTGTGCTTATTCATTATAAAAATTTTATTATACGTAAATCCGTAGATCCCATTTGGCGCAAACGTTTCTCGCAGGACACTCCCGAGGGTCTTTACTCGGGCGCCACCATGTTGATCGCCTATAATTCGGTGTCGATACCATTTTCCATAATATCTGCAGTCATTGCGAGCTGTGTAATCTATCCGTAGGTTTTTTTATTGCTTCTAATAGAGAGATACATCATTATATTTTTTACAGTCTTCTGCTAGATCCACAATTCCCCAACGGCACCGTCTTCTCCTATTTACTCGTTGCACTCTGGTCCAGTTATGTGCTCGCCGAGCAACTGTCCATTGCCTTTCTGCTGGTCGTCAAGGTGCCCTTCAATGCCGCCATTGCTGTGACCTATATGCTTTGCATTAGCATTGCTTTGGCCAGTGGTACAGTGCGGTAAGCTGCTTTTTTATTAGAGCTAATTTTTAAAAATGATTTCTTTATATTTTATTATTTTTCATTTTAGCTCTTTCAAGGGCCTTCAACCCTGGCTGCAGGACAATACCAAGGGCACGCACACGCGTTACGCCTCCTCACTGCTGCACAGCATCGCCTTTCAAGCGCGCAAAATGAACTGCACACCAACGGCTTCCGTGATTTGTCCCAAGCCTGCTGATTTCTTGCACGAACGTCTTGGTCTGGCCGATCCGGATGTAAGTTTCGCACTGTGTTTAAATTACAATCGGTGTTCATTTAAAAATATTAAAATTAAACATATCGATTATCGTTTCGATTTAGGAGACCATCGATGTGGCCGCCTCCTGCGCCTTTGCCGTTGGCTTGGCCGCCTTCAATATGCTGTTGTATTTGTTCCCGATGCCCCGTTGCGTTCGTCAGAAATTTAAAGACTGAATTAAAATTATAAATACCAACTAAATGCTTATTTTAACAACACGCAGAAATGCATTAATTTATATTATCATTCTTTTCGTATTTACAAATTTTATTTTATAAATAAATTCTTATATTACTCACTACCAGCCGAATGTTTATGTCATTCATAATAAGATAAACTCATTCATTTGAGTTAGTGGTGGTAATTTAAACGAATTCAGTATTCCAGTCATGTATCAATTTTTTATTTGTTTTTGGGTTTGTTCTGTGTACCTTTTCTTTTTTTAAATACCATTTTTTGATGAGGTTAATTTTTATATATGTTTTTTATGTTTATTTACTATGGCGTTGTTAAATCGGTTTATGTTTTTTATTTCTCGAATCCATGTTTTCATTATGAAAACACAAGAATCTAATAGATCTTGTTGCTCTTTCGAATTTATATCGAACAATTATTTATCACAATTTAATTTAAAATTTTGATAATCAGAAATTTTAATTTTACAAGTAAATAAATATTGTGAATTTTTTTTAATAAGGTATTTATAGGGGAAAGGACCGTAGGTTGGACCACCTCATTTTTTTGTTTTTTACACTTGCGATCATAAATTATTAATACAACATCTCAAGTAACATTGCACTACAACTTTTCGCAAAATTTTAATGTGATACGGCCTGCTGCTTATTACTCATCCAGACGAATACTAAAATGTACTCAAAAAAAGTTTTTTTATTGATTTTTTCAAGTGTTGATTAGATAGGTGGTCAATTTCAATAATAAAATTGAAGTTAAATGCATTAAAATGTTGCTCTTTTTTATAAAAATGGCAGAATTTTCTTCAAAATTTGATAAATACGTAGGTTGGGTCACTCAACTTACGTAGGTTGGGCCACCCATTTTCCCATTAATAAAAGCACCCACAAAGTTTTTCGTTGCATATAATTTTTTTTTTTTTGAATATCTACTAAGATCCACAGCCTTCAGACAGACTATATCTATTGTACTGTGAAATCTATTCCCTACAATTTTGTGGTTAATATCACCACGAGCGCCCATGCCCAAGCCGGGATTCGAACCCGAGACCTTCAGAATGCAAGTCCAGCGCACTACCTCTGGACTGCTGAGGCCGGCTTGTATATAATTGCACAGATGCAAGTGTCATAGTGATTTTTATTAATATAGAGTGTCAAATCAAAACATTTTTAGTTAATTTTCAATGATTTTTCAATTTAGGTTTTTCAGTTCACATTTACGTATAAAATATCAAAAGGAATAACCATTACTAGTTCACGATTTTGTAAGTTCCATTAAATTAAAAATAATACAGATTGGCATTTTTGTGGTGGCACAACCTACGGACCAAATTTTTGTTTGCAATATTTTTGTTTTTCAGAAAGTAGGCTGTAGTTTTTTAAATGAAATCATAAAAGTTTCTTCCATAAAATGTAGCCCATTAAATGTACTTTAAAATGGTATATATAAATTCTTTAAATTATTTGTATATAAAATGTTATAGACAGAATACAAAATTATGTCAAACCTATGGACCTTTCCCCTACTTTTTAGCCAACATTTGTAATGATTTTTCTTCGGTAGTGTTTTAAAAATATTTTGGTAATCTTTTGGATTTTCTTTCTCTAACTGTCGTAAACAAAATTTTGTTCACGAATATTCGGAGGTTTCTAAACGATATAACGGGGTTTATCGTACCATTATCGTTGTATAGATTCGATTTGTCCGTGGAGTTTAATACGAATTGAGGTAATCTTTCGGTTCGACTTAGAATGAGTTCTTGTAACGAGCAAAATTATCTTGTTGAGATATCTACATACATCTTAAAACGAATAGTAGTATGGTATAGATACGAGAATCGTCGTAACTGAGATCGAATGAATTCTCCGACATCTCGAAACAAGCTCGAAGCGATTTCGAATCGAATGGCAGACTGACGCTCGATATTGGTACGACAAAGTGTTTGTTACTGTACGTAACCTGCTGCATCTCGGCTTGACTAATATGAATGATATGTTTTAAACTAGCTGGAACCGTGCACAGCTTCGCCCGTGCTAAGTTTTTCTTAATGAAAATATATTTTTTAAGTGTGAATACAACCACGCCCATTTTTTCCCTTTTTAGTCGCCATTTTGTCGCTTCCACGTGCGACGCCCTTTGTCGAATCCCGCTCACATTCTACGTGAAGATTACAATGTTTAATATGATCTTTTGTTTCTATTTTTACAACTCTGTTCTTAGTAGGTGAGAAGTTATAGCAATTTTAATGTTTTTGATATAAGGTAGGTGCCACGACCAGTTGTCCAATCCCGCCCACCTTCTACGTGACAATTGGAGTTTTTAATATGAACCTTTTATACGATTTTTATAATTATACTCTTAATATGTCAGCAGTTAAAGCATTTTTCAAGTTTTAGTTGTATGAAAGGTACCACGCCCCATTGCACAATCTCGCACACATTCTAAGTGACGATTACAATGTTTAAATTGAGGTTGGTAACGCTTTATTGGTACAAAAATATAAAGAATATGGTTATTTACAAAATATTTATTGAATAAGTGCAGTGAAATATTTTTTTTAGACATATTATTTCAATATATATCAGTTTAATATCATATAATTAAGTATATAACGAAACAATTATTTCCCAATAAACATAGTTTCGATTTTATAAAACTTCGATAACGTTTCGAATTCGTAACGATATCGTTAAATTTTTATAGAATCAGTATTGAATTATTTGTCAAAAAAAAGCTGTTCAATGAAAAAATTTAATAAATTTTAAAATTGGAAGAAATTTCGCAACTGTTAAAAACTTTTAAAATTTAGTAAGTATGCAATATTTTGTTGCTGGATCAATAAACTAATTTTTAATCCCCAACTAGTTAACAATTTTAATGTTGTGGACACTATAGAATGCTTGGTGCACAGCTCTATGAAAGATAATTTCAAGGAAAATTAATTTAAATAGCCATTTTTTTCGAGAACGCTATCATTCTCGAATCGTTAACGATAGTCGAAAACGATAACATTGTTCGTTCAAACGATATCGTTTCGAATTCGTTTCGAATTTGTTTCGATATCGTTTGGTATGCTGGGTTTGAAGTAATTGAGTTTTTTAACATTTCAGGCGAAATTTAGATATTAAAGTTCTACTGAATTTGATTCTAGGGGCAAATTCAAGTGACATACCTTAAAATCATTGCTACACACACAGAAATAAACTGTCGTTTTAGGCCATTTTTCGACATTTTTTAGTGCTGAAATGGAGCCCGCAGTAAGTTACTGTTGAAAAAGTGTTGCAACGACAGTAGAAAGTGTCGTTCAGCATAAGTGTCAAATATCGGATAGCAGTTACTACTGTGATCCGAAAATTGTTACTGTCGAATTTTTCATGACAGTTCTCTATTTGACAATTTAAATTTTCCTATGTAATATTAAACCCAGTATTTGTAGTTTTTTTCCTTCCTGGATTAAAAACAACTTTATTTACTTTAATAAAATGAATAATAAAACATTAAAACTTTTGAACATGTAAATTTATAAAATAAGCTGGAGCCAGATTGGCAACGAATGATGCAGTTTAGCGAGTTTTTGCATCATAGTTGGTGCTGTAGTCTCATAGAAAACTGCGGTGTCATCAAAGTATTTCGGGAAGTATTGGATGCAGTAAAGAAGACAGTGCAAGGCAGCTCTTGTCAAAAATGTACATACATACATCATTTACGCCAATTCAAATCGTAATTTACCAAAACAAACAACACGGAATTGATACTGAGCTGTGGTTCCAACACTTTAAAGTACATTGATGTTAAGCCCATCCATAGTCTTCTCAGTAGAGCCTCTCCGCTGTTGGCGTACCCGTGGCTGCCGTTCAACAGCTGATGCTGCAATACGTTTTATTTTTGAATCCGAACTGATATATATTATTTTGTTTTATTATGCTTTTTCGCTTTTATTTTTTGTTTGATAATTGCATGATAATTGTTTTTCAAAAATACTTCAACTTTTAATGCAAAGTAATTTTGATTTTTTAAAATTTTATTTCGTTAAAAAATTTTAAATACTGATTTCACAACAGTTCTCTACTAAAAATAACAGTTTAAACTGTTGTTTATATCAAATTCAAAACAACAGTTTGTTTCAAATTCAAAACAACAGTTTGTTTTTAACAGTTTTTTTCTGTGTGTGTATTCATTATGTTGTCATAAAAATAAAACCAGCAATTCCACAAAAGCCGCTCGATGTTAGGCGCAATTGTATTTTTTTGGTTTCCCATGAAAAATTAATTTACCGCGAATCCCAGGAAAGAACCCTCTTCTTATATGGGAGGTGGGCGTGTGACCGATTTGACTCATTTTCAAACTTAGTTTCCACTTTTGGCTAAAACATATTGCGACCAAGTTTCATCGCATTCTGACCAGTATTTCTCAAGTTTCCGTGTATACGGGCAGCAAGACACACAGACGGACATAGGTAGTGATGCTGATCAAGAATATATACACTTTTTCATACCAACCACGCCTGCTAAGGGGCGTTACAATATCTGCACAAACTTAATATACTCTGTAATTCATAGGTGTAGCGTATAAACAGTGTTTATACCCTACACTAAGAGTGAAAGGGTATATTCAGTTTGGTACGAAGTTTGTAACACCCATAAGGAAGTATCTCCGGTATGGTAAAGTATATATATTCTTGATCAGCATGACCTCCTGAGTCGATTTAGCGATGTCCGTCTGTCCGTCTGTCTGTCTGTCCGTCTGTCCTTCTGTCTGTCTGTTGAAATCACGATTACAGAAAAAGTTGAAAAGCTAGATGAAACTTTAGATTTAGATTACTTATATATCTAAGCTGTCTGAACAAGAAAATTATCATGATCGGTCTATTGTGACCTGAGAACTGACCACTTATGTTCAAATACCTCATATAAAATTTACATCTGCAAATCAATTTTACTGTATACGTGCTTAGATAAACTTTTTTGGTCAAATATATATTGACATTATGCTCAAATACATGAAAATAATGTTTTCCCACGAAACGACTTGTGGTTCCCAAAAAAAAATCGAAATTCGGTACACCTACCCATTTGTAAATATGGGTATCAAATGAAAGACAATTCTTCAGGGATAGAAAGTTTGTAGTTATTTTCAGGATTCGTAAACCCTGGTGACATATATACCAATGGTTACCACACATATGTGTAGTGTGTTTATAGTCGGCTTAGACCGACTATAATTTTGAAAATCCTAACTATCATAATCACACCTACTTTAAAATTTCCCATGTGATTTAACCTTCCCAACTGGTTTTAATTTAATCTTGAGCAATACTGTTTAATTTTATGTTAATATTTTTTTATTTTTATTGTATTATATATTTTTTTAGAGTGTACTTCGAAAATTACATATTTAGCTAATGCACAAACCGATTTAAGTTAAACAAATACATATTTTTAATTCAAACAATTTATAATTCTAAACTATACGAATTTTATCAAAAGATTATTTAATATATAACTTTTTCTTGTCAAGTATATTTCATGAAAAAAAAAATTATAATTTTTTCGGATTTCTGTATGATTTGTAAGAAAAATAAAACCTTAAGAGAAATTATAAAAAAAAGTTTTGTATTCAATATCAAGAATACAACACTTTTTTCCGATTTGAAAATAATTTTAGAAAATCGTTGCCATATTTTTGATGACGGCTTTATGGCGGCTTGAAAAGTAAAAAAAAATCAATACGGTGATTTAATTTTCCAGAAAGCTGTTTATATAAACTTCGACTTTGTTTGCTTGAAATCTTTCGAACCAATTTTTCTAAACTGCCATGAGTGAGCCAAAACGTTTTTTTACAAATTTTTATAAATCATAAATTTTGTTCAAATTCGGTTAATGCTAGAACAAATACTTAAAATCGTTCAGTTTTATGAGAGACATATCGACGCTCCTAACGAAAACCTAGCACGTTTGAAAATTAAAGTACGAAAATGTTTGTTTTTAGTTGTGAAATAAATTTAATTCTGCCCATATCTGCTCTATATTATATAATATCTCTAATCATTTTCTATGAATTCCCTATGAATGAGACCAGTTGAATTTTTTGTCTGCTAACAAACATTAACCAAATACCTTTATATTTTAAAATAAAATGTATCTCTCAACACACAAAAAAATTCAAACTAGTATTCATCATATTGATGATTTCATTCATTGTACTAAAATCGAATTTTTACAATTTCTTTCATTTTGAATATTTTTATAACATCAAATTTCAAACTAAAATGTTACTTCATTTACACATTTATGTATTTATAAATCTGATAAGATTTATGATATTTAAATAAATATGGTTTGATGGATAAAATTCATCAATATGATGAACACTTGTTCATTAATAACTTATAAGAATTATGAATACATAAATGTGTAAATAGAGACAACCTTTAGTTTGAAATATGATGTTAAAAAAAATCATTTAAAAAATATGATTTAAATTCAATGAATTAATTCATTAATATGATGAATACCAATTCTCGGCTGATTTTTTTTACGTGAACCAAACGCCTTTATTTTTTTTTTTTGAAAAATAACATCTCAATTAAAAACCAGATGGAAATAAAAGTTAATATCCAAGAAACAATTCGTCCCGCTTATGTTCCGTTATCGGTACAAAAAAACGGAATCAAATTCCGGATACGTGCCGATTTCTGAATCCGGAAACGTGTTGGAGAGCGGGTTTTAAGTAACATCGAAAACGTATTCGAATCAGTTGAAAATCCGTTATGAGGTGCCGTAAATGTGCCAATAGATCGTACTTTAAACGGAGTACAAATATTTGTAGTACGTTTGAATCGTACCAAAAACGTGCCAATGTCGTGTCGTATTTTAAAAAGCATACCGGAGTGGAATACAACAAAACGCACTAAAAACGTGCTGTATACTGAGTGGAAAAAATTAAGCGCACTAAAATATTTCAATATAAATTAAAACAAGTGCATTTTTTTTGTATGGTATTTTAATTTAAAATTTTAATTATTAACTGCCTCTTTCTGTATTTCGAAACGAAAGCCTATTAGACGAAAGGGACGTAATATTAAATAAATTTCAATGTTTTAAAAGTCAAATAACATGAAATCAAAATTTGTGTGACGAAATTTTGACGTCAAATTTTCAATTCGTCGTTCGTTTCGATATACAGAAAGTGTGTATAACTATTAAAAGTGATATTACTTAATATGTTTTACAAATTAAACGAGAGAAAACAATGCGGGATTTTCGATGTATTTCGTTAGACATTCGAAAAACTAGCCATTGGTCTGCATCCTTTACCTTCTACAGATATATCACGACGCTCATAAGGGTTTCAATATCTACTCCTTGGCATTGACGAGTGGGAAAACCTGTGTGAATGTTAATAAATTTAATATATTGATAAATTGTGTATAAAATGCTTGCTTTTGTGTGGGTCACGGCGCCTGAACACTTGTATAGCCATAATGCAGAGGTGACACTGAATCCGGCGCCAGTATGACGATGAGTCCGTTTTGACAATTTTTGATGTGGGGCTTGGAGGCGCCCCACATGTTGTGCGCAAATAACAGTTTACATTAGGGTATTTTCTGAACGTAATTGAGGCAGCCTTGATGCAGAATGGCATGAAAATCAGTTTGGAATTTTTATTTGTGTTTACTAGTTTCGCTCCACCATTAACTATAAATTGTGTATTTTGTTAATCTTCTAAGATCAAGTTAAAAATTATTATTTTATTTCAATTATATTTGTGTAACTTATCTGTTGATGTCTTGCAATCGTGTTACGACTTCCTCCTTTTCCCTGTTTCAAGAAATGAAATGACTTTTGTGTTTATGTTTCATACATTCACGCTATAACGGAATAAAATCGATACCGGCGTAACGGAGTATTAACGGACAGAAGACGGTGTAGTCCGTATCCAACGGCACAAAAACGGAACCATCGAAACGGAGTGCAAACGTATTATCTTCGAAATACAGAAAATGTCGGCATACAAACGGAGTCGTGCAATTTGACGGTACGTTTTCGTTCCGTTTTAGTATCTGCTACATTTTCAACATGTCGTTAACGCACCGGCAATGACGGAATTGTATTTCCGTTTGATGCGGAGCTCCTTATAAATGTTACTAGGGTAGTTATTTCTGGTCTTTGGTTTTAAATAAAATAGTTATCGGTTACAGTTTAAAGGCCGGTTAAAATTAAATTAACTAGAATTGATGACCTAAATAATAAAATTAAAAATATAAACGACGGAAACGAACTGAGTAGATTAGTTATTAATTTTTAAATTATTATACAAAAAAAAAACATAATTGCAAATTTTTTCTGATATATTGGACTTTATTTAGCATGTAAATATTTACACAAGAAATAAAAATAATAATAAAAAAAACTTAAATAACTATAAAAATAATATAAATTTGCAAAATGACCGAAACACTTAAAATAAATGATGAAATTTTGTAATTTTCATTTTCATAAAATATATATTGCGATTTGCTTAAAAAACAAAAACGAATAAATTGAATCCAAACTTAAGAATAAACATAATTTTCTAACGACTAAATATAGTACTCATGTGTATTTAATTTTTTGTTTTTTTTTTTAAATTTTAAAACATAACTAGAAAATTGTTTCAATGTTACGAGTATATTTGCGATTGTTTTACGTAAATTCAGCTGTTACAAACGAATTATGATTTTGTTTTTTGTTTTTTACTTCAATTTAATCAATTTAATTTTTGTAACTGAAAAAAATACTTTTTCTGGCACCTATTTTTTATAATTATGCATTAAATATGTTTTGTAATTTACTATGCAATGAGCAGGAGGCATGCATTATAAAAGGAAACTCTAATAAATTGTTTTAATTCGATATATGTACTTCTTATACAATGGTATTAGGAAATGGGATTGGGAAATAAGTTGACTCGATCATGGTCAATTTAGAAATATAAAATTCAGCATACAACATTTATAATCAGGAACTGATTATAGAATTATGATTTCCACATTATCACTTTTTTTCTCTAATAGCGTAAATTTCTACTAGTGTTGGAATATAATCTAAATAAAACGAGAATTCCGAATTGTTGAATAAGAAATGTTGGTTTAAGAATAATATTTTTGAATTTAAAGATGATATTTTCAAATTATATAAAATATAAAATTTGTATTTGTCAAACAAGAGTAATTATATGATAAGGTATCGATCATATCTACTCTAATAGGATTAATTTCCACTAGGGTAACATGTAAAAACAAGTATTATTAAGCGAAAATATTCATTTTCATGTTTCTGGAAAACAATTGAGTTCTCTTAGTCCAATTTTGATTCAATTTGAAATCATTATTGCACTTCCAAAACTTGATATTTCCTCTTAACATATTGTGATGAATTGATTTCATTCGATATAGTGCTGAATACAGTACTATTGGAAATAAACATTTTCAATAATTGGGAAATAAGCTGACTGGATAATGGTCAATTTATAACTATATAATTAAGTATGCAGAGAATTGAATGGAATATTATCTATGGAAAACGAGAATTTAAAAACGATTAATAGATAGAATTTTGAAAGCGCTAGTTTAAGAATGATTTATTTGAATTTGGAGTTTATGTTTCATATTTTAGGTTCCAATACACCACTCTACACTGTTAAGCGCGAGTTTTTAATCTTTGTAATTTAAAAACGGGACAACTTTCAACAAACTTTCAACAAACTTTCATTTAAAAAAAAAGTAAATTCATTTAAAGATATTAATACAGATTTATATAATAAAAAGTCGCAGATGTCAATGCTGTTGACCGTTTTGCTCTACCACATGTGGGTTACTCACAATTTGCAAACAAATTTGGAGAATTTTTCGATATATTTTATATTGCTAATTTTAAGGCAAATATTCAACGATACTATTTCATCTAACCTCGCTACATTAAGTCTGTCCACCTTTCCTACGATTAAGCATACCTTACATGAATAGGGATTACATGAATAGGGATTGAATAGGTATGGCTGACGGGCTTAAGGGAACGAGTAAAGATGGAGTAGTGTCGGTGGATAATCGCTTTAAAATTGCCAATATCTGTCGGGAAAGATATAATGTCAGGAAGGACGCAGGGTGATTGTTCTATAGGAGTTTTCTCTGTAATGCGTGGATCTTTTGAGAGCCTAGTGAACTACGAAGGGTGGGTCTTGTTTAATGTATTTGACTCGAACAATTTATATTATAAGTAATGCCTATAAAACTTTTCTAGGGTACTTAAGAGAGCGAAGAGAAGATAAAATATATTATATCGTCACTGTCATGCCAAAGCGTTGAATGTGCATTTTCAAAAATGTTGGGAAATCAAATTTTAAAGTTTGAAGTGCTTTAAAAATTAGTATAATTTTTTTTTCATATTTTTTTTTTTGTTATTATGGTTTATTCGTCAATTATTATAACGTATATAAAATATCTTTGGATTTGGGAAATTTACTGAATTATAAATACGTATTTTGTAAGGCTATATCCTGACCAAAACGAAAATATTTTTATTTTTTATGCTATAAATCTTTATTTTCGCAAGATAAAATAGTGATGTAAAGGTATTAATTGTTTGTTTTTTAAACACCTATCGATTGGCTTCTTTATTTAAATATATTTTACCAAACATTAATTTGCCAGTTGTTATTTGCAAGAAAAATGTTTTGATAATGATGCCAATCGATAGGTTCTTTAAAAACAAACAATTAATGCCTTTAGACCACTATTTTATCTTGCACTAAAAAAGAGTTAGAGCTAAAAATCTAAAAAATAGGAAACGTTGAAAATCTTGTCATGACAAAAGGGAGATTTTTTTCATTTTTTGCTATAACTCTTTATTGGTGCAAATAAAATAGTGATGTAAAGGCATTAATTATTTGATTTTGAAGCACCTATCAATTGGAAACGTTATTTAAAAATAATGAACGAATTTGCCATTTTGGTTTTGTCTTTTGTGGCTAGAAATATCCTACAAAACCACACACTATTGTGGCATAGTATACTTGAGGAAAAACTACATTCAAAAATGCAAATGTCATGCCCTGTGGCATGATAGTGACGATATAGTGGACAATGATACTACAATATCGCTCAACTACATGTAAAAATAACGACTTTTTCGTATAATTAGGTTTTAATTGAGATTTTGATCAGTTAAATTAAATAAATACAATTATAAACTCTGACATATTTAATTTTGGATAAAGAACGTGCAGAATAGAGACTCAAAACCGTTTATTTATCTTCTGTAAAATTCATTTTGTAGGCGGATTTCGCAAATGTATTTAAGCCGTATTGCAGTATCATCGTATACACTTGTTTTTGTATACGGTTCAGACCCTTCAATGAAGATTTTGTTAAGGATGAGGATGGTGTTAATATAAAAACCATTTGGTCAAAGACATGAAAGGTGTATCTTTTAATTACATTTTCAATTTATATTTATCAAAATTTTATCAAAATTTCACTGCATATTGCTACTAACCCATATGTGGTGAAGCAAAACATACTTCAGATTTGAAATTATCGACCCCGAATTACTCTAAAATCGTTCTAAATAGAAATATGTATAATAATGTTGAATTATTGTTGCACTGTAGACCTATATCATGTAAAATATCAGTAAGTAACTGAAAGATTATTTAACTGTTAAGTTTCGTGTATCTGGAGATCATGCGAGCTCCCAGTTCTATCCTGTGCTATCGAAATTATTGTAAAAATTCGTATCAAACTTCCAAAATTTAAAATTGATTCTTCTCTGTATGTGTATTTGTGTCTCTCATCTAGCTAAACGGAATAGGTTGAGGCAGTTGGTTCCATTAGTTCCGGCGCGTCTTTGTGAATTCGGCTATTTCATAATCTTGATACTGCTGCGGCGTTTCACTCAACGAATCCGAATCATAGTAGGCATAATCGTAGCTGGTATCTTCGTCCGCATGTGGCGGACGTTTAGATGAAGATGACTTCTTCGACGAAGATTTCTTGGGTTTCTGGCTCTTCGTGGACTTAGCACCACCGGACTTGTTGTTTGATTTGGCTACAAAGGTAGGCAATTGAATAGGTGGACGCTTTGTAGTCGTAGTGGGGAAGGTGTTGGTGGTGGCGATTGTGGTGGGTTGGCGTGTGGTCACTGGTGCATATGTCGTCGTAAATGGTTTCTGCGTTGTAGTGGTTGTGCCAAATGTGACAGAGGTGACGGGAGCATTGGTGGCATAGCTATAAGCAACAGTGGTACTGATGGTGGGCAAATAGGTGGGTGCACCCGTTTTCGGACTAGCTGGCGAGTATTGAGAATTGTAAAGTTGTGAGGTTTTCTCCGCTTTCAGAATGTCAGCGCGTAGTTTATTAATGCTGGCGGCACCGAAATTCAAAGATTGCGCCGTCTTAAAGAGTTCGTCTTCGTCGCTGATATCGGCGGAGTCGGCGTGTGTCTGTTGCTGCTGCTGTTGTTTTTGGTAGAATGATTGCTGTTGGCTCTTCAGATGCGACTGTGGATATTGATAGTTGTTGGTGAAAGGTTTTGACGTAGTCGTCGTTGTGGATGTTGCTGGCGCTCCTTTGGATGTTGTAACACGTTGTTGCTTTAGACGATTCTTGGGAAAGTCTTGTTCATACAATTCCGGATGATATTGACCATCATCCTCATCGGGATTATAATAGGGATCGACAGTTGTGGGCGCCTGTGTGCTGGCTGCTGTTGAAGACTTTTGCGCTTTGGGCGGAGCAGCACGTGGCGTTTGCTGTGTAGCCTGCTCATAATAGGGCTTCTTGTAGATGGTGGTTGGTTTAAACGTTGTCGGTGTATATTGATCCTTCGGCACCAATGTAGAAAATTTCTTGTTGGACGGTGTATAGTTGTAGTCTTCGCCAGTATTACGTTGTGTGCTCGCCTTGTAGTTAATGCTACCGCGACTGGCGAATCCACGAGGATGGGTATCTGATGAAACAGACAAGGACTTTGCTTTGGGAGTGACACTCGGTGACGCGGCAATGCTAGGCTGTTGTTGAGGCTTTTGAGATTGCTTTTGTGTTTGTTGTTGCGCACTAAATGGGGCCGGCTCTTGGATACCCACTTTCGAACCACGTGCACGATAGAATTGTGGCTCCGTATTTTGACTACGACCGCGTATCTCTGCTTGAACCGGTGGTGGACGGAAAACCTGCGCCGGTTTGAATGGCTGCGGTTGTTCCGTCTTTAACTTGGCAAAATCATCGAATTCCTTGTGATTGACATAGCTGGAGACTTGTGGAGATTTGCGTTCGGCAGTCTTCTCGTTCGACTTGCGTCGTTTGGAGAGTTGCTTAGAACCCTCATTATCACGTCTGAGTTCTGTGTATTTAGGAGCTGGCGTCGTTGTTGTCGTCGTCGTTTTAAGACGATACGCATTATTCGCTGGATTATAGGTGGTCGGTTGAATCTTCTCCTGTGTTTGATATGGATCGGCAGCACCGAAGCTGAAACGGTTCTGCGCATAACTGGGTGGACGTGCTGTTGTTGTTGTACTCGTGAAGAATGCTGCTGCAGAGCTGCTTGTTGCTGCTGCTGTTGTTGTTGGTGTGGTGGATTTATAGAGCTTGGTAAAACCATTGAAATCTGTCTGGTAAGCTGAAGATTGTGCTAGTTTCTTGAAGATTTGCGTGGACGGTGGTGCTGCGGTGGTAGTGGTGCTTGTAGTCGTTGTCGTTTTTTGTTGTACACGCCTGCCACGTGTTGGCTGGACACGCGTTTTGCCGCTTGTCGATGTCTCCGCTTTGCGACTGTAATCCTGAAAGTCGTTGGGTTTCGATTTAACGGGCTGATCGTTGAAGTCATCCTCGCGACCACCATTGCGATTGGAAAAGAAGTGAGAGCTGTGTGAGCCTTTGAAGATTTCGTCGAAGTCTTCTGCAAGAGGGAAAATTAAACTGTATTTAAAAAGTTCTAGAGAATTACGATTATATAAATCGATATAGTAGCGCCGTGTTCTGTGTTTAGTGCGTTGGCATGCGAGCCGAAAGATGCCGTAGCACAGGTTCAATTCCGAGCTGGAACTGTCAACATCTAAATATAGAGAAATGTTTTTCTATACCGCGTTACCTTGCGACAGACAATTGGAAACCTTCGAGACCGTTCGATATATAGATCCCGTAGCACGGATTCGTTTCTGCGCTGGGACTGTCAACAACTTAATACAGAGAAATGTTTTTCTATAACGCGTTACCTTACGAGAGACAATGGGGAACCTCCGAGAGTAAAAGCACTGTCCATGTTCGGATTCAACATTAAACTGCAGTAAGTTTAAGCCGTTCTCAAATAAGTTGCTTAAGTCGAATATATATCGAACTACTCGGACTTGAAATATGAAATCCTTCCATTAGTAAATTTTTTATAAGGAAATGTTTATAGTGGATGGATGGATTTTGAAAATTGGGTGAAAAAGAGGATCTTGGACTGGTGACTTTTATATGGTTAATTTTTTCTATCACTGATTCCATACCCGACTCGATAGAGTTGAATTCATATTATTCAATTAATTTTTTTTAGAAAGACATTGAATGCAACTTTTTGAAAAAGTAACGAAACAAAAAAAACTCGAATTAAACAAAGCTTCAAGCCCCCTGTGGCATACACAATTGCATTGATAATAAAGTCGAGACAAAGCTTTAAGCTGCGGCATAACTTAACGAACTTCACAATAGATGGCGCCATCATTTAAGCGCCTTACCAACCATTATTTGACACCATTCAACAAAATCAACCAGAAACTTACGTTTGGACTCGTCATTGTAACGCTCGGTAGTCGTAGAGGTCGTTGTCGTTGTAGTTGTGGACCTGGCGGTCGTGGGCGTGTAAAAATTCACTAACGGTTGCTTTGTCACCGTCGGCGTAACACGATTCACATCAACGGCGGCAACAGACGCAGCAGCGGCGGCACCAGCATCAGCATTGTCAGTGTATTTTCTGTTGCTGTTGTTGTTGCCGTTGTAGTAATCATTGTTGTTGTTTTTGTGGTTACCACGCTGCGTATTATGCAAATTCGCATAATTATTGTTGTTGTTGTTATTAAACTGATTACGCGTGCTTGTCTCAAAGTGCTTCGTATAGTTGGGCGGTTGATTGGGACGCGACTTCTGATCGACGCGCGTCTCCTTCGAGCGTCTTATGTCAGCTGCAAATGAATCGCATATTAATGAACGAATGAATGAATTTTTAATTAATTATAAAATTTTATTTTTCACACATTACGCAAGTACTTTGTACATGAAAGGTATTACTTACCGCTTTCTGCGCGCTGCAGATGGAAGGTGGCCTCCTCCTCTTCGGCGAGTGGCGCACGTTTGCTCTCGTAGCCGGAGCCAATGCGATACAGGTCAAAGTTATCGCTGCCGTAATACAAAACCGACTGGTCGCAGTCGACATCGCCCCAATCGGCACAGATTTGCGCTTCCTGATCAAAAGCGGTGCCATTCGGACAAAGGAAACGGAAATCTTGCACCTATCAAAAGTTCAAATTTATCAGATTTCTAGAAATATTGCAGATTTAACAAACATGCAATGATTTCTACAACAGAATCATTTACAAAAACATAATAACAACAATAATATTTCAATTTTTTTAGTTCGAAAAGAAACCAACATTATTTTAAAATCTTTTAATTTTTTTTCGAAAAAACAACTAAAATATTTGAAAATTAAAAAAAAAAAAATTGGTTCCACAAAAAAAAATACTCTACTTGGTATCCTCTTTTACATATACCTGACCAATCAATAAACCATTTTATGGAAAAAAAATTATTCTAGCGTTGTGGTGTATCTGCAACACCCAATGATATATAGGGTGTTTTAACAATGTACCTTATAAAAGAGATACAAACAAATATTTAATTATAACTTTCATAATTTAAATCTCAGAAAATAAAAAAATTACATTTATTTTAAAGATAATCTATTTAAAATAAATTAATGTTGACATTTTTTATAGGGAGCTTAGATTTTTGCTTATCAAAATATATATTTTTTACATTTTTTTTTCTAAAATGTAGTTTTTCTCATAATTTGTATTCAATACATTTTTTATTTTAATATTACTTTAATATTACTCAAAATATAATCAAAACATTTTTATAATGTAAATTTTGAAAACAGTGGATGTTGCCTATACGCCCCAATTCTAGAACAACATTATCCATGAAATAATCCAAGCAATAGTCCATAAAATAAAAAATCACATAATGGACCACCCTCTATATTTTACATATATAATTTATTGTTTGCTTTTGAAGATTCCATTTCATGATCTTTGAGCGGATAATAGAGAAATACTGGAGGTATTAAAACAAAAACAAAAGATATTTATTTTGGTTCATATAGGGTGTATTTCTTTATTCATTCCGGGATAAGAATAGAATGAACAGAATAGTTTGATATTTTATCCGGAATATCTAGAATACTGTGAAAAAAGTAGCAGTTTCAGAATAATCAGAATAAAAAATGTTTACAAACATTAAATATCATTTGAACAGACAAACTACCAATATCATGCGACACACGTGACTTCATTAAAATAATAAATTTAATTTGTGTAAATAATTTCTAAGTTGACAGTTTTATTCTGTGTATTCCATGATTGAACTCAGAATAAACAGAATGCGTTCTGAACGTTCTGTTTTCTTTAAAGTAACAGAATTCGGATAAGCCAGAACGTTCGGAATAAATAAACAGAATATTCTGAACGTTCAGAACGAATAAAAAAATACACCCATAATGAGTTAAACTTGCAAAAAATATTTATCAACAGAATTTAATTATTCCTCTTATACAGAGAGAGATCAGAAATAACTATTTTCATTTGGTTTCTCACTGAGCGATATTATATTTCAAAAAATAATATATCTTTGGTTGGAAATTAAATGAAAACCTTTATTTAAAAGGTTGTTAGGGATAGGAAATTTTTTGTTGTTGCTTGGAGAAGCATAAAAATTTGTTGCTGGAAAAAAATTCTTTGACCATTTCTGTTTTTGACTAATAATTTAATTTTTTTTTTAATTTTCGGACCAAAACAACGGTCGTCCAAAGAATTGTTTAAAAAATGTTTTCTCGATTTTTTTTTCTCGAAACATTGTCTTGAATATATATTTTTTTTTTGTATCACCATTTTCTAACTTTGCATTGTTCTTGTCGTCCAATTTTTTATTTTTTTAACATTGTTTCTTTGTCGAATAATTATTATTGCTTTTTTTTTGGAAAATGGTGATTTCGATCATTGCGTTGTTTTTGTCGACAATTTTTTTTTTTAACTATTATTTTTTTTAATTTTTTGAACATCGCGTTCAGTGATGTGAACTGGTGGGGAATTTTAGTCTTAGTGGGTAATCGGAAGTCCACTTTTGACGAGGAATTTCAAATTAGTATCTGTTACATTTTCTGAGTTTTTAAGGATTGGAATATAGGGGCATATTCCAAATTTTGTTAGAATTTCATATGAACATTTTAAAACAAACGTTTTTATACCCTACACTAAGAGTGAAAGGGTATATTCAGTTTGGTACGCCGTTTGTAACACCCAGAAGGAAGCATCTCCGGTATGGAAAAGTATATATATTCTTGATCAGCATGAGTCGATTT
Source organism: Dryomyza anilis (assembly GCA_951804985.1). Lineage (NCBI taxonomy): Eukaryota > Metazoa > Arthropoda > Insecta > Diptera > Dryomyzidae > Dryomyza > Dryomyza anilis. The sequence goes on from OX638132.1 coordinate 70,854,778, forward strand.
AGCGATGTCCGTCTGTCCGTCTGTCCGTCTGTCTGTCTGTCTGTCCGTCTGTCTGTTGAAATCCCTACTACTTTTAAAATTGAAGAGCTAGATAAATGAAACTTAAAACTTAGATTACTAATATACCTACGCTGTATGTGCGAAAATCGGTCCATTGTGACCTATGATCCGACCACTTATGTTCAAATACCTCATATAAAATGTACATATAAAGATCAATTTTTATGTATACGTGCTTAGGTAAACTTTTTTGGTCAAATATATATTGACATCATGCTCAAATACATGATAATAAAGTTTTCCGGAGAAAAGACTTGTGGTTCACAAAAAAAAAAATCGAAATTCGGTACACCTACCCATTTGTAAATATGGGTATCAAATGAATGGAAATTCTTCAGCGATTGAATGTTTGTAGTTATTTTCAGGATTCGTATACCCTGGTGACCTATATATCACTATGAATGGTAACCACACATATGTGTAGGGTATTTATAGTCGGCTTAGACCGACTATAATTTTGATAATCCTAACTATCATAATTACACCTACTTTAAAATTTCCCATGTGATCTAACCTTCCCAACTGGTTACTTTTAGATTCGATATCGTAGTACAATAAATAATTTTTGAAATGAATTTAAACAGCATGCTTTGACTTCAACGCTTTCAATTCGTTTGGTAAATAATAAATTCAAAATCGTTTGTTTAGAATTTTGCAGGTAAAATCGGATTCGATCGAAAACTGAAACGTACCACTATATTCCAATCATATGAAAGATCATAATTTGGGTTCTAATAAACACAATTTATACGATTTCTAGATATAGATAAATTCCTTTAACATTTTTGATGTTATATTTTTAAATAAATGATACATTTTTATTAAATTGATTAAATTGCAATTTTGATATGCCCCTTAAAAGTTGCAAAAAATATTGTTTTTAGTATTTTAAAGATTACGATTATTGGGAATTTAAAATTTCGAAACTTAAAATATAAATGACAAAAATGTTGTAAAAAAATTATCAAAACTAAAAAAAAAATGCAAAATAATATATATATATATATATATATATATATATATATATATATATATATATATATTTACAATTGCACATTTGTTTATACTGGTCTTTAAATGGTTAAATTTAATTTTCGAAATAGTTTGCTCCTATTCAAAATATTTTTATCTGCATAAATTGGCCATTTTCAGTACTATTTTAACCAAGTTTATGATTAATTTTCTCAGTCACATTATAGTCAATATTTCACATATATTTAAAATTTCATATTAACTGAGTACTAATTATCTATCTATCTGTTTGTAAAGTTTAAACATTGGACATTTTGATTTGGAACTATAGACTTTTGAAATAGTTATAAGAACTAAGTTTAAACATTCACTGAAAAACTGGACCTTAATTAATAAATATAACACCATTTGGTAATAACAAATAAATTTTCTCAATTTATAATGGCTGATAAATGACATTCGAAAAATAGAGAAATAATGAAATAAAAAAATATATATATTAAATGAACAACATATTGCGTAATATTTGTATCATGGATTATTTAGATTTTTATTACAAATGTAGTAAAAACACTATTTATTCTCAGTGTATTTAAATTACATTTGTGCGGGGAATTTTATAGTCAATTGGGGAATTTTGCTAAGAATATCGAGAAAAATGAAAATATGAGTTGGCATCACTGATTGCGTTGTTTCTATCGCCCAACATTTTTATTAACAATTTTTTATCGAAATTTTTCGAACATTGTTGTTTTCGTCGACCAAACATTGTTTTTTTTCTTTTTCAATACAAAATTTTAATTTTGGTTTTTAGTGTTTTATTTAAAAAATGTTTGGTTTTCTATAATTATTTAATAAATTTTAATATTTATTTAATAAATGTTATTTAGTGAGAGTTATTCAGAAACCCCCAAAAAGATTAACCTCTGACCTCTCTTCTCCTACCGTAGCATTGAAAAAATCCCTGAAAAAACTGCTATCCATACAAAACATTACATGTCCTGTCCCACTGAAAATATTTGCCAAAAACAACAACAACAAAAAATCCACAGGACACTATCACATATGACTATACTTTAGCAGCCTTTAAATGAAATTGGAGATTTATTTTTTTTGGGTACACTCAAGAAATAATGCCCCTTATTTCAAAAAGTTCTGCCAACCGCATATTCAAATATGAAAGTGAAATTAAGAATTTTGTTCTTATAAATGTAGTTAATTGATTATTCGGTGGTCACATCAATTGTTATGATACACTGAATTTAGTAATCAATTAATTTTGCGGCATTCTCAAATTTGCCTTTCATTGCCTGTAACATTTATTTCCAAATTTGTCAAAATATGTTGGTGTTCATTTCATGATTTACGATTACATAATTCTATTAAAATATTTGTTTCAAAATTCCGTAAATTCATGAATATTACATGTAACATAATAAAGGGTTTTTTAACAGGGACGCTACAAAAGTAGAGCGACAGGGACAGAAAACGACGCCATATTTCTTGCCGGTCTTTTGACATTTCTCTTCAGTAAGGTTTGCCATTCCATCATGACATAGGAAACCTTACTGAAGAGAAATGTCAAAAGAGCGGCAAGAAATATGGCGTCGTTTTCTGTCCCTATCGGTCTACTTTTGTTTGCACAAAGTGGAAAGATATACGAATTCGAATTTCGGTAGTAAATTTTAATAATTTTGACTCGTTGTTGGCTCGTATATCTTTCCATCATGAAATGGCAAACCTTACTGAAGAGAAATGTCAAAAGATAGGCAAGAAATATGGCGTCGTTTGCTGTCCCTATCGCTCTACTTTTGTAGCGTCCCTGTTGAAAAACCCTTAAAAAAACTTTTGTAGCGCTCTTATTGAAAAACCCTTTATGTTTGCTGCGAACCATATTAGTTACCTTTGTGTATTTTACGAATTTATTATTTTAGGAAAACTTATCGAAAAACTTAACAAGACAAAATTTATTTGGTGATCAAACAGTTTTTTTTTCTATATTGCTCTATGAATTACAAATAATTTTGTTGTCGACATTAAGTAAAAACTTAAAGTGCATGGTGTGTTAAAAAAATCAAAGCGTAACCTGTAATAAAATGTAATTATTTTTTAAAGTAAATACAATTTTTAATTAAAAGTTAAAATCTATTTAAAATGCATAAAATTAAATATGTTGCAAACTTTGACATTCACAAACTGCAGCCAAATCAACCAGCCAACCTAAAGAACAAACGTGTCAACATAAATTAACGACAGACAGTCATAGTCTCTGACTCAAAAACTGTATCTACTTGTTGCCAAAATTTTAGCTGAGATTCTAAGCCATGGATGGTACTTGATGCTGTTGCTGCCGCGGCATTTAAATTGAAAAAATCGCTTTAAACAGCAGTGGAAAAAACATTTAAAATAATTTGCAGCGCCATCAATTTTCGACAGAGTACTCAGCAACGTCTAGGGCTACTTTTTAATGGCAACGAGCGCTAATAAAGGTTTCTAAATAGCTGTAATAATTGTCAGTAATTTAAATATTGTTGCAGCAGAAGGTGGATACGAATTAAAAAATATAAAAAAAATTGTATTTAAAAAATATTTTTAAACGCAGTGCCTGCATTAAAAGTTGGCTTTGTCTTAATAGCAAAAACATTTATAGAATACAGTGTTGCCAACATTTAGTTAAAGGTCACTCGCAGCGTTATAGCTCGTTAAATAACATAGCCAACAACAACAACAATAACATTAAGCAGCAACATATTCAGCTGCAGCAGCAACAATCGAGACAATGCTAGTTTTGTAAACAGTCACGAGTAAAAATCAAACAACAATAGCAACACAAAGCAAAACTCATCCATTGCATTGTCATCGTAGATACTTGCCAAGTGCACATCTCTGAGATACTTTACCATTTAGCGCAAAGCGGATGCACGCCATCAATTCGCTTTGATTTTGGCCAATACATGACTTCACATAGGCATGCATAATGCTTTCAAATCGCTTGGAATGCGCCAACTCGCACTTTTAACATTTACAGATACAAATGTATCTGCAAATGTATCTATGGCATAGAAACAAAGTGCAAAAGTAGTTCAGCCGTGCCGTTTGCATTGACAAACGCGCATCTTTTGAGCGTCGTTGCATTTGAATTGATTTTAGCTTGACCCAGCTGCCAGGCAGCTTTAAATACATGGCTGGTGATACATGGCTGGCGATACATTCATGCATATGGTCGATTTAGATTTTTTTTATACTACATACTCTATTTTTTGTTTTAAGCTACTTACACCAACTCCGAGTACTTTGACGCAAACATGAAACATTTGACATTGAGTCTCTGCATCTGCGTAGTAGCCGCCGAGTATCTTGTCTTGGCAAGTGAATCGCGTCTGCGGCATATTCTGTAGACTGTACGTTGGCCATGATAGAACGCACTTGGCTGTCAATAAAGTTGCTGCAATTGGAGGAAAGAGAGAGTCACGTTAATTTGAAATCAGTTTATTTTTCATTTATGGAATGGGTTTTAAATTGATCTAGAATATGTGGAGTTTTTTTTTTTGTGTATTGAGCGATTTAATATTTTGTACTTAATGCAAGGTCATTTCAAAAATCTCGATGGATTATTTGCAATATCTTGCAATATCCTACAATCACAATTCAATGGAAATACAAATTGTATTAATTAATAACCAAAAATTCTTCATTAAATAATTTAAGATAAAACAAAAAATGTCTGTCGTTTAAAAATATAAAAAAATATATATATATATAATCTGTATATTTTCAAAAAATGCAAAAACGTTTTTAAAATTCAAAACCGTTTGGTTAAAAAATTTAAATTTTCCAAAATACATATTTTTATTGGAAATCTCATGAAAATTAGTCAATCTAAAGCATTCATATATTTTTATAATTGATCCACACTGTAAACTCGGTCAAATTGACAATATGTGGACCACAATATCTTGGCGGGTTGTCGAGATATTGGGCTTATTGTTCTTAACAGGTTTAAATGAGGTTATTTATATTACAAATTCTCCAAATTTGATTTAAATCGGAAGCAAAAAATGTTTAGGCGGGTATGCCATATCGGAATATATTTTCTCTAGTATTTTGGTGTAAATCGGTTGATCCTATCGAAAATTATAATCAGTAATATACATAATAATAATAATAGTTTGACGCTACAGTCCAGAATACCTTATCTCTAACATTTAAGCTGTGCGTGGTGGGACACAAACTTTAATGGCAAATCCAAACGGCGCACAGTGGGGCAGGGAGAACTAAAAGTTGACAAAAGCCTCACAAGTCAAATGACCTCAGACTATTTTATTTTTTCCCTGTATAGTAAATTAAATTGCCTACAATTGCCGACATTGCTCAATTTATATCATATGGGCATTTCCAGAAAAACGTCAACCACGTCCGAAAAATTCAAAATGCTCAAATCTTTGAAGGAACAATGTAATGTAATAAAGTAAATTGTCGCAGCTATGTTTTAAGATTACTCAAAAAGTATTTTTAGAATAAAAATCGTACTTACAATTTATATACGGAATTTTTTGTCCCGTCCGGAATTTCTCTGTGATTTATTATGAAAAAACTAAAAATTTTATGAATATAATAATATAATAATAGTTTGGTGCTACAGTCCTGTATTGAACTTCGGCCGAGCTCTCTCATCATTTTGAGCTGTGCGTGTTATATTTGTACTCAAAGTGGAGGGACCTACAGTTTATTGCCGAATCCGAACGGCGGGTGAGAGCTTTTCATAGGCAATATTTTTACTCTCGTAGGTTTGCCATTTACTGACGATAGGTAGCGCGGTATAGAAAAATGTTTCTATGAAAAGATGTTGTTAGCCCCAGTCCAGGCTTGAACCGGGGACCTTTCGGCTCGCAGTCCAACGCACTAACCACTGAGCTACCGCGGCTACTACAGTCCTATAAGAACTTAGGCCGAGCTCTCTCACCATTTTGAGCTGTGCGTGTTATATTTTTACTCAAAGTGGTGGGACCTACAGTTTATTGCCGAATCCGAACGGCGGGTGAGAGCTTTTCATAGGCAATTTTTTACTCTCGTAGGTTTGCCATTTACTGCCGAGAGGTAGCTTCTAGATATTAAAGCATACGAATGTCCCGCCCGGAACCTCAGGAAATGCCCATATGTATCAAACTTTTCCCCTCACTCTCTCAAATAAAGACAATTTTTCGCAACAATTGCAAGAAATAATATTGTCAAATTTGTGATCTATTTTTGAAACGTTTATTTTAAAAACCATATTTTTTTATGATATTTATGAAGATTTTTGGATTTTTATTGTTTTAGAAATTTATCACACTTTAAAATAAAAAAAATGCTGGAGTAAATTTACTTTTTTTAAAATTATTTAACAGTTACAAAATGAAAACCAAAACGCTCCGCCAAAACAATTTTTGGTTGTATGGAAGGTACCACCCTTACTTGTCCAATCAATTTAGACATGCCAATTATATCAACGAAATACTGAATATTTCAAAAAATGTCATCACTGTAGCTCTATTAATTTCCAATATATGACATTTTGATCATTTTTGTTATATGGGAGGTACCACGCCCACTTGTCTTTATAATTCTACGGTGCTGTTTCGAATTGCATTTTCAGTTGGAATTCATTTGTATAAATTTGTATAAATATTTCGGTCCCAATAGTTTTAAATTCGATTTATCCATAAAAAAAACTCTTTTGAAATTAAATTTGAAATTAAAAAAAAAATATTTTGATTAAATCTATATAAATTTAATGAATTGTCCGGGGTAGAAATGCCAAAGGAAGAATTGAATCAGGTAAAAATTGCCTCCCCTAGTAGAAATTTGCCCGATGCGCCATCGGGAAATTATCGGGTTTTCGTTGGGTAAGCCCTATTAGAGAAAATATGATCATTGCCTTTGCATGCCCTTATCATGCTTACCATAGCATGGTTTACATTATCTAAACAGTCAATGTTCCCGATCATAGCTACATTATTTGTTCCTCATAACGAAATTAGTATCAGGCAATGATCGAGATTAATGAGAGAAACCCTATTATGCTCGGGCTCAGACAAGGCAATTGTCGGGTAAATAATAAAATGGGGAATTGCCCGATCAGTACATGATCATGGCCTGAGGTCAGTACATGATCAGGACACTGCGTTACAAGGACATTATGGGCCTCGTCATATCCCGATCACCTCAAATAATGACATGATCACTTCATGACCATGGCCCTACCAAAATTTCTACTAGGGTCGAGGCAGAATTGTCTTGGGAAAAGTTGTTCGACTACTGGAATTTTCATGAGGTAAACATTATTTTTTGTTTATTGAACATATAAATATTAGTGAAAATATGACTTTATTTTAATAAAAAAAAAACGAATATGTAGTCATAATTTAAATTTTAAGGGAAACTTTAAATTTTAGTCAATATTCGAATTTTTATTAAAAATAGTTGGTTAAAATTTCGATTTTATACATAGAATTATTTCGATAAATAGTATAACATTTTTCGAATATTCAAAACAGTAGAAACTGTTCCAGGGCTATGATCGGAAACTTATCATTTCATTTTTTCCTTGCCATAACCCGACCAGTAACAAGATTAACATGGTCAGGTATTGATAATGGGTACGAAAATAGTATTAATTTCTTCTAGGGTAAAGAATGACATTCTCAAACACTTAATTTCAATAATTATAACTTTCAAATGTTATAACATAATAATATAATATATATATTCTTTGAATATGTTAATTAATTTAACGATTTTATTTTTTGCATTCCATCGTAAATCTTCAAAAATAAATAATACCTAAGTAATGTTAATTTTGATCTAATCGCCAACATAAATTGCACACGCAATCTGTGTAGCAAAACTATAAAATTCCATTATAATTTCAATTAAACTTTTAAATTTCAATTTATCATCTCAAGAGGTTGTGTGGCAAGCATGATGCATGCTGTTCAAACATGTTGATTACCCTGCTCAATTAAAACTCAAAATATATAATCCCAATGGCTTAATCACTTCAAATCTTGTTTGACATTGAAATTGATCGTAACTCAAATGAAATTCACACGCCACAAGAGGTAACTATGTTGAACGATCGATTCACCATATATCAGACACTTTAATGCCGCCACTTTAATAACCTCCAAGCAAAAGACGAGTCAAGTCAATGGAGGAAACCGCTTAAATTAAGCTCATTTTAATCAAACTCAAGTAGAGGAGTGTAATATGTGCTTTACAAGGTATTTTTGGGGTAAATAAGAGTGGCAAATAGGTTTGGTGTCTTATTTTATTGAACCCCAGAATATTAATACGATTTCTCATAATTATTTATAGTATAGGATTATTGTTTTAGTCGGCAAATACTATTAAATAATATAAAGAATTTAAAAGCCATTAATATAAAATTGTATATGGTGCAAGATCATGATCGGGAACTGATTGTATTTTGTATTAACCTGTCTGATTAATAACATGATATGGACATGATATGTTTTCCATTACCCCACTATAGTAGATATAATACTACACGCTGCAAAAAAAAGGGCTCTCCCAAACATAATTTTGCAGGCATTATCATGTATGTTTGGAATGTTTGGAATTTTATGTAAACATAATATATAATTGACTGGTAAATCATTTGTAAACAGGGTTGTATTGAGACTTGAACAGTGTTGTAATGAGCTCTGACTTACATTAAAATATCACGGAAACATTTTAATGTTGCCCCTCAAAATGGTGTATATTCTAATGGAAACATAAGAATTACTACATTCAAACAAATTAAATATTTGAACCGATACATAAATATGTTAAAAATAAAACATGATTTTGAACGACCTGAATATAAATATGTTTCCAGTGAAACATATCAGTTGTTTCTGTTCAAAAAGTAGTATGGTTGCATAGAAACATATTTAAATATTTTTAGAAAGAAATTCTGAAAATAAAATAAAAATAAAATGTAGTTTTTTATAATTTTTTTTTTAAATCTTTAAGCATGCACAGTGGGAATTATAATAATTGAATTCGTAGACAAATTTTAAAATGCATAAATAAATAATTGGTTTAAAACTGCAAATACAAGTGACAGCATCAATGAAGACGCTAAACCTGACGATCCATCCAGACTCGCTTTATATTTGGTACAGTTACAGTTGGTCTCAGTACAGCACATAGCGTAGGCAAGGAATTCACGGAGGCTTTTGTAAAAAAAACATACCAAATTCTGTTTGAAAATATAAACACTGATTTTTATTTGTGGTTTTTTCACATTAGTTTTAGAAATTATATACTGCACTATATTATACTCTGTTACTATTAGTACTTTTTATAACACAATTTATATATTTATTTAATTTACAAATAACAAAATTATTACCGACGCGAACAAGTTTTCTCAACGAACAACAAAAGACACGTACGCAGAAAATGCCGATCACCGAGTGTCAACTTTGTATACAAGAAGAGAGCTGCAAGAATACCTTTATTTACATCTAATTTAATTTTGTTGCTTGTTTTCAAACATCAGTATGTTTAAAATTATCCTATACATACTTCAAACGACGACAAAAGAGACGTAGGTAGAAAATTCTGCTCAACGATTGCCAACTTCGTATACAAGAAGAATGTTGCAAGAATACACTTATTTAAATCCAATTTCTTTATTGTTTGTTTTTAAACATCAATATGTTCAAACGATGGCAAAAGATGGCGTTGGTAGAAAATGCTGCACAACGTTGCCAAGTTCGTCAGTCGATAAATTATCGAATTAAGACGAGCGTTGCGAACATACGTTGTATTTAGATTTGATTAGCACTTTCTGTGTTTCGAAACATAGTTTTAACCAAGTAAATTGCCAAGAAATAGTTTATTCAAATGCAATTAAAATTTTCTGTTGGTATTGTAACATATTTATGGTAAATTTGACAGATTCTGCTGGACAATATAATAATGTTTACACGTGAACAAAAATTCCTAATACTTGTATGGTAATTTCGTATTACTTTTTAATTACATTCAAACATATTCAAACAAATCTTTTCTATCCGTGTAGGGCCTTGATCGAGAACTGATCATTAGATTTGGATTCTATTTATAAACCGAACAGGTACATAACCACCATCATCAGGTCAGTATCATGTCGACCCTAATGTGAAACATTTCAAATTGAATAAATTAATATAAAAATATATCAACATTCCTAATTAAATTTACTAAAATTTACACGTTACATACGTATTTTACATATAATTTTTCCGAAAATTATTTCCTGAAACCTTCTTCTTTGACAAATCTTTTCGGAAACATTTTTTTTTAAAGACTCCAAATTATTCCAATAGTTCCAGTAAAATTAGCAATAGAATGTGAAAAGTTTTTTCTGTATATTCAAAAAGAGCTGGGAAATAATTGTTTTGAGCACGAATTGCGTTTGGTAAAAATAATCTAGAGGCAGAATAGTTTCCGAAAAGAAATGTATCCGAAAGGAATTGTCTGAAAGAAAAAAGGTATCCGAAATAAAATGTTCAGAGAAGAATTTATTGGAAATAGTTGTCACGGAATAGAAATGTGTCTGGGAAAAATAGACTCCGGAAAAAAATTGTCCGGGAAAAAATTAATTTGTTACTGGAATGTATTGTTCAGTGATGTATTGTTCCAGTGAAGAATTGTCCGGATTAGAAATAAAAATTAAAAGTTTAAATTAAATCTATATAATTATAAATTAACCCTTATCTGATTTAAAGGACTTTTTTCGACTTGTAGAACCATAAAATGTTAGAAGTTTCGAAATTATTTATATAGCTATGAATGAAGCCTTTTTTTTTAAATCTACAACATAATGAGGTAAAAATTGTTTTTATGCTTAAACACATGGACAAAGGGTCTGGTCAAAGAGTATATTTGACTATTTTTTCAGATTCTTATCATGGCTGTCGCTGTTGCCTCTACAACAATTAATCTAAGCTATGCATCATCATGTTTTTCGGGCTGCATCATCTAATAGTTGCCATCTAAAAGGAAAATTGCAACCAACATTGACGCGATTTCCCCATCTGCAGACCTACAAGTCATTCAAAAGTGTAATTATTACAAATTGTTGCTGTCGGTTGGTGGCTGCCGTCGTTGCTGCCTCCACCACATTGCATTGTGCAATTTCACTCATCTATCATCAACATCATCTTGAGCAGTAGCAGCAGCAGCAGTGGCAGTCAGTAGTAACAGCGGCAGCAACATCCACAGCAAACAACTCCGAAATTCGCATATAATTCAATTGAAATTTAAATTTTAAATCGAGACGGATTCGTTGGGTTGTGAACGATGAACGAATGAATGCATCAAGTTTGAATAGATAGCTGAACGGAAAAAATTGCCTAATTGTTTTTTATTTTTTTTATTTTACTTAACTTGTTTTTTCTTATTGCTATGTCGTATTACAGCAATTTTGCTGCTAATTGCTGCAAAGAGCTGTGGCAACAAGAACTTTTGTTCTTTGCATTATTTGTATTTTGTGTTGCTGCGCTCCTACGTTGTAGTTGAAAACCTACTAACTGATTTCATCAGATGTTTTTAAAACATGCCTTTTTTAATATTACATGTGAAAATTTTAAAGCTTTTAAAAAATCAACGCCAATTTTTATTAATTTATGTGTCTTACAATAATAATAGGTGTGAATTTGGTTGCACAATAAATATCACAAGCTTTGATTTCCGGTTTTATTTTTGTCTTTTGTTGTTCGATTTCCGTTTTCTGTTTTTTGTTTAAACCGAAAATTGCATGTCAGTCGAATTTGCGAAGAATTGGAAGACATTTGCCTTTTATTTAAACGGAAATCGATTAAATTTTTGAACATCTGATTATTCACTAAACAATTTTTTGTTGTATGTATTATGTTGTATAACATGTATTTAATACATTCATCGAGAAATATTTTCTATATCGCGTTACCTTTCGGCAGACAATGGCAAAATAACACAGCCTACCCAGTCTGCCATGTCTCGGAGACCTTCGATGCCTCGAAGCTTTCTCGAATAACTTCGATAAAAAAGTTCGATCACGTTGCATTCTCCATTCTAATTTTTAAAAATTTTCGTACATTCCAATTCTTTGGCAAGATACGATATTTAAAGATTTATCAAATCGATATCGCAATATTTTTCGCAGCAATCTCGAACTTTGATCATTTTTTTCTTCGATATCGTTCCGATTTCGAAAAATGTCTCGTATAGAGAAAACTCCGACAAAATGTTTCGATATCTACCTACCATCTAGGTCCAATTTGACGCTCGATATCGTTACGAGAACGTCTCCGATCTCGTGTAATTTCTCCATCTACTCGCATTGATCTCGTAACGACATCGATAAGAATGGCATACTGGGTATGAAAAGGCTCTCACCCCGCCGTTCGGATTCGGCATTAAACTATAGGTCCCATCCCCTTTAAGTACATTAATTTATTTATTTAGAATTGTGCTGAAACTAAACTCATTAAAATTTTAAAAAATACAAAATTGATGTAACCCTAGATAAAATTATTTTCGAAAGATTTTAATGGCGGAGTTTGTATCAAAAGCTGTCTGTTTTCTGTCCGTTCCCAAAATATGCCAGGATTTTTTTTTTAATTCCATAATTTTTTAAGCTGCTATACGATTCCCACAAATTTCCATATATCGTTGCGTCCACGGTAATATTCCTGAAAAATACTAGAAATCTTCTCTCGGAAATATAAAAATATATATATATTTTTTAAACAATCAACCAATGGAACATTTTTGCTCGATTTTTTTTTAGAGAATTTATAATCAAAGACTTTTGAATTCGATTTCTCAAAAGAAACAATGGTTTTTCAAACGGAATCTGTACGATATTTTGAAAACAAAAGTCGAATACAAAAATATTGTGAACATTTAAAAGTCAAGAATGTCGTCAAAATTTTTATAGAAACAAAAAATGTCGAAATTTTTTGTATGTTTAAAAAAGTAAAAACAAAAATGGATAAATAACACTGCCCTACACCCATTTTGGTGCAGTAATTTTGCAGCAAATATTGGATTCCGTAAATGCCATCAGTTTTTTTTTTAAATTAGCTCTAGTTTTTGAGATATATCCCATTTTTTAATTTGCCATTATTTTCTTTTTCTTTAATTTGTAACATTCCAACAAATGAAATAATGAAATTATGATTTCGATATTAGACGCAGAAAACATCGCGCTACGATACAAAAATTTACAAAAATTTGTTTGCGAGATATAAGCAAAGTAAATTAAAAATTATTTAAAAAAATAAAAATTAAAAACCTAACTTAATGGAAAAAATGTTAAAAATTATTCTTACACTCAAAATAAAAATTCTGTAACAGTAGTAAAAAAGGTTGCCAATATAGCAAAAATGTTTGCTGAAAAGCGGAAAGCGCCGGATTCTGCTGAAACAGCAAATGACAGTTTGCAGTTTCAGTGAACTTTTTTTATGCTATTAGAGCAGACAAGTTTTTTTTAAAGAAAATAAAAAAAAATATATTTTTTTTGTATTTTAACATTTTTTTTTATTTCTGATATACTTTTTTTATTTTTATATTATTATTTTTTTAAAATATTTATTTATTTTTATTTATCTCATATTTTTCTTTAACCTTTATTTCACTATTTCACTCTTGCCTGCGTGCATTATTATTACGTATAAGAAATATCTCTTTTAAAAAAACATTTTGTCGAATACGAGTCTACGAATTATAGACACATTTAGCTGCAACGTCTCGTGACGATGGCGCCATCTAGTGCAGGTTAACTACACTAGCAAAATGTACACCAGTGACACTAGCACGATCTTTATCACTAGCAGAACTAAGATTCCCAGCAAACAGTTCGCTATTGAAGATAAAAGTATGCTGTAAATTCAAATTAAAGTGTGCTAAAATTTAGCAGTCAGAGTTTGCTGTTAATAGCAGACTTTTTATTTTGACTGTAAACATTGACATGTACCTCCATGTATTCTCTTAAAAACCCCATTTAAGAAAATAAATTTCGACACTTCGTTAAAAAGTTTTAAATAATATATTAAATAAAGGCAACAATGTAAAGGGTTTTTCAACAGGGACGCTACAAAAGTAGAGCGACAGGGACAGCAAACGACGCCATATTTCTTGCCGCTCTTTTGACATTTCTCTTCAGTAAGGTTTGCCATTTCATGATGGAAAGATATACGAGCCAACAATGAGTCGAAATTATTAAAATTTACTACCGAAATTGAAATTTTCCACTTTAAGCAAACAAAAGTAGAGCGATAGGGACAGCAAATGACGCCATTTTTCTTGCCGCTCTTTTGACATTTCTCTTCAGTAAGGTTTGCCATTTCATGATGGAAAGATATACGAATTCGAATTTCGGTAGTAAATTTTAATAATTTCGACTCGTTGTTGGCTCGTATATCTTTCCATCATGAAATGGCAAACCTGTCTGAAGAGAAATGTCAAAAGAGCGGCAAGAAATATGGCGTCGTTTGCTGTCCCTGTCGCTCTACTTTTGTAGCGTCCCTATTGAAAAACCCCAGAAAAAAACTTTTGTAGCGCTCTTATTGAAAAACCCTTATTTAGAACTTTTTAACCAAGAGTTCTTAAATAGGTCTTTAAAGAGGATACATGACAACGTATAAAAATCATTTGTAACATTTTTTTCCATAAAGTAATAACGTTTTTAATTTTATTTTAAATTTTGAATTTCATTTGCTTATTTATATCTCGCAAACAAATATGTTTACTCATTTTTTATTGTAGCACGATATTTTCTGCGTATAATATCGGAAAGATAATTTCATTATTAAAAACAACGAATATACGTAATCTTGATAAATGAAAAATTTATTAGAAAGAAAGAATAAGACGAATATTATTTAAAAACAGATTTTAAAAAAAACTTTTATAAAATTAGATTTTTTTTAATTAAAAATAAAAATTTCAAATAAATAAAAATTTACATTTTGATTTAAAATGTTATATGAAAAATTTTAAAACTTGAACCATTCAAATCCGAAAATTGTATTGTTTTTCTTTTATTCTCAATAAAAATAAATATGACAAATTGTGAGACATTTTAATGATTTTCAAAATAAAATACCTTTTTTTTATTAAATAAATAAAACTCAACCAATTTCGCAACGTTTGAAATTTAATAAACAAAAAATTTGTAGTAACCACAATCATAATAAATGGTTTAAGTGATTATTGTGTTCATCAAATATAATTTACCACGAAAAATCAGCTTAAACCATATAAAAATATGGACCAATTGTGGAAGGGTCTATCAGTTTGCCCTTCGTTAAATGTATCTACAACGTCAGGAAGGTCCTAGATGACACAACTATGCTAAACATTCTTCAGATATCTCCGGGACTTTTAAAGATAGTATTAAAAAATATGTTTGAACTAAATATAAAATTAAAGTAAATGACGAACAATACAAAATATGTTTATAATTTAATAATTGAAAACTTTCATCACAATTTCCATCATATTCATCACAATATTGAAGTATTTTGTACGTGTGATGCGAAGTGAGAGAAAATAAGTATTCTAAGCAATGGTATAAAACTTTTAAAATCGATAAACTGAGTTTATATTATTTGCAAAAAAAAAGGTTTCGAAATAAAATGTATTTAGTTAGATTTTAAGAATGACGTAAAAAATTATAACTTTTCACATTTATCTTTTTTTTATAAACTCAATTATATCAAATTTACTAACAAAACATTTAGAACAAAACTTTACACATAATATAACGCACACAGATACAAATTTGTTTGCACCAAATATATCATTATCATTCGTATTATTATCGCAATCATATATTACTGAACATATGTGTGAAAGCCACTTAATAAAACTTAAATTTATTGCTTGACTTTGAAAATAGTTTTATTATTTCTTAAAAGAAATCAATGTTTGTTGCAAACATATTATATTTACTGCAAAACATACATTTTATCCTGCGAGTAGCTAAAGTATTAAAAAAATACGCAGATTTTTAGAAATATTTGCTATTAGATTAAAAAAAAATAGAATTACAAAAAAAATAACAATATTTATAAAAATTCAAAAATTTTACACTTACCGCAAATGTAAACGCATATTTTCATAGTTATCCCAATCATAGTGTTAAAAAAATATTAATCCAAACGTTGCGCCAATATTTAAATAATTATAGTCCAGAAATTAACGATGGTTGGTAATCCAAAAATAGGTGAATAGTAAACAATTTCAAAAAAGTACAGAAGAAACTAGATAAAAACGCGTACAACAAAAAAAAACAACGCCGTTACCAAACGCCACCACTTCCGTTCGTAAAGTGCGTTAAATGTGGGCGTTAAATCTGTGGCTAAAATCTGCGTTTTCAAGCGTTTCGTTAACCAGTAGGTACTTTTGTATTATTTTTTTTGTATTTTATTACTTTGTCAGTTGCTCTACACACAAAACGTTTGTCATCTACTGCCTGCAAACACGCGCACTCAAGCGGCAACACAAATGCAAATGAATTGCGTTCAAAAACATTTAGAATTATTTTTGGTTTGATTTTTTTATTTTTGCGAAACAATTGTAAAGAGTGAGGCAATTTTTAAGTTTTTATTTAAATAATTTTTTAAAGTCTTTAAATTTTTCTATGACCGTTTTTTTTGGAAATAAAAAAACGCACTGCGAAGCAACGAAGCGCGATGCACAACTTGATGGGTTACGAACTCGAAGCGAAATGATTTTGTAAAAGCGAAAGGAACAGCATTTGGGCCCATCATCAACAGCAGCAGCAGCAGCCATCGCTGTCGTTGCCGCCGCAGCAGCAACAACCTTAGCAGCAATTGTTGTTGCTGTCGCTTCTTTGCTTTGCTTTGCCGTGCAAAGCTTCAAGATCTCTCACGGAACTTCTTCTTCTATGTAGTTATCGTCTGCTATATCTTCTTCGTCTTCTACCAATGCTGCTTGTGTCGAGCTTTAAGCCTGGCCTAAAGTTGTAACTGAATTTGTGGTAAACGATGTCGCGATCGCTGGATACAAGCGACAACTTTTAAGAACCTCGTTTTTGTTGTGAAACTTTGCGTTTTTTTTTTTTTAATTTTGATTACTGTGGCTTTTGAGCTTTGTTGCTGATGATGTATCGATGAATTCAATCATTTTAATTTTGAGATTTTTTTCGAGATTTATTATCTCTTTTTTTTCTTCGACATTTTTTTTTAAATAATTTATGAGAACTATAGATTGTATAGAAAATAAATATTATATTAATTTCTTCTAAACCGAAGAAAAATAAAAATGATTAAACCGAGTTTTGAAAGATTTTGGTTCAAAAACTGACTTTGGAAAATGTATGTTCATATTTTGCTATTTAATACATAGGTACTGTTTATTTTTATTTATAAATGAGGCGTTTGGAATCAAAAACGGTTCAAGTACATGCTACACTCAAAATAATTTCTATGACATTTTACGAAATATTTGTTCGTAATTTTTCAATTTGTAAAATACACGAATTCGTAAAATACAATATTTTTTACGAAGGATTCGTATATATTAAGAATCAATATTCGTAAAATTAAAATAACAACCAAATTACAAATAATTCATTCAAATTAGGAAACTTTCGATATATTATTTTTTATTGCAATTTTTTTTTTGTACGAAAGAATAAAATATTTTACGAATGAGCTTTTACGAAATTTTCGTAGATAAATTTCACGGTTTTTTCGTAAAATACAAGAACGATTTCGTATATTTTAGGCAGTTTTGAGTTTATGGCATTTTGAGAAAAACATTTTGTTATCCGAACGATTAATCGCACAGGTAACATAACAGTCTTTTTGTAACAAAACAATCCGAACATTGTTGCTTCTATAGAACCAAAAGACATTTATTTCAGCTTAATTAAAATTTAACTTGTTACTTTCATTATAAAGCTTAAAAATTACGCTGAAAATAGTCTACCAGAAAAAAGGAAGGCAACTTAAAATCAACTTCCAAAAATGTAACGTAACAGTCCATTCTAAGAAGACATATAACTCCTAAACAACAAGGCATACATAATTTCAATATATTTAGAAAATGTAACTACAGAAGCATACTTTAAGAGGAATTTATAAAAAATATTAAAAGTATTCAATTTAATGTGATTTTAGCTAAATTTATGTTGAAATGTGCGTATGATTGTAACATAACAGTCTGCGTTTTTGTCCATGTATAATATATGTATACATATATATATTTTTATTCATTTTTTTATCTACATTTGTAACAGCCACTTCATGTGCGTCATATTTCCGCAATTGCGTTCACAAGTCACACCAAGATTTCAATGCAAATTGAATTTCTTCAACACCTCGCAGCGCACAGAGCCGCAGGCATTAGTTGGGCATAGAATTTCCCACACTCTCGCCTTAGCCAAATGCTTGGGATACCCGAAAGCACCAACCCAGAGCAGCAGCAACATGTAACATATAACCGCCGCCACAGCAACAGTCACAACAACCACAGACTAACGAATAACCAATCCGAAGACACACTCACCTACATCCGAGCAACATGTGAACAATATGCCAACAACAACAACATATTGTTGTTGCAGATTCAAACACTTAATAGTGACACAGTGCTGCAACAAAGCTAAACTGTTGCCAATGCAGCAGCAACAGCAACTACAGCAGTAGCAAAGTGCGGGTGTGTTGTTATTGTTGCTGTCGTTGCAGCTGAAGATGCCACAAGTTCTGTTGTATGTTGCTTGTATATAGCAGCGACCCCTGCCAGCCTATCAACCTAAGCAATTGAATTGCCTCATCATCCAACAACACCGCAAGTCAAAGACATTCGTTGGCCTCCGAGGAAACAGAGCCAGTCGCAGCAAACGCCGCAGCGGCAGCAACTGTTGCTGCGACACACATTCTCTTGTTGTTGGTTTTTACTATATGGACGCCTTGCCGTGCCGTGCCGCGCCATATGATGTAAGCCTCCGGAGTAGCGATTCATCACCCGCACTCGTGCGATGTCTGCCGCAAAGCACCGCAAAATGCTGTCAAACACGCTCAGCACTGCTCAGCTCAGCAACAGAGCTTAGCGCAGTTCAGCTGGCGTTAGCCACGCTATGCTGTCTGATGCGCTGCTGCTGATGCATGTTGCTGCTACAGCTAAATGTTGCTGTGTGTGACTGTCTGTCTGACTGACTTACTGAATGTGAATAGGTTGTGTTGCTGCGAGCTGTGGTGCTGCTGCTTCTACTATTCTTGTTGTTGGTGCTTGTTGTGGTTGTAAAATTGTCCCACAGCCGTTGAGGCATCTTCGTCTGATTAACATCTCGGACAGTGGGATAGTTTACAAAATAGTGAAGCAGAAAAATATTTAGAGTTTATATTTTATTTAAAAAGTCTCTATTAACTTTTTTACTGCAGATATTATATAATATGCTGTTAATGGAAAATATTAAAAATTTATTGATTGATATAAATGAATATTTTTTTATTAAATGTGTACCAAACACTTTCGCTTTAATACCGTATAAAAGCATACGTAAAAAATTTAAGACATGTCAAAATCGTTGTTCGTTTTATTAGCAATTACTGATTGAAACTTAAAACAAGAAAAATATATTAACATACTATCGATTTCTATTAAAATTACTTTATTAAAATACACACACAGAAAACTGATTTGTTGCGGATACCAACTATATAGCCCTATCGAATTATTCTGTCACGGAACAACTGAAAAAGTATTTGCAACAACCTCTTAATTCGGTTGTGGCAACCTTCTAGTCAGCAAGTATGAGGTTGTTTCAACCCTCAAGTTAGCAAGCATAAGTTTGTCGCAACCTTCAAGTTATTAAGTCGAAACATCCAATTGGAATTTTAGTTAAAAAAAAGTTTTATATATATATATATATATATATATATATATATATATATATATATATATATATATATATATATATATATATATAAAATTTATTTATGTAAATACAATTTCTGTATATCTACTAATACCTTTACCCTAAAAAATAAAATCATTATGAAAAGATACAATTAATATTTAATTTTTCATAATTCAAACAACAACAAAAAAACTATTTCCATTGGCACGTATTTATTAGAACGCTTTCTTGACTGTCTGTTCGGTACACATGTTGTAATTGATTTTAAACTAACTCCCCGATGAGCTAGAGTCTTGAACTTTTAAACATTGTCTAGAAGTAGATGACAATGTAATATTAGCAATTTGATTTCTGCCTTTTCGACATGGTTCTGTCGCCATGGTTCTAAAGATGCTTTGAAAAATATATGATTTTAATTTAAATTATATTCGGCGTTTCGAATTCTGTCAGATGAATATCTAACTGTCACAAAAAATAAGTAAAATATAAAACATACACAGTTGCCGTAACAAATGCGCGAAAGTCAATTTTGGTAGAATGAAAAATGCAATCATGAGGTTACGGCAACCGAATGTGCATTTCGGTTATAGTAAAATTAGGTACGTTAATTTAATGAAATGAGGTTACAACAAATTTTTTACGGTTGAAACTATGATATGTTGGTTCGATTAACCTCATGCTTTATGTTTGTACATATTAAAATATATAACTAAATTTTATATAACATTAAAATGTTTGAAAACGGAATACTTGAACGATTTAAAATGATGTCGAAGGTTTTAGATATATTTCATTAGAAACGTTATTCAATCTAGCTCTTTTTATTGTGGTACAAAATCCGTACCATTTAATATTAAATTTTATTTTTAATTTATTACACATTATACATGGAAATTCATAAATAAAAAATATAAAAATTGGGTTTGTTCTTAAACCTTTTGTTCTTCTTTTCACAAAAATTTTAATTATACCCAACACATATGAGGTACAGGGTATATTAAGTTTGTGCAGATATTGTAACACTTCCTTTCCGGAACCCCTTCCATTAATGTTGTAATGGTAGTGTCCGACACCCTCACAGCTGCTGAAGACCACTTTCTTCTAAAGTCTTGAAGGTCTTTGGCCACTTTTTTTGTTGTCTTCATCTTCCTTTTTACTAAAGCCCAGTATCTCTCAATCGGCCTGAGTTCTGGACAGTTTGGTGGATTGGCTTCTCTAGGCACCAAAATCACTGCATTTTGTTGGATCCACTCTAAGGCCGTTTTGCTGTATTGACATGAAGCGAGGTCAGGCCAAAAAAATGTGGACACTTCATGTTGGCGTAAAAATGGAAGCAATCTCTTTTGCAAGCATTCCTTCACATATATTTCGCTATTAATTGTACCCGATGTCACGAATGAGCTGCTCCTTTTTCCACAACTGCAAATTGCCTGCCAAACAAGGAATTTCTTTGGGAATTTTGTCATTTTTTTTGATTTGGATTTTTCAGCGACATTTCCTCGAGAATCGGCTGTATAAAATTCCTGCCCAGGTAGCTGAGAAAAGTCCGCTAAAACATAAGTTTCGGCGTCCATTATGCAGCAATCGAATTTTTTAAAAAAATCTTGGTTCAGCTTTATAGCTCGTTGTTTTGCGGTTTCATTCTTGACGACATTTCTATCCGGAACTTTTTGGATCTTGTACGTCTTCAGCCCAGCATCTTTCTTAGTCCTGCGCACGAAAGATTCTGAGCAATCCGCCTTTCTCGCCAATTTCCTTCCGGATATGCTTGGATCTTTCTTTACTATATTCACAACCTTCTTCGACTTTTCACGATCATGTGGTCCTTTTTTTTACCAGAACCTTTCTTCCGATCAATACTCAAGTCTTCCTTAAAGCGGTTGATAACGCGAGAAATGGTCTTAGGGTTAGCCCCTACCTCCTTGGCAATTTTTTAAAAGACCAACTAGGTTGTTTTTGAAAAATTTTAATTATATTTTCTCGCACTTCCACTTCGTTTGCCATTTTCGCGTTAAATAAATTTTATATTGACTATAACAGACACAAATTATTTTCTGCCATTTAATTCAGAGATACAGAGATATGATCAAATTTTTTTAATTTGAATCTTGCAATAGCACATTATGGGAAGATATGTAACGGACAATTTTATTCGACGCAGTCCTTAATACCTCGAAAAGTATTCAAGATATAGTTATAAAATTTAAAACGTATTGTTATAATTCACCTAAAAATATGTGGTCCAAAAATGGGCGTGATCCGCCCACATTTTTTTACATTATTTCCCGGGTTGTCATAGTGAAAATTTTAGCAAATTATTTTAGTAAATTATTAAAATCAAATCTATGAAATATTTGCCTTACAAAATTTTAAATATAGGAGTGGTCCGCCCACTTTTATTTTTCTTAATTTTTTTTATTAGTTATTATATACCTTTATACCAATTTTTTAAATTATGGGGATACAAGTCGTACATTTCTGATATGTGAATAATATTCTGAGGGTGGGCGCAGTTCAGCATAATTAAGAACTTTAAAATTAAGGTATACAATTAAATATCCCACATTAATATCACCACCAAAGGTGTAGGGTATTCCATAGTCGGGCCCGACCGACTATAAAAGTCCATCCCATGTGACCGAACTTACCCATGTGACCTAACTTTCCCAACTCGTTTTTATGATCGTTTTGGTTGGTTCTTTGCGGAACCATCAGGCACCGGGAGTTCAAAATTGAGCATATGTGAAAATATATAGAAATGTGTTTTAATGTTTGTTTTAGGTTTGTTGTTTACAAACTACAGAATTCCTGATTGATAATATGTAAATACAAAGAGTTTTTTTCAATATCAAAATCTTTGCAAAGTACAAATTTAAAAAAAGGTACATTCGAAAAATATACATTTTAACTTAAAATCAAATTTCCTTAAGTAAAAACTCATTTTGAATTTCAAATCAAATGCAATTAAAGTAAAATGTTTAAAATCACGATATCCTACTCGCAATGCCGACATAAATCAATGCGGCCGACAGGAAAACACGCCGCCTGGCAGCTTCCCACGTTAAGGTGGCCATCTTCAGACGAAGCAACATAGAAACTATATAATAATGGGGTATTTTTTTTATTAGCAAAATCAAAGAAACAACAAAAAAAAGGCAGAAATCGTTAAAGAAGATGGTGTAAAAGGCTTTCCACCATATGCCACGTCATCTGTGCATGACTTCCCACAACTTGAGAAGTATTGATAGCAGAAAAAATAAAATAAAAATATTAAAAACTAATACTACGACAAGGCAAATTCGAAAAAATTCCCATGCATTACCTACGACTGACGGTGCCATCGCAGAACTGCCAATAAAACAGGGTTATGTTACGTACCTTGTGCCTATTGTGCCTGTTTTACCTATTACCTGATGTCGGTTGCCCCTGCCCAGGTCGTTGGCGCATGAGTTGCTATCGATTACTTTGCATTTCTGGCTAAAATGAGTGGGTACCATCGTTTATGTGTTGACTTGGGCCTAAAGAAGCTGTGGAAGAGAGGCTGCTGCAGTCGATCAAAGAAGCCAACCAAGTCACTTAGGTAACAATGCAACGTGGCTCTAACGATGTTGACATTTTTGCGAGCATCGTCATCGTCATTCACAGTGGGTTGATGAATTCAGTGGAAGGAAGGTTTGCTTTCCGGCAACCTCAACTTTGAAATGCCAAAATCGCGTTTTTTTTTGGTTGATTTCGAGCAGACTCAAATTGTTGCAGGCGGCCTTTAAGTTTGCAAATTGGTAGGGTTTGGATTTATTTTTTTTATAGTTGTATTATTGCAAAAAATCATTTGGACTCTTTTGAACTTTGTAACACAATGTCAATTGAACAGAGGAAAAATGGCATGAAAATCGTATTTTATGTGGTTACACAATCGGAATTGATCAGTCGTTGGATTATTCTTGGTCAAGGAGTATCATAGAAATTTGTATTATATGAAATACAATTAATAGCGAAAAATATTAGAATCCCAACAAGGTTCTAAGCAGTTTAGAAACATTTTTTCGAAATATTTCAGACAGATAGAGCGGTATCAGAATCTAGTTTGTATCAGAAGTTGACTGCTTTCACCCAGTTCCCAAAATATGCAGGAAATCAGCCTTCACAATTCCATAAAATTTAAAAAACTTCTATACACTTTCCATAAACATTCATTTATCTGTGTGTTTGCGGGAAATATTCCTGAAAAATTACCGAAATGTTGTTTTGGGAAGTTTATGGAAATTTAAGGCAGATTCCCATTATATTTTTTACAGGTAATATCCAACTTTTGACAAAAACTCCGCATGTCTGACATTGATCATGTCTTCCCTAATAGGATAAAGTTATACTAAGTTTTGTCTCTTTGAAATCCTTCGATAAAATATTTTTAAACTCATTTGATTCTGTAAAAAATAAATCTAGGGATATTAATAATATGTATGCCGAAAATATGCCAAAAACGCATTCCAAAAAATACCAGACACTTTAAAACCATGATCTGTTCAGTTAAAATATATTTTAAAAATGATCACACCTCACTTAACTTTAACACCCTACCACAAACTTGGGTTCATCCCAGAGAATGTCAATTGTATCACTTTTATGAATACCTTTGTTAAACTTAAATATAGAGCCATGTGCAGTTTTGCATATTAAAAGACGTCGTGATGCACGGATTCGTTACGCTGCAATTGTAAACTAACACAAAAAAGAAGATGACATACAATATAATTCATGAAATTATTTTGCTAAAAATACCAAAATGGCATTTGACTGATTATGGTTTAGATCGTGGCATAAATTCACAGAGAAAACAAATAAAAAAAAATAAGAATTATAGGATTCGTAAAATTAATAATGGATTAATAAGATAAATAAATAATAAAAATTTACATAATAACAAAATCATTATATGTAAATAACCCCCATCCAATTAATTAAAATTCAAATACAGGATGCACTATTTGAAAGTTTGACTAAAATTAAATTTTTTAATGTAACTTCATGATTTTCAAGGTATTGGGAAAATTACATTTTTCTGGCTTTAAACCCAAATAATATTATAACACCCGCAATATAAATTAGAATATGAAATAATCATATTTAATAATGAAATTATACTGAATTATACTGACTATGGAATACCCTACACCTTTGGTGGGGATATTAATGTGGGATATTTAATTGCATACCATAAGATTTTAACTATGCTGAACTCCCCAACCTCATAATATTATTCACATATCAGTAATTTACGTCTATATCCCAATAAATTAAAAATTTATATAATAGTATAAAAAACTAATAAAAAAAAATAGAAACATATAATTGGCGGACAACGTCTATATTTAAAATTTTGAAAGGCTAATATTTCATAGATTTGATTTTAATAATTTACGGATCAAATTTTCACTATGAAAACCCGGGAAATAATGAAAAAAAAAGTGAGCGGATCACGCCCATTTTTGGACCACATATTTTTAGATGAATTATAACAAACGTTTTAAATTTTATACTTATATCTTGAATACTTTTCGAGTTATTAGTTCCTAAAGAGTTATATAAAAGTGACTTGTATGGGAGGTGGGCGTGTCCGTTGACCGATTTGGCTCATTTTCAAACTCAGTTCCTACTTTTGGCTATAATATAATAATACGAAATTTTATCGCATTCTGATCAGTATTTCTCAAGTTATTCTGTATTCGGACAGCAAGACTTCAAGACGGACAGACAGACAGACAGACAGACAGACAGACAGACAGACAGACAGACAGACAGACAGACAGACAGACAGACAGACAGACAGACGGACATGGCTAAACGGACTCGGGTAGTGATGCTGATCAAGAATATATATACTTTTCCATACCGGACACGCCTCCTAAGGGGCGTTACAATATATGCACTAAGTTAATATACCCTGTACCTCATAGGTGTACCCTAGTAGAAATTTGCCTGATGCGCCATCGGGAAATGATCGGGTTTTCGTTGGGTAAGTCCTATTAGAGATATGATCATTGCCTTAGCATGCCCTTATCATGCTTACCATACCAGGGTTTGCATTATCTAAATAGTCAATGTTCCCGATCATAGCTACATTATTTGTTCCTCATAACGAAATGACATCAGACAATGATCGAGATTTAATGAGAGAAACCCTATTATGCTCGGGCTCTGACAAGGCAATTGTCGGGTAAATAATAAAATGGGGAATTGCCCGATCAGTACATGATCATGGCCTGAGGTCAGTACATGATCATGGCCTGAGGTCAGTACATGATCAGGACACTGCGTTACAAGGACATTATGGGCCTCGTCATATCCCGATCATCTCAAATAATGACATGATCACTTCATGACCATGGCCCTACCAAAATTTCTACTAGGGTAGGGTATAAAAATAGTTTGGACAAAACACATGACCGTTATTGGATTATTTTAAAAAAAAAAGAAGGAAGAACTGTAGTTTCCCAGGCACAACAAACAAAAAATAAAATGCCAAGCCACTTTAAATAAAAAATTAAAAATAAAGGTTAAAAATATTATACCCCTCGTTCCCCAGGGGGTTCCCCTGGAACCCCCTAAAAATAAAAAAGAACGAAAGAAAGAAAGAAAGAAAGAAAGAAAGAAAGAAAGAAAGGGGTGAAAATATGGTTTTTTGTGTACTTCACAGATCAAGTATACATTAAAAAAAAAAAAACTGCAGTGTCAAGCAGGCAATGGAAACTCATACGGAAACAAAAGAAACCATCCCACAAAAGTCAACCCCTCCCCTCTAAAAATTAAAAACTCACTTATTAGAAAACCTTATTTTCCGAAAAAGGGTATATAAAAATATAAAAAAAGGCATACCATGTCCTTCGATATCAATGGCTGGATGCAACCGTGTGAAAAAATATTACCTTCATTACCCCAATAATCGCATAAAAATCCACAAAAATTCAAAATGTGGGTGGGCGGTCTACGATCAGGTCTAGATCAATTATATAACCGAATATTGGGGTTAATGCCTTGTAACATTTTTCTGTTTGCAAATAGGAGTGTCTGGTCACTATTCTCATTCTGTTTATATGAGACTAAGTCCCATATAAACAGAAACGTTGCTACAGTGTATCCAAATAAGGGTTTTTGATGTTAATTGGATATGAAAGAATACAAAATCTATAATTAAATCCAAAAATCGTTTAAATCCGGCCATATTTGTGGACACAGCACCGTTTTATTCAGATTTCGACGATTGCCGTTCAGTGAAAAATCACTAAGTCCCATATAAATAGATGTATAATAGAGTGCTCCAGTTTATCCAAATAATTGTATCTGATTTTCGTTTGAATTGGAAATGAAAGAACTGCATATTATCTATCATTTAATTCAAAAATCATTTAAATCCGACCATTTTTGTGGACACAGCATCGTTTTATTCAGATTTCGACGAATGCTGTTCAGTGAAATATCACCTAAGTCCCATATAAATAGTAAGAGTGCTGCAGTTTATCCAAATAATTGTATCTGATTTTAGTTTGAATTGGAGATGAAAGAAATGCATAATATCTATCATTTAATCCAAAACTCGTTTAAATCCGACTATTTTTGTGGACTCAACATCATTTTATTTAGATTTCGACGATTGCCGTTCAGTGAAAAATCACTTTACAAATTTGACTGATTTTTTACGCCGTAATATTTTATTATATTTTTATAAGGAATGTTCATTTGGTCTTCTTCTGTAGTTTAAATCCAAAATAGGTGTGATCGGACTCTTTTTAAGGGCTAATTGTGGACTTGAGTACTTTTCACTGAACTGAATTTTTAAATATTTGGACTGAAATATTGAGTTGAAGTTGTGATTAGAATCTTGAAGTCCATTGGAAAACCTTATTAAGATTGTTGTGCTGTGTTATGGATAAACAAATTTTGTTTGATCAGAATTTTTTTTTTTTTTTTACAAATAATCAAAAAACACACAATTTACTATTGTTTGTGTTTTATCAGAGAGTATACATTATTAATACCGAAACATTTGTTATGTGTCCTCGAAGTCCTACGGTGGAATTTTACAGATTGAAGTTAAAAGAGGAAAACAGTTCACGAAACTCGATCTGTACGCGGATAATTTGCAACAAAACTTTCCAATTTATATTGCAATCCAATGCCTTTTAAATTTTAATTATTTTTCTGGACTAAAATGTGACAGAAACATCCGATTTTGGCTTTTAAAAATGTCTCTGTTGACAACATTTTCGTTTTAATTTTCACATATCCAATGTTTGAATTAATTTGACAAAAGTGGCAGCGAAACGTATCATAATTATATCAAATTATAAAATGATTTGTAGGGATTAAGAAAATCATTGAATTGCTATTTTTCCAAAAATGGTATTACATCATGCTGACATTCAACAGATTTATTAAAATATCACAAAACAAAAATTACCAAGCAACAACAAATTAGAGATCTTTAAAAAATACCAGTTATTAAATAAATGTTTCTATCAAGTATTTTGTAAACTCAAAAGTATTTTTAAACACTGCAATTAGGTGCTATACATAGTAATTATGATATATCACCAAATTATAGAGCTAAACACTTTATTAATCAATAAAGTTCGAACCCATCAAACGTAACAGCACTAATCGTGCCCAGTTAATTGATAGCACGATAACTCTGTAACAAATTCAATGAAAAATTAAAAACACTGGCTACGAATGACATTGATTAATGCTGCAAATGCTGTTGCTGCTGCCACACATTGTTGCACCAACATAAATCACGTTTTGGCTCAAAAATGATATCGATCATATTTGAGCGTACATTTTTTTTGTTTAGTTTTGTTTGTAAGCTGGAACCTTTACTTGTGGCTGTAATCGCTGTAAGTACCCAGCAACAGTTTATCAATCAGTCATTATTATCGCACGGTTGCAGGGCAGCAATTGTTGCTGTTGCCAAACAAGAGGTGAAACGATGTTGCTGAAGAAGAAGCAACAGCAACAGAGGCGTCGCGTCGATCAATAGAAGACAAACTTTAATAAAATGTTAAAGTGTTTTTTTTTAAGCCTGCGGCTCATGTTGCTTTTTAGCAAATTATCAAGATATTGTTTAAAAAAAAAAATGATATTTTCAAAATTGCTGGGAATCTTTGATAGTTTTACGTATTTTTTTAATGGAATTTTTATTATTGCTCATCGATGCATTTTTATTGTGCATAAAAGGTGAATGCAATGAATATAAGCTGCGCTTTGTTAAATGATTAGTTTTACACACTGTTACTAAATGTAATTTTAAACATAATCCATGTAATTTCTTAGACAAATGTTTGCCAAATTTATGTGGTTTTTAATGTGTTTTAAACAAACTTATTAACATTTATTTTGATATTTGAGGCTGAATTTTTCATGCTGCACGATCATTGCAAAATTCTTTCAATTGCTATGACGCATGAAATTATTTGCCATTTTTAATAGTTTATATATTTTTATAGTTTATAATTTTCAGAATAATAATAGTTTGGCGCTACAATCCTGTCGAGAACTTAGGCCGAGTTCTCTCACAATTTGAGCTGTGCGTGTTATATTTGTACTCAAAGTTGTAGGACCTACAGTTTAATGCCGAATCCGAAAGGCGGGGGAGAGTTTTTCATAGGCAATGTTTACTCTCGTAGGTTTGCCATTGACTGACCGGAGGTAGCGTCGCAAAGAAAAATCTTTTCTTAAAAAAAGGATGTTGACAGCCACTGGGATTGAACCCGAGACCTTTCGGCGCGTAGTCCACCACTGACTTTTTTTTACTCGTAGTCCAACGCACTAACCAGACTAGCCACCAATGCTAGCATTTACAGAATAATTTAATATTTTTGTTTTAGTAAATTACCAAATTAATTGTTTCTACTCGGATAAAACCCATTTTATCGTTATTTGAATTTTCATTTCCGACTACAGGCGAAATTAAATCGTTATTTAAAGAGTGGGACTTAGATCCGATTATAATTACTTTTCTATAACTAATATGTTTCCTTTGCTATACCTAATATGTTTATATTGTATATTTTTCAAATTCTTATCAAAATAATACAAACTAAGGGAATCTATTATAATAACTCTACTCAACATGATTTTTACAATATATAACCCACACACACAGAGAAAAAAATCGACGTAAATACAGCAACCGATATTAATTGCATTCATTAATTTATCCAGCAATGAAATTCCCTAGTTTGATGAAAGCATTAGCTATTCTTCGTTAAATCAGCAATTCAGTTCGCTAATATGAATATTTGTACGTCAATGCAGCAAATTAATTAGTCGGCGCAGTTACAGCAACTATATTTGCTAGATAGAAAAGATTTGTTTGAATATGCTTGAATGTAATTCGAAATCATAAATATTAGGAGTAAAATCTAGTTACATTATAATTGAATTGTATTATTTTGTTCAGATTGAAATATTATTATACGATATTTAAACATATATTGCTTTAATCGCGTACTTATATGAATTTACTATATTATCATATTTCTGTAGAAACAGTGTTTGTAAATTCTGCTATTTAACACAGCCAACATCAAAACCAGCTGGGAAGGTTAGATCACATGGGAAATTTTAAAGTAGGGACATTTTATAGTAGGTTTTATTAAGATAGTTAGGATTATCAAAATTATAGTCTGTCTAAGCCGACTATAAATACCTTACACATATGTGTGGTTACCATTAAAAGTGGTATATAGGTCACCAGGATATACGATTCCCAAAAATAACCACAAGCTTTCAATCGCTGAAGTATTTCCATTCATTTGATACCCATATTTAAAAATTGGTAGGTGTACCGAATTTCGATTTTTTTTTTTAACCACAAGTCGTTTCGCTGGAAACCATTATTTTCATGTATTTGAGCATGAGTCAATATATATTTTACCAAAAAAAAGTTTACCTAAGCACGTATACAGTAAAATTGATTTGTAGATATACATTTTATATGAGGTATTTGAACATAAGTGGTCGGTTCTCAGGTCACATTAGACCGATCATGCCAATTTTCTTGTTCAGACAGCTTAGATATATAAGTAATCTAAATCTAAAGTTCATTGCTCTAGCTCTTCTACTTTTTCTGTAATCGTGATTTCAACAGACAGACAGAGGGACAGACTGACGGTCAGACAGACAGACGGACATCGCTAAACCGACTCAGGAGGTCATGCTGATCAAGAGTATATATACTTTTCCCATACCGTTATAAATATACTTTTCCCATACCGTACCCTTCAAAAAGGGTACAATAGATGGAATTAAAATAATTAAGTATAAGTAAAAGATTTGTAATAAAAAATAATAGTTAAAGTTCATAATTATTATAATATAAATAAAAATAAAATTTAATTTTAAAAAAGGGAAAAAATTAATATTGTATAAGAAAAAAAATTAGCACTAAATTTACTTTTTATTACAGTAATATGAAATGTAGACATCATATGTTTTCATGTAAATTAAATATATTTCACATTTAAACATATACACGCTTGCAAGAACGTGTATATGTTTAACGTGTATATTCTGAACATAAATATGTTTGAAAGAAAACAAAAATATGTTCGGCTGTTATTATAATAATGTTTGGCAATGCAATAATACTTTTGTTTCCATAAATCTCCAAAGATATATGTAATGCCTGCAACATTTTTTTGAAACGTGTATTAGAGAACGCAATGGCTTTTATAACGAAGTATTGCAAATGTTTTTATTAAATTAGTGAATTTAATTGCTGCTTAATCAATGCAATTAATATCGGTTGCTATATTTACGTCGATTATGTTTTTCTGTGTACATTTATTGAATTATAAAAACTGCATAATTATAAAAACTGCATAATACACCTTAAAATTAATATTTTTTGCGTTTGACTGGTCATAACTTTGGTCAGAGCAATGTCATATGATTTATTTCCAAATATTAGCTGAAGTATTCTCAATGGAATACAAAAGAAATCAGATCGAAAACTCAAATCTGTAGAGTTATAGACCAACATTTGTAGAAAAACACGAGAATTGGCACATATATGCCAATTCTCGTGTTTTTCTACAAATATTGGTCTATAACTCTACAGATTTGAGTTTTTACGTAATAACTCAAAAACTTGAGGCAATCTGAAAAACTGAGTATGAAGTCGTGATTAGAATCTTTAAGTCCATCGGAAAATTACATCAAGAACGTAGATAAAGGGCCTCCATTTGTTATCTAGTCTTATCGAGACCATAGCTCAATCTAATGATCAAAATTATTAAATATTTCCATCTGTTCTACATAGTACTTTTTAAATTTTCAAATCATACTGTAAACCTTATAGTAGTGTTCTATTTAATTAAAAAAAAAAATCAAGGGGGACCAGATAGGCAAACAACGACCTTTGTATTTTTATATTAGAAAAATAAGCCAATAGTTTTGCTGTAAATATACCGGCAGTCAGGAATTTTGCAGTGCGTCTCAGTTTTCTCAATTTTATTACCGTTGTGTAAATATCTGCATATATGTCATATTTTAAAAAGAGTTTTGCTGCAAGTTTATCAAGTATCAAGTTATGGCATCTTTGAATATTTGAAGCAAAATTCTGATTTCTTAGTGTACACACAAACATTAATGGTATTTAATTAGTAAAAGAATTATTTTTACTATTAAAATTACTCAATAGGATGCATATTATTAGTACAATAACATTCAAAAATATTAATAAAGGGTTTTTTAACAACATATTTCATATTTCTTGCCGCTCTTTTGACAGTTCTCTTCAGTAAATTTTTGCCAGTTCATGATGGAAAGATATACGAGCCAACAACGAGTCCAATTATTAAAATTTACTACTGAATTTCGAATTCGTATATCTTTCCATCATGAAATGTCAAACCTTACTGAAGAGAAATGTCAAAAGAGCGTCGTTTGCTGTCCCTGTCGCTCTACTTTTGTAGCGTCCCTGTTGAAAAACCCTTTAATATAGTATGTATTGTTGTATGTTTATATGTGAATATACATATATTTAATAATATTGAAATTATAAAATTAAATTTTCAAATACTATCAAATTCATTAGAACGAATTTGAATCAATAGGAAAAAATGATTAATACATGAATCAATGGTCGTACCATTAGGTACTTAATCGGATAATTTCTTATGAGTGTAGAAGATGAAAAATATATCTTGGTATAATTTTATTTCTTGCATTTAGTTATTGTACTAAAAATCCTATGCAACCCAGCTAATGAAAGTCGTGAAAAACCAGCGCAGAAATTGTTCAACATTTTTTTTTCTCCAACAGCGACTTGTGAAAAATCGCATAATTACATCGCATAATGATTAAATATTAAATTTGAACAAGTCGCAACATATTTTCGAATTGCATGCAAGAAATACTTGTGACCTGAAGACGAGGATGCGCGCCATCATTATCCAACAGCAGGCAGCAGCGACTGCAGCAGCAACTGCCAGCATATGCAGCAACATTGCATAATATATTAACTACGTGCCTAGACATGGCAGTAATAATAATAACTGCAGCAGTAACAAGTAAAAAATTAAAAAAAAAAAAAAAAAATATTTAGAAAAATAGTCAAAATTCGTAGTAGACACAGACAATGCGACAATAATTATTTGCAGAAGCAACTCACTGAATGACTGACTGACTCCGTGACATGCCATCATTTGGCACAGCGCAGCAGCAACCAGACGTCGAAAATAAATAAATAAAAACAAAACAACTGCCAAAAATGTTCGATTCCTAACGGCCAAATTGTTCAAAATGCAAACGAAACTCAAACAAAAGGCAGCAGCTGTTGCTGCCAACAATAACAACAGCAACAACAATTGCAGAAACTTTCGTTGTCGATAACGCCAGCATTTTTTACTTCATCTTCTTCGACAACAACTTCAACACCTCATGCTGTTGTCGAGCAATTTTTGCTGCTGCTGCCAATGCCTCGCGAAATATAGCTGTTGAGTAATTGTTGCAACTATTCGTAGATTAAGTAGTGATAAAATAAAAATTACGAAATTCTTTTAATCCTTTTGTTCAAATAAAAATAAATAACAAAAAATATTAATAAATTCTCTATAATTTATATGTCGCATAACTTATAATTGAAAATTTTTAAAGCTGAGGTCGCGCATGTGGGTTGGCGTTAAACATTTTTCATTTTTCAATTTTTATAATTTTTCAAATGTGTTGCAGTTGCAGACGAAGTGGCTGACTGCCACATGCCAAACACTTGTGCCGCCTGTTGCTGCAGCTGTTGCTGCTATTTAATGTTGCTGTACATATTATGCTTCTAAGCTAAAGCGCAGACGCACTTAACTCCTCGTGGATATCATATAATTGATGTTTGATTTTATTTTTTTGCAGACGCATATTTTTGGAAAATCAAAAATATTTGATGCAAATATTGAGTAAGCGAATGACAGCCATGCGAAGGCCTCACATTCGGACCGATTGCATTTTAGTGCTCATAAATTAATTATTATTGAATTAATGAGATCTGTGGAAGATGCAAATTTTTGTAAAGTAAATGTTTGAGACATGTGTGAACATTGCAACATAATTATATAAATTTAAAATATTTAAAATAAAAATTTTCAAATAGATAAATTACACTGTGCTACAAATTCCAAATATTTCCCAACTATATTTTTGGATAGGCATGAAAAACAATGTCCGCATTACAAAATTTCTATATCACTTCGAGTTTTTTTATTTTATATTTGCACATCTGTGAAATTAAATTTTTTAAGAATATGTTTCGGACATCCCCCAGAGTAAAATGAAAATAAATCGATGATTTTTTAAATTATCACGGTTTAAAGTATTTTTGCGTTTTTTTTTAAATATTTTTATACCCTACACTAAGATTGAAAGGGTATATTCAGTTTGGTACGCCGTTTGTAACACCCAGAAGGGTCATAATTAGTGGTAACAAGTGCAGAAAATAGGTTTTTTAAAATTTATCAATTTTTGAGCATTATATCCTTAAATATCATTAAATGATCTATACACGGATTAACGTGGACGAATGTATGTACCATACAAACCAATCGGCTATCTTTAATAGTTGAGAAGATATTACAAATCATGAAAAAAATTAAGTTCTCCCACGATTTTTGGGTTGAAAGTAGAGATGGCCATGTGAGCGTGATTCAGCGTGATTCACGTGAATCACGCGTGATTGTGATTGATTACTAATTTTGCTCACGTGATTGTGGGTGAGTGTGAGTAGACCCAAAAAGACCGTGAGTGAGTGTGCGTGAGTACATTTTTTTCGTAAGTGAGTGTGAGTGAGTCGAATATTTCATAAAATAAAAAAATATCACTTTTAATTTTTTGCGAATTTTCTATTTTTTTTTGCTGAACTACAGAACAAGTAGGGCCATGCCTTGAACTCAGAAGGCTTTGGGAAGGCGGCTACCCACTATTCAGAACTATAATAAATCAAACCCTTGATAACCGACCGTCAAATACCCACCCCTTCTTCAACTCAGAATAAGTAACAAGGTTCAGTCAACAATTGATCTAATCCCCTACAAGCCGGCCGTACTTAGTATGGGCTATTCAATTTTTGTGGGGTCATGTCAATAGTTTTTGCTTGGTTTTATTCGACCGTTCATGAAAATGGACATAGAACGCATTTTTTTTTTTTCGATATACCCATTTTTGTAAAAAGTTGAATTTTCAATTTCAACTATACATGATAACTCTGTATTGACTTCCTTCTGTTTATTAAGTTTAGTATGTTCCATAGATTCTAAATGTAGTAACCAAAAAATCGCTTCAAAAATAGTTGTTCCCAAAGTCAATTCATTCCTGGTAAATTCTACACCGGACGATTTTTTTATTGATACTTCTTTTCCAGATATAATTTATACAGGGACAATTCTCAAAGATTTTAAACGAATTCTTCACCGGAGAATTATTCTTCGAGGCAATTTTTATATAAACAGTACATCGAAGGTCTTTCATATTTCCATCTCCGTTAAAAATTGAGATCCCCAACATCATTACATCATTATTGCGTTTGTAATATGTAAGTTGTATAAGAGGTGCCACGCTCGGTCGACCAATCTCACCAACATATACAAATGAAATATGTATTTTTATGATTGTATCTTAATTTTACTCACGTGATTGTGAGTGAGTGTGACTAGAGCAAAAAATGTCGTGAGTGAGTGTGCGTGATTAGAAATATTCTTTCGTGAGCGTGAGTGAGAGTGAGTCAAAACTCACTCACGTGCCCATCTCTAGTTGAAAGTGTTTCAGGCAAGGCGTGCCTTAGGTTTAAGTCATTATACGACAAATAAATTCAAATTTGTATACAATTTTCATTTTTGAAAAATCGTAAAAAAAAAATCTTGTAGGAAAATTTAGACTTTTTTACAGTTATTAAAAGTAAAAACCAGTTGGGAAGGTTAGATCACATGGGAAATTTTAAAGTAGGTGTAATTATGATAGTTAGGATTATCAAAATTATAGTCGGTCTAAGCCGACTATAAATACCCTACACATATGTGTGGTTACCATTCAAAGTTATATATAGGTCACCAGGGTATACGAATCCTGAAAATAACTACAAACACTCAATCGCTGAAGAATTTCCATTCATTTGATACCCATATTTACAAATGGGTAGGTGTACCGAATTTCGATTTTATTTTTGTGAACCACAAGTCTTTTCGCCGGAAAACATTATTATCATGTATTTGAGCATGATATCAATATATATTTGACCAAAAAAGTTTACCTTAGCACGTATACATAAAAATTGATCTTTATATGTACATTTTATATAAGGTATTTGAACATAAGTAGTCGGATCATAGGTCACAATGGACCGATCTCGCACATACAGCGTAGGTATACTAGTAATCTAAGTTATAAGTTTCATTTATCTAGCTCTTCAATTTTAAAAGTAGTAGGGATTTCAACAGACAGACGGACAGGCAGACGGACATCGCTAAATCGACTCAGGAGGTCATGCTGATCAAGAATATATATACTTTTCCATACCGGAGATGCTTCCTTCTGGGTGTTACAAACGGCGTACCAAACTGAATATACCCTTTCACTTGATTAGAATTTAGAAGTCCATCGGAAAATTATATGAAGATCGCGTATATATCATAAAAGTTTCAAGTTTGTATTACATTTATATTCATAACTACACAGAAAAAAAAATTCTTCAATATGATGAATTTATTCATAGATATTCAGTGATACCATCGTTCATTAAACGACATATTAATGAATGCATTTATTATATATATGAACAAAATATTCAATACAATGAATTTCAATTGTCATACTTATGAATTTGTTCATAATATTTTTTCAAAAAAAAAAAAAATATTTTATAAATAATTCGAAAAATAAGTGTTGTAAAAATTTTATTAAAAAATAACAGTAAAACTTTCGGACAAAAAAAACATCGAAAAAAAATGTTTGTCCGTAAAAAAAAAATTCGAAAAAATCCAAAAATCAAAGGGACTAAAACCCTTTGGAATAACGGTTCCGGTTCTGATTTCAAAATTTCCGCTTCAAGAAATCCGCTTTCAACCATCAAAATTGGATAAGTTCCGATTAGGTTCTACACATTTTTTTTATAAAGATTCCAGTTCCGGTTCGAACAATTGAAACGGTTCCGGTACTGGTCCGATTCCAGTTTTTTTTCGACCCTGATTGAGATATTCCATAGGGTTACACCAATAATAAATATTATTAAATGACCTTTACAAGGTGGAGTTTAACTACTGCTTATATTACAGGGATCACATAGAACCGGAATCGGAACCAGAACCGTTTCGATTTTTCGAACCAAAACCTAAATCGGAACCGTTATTAAAAAAAATGCGTGGTACCAGAATCGGAATCCATTTATTTTTTTTAGTTCGATCCATAATCGAAAACAGAACAGTTTTGATTTTTGGAACCGGAATCGGAACTGGTTTTAAAAAAAAAATTATGGAGCCGAAAACAGATCTTGGAACCCGAACCGTTATTCTAAAGGTTAAAAGTAAACCCAATTTTTTGCATTTTGTGTGCGTTTCTCACATTTTAACAACCCATTTCTCTGAAACTGTGGTAGTTAGCGCACTGAAATTTTGTATTTTTCTTAATTTTAAGTCGTAAATCCATCCTACGAAATTTTATTAATATCTGTTAGATGGTGCTTTTAAAATTTTATTATTTTCAGTTGATCTGATGTGGAATCACCCATATACACAAAAATATATATACAAAAATGTTCATTGAACTAACAAATAAAACGCAACCTGCTGCGCAAATGCATTTTTCATGTTGTTGCTGTTGCAAAAAAAATACGTGAAAAAATACAACGACAACAAGTAAATTATTTTAATTTTACAATTATTTACACTCACAAATTATTACAAGCTATAACTATAAACCCACAGTACATAATTTGCATAAACCGCAACAACATCAAGAAACGCAGCGGCAACAGCAACAACAAACGTAGCGAAATTGCAGACAAAAAAAGTAAAACGTGAGAACATCTTGGTAACATGCGAATAGCAACAATAGCAGCAACATCTACAACAAACAACAACAACATACTTGCAATGGGAATGGCAACAGATTTACGTACATCTGTTGTCGCTGATTGATGCTGTTGCTGACGTTGTTGCATGTCTACAAATGCAGTATCTACTGCGGAATATTATAAAAAGTTATATAGAATTCTTAAGAAAATAGATAAATATTCAAAAATAAATTTTAAAACATTTTTAAAAATTGAAATTAAAAGTAAAAAAAAAATATATACATTTCAAAGCTCTTTTATTTACAGTTACTATTTAATTTAAATAAATTTCGTAACTACTTGAAATTGTATTATTGCATCAAAAAAACAGCAACAAAGATCAACAACATTTAAACTGATGCCAACTTGTTAGCATTTCGTCATAATTTATGATGTTAACAACAAGTTTTATTAATATTTATTTCTCTCAGATAAATTTAAATAAATGCATTGCTTGCGCACTACTTTGTCACTCAACTCAACTCAACAGATGCAAGCAAAACACTTACGCATTAACCCATGTGTTGCTGATGCCAACCAAGTGTTGTCGATAAAACTCACAAAACACGTTGCCACTGTGAGTCGCCGTCGCATCGTGACTCAAGTCACTTCTTGACCTTTAAGCCAAATACCAGCGGTCAACGCAACCAGGATGCCGCCAACTATTATTTCTGCTGCTGTTGATGTTTTTGTCGACAATTACTGTTGTTGACGATAAAATACTGCGGCATCATAAAGAAAATTTATGCACTTTTTTAAATGAAATTATGTAAGTTTAATTGCATTTTATTGATGTTGTCGCCGACGCCAACAACAACAACAATATTACCTACCAAAACAAAAACAACAATACAACCACAATAAAATACACCACCATCACCAACAGCAATATCATCTTCACCACCATCATCATTGAGAAGGCCATTGATTGTTGCTGTTGAAGGTGTTGCTGCTATTGTTGCTAATATTGCTGCTGCTGCTGCGCCGCATTGCCCAAAGGTTATCTCCCAATATTTTGCATGTTTATTTGCAAGGCTTTTTGGCAGCAACAATATCAACAACAGCAACTGCAACATCATCTGCGAATCATCTTCATTTCAAGTAACAATTAGTGATGACACTGCCTAATGTCTGGTGGGAATTTGCTAGTAAAACTATTCTAACTCTAGCCGGTTGCTGGTAGTCATTTTTAGTACATAACCGAAAAAGACCGTATTAAAAACAACGAAAAAGTATTTTAAATTAATACATATCTATTTATTTTTATATTGTAAACAATTACATAAATGTACTGTATTTATATATAAAATTTTACTGCATTTGGATTGAAAATAAATACATTTTTGTATTATGTTAAACATTCTGCAAAATGTAGATAAAGTACTACATCTGTATTTATTTTACTGCATTTTCAAAAATGTTACATTAGTAGCATGAAATATGTAGATAAATGTATTTATTTTACTGCATTTACATACAAAAATTTTGCTACATCAGTAGCACGAAATAAGTAGATAAAATGTAGATTTATGTATGTATTTTACTACATCTGCATTTATTTTTACTACATTTTGTATTTAATAAAATTCAAATCAAAATGTAAAATTAATTTATTTTTACAAAACTCTGTATTTTGGCGCTTTGAAATAAATCCCAAATGAAATTATCCACAAAAATAACATGATATAACAACAAACCTTTTTCATACGATTTAGGGTGTTATTTAATTTTTTTCTCTTTGGGTGTTATTTATTAAAATGGTTAGCGTTGAGGTCCCACTCAAAATTTTTTAGTATAGATGTTTTTTTGATGTAGTTTTGTGATGTCTTATAATGTTTGTATTAATAATAGTTTGGCGCTACAGTCCTGTATAGAACTTCGGTCGAGCTCTCTCACCATTTTGAGCTGTGCGTGTTATATTTGTACTCAAAGTGATGGGACCTACAGTTTATTGCCGAATCCGAACGGCGGGTGAGAGCTTTTTCATACGCAATAGTTTTACTCTCGTAGGTTTGCCATTTACTGCCGAGAGGTAGCGCGGTATAGAAAAATGTTTCTATGAAAAGATGTTGTTAGCCCCAGTCCAGGCTTGAACCGGGGACCTTTCGGCTCGCAGTCCAACGCACTAACCACTGACCTACCGCGGCTACGAAAGAAAGATCATTTTATTACCAATAAAATGGGATCAAATTGATTAATCTGAATGCAAAATGTTGAATTTCGCGAAATTTTTTAATTTATTATTTTATAAAACATAAAACACGTGTAATATTTTTCGGCATAGAACATGAGTGCAAAGTTTCAACGAAATCAAAAATAGTAAATCTCTAAAATGCCCTGTTTGACGTAGAATGGTCGATATATCATAAATTTGTGTTAAACATTTTAACAATTTAAAATTTATTTTGCTCTGTCTAACAGATAATCTTATCTCCTTTTTGTATTTTGGTGGGTATTTTATATATTTTGGAGGTTCTTTCATTCACTTTGGATGTTATTTCAATGGGGATTATTTAATTTTTTTAGTATTTCATATGGAATAACACTAATTTTTTGTGGTTTTATTTTTGATTTAGGTGTTATTTCAAATTATTTTGATATTATTTAATTTATTTTTAATATTTCATTTATTTTGGGTTT
The DNA here is from genome assembly GCA_951804985.1 of Dryomyza anilis. Lineage (NCBI taxonomy): Eukaryota > Metazoa > Arthropoda > Insecta > Diptera > Dryomyzidae > Dryomyza > Dryomyza anilis. The sequence continues at coordinate 70,895,949 of OX638132.1, forward strand.
TTTTTGTAACGCCTGTATTTATTTAAATATCATACAACACTACTAAATCTTCATTAATTTTTACTGCATTCTGTATTTATTAAAACGTAAAAAAATGTAGCCGCGGTAGCTCAGAGGTTAGTGCGTTGGACTGTGAGCCGAAAGTTCCCCGGTTCAAGCCTGGACTGGGGCTAACAACACCTTTTCATAGAAACATTTTTCTATACCGCGCTACCTATCGTCAGTAAATGGCAAACCTACGAGAGTAAAACCATTGCCTATGAAAAGCTCTCACCCGCCGTCCGGATTCGGCAATAAACTGTAGGTCCCTCCACTTTGAGTACAAATATAACACGCACAGCTCAAAATGGTGAGAGAGCTCGGCCGAAGTTCTATACAGGACTATTATTATTTTATTTATAAAAAAATGTAATATTTTAAAAAAGATTGTTATAAATACTTGTAAAAAAATGATAATAAAGATGGAAGCATAACCAAATATGCAATAACTCAATATGCATTAATATGGTACATTTTACTTGCACCCAGTGTATTATAAATCTGATTAGTGTCTTATTTACTCTTGCGGTAATCCTACGAAATAATTAAGGGAAATCTAACAGGTAATTTTCAGAAAACCTACCAGAAGACGAACACTTTTAGAGTCGAAATCTGAATAGAATTCTTCTTAGAAAAAGAAAACGAAGTAAACTGACTGAATTCTATTCAATTTCCTGTAGAAATTTAAATAAAACATACATGCACGCTGCAAAAAAAGGGCTCTCCCAAACATAATTTTGCAGGCATTAACATATGTATGTTTGGAATTTTATGTAAACATAATATATAATTGACTGATAAATCATTTGTAAACAGGGCTGTATTGAGTCTTCAACAGTGTTGTAATGAGCTCTGACTTACATTATAATATCCCGGAAACATTTTAATGTTGCCCCTTAAAATGGAGAATGTTCTAATGGAAACATAATAATTACTCCAAATAAAATAAATATTTGAACAGAAACATAAATATGTTTTGAACGACCTGAATATAAATATGTTTTTTCACATTAGTTTCAGAAATTATATACTGCAAGTTTTTGTAACACAATTTATATATTTATTTAATTTACAAATAACAAAAGTATTACCGACGCCAGCTCGTTTTCTTAACGAACAACAAAAGACACGTACGCAGAAAATGCCGATCACCGAGTGCTCAACGAGTGCTAACTTCGTATACAAGAAGAATGTTGCAAGAATACATTTATTTAAATCCAATTTCTTTTTTGTTTGTTTTTAAACATCAATATGTTGAAACGATCGAAAAAGATAGCGTAGGTAAAAAATGCTGCACAACATTGCCAACTTCGTCAGTCGATAAATTATCGAATTAAGACGAGCGTTGCGAACATACGTTGTATTTAGATTTGATTAGCATTTTCTGTGTTTCGAAACATAGTTTTAACCAAGTAAATTGCCAAGAAATAGTTTATTCAAATACAATTAAAATTTTATGCTGGTATTGTAACATATTTATGATAAATTTGACAGATTCTGCTGGACTATATAATAATGTTTACACGTGAACACTAATAAATTCAATTTCGATTATAATTAATAATACATGTATTTCGTATTACTTTTTAATTACATTCAAACACATTCAAACAAATCTTTTCTATCCGGGTGGATATTCATCGTCTTCTAGACATAATCTACATGTACTGTCAGTCTGTGCGGTACTGTCGCCCTAGTCCGATGTTAAGCAAGCCGACAATGACCTGTAATCCTGTTAGAATTCTGAGGTTTTTCTTCGATAGTTTAATGTATTCTTTAAATCTTCTCAGTCATAGGACCCAATGAATTTCTTTGATTGGTGCATTTTAACCGGTCCCAACCATAGTTCTTCTCTGGTGTTAAATAGTTCTTCTCGTAATAACTTTTTTTTACACTAATGTCACCGATTCCACAAAAATTTCGGGACCTATTAATTATGTAGCAACTCCATTCCGTGCAAATTTGTCAGCTTCTTCATTACCTTCTATTTCCCTGTGGCAAGGGACTCTGAGTATGGTGACGCTATTATTTATACTTAGTTTATTTATTTTACCTAGACATTCCCATACTAGTTGAAATATACTAACTATACTAACTAGAGAGTGGCTAGTAACACTGACTGGATTCTAGTCAGTTTGTAATATAAATTGTTTATTTATATTATTGTTTGGCACTACAGCTCTGAAGAAGAATAATTGTTAATTGAGTTTTAATTCTTAACTTTAGCAAGCTCACAGCTCTAGTCCAACATTTTGTTGTTGCTACTGTGGTTTTCTTGATTTTTTAGGCGGTGAGAAAATTTTGAGGAGTGCCGCGCAGCAGCATCATCATCTGAAATATTTTTCAGAATAATATGAATCTTGTGCCAAGAATAATTTATTATGCAGGTGGCATTTGGTATGATTGTCGTATAAAACTTAGATTCTTGAGAAAAGTTTTGTTAATGCGAATTTGCGGTCGACAAAAAGAAGAAAACATTATAAATAATAAATATGTTGGAAATACTATAAAAGAGACCAAATAGTTTAGAAATTCTAGAAAAACTAGTCGACTGTGAACTATATATAATCTTTGGCCAGATATCGGTGGTGTAAACAATTCGTAAGTCTTACACCGTTCATGTGGTTTAATTCAAAATATAAGCTGAAATATTTTCAATGGAATACCATGAAATTAGATCGAAAATTTAAATCTTTAAAAAGAAACGAGAATTGTCATATATTTGTATTACGTAATAACACAAAATCTTTAGGCAATCTAAAAAAACTGAGTATGAGGTCGTAATTAGAATCTTGAAGTCCATTGGAAAATTACACTAAAATCGGGTATAAATAAAAAAGACATCGATTTGTCGTCCAGTGTAATAAGAGTCAGATAAAAAGTCTCTCCCCCTTAATATTACCATGACGAGAATTCCGGAAAATTCAAATCAACCGCTTCTTTTATCACATTTTATTTCTTTTTCCAGTTGCAACACTTAAAAGGTCAGCATTTTTTATTATAATTTAATTTTTCATGCACTCTTGCACATCAAACAACGTAGTAACAAATCATCATTCAACGCATATAGTTCATAACATTTAATGTGCCAGCACAATGTCGAATATTCCATAAAAAAAAAACAAACTTTATGTTGGAAAACTTTTAATTTCACATTTGAGCGCATCGCGAATCAACACAACAACTAGACAAACAAAACAAATAAAAACAAAACAAACAAATACCAAACCCAAAGCCACCAAAAATGATGAAGGTCATCAATTCATTCATCAGGCAAACGTCGTAGTACGCGAAGCCATAATTCTTTCGTGTGATGATGATGATTTTTTTTCAGCTTCTTCAACTGCTGTATTCAGCGTAAATCCGCATGTAGCTTGGTGTAATTATGCGCGCAATCAGATTAGAATGTTGTTTGTAATGGTTGCTAAAATGTTGCCGATTGCATGCATATCTTCATCATCAATAGCAACAGCAACATCATCGCCAACACTTGCTGCTGTTGCTTAGTATGTGAAACAGTAACAACAAATCGCACGCGGATATGGAATAGTTTAAATTTTTTACTGCAGGTGCTACATAAATACTAACTACTTTGTTAGATTAATTATGATGATTTAATACATCTTATTTTAATGTGGTAATAATTCATAGAGTGCAAAAGTCTGTGAAAAGGCGTTATAATTGAATGGAGAATGTCAAAAGTTGAATGACAATTAGAAGGTGTTTCTTCATTATTTCGTGTAATTAAACAACTTTTTATCAAAGTAATTAATAATAATAATAGTTTGGCGCTACAGTCCTAAAATCTTAGGCCGAACTCTTATATCTTATATTTGTACTCAAATTGGTGAGTCTGCCGAGGGGTATCGTCGGATAGAAAAATGTTTTTCTATGAAATTCGGGTAAAAACTGCTATTATTCAGTAATTTATATGTAAAACATGCAAGCATTTTTAACAATTTTAAATTTCAACAGTTTTTGACGATGATAGGGCATATTTTAAAAATGAGAACAAATAAAACCAGTTGGGAAGGTTAGATCACATTGGAAATTTTAAAGTAGGTGTAATTATGATAGTTCGGATTATCAAAATTATAGTCGGTCTAAGCCGACTATAAATACCCTACACATATGTGTGGTTACCATTCAAAGTGATATATAGGTCACCAGGGTATACGAATCCTGAAAATAACTACACACATTCAATCGCTGAAGAATTTCCATTCATTTGATACCCATATTTACATATGGGTAGGTGTACCGAATATCGATTTCTTTTTTGGTGAACCACAAGTCTTTTCGCCGGAAAACATTATTATCATGTATTTGAGCATGATGTCAATACATATTTGACCAAAAAAGTTTACCTAAGCACGTATACAGGAAAATTGATCTGTATATGTAAATTTTATATGAGGTATTTGAACATAAGTGGTCGGATCATAGGTCACAATGGACCGATCTCGCCAATTTTTTCGCACATACAGCGTAGGTATATTAGTAATCTAAGTTATAAGTTTCATTTATCTAGCTCTTCAATTTTAAAAGTCTTAGGGATTTCAACAGACAGACAGACAGACGGACAGACAGACAGACAGACAGACAGACGGACAGACAGACGGACAGACGGACATCGCTAAATCGACTCAGGAGGTCATGCTGATCAAGAATATATATACTTTTCCATACCGGAGATGCTTCCTTCTGGGTGTTACAAACGGCGTACCAAACTGAATATACCCTTTCACTCTTAGTGTAGGGTATAAAAAAGATCGTAATTTTGATCGTTAGTTTGATTTATGCACTACATAAGCATAAATCATTTTCTTACTTATCAATAGATCCGAAATGTAATTAAAAAGTAATGCGAAATTACCATACATGTATTAAGAATGAATTTATCGAAATTGAATATATATTTGTTCTCGTGTAAACATTATTATATTGTCCAGCAGAATCTGTCAAATTTACCATAAATATGTTACAATACCAGCATAAAATTTTAATTGCATTTGAATGAAATATTTCTTGGCAATTTACTTGGTTAAAACTATGTTTCGAAACACAGAAAGTGCTAATCAAATTTAAATACAACGTATGTTCGCAACGCTTGTCTTAATTCGATAATTTATCGACTGACGAAGCTGGCAACGTTGTGCAGCATTTTCTACCTACGCCATCTTTTGCCATCGTTTGAACATATTGATGTTTAAAAACAAACAAAAAAGAAATTGGATTTAAATAAATGAATTCTTCCAACATTCTTCTTGTATACGAAGTTGGCACTCGTTGAGCAGAATTTTCTACATACGTCTCTTTTGTCGTCGTTTGAAGTATGTATAGGGTCATTTTAAACATACTGATATTTGAAAACAAACAAAAAATAAATTCAAATGTAAATAAAGGTATTCTTGCAGCTCTCTGCTTGTATACAAAGACACTCGGTGAACGGCATTTTCTGCGTACGTGTCTTTTGTTGTTCGATGAGAAAACGTGATCGCGTCGATAATAATTTTGTTATTTGTAAATTAAATAAATATATCAATTGTGTTATAAAAAGTACTAATAGTAACAGAGTATAATATAGTGCAGTATATAATATCTGAAACTAATGTGAAAAAACCACAAATAAAAATCAGTGTTTCCATTTTCAAACAGAATTTGGCATGTTTTTTTACAAAAGCCTCCATGAATTCCTTGCCTACGCTATGTGCTGTACTGAGACCAACTGTAACTGTACCAAATATAAAGCGAGCTTGGATCGTCTGGTTTAGGGTCTGCTGGTGCAATTATGCATTCATTGATGCTGTCACTTGTACTTGCAGTTTTAAACGAATTATTTATTTATGCATTTAAAATTTTGTATATGAATTCAATTATTATAAATTCCCACTGTGCATGTTGAAAGATTTTTAATAAAAATAAATAAAAATAAACAACATTTTATTTTTATTTTATTTTCAGGATTTCTTTCCAAAAATATTTAAATATGTTTCTATGCAAACATACTGCTTTTTGAACTGAAACAACTGATATGTTTCACTGGAAACATATTTATATTCAGGTCGTTCAAAATCATATTTTATTTTGAACATATTTATGTTTCGGTTCAAATATTTATTTTATTTGGATGTAGTAATTATTATGTTTCCATTAGAACATATACCATTTTAAGGGGCAACATTAAAATGTTTCCGGGATATTATAATGTAAGTCAGAGCTCATTACAACACTGTTCAAGTCTCAATACAACCCTGTTTACAAATGATTTATCAGTCTCCCAAAATTATGTTTGGGAGAGCCCTTTTTTTTGCAGCGTATAATATCTAGTTAAATATTTAACTTCCACTTTTACCGACAGTTTGCGCAAAATTCGATTTCACAATCAATTGTTATATCTGTTTGAAATTTAAATTTTCTTTAACCGGCTAATACTATAAACTATAGAACCATGTTTCAGTTATATTTATAACCGACAAATTTTGACAATTCATTCAAAAAATGATGCTGCAATTTGTGCATAAATTTGTTTCCTAAACACCAAAATGCAATGTCGCAAAATATCATAATATAAATGGCAATAGAACATATTCATGAAATTTTAAATTGGAAAAATTAAATTTAATTTTTATTAAATAATTTTAGTTGGTGAAAACGAAATTATTTTACGGAAATTTTATTCAGAAAGTAGGCTATGTGCTAGGCTATATGTCCCATACTAAATAAACTTATAGTAATTTGACTGATCAAAAAATATGGATTGCAACTATAAAAAAATTATTGTTCTTTGTAAATAACTAAATTTATGATGGTTAGTTTTTTTGAACAATACAATCTATTTGATTGCGAATTTTCCATAAAATTCCACAAAACAAAAGAATAACAATACAAGTAATAAATACAATTTGTAGGCAACATGCAACAGTTGCAATATAAGAATCAGCAGCAGATTCAATTGGCCTTGGACATGCTGCTCATGTATTTAATGGCAATTGTTGCTGGCGCAGCAACAAACAATACAAAAAAATCAATTATTTGCACTGCACAATAAAATGAGCTACAGCGGCAAAAATGCGCGTTGGCCACAACGACGAATGCTGTTGCTCGAAAGATTTGGATGTTGCTGTTGACTATTGTTGTTGCAAGTGTTGCTACTTACAACTGATGCAGTTTTTGGGTTAACAAACTTGCGCATTTCCCAATTTGGGCCAAATTGTAAGAGACACAATTTAGTCGGTTTCTGGGTAACAACATGTGCAGCAATTAATTACACCGAATTACTGGCGGTCTGTCGGTTGTGTGTGTGTGGTGACGCCGGCGGCAACGTGACTTCAATGAAGCTGTCATAATTATATGGCATTTTAATGGAGCTATTGCGGTGCATTTAATGGATTTGGTGCTTTTTGTAAAAATGCTGTTTAAAGAACTACATTATACACGGACATATGTTGTACATAAATACAGCAAACCTTATTTGTTAATACAGCAAATTAGTAAATATAACAAAACAAAAAAACAAAGCAACCAACAATAAAAATAAATATGTAATATTAATTTTTTTAGTTAACACATCTGATTATCAGTAGAATTCTTTTTTTTTATAACCTATTGTTTTTCTGTTGTTACAAAAATATTTGTTGACTCTTTATTGACAAACAAAAACTGAATTATTCAAATATCATTCATCTTAATGATTTTTAAAGAGTTTCATAGTACTCTGCTTATTGACAAAATGTTTTATCCATATTTATAATTTGGATTATCATGATCCCTCATTAAATTTGTAAATTTTATATTTTCATAATTTCAATTTATATTTTCATAAATATTCACAGAGAATTTTAGTTGATAGAACAAACCTGTTTATTAATTTTCATCGAAAATATAGCAATATAAAAAATATTTATTTATACAACAAACGAGTTACAATACAAAAGAATTTTCCATTGTGTTAAAGAAATGATTTTGTATTAAAAAACCATACATTTTCACAATGAAATAACATTTTCTATAATTCAAAAATTAAATTATATTTAATTTGCATATATTTTATGTTTATTTTGTTCAAAGAAAACTTTTGTTTTTATAGCAAATAATTACATTAGATTAACAAAGAATTGATACAACAAGCGCATTATTAAATTTACAAAAAAATCGTCGAACATTTTTAGATTGTAATTTACTTATTATTTTTTTTTTATAAATTATTTTAAAATATTATTTTAAAGATAATTTTAATTTTTGTTAATACAACGAAAACATTTGTCTTAATAACAAATATTTTCTTGATCTAAACATTATTTGATACAACAAAAGTATTTAATATATGAAAAAAAAAAGTTTATTTCAATTAATATTTTCGTAAATACAGCAAACTCATTTTGCTGCATTTACTCAAATCTTAAATGCTTCGCAACCACGTTAATTAATATTAATTAATTTTTTTTAGCTATATTTACGAAATTTTTTACTGTGTAGTTATTGCTTTCGCTTCAAGTCGTGGGAAACATGTTGCCGGTGCGCCGTAACTCTGTTTTTCAGGCGACAATTGCAACATGTTATTGTTGCGGGTGCCGTTTGTGTTATTTGCACACCTGCCTGCAACACGCTGTCAATATGCACTTAATTGCTTCGCAATTGTGGCAACACAATTCAAACTTTTTAGAAGTCTTTTGTTTGTCAAGTTTGTGGCCGCAGTCTTTCGTTTTTTGAGTCGTGGCAACTAAAGTTATTTTTAAGTAAAATTATACATGAAGATGTTATTTCTCATGTTAATCAATAACTATTGATTACTTTGCTTTGTTGTGTGCAGCCCAGGCAAGTGTCAAATATTGTTTGTCTTGTCTTGCCACAGCCACAACATTATTAACCCCACCGCATGTCAAGGTTTTTTCTATTTTTTATTTTTATAATTTTTTATCTTTAACTCAAACATTGTTTTCGTATCAATTATTAATTACTACATGTTTTCAATTTCAAACAGTACAAAGTGCTCGTCAATGTCTTTACAGTCCCACATACCATGTAGTACCACAGCAGCCCGGCAACATGTTGGCGTTAGTCAGCTCGGCTCGGTTGCTCGACCACAAGAGGCCTCCAATCAGTTGTATGATTTTTGTGTTGCGTTGCTTTTGCAATTGATAGGTGATGTTGTTTGGGAAATTGTTAAAACCACATGTAATTTATTTAAATAATAGCCATTTCTTTCAGCCCATTGCTGGCAACACATGTAACCGCCGTCGTGCCGTCGCAACGCTAAATAGAATTTAAACATCAAAGCCAAACAATAAACCAAAAATTAAAATCATGCATAATGGCGCAATTGTGGTTTTTATTTTGTACTTTAAAGATGTTACAACTATGAGTCGAGAAAATATGTTTCTATAAGTTAATGTCTTAGTTGGTAAAAAAAAAAAATTAATTTGTAGAAAGATTACATTTAAAATGTATTAAATGTATTAAAATTAAATTAAAAGTTGAAATTCAATACATTATTCACTTTCAAATGAAACATTAGGAGGACTCTTCAAATTAGCTCTAATATATAAAGGACTCGTTACAAAAATAAGCTAACTCACATTCATTTTTGAAATGCAGTTTTATATCTAGAGTAACCTTTAATCATTAAAATTTACCGGCATGTTCTTACTTTCAATCGAAATCGTTACATTTGTTTTTTACTTCTCAAAATTCGATTTTTTTCTAAATATACGGCAGGTAGTATGCCGACAACAGGCAGGCAAACACAGCAGATTTCAAGAAAATCTACTGATTGTCAGCAGGTTTTCGACAGACCAAGGCGGAATTGGTAGCAGAACCTGCCTGTTGTCTGCCTTAGAACAAAACGGCAACCTAATGGCGCGTTAAAGGAATGTGAAGGCATTCAATATAGCCTGCTTCACAATGTCAGAAAGCTGCAGTCGGCAGGCAAACTTCTTTTTTTCTCTGCAATTTGTCTGGCATGTCAAAAATGTTATTTTTTTGGGTTTTGATTAAGAAAATACTTCATTTTTCAGATCCTAACAAGTCAATGACAAACATCCGTACCAGAACCTGGCTCTTGCAAAGTATCCATAGATCGTGTACCCGATTTGTTAGTTAGATTGGACCACGCCAGACCCCGATTATATATGTAATAAAATGATCATCACCTTATCATGTTATTCTATATCATATAATTGGGCTCTGATGAGCATGGCACTATTGATATTGCTACTACACGGATAGAAAAGATTTGTTTGAACATGTTTGAATGTAATTAAAAAGTAATACGAAATTACCATACATCTATCAGGAATGAAGTGTAATTAAATTATTATCGAAATTGAATTTATTTTTGTTCACGTGTAAACATTATTATATTGTCCAGCAGAATCTGTCAAATTTACCATAAATATGTTACAATACGAACATAAAATTTTAATTGCATTTGAATAAACTATTTCTTGGCAATGTGCTGTACTGAGCTCAACTGTAACTGTACAAAATATAAAGCGAGTCTGGATCGTCTGGTTTAGCGTCTGCTGGTGCAATTGTGCATTCATTGATGCTGTCACTTGTACTTTCAGTTTTAAATGAATTATTTATTTATGCATTTAAAAATTTGTATATGAATTCAATTATTATAAATTCCCACTGTGCATGTTTAAAGATTTTTAATAAAAATTAATACAAAAAACAACATTTTATTTTTATTTTATTTTCAGATTTTCTTTCCAAAAATATTTAAATATGTTTCTATGCTACTACTTTTTGAACTGAAACAACTGATATGTTTCACTGGAAACATATTTATATTCAGGTCGTTCAAAATCATGTTTTATTTTGAACATATTTATGTTTCGGTTCAAATATTTATTTTATTTGGATGTTGTAATTATTATGTTTCCATTAGAACATACTCCATTTTAAGAGGCAACATAAAAATGTTTCCGGGATATTATAATGTAAGTCGGAGCTCATTATAACACTGTTCAAGTCTCAATACAAGCCTGTTTACAAATGATTTATCAGTCAATTATATATTATGTTTACATAAAATTCCAAACATACATGTTAATGCCTGCAAAATTATGTTTGGGAGAGCCCTTTTTTTGCAGCGTGTAGGGTTAAATAGATTATTAAGCTTTCTCCAGTTCGATAAATATGATCGTCTATCTACAATTTTTCAATAAACAAAAAATATAAAAACAAACAGAATTTAAATACTGTTGTCCACTCCAATTACGATAAAACAAAACAAACCACTTCAAAAACATATTCACTTTCTACGAAATGAAAGACTGAAAAAGTAATTTTAAAAAACGCTGAACAATTTCCTTGTTTTAATACATTCATATTTTGTTCAGGGCAACGAACAACATATGATTTGCACAAATTACAATTAAATAAAACAATAAAAATGAAATGTTTGACATGATTTGTGAGAGAGAAAACAACGAGATTTAATATAACAATGGACAAAAAACATATAGCAGTAGCAAGACAACAAAAAAAAATCAGGAACTACTTTTTCCAAGTACCTATAAAAATTATTTTAACTCCCACAATAATAAATAACCAATAAGGCCTAACAATATGGCCTACTGCTTTCGAAGGGATCCCCAGAGCCTCTGCCAATGCATAATGTGTCAAATGAAGAAGACAACCCATTCGCACTGACACTCGTAACCCAGTGGGGTTTTTGTGCTCAGTTGCAGTGGGTCTGTAAGTTTGTGGGTTTGTCTGTCAGTTCAATTAAAATCTCGAAATGCAAAGTGTCAGCTGTGTCTGAATGCAAAGCCATTTAAACGAACGTCGACGTTTGCAGGTTGACTCGAAGTTTAAAGGCTGTATTTACACAGAGATAAAATATATTTGTATAAATTCTCTAATTAAATACTATTGAATTTATAGTATTGCATGTAATTGATTTTAATAGTTTATACTATGAATTTATAATGCTGATTTCAATATTTAACACTATTGAATTTATAGTATTAATATTACATACTATTAAAGTATGAGTATTGTTTTCGATCGTTTATATACTCAGATAAAAAAAAACTCATAAAATCCCATTAAAATTTGTCAATAGAACAGTTATTGATTTAATAGTATACAAATAATAAATATTTTCTTACAAACTCAAATAAATTTTATAGCATATTGTAGTATTTTATAGGATTCGCCGATTGAGTTAATAGTTTATCGGACAAATATCCTTTTGACTAATTTTAATAGTAAAAACTATTAATTTTATGGTATGTTTTTCTGAGTGTACTGTTTACAGTTTATGAAATTAGAATTCATAGTTGCAAATTAATCTTTTTAATTGCTTTTTTCTTAATAATACCACATTATTATAGTATTTTACTATTAAATATACATTGCAAATAATTGTTAAATTATAATTTTTGAATAGTTCTGTTGATTTAATACTGATCTTCAAAAATATCGAACGAAATAGTAATTCTTTGATAAAAAGTTTGTATTGTTTTCTATTCCTAAAATTTTATATAGTCGTACTATTATATTTTCTTTTTCACGTGTACATGTCTGTCGGTTGATGCAACTTACTAAATATTGTCTGCAGATTTGTCTGGCTGTGTAGCGATTTGTCTGTCTATTGGTCGCAGGGATTTCGTTTATGTTTTTGGTGAATGTTGGCTGTTTATTCATTACATTTCATTTGCACCTCGGCGACTTGACTTGTTTAGCTCTGAGCCACAACATTAGCAGGAATTGTGGTTGTTTTTTTATTTAATTTTTTTTTATCTAGATTAAAAAAACCAAGAGTTAGATAACGTCACATTAGCTTTGCGGCATTTGTCAATTGTCTCCAGAGACATGACTTCACTTGACATGACTTTTACGGAAGATTCTCACATTAGAGTTTAACTTCGTGAATATGGGTTGAATATAGGGGGGTGCCCATTTTTGTATACGTTCGACATTATTTTCTGTACTTCTTCGTGAAGTTGAGCGTCCTCCTGAATATTAAACCCATTACACACGTTCTCTGATATACAAGTTTTTTTTAGTTATTTAGTATTAAAAAAAAAGAAAACAAAACTATTTTTTGTGGTCCCACCGACATTTTAAAATTATATCAACAAAACGAACTAAAGATTTAAAAGGTTTAAAACATTGTAGAAATTTAGCTTTCAGAGTAGACGTTTCATGCCCTGATCATGTTGCTTTTGTAATTGGTCGGCGTATAACAAGAATAAAATTCAATAATCAATTCCCGATCATAGCCCGAGAACAATTTCAACTAAGGATTCATAGAACGCAGGAACCAGACCTTAGTTATTTGATTAATGAATTCAACAAATATTTTACAAATTTATAAACGCTCAGGGAAACAATTTATTGTTGGTTTCGAATTTTTATTTTATGATACATACGTTTTTTTTTCCAAAAAAACATCAAATTGTGTAAATTTAAAATGGCCCCATTCTTTTTATAAATTTAATAAAACCGCCCGAAATAATTTTAAATATTATTTGATGTAGTAAAAGTTGTAGCAAAATTAAAAATTACATTTGTAGGCTGATTTCGAAGACGCTGATTCAGTTTTATCAAATCGGGTATATTTTTTGAGTTATACCTCAGAATTCAATTTCACTTCGATGTTTTTTTCTTTTGTTTTTCCAACAAAAGACATGAATGTAATTTTATTTTCGATATTAGATACAGAATATAATAATATAGCTTGCGCTATATCTCAAAGATTTAAAAAAAAAAAACTTTTGTCAAATTTGGGAATCGGAGCCACAAATGTAGCCAAGAATTTCCTAAATTTTTATTGCATCAATTGTATTTTTTTTCAAAAAACCGCACAAAAAAAATTGAAACCGCGATATTTTAAAAAACCTGCCTACGATTTTTTTTTTTATTTTAGTTTTAAAATATTCGGGGGGGATGTCCGAAACATATTCTTAAAACATTTAAGTTTTCCCACAACTTTTGGGTTGAAAGTGTTTCAGGCTAGGCGTGTATTGTACATAATTCTTAAAATGGTACAGAACGATCAAACAGGTCCATTTGCAAATACAGACTAGTCTAGTTTTACAAGTACTCTATTTATGAGTTCGGACTAATTTTCAGACATCGCAAAAACAATTCGGTAAGTGACACTAGAAAAACCTCTCACTTTTAATTTCCCAATGGGAAATATTAGGACCTTGTTCGAACGGTAACCAATGTTTTCTTCGAATTAGTTCATTTGCAAAGTAGCAGTAATGTGTATAAATGACTAATTACAGTTTCCACTTACGTAGTAATGCTGAAATAGAATTACCATCCTTTACTCTCAGATTACTAAGTAATGTGGAAGTGGTACAGGTACTTGTTGATTATTTGTTTTTATCTAATGTGAATTGATTTTTAAATTATAAAAATATAAGCCTTTAAAAAAATTAAATAAATTCAAAATTAATTGAACTCCAGTCGAATTTAATTATCATTGTTGGTGGGTAACATGTTGATTATAATTAAAATTTCGTATTGATTGTTTTTTCCTTTTAGGTGCTGAGGAAGTTAAGGATTAACGCATCAATTGCGGATAAAAAATATACAGATTTACTGATTTTTTATCAAATGAATTACATGTTACCACATGCAACCAATTGGCACACAATTTTATTAATTACCACTATTTCTATTTATTTTTGTTAAATAAGGACATTAGTAACAAAACACCCATAACTACTGCGCACGAAGTATTATATACACGGTGTACAAATAGAACCACCCCCCGTTACTACTGCGCCCAAAGTAGTGTACAAATGGAACCACCCCTCATTACTACTGCGCACAAAGTAATCTACAATTGGAACTACCCCTCATTACCAATGCGTACAAAGTAATGTATAAATCGAACCACCCCTCATTACCACTGCGTACATAGTAAATGTAACTACCCCTCATTACTACTGCGCCCAAAGTAATGTACAAATGGAACAACCCTTCATTTCCACTGCGTACAAAGTAATGTACAAATGTAACTACCCCTCATTACTACTGCGCCCAAAGTAATGCACATATGGAACCACCCCTCATTACTACTGCGCCCAAAGTAATGCACATATGGAACCAACCCTCATTACTTTCGCGTACAAATGGACCACCTCTCATTACTTCTACCTAAAAAGTAATGTGTAAAGCGACCAATCTTCATTACGATTGCGTGAAAAGTAATGCTGACAATGTTACAAAGTAATGATGTTACAAAGTAATGATGTAATAAAGAAATTCACCCCTTATTACGATACTTTTAAATAGTAATCTATATGTACATGAGGTAACATTCGGTTCCTTTTTACTTTGGATGCAGTGTTTAATGGGTGGTGGCTCCTACATAGCATTACTTCGTAATCTACAGTGAATGCATACTTGCCCTAGGCCATGTCTATGTAAAAGTAAACAGAAATCAGTATTGAGATTCCGACGCATTACGATTCGATAATAATTAGGCAATAATCGACTACGTAATGATGCTATTTCTTATTGGGTTAGTGTGATGTAAATATTAATTTTTTAAATTTGAAATTAAAGTGCTTTCCTTGATGTATCTGCAACTGAGAATCTTGTGAAACTTGAATTATTTAAAAATAACAATGTATAGTAAGTAACTTACTTGAATTTAAATAATTACTTAAAATTATGTTCATAAATAAATATGGAAAAATTGCACAAAACTAATACCGTTTATTTTTAAATCAATGTGAGGAGTTTTATACAAAATACTTAAATTAAATGGGGTCACCACATTTCTCAACTAAATCACAATAATCAGATAACATCGACGTTATCAACAGCTCGCGACAGACAAGAATCATGATTGGCATTCAGCTTTAGTCAGCCTGCTGCTGGTGACCTTTCAATTGTTATTTGAAAAGAGCGACTGCCAAAGAAAATTGTCGCTTCCCGTCATCACCCAACAATAAATATAAATAATAATTAAAAAAAAAACAAAATAAAAAAATAAACAATTCACGAAGCTTCATTTTTTGGACGTTGGGCATGAAACTATAAAAATCCAAGATGATGATGATGTAGTACAGAAAGAAGCCATCAAACAATAGTCCAACAATAAATAATTAACAAAAATATTTTACTTAACATTTATAGCAGACGGAGATGAGAAGACGGTTTAAAATGCACAATTATTTTTATTATTTAAATATTTTTTTATTTATTTATTGCTGTTCGTATCTACAACACGTTAATTTAGCATTTTGCTGTGGTGTAGTTATTTTGACAAGCGGTATCAACGTGATCGTATTTTAGGTGATGAGGCCAGATGTGGCAAGCGGCAGACGTCTCGAATGACTGCCTGAACCTGACCTGTGCACGGAATTTTCTCACACACTTTTTGGCGCAACATAAATGACGTTAATAACCCTGACATCAAAATAGCGTCAGTTCAAATTTTTACTAATTTATGAAGAAACGAAAATTAAAAAAGAATACTGATTTAAATGTTTGCGTTTTTCTTTTAATATGAAATATATTGCGTACGAGGAGAAGGATAATCGTATGAGAAATTTTAATTTTTTGAAATTAACGTCATTGTTATTTTTTATGGGTGGGATTGAACAATGAGGGGTGGCATCTCCCATACAATCTAAAACTTAAAAATCATATAACTCGGCACAAATTAAAACAGTGGGAAAAGCAAAAAAACAAAATAAAAAAATAAAGAAATCAAAACAAAAGCAAAAACACAAAATAAAAAAAAAAACATAAAAATAAACCAAAAAAAAAGTGTATGGTTCGGATTCCTAAACTCTGATTCTTTGCGGCCCCCGGCAAAAACACAAAATCAAAAGTAAAAACAAACACAAACAAATAAAATCAAAAACCCAAAATCAAAAGAAAATTCAAAACAAAAGGAAAAATACAACGACAAACTAAAAATAAAAATAAAAGCAAAAACACAAAAACCAAATAAAAAATAAAATCAAAACTCAAAATCTAAGGTATAACAAACACAAAAAAGTAAAAATCATAAAATCAAAATCAGAAGAAAATTAAAACTAAAGACAAAAAACACAAAGTCAAAGTTAAAAAATATATAAAAATAAAACAATCACAAAAAGCCAAAAAAAAAAAAGTAAAGTAAAACAAAGGCAAAAACACAAAATAAAAAAAATATATAATAGTTAAATAAAATGTAAGTTACAACAAAATAAAAAAAAAGTCAAACGCAAAAACAAAAATACTATATATAAAAAATAAAAACAATAAATAAAAACCAGTTGGGAAGGTTAGATCACATGGGAAATTTTAAAGTAGGTGTAATTATGATAGTTAGGATTACCAAAATTATAGTCGGTCTAAGCCGACTATAAATACCCTACACATATGTGTGGTTACCATTCAAAGTGGTATATAGGTCACCAGGGAATACGAATCCAGAAAATAACTACAAACTTTCAATCGCTGAAGAATTTCCATTCATTTGATACCCATATTTACAAATGGGTAGGTGTACCGAATTTCGATTTTTTTTTGTGAACCACAAGTCTTTTCGCCGGAAAACATTATTATCATGTATTTGAGCATGATGTCAATATATATTTGACCAAGAAAGTTTACCTAAGCACGTATACATAAAAATTGATCTTTATACGTACATTTTATATGAGGTAATTGAACATAAGTGGTCGGATCATAGGTCACAATAGACCGATCTCGCCAATTTTTTCGCACATACAGCGTAGGTATATTCGTAATCTAAGTTATAAGTTTCATTTATCTAGCTCTTCAATTTTAAAATTAGTAGGGATTTCAACAGACAGACGGACAGACAGACAGACAGACAGACAGACAGACAGACGGACAGACAGACGGACAGACGGACATCGCTAGACCGACTCAGGAGGTCATGCTGATCAAGAATATATATACTTTTCCATACCGGAGATGCTTCGGTCTAAGCCGACTATAAATACCCTACACATATGTGTGGTTACCATTCAAAGTGATATATAGGTCACTAGGGTATACGAATCCTGAAAATAACTACAAACATTCAATCGCTGAAGAATTTCCATTCATTAGATACCCATATTTACAAATGGGTAGGTGTACCGAATTTCGATTTTTTTTTTTGTGAACCACAAGTCTTTTCGCCGGAAAACATTATTATCATGTATTTGAGCATGATGTCAATATATATTTGACCAACAAAGTTTACCTAAGCACGTATACATAAAAATTGATCTTTATATGTACATTTTATATGTGGTATTTGAACATAAGTGGTCGGATCATAGGTCACCATGGACCGATCTCGCCAATTTTTTCGCACATACAGCGTAGGTATATTAGTAATCTAAGTTATAAGTTTCATTTATCTAGCTCTTCAATTTTAAAAGTCTTAGGGATTTCAACAGACAGACAGACGGACAGACAGACGGACAGACAGACAGACGGACAGACAGACGGACATCGCTAAATCGACTCAGGAGGTCATGCTGATCAAGAATATATATACTTTTCCATACCGGAGATGCTTTCTTCTGGGTGTTACAAACGGCGTACCAAACTGAATATACCCTTTCACTCTTAGTGTAGGGTATAAAAATACTATATATAAAAAATCAAAAACACTAAATAAAAAAAAAGCATATAGCATATAAACACGAAATTAAAAGCAAAAAAGACAAAGCAAAGGCATAAGTCAATTTAAAAATCCAAAAAAAAAACACAAAATGAATAAGCAAAAACAAACAAATTAGAAGAAAAACACAATACTAAAAAAAAAATGAAAACCAAGAGATCAAAAGCAAAACTAAAATACACTTTCAAATGAAAAAAACAAAAACCCAAATTAAAAACAAAAGAAAATCACAAAAATAATTAAAAATTTAAATAGCACAAATAATAGAAAAACAGTAGAAAATAAACTTGAAAACAAAAATTGAAAATTACAAAACAAAAAACACAAATGTAAAAAAATAATAAAAAAAAGCACCACGTCAAAATCAAAACCAATCAAAAATAAAAAACAGTAACAAAAGTTAAATGAACAAGTTAAACAATGGTGAAAGCCTTTCTAAGACAATTTAATATGGTTCGTATAGATATTAGCAGCACAACAGACACCTTGAAAAAGCAATTAAACTGAAAAAATCCTCTAACTCTAACAGACAAGATCAAGATCAAGATCCCAATTTCCGATCACGACGCTATCACAATTTTTATTAGTAAAGGATACCCAAGATAATGCTTAATAATTCTAATATTAACATTTTGAATATAAATATTTAGTACTATTATAAATAAATTCCAAAGGATTTTAAAATGGAAAAAAATTATTTAAAAATCTTAATTTGAAATAAAAATTAAATCAAAATAAATAAATTTAAAGAAAAATGATGTATTGATGGAGTATATTGATTTTTTTTGAAAAGTCAGTATTTAGAACCACACCCTACATAAAACATTTTAATGTATAAATCATGTACACGCAGCAAACATAAATATTTGCTGTTTAAGTCTGAATAAAAAATCGTATAAAAATGTTATCTGCAAGTCATACCAAACGACTGCCTTAACATGATTATCATTGAATGCCAGCAACAAACAGTGATAACGATCAACAATGCCTAAGACCGATCAATCACACACAATAGGATCAAATATAAAGGTATTTGTAATTAACGTTAATGTGAAATTAAATGCTAACCAAGATGACGAATGTCTTCTTATTGACTGCAAAATATTAAAAATACAGAGTAGAAAAAAATGGCTTTAACGATGCTGATGATGCGCACAAAATTATTGAAAGAAACAGTAGCCAAATGCATAAATACCGACATTAACGACAACAATACCGATCGATGCCCGACCTTTTTTTATTTGGCAAAAAGTAAAAAATGCTATTAATAAATTCGAAAAAAATTCAACGAACTGCGCCCCAAAGGCATTAATTGTTGTTAATGCCAAGTAGCATAGTAATTATTATTGCTATGATTGTTGGTTTATATAACTTTTTTTTTTAATATATGCAGATTTTCTTAAAAAGTTATATATTTTTTAATACATTTTGAATGGCTTAAATACAATTTATATATTTTTGAAATAAAAAAATAATAATAAAATAAAAAAATAGAAAAAACCTGAAAAACGCCAAATTAATTGATTTTTACTTTCTTGGCCGAACGTAGCTTCGTATATAATTTGCGCACCATAGAGAAGGACGTTATGACGGGCACCATAATGGGTAGAAAGAGTGGAATGTATATGGCGTATTTTTGTTCATCGGGAAAATAAAGCTGCGCCAGTAGGCTGGCATCGAAGAAGGCCTGCTCCGATGCAACAAAGGCGCGTTTGGCATAAACGGAGGCATTCAGCAGATCGCCGTTGGCCAGCGCCTCTTTTGCCTGCAAAATATTTTCATATGCGGCATTGATGGCCTGTCCAACATCGTCGTTGATCACAATGTAGCTGATGTTGTCGAGCAATTTGATGAGGCTTTGCAGCGTGTGTGACGCGGTGACAATGTGGCTGAAAGTGCTGCGGCGTATGTAGGATTCGTACTCCCAGCGACGTGGTGCCAGCTGTTCCAGGTCGACGATTTTGACGCCGTCCAGTTTGGTCTACAAGATTTTATATATTTTATAATTTATTAAATTTTATAAATAACTGAAATGGAAACATGATTGTATAGAAAAATAAATTAAGAATGAAAAATGAAATAATTTTTTTCATTAAAATTTTAGGCACTAAAGAAATAATAAAAGCTAAAAATCAAACGAGTTAATGAACGAAAAACAAAAGAACTAAAAAATTGGAGAACTAAAGAATTAAAAATCTAAATATCTAAAAACAAAAGATCAAATGAATTAAAAAGTAAATACCAAAGTCAGAAAACCAAAGAACCAAAAAACAAATAATACTAGAAACAAAATAACTTAGAACTGAAATTACCCAAGAGCTGAAGAATAGTCAAATTAAATTCAGAAACGGTCATATGAATTTCAGAATAACCAATTTGAATTCAGAAACGGGCAAATGGAATTTGGAATATTTAATTTGAGTTCAGAAAAGGTCAAATTATTACATAAAATGTCAAATGAAATTCAAATTAGTCAAATTAGTCAAATTGAATTCATAAAGAGAAAATTGGAATTCAGAATAGTCAAATTAAATTCAGAAAGGACCAAATTGAATTCAGAAATGGTCAAATAGAAATCAAAATGGTTAAATTGAATTCAGAGAGGGCCAAATTGAATTCCGATAAGGACAAATGGAATTGAGAATAGTCATATTGAATTCAGAAACTGACAATAGTCTTCAGAAATAGTTAAATGAAATTCAGAATAGTCAAATTGTAATCAGAAATGAACATTTGGAATTTAGAATAGTCAAATTGAATTCAGAAAGAGACAATTTGATTTCATAATAGTCAATTTGTTTTCAGAAATAGTCGAATTGATATGAGAAACGGCCAAATAAAATTCAGAAAGAGTCATTTGGAATTCAGAACAATTTTTATTGTGTGTTTTATTTACCATAGTATAAAATTTAAATAATAATAATTAAGAAGTAGGACTATTTAAAAGAATTACAATATGTTATTTAGGTACCCACTGGCATGTCCAATTAACTAACGACATCGAAATGAAACGTTGTGCTCTGTTGCACTGCCCTAGATCAATCCCCACCTGCAATTTGCTACATCAATGATTCGTTCGACGTACTGTAGCCGTTGCTCCATTAATTCAGGTCCTTGTACGTGTGGCAGGCCCATGTGCATCTTAACATACGTTTTTATTTGAGACCAGATCATCTCTATCGGTCTAAAATGGCACCTTGGCCATACCATCTGAATAGACATTTACAGCAGCCTCGATATGTGTGTGACAAGGAGCATTGTCACACACGATCATTGAGATTATTGCCTTGGTCTTGTCATTTCTGCAGTAGTGTGTTAATCCAATTTTTACGCTTTTAAAACGCAAAAAGTACAATTGCTACTTTTTTTTTTTTTTCAAAACAGTATATATTTCAAAGGACCCCTATCAGTAAGCAAAGTGTTTTATTTTTTCTAAATTATATATGCCGGTTCCTGAATTTCAAATGACTATTTCTGAATTATATTTGTCCGTTTCTCAATTCAGTTTGACTCTTACTGAAATAAAACTGACTATTCTGAAATCAAATTGTCTCTTTCTGAATTCAATTTGACTATTGTGAATTCTATATGACCGTTTCTGAATTCAGTTTGACTATTCTGAATTCCATTTGTGCATTTCTTAATTTCATTGTCTCTATCTGAATTCAATTTGAGTAATCTGAAATCCAATTGACTGTTACTGTATTTAATTGTCCCTTTCTGTATTTAATTTGACTATTCTGAATTCCATATGACCGATTCTGAATTCATTTGATTTTTTCTGAATTTAATTTGAATAATCTGAATTCCATTTGACCATTTTTGAAATAATTTTACCTTCTCTGAATTCAATTTGTCTATACTGAATTTCAAATAACCCTTTCTGAATTCAATTTGACAAATCTTAAATACCATTTGCTCGTTTCTGAATTTAATTTGACTATTCTGAATTCAATATGACAACTTCTGAAATCAATCTGACCCTTTCTGAATTCAATCTGTATAGAAATAAGGTATACATCAATAATGATGTTGAAGATCATAATTATTGTTCTGCTTCAGAGGAGTTCGTTGATTCAGTTTTCGTGATAGATATACCCAACTTTTTATGGCGTGACACAAAAAATATTCTTTTGCTAGGAATTTTGTACAAAATTTAACACAAAACTGTTTATTTGTATCTCATAACTATTAATAAAGAATATCGTCGATCTACTTTTTCGAATACCTCTTACAAAATGAATTTTACAGAAAAAACAAAACAATTTTCAGTCTTAATTTTGTACTTACTTCATACAAAATTAAGTACGTCATAACTTATAATGTCATTCATCTAATTTATCCGATCAACATATCATTAAAACCCCGATTATAACACAAAATTAGGCGTAATTTTCACATGCAGTTTGGCGGTTTTGCAGTATCACCGACGATATATTTTTAATTATTTACAATAAAAACATATCTTTCATTTAATAAAAATAAATCACGCCTGCACCTATATTATAATCGTACAGCACCAGATCCGCCTCAAGGCGTGTTAAGTATTTTGACCTGTATTTTTCAAAAATCTGATTTCAGATACGTTTGTTTAGATCCATAATAACTCTAGTCTGATTTTATCAGGTTAAAGTAATAGTTTGGCGATACAGTCCTTTGAAGAACATATGCCGACCGAGCTCTCTCACTATTTGAGCCGTTAATTTTATATTTTTTAAGTGGTGGAACCTACAGTTTAATGGAAAATCGAACTGCGGAGTGAGAGCTTTTATATGGAAATTTTTATTCTCGTAGGTTTGTCTGCCATTGTCTACCGAGAGGTAGCGTCGTTTAGAATATGTTTTCTATGAAAAATATGTCGAACCCGGGACCTTTCGGCTCGTAGTCTTGCGTACCAGCAACTATTCGCTCGTAGTCCAACGCATTAACCAATCGAGCTACCGACGCGAATGTTCATTAGAGGGTTAATATATTGAAGAATGCTAATTTTAGTACATGGATATTAAAGATTTGTTTGAATATGTTTGAATGTAA
This sequence comes from Dryomyza anilis, assembly GCA_951804985.1. Taxonomy (NCBI): domain Eukaryota; kingdom Metazoa; phylum Arthropoda; class Insecta; order Diptera; family Dryomyzidae; genus Dryomyza; species Dryomyza anilis. Next base: position 70,919,635 of record OX638132.1, read on the forward strand.
TTAAAAAGTAATACGAAATTACCATACATCTATTAGGAATGAAGTGTAATTAAATTATAATCGAAATTGAATTTATTTTTGTTCACGTGTAAACAGTACTATATTGTCCAGCAGAATCTGTCAAATTTACCATATATATGTTACAATACCAGCATAAAATATTAATTGCATTTGAATAAACTATTTTTTGGCAATTTACTTGTTAAAACTATGTTTCAAAACACAGAAAATGATAATCAAATCTAAATACAACGTATGTTCGCAACGCTCGTCTTAATTCGATAATTTATCGACTAACGAAGTTGGCAACGTTGTGCAGCTTTTTCTATCTTTTGCCATCGTTTGAACATATTGATGTTTAAAAACAAACAAAAAAGAAATTGGATTTAAATAAATGTATTTTTGCAACATTCTTCTTGTATACGAAGTTGGCAATCGTTGAGCAGAATTTTCTACCTACGTCTCTTTTGTCGTTGTTTGAAGTATGTATAGGGTCATTTTAAACATACTGATGTTTAAAACAACGGCATTCTCTGCCTACGTGTCTTTTGTTGTGCGTTGAGAAAACGTGTTCGCGTCGGTAATAATTTTGTTATTTGTGAATTAAATAAATGTATAAATTGTGTTACAAAAAGTACAAATAGTAACAGAGTATAATATAGTGCAGTATATAATTTCTGAAACTAATGTGAAAAAACCACAAATAAAAATCTGAATTTCGATTTTCAAACAGAATTTGGCATGTTTTTTTACAAAAGCCTATGTGCTGTACTGAGATCAACTGTAACTGCACCAAATATAAAGCGAGCCTGGATCGTCTGGTCTGTGCATTCATTAAAGCTGTCACATGTACTTGCAGTTTAAAACGAATTATTTATTTATGCATTTAAAAATTTGTATATGAATTCAATTATTATAAATTCCCACTGTGCATGTTTAAAGTTTTTAATAAAAATGAATAAAAAAAACAACATTTTATTTTTATTTTATTTTCAGGATTTCATTCCAAAAATATTTTAATATGTTTCTATGCAAACATACTACGTTTTGAACTGAAACAACTGATATATTTCACTGGAAACAACGTTCAAAATCATGTTTTATTTTGAACATATTTATGTTTCGGTTCAAATATTTATTTTATTTGGCTGTAGTAATTATTATGTTTCCATTAGAATATACACCATTTTAAGGTGCAACATTAAAATGTTTCCGTGATATTATAATGTAAGTCAGAGCTCATTACAACACTGTTCAAGCCTCAATACAACCCTGTTTACAAATGATTTATCAGTCAATTATATATTATGTTTACATAAAATTCCAAACATACATGTTAATGCCTGCAAAATTATGTTTGGGAGAGCCCTTTTTTTTGCAGCGTGTAGATACTCTTATTGTAGATACTCTGACTGTAATCTAAAAATTTTATTACATCTTATTTATACTACGGATATTTTTATCGCATACTCAGTTTTTTCCTATTACGTAACCTTTTTAAGAAATTCAAAATTTTGAAATTCAAACAGTTTTTGATGGAAAATGTGTTGATAGGACATATTTAAAAAAAGACAACCGATGAGGAAGTTTAGTAATTTTAAACGTTGGTTTCAACTGTGCTCTGCATAACCATAAATCTTTTTCTTATATATCATTAGATCCAAAATACTAAAAAAATCATGCAAAAATAGTAAAAAAAAATTCAAACATTTTAAAGTTTAGATTCAAAGATCTTAAAAACATATCAGAATATTAGTATTTATGGTATATTAAAATTAGTCTTGACAATTAAAATAAAAACTGCGTTTACAGTATTTTGGATAACTAGTTGTGTAAGAGACTGACTTTTTATTCTAAAAAGTGGCTGAAAAGTGACTAAAATGTTCTCAAAAACTTTACGCAATAGAAAACACACAGTATGCAGTTAAAATCAGCAACTGTGTATTTTATAGGATTGGTGTATGGGATGTTTAAATAATGAAATATCTAATAAAAAAATATTTAACTTACATCAACTGTTATGTCAAGCAATTTCTGCAGCTGATACAGCATTATCTGCATGACATCATTCGTATTAACATAGAAACTGACACGTTGCGGCGCATTATTGTACGCAATGCACGTCTCCATCGGCGGATTGGCAATAATAATGCCACCCCACTTGGGTGAAATGAACGAATCGACATTGTTGCGCGTCGCCTGCTTATTGTGACGCGTATAAATATGCAGTGGTGCAATTTCGCACGGCGGCACATAAACCACCAGATTAATGGCAGCGTTATCGGTAATACCAACGCCAAGATTCTTCTCGATGGCCGTGATAATATGCGGCAGCGCAGACTCGGACATGGCATAGTGTCGACCGATTTTTGTATCGTCGCGCACCTGACGCAGATCAGCCTCGAAGGCGAGCTGATATTTCCATTGTGTTTTGAGCGTGAAATTGGAGACTTGATTTACCTCACGCAAGAAGGCACCAATATATGCTGCAAATTGATTTAAATTATTAAATATAAAATATATATTTCAACGTTCAAGCATTTACTCTCCGTCGCCATTTGCACATTCCACTTGACATCCATAATATCGGGACGCGGATTCAGCACCGATACCACAACATCATAGGCTGGCTGCGCTGCATCGCTCTTAATGCTGTTGCGTTCGTTTTTCTGCAGCATTTGCTGCATTTTGAATGTTTGCAGCACCAGTAAATTAAGTACAGTTTTCATTTTGCTAGCGCCTAAAAGATTGAACATAATAAATTTGAATGTATTTCAAATATAAACTGCATTTTGTCAACACACTTGTTTCAGGCTTAAAATACGTTGAACGCTCTGTGCTCAACAGTATTTCGTCGTTTAATTTGGGCCATTCCATAAATAAAAAGTCACCGCTTTGCATTGGGAATTGCTGTAGCAGCAGAGCCTCCAGCGCGGCTGGTGTATGTGCGGCGCTGGCAGCATTTGGTGCAGGCGTCAATTGCTGAAATTTAATGCGCCAGAGCGCTAAATGGGAAAAATGTGCTAGTTATAATTACTAAATAATTAAATGTTTAATTCTTACTATTTTCTGCAAAAGCCGCCTTTAGTTCCTGGACGAGTAACTGTGCACGCTCTGGCCGAAACGCAAAGACGCCCACAGTGAGGGCCATCCTTTCCATGTGTTCGTCCAGCTTAAGTATGTCGTTCGAGGGCAGACTCACACGATAGACTTCGGTGGTCTTCCACCACATGGGCACGCCGACAATTATGACGACGATCATGAAGGCCAGCGAGGCATACATGCGGTATTTGTCTGAAATTCAATGGGGGAAATGTATTTTAAAACTGTTTTTAATAACTTTTCTTATATTTTATAATTACTGAAGACATTATTTAAAAAATATGTAATTCTATAATAAGCTAGTTGGGAAGGTTAGATCACATGGGAAATTTTAAATTTGGTGTTTTATGATAGTATGGATTATCAAAATTATAGTCGGTCTAAAATAAATAAGACTATAAATACCCTACACATATGTGTTGTTACCATTCAAAGTGGTATATTGGTCACCAGGGTATACGAATCCAGAAAATAATTACAAACTTTCAATCGGTGAAGAATTTCCATTCATTTGATACCCATATTTACAAATGGGTAGGTGTACCGAATTTTCAATTTTATTTTTTGGAACAAGTCGTATCGGCGCAAAATATTATGTTCATGTAATGGGCATGATTTCAATATATATTTGACCAAAAAAATTACCTAAACACGTTTACAGTAAAATTGATCTGTAGATGTAAATTTAATATGAGGTATTTTTGAATATAAATGGTCAGATCACAGGTCACAATCGACCGATCTCGCCAATTTTCAATTTCGCACATACAGCGTAGGTATATAAGTAATCTAAATTATAAGTTTCATTTATCTAACTCTACAATTGTTGAAGTAGTAGGGATTTCAACAGACAGACAGACAAACGGACAAACAGACGCACATCGCTAAATCGACTCAGGAAGTCATGCTGTTCAAGAATATATATACTTTTCCATACCGTAGATGCTTCCTTCAAATATACCCTTTCACTCTTAGTGTAGGGTATAAAAATAATTCAGATATGAAATAAATTAACTTTTTAACTTTAAACTTTTTACTTTGTATTTAAAATTTATAATTTAATTTTTTACTTTTATTTTAATTTCAAAAAAACATTATGTAATTTTTCATTAGATTATTAAAATTTGATTGATTCAAACAAAAAAAATAGTTTTTCTTAAAAAGTAACTGCCCCAAGAAACATTTATACGGAGCTCCGACTCAAACGGAATCACAATTCTGTCGTTGCTGGTACGTTAACGGCACATTGAAAATGTATCCGTCGTAGAAGATACTAAAACGGAACTAAAACGTACCGTCAAATTGCTTGACTCCGTTTGTATAGCGACATTTTCTGTATTTCGAAAACAATACGTTTGAACTCCGTTTCGATGGTGTCGTTTTTGTGCCATTGGAGACGGACTACACCGTTTTCTTTCCGTTAATATTCCGTCACGACGCACCCAGAAAAAAATTCCCTCAAATCCCATTAAAATTGGTCAATAGGACAATAATTGATTTAATAGTATACAAAAAATAAATCTTCTCATATAAACTCAATGGCAATGTCATGGTATTTTCTAGTATTTAATGATATTTTCCGATTAAAATAATAATTTATCCTATTGAATATTTTTAATAGTAATAAACTATTATTTATATAGTATTTTTTTCTGGGTGCGGTAACGATTTTCTTCCGTTATAGCCTGAATGTTTGAAACATAAAATCAAAAGTCATCTCATTTTGTAAAGCAGGGCGAAGAAGGGCAAGACTGCAAAATACCAACAAATAAGTTGCACAAATATAATTTAAATGTACACCCAGAAAAAAATTACCCCAAATCCCATTAAAATTGGTAAATAGGACAATTATTGATTTAATAGTATACAAAAAATAAATCTTTTCATATAAACTCAATAGCAATGTCATGGTATTTTGTAGTATTTAATGGTAATTTCCGATTAAAATAATAATTTATCCTATTGACTATTTTTAATAGTAAAAAAACTATTATTTATATAGTATTTTTTTCTGGGTGTATATTTAGAAATTTGGGTTCATCTGACCAAAGTTATAAACAGTCCAACGCAAAAAATTCAAAAGAAATCAGACAGAAAATTAAAATTCAACGAAATGTCTTGGTATGATACGTCCATTTGTTTTAGATGTCGCACTCCCGTGGGTGTGACACTCCCGTGGGATAATAATAGTTTGACGCTACAGTTCTGTACAGAACTTTGGCCGAGCACTATCACCATTTGAGCTGTGCGTGTTATATTTGTACTCAAAATGGTGGGACCTACAGTTTATTGCCGAATCCGAACGACGGGTGAGAGCTTTTCATAGGCAATGTTTTACTCTTGTAGGTTTGCCATTTACTACCGAGAGGTAGCGTCGCATAGAAAAAATGTTTTTTATGAAAAAGATGTTGGCAGTCATTGGCAATGGATTTTCTAAATTTCATTGATTTACATAGCTCTCTTCGTTTTCCTATAAACGTGATTTCACCTGACAGACTATCGGGCATCGCTCATCGGACGCCGATTAAGAATTAAGGTGAAATTTATTTGTGTCCTTCAATTATATAATTTTGAAATAGTATCATTATCGAATAAAAAAAAATGATCGTAGGGTTTTCAATTAAAAACTTTCTATGGACACCCCAGTCATTATTTCTATGCAATTTTTACTGCATACTCAGTTTATTTCCACTGTTTTTTTTTTAAGAAAACTGAATTCTAAGAAGATGTTTCGGAAAATTTTATTTTTTTTATAAAAGGACATTAACGTATTTACAGTTTCATGTTATTGGTATGACATTGTACGATTACGACAGTACGGCAATTGAACTGTGAGCACTACTTTTTTGCTTGATTCTTATAAAATTAGGATTTTTTTGCAATTATCATAAATATTCCTCTATTTCCACTATTTGTCATCAATTTCACACATTTTCTTCATTTCACAAAATGCGACATACCACACTTGTGGTATTTCACTATTATAAGGGATGCAACAACAAATTGAAGTTTCTGTGTTATTGTATTGCATATATACTAAATGGTACGAATACCATACTAAAATACGATGATCTGTGAAAACGCTAGGGCTGTGCGATTAATCGATTAATCAAATTATTTGAATTTATTATTAATTAATTTTTATTAATTAATTGAAATCATTCATTAATCAATTAAACAAGATTCTGATTAATCAAAATTATGATTAATTGATTAATATTTTTGATTAATCAACTTTTGCGTTAAAAATATTTACTAAATGGTTTTTGAAAATTTGAAAAATTCCCATTTATTTTTAATTATTTTTAAAATAAATGTTTACTTAAGTTGACATTATTTTCAAATAATATATTTCCAGATTGGGTTAGAAAAAGAGCTCGATATCAATGAAAACAGTACACTTTACATAGTTTTTTTTGTTTTATTGACAATAATCATAGTTTCGTTTGCGTATTAGATTATAAGCTTAATCTAAGCAATAAAAATAGTAGTAAAATGTAGTAAAACTGGCGCAGTCACATGTAGCCAATCAAATACTAGCATCATATAAAATATAGTTAATTATTATTGCAAACAATTAAATGAAAATTTGTGCCTTGCCACAACAGCACTTTTTTGCTACATCACTCCATCATTTACTCCTTCTATCTTTTTAATGCTTTTTTTTTCTTTCTTTTTTATCACACTCTATTCCTTGTAGCTGCAGGAGAGTACAAAAACGGGTCCCTTTCCCATTGGCGTATTGCGTGACACATACTTTGTAAATTTGGTAGTGCCTTCGCAACGATATACAACATTCAAAGCATTGTCTGTGGGTGTTATAGTCAGCAGCACCGAATCGTCCTCTTCATCGGCGTTATCATCGACATCATCGTCACTTTCGTTGCTACTTGATTTTCGCTGCGGCAGCGGCTGCTGTTGTTCTTCCGGTGACAGATAGGTAATTACACCAGCGCCCTCTGCCGCATTCAAATAATAAATTAAATCAAGCGTATTTTCCTCGCAGATAGCACCATCGCCGAGCACCGTGTAGTTGCCATGCGACCAGCGCTGCAGTTCCAAGCTATAACTCGGCGCTGTGGCATTTGGACCGGCCAAATCTAGATCAGTATAGTCGCGCAATAGTGCAAACATTTCGTCACTAGAAAATACATCCAAAAGCTGCCTTAAAGTAGCGCTTGCTGTCGCCTGCTCGAGCACCTCGTAGTTTTGAGCATTCGCAGGACCTTGACGCCGCCAACACAGAGTGCTATCGTCGCGCAGCTGCGTCAGCGACTGCTGAAAGAAGTCGCGTTTAAAGAATTCATACAAACAAATCTCCGAATTGTCTTCGATGCGTTGCTGTATGCGCTGACGCGTTGTTGGCTGCAGATAAACGGCATTTAGTAGCGATGGCAGTTGCGGCGACATACAAACTGCCTGTTTATATTGTAGTTTGCTGAAGGGGCGCAGAGTGTCCGCAATCAGATCGTCATTGGAGGCGCCATGAAACCAACCGTTGATGGTTAAACGCGGATAATCAAAGTTTGTAACCTCACCAACCTGATGAAACGATTTGCTGCCTACCTTAAAGAAGACAAACTGGTTGTTGCGCGGCGATATTTTACGTTGCACTGGAAAGTGCGGAAAACAATGCTCATCGCTTTGAAACAACTCCAGGCAGCCACCCTGTTCGGGCTGCCACTGTTCAGCACCCGTCCAGGGCGACAAATAATAGACGAAGGCGATCTGACGATCCTTGAGTAGATCGTCGTGCACCAGCAAATAATCACCACATGTGTACATGGAGCAAGAGGCCGAGACATAGTCAAGTTTAAGATTGGTTATGCGCTCCAGCCAGGGACGCACATCGCGGCGTAGCATTTGCAGAAATTGTGTCAGACGCGTGCAATCGGACATGTTGGATAAATCTGGACTCTGGTAGAATTCGTACAAATCCATTTGTTTGCGTGACCACTGTACATTGTTGACCATTTCGTCGACTAATTGCGAACAACTCTCTGGGCGCTGCAACAATGCAGGCAGTAGACAAAGCTGAAAAGGTTTCTGATAAATTTCAGCTGTTGTTGTGGCATCTTTGAAGTCTGCTGTCGCTTGTAAGGAGTCCCAATTGCTGCGCAAAGTGGCAGTAAATTCTTTGGATGCATAATTTGTGTTTAGCGTTAAATCCAACTGCTTAGGTTCCAATTTGAGTAGTTTTTTCTGTGGTTGCTCATCATCCGCGTGAGATTTTGCGCCATTTTTCAGCGTGTGTGGCTCTGCAATAGACATTTAATGAATGTGGGTTTTATTAAGCATGTATAAAACATATCCATACCTTATAAATCAAAGTGAAACATTTTTAGTTTTAGTTTTTTGGTTTATTTTTTTTTAATTAGTTGCAACTTGAATCACAATAAAACAGCTATTTAGGGGATTCAAATAGGTTTGTAATATCATAAAAATAATAAAGATCGCCCACAAAACTGGTAGATCTAATAAAACATATAGTCTTAACTTGATGGCTTATGTTACAGTTCGCAGGTTTTAATTAAATTTAAAAACGTAAAAATAATTTTAGAGCTTCTACAGTAACATATAAAACATTTAAATGTTTTATATATGTTTATTTTTTTCTATAATTTTTATTTAAAGTTTGCACTGTGGTTTTTTGCCCACTACGTTTTGTCCACCCAAAATGTCTTGCAAAACTTACCGTCTATAATATTTTCGAATTTAGCCGAATCATTCAACTCTTCCTCCGATTTATTTTTATCCATGTTGGCTTCGTATTTGGCAATGTTAACACTTTTCTTTAAATAATTTTAATTTTTTTAGAAAATAAACAAATATTTTTTAGCAAAATGTGCAGCTTCTGCAATGCCGTCTGAAAAATTATTTCTGCCGTACGAAAAACTGTCAAAAATGCCGAAATGTCAGACAACAGTGCTGCCAATTTGCAAGGTAGCCATATTATTTTTTTTTTTTTTTGACATTAATTCGTTCCAAAAATTTTTAAATTGCACAGTTGTAAATAAAATTGAAACGAGTAATGAATTTTTAATTCCCAATATGCCACAGGGAAAACGTTTGAAAAAATAATCATAATTGGCTTTAAGGTCTAGAAAGTTTTTCAAATCAGTTTCCAATAAAAAATAAGTGCTATTTTTAGCGCTTACTCTGAATTTGAAAATGATTTGATAATAACATTACCAAAAAGGGCAGTGAAAATTGGGAGCAAAAATGTAGTGACGCTAAAAACAGTATGTTTTTTATCATTGCAATAGAAATCCTGACAAAAAATATACCATAACAAATCGCGTCCAAATCTAATAGCTTACCGAAATCTATTAGTGTTTGGACTTCTGTGTATACTTAAAACAATATACCGACCGCCCCCGCAAACCTTGAATAGAATTATATTCTGGAGCTTGAAACATACAAGCTTAAAAAAACACGTCTACCAAATTTTGGATGCTGGCATCGATTTCCTGTCTCTCCTTGAAGTCTACGATATTGAATGGATGACATAGAACGGGATAATTAATTGAAAAATGCACTTTTTGTTGTCCTACATGAGGATTCCTTTTTTTTTACTTATTTTGCAGGATTAATCAATATTTAAAAGAAAAAAACTAAATGTAGGTTAATTTGATATCGAGTTGAAAATAAGGCTAAATCTTGATTTGAAGTAAACGTTGAAATCAATTTAAGAATTAGTGTTAATATTGTTTTAAAAATAAGGGAATTTTCAAATTAAGGTTAAGCTACCATTTTTTATTGAAAAAGCTATGATTCTTAAATTGAGGTTAAAGGTGTTTCAAACGTTATCTTCAACTCTACGATTTACAAATAAAACGGCATAAAAACGGTGTATGAAGTCCGTACTTTACGGAATACAAACAATATAAAAACGATGTGCTCCGTAGCAAACGGAATACTAACGGAGACAAAAGACAGAAAAACGGTATATTTGAATTACGGACAATATACGGCATTTAAACGGAGTAGAATATTTTGGCATTCCGTAAATTTTCAGTTTTCGTTCAAGTATCGACGAATCCGTCTTTAACATTCTGTAAACGTACCGTTACACACGGAATTTTAATTCCATTTGCTTACGGAGCTACGTTAAAATGTTTCTTGAGTCAAAGCTATACGATAATGTAGACTTATATGTTAGTTAATATATTTGTATTATTTGTGTGCAACTTCTTAAATCTTCTGAGATATTGCATGCCGCTCGGCCCCCTGGAACCGACCAAAAATCAAAAACCGACCAAGGTCACAATCAGTTTTTGCAATATATCGAAATGGGCGGGTCAATTGCGGACATTTTCTAGTCAAAATCATTTTAGTAGCCTTGCTTAAGCACCCAGAAAAAATTCCCTCAAATCCCATTAAAATTGGTCAATAGGACAATTATTGATTTAATAGTATACAAAAAATAAATCTTTTCATATAAACTCAATGGCAATGTCATGGTATTTTCTAGTATTTAATAGTATTTTCCGATTAAAATAATAATTTATCCTATTAACTATTTTTAATAGTAAAAAACTATTATTTATATAGAATTTTTTTCTGGGTGCATATATTTTTTTCTGGGTGTGTATACGGGATTTTAAGTTTTTTTTTTCAAATTTAATATTTTCACTCGCACATTCCAGGAAATGAAGTTTAAAAAGCGGGTTTTTGATTTTTAGAGGATACAACGTGACCTTGAGCTCAACTTTTAAATTTTTCCATTTTTAGTCCAATTATTAATTAATTTTGTCCATGTCTTAAGACATGACATTTTTTTCCCCCACCCTTTTTGATATAACCCAAAAACTAGTTGTGACTTCGGTCAGTTATCGACTTTTGGTCGGTTACAGAGGGCTGACCGGCAAAAAATGTTTCTATTTTCGTATTTTTCCGCCCTTTAAGGAGCCCTATAAAGCAAACTTTCCCTTATTTTTTTCATGGTTGAAGTATATACAGGTTAGTTCATCTAGACAGTTAGTTGGCATAAACTATGCTGAGAATGTCAATATGAAAATTTAAAAAATACAACAATTAATTGTCATTTTAAACTTTATTTCAAGGTTATGTTTTTTGAACTTTAAATTCGCTAATTTATTCAAATTTCACACCACAAATTCACATATTTCACTTTTGTTATACACTGCGGTGTTCTTCTGGAGCCCATAAACAGCTTGAAAATTAACAAAGTGTTGTAATTTTATTATTTTAAAATTTTGAGTTTCAATTTTTAATGAATTTGCAAACAAAGCATTGATGTTTTGTTTTAAATTTTTCGTAAACAAATGTTGAGTCTTTCAAACAGTTTGCAAAAAAAAGTAAATGGTGACTGATCATGATATTTAAATTAATAAAAGAGGTTGAAAAACAAAACAAAAAATAATAAACAAATTAAAAATTATAATGATTTATTTTTTAATATGGGCTTAAAAGAGATAAATTTCATATACAATTTTTAATGATGTTGGAAATTACGATAAGTTATGCCATATGAAGAACATATGCAGGAAGCAGTTTAGAGAGGACTTGTTTACATGCTTTAATGCAAAATAAGAAAATCCCGCAAATATACTTATGCAGGAAATAAACTTCTGAGGAGTGATACTTAACAGCCCAGCAAGACATGCCTTACCGAAACTCCAACACAAAGACAATATTATATTTTCTCACTCATACATAAATAATTTGAAATACATCCCTGCAGGATCAATGATAGATATATAACCCGTAATTTTACTAGTAATAAAAACTAATATTTTTTGCGCGTCGGTTTGCCACCATTTTTTATTTGTAGGTTATTTATTACGTTTGCAACAGTAAACGCTACAGCAGGAGTTGAAAAAAGATGTTACTTAAATTATAAACAATTGATAAACACTAAAAGAAAGTACATTGAAAAGAGTATTTTTATATATTGCTTATTTATCTATTTAAATTATAGATATCATCAAAGTGGAAGGGTCATCTGCATTAAACAAATGCATGGAAGGAAGCAAAACAACGGCAAACAAAAGTCGTTTTAATAGAAATTTTGTAATGCAAACATGTTGAATGTAATGCGCATTATAATGAAAACTATAGAATGTTGGGTTTTTTGGTTTTATTTGGTCTAATTTTGGTTAGTTTACTATTAATTTAACCGTCCCTAACCGCAAAATTAAAACAGTTTATGTTACGTAAAATATTTCGTAAATTTAATCGTCACTTATTACCAAAAGAACAGTCATAAACATATATTCAATTGTATCTCATTTCAGATGAGTGAGAAAGAGATAAAAATTCACACGCACACAAAAGTTTCGGTCAATTTTATCCCGACGCTCTTAACAATGTTACAGAAACTTTTACTGAAACTTTCAGTTTCGATACTTGTAATATTACTGCTCATATGACCGGTAGTGTTCTTGCTGGGAGTGGTTCACAGTATTAATATTCTCACTCTTTTTACAGAGAATTTTCTAAATTCATAATTGAAATGTACATTTTTAAAATAATGTGCATGTGCGCAACTCTGTATACCGCATGTTCCTTTTTACTTGGGGTTTCCCCGAAATTCACACATTTCAGGATAGTATTTCAGTCTTTAATAAATATGTACTTACCAATTATTCTTTTAATTATCAATTTATTTCTTTATTCCTTTATTTTTCGTAGATGATATATTAACTAAAACAATATATTATTATTTCTTTTTGAAGAGCTAATTATATACATTTTTAATTTTAGTTAACTACTATTTTATTTGACATGCAGGATAGTAAACCCCTGTAATCCGAGTAGCCATTATAAAATTCCATTATAATTTTAAACCAACGCCTTGAGCTGTGTATTTTAAATGAAATAGTTAACATCAGCTTTTTAGATATGGAGGAGTCTAAATTTTTCTACAATATCATAAATAAAGATCTCAACTGTAATGTCACAGGACACTTTATGAGAAAACCCAAAATCGTTGACATTGTGGAATATGACGGCGATGAACTGAAGGTTCCAGAAAATCTGCTATATTTTCGTCCACCGCAACCTCGTGATTACCCATTGGATTTAAATGCAGTAGTCGACAACTATAAGTGGACACGTCCACATACACCTTATCTATATAAATTATCCAGATATTTAATGAGCAAAAATGCCGATCTTAATTTTGGTGAAACTGACGAACAGCCACGTGAAGTCATAACACAGATTAAAACTTTGCAAACATTGATGGAGACAACATCAAACTATAATATCGACTGGAAGTTAAATGTAATCAAATACAATAATAAATTATATTTGTCCAAACATTTCGATGATCAATTTACTTATCCAGCAAGCTCACATAGAGATGATCATTTCAAATTAAGACAATTATGTTTCACAGGTTAGTATAAAGTGGTTGGAATGAGTTTAAACATTTTTTTGTCTGCGTGTAACCGTCCAGAGATTGAATACCGTCCGATATAACAATTGGTTATTTGGCTTTAACAGAGTTTATATGTCAATATGTAAAATTTGCATTACTTTTCTATAAAGTCCATGGAGTATTCTAAACTATAAATAAACCAGATTGGGCAAAGGGGAGTGGCACCTCTCAAACATCCCAAATATTCAAAATGCTGTACCTCAGTACAAATGTTATCGATCGATACCAAATTCCTTTAATTGCCAAAATAAATACTAAAAATATTCTTTATATTAATTAAATCACATACACACTAAGAAAACAAAGATGATTACCAGAAATATCACAGCCCTAAATATCAAGTTATTTAGAAATTATTTAGATCGTCTTTGAGACAACCATCTCTCAAACATCGATAAATCTCGATACGATAAATATTTCTAGCAACCATCTTTCAAATTTACGATTATGTATAGCAACCATCAATTAAACATCTTACAAATAGGAAGATAGTTGAGGGATATTTGAAAAGGTTCTCCATTAGAAGTCGCGCAGTAATTTTTATTGTATTGAAAGAAAATGAATCAAATGTATTTTTATTTATTCTAGATTTACAGTTATTCTGTATTACAGTATCTTGGTTATACATCGTCATCGTCTTTATAAATCCTTCGAAGGTAAAATTGTACATGGACTTGAGCCTTCTTCGCAGAAGAACCAAGTCCGACCGGCGATGCTGTCATCAAAGTAAACTCTGAAAATAAATATTTTCCGTCACGTGTTGATAATTTCAATCCCAAAATGTTATATTTTCACTTTTACCATTAAAATGATATATTTGAGTTGCCAATTTTTCACACCATTGGATTTACTTAATTGTTGTAGATACTGGATAAATCAAGCGAAAGAAAAAAGTACGCCATTTTTCTTTTTTATAGTAGAAAAATGTCAAAATACCTCAAAAGTTTTGCTGCAAATGTGCAAGAACTCAGGATGTTTGCTATCAGTCAACTGTAAATATCTCAATTTTCATTGCTGTTGTGGCAAACATCTCGATTAAGAGTTTTGCTGCAACTTTATTGAAACTTATGGGATGTTTGAATATTTGCTACTAGGCGTAAATTTAAACAGATAGTTGCAGCAAGACTTTCATAAACATCTTGTTTTCTTAGTGCACGACTCGGTCCAGCTAGTAATAAATAATACACTCGTGTACGTGTATTATTTATATATTTTATGAAGGGGTATTCAGTTGTATTTCTTTATAAATTGTAAAAAATTACAAATATACACATAATTTATCTAATGCTTGTTTAGATCATTCTTTAAATTCTACAAAACCCATTTTATTTACCACCTCCGTCAGTTTTCGATATTTGAATGGTTCCTTTTAAATTTTAATTGCGATAAATGATATCGAACTTAATTTTACATATTTTCAGACGATCCGCATAGCAGTCTTAATTTAAGTTCGGCCATCTGTAAAAATAGCGAAAAATATTGCATTTATACAACTTTTCAAAACAATTTAAAATATATCTATTCAGCAGCAATAGATGGCATAATATCAGAAAAGAAGATTGAAGATTTGTACGTAAATCCGTCAATGTATTTGATATCAATCATCAATTAATTGATATTATTATCTTTTTTAGAAACAATTTGAATGAACTTAATAAGTGCCAGTTTGTGAACACTAGACTGCTTAATAGTTCTATAATTCATTGGAGGACTAATTACAGAATGTTTTCATGGTGGATAAAAGCTTATTTAAGTGGCGTAAATGATATATATATGGGTCGTAAATCTATGGATGGACTTGTATTGGAACCGTTGCAGCATATCGCAGCAAATACATTGCCAGAAGTAAGTAACTTTATCTAAACAGAAAGTAATGTAATTAAAAAAAATATATACCTATTTTTAGGGACAACGTTGGAAACCTGAAGTATGCTTTAACTTTATGCATACATTTCTGAACAAAGTATTCGATGAAATGTCTGACGTCAATTGTCCGTATACATGCTACGAATTTCATTATGATTGCCGGCTACGTTGCATTAAATTAACAAAACATCATGGAAAAACTGTGCATTCGTTTCTTGCAGAAGACTATGTTGAGTTTATAACAAAAGCATAATTTTCAATATTTTGTTTTATTCTTTTTCAGCTAATGTTTATTAAAAACGAATTTAAGTTAAGAAAAAAAAAATGTATTTGGTTAATTTTAACTACTTTTGAAATGTTATACATGTATTTTGTATGTGTTTATTGAATTAATATATTTTTTGTATAGAATCATGGTTATTTTTTAAATCATATAAAATATAATTGAAAAATGCTTTTTAATTACAACCCATTGCTATATTTTTGTCAAAACGAAAGTAACATAAATTCTATACTTACAGCAATTAATAGCTACGACAATTAACTACTTGACAATTAATTTGCTCCATACACCTTTGACTCAGTTTCGATAAATCTGCATAATCTACACGATAATTGTTTTATGTTCGTAATGAAATAAGTTCGCGCCATATTTTATACAAAAAAAAATCAACATTAATTAAGCTTTTACGATAATTCGTTGTTTTTTTTTTTTGTTTTGTGCTGCATATCCACAAACTGCTTTTCTAAATGTTTGTTGATGATATAAACGAATTCAGGTTTATAGCAGTTTTAAAACGATGTTTAAAAAAAATGTAAAAAAAACGCATTTTTATCGATTTATCTCTTAGGCTGTGTGCGAATTCGACTAAATTGCTGACTAAACTAAATTGAACGACTTTTCATTTGATCTTCTTTTGGTAACCGGTAATTGTTAAAGTCCATAATCAATAGACTATCATATGTCTGTTTTCTGTCTTCCAATTTCGAAAATTTGCTAAATTGAAAAGTCGAACACTGCATTACCGACAACATTTAGTTTAGTTAGCAATTTAGTCGAATTCGCACAAACCCTTAATTAGTAGAGAATTTTCAAAAATCCAAAAAATCAATATCGCAATTTTTACTTGGCTTGGTACCATTTAATCTATGTTAAATTATATGCAAAATACCCTAAGAGTTGCAATTTACTTAATTTAATTTTAAATATACTTGTTTAATTAAAAACGTCCAAATTGCACTTTTTGAAAGCAACATTTTTCTTTTAATTTTTCTCGAAAGCAATAATAATAAAGAGGATGCCATTTTTTTTGTCTAAAAATGCAACATATACAAAAATTAATATATTACTAAAATTTGAATTAAAATTTTTAGTTAATTTGTCAGAACTAGAGTAAAATTATAAGTTTTTGTTGAAGATATTGAAAATATAGAAACAAATCCGAAACCGTAATCGAAACCGAAAGTGGGATAAAATCGTTTTTCGTTTGTTTCAATCCTTAAAATTAAAATAATGTGCATTTAAGGGCTGTGGAAACTTCATAGTTATTTCAAAAACTAGTTATGGAAATTAATTGAAAAAAACATTTTAATAGTTAAAATAAACTAATTTATTATCTATAACATTAAATTTAACATTGTATTTTGTTGTTTTTGTGTTTCTTGTTGTATTTATATCACTGTCATTGTATAACAAGTTGCATATAGTGTAAAATAACCGTCAAGAGGCATGACTTTGGATACAATTAAAAGGAATCCACATATAAACAAATCTATGTGGATTGATTGGATAGCTTAGAATTCTGTGTACAAATTCATACTATAGTACACTGCGGTACAGCACAATAACCATAAGAGTATCTGTTTCCCATTCAATTTATCAATTTTAAGCGATTCTGAAAAATTAGAATTTGCAGTTTTGTTTTACATATGAAAAGTTCTTGAACAATGTGCTCTGCGGCGATTATGTTTCACCTCGTTCCGTGGTCTGTTTCTTCTCTTCGGCGCTTGCCTTCTCATCGTGCTGATAGGTTTTGTCGTTGACGCTCGCACTGTCATCCGCTGAGCTGCTAGCCTTTTGGTTACCCTTCGGCGCAATGCCTGTGATCTGTCCCGGTGTGTCAGTCTCCAGCTCGGCATAGGCCTGTATCAGCGCGCGCTGCTTCTCCGTGAGTGATTTTGGAATTTCAATCTTAATATTTACATAGTGATCGCCAGTGCCGTGCGCATTCACACGCTTCATGCCCTTGCCTCGCAAGTAAACTTTGTGATGCGACGATGTGCCAGGCTCTACATTGATGTACTGATCCTCGTAGACGCCCTGCACGCGTATGACACCGCCCAGCACCGCTTGCGCCAGCGAGATGTTGGCGTCTGTGTGGACATCAGCGCCATCACGTCGGAAGTATTTGCTCGGCTGCACGCGAAACGTAACAAAGAGCTCTTTGCGGCCGACATTCATGCGCACAGTCTGTCCGTTCTCGATGCCCGCGGGCACTGGCACCGTCACCTTCTTACGCTGTACCGTCTGTCCTTTGCCCTCGCATTCGGCACACGGATATTTGATGTACTGGCGCGTGCCTTGGCAATAACGGCAGGTGGAACGCATTACAAAGGGTCCGGTGGAAATGGTCTCCATGCCGGTACCATTGCAGTATTGACAGCGACCCGGCTTCGTGCCCGGCTCGCACTTGGAACCGCTGCATTTGGTACAGGTGTCGACCACATTAACATTCACATCTTTATTGACACCGCGTGCTGCCTGCGCAAACGTCAAATCCATAATAATCTCCTGTGCACTTCCAAAGCCATACTGCGACTCAGCGAAATCGTCAAAGTTGCTATTCGAACGAAAGTTGCCCTCACCAAAGATTTTGCGGAACAACTCCTCTGGGTCAATGGTCGAGCGAAACTGCCAATTTTGCGAGAAACCCTGTGGCCCATGTCCACCGAAGCCAGCGCCACCGCCGCCCTGTCGACCCATACTCTCAGCCGTCTGGCCGTAGGTGTCGTATTCACGTCGCTTTTGCTCATCGCTCAGCACCTCGTAGGCCTCTGAGACCTCTTGGAATTTTTTTCCCGAATCTGGATCATCTTTGTTCGTATCAGGATGATACTTCTTAGCCAGCTGATAGTAGGCCTTCTTAATGTCTTTGCCAGAAGAATTCTTGGCGACGCCCAGCGTCTGATAGTAATCCTTGGCCTGCAGCGACGATGTTGTGTGAAAGCTTTGACGTAACACAGTCGTCGTCGTTGATGATGAAAGTGTTGTTGTTGGTGGTTGTCTGTTCAGCGTGTTCTGTCGAAACACAGACCCACCACCGAGCGCCGCCGACCGTAGGAAACACATGTTGGAACTTAGATGACTTAGTGAGCGCACATTCATTAAACGTCCTGGTAACATAGTGCTGAACCTAAGACTTAAAACACCGACTCGACTTTTTACTGCGGCCATAATTTTGCCACACTGAGGATCCAATTCCCACCCTACAAGAAAAATGTGTGACGTAACACCAACTCGTTAAATTGGTATTTAAAAATTAAAATTTATATATTTTAGAAGAAATAGAAAAAGTTACTTTGACTTTGTCCGACCACATTGGCATTGACAGTGCAAACGTCAAATCGCCAACGAAATTCTAAAATTTTCCGAAATGTCAAATTATTTCACAACAGTGCTGCCAAGTTTGCAATCGGTTAATTAAAGTGTTTCATTTATCAGTCGGCAATGCAGTACTAATCAAAAAGCAGACAAAATTAGAATTTTTGAACACTAAAAAATTAGTTGATTCTTCGATATATGGAAACAAAACAAATTACAGTTAACAAAATTTAATATTAAACACGTCTATTTAATTACATAGCTGTTGTTAATGAAAATTTAAAGCCATTATACTTGGTTTTCACTATGTCATTTTGTGTCAGTTTCATGTTCGAAAAAATGCCAACATGTTGGCATTTTGACATCGATTGACATGGCTAATAAACATTTTAATTTTGAACAGTTTCTGCGTCGCAATCATAATGTAAAGAAAACAAATATGACACAAAATGGCATAGTAAAAATCAGGCATTAGTTTTAGATATTGCTTCATATCTGCAATACTAATTCTGTGGGAAAATGTAAAGCTTTTACTTTGTGTAAATTTTTCAATGAAAGTATTCATTGAAATAGTTGTAATTTAATTGAAAAACAATTTTGCTTATCGAGTAATTATCTATTATTTAAAAACCATATTCGTTATATGTTATATTAGCTGCGTTACGTGGTTTTTGATCCTCGTAGAAAATTTTTGTATAAAAATAAACACATATTTGAACCAGATTTGTTTTCGGAGCATTTACTGATCTGGTACTTTAACAGCGTTACCATTAATCAAAAAATTATATCCAACTAACGATAGTTGTCGACTTTTGACATACATTTATATGGAAGGGTGGTCAAAACGCCGACTATTTGTGAAAAATTATTTTTTGATTATTGGTAACAGAAGCAGAAACAATGCTACAAAATTTCTTAAAATAGAACCGAAGGCGTTCCGTGAAAGAGATTTGGCCGTGGGAACGCAGGTATTAACAAATATAATAAGAAATATTTGATTTGTTTAACTTTTACACAACTACATATTTTAGTTCGTACTGTACATGTACTGCTATATCGATACAAAATTAATCGAACAGTACCAAAAGTGCTGCCAGTTTTTGTTGACGATCGACCGACATCTTGAATAGATACCGACAGACGCGGTTTGATTTGAAAACAACGATTTATCAAAAGGAAAAATTTCAACAAAGCGCAACAAAGCAAATAGCGTCACTTAGTGAAAATTAATAAAACTCTTTATTTTTCATAATATTATACAGGAAATCAAGTGTTAATTGCAACAGAACAGGAAAATGAACAAAGGTAAGTACAGTTTTTGTGTGTTTTAAATGAAAAAAGTAATAAAAACATCAAATAGAAAAGAAAGTAAAATTAAAAACTACGAAAAATTTCACAACAGCGGAAGAGCAGCAGCAGCAGAACGTCAGCGTTGCGACAACAACGCCAAAAAGTGCGCGTTCTTCAGTGAAAAAGCGACACAGTGGAAAAATTAAAAATCTAGAGGAAGAAGTAGAATTTATACTGTCACAGGATGAGTTAGAAAATGAGGAACCTGTGCTGATGTGTTCAAGCGATGATGAAGTGCAGGGAGGTACAGCAACTGCAATCGCTGTAGCTACGCAGTCGCCTGCGACGCCAGTGCGTACGCGACGCGCTGCCAAGGAAGCGCAGCCGCCAACGCCCAATGCAACTGCACCAGTGCAAACGCCACGTCGCAGTGTGCGTAAAAGCATCAAACCAGCGCAAGACTATGAAGACATAGTGGCAAAGAAGTCGATGCGCTCGTTAAAAAAAGAGAAGCCGTCCTCTATAGACGAAGAGGAAGAAGCAGTTGCAGTGAAAGATGCTGCTGCGCATGCGGATGAGGTAGCGCCAAGGTGGACACCTGCTAAGGTGGGGCGTGGCGCGCAACGGCGTAAATCGCGCAGAACAAAGGGCAAGAAACTCATTGCAGCAGTAGTGGCAGCTGCTGCACCAGACGAACAACGCATTCGGGTGGATGCGGAGGTGCTGGAGGTCATTGCCAATGATGAGGATGAAAACAAGGAAAATGTGGAGCCAAATGAGTTGTTAAAGAACAGAAAAACACCAAAGGATCACGAAAATGAGAAGGGCTTTAGGCGTAGTCAGGAGAGTGTGCTGCTGAGTTCAGCGGAGAAGAAGCAGCAGCAGCAGCTGAAGTTGCAGCGGAGTTCATTCGAAAAGAGGCAACAATTGCAGGCAGTACAGGCAAGTCCAAGTCCAGTCAGGGAAGCCGTCAAAGTCGTAAAGGAAACCGTAAAAGATGCAGACACAAAATTAATCAAAATAGTAAAAGAGAAACCAGTTGAGGAATTGGTTAAAGATGTTGTAAAAAAAGATGTAAATGATTCTGTAAAGGAATCGGTAGGGCAATCTGTCAAAGAAGTGGTAAAAGAATCAGTAAATAAATCTGAAATAAATGTATCAAACGAATCAAAAAATGCAGCGAACGAATCGGTAAAGGATTCAGTAAAAGATGTAGTATTTAAAGTTGTACCAGAATCTCTAAATTGTTCCGTAGAGGAATCTGTGAAAGAAATGGTAAATAGTTCAGTAAAGGAAACATTAAAAGAATCATTAACAGAATCGCTAAATGAATCTGTAATCGAAATTGTAGAGGAATCGGTAAACGAATCAGTAATGGAATCAGTAGATAAATCTGTGAAGGAATCAGTAAATGATGCAGTATACGAATCAGTTATAGAACATGGCAAAGAAGATAAAATAAATTCCAAACCAGTTGAACTTAAATCCAAGACACATGAAGATCTCGAACTTGATTTAGGTCTAAAGTCTACGGATATGGAGAAACAGTGCAAAGAGCTGAATAGTGCGTCATTTACCATTGCAACTACTGCAACTGAAGAGGTACAAAACAACAACGAGACCTTTGACGCGAGTCTTTGTGTATTTATTGCGTTGGAAAATGAAGCAGAAAACCAACAAAAGTATGCTAATATAGAAAAACCAGCGCATGAGGATGAAGAACAAGAAGATTCGGATTGTTTCTTAATGCAACCGCTAGTATTGTCCGATGACGATGAAGACGAAGATGATATTTTTCAAAAACAAGATTCTAATAAGACAACTAAAACAACCCTTGATCAACAGCCAACTGCTGTTAAAATGCCAAAGATTGTCATCACCGATGATGAACAACTTTCACAGACATTTTGTAGTTCGCCGTTGCCACCACCAACACCAACAGCTGCAACAGCTACAACAGCAACAGCTGCAACTGTTTCAAATACACCAACGCAACGTCCAAAACTTTATCGATTTCCCACACCCTACAAAATGAATGAAGCCAAGAATCTTTCATTTGAATTCAACAAAAATGCACCGCTCTCTGATGACGATGATGACAATTCACAAGAGTTGCCACCACAAAAGAAGATGAAACAAGATGAACCGCCGCAATTGCCTCCAACAATACTCAAATTAACCACACTAGAGCCGCGTGAGTTTTTGTTGCGCAGCATTCGCAAACGTTCGCTGTCGCTCTGCAACGATCCTAGACCAAAGAAGCACAATAATCGTGTCAAGTTTGATAGTCCTGCCAATCAGACGGTCGTCATTGAGGATTTGGATCTGCTGATTGCACAAAGCACCCGAAAGGCGGCTGCTATAAACAAGAAGAATGTTAATGTCGATTTTAATATGAGCAGTGAGTTTAGATATTAGTTTAATTGGGGGTTCATTTTGTTTGATCATTTTTTTTTGTTCTTTAAATAGATATTACAACCAGACGCAAGCGCTCACTGTCGGTGGACGAGTCCTTTTTGCAGACGCGTCTCAAGGCCAAGTCGGGTAAGTGTAATATGAATTATATTTCAATTTTAATCATCGATATTTAAACATGTTTTTAATACTAATCATGTTCAATATCGTCGCGAAATGGATAAATGTGCATTTTTAAAAATATGTATCAAATTTTAAAGTTTGAAGTGCAGTAAAAATTAGTAAAATGCATTTTTTCTTCTATTTTAATTTTTATTTTAATAAATAAATCAATTATCATAACGTATATAGAATATCTTTCAGTTTGAACAACTTACTGAATTTTAAATATGGATTTTTTATGTCTATATTTTGAACGAAAGGCTAATATTTTTGTTTTTTGGCTATAACTTTTTATGGGTATTCAATTAAAAAGTTGTTTATATGCATGAATTATTTGTTTTTAAAATACCTATCGATTAACGCCAATTTCTAAATATATTCGACAAAAAAACTATGCAAATAACAAAAATTGGATAGAATGTAAAATTTTGTCATGTCAAAAGGGTGAATCTAAATGTTTTTGTGACTTGTATATTATGGGTAGAGATGGGCGCGTGCCTGTTTTTGATGGCACGGACACGCTCGTGCACGCCGATAGGTGACACGCACGAGCACGAGCCCGTCGAGTAAATTTACAGGCACGCACGAGAAGCACGATAAAACACGGGATTTTAAAAGACACGAAGAAACACATATATATTTATTTCTGGTTGGAATCGGTACCGCTATATTAAAAATTTCGGTATCAGAACCGGAACATATATTATAGCTCCTGCCAGGGAACCCAAAGAACCGGAATCGGAACCATTATTAAAAATGTATGGAACCGGAATCGAAACTCATTTGTTGGTTGAAACTGGAATCGGAACCGGAACCACAATTTTAAAAATCTTGGAACCCGAATCGATATTGGTTTTAGTCTCTGTAATAAATAATTAAAAAATTAAGTTTGATACTGTTTTAATCTCTTAAATCCATAAGTAAAACAGATTTTAAAGAAAAGGTCAAAATACCACGTAAGGTTTTTTTTAATTGGGGTAGAAACTATAAAAAAATGTTTAAAGGGCGCGTGCCTGATTTTGGAGGCACGGGCACGACAGCAACTAGCACGCACGGAGATTTGCACGCATGAACTCAGATTTTCGGGCGTGTCACGGAAAAAGCACGGCACGCGCCCATCTCTAATTATGGGTAAAAGATAAAATAATGATATAGAGGAATTAATTGTTATATTCACAGAGAATATTATTTTTTGTCAGTATCAGATGAAAAATGTAAAAAGTATCAAGCATATTACTTTGATTTTGTCGTATCAACAATAAACATCAATTTTTAGGTTGATGCAAACTGAAATTGATAAAATTTTGTGCATCATTCATTCAAAAGATGGAGAACCACTTTTTGAAAAAAAGAAAAACTACCACCAAATCCTTGAATATCATTTGTATTTAAATAGTTTGCATTCAATTTCATTAATATACAGTTACCCCTCAAATTTGAACCAGCATAAACCGAAAGAATTAAAAACAAAAGGCTTATTGCATCGAAACATGTCAAACAATTATATTAAAAATCATGCCTTTCATGAAATGCAGTCTAATTAAATATAATTGAGGTCTTGTTATGCTATAAATTTCAAATAACTATAAAAAATTGTATTGTCAACATTTTTTATTTAGACTAATTTATTTTCGATTGAACTGTTTGTGAAATACACTTCATATTGAAATTTAAATTTAAGACATTCAAAAAGAATTAAATTTTAATTCAAAAATTTGAATTGAATTGAAAACTCATGTTTTGTATTGAAAAATCTATCTCTGGGACAAATTTAAGAGTATTGAAATTTGACTTAGATTTCAATGGTTTGTTATTTAGATTTTAATTCGATCGAATTTGTTCAAAATTCTACTTTTCAATACAAAATAAAAGTTTTCAATCGAATTCAATACGTTTAAATAAAAACTAAACGAATTCAAATACGTATTTAGTTTAATCAACTATTTGAAAATCAATCGATAATGAATTTAAGTACTTTTTAAACATCTCCATTAATATTTATACATTTTCAGTTAATTTTAAAAACCCTTAAAAATAAAATATATTATGAAAATGTGTCAAATATTCGATTTACAAATCATTTTTATAATTCAAAATTTGTTTCTTAATTGTTGTATACATTTTTAACATGATGACAGCTCTATCGATTCCCAAATATCAACAACAACAACGCAATACACCACAAAAGACACGCACCAAAATACCCAACTTTGCCGCCATACATCAGCGTCAATTCAATAAAATGGAAAATCTGCTGGATCATGTGTCGCGCAAGGCAGAACGCGCCAAGATACTCACCAACTCGGCAACGAAAATACTCACGCGTAAGTTAATTAATTTTAATTATATATTTAATCAACATTAGATGTGTTTGTTGTTGTGCTAGAAATATAGCTATTGTTTGAAGACTGAAGAAAATAGATTGAGATTGCACCCAAAATACTACCAGAAAAATGATACACTTTTTAATTAAGGTCCATCTTTGAGTAGTGTTAAGCAAAAAGGGCTGAGTGATGAATTAAACAAGTTAAATGTTATTCAAATTATTTCAAGTTGGATATTTTTAAATTTTAATTATCTAGTTTAATGATTTAGATTGATTTTTATGTTATTTTTCGATTTTTTACGATTTTGTGTAATTATTTTGTTATCATTTACCGAGAAGTAATGTGTAAGAAGGTTTTAAAAAAATTTAGGAATGATAATTTAATGTAATTTGTAAAGGATTTTACACTTAAATGCATGAGGTCAGCCCCAGTAAGTACAAAAATGCTCGTGGAAAAACTGAACTTAAGATAGCCACATTCATGACATATGGCCCACTGATGTATATTGTGGTTTTTATTTTTTTTTGCCAAAATATAGGCGGTAATAGGCGTGACATCATCCATATAACTAAAATTTTAAAAATGCTATAACTTCTGATCTTCTAAGAGATGAGTTATAATAATCGAAACAAATGTTCATATTTAAAATTCCAATCGTCGAGTAGAATGTGGGCGGTATTGGACAAAGGGACGTAGCACTTTAAAATTGCAATAAATCTTCACCTAGTAATCTTCGCCTCTAAAGAAAGTATCATATTAAACATTGCAATCGTCCCGTAGTGAAACTAAATCTACTATCTTTCGATTTGAATTCCGTTTTGCGCCATCGCCTCTGCCTTCCTCAAAATTTGCTATCAAATATGAAAAATTAGGGTATTTGGCATTGGAGAAAATGTTGCTATTTATACCAAAATATATAATTTATATTTTATTCTATTTTTTACCCAATAGCTTCCGCTAAAAAGCAAGGCTTTCCCGCACGTAATCAAAATATTGATCCTACAATTGTTGGTGGCGGCGCAGGCGCTGCACACAACGCTCGAGGCGTTGTCAAATCGAAGGCGCTCAAGAAGATCGATCTAAGCCATATTGAAGTAGTGCGTCCAACCGCAGCAACCGCCGTAACAGCAGTAAGAGCTACAACTGCTACACAAAAAATAGCAGACCCTATTAATGATAGCGATGACATGACCGCTAACGTTTGCAATCTGCCAAATCCAATGCTGTTTCAAAAAATCGCAGTCGTACAGCCACTGCAGGCATCAAGGCAACTGCATCAGCAGCAATCTCACAAACAGCAACAACAGCAGCAGCAGCCTGCAAAGCGACCATACAAACCAACGCAGCTGCCTTCCTTCAAACCGGCGTTCAATCTATCGACGCACATCGTGAAACCAGCGACGGTGACTGCACCAACAACGTCAGCGGCAAAGCAGCTGCCTATCAATGTAAAGCCCGCCAGCGTGCCGCAGTCATCGTACCAGAGCAAAATGACCGAACGTCGTCAGCGTCACATGGCCATGTATAAGGGACGTGGCACCAGCGGACGCGCAACGGCGCGCGCCGAAGACAAATCCAGCGAGATTATACGCGGTGTGCGTTCCAATCGCCGCTTCGATCTACATATGCAGCATCGCAAGAACATGCAGAACACAACAACAGATCAAATTTAAGCGCGTGCGCAGACACTTTAATTTTATTAGTTACGTTTTTTTGTTTTAGTATTAGCTCCTTTCTAAGTTAAGTTGGCTGTGACCACCACTATTTGTGTTGGTCACAACCTTTAATATATTTACAAAAATTATTCCAAGACATTATAGTAGTTTTAGTTAAGCAATGTGCAGTAAGTCAGTCGCAAACTGTTTCGATGCATTTATCAAATACTCGACAAATCTACAAACACAAAGAGAAAAATTTACGTTTTTTATATTTTGCAAAAATATTTGTTTAATGTACGTTTTTTTTTTATTATAAACTTGAGTTTTTTATTAGTGCAGGTTTGCCTTTGTTTTTAAGCTTGTCTTAAAAACATTTTGAAGCAGCTGCTAATTATTTCAATTTATAACTATTTGATAAATTGTTTTCGTTTTGATTTGCTCTCGATACATCATACACATGGCGTATATATTGTAAAATTTCTTTTGTATTTTAACATTTTTTAAATTATCATTATCATTATTCTTTTAAATATGAGTAAGCTGTGCTTAGCTGCTGAACTATTATTTTTAGTAATTATTTAAATTTGTCGTTTCGACAATTTCATGGTTTTTTCGCTGCTGAACTATTTTATAATCAATGTATTAAATGAATTTTTGATATTCGGTGTATTTTTTAAACCTGCTGTAACTCATGAATATAAATAATTTCAATATTTTTAAATTTGTGGCGTTTTCTTTGATTTACAATGTTTTACATAGGATTTTTTTACGAGTTCTATTGGATGTTATGTGTTAAGTATAAATATTGTGATAAATGCGAAAAAATTGCAATCGCGTGAGTTTCAAATTTGAAACATCAAGTTTTAAAGGAATTTTATACGACAATTAATATAATGCCGGCCTCAGCCGACCAGAGGAATGCGCGCTGGACTTGTAGTCGAAAGGTCTCTGGTTAGAATGGGCATGGGCGCTCGTACTGATAACTTAGGGAATAGATTTACAGCACAATGGATATAATCTGAAAGATAACGTACAATATATATCGTCGGTGATACTGCAAAACCGCCTATCTACATTTTCGAATACCTCTTACAAAATGAATTTTACAGAAGAATAAAACTATTTTCAGTCTTAATTCAGCACTTACTTCAGGTTTGGGCAACCTGCAGAAGATGTATTGGTCCTAAATGGGGACTTCGACCAAAGATGACCCACTGGATTTTCACCAGCGTTGTATGATCAATACTCACATATGCGTCACTTGTATGGTGGACGCCTATGGCACATAAATGTAACATCAAATCACTCGAGAACGTGCAAAGGGCGTATTGTCTCGGCATCTCAGGGGCGATGTGTACTACCTCGACCAAAGCCATTAGACTATTCTAAACATACGTCCAATACAAATTCAAGTTAAAAATGAGGACGCTGTCGCGTATATACATTATCTCAGACAGCCGAGCTGCCATTAGGGCTATATCCACGGACAAGGTGAAATCCAGATTGGTTCTACAATGTAGTCCCAGGACACTGTAGCATTGAGGGGAACGAAACAGCCGACGAATTGGCGAGAAATGGATCCGAAATGTACACAATCTCAGTCATAACCGGCAGACCTTTCCAATTACTAAAAAAACGAGATAAGCTTATGGTCTTATCAACTACATAAAACATCATGGGAAGAATCAAGCGTGGGCCACGCCACTAAATGGCTCTGGGGCCCCCCGGACAAATCCAAAACAAACAAAATTCTAACACTTAATAAAAAGGAGTTACTTAAAATAATTTACTTTTCAAAATCGGAATAGTCGACTCTTACATCTGCAAGGCCTGCAAGGAAGAAACAGAGACGCTGCCCGGCATTTACCAGACTAAGATTTATCCATTTTGGTGCTCCCCTTATTTCATCATTGAAACCACTGGGAAGCTTGGACTGGCTACAACACATCAGAAGCAACTCATGATCTACATAAGGAAACTTTATGCATTTCTGATCAGTGATTTTAAGGATATCCCTTAATAAGGCAATCTAATGCGTAAGGCAATCTTATGCGTTTTTATTAATCAGTATGCGTCTTTATAAATTAAAAATATCATTAAACTGTCTTAAATTCAAAATTTTAATCATATTCGCCTATTTAATATATAATAATAATAATAAGTTTGGCACTATAGTCCTATAAGAACTTAAGACCGAGCTCTCTCACCATTTTGAGCTGTGCGTGTTATATTTGTACTCGAAGTGGTGGGACCTACAGTTTATTGCCGAAACCGAACGGCGGGTGAGAGCTTTTCATGGGCAGTGTTTTACTCTCGTAGGTTTGCCATTTACTGTCGAGAGGAATAGAAAAATGTTTCTATGAAAAAATTGTACATTTCACAAATTTTGTTTTTGAAGCAAAAATCTCAATCAAATGGAGATGAAGGTGTAGCCTAACGAGTAGAGTAGTGGACTATAACGCCGGAGCCAGCAGTTCGATGCCAGCTTGTGACAACTGAAACATAAGAAAACATTTTTATTCAATTGGTAAATTTATATTAAGTAAAAAGGAATAAAAAAAGAAGACGAGTGAAATGAAACAAAAGAAAGGAAAAAGGAAAAGAGAGGTGGAAAAAGAAATAAATTAAAAATACAAAAATGTATTTATTTTTCTATACTTTTCTGGACAGCTAAATAATTGCAATTTCAGTAAATTTAAGACAAATTTATTTAAAAATTGAATTTAATATAAATATGTACTTAAATTTTATATTTTCATACAAAAACAAATACATGAATTTATTTAAAACAAAAGTAAATGTCTTTGGACGCAAAACGAATACAATTGTACTTATTTCAAAGACATTTTTATTTGTTTTTAATACATTATTTTTTTTAATGGCATAGGCCCTTTATGGCCTAGGTGTACTCTGTGCTATGCTATGCACAGAGAGGTTTAAAAAAAAATGAAATTCTTGAAAATTTATTAAAATAGTTAAAATAGTCTCTTTTTACAACACAAATAAACATAAACATACGTTGTGTATATAATAAATATTTCGTGTATAACAATATACATTTAATCCGTTTTAAAGAAGATTTTCTATATTATTTATAAACATGTTCTTATAAGGTTCTCCTTTCTATACTTGTCACATATATGGAACATAATATTACCACTAGATAACTACCAAATAGTAACAAAATAAGCTCCGCCCATTATTGTATACATATGTTCCATTATCGGAATGTGCAATTTATATATCACAGCATTGTGACATACATATTATTGCGTATGTTCCACACATGTTATCAGCCACCGCTTTGGAACTAAAGAACACTGCTTTGCAACACTGGTGTCAGAGGACAACAAAGTATTTAAATATGTTATAAATATTATTGGTCAATGAAGTTTTAATTTAATTTTTCAGTTTTCTGCTAATCAAGATTTATATGTTTCCAATGTTATACTCTAAAATAACGAAACTATTTAAAACAACGAAACTACTAATTCAAAATATATGTTTAGTATTTATTTGAAATTGAGCTGA
Source organism: Dryomyza anilis (assembly GCA_951804985.1). Classification (NCBI taxonomy): domain Eukaryota; kingdom Metazoa; phylum Arthropoda; class Insecta; order Diptera; family Dryomyzidae; genus Dryomyza; species Dryomyza anilis. Next base: position 70,949,995 of record OX638132.1, read on the forward strand.
ATATAATCTAATCGCGTTATGCATAATTATGACCCTTAGTTTTAATAAAAATAGAAGTCTTACTCGAATATTGCATTCAACTGCCATTGCTTGCCCATAAACGGTATTATTTAGGCTGCAGGATGATTTCAATTATCACAAACAAAAGGCCTGCAAACTACCTATCTATTTCAAAAACACAACACAGTTGCGCCTCTGGTATTCAACGCATTCACTTGCATATCTTCGACGAAACAAGGAAGAAATGAATTTTGCATTTCGTGAGAGAGCATATCAGCCGATTGCTTCCTCGATGTTGGTTCGATATCACGTTTGGAATGCCTGCCGACTGTACAAATAGCCCAGGGTATTGATGATGCACGAACGATACTCAGGGCAGGGCAGTCAATGATACTGCTCGAGGCAAGACAAACATTGGCTACGACAAATTTAAATACGTTACATAGACAAACAGCAGGGCACATGACTGCCGTTACATGAATGCAGAAGAGTCGAGAAAGAGAGTTAGGGTCCTCTGGAGTTATGGGAAGTAGCGCCAGCTGTCAGATGTTAAAGGGTTCAGTTCAAAGAGTAGCTCCATGTTTGGGTCAGTAGCACCATGTGCTTCACTGATTTCACATTTAGTTGGCTCTGAAATAAACAAACATTTCCGTGTTTTAATTTAAATTTCTATTTCATTCATTTTTTTTTAAACCTTGTAGTATTTTTTGTTAATTTTTATTTTGCATTTTTCCAGTCTCTTAAATGTCAAGTTTTTCTTTGGCTATGGCTATTTGTTTGCCAATTACTCTAATTACAAAATGAACAAAAAAAAATGTTATATAAAAAGTAGAAAATGAAAAAAAAAAAAATACTTCGTTACGCTGCATTCACAAACAAGCAACTACTATGAGCAGGCTTAAAGTGGCGTTAAAATTAAAAAGTTCTTTAAGAATTTTTTAGAATTTACAAGAAGCGACCAACGACGAAGACGACGAGGCAATTAAAAAAATAGCTGCGTTGGAAAAATAAGAAATGAGAACAGCTTAAAAAAAGCATAGCGTCTCAAATGGCTGACTGGCTTGTGGAGCTTTGGCAAGCCCTAGAAATCCACAAGGAATTAGTTGAAATGCTAATTTTAATAAGTTTCCCTGTCGGCATCCAGTAAAAAATGTTAGGGACATTGCATAAAGATTAACTACAACTTGGTAATATTACGGAAACTATTTCGCCTATTCCATATATTCCGTCTGATATTATTTGACACGCTTAGAAACAAAACAAAATTTTTTGTTACTTTTTTATTTTTTTTTGTCGATCAACATTTATTTCGAAAGAATATTTTATTTTCGATTTTTTTTTAAACAATTTGTGAATGTACATCTTAATCAGCACTACTCTCTTCTTTAGTCTGTCTTTCCATATACATCGAAATTCGGTACACCTACCCAGTTGTAAATATGGGTATCAAATGAATGGAAATTCTTCAGCGATTAAAATTGTGTAGTTATTTTCAGGATTCGTATACACTGGTGACCTATATACCACTTTGAATGGTAACCACACATATGTGTAGAGTATTGGTAGTCGGCTTAGACCTACTATAATTTTGATAATCCTAACCATCATAATAACACCTACTATAAAATGTCCTTACTTTAAAATTTCCCATGTGATCTAACCTTCCCAACTGGTTTGCTATTAAAATTAGTCAATAGGATAAATTATTACTTTGATATGTAAATACCATTAAATACTACAAAATACTATTAAATTTGTGTTGTGTTTATATGAACATATTTATTTTTTTGGTATTCCATTGAATCAATATTGACCAATTTTAATAGGATTTCAGCTAAAAAATATTATAGAATTAATACATTTTTTTACTATTAAAATCAGTCAATTGAATAAACTATTATTTGTAAATACTTCAAAACACAATTAAATTATGTTTCAATTTAAATGAAATAATTTATTTCTGATAATTATACTATTAAATCAATAAATGTTAATTTGAGCAATTTTTATTTTGTTTGCAGTAATTATAGAACTTCTTTAAAAATATGTTAAAATTTGGCGAATTGTATTTAGATTAAAAACCAATTTTCATCGCTTTAACCATAAACTATTCGGTGACCAGAAATGTTGGTTTCGCACACAAATTAAATCATTGTTCAGACACACAACGATTTTTCAATTTCGTGCAACACTATTTCGACCGCAACCATTTGCACTCACCTCAGTTCACTTCACACATAAAACATAATTCCGCCTAAAACTTAGTCAGACAGCCGTATGCAATGCCCATGAATACAGTCAGAGTCTGGCCCATTTTGCGATTGCATCTAGCTATTGTCAGTTGCAACAACGCAAGCCATACTTAACTGAGTTGTGGCTCACAATGTAAACGTGGTAGGAGCAATGCATTTATCTCTGTGTTATCGTTGTTGTACCTGCTGTTGTTGTTGAATGCGGTTGAAACAAAGAAAAAAAAAAACACCGGCACATGTTGTGGGCCCCCAATATAAACGTCAGATACACTACTGCTGGATATAGGATCCTTTTGAAGTCTCGCAATGAATGCCTAATGCACTAATTTCATATAATTGTTATTTAAAAATGCTTTTTGTATTGAACGAAATATGTGTTTTATTAATAAAATAAACAGAAAAAATAATTTAAAAAAATGTAAATTCAAAAGAATATTAAACTTGAAATAATAATAATATAATATTTCATTAGATTATATATTTTATGCTGATTAAATACACTCAAAATAAAACAGACACAAAATACACGAACAATTAGCAAGGAAGAACATTCGTAAAGTTACAAAATACATTAGTGTACATATAATATTCGTGAGTTTTACGAAAATGATCCACGAAATAGTTAAAATAGTAAATATATAAATAGTAATAGTAATTTTGTTCCAGCATCACATCTAAACCAATTTTACTGAAATTTTACACTTGGATACTATGGAGTCCAGAGGGTTCATAGGCTACATTTGGGTGGGATTTGACAAAGGGGCGTGGCACCTCCCATATAACCTGAACTTTCAAAACGACATAACTCGCAAATTAAACTAGCCAAGAAGATGAAACAAAAAAACTCAAATACAAAAAAATATACAAAATCAAAAACACCATAAAGTGCAATATCACAAAAAAAGCACAAAAATAAAACAAAAACATAAATAAAAACACAAACCAAACTCAAAAACACAAAAACAATAGAAAATTACAAAAGCAAAAACCCAAAACAAATAACTAAAACACAAAAGCAAAAACAAAAACAAAAACACGAAGCAAAAGCAATAAAAAAACAAAAAAAAAACACAAAATCAGAAACAAAAGCAAAAATACAAAAACAAATAACAAAAGCAAACCCACGAAAACAAAAGCAAAAACACAAAATCACCAAAACTAAATTAGGAGCAAAAAAAGCAAGAATCAATAACAAAAATACAAAACAAAATCAAAAAAGCAAAATCACAAAACAAATAATTAAAACACAAAATCAATGGCAAAACACAAAAGCAAAATTACAAAACAAATAACTAAAACACAAAATCAAAGGCAAAAACACAAAAAGAAAAACACGAAGCAAAAACACAAAAGCAAGAAAAAAAAACAAAAAAAAAAACACAAAAGCAGAAACAAAAGCAAAATACAAAAACAAATAACAAAAGCAAACCCACTAAAACAAAAGCAAAAACACAAAAAAAAAAAAACAGAAAAGCAAACACACAAAAACAAAAGCAAAATCACAAAAACGAAAAAAACTAAAAGTGCAAAAACTCAAAATCAAACAAAAAAAGTAAAAACACAAAATCAAAAGCAAAAACATAAAAGCAACAACATAAAAAACAGAATCAAAATCAAAACACAAAATCAAAAACTCAAAAACAAAAGCCAAAAACATACAAAAGTAAAAACAAAAGCAAAAACAAAATCGAATTGCAAACAAATTTAAAAACAAAAATAAAACCAAAGACACAAAATCAAAAGAAAAACAAAAATAACACAGAAAAACCCCGATGCGAAGCCCGGGTACACAATATTAGTACACAATAAATGAATGAGATTCATATCAATTTTATCTGTCGATATTTATGTGGAATACACGTAAATATATTGAATTAACATTTTGTTTTGTTAGTTGTCAATAAAACTATTTTTGTACCAAATGATTGTTTATTAAATTGTGAGGTGGTGCAATATTAATTGATTTAACTAAAAATTAAAGTGCTTAAAAAAGCATTCATGAAGATTTACGCTAACTCAGATCTTAATACATTCGAGTCAAATTACGCGTATACTTATTTTACGAAAAAAAAATAATTAATTTTCGTATTGATTATTTTGAGTGTTTCATATGTAATCGTTGAAATTGCTTTTATTCAGTTTATCATTCTGAAATTCACTTCTGTTCAGAAATTCAATATCGATCGAAATTTCAATATTTGATAGTCAAAATTAAATTCAATTCGGTTCACAGAACTTAAGAGATTGATTTCGAAATAATTTTGTATTAAAAATCATATTCTAAAAAAAATACGACTAATTTGAAATTTTGATTTGAAATACACTGGTAATAAATCATTTACATACTTTTGTGAATGTTTATAATTATTTTCCTCATCTATTGTCATAAATATGTAAACTTTAAAGGGTTAAGCCAAACTGTATAAATTACTGTATCAACTACATTTGGGGAAAAATGTGCGCTGGTCATTGTGTCAATTCAATTAAACAATTATTTAATTGTTATATATATAGTAAACATTTGCATTAATCCAATAAATTACCATAGTAATTTATTGAGTTTGTTTTATCGATTGCTATATATCATTTAATTGTATAGAATACGGGAGGTTTTTGTTATTTTAAATTTATGTTCTATTTTAAAAATAAAAAAATTACTATATTATTTATTGTATTTTTATGTTCTGTTTCCTAATTTTAATTATGTATTTTATATTTGAATATTTTATTTGGAGTTAGTTTTTTGTACTTTGTATTTTTCACTTTGCATTATGTATATTGTACTTTGTACTTTGCAAATTTGTATTTTGTATGTTGAATTTTGTATTTCGTACTTAGTGTTTTGTATTATTTATTATTATTATTATGTATTTTGTATGTCGTATTTTGTATTATGTATTTTGTACTTTGTATTTTGTATTTTGTATTTTGTATTATGTATTTTGTATTTTGTATTTTGTATATTGTATTTTTTTTATTTTGTATCTTGTATTTTGTATTTTGTATTTTGTATTATGTATTATGTATTATGTATTATGTATTATGTATTATGTATTATGTATTATGTATTATGTATTATGTATTATGTATTATGTATTATGTATTATGTATTATGTATTATGTATTATGTATTATGTATTATGTATTATGTATTATGTATTATGTATTATGTATTATGTATTATGTATTATGTATTATGTATTATGTATTATGTATTATGTATTATGTATTATGTATTATGTATTATGTATTATGTATTATGTATTATGTATTATGTATTATGTATTATGTATTTTGTATTTTGAATTTTGTATTTTGTATTTCGTATTTCGTATTTTGTATTTTGTATTTTGTATTTTGTATTTTGTATTTTGTATTTTGTATTTTGTATTTTGTATTTTGTATTTTGAATTTTGTATTTTGTACTTTGTACTTTGTACTTTGTATTTTGTACTTTGTACTTGGTACTTTGTATTTTGTATTTTGTATTTTGTATTTTGTATTTTGTATTTTGTATTTTGTATTTTGTATTTTGTATTTTGTATTTTGTATTTTGTATTTTGTATTTTGTATTTTGTATTTTGTATTTTGTATTTTGTATTTTGTATTTTGTATTTTGTATTTTGTATTTTGTATTTTGTATTTTGTATTTTGTATTTTGTATTTTGTATTTTGTATTTTGTATTTTGTATTTTGTATTTTGTATTTTGTATTTTGTATTTTGTATTTTGTATTTTGTATTTTGTATTTTGTATTTTGTATTTTGTATTTTGTATTTTGTATTTTGTATTTTGTATTTTGTATTTTGTATTTTGTATTTTGTATTTTGTATGTTGTATTTTGTATTTTGTATTTCGTACTTTGTATTTTGTATTATGTATTTTGTATTTTGTATTTTGTATTATGTATTTTGTATGTCGTATTTTGTATTATGTATTTTGTATTATGTATTATGTATTATGTATTATGTATTTTGTATTTTGTATTTTGTATTTTGTATTTTGTATTTTTTATTTTGTATTTTGTATTTTGTATTTTGTATTTTGTATTTTGTATTTTGTATTTTGTATTTTGTATTTTGTATTTTGTATTTTGTATTTTGTATTTTGTATTTTGTATTTTGTATTTTGTATTTTGTATTTTGTATTTTGTATTTTGTATTTTGTATTTTGTATTTTGTATTTTGTATTTTGTATTTTGTATTTTGTATTTTGTATTTTGTATTTTGTATTTTGTATTTTGTATTTTGTATTTTGTATTTTGTATTTTGTATTTTGTATTTTGTATTTTGTATTTTGTATTTTGTATTTTGTATTTTGTATTTTGTATTTTGTATTTTGTATTTTGTATTTTGTATTTTGTATTTTGTATTTTGTATTTTGTATTTTGTATTTTGTATTTTGTATTTTGTATTTTGTATTTTGTATTTTGTATTTTAGATTTTGTATTTTGTATTTTGTAGTTTATATTTTGTATTTGGTATTTTGTATTTTGTAATTTGTCTTTTTTATATTTTAATTTTGATTTTGTATTTTGTTTTTATATTTTGTATTTATTAAAACAACCAGTTTAATTAGTTTTTGAATGTTTCAAGGTATTTAGTACAGTGGTTTTATTCTCAATGTTATTTTTACTATAATCAATTTAAAATTATTAAAAATTTATTTGAATCTGTCTTATTTTAATTTAGCGTAGTATTTACAAAGGCGGCAGTAGACTTCTCTGAGCACGGATAACTTGGATAAAATACTGTTATATTGTGTGACATGCGCCAAGAGTAAAATATACGGAAACTAAAAGTGCAGCACGTGTTATGCTCACAATGCATACGGCAACTAAATGAGCAGGAGAAATGTTAACAAATAGAGAAATACGAAGCACACAAAGCCACAGAGAGTGCCCCAGAGCCAAAGGATGTGACGATGCTTTAACGACAGTTATGGCAAATAACCCATTAAAGTCTCGGAAATGCAAAGTTTTAAATTTTATGTTTACACTGACTGACCCAGTTCTGCGTTAAAGCATGAAATTCGAATGCGTTTTTAAGCGACGAATGGCATTTTTAATGGTTTGCAATTTGTAAATCTCGAAAATAGTGAATAAAATATTGGGTCTTTGGTTATGGTATTTTTTTTATTAACATTTTCAAATATAAAGGTTTTTTTTTCTAATAGAATAGAGAAATAATAGAAAGACAAATGAATGAAATTAACAGAAATAAAAAATAAATTCAAATTGAAATAGGGATTAATAGAAATTTTTAGAAAATTAAAGAAAATAATACAAAATAAAAGAAAATAATAAAAAATAATTGAAAATAATTGAAAATCATAGAAAATATTAGAAAATAATAGAAAATAATAGAAAATAATAGAAAATAATAGAAAATAATAGAAAATAATAGAAAATAATAGAAAATAATAGAAAATAATAGAAAATATTAGAAAATAATAGAAAATAATAGAAAATAATAGAAAATAATAGAAAATAATAGAAAATAATACAAATAAAATCAAAAAAAAAAATAAAGTAATTTAAATAATAAAAATAATAGAAATGAAAGAAATAAGAGAAAGACAAATGAAACAAATTAACAGAAATAAAAAATAAATTCTAATTGAAATAGGGATTAAGAGAAATTTTTAGAAAATTAAATAAAATAATACAAAATGAAAGAAAATAAAAGAAAATAATAGAAAATAATTGAGAATAATTGAAAATCATAGAAAATAATAGAAAATAATACAAATATAATAAAAATAATATAAAGTAATTAAAATAAAAAAATAATAGAAATTAAAGAAATAAAAGAAAGAAAAATAAATTAAATTAACAGAAATAGTGAATAAATTGAAATAGGAATTAATAGACTTTTTAGAAAAACATAAAAAATAATAGAAAATTAGAGAAAGTAATAAAAAAATGAAAAATTAAAAAGAAAATAATATAACTTAATCGAAAATAAGAGAAAATAAAAGAAAATAATAGAAAATAATAAAAATATTCGAAATTAATAAAAATTCATAGAAAATAATACAAAATAGTAAAAACTATTAGAAATAAAAACAAAATATTAAAAATAGTAGAAAATAATAGAAAACAATAGAAAGTAAAAAATTATTAAATTAAAAAAAAATATAGAAAATTAAAGGAAATCTCAGAAAATAAAAAATAATTCTTATAATAAAATTGAAAATCACTCAAGTTTTAGAAAATGATATAAAAACATAAAAGATAAATGAAAATAGGATAAAAACTATCAGTTATAACAATAGAATAAAAAAGTATATAATACTGTTAAATGAAATAAAAAAAAACGAACAAATAAAAATATAATAACAATATAGAAATAAACGATAAATTAAATATGAAAAACAAAATCTATAAAAAATTACTTAATAATAAAAAAACAAAATAGAAACACCACACAATACTGAACTTTTTGCAGTAATATAAATTTGTTGTTTGAAACATGACATTTGTGTGTGTGTGTTTTTTTTTACGAAAAATAAAAACTTTTATTTTCGTGTTTTAAACCTAGAAACAATGTACAACGTAGCTTGTTCTGCTAGACTCACAGCTGAAGCAAGGATTCATTGTTAAAGCAAAATGTTTTAATTATTACCTGAGGAATACAATATTCTGCTCTTGTTGCTGTTGCGACTGGTTCATTATACTTGTCGTCGACGACGACTTGGTCCTTGTTGTGCTTTTCTTTGTCCCTGTGCCTGTTTTAATTATATTCGATAAACTCAGTCGTATACTCAACATGCTCATCAGCAGCAGCACCAGCAGCGGGCAACAACGAGTAACAAGCAACATCACCAGTAACAAGAGCAACATGTAAAGCGGAAAAACATGAAAATTGCCACTTCAAATGGGAGACATTATTTCTCCCGGCATGCAAATGCAAATTGTAGATTTAAAATTTATTTGTAACAAAATATAACACAAAATGTTTCAAATGCTAATTTCTTATTTGATTCATTTTTTGTGTGGTGTTTTTTTTTGTTTTTTTTTGCAACAAATCGTCTGTATCAAATATAAAAATCTTTCAATTTCCTAAAAGCATCTGAAACTGCAAACGAGCGAAAGCAGATGCCATTTCATCTGCTTAAAAATACATCTCAACTCAATTCAATGATGCTGCTACTGCTTGTAATGCCAGCAGATAAGCAGCTGCAATCCAGCAACTGCTGCTGCTGTTGTTAGTGCTGCTACTTGTGGGATTTGCGCACCAAGTGCATTGAGTTGCATAGCAGTATCTGCCAACCATGCATTTTATGCAAATGCACTGTGTTATTTCTGCAGAAATATTTATTTATTTCTCTGTGTTTTTTCTTATTATTATTATTATTTTTTCTTATTACATTTTGCCACAGAGTCAGTCAATTGCGTTGAAAATAGTATGGAAAAAAAAATTGAAAAATTTGAATTTCTATTTACCAAGTTGTTGAAGAGAACAACTAGCGTCAGCCAGCTGTGACAACAAACGCGTTTATGAGACTTAGCAGGCGCTCAAGCAATGTCAGTGAAAAGTATTAAAGTTGCGGATTCAATGAATTATTTTGTAAAAATAAATATATATTTTGAGTACTATAAAATAATATTAATTTAGTGAGTTTTATGCACTTTATTAAGAAAATAATAGAAAAAATTACAAACAGTAACAACAAAGTGTTTGTTTTAGTTGAAAATAAGCCTCTGATTAAATGTTGCTCATACGCAGTGTAGTACCGAACAAAATCATAATTCGTCATTAAAATTAAAATTTTCAGTAATAATTCAAATTTTTTGTAAAAGTTCATTTAGTATTAGTAAAAAAACAATTTGTCAGTAAATTTTTTTTCGATTAAATTTCAAATTTTCAGTAAAAACTCAAATTTTTCAGTAAAAATTATTTTTTCAATAAGAGGACAAATTTTCAGTGAAAATAAGTTTTTAATAAAAATTTAAATTTTCAATAAAATTAAAATTCTTCTGCGATGCACAGCAGTGCATTTATTTGAACTCATCAGTATTAATATCGCACTTGGTTCTATTCGTCGACTCCTATGGCGGCAGGCATGTGCGCCACACTATCGCATAAATCATAGTTTTTAATTTCCCCACAAAGCATTCATTCATTTGTCCATCAGATAAGCAAGAAATACCATGGCGCAAATGCTGTCGCTGCAATTTGCAATTTGAAACTTGCCACGTGCAATGTGCAACTTTCTAGCAAACTTTGGCAAGTGTTAGTGAGCGGAAGTTGGCACGAGCAGCAACATCTATTATTGGTGTTGCTATTGCTGCAGTTGTTGTGGGTGTTGCTGTTGCTATTACTATTGTCGCATTCGAGTTGATTATGAAAATAAATTGCACAAACAGCAGCAGCTCGCTTGCATTGTTGCGTTTGTCAGACGGATTTTGGTTTATTTGCCACGTTGCTATTATTGCCAGGTAGGTATTATTTGTATTGAAATGAAGACTGTCATGAAATGAACAAATGAATGTACATAAATATATAAAAGTAAAATAAAATAAAATATGTAGTGTGCAACAAAGTCGGCATCGCATAAAAATAGTTTTGCAAAACAAAAATTTGTAGGACTTATGCAAAATCAACACGCATATGTTGTGTGCTCGAAAATGAACAATTTCAGTTTTAATTTCCGTTTCCAATTGTTCGGAGTACTCGTTTTTGCCAAATATACATTTTTATAGTTTATTTATAGATATTTTTTTATGTATATTTATTATTTATTTTTTAATACCTTATTTTGTACTATTTTTTCATTGTTGAGCGCGACCTTTCACATTGTTCACTAAAAATATAACTATTCACTAAAAATTGATTGATCTCAATTTATTTTTTATTTCAATATAAAAATGTTCACTAAAAATTTCATTGTCTATTAAAATTTTAATTTTTCACTAAACATTTTAAGTTAACCCTTAACATTATTCCTTAAACATTTTATTGTTTTGCAATTCAGAGGGTGACACAGGCTATATATGGGCGGGATTGGACTACGGGGTGTGGCACCTCCCATACAAAATAAACTTTCAAACTTGAGACTTACACCAGATAAGAAGATAAAATTAAACTCTTGTACAAAAAAAAAATTACAAAATCAAAAACACAAAAAAAAGCAAAAATCAAACACAAAAACAAAAGCAAATACAAATAACAAAAGCAGAACCACAAAACCAAAATCAAAAGCAATAGCAAAACAAAAACACAAAACAAAAGCAAAAACCAAAAACAAAAGCAAGAACAGAAAAACAAAAGCAAAGACACAAAAACACAAAAAAAAAAGAAAGAACAAAGCAAAAACACATAATCAAAACACATAAGCAAAATACAAAAACAAAGGCACAAACAAAAATACAAAAGCAAAAACACTAAAAAACAAAAACACAAAAATTAAAGCGAAACACAAAATCAAAAGTAAAACACAAAAGTAAAAACACAAAATTAAAAATAAAAGCAAAAACCGAAAAGCAAAAACATTAAAGCAAAACACCAAAGCAAAAACACAAAATATTTGCACGAGTCGTGCACGGGTCCAAATACACAAAAGCAAAATACAAATGTAAAAACACAAAATTAAAAATAAAAGCAAAATCACAAAAGCAAAACAAAAAACCTCTTCAAGAAATTTACTTAAAATTTGGTATATATAGTAGAACCCACCAAACAAACTCAATTAGACTATCGAAAATAAATAATAAAATCACTCCATATCCTTGTTCAACAAAATAAAGTATAAGGCTTCTCCTGAAAATATCACTTTTAAGACATAGCATTCTATTGAAAGGCGAAATGGTTAACTAGAATATAGTTCTTTGTTCAGCAGAACAGAATTAAAACTAATGATAATATTTTATAAAATCATAACATAACACGGACTAACCCAAGGAATTTTATTTTTGCAATTTTCTGTTATAAAGGGTTTTTCAATAGGGGCGCTACAAAAGTAGAGCGACAGGGACAGCAAACCACGCCATATTTCTTGCCGCTCTTTTGATATTTCTCTTCAGTAAGGTTTGCCATTTCATGATGGAAAGATATACGAATTCGAATTTCTGTAGTAAATTTTAATAATTTAGACTCGTTGTTGGCTCGTATATCTTTCCAAATGGCAAACTTTACTGAAGCGAAATGCCAAAAGAGCGGCAAGAAATATGGCGTCGTTTGCTGTCCCTGTCGCTCTACTTTTGTAGCGTCCCTGTTGAAAAACCCTTGAAAAAAACTTTTGTAGCGCTCTTATTGAAAAATACTTTATATTGGGCATATTTAGACAAATAAAATCAGTTTTTTTTAATTTGAAAGCTACATTCCCGGTATATTTTAGGAAGGGGTAGGAAATAGGCAATACGCGTTTGTCTTTATTTAATTACGGTATATTTCCGTCAAACATCCAGATAAATGGATGGTTTTAGCAAGTTTGATTGAAGTCTGATTCATGGCATATTTTGAGTATTGACAAAAAAAGGCAGCTTTTAATACAAACTCTGTCTAAGTCTGCTTAAAAGAATCCGAAGAACTTATTCTAAATCGACACGACTCTGCCAAAAATAATGCCTAGGGTATGGACAAAAAAATGGCAGCTTTTGTCAGCTAGTTCGAAAAAGTTATTCGAAAAAGTTATTCTAAATAAATGTCTCAACCCTACCAAAAAATATTGCCTAGATATTGTATGGCATTTTAATGACAGCATTTATTTTTGTAATATGTTATTCGTTGAAATCATTAAAAAAAAATTACAACATACATTTTCACTTAATTTTTGCTGTTAGAATGGTACTTTCCACCTGATTGACATGTCAAATTGCCAATTACATTATTTCATTTCTTGTTGTATGTCAATGTTTTCAAAATCTATTTCACTGCCAGCTAAAATGAACTGCATCTGTTTCTATTTGCTTCTTTTCAAAAAGTTCTAACCTTCTGACCTCTTAACCTGATGCATCAACTACTTCTACAACAACTACTACTTAATACAATGCAGTCGAAAATTTCCATTACAACTCAAAAATGTGATGGCGACCAAAAATGTGTCTGCCTTCAGAAAGTGATAAATTGAGTTGACCTGGACTGACAGTTTTGTATTTGCTTTTTGTTTGTTTTTTTTTGTTTTGTTCTGACTATTTGACATTTCATTTCCAGTTGTTGCACAAGCAGAGAGAACGACAGAGTTGCCACTTTTTTCGGTGTGCACTTCCGAAGCATCACTTTTAGTAGCATCGCCGCCAACGCATATGTGATGAAGTGCATCATGGTTGAGCAGCGATCGGTCGGTGTTGTCATGGCTTGTTTATGGCCTGACATCTGACAGTGTGATTTCGGGTGCAGCTGCTGAACGCACAGAGGCATTAGTGGCTGTTGTAGCCTGCGCTTTTGGAAGGTTCTCAAGGTGCGTCACGTCATACACAGGAGGAGTTGCAAGTGCTCTTAATTGGCATAATGTAGCTACACGAAGATAAATTTAAGTTTTCTAAATTTTTATTTATGTTTTGAAATTTTCTTTCGTTCGAAGTTAAATTAGATATATAGTACTTAAACGAAATTAATTTGTATTAAATATGCCCATATTGTATCGAAATATCGAATACTGGAAGAGAAAGGACATAAATTTGATCGTATTGAATATAATTTCGAGAGGAACTTGAAGGATGCCGGAAAAGGTTTTTTAATGTACGTCGGTTATTATTTCCTTAAATTTGCATAAAGCTTCCACATACTGAGGACAACATTTTTTTTAGCAAAAGTATTGAATATTATAATATGTTGGGGGAGCATAGGCCGTGCTTTCTCATGTTATAATTGAACATAAATGGTGAGACTTACAGTTTAATGCTGAAAACAAAAAATAATCAAATTCAAAAATATATAGATTAAAAAGTCTGTGGGAATTTTGAAAATTTTAAAAATACTTTACTGATTATCGCATGAAATATAAATCAGTCATTTTTGTGTTCAGTGCGAATTTTAATATTCGACAATTATCGTACACGAAAATTTCAAATGATCTTTTCTGGTAAGAACTATTTCTAATGAAACAAAGTCGAAAGAATTGCGAATTCTCACATGAATTTGAGAATTGGGTTTCAGCCTAGTAAACAAAACACAATCCCAAGTAGTGTCAGAATAAAACACAAACAAGTCGTAGTTGTAGTGAAAAAGTCTATAATGATGTGCAATACAAATTTAAATACTGAGTACTCAGTGCATTTTACATTTTTTTGTCATTATTACTCTAAGAAATGTTCATTAATATTGAAGTACAGAAAAAATCAAGAAATATAAGAAAATCATATAAGAATATAGAAAAAAAAACAGAATAAGAAAATATTATAGTATTTTAAATTATGTTTTTTATTTGTCGAATAAGATTTTCTTAATTTTTTACAAATATTTTTTTTTGTTTTAGTCGAAAAGCAATATATCCGCTTTTAGACCAATACGTTGTTCTTGTTGAACATTTTTTTTTTTTTTAAATAATATTTGTTGTATTTTTTTATAAACGAATAAATACCGACCACAACATTGCTACCCTCGAACGCCAAGCGGTAGATTTGTTGTTTTTTTCAATGTTAGTTTTCTCACTCGTACATGTTGCGCTCTCTCACTTCACTTACTGTACTTGTTGAATTCCAGCGACATAAGTGTAATTTGATTTTGTTTTTCAAAGACATTTGAATGTCTTAAAAAATGTCTTGACACTACTTGACACCAATGAAACAAATACTGCAGTGAAGTGAAGTCCCTGAAGAGACTTCACTATAATAATGTAGACTGCCATTGAAAAATGCATTCAATAACTGTAGAGTGCAGTATTGCATATTTTGCAGAGAAAACTTCAAATACATTTGTACAGATGTTTATTAAATATTGTAATTTTATTTTTTTACACTTATAATATTAATTTCAAGTCTATTAGCAGCCTTTAAGGTATATAATAATATATTATAAAAATAATAGTTTATGATACTGAACTTTTTATCGAGAAATATTCTTAATACCAACACTCAGATTTCTTTTTTTGCACTTTCAAGCCTGTTCTGTGTTACCACTTCAAGGTTCATTAAACAGAAAATAAATCAAATTCCCACCTAATGATTCTGAAACACTTCGAAAACACGCTTGAAACAACATTACAAAGCTAATAATATTTTGCCATAATGTGAATAATAATGCGCCATATTTAACATGTTGATTTATGCAACGCAGACCAAGAGGTCGGTAAACAAATATTTTAATGCTGGTATTTTATAATTACTTCAAAATTATTAAAACATAATTATATATAAAATATATTAAAAAATCGAAAGTCGAAAGGTTCCCGGTTCAAACCTGGACTGGAGCTAACAACATCTTTTCATAGCAACATTTTTCTATACCGCGCTACCTCGCGGCAGTAAATGGCAAACATACGAGTGTAAAAAGCTCTCACCCGCCGTCCGGATTCGGCAAAAACCTTATTCCAATTTGAAATCTTTCGAGTAAAATTCTTCCCCATAGAACGCTTTCCCATAGAATTCTTCCCGTAGAATTCTTTCCGGTAGAACTCTTCCCGGTAGAATTCTTTCCGTAGAATTCTTCCCCGTAGAGCTTTTCCCAGTAGATGTTTTAGTATTGTTATTTTTAATGTGGTGAATTTTGGTGTGTGAGTTTTAGTGTGGTGAGTTTTAGTGCAGTGAGTTTTAGTGTGCTGAATTTTATTGTGGTGAGTTTTAGTTAGGAAAATTTTTGTGTGGTGATTTTTAGTGTGGTGAGTTTTATTGTGGTGAGTTTTAGTGTGGTTAGTTATAGTATGGTGAGTTTTAGTGTGGTGAATTTTATTGTCTTGAGTTTAAGTGAGGAGAATTTAAGTGTGGTGAATTTTAGTGTGGTGAATTTTATTGTGGTGAGTTTTAGTGTGGTGACTGTTAGAGTGGTGAATTTTAGTGAGGTGAGTTTTAGTGTGGTAAGTTTTAGTGTGCTGAGTTTTAGTGTGGTGAGTTTTAGTACGGTGAATTTTAGAGAGGTGAGTTTAAGTGTGGTGAGTTTTTATGTGGTGAATTTTGGTGTGGTGAATTTTAAGATTTTGGGTGGTTGTTACTCTGGTGTGAAATATCTTGATATCACTATACTAACTGTTGACATACGCCATCTTGAAAAAGTACCTTCTATAGGGGGTGCCACACCCAGTGGTCCAATTCCGCCCACATAAATATAACGCTGACCAAATTTTCATTAAATTTCCTACCCCAATTGCTGATATAGCGTGTTTTTAATTTTTGGGTTATGGGAGGTGCCACGACCAGTCCACCATTTGAAAATAAGTAACCGACAAAAACTACAATGTTCGAAAAATTAAAAAAAAATTGGTTAAAATTTTTTTTGACGACATAACAAAAGTCGAAATTAGCATTTTACAAAAAAAAAAAATATTCGCCAAAAACAATGTCTAAAAGAACATTTTGTTTTTGTTTATTTTTCTTTACTTCTTTGTTTTTCCTTTAGTTTTAAGTTATTGCTTTTGTTTTTGTATTTTTGCGTTTGTTTTGTGTTTTTGTTTCATGTTTGTAGCTGCTGTAAGTGCCAAGTTATATCGTTTTGAAAGTTTATGCTGTATCGGAGGTGCCACGCCCGTATATAGCCTATGATTCCTTCCAGACCCTACCGTGTATGTGGTAAAAATTTCAAGCAAATCGGATCAGTCGTTTAGACGGGGAAGCGGAACAAACAAACAAACAATCAAACCAACAAAGAGATTTATTATATTAATAGGATTTGTTTATCTGCAAAATATATCACGAATCTGTCCTTTGAATTACTCAATAAATGATTACCTCCCTAAACAAACATTTTCGTAGGCTCAAGGCAGTCCAGAGACATTTTATTGGAAGATGTTTAGTAGACAAAGGCAGAGTTTGCATTAAGAGCTGTATGTTTTCCCCCCAAATCATAAGCAATTTTGTTGATTAGGTTATGTCAGTAATATACATTTCTAAAACATCCTGTATCTTAAACTGGGTGCAAAATTAGACATTTTTTACTTTAAATATTTTAATTTTTTTTGACCTTCTTAATTATAAATATAAGTGAATCAAACACCTTGTATATGTTTTTCTATAATGACAATGCTTTCTTTTGGGTATTAAAAATGGATGACAAAAGTGAATATATCCTTAAATTTTTAGTGCTGGGTATAAAAATTTAATAAAAATATAAAAAAAAACATTTTATATATTGAAACGAATTTAAAAATATTTTGTTTTATACAAAACTTTACCCCATTTTCCATGTAGAGAATTTCCCAATTTTATTTACGCCACTCCTGCGATGCGATGATGCGTAACTACTTAATGGCCATAACATTTTATAGTGCGCTGCACTTTCTGTCCGTTTAGCCGGAAGTGCTGCAGTCTAAAATAATTATGGCACGCCATAAAATCAATGCACCATAATAATTCAGTTGGCGATTTGATAAATTTGGAAATTTATATTTTCATTAATGGCGCAAAAGACTACGAACTAATACTATGTTCGACGCATTTAATAACCGACGTTGGTTTGCGGTGCAGCGTCGCGATAAAATAGTGTTTGTGCCAAATTAAGCAGCAAAGTGCCGCCATAAAATTAATAAACATAAAAATAAGCGGTTGGCGCCAAAGCTGTGTTTAATTTAATGATAGTGTATAGGAAAATAAATGACATTCACATACGGACAGATAAGCAGACAAACAGACACACACACACGAACATTTATGACCGACGTCAAATTGAGATTTCAATGGTTGTTGTTCACATTTGACCATTAAACGGTGGAAATATTTGTCACCCGGTCACAACACTGGTGACTACTACTGATCGGCCTGATTATAGGGTGTGCTCAATTTAAAACAACTCAAAGCATTTTAAATTTTATACGTTTCGTATTTTGATTTGTTGGTCAAATTATACTCAAGTCAATTACTACTAAAATATGTGTTTTGGTAGATTGCTGTGGCAAATTATATGGCAAATTGATATTGTTTATGTGTGTCGTGACAGGCAATCGATAAGTGGTTGTTGAACGATATTATGGTAGTTGACAAGTATATCAAATATTCAAAGTACTATATACTTCAAATGCTCTTAACATGTTTATGTTTTATTATTAGTAGTATTCAATTTAATAAAATATTTCATGGCAGACGACTGCAAAATGGCGTCTTTATTTAAATATTTGGGACACTGTAGGATGTGTTTCAAAGTTTCTAAAAAAAAAAATTAAAATAACAAATAGAATATCACAAAAACATATTTTCATGTAAACTTAAAAATCATTTAATAGGATTTTGTAGTTTTCTATGGTATTTGCCCATTAAATCAATATAATAATATAATAGTTTGGCGCTACATGTTTTACTCTCGTAGGTTTGCCATTTACTGCCGAGAGGTAGCGCGGTATAGAAAAATGTTTCTATGAAAAGATGTTGTTAGCCCCAGTTCAGACTTGAACCGGGGACCTTTCGGCTCGCAGTCCAACGCACTAACCACTGAGCTACCGCGGCTACTATTAAATCAATATGGTATCCTATTAATTACGATCCATAAACATTGAAATAATTTCAAAAAAACTACCCTAGATGAAATATTCGACAGGATATCGACAGCATATAATTTGCTTTTCATTAAAAACGCAACAAATTTTGAAAAACAAAATCGGCAAGTTAAAAATGTGTCCGTGCCACTGTGGAATATTTTTGGAATTATACTTGAAATGCCTTATAGCAGCCGATTATCGGAAGACAATTGATTTTTTTTTAATTTTTCAGTATGCCTGGCTTAAGATGATTTCAGGTATAGCAAGGCAGTCGACGACATACTAAAAATATCATTTTATTGACAAATATTAAAATGAGTTTATCATTTGAGTCATTGGGAATCAAAACTGACTAAGACCATATACTCAGAACAAAATACTATAAAATCAATAGTTTTTTTTATTATTAAAATTAGTCAATAGAGTAAATTATTATTTTAATAGGTAAATATCATTACATACTACAAAATACTATTAAATGCTATTATTTTTTTTTTGTGTTTATATCAAAATATTTATCTGTCGTATTGACAAATTCTATAATGATTTTTTTCTGAGTGTGCTATGGCATTTTGAGAAAAACAGTTCAAATTTATAAATATCTCAGTTATGTTAAGAAATTACGAAAAACTGTTGAATTTACACCCAGAAAATAATACTATATAAATAATAGTTTTTTACTATTAAAAATAGTCAATAGGACAAATTATTATTTTAATCGGAAAATACCATTAAATACTAGAAAGTACCATGATATTGTCATTGAGTTTATATGAAAAGATTTATTTTTTGTATACTATTAAATCAATAATTGTCCTATTGACCAATTTTAATGGGATTTGAGTGAATTTTTTTTTGGGTGTACTTCTAGTCAGAATATTCTGAGTGTCAATGGACACAGATGTAGTTGCTGGTCGTCAAGTTCGCATATTTGAAGTATAATGGCTGTTTACGGATATTCAATGTTGAAAATTTATTTGTTTCGCATTTTATTCATGCAAGTTGTACGAAATTCTTCATCTTGTGAAGTTGAAGAATATGTATTCATTTTGCTCCCGATGTATTAATTTTTCTCCTTATAAAGGTTCGCTTCTTTTCTTCTGTGCAATTGAGATCTTATCTCAGTTAAAATTTTCAGTTTCAATGGTTTGTGGCCAAGATTTCTTGTCTAAACCCATTAAATAATTCATATAACACAATATTATTACTATAATTAAAAAAAAACATTGCTTAAGTAAAGTTTCCCACTTTACCCTAGAATGTGTTTGTGGCCAAGATTAATATTTTTTCTTGTCTAAACCAATTAAATAATACATATAACGCAATATTTTTACTAAAATTACAACACACATTGATTAAATAAAGTTTCCCACTTTACCCTAGAATGTGTTTCCCACTTTACCCCAATATCGCAATTTGAACATAATTTAGCACCGTTTAAGCAAATTATAAATTATTTGCAAATCCCGTTTGTATTTCAAATGATATACAATATCCAATCATTTAAGAAATATTTTCCTAATTAAAAACTCAAGCAAACAACAGCACTCTAAAAAAATTTCAAAATCATTTGTCTTTTTCTCAAAATGCAATAAAAAGGTAGGTATTAATTTAAATATAACTATGGATGAAAAGGCTGATGCTATATTACGAAGCACTTGATAATTGTTTTTATTTTTCTGCGAGCCGAAAGGTCCCCGGTTCAAGCCTGGACTGGGGCTAACAACATCTCTTCAAAGAAACATTTTTCTATACAGCGCTACCTCTCGGCAGTAAATGTCAAACCTACGAGCGTAAAACATTGCCTATGAAAAGCTCTCGCCCGCCGTTCGGATTCGGCAACAAACTGTAGGTCCCACCACTTTGAGTACAAATATAACACGCACAGCTCAAAATGGTGAGAGAGCTCGGCCTAAGTTCTTACAGGACTGTAGTGCCAAATTATTTTATTATTAAGTGCAAAAACATGTCAAAAATTTGCTATTTCCCACATTTCACATATATTTGAAATATTTTTATTAACATCTAACTCGTCGAAACTATTATTTTTTGTTTCATAATATTTTTATATTCGAAAATAGCAACGAATAGGTTATAATATTCAACAAAAAGATTTCCCAGAAAAAGTTGACTCAAACTATTCTCGAATTGATTGCGATATAAAAATTCTGGAAAGGTAATTGTCCAAAGAAAATGCAACTAAACAGCGGGTCGCAAATTACACAGTAAAAATATATTCGTAAATTAGTAAAAATGTATCAATACAATTAAATTTTAATTGTTTTATCGCCGATTTGATATTTAATTGTATTGATTAAATATTTAATTATCTTAACTAATAAAATAATTGAAAAAAAAATTAAAGGAAATTAACACAACCGAAGAAACATATTTGTGCAGTGAATTTAAAACTGTGTGTGGCTGTAAAACTGTGTAGTGCCTCTAAAACTATCGATTGGTGTATATGCATATATTTCAGCATATACACTAACCCCAGAAAGGATTTAATTTATAATATAAAATAATTCGTATATCCAAATAATTACATTAATAGAATTAATTATTTTATATCAATTAATATCAGTTGCTATATTTACGTTCAATATATTTTTTGTGTATGTATCGAAATTAAGTAATATATATCGTGGCTTTGAGTGCTTAAAAAGGCATTTTAGATTTTTTCCCGTTGGGGTGGTTGTTGTAAATATTTCATCTAATAATACTAGTACCACCAGTTGTGCTTTATTGATCACAATTTTAGTTTTTTTTACTCTGATTGTGATGTTCGTTTAAATTTGAATTTCAACTTTATCCAACAGTTAGGAAAAAAGGTAAAATGTAAAAGGGTAAATGAAGGGTAATTTGATTAGTTTTTTCTCTCCAACTACGTTATACAGTTTCCAATATGTTTTATTCTAAAAAATACAACAAGTCCATTGAACTTTTAGACCTGCCAACATAATTTTATTAGCATTTCAAAATAGTATGTCTAATAGGGAGAAAAAAAACATGATTTTCATAGCGCCTTTTGACTAACTGAGAATAGAATACCGTGTTATGTGCAGCTCATTCGCAGCATGTTGCTGTTATGCTCTCGCTCCATTAGACAGGACTCGCACATGAGCTTGCTGCACGTAACAAGGCTTTCACGAGCTCAGTTCAACACAGCTTCAGGCAGACAGACAGGCAGCTTTTCAGCTGTATTTCATACGGCCAAAACTGCCACACACACGTTCACATTATCATTAGAAGCTAAGAGGCTTACAAATTGTTGCACAAGCTGAGCAGGGTGCTGAGGGCTGATATGATGATGCGTGTATGTGGCACTTGAAGTAGTCAAAGTGGAGAGATGTGATAATAGTCAGCAGCTGACATTAGTCAGTAGGTAAAACATAAAAGTAATACTTGTGAAAAATTCAAATATTTCTCTTATTTCCAGGAAATTCTACCTGCGATATTTCGGTAATGTGGAAAATATGAATATTTCACATATTAATATTGTGCGATATGGTTCAATAAAGAACATTAAGTGCCTTGGCCTTGACCGATCGAATTTTTATTATGTGTACTTTTTGTGGTTTTGCAATAATTGACAAATTTGTTTCAGAGCTCAGACTCTGAGTATCATTTCCAAGTCAAATATTTGTTTTTCTCGGAACATTCTTTTTATATTTAATAAATATTTAATAATGTTTTCAATATTTGACTTTGTTTTTGCCAAGCCTTATATAAGATTGAATAAAATACATTAAAATATCTATGTTTGTTTGAAGCTTTGAAATTTTAATAAACATATTTTACTATTAAAAATAGTCAATATGATAAATTATTAATTTAAATGCAAAATACCATTAAATACTACAAAATACCATGACATGGATTTAAGGTAATTTTTTTCTGGGCGTACATATATGCATACCTACTCTATTTTGTACATTCAGAAAATAAATGCTATAAAAAGTAGTCAATCGGACAGTAGTTGATTCAATAGTATACAAACAATACATAAATACAGACAAACTAAAAAATAATTTAATAATATTTTTCTGGTATTTAATAGTATTTAACTATTAAAATAACAGTTTATCTTATTAACCATTTTTAATAGCAACAAAAAAAAAATCATACTATGTTACTTTTTTCTGTGTGTATCATCTGACAATAATAATCTTAAGATGTTTTATATTATTCAGAAATTGACAGTTTTTATCAGTTGTGTCAACAAATATTTATTTGCATCTACCAAATTAAGTTTGCCTTAACTGAAATTATTTGTAACAACTGAAGCGTAACAAACTATTAATTGAAGTAACTAAAATATTAATTGTGGAAACCAACTTTTAATCCATTTACTATTTTTTTTATTTTACATTGCTACGGAAACTAAAATTAAAATGAGACTTAACCAATATTTAGTTGGATCAACAAATAGTTGGTTATATTGACTAAATAACATATTTGTTATACGTAATACCTCAAAAACTTGAGGCAGTAGGAAAAAAAACTAAGTATGAGGTAATGATTAGAATCTTGACGTCCATCAGAAAGTCATACTTAGATCGCGGATATTTGTATACCTTACACTAAGAGTGAAAGGGTATATTCAGTTTGGTACGCCGTTTGTAACACCCTGAAAAAAGCATCTCCGGTATGGAAAAGTATATATATTCTTGATCAGCATGACCTCCTGAGTCGATTTAGTGATGACCGTCTGTCCGTCTGTCTGTCTGTCTGTCTGTCTGTCTGTCTGTCTGTCTGTCTGTCTGTCTGTCTGTCCGTCTGTCCTTCTGTCTGTCTGTTGAAATCACGATTACAGAAAAAGTTGAAGAGCTAGAGCAATGAAACTTTAGATTTAGATTACTTATATATCTAATATAATATAAGCTGTCTGAACAAGAAAATTGGCATAATCGGTCTATTGAGACCTGAGAACCGATTACTTATGTTCAAATACCTCATGTAATATTTACATCTACAAATCAATTTTACTGTATACGTGCTTAGGTAAACTTTTTTGGTCAAATATTATTGACATTTTGCTCAAATACATGAAAATAATGTTTTCCAACGAAACGACTTGTGGTTCCCAAAAAAAAAAAATCGAAATTCGGTACACCTAATATAATAATATAATAATTTGGCGCTACAGTCCTGTATAGAACTTCGGCCGAGCTCTCTCACCATTTTGAGCTGTGCGTGTTATATTTGTACTCAAAGTGGTGGGACCTACAGTTTATTGCCGAATCCGAACGGCGGGTGAGAGCTTTTCATAGGCAATGTTTTACTCTCGTAGGTTTGCCATTTACTGACGAGAGGTAGCGCGGTATAGAAAAATGTTTCTATGAAAAGATGTTGTTAGCCCCAGTCCAGGCTTGAACCGGGGACCTTTCGGCTCGCAGTCCAACGCACTAACCACTGAGCTACCGCGGCTACCCATTTGTAAATATGGGTATCAAATGAAAGAAAATTCTTCAGGGATGAAAAGTTTGTAGTTATTTTCAGGATTCGTATACCCTGGTGACCTATATATCACTTTGAATGGTAACCACACATATGTGTAGGGTATTTATAGTCGGCTTAGACCGACTATACTTTTGATTATCCTAACTATCATAATAACACCAAATTTAAAATTTTCCATGTGATCTAACCTTCCCAACTGGTTTTTTGTTGTGCTGTGCTTTGTAATCAGTCTAGGATTCAAATATGGTTTACTACGTCTAAAAAAACTAATAATTATGAGGTAACGTTCATACTGCTGTAGGAATATTTTGATAGATTGTAAAAATTTTCAAGTTATATACAGAAAAAAAAATCTGTATACCTTCAAAAAATCTTCATTCGTCAAATTATGATTCATTGTATTAAAAAACAATTTATTATAAATGTTTTACTTTGTTTTATAGAGAAATGTTCTCAAACGAGATGTACTCGACCACTTTCAAATTACTACTGAACTGCTACACCTTAGATGAGGCGCCCCAATATCTCGTATACATCAGTTCGAAACGTTTCCACATGCTTCCTCACGTGTCGAGAACTTTCTACACGTTTCGAGAATCCTGCATGCTATTTGCATCTCCTTCGCATTCATGTGTTTTAATGCGATCTTCCATGATCTTCCATTACTTTCTCGCTCTCTGCCTCTTTGCCATGAATGATCTTCGGTTTCTTTCAAACACATTGCTTAGTATGCTGAATTCTCTTGCATCTCATGACTTTTATTTAATGCTTGCACAGTGGAGCAAAATACATATTTTCGTAATAATAAGATACTGAACATGTAATTTGTTTTTTTTTAGTGTTAATTTTTTGATGACCACTACTAATTTGCATTTACAAATGTATTTTTCAAGAAATGGAACATGTGACATTATTTACTGTGATGCGATGAACATGAAATCATCTTTTTCAAAGAAAAATAAACCTATTTATATATATATATATATATATATATATATATATATATATATATATATATATATAAATGATATGTCCTGTGTGTGCCATAGCATCACTAAAGAACAAACCGATGGATTTACCTGATTCTTTTGAATTTTCTTCGTGTCACTGCAAGAGTGGTTTAGGAAAAAAGAAAATACGGGAAAACCCAGAAGAAAAGCCGGGAAATAGAAATTTAGACAGGGTAGGAGTACATTAAGGAGTACATTAAGAAGGGATTATTTAAAATTTGCTACCTTAAGATACAAAAATGGGCATGGAAAAACTGAACTTTTAATTTAAAATATCTGAGTTCTTAAGATAGCCAAAGTTATGAAATTTGTCTCAGTGATGTATAATGTGATTGTTTATCTTTTTTATACATTTTTTAGGGATTGGACAAAAAAGCGTGCCACCTCCCATACCACCATAACAATAAAAATGCTATATCTCTTCACTTCCAAAGAGCAGAGTGGTAAAAATCGAAACAAAGGATTATATTAAAAATTGTAATAATCACGTTCAATGTGGGCGGGAAAATAGCGTCATAGGTATGCACAAATGCGCGAAAAATAGGCACACTTTAAAAACGATATAGTTTTGCCATAACAAAAACTTAGCACGGGCAAAGATGGGAACGGGTCCAGCTTTTAATTTATAATTTAGCTGCATTTATTTTATGTAGTAATTTCTTATATAGAAATTCGAATAAATTATGTAGTTGTTTTTATAAAAACAAATACATGATTGAAATTAGTTTAAAGCTAGGACAATTATTGTCGTTGTAAGTAAAACAACTGCAATAATTTAAGACATTTTTAATTTTTTTTTTATATAGTATTTTTGTGATTTTGTTGGACTTATAGAAAGTAGTAAAGTCACTGAATAAATACAAAATGCTAGTATAAATTACTAGCATTTAGTACCCGGGCTGCGCAACGGTTTTTTTTCTGTAATTTTTTGGTTTTTAAACCGTTTTTTAAGTATAGTGATTCAATTTCTACTATATATTGAAGAAATAAAAAGTGTTTACTACAAAAACATTATATGAATTATAAAAAAAAATAAAATGTTCTTAATCCATATGAGACTTAATTTTGGGTTTTTGTCTTCGTGTTTTTACTTTTGCTACATATTTTTTTGTTAGTTTTTTTGCTCATTATGTGTTTGTTTTTCATTTTTTTTCTTGTGTTTATCTTTTGTTTTTGTTTGGTTTCTGCTCTTATTTATGTGTTAGCCTTTTGTATTTTTCCGTTTTCACTATTCTTTATTTATTTTTTTTGTTTTTTTCTTTTTCTTTTGTTTTTGCTTTTGTTTTTTTTTTTTTTTGGGTTATGTGTTTTTGCTATTCTGTTTATTTCAGTTTTTGTGTTTTGCTTTTGAATTTTGGTTTTGTGCGTTTGCTTTTTCTTTTATTTATATTTTTAATTTGGTTTTTTAGGTTTTTGTTGTTATGTTTTTTATATTTTGTTTTTCTATTTTATTGGTTTGCATTTGCTTGAGTTTTGTTGTTATTTTTCCGTTTGTTTTTATACCCTACTCTAAGAGTGAAAGGGTATATTCAGTTTAGTATGCCGTTTGTAACACCCAGAAGGAAGCATCTACGGTATGGAAAAGTATATATATTCTTGATCAGCATAACATCCTGAGTCGATTTAGCGTCTGCGTCCGTCTGCGTGTCTGTTGAAATCACGATTACAGAAAAACTAGAAGAGCTAAATAAATGAAACTCCTAATTTATATTACTTATATATCTACGCTGTCTGTCAAATGGGCATGATCAGTCCATTATGACCTGTGAACCGACCACTTATGTTAAAATTTATCATATAAAACACATCTACTGTTGAATTTTACTGTATACGTGTTCAGGTAAACTTTTTTTGGTCAAATATATATTGACTTCATGCTCAAATACATGAAAATAATGTTCTCCCGCGAAACGACTTGTGGTTCCCAACCAAAAAAAAAAAATCGAAATTCGGTGCACCTACCCATATGTAAATATGGGTATGAAATGAATGGAAATTCTTCAGCGATTGAATGTTTGTAGTTATTTTCAGGATTCGTATACCTTGGTGACCTATATACAACTTTGAATGGTAACCACACATATGTGTAGGGTATTTATAGACGGCTTAGACCGACTATAATTTTGATAATCCTAACTATTATAATAACACCTACTATAAAATGTCCCTACTTTAAAATTTCCCGTGTGATCTTACCTTCCCAACTGGTTTATGCTGTTTTTGTTTTTGCATTTGAATTTTTTGATTTTGCTTTTGTGTTCGTGTTTTTTATTTTGTGTTTTTGCTTTTGTTTTTGTGTCAATGCTTTTGTTTGTGTTTTTGTTTTTATGTTTTGTTTTTGCCTTTGTTTTGGTTTTTGTATTTGTGTTTTTGCTTTACTTTTGTTTTTTTTTGTTTGGTTTTTTGCTTTTGTGTTTATTCACTTGTGTTTTTGTTTGTTTGCTTATGCTTTTGTTTTCCTTTTATGTTGCTAATTTTGATTTTGTGTTTTTCTGTTTATGCTTTTGTTCTTTGTTCTTTGTATTTGCTTTTGTTTTTTTTGTTTTTCCATCTGTTTTTTGTTTATTTTATGTTGTTTTTGTTTTATAGCTTTAGTTTTATGCTTTTGCTACTGTTTTTTCGTTTGATTTTTGCTTTTGTTTTAGTGATTTTGCTATTGTATATATATTTGTGTTTGAATTTTTGTTTCTCCTTCTTAGCTAGTGTATGTGCCGGTTATGTCGTTTTGGCTTATATGGGAGGTGCCACGCCCCGTTGTCCAATCCCGCCCATAAAAGGTCTATGACACCCTCCGGACTCCATAGTATTCTGGTGCAGACAGACTGACAGACAGACGGACCAAGAGTTTTATATATTTATATATTAGATTCTTGAAAATGGTTTATGAAATCGTAGTTTTAATTTTTTTTAAATTGAACATATTCTCAATTAATCTGTACAAATCGAAGGTTTATAACTACTTTGATAAAGATAACTTTTGTGTTGTTCCATACTGATTTGTTTCATTCGGCTTTGTATAGTTTTGCTTTGTTATTTAACTTGTGTAAAACTTTGTCACATTTTCTCAAATTTCCCGCAGAAAACTAACTATGTAAATAAAGAAAAACCCTTGGTCCGTCGTCGTCATCATCGTCCTCATCATCGTCGTCTTTGTGTCCGACTACCATTGTTTTTATTGTGTGGAGTTTGCAGTTGGCTGAATGGCTGAATAGTTGGCACAAAAAAAAACCCGATGCAATGCAATAAAAGATTCATATCAAGTTTTGCTTCCGCTGAAGTTCCGAGTAGTTGGACCGCAACCATGTATTTAACGCTGCGACAAATTGTAGACTCTACCCATAGTTTTCAGTTTCTTTTGTAGTGTAGCGGATGAAATATAAAAAACTACGATATACAATGCGTTGAAAAAGCAATAAGAGTTATCAAAGCCATAGAAATATGATGCGGTCCGGTTACGATGGTAAAGACATCAAATTTAATATTTAAACTAAAACTTAAAAAGTACTTTTTACAAAAAAAAACCAACATTTTATTTTATTTCTTGATTTACTAAAATTATTTTTGACAAAGCTTGAAATGATTTCCTTGCACAGCAGGAATATTTCAAGAAAACCACAAAACCTACTAAATGTTGATATGAAATTCTAGTTATCAACCAAACACTCACTAGGGAACCTAGAATTTCTATATCAAATTCCTCTTCTGTATAAAGTTATACTCAATTAAATCAGTTTTACAAACAAAACCAAAATTGTCAATGCCAATGAGAAAACTGTAGCTTCATATATAACTTGCGGTTCAGACAAAATGTTACATGTCAACCATAAAAGTGTCATGTTCTCATATTTGGTTAGTCTGTAGAGTATAGTATTCGGTTGGCAAAAACAAATAAACAATCAAATTATAATCAAAAATTTATTATTTTAAACCCCATGAGTATGCGGTGAGTAGGGTATGTGTTGAGGTCATTGTAGGCTGGATGAGTGCGGCATTTAAGGTTGACATAGATGTTGGGGCTGCAACTGACAGCTGTGTGTATTTTGTTTTGAACGTACATTTTTAATGCTTTAATTAATATTATATTTAGGGTAAAAAAATATAAAATCAAGGAATAATATAATTTTATATTATTTTTAACGTGCATTCATTTTCACTAAATATTGTATACATTTATTATTTTAATTTTAACACAATATAGAAATTTTCACTAAATATTGATATTTTCATTATATATTAAAATCTATAGTTAAAAATGAATTTCTAACATAATATTAATAATTTTATTAAATACTAGCTGGACCCGTGCACGACTCGTGTCAAGTTTTTGTGAATTCAAAGATATGAAGCGATTTTATTAATATAAAAAAATATTTTTATTATTTATATCAGGTGTCCGTGTTTCGCTGTGAATGTTTTTATTGGTTTTAAACTTTTCTCAAAGACAATTCTTTCTCAGAATGCTCTTCCCCGTAGAATTCTTCCCAGTAGAATATTTCGCCGTATAGTTCTTCCTAGTAGAAATAGAACACTTTACCGTAGAATTCTTCCCGGTGGAAGCCATCCCGGTAGAATTCTTTCCCAGTAGAAGTTTTAGTGTAGTTAGTTTTAATGTGTTGAGTTTCGGTGTGGTGAATTTTAGTGTAGTGAGTTTTAGTGTGGTGAATTTTTAGTGTGGTGAGTTTTAGTGTGGTGAGTTTTATTTTGGTGAGTTTTATTGTGGTGAGTTTTATTGTGGTGAGATTTAGTGTGGTGAGTTTTTAGTGTGGTGAAATTAATTTTGGTGAGTTTCTGTGTAGTGTGGTGAGTTTTAGTGTGGTGAATTATAGTGTGGTGAGTTTTAGTGTGGTGAGTTTTATTGTGGTGAGTTTTAGTGTGTTGAATTTTAGTGTGGGTAATTTTATTGTGGTGAGTTTTAGTGTGGTGAGTTTGTTTTTCTTTATCTTCCCTTTTTTGTTTTTCCTTTAGATTTTATTTTTATGTTATTGTTTTTGTATTTTTGCATTGCTTTTGTGCTTTTGCTTTTGTATTTTTGCTTTTAAATTTTTTTTTGTATTTGTGTTTTTTGTTTTATGTCGTAGCTGGTTAAAGTGCCGAGTTATATCGCCCATATATACTATCATTCCTTCCAGACCATTCCGCATCTGTAGTAAAAATTTCAAGAAAATTGGATCAGCCGTTTAGACGGAGAAGCGGAACAAACGAACAAACAGATTTATTATATTAATAGGATTTTATTAAATATTCAATTTTTAACAGAGGTCAGAGATAAAGGTTAACCTTATCGGAGGTTCCTGAATAACTCTCACTAAATAAAATTTATCAAAAAAATCAGTGAAAAACAAAAAAAATAAAAAAAAAACTACTAAAGGTTTTTGTTTGAGAAACCCTTATTTTTGAATAATTTCAAATTTTCTACAAAATATATATCCCATTAGTAATTTTTGAGAAGCTGACAAGGGTTGACGCACAATTCTTTTTTCAGATGATTCCCAATATTTCTGGACCACAGACTGATAATAACTTTTGATTAAAAATGGGGGTATACCCATAGTAGAAATTTGCCCGATACGCCATCGGAAATGATCGGGTTTTCGTTGTGTAAGCCCTATTAGAGAAAATATGTTCATTGCCTTTGCATGCCCTTATCATGCTTACCATAGCAGGATTTACATTATCTAAACAGTCAATGTTCCCGATCATAGCTACATTATTTATTCCTCATACCGAAATTAGCATCAGTCAATGATCGAGATTAATGAGAGTAACCCTATTATGCTCGGGCTCAGACAAGGCAATTGTCGGGTAAATATTAAAATGGGGAATTGCCCGATCAGTACATGATCATGGCCTGAGGTCAATACATGATCAGGACACTGCGTTACAAGGACATTATGGGCCTCGTCATATCCCGATCATCTCAAATAATGACATGATCACTTCATGACCATGGCCCTACCAAAATTTCTACTAGGGTACATATGTAAATAAAACCCTTAAAGCTAAAATTAAACAAATTTTATCAAAAAAAAAAGATTCATCTAAAAAAAAAAATTTTTGGTTGACAAAAACAACTCAATGTACGAAAACAACATATTCCAACCAAAAAAATATATTTGAAAAACAAATAAAAATGTTTGAAATATTGGATAAGTCGTGCACCGGTCCAGCTAGTTTTCAATAAAAAATACTTATGCATTGTTACTTATTTGGTGTCGAGGTAAAATTCAGCGTTTGATACAGGGAGTTTTACAAAAAATATGTTGTTGTTCAAGTTTCCTTTATTAGGACTTCCTAAGCTGTAACAAAGTTCCAATTAATTAAACTTGTTTTCTAGATTCACTTAACCTGTTTAGGAAGAATCACTAAACCATCCAATTAACTACGTCTGCACATACCTAACGTAGGTAAATTCTTCTGACATCAGAAGGTTTGCGCCAACGTAAGGAAATAATATGTATTTCAAAAAATTAAACCGCACGGTCATTGTGTTAAATACGATGGTAGTTTTTTTGTTGATGCGTTCATTGGAATTTTCTCGAAAATAAACCATAATTGCGACTAAAAAGCATGCAGAACAAAATTAAAATATTTTTTAATACAGTACACTTTTATTTTGATCAAGTATTGAAACAGCAACTGAAATTGAAACCGATATCCGTTTTAAACCAATTCATTTTTTAAACCGTTACCGAAAACGTATACGAAATACAGAAATAAACCTATATGCAAAACTAATATAAACGGTTGTGGTTTTATATCGGTCTAAAAACGATTTAAAAAAAGTATAAAAGCAGACAGAAACCAATTACTTTGTTTTATATAGAGGCTCTAAAGTACAAAATATTTAATAAAATCTGGGGTTCCCAAAATTAAAACTTCTTGTTGTACAAAAATATTCACATTGCACTGCGGGACAGAACCTTAGTCAAGCTTGCCGAAAATCGGGAAATAAAGTTTGTTTCAAAAAGTTGAAAAAAAAATGACAATTTATTCAAAATTTATGAGAAGCTAGAAAACAAACAAAAAAATGGTACTCCCTAGTGAAAAAATCCTTCTGTAAGCTTGCTCAAAGTCAAAATATTGAAACAAATACTTTTTGAATAATAACCAGTGGGGAAGGTTAGATCACATGGGAAATTTTAAAGTTGAGACATTTTATAGTAATTGTTATTATAATAGTTAGGATTATCTGAGAAGCATCTGAGAGCACTCTACCAGCGTCTTCGTAGTTATGGCATAACGATTAACGTTGTAAAATGCGAATTTGGAAAGTTAGAAATTCCATTCTTGGGATACTTAGTGACGCCAAATGGACTTAAGCCGAATCCCGAACGAGTTACTGCCATCGCAAACTGCAAGCTACCGAAAACCGTCAATGACTTAAGGCGATTTCTTGGAGCGCTTAACTTCTATCGTCGTTTTATTTCAAATGCGGCGGAGGCCCAATCTCTTCTCCACAATCAGAAAAAGGGACAAACCAAGAACGACAAGCGTGTAATCGACTGGACATCACAGCTTCAAGGTGCTTTTGAAGAATGCAAAAAGCAGTTAGCTACTGCAGCACTTTTATCGTACCTGGTGGAAGACGCAGAGACTTCGCTTTGGGTAGATGCATCAGATGTCGGAATGGGTGCAGTACTGCAGCAACGAACTGACGGAGCATGGAAGCCACTTGGATTTTACTCCAAGAAGCTGAGTGAAACACAAAAACGCTACAGTACTTACGACCGCGAACTGCTCGCGGCTTATTCTGGTTTAAAATACTTCCAGTATTTTCTTGAAGGTAGGAAGTTTTATATTTACACGGACCATAAACCGTTTACGTTCGCGTTTAATCAGCGGCCAGAAAATGCATCTCCACGGCAACTTCGGCATTTGGACTATATTTCACAGCACACGGTGGATATTCGATTTGTATCTGGGAAGGACAACGTGACTGCCGATACACTCTCCCACTTGGATGCGTTAACAATGCCGTTGGCTATCGATTACAAGATGTTGGCAGATGATCAAACATCGGATGAAGAAATTTCGACGTTTCTTCAATCAACAACAACTGGACTACAGCTGAAGAAACTACGTGTTCCAGGTGCTGACGTATAAATCATCTGTGACACATCAACTTCGAAGGTTCGAAAGGTAATGTTTGACATAATTCACAACATGTCACATCCTGGAACAAAATCCACAACAAAACTGGTTAGTGATCGATTTATCTGGGTGTCGATGAAAAAAGATATTGCAAATTGGTCCAAATCGTGCATTTCCTGTCAGCAGTCTAAGATTTCACGTCACACGAAAACTCCTCTTGGTTCGTATCCTGTGCCAGACGACCGTTTTAATGTCGTAAGCATTGATCTAGTTGGACCACTACCTTCCTATGAGGATTATCGATACTGTCTAACATGTATTGACAGATTCACTCGTTGGCCGGAAGCAATCCCTCTGCGTGATATAACAGCAGAATCTGTGGCAAAAGCTTTTTTGCAGGGGTGGGTAGCTCGGTTCGGTGTACCTGCACAGATCATCACTGACCAAGGACGTCAGTTCGAGTCCTCTTTGTTCCGCGAATTTGCAATACTGATCGGATCTAAAGTGACGCATACGACACCGTACCACCCTCAAGCAAACGGACAAATCGAACGCTGGGTTGAAGTTTTGCCTACTGTTCTGCTAAGCATGCGCTCATCAATCAACAACGAGCTTGGAGTTTCACCAGCTGAGTTCGCTTCCTGGTGAGTTTTTCGTCACAACGAACATGAAGACTTGCAGCAGCGACTGGGTAAAGCAGTTTAAAGAGGACATGTCAAAACTTCGAGCATCCAAAATTACTCGCCATGGTTCTGCCTCTGTTTTTGTACTGAAGAATATACAAACCTGCTCGTATGTTTTCGTCAGAAACGATGCAGTTTGAACGGTACTTCAACGACCCAATAACGGACCATTTAGGGTATTATCAAGAACTGGGAAGACATTCACTCTTGAGATAAAAGGCAGACAAAAAGTTATCTCAATGGATCGACTTAAGCCTGCAACAATTTTATCTGATGACTCTGATCAAGATGTTGAAGTTTCACCTATTCCAGTGAAGAACTCATCAAATGAAAAATGTTTGCGTTCTGGACGAAGAGTTGTTTTTGAATAAATATCGTTGCCACTAGGGGTGGAATATGTGGGAACTACATTACATATATCCACTTAGTTAATTTAGTTTTATTTTAAATATATTAAATATAATATTTGATTTTTATTTCTGGAAAAATGAAAAAATAAAAATCAGTTGTTAGAAAATTTAAAATCAAAAACTTGTGTTTTAATTAAAATTGTTTTAAAATAGCAACAGCTTTATTTAGCCAACATTTCGTATATCCATTGAAGTTGGCTGTTTGTTGCTCTGCAATAGCGCGTTTGATTTAATAGTATTGAAGGATATATAAATACAAATAATGAAATAGAAACGAGTACTAAAAATTTAATATTATTTAAAATTTAGAAAATATGTACTTAAAAAAATATATAATTTAATTATTTAATATTTTTTGTGCAAATATGCAAATTAATTTCAATAAATTATAATTGCAGTAATATTTTAATTTCCTGCTAAATACATTTGTGTGTTGTGTTGTATTTTAATTGATTTTATTAATATCTCTTAATATGTATTGTTTTATTATTTCCATTGTGTATTTTATGCAGTTTTTGTAACAATTCAATAAAATAATAAATAATGATTTGTGAAATTTTAATTGGTCATGTTTAACAATTTGTGATGCATTAAGCACGCACAACGTTGATCCGCTTTACATTCAGTTTTTTAATTACAAACAAAATGTGTGATTTTTATAATACTTAGTTATTAATATTTAAGTGATATCTTTAAAGCATTTTACAATATATTTTAAATGACATAAAAATCTAAAAAAAGCAGCAGAATTGATGTTCAAGTAAAATTTTGTAAAACATACTCTGTGGCTCTTTGGCGAAACAATAATAAATGTAATTTTGGTAGTGCACTCAAGTGTGCAGCTGCAGCATTATGCTTGGAAATGCTTTGATATCCTTGGATCTGTTTCCAGCAAATCCTTGAATCCTTGGCGCAACGCATGCTGGATGTGTGTGTGTGTGTGTGTGTATGTGGGCAGCACAAAAGAAACCAATCAAATTTATTCGAAATGCAATTGCATGGAAATTTTGGCAGCAGGCCCTGGAGGGCAGATCAAATATTGACAATTGATTGAATGACATTCAATTCAACCGAACCCAAACAAGCCGAATTGAAGTAAAATCTAAAAGTGGTGTGGTCACCTAGTTTGAAATATTAGATTAAAGCGTATGAGTGGTATTGTGATTTGTAGTACAGATGACATGTCTTCAATACACAGCAGTTACTCTCCAATGATGAAATGTTTTAAATTTTAGTTTTGTCAAAAACGTTTGCACATTTTATTTATTTATCTTAAAGGTATTTTTGATTTAACGCATAAAATGTCATTGTAAAAAAACCTTAACCTTAATATGCTTCTCACAAAAATTGTCACGACTTCATGTGTGTCATACGAAAAACCGTCTCATTTATGCGCCAGCACGTTGCCGGTTTGTGCGTGCGGAAAATACCGCCTGCTAGAACCATGACATATCAGATGAGCACGTCTATACTTGACCTTGGCGCTAGTTTTCTTTTTTTATTAAATATTTGTATATTTTTGCGAATTTGTTTCCATTACATATACAACTAATATTTCGTAACCGGGCTGCACAATGATTTTTTTATTTTTTTTTTGTTTTTAACACTTAGCTGCAGAAAATAAAACTAAATTCAAGACTAATAACTTTAGAAATCAATTTTTCCAAATGTTACTTCTAATTTATGTAAATAAACTTTTCTACCATTTAAACAATAAAATTCTATAATAGGATGATTTGATTCATAAATAATTTGTACCTTAAAATAAAAAATCAAATTAAAAACAAAAAAAAAAAATAAAATAGGTTGAACAATTTTATTTCAAAATAAAAATTCTATGAAAAAAAATGTTGTCAAAAAAATTTCAGAAATAAAAATGTCTGAAATAATAATTAAAAAAAAATATTTCTTTCGGATTTTTCTTTTTTCAATAATTTTTTCATAAATAGCCAGCATTATATAAGAAACTAGTATTTTGTACCCGGGCTGCGCGTCAGCGGTTTTCTGTGTTATTTTTGTGTTTTTGTTTTTCTTTTTGTGTTTCTGTTTTTTCTTTTGTTTTTGAATTTATTTAAGTGGTTTTGGTTTTGTTTTAATGTTGTTCATGTGTTTTTGCTTTTGTTATTTTGATATTTTTATGTTTTTGCTTTAGTTTTTTTTTGATTTTTTGAGTTTTTATTTTGTTTTGTGTTTTTCTATTTTGCATTTTTATTTTTGTGTTTTTGCGTATTTCCTTCTGAGGTTTTGCTTTTGCTTTTGTGTTTTTACTTTTGTTTTGTGCGTTTAATTTTGTGTTTTTTGAATGTGTTTTTACGGATTGGTTTTTTGTTTTATTTTCTTTTGTATTTGGGTTTTGATTTTGTTTTTGCTTTTAATTTATGTTTTTTTTTTAATTTTGTTTTTGATAATATTTTTGTGTTTTTGGTTTTTTTATGTTTTTGCTTTGTGGTCTTGCTATTGTTTTTCTTGCTTTTATTGTTGTGTAGTTTGTTTAATTTTTAATTTTTAATTTTTTTTTTTATTTTGGTTTTTACATTTTTGTTTTTGTTGTTGTATTTTTCTATTTTGTGTTTTTGCATTTTCGTTTTTGATATTGGTTTTGTTTTTCTTGATTGTTTTTGGTGTTGCTTTTACTCTTGTTTGGTGTTTTTGATTTTGCTGTTGTTTTTGTGTTTCTGATTTTGCTGTTGATTTTGGGTTTATGAATTTTTATTTGTGGTTTTTATTTTGTTTTTGATTTTGTTGTTGTATTTTTCTATTTTCTGTTTTTGCATTTTCGTTTTTGATATTGGTTTTGTTTTTCTTGATTGTTTTTGGTGTTACTGTTGCTTTTACTCTTTTTTTTTGTGTTTTTGATTTTTCTGTTGTTTTTGTGTTTCTGATTTTGCTGTTGTTTTTGTATTTTTGAATTTGTATTTGTGGTTTTTATTTTGTTTTTGAGTTTTCGTGTTTGTAATATGTATTTTTTTTGTAATTGAGTTTTTTGTTCCATGTTCGTAGCTGTTGCAAGTGTCGAGTTATTTCGTTTTGAAAGTTTAGGTTGTATGAGAGGGGTCACGTCCCCTTTTCTAATCCCGCCCGCATAAAGCATATGTCACCCACCGCATTCTATCATATTCAGGTTCAAAATTTCAGCCAAATCAGCCAACAGGCAGACAAACTACTTGAGAACTAAGAAGTTTGGCAAAAAAATTACAAAAAATAAATATTTTGATTTTAATTGGTTTGATGAACAGCATTCATTAATATGATGTACATATATGTAGTATTTTATATATTTGTTCATTTAAATGATGAAACGTATTTCTCACATACACTTCATGATATTGTAGAACACATTTTTGGTCATTCTTAAAATTGATTCAAAACATTGATGTTGTCAATACTATGAATCGTTCATCAATACAATTTATCACAGTTTGAAGAACGAAATTCATCAAAATGATGTTGATTTTTTCTGTGTTTTCTCAATAAATAATCTAAAAATTTATACCGAAAATACTATTCAATAAAACGCACATATTACATATAATATCGACAATATTTATGCCATATTTTGACAGGCCTTGTGCACCACAAACAACGTCGTCCCCCGAAAAACCACAGGATACTGTGACAGGCATGAAAATATTAATAGTATTACGCATAATTGACACCATTGACAATAGCAACCTCATCAACGACACAACTTCATCATCAGAGCTGTAGCCATAACCATCAGCATCAGCATCCGCATCAGGCATAACCATTACTATCACCACGCATAACAAGCACTCGGCAGCCTCAATGTTAAACACGTTATTATAATGCAAATCAGTGTAAGCAACTGATGGAAGGTTAGATGAATGCCAAACTAATGACACGCATGAAAGGCTTGAGGTTGACGGATCATTAGATAAATAAATGAATAAATAAATCTCAGAGGGTGTAGCGATGATATGAAACGTTATAATGATTGTAATAAGGATGAGATACAGATACCAGGATTAAGGAAACATTTTTGAGTAGTAATAAGAAATGAAAAGAGAAATAACAGGAAAGGATATTTTTGAAAGGATGTGTGGTTAGATGGGTAATTGGCAATGCAAAAGAAAATGTATATTAAGAAGTATTTATTAGAATAGCATAGCATCAACATTTTTGAATATATCTAAAAAAATATTATATCAAATAAAAATAATTACATATAAGAGACACACAGCAAAAATAAATCATCAAATTTAAATATATAAATATAATAATATTATTAATAATATCAAGTAAAAATTCTATTTACCGTAATTTTAAAAAAACAAAAAATTAAAATAACGGATTTAGGTTCAGGTGTTGATATAATTATATTAAAATGCATAAATTGCAGTTGTTATAAAATTTTTCTAATCAAGAAACATTTGCTTAAAAGTAAGAATACATTTTCTTGATCCTTAACTATATTTCAAATTAAAAATTTCTTATTTCTAAGAAACTTATTTCTAAGTGTGCTCTATATTCGACATTATTCCCCTTTAATAAAAAAATCAATGATAAATGATTTCAGGAACATTTTATGAAGGCATTGATAAATGTGGTGACCAATGAAACTTATTGAATACATAAGAAATTCCGAATTAAAGCATTCATTACAATGAATATTGTACAAACATAAAGCAGACATTTATCGATTGATCCAATGAAACGATTGATTATTTGCAACTGTCTGGAGCTCTCATTAAATTAGCGCCGCATAGCAGATACGAAAAAACTTTTGAAACACGCAGCATAAAAACTATAGCTACATCATTTTCCGCAATAATTAAGTGCTAAAAGGGATATAACCTTAATTATTTCATTTCTTTTGTGTGTAAAATGTCGAAAACTCTATTATCGAACCACAAAGAATTAAACAAACCGCCGTGCAAGAAAACTTTTGCCTACATCATAACAACCACATTCAGCACTTAATAACTTCAAACAAGAGAAAATTCAAGGAAACTAAATGGGGAAAAAACGAATCCACAACTCAATATATGAAGTCTCACGCAAAAACAAAAAGAAAAAAGGTCGTTCAGACAATGATTTATATGGAAATAATTAAGCAACGAAGCAGGTGAAATAATAAAATGTTGCAAGTAACTGGTAGGGAGAAAATTACATTATCTGATGCTTTTTGTACTTTTTGTTTTTATTTTTATTTTTAATTTTTCTTTTAATTTTATTCTACTTACTTTTCATACTCTTTTTTATGGTTATGAGAAAAATGTTGCTTTTTCTGCGTACAACATAATGAAAATTGCCTGGCCGGTGTTTCATGGCGGCATAATGCAATTATCTGCTTTCTTGTGTCAAATTATGTAGCCTTTTGAATATTTAAAATTTGTTTGTTTTTAATACTTTGCGAATCAAATTAAATACATAATAAAAAAATATACTTTTATATGGTTGAGCTTCTACATTAATTTGATTTTGCTTTAATTTCTATTATTTTTAATTTCTAAATAGTTTTACAACAAGAGGTTGCTTTTTATTATGCGATTGAATTGAGAGTTTGCTTGAAATTTTCTATGCACATAAAAA
This sequence comes from Dryomyza anilis, assembly GCA_951804985.1. Classification (NCBI taxonomy): domain Eukaryota; kingdom Metazoa; phylum Arthropoda; class Insecta; order Diptera; family Dryomyzidae; genus Dryomyza; species Dryomyza anilis. The sequence goes on from OX638132.1 coordinate 70,990,019, forward strand.
GTTTCTTAAAGTAATAAGAGAAAAAAATAATAAAATTAAATAAAGAAGTAATAAATTTAAATACTTTTCGACTAGTTTTTCACCAGTTGTTTTTTTTTTATTTAAATTAAATACTTTTTATTTAAAATTGAAGTAAATACTTTTTATTTAAATGTAATACGTACGTAATAAAATTTGAAGTAAATACTTTTTATTTAAATTTATTACGTAGGTAATAAAATTTGATATAAATACTATTTATTACTTTTTATTAAGATAATAAAATTTTAATTTAATCAGAAGATCATAAACATGTCAATTAGTATTTTAAAACTATTTATTTCATATAACGTAGGTAATAAAATTTGATGTAAATACTATTTATTACTTTTTATTAAGATAATAAAATTTTAATTTAATCATAAGATCATAAACATGTCAATTAATATTTTAAAACTATTTATTTCATATAAAAAAGTTTAGGCAAAGATAAAATTATTTTTTTTTTTTACTTTTTTCGAAATTTTTATCACTCACGGTGGTTCTATAGGTTGGACACATTACCACGTATAACATAATTTTATCGTGGTTACTTTCAAAAAATAAAAATATTTTTAGTACAAAAAGATACAAAAAAATAAAATAATTAAATAGATCAGAAATAGCAGTACAATGATGAAAATTCTCAAATTATTAAGAGGATCAAAAAACCAAAATGCATAGAAAAATCTAAAAGATCATAAAATCCAAAAATATAAAAAAAAAATCGAAATCACATAGATAAAAAAATAAACAAGTATAAAATCAAAAATACGAGTATAACGATACAAATTACGAAAAATCCAAGAAAATCCAAATTATCAAAATAATCATAAAATTTAAAAAAATCTAAAATATAAAATGGATCAATAGAATAAAAATGATAAAAAGAAAAAAAATAACACAATTATAAAATAAAACAAAAATATCAAATAGATCAAAAGGATTGAAAAGACCAAAAAGATCAGAAAGATCAAAACATCAAAAAGATCAAAAACCCAGCAAGAAATGTCACCAATGATTCTCCTATGTCAGGTCAGAAACATCGATGACCGATAGCATTTTCGCCCTAAATTTGTGCCTATGAATTATATGGCAGGGTGATATCGAACACAAATTTTCAGTTTTACGCGTAAATGCTGCCCCTAGACGTATGTTGTATACATTTCACATTGCAACAACGTAAATGCTGCATACGTCGTGAATGTGTCGTGAATGTTAATTTTCATGTATGATGTCATCAATAACATTTCATCATTGACTGATTTTCAGAATGTCATTCATATATATATATATGACTATGGTGTATGACGTATTTAAAGCAATGTTATTTTTGAAATTGTTGTAGACATATTCATCAATGTCAAATTTTCTAATGTCCTAGATGCATCATTGATGACCTTGTCGTAAATGAGACCATTTCCTGCTGGGAAGATCAAAATATCAAAGAGATCATGAAGATCAAAAGGATCAAAGAGATCAAGAAGATCAAAAAGATTGAAAAGATCAAAAATATCAAAGAGATCAAAAAGATCAAAAAGATCAAAAAGATCAAAAAGATCAAAAAGATCAAGAAGATCAAAAAGATCAAAAAGATCAAAAAGATCAAAAAGATCAAAAAGATCAAAAAGATCAAAAAGATCAAAAAGATCAAAAAGATCAAAAAGATCAAAAAGATCAAAAAGATCAAAAAGATCAAAAAGATCAAAAAGATCAAAAAGATCAAAAAGATCAAAAAGATCAAAAAGATCAAAAAGATCAAAAAGATCAAAAAGATCAAAAAGATCAAAAAGATCAAAAAGATCAAAAAGATCAAAAAGATCAAATAAGAAAATCCAAATTATCAAAACATTTATAAAGTTTAAAAAATCTAAAATATAAAATAGATCAATAGAATAAAAATGATAAAAAGAAAAAAAATAACACAATTATAAAATAAAACAAAAATATCAAATAGATCAAAAAGATTGAAAACATCAAAAAGATCAGAAAGATCAAAACATCAAAAACCCTGCAAGAAATGTCACCAATGATTCCCCTATGTCAGGTCAGAAACATCGATGACCGAAAGCATTTTCGCCCTCAATTTGTGCCTATGAATTATATGGCAGTGTGATATCGACCACAAATTTTCATTTTACGCGTAAATGCTGCTTCTAGACGTATGTTGTATGCATTTCACATAGCAACAACGTAAATGCTGCATACCTTTAGGGGCATTTGTCGTGAATGTTAATTTTCATGTATGATGTCATCAATAACATTTCATCATTGACTGATTTTCAGAATGTCATTCATATATGTATATATGACATATGGTGTATGACGTCTTTAATGCAATGTTATTTATGAAATTGTTGTAGACATATTCATCAATGTCAAATTTTCTAATCAAAAAGATCGAAAGGTTCAAAAAGATCAAGAAGATCAAAAAGATTGAAAAGATCAAAAATATCAAAGAGATCAAAAAGATCAATAAGATCAAAAAGATCAAAAAGATCAAGAAGATCAAAAAGATCAAAAAGATCAAAAAGATCAAAAAGATCAAAAAGATCAAAAAAATCAAAAAAATCAAAAAAATAAAAAAATCAAAAAAATCAAAAAGATCAAAAAGAACAAATAGATCGAAGAGATTAAAAAGATCAAAAAGATCAAAAAGATCAAATTATCGAAAAGATCAAATAGATAGAAAAATATCGACGAGATCAAAAACATTAAAAAGGTTTAAAATATTAAATAGATCAACAAGATAAACATGATCAACAAGATCAAGAAAATCAGAAAGATCAAAAACGAAAAAAAGAGAAAAGTTAGCAAAAATCAAAAAGTGGAAAAAGTTGTCAAAAATATCAGTTATTTAAAAAATGTTAAACATATATAAAATATTCAAATGATAATAAAAGATCAAAGTTATCTGAAAGATCAAAATTATTAAAAAGGTCAATAAATCAAATATCGATAGAAATAAATAAAGCGATCAAAGTTAAAAAGACAAAAAAGATCAACAGAGCAAAAATATCAAAAATATTAAAAAAATTAAAAATGTAAAAAAGTAAAAAAAGATGAGCAGAATCAACAATGAAATACAAATTTAAATAAGAAAATAAAAGTTAAAAACTACAATAAAGATCAAATAGACCAAAAAATACAAAAATACCATATTTTTAATATTTTTTTTTTACTATTAAAATTAGTCAATAGTATAAATTATTATTTTAATCGGTAAATATACTACATAATACGATGAATTTTTTTTTCAGTTTATATGTAAATATTTTTTTTTTTGTATTGTTTACTATTAAAACAGTAATTGTCCAATTTTAATGGGATTTTAAGGAATTTATTCTGAGTGTAGGGACAAAAACCCTTTGGAAAATTGGTTACACTTCTGGTTCCAAGAATTTGAAAAATGAAATTCCGGTTCCTATTCTGGTTCCAACAAAAAAATTAAATTGATTCCGATTCTGGTTTTGCACAATTTGTAAATAATAGTTCCGGTCCCTGACAAGGACCGCAAAGAGTATCGATTCCGGTTTTCGTTCCATGAATTTTAACATAGCGGTTTCGATACCGGTTACTGTTCTGGTTCGACACATTTTCTAACAACGGTTTCTGATTCCGATTCCAAAAATCGAAATTAGTAAATAGTAAAATTCAGAAGACTTAATTGCTGATAAATTCAAAATTGAGTATTGTTTAAACTAAATATGAGGTTTCTTCAGGCCAGTCGACATTTATCATTATGCGAGTTAATTTAATTTTTTGTCGGAACACAAATATAAAACTACTTGCTCCCAGCTATACTTACGAAATGTCATCGCATCACGACGACGACGACTAAGAAGAAATCATTTACGTGACCTGCATGTAGTGCTTGTCGTGCTTTTGTCAACAGAGGACGACGAAGAAGACAAGAACAACGATGGAAGACGTCGACGCCGCCAATGTCGCCTGTGCCTTTGGAGCACGAGAAAAAAAGCTTTGTTAAAAATTAGGAAAGCACAACGTGATGCTTTTAGTTGTATTAGTGTTGCACATTTAGATGTGCGCTTCGTTTAGACGATTAGTTCTCGTGAGTGTGTCTGTGGCAGTGTTGTGTATCAGTTAATGGGAGGAGTGAGTACGAGTTAGAGCAGATAAAAGAGCAAATAATGTTTTTATATTTTTGTGGCAAAAGCATGAAATGCTTGCAGAAAACTTGAAGTTCAACACAAGAAATATTAAGCAGCAGCAATGCTGAAAGAATTTGTTAAAGCCCCTCAAGTGCGCTGCCATTAGCTGATTTATTTCACGTAACCCTTTAGTTTGTGTTTTTTTTTATAAACTATATTAAAAAATAATAAAAAAAAAACATATTGAGCACTGCTAGGAGAGCAGAGTATCAACGCAATGACATGACGACTGGCGCCTGAAAATATCCGTGAAAGAAAGTTTTGCCGAACACGCAAACTTTTCCACTCTAAAATATATGAGAAATAAAATTTTTAGTATTTTTCTTTTTGTCTTTATTTTCATACAAAAAACTTTGCATTGAACTTTGCTGCAGTCGGCAAAACTTTTAAGAACAGCAATGGGAAAAAATTAAAAAATAAAATTGCAACAAAATATAGGAAGCAAGTGTCATTCGATGTCATCGACGACAAATGGTCATAATGTAGGGTGTATTTTGTGTCTGTTCCAAAAAATAAATAAAATAAAAGAATAAAGAAAACTGTTATAAATTAAAAATAAGACAAAGTTTTGCAAATCTACAGCGACATAAATAATTGCGAAAGCAAATCGATGAAAAATAGCATTAAGCGAATCAAAAATAGTAGAGAAAACAGAAAAAAAAGCCTTAAGCCAACTTTTGTTTTTGTCGAACTTTGCCGAAAGCTGATTTTTTCAGCTTCTTATTTTATTAACTTAAAACACTCAATAAAATGTTTAAAAGAAAAGCTAATGGAAGCAATGCACCAACGGTATGGGAAACAACATCATTTCCGGTTTTGCACTTTTTACTTCCGCTGCGCGCGGCGATGAAGACAACGATTGCGATGCGCCAATCAGGCAGCGCGATTGTGGCAAGGAAATGAAGTACTTAGAATGGCAAGACGTGTCTGGGATCAAAAGAGCAAAATAAGAAAAAAAAAGAAAAAAAGGTAGTGATAAAAAAATGAAATAGAAAATTTATAAAAGATCAAAGAAATCAAAATATCAAAAAGATAAAAAACATATTCATCAAAATGAGCAAATATCAAACATATTTAATATATCAAAATAATCATGAAAGATTAAAATGATCCAAAAAAAAATCAAATTAATTAAAAAGATGAAAAGAATTAAATGAGAACAAAATATCAGATAGAAAAAAAACAAAAACGATCAAAATTATCAAAGAGATCAAAAAGAATCATGAAAACCAAAAATATCGAAGCGATCAAAAAGGTAAAAACAAGATCAAATAGATCAGCAAGACCAAGGAGACCAATCATAAAGATCACAAAGATCACAAAGATCAAAAATATAAAGAAGAATATAAAAATCATAAAGATCAAAAAGATCGAAAGATCAAAAATATTAAAAAGATCAAAAAGTTAAAATATATCAAACAGATCAAAAGAATAAAAAAGTTAAAAAAGATAAACAAAGATAAATTAAGATAAAAAAAACATTAAACAGATCAAAAATATTAAAAATATCAAAATGTTAAAAAATATCAAAAAGATCAAAATGAGCAAAAAGATCAAAACTATCAAAAAGATCTAAAAGAACAAAAATATTAAAGAGACCAAAAAGATAAAATATATAAAACTGATCAGAAAGATTAAAAAGATTAAAGATATAAAAAAAATGAAAAGATCAATATCAAAAATATTAAAAAGATCAAAATGTTAAAAAAATATCAAAAAAATCAAAATGAGCAAAAAGATCAAAACTATCAAAAAGATCTAAAAGAACAAAAATATTAAAGAGACCAAAAAGATAAAATATATAAAACTGATCAGAAAGATTAAAAAGATTAAAGATATAAAAAAAAAATGAAAAGATCAATATCAAAAAGAACATAAATATCAAAGATACAAAAATAATCAAAAAGATATCAAAAAAATATCAAAAAGATCATTTTGAACTTTTAAATGATCTAAAGAAATAAAAAAAAATCAAATGTATCAAATTAAATAGAAAGATCAAAAATGACAAAATAATTAAAAAGAACAAAAAGATCAAAGAGATCAAATATATAAAATATATAAAATATATAAAAAATATCAAAGATTGGTCTCTTTGATCAATATGATTAAAAAGATCAATAAGACGAAAAGATCAAAGAGATAAAAAAAGATAAAAAGATCAAAAGCATAAAAAAGATCAAAAATATTACAATGAGCAAAAAGATCAAAATTTGCAAAAAGATTAAAAATCTCAAGAAGATAAAAAAGCATAAAAATATCAAAGAGACCAAGAAGATCAAAAAATAAAATAAATAAAAATGATCAGAAAGATTTAAAAGATCTAAAAGATCAAAAAGAACAAAAATATCAAAGTTATCAAAAATATTTAAAAGATCAAAACGAACAATAATATCAAATAGATAAAGAAGATCAAAAAGTTCAAAATATCAAAAAGATGAAATTGATCAGTAACATCTCAAATATCAAAATAAGCAAAAAGACCAGAGATTAAAACGACCAAAAAGATCAAAAAAGATGAAAAACATTAAAAATGAGAACAATATAAAGAAAAGACCAAAGAATTAAAAATAACAAAAGAATAAAATTACCTAAGAATTCAAAATATCAAAAGAGATAAAGATAAAAAAAATAGCATAAAACAATTATACGAACTTTTAAAGTTTTTGAGCTAATAATAAAAATGCAAATTCATTACAATTCTCAATCTCAGTCCACATAAAATGTCCAACAACTGCGTTCACAAATATTTGCAGCGATACAATGTCCCCCTTTTTCAACACTTTGCATTGCAGCAAAAATACATTTTTAATCCGGTACCATGCTGTGTGCCACACACACACACTGAACTATCGAGGATTTGCAAGTCGAATTGGTCACGTGTCCGACTGCCTGACTGAGTGCCGCAATAAAGACATTTTATAAATCTATTTTTGAAGCAGTGCAGACAGCAGCGGCCAATGACACGTATACGGTGTAAATTTAGTTTGTAATGCACTGTGCGCCTAGAATTATGCTGCATACAAAATAATTTGCAATTTTGAAATTTTCTATTTGCGATTTTTCGATTTTCTGATTTGCCACATTTGCACATTTGCAACACCTCAATACTACAACACGTTATCAGCCAAATGCATGCTTGTTGGCCATAAGTAATAAAATGCGCAGCATTTGGCACGATTTTAATCAACGGCATTATTGCATATTGATTCAGGCCGCAGCAATTGCTGCTGCTGTATTTATGCTGCTTACTTTATGCCAGCAGCCGGCAATCAATGGCTTTGCAGCGGCTTTTATCGATAAAATAACCGGTGCCCTATGTGAGGATTTTAGATTATTTGCATAATTCAGTGCTTGCCGCACAATGGCTGAAGGCAGTGGGATTGCCGCAGTTTATCAAATGGCTTATACGATGGCAAATGTAACGAGTTTTAAGTTTTATTAGTTTTAATTTAAATTATAAATAGTTTTTTTCCGGTGCACAACGTTGCGTATGAGCATCATATTATAAAATGCAAATTAAATAATTTTTCTATTTGGTTTTGTGTTGTTTGTATTGTTTTTTTTTTTTTAAATATATTTTTAAATAAGATTTTTAGTATTTTGTTTATTTCTAATAATAATATTTCAAATACTGTTTAAACGACTTTTAGTATTTGGAACAATTAGACGTATGAGTAACACACAAATTTTATATAATTATACCTCAGTTTATCAAATGGCTTATACGATGGCAAATGTAACGAGTTTTAAGTTTTATTAGTTTTAATTTAAATTAGAAATAGTTTTTTTTCCTGTGCACAACGTTGCGTATGAGCAACATATTATAAAATGCAAATTAAATAATTTTTCTATTTGGTTTTGTGTTGTTTGTATTGTTTGTTTTTTTTTTTAAATATATTTTTAAATAAGATTTTTAGTATTTTGTTTATTTCTAATAATAATATTTCAAATACTGTTTAAACGACTTTTAGTATTTGGAACAATTAGACGTATGAGTAACACACAAATTTTATATAATTATACCTCAGTTTATCAAATGGCTTATACGATGGCAAATGTAACGAGTTTTAAGTTTTATTAGTTTTAATTTAAATTAGAAATAGTTTTTTTTCCTGTGCACAACGTTGCGTATGAGCAACATATCATAAAATGCAAATTAAATAATTTTTCTATTTGGTTTTGTGTTGTTTGTATTGTGTTTTTTTTTTTATATATTTTCAAATAACATTTTTAGTATTTTGTTTATTTCTAATAATAATATTTCAAATACTGTTTAAACGACTTTTAGTATTTGAAACAATTAGACGTATGAGTAACACACACATTTAGTAAGGCATCATTATTATTTTTAATATTTTTGTTTGTTAAAAAAATATTTAGTTTTTGAGATATCATTCTGTGCCATGCCGTATGTTTTTTTTTTAAACAAATAGTTACTATTTTCTATTTTGGCTTCTGATATTTTAATGTTATTTTTCTTTGTTCTCTACCTTTTAACTTTTTTGTTTTTGTTTTTATATTTATTTTTGTTTTTCTGTTTTGTTTTCAAATGTGAATTTGTGTTTGTTTTGTCTTTGGTCTTGTGTTTAGTTTAAAGTTTGCGTCTTAGGTTTTATGTTTTTTTGATACTTGATATTATTTTACTTTGATATTGAGTTTTTGTTTTTCTTTTTTACTTTTAATTTTGTGGTTTTGCATTGTGTCTTTGCTTTTTATTTTATTTTGTTTTGCGTTTGGTTTTATGTTTTGATTTTGTTAATACTTTACTTGGATTTTTGTTTTCGATTTTCTTTTCTGTTTTTTCCATTGTGTTTTTTTGCTTATTTTTACTTTTGTTTTTGGTTTTGATTTTGTATTTTTTCATTATGAACTTAATATATTTGAATTTATGTTTAAATCGTGCTATTTAACAACAACAAGTACAATATCATAAAATGCGAGACGTATACGTAACAACATAAAATGAATTGTTATTAAAAAAGTTCAAAGTAAATGTAAAATTGCTTAAAAACTCCAATTATAGAATTCAAATATGAAATTTTTGATATTCAGACATTTATATATTTACATATATTGTACAAAAAAAAAAAAAATACTCAGCATCTTAAATTAGCGCACAGATGTGCTTTAAATCTCATTGTAGTTCAAGATAGCCGCTTTATGACACTTAAGTTTGGAATGACGGTTTTATGTAAAATGCGTACAACATAATAAAGCGTTAATTAATGGCCCACATTTAATTATAATTATAAAACGCACACAAAACAGAAAAAAACATTTTTAAAATGAAACGACTACTTATTAGGTATTTAACTACAACATATTTATATATTTTTCGACAAACTTAACGTATTTATGCACTTAAAACATGCAAATAACCCTTTTAATTTTCAACACTTCATGTGATATAATAAAAAATTAAACAACCTCTTTACAGCTGTTTGGAATTTGGTCTCACAAAACACAAAGCCTATTCAAGCCACAAAAAAAAAAAAAATGCTAAGCTTTCTCCTTCGTAATTTTTATCTATAAAGACTACAAAAGGATTTTTTTGACAATGACAAAGTGTAACCCGAAACCCAAAATATTTGACTACGTCAAATGGAAAACAAGAAATGCCATGTCATGTGTTGTAGTCTGCTGTATGTGGGAAAAAAGAAATGTGGCCAGAAATATGCTTTCAAGTATATGTTTTGTTTATAATAAAGAATTTTCTTTTATTTCTTTATACATATATTTTATATAAAATGTCACAAAACAAAATTTTGTTTTGTTATTCTAAAAGTTAAGCCACATAAAAGTGCATAAATTATATTTTGCGTATTAAAAGCATATTTAATCGGAAAGCTTTTAGCCTCGGCTTGCTTTAAAATGCATGAGAAAAATAGCTTAAATTATTTCGTACGAAAAGCAGCCTGGCAAAAATGTTTCAAGTCTAATTTTAATGTTTTCGTCGTATTGCTTTTTCATTACATTTTAGTTACTGTGCTTTTCTAAGTACTATATAAAAACATTTATATGCATTGATTAATAAAATATTTAATTCGAGTCGCAACATTTAAAACCACTTTGCAGACATTAATTAAACCGCATAAAGTCTTTAATGCGCATTGAAGGCATTTAAAACGTTTAATGATTCTGTGGAGTTTTTGGCGGTTTTTGTGTTGCGTTTGTCCGCAGTTTTATAGGTCCCCAGTGGAGTGAAAAGTATGTTGTTCAAAATGTAATTAAAATGGTAAATGAAGAAATAGCTGATATTGTAGGCAATAACAGTGTATACAAAGTTGTTTTAAATTTCGATGTGGTTTTTAAGTAAAATTGCAGTTGTTTTTTTTTTGTTATAAAAAAATTATATATTATTCATAAGGTTTACAAATCTGCATATATGTTTTAAAAATCCACTTTTTTAATTTTTTTACATTTTTAAGATTCGTTTTTTTATGCTTTATATAAATTGTTTATATAAGTTGTACATTTCTGATATGTGAATATTATTCTGAGGGTATTCAGTATAATTAAGAACTTTTAAAATACATACAATAAAATATCCCACATTAAAATCGGCACCAAGCTGTAGGGTATTCCATAGTCGAACTCAACCGGGTTTAAGTTCCGCTCATTTGACCAAATCTTTCGCCACTCATTACTGTTGGCTTTCATTCAATTTTGTGTTAATTTTTATTTTTTTTTAGCTTTTCTTATATTTTTGTTTAGTTATTGCTTTTATGTTTGTGTATTGAATTATATTTTTATTGTTATTTATGTATTTTATGTATTTTATGATTTTGATTTTTGTTCTTATATTTGCTGTTGTGATTTTAATTTTACTATTGTGTTTTTCTGTATATTTTTGTTTATTGTTTGTTATTTTGCTTTTGATTTTGTGTTTTCTTTTATTTTTTATGCTATTTTGTTTTTGCTTTTGGTTTTCCTTTTTGGATAGCTGTTGATTTTATTTTTTAATCTGTTGTGTTTTACCCATTTTTGTCTTTGTCTTTTCTGTTGTTTACTTTTTTGATTTTGTAGTTTTTTTTCCTTTTCCTTTTCTCTTTCTCTTACTTTTTCTTTGTCTTTTGCATTTTTCATTTGTTTTTGTTTTTATCTTATGATTTTGTTTTTTTTTAGATCGAGTTTTTTCTGTTTTTTTTTTAAATTTTACGTTTGTTTATTTTTTTTTCCTTTTCTTTTATTTTTATTTTTGTTTTCGTGTTTTTCTTTTCGCTTTGGTTTTAGTGTATTATCTTTAGTTTTTTGTTTTTATTTTTTTATTTTTATTTTATGTTTTTGCGTTTTGCTTTTGATTTTTGTTCTTATATTTGCTGTTGTGATTTTGATTTTACTTTTGTGTTTTTCTGTAGATTTTTGTTTATTGTTTGTGATTTTGCTTTTATTTTTTATGCTATTTTGTTTTTGCTTTTGGTTTTCCTTTTACGGATAGCTGTTGATTTTATTTTTAATCTCTTGTGTTTTACCCGTTTTCGTCTTTGTCTTTTCTGTTGTTTATTTTTTTGATTTTGTTGTTTTTTCTCTTTCTTTTTATTTTTCTTTTGCATTTTTCATTTGTTTTTGTTTTTGCTTATGATTTTGTTTTTTTTTAAGATCGAGTTTTTTTTTTTAAATTTTTACGTTTGTTTATTTTTTTTCTTTTCTTTTATTTTTGTTTTCGTGTTTTTGTTTTCGCTTTTTTTTAATCTATTATCTTTAGTTTTTTGTTTTTATTTGCTTCTGTTTTTTATTTCTTTTATATTTATTTTGTGTTTTTGCGTTTTGCTTTTGATTTTTGTTTTTATATTTGCTGATGTGATTTTGATTTTACTTTTGTGTTTTTCTGTAGATTTTTGTTTATTGTTTGTGATTTTGCTTTTTATTTTGTCTTTTTGCTTTTATTTTTTTATGCTATTTTGTTTTTGCTTTTGGTTTTCCTTTTACGGGTAGCTGTTGATTTTATTTTTTAATCTCTTGTGTTTTATTAGTTTTTGTGTTTGTCTTTTCAGTTGTTTATTTTTTTGATTTTGTTCTTTTTTCTGTTTCTTTTTATTTTTCTTTTCCATTTTTCATTTGTTTTTGTTTTTGCTTATGATTTTGTTTTTTTTTAGATCGAGTTTTTTCTGTTATTTAAAAAAAAAAAATTTTACGTTTGTTTATTTTTTTTCTTTTCTTTTCTTTTATTTTTGTTTTCGTGTTTTTCTTTTCGCTTTTTTTTAGTCTATTATCATTAGTATTTTGTTTTTATTTTTTTATTTGCTTTTGTTTTTGATTTTTTTTATTTTGTTGTTTTGTGTTTTTGCGTTTTGCTTTTGATTTTTGTTTTTATATTTTCTGATGTGATTTTGATTTTACTTTTGTGTTTTTCTGTAGATTTTTGTTTATTGTTTGTGATTTTGCTTTTTATTTTGTCTTTTTGCTTTTATTTTTTTATGCTATTTTGTTTTTGCTTTTGCTTTTCCTTTTACGGATAGCTGTTGATTTTATTTTTTAATCTCTTGTGGTTTTATTCGTTTTTGTCTTTGTCTTTTCAGTTGTTTATTTTTTTGATTTTGTTGTTTTTTCTCTTTCTTTTTATTTTTCTTTTACATTTTTCATTTGTTTTTGCTTAAGATTTTGTTTTTTTTTTATATCGAGTTTTTTCTGTTATTTAAAAAAAAAAAATGTTTACGTTTGTTTATTTTTTTTCTTTTCTTTTCTTTTATTTTTGTTTTCGTGTTTTTCTTTTCGATTTTTTTTAGTCTATTATCATTAGTTTTTTGTTTTTATTTTTTTTATTTGCTTTTGTTTTTTTTTTGATTTTTTTTATTTTTATTTTGTGTTTTTTCGTTTTGCTTTTGATTTTTGTTTTTATATTTGCTGTTGTGATTTTGATATTACTTTTGTGTTTTTCTGTAGATTTTTCTTTATTGTTTGTGATTTAGCTTTTGATTTTGTGTTTTTGCTTCAATTTTTATGCTATTTTGTTTTTGCTTTTGGTTTTTCCTTTTACGCATACCTGTTGATTTTATGTTTTAATTTATTGCGTTTTACCCGTTTTTGTCTTGGTTTTTCTTTTCTTTTGTTAATTTTTTTGATTTTCTTGTTTTTTTCTTTTTCTTTTGTAATTTTCATTTATTTTTGTTTTTGATTTTCTTTTTTGATCGAGTTTTTTCTGTTATTTTTTTTTTATTTTTTTTACGTTTGTTTATTTTTCTTTTTTTTTTTTTTTAATTTTCGTGTTTTTGTTTTCGCTTTTGTTTTGTGTTTTTTATTTTGTATTTTTGCTTTTGTTTTTGATTTCTTTTATTTTGATTTTATTTTGTATTTTTGCGTTTTGTTGTGGTGTTTTCAATTTTGTTGTTACGTTTTAGCATTTGTATTTTGTTTTTGCGTTTTTCTTTTATTTTTGTATTTTTTTCTTTTATTTGAATGTTTTTGCTTTTGCGTTTCGGGTTTATGACTTATTTCTTATTTTTGTGTTTTTGTACATAGGAAAGATCGTATTGAGTAGTGTTCTTTGAAAAATCAAAATATATAGGTAGTATGTATTATATTTTTAGTTTAAATATGCATTTTTTTACAACGATTAAAAGTAAATCTTTGACGTTCTTCTACCTTTCAAATACTTCTCTTTCTGCATTCTTTCACATTTTAATACAATAATAAAAGAAATAGTTTTTCTAATACCGCCTGGCTGCCGGCAAATACAAACTACTCTTTATTTGCACACTTAAATATTCAGTTTCTATTCGAGAAGTGGTGCAGCTTCAATGTGCCTCCAGGGGTAGCGTTTCATTTGGCGTCCCTTGTCTTCCTCATCTCTTTCTCTATTACATACTTTGGCAACTCTGACAACTGGCAACTGTGGCGCTCATTTTTCGCTATCCTGCGGCTTATATCATTTATGTGACTCGCCCTTGCAAATGCCGGCAGCCACTAAGCCAAAGAAGAGTCGCTGCAAGAAAGTTAAAAGTTGGAATTTTTCAGTTGGTAGTTTAGAGGACCCGCGGGAGCACGTTAAACAGACGCGTCGTCGTAGTCGTTGCCGCAGTTTAATTTGCGCCTAATGAGAATTTCATCTTCTTGTCGTCGTAGTCATCGTCTTCGTCGTCTCTTTGTCGTCTTCGGTATTCACAGGACACGAATGCGTTCGAAACAAAATGAAATAAACTGCAGGAATTTCGCCGGCGGGTACCAAGCACAGAAAGGGTGTGAGAATGCGTTTTAAATTTGTAAATGAAGTGGGAAGGATGTAATTGCATTAAGTACTTGAATATTAAAAATGGTTTTTTTTTCAGATAAACTACTAATTTTAATGCAGCAGTTGCATTCTGATAAATCAACTTATAATTTTATGTAATTTTATGAATTTCAGTTTAAGTCTTCATAAAAATGGTATCTTTCAATTCAATTAGCATATTTTCTAATAAATATCTAATTACACTAAAAATTTTCTCCAAATTATATTTTATCTAAAAACTAAAGTTTCCCAAAAAAATAGATAATCCAATTTTTACTCATAGTTAATTTTCACAATAAACTAAATATTCACTATATATTAAGTTTTCAATAAAAATTAAATTTTCACGTAAAATTAATTTGACTCAAAATTAATTTCACTCAATACTAAATTTTCACTCAAAATTTAATTTTCACTCAAAATTAATTATATACTCAAAATTTAAAAATTCTATATTTACTTTTATTTTTTAACTCAAAATTTACTCAATAAAATTAAAATGTTTTCTTAAAATTAAATTTTTCACTCAAAATTAAATTTTTCACTCAAAGTTCAAATTTTCACTCAAAATTCAATTTTTCAATCAAAATTCCAGTTTTTACTCAAAAATCATATTTTTACTCAAATTTAATTATTCACTAAAAATTAAATTTTTCACCCAAATTTCAATATATAACTCAAAATTCCATATTTTGCACTAAATTAAATTGTTCACTAAAAATCTAATTGTTCAATCAAAATACAATTTTTCACTTCAATTTAAAATGCTCACCTAAAATTCAAATTTTCACTAAAAATTCAATCAAAATTGAATATTTCAATCCAAATTCAATTTTGCACTCAAATTTAAATTTCTCACTCCAAATTCAATATTTCACTCAAAATTCAATATATAACTCAAAATTTGCATATTCCACTCTTAATTAAATTGTTCACTCAAAATCCAATTTTCACTTAAACGTAAAATTTTGCACTAAAAATTAAATTTTGCACTCAAAATTAAATTTTTCACTCAAAGTTAAATATTTCACTCAAAATTAAATTTTTCACTATAAATTAAATTTTGCACTAAAAATTAAAATTTTCACTCAAAATTAAATATTTCACTTGAAATTAAAATTTTTACTTCTAAGAGTTCAAATTTTCACTCAAAATATAATTTCACTCAAAGTCAATTTTTTATTAAAAAAAGTTTTAAAAAATTCTATAAAAATTAAAATTTTCACTCAAAATTAATTATTTCACTTAAAATTAAAATGTTCACTCAAAATTAATTATTTCACTCAAAATTAAAATTTGCACTCAAAATTAAATATTTCACTTAAAATTAAATTTACAACTCAAAATTAAAATTTTCACTCAAAATTAAATATTTCACTCAAAATTCAATATATAACTCAAAATTAAATTGTTCACTCAAAATCCAATTTTTCACTTAAACATAAAATTTTGCACTAAAAATTAAATTTTGCACTCAAAATTAAATTTTTCACTCAAAATTAAATATTTCACTCAAAATTCAAATTTTCACCCAAAATTAAATATTTCACTTTAAATTAAAATTTTTACTTCTAAGAGTTCCAATTTTAACTCAAAATAAAAATTTTCTCTTATAATTAAATTTTTAACTCTGAAATCCTTAAATTCAAGTTTTCACAGAAAATCAAATTTTCACTCAAAGTTATAGCACTCTATAAAAAATTTCTTATTTCAATTAATATTTTTACTTAAATTCAGTTTTCGTTTAAATTCAATTTTCCGCAAAACTCAACTCAACTCCCAGAATAACATTTTCACTCAAATAAATTTTTCACTTCAACTCAAATTTATACTCAAACATATTTTTTATTTTGCTTAATATTTTTTAAATTTATATTTTAATTTATCATTCTGTTAATATTGATGTAAATTAATTATTAATTTAGGTCAATTTCATTTGTCATTTTTTTTTCGCTTTCAAAACAATCATCACTGAATTACTTAATCATGCACTCAATTAAATTGCCATGCACTTCTTTATTCCACTCCATTCACTTTTACTGTCATCTACATCGTCGCATTCATTCGCATCCCTATACCCATTTTCAATCTTTCTCCATTAGTCGAACAACGGTATTGAAACCGTTCGAAACTCAATTGCAATGTCATGAAAAGTGTGCTGTGAAAATAAAAACCATTTGGAGCCAATCACGAAGGAATTATCTGCAAAGTGCAAGCAGAAGGCAAAAAGAAATCCGGTCACTTACACCGTTGTCACGTTTGTTGGATTGTTTGTGTAGCGGAAAAACTTTAAAAACACAAAAAATCAAAAAAAATTAAAAAAAAAAATCATTCAATAAAAATGAAACGTGTTTGGTCAGATTGGAAGATGATATGCGATACGAGATGTTCTTATAAAATATATTTGACATAGCAAAAATGAAGCTTTGATTCCCAATTTGTTCATTTTATAAAAAAAAAACCCTAAAAAGTTCAATATTGACGAAACTATACAATAGATATTATTTTTAAATTAAGTTCTTCAAATGCTGATTTGACCAAATTCTCAACGCACACGAAAATAACAATTCCAATGTAAATCCTTTGAACACAGATCCAACTTAAAGTGAATTTTGGAATTGAAACTTTATCAGCATGTTGCGCATTATTATATTCTAAGCCACAAAGAGAGATGGAGCGAGAAAAACCGCAAACTCAATTTGTGCAGCTGCATGGAATTTATTGCTTTTGATAAGACTATCAAAGGATAACGGTGGTGGATATTCCTGGCTACAGATAGAGTCAGACACATAAGTTACATTTTGTGGCCAGCACATAGAGCTATATACTGTGCAAGATAATCGAACGAAATATTAATTAATAACATAGATTGTATTGGTTTTAATTTGAGGGAAAATAATTTTCTCATTAATAATTGTTTTGCTATTATATTTGCTGTTAATCGATATTCAATTGACTTCCAAAGTGAAAACACACACAAATTCGGCAAGGACTTTAGTTACTGCAAGTGAATACCTGCTGCCATAATTACGATATTTATCCGTTTTACATTATGATTAATAACATATTCTCTGTTCTAAAATATTTTGTTCAGTTTCACTTTACTCATTGGGTCAAGCAATGAAAATATTTGCACACGTTGGTGAGTTAAGTGCTTTTCCATGCGTCTGTTTTGGCTGATGTCAATCAGTGATAAGTTTAATTGTTTCTGATTGTTGCTGTTAATTAATAAATCGTTTAATTATGGCAGCAAATTATTTTGTAATTAGAGCTGCTTTTGTTTGGCTTAATATAGAAATTTTTGAGTATTCAAAAATTGCTAATTTTAAAGTTTCAGTTCATAAAATTATTAAATATTTTTGTATTAATTGAATTAAATTCGTGGTGTAAATTAAAATTTTTCTACAATGATTTTAAGTGCAAATTGGATTTGAGTGAACAGTGAATTTTAATTGAAATTTGTATTTGAGAGAAATGTGGATTGAGTGACATTGAGTGAAAACAGTTTTTATGAAAAATTTACTTTGAGTGAAAATTTTACTTTGAGTGAAAAATTTACTTTGAGTGAAAAATTTACTTTGAGTGAAATATGTACTTTGAGTGAAAAATTTACTTTGAGTGAAAAATGTACTTTGAGTGAAAAATTTACTTTGAGTGAAAAATTTACTTTGAGTGAAAAATGTACTTTGAGTGAAAATTTCTTTAGTATGAAAACTGATTTTAAGAAAAACTTAATTTTGAGTGAAAAATTTTATTTTTTGAGTAAAATTTGATTCTGAGCGACATTTTTTTTTGTATTTTTTTTTTAAATTGGATTTTGATCGAAAATTCTAGTTGATAAAAATTTTTAGTTTAGTTATTACTTGGAGTGAAATTTCGACTTAAGTGAAAATTTGATTTTGAGTCAATATTTGATTTTGAGTGAAAATAGTTTTTGAAAAATAATTAATTTGAGTATATATTTAATTTAGAGTGAAAATTTGGATTTAGAGTGAACTTTGTTATTGTTAAACATTTGAGTAAAAATTAAAGTGAAATGGAATTTGAGTGGATTTTCTATTTTGGCTGGAAATTCGATTTTGATTTACGAGAGGAGATTTTGAATGAAAAACAATTTAAATTAAAAGTGAATTTAGAGTGAAATTTGAGTGAAAATTGTTTTTGAGAAAAATTTATTTTGAGTGAAAATTGTTTTTGAGAAAAATTTATTTTGAGTGGAAATTTACTTAAATTGTTTTTGAGAAAAATTTATTTTGAGTGGAAATTTACTTTGAGTTAAAATTAAATTGAGTGAATTTTTAATTAAGAGCGCGAATTTGAATTTAACGTAAAAATTTATTTTGTGAAAATTTAATTTTGAGTGAAAAATTTACTTTGAACCAAAATTTAAATCTGATCGGTTTTTTTTGTGTTTTGGGAAAATTAGTTTTTGTTTAAAAATGTTTCTTGATCGAATATTTAATTAATAGAATATTAGTGAAAAGTATACTTGTATTGAAATTTGCATTTTGAGTGAAATGTTGATTTGAGTACAAATTTAAATGCCATTGGAATATGAGTGAAACTTTGATTTTGAGTGAAAATCGAATATGAATTAAAACTGAATTTGAAGTGATGTTAGATTTAGAGTGAAATTTGGATTTGAGTGAAAATTTGATTTTGAGTAAAAAATTGATTTTGAGTGAAAAAATACTTTGAGTCAAAATTTGATAGTGAGCGAATTTTTTTTTGTGTTTTGGAAAAAAAGATTTAAAAATTTAGTTGATACAAAATTTAATTTAAAGTGAATAAATTATTTAGAGTAAATTTTTGATTTGATTTTTGAGTCAATTCACTCATTTCAATTTAAGTGACATTGAGTGAAACTTTGATTTCGAGTGAAATTTCGATTTTAATTGACAAGTGCATCTTGAGTGAAAATCGAATTTGAAGTAAATGTGGAATTTAAGTGAAGATGGATTTAGAGCGAAATTCGGATTTGAGTGAAAATTTGGTTTTGAGTCAAAATTTGATTTTGAATATATGAAATTTGAGTGGAAATATACTTTGAGTGATTTATAGTTCGAATTTGAACTTAAAGTGAAAACTGATTTTAAGAAAACTTACATTGAGTGAAAAGTTTGTTGTGTTTTCTGAAAATTGGATTTTGATAGATAATTATATTAAATTGAAAAATTTATTATATCAGTAAAAAATCAATTTTGAGTGAAACATTAAATTTTAATGAACATTTTATTTTGATTGCAAATTGGAAAAATTGAGCTTTAATTTAAGTGATAATTTTATTTTGAGTATAAATTTGAATACTTAGTAAAAATGTAAATTTATTTGAAGAACATTTTACTAATATATTTCGTATTATCAAAACCGTATTAATATTGTATTGTTTTCAACTAAAATGTACAAAATATTCTTGTAAGTTTTAAAGTAAAAAAACAAAACTATGGAATAACCAAAGGGACGAACCAAACATAATCGACTGGTTATAAATCTACCACGCCTTATAAAAGCCATTACAAGTCTCGTTCTGCTGGCCGTTGTGCGAAAAGACATAGAATATATGTGAAAAATTCATAAAGCGCCATATTTCGCGCAGTTTTCGCGCAGTCTTCTCTTATCGCATTTTATTGTTCTGGCGCATTTGTTTGCTTTGCGATTGCTTCGTAACACTGCACCATACTCCTTTCCCACTTTGGCGCAAAGTTTCACCTACTTCCGGCAAAGGACCTGCTTGCTACACACGCCGCATGTCAGCCATGTTTATGTTGCGCTGCTGCCTCAAAGCAACATTTTGCGGCGGAGGGATGCGGCGCAGGCTCTTTAGCATGCAGCAGCACCTCAAGTAAAGTTGTTTCCGTTTAATGTTGGCTAAAGGAATTCCAGGATTCTCGACGTTCACTGACCGCTTGGTTCGACTTGCTCGACAGAGCTGTGCTGTACTATGTGTGTGTTCTTTTGCTTGGCTGTCCGTCCGTCTGTCTGTTTGTTTGTTGGTTTAAATGTGGCTTCCAGCAAGTAAGGAACTGCATTGCAGATGTTCAACATTGCGATACGCTCGACTGAATTAAAATGTTGTTGTAAATGTTTGCAACGCCACAACGATGTTGCATTTGAGAGCCAGTGCCAGCAGGCAGGCAGAAAAAATTGAGAAAAAATTGCAATAATTTTGATTAAAATATAATTAACGCTGCCGGCGAAACCAATGAGGATGCAGTTCGAAAATCTAATAATGAAATTACTGTCGTGGTATTTCAGAGGTGTTTTAAAGACTTTTATATGTTAAAGTACTATTCGAAGAATATGCTAAAATGTTAAAATAATTCTGAGTGATATTAGAATTATAAGAACAATTTTTAATTTTGAGTAAAAAAAATAAATTCGTGTAAAAAATTGAATATTTAAATAAAAATTTGTATTGTAAATTTGAAATGGAATTTTGAGTGGAAAATTGAGTTATGAGTGAAAAATTTAATTTTTACTTAAAAATTATATTTGGATCGAAAAATTTACTGTTCAGTGAAAAATTTAATTTTTAGTTCAATATTTAATTTTGAGTGAAAATTATAATTTTGTGTGAACAATTTCATTTTGAGTGCATAAATGAATTTTGAGTGAAATGTTGAATTTTGAGAGACAAATTGAATTTTAAGTGAAAAATTTAATTTTGAGTGAAATTTTTAATTTTAAGCGAAAAATTTAATTTTGAGTGAAAATTTAAATTTTGAGTGAACATTTTTTTTTTGAGTAAAATACATGGAATTCTAAGGGAGAATTTAAATTTTGAGTGAAAAATTGAATTTTGAGTGAAATTATGAATTTTGAGTGAAAAAATAAATTTTGAGTGAAATTATGAATTTTGAGTGAAAAGTTGAATTTTAAGCGAACATTTTAATGTATAGGGAAACATTTCATTTTAGGTTTAAATTACCATTTTTAATGCTAAATAAAATCTGAATGAAAAATTAGCTTTTGAGTGATTTTTTGTGAAAAATTAAGCTTGAGTGAAACATTTTATTTTGTGTAAAAATTGAATTCTGAGGGAAAAAAATGGAATTTTGAGTAAAAAATTTAATTTGAGTGAGCAAATAAATTTTGAGTGATAAGTTGAATTTTGAGTGAAAATTATATTTAAATTGAGTGAGAAAATAAATTTTGAGTGATAAATTGAATTTCGAGTGAAAACTATATTTTTTAGTAAAAAATTAATTTTGAGTGAAAAATTAGTTTGAGTGAAAAATTAAATTTCAAATTTACACTTAGATTGATAACTAAAATCTGAGCAATAATTGGAATTCTAAATAAAAAAAGGAATTATAAAAAAAAAAATATTGAGTAGTAAATTGAATTTTGAGTGAAAATTTGAATTTTAAGTGAAAATTTGAATTTTAAGTGAAAAATTGAATTTTGTAGATAAATGGAGTTATTAGTTTAAAAATTAGTTCTGAGTAAAAAAAAAAATTGATTGCAAAATTGAATTTGAGTGAAAACTTGAATTTTGAGTGAAAATTGTATTTTGAGTTAAAATTGAGTTTTGTGTGAATAAATAAATTTTGGGTAATAAATTTAATAGCGAAAAATGTAATATTGAGTGAAAATTTAATTTTATGAGAATTTCATTTTGAGTAAAAAAAAAAACTTTTTATATAAAATTTATATTTTGAGTGATATATAAAATTCTGAGTCAAAAATGGTTTTTGAGTCAAAATTTAAATTTTTAGTGAAAGATTAGTTTTGATTTTCAGTACAAATATATAAAATTCTGAGTCAAAAATGGAATTTTGAGTCAAAAACGGAATTTTGAGTCAAAATTTAAATTTTTAGTAAACGATTAGTTTTGATTTTCAGTAAAAAAAATGTTCAATAGATAATTTTCATTGTGAGTGATAAATGCAAAAATTGAATTCTGAGTGAAAATTGAATATTGAATAAAAAAATTAAATTTTGACTGAATTTTTATTTTTAATGCAAAATTGAATTTATTTGCATAAACATGAAAGTAGAAAATACAAAAAAAAATGTATTTTAAATTTGTCTTCTTTTTTTGAATTTTTATTTTGAGTAAAAACTAATTTTACAGTGTCATCATGCAACAAACCAAAAAAATTACCTAACCTGAATAAAGAAAAATCATTTTTTATATTAATAAAGCTTATTTGTACGGAGAATGCCATCGGAAATAATTAAAGAAAATAATAAATACACTTTTTAAATGGAATTTTTAAAATATTACTTTATGCTGGTCGAGCTATAATTCATTTGTGAAATGAAACAATCACTCATTCAGTGAATACCATTTTTACGGCTTATCCGAGGCAATCATTAATTACAGCGCGCTCTACTTGGGTTTTCAATTAAAACTCGTTAACTTTATTACAAGCATTAAAACGGGTCAAAATTAAAAACTGCACACAAATAAAGAATATCACAAAAAAGCAAAAATAAAATAAGTCAAATAAAAATCGAACAGCATTGGTATCAAATGAAATATCGGGAAATGAAATGACGCATTGTGCAATCATACTGTGCAACAGAAATTGAAAAATATTGCTAAATTAAAAAAAAGGATATTCATTTTTTTTTCATAATTTAAATTCTTTTGAGCATTTTTTTTAATTTATAATTTTTTAAATTTATTATTTCTAAAATATGAAAATTTTAAATAAATAATTAAAAATTATTTGCCCAAATTAAAGTTACAAATTAAATTTCATTAATCATCTCTAAAATGTATATTTCAATGTTTTTTAAAGCACTGTGTTGTCCAGTGTAATTGCTCATAAATATTAAAACGCATAAGTAGCTGGTTTTATTGCGGCCGTAATGAAATTGATGTTTTTTTTTTAGTTTTGTTCAGCGTTAACTTGATGCTTTTTACTGCTTTTATAAAGCTGCTTAAAAGCAATATTTTTGAGTTGTACTTTTGTATAAAATGTTTTCATCCAAATGACTGCATTTTGTAATACGTTGTGGCTAATTTTATTAAAATAAATTTCAAAAATTAAAAAAATAAAAATAATAATGGCAAAATATGTAATGAACGGAAATTAAATTTTAAATTATACAAAAATATAAAAAATAAATAATTTTTAATTCATACAAAAAAATATATTTTACAAAATTCAATAAAAATTTCACTAAAAAATCAATTTTAGACAAAAAGTGCAAATTTTCACTAAAATAAATTTCATGACAAAAATTTAATATTTTAACATTTTATATATTTTAATATTAATATTTTAAAAAAATGTTTTATAGCGACCTATGACAATATTATCTAAAATAATACATTGTGTTTGCTTAGAGGGCGGCTTTACCATCAATTGGAATAAATAAGTTGTGTGGATAAATTTGAAAAAAAAAATAACTCCCTACACGGATAGAAAAGATTTGTTTGAATATGTTTGAATGTAATTAAAAAGTAATACGAAATTACCATACATGTATTAGGAATGAAGTGTAATTAAATTTTAATCGAAATTAAATTTATTTTTGTTCGCGTGTAAACATTATTATATTGTCCAGCAGAATCTGTCAAATTTACCATAAATATGTTTCAATACCAACATAAAATTTTAATTGCATTTGAATAAACTATTTCTTGGCAATTTACTTGGTTAAAACTATGTTTCGAAACACAGAGAATGCTTATCAAATCTAAATACAACGTATGTTCGCATAGCTCGTCTTATTCGATAATTTATCGACTGACGAAGTTGGCAACGTTGTGCAGCATTTTCTACCTACGCCATCTTTTGCCATCGTTTGAACATATTGATGTTTAAAAACAAACAAAAAAGAAATTGGATTTAAATAAATGTTTATTGCAACATCCCAGTCTGCCATTCGTTTCGATATTGATGCGAGAACGATACGATATGTCGAAGAATTCGTACGATATCGAATCAGATTTCGGTCTATTATCGCATGCCAAAACGTACAAAATTGCACGCATAGATCGTTGCGACATATCGCAGTATTTTCGTAACGAGAATAAAAACAATTCTGGTTCGATATCGCATTAAATAGTGCAATGATATCGAGATTTTCTCATTGACATTATTGACATAAATAAGTGCGTCATCAATATATGACATTCGCAATGACAAAATAAAACAAAAAAAATAAAGTACTAAATCTATTTTACCAAGAATCTTTAACTATCTATTTTATCACTCCCTCACTTATCATGCCCTCATCAGTCCATCCTCTGAATCGATTGCATCGACAAAACTCCTAACAACCTCCTTTTCAGTGTTAGAATCAGCTGTCATTTGCTTCTACTGTTAACTGGGCTTTTCCTGTATATTGAAATGTTTAAATTTTATATAAACGAAAACATGTTCGAAATACAGTCAACGAACTCAGTCATTGTTTTCATTTTAAAATTTTTGAATACAAATTTTTTGACATAAAAAATAAAAATAAATAAAAACAAACAAACGGAAAGCACACTACGTTTTGAAATTTATTTTAAATAAAATAAAGTGAAATAAAACCAAATATATTTTCAAATCAATTGCATACATGCAGATCAAATTATAACAATATTTTCTATAGGCCATAGCTATTTTTTAAGTTAATAATAACGTTAAATAAAATATGTTTCTAAGTTATTGTAATATTTTCTTACCACAGAAGAAAAAAATTAAATTTTCCTTCACTTCATTACAAATACCTCATGTCCTGTAAGTAGGTGCTCAGAATATTTGAGCAAAGAATATATTATGCAAAATTTGGGAGACGGTTTTGGTTTATGCAGATAAAATGCACCATAAACCCAATATATCGTCTTTTTTATAACTGTTGGTCCAAAGGAAAATTTCTACAGTCCATATTGAAGACATTTGCAATACTCTGCAATTGTTATTGAAATTATTGTTCTATATTGCTTCGAAAAAATATTGCTATATCGATATTTAAAATGTATAAATATCGAATCTTATCATACAATTTTTTTGTACGAGAAATTTTAAAAATTAGTTGCGATAAAGCAACGAGATTGAACGTTTTTATCGAAGTTAGTACGAGAAAGCCTCGAGGTATCGAAGTGCTCCGAGACGTGGCAGACTGGGATTCTTCTTGCATACGAAGTCGGCACTCGTTGAGCACTCGGTGATCGGCATTTTCTGCGTACGTGTCTTTTGTTGTTCGTTGAGAAAACGTGTTCGCGTCGGTAATAATTTTGTTATATGTAAATTAAATAAATATATAAAGTGTGTTACAAAAAGTACAAATAGTAATAGAGTATAATAACTTGCAGTATATAAATTCTGAAATTTTGAAAATTATGAAACATACTACTTTTTGTACTGAAACAACAGATATGTTTCACTGGAAACATATTTATATTCACGTCGTTCAAAATCATGTTTTATTTTGAACATATTTATGTTTCGGTTCAAATATTTATTTTATTTGTAATTATTATGTTTCCATTAGAACATACTCCATTTTAAGGGGCATTATATATTTAAGTCAGATATTATAATTTAAGTCAGAGCTCATTACAACACTGTTCAAGCCTCAATACAACCCTGTCTACAAATGATTTATCAGTCAATTATATATTATGTTTACATAAAATTCCAAACATACATGTTAATGCCTGCAAAATTATGTTTGGGAGAGCCCATTTTTTTGCAGCGTATACAAAACAGCAAAATAAATAAACATTAAAGTGCCCTCTGGCCAACAAAAGTTCGACTCGACTGGTCGAAGAAGTAAAAACAACATAATGAAGATGGAAGCAAAACAAAAAGAAAACTTTTACAGAATTTAATTTATTTGTGATGTCCAACGAGTGTAGACATTGAGAGGAGCTGAATATTTTGGCTGTTGTTCATTTTTTTTCTCTCTCGTTACTTTTAGGTCAGACAAACAGATGGCAGCACAACACAGCGCAGACTAGAAGAAAGGGCAAATAGACAGGCCGGGCAACTGCGCAGACAAAGACAGTTAAAGAGCCTTGGTCTCTGCAACCGACTCTGATTATAGCGTCTGACAGTTCGTAACGTTTGTCAGACCCTTAGGTGACATTTTGCAATTTGTTGTTGATCGCCTGTGGGAGCTGTGTGAGACATTAACTGAAATCAAATCAGCAAAAGAATGGAAAAATGATATATTGTTGTTATTGTTATTTTAAATTGTTATGTTCTTGTTAATATTTACTTGAGAGGGAGGTATATTTTTGTGGTTGGCATATGTTGGAAAATTGGATTTTGGTTTTATGAATTTGCAGAAAAATTATTTACAATTTTATAAAAAATATTAATATTGTAAATAATAATATAAATTAAATTTAAAATAAATATATTTTAAAATAATCCTACCAAATATTAACATTTATTAAAATTTTACTTAATATATTTTTTATCTTTAGAAAAAAAAAATTTCACTAAAAATTATTTTTCACAAAAATATTTTTGTTTTTCTTAAAATCATTTAACTTTTCATTAATTTTTTTTTCATTAAAAATTAATTTTTCATTCAAAAATAAATTTTTCACTCATAATCAATTTTTCAAACAAAAGTAATTTTTTCCTCAAATTTAACATACAAACTTAAAAAATTGTATTTTCACTCAAAATCAAATTTTTATATTAAAACCATCAATGAAAATTTTCAATCAAAAATCAAGTTTTCACACAAAAAGCAATTTTTCTCTCCAAAATCCTATTTTCACTCGTCTATTCCAACTCTTATTATGAATGGCCAGACCTTCACTGACCCGGTTGATAAAGCTAATCTCTTGGCAGAATTATTTGCAAATAATTCAACGCTCCCAGATACCAATCAACCACTGCCCGAAGTCGATTTTGTTTCTTCTGCAATGCCGGAGATTCATTTTCGAACTCGGGCAGTTAAAAAGGTTTTAGCAAACCTCAACATTAACAAAGCCTCTGGGCCAGATGTCATATCTGCCCATGTGTTGAAGAAGTGCGCGTCAACGCTGGCTTGTCCGTTGCGTAACCCTTACAACATCTCCTACACGACAGAAGTTTTTCCATCTTGTTGGAAGGTTGCCAATGTCCAGCCAGTCCCGAAAAAGGGCGAGGCTACGAAACCTGCCAATTACCGACCCATGGCAATATGTTCTGCACTCTCCAATGTAATGGAGAGCGTAATTAACTTCTACCTTGTGAACTATCTTGAGCACAACGAATTGCTCAATGACCGCCAATATGGTTTCCATAGGGCCAGATCCACAGGTGACTTCATGGCGGTCCTCTCCGAAAAGTGGAATAATTGTATTCACCTTTTCGAGGAGAGTAAGGCTGTTGCTCTCGATATTTCCAAGGCTTTTGATCGAGTGTGGCATAAGTTCTTGTTTCAAAACTAATTGCATTTGGTGTCGGTGAATCTTTTACTCAATGGATATCGAGTTTTCTCCAGGATCGTTCTATACGAGTTGCGATGGATGGTGTTTTTTCAGAACAACATTCCATCAATTCTGGAGTTCCGCAGGGTTCCGTCCTATCCCCGTCCCTATTTCTGGTATTTATCATTGACCCAGAACCCAATTCATTCCTTTGCAGATGACAGCAACATTTGCCATTTATATTCGTTCAACTAGCGCCCAAACTCTTTGGAGATTGAGAGTAAAAGACGCACTATGAATGACACACTCAACAATGACCTTAAATCAATCTCCAAGTGGGGTCTTGCAAATATAGTTGATTTTAATGCAAGCAAGACCCAATGTTGCCTGTTATCTCACAAAAGAATGGATTCACCCTTCCCTCCCCTCAATATGGGTGCTGTGGATATTGCGCAGTCAGCTACTCTTGACGTTCTGGGCATATCAATTCAATGTGATCTTCGTTGGAATGATCACATATTTGATGTGTCGAAAGAAGCGGCCAAGTGCCTCGGTTTTCTGAAACGGTGTAAGACATACTTCACTCCTGCTGATTTACGCACTGTCTACATTACCTATTTACGGCCCAAGATGGAATACAACTCGCACATATGGGCAGGGGCTTCTAAATCTTCTTTGGAGTTCCTGGACCGAATCCAACAACGTGCAATATATTTAATAGAGGATGAAAATATTTCATCCTCTATTGGCTCTCTTGAGCACCGAAGCACCGTTGGTTGTGTAAGCCTGTTTTATAGGTATTACAATGGTAAGTGTTCGAGGAAGATACATGGCCTGATTCCACCAGGTCGTGTGTTCTCACGTTCTACTCGGGCATCGAACCAAGCCCACCCCTTCGTAGTCCAGTCGGCTCTCAACAGAACCACGCATTATAGAGAGAATTCGTTCTTCAGTCGCACGATTCGTTTGTTGAACAATTTCCCTGCGTCTGTTTTTCCCGACATTGTTGATATTGGCAAATTCAAAACAAATATTCACCGACACTACCTCATCTTTCCTTCCCTAATCTTTTCCTACGATCAACACTGTGCTTTGCATAAATAGGGGGAATCCCCTGAGTGTTGGTTAATCTATAAAAAAAAAAAATATAAAACTTAGGTTTTGGCTTAAAAATCAAAATTTAACTCAAAAATCAAATTTTCACCCAAAAATAAAAGTTTCACTCAAAAGCCAATATATAAAGCAAAAATTAATTTTTCACTCAAATATCAACTTTTCACTCAAATATCAACTTTTCACTCCAAAAGCAAGTTTTCACAAAAAAAAACACTTTTCACTTAAAATTTTACTCAAAGTCTTTTTAATATTAACATTTTCACACAAAAATCAGATATACACTTAAAAAGTAAATATTTCACTCAATTATTAATTTTTTATTTAAATATCAATTTCAAATTACAAATAAATATTTCACTTAAACATTGTTTTTCACTTACAAATAGAATTTTCATAAATATAAATAAATTTTGCATTCAAATATAAATGTTCACAAAAAAAAAATGAAGAATTAATTTTTACTCATGAATTCATTTCTCAATCAAAATTAAATTGTCACTAATTAAAGGTTTTGACTCAAAATCAATTTTTTACTCCAAGTCAATATAAAACATAAACAATTTACATTTTGACTCAACAATCAAATTTTTACTCAAAAATCAAATTTTCACTCAAAAACTAAATTTTGACTCAAAAACCAGTATTTCAATCAAAAAGTTATTTTTCAGTCAAAAATCAAGTATTCACTACGAATTCAATTTTCTCCTAAAAAATCAATTTTCTTCTAAAAAATTCTAAAGATTTTTTTTTTTTTTACTTAAAATTAATTTTTAAGTCAAATATAAAAAACAATTTTCACAAAAAAAAAAAAAACTATTATGCACTAAAAATATTCTCTTATCGTTTAATATAAATTGTTTCATGAACATTTAAATTTTCTTTTTTATATAAAATATTAAAGATTGATAGATTAAATCCTATTTAAAAATTTTTAATTACTTCAAATAAAACAGTAATTAAAATTATTATTATTAATGCAAAAGAATATTTATAAATTTAAATTTACATTAATATATGACAGAGAAACTATTGAATAAGCATTGCGTATACGCCATGTTGACCCTGGTACGAATGACTTTATAACTGCGTGCCATGCAAAATACTCCAACTTTAGCTGTCAGCCAGCTCATAAAAAATAAAATAACATCACTTAAATTTATTTAAAGCGCACACTCAATGACAGGATCTCACTTGAACGAATCTTCGATGTACAAAATTGTTGCCAAAGCTGTCACTTCGTTGCATTCAGAGACGTGAATAATTGATGTGCCGTAAGTGCATTTTTAAGGTGGGAGTAGAAGAAGTATTTTCACATACATGTGTGTTTTTTTTGTAAATTATTATTTTTTTTTTACAATCAATGTGGTTGCTATTTTTGAGAGACATGAGTGCTTTTTATAGCGCTGCTTTATTTTAAGATCTATAAAAAATGTATTGCGAAATTGAAGTCAATATTTTAAAAATTCTGCTCAAAATTGTGTCAAGTGTTTTAAAAATAGCTGCAACCTGCAAAATTTAATATTTATGTTGCATTTGAATTGCTGCAATGTCAGCTGCTCATCTTCATAATTCAAACATAATAACGTCCTGCGGTTTATCTTTAGATCCTTTGATGGTGCTGTTGCCATGACTGCCAGTCGCACTCATTAGTCGCCAATTAAAAGCTGGCTGCGACTATTTAGCGTCTTCTGTGAAGCACTCTTTCACTCATTCCGAAGTACTTTTGCAGCACAAAATTTGCAAAGTTGGCGACTGTTGCAAGACTTAGTTTGCCTCGAAGAGTTGCTGCTTCTTTGGAATGGGCGATCCCAATAAAGTCCATGAAAACCTTCACTGAATTGGCGAAAATTTACTTAAATATTTAAATGACTTTGGCGGTGAAGTGCATTAATGCGTTTTGGCTGCAAAGTGTGGCGGGAATACAGCATTTTGGCGCATTATTTATAATGAACTGCAAACCAACGAAATCTTATTAAAAACTTTTGTAAGTTTTGAAGGATTAGGGCATAAGGAAATGAGGTGCGACTTATAAAGCCAAAATGTTTTGTAGGTATTTAAAACATTCTTTTCTTTTTGAATAATTTTTTTCTTAATGCATATTTTGAATATTTTAAAATGCGTATTTTGCATATTATTTTAAATGCAAGTTTTGATCAGTTGCATATTTTTTCAAATTGCATATTTTGCATTATATTTGATATGCATATTTTTAAAAATGCATATTTTAAATTGTGTGTCTTAAATGCATATTTTGTCTAAATGCATATTTTTCATATTATTTTCAAATTTATAGATTATATATTTTTTAAAATTCCCATTTTTTTTAAATCCTTATTTTACATATTGTTTCAAAGCGCATATTTTATTTTTTTTTTAAATCATTATTCATTTTTTTTTTCAAAATGCATATTTCGCTTAGCGTTTGATTGCATATTTGTTATATTTTTTAAAATGCATATTTTTCATTTTTTCAAATTGCATCGTTTTGTCAAAAGTGCAACCGTATTAAAGGTTTCAGCATGTTTTGCATATTTTTCAAAATAAACATTTTCCCAAAATGCATATAAAAATATTAAAAATATTCTTTTCCTAAATTCATATTTTGTATATATACGCATATTCTGCATATTTTTCATTTTTTCCAATTGCATAGTTTTTCAAAATGCGTTTTTGCATTTAAAAAGTGTATTTTGCATATGTTTTGCATATTTTTTAAATAAATAAACATTTTTCCAAAATGCATATTTTGCATATTTTTTTTTAAAAGAAAATTTGGTTGTTTTTTTTTTTGCATTTTATTTAAAAATGCATGTTCTTCAGGTAGCATATTTCGAATTTTTTCCAGAATGCATATTTTTAATAGAGTTTTTAAATGCATATTTTGGCCAAATACATATTATTTAAAAATGCATATTTTTTCAAAATGCATATTTTGCTTATTGTTTAAAATGTATAGTTTGCTTAATCATTTAAAATGTAAATTTTACATATATTACCAAAATTTACATTTTGCATTTTATTTTGAATGCAAATAGTTTTAAAATGCGTAATTTGCATATTGTTTTGAGTACTGTCTTTGCCTATTTTTTCAAAATAAACCTTTTACCAAACAGCTTATTTAGCATTTTTTTTT
This sequence comes from Dryomyza anilis, assembly GCA_951804985.1. NCBI lineage: Eukaryota > Metazoa > Arthropoda > Insecta > Diptera > Dryomyzidae > Dryomyza > Dryomyza anilis. Next base: position 71,021,986 of record OX638132.1, read on the forward strand.
CAAAATGTATATTTGGATATTTTTTAATTGCCTATTTTGCATTTTATGTCAAAATGCATATTCTTTAAGTAGCATAATTTTTCAAATTGCATATTTTTAATAGTGTTTTTAAATACATATTATTTCAAAATGCATATTTTTTCAAAAAGCATATATTTTCAAAATGCATATTTTGCATATTGTTTAAAAATGTATAATTTGCATAATTATATAAAATGCAATATAACCAAAACATATATTACCAAAATGCATATATTGCATATCTTTGTAAAATGCATATTTTAACCAAATGTATTTTTTTTAATGTATTTAAAATGTTTCCATAAATATCTTAATTGTGCATAGATTTTGCATTATTTATGCCTAATAAATAATTTCAATTTAATTGATGATTTTCTTTTCGTTTGTTTGCACCTTGGAAAGACTATATATTGCAATAGTCACAATTGTTTTATAAATTGTCTTCGAAAATTCTTAATGCCAGACGGACGCTTCTGTGGCCAGCTGTCGCAACTGTGCCTTGGCAGCTGTGTGTTTGCCTAGGGGATGTTGGCAGTGGTTGTCAGACAAACTTTGGGGCCACAAAATTTTGAAATATAATTTATATTTAATATTGTTTTTTTTTTCTTCTAGTTATTCAATATTTTTCTTAGCATTAACTTAAGTGGCCAGAAAGTGGGTCATTCCAAAGGAGCAGCAGCAACACAGTTGCATGTCTGTCACTCATAATCACAGCTCACTGCAGAAAGTGCTAAGCGAACGTTTTGGGCCAACGATAAAAAAAAAACTAAACAATTGAAGTAGAAAAAGTAAAAATAAATAATTTCTTTAAATTATTGTGTTGCAAGTGTGAAATTTATGTCGCAATGTTGTAACTGCTCGTGCGGTTTGGCGTGTTTCTTTTGGTCAAAAGGTTGGACTTATCATTATTTGGATGTGAAGAAAGTAGTTATTAGTTTGAAAGGGTTGAGATAAATAAATTGTTGGTTAAAAAAAAATATTTTTAAAACTAGATTTAAGAAGATATCTGTTAAATGATGCAGAATATTTTCTTTAATATTTTTTAATAGTATAAAAAGTAATTTTCATTTCACAACATTTATTTCATCTTTTAATTCATACTTTTAAATGAAAATTGCATATTTTGATTATAGTCATTGCAGAAGTAAAACTCTTTAAATACATTTTATAAAACAATTTCCCTTTTTTTTAAGTTTGTTCATTAATAAAGGTTTTTTTTTAACAGGGACGCTACAACAGCAGAGCGACAGGGATAGCAAACGACGCCATATTTCATGCCGCTCTTTCGACATTTCTCTTCAGTAAGGTTTGCCATTTCATGATGGAAAGATATACGAATTCGAATTTCGGTAGTAAATTTTAATAACTTCGACTAGTTGTTGGCTCATATATCTTTCCATCATGAAATGGCAAACCTAACTGAAGAGAAATGTCAAAAGAGCGGCAAGAAATATGGCGTCGTTTGCTGTCCCTGTCGTTCTACTTTTGTAGCGTCCCTGTTGAAAAACCCTTGAAAAAAAAACTTTTGTAGTGCTCTTATTGAAAAACCATATATTATAAAAACAAGTTTTATTTAAAAATAATTTTTAAAAATATAAAGAAACAACTGGTCTGTTTGAAAACATCGAATATAAAAGAGGTTATTGTAAACCAATCAGTGAAATTTTGAAAATGTAATTGGTTATTTTTATTTCTTAAAGAACCTACTTTTTCCAATGCGTATTTTCTATATTATTCAAAATGCATAATTTGCATATTTTCAAAAAGATAAAATTGCATATTTTTTAGAATTTTTCTTTCTTTAAAGTATATATTTGCTAATTTTTCTAAACAGCATATTTTGCATTAATTTCAAAATACATATTTTGCACATTTTTTAAAATACATAATTTGCATATTTTTCAAAATACTTATGCATATTTTCTTTAAAGTATATATTTGCTAATTTTTCTAAAGAGCATATTTTGCATTAATTTCAAAATACATATTTTTTAAAATACATAATTTGCATATTTTTCAAAATACTTATGCATATTTTGTCAAAATGCATAGTTTAGATATTTTTTCCCAACATTCTTAACATATTTAGCTAATTATACCAAAAAGCGTATTGTGCATATTTTTAAAATGAATAAATTATTAAAATGCTAAATGCATATTTTTCAGAACGAACATTTTGTTATTATATTAAATTAAAATTTTTAAAAATATGTATATATTTTTATAATGCTAATGGATTATTTATCAAAATGTATGTATATTTTGAATATTTTTAACATGCATATTTTTTTAAAAATTCATATTTTGCATATTTTTCAAAATATTTATATAATAAAATTGTAGTATTTTCAAAAATTTCACATTTTGTATACTTTCATATTTGAAAATAAAAAAATATTTTGCATATTTTTTTAAATACATATATTGCATATTTATATATTTTACTAAATTTCATATTTTCCAAAATACATATTTTGGATATTTTCTAAAAATAAATATTTTACTCATTAATCAAAAAGCATATTTTGCAAAATTTTTTGTTGAAAATGTGTCATTTTTCAGAATAAAAGCTTATTTTTGCATATTTCTCAAAATATATATTAGCTTTTTTGCAAAATTCATAATTTAGATATTTTTTGAAAATGCATATTTTTATATATATATAAATAAATGTATGACATGTATTACTTTAAAAAAAGTAATGTTTTTTTTAAATTGCATATTTTGCATATTTTCAATATTCTCCAAATTGCATATTTTGCATATTTTCAATATTCTCCAAAATGCATATTGATCTAAATTGAACATAACTAAATGAAATGTATATTTATTAAATTAGTACAAATATATAAATATTAAATCTGAAATGATAATGATTTAAATTTAATTGATCTAAACTGAATTTATCTAAATAAAATAAATATAAATTGAAAATAATTTTTTTTATAAAACATTCAAAGTGTTTATAAGACTCAAAAAATTCACAGTTTAACGAATATATTTCCAATTAAATAATGTTAATGGTTTTAAACAGAAATGATTAGAATTAATCCCAAATGTATGCAAACTAAAAATAAAATAGATATAAATTGAAAATAAAATTTTTTATAAACCATTCAAAGTGTTTATTAGACTTAAAAAATCCACATTTTAACGAATATATTTCCAATTTATTTAGGCTCTTCTAAAATGTATGTGCAACTGATATTGCTAAAAATTTGTCGAAAATTACATTGCAAATGCATAGTTTTAGGCGTCAAACACTCAGTCACAGTCATGGCCCATACAGAGCCCCAATGGATTGAAATATTTATGCAACACATTCTCAGTGTCAATGCACGACGTTGTCTGTAGTCTACAGAGCTCTCTCTATCCTGAATGCATTTATAAAATGTCTTCGGCGTTGCGTCAGCATGACACCAGACACGTGACTTATACGGCGGCATAAGCAAAGACCGACAGACAGACAGACAAAAGACAGCCGAACATATGAAGCAGTTACTTTAGTAACTGAATTAAGAATTTATTAGACTGGCTGTGCCATGACTCGAGCAGTTCTTAAAATAAAGCAGAGTAGTTGAGAATGTGCCCAAAATTTAGAAACCAGATGCAAAATAACGAAATTCTTTAAATATTATAACCGGAATATTTAATTTTAAAATATATAAACAAGGTAAATTGTGCATAAAATGCATTTTAAAACTTTTATGCGCCTTAAACGAAGAAAAGAACGCCGTATAACTTCAAAAGCCGCAGATAAAGCGAACAATAATCGTTGTTATTGTTTCGTTTTGATCGCTCTTTATTGCTGTTTGAAGTTGTTCATTTTTTTAAGTTTTTTTTTTTATTACTTTATTTATTCCTCTGCCAATTTTACTCTGAAGTCAGTCATTCTGCCAGCCATCCCGCCGTTCGTTTGCGGCGGCTGTAGCATTCAATAAAAACAAAAAGTATTTATATTTGCCACAAGTAACGCAAAGTGGAAGTAAATGGGGAAAAATATAAAGCAGCGTTAAGTACAGCTACGCGCGCGGAAGCGCAAAGTGCAATGCCGGAAATGTTCACATATCCGGCGTCATTAATCTATCACTGCGGATGCTGCCGTTGCGTTGGCCGTTACCCCTTTAAAGTGTAGTGATTGACGTTGTATTTGAAAATGTTTGATATATGTTTTCGAGTATTAAAAAATAATAATTTACGGTCTTATTTAAAGGCGTTTATAAATTTTGTTAGTGTTGCGATGTTACTGTGCACTGTTAGTGTGCACTATTAGTGTGCACTGTTAGTGTGCACTGTTAGTGTGCACTGTTAGTGTGCACTGTAAGTGCGCACTATTAGTGTGCACTTTTAGTGTGCACTTTTAGTGTGAACTGTTAGTGTGTACTGTTAGTGTGTACTGTTAGTGTGCACTGTTAGTGTGCACTGTTAGTGTGCACTGTTAGTGTGCTATAAGTGTGCACTGTTAGTGTGCACTTTTAGTGTGCACTTTTAGTGTGCACTTTTAGTGTGCACTTTTAGTGTGCACTTTTAGTGTGCACTTTTAGTGTGCACTTTTAGTGTGCACTTTTAGTGTGCACTTTTAGTGTGCCTTTTTAGTGTGCACTGTTAGTGTGCACTGTTAGTGTGCACTGTTAGTGTGCACTGTTAGTGTGCACTGTTAGTGTGCACTGTTAGTGTGCACTGGTAGTGTGCACTGTTAGTGTGCACTGTTAGTGTGCACTGTTAGTGTGCACTGTTAGTGTGCACTGGTAGTGTGCACTGTTAGTGTGCACTGTTAGTGTGCACTGTTAGTTTGTACTGTAAACTTTCCAGTGCTCACTATTTCCACATTATTTAATTAATAAAGTTTCCAATTATTATAAAACAAAAAAAAAAAGCAGAATAAATTAATTATAACAAGGACTAAACGTGTCAGCTGCTACTGGCAGCAGAGATTTCATCTGTTTGAATCGCATACACAACACTGCAACATGAACTGAGATACAGCGCAAACCCGACTCGAATCGTTGTGGTTTAATTTAACAATGCCAAAGATGCTTTTTTGAGTAGAACAAACACTGCTCAGCAATGAACACTAAACAACGAACCGCGTGTACATTGAGAAATGAGCAAAGTGCACAATGAATGCAGGTCACGTAAATGATTTCTTCGCATGCGACGATATTCGTCGAGTAACTGCCGACATGCGCGGCGAGACAAAGACAGACTGATAAATAGATGAGTGAATGTTTGAAGATGGCGATAGATGTTTGAGTAGATAAATCAAATGTGAGTATGTGTGTGGATTTACAAACAATATTTAAATAAAAGTAAAATTATTTAATATTGAGTTCAATAATTGTTTCATGAAAGTATTTTTTTAGAAATTTGTTTTAATTTCATTTAATGTAAAACGAAACAATGTTCGTTTTGTCAGAATTTGAAATTTGGAATTTTTTTTGACGTTTTTTTGACAATGAATTCGTTTCGTTTTACGTTATAAAAGGGTTATAAAGTTGGTTTTGCCTAATTGAGCCTTATTCATTTCGCAAACATCATGTAATGCATTTTGTTTTAATACTGTTTGCTTACTAAATATTCCGTATATTTTATACACCAGTCTGTTGCCAACAATCAATCATCGTTGAGTGCTTTTAAACCCGGTCTATTATAGCAGCCAATTCATTAGCACTTGACACCATTTTAACCTTCAATTAAGGCCTGATTTGTGTTATTAGACTAGCGCTATTTAACTACAACACTACGTGTTAATGCAGTACCATAATTGATGTTATTAATGGCAGTTTTTTATTTTTATTTTATTTGAAGTATGGCCCAAAAGTTTCTGATTTTTGATAAAACAAAATAAATCACTTAAGCTTATTTGTTGATTTTATTTGTTGTGTAGTGAGAAATATATTCTTTGAGTTATAAATAAAATCAATGCCTAATTAATGATTTATACGTTATAAATATACAAAATATAATAAACAACTCAGAAGTTTAATTTTTCTTTTGTATATTTATGTCATGTCATGAGGTACTGAGGAATAAGAAATTATTCAATTTTCTTTTATAATTTACATTAAAAACGAAAGAAGAAAATTAAATATTTAAATCAATAGTATCTGTATTTTATAGTATATAATGCTTTAATATAAAAAAAATACTTTGATTTAAATTTGTCTTTAGTGGAAACTTTGATTTTATTTGAACGGAAATTAAAAATATTTATATTATTTTTGGTATGAAAGCTAATTAAATATGGCAGAAATTGTAAAATTACAAAACATAATAAACTTGCATTACACAAAGTTATTAGCAGTTCTGTGAGTGCCCTAGGGTTACGCATACGTCATGTAGCACAATGTAACGAAAGACAATGTCACATTAGACATTCACAAAAGGAGCATTGCAATAATGTTTGTTATTAAATCAATGCAAATTGTCGCTGTTTTGTATATATTTATATGCTATATAAAATACTGTTATTTTTAAGTTTTGTCGTACACAATTGTTCTTTATTGTAATACATAAAATGATAGCTAAATTAATGATGTATTTTATAGGACTTGAGCTATAAATAAAATGAATAGCACTTTTGTAAAGTATGCATTTTTGTGTTACTCATGCAATATAAAGCATGTAAGTGTTTGGCATTATAATAAAAATATATTTCAACTAATTCTTGTTTTAATATTAAAATCCATAATTTATATTTTTATTATTTTATTGTTAAGTGAAAACATTCATTTTATTTGGGCTATCGTACACGATTTTGACATATTTCATTATATTAAATGAACGCTTAATTCATGAGGTATAAGATAGGAATTTAAAAAAAATTATAGAGCAATTAGTAATAAAATTAAATGCAATAACGTGAGGTAATCGTCTTCATGTTACTCATACGTCACGTAAAACAATGCCATATACATCAATGCGTATTTATTTAGGTGTTTTGTGAAAATACATTTTACATTATTATTGTAATTATATTCTTTATAATTTATTTTGTTAACAATAATCTATGTTTATATGCTATATTTAAACATTAATTTATAATCAAGGATTGAAACCGTAACCGAAACCTATATCCGTTTAAAACCGTTTCATTTTTAAAACCGAAACCGTAACCGAAACCGTTATACGAAAATCAGAAATAAACAGATATCCAAAACCGATAAAAACAGTTTCAGTTTTATACCGGTTTAAAAGGGTTTTTAAAAAAGTATACAAAAAAACAGAAAAACATATTTTATTTTATATAGAAGATCTTAAGTAAAATTTCATTAATTAAAATTTGGAGTTCCCAAAATAAACATTTTTGGTTGTACAAAAATTCACATGTTGTTTTTTGAGAAACGGTATTTGGTCTAAAATTTGTTTTTTGTTTCATTATTCGAATTAACAACAAAACACCAGCAAATCCAAGCAAAATTTTTACGTTAAAAAATAATTAAAATTTTAATAATATTGGTTTTTTATTTATTTTATTAGTAAAATATATAGGGGAGCTTGAGGTAAAGTGGAACAAGTTTTGAAAAGTTCATTTGAATATTTTTTAAATTCTTTTAAAGGATCTATTCAATAGAATACCATTTATAAGTCTTCTAACGGATTTTTGACTGATGTTTTAAAACAGCTCAATTTCGGACATAAACAAAACAATGGTAATGCAAGAAAAAATGTAAAAAAAGTTTCAAATTATTAACATCTCAGTAACTATACTCAGTAATAATACGAAAAATGAAGTGCAACTTAGACAAGTTTAAAAATTTCAAGTATAAGGCAGATATTTGTTTACATTAGTGATGATTAAAAATTTCTTGTACTTGCATCTTGTTCTTGCATTTTTTTTGCAAGAACAAAAGCGAGAACAAAATCGAGATTTTGCAAAAAAAAGAACAAAAGCAAGTGCAAGACTAAGACTGCAAGAAAAGGAAGACTCTTGCGTTTTTTTATGATTTTAATGTATTTATTATGTTTTTAAGGTAATAATGATATACAAAAGAATTCATGATATTACTAAATACTGAACAACAAGTAACAATGGAAAGCGTGCAAAATATTTATGAACGTGAACATTAAATGTGCTGTGCTATGCACATTATTATTTTTGTTTTACTTTTATATATAGTTTTTGTATTAATTGTAAAATCATGAAGTAATAAAAAATAATATATGAACATTTTACAGTGTGATATATTTAGCTAATATATTGCTTTTTGTGTTTTTCTTTTTTCACAAATCCGCTGATTCGTTTGAAAGTGCAACAACAACAAAAATGCGAATAAAGCAGCATCCAAGCTTTTAAGAGAATTTTGGCGGGCAATTTTTTGTACCACAAAGAGAACTCGTTGTGGTTGCCAACTAGAGAGCTGTACTACATACATACATGTAGTGTGGTGCCGTGCGTCTGTCCGTTGTCATGCGACTGTCTGTTGTCATGCGTCTGTTTGTTGCCATGCGATGATACAGGAAAGCAACGAAGAGTTGTCGTTGTGAAAGAGTGTGTATACGGATCGTAATCGTTATTGTTATGTTCTCATCTTTCTGTTAGTATTCGCTTTGTAGCGTCAAGTTACCAAATACATTTTTATGAAAAACTTAATTTTCGAGTTTGTTGATTAATATTATAAAAAGTAATTGATGCATTTTTAAAGTTGAAATATCAACTAATAGATTTACATTTTCTTATCAATTCACTGATACATAAAGAAGTTTGTAAAAAAATATTTAGCATTTTGAAAATGTATTTGGTGACTTTTCGTTCATTTTATTATGGCCTTGAGATTTTGAATTGTCTCGTCAACATCACTTGATTTATACAATTATTTTTTATTAGTTAATTCTTGTTAAAATATAATTCAAATTTTTATGTTATTGGTTTTATTTTTTTGTTGGTAAAATATTGAAGAAATTGAAAATATGGAAAATAAGTAACTAAATACAATTATTGTTCAAATTCTATTCGTTTTCATAATTAATATTGTAGCGGATGCTGTTTTTAATCATTTCTTATATATTTTATTTTCGCAATTATTCAAACTATTAAATTTAATTTACATTATAATTTGTTTGCCACTACTGTTTACAAACTATCTTGTTACTTGTTATCGATTGTTTAACTATAACTAACTTCACACAAACGTATTGTAATTGTAATATTATTGCAGTTTTATAAATGTGACTCTTCTATAATTTAAAAGACCGAGCAATGTCGACTCCGCATGCAGATCTCGGCGAATAAAGTCATCAAAAATTAGACCGCTTGTCTTGTTTCTTTTTTTTATAAATAATTAAACTAAGACACTTGAAGAGCTTCGGGGCTCTCGTGGCTAGTCGCTGAGGACAAATTAAGACGCTAATGCTGTCTGGTTTGGCCCAGCATAACATAAAATATCATCACTACAACTGGCGCCCAACGTAAATTATTCGAATTTTTAAAATTTTATTATAATTTTTTCGTCATAAAAATATTAAATCGCGCTGCGAAAAGAGCCGAAGCAATAACCATCGATTGATTCCCTGCTGATCGTCTCTTAGTTTGGAGCACAGACAATTGTGTATATGCGCTGCATTGTCTTGCTGCGCGGCTACCATCTCATCATTGTTGCGCTGCGCTTAAAAATTTGCTTGCTGCGTTTGGAGACTTTGCTGCATTCTACTCCCTCTCACTGAGAAAATTCTTAGTGAGAACAAAAAAAAAAACGAAACGAAATTGTTGTTGTTGTTGTTGCTTTGAGCTGCGCTTAAAAATTTGCTTGCTGCGTTTGGAGACTTTGCTTCATTTTCCTCCCTCTCACTGAGAAAATTCTTAGTGAGAACAAAAAAAAACGAAACGAAATTGTTGTTGTTGCTTTGAGCTGCGCTTAAAAATTTTTTTTGCTGCGTTTGAGGACTTTGCTGCGTTTGGTTCCTCTCACTGAGAACTCCTAATCTGTTGTTGTTGTTGCTTAATTGAGCTGCGCTTAGAGAATTCGTTGCGTTTGAACTTTGCTGCGTTTGTTTCTCTCACTGAGAATTTCTAATCTGTTGAATTTCTGCGTAGAAGCTGCGTTTGACCGTACTCACTGACTATTTATTGCACTTGTCGCATAGGTTAGACTAACGCATCGCTCATCGGTTGCATTGATAGGGTTACCATCAGTTGCAAATAAAATGCCACGTATGACTAATAATTCCCAAGCTACAATGGATCAAACAGCTGAACAAAATCAAAGCCCTGCCGTCGCAACAGTAATCAAACCAAGCCAACCTACAGCTAATGTTACAACAATTAATAATCAACCAACAAGCAATATTCAATAGCCTACAACCTAAAATGGCAACTCGTTCTAATGGCCCTATGAATATAAATTTAACTGAGCGTCAATTTTCTGAGCTATTAGGAAGTTTAAACGTAAGGCATGAGAGAAGCACTTGTAATGCACGTTTTAATGGTGGTAGAAGTAACACTAAGGTTGAAGATTTTATTGCCACTATACTGGTTTACAAAGAAACCGAAAATATTTCAAATCTCCATGCATTATCCAGCTTTCTCCTATTATTAGAAGGATATGCTTCTACCTGGTGGCAAGGAGTTAAACACGAGGCCCGATCGTTTGACGAGGCCATAGATCTTCTTCGAAATGCATTTGCTCCTCCCAAACCTGATTGGAGGATTAATGCTGAAATATTTCAAGAAAAGCAAAAAGCATTAGAGAGTACGGATAGTTTTGTGTGTAGAAAACGAAGATTGTTTTCACAGTTAAAAGACAGACTACCCGATAAAATAATAATTAATATGATTTTTTCTCAAATTAATCTGCAAATACGGGATAAAATACAAATAGAAAAAATGGAATCATTTCAGGATCTGTTATGTAGAGCTCGCGATATTGAAATGTCCTTAAATGAAAACAAAACTCATGAAAAACCGAGGCAAATAGAGTTTCATGACAAATCAAATATTCGTTGCACATATTGCCGAAAAAAAAATCATACATCGGAAGTTTGCTACAAAAAATTGGAAGCTGAAAAGAAAAATTTAAAAGTTGAAGACAATAAGTTAAACTGCTACGGATGTGGCGCAGCAGGGTTTTATAGGTCGAATTGCCCAAATTGCAATAAGCAAGCACACATGGATAGTCCAAAAGAAATTGATTTTAACGCAATACATACAACACTTGTAGGTAGAAATGTCCCTACAGTGAACATAAATGTAAATGGACTCAATGGTGAGGCGTATTTCGATACCGCTGCCAGAACCAGCATCGCTGGATACTATTTGTTTCAAAAATTAAAGGAGAGGGGAATACCATTTCAAAAAGTTTTGCTGAAATCACTTTAGCTGATGGAATTCCTCGTAAAGAGATGGTTTATTCAACAATCGTCCACATTATCATCGAAAAAAGATTTAAGCAAATTCGTTTTATCTGCTTACCAAGCGCAAAAGATAATAGAACACTATTAGGCATTGATTTCTTAGAGCAATCTGGTATTGTTATGGACTTGGCACAGAGGACCTGGTATTTTAAGGACCAGCCACAGAAAATATTTGAATTTAAAATAAAAAGTTCAAAATTATCAAATAAAATTCCCATTAGTCAAGCTAATATTGAGAAACATTCACAACAATTTCAATCAAACCCAAACCCAATAGATAATTTCATGTCATGGTTTGAGGCAAATAATAATAATAATATTTATAATGGTGATAAAACCCCAAATAGTTCAACAACATTAATAAATGACTATTCTCCTGGAGGAATTGATAAAATATTTGAAAATTCGTTACCAATTAATTACAAAACTCCAAATGAATGTAATTTATTTCCTCCCTTAAAAAAAAAAAAGAAAATGAAGCAGAAAATGCACTTTCTCTTGAGCTTAATTCTATCGATGTGCTTTTACGACAAAATGAAGCCCCTCACCTTAACAAATTAGACAGAGAAGCATTAAACACATTACTTTTGGATCGTATTCAAATTTTTGAAAATATTGCTGTACCAATTAAAAATATTTTTCACACAATAAATACAGGCGATCATGAACCAATTGCAACTACACCATACAGAATATCACCTGCAATGAAGCAGCGGCTTGAATTCGAATTAAAAGATATGCTAAAACAACGAATTATACAGGAAACTGAATCCCCTTGGGCATTTCCAGTGGTCTTAATTCCAAAAAAAGATAGTGGTATTCGAGTGTGTGTCGATTATCGTCGGCTTAATGCGATAACGGTTACTGATACGTATCCCTTGCCAAGGATAGATGATCTTCTACATGCCGCAAAGACTACACCTTTTATGTCTACGCTAGATTTGAAATCAGGGTATTGGTAGATACAGATTGACCAAAAGGACAGACTTATAACAGCGTTTACTACACCTTTTGGTATATATGTTTTTAATCGAATGCCATTCGGACTAAAAAATGCACCTGCAACCTTTCAGAGGTTAATTGACAAGTTTCGAAATGGTCTCCCAAATATATTGATATTGGCTTACTTGGATTCACATATAACAGAATTAAAATTAACATTATCAAGATTAAAAGAATTTGGCTTTCATTTAAATAGGGAAAAATGCTTCTTTTGCAAACCGGAAGTCAAATATTTGGGCCATATTCTGACCATTAAAGGCCTTAAAATAGATCCTGAGAAAACTGATGCTGTCTTAAAACGACCTAGACCCAAAAATTTGAAGCAGTTGATGTCCTTTTTACAAACATGCTCATGGTTTCGTCGATTTATAGCCAATTTCGCAGAAGTTTCAAAACCGCTTTCAAATTTAACCAGAAAAAATGTTACCTGGAGATGGTCAACACAGGAACAGTCGTCTTTCGATCATTTGAAACAATTGTTAGCATCGCCACCTATTTTACAACAAGTCAAAGATAATCAACCATTTTATTTAAGAACTGATGCCAGCAACTACGCGCTCGGAGCTGTTTTGTTGCAGGGGGAGAAGGAGAATGAACATCCTATCGAATACGCTAGTCGTCTGTTAATTGCCGCTGAACGTAACTATTCAACCACTGAACGCGAAGCACTAGCCGTTGTCTGGGCAGTACAAAAATTTCGCGGGTACATCGAAGGATCTGAAGTTTCCATTTTGACCGACCATCAACCGTTAAAATGGCTTTTTAGTCTTAAATCGCCGACGGGTCGCTTAGCAAGATGGTCATTATTACTACAAATGTCCAATTTACAAATTTTATATACACCAGGAAAGCAGAATGTTGTAGCTGACACTCTCTCCCGGCCACCTTGCCCAGAATCAGATAATAATATTGCAAATGATGATTACGAATATTCAAGTATTGCAATAGATTTTCCTCGCAAGGGTGCAGAAGAATTTAGAATTGCACAACTAGAAGATGCAGATATTAAAAAAATTATTGAATCATTTGAAAACAATGATGAAAATATATACCGATATACCGGTCGTGGATTTATGTTAATAGATGGAGTTTTATATCGTTATTGTTCTGATAAAGACTCAGAAAATGGCCAACTAGTAGTGCCACAGTCAATGCAAAAGAAAATATTATATAACTACCACGATGATCCCACCGCAGGCCACTATGGCAAAGATAAAACAATAAACCGAATAACAGCACACTACTATTGGTCAGGAATGCGCACTGAAATTACAGAATATGTCAAATCATGCACTGAGTGTAAAAGATATAAATGCACAAATATGAAGCCAATAGGATTATTACAAACCGTCAGTAGCAACCAACGGTTTGAAATTATCGCAGTGGATTTATTTGGACCATTACCGCGCACCAACACAGGACATCAATGGATATTGATTGTTGAGGACTTGTGTAGCCGCTGGGTTGAATTGTTTGCGTTAAAGATAGCATCAGCAGAAAATTGCGCGTTAGTTTTACTTGACGAAATAATTCTCAGATACGGGGTACCACGGAGACTTCATACTGATAATGGATGTCAGTTTATATCTGCGCTTATGCAGAAACTTACCTTTTGTTTGGGCATACAACAAACGTTCACACCAATTTATCATACTGAATCTAACCCGGTTGAAAGAAAAAATAGGGATTTAAAATCTCAGTTAGCGATTTGCGTTGGTCATAAGCACGATGAATGGGACTTAAAATTGCCGGCAATAAGGTTTGCTATGAACACCGCTAAATGCAGTAGCACGGGATACACAGCAGCATATTTGACGTTTGGCAGAGAGTTGAGAACCCCGCTGGAAGCACATCATGATCTAAAAGCCATCGTCAAATCAGAAAACTTTATTCCACAAATTACACCACATCTGCTACGACTCTCAGATAGTTTAAAACTCGCACAAGAAACTGAAGAACGTCTTCAGGATAAAAATAGGAAGTACGTAGACCATAAACGAAGACCACAAAATGTTATAAATATTGGAGATCGCGTGATGGTAACAACACATCTATTAAGCAAAGCGAACCAAGGGTTTACATCAAAATTTGCACCACGTCGAGATGGGCCATACGTGGTTATTAGCAAGAAAGGATCGTCATGTTATGTCATAGCGGCTGAGAATAAACTAGATACACCACTAGCAACTCATCACGTTTCCGCTTTAACTTTATATAAAGGATTTGCAGAAACACCAGTTAACCCAATAAGAACCCGTGGTCGTCCAAAGAAAAACCAGCTGGAAAACACTGCAGCAACCACCAACACTGCAGCAACCACCAACACTGCAGCAACCAACAACACTGCAGCAACCAACAGCACTGCAGCAACCAACAGCACTGCAGCAACCAACAACACTGCAGCAACCAACAACACTGCAGCAACCAACAACACTGCAGCAACCAACAGCACTGCATCAACCAACAACATTGCAGCAACTAACAATGCTGCAACAAGCAATACCACATTTAGATATCAAGGGGAAGACTCTCTAAGACGATCATCAAGGCTAAGACGAATCTGAATTCAAGTCCTGTTGCATCATCGGGACAATTTCAGCAACAGAGGGGGAGATTGTAGCGGATGCTGTTTTTAATCATTTCTTATATATTTTATTTTCGCAATTAATCAAACTATTAAATTTAATTTACATTATAATTTGTTTGCCACTACTGTTTACAAACTATCTTGTTACTTGTTATCGATTGTTTAACTATAACTAACTTCACACAAACGTATTGTAATTGTAATATTATTGCAGTTTTATAAATGTGACTCTTCTATAATTTAAAAGACCGAGCAATGTCGACTCCGCATGCAGATCTCGGCGAATAAAGTCATCAAAAATTAGACCGCTTGTCTTGTTTCTTTTTTTTATAAATAATTAAACTAAGACACTTGAAGAGCTTCGGGGCTCTCGTGGCTAGTCGCTGAGGACAAATTAAGACGCTAATGCTGTCTGGTTTGGCCCAGCATAACATAAAATATCATCACTACAATATGCAGTTTAAGATATTTGTCTTCGATTCTTTATTTAAAATTTAAAAGATTAAGATTACCATTTATTGACTTGCTCTTGCAAATGATCATCACTAGTTTACATATATTGCAGTTCACAGAATTGATGAAATTTAATTTCTTTGGCTTTTATGGATGAAAATTGTACAAAATTCATCTTCTTTTCAATTTAGATCATATATCAGGTGAAGTCAAAATGTTGCTTTTCATTAATTTGTGGTGACGAAATTTTAAATTAAATTTTTTTCTTGAAGTAATCAATTAAATAATTCATATAACACAATATTTTACTAAAATAACAACAAACATTGTTTAAATAACGTTTCCCACTTTACCCCAGTATCATAATTTGATCATAATTTAGCACCATATAAAAAATGTAAAATTATTTGAAAAATATGGAAATAAGGTAAATTTATACAAAAACCGAACCCGTAACATGGAACCGGTATACCGAAACCGTTTCGTTATAAAAACTTAAAATCGAAACCGTAACCGAAACCGAAACGCGGAAAAAACCAAATCCTTGTTTATAATATAATTTTTCAAATATTTTGAAATTATGTACTAACTTTGGTTTTATTTTTGCTTTCGTAAAATATAATGACATATTGTTTTACATCAAATAAAAGCCAAAGTAAATAAGGTATAAAATAAAAACTTAAAAAAATTATTGCTTTATCACGAACAAAGTTATTAGCATTATGTGCTGTAATTTCATTTACGTCGCTCATACGTCACGCAAGCCAAAGTAATTAAAAATAATTGTTTTCCATTTTCTATAAATGATCTTTAATTAATAATTATATGTAAAAAATAAATATATATTCTATATATTATATATACTAAATAAAACAATTACTTCGAACACACATATTTTTGTTAATTTCAATTTATGTGTAAACATTTTTTTTTTTTGGTTCTGTTTTATAAATTTAAGCATACTGTTATATATGAAATTAAAGATATTTGAATGAATTATTAGATAGAATTTTTTAAATACAAATATAAATCCGATATGTATCAAGTTGTTAGCACTTATTCAAAGTAAGCGACTACACGTTACTTATGCGTCATGTGTGCCAGTCAAGGTTATTTCTGTAGTAGGTTTGTTTAAATATTTCTATTTAAACGCAATTTTAAGTGAATATTTTTAATAATAGATATATATTATAGTATTTTAAATTATTTTATAATATATCTATTTTATACACTATTCAGTTTTAGTCGCTTTAAAACAATCATTCAAATGTTACGTCATATATTTTAAATATTTAAATTTTTTCAAGTTTTATAATATAATATCGCTCAAAGTAATCATTTCCTTGTGCTAATAATTGTTGTTATTCCAATTGTTATATTACACAATAAACGCACATCCTTCCGACATGTCTCTTGTCTCATGAATTGTATTTTAATCAATTGCAAATATTTGACTTGGGCCTGCAGGGTCTCTGTCAAAATTTCCATGCAATTTCATTTCTATTAAATTTTATTACTTCCTCGTCTGCTTCTAGTTCCCCATCTTTTTGAGAGACACACGCCCATGTCAAACCAACGCCACTGTTTGAATTTGAACTGACGTTTGTCAGAAGAAGCTGAAGAAGAGCGAGTATGTGAGACTAAGTGTTTTGCATGCTGTCAGTGTGAAACATAGATGCATGGCTATGACTACTGTCTGCAGATAATGCCGCACACTTGAGTGCATTTCGTAAATTACATTTGCCATTGCTGTTTCGAGTACACACACAAACACTCAACTACTACACCACTACTCAACTCCTCGACTACAAATTGTTTTATACGAATCGATATAAATATTATTTTACTTGTTGGCATTTAAACTCAAGTTTATCTGTTATTTTAATTGACTCAAAAGTTAGTTCGATTGTAAATTAGTTGCAAATTTATGGGATAAAGGCAATTTTATGTTTTAATTGATACGATTACTATGTTGTAAGATAAACATACAATTTGCATTTGAATTGTTAATAATTAAATAATTTAATAAAATAAATAAAAAAAAACAAAATAAAAATTTAAAATTTATAGAATATGAAATATAAAATTAAGTAAAATAATAAATTTAAATCACATTACAATGAAATAAAAATTTTATTATAACTCATATGAAACTTGTGTAAATTTTAGGTAAAATGTGTTAAACACTTGTGTAATGTTTGTATAACACTTGTGTAAATCATTGGTAAATCTTGTGTACTATTTCTGCGATACTTGAGTTAAACTTTTGTAAAATTTGCTAAAACTAAAACTTGTGTAAAACTATAGTAATACTAGAGTAAAAGTTGCGTAAACCCACGATTAAAACTTCTTTAAGACTTGGAAAAACCTTGTATTAAACTTGTGCAAAGTTTGTGTAAAATTTGTGTAAAGTTTGTGTATAACATATGTGCAAATTGTGTAAAACTTTTCCAAAATTTCAAAACATTTGTAAAGGTTGCTTGTGTAAGACTTGGGTAAACCTTGTAGAAAATTTGTGAAAATCTTTTTTTAAATTTGTGCAAAGTTTGTGTAAAACTTATGAAAAACTTGTGTAATGTTTGTGTATAACTTATGTGCCAATTGTGTAAAACTTAAGTAAAACTTTTCCAAAATTTCAAAACATTTGTAAAGGTTGCTTGTGAAAGACTTGGGTAAACCTTGTAGAAATTTTTGAAAATCTTTTTTTAAATTTGTGCAAAGTTTGTGTAAAACTTAAAAAATCTTGTGTAAAGTTTGTGTATAACTTATGTGCAAATTGTGAAAAATTTTTCAAAATTTTAAAACATTTGTAAAGGCTGCTTGTGTAAGACTTGGGTAAATCTTGTATAAAATTTGTGAAAATCTTTTGTTAAATTTGCGCAAAGTTTGTGTAAAACTTATAAAAAGCTTGTGTAATGTTTGTGTAGAACTTATGTGCCAATTGTGTAAAACATTTGTAAAGGTTACGTAAATTTCTAATAAAACTTGTGTAGAACTAGAGTAATACTTTTGTAAAAGTTGCGTAAACTTCGATTTATTCTTGGCCAAACTAGAGTAAACCTTGTGTAAATCTTATATGAAACTTGTGTAAAACTTGTGTAAAGTTTTTGTATAACTTGTGTGAGACTTGTGTAAAACTTATGTAAATCTTTTTCATAATTTCAAAACATTTGTAAAGTTTACGTAAACTTCGAATAAAACTTGTATAGAACAAGAGTAATATACGATAATACGAGTTATTCTTAAGCAAAACTAGAGTAAACCTTGTGTAAAGTTTGTGTAAATCTTATATGAAACTTGTATAAAGTTTGTGTATAACTTATGTGCCAATTGTGTAAAACTTATGTAATTCTTTTCCAAAATTTCAAAACATTTGTAAAGTTTACGTAAACTTAAAACTTCTGTAGAACTAGAGTAATACTTTTGCAAAAGTTGCGTAAACTTCGATTCATTCTTGGCCAAACTAGGGTAAACCTAGTGTAAATCTTATATGAAACTTGTGTAAACTTCGTGTAAAACTTGTGTAAAGTTTGTGTATAACTTGTGTGAGACTTGCGTAAAACTTATGTAAATCTTTTTCATAATTTCAAAACATTTGTAAAGTTTACGTAAACTTCGAATAAAACTTGTATAGAACAAGAGTAATATACGATACGATAATACGAGTTATTCTTAAGCAAAACTAGAGTAAACCTTGTGTAAAGTTTGTGTAAATCTTATATGAAACTTGTGTAAAACGTTTCCAAAATGTGTGTATAACTCGTTTATAACACGATTTATGCAAAGTCTCTTTATGGATAACTTGTTTCTATTTAGCGTAAAATTCCTATAGAATTTATATAAAAATATTACAAACTTTTTGTTATTCTTTACAATAAATATAAAATATTATAAAGCTTTTGAAATACTTTTGACAAAATTTGTAAAAAGTTTGTATGCATCTAAATGTATCAAAATGTGTAAAATCTGTGTAATATATATATAAAAACTGTTGCAAACGTATGTAATACTAATGTAAAACTGCTGTACCTATTGTGTAAATTATATTTTAAACTTTTATAAGATCTGTATAAAAAATGCATCTAATTTTTGAAAAAAATTGTTAAATATTTGTATATATTGTGTAAAATATGTATTAAACTAGTATATGACATGTGTATAATTTGTTTAACTTGTGCAATACTCTTTTGTAACTTCTGCAAATATTGTGTAAATAATGCATTAAACTTGTGTATGTCTTTGGTAAAATATTTATATAACTGGTGTAATACTTTTGTAAAATGTCTATAATAATGCTGTATGACTTTTCTTTATATTGGGTTAAATATGTATTACATTTATATAATACATTTGTTTACTATGTATAAAATATTTGTAATATTTGTCTAATACTTGTGTAAAACTTGTGTAATACTCCTGCCAAATTTCTGTAAATATTCTGATATATATGATTGAACTTCTGTAGCACCTATGTAAAATTTGTGTAGTACTTGTAAAATACTCTTATAAAACTTCTGTAAATATTGTATAAAATATCATTTCAACTTGTGTAAAACCTGTGTAAAATACGTATACAATATGTTTATAACTGGAGCAACACTTGTGTAAAACTTCTATAATACTAGTGTAAAATTCTCTAAATATTGTGTAAAATATGTATTCAACTTATGTTTAAGCTGTGCAATATATGCATCATATTTTTGTAAAACTTGTATAATGCTTTTTTAATACTTGTGTAATATTTTTGTAAAACTTCAGTGCAAAAAATGTAATAATATTAAGAAAAAAAAACTTCTATCAACATATGTATTAAGCAAGTGTAAAACGTGTGTAAAATATTTATAAAATATTTTTAAAAATAGTGTAAAACTTCTGTAAATGTTGTGTAAAATATGTATTAAAATTTTGTATGACTTGTGTGACATATGCATTAAATTAATAAAAAAGTTTTATAAGACTTGTGTAATACTCATGTAAAACTTGTATAATACTCTTGTAAAACTTGTGTAAACATTGTGAGAAACATGTAATAAACTAGTGTAAAACCTGTGTATGATATTTATAAAACTTGTGTAGAACTTCTATAAATTTGCGCAACAAATGTATTAAATTTGTATAATAACTGTGTAAAAGATTTATAAAATTTGTGTAGGACTTTTAAACAGAACTTAGAGAAATAACTGATGCATTTAGAAAATAAGCAATTTGTAAAACTCTACATTTAATAATTTCTATAAACTTTTTTTATATTACCACAATTGTAGTCGTCTCAAAGAAGCGATTACGCACAAGTTAAACTTAAGCAGCGGAAGTACAGACACAACAAAAGTCCAACCACAGAGCCTCCCGTAAGTGCTATTAACCGAAATGAAGTCACGGTGAACTGCCGCAAAGAATATAATTCCGCATAGCCGGTTGTATTTGCAACTTTTGTGTTGAAGATATGCCGCATATATTATTTTTTTTTCTGTGTATAACTTTTGCAACTTTAAAGCCAAGCCACACAGTGCGAAATTGTTAACTTTTAACTCTATTAATGAACGGCATAACTAAAGGCAGCAGCGCATTCCCAACTCATGCAACTTAATTGACTTCCGAACGCACGAACGCAACTTTATTAATGTATGCAAGGCAAGTGGCAGGCAAGCAGGCAGCTCTTTTGCTCTTTTTCCAGTAACAACGGCTGTAATGTAGCCGACTTGATTACGCATCATGGCTGCGGGCTACAACCGCCAAACCGCCGCCGTCGTCGCCGTAATTCTGCGGCACTCGTATGCGTCGCAATGCGTGTGTGCGTTAATAATATACATGATGTTTGATGCAGAAATAATGCTGTCAGGCTGAAGAAATTGCTATAATTTGACGAACGCATAAAGTGACTAATTTTTTTAAATATTACATTTTACTTTCAACTCAATTTCAGATATTATTTGAAGCTTTCAAGTGCTATGACTATATGCATCATTTACGTCTAATATTTGCATGATTTATGCAGCGAATTTGAAATTCATTTTTAAATTTATTGGGTATTCTATGTCATAAATACGAATAAAGTTATGTTAACAAAAATCAAATATTTATACACAGAAAAAAGTCTTTTTCATATTGATGAATTTCCTGTTTCAAACTATGACTAATTTTGTAATAAAGAACAATTCATAATATTGAGCACTAATAAACATCAATGTTATGAATTTATTCACATAAAGGGTTTTTCAATAAGAGCGTTACAAAAGTTTTTTCAAGCGTTTTTCAACAGGGACGCTACAAAAGTAGAGCAACAGGGACAGCAAACGACGCGATATTTCTTGCCGCTTTTTTGACATTTCTCTTCAGTAAGGTTTGCCATTTCATGATGGAAAGATATACGAGCCACCAACGAGTCGAAATTATTAAAATTTACTAACGAAATTCGAATTCGTATATCTTTCTATCATGAAATGGCAAACCTTACTGAAGAGAAATGTCAAAAGAGCAGCAAGAAATATCGCGTCGTTTGCGGTCCCTGTCGCTCTATTTTTGTGGCGTCCCTGTTAAAAACCCTTTATTTAATAAATTTTTTTTCGAACAAGAAAATACTTTTTTTTGGCATATATTTTGTATAATTAATTGAAAAATTTATTTTTTTTTTCCAACGATTATTCAATTTTGAAATGCCTTGCTTGCTCCCGATTCGACAAAAACCACATTGGTTCGAAAATTTTGGAGAAAAAAATTAAAAAAAAATAACGCAATGTTCGAAAACGAAATACCAACAAAAACAAATTTATTCGACAAAAACAACGAATTGATCGAAATGAATATTTTCCTACAAAAATCTTTGGATCGACAAACAATGTTCGAAACAATGTTCGAAAATGTTGTAAAAAAATATATTCTAGGCTAAATCTTTTATTCGACAAAAACAATAATGTTCGAAAATATTGGAAAAAAATGTATGTGAAAAAAACTACGCAATGTTCGAAAACAAACTCTTTCCAAACAATTTTTTTATTTGATAAAAATACCAATGTTCGAAAAATATCGAACAATTTTTTTAGGCGATAAAAACAAAACAATGTTCGAAAACGAAATTCCAACAAAAATAATTTTTTTCGCGAAAACTACGAACATTTCGGAAAGAACATGTTCCAAAATTTTGTAATCGAGAAAAACGAAAATGTTCGAAAATATTGAAAAATATGATTTTAGCATACATTTTTTTCAACATTTTCGAATATTATTATTTTGTCGATTAAACAACGCAATGTTCGAAAACAAACTTTTCCAACCATTTTTTATTCGACACAAACACAATGTCCGAAAAATATCGCAAAAAAATGTAGACGATAAAAACAATGTAATGTTCGAAAATAACATTTTCAAAAAAAAAAAAAATTATTGCAATTTTTGCTATAACAAAATTTATTTTTTAATGACCTTTAAACACAGACATTTAAAATAAAGTTCTTTCATTTTTAACGAAAGACATTTTATTTCAAAAATAAAAATTATCTCTTCATTTTTTTCTAGATTTTTATATATTTTCTAGATTTATATATTAAATATAAATTTCTAAGAAAGAAAACTATATAATATCTTTCAAACAAAGACCAAATTTAAATAATAATTAGAAGGTTTTTTCGATGTACTCTTTTGGAAGAGTGCCGACATCTAATTGACTGAAAGCCCTGATCATGGCTAAGTTCTATTGAAAGTTTTTGATGAAACAACAACAAATTGAAAACACAACACAGGCAATGATCATACGGACCGTTTCGGATACAGCCAAGTATCCTCATCAGTGATCTTTGTGTGATGACGTTGTGATAACATCAAATGTTTCGTATATATGAACAAGTCACGGTTGGGATTTGAATAATATTAGTTATATCTGAATTCTTGTATTTATGCTTAAAATTTCATTTGAATTTCAAATTATATTTATATATTTTTAAATCCACATGGAAAATTAATATCCATATCGATTGATGTAATCTGAAAATTAAATAGAGTTACTGAATTACAACTGATTTTGATTGAATATAATTTTTAAATGGTGTAGTGAACTTTTGTTGTTTAGTGAATCTTTTATTTTTAAAAAACATTTAATTTTTAGTGAATAATGGAATTTTGTTAGTGAGAGAAAATTTATATTTTTCTGAATCATTTTTTCTTTGTAATAATTCTTATTTTTCGGAACATTTTGTTATTTTAGTGAACATTTTGTTATTTTAGTGAACATTTGTGTTTTTGTAAAAACATTTAGTCGATTTTTAGTGAACTTTCATAGATTTGAAGGGTGTGTACGAAATCGAATAAATTGCTCATTAAACTGAAATGTACAGGTTTTCATTCGAACTCCATTCGGTACCGGTAATTGTTAAAGTACGGAATAAATCGATTGTCAAAGTAGTAACGATTATAATAAGAGTGTTTAATTTAGTTGAATTTAATTTTCTCAATAATTTGCAAAATTGAATTAGAAAAGCCGCATTTAGTTTAGTCTGCAATGTAGTCAAAATCGCATACACCCTAGTGAACATTTTTAATTTTAGTGAACATTTAAAATTTTTGTGAACAGTTGTAATCTTAGTGAACATCTATTTTATAGTAAACATGTATATTCTAGAGAACATTTTTAATATTGAGAACATTCTTAATTTATTGAATCTTTTCATTTGTGGTGAACATTATGTAGTGAACATTGAACAATTTTAATTTTAGTGAACATTTAAAATTTTTGTTTTAAATTAAAAATTTAAAATTTTCATTTGTAGTGAACATTATGTAGCGAACATTGAACATTTTTAATTTTAGTAAAGATTTAAATTTTTGTGAACAGTTGTAATCTTAGTGAACATCTATTTTATATTGAATTCTAAAGAACATTTTGAATATTGAGAACATCCTTAATTTAATGAATCTTTTTATTTGTAGTAAACATTATGTAGTGAACATTTTTAATTTTAGTGAACATTTAAAATTTTTGTGAACAGTTGTAATCTTTGTGAACAGTTGTAATCTTAGTGAACATGTATATTCTGGAGAAAATTTGTAATATTGAAAACATTCTTAATTTAGTGAATATTTTCTTTTGTAGTGAACATTATGTAGTGAACATTTACGTAGTGAACATTATGTATTGAACATTTATGTATTACAAATTTATGTTTGTTTACCCCATCACCATTCGACGGTAATTTTTAAGTTCGATGTAATAATGATTATGGCATCGGTGTCGCGGTTGGTTAGTACTTTGGACTACGAACCGAAAGTCTCGGGTTCAACCCAGCGAATGTTAACGTCTTTTGTATAGAAAACATTTTTCTATACTACGATACATATGAAAAGTTCTGAGTCCCGCCGTTCAGATTCGAAATTAAACTATAGGTCCCACCACTTTGAGATATAAAACTCAAAGTATTTGAAAATTGAATGGTGTGTACTTTAGAATTTTTGTCAACAAATAAAGTTATCTTTGTTTGTCGAAATTAAAACCATTTACGATATCAACTCGATATCTATAATGAAGTAAAATTGGGTTTGTTTTTATCATAAACACTATCGTTTTCGTATCATTATAGATTGTAATCTATTATAATTAATTAATATTAATTAACAAATAATTAATTCATGATTAAACATTATTAATAATTAATTATAATCTATAATTATCAATTTGAGCCAATAAACAATAACGTTTCGATAAGTTTAAATTCGAATTTTTATTATATTTTTATTTTTCGTAAAATGTTTTGTTTTATGTTATTAGTTATAATTGGTAAGTGAAATTTAAAGTTTTGCCGAATATTGCAATTTTATTAAAATGTTGAATTTGTGTAGTATTTTCCAAGTTATGTTAGAATGTGAATTTTAAGACCTACAATATTGAATTTCCATGCTATTTATTCAAATTTGGTATTTTATTTTATAATTACCATATTTTCATTTCAAACTTATAATTAATATTACAAACTGTTATACATTTTTTATTACCTCCATCTAAAATTCAAATTTGCACCTATCTAATTATTAAAAAAAAGTTCAAACTGTTGAATACTTTTAGAGAACTTTGCTGCTCCTTTAAATTTGATTTATTCCTTTTAGTGCCAACTTCACAGCAAACAAAAAATGTGACTAAAGTGTGGCACTTAAAGAAGGGACAATGACTGAATGAGCCTCGTCATATGCGAAAAGAACTCAAATAAGATTTTTATAATTAAATGCGATTAATTGTTAATTAAACTTCAATTAACACTGAAATTCTAAGAAAACGATATAAGTATTAATGAAAAATTAAGCAAAATTCAAAAATTTTAAATACATTTTTGTATAAATAATTTATTTAATTCAAATATATTTTATAGAATTACTTTAAATAAATTCAAGTACTTTATGTTTGGCATGTTGCACAAGGAAGAGTAAAAAATTAGAACAGCCAGAAATTATTAAAAATTCTAAAGTGCAAACAGGCAACCCGAAGGATTTGTTTGCTTAGCCAGCGAGGCAGACTCTGTGCAGGAGAAGAGCCAGTGTAGCAAAGGGTCAGAAAAGTTCAACCAACTTTTGACGTTGCCAGAAACGACAACGTGAAATGCTTTTAGACGTTGTTGACTTTATGGGTTCAAGTGGTACATCATTTTAAAATGTGACGATTTTATTATAAATTTTTTTTTTAATATTTATTGTAAAAAATTAAAATTTATTTTTATTATAATTTTTTAAATTAAAATTATATTGAAAACAAAATATACTAAAGAAAAATAAATAAAAATTTAAATTGAAACAAGAAAATAAAAAGAAAAAATTAAAAGTACACAAAATAGTCTGCACAACAATTTTAAGGTAACACGGAACTCTTGGTACTAAAAGCTATCTTTTGGCCATCTTTAAAATATAAACGTGAAAGCAAAAAATTATAAAAAAAGAGTAGAGAGTAAAGAAACTGCCGCAAATACAAAACTCCATCCGAAGGTAATGATTTTCTGCGCCATAATAACGCGAAATGAACCCAACTTCATTTGACATTTCAATTAAATGACTGAACTTTTGTGCCATTAAGCGCACAACGAATGACATTCGAAATGAACTCCCTTCAAAGTACGGATGTCTTTGTCGTCTTCGCCATTAGGCTGTTAATAGGTCGGGGAAACTCACAGACAAGGTACAGCGTTGAAGTGCAAAGTGTACGAAAAACAACAAAACCCTTTCGAAAGTATAAACAATTAGTTAAACTTGACAATTTTCACAAATAAAATGAACTGAGACATTTTTTTCTTATATATTGGTTTCTTTCTTTTTTTAATTTTAATGTTTGTGTATTTATTTTGTATATTTTTTTAGTATAAAAAAGTATAAAAGTCAATAAAAAGTACTTTTACACATTTTGATAAATATTGCAATCAATTAGATAACGTAAAATTTTTTAATTGTATTTTTTTTGTTCTTTTTAGACTTTTATTACTTGTAGCAAATAAAATAGAACGAAAAATTGTTTCTATAAAACAGCAAACATTTAGTTAGACATACCGCTAGAATGGCTTTGTCCCACTTCAAGACATTCATTTATTTCAAAACATTTACTGTCGCCGATTCTGTGCTTGAAAATCAAATAATTCACAACAACAAAACAAAAGTACTGTCAAAGCAAAACAAAAACATGACGTAGTTGTAGTGAAGAGATCTATAATGAAGTGCAAGAAAAATTAATATACTGAAATGAACTGCTTCTGACACTGAGTACTTGGTGCATTTTACATTTTTTTTATCATTCAGGAATTTTCAAAAATATAGAAAAATTCTAAAGGTATAAGAAAATCAAATAATATTTTATTTAAGTTTTTTTTTATATATCGAAAATAATTTTTTTCACTATTTTTTTTTTTTTTTTTGGTTATATAATTTTGACCAATTCGTTGTTTTTGTCGTAAATTTTTTTTTTTTATTTTTTTTTTTGTACATAAAGGGTTTTTCAAATGGGACGCTACAAAAGTAGAGCGACAGGGACAGCAAACGACGCAATATTTCTTGCCGCTCTTTTGACATTTCTCTTCAATAAGGTTTGCCATTTCATGATGGAAAGATATACGAGCCAACAACGAGTCGAAATTATTAAAACTTACTACCGAAATTCGGAGTCAGTGGCCTCAACGTTAAGAGCGCTACGACCAATTTATGGTCGTCATAATCGTCCTAGCAGATCAACAATTGAGCGTCTAGTGGAAAAATTTGAGACCGCAGGCACAGTACAAAATGTTCCAGTGCCAGTGAGACAAAGAAGTGCCCGTAGTGTCGAGAATATTGCTACCGCTGAGGCTTCAGTTGAAAAAAGCCCAAATGTGTCTCTCACACGTCGTTCTCAAGCGTTGGGGATCTCTGTGACGTCCTTGTGGCGAATTTTGCGAAAAGATCTTGGCCTACATCATTACAAAATCAAATTGACGCAAGAACTGAAGCCGCTTGACCACCAGAAGCGTCGTATGTTCGTGAATTGGGCTGAGCAACAACTTGAAAATGATTCGGATTTTCATCGAAAAATCATCTTCAGCGATGAGGCTCATTTCTGGCTGATTGGCTTCGTCAATAAACAAAATATGCGTTATTTATCAGACAGCAATCCACACGTACTCCATGAGTCATCATTGCATCCCGAAAAAATTACGGTTTGGTGCGGTTTATGGGCCGCCGGCGTCATTGGGCCGTACTTCTTCCGTGATGAACAAGACCGGCACGTTACTGTGAATGGGAATCGCTACCATTCAATGATAACCTAATATTTTTGGCACCAATTGGATGATACCGATTTGGAGGATATGTGGTTCCAATACGACGGCGCCACAAGCCACACAGCGAATGCCACAATCCATTTATTGGAAACCAAGTTTGGAGAACGTGTTATCTCACGAAATGGTCCGGTCGATTGTCGTACGATTTGACGCCGTTAGACTATTTCCTGTGGGGCTACGTCAAGTCTATGGTCTATGCCAAGAAGCCAGCGACGATTGATGAACTTCGTACGAATATCGAACGTGAAATTGCAGCAGTATCGGCCGATTTATGTTTGAAAACCGTCGAAAATTGGGTTCAGCGTCTGGACTTCTGCAAGCGTGCCCGTGGTGGCCATGCAAAAGAAATCGAGTTCCATACATAATGGCATCGAACGTACTTTTATAGGAATAAAGAATTTCATTGATATCCAAAACCGTTTTTGTTTTATTTGTACCTTTATAATGTTTGCTGTATTTTTTATAATCACATAAATACCGACAACAACATTACTGCCGTTGAACGCCGAGCGGCAGATTATTTGTTGTTTTCAATGTTCGTCTTCTCACTCGTTGTGTTCACTCACTGCATTCATTGTACAGTAGTGTCATTTGGTTTTGTTTTTCAAAACATTGAATGTTTTGTAATAAAAAAAGTTTTGCCAATACTTGACACCAATGAAACAAATACTGCAATGAAGTGTAGTCGCTGTAGAGACTTCACTATAATACTGTCGACTGTCATTGCAAAATGCACTCAATACTGTAGAGTGCAGTAATGCTTATTTTGCAGAGGGAATTCCAATACATTTTTGCAAATGTTTAATATGTATAATACATTTGTGAGGTGTTTTACACTGAACTATAAAATATATTTAAAATTTGCGTTTTTATAACATATGAGGTATGAGTGAAAATTTTCATAATTATAAAATTAAAAAGAAAAAAACTATAATTTTCACTTTGTTTTAAATTTATACACCTAAATACACTTGGAAATATGCATAAAAGCGCGCTTTTGTTTGAATATTTCTATTTGCAACTATAACAAAAAAGCAAAAAACATATTTATTTTTTTACTATTATTACAATAACTTTGCACTTTTATCTATACCAGCATTTATTACAATGTGTTAATTTGTTTGCATCACAACTATAGCAAAAGTTTTTGTTCTTTTTTATTTTTATTTTTACGAATACAAAGTTTTGCAACATTTCTGCAAAATTGCCATAGATACATGTAACATGTTGCAAATTGTAAATTACGCCAAAAGTTTGCGCTAGGATTCTTTGTGTCATTGTCTGGCATTTGCTGATGAATTCATGAAGAAAACTTTCGAATTCATAATTTACGCAAATGTGCACTAGCAGCAGGTGAAATATTAAACAAATATTTTGCCATTTTTAAATTTCAGTATATTTTAATAATTTTTTATATACTTGACTTGATAATATGTAACTGCAAAATTTTTGTTAAATGATATTTTCAAATTTATGCCATATTCACATTTCTGCGAATGGCCTTCTAAACTAAATGCTCAATGCATTTTGCATAGAAATGCGCAGTTTATTTGACTGGCTTTCTTGACATCTTGCTGGAAAAGCAAGAAATTGCATAGATCTACATGGAGACGACGTTTTACTTGAGGCCCAAATATATTTCGGATGAAGTTTAGCATAATGTCGAATATTGTGCATATTTTAAATGCACTGCTTGATGTATTTGGCAAGGCCGGGTGCTTAGTATAAGTGATTTGGTATGTTTTTTATTTGTTCATTTAAAAAAAAATTATACTTTCTATGAATTTTTGAAAGTTCAGGTTTGATTTTAAATAGAGCAAAGATTGAATCCTTATAAAATTATAATATTAAATTAAAGCGAACTTTTAAAATATTAATGAACGTTTATTTTTTTTAGTGATTTTTTTATTATAAATTAATTTTTTTTTTGAATATTTTAAATTTATAGTAAACTTTTAAAAATATTTATTTTTTGGGTAAAATAAATTTTTGTATACATCTTAATTGTTTAATATACATTTTAATTTTTAGTTAACATATAATAAACGCTTTAGTATAAATTTAAATTTTTGGTATAAATCAAAATTTTTGAAATTTAAAATTTTTAGTGAACATTTAAATTTTTAGTGAACATTTACATTTTTAGTGAACATTTAAATTTTTAGAGAAAATTTAAATTTTTAGTGATAATTTAAATTTTTAGTGAACATTTAAATTTTTAGTGTACATTAAAATTTTTAGTGAACATTAAAATTTTTAGTGTATATTAAATTCTAAGTATAAATAAATTTTTTTGTGAATATTTTCAATTTTTAGTGAACTTTTAAAATTTATAGTGAACATAAAATTTTTAGTGAACATATATTTTTTTTTAAAGATGTAAATTTAAATATTTAGTATAAATTTAAATTTTTGTGGATATTTAAATTTTTGAGTGAACATTAAATTTTTGATGTACATTTTAATTTTTTGTGTACATTAAAATATTTTGAATATTTCAAATTTTTATAACTTTTCTTAATTTTAAGTAAACATTAAAATTTTAGTACAGATTCAAGTTATTATTAAAAAAAGTTAAATAATTGAAAACTTCTCAATTTGTTAGTGAACATTTCAAAAATTTAGTAAACTTTTTAAATTTTTAGTGAACTCTTCAAGTTTTTACTGAACATTTAAATTTTAATACATATAAACTTTTTAGTGAACTTTTAAAATGTTCAGTGAATATTAAATTTTTAGTGAACATTTAAATTTTTAATGATTATTAAATTTTTAAATCTTTAATATACTTTTTAGTGAACATATAATGTAACTCTTTAGTATAGATTTAAATTTTTGGTATAAATCAAAATTTTTGATATTTCATATTTTTAGTGAACATTTAAATTTTTAGTGAACATTTAAATTTTTAGTGAACAATTAAATTTTTAGTGAACATTCAAATTTTTAGTGAACATTTAATTTTTTAGTGTATATTAAATTGTTAGTATAAATACATTTTTTTGTGAATATTATCAATTTTTAGTGAACTTTAAAAATGTATAGTGAACATTAAATTTTTAGTGAACATATAAATTTTTGGTAAAGATTAAAATTTTTAGTGTAAATTTAAATCTTTAGTATAAATTTAAATTTTTGTAACTATTTAAATTTTTTAGTGAACATTGAATTTTTGATGTAGATTTTAATGTTTTGTGTACATTAAAATATTTTGAATATTTTAAATTTGTATAACTTTTCTTAATTTTTTGTAAACATTAAAATTTAAATTTTTAGTAAACAAAAATATATATTTGAAAACTTTTCAATTTGTTAGTGAACTTTTCAAAATTTTAGTAAACTTTTCAAATTTTCAGTGAACTCTTCAAGTTTTAAGTGAAAATTTAAATTTTAATGAATATACAATTTTTAGTGAACTTTTAAAATTTTAAGTGAATATTAAATTTTTAGTGAACATTTAAATTTTTAGTGATTATTTAATTTTTAGTGTACATTAAGTTTATAGTATAAATTTAATTTTTTGTGAATATTTACAACTGTTAGTGAACTTTTTATATATATAGTGAACAATAAATTTTTAGTGAACTTATAAAATTTTAGTGAACATTTAATTTTTAATGAAGATTTAAATTTTTAGTGTAAATTTAAATTTTTTTGAAGATTTACATTTTTTTTTTATTTAAAACATTAAATTTTTTATGTAGATTTTAATTTTTCGTGTCTAAAAAAATGTTTTTGAACATTTTTTGTAACTTTTTAATTTTTAGTAAACATTAAATTTTTAGTAAAAAATGTAATTTTTGAAAACTTTTGATTTTAAATTTTTTGTGAACTTTTCAAATTTTAATTGATCATTTAAATTTTAAGTGAACATTTAATTTTTAGTGAATTGATTTTGAAAATTTCAGTTCGTTTGTTGTCTGAAGTATTTTAAATTTTATGACTAAGCTATATATAGAAAAAACATCAATGAATCTTACAAATTTAAATGAAACGAAAACCTAAAAATGTTATAAATGTGCTGAATATAAAAAGGGCTTAATCGAAAGCAACACAATTCCAGCAAATGTTTGATAATTAGGCGTAACCTTGTTAAATACACTAATTTTTGTGTTGAGCAACGGTAGCAGCATCAGCATCAGACGCCCTATAAAAGGCAATAACAATAAAAATCTCATTAAGCCATTTTGGCTAATGTTCCAAAAAGAGCACTAACAAAAGCAGAAAAATAAGGCAGAACAGCACAAAAAGACCACAACAACTACAATAATCAACACAACACTAAAATTTGGCAACACTTTTACGTTACGAAATCTCGACATATCTAAGATGTACATTTTAACGCACCATAAAATTCGTGCACGAAATGTGAAATAAAAGATTTTGGCCAATTAAATGCGGTGTGATTTTGGCGTTAATAGTTCTAGGGCATACTGAAGGTAGAAGTAAATAAAATATTTGAATTTTAAGTATAAATGTAATTTTTATTTTAGTTTTTATACATTTTTTTAAATCGAAATAAATTCAAACAAAACTAAATCGTTTCTTATAGGTTTTATTGAAAAAAAATCTATTAAGGTTCAATTAATTCTCTAGTTGCCGTTGCCTAGGCAACGTATTTTATTGTATTTAGTTTCTTGAGAATTTACATTTAAACTATTTTTGTAATTGACAGATAACTTTTTAATTTTTGCTGCCACTTAAACAATCTACGTCCCAGTGCTTAGCTACCTGGTATTCTACAAAATGAAGAGAGTAAGGTGCCGAAAACTTTTCATCAAGTGGCCGCATCAAACAGTTGACTGGCGTCAACAAAACTTTTCACCAAAAACAACCACAAAAAGTAGCAAAGATTTTGCAGATGTTTTAAAGCACTTCTGAAACCCTTAAGCAGCCATTTTGCAGCCCTTTTTCTGAAGCCCATTTTACAGCACATTTTCTGATGCCATTTTGTGAACTATTATGTGATAAAATTTATATTTCAATCAACACTTGAGATTTACCTCTGGGGACATTGAATGCAAATTGTCACAGGATATTTAAAAGTTTGTCGAAAGTGTGATAATGTTTGAAAACTTTTTTTTAAGAAATGAAATGTACAAAGTTCTTAAGTGGAAAACTATATTTTTGTTAAATTTAAGAATAACTTATTTTTTATTTTCTTTTTAGATTACTAAGTAATATAATTAACTTGCGCTCTAAATATCACAATCAACTTGAAACAAATATTTAACTAACATCTGGCAGCATTCACAGGACAAACAAACGAACAAACACAACGTGCACAAAGTGACATGAATTAAAGTAAATATTGCTTAATTTAGTGCAGTTCAAATGTCAAAAGATTGGAAAAACATTGGCAGCGCCAACAATTGAGAAACCTAAGACAACAAACAAGAAACAGCAACATGCCATCAAATCAACCAAATTCTTTGCTGATTCAACAGAAAATTGAACCGAATGAAGCGCTAACTGTAGTGAGATGTGTGTGGTGCTCAAAGACAATGAGAGCAAGAGAGAGACGAGTGTGTGTAAGAGAGCATACACAAGTCTTAAACGTACACTCAGAAAAC
This sequence comes from Dryomyza anilis, assembly GCA_951804985.1. Lineage (NCBI taxonomy): Eukaryota > Metazoa > Arthropoda > Insecta > Diptera > Dryomyzidae > Dryomyza > Dryomyza anilis. The sequence goes on from OX638132.1 coordinate 71,055,738, forward strand.
AGTTTCCTAATATTAAGAACAATTGACTTGAAATAACGTCAAATACTATTTTACTCATTTAATAAAATATTTTCATTGAAATAATTTTAATAATATCCCAGCAAACCAAACGATAATTTTACGATATCGAAACGATATCATTTATTGGCTCAAATTGTCGTTTTCGATAATCTATAATGATATGAAAACGATAGGGTTTTCGATAAAAACGAACCTGTCTAAAACGATATCGTTGTTATTGTCGTTATGGATATCGAGATGATATCAAGGGTTTTTCAACAGGGACGCAACAAAAGTAGAGCGACAGGGACAGCAAACGACGCCATATTTCTTGCCGCTCTTTTGACATTTCTCTTCATATATCTTTCCATCATGAAAGGCAAACCTTATTGAAGAGAAATGTCAAAAGAGCGACCAGAATTATGGCGTCGTTTGCTGTCCCTGTAGCTCTACTTTTGTAGCGTCCCTGTTGAAAAACCCTTTAAATGGATTTATTTTCGATAAACAAATTTTATTTGTTCAGAAAATTTTATTTTTTGACAAAAATTATAAAGAAGACGCAATTAAATTTTCAAATACTTTGAGTGCTATATCTAAAATTTATCATTATTATATCGAACTAAAAAATTATCATCAAATGGTTTGTAGGGATTTCACTTTAAGTAACGTATATTTATTTTTTTAAGAAATTTTTTTTTTCTAAAGTACTGAAATTTTCCTTTTTATAAGAAACTTTTTACTTAACACTTTTTAAATTAAATTTTTGCTTATTAATCAGACCAATTCTAAATAATTAATCCCACAAATTGTGTGCTAGTAAAAATAAATCTTTGTACTTAAATTCAATAAAAAAAAATTTCCCAAAAAGAATTTGTGGAAACATTTATTTAGAAGTTGTTTCCTGAGTGTAGACTTCGTATGTGCGTCTAACAGGAGACAACAATTTGATTGTTGTTGGTTCTTGTGTACATTGTGGGACACGTGATAAACATAAAATTGGCAATAAAATGGCAATGAATTAAAATGGCAATATAGAGCAGAGGCAGGTCGAATGAACAATGAAAATAAACAAGGAGTAGAAAGAAATATGTAGTAGGCTCGATGGTAGTCCAAAAAATGAAGTGAACAAAAAATGTTAAGCATAAGGTGGGATAGATGCTGACAAAACTATTAGGTGGGTACAAAATAAAGATTTAAAAAAGAAAAATCACCTTTAAAAATATGACACTCAAGAGTTCAAATAAAATAAATACCAGCATTTAAAATTGTAACCTTTAACTATACTAAGGACTGCGTCGAATAAAATTGTCCGCTACAAAAATGAAAAAAACTAGAAATGTGGTAATCGAATTTTTATAGAATAAAATATTTTATTTTGCAAATTATTTTTAGATTTAAAAAAATATATAAAAAACCAGAAATTAATATTTTTTAATAAAAAGTTTTAATTTTTCTGGAACCCCTTCCATTAATGTTGTAATGGTAGTGTCCGACACCCTCACAGCTGCTGAAGACCACTTTCTTTTAAAGTCTTGAAGGTCTTTGCCCACTTTTTTTGTTGTCTTCATCTCCCTTTTTACTAAAGCCCAGTATCTCTCAATCGGCCTGAGTTCTGGACAGTTTGGTGGATTGGCTTCTCTAGGCACCAAAATCACTGCATTTTGTTGGATCCACTCTAAGGCCGTTTTGCTGTAGTGACATGAAGCGAGGTCAGGCCAAAAAAATGTGGACACTTAATGTTGGCGTAAAAATGGAAGCAATCTCTTTTGCAAGCATTCCTTCACATATATTTCGCTATTAATTGTACCCGATGTCATGAATGAGCTGCTCCTTTTTCCACAACTGCAAATTGCCTGCCAAACAAGGAATTTCTTTGGGAATGTTGTCATTTTTTTTTATTTGAATTTTTCAGCGACATTTCATCGAGAATCGGCTGTATAAAATTCCTGCCCAGGTAGCTGAGAAAAGTCCGCTAAAACATAAGTTTCGTCGTCCATTATGCAGCAATCGAATTTAAAAAAAAAAACTTGGTTCAGCTTTTTAGCTCGTTGTTTTGCGGTTTCATTCTTGACGGCATTTCTATCCGGAAATTTTGGAAATTGTACGTCTTCAGCCCAGCTTCTTTCTTAGTCCTGCGCACGAAAGATTCTGAGCAATCCGCCTTTCTCGCCAATTTCCTTCCGGATATGCTTGGATCTTTCTTTAAAATATTCACAACCTTCTTCGACTTTTCACGATCATGTGGGCCTTTTTTTTACCAGAATCTTTCTTCCGATCAATACTCAGGTCTTCCTTAAAGCGGTTGATAATGCGAGAAATGGTCTTAGGGTTAGCCCCTACCTCTTTGGCAATTTTTTTAAAAGACCAACTGGGTTGTTTTTGAAAAATTTTAATTATATTTTCTCGCACTTCCACTTCGTTTGCCATTTTCGCGTTAAATAAATTTTATATTGACTTTAACTGTCACAAATTATTTTCTGCCATTTAATTCAGAGCTACTATGATCAAATTTTTTTAATTTGAATCTTGCAATAGCACATTATGGGAAGATATGTAACGGACAATTTTATTCGACGCAGTCCTTAAAACTGTCATTAATTAACAACCGTTCTTATACAATTTGTTGTTCGACCAGAATTTCAGAAATTTATATTTCGATTAGTTTTGTTCTGAATTACAATTTAAAAAATTTAAGATAAGTTTTATCAATACCAAAATGTGTTTTTTACAAGAATTAAAAAAAACTTTTGTTCAGTTAAATGTATTTTAAAGGGTAGAATACAAATTTTTAATCAAAACCGATTGAAATATGAATTAAGAAACAGAAAATGCTCGATTGATACAACTTTGAAAAGGTTAAATTAAAATATAGTATAAGCGATTTTTATTTTTATAATATGTAGATTTTTGTCGCATATTAAAATACTTATATTGTTTATTGAAAAAATGTTAAATAATATCATAATGAAAACAATTAAACATTGTTTAATTTTGAAGAGATAGATAGATGCATTTGAAATGCAAGTGCATAACATAGATTTCATAAATAAAAAATATATTATTTTTCGTGGCACATTTGATTAAAATTTGATGCATTTTCTAGTTGAAATCTCTCTAAGTATGACTTTAATAAACAATTCAAATTGATTAAATTAAAATTTGATGATACTTACGCATTTAAAATGCAAATAGAAAGTAAACGAGTTGATATCGGAAAACCAATTTTATATTCATGTTAAGAGATTTGTCAGTTATTAAGTGTATCTTACTTTTTTCAAATGTTGAGTGAGTGTGAGTAGAACAAAAAATACCGTGAGTGAGTGTGCGTGAGTACATTTTTTTCGTGAGTTAGGGTGAGTGAGTCGAATATTTCATAAAATAAAAAAATCTCAGTTATAATTTTTATACATTTTTGTTGAACTACAGAACAACGCTCGGAACTCAGAAGGCTTCGGGAAGGCGACTGCCCACATTTCAGAACTATCAAACCCTTTCTTACGACCGTCATATACCCACCCCGTCTTCAACTCAGAATAAGTTGTCAGGTTTCAGTCAATAATTTATATAACCCGTGCATGTTTTTGATGGCACGGACACGCACGGGTACGCCGATAGGTGACACGCACGAGCGTGTCACCTATCATATACGAATACACCTATGAAATTTAACACAAATTTTAAAAAGAAATCAGCACTAACACATATTTTTTTGAAAATTTAAAAAATATGGATTTTTGAGCAAAAAATAAATCATTCAAAAAAAAATCATTCCAAAATGTAAATCATGTGATAGTGACCTTTAACCTTTGGATACAAAAATAAAATTATATGCCATATTAAAGACCATCTTCATACCTTTTAAATGATACCTTAATTGTACAAAAACCATTTTTTCAGATAAATGCAATTATGATAACCCACCTTTGTGAGTTTTTACATATTTTTTCACTTTTTAAGCCGCCATATTTCGGGAACCATAGAAGGTAGAGGTTAAGAATTTTGCATATTTCTTAGTTTAGTATAAGAGAACACTCATACAAAATTTTATCAATTTCAAAAAGGATGATGCTTAAATTTATTATTTTTTCGTTGATTTAAAATGAAATACTCCAAGTAGGTTTTTGATTTTTTGAGTTCCTCAGATTTAAATTTTTATAAAAATTAACTTATAAAAATTCGAATTTCGGTAGTAAATTTTTATAATTTCGACTCGTTGTTCGCTATATGTCATGATTGGCTCTATATCATGAAATGGCAAACCTTACTGAAAAGAAATGTCAAAAGAGCGACAAGAAATATGGCGTCGTTTGCTGTCCTTGTCGCTCTACTTTTGTAGCGTCCCTGTTGAAAAACCCTTGAAAAAAACTTTTGTAGCGCTCTTATTGAAAAACCCTTTATATAATAATCTATCATTTAAAGTATCGGTCCTACGTGAATAAAATATATAATTTTTTTTAAACAATTTTTTATTACTCAAGTTGGCACTACTTCTAAATCCAACAACATAAACAACACCTGAACAAAATTCGCTGCATGTTTTTTAAGTAGTTTTTCTATTATTTTTTGTGATTAAAGTTGTCAATTTTAATAAAGCATTTAAATATCTCTCATGTGCGTTACGATTAATATAATAATCGACTGTCATGTCGATCTTTATCAGCTTTGACATGCTCGCGGCCATGGCAGATGAAAACCAAGTGGTCAACAGACAGACAGACATAAATACAGCGAGACAGACAGACAGACAGACAGACAGACAGACAGACAGACAGACAGACAGACAGACAGACAAACAGACAGTCAGTCAACTGACAGCAGTCACCAATGTTAAAACATGCAACATCACATCAAGCCACGATCTACGATATCCTTCTGGCCAAATAATAGTTATTCGAATCAGCTGTTTGTTGGTGTGCATTTAATTTGAATGACGACATTGCCGCCGATAATCATGGCAACCACTTGTAATTAAATCCAGGCCCTACAGTTATAGACGACAATAAACATCATAAAACTGACAACCATTACTACATTGGCAGCGCCGACACCATGTTGGGTTTGCAGCATTTGTGTCAAGTAGATACTACTGCATTGATAAAAATATTTTTTTATATAATTTTTTAAATTTTATTTTTATTGGTTTTTTTTAATATATATTTTTTTTGCATTTTTAGCTTATCGCAGTCGGAAATTGTCTATGGTTTTGGCAGCTGTCAACAATGTGCAGGAACGCCTAAGGCAACCGTTTTTTTTTTGGCACGGCTTACACAATACGATTTTGAAAAAACAGAAATTGGCAAAAAATTCAAAATATATTATATTAAAATAATAATACTTAATTCAGATAATATGAAATATGATTTTTTTTACATGGAGATTTTATTTACATAGCTATATTCATTTGTGGTCATATATTCATAGAAGGCTGATATAATTGGTATTTTGAAAAGTAGTTATGGAAAAAATCAAAAAAAAACTTATTTAATTACTTCAAACGGTTTTAACAACATCTCATTGGAAAATTTAAATTATCTGTCATTCAATTCGATTACGGATTTTATTACAATACAAAAGAAACTGATTTAAATCGTATTTAAGTTTTATGCAGGAATTCAGAACGTTACCTAAACCGATATCTATTTCAAATCGTTTCATTTTATAAACGATAAATTGAATCTGTAATAGAAACAGAAGCCGAAAACCAAACGGTGAAAACCTAATTCGAAAACTATACGTTTAAACTTCAGTTAAAAATTATATTCCAATTCAATTTCGACCAAATTTAATTTTTTTTAATTTTTACACAATTTGAGGTTTTAATAAAAGATAAACATAATTCAATTAAAATATGTGAAATGAATCAATTGTATTTTTGTTATAAAATATTTAAATTTGGAACAGCAGCTAATTTAAGCACACGTCCATATATTGTGATTTTTGGATTTTCTATTTCGGTTACTTAATTTTTATACCCTACACTAGAGATGGGCGCGTGCCGTGCTTTTTTCGTGTCACGCCCGAAAATCTGAGTTCGTGCGTGCAAATCTCCGTGCGTGCTAGTTGCTGTCGTACCCGTGCGAGTCCGTGCCTATTAAAGATTTTTTTTTATAGTTTCTACCCCAATTTAAAAAAAAACCTTTCCAGCTTCAGAAAATAAAAATTTCGTGATATTTTAGCCTTTTCTTAAAAATCTGTTGTTTTAGTTTTACTTATGGATTTAATGAGAATAAAACAGTATCAAACTTAATTTTTGAATTATTTATTACAGGGACTAAAACCTATTGGAATATCGGTTCCGGTTCGGGTTCGAAGATTTTTTAAATTGTGGTTTCGATTCCGCTTTCAACCAACACAAAAAATGGATTTCGATTCAGGTTCCATACATTTTTTTTATAACGGTTCCGATTCCGGTTCTTTGCATTTTCTGACAGGGACTATAATATCTTTTCCGGTTCTGGTTCCGATATTTTTAAAATAATGGTACCGATTCCAACCAGAAATAAATATATATGTTTCGATTCCAGTTCCCATTCAACACATTTTTAATAACGATTCTGGTTCCAAAAATATAAATGGTTCCGGTATTATTTTTCACGTTTTGCTTGCTTTTTCATGTTTTTCCGTGCTTTTTTCGTGTTTTGTCGTGTTTTTCCGTGTTTCTTCGTGTCTTTTAAAACCCCGTGATATATCGTGCTTCTCGTGCGTGCCTGTAATTTTACTCGTCTGGCTCGGTGTCGTGCGTGTCACCTATCGGCGTGCCCGTGCGTGTCCGTGACATCAAAATAGGCACGCGTCCCTCTCTACCCTACACTAAGAGTGAAAGGGTATATTCAGTTTGGTACGCCGTTTGTAACACCCAGAAGGAAGCATCCCCGGTATGGAAAAGTATATATATTCTTGATCAGCATGACCTCCTGAGTCGATTTAGCGATGTCCGTCTGTCTGTCTGTTGAAATCACGATTACAGAAAAAGTAGAAGAGCTAGACTAATAAAAATTTAGATTTAGATTACTTGTATATATAAGCTGTCTGAGCAAGAAAATTGGCATGATCGACCTGAGATCCGACCTCTTATGTCCAAATACCTCATATAAAATTTACATCTACAAAGTAATTCTATTTGTACGGTCTTAAGTGATCTTTCTTGGGCAAAAACATATTGATTTTATGCTCAAATATTTCAAAATAATGCTTTCTCGCAAAATGACTTGTGGTTACCCAAAAAAAAAGGGTTTTTCAGTAAGAGCGCTACAAAAGTTTTTTTCAAGGGTTTTTCAAAAGTAGAGCGACAAGGACAGCAAACGTCGCCATATTTCCTGCCACTCTTTTGACATTTCTCTTCAGTAAAGTTTGCCATTTGATGATGGAAAGATATACGAGCCAACAACGAGTCGAAATTATTAAAATTTACTACCGAAATTTGAATTCGTAGAGCGGCAAGAAATATGGCGTCGTTTGCTGTCCCTGTCGCTCTACTTTTGTAGCGTCCCTGTTGAAAAACCATTTACATATGGGTATCAAATGAAAGGTAATTCTACAGCGATTGAGTTTTGAGTTATTTTTAGGATTCGTATATCCATGTGACCTATGCACCACTTTTAATAGTACCCGCGCACATTATCACATATGTGTATGGGTATTTATAGTCGGCTGAGACCGACTATAACTTTCAAAATTTCAAAAAATTTCAAAATTCTTACTAAGTTCATCACATCAACTATTACAATTTCCCTACTTAAAAATTTCCCATGTGATCTAACCTCACAAGTGTTTTTTTGAATCAAAATTAAAAAATATTGATCGATATTATATAAATATTACTAAAAATATTACTGGAGGAAAAATAATTTAGTAAATAATATAGCGTTAACTGTTAAAATTTGTCATTTAGACAAAAACTGTGTAAAAATGTTGAATTAAATTAAGCACAGCTAAGTAAAAAAACAGTAAAATGGTTTGGGCACAGGGTAAATTTTAATAGTTGGAGTTAGTAAGAAATATGAGAGTAAAAACTTTATCAATACAAATTCATTTTTAAATGTTCAAACGCCGTAACGACATTTAATTGTATTGTTTAAATATTTAATCATATTGTTACGGAAAGAGGTAATTTGCCCCACCGTGCAAGCATTCAACAATAATAAATGAGACGCAAGACAATTCAGCGCACTAAGCAATGTGTTAGAAAGAGACGGAAGATCATTCAGCGTACTGGGCAATGTGCGAGAAAGAGAGGGAAGATCAGCGCATTAAAACACATGAGTGCGAATGAGATGCCAATAGCATGCGTCATTCACAAAACGAGTAGAAGGTTCTCGAAACAAGTCGAAGCTTGTCGAAACGTGTCGAACTGATGCATGCAGTATATAAGGGAGGCGCATCAGAGGTACAGCACTTCAGTAGTGATTGTAAAGTGGTCGAGTGCATCTCGTGTGATAAATGTCAAGTTAAATTGTTGTTTATTAAAGTGAATTAATAAAGTTAATTGTTATAATTTAAACCAAACATAAGAGTGTTTTTATTTTGTACACAATCCAGAGATACGAACTTGTAGAACAGTTTTCCGTAGATTGAATTTTCGTAACAATATTTTATTTTTTTTTTTTGTTGTTTAATACTGACTACTCTTTATGTTTGAAGTTTGAACTACGTTCACGTCACCAATAAAGCTACATATAATGAAAAGGAAATGTTAAACCCAATTAAGAGATGAGAATAGAATATCAAAGTCATGAATATCAAATTCACGATGTACGACATATCAAATTCACGAAACGACAAGACCAACCAAATAGGCAAGCATACGTTGCGATGAACCAATGTAAAATAAGATCGGTACAACAGTACCTTTAATACTGTGTAGTGAATTTAGTAGTGCCTCTAAAACTGTAAGTTTTGTGTATATGCTATATGTTTTAATTTAGCATATAAAAAAACACAGAAAGGATTTATTTTAATGGTATTAAATAATTCGTATATCCAATTAATTATATTAATATAATTATTTTATAACAATTAATCGCAGTTGCTATTTTTACGTTATATTTTTTTTCTGTGAACATATTCGTTTATGACTGTAAAACGGTGTAGTGTCTTTTAAACTGTTGGTTGGTTATATGCTAAATAGGAATATATTTTAGCGTATACACAAACATGTAGCCGCGGTAGCTCAGTGGTTAGTGCGTTGGACTGCGAGCCGAAAGGTCCCCGGTTCAAGCATGGACTGGGGCTAACAACATCTTTTCATAGAAACATTTTTCTATACTGCGCTACCTCTCGGCAGTAAATGGCAAACCTACGAGAGTAAAACATTGCCTATGAAAAAGTTCTCACCCGCCGTTCGAATTCGGCAATAAACTGTAGGTTCCATCACTTTGAGTACAAATATAACACGCACAGCTCAAAATGGTGAGAGAGCTCGGCCTAAGTTCTTATAGGACTGTAGTGCCAAACTATTATTATTATACACAAACACAGATAGGATTAATGTATACTATTAAATAATTCGTATATCCAATTAATTATATTAATATAATTATTTTGTAACAATTAATTGCAGTTGCTATTTTTACGTTATAGTTTTTTCTGTGAACATATTCGTGTGTGACTGTAAAACTGTGTAGTTGCTCTAAAACTGTCGGTTTTGTGTTTATGCTATATGTACATATATTTTAGCAAATACAGCAACCATCAAATGATTTAATTATCACTATTAAGTAATTACTATATCCTAATAGTAATAGTAATATTAATTTAATTAATTATTTTGTATCAATTATTGTGAGTTGCTATATTCACGTTCACTATTTTTTTCTGTACAAATGAATATTCGGGAAATATAATACAATATTTTGAATCAAACCCAAATCTATTATATATTTGCGAACGTTTAGCTTAAGTATGTTTGGAGTAACCGTCAAAACGGCTGAACTGTCTCGAATAAAATTTTGACACAATATGAATGCTTTACTTGGGCAAAGTGGTTCGATTTGGTAAAGTGGATGTGGCATCTCACACACAACCCTAATATTAAAAATCGCATTTTATCAGCAATTAAGATAGCGAATTAAATAATATTTAGCTCAGCTCCATATTACTCCATTTTAAAATACCTCACCGAATGTGGGCTGAATGGAATATCCCATACAAATTAAAAACACATTATATCCGGAATTAGGATAAAGGATTTAGTGAAATTTTACTCAGCGATTTTTTTTTGTCATTTTCGTTGATCTCACGGAATGTTTGTGAGTCATACAAGATACATTTTTAAGATACAGTTCTTACACTGACATGTATAACATGGATATATATTGGTTTAGTTAAACTATCTTAAAAACTCACCCCACCCTTACTCACCACACCTGAACTCACCACACCTGAACTCACCATTACCAAAACTCACCACTCCAATAACTCACCACACTAAAACTTACCATAACAACTTGCCAATGCGCTGCAAAAATGTTTAAATGTTTTCCTCAAACAAAAAGGAGAAAAATAGCACGCGTATGAATTGTAAATTAGAAAAATGTTTGGGAGTGAATTATTTTACTTTTTTTGGTCCCTGCTAGTTCAATATTATTTCGACAAATGATTTAAAAAGCAGTGTTTTCATTTCCCACTTATTTATTCAATGTTTCGTTATTCGAATCCTTTTAAATAACACTCAAAAATTGTAATTTTATTATGAAACTATAAAATGCCTTTTAGATTATGTTAAAATCCGTATTTTTTTGTTGCACAATTTTAAGTCCCAGTTGTAATCAAGCATATTTGTATTATTTTTATTTGCAAATGTGAATGCCATATTGTAGAATCTATGCATATAAATGCTGTGTGCTGTTGCGTTGTGTTATGTTGCGCCACTTGTAACAAACAACATGTTTTACAAATGTAAAACCATAAATAGTATTTTTTTCTGGCTAAATGTTGCCAATAAAATATGTAAAATATTCCGAAAATATTGAATAGAATGTGATTTTTGCAGCCCACAGAGATTAAATTGGTGCAATTAATTGTTGGGGACGACGTGGCATGGCTTTTTGTGTTGATTTAAAATGCATTAAATGTGAGCTTTTTTCTTGTTTTTTTTTGTTCGTTATATTCAAAGTGACATTTTAGATTTGTGGAGAATATGAATAATAGAGGTAACAAAATAGAATTTTAAAGTGATAGAAATTAAAAATTAAAATACTTGTTTATCCAGCTGTTGGGGATTTATATATTTTTAGAGTTGCAAAGTCATCGAGTTGCTGGAGTTGTTTAATGGCAGGCAAGGTTCGATGTTATTGCCACTCTAAGGCAATTCTATAAAATATGGGATTGAGCTTGAAATTGTCTGTCATGCAGACACGGCAGAAACTGCTGAAAACACTGCTATTATTGCGTATTTAGTAGGACTATGTAAAAAGTAGCAGAAAAGTACTGAATCATGTATTATATCAGAATATGGGTACACAAGAGGTTTGTGTTGAAAATAATTTAGTGTAAATGCGTGTTTTTTTTTTAAGAGAAGAACAATGGTAACAAAAATAAATTTCTTTTAAGGATTATGTGGTTTATTTGTATAAATATTGTATGTCATTGGAACATGTTAAAAACATGTGTGATTTATATTATTATTTTTCTATATTTTTGTTTTTACTTTTGCTATCTTTAATAAGTTCGCAAATCCATTTAAGGAATGCATGCGCATTTTGCAAAAAGAAAAACCATCTGAGATCAGTTTTAAAATCGCAACTTTTAGAATATTTTTTTTAATAAACAAATATGTAAAAAAAAATATAAATAAATAAATAAATAAATAAGTAAATAAATAAATAAATAAATAAATTAATAAATAAATAAAAGAATTTCTGTACATATTTGTACATTTTAATTTAATGCTAAACCCCAGATAAAATATAAGGCAGGTAAGAGGCAGGCAAACGCTGCACGAAATAAACAATTTTAGCAGACAAAAGCGGAGTTTGTTTTATAATCTGCCTGTTGTTTGTCACAGTTTGATGGCGGCCAAAAGACACCCAAGAATATCGTGCAATTTGAAGGAATATTTATGGCAAACGCAAATATAAATGAAATTTGGATAGTGATAAACAATATTTTTGGCAGGTAAGAAGTGACTTTTGCATTTTATTGAAAGATTTCAAGCAGACATTACCGGAGTTTAAATAAAAAATGGTATTTTTTCGCGTATTCTTAAAATATACCGGGAATCTGCGTTTAAAATTCAACAAAACTTTACGTTTAGCATACTCTTCCTATAATATTCCATTAATCAGTGTGTTTTGCGGAAATATGCTCGAAATATTTTGGAAAATTACAAAAAATTTGTAATTTTTGTGAAATTTTGAAGGCGAGAAGCAGAAATAAGGAAAGTTCAAATACAAAGAAAGATCTTGGCAGATAGATACATATCGATTCCCTGCGTAAAATCTGCTGTAATAAAGCTGATGTTAATGAAAAAAAGCAATCCAAGAACAAATGTTTGGCAGTTTAGAGTTATTAAATATAATGAATAGACCAATGCGGAGTTTCTTTAAAAAGCTGTCTTTTTTTTTGCACTGTAGATTATCAAATTTTTGATATTTATAAAATTCCTTGCATATATCAAGGATTTTATAAATATCAAAAATTTGATAATCTACCTTATTGATGAATTTCTTTTTTTAAACCATGATTCATTGAATTGAAGAACTACTCATAACATTGATGACTACAAAACATCAATGTAATGAATTCATTATCAATATGATGAACTGTATTTAAAGAATACGTTTCATCATATTAATGAATCTTGTTCATCAAACCAAAATTCAATGAAAATATCTATTTTTTGTTAATTTTTGTAAAAACTTTTAATTTCTCAAGTAGTTCTTGCATGTTATCTATATATATAAAACTCTTGGTCCGTCTGTCAGTCTGCGGTCTGTCTGTTTGTTCCAGCATCACGTCTAAACCACTGAACCGATTTAACTGAAATTTTGTAACAGGATACTATGAGGTCCGGAGGGTGTCATAGGCCATATATGGGCGATTGGACAAAGGGGCGTGGTACCTCCCATACAACCTAAACATTCCAAACGACATAACTCAGCACATACACAAGCTAAAAAGATGAAACAAAAAATTCAAATTAAAAAAAATATATACAAAAGAAACCACATATTAAAACACATCACAATGAAACTCACCACACAAAAATTCACCACACTTAAACTCACCACACTAAAACTCACCACACTAAAACTCACCACAATAAAATTCACCACACTGAAACTCACCACAATAAAATTCACCACACTAAAACTCACCACACTAAAACTTACCACACTAAAACTCACAACACCAAAATTCATCTCACCTAAACTCACCACACTGAAACTCACCACATTAAAACTCACCACACTAAAATTTCTACAGTGAAAAACTCTACTGGGAAGAATTCTACGGGAAAGATTCTACCGGGAACAATTCTACCGGGATGAGTTCTACGGGAAGATTTCTACCGGGAAGAATTCTACGGGAAAGCGTTCCATGGAAAGAATTTTACATGGAAGATTTCTACTGGGAAGAAATCTAGTGCGAAATATTCTACGGGGAAGCGCAGTCTGAGAAAGAATTGTCTTTGAGAATATTTTTTTTGGCGGAGAATTCTTATTTGGTTATTACATTTATAGAACCCATTAAAACTTCCGCAACGAAGCATGGGCCCTTGTGGCACGGGCCCTCGCTCCATATCTTTGGATTCACAAAATCTTGGCAAGAGTGGTGCACGGGTCCAGCTAGTTTCTGATGTAATGCTTGCCGATATACATAAATAAATAAATTAATAGAAAATTATATTTATTTATAGGAAGAACATTTTTTTCGGATATATTTTTTTATGTAATTTTTTTTCGCACAAAAAAGTATTCAGCTGAAATCTAAATAAATACTTCCACAAATATTTGGAAGAAAAAGCTTTGTATGCAATTTAAATACAAATGTTTTTTTTCCCAAGAGTTTCAAAATTCCTAATTTCGTTGGTGTAGAACGAAAAGGTACCAAATACATTTTTATAAAAAACTAATATAAAATTTATAAGAATTCAAAATATAAATATATACATATAGGCATTTCCTGGGGTTTCGGACGGGACATTCGTATGCTTAAAACTTTCATATCTCGAAGGAAAATTAATGAATTTACTTGATTTATTTGTACAAGTATTATTTAAGTAGGACTTACTACATGAAAAGTAGAGAATTCTATATGATAGATCAAAAAATATAAATTAAATAGTTGACGTTCCGGACGTGAAGTAAATGTCGAGGTTCATATGGATATTTCAAAAAGTCAGCGAATTTTGCGTGCAAATTATTTTTTTATGTTATTTAGAAAATAGCTACAACCATATGCTTTATTTGACTATTTATAGAATGTTTCCAAAGTTTATAGTTTTTTTCATAATAAATCACAGAGAAATTCAGGACGGGACAATAATAATTTTCTTTTTCTAAAAATACTTTTTGCGTATACATTTTATTTTATAATTTAAAAAGATAGCTGAGATAATTTACTTAATTTGGATTTGTGCCGTTTGTTCTTTAAACTTATAGTTTTGCCCAATAAATCACAGAATAATTACTTTAAAAATTTGCACTCCGATTTTTTTGCTAAAAATAATTTTTTTATCTGAGAATATTAATAATCATTATTAATTTTAGTATTATAGTCGGTCTAAGCCGACTATAAATACCCTACAATATGTGTGGTTACCATTCATAGTGGTATATAGGTCACCAGGGTATACGAATCCTGAAAATAAATAAAAACTTTCAATCGCTGAAGAATTTCCATTCATTTGATACCCATATTTACAAATGGGTAGGTGTACCGAATTTCGATTTTTTTTTTGAACCACAAGTCGTTTTGCGGGAAAACATTATTTTCATGCATTTGAGCATGAAGTCAATATATATTTGACTAAACAGGTTTACATATGTACGTATACAGTAATAGTCACCAGTAGATGTATATTTTATATGAGGTATTTGAACTTAAGTGGTCGGTTCACAGGTCTCAATAGACTGATCATGCCCATTTTAACTAACAGACAGCGTATGTATATAAGTAATCTAAATTAGGAGTTTCAATTATTTAGCTCTTTTAGTTTTTGTGTAATCTAGATTTCAACAGACATACAGACAGACAGACGGACATCGCTAAATCGACTCAGGAGGTCATGCTGATCAAGAATAAATATACTTTTCCATACCGGTGATGCTTTTTTCAGGGTGTTACAAATGGCGTACCAAACTGAACATACCCTTTCACTCTTAGTGTAGGGTATAAAAAGTGATGTACGTTTCATATAAAAAGAGTTTTTTTTTTAAGGTTTATGTCGTAGTTGTAGAACGAAAAGTCACCAAATACATTTTCAAAATGACAAATATTCATTTACAAAAATCTTTATATATCTGTCAATTTTTAATCGATAATCTCGATTTTTACCACATGATAAGAAAATGTAAATCTATCAATTATAATTTCAACTTTAAAAATGCATCAATTACTTTTTATAATATTAATCAACAAACTCGAAATTTAAGTTATTCATAAAAAAGTATTTGGTGACTTTTCGTTCTACAACGAAGATATAATTTTTTTGATTCCAAATCCATCGTTATTTCAAAGATTTGTGCATTTTGAATTTTTCGGTATTGTTCAGCGTTTTTATGGAAATTCTCAGGTGCGTAAATTAAGACAAATTTTTCTTCAATTTTTGAACAACACATACAGAGAACAACATTAAAATGTAATTCAAAGAATTAAATAAACCATATGATAAATCTGGTATTTGGTGAAAAATTCATAATATTTATGAATTGTTCACGCTTCATAAATATTATGAATTTTTATTTTAATGTATTTTAATTTGTATGCCGAAAATATTCTTAATGAGTTGGGAAAGTTTGGTCACATGGGTAAGTTCGGTCACATGGGGCGGATTTTTATAGTCGGTCGGGCCCGACTATGGAATACCCTACACCTTTGGTGGGGATATTAACCCTCAGAATATTATTCATATATCAGAAATTTACGTCTTATATCCCCATAATTTTAAAAAATTTATATAAAGTATAAAAAACTAAAAAAAAAATTTCAAAAATATAATTGGGCGGACCACGCCTATATTTAAAATTTTGAAAGGCTAATATTTCATAGATTTGATTTTAATAATTTACGGATCAAATTTCCACTATGAAAACCCGGGAAATAATGAAAAAAAAAAGTGGGCGGATCACGCCCATTTTTGGAACACATATTTTTAGGTAAATTCCAACAATACGTTTTAAATTTTATAACTATACCTTGAATACTTTTCGAGTTATTAGTTCTGAAAGTGTTATATAAAAGTGACTTGTATGGGAGGTGGGCGTGTCCGTTGACCGATTTGGATCATTTTTTAACTCAGTTCCTACTTTTGGCTAAAATATATTGAGACGAAATTTCATCGCATTCTGATCAGTATTTCTCAAGTTATTCTGTATTCGGACAGCAAGACGGACAGACAGACAGACGGACATGGCTAAACGGACTCAGGTAGTGATGCTGATCAAGAATATATATACTTTTCCATACCGGCCGCGCCTCCTAAGGGGCGTTACAATATATGCAGAAAGTTAATATACCCTGTACCTCATAGGTGTAGGGTATAAAAATTGCTAGAAATTTTGTCTCGGGTCAACAACATTTTTCGAATGCTAAAGGCAGTTTAGAAAATTATCCGGAAAAAAGATTCTGGTATTTTTCAGGAAAATTTCCGGCTAATACACAGATAAATGGAATATTCTCGAAAGTGTATAGCAGGTTGTCAAATTTTATGGAATCTTAATAACAGATTAACGGCATATTTTGGGAAAGGACAGGAAACAGTAAGATTGTATTACAAAACCCTCATTTATCTTTTTGAAATCCGTCGATAAAATGTTTTTAAGCTGCCACGTCTCGCGAAAGAAATTGTATGAGCTTATTTTATGAGTCGAAGTTTGTATTATGAGTCTTTTACTGTCTGCCCGATTCGAAAACATGCTGGGAATCTGCCTTTTAATGTCTAACTTTCCACAAACTTCCATTTATCTGTAAGTTTGACGATATCTCAGAAAAATGAGAGAATACTTTGCTTTTGTCAATAACCTGCTGAATTGTTTTGGTTTTAGGAACAATTTAAAATATAATAATACGAAATGTAATAAAGTAAAATGAATTTTTTTAGTAGGACACTAGACAAAAATGTACGCAGGTAAATGGAAGGGAAAAGTCAGATAAACAAGCAGTTTATTGGTAGAAATCAAAATTATCAAAGCAAACTAGGTATAGAAATGGCAGCCAAAGGAAGGAAATTGGTAGGCAAGTGCGGGAAATGATAGGCAATATACTGGATTCAAAATGTTAGGTAAACGAAACTAAATTTTATATTTATAGTAATAATTAATAAATTTTCTTATTAATTGGTATTTAAAACGTCAGATATTTGTAGGATGACATAGGAAATATCATGACAACTTCAAATTTTTATGAAACACATGAAAAACATTTTTTAAAAACAATTTACAATACAGTTGCTACCTTGAAATATGCACCATTTCAGTTTATTATTCAAACACTATGCAATACAAGTAGATATCTATCATTGCTAAACCTAAAGCACCTCCACAAACTACTCTTTGGTTCAATTAATTAAATGTCCTCTACGTGTAACAGACTTCATTCTGGCTATGCAAGCGACTCTAATTGTATTGTGTATGTCAAAGTCTTTGCCAGGACCTAACCTCAGTTGCTACTTTTGAAAATGTTTCTTTGGTTCAGTTTAAGGTTTACTTCCGGACTACTTGGATTTAGTAGTTGCATTTTCGGTATATATGTCTGTCTCTCTTTTGGAGTACTGCCTTTCTTTTTATCTGTCTGTCGGTCGGTCGGTCTGTCGGTCTGTCAGTGGGAGGTGTATCTACACAAGCATACATTCATTTATGTATGAGAGCTTTTAAATTACTGACATTTCATTTTGTTGGTCTCACATGTCCTGTGTATGCTTATGGTAAAAGCTATGACTATAGTTTGTACTGACAATGACATTAGCATTTTCCACACATAGATACACTATACTCAAGTTGCACACGCTCACATAAACAGTAAAATACAACACACACCACACACTATAAAAAGCGGCAGACATTTGCCTTGAATACTACTGTCTACTGGGTCTAATGCGGCCCTGTGACAGGGTCGAGGTACTTGAAACAGTCTCGTTAAAATGTGCATGTGGTCATGTCTGTGATATAAATCGCTTGGTAGACTTTTAGCCACGCATAAGTCTTCAAGTTCTAAATGCGTTTTACACACCGAAAAGAATACTGTAGTAAAAAGAAAGATAAATGTCTGTTAAAACAAATACATATGTTTTTGTTTATGTTTAAAGGTAAAACTTTTTGTTTCTACTACATTTTTGTAGTGATTTTTTTAACTACATACTGCATTTCTGTACACAAATGTAATACATTTGTATTAAAAGTTACTACATTTTGTATAAATTTGAACGTTAGAAATATGTAGAAAAATTACAACATCTGCATGTTTTAATACTACATACTGCATTTATTTAAGGTTATGAAAGGTGTAAGTAATTAATATATACATATGCATTAATTAAATGCATTAAATCAAAACTACATTTTGTATTTATTTAAAGATTCCGATTTTTACCATATTGTCGGTGATACTGCAAAACCGCCTAACTGCATGTGAAAACGAGTTGGGAAAGTTAGGTCACATGGGTAAGTTTGGTCACATGGGGCGGATTTTTATAGTCGGTCGGGCCCGACTATGGAATACCCTACACCTTTGGTGGGGATATTAACCCTCAGAATATTATTCATATATAAGAAATTTACGTCTTATATCCCCATAATTTAAAAAATTTATATAAAGTATAAAAAACTAAAAAAACAAATTTGAAATAAATAATTGGGCGGACCACGTCTATATTTAAAATTTTGAAAGGCTAATATTTCATAGATTTGATTTTAATAATTTACGGATCAAATTTCTACTATGAAAACCCGGGATATAATGAAAAAAAAAAAGTGGGCGGATCACGCCCATTTTTGGACCACATATTTTTAGCTGAATTCTAACAATAAATTTTAAATTTTATAACTGTACCTTGAATACTTTTCGAGTTATTAGTTCCGAAAGAGTTATATAAAAGTCACTTGTATGGGAGGTGGGCGTGTCCGTTGATCGATTTGGCTCATTTTCAAACTCAGTTCCTACTTTTGGCTAAAATATACTGAGACGAAATTTCATCGCATTCTGATCAGTATTTCTCAAGTTATTCTGTATTCGGACAGCAAGACAGCAAGACGGACAGACAGACAGACAGACAGACGGACATGGCTAAACGGACTCGGGTAGTGATGCTGATCAAGAATATATATACTTTTCCATACCGGACACGCCTCCTAAGGGGCGTTACAATATATGCACAAAGTTAATATACCCTGTACCTCATAGGTGTAGGGTATAATTACGCCTAATTTTGTGTTATATCTGGTTTTTGTTGATCGGATAAATTAAATAAATGCCATTATAAGTTATGAGATACTTAATTTTGTATGAAGTAAGTGCAGAATTGAGACAGAAAATAGTTTTGTTTCTTCTGTAAAATTCATCTCGTAAAAGCTATTCGAAAATGTAGATAGGCGGTTTTGCAATGTAGATAGGCGGTTTTTCAGTATCACCGACGATATACTGTATTTATTTAACTTTATGAATCAAGTAAAAACCAAACTACTGCATATGTATTTATTTTTACTACATTTCATACATACATAATTCATGAATTACTACATCTGCATTTATTTTTACTCTTTTCATACATCCGCTGTGTGGACACGTATTTCAATTAAAACAATTAAAAATACAGAGAACATACTATAATATCTTTAATATGTCGAAAAAGAGTGTAGTACAATGTAGTCGAATAAATACAAATGCACTTAAAAAAGCTAGTTTATTTAATTAATTTTTATTAAGCAAAAACAAAAATTAATAAAAATTTACTACATTAATTTTCAATACAAATGCACTTAAAAAATTAATTTTTATTAAGCAAAAACAAAAATTAATTAAAATTTACTACATTAATTTTCAAGGAGTAAAATACTTTCAAAAACATTTAAGTTAATTTCAATTTTTACACTGATGATGAAAAAAAAGTAAAAATATCATATATAGTTCAACATGTTTATTGAGACGTTCAATCGATATCGTACATTTTTGTGCATCGTCACTCAATTCAAATCAATTGCTGACAAACGCATAAAATCTAAAATTTATTGCATTCAATTTCATTTTCAATAAACTCCCTGTGATTACTGTAAGGCGGCCATAAAAACAGCGCCGCAAAGGTTTTGCCGTTGACAACAAAAATTGGTTGGTTGTGTCGACGCCAACAACCTCTATGATCCATGTCAACACCGAACGAACAACGTCATAAAATATAAAATGAAGGCACATAAAAAGCAGGCTTTCTTCAATCGCCCCGTCATTCGTATGTGTGACATAAGTGCAAAGACAAAAAAAGATTTTATTTTCCTTTACATATATAAAAAACAAGCACAAGTCAAAAATAAATAAGAGAGTTGAATTCAGTATGTTGTATTCACGGTGTGTGTGCGGCAAATCAAATCATGCAGAAACAATGATGTTCGACGGCTTGTTCGACGACTTATTCTCATTTCGGAAACGGTCATAAAGTGAAGTCTCGAAATAACGAAGCAACTTAATGTTTAGAGAATACGCACACAGGCAGAATACAAAAAAAAAATGGAAAAAATAATTCGACGTTAGAAAAATAGTCCCACATATGTATTTAACTACGCTGCATATAAAAGAAAACCATAAAATTGTTTTGATGGCAAAAATATTAAGTTTCATAAAATTTAATGAATTCACTTGAAATCCGTGCCATGATGATATATACCATATTTATGTAGTAACCAGAACTTCGTCGCAATAATAATAAACGAAAAATATATATAGTTTTGCATGTAATATTAATAACAGGAAGTATTATAACTTTAACAATGTTAATAGTCGTGTTGACAGCCGTGTAGTAACTTTATCTATGAATATAGAATTATTGTACCTCATACTAATAATAATGAATGTTGTGAAATTTGGGTTCAATAATAATTTTAAAGCCGAAAATACTAATAATTTAAAATAAATAATATATTTAGTACAAATTGCTTTGAAAGATTTAAAAAATATAGAAAAATGACTTAATAAAGCATCGAAATCTTTGAAATCTTAAAAGCTTTTAAAAGCTTTAAAAAAGCTTTGAAAGCTTTTAAAAACTTTGAAAGCTTTTGAAAGCTTTGAAAGCTTTTGAAAGCTTTGAAAAGCTTTGAAAGCTTTTGAAAGCTTTTAAAAACTTTTAAAATCATTGAAATTTTTGAAACCTTTAAAAGCGTTGAAAGCTTTCCAGAGCTTTTAAAAGCTTAAACAGCTTTTAAAAGCTTTATACAAAAGTCTGAAATCTTTAAAAAGTTTTAAAAGCTTTAATAATCGTATGAAAACTTTACCGACTTGAAATGTAGAATCTGCACAGAAAGATTGCTGTGGAAGGGGCTTGGCTGCCTCGCAAACAGCTCTACGATCTGCTACTGAATGCATTTTGCCAATTGTTTGTTGTTTTATTTCTTGGTACAAAACATTCAATATGTACCGACTGGACCACGAGCCAGACAATATTTAAAAACAAAGCGTTTAAAAACCTTTTAAAAGCTTTAACAAGTTATAAAAGAAAAAAATATTAAAAAATCCAAATTGTGAAATATTTAGTTATATATATCAGGACTGCAAATAACAGGAATCAGAACCAATATTTTAAAAGTCAGGAACCAGTACCGGAACTGGGCATGATATTCCAAAGGGTTTTAGGTTCTGATTTTTATAAAAACTCTAAATGCTCTATGAGAAAACCTTTAAAGTACCAACCTTTATTATTTTGATAAATCGCACATAGTAACTTTAAGCTTAGCAACTGTTTGCAAACCAACTAAATATTACAGCTTTTGAAAAAACAGTTTTTCGAATTACAGTAGATTAAAGATTTGGAGGAGATTAACTTGAAATAATTTTAAATACATTTTTGAAAGCTCTATAAATTTTGAATTTGCTTTTAATGATTTAAAAATTGATAAATCTTTTAAAAAGCTCGAAATCTCCTTCAAAACTTTGAAAGTTCATACAAGAAGAATTAGAAACCATGAAAAGCTCCTATAAGATAAGCTTTTAAAAGCTTTCGAAACTTAAAAAGCTTTAAAAAGCTACAAAAAAAAAACTTTAAAACGATGTATCAAAAATATACAAAAGCTTTATGCCCGATTTACATTGTATCTTCTGTGAGTCTCACTGTATCTCCTAGGGTTGCATTTTCTTAAATTATCATATAAAAATTGCAGTTTTTTGAAAAAATGCAACCCTAGGAGATACAGTGAGACTCACAGAAGATACAATGTATCTCGGGCATTACGATAAAAGCTTAGAGATATTTGTTTTTTTATTATTTTAGAAATACCTTTTATCTCAATTCATCTTGACACCAATTTCAATAGATGCTGAATATTAGGGTTAAATTTCTACTAAATCATTAATCGTATAGTCCTATTTATTATCCTATATCCTATAAACTATGAAATAAATTCGTGTTAATTGCATCGAGCAAAAAAGTCAGCAAATCTAAAAACAAACAATTACTTAATTAATTTATTTATTAATTTATTTATTTATTTATTTATTTATTTATTTATTTATTTATTTATTTATTAATTTATTTATCTATTTATTTACTTATGTATTTAATTAATTAGAAAACTTAATTAATCGATTAATCACAAATAATCAAAATTTTGATTAATTCATAAATCGCACAGCTCTAGTTGTATTACTTCAAATCATTTGATTTTTGACATTTTTTTTTTATAAAAAAAAGCATATATTTTTTTTTATCTTACTTAAAATATAACATTAAAAAAAAATGGAAAAAAACAAACAGTTTAACATACAAAATGCATATAACAAAGATTTTCCGGCCATTCACACCCTGATGAGTCTACGCACAACGAAATTTTTTGGTCCATCAAAACGTAAAAGTTTTCACGCGGATAACTTCTTCGAATCGTATTCAACACATCGCATGGTGGTGCGTGAAGAGGCAACCGATAAGGAGATCATAGCATATGCAGAGTTCAAGAATTATCCGGCGATAAAAGCGTTGCCCAGCGATTGCTGGATGGAATGGTTGCGATTTCACTTTTGGTATACAAGATTTGAACCTTTTTGGAAACTAAACTAATTTCTAATATTTTGAATCACTTCAGCGTCAAGTTACCGCTAAGTTTGCCCAATACGCTTTTTTTCTATCACTTTGTCTATAATACCAAATTTAATCCGGACCTATTTTTGGCACTTCTATGCGAGGTGTTCTTCCGCGAGTACAGAGTACGTTATATAGTTGGCGTTGAGCCACCGTTTCAAGCAAAAGCAATGGCATATGGTATGGATTTACTAAAAACTAAATTCAAATTAAATGAACTAAATTTGGTAATCAATAGATGAACCGGATTATAGTATATTTGAAGATTATGGCACCCTTTACTACCCCAAAGAGTACAGTGTAAAGGAGTGCAGTAATACGATCAAATTACATGTTATATTTCGAGATAACATTATACCGAAAATGCGTTATAGACATGCATTGTAAGTGCCAGTTTTTATTTTGTATTTTGAAAGGTTAAATTTAAACCTTTCTTCTTACTTTAGAGCGGAGGACAATGACGATATTGTCGAGATTATTAACATCGATCGTCCCGAATTGAAGGACGAGTTGGGCGAATACTATATTGCTGAGGAAATTATGTCGAATTCTCCTAATAAAACCCTAATAGTTACAGAGGTTATTTTCTAATATATCGGTGATAATATAACATATGCTAAACCTAAGGTATATTCTTAAGGTCAGTAATGAAACGGTCGGTTTTATTTGGTTGAACGATAGCATCGACATTTGGAAACTGGTGAAGAACTTTGAACTGAAATCATTTGGAAATTTCATAAAATTTTCATTTAACGCACCTTGGCGTGAGGTCGTGACGCATGTGAAGTGTGTTTCTAATACATTTTGTATTAAAAAAGGGTTTCAAGTTTTCCCATAGTATTTTAGATCGTCGAACTGGACCAACACTATTTACAAATGAAGCCATTGATGAAATGTTAGGTGCTGCGCTACGGAGAAGTAGCGTCTTTAGAAGAGAAATGAGTTCTTATAGGTAACTTCATTTTTTTCTTTTTTTCTATTTTTCCCAAACCAATATTAAATAAGTCTTCTAAGTCTTGCAAGTACCTATAATTTAAATCTATCGGAAATAGAAATGCCTGTTCCACAGCGTTCCAAGAAGTTTAATGCACGTGAAAAGATATTTAGAGAGTTCGAAGCATTAAACGAACGTAAGTTTCACAATACATTATATAAATTTATTGATCTGTTGCATCTGTTACTTTTATTAGATTTACGCTGTTCAGATTATTATGTTCATCCGCGTCTGAAATTGCTAAAATTTTATTATAACGTGGACGAAGTCACTCAACATGAAATGCCGACAAATGTATTTGCCCTACAACTATTCGGCTTGCATAATTCAAATGATTTTCGGAAAATGTTTCGATTTCTTTGTGCCGCATTTACTTCTCATCCCAATAAAGACTATTGTATTTTCTCAATGCCCGCATCGTGGAAGGTAACGCCAACATTGAACGAGTTGCTGCGTTATTTCAGTGTAAGTGAAAAAAGTTACATTTTCTAAAATTATATTTAATATATATATTCCAAATTTTCTGAATTCTTTCGATTCTACTATTTCTATCATATTTGGTTAATCTTTAATACGAACCACGCGAAATCTATTACAAATAGCACAAATATCTTTATTGTGATCTTGATTTCGATCACTGTTCCCGGAAACTGAAGCTGCTACAAAAATCCTAACAGTCCAAGACTCTATAGTCCTACGCACGTTCGAGTTTTCTTCAAAAAAACCTCTTCATACATTCCGGTCTGTCGATTTTGACTACCATTTTTAGATCTTTAATTTTTTTAGATCCTCCTGAACAGATTTAAACATCTAAATCTTTGTCTGCGAGGATGTCTTTTCCCTATCCTATAAAATTTGATTAATCGCATGGCGTATTTAACATCAGTGATCCGAAATCTATTAAAAATAGAGATTCTGTACCTATGATCAATCTCGATTTCTTTCGATTTGCATACTGAAGGTGATAGATAAGTTAAAATAGTCCAAATCTCAATCGTAATTATTCTTTATTATCTTAAACAAAGTGCCCGAAAGTTTATTTCAACTTTCCTGAACAATTATTTCTATCAAAATTGGTCAATGGCAAATCACAAATTTTGTTATTCCGATGTAAACCCGAAATCTATTAAAAATGGCACCATCTATTTATCAAAAACGATAGTAATTCCATTCCGGCAATCCCGATCTCCGTTCTCGAACAACGGTGGTATTTGGGAAATTCCAACAATCCAAGACTCTGTTGGAAATATTCTCCATCTTGAATGTAATGCCCAAAAATTCAAGTAATACAAACATTCTTTCCCTTTCCCAATAAAACCTATTAATAATTCCTACCAGTGATCTCGATCTCTGTTCTTGAACACTGATGGTGCTAGGGAAATTCCAACACTCTTTTGAAAATATGCTCCTTCATCTCGAATGTAATTCTCAAAAATTCAATTATGTTCGAAAATTCAAATATTTCCCAATAATTCCTATCAAATTTAGTTATTCCAGAACGAAAAACATTCCATTCCATTTCAGCGATCTCGATCTCTGTTCTTAATCACTGGTGATGCTACGGAAAAACGAACACTCCAAAAATCTGTTGGAAATATGCTCCATCTCGAATGTAATGCTCGAAAATTCAAATATTACAAACATCCTTTTCCTTTCCCAATAATTGCTATCAAATTTGGTTATTTCAGAACGAAAAACATTCCATTTCAGCGATCTCGATCTCTGTTCTTAATCACTGGTGGTGCTAGGGAAAAACGAACACTCCAACAATCGGTTGGAAATATGCTCCATCAAGAAAGTAATGCTCGAAAATGCAAAGATTACAAATATCCTTTTCTTTTTATGATAATTCCTATCAAAATTGGTTATTCCAGAACGAAAGTCATTCCATTCTATTCCAGCGACCTCGATCTCTGTTCTCGACCACTGGTGGTGCTATGGAAAAACGGACAGTCCAAAGATCTGTCGGAAATATGCTCCATCTCGAAAGTAATGCTCAAAAATTAAAGTTCTACAAAAATCCTTTTCCTTTCCCAATAATTCCTTTCAAATTTGGTTATTCCAGAAAAACAGTCATTCCATTCCAGCGATCTCGATCTATAATCTCGATCACTGGTGGTGCTTGGGAAAAGTGAACACTCCAACAATCTGTTGAAAATATGATCCATCTCGTATGTAATGCTCAAGAATTTAAATATTACAAACATTCTTTACCTTTCCCAATAATTCCTATCAAGTTTGATTATTCCAACACTCCAAGACTTTATTGAAAATATGCTCCATCATCTCAAATGTAATGCCCAAAAATTCAAGTATTACAAAAATTATTCCCTTTCCCAATAATTCCTATGAAATTTAGATATTCAAGAAAGACAATAATTCAATTCCAGCGATCTTAATCTCTGCCCTCGATCACTCGTGGTGCTAGGGAAATTCCAACACTCAAAGACTCTATTGAAAATATGCTACATCATCTCGAATGTAATGGTCAAAAATTCAAATATTACAAACACCCTGTTGACAAATTATAACTCTTATGACTAATTAATCTTGATTTATTTGGTATTATTTCAGCGCATCCTCCCACGTCCCGGCTGCACAATCGACGATATTATCTATGTAACACATCGCAGTTGCGTCTTCGGTGATATCAGCGTACTTAATGTACGTCTGGAAGATGCCGAAGAGATTGAGTATCTATTATATTTTGGCATCACAAACTTACACCATCGCAGTACCACTACTGCATCCATATTACCAGAACTACGTTACGATATGGGCGCAGAGGCGGAAAACGAGGCTGAGCTGGCGCGCGAAATTATGTATGAGGTATTTACGAACCCATTTAGCGACTACAAGTTTATGACGATACGTATAGGCGACTCAACGCGTCCTGTAGACGAAAATGTCATCATAGGTTTTGTCATATTGCGGTAAAGCATGTGGAACTCGGAAGTGCGATTATATTATACTCAAGTTTTTATAATTTCAGACAATTTTCGCAGATACACTTGCTGCGAAAACACTTTATACTGATCAACGATCAAAAACTGAAATTCTTTCGTGCTGAAATCGTACTCTTGAAATTGCATCCGCTCTTTAATTTCGATGCGGATTTTATTTTCCGTGAAATAGCACGCAATGCTGGCTATTGGGATTTTTATTATTTTTATCCGAAAATGGTTTGCATTTGAGAACACTTTTTTTGTATGCTATTCCAATGCTTTATTTTAAAAACTCTGCTAATTTACAGATTGGACTTACACCACTCACCAATGATTTGATGACCCGCATGCAGCCAATCGAACCGAAACGTTGCAAAAAGAAAAATAGTCGCGCCAATGAGGTGGGTTTCGTATCACGCAAATCAATCGCCTCCATGTTGCAGCTGAATTTCAGCGAAGATAACTTTGCCGTCTACCAGCACAATTTGCGTCCGACGAAATTTTTCGGCCGACAGGATGCCATCGTCATAGTGGGCTTCAATGACATCTGCAAAGCATTGTTGCGTCTATTGATTTTCGACTGGAACTCTGAGGGGTATTGAAGTGTTGATGTTTAACACTTTCTAATATTTTTTTTTTGAATTCTTTATTTTGTAATTTTCTTTGCAGTAAGGAAAATGCCAACTTATATTGTTGTATACCTCGTCTGAATGTGGTTGTTATCGCTGCTGCCGGTATTGTGGATGCTGCAATGGATTTTGAATTTTGTTGTGATTATTGTACACGAAAAAATATCTGTTGGATTAGCTGGCAGAATACGGACGCATTCCTAATGGACTCAATGATTCGAATGGATCTGTCAAAATGGGTTAAGTTTGTCAATGGCACAGTTAAGGATATCGATAGGTGAGATTTTGCATGCTAATTGTTAAGTTAATGTTGTCTTTTAATCCATGGTTTATATATAACGTATGGAATTCCGAAATATATAGTGTAAATTAATTCATATTGCGGTCGTCGTCATAATAAAGGCAACTCATATCGTTGCACACCTCATAGCAATACATCTCATACCAAAACAACTCATACCAAGAGAACTTATACGAATGGATACCTCATTCCAATGGACATCTCATACTAAAACCTCTCATACAAATAGACACCTCATAACAAGACACTATGTACCAAAACATCTCATACAGATGGACATCTCATACCGATGAACATCTCATACCGATGTACAACTCATACCGATGGACATCTCATACGAATAGACACCTCATAACAAGGCGTCATATACCATAGACAACTCATATCGTTGCACATCATACCAAAACATGTCATACCAAAACATTTCATACCAAAATAACTCATACCAAGAGAACTTATACCAATGGACATCTCATTCCAATGGACATATCATACTAAAACCTCTCATACAAATAGACACCTCATAACAAGACACTACATACCAAAACATCTCATACCGATGGACATATCATACCGATGGACATCTCATACCGATGGACATCTCATACCGATGGACATCTCATACCGATGGACATCTCATTCCGATGGACATTTCATACCAAGGGCATCTCATACTAAAACAGCACATACCAAAGCTGTCTAATACCAAAACACCTCATAACAAGACACCTCATACCAAAACACCCTCATACCAATGGACATCTCATACCAAGAGCATGTTATACCAAAACTGCACATACCAAGGGCATCTCTTACCAAAACACATCATACCAAGACTACTCACATCAAAACAACTTATCTTGGTTCCTCATTCCAAAAGAACTTATACAAATGGACACCTCATTCCAATGGACACCTCATACTAAAACATCTCATACAAATGGACATCTCATAACAAGACACCACATACCAAAACACCTCATACCAATGGACATCTCATACCAAACGCATCTCATACCAAAACAGAACATACCAAGGCCATCTCATATCAAGGCCATCTCATACCACGGGCATCTCATACCAAGACAACTCCTACCAATACAACTTATCTTGGACTTCTCATACCAAGAGAACTTATATCAATAGACACCTCATTCCAATGGACACCCAAACTAAAACATCTTATACAAATGGACACTTCATAACAAGACACCTCATAACAAGACACCTCATAACAAGACACCTCATACCAAAACACCTCATACCAA
This sequence comes from Dryomyza anilis, assembly GCA_951804985.1. Taxonomy (NCBI): domain Eukaryota; kingdom Metazoa; phylum Arthropoda; class Insecta; order Diptera; family Dryomyzidae; genus Dryomyza; species Dryomyza anilis. Next base: position 71,085,306 of record OX638132.1, read on the forward strand.
TGGAAATCTCATACCAAGGGCATCTCCTACCAAAACAGACATTCCAAGACAACTTATATTGGACTCATCATACCAAGAGAACCTCTTTCAATGGAAACCTCTTTCCAATGGACATACTAAAACATCTCATACTAAAAAACGTCATACCAAAATACCTTATATCAATGGACATCTCATACCAAAATACTTTATACCAATAGACATCTCATACCAAAACAGCTCATACCAAGACAACTCATAACAAGACAACTTTTCTCAGTTTTCTAAGTATGGGATGTCTTGGTATGAGTTGTCTTAGATGACTTGTTATTGAGTGTCTTTAGTATGATGTGTTGGTTGGCATGAGTTGTCTTGGTATGACTTATCTTGGTATTAGTTCTACTCGACTCAATTTGCGCAACGATTTATCATTCTATATAATATTCACTATAGTATTATATACTATTATATGAAATTATGAATTTCAACATTCAAAAAGTAAACAGTATCCATAGATCTGTAGTTAATACGTTGGACTACAAGTCGAGAATTTAGACGTTCGAACAACGACAACGGCAACATTAAAAATATAAATTGTTTCTCTATAACACTCTACCTCTTGGCAGAAAATGGCAAAAACTGTATTTCTATACGTCTCGACTTATGTTTGACTTTCCAGAGTAAAACATTGCATTGAAAAGCCTCTTATCCCGCCTTTTAAATCTGGCATTAAATACTGTAGGTCCTACCACGCACAACTCAAGCGGTTTCAGAGGTTCAGTCTAGGTACAGCAGAGCAGTTGGAGGATCTGATATGAGTTATAACACTTCTGAGGTATAACACTTCTTAGTATAGACTCTACTATATACAGGGTTTAGTATTCACCGTAGAAAACCGTCTGTTATAACGTTTGTGATTCCATTTCATATTTCGTAATCTTTCTAGTTTTCCCTCTAGTAAAGAGTAAAACAATATATATTATGGGGCATATAAAACATAGTATTTCCTTTAGCGTTGCAAAAAATACTAAATTCAATCAAAATGAAATTTGAAAATGATTTCGAAAGAAATTTGTAATATGCCAGTAATATACATTGTATGCTTTTCGACTTTAAAATTATTTACCTCCTTACATCTTCTATTCCACAGAGATAGAAAAGTGGTAGTACTGGATAATATGTGCGAAATCAACTACAATTATCTGATTATCACATGCGACTCCGAATTCGGTGCACCGAAACGTTTAGAGACATACGAAGATCTACCACCAAACTATCAAGACTTCAACTATCGTCTAGACAAATTGATCATGTATCATAAACTACGTGCCATACAGCTTGATGAATCGCTGAATATGAAGATACTTGTCTACGGTAATAGAATGCGTACATTTGAATTTATTAACTTTTTACTAGAACATGGTGTGGATGCAAAATACATTACTTTGGTAATACCAACACGACATAGTATTGAGGCTGAAACATTGCTCAACGATCCATATGACGATCGAAATACTGCTGTGGTCGCTCAGGAGATGGTCGAGGATCTGGGTGTAAACGTTTTGGAAAATTTGGAATTCTCACATTGGATGTGCTATGATTTCGATGCAAATATCGAGAAGGTGGTCTTTAATGTGACCAATTCACCGGACAATGAAGTAAAATTTATAAATTGCGATTTATTTGTGAGTTTTGCAGATGGCCAAATTAATGACGAGTTTGAGATGAGTATGTCAAATACTATATAATATTGGAGTATACAGTTAACTCTACTCTACTTTTTGTAGTGCTAAATCAAGCTGGTATAATTACGAAAAACCACGAAATTGCCATTGACTGGAGATTTAGAACGAATGATCCGCATATATTGGCGGCTGGTAGACATACCGTCATTGCATTTGATACGAATACTCAATATAAATTCGTTAGTCCAAGAGAGATTGCAGAAAAGGTCGTATATTTGTTTTGTAGTGTACAATTTTTGAATTTTTTGCAATACCCAAACAACAGATTTTAAAATATTTAAATAATGATGACGCTGAATACAACGGCGATTCTCTCAAGTTTCTGCAGCCACATATGCGGGTATTTCAGCTGCCCTTTGACTATTACATGGCTAAGGTATCGTTGCCCAAATTGTATTTGGCAAATCATCTGAGCAGTGAGTACTCCTACTCCTTGGTCACCTATTGTGACTATGACTTTTGTCGCGTGCGTCTGAATGAGCACTCCGTGGTGGAGGAGATTTTGGTGTCCACGCAAAAGGTAAACCAAAAATATGACTATATATATATATAAAATAATTGTATACTTACCTCTGGTGAAATTTATAGAATATGTGTTTTGATTTTTTGAAATTCTTTTGCGGCAAACACGAAACAATGCTGAGCAATCTGCGCTCCCGTTGGTATCTGCGCGCTTTCGATAATTTTCTGGAGTTCTTTCAAGAACCCTGGACCGATCTGATAATGCACGATAATTTTGAAGAATTGAAACAGCAAAATCGTGAGGTGCTGCTTGAATCTGTGGATATTATAATGAGTGTCAAGGAGGTTTTAATTCTTATTAAATATATATATTTCAAATATAGTTTTTTAAAATAATTATATTTAAAGGATCGTCGTAGCCGTCGTGAGATGATTTTTCGCTATCTGAAAGATACGCAAACCGAAATTGAAATATATGATATATTTTTGGATTTTTTGCGCAAATATCGTAAAGATTTTTCGATTGATCTACCGGATGTTTGAGGATTTGCATAGGAGAATATTATGTGTATTTAATAGTAAAATAACTCTATAATTGTAATTTTTATAAAACTACAATAAATAAGGCTGAATTATCAAATATATTTTTTTGAGAAGGGACATTTTAATAGTAGATGTTATGATAATTTCAAGAATTCTGAAAGTAAAAGTCGGTTTAAGCTCGATTTTAATAATTCACACACACATGTCACAATGTCTGAGGAATTGAAAATATGAAGAAGCTACTGTTGAAAGTGTTCCAGCGATCACCAAGTTTTACGAATTCTGAAAATTACTCCCAAAAATTTTATACGCGAAAGAATTTCCATTCATATCTATGTATATGAACTCAGTACCGAATTTAGAATTTTATTTAGGGCAACTTATCTATATATAATATATCGTCGTTGCGAAATATTGATTTACGAAATATTGATTTACAAAAATCTTTGTAAAGGGTTTTTCAACAGGGATGCTACAAAAGTAGAGCGACAGGGACAGAAAACGACGCCATATTTCTTGCCGCTCTTTTGACATTTCTCTTCAGTAAGGTTTGCCATTTCATAATGGAAAGATATACGAATTCGAATTTCGGTATTATATTTTAATAATTTCGACTCGTTGTTGGCTCGTATATCTTTCCATCATGAAAGGGCAAACCTTACTGAAGAGAAATGTCAAAAGAGCGGCAAGAAATATGGCGTTGTTTGCTGTCCCTGTCGCTCTACTTTTGTAGCGTCCTTGTTGAAAAACCCTTGAAAAAAACTTTTGTAGCGCTCATATTGAAAAACCCTTTATATCTGTCAATTTTTAATCGAGGATCTCAATTTTTTTACCGATGATAAGCAAATGTAAATCTATCAATTATAATTTCAACTTTAAAAATGCATCAATTACTTTTTAAAATATTAATCAACAAACTCGAAATTTAAGTTTTTCATAAAAATGTATTTGGTGACTTTTCGTTCTACAACGCGATATAAGGTATAACTAAAATTTAGTTTAATTTTTGCTTTTAGGATGTCATATAAACCTCTTGGTCCGTATGTCTGTTTGTTCCGACATCACGTCTAAACCGTTGAACCGATCTGACTAAAATTTTGGATGATGACAGTATGCAGTACGGAGGGTGACACAGGATATAAACGTGTCATATCAATACAACCTAAACTTTCAAAATGGTATAACTTCTCAATTGTACCAGCTACGAATTTGAATTAAAAAAATAAATAAAAAAAACTATAAATGCAAAAACCTAAAATCCAAAGAAAAAACATAAATACAAATATAAAAGTAAAAGCACAAAACTAAAGCATAAACACAAAAACAACTTTAAAATAATAAAAAAAACAAAATTAAAACAACAACAAAAAAAAAAACAAAATTAAAAACACAATAACAAAAGCAAATACAGAAAAACAATAGCACAAAATCAAAAATGCAAAAACAGAGAAACAAAAAACGCAGACACAAAAGCAAAAACACAAAAAGAAAAGCAAAAATCCAGAAATAAATGCATGAACTCAAAACAAAAGCAAAAACATAGAAATAAAAGTATACTCTCAGAAAATAATTGTTAAAATTTAACAATTACGATTGTTGTTCATTTAACAATTAAAATTGTTAATTTTTTTGCTTTGATTTGAGTGATGATTGTAGCTTTTTCACACTTAACAATCATATTTAGGGAGCTTGGTCTATTTATTGTTGGATTGTTAAATTTAATTTAATTGTTAAATTCAACAATTTGATTTTTAAAAAAATTGTATGTTCGAATAATTTCAAAACACTTCAAAATAATTTTTGTGTCAGAAAATTCAACAATTTAATTTGTGTTTTATAAAATGTCTAATTGTTCGATCCGAGAACGGCGAACAATGGGTCTCACGAACGCGAATGTATGTCCCGAGTTGAATTCGATACCACGACTTAAGTACGCTGCACGAGCCCAATGAACAGCACAACAACAAAGTCCAAAATCATCATCTGCATCACACGGCAACGATTTTGATCAACATTATCTGTGGCGTAACCAATACAATTGCCGGCTGTTGTTTTAGCACGTTTACTTCAAACTGGAGAATGCGCTTGACAGCTCCGGTCCCTATGGCAAATATGGCGATGCTGCACTTGATAGGGAGGACGTTAACGAAGTAAAGGGTTTTTCAATAAGAGCACTACAAAAATAAAACAAAAACGGTTTTGGATATCAATGAAATTCTTTATTCCTGTAAAAGTACGTTCGATGCCATTATGTGTGGAACTCGATTTCTTTTGCATGGCCACCACGGGCACGCTTGTAGAAGTCCAGACGCTGAACCCAATTTTCGACGGTTTTCAAGCATAAATCGTCCGATACTGCTGCAATTTCACGTTCGATATTCGTACGAAGTTCATCAATCGTCGCTGGCTTGTTGGCATAGACCATAGACTTGACGTAGTCCCAGAGGAAATAGTCTAACGGCGTCAAATCGCACGACCGAGGCGGCCTATCGACTGGAACAAACTTCGTTTCCAATAGATTGTGGCATTCGCTGTGTGGCTTGTGGCGCCGTCCTGTTGGAACTACGACCTGTTGGAACGACATGTGAGAGACACATTTGGGCTTTCTTCAACTGAAGCCTCAGCGGCAGCAATATTCTCGACACTACGGACACTTCTTTGTCTCACTGGCACAGGAAAATTTTGTACTGTGCCTGTGGATTCAAATTTTTCCACTAGACGCTCAATTGTTGATCTGCTAGGACGATTATGACGACCATAAATTGGACGTAGCGCTCTTAACGTTGAGGCCACTGACTCCGAATTTCGGTAGTAAATTTTAATAATTTCGAATCGTTGTTGGCTCGTATATCTTTCCATCATGAAATGCAAACCTTACTGAGGAGAAATGTTAAAAGAGCGGCAAGAAATATGGCGTCGTTTGATGTCCATGTCGCTCTTCTTTTGTAGCGTCCCTGTTGAAAAACCCTTTATATGCCGGCGACATATTCGCCTTGTTTGGCGTCGATTACGCCTACATTCTATTTCTACTACGACAAAGATAAATGATACGAAGACGTTCGTATAAGGCACGGGTGCGTAAGGCGTCGAACCCATAACTGAAACATTTCATAATTGTATTATTTTATTTTACATGTGAACTGCATTTATGAGCAATGCAGGGAAAAAATTGTAAAAATTGTTTATACATTATTTGGAATTAAAATATATAGAAATATATTAGAAAAACTACTGTATATCATTATTTTAATAAACTTGTAGGCAGTACACCCAGAAAAAAATACTGTATAAAATAATAGTTTTTTACTATTAAAAATAGTCATTAGAATAAATTATTATTTTAATCGGAAAATATCATTATATACTATAAAACACCATGATATTGCAATTGAGTTTATATGAAAAGATTTATTTTTTGTATACTATTAAATCAATAATTGTCCTATTGACCAATTTTAATGTGATTTTAGGGACTTTTTTTTCTGGGAGTAGGTTTTGTTGCAAAAATACTGTATATATTTAAAACAATATATTAATGAAGTAGGCTGAGTTATAAATCATGATTGTCATATTTAACAATTCGATTGTTAATCTAGGTGTCATTACTATTACTATTAACAATTCAACAATCAAACTAACAATCAATTGTTAATTTACTTCAAAAATCTATTTCGAAAAAAATAACAATAGCGATTGTTGTTTCGAACAATGATTCAACAATTGCTGATTGTTGAACGTATATTCACAAATATGATTGTTAATTTATTCTTAGATTCAACAATTATTTTCTGAGAGTGTAAAAGAATTAAAACAAAAAAAAAAAAAACAAAATCAAAAACACAAAAGCAAAAAAACAAAAATACAAAAACACAAAAAGAAAACAAAAGAAAAATTCCAAAAATAAAAGCAAAAACTCAAAACAAAATCAAAAATACAAAAGCAAAAACAAAGCAATAGAAGCAAAAATATTGAAAAAATACTAAATAAAAAAAACAAAATCAAAATCGCAAAAGTAAAAACAAAAACACGAAAAAAAGCAAACACACAAAATCGCAAAAAAAATCTAAAATACAAAAAAAAAAAAACAAATACGCACAAATTTAAAGAAAAATCAAAATCAGAATAATAGCAAAGACAAAAAACGGGAAAAACAAAAATAAGCAGTTATGCTTAAAAATGGATTAGGAACAAAAGAAAAAAATTAAAACTTCCGTTTGTGAAAAAGGATGTGCAAAAGGATTATTAAGTAAAAACTTCACTTGTACCATTAAAAATATTTTATTCGCAAAAGAATTACCTTTCATTTAAAAGCCCATATCGTCACTGTCATGCCAAAGGGGCTAATGTGCATTTTTAAAAATGTTGGGAAATCAAATTTTAAAGTTTGAAGTGCTTTAAAAATTAGAAAAATTTAGATTTTATTTAATTTTTTCTGTTATTTTGGTTTATTTGTCAATTATTTTAACGTACGTAAAATATCTTTAAATTTGGACAACCTACTGAATTATAAATACGGATTTTGTGAGACTATATCCTGACCAAAACGCAAATATTTTTGTTTTTTAAGCTATAACTTTTTATTGGTGCAAGATAAAATAGTGATGTAGAGGAATTAATTGTTTTATTTTAAAGCAACTATCGGCATCATTAATTAAAAATATTGGAAAAATTGAAAATCTTGTCATGCCAAAAGGGCGAATTTTTTCGTTTTTTTGCTATAATTCTTTAATGGTTCTAGATAAAATAGTGATGTAAAAGCAATTATTGTTTGTTTTTAAAGCACCTATCGCTCTGCATTATTAATGGAATACAAACGGCTGAACAAATTAAATATGCTCTTCCACGTTTAGTACAGGCAATAAAAACTTATGCAATATGCTAAATTTCACTTTGGTCTGTATTTTAACTCTTCACAGTAATTGTAATTACGAAATATAACATTTATGGTTTGGTAAATTTTATATTTTAATTGTATAAAGTACTACTTGAGTTGCTTTTACCTTTATCATGTTTATTTAATTAACAAGTTGATTATATTATAAATTACAAATTTCTAAGGTCCAACAGTTGATGCATTCAAATTATGCAAACATGAGCACATACGAAAATCTACACATAATATACTACACACAAAATACTACTTTTCCTTGCACATACTACTAAGTACTTTAAATACTTTATGTGTTTCATAAAATTATATGCAAAATTTGTTGCACGTCTGCACTTTGAAAGTCATGCAGCAGGTGGTAAATTTATCTTTTCGTAAGGTATGAGTTTTACAGCAATAACATTTTTTGAGGAAATAGTTTTTGCCACACAGAAATAGCGTGGTATTGAATTTTTTTTATAAACTAAAACTTTGGGGGAACAATGCTCAATTTAAAAAATGTTGACAAAGTTTATGGAAAGTATATGTTTAGTGAAAATTTATATTCAAAAAATCATCCAAATTCAAAATTTTGGAATATTCAAGTTTAAAAAAATATCCAAAGTTATTAATTAATAGAAATTTACAATTTTCTGTATATTTTAATTACATTCGAATTTAGTAAGGTCCGAAAATGAAAGAAAGTCCAATGTATTGTTAAAAAAAAATAGCTTCTCTACATTATATAAACCTATTTATTGATCGACTTTTCTGGAAATGACCCTGCAAATCTACTTTATTTTAATTTTCAACAATATAAACGCACAGATAAACAGCAAATAAAAAGCACTTCTATTCAATCTCAGGCACTCTGCTAGATTATGTGGTATTTTCTATTCATTTTTTTTTCGTTTTTTTTTTTTGTTCGTTTCAGTTGGTTCTTTATAGACAGCCTACCCTCCTCAACAACCTACGCACTTTCTGTGTGGAGGTCTTTACCGGGTAGCTTAGTTGTTTTGTCAGTGGCATATTGAATACTTGGTGAATTTTGGGAGGGAGATGTGGTATTCTCTTTTGTAGCTTTTATAGTCGGCTATTTCATTTTAAATTAAAAAATGCACACATCGTTAGAGAATCTTATTTCTAAAACTTTATTAATTTGCGATTGCATTATGTTGGTATGTTTTACCGAATGCATTTCTCCAAATTGGATACTTCTCCAAATGCAAATTCTCAAAAGGATATATCGTCACTGTCATGCCAAAGGGGCGAATGTGCATTTTTAAAAATGTTGAGAAATCAAATTTTAAAGTTTGAAGTGCTTTAAAAACAAGAAAAATTTAGTTTTTTTTTAATTTTTTCTGTTATTTTGGTTTATTCATGAATTATTATAACGTATATAAAATATCTTTGGATTTGGACAACTTACTGAATTATAAATACGAATTTTGTGAGGCTATATCCTGACCAAAACGCAAATATTTTTGTTTTTTATGCTATAACTTTTTATTCGCTTAAAATAAAATAGTGATGTAAAGGAATTAATTGTTTGTTTTTAAAGTACCTATCTATTGGTATCATTATATTTTTCCAAACATTAATTTGCCATTTGTTATTTGCAGGAAATAATGATGCCAATCGATAGGTGATTTAAAAACAGACAATTAATACCTTTAAACTACTATTTTACCTTGCAGGAATAAATAGTTATAGCAAAAAAACGAAGAAATTGGAAAAATTGAAAATCTTGTCATGCCAAAAGGGCGAATCTTTCCTTTTTCGCCATAACTATTTATTGGAACGAGATAAAATTGTTGTGTGAAGGCATGTTTTGTTTGTTTTGAAAGCACCTATCGATCTGCATCATTAATTAAAAATATATTGTCAAACATTAATTTGCCATTTGTTATTTGCAGGAAAAAATGTTTGGCAAAATATTTTTAAATAATGATGCAGATCGATAGGTGCTTTAAAAACAAACAATAAATGCCTTTATACCACTATTTTATCTCGTACCAATAAATAGTTATGGCGAAAAAGGAAAGATTCACCCTTTTGGCATGACAAGATTTTCAATTTTTCAAATTCGCCCTTTTGGTTTTGACTTTTGTGGCTAGAAATATCCAACAAAACGACACGCGATTTTAGCACAGTATACTTGAGGAAAAACTACATTCAAAAATGTAAAAAAACCAAATGCCAAAAATTGCACATTCGCCCCTTTGGCATGATAGTGACGATATGTTCTTTATAAACATTTTCCCGAATCAACACTTTTGCAAATGCATTTTATCGAAATTTTCGCTTTTCCGAAATGGACTTTACTGCGAAATGGACATGTCTCCAAAAAAAATGTATGTAGCATAAATATTACAACACCTATCTTGCGTTTATCCAATTTTTTTTATTTTCAATTCAAATTTTCAAAAATTTTTTTCTTCTAAAACTCTAATATTTATCTGAATTCAAAACTGTATCCAAAGTATTTTTTTTTTGTATACAAAATTAAACTTTTATTTAAAATACAAATTTTTATCCAACATTCAAATTATTATCCAAAATTTAAAATTTTATCCAAACATTTTTTTTTATCTATAATTCTAGTTTTTATACAATATTCAATTTTTAATACAAAATTTATATTTTTTTACCAATATTCAAATTTAAAATTCAAAATTCATATTTTTAACCAATATTCAAATTTATATCCAAAGCTCCAATTTTTATTCGAAATTCGTATTTGTAGTTAAATTTAAAATTTTACCAAAAAATCAAAATTTAACCCAAAATTCATAGTTAGTCTTTTTTTTATTTTAAATTCAAATTTTTATCCTAAATTCCAATTTTATTAAAAACTCAAATTTTATCTAAAATTCAAATTTATATCCTATATTAAAATTTTTATTAAACATTCAAATTATTATCCAACATTCAAATTTTTAACCCAAAATTCAAGATTTTATCTATATTTACATTTTTATCCAAAATTAAATTTTTATCCAAAATTAAATTTTTTATCCCTAATTCAAATTTTTTATCCAATATTCATATTTTTAACCAATATTGAAATTTATACTAAATTGAGATTTCTATCTGAATTCCAATTTTTTCTCAAAATTCAAAATTTTACCAAATACTCAAAATTTTATTCAAAATTTTAATTTTTTATCAAAATTCAAATTTTATCTAAAAATTCAAATTTTATCTAAAAATTCAAATTTTTATCCTAAATTTAAAATTTTACCCAAAATTTATATTTTATTATATTTAATTTAAAATTAGTATCCAACATTCAAAATAAAATTATTAAAATTATTCAAATTTTTATCCAACATTAAACTTTTCAAAATTTTATCGAAAATTCAAATTTTTATCCAACATTAAACTTTTCAAAATTTTATCGAAAATTCAAATTTTTATCCAACATTAAACTTTTCGAAATGTTACCAAAAATTAAAATTTTTATCCAAAATTCAAATTTTGATCCAAAATTCATATTTTTATCCATAATTCAAGATTTTATCTAAAATTAAATTTTTATCCAAAATTAAATTGTTTTCTAAAATTCGAATTTTTATCCGTTAATAAAAATGTTATCTAAATTTTATATTTTTAACATATATTCCAATTTATATAAAAAAATTCAAATTTTTATCCAAAATTGAGATTTTTATCTGAATTCCAATTTTTACATAACATTCAAAATTTTACCAACAATTCAATGTATCATATAAAATTCAAGTTTTAATGAAAAATTCTAATTTTTATCCAAATTCAAATTTTATACAAAAATTCAAATTTTTATCTAAATTAAAATTTTTTTCAAAAAATTTAAAATTAAATTTAGGATAAAACTTTGAATATCCTGAATTTAAAATTTTACTAAAAAAAAAATTTATCCAAAATTCAAGATTTTATCTATAATTACATTTATATCCAAAATTAAGATTTTATCCAATATTAAATTTCTATCCAAAATTAAATTTTTTATCCATAATTCAAATTTTTAATCCAACAATCAAATTTTTATCCAAAATTCATATTTTAAACCAATATTCAAATTTATACTAAATTGAGATTTCTATCTGAATTCCAATTTTTTCCCAAAATTCAAAATTTTACCAAATATTAAAAATGTTATTTAAAATTTTAATTTTTTTTATCAAAATTCAAATTGTATCTAAAAATTTTAATTTTTATCCTAAATTTAAAATTTTACCCAAAATTTAAAGTTGTATCCAAAATTTATATTTTATTATATTTAAATTAAAATTAGTATCCAACATTCAAAATAGTATCTAAAATTAAATATTTATCCAAAATTAAATATTTACCAATAATTCAAATTTTTATCAAACATTAAACTTTTCAAAATTTTACCGAAAATTCAAATTTTTATCCAAAATTCAAATTTTGATCCAAAATTCATATTTTTTTTTCCAAAATTCAAGATTTTATTTAAAATTAAATTTTTATCTAAAATTATTTTTTTTTCTAAAATTCAAATCCATTATAAAAAATGTTATCTAAAATTTAAATGTTTACCAACAATTCAAATTATCATATAAAATTCAAGTTTTTATGAAAAATTCTAATTTTTATCCAAATTAAAATTTTATCCAAAAATTCAAATTTGTATCTAAATTAAAATTTTATTCAAAAAATTTAAAATTAAATTTTGGATAAAAATTTGATTATCCTGAATTTAAAATTTTACTAACAATTTTTTTATCCAAAATTCAAGATTTTATCTATAATTACATTTATATCCAAAATAAAGTTTTTATCCAATATTAAATTTCTATCTAAAATTAAATTTTTTATCAATAATTCAAATTTTTAATCCAACATTCAAATTTTTATCCAAAATTCATATTTTAAACCAATATTCAAATTTATACTAAATTGAGAAATCTTTCTGAATTCCAATTTTTTTCCCAAAATTCAAAATTTTACCAAATATTAAAAATTTTATTCAAAATTTTAATTTTTTTTTATCAAAATTAAAATTGTATCGAAAAATTTTAATTTTTATCCTAAATATAGAATTTTACTGAAAATTCAAATTTTTATCCAAATTAAAATTTTATTCAAAAATTCAAATGTTGATCCTAAATTTAAAATTTTACTCAAAATTTAAACTTCTATCCAAAAATTAAATTTTATTTTATTCAAAATTTTCAAAATCCAAATTTCAAATTTGAATCTAAAATTAAACTTTTATCCTAATTTTTTTCCAAAAGTTGAAATTTAATTCCAACTAACAGTAGAGCATTATGTCATATTTAAGCCCTTTAATTAGTCAAGTTAGTTTTAAATAGTACCGGCAACTACTTTTCGAGTTCAACACTCGACACATTTTTTTCTTGTATAATGCTGCACATTATTTATATAATAAGCTATTTATATAAATAGAATTGTCCTGAAAGTCAACAAAAGACCTCAACAGTTCTATCTACACGCCCTTTAAGTGCCACACAAAAAAAAAGAACTGAAATCTCCACATTTTTTATCAATGGAAAATGAACAAAAAAAATAAAAATGCCAAAATGAAAAACATTTGAGTGCATAATAATGATAAGTAGTAGAAGAAAAACTTAAATAAAAGGGGTACAAATTAAAAACCTCAAGAGTCGTCTGCGTGTGCGCAAATATAAAATTTTATATAGAAACTGAGCTGAAAAAACTTAAAATCTAAATACATAAAATGTTCATAAAGGGGACAGATAGAAAAGTATTAAAAAAAAAACTATACAAATCTCAACGCAGCTATGAAATTAAATATTAAATTGCAGTTTGTAGCGCTGACGTTGCAAACAAAGTTGTGTTTTGCGACAGGACACGATAAAAGGACGAAATACCAACTGCCTTTGATGCTAGTGAAAAGTAATGCGTTGGTTGTCCTGGCTACGCGTACAAACTAAGCGCGACTCTATGCTTAAATGATGCATGTGACAAATTTGAAATTTTATTTTAGCTTTAGAAAAATAGTGAGAGTTTCACATTAATTAATTTGTCGCTGGTAACATTACTGCTGTGCGCTCCAAGTGCAGCAAATAAAGTGCTGCGGTGCGTCGCTGAATTGCGTTGTATTGCGTTGGTTAATTACGTCCGTCAGTGAGGATGAGGCGTTGCTTTGCTGCTGCATTGCGGTGCGATGTATTACGTTGCTGTTACCTGTGGGATGCTCTTGGTATAACTCGTACGAGAAACAGCAGTTGATGTTCTTTGTAAAAAAGATATTCTAAATTAAAACATTTCAAAAGCATAAAAATTAAATTTTTATTTTAAAAACAATTTTTTCAAAACTTATAAAAATTAAATAACATGAAGTTATTTAAAACGTTCATTGCTTTCTCATTACATAATAATAATTATTAATATTTTCAGATATAAAATTATTTTTAGAACAAAAAAAAATAAGTACAAATTTCTCTGATTTATAATAAAAAAACTATAAACTTTTGAAACAAAGTGTAAATATAGAAATAAAGACATTTATCTCAGCTATTTTGCAAAATAATTCAAAAAAATCAAATTTTCCAAACGTTTTGAATTTCCATTCGAAACTCAACATGCATTTCCCTTTTCTTTACCGTCCAGTTCGAACACTATTTATTTCATATCATTTGATGTGCGGTATAATCTAATACTCTTTTGTAGATGTTTACTACAATCCAAATACAACTTGTACACAAAATAAAATACTTAGCTTTCCTTCATGATATGAATGTTTTAAGCATCCGAAATTCCCGTCCAGAACCTCAGAAAATGTCCAGATATATAAATCGAAGTTTGTACGCTGTTTGATTGTTGTAATAGCTTCTATTTGCAGCATAATAATTTATCATATATTATAAAAAAAAGAAAAATAATAATTTTTATCATAAACGCTCGTGCTCAATACTTCTATAAATTATTTAAAGTGCACGCGTAGCACGCACGCATTTCAATGATTCCCCTCAATTTGTGCACAATATTTATGAACTTCATAAATATGCGCCGTCGCCTCACAAAATGGCACCGCCGCAATGCGCTAACCTTGCGTTAACTACCGCCGCAGCTGTTTTGTGCCAGCGGCAATAGCATCCATCCATCGCCCACAGGAAATATTCTTATGTCCTGCCGTGTAGCTCTCATAGGTCAGGAGCTGAATGTTTTTGCAGCAGCAGCAGCAGCAGCAGCAATGACAATTTGCAAAATGCCATAAAATAAATGCAGGCAATAAAAATTCACACGATTGATATATTGGCGTTGACCGAAATGGTTAATGCTTCGTGGGTAGCTTAAACTTAAAGATCATAAAAAATGGTACATTTGCCATAAAATATTAAATAAATTCACTGTAAAACATTTGTGTTTTATTTAATATTATATATGGGTAATTCCACAACAAATCGACAGGTTTTTAATTTACTTAAATAAATATACTTTAAAATAAATATATCTCTATTAAATCACACAACACCTCCACAATTTCATCAAAAACCATTTAAATATTGACTGAGGTAATTTCGAAAAAAAAATTAGCTCAATCAAAAGTGACGTAAATTGAAAAAGTAAAGTTTGAAAAATTTACTAACAAGTTCACGACAAATATCTATAAAAAAATATAGATCAATAACTAAAATAAAATTTAACAAATTGATTATAGATATCTTTTAGAAATGTTCAGACGTAATTTTGAAAAAAGTTTAAAGAGCTGAAAAAAAGTCTTTACGTTAATTGCACTTTTAAAAATGTGTCATTGATAAAAATATGTTATATACAAAAAATTATTTCTCCCTTATATCAGAAAAAACATCTCCTAATTTCAGACAGCATATTTAAAAATAATAGAATTATTTTTGAAAAAAATTTGAGCCAAATCAAAATAGCTGTTTTTGCCTAAATTAGAGTTCAAAAACTTTACAATAATTTAATAATTATAAGTCGAATTATAAAAAAAAAATGTATACCAGAATCAAAAACTACATTCAATTCTTATCATAATAGACACTTAATTTATCCATTTAGCAATATTATTGACCTAGATAATGGCTTTCAAAGTTAGCTCTATAAAAAAAAGTTGTGTTTTTATGAAACATCATAATTTTGTGAAATTTTCGAATTTCGAAAAAAAAAATCAACTATATTTTTTATTTATATATGCAAAGCCATACTAAATTTCACGAAAATCGAAGAAAAAAATTAAAACCCTATCGATTTGATGTGGAATTACACATATATTACAAAAGCAAATAAGAAGTTATCATTTTTTCTGTATTGCAGTATATTAGTTCTACTGCAGAGCTGTTTTACAGTATAACGGTTTTACTGTATAACAGTGTTAATATATATAGCACTTTTATTGTATAACTGTTTAACTGTATAACAGTTTTAATGTATAACAGTTTTACTGTATAACAGTGTTACTATATATAGCAGTTTTATTGTATAACAGTTTAACTGTATAACAGTTTTAATGTATAACAGTTTTACTGTATAACAGTTTTACTGTGTAACAGTTTTACTGTATAACAGTTGTACTGTATAACAGTTTTACTGTATAACAGTTTTACTGTATATCAATTTACTGTATAACAGTTTTACTGTATAACAGTTTTACTGTATAACAGCTTTACTGTATAACAGTTTTACTGGATAACAGATTTACAATATAACAGTTTTACTGTATATCAGTTTTACTGTATAACATTTTTACTGCATAACAGTTTTACTGTATAACAGTGTTATTAACAGTTTTCCTGTATAATAGTTTTACTGTACAACAGTTTTACTGTATAACAGTTTTACTGTATAACAGTTTTACTGTACAACAGTTTTACTATATAACAGTTTTACTGTATAACAGCTTTACTGTATCAGTTTTACTGTATATCAGTTTTATTGTGTAATATTTTTACTGTTTATCAGTGTTACTGTATAACAGATTTACTATATAACAGTTTTACTGTATATCAGTTTTACTGTACCAATTTTACTGTATAACAGTGTTATTAACAGTTTTCCTGTATAACAGTTTTACTGTATAACAGTTCTACTGTGTAACAGTTCTACTGTGTAACAGTTTTACTGTATAACAGTTTTACTGTATAACAGTTTTGTGTATAACAGTTTTACTGTATAACACTTTTACTGTATACCAGTTTTACTGTATAACAGTTTTACTGTATAACAGTTTCACTGTATAACAGTTTTACTGTATAACAGTTTTACTGTATAACAGTATTACTGTATAACAGTTGTACTGTATAACAGTTGTATTCTATTTTATATATTAAATGGTAAATAATCTTAAAAATTCATATAAAAATCAAGTCAACCAAATATAAATAAAACTTTTCAGCATTAACTTTTTTTTCCTTAAAATAAAATTTCGCAGTAATCAACACGTTGAAGCACTCACCAGCAGTGTGTTTCTTTTGTTTTCGTTATAATCAGTGCCACTTATCAAATTCCACTAAGATTTCAATATCGATATTACTATGCTCCACTATGTGGCAACACACAAAATGTTGCCACACACAATGTGTGCGAGCAACAACATGGACCGTGTCTGTATTATGTACAGAACATAGCCCCTATCTTAAATTAACAACGTCTGTGTTGTCTGCGGCATGGACGGTGTAAAATATTTTTTCCTTTAAGTGAAATTATTGATTTTCTTTAATGTTCGAAACCATTTACGCGTTACTTCACACAGTGTCGTCGCACAAAGTCGTTTTACGACGCACTCACTGCCTCACTCACTCACTTACTCACTCTCTGACGTTACGTTACGTCACGACACGGCACGCCGTAACGTAACATTGTACAAAACACATTCAAGCGTTAAGTTAGTCACAGTCAGGGAATTGAATGGCATCGAGGCGCGTCCGGTCCGGCGCCTCATTCGTATCGATGGGCTGTAGGAAATAATGAGAAGAAAATATAAAATTTTTACCTTAGTGGCCACCTACTCTGTGGCAGTGATGGATTCTGTCTGAAGTGACCAGCCTAATGTGATTCACGCAATTAAACAAACGATTTAATAGGTTACATTAATTTAATGCAGTTGAGGCTCTAAATTAGGTATTAAAAACGTTTCGTAATATTGAAATTATTTGTATAAGATTCAAATCCATTTTAAATTTGTTATTTATTGTAAACGATTCGTTGTAGAATATTTTCCTATATAGGTCACGATTTTATAATATTGCGCCTGGTCACACTATTCGATATTTCTATGTAATTATGAGTTCACTTAACGATTGCCAAATCTTGAGTCCGAGCTAAAAACCAAGTTAGCCAAATCAGTCTAAGGACAAATAACAACAAAAACAACAGCATCAACTACAACACAACAAATAGCTATGCGATGCTTGGCTAAGTTTTAATTGGAAAAGCAACTAAAACGTAGAAAAACATGAAAAAAATATATATATATTTTATTCTATAGATAAAAGGAAGCATATGAGATGAGATGCAGACAAAAAAAAAATAAATAAAAACAGTATGTAGGAGCAGCAAAAGTAGAGGAAGCCAACATCCACAACAACAAGGAGTCATGTTTCAACAACACGTGCCTGGCAAGAAAACACTTTGCGGTTAAGTCAAGCAACTTTGTCTTGGATGCCGCCAACACCGCCAATACCACCAAAGAGCACAACGTGCAGGCGCAAAAATTTCGTTAGTTGGTGCTTTTAATTTATGCAAAAATGTTTAAGAGTTGAATGTGAGAAATTTATTTAATTTTTTTCAGTTGATTCTTGTTGTGTCTGTAAAATTATAGAAGCGACTAAAAGAAAAGTCAGTTATTTGGCATAATTAAAAAGAAAAGAAAAAAATAATAAAAATACAGAAAAAGTGAATCAAGTGCTAACAAGAATTGGATCAAAGAAATGGGGCGACGTGAAGCCAAATTAACAACATAATTTAATAGCAGCAGACAAAAAAGATAAAAAAAATGCCTCAGTCTAATAAGCTTAACGATTCAGACACTTGTGGTTGTTGTACATATGGACTCGGCTGAATTCAAGTTTAGTATGTGTGATTCGTAAGAAAAACCGCGTATGTTAAAATTGGCATTTATTGAATTTTGTATTATGATATTTTTATTATGGATTTCTTTTATATATATCGTCACTGTCATGCCAAAGGGGCGAATGTACATTATTAAAAATGTTCGGAAATCAAATTTTAAAGTTTGAAGTGCTTTAAAAATTTGAAAAATTTATATTTTTTTATTTTTTTTTGTTATTTTAGTTTATTCGTCAATTATTATAACGTATATAAAATATCTTTAGATTTGAACAACCTACTGAATTATTAATACGGTTTTTGTGAGGCTAGATCCTGATCAAAACGCAAATATTTTTGATTTTTATGCTATAACTTTTTATTAGCGCAAGATAAAATAGTAATGTAGAGGCATTTATTGTTTTTATTCAAAGCACCTATCGTTCTGGATCATAAATTAAAAATATTTTGCCAAACATTAATTTGCAATTTGTTATTTACAGGAAGAAATGTTTGGCAAAATATTTTAAAATAATGATGCTTTAAAACAAATAATTAATACCTTCAGACCACTATTTTATCTTGCACCAATAAAAAATTTAAGCAAAAAAACTAAGAAATTGGAAAAATTGAAAATCTTGTCATGCCAAAAGGGCGAAACTTTACGTTTTTTCGAAATAACTCTTTAATGGTACAAGATAAAAGAGTGGTATAAAGGTATAAATTGTTTGTTTTTAAAGTACCTATCGAACTGCATCATTAAAAATATTTTGCGTAACATTTTTTCCTGCAAATAACAAATTGCAAATTAATGTTTGGCAAAATATGTTTAATTAATGATGCAGAACGATAGTTGCTTTGAATACAAACAGTTAATGCCTTTACACCACAATTTTATATTATTCCAATAAAAAGTTATGGCGAAAAAACGAAAGGATTCGCCCTTTTGGCATGACAAGATTTTTAACATTTCAAATTCGCCCTTTTGGTTTTGTCTTTTGTGGCTAGAAATATCCAACAAAATGACACGCGATTTTGACACAGCATACTTGAGGAAAAACTACATTTAAAAATGTAAAAAAACGCAAATGTCAAAAATTGCACATTCGCCCCTTTGGCATGATAGTGACGATATCCATAAAGGTTCACGACCAACGTGTCGGTGGCTGTATTGATTAGTACGTTGAACTACGAGTCGAAATGTCGCTGGTTCAAAAAACTACCGGTCACATTTCAAAGTGGTCCAGAGGTTCCCATGGTTTAGGAATCTTGAAAATAATTGCAAAATTGAAATCTTAAAAGAATATTCTGAATTTTTTATTTCTGGTGTAGACAGTTTAGTATTTCATATGGGAAATTAAGTAAAACAGTACCCAGTGTGCCATTCGTTTGGATATCGTTACGAGATCAATCCGAGATGCAGGACAATTTACACGATATCGGATACTTTATGGTAACGATATCGAGCGGAAAATTGGACGTACATGGTAGGTAGATATCGGAACGTTCTGTCGGAGTTTTCTCGATACTAAAAAATTTTCGAAATCGGAGCGATATCGAAGAAAAACATTATCAAAGTTCGAGATTGCTGCGAAAAATATTGCGATATCGATATCTTATCTTGTCAAAAAATTTGAATGTACGAACATTTTTAAAAATTAGAATCGAGAATGTAACGATATCGAACTATTTTATCGAAGTTATTCGAGAAAGCTTCGAGGTATCGAAGGTCTTCGAGACATGGCAGACTGGAAATTAATAAAAATAATTTATGAATATTTACATTATACGGGTCTCTTTTTTCTGAAAAAGAAGAAAAGGTTATAAAATATGAATATGGCAAAAATTTGATTAAATATAACTAATTTAGTATTAACTTTATAATCATGAAGCTTTTATATAATATATAATAATTGTATGTACTTCTGCTTTATTAAGAGATTCATTCAAGAAATTCATCTTTTAAACTGCTTACTTGAATTTTGATTTTGGACTTTAGAAACTTTTCTGCAGGGGGCCAAAGTTAAAGAAAAATGAAAACTTTAATTTTGACCAGTGTTGCTAGATTAGTTAAATACATTTTTGATAATTTTTAACTTTTAAAAGATTTTCAAAAATTGTTAGCTATAAAAAATATAACAAAAGTACATGTTACTGAAAAAAAAATATTACGGAGATTTGTGTATTAGTCCAATTTTCCAAAAAAATCTAAAAATATGGAAACAAAAAAAGTGTCGACTTTACAATTTTATATTTACTAAACCACTTGAGATATTTTAAAACGATTTTCAGTTTATGATTTATGTGTTAATTGTTTATAAAAGTCCCATACAAATATTTTGATTTCAGGATAAAATGTACAATCTACGTATAAATATGTAAAGTAATGACTTCAAATATGAAAACAAAAATTCATGTTCAAGTATATATCTTTAAAACTAAACAAGATATCTTCTCAATTAAGCACATTTTCTTTAGATCTCAATGTAGTATTTTCATAAACAAAAGAATTTTTAAAATCGGATTACTTTGGGTTTTTTACAATTTTTGATAAATTTTTCATGAAAAAAATTTCAAATTTACTGATTTTAAAACTTAAGTACTCTCAAGTTCTCTCGTTTTAAATTTTTAAAATCGGTTGAGTGGTTCGAAAACACGGAATTCACTCGATCTAAGAGCGTTTGGGCACACTGTGCGTTGTTGTATTTGTTCTAAAAACTACAAGGAGGATTTTGAATCCGTTGCCCAAATGTGTGATTTATATTCCGAATATATGTAGTGTAGACAGTTGTTAGATCAGCACTTGGTCGCATCTTTAGATTTAACAAATAAAACCTTTATATTTTCTATATATTCTAAAAGATGTTAAATTCAAGTTTCTGTGGAATATCATCTGGTTTTTAGCATTTTAAATTAGAGTTTTTACGTACAGGTTTTTCGTGTTTTTCTCAAAATGCCATAGCATAGCCTTGCGATATTTGAGCCTGACAGCCTCTTTTATTTTGGTTTGATATTATAGTTGTATAGTCCATTATTTTATATATTTTGTTTTATGAATTATTTTCCAACTAAATATCAGGACACTATTTTTTATGTAATTTTTTATTAAATTTTTATAAGTTTTGTTACATTTTCCCATTTGAATCGACTAAAGTACATTTCAAAGCAACGCAATCTCCATAATTCGTTCAAATATAAATCGTATTTTTTCTTGATCTTCTTCTACAACTTCTACATCTTTTGTGCTATTTAACAAAACCTCAAAGTCTTAATTTAACACCCTTCGAAGTGAGATAAAAAAAAAGTTTTTCTTTTGTGCAAATTCCATGCATTTCATGTAGCTGCGAACACGATACGCATCGAAACTTGGCTAAAGTTTTCAATGTCAGGCAAATAAGTCAGCTGGCAGACAGCAGAATGTACAATGCGAAGTAGGATATGCTGCGCAAAAGGACGTCGAAAATCAAAGACTGTTAGAGTGCAAAAAAAAAGAATCAAACAATAGAAAACACACAATATAAGCGACGCAATTTAGCAAATGGAATTTTGCAAAAAAACAAAAATTCAAAACCAATTTTAAATTTCAAGGTTATTTAGTTTTTTTGCGACTTTTTATTGACCTCAACTAATTAGGCTGCTTGCAACAAACACTTGAGAGCTGCCTGAATGAATGAATGAATGAATAGCTTAAGTGTGAATGGTGAATGGCAAATAAAAAAAAAGATTTTGCACTAAAACATTTATCACGACTTAATTACGTTCATAATTCTGCATAGTAAAAACGGAAATGTGCCCGATTTCCGGACATTTGCACGCCTTGGTTGGCGGTATTTGTTGGTTCTACTATTTTTATTTATTTGGAGTAGCACAAAAACCACAAGGGTTTCAACTTTGTTGTGCAATATTTTATTTTTGGTTTTGTTGTGTTTTGCAGATGATTTTCTTTCATATGCCGTTTGAGTATCTGGCTGGCATTTATTGCCGTTTGTAGTTTTTATTATTTAAGCACGCGATACTCACATTAATTAAATGACTACGACGACGAGGACGCAAAAGCGAAGGATTCTATTTGTACAACGTGGTTTAGGGCATAGGAATCTGCTGGTGGTTTGCGCCAGGATTTGGTAGCCACTTTTGTAAGCTACGCTGTTTTTATAATTATTATTATTACTAGTCATAGCAGCAGGAAGGAAGTTTGATAATGAGGCAGGATTATTTATTTTTATGGGCATTTTTGAAATGAGTTGTGTTTGATAAACAAGGTATGTAACATACAAGGATCAATTTTATGTAGGATATATTTAAAGGATTTTTTAAATGCATTTTTTTGAAAGACAAGATTAATCGGAAAAAGTACATTTTGTTATACTTTATATAAAATAATTTAAAATGGCACAATTTAAAATATGTACTTTCTACATTAACAAAAAGAAAAAAACTCAAAATAAAAAATAAAAAACAAATAAAAAAAGGCAAAAATCTAAAATCGAAAAAAGCAAAATCACAACGAAAAAAAGTAGCAAAAAATAAAAAGCAATTATACTAATAAAATCAAAAGCAAATATAAAAATAAAAACACAAAACCAATCAAAAAAAAAAGAAAAAGATAATAGCAATAAGCACCGCCTAAACACGAAATCAAACGCAATAACACACTGCAAAATAAAAAACTCAAATGCAAGCTCACAACTCAAAAAGTAAGGGTTAAAAAATAACAGCAAATCAAACAGTGAAATAAGTACAATATAGTAAAACTAAATTCGAAATCAAAACAAAAAATGTCAAAAGAAATAACGAAAGACAAGAAAAGTAAGACTAAACCAAAATCACAAAGACAAATGACAAAAAACAAAAAAAAAACCAGTTGGGAAGGTTAGATCACATGGGAAATTTTAAAGTAGGTGTAATTATGATAGTTAGGATTATCAAAATTATAGTCGGTCTAAGCCGACTATAAATACCCTACATATATGTGTGGTTACCATTCAAAGTGATATATAGGTCACCAGGGTATACGAATCCTGAAAATAACTACAAACTTTCCATCACTGATATTTACTTTCATTTGATACCCATATTTACAAATGGGTAGGTGTACCGAATTTCGATTTTTTTTTTGTGAACCACAAGTCTTTTTGCCAGAAAACATTATTATCACGTACTTGAGCATGATGTCAATATATATTTGACCAAAAAAGTTTACCTAAGCACTTATACATAAAAATTGATCTTTATATGTACATCTTATATGAGGTATTTGGTTTATGCAGCACCACAAATGGTTGCTACGACTACGACACAAAAAAAACAAAAACACAGGCACACATTTTTTTCTTGCTGAGGATAACGAAGGTTCTCCGACAGGAAGGCTCCCACTGTCCAATATCATTTTATATAATTTGTTGAGCGGTTGGAGTTCTGTTTGACAGAATACAATAACAGAAATACAAATAACAAGCACAAATAACATATTTTGTATTTTAATTAAAGAAATTGAAAATTCAAAACCTGATTTCTCCAGAACCGACTGATCGAATTATATGAGATTTGTAGTGAATAATTTGGCCATCAATACCAATAAAGGAGTTACAGCCAATTAAAGAAATTGAAAATTCAAAACCTGATTTCTCTAGAATCGACTGATCGAATTATATGAAATTTGTAGTGAATAATTTGGCCATCAATACCAATAAATGCGCCTACTTTCGACCCTCTAGGACGCTCCGCTTATGAGTTACAGCCAATTAAAGAAATTGAAAATTCAAAACCTGATTTCTCTAGAACCGTCTGATCGAATTATATGAAATTTGTAGTAAATAATTTGGTCATCAATACCAATAAAATGCGCCTACTTTCGAGCCTCTAGGACGCTCCGTTTAGGAGTTACAGCCAATTAAAGAAATTGAAAATTCAAAACCTGATTTCTCTAGAACCGACTGATCGAATTATATGAAATTTGTAGTGAATAATTTGGCCATGAATACCAATAAAATGCGCCTACTTTCGACCCTCTAGGACGCTCCGTTTAGGAGTTACAGCCAATTAAAGAAATTGAAAATTCAAAACCTGATTTCTCTAGAACCGACTGATCGAATTATATGAAATTTGTAGTAAATAATTTGGCCATCAATACCAATAAAATGCGCCTACTTTCGACCCTCTAGGACGCTCCGTTTAGGAGTTACAGCCAATTAAAGAAATTAAAAATTCAAAACCTGATTTCTCCAGAACCGACTGATCGAATTATATGAAATTTGTAGTGAATAATTTGGCCATCAATACCAATAAAATGCGCCTACTTTCGACCCTCTAGGACGCTCCGCTTAGGAGTTACAGTCAATTAAAGAAATTAAAAATTCAAAATTTTGGATTTGAATAGCATTAAAATGCGCCTACTTTCGACCCTCTAGGACGCTCCGTTTAGGAGTTACAGCCAATTAAAGAAATAGCAAATTCAAAACCTGATTTCTCCAGAACCGACCGATCGAATTATAAGAAATTTGTAGTGAATAATTTGGCCATCAATACCAATAAAATGCGCCTACTTTCGAGCCTCTAGGACGCTCCGTTTAGGAGTTACAGCCAATTAAAGAAATTGAAAATTCAAAACCTGATTTCTCTAGAACCGATTGATCGAATTATATGAAATTTGTAGTGAATAATTTGGCCATCAATTCCAATAAAATGCGCCTACTTTCGACCCTCTAGGACGCTCCGTTTAGGAGTTACAGCCAATTAAAGAAATTGAAAATTCAAAACCTGATTTCTCCAGAACCGACTGATCGAATTATATGAAATTTGTAGTGAATAATTTGGCCATCAATACCAATAAAATGCGCCTACTTTCGACCCTTTAGGACACTCCGTTTAGGAGTTACAGTCAATTAAAGAAATTAAAAATTCAAAATTTTGAATAGCAATAAAATGCGCCTACTTTCGACCCTCTAGGACGCTCCGTTTAGGAGTTACAGCCAATTAAAGAAATTGAAAATTCAAAACCTGATTTCTCTAGAACCGACTGATCGAATTATATGAAATTTGCAGTGAATAATTTGGCCATCAATTCCAATAAAATGCGCCTACTTTCGAGCCTCTAGGACGCTCCGTTCAGGAGTTACAGCCAATTAAAGAAATTGAAAATTCAAAATTTTGGATTTGAATAGCAATAAAATGCGCCTACTTTCGACCCTCTAGGACGCTCCGTTTAGGAGTTACAGCCAATTAAAGAAATTGAAAATTCAAAACCTGATTTCTCCAGAACCGACTGATCGAATTATATGAAATTTGTAGTGAATAATTTGGCCATCCATACCAATAAAATGCGCCTACTTTCGACCCTCTAGGACGCTCCGTTGAGGAGTTACAGCCAATTAAAGAAATTGAAAATGCAAAACCTGATTTCTCTAGAACCGACTGATCGAATTATATGAAATTTGTAGTGAATAATTTGGCCATCAATACCAATAAATGCGCCTACTTTCGACCCTCTAGGACGCTCCGCTTATGAGTTACAGTCAATTAAAGAAATTAAAAATTCAAAATTTTGGATTTGAATAGCATTAAAATGCGCCTACTTTCGACCCTCTAGGACGCTCCGTTTAGGAGTTACAGCCAATTAAAGAAATAGCAAATTCAAAACCTGATTTCTCCAGAACCGACCGATCGAATTATAAGAAATTTGTAGTGAATAATTTGGCCATCAATACCAATAAAATGCGCCTACTTTCGAGCCTCTAGGACGCTCCGTTTAGGAGTTACAGCCAATTAAAGAAATTGAAAATTCAAAACCTGATTTCTCTAGAACCGACTGATCGAATTATATGAAATTTGTAGTGAATAATTTGGCCATCAATACCAATAAAATGCGCCTACTTTCGACCCTTTCGGACGCTCCGTTTAGGAGTTACAGTCAATTAAAGAAATTAAAAATTCAAAATTTTGGATTTGAATACCGACTGATCGAATTATATGAAATTTGTAGTGAATAATTTGGCCATCAATACCAATAAAATGCGCTTACTTTCGACCCTCTAGGACGCTCCGTTTAGGAGTTACAGCCAATTAAAGAAATTGAAAATTCTAAATTTTGGATTTGAATACCAATAAAATGCGACTACTTTCGACCCTCTAGGACGCTCCGTTTAGGAGTTACAGCCAATTAAAGAAATTGAAAATTTTACATTTTGGATTTGAATACCAATAAAATGCGACTACTTTCGACCCTTTAGGACGCTCCGTTTAGGAGTTACAGCCAATTAAAGAAATTGAAAATTCAAAACCTGATTTCTTCAGAACCGACTGATCAAATATAAAAATATAAAAACTAAACAACAAACACTTAAAATGAGATAAATTTACCAATAAACCAATTATTTAACAAATTAATAAATCATTAAAACCATAAATCAATAAATCAATAAATCAATAAATCAATTAATCAATCTATATATATAAAACTCTTGGTCCGTCAGTCTGTCTGTCTGTCTGTCTGTCTGTCTGTCTGTTTGTTTGTTCCAGCATCACGTCTAAACCGCTGAACCGATTTAACTGAAATTTTGCCACAGGATACTAACGAGTCCGGAGGGTGTCATAGGCTATATATGGGCGGGATTGGACAAAGGGGCGTGGTACCTCCCATACAACCTAAACTTTTAAAACGACATAACTCAGCACATACACAATATAAAAAGATTAAACAAAAAAACTAAAATACACCACACTAAAACTCACCGCACTAAAACTCACCACACTAAAACTCATAACAATAAAACTCACCACGCTAAAACTCTCCACACTAAAAATTCACCATACTAAAACTCACCACACCAAAACTCACCACACTAAAACTCACCACACCAAAATTCACCACACTAAAACTCACCACAATAAAACTCACCACGCTAAAACTCACTACACTTAAAATTCACCATACCTAAAACTCACCAAAACTCACCACACTAAAACTCACCACACTAAAACTCACCACACTAAAACTCACCACACTAAAACTCAACACAATAAAGCTCATCACACTAAAACTCACCACACTAAAAATTCACCACACTAAAACTCACCACACTAAAACACACCACACTAAAACTCACCACAATAAAACTCACCACACTAAAACTCACTTCACTAAAAATTCACCACACTAAAACTCACCACACTAAAACTCACCACACCAAAACTCACCACACTAAAACTCACTTCACTAAAAATTCACCACACTAAAACTCACCACAATAAAACTCACCACAGTAAAACTCACTTCACTAAAAATTCACCACACTAAAACTCACCACACTAAAACTCACCACACCAAAACTCACCACACTAAAACACACCACACTAAAACTCACCACAATAAAACTCACCACACTAAAACTCACTTCACTAAAAATTCACCACACTAAAACTCACCACACTAAAACTCACCACACCAAAACTCACCACACTAAAACACACCACACTAAAACTCACCACACTAAAAATTCACTAAACTAAATATTCAACACACTAAAACTCACCACATTAAAACTAACTGCACTAAAACTTCTACTGGGAAAAACTCTACGGGGAAGAATTCTACCGGGAATAGTTCTACCGGGAAGAATTCTAGGGTAAAGCGTTCTATGGGGAAGAATTTTACGGCGAAGATTTCTACTGGGAAGAATTCTACGGCGAAATATTCTACTGTCTGAATTGTCTTTGAGAAAAGTTGTTTTGGCGGAGAATTATTATTTGGTTACTACATTTATAAAACCAATAAAAACTTCCACAGCGAAGCACGGGCCCCTGATATAAAAAATAATAATAATGTTTTTTTAAATTAATAAAATCGCTTTATATCTATGAATTCACAAAATCTTGGCACGAGTCGTGCACGGGTCCAGCTAGTAAATCTATAAACCTATAAATCATTAAATCAATAAAGCAATAAATCAATAAAGCAATAAATCAATAAATCAAAAAATCAAAAAATCTATAAATAAATAAATAAATAAATAAATAAATAAATAAATAAATAAATAAATAAGTAAATAAATAAATCAAAAAATGAATAAATCAATAAATTAATAAATCAATAAATTTATAAATCAATAAATCAAAAATATCAATAAATTAAGATAATCATGCACAAATTTTACTAAACAAATTTAACTAAAAATTAAATATCATACTTTTCTTTATAAAATATTTAATTTTACTTTAAAATATAATTAAATAAAAAATCCAATATTTTTTATTGTGAAATCGGAACATATCGAATTCAAAAAAGTATATATTTTCATATAATGGGGGATAATTTGATTAATCCCCTCATAAAGTAAAACGAAGCGAAAACTAATTCGTCAAAAACTCTAGAGTCAGATATTTTTGAATAAAAAATAAAATAAAAAAGTAAAAACGACGACGAGGGATTATATAAAAAACTGTTCAGTATTTTTCAAACATTCAAAATTGAATATGGTAGGAATAAATTACACTACACAACAGCCATTCTGCGCAACAGTCAATACTATTTTTGAATTATATAAAATGACTCCCTGATTCCCAAAATACGGTTTATAAATGTTTCTTTGGATAGGTTTACAAAATATCAGCCAATAACTTTTAAATCGAACTCTCAAAGAGGTGGACACATATATTTATAAATATCACTCGTTCTAAATAACTCATATGAACAAGTGTTATATCGAGTAAAAGGTGATTAAATATTCAATAATCATTTCTCATAACATTTTTAAATTAGTTTAATAGTTTGAGAGAACTCGATAGGAGTACTGAAAAAATATTTTTTTCAACAAAAATTTAAATCATAAATGTATTGAATAAACAAGCAACTTTTGAATCAATTTTCAAAACAATTTATATATCAATCGTGTGATTGCCTAATCTCCCATATCAAAATTGGGCAATCACACGATTGATATTAAAATTGTTTTAAAAATTGATTCAAAAGTTGATTGTTTATTCAATCGTGTGATTCAGGCTTTACAATTGAGTGTAAACTAAAAAAAATCCCTAATACTTTCACACAATTTTTTATGTTATCAAAATGTATACATAAATTACTTTTATATTTGAGTAATTTTCTTAAGAAATATACAGGCTAATTTTGGAATATTACAAACTGAGAATCAGCTGGCCTTTTCGATTTTTCATAATTTTTTAAATGCATCTCTGATTTAAAATTTATATTGTTCGAGTTCTTCTATAAAATTCTCTTAAACTAGTGAACCAATTTAAAAATGTTGTGAGAAATGTTTATTGGATGTTTAATTACCTATTATTTGGTAAAAATCATTATCAAGTTAAATATTTAAAATGCGAAATATTTGCAAAAAATATGTGTCCACCTTTTTGAAAGCCTGACTCAAAAGTTATTGGCCGATATCTTGTAAACTTATCGATAGAATTTTTTTTAATTAAAATAAAGGGTTTTTCAACAGGGACGCTACAAAAGTAGAGCGACAGGGACAGCAAACGACGCCATATTTCTTGCCGCACTTTTGACATTTCTGTTCAGTAAGGTTTGCCATTTCATGATGGAAATATATTCGAGCCAACAACGAGTCGAAATTATTGAAATTTACTACCGAAATTCGGAGTCAGTAGCCTCAACGTTAAGAGCGCTACGTCCAATTTATGGTCGTCATAATTGTCCTAGCAGATCAACAATTGAGCGTCTAGTGGAAAAATTTGAATCCACAGGCACAGTACAAAATGTTCCCGTGCCAGTGAGACAAAGAAGTGCCCGTAGTGTCGAGAATATTGCTACCGCTGAGACTTCAGTTGAAGAAAGCCCAAATGTGTCTCTCACACGTCGTTCTCAAGCGTTGGGCATCTCTGTGACGTCCTTCTGGCGAATTTTGCGAAAAGATCTTGGCCTACATCCTTACAAAATCAAATTGACGCAAGAACTGAAGCCGCTTGACCACCAGAAGCGTCGTATATTCGTGAATTGGGCTGAGCAAACACTTGAAAATGATTCGGATTTTCATCGAAAAATCATCTTCAGCGATGAGGCTCATTTCTGGCTGAATGGCTTCGTCAATAAACAAAATATGCGTTCTTGGTCAGACAGCAATCCACGCGTACTCCATGAGTCATCAGTGCATTCCGAAAAAATTACGGTTTAGTGCGGTTTATGGGCCGGCAGCGTCATTGGGCCATACTTCTTCCGTGATGATCAAGACCGGCACGTTACTGTGAATGGCAATCGCTACCGTTCAATGATAACCGAATATTTTGGGCTCAAATTGGATGATATGGACTTGGAGGAGATGTGAATGCCACAATCAATTTTTTGGAAACCAAGTTTGGAGAACGTGTTATCTCACGAAATGGTCCAGTCGATTGGCCGCCTCGGTCGTGCGATTTGACGCCGTTAGACTATTTCCTGTGGGGCTACGTCAAGTCTATGGTCTATGCCAACAAGCCAGCGACGATTGATGAACTTCGTACGAATATCGAACGTGAAATTGCAGCAGTATCGGCCGATTTTGCTTGAAAACCGTCGAAAATTGGGTTCAGCGTCTGGTATTCTGCAAGCGTGCCCGTGGTGGCCATGGAAAATAAATCGAATTCCATACATAATGGCATCGAACGTATTTTTACAGGAATAAAGAATTTCAAACCATATTACCGTTTTATTTAAAAAAAACTTTTGTAGCGCTCTTATTGAAAAACCCTTTACTCGAATACTGCGCAAACATTTTTCATATTATGTTGTAGTTTGTACTCTTGCTTTCAGATAAAGTAAAAAATGGAAAAACCTTGACTAAAAACTCACTTAAGTAATTAAAAATCCAAATCTTCCATGCAAAAATGAACATTTTAATTAAGATCTTCTTTGAGGTTAAAAATTAACCTGAATACAAATACCCTAATAAGACTTCTACTCTCTCTGCTTTGTTATCTGTTCTTGTCTTATTTTTTAGTGCAGCAATTCACATAGAAAACGAGTTGAATACAGCATTAATTCAGCTGGTTTGCATGCAAAATACCCGGCCGGCCGTAACTCGATAACTAAGCGCATTCAAGGCACGGAATCCACACTGACCAGTGGCCACTGTGGTCTTTGGTTTTTGTGCATTGTTTCGGTATTTGAGAAGCTTTTATGCGAAATGTTGGCTTTGCCCGTAGATGCCATTGAACTTTGAAGGCAGGATAAGCAAGGTATTTTTTGTTGGTCAATATTTCTATGGAATTGAATGCGTTGAAATGCATTTTGGTCTCTATGTGAAGTACGCATTAAGTGAAAAGCTAGAAATGTCAAGTTTCTGATTCAAACATAAGCAAATTTAAACTTTTCTTTAGGTGATATTTAAGAGGCAGTGATAAGTTACGCACATTTTAGTTTTTTTAATACTTATATTATTATAATATGTGAAAAAAACATTAAAATATGAAATTCTAATACTACTTAATTGAGATAATTATTTTAATGATTCTGTTCAGTATAAAAAATATCACAAGAAATAATCAAAATTATCACAGTGATAAACATTATTGAATATTTGCAAGCTGGTAATAAATTAAAGAACATTTATTAATTTTAAAATATAATAATAAGTTTTAAAATATAATAATAAAAAAAATATAGTAATTTTTATTGATGTTATTGTAATTTAATTAAGTATCACCAGCTACTATCACAGTGACAATGAATAAAAATGCAAGTCTATATAAGTGTTTGTTTGTGTGTATATGTATGTCTGCCTGCATCCAGGCAAAAGTATCAAATTGTATTTTACGATATAAAATTCGAGGTCATAAAATGTAATGCCAACGCGTAGATCTCCGTTGCCTAGCGATGCCATGTGATGTGCCACGATGCGATGGCATGTGATGCCCCACTGAGATACTACTATGTAGTTTATAGCCACTGGACGCAATTTCGCGGGTCGCCGTGCAGCAATGAATTCTGTCACCAGAGTCACCATGTACCATACACCATAAAATGAGAAAAAATACTAAACGTCATAGTGTAGTTCATCAGCATAAAACATACATTTGTTTGACGCGAAAATAATTTTTTAATATTTTATTAGTTTTCAAGAATTTTAACTAAAAACCAAGCGATTTTGAAAATTAAAAAAATCCAGCTTAAAATCACTGTGATTAAACTGAAAATGAACTTGTCTATCAATTTAAATTAGACAAAAAATGTGGTGATCCGTAATGAAATCTGGAGAAATCAATGACAAATTCAAAATTGAAAACGGGAAAAAGTTAAATTGTTATTCATTAATTAACAGATTATGCTTTATACCCAAATTTCTTGACTAGTTTATGTCGGTAATATGTATTTCTTAAACACATGTAAACGAAATGCCCGTACAATTTCATATTTTTTATATTTAATACTAGCTGGACCCGTGCACGACTCGTGCAAAGATTTTGTGAATGCAAAGATATGGTGCAATTTTATTAATATAAAAAACATTTTTATTATTTATATCAGGGACCCGTGCTTCGATGTGGAAATTGTTTATTGGTTTTATAAAAGTAGTAACCGAAACAAAAATAATTCTCCGCCAAAAAAACTTTTCTCAAAGACAATTCTTTCGCAGACTGTGCTTCCCCGTAGAACATTTCGCCGTAGAATTCTTCCCGGTAGAAATCTTCCCCGTAAAACTGTTCCCCATAGAACGCTTTCCCGTAGAATTCTTACCCGTAGAATTCTTTCTTGTAGAATTCTTCCCTGTAGAGTTTTTCCCGCTAGTGTTTTTTCCAGTAGAAGTTTTAGTGTGGTGAATTTCAGTGTGGTGAATTTTGGTGTGAGGTTTAGTGTGGTGACTTTTAGTGTGGTGAATTTTAGTGTGGTGATTTTAATGTGGTGAATTTTAGTGTGGTGAGTTTTAGTGTGGTGAGTTTTAGTGTGGTGAGTTTTGGTGTGGTGGATTTTAGTGTGGTTAGTTTTATTGTGGTGAGTTTTGGTGTGGTGAATTTTAGTGCGGTGAGTTTTGGTGTAGTGAGTTTCATTTTGAGTTTTAGGTTGGTGAGTTTTAATGTGTTGAATAAAAATGGACGAAATCGCCATTTTCCAAAAAAAAAAAAAAATATTCGCCAAAAAAAAAAGTGTCGAAAGAAGGTGTGTTCTTGTTTTTGTTTTTAATTTGTTTTTGTTTTGCTTTGTTTTTTTTTTAGCTTTTAGTTTTATGTTATTGCTTTTGTTTTTGTATTTTTGTTTTTGTTTTGTGCTTTTAAATATTTTCGTATTTCAGTTTTTTGTTTCATGTTTCTAGCTGCTGTAATTCCCATGTTATATCGTTTTGAAAGTTTAGGCTGTATCGGAGGTGCCACGCCCTTTTGTCCAATCCCGCACATATATAGTCTATCATTCCTTTCAGACCCTACAGCAAGAAAATCGGATCAGCCGTTTAGAAGGAGATGTGGATCAAACAAACAAAAGGACAAACCAACAAAGAGATTTATTATATTAATAAGAAAAGGATTATTTTATTTGTTTAAATCATAGAATGGCTCCCGGAATTAATGACATGGTTAAACAAAACACCCTGTAGGAACATAAGTATTGAAACAGTGTTCTCATTTACTCCGATTCATTTGTATTTTTAAAATATACGCCTCTACTCCGTTCCCCAAGCAACCACGACTCGACAATTGCCGCAAACTATTGTGGCATATGTGTACCTTTTAAGTTACCTCTGACACCAGTGTTGCAAACTAATAATATATAGTCCTAAAAAGGTGACTAATAACATGTATGGAACATATGCATAATATGTCGCAATGCTGTGATATATAAGTCATACATTCTGATAATGGAACATAAATTTAGTTCCAAAGGGGTGGCTAAGAACATGTGTGGGACAATGCAATAATATGTCACAATGCTCTGATAAATAAGTCATGCACTTCGATAATGGAACATATACGATAATGGGCGGAGCTAACTTTGTTGTTATGAAGTGGTAAAATAGTGGCAAATTAAAAAATGTATTATGTTCCATATATGTGACAAGTATAGAATAAAGAACCTAATAGGAATATAAGTATATAAATATAAAGTAACTAATTAACTTTAAAATTTAATAAATGTGTATTATAGCCGCGGTAGCTCAGTGGTTAGTGCGTTGGACTGCGAGCCGAAAGGTCCCCGGTTCAAGTCTGGACTGGGGATAACAACATCTTTTCATAGAAACATTTTTCTATAACGCGCTACCTCTCGGCAGTAAATGTCAAACCTACGAGAGTAAAACATTGCCTATGAAAAGCTCTCACTCGCCGTTCGGATTCGGCAATAAACTGTAGGTCCCACCACTTTGTGTGAAAATGTAACACGCATAGCTCAAAATGATGAGAGAGCTCGGCCTAAGTTCTTATAGGACTGTAGCGCCAAATTATTATTATTATTGGAAAAACTGGACTTATACGCAAATCTCCGTAATAATTTGTCTTCAGAGGGAAGTACTTTTGTTTAATTTTTTGATAGAGAACGTAACTCTGAATTTTTTAAAATATGCCAAAGTAATCTGGCAACAGTATTAAAGAATTTTGATTTTTTTTTTTGTGACCCACTGCAGAAAAGTTTTGAAAGTCTAAAGTAAATTTTAAGGATGAATTATTTTTACGTATTTTTATTCTTGATGTATTCTGATCAAAGGTTTTAGGCTGTTCCAAATTTTGATTTTTTCACCACAAAGTTTTTAAGAACAAATTCAATTCGATTTATAAAATATATAAAATTTATAAAATATAAATTCAAAGTAATAAATTTTTATGAAACTATTTCATATGAAGTTTATTTTATATGAAGTTTTTTTATTTAAAATATCATTAATTCTTTTATTTGAATATGAATTATTTTTTGTATAAATAAATTTTATTTAGTACTTTTAAACAAAATTGAGTTTATACGAAATGTAAAAATTATATCAAATTAAAAAAAAAAAAACACATACATGAAGCTTCTGCAGCTCATAAGTAACTGAAACCTAATCCAAAACTGTCGAAAGTAATTCTACCTAGTTAAGGTTGAAATGAGCGTAGCCTAATGCAAAGCTTGCTCTCCCTCTCTTGTTTGTAGTAAACACAAAGCTTTATCCGTTTGCAATGAGTCTCTTTTCTCACTTTAGGTTAACTCCTTTTTTACTCTCCAACGCATCAGACGACTGCGTAAGAATTTATCCTAGCACCCAGCCATCCAAAAACAACCTCGCCGATTGTCACGTGCTTGCGCCACGTACAAGGTTAAAAGAAGTAAACAAAAAAATATTAAAATACAAAAAAAAAGAGTAATGCAAAAACCACTGCGTAGTATTCTTATCATGCAAAAAAAAACTTTAAAATGAAGTATATTTTTCAATAAAGTTTTATCTCGATTTGCAGATATATTTTAAAACTTTAAAAGATTTTTATAGCTGCATTTATTTCAAAGGTTTCGAATTTCTACTTGATTCTCTTTATAGTTTTGTGTTTGCCTCGAATGTAGGTTACCGGAGACGGTAATCTGCAAAGTAAACTATTTAAGAGGTTCCACAAGATGAGACCACTAAAAAAGCAGCCATAAACCGTGCGAAAAAAACACCTGAGGCAGGCTTTTGCAAACTGCCTGTGTGCATTATTAAACAAAGTCTTTAAAGTACAAATAAATGTTTAACAATTCAAAATAGATTCTTTTATTATAATATTGATTAAACGAACTACTTTCGATTTTATATTTATATTTTATATGTAAAATATTAAAACCACTTTCACTTAATATTATTGCCATATCATGCATATGAAATTAAAAATAAAAAAAATATGCATACATGCAATAATAACCAACTTTCTGTTCAATAATCTTACTTTTGTTTTTTGTATCTGACTCAAAAACAAAAACAAAAAAAACTTCTTCTAGAACCTTTGTATTATTTCTTTGCCTTGGCATGCAATAATCAAAAGTGAAAGTTCTTGTTGTTGAATTTTATAAAAGGATAAAGAAATAACACAATAAAACACTTCGAAACTTTAACATAACAGCAGAAAAGTGTTATGCAGAAATGTGAACAAAATTATGCACGTCATGCTTATAAGGTTCTATTTGTAAATCATTGTTTTCGAGTGTTTTTGTATACAAAGATTTGTTCATATTTCAGTAATCCAATAATAAACATAATAAAAGAATGTTTAGAGTTATTTTTTAATACCCATCATCCCAAAAGCGGTGTAAATTATTTCGCTTTTTTACGATGATATTATTTGCGTTTTATTTTATTATTACCCAGCAGCAAATTTGACAGCACTAAAGTTGGAAACTGCAAAATGTTTAACAAAATGCTATTTAAGTCTTTTAGTACTTATTTGTTATGTTTTGTTTTTTCATAGCTAAGTCAGATATATTAAGTACAAAAAAAAGACATAATAAGTTAATAAAAAACCAGTAAGGATGGCTAGGTCACATGATAAATTTTGAAGTTGGGAAATTGTGATAGTTGGAGTGATGAAGTTAGTAAGAATTATGAAAGTTATAGGCGCTCTAAGCCGACTATAACTTTAAATAATTCCTATAACACAATAAATTCAGTAAAATTACCACAAACATTGCTTAAATTACGTTTCCCACATTACCCTAGAAAAGGTTTCCTACTTTACCCCAATATCGCAATTTGAAAAAGCACTATTTAAGCAATTTTAAATAATTTAATGTTGTTTGTTTTTAGTCGACCTTAAAATAGAGTAATGCAAAATCTAATTTGTCGGGCTCTAGGTCTACCAAATGCAATATTTATTTTGCGCTGGTTGAAAAAACAATTAAAAGTCTAAATTAAAAGACTCACTTTTTGAGAGCAAAAATCAGCACTCTATTGTTCCCCTATAACTAGTATTCAATAAATTGAATGTACGTTCAATGTCTATTAGACTGACAATATTTTTTTATGATTTCAAATCAATTAATGGTTCACCACTAATAACACCACATTTTTGTCATTGACATCCCATACATCAATTCTATATAAATCGCTCTTGCTGAGTTTGACTGCATACTCAGTTTTTATACTTTACACCTATGAGGTATAGGGTATATTAACTTTGTGCATATATTGTAAAGCCCCTTAGGAGGCGTGTCCGGTATGGAAAAGTATATATATTCTTGATCAGCATCACTACCCGAGTCCATGTCCGTCTGTCTGTCCATCTTGCTGTCCGAATACAGAATAACTTGAGAAATACTGATCAGAATGCGATGAAATTTCTCTCAATATATTTTAGCCAAAAGTACGAACTGTGTTTGAAATGATCCAAATCGGTCAACGGACACGCCCACCTCCCATACAACTCACTTTTATATAACTCTTTAGGAACTAATAACTCGAAAAGTATTCAAGATATAGTTATAAAATTTAATACATAAGTATTGTTATAATTCATACAAAAATATGTGGTCCAAAAATGGGCGTGATCCACCCACCTTTTTTTTTAATTATTTCCCGGGTTTTCATAGTGGAAATTTGAACCGTTAATTATTAAAATCAAATCTATGAAATGTTACAAAATTTTTGAATATAGGCGTTGTCCGCCCATTTACATTTTTTAATTTTTTGTATTAGTTTTTTATACTTTTATATAAATTTTTAAATTATGGGGACATAAGATGTAAATGTCTGATATGTGAATAATATTCTAAGGGTGGGGAAGGTTCAGTATAATTCAAAACTTTAAAATTAAGATATTCAATTAAATATCCCACCAATGGTGTAGGGTATTCCATAGTCGGGCCCGAGCGACTATAAAAGTCCGCCCCATGTGACTGAACTTACCCATGTAACCTAACTTTCCCAACTCGTTTCTATTTCGTAATGTTTTTGAGAAAATTGCAATAGTATTTTTAAGCTGTTCTAGCAACTACTTCGAATAGAAATATATAGTTCTTTAGAAAAATAGTTTAAGTAAAAAAATATAAACGCAATTTTTTTTTAAATTGTCCAGACTAATTTTAATATCATAATAAATGCTAATATTCTAATACGTTTTTAAGATAATTGGACCTAAACACGGAAAATTTATTTTTTTTCAGATATTTTTTATTACCATTAAGGAATTAATGACAAACATAAAAATAATGTTATATTACCTAGAGCATAGTCTAAACTAACTATTGTAACGAGCAGTTATAAATACGTTTATTTAAATTATGTATAAAATACCTGTTTGTATTAAAAATGTTAAATCAAATTACTTTGTATTAATTGTTCAGTTTAAAATATTTTGATTGTGAAAATATTTTAAAATAGTTTATTCATGTACGAATCACAGCTTTGAGCACACGTCTCAAATAAAATTAAATAAATAGTTTTATTTTATAAAATACATCTTTTATTGCGACGCAATGCGTTCGCTAACTATCAAAATTACTAACTTTATTCTACTTGATCCACTTTTTAAAATATTCCTTGAGAACTAAATTTTGGTACTCTTTTATACAATCAATTTTCAACAAAAATAATTAAGCCCCTAATCTAAAAATATCGTTACTCATACATAAAGTATGCTTATTCTTATTGCATACTCAGTTTTGATAAAAAATAATCGGTTATATACGGTTTTTTTTCAGTAATTTGTATGTAAAGTATATAAGCATTTTAAATTCTAACAGTTTTTGACGAAAATTGTGTTTATAGTGCTTATTTTAAAAATAAGAACTTATAAACAAGTTATTAGTTTTCATCATTAAATGAATTATGCTCCACAAAATCGTATATCGTAATCGTATATCATTTTTTTATTTATTAATAGAATCAGAATGCTAAAAAAATTGTCCCACAATAGTCCAAAAAAATCAATATTTTTCTGGTTTAGATTCAAATTTCTTATAAACCTATCAGAATAATAGTAGTTATCGGTATATTTTAATTAGTTTTGGCAATTTAATTAAAATTGCGTTTAAAGTTTTTTTGGAAAACTGGTTGTGTAAGGGTCTGTATTTTTCAATTCTAAAAAGTGGCTGAAAAGGGCCAAAAAGTTCGAGAGCATTTTTCTTAAAAATGTTACATAATAGGAAAAAAATTAGTATGCAGTCAAAATTAGCAGTCGCGATTTATATGGAATTGATGTATGGGATGTTCGAGGAAAACATTTTTTCTCGTAGTGTAACGCTTTATTGGATGAGAAAGCGATGTGATTTCTCTGCAAATTTTACACCGATGTTCTCATCTAATAGCGTAATTTTAGGGTACACTCAGAAGAAAAATGTCCCAAAATGTAGTTCATGTATTAATAGTTTTTTTTTATTTTTAAATCAAGAGTTTTCTAATTAATTTCATAGCATTCGAATAATTCACTACCATATATTTGAATAGTTGAATATTATTATATCGTTATATCGTTTTGAGTTATATCGTTTTGAAAGTTTAGGTTGTATAGGAGGTGCCACGTCTTTTTGTCCAATCCCGCCCATATATAGAATATCATTCCTTCCAGACCATTCCGCATCTGTGGTAAAATTTTCAAAAAAATTGGAACAGCCGTTTAGACGGAGAAGAGGAACAAACAAACAAAAGGACAAACCAACAAAGAGATTTATTATATGTATTAGATTCTTGACATAAAACTTCTACTTTAGACAGTTTTATATTAATTCTTGTAGACAATACATTCCCGCAAAATTATTCCAACATACAATTTTTTCCAACACATTTATTCCTAAATTTATAAGAAGAATATCACATAATAATAATTTTGAAGGTATGTTAATTTTATTTAATCTATGATTTTATTTAAGTAAAAGTTGCAAAAACTATGATTTGTAATACAAAGAAATGTATGGGAAAGAATAGTACAGGAAATAATACTTTCTGAATAGAATTAGCTTCAAAGAAGAACTGGACGTAATGAATTGGACAATAATAAGTAATCTTTAAGAAGTATTTTTCGAGAAAGAATTATGTGAGTCCTTTTTTTTTACAAAACATAAATATATCATAAGATGTATGCTGTAATTTTCAAACTTGACATATACTTCACGTAACAATTCCATATTTCTACCCTACACCTTGTAACGAACCTTTTTGGCCGATGCCGAGGTATCACTCGTCGTGTCCAGGGTTCGTTGCAAAAATTTATATTTTTGCAGAGTAACACAACTTTTTTTTAAAATTCACAATTTATTTTTATCATTATTAAATACTAACTTTATTTAATAATGATAAAAATAAATAAATTACTTAGCAAATATGTTTAAAACCAAAAAATTCAATTTCACTTTTTACACTATTCCCGTCGAGCCGTGGGGTACAGGTATATGCCGTAATCCATGGCCGCACTGCATTGCTCAGAATCCGTATACTCACAACTCTGCGACGGCTCTCTTCTCCTGCAGTAGTGTGTCTTGACCAGCGGCCACAGTCACAGCCTACTCTCCATCTGCCTCTCCTGCAGTAGTGTGTCTTGACCAGCGGCCACAGTCACAGCCTACTCTCCATCTGCCTCTCCTGCAGTAGTGTGTCTTGACCAGCGGCCACAGTCACAGCCTACTCTCCGTCTGCCTCTCCTGCAGTAGTGTGTCTTGACCAGCGGCCACAGTCACAGCCTACTCTCCGTCTGCCTCTCCTGCAGTAGTGTGTCTTGACCAGCGGCCACAGTCACAGCCTACTCTCCATCTGCCTCTCCTGCAGTAGTGTGTCTTGACCAGCGGCCACAGTCACAGCCTACTCTCCGTCTGCCTCTCCTGCAGTAGTGTGTCTTGACCAGCGGCCACAGTCACAGCCTACTCTCCGTCTGCCTCTCCTGCAGTAGTGTGTCTTGACCAGCGGCCACAGTCACAGCCTACTCTCCGTCTGCCTCTCCTGCAGTAGTGTGTCTTGACCAGCGGCCACAGTCACAGCCTACTCTCCGTCTGCCTCTCCTGCAGTAGTGTGTCTTGACCAGCGGCCACAGTCACAGCCTACTCTCCGTCTGCCTCTCCTGCAGTAGTGTGTCTTGACCAGCGGCCACAGTCACAGCCTACTCTCCGTCTGCTTCTCCTGTAGTAGTGTGTCTTGACCAGCGGCCACAGTCACAGCCTACTCTCCTGCAATGGGGTGTCCTGACCAGCGGCCAGAGTCAACTACCCATTCGTTACAACTTACCCTGTTGAGTGATCACTGCTAACTACCTTGGTCCGCGACCAGAGGTGAACTGCCAACTGCAACTACTGCTACTAGAGCGACTGTTCTGGTCAGCGACCATGAACCAACTGAACGATTGCTGCTGTCGTCGTTCGAATGAAACCTCGCTTTGCCAATTCGAACATGTCAGCTGTTCGGCCATTTGCAATTTTCGAAGTCCAATCGATCAGGGTGGCGGTGTTGCATGTGGCATACTACTATTTTGTAAAAAGTAGTAGTTCATCTTCGAATCCCATTATACGGCATTTTATACATTCGACGTAGTTGTTATAACTTAATAATATTCCAATTAATAAAAATAGCTTAATAATAAAAAAATATAAAATATAAAGCAGACCAGCTGCTATGTTGACGAAAATGAGGCGCCGCCGATTTTCGTCGTTACATTTCCTCCGTACCTCGGAGAAGAAAATTATTAGTTGGGCGTAGGTGGTCGGCGAAACACCCTCACGGTGATACGACCTGCGCGCGAGGTCAGTATCTGGAATACGTAATCCTGCCCGTCTCGCAGGAAACTACGTCTTTGTCCAAATGGGCTGGTGACATGAGACTCAGCGATTATTTGTCGTAGCTGCCTGAGGATGTCTGCTGGTCTTCCCAGACCCTCCAGTTCATTAACGTGGTCCGGCTCTGACTCTACCGAACGACTCGTTGTGCCCTGTGACGACACTTTGGTTGGTGGCTTCGATCGCCGAGCTACACCTGCTCCAGCGTCGTGGCTCCCTATTTGGTGAAATTGGCGGCCGATGTTTCGATTGTCTGCGTCGACGCCGGCGTGTGCGCAATTGCGCGTGTGGCGACATTCGGTGGGACCTCGGAGTTCCCGATGATGACACCTGTGATGGTGTGTGTCGCTGAGTGCGCGACAAAGCCACCGGTGGAGTATTCGGCGACGTGTGCGTCGAGATAGGACGCGTCGGTGTGTTTGGGGAAATTGACATCCGAGTCGATGGAGGCGTGTGCTGCAGTTGTATCATATTCTTAGTCGTGCGATGTGCGCGAAATGGTGTGACGCATTTTGGAGTATGCTGCAGTGAGATATTGGGCTGGCTCCGTTGCGTGGGTACCGAGGTTGAGACGGTAGCTGCGGCCGAAGTTGAAGCGCCGGCAGCGCCCAAAGCGAGTCTGGCCTGCCTTGACGTCGACGGTATATCTTCATCATAAGTCACCCGTGCGCGTGTTAAATGCGAGACTTCGCGCGTGATGGATGGACGTGCTCCGCCCCGGGTTATTCTAGGTTGGTCGTAACTCTCGGTGCGTCGTGGTCGCACTTGGAGTCGTTCTCCACGTCGAGAACGTCCCCGGCGGTGCTCCTCGAATTCGTTTGACAGGCGCATCGTACGGCGCCCTTGCTCTCTCTCTCGTTCCATCCTCTGCCGAAACTGTCGAAGGCTAAATTTCCATTTGTCGGACATCACTGTGTTGTTGTTCTTCTCACTGGTGTAGCTGGAGTGAGAAGAAAGAAAATATTATTAGAAGGGTTTTGTACAGGAAGGGGTCTCTGTCGTGCGTCCGTATTGTGACACGTCATGAGATCTAAAGTCCTGAGAAGTGTAGAATATTTTAAGTTCGCTTAGATGTGCGCTGCGGGTTCTTGTTTCACCGGGTCGTTTTAATTGTACAATAACCGGGGAAGTAAATCCCACGACCGTAAATGGTCCATCAAATTTTGGGGCCAGTTTAGCTGCGAAACTGTCGACTGCTTTTGACAACGGATGCTGTCGAACCAGCACCTGTTGGCCAATCGACGGTCGCCAAGGACGTCTGCGCAAATTATAGTGGCGTGCTTGATTCTGGGCGGCTCGCGCCATGTTCGTGCGTACTATCTTGAATATCTCCTGCAGCTGCTTCACACGTTCATCCGGTGCTTGCGGCTCCGTTCCAGTTCCTGTGGTAACTTCATCATAAAGTGTACTAGGTAATCGAGGCTCGCGACCCTGTGTGAGATAAGCTGGACTATATCCCGTAGTCTCCGATGCGCTCGTGTTGATGGCCAAAGATATCTCTGGAAGATTGTCGTCCCACTTCGTTTGTTGGTTTTTGCACATCTGTGCAATCATTGTCTTCACTGTCCTGTTTGCCCTTTCAGTAGGGTTCTCCTGTGGTGTGTATGGCGCAGTAAACTGCTGACGAACGCCAATACTGTCGAAGTAGCGATTGACGATCCTACTGGTGAACTGGGTGCCGTTATCCGTGATGATCACCTTGGGTATCCCGTACCTGGCGAGAATTCGATCGCGGAAGGCCTTTATGAAACCATCCGAAGTGGCCTTGCGTAGGGGCACCAGTTCCGTCCATTTGGAAAATCGGTCAAAGAAGACGAGTAACATTGTGTGCCCATGCTTCGAGCGAGGCAGCGGTCCCACGAAGTCTGCGCAGACGGTTGCCCATGGCTCCTCAGGGATCCGAGTTAGCATTTCTCCTGCTGGCGGTAGCTGGCTAACCTTGTAGCGCTGACAAGATTGGCAGCTTCGTACGTATCTGCTTACGTCTCTGAACATACCGGGCCAATAATATCGATTGGCTACCCTGGATATTGTTTTGCGAATGCCTAAGTGGCCGGCGCTGGGGGTATCATGGTTCTCTCTCAATACCCGCTCTCGTTGGGATGTTGCGACGCAGAGTTTCCAGGGAGCGCAGTCTTCGTCGCCCACATCTCTGGGAAGATGTCTGTAGAGCTGCATATCGATGATCGCGTAATCCGGGAACTTCTCCGGGTGATCTTGAATCTCTTTCTGCTTCCTGCTTAACCATGCACCTTGCTTAGCTGCAGTTTCCTGGACCGTAGCGCGTAGGTTATGTTCATGGGGCTGCCTTGAAAGAGCGTCCGCAACGACATTCAACTTTCCTTTTCTGTATTGGACTGAAAAGTTAAATTGCTGGAGCTCCAGTGCCCAACGTGCCACTCGTCCTGAAGGGCTCTCAATAGAGTTGAGCCACTTCAGGGAAAGGTGATCGGTTATTACGATAAATTTATATCCCTCTAAGTAGGGCCGCATCTTCCGGATGGC
The DNA here is from genome assembly GCA_951804985.1 of Dryomyza anilis. Lineage (NCBI taxonomy): Eukaryota > Metazoa > Arthropoda > Insecta > Diptera > Dryomyzidae > Dryomyza > Dryomyza anilis. Next base: position 71,130,037 of record OX638132.1, read on the forward strand.
CCACACAATGGCGAGACATTCCTTCTCGGTCGAAGAATAATTTTTCTCGGCTGCGTTGAGATGCCGGCTGGCGTATGCGATAACCCGCTCGGAGCCCTCTAACTCTTGCGTGAGCACAGCTCCCAGTCCGTAATCGCTGGCGTCGGTTTGTAGTGTGAATGTCTTGGAAAAATCCGGACATGCCAGTACGGGGGCCTCGGTGAGTTTCTGCTTAAGCTGTTCAAATGCTTCCTGCTGGGATTCTCCCCACTTCCAATGTTTTCCTTTCTTCAGGAGGGAGGTCAGCGGCTGTGCCAATCGTGCGAAGTCAGGTACGAAACGACGGTACCAGGATGCTACGCCTAGAAATTGTCGTACCCCTCGTACGCTGGTGGGTGGTGTCAGGTCCCGTATGGCGGCGACCTTGTCAGGATCGGTGTGGATCCCATCCCCGCTGACAACATGTCCTAAATATTTTATTTTTGTTTGAAAGAACTCACATTTGTCCGGATTAATGCGTAAGTTTGCCGCTCGTAGCCGTCGAAAAACCTCCTGCAGATTCTTCTGATGCTCGTCAAATGTTCTGCCCGTGACCACGATGTCGTCCAGATAAGCGAAGGCAAACGGCTCCAGTTCGGGACCGATGACCCTGTCTAGTGCTCTCTGGAACGTCGCTGGTGCTGAGTGCAGTCCAAATGGCATGACCTTCCACTGGAACAACCCTCGTCCGGGCACTGTGAATGCTGTGTACTTCTTGCTTTCAGACTGCATGGGGATCTGCCAGTAGCCGTCCTTAAGGTCCAGACTGCTGACGTATCTTGCGTTTCGAAGACGGTCTAAAATGTGGGTGATTCGTGGCAGCGGATATGCATCTGGAACTGACTTGCTGTTGAGCTGTCGGTAGTCGACACACAGTCTCCAGGCCCCGGTCTTCTTTCGCACCAATACAATGGGTGCGCTGTACGGGCTGTGTGATGGTTCAATACACCCCTTGCTCAGTAATTTGTTGATTTCCTCGTCGACAATAGCCTGCATGGCTGGATTGCGCGGGAAATATCTCTGCTTTATGGGCCGGTCATCGGCCATGATGATTTTATGTTCAGTGATGTTGGTTACTCCTTGAAGTCCCGAAAATTGTTGTAATTCATTGGTGAGGAACTTGTTGATTCTCTGCTTCTCGTCGTAACACGGCCCCTCGTGCTTGGGTTCGGTGGTTGCTCGACAAGTTGTACTGTCCTGTGGTTTCGACTGCTTATGTATCGTTACTGTATCTCCTCCGCAACTGAACGTGGCACCGATGGTCATCAAAAAATCCATCCCTAGAAGCACGTCCTCTGTTGCCTCTGGCATCACCAGGAATCGAAAATGACAGGTGCTATTTCCGATCTGGACTTTCGCCTCTACTGCTTGGTCGAGATACTTCCTTGAGTTGTCTGCTAATATGACTTCTGCGTTGGCTGTAATTAGGGTACACCTGTGCTCCAGTCGTTGAACGAAATGCTTACTGACAAAGCTTCTGGTAGCGCCGGTGTCGATGGTAGCGGGCGTCCTTTCATTGCTTACTATTATGTCGGCAACAATGTGACGCGCGTCATGTTGTAAATGGCTTAATTTTGTGGAGGGTCGCTTTTTGGAGGATCCGCCGGCCCTCGATCGTGGCGGTCCTCGCTTCCGTTTCCCACTCGACGTCGGCAACAATTAATTGTTCGGACGTTTTGTCGACCGCAATCCCAACAGAACAATTTGTTTGGATTTCTGCACGTCCTCGCCGTGTGCCCCTGCTGTCCACATGTCTGACACGTCGTATGTTGATCGAGGCGGTCGGGAAGATCTTGCGCGACCATCCGATGTTGGTCTCGACGTGGTTGGGTGGCTCCGCTGTGTTGTGGTGGCCTGGGGCGGATGTTTTCCAGTTCCTCTGCCATTTCCATCAGGCCATCGAGCGTAGTGAAATCGTGGCGTCGGATATACCACTGGTAGTCAGGGTGTGTATTTCGGAAAATTCTGTCTAACTCCTGCTCTGCGCTGTATCCCGCGTGGCGCATCAGTGTCTGTAGGTCCAGAATGTAGTCCTTGAATAACTCTTGGGGTCGCTGACATCGCTGACGAATTTCGTCGTCCAACCGCTCTCGGTAGCGCATTGGCAGAAAGAATTTCATGAAATCGGCTTTGAAAGACCTCCACGTCTCCCAATGTTTATTGTTATTGCGAAACCAACTTAATGCCCTGGATTTCAATAACTCAGGCATCACACGGGGAAGATGATCTATGTCTAACCGATATGCGTCGGCCAGCTCCTCGATGCGTTCAACAAACTCGAGAGGCTCTTTACCGCCATCGTATTTAATGGCCCACTTGCGTACGCAGTCGGCGATTATCTGGTGGGAAGAATGCGGCAGGTCCTGGCCTGGCTTGTTATTTGAAAGATTCGAAGACTTACCTAAGGCAGAAACGTTAGCCGCAGGCAACGTTTTGACTGGTAGTGATTTAACGACAGTGATTGCAGCCGTGCCATCCTCCGACTGGTTGTGGCTGGATGTCTGCGGTGAGACCCCGCTCGACCCGGGGGTAGAGTTTGAGATGGGTGGTACCGTCAGTGTTGTGATGCTGGATTCGGCTTCGGCCTCAGCTTCTGTGGTAGTTGTTTTACGCGCGGGGGAGGCCCCTCTTCGATGTAGCGCCTGTATCTCTGTGAAGCGAGCCAAGCGCTCGGGCTTGTGTTCTTCCTCGTTTAGGAGAGCTGTGAACCGTTGTTTTAATTGTTCGACGGTGCCCGTTGAGTCGAAGGCGAACTCATTGGCGTACGCGACGAGTTCCTTCTTTGTGAGGTAATTCACCCACTTAACACTATTCATTTTTATAACTATATATATATATTTTTTTTTTTTTTTTTTTTTAATTATTGAGTTAAAAAAAAATATTTTTCTTGTATTTGTTCTATTTTATTTTTCAAACACTTTAGATTTTTGGTTCTTGCCACTATTTTTTTCTGTGGTCCATATCCACCATTTTAATTTTCACTGCCTGCCTTTGGAGGTTAGTTTTTTTTTTTTTTCTTCCGCGCACTGAATTTACTTTGTTACAATATTTCCGCGCACTGATTTTAATTAATTTTACTTTCTTTATTACCGCACTGATTTTAATTTTGTTGTTGTAGTCCCTGCTCGGGCGCCATTGTAACGAACCTTTTTGGCCGATGCCGAGGTATCACTCGTCGTGTCCAGGGTTCGTTGCAAAAATTTATATTTTTGCAGAGTAACACAACTTTTTTTTAAAATTCACAATTTATTTTTATCATTATTAAATAAAGTTAGATTTACTTAGCAAATATGTTTAAAACCAAAAAATTCAATTTCACTTTTTACACTATTCCCGTCGAGCCGTGGGGTACAGGTATATGCCGTAATCCATGGCCGCACTGCATTGCTCAGAATCCGTATACTCACAACTCTGCGACGGCTCTCTTCTCCTGCAGTAGTGTGTCTTGACCAGCGGCCACAGTCACAGCCTACTCTCCATCTGCCTCTCCTGCAGTAGTGTGTCTTGACCAGCGGCCACAGTCACAGCCTACTCTCCATCTGCCTCTCCTGCAGTAGTGTGTCTTGACCAGCGGCCACAGTCACAGCCTACTCTCCGTCTGCCTCTCCTGCAGTAGTGTGTCTTGACCAGCGGCCACAGTCACAGCCTACTCTCCGTCTGCCTCTCCTGCAGTAGTGTGTCTTGACCAGCGGCCACAGTCACAGCCTACTCTCCATCTGCCTCTCCTGCAGTAGTGTGTCTTGACCAGCGGCCACAGTCACAGCCTACTCTCCGTCTGCCTCTCCTGCAGTAGTGTGTCTTGACCAGCGGCCACAGTCACAGCCTACTCTCCGTCTGCCTCTCCTGCAGTAGTGTGTCTTGACCAGCGGCCACAGTCACAGCCTACTCTCCGTCTGCCTCTCCTGCAGTAGTGTGTCTTGACCAGCGGCCACAGTCACAGCCTACTCTCCGTCTGCCTCTCCTGCAGTAGTGTGTCTTGACCAGCGGCCACAGTCACAGCCTACTCTCCGTCTGCCTCTCCTGCAGTAGTGTGTCTTGACCAGCGGCCACAGTCACAGCCTACTCTCCGTCTGCTTCTCCTGTAGTAGTGTGTCTTGACCAGCGGCCACAGTCACAGCCTACTCTCCTGCAATGGGGTGTCCTGACCAGCGGCCAGAGTCAACTACCCATTCGTTACAACTTACCCTGTTGAGTGATCACTGCTAACTACCTTGGTCCGCGACCAGAGGTGAACTGCCAACTGCAACTACTGCTACTAGAGCGACTGTTCTGGTCAGCGACCATGAACCAACTGAACGATTGCTGCTGTCGTCGTTCGAATGAAACCTCGCTTTGCCAATTCGAACATGTCAGCTGTTCGGCCATTTGCAATTTTCGAAGTCCAATCGATCAGGGTGGCGGTGTTGCATGTGGCATACTACTATTTTGTAAAAAGTAGTAGTTCATCTTCGAATCCCATTATACGGCATTTTATACATTCGACGTAGTTGTTATAACTTAATAATATTCCAATTAATAAAAATAGCTTAATAATAAAAAAATATAAAATATAAAGCAGACCAGCTGCTATGTTGACGAAAATGAGGCGCCGCCGATTTTCGTCGTTACAACCTATGAGGTACAGGGTATATTAACTTTGTGCATATATTTTAACGTCCCTTAGGAGGCGTGTCCGATATGGAAAAGTATATATATTCTTGATCAGTATCACCACCCGAGTCCGTTTATCCATTTCCGTCTGTCTGTCCGTCCGTCTGTCTTGCTGTCCGTATACACGATAACTTGAGAAATACTGCTTAGAATGCGATAAAATTTCGTTTCAATACTTTTCATCCAAAAGTTAGTTTTGTCAATGTAAATGAGCCAAATTGGTCAACGGACACGCCCACCTCCCATAGAAGTCACTTTTATACAGGGTTTTTCAAATGGGACGCTACAAAAGTAGAGCGACAGGGACAGCAAACGACGCCATATTTCTTGCCGCTCTTTTGACATTTCTCTTCAGTAAGGTTTGCCATTTGATGATATGGAGGACATGTGGTTCCAACAGGACGGCGCCACAAGCCACACAGCGAATGCCACAATCAATTTATTGGAAACCAAGTTTGGAGAACGTGTTATCTCACGAAATGGTCCAGTCGATTGGCCGCCTCGGTCGTGCGATTTGACGCCGTTAGACTATTTCCTGTGGGGCTACGTCAAGTCTATGGTCTATGCCAAGAAGCCAGCGAAGATTGATGAACTTCGTACGAATATCGAACGTGAAATTGCAGCAGTATCGGCCGATTTATGCTTGAAAACCGACGAAAATTGGGTTGAGCGTCTGGACTTCTGCAAGCGTGCCCGTGGTGGCCATGCAAAAAAAACGAGTTCCATACATAGTGGCATCGAACGTATTTTTACAGGAATAAAGAATTTCATTGATATCCAAAACCGTTTTTTTGAAAAACCCTTTAGAACCCTTTACGAACCAATAACTCGAAAAGTATTCAAGATATACTGATAAAATTGAAAACATATTTTTATAATTCACCTAAAAATATGTAATCCAAAAATGGCCGTGATACGCCCACATTTGATTTTTTTTATTACTTCTCGCTCTTTCATGATGGACATTTTATTCGCAAATTATTGAAAACAAAATTATGAAATATTAGCCTTAAATCTCTACATATGTTTTAAAAGTGGGCGTGATCCGCCCACATTTATTTTTCTACATGTTTTAATATTTTCTGATTTTGTTTTTACTTTTACATCAATTCAGAAATTTGATATGTAAATAATATTCTGAGTGTAAGAATGTTCAGCATAATTAAGAACTTTAAAGGTAGGTATACAATTAAATTCCCCACATTAATATTCACACTAAAGTGTAGGATACGACCGACTATAAAAGTACGTCCCATGTGACCTAACTTTCCCAACTCGTTTTTTTTAAAAAGTGTTTTAAAAAAATATTTATAAAAATAATGAAATCTTTATACTGATTCAGTAAATAGCAGGGTTAACCATGTTTCTAAGCATTTTATGTACGAATTAATTTAATAAGACTTTATGGTCATTTTCTTATTTAGTGTCTACAACAAATGAGTTTTTAAATTCATGTAATATTGTTAATGCTATCACAGTACAGTAGCCGCGGTAGCTCAGTGGTTAGTGCGTTGGACTGCGAGCCAAAAGGTCCCCGGTTCAAGCCTGGACTGGGGCTAACAACATCTTTTCATAGAAACATTTTCTATACCGCGCTACCTCTCGGCAGTAAATGGCAAACCTACGAGAGTAAAAACATTGCCTATGAAAAGCTCTCACCCGCCGTTCGGATTCGGCAATAAACTGTAGGTCCCACCACTTTGAGTACAAATATAACACGCACAGCTCAAAATGGTGAGAGAGCTCGGCCGAAGTTCTATACAGAACTGTAGCGCCAAACTATATATATATATCACAGTACTGCTTTTGGAATGAGAGTCCTTCCTTTCCATAGGATATCCTAGTAAACATGAAGAAAAGGGTAATTCGTCCTCCTATTTTCTAGTTTAGTTTAGAATTCAGAATAGTTTAATTCATGTTGTATTCTGAGTTAGTTTTAATTTTGTAAGGCTATAAACCTATTTGCCATGAAGTTCTTTTTATATTCGAAACTACAATTAATATAAGACGTTCAACTTCTTCATATTTATAGTTTTTATTTTTTGCAAATTAAAAGTCGGCAGTCTTAACTATGGTAAACATACTTCTCATACAATAATATAATGTGCCAAATGATTATCAATTTACTTTATATTCAGCACCTACTTAACTACACGAAATTAAAGAAAACAGCCAAAACCAAATGGTATTTTATGTCAGCTAATATCTTTTATCAGTTGGCAGTAAAAACGTTTGCCACGGAGACATTATATCGTCACTGTTATGCCAAAGGGGCAAATGTGCATTTTTAAAAATGTTGGGAAATAAAATTTTAAAATTTTGAAGCGCTTTAAAAATTAGCAAAATTTATGTTTATTTCAATTTTTTCTGTTATATTGGTTTATTCGTCCATTATTATAATGTATATAAAATATTTTTAGATTTGGACAACCTACTGAATTATGAATACGGATTTTGTGAGGCTATATCCTGGTCAAAACGCAAATTTTTTTTTGTATTTTAAGCTATAACTTTTTATTAGCGCAAGATAAAATAGTAATTTAAAGGCATTCAGTATTTTCTTTTAAAGCACCGACATATATTGGTATCATTATGCTATTTGTTATTTGCAGGAAAAATGTTTGGAAAAATATTTTTAAATAATGATGCCAATCGATAGGTGCTTTAAAAACAAACAATTGATATCTTTACACCACTATTTAATCTTGTACCAATAACAAATTATAGCAAAAAAACGGAGAAATTGGAAAAATTTAAAATCTTGTCATGCCAAAAGGGCGAATCTTTTCGTTTTTTTGCTATAACTCTTTAATAGTGCAAGATAAAATAGTGATGTAAAGGCAATTATTGTTTGTTTTCAAAGCACCTATCGATCTGCATCACTAATTATAAATATTTTGCCAAACATTAATGTGCTATTTGTTATTTGCGGGAAAAAATGTCTGGCAAAAATTTTTAAATAATGATGCCTAACGAAATATGCTTTAAAAACAAACAATTAATACCTTTACACCACTATTTTATCTTGCGCCAATAAAACATTATAGCAAAAAAACGAAGAAATTGAAAATATTGAAAATATTGACATGCCAAAAGGGCGGATCTTTTCGTTTTTTTGCTATAACTCTTTAATAGTGCAAGATAAAATAGTGGTGTGAAGGCATTTGTTTTGTAACCACCTATCAGTAATTATAAATATTTTGCCAGAAAAATTCCTGCAATTAAAAAATGCCAAATTAATGTTTGGCTAAATATTTTTTGCTTTGTGCTTTGAAAACAAACAATAAATGGCTTTACACCACTATTTTATCTTATACCAATAAAAAGTTATGGCGAAATAACGAAAAGATTCGCCCTTTTGGCATGACAAGATTTTCAATTTTTCAAATTAGCCCTTTTGGTTTTGTCTTTTGTGGCTAGAAATATCCAACAAAATGACACGCGATTTTGGCACAGCATACTTGAGGATAAACAACATTCAAAAATAATAAAAAAAAAATCGCAAATGTCAAACATTCACCCCTTTGGCATTATAGTGACGATATGATTGTGGTAATAGAAAAAAATAATGATTTAGGCATTACATTATTTTTTTCGTTTTGTTTAAAATGTTTGCAGTGATTTTTGAAATATTTGAATGTTTAAATGAATGATTACTAGAAGTGATAAAGAACAATTTCATATTACAGATATTTCTTTGCAATATTATTTAACGTGCCAAATAATTACAATTAGAATAAATGTAAATTGATGACAATTTCTTGAATCTTCAAAATGATAAAGGCAGCTTTTAAACATTTAAGAACAAATCATATAATCGTATTATTGAAGCAACAAAAACACAAACATTCATTAAAAATAATACATAATTGTGTTATTTTATTTATGGTGTATTGTTTTTTGTGGTGTACGGGCCATTCCACACCAAATCGATCAGCGGTTGGAACTCACCTTCTTCGATTTCAATGAAATTTTGGCAACTGATAAAATTAGAAAATTATTTTTTAAAATATGATGCAATCAAAATACCATCTTGAAATTTTGCATGAACATTACCAATAAATTGACGAAAATTTAGGATTTTTTTCAGAATTTTAAAAAGGGTCCTTTTTAAGGACCACAATTTTGAAGTGCAAGGATAATGACCACGGGCCACATGTTACCGTTTGGAAATTACAGCTTAATTTTTCTAAAAGCTTGTTCTATTAGCTTTAAAACGAGCCATTAACGGAGTTTCTTGCATTTCTAGTTCAAGAGATATTTAAATATGAACAACAGTACAAAAGTGATTTTTGGCACTTTTTTTCCAACTTTGAACCACTGTATCTCTGGAAGTAGTGGTCGGAAAAAATAAAAAAAAAATTGTTTAGTGCATGTCTCGATACCCTTTATCAGTTGCCAAAAGTTCATTAAGATCGAAAAGGTAAAATCTCAAATTTGACTTTTTTTGGTCGATTTGGTGTGGAATGGCCCGTACACTGCACTCGAAAATTGAACAAAAGAAACGAAAACTACTGCAAACTATGCATCTATGCCAAATTTGTTTGTATTAATATGTGTAAAACCATCTTCTTTTAAAATGCGCAAATATCTAGGTTTGTGGTTATTTTAAGCAAAAGTTGAATTTCTGTTTTAATTAAGTTTTAGCATTTATCGCAGTGAACGTTTTTTGAGGTTCTGCAACATATGAATTAGATAGAGAAATAGGTAAAAAGTATTTAAATGTAAAATTTCGAGTGCTGGCACTGGCACAACAATTTCTTTGCCACAGGTAGAATCCTTTTGAGAGGCTTGCATGCGGCAGAGTTGGTCAGAGGCAGTTTTCATATGACACAGAACTACTGTAGATTTCATTACAAAAAATCAGCATTCGAATATAACAGGGATTTTCTGTGTCAACTTATTTGCCATGACTACATTTCGGTTATTGAACTGGGCGAGTAGTGCCAGCCTCTGACTGTGATTCTGTGAACAAACCTGCCAGTGAGTGGCATGTCGAGAAAAGGTCAAATTCTATTTTCTGCGCCTGCATATTTTATAATTTGATTTTGTACAAATTGGCAAAAGTTTTAACCCTTTTTTTAAGACTTGAATTCAAAATATGTAAATGCAGTGTAAATGAGTTTACAAAATATTTTAGAGGAAATAGTTAAAAAAAAAATTTCAAAATATTTTGAAGACAATTTAGTAGTTTGGAAAAAGAATTTAGAAAATAGGTAGCGCAAATTGGTATTGTATAAGTGTTGAGAACATAATTTTATACTATAGAGCCTAACTGTTTTGTATATTGTAAACATTTAACCCAGCACTTGTATTAAGTGTTATGCGCAATCATTAAAAACCTTGTCTCAGCACAATTTACATCTTCGCATATTGTCCGAATTTATCCGGGCGCAAGGACACATTTAGCACCTGATACTCGTAGAACTTTTTATGGTCTCGCAAAGAGTTTGAAGTTTTGCATACGTAGTAAAGTTACGCGTATTGCTTGCTGTTACACGCACATAAATCAAATGTCGTCCTTCGTACTGCGATTACCTTGGCCTTTTCCGCTATTCTCTCTGTCCCACTTTCTCTCTCGTGCTAAATTGTTCTCACTCTACGATAGTTAACGAAGAGCACAGCAGTTGTTACAACCGCTCATAAATCATATGCGGCCCTTGCCATGAAAAATTAAATATTATTTAGATATCAAACTTCAAAAAAATAAATAAAAGAAATACAAACAGCGCGAGCGGGCCATCTGTATGATTTATGCGTGCGATTAAAAGTAAAGTGTTGAAAATAAGATAAATTGCATTCGCAGATTGTGCAACGTGTGTTTATATGGTACAGTAATTAATTATATGGCACCAAATATTTGGACAACAAAATAATTCAAATCTATTGGGGGTTATAGCCAATTATGTTATATGTTTAAATTTGTTTTAAATTTGTTGGAGTGTTTTGTCAAAAATATTATTTATTCGAAAATTTCTAATCGATGAAGATCTTTTTAGTTCCAAATGAAAGGTACTTTCATGGGTTTTTTCAGAGTACATTTTACAATTGAAAATGCTTCATGTACTTCGCATCAAATCGACCCATGGTTGGAACTAATCTTCTTCGATTTTAATGAAATTTGGGCAACTGATAAAGGGTATCGAGATATGCATTAACCATTTTTTTTTATTTTTCCAGTGATACAGTGATTCAAATATACAAAAAATGGGAAAAAATCACATTTGTGTGTTTGATCCTATCTAATATCTCTTAAACAGAAATATAAGAAACAATAATTGCAATAATTTTATTAATAAAGTTGTTTATAAAGTTGATATAGAAAATGGTGTCAGTTTCAACAAATTGTCTCTTTTTTTTTGAGATATATAACAATTTTCAAAAAATGTAAAACCTATATCCCAATATCTCAACACTAAATTCAATATGATAAAACTGACGCCATTTATAAATATATTCAAGAAATTTTACTGTAAAAAAAAATATTTTTTTTGTTTTCAATATAAAAAATAAATAAAAATTTAGATAATTATTTTTTAATAAATGATGCCATCAAAATACCATCTTGAAATTTAGCATGAACATTTATATTAAATCATAAAAAAGAAACTTTTTGTTTCCAGAATTTTAAAAAGTGTCCTTTTTAAAGTTCATAGATAATGTCCATTGGCCCATGTTCAAGTTTTGAAGTGACGACTTTAATTTTCAAAAAGATAGCTTTATGACCTTAAAAACGAGACGTCAACGGAGTTTCTACAATTTCTATTTCAGGAGATATTTAAATACTCGCTGAACACGTGCACGACTCGTGAAAATATTTTGGGAATGCAAGGATATGGAGCAATGTTATTAATATAAAATAATATTTTTATTATTTCTATCAGGGACCCGGGCTTCGCTGTGGACGTTTGTTATTGGTTTTATAAATGTAGTAATCAAAACAAAACTAATTCTCCGCTAAAGCAACTTTTATCTTAGAAAATTCTTTCTCAGACTGTGTTTCCCCGTAGAATTCTTCTCAGTAGAATTCTTCCCCGTAGAATTTTTCCCAGTAGAAGTTTTAGTGTGGTGAGTTTCGGTGCGGTGAGTTTCGGTGTGGTGAGTTTAGGTGTGGTGAGTTTAGGTGTGGTGAGTTTAGGTGTGGTGAGTTTAGGTGTGGTGAGTTTAGGTGTGGTGAATTTTGGTGTGCTGAGTTTTAGTGTGGTAAGTTAAAGGTGGTGAATTTTATTGTAATGAGTTTTAGTGTGGTGAATTTAAGTGTGGTGAGTTTCAGTGTGATGAATTTTAGAGTGGTGAATTTTTTGTTGTTGCGTTTTTTTTGTTGTATTTTTGCTTTTGTGTTTTGCTTTTGTGTGTTTGCTTTTATTTTTGAGTTTCTGCTTTTGTTCTTTGTATTTGCTTTAATTTTGTTTTTCCATAGTTTTTTTATTTTTCTGTTGTTTTTGAGTTAATGCTTTAGTTTTGTGTGTTTGTTTTTTTTTTTATTTTTTTTTTGTATTTAAGTTTTTGTTTCAACTTCTTAGCTGGTGAAAGTCCCATGTTAAAACTCGTTAAAAGTTTAGGTTGTATGGAGGGTGCCACGCCCCGTTGTCTAATCCCGCCCATATATAGCCTATGTCACCCTCCGTAGTCCATAATATCCTCATTGATCCTCAAATCGATTCAGCGGTTTAGACGTGATGCTGGAACAAACAGACGGACCAAGAGTTTTATGTAGAAAGATTGATTGATAGATAGATAGATAGATAGATAGATAGATAGATAGATAGATAGATAAATAAATAGATAGATAGATAGATAGATAGATAGATAGATAGATAGATAGATAGATAGATAGATAGATAGATAGATAGATAGATAAATAGATAGATAGATAGATAGATAGATAGATAGATGATAGATAGATATATAGATAGATAGATAGATAGATAGATATATAGACAGATAGATAGATAGATAGATAGATAGATAGATAGATAGATAGATAGATAGATAGATAAATATATAGATATATAGATAGATAGATAGATGAAATGTTGATCACTCTTTATCGGTTGCTCAAATTTCATTGAAACCGAAAAGGTTAAATTTCAAATTTCTGACTTTCAATTGATGTCTTTTGAATTTTAAATGGAAATTTCTGTGTTTCAACTGATGTCATTTGAATTCCAAATGGAATATCTGAATTTCAATTGATGTCTTTTGACTTTTAAATCGAATATCTGTATTTCATTTGGTGTCTTTTGAATTTTAAATGTAATTTGTGAATTTCGACTGATACTTTTTGAATTTCAAACGAAATTTCTAAATTTCAAATGATGTCTTTTGAATTTGATATTGATATTTTCTAAATTACATTTGTAAATGGTGTAGAAATGTACACCAACACCACGCAAGATTTTGAAGATTCATACTTTGAGAAATCTCAGTTACAAAATCTATCAACATTTAATCAAATGTGTCACAAAAAAAAAATATGTTTTAATTATGAAACTATGGTATCGTCACGGTCATGCCAAAGAAGCGAATATGATTTTTTTTGACATTTGTGTTTTTGTTTTTGACATATGGGTATTTCTTGGGGTTCCGGACGGGACATTCGTACGCTTAAAACTTAAATATCTATAAGGAAAATTAATGAATTTACTTCTTGTGCATGTAGTATTTAAATAGGACTAAACATCTGCAAAAAATTATATAATTCTATACAGTAGATGAAAAAATATAAATAAAATAATGGGCGTTCCGGACGGGACAAAAACGGAGGTAAATATCGAGGTTCATATGGATATTCCAAAAAGTCAGCGAATTTTGTCTACAAATGTTTTTTTTTTTTAATCTTTTAAAAAATATTTGAAATCATGTGCTTTCTTGTATATTTACACTTTGTTCCTAAAGTTTATAGTTTTTTCATAATAAATCACAGAATTTTTTTCGTACGGGAAAAAAAATTCCGTATAGAAATTATCAGTACGATTTTTATTCTAAAAATACTTTTTGCGTACAATATATTTTTTAAAATTATCTTTGAACATAGCTGAGACAATTATACACTTTGTTCCTAAAGTTTACAGTTATTTCGTAATAAATCGCAGAATAATTTCGGACGTTCCGTATGGAACTTTGTACTACGATTTTTTGCTAAAAATAATTTTGTTTATGACAATATCAATAATCGTTATTACGAAATGAAAAGTAATGTACTATTTAAATTTCCAGATGTTTTTTAGGTTTTGAATTTTTTTTTTACTTTTTTTGAAATTTAAAGTTCCGGACGAGACAGATTTAAAATTAGCTGTCAAAAATTTTCTAGAATTATTAGGAAAATGATTTTTGGAAACGAGGAGGAAATTCTGCTTTGGAAAAAGAGGATTCAACTCTTTAAAAATTTCAGTGGTAATAAATGTATATTTATGGTACGGGACAGGACTTCGTTAACCTTTATACAAAAATCAGAATTTTTCCTTTATCTAGCTTTAGAAAAAATTATTATTATTACCAGAAAAAACATAAAATAATATTTTTTATCTGTATGTCTTTAAAAATTAATTAATTTGGTTACTCCAAATACATAAAAAATGGCATAGCAACGTAAATTTTTAAGTATTTTTTTACACGGTACCGTTAACGGAATAGAAATTTATTTCAGATATTTAAGATTCCAAATCCATCGATATTTCAAAGATTTCAGCATTTGGAATTTTTAGGTCGAGGTTGACGTTTTTCTGAAAATGCCCATATATGAATGTACTATATTTTGTAGTAAAAACAAAATAAAACGCATTTGTTATAATAGTTTGAAAAATAGTATATTTTAAAAAACACTGAATCGAACATATTGGCATCCTATATCTCATAAACTGTAAAATACAACAATACAAAATTTATAAATTTATTTAGTTAAAGTATTTCCTCGTTTACAAGTCAAAAAAATTTTGAAATCGTGTCAGTGGTTCCAGAAATATGAGGGCTTACCACGATTATGAACTTTTTGAAATACTTACATCGTATCTAATAACGTTGTATTACTTTTAGCACGTAAATTTAGTTTTTTTAATGTCTGATTTTTATAATGAACTAGACAAATTTGAATGTACAACAAAGATATTTTTTTTCGTAAATAACTTGGTTTTTCAGAAAATTAAAGCATACCATTTGACCCCCTGTTTCTCAAAAAACGATAAAAATGTGAAATAATTACAAATATTATTAATTTATATTTTCAAAACATATTCCCATTTTCCTGTCAAAAAGTTATTGAAATAAAAGTTTTTTCAACAGGGACGCCACAAAATTAGAGCGACAGGGACAGCAAACGACGCCACATTTCTTGTCGCTCTTTTGACATTTCTCTTCAGTAAGGTTTGCCATTTCATGATGGAAAGATATACGAATTTGAATTTCGGTAGTACATTTTAATAATTTCGACTCTTTGTTGGCTCGAATATCTTTCCATCATGAAATGGCAAACCTTACTGAAGAGAAATGTCGTTTGCTGTCCCTGTTGCTCTACTTTTGTAGCGTCCCTGTTAAAAAACCCTTGACAAAAACTTTTGTAGCGCTCTTATTGAAAAACCCTTTACTTACAGTGATTCTGGAAATATGAGATTTTACCCCATATGAGCGCCTTAGAATTATGTACTAATTGTATTCTGTAAATTTTTTTGACAATCAAATAATTGTGTAAATAAATGTTTTCCTACAATATGGAAATAAGTCAGCAAAACACAAGAAAATATTAATTTGTAAAAATTAAATAACATCTGATGTAAAATATATATAAAAAAGAGAAATTTTAAATTAAAGATGTAAATTAAAAAAGTTGAAACGTATTTCATTTAAAAAACTTTTTTTTCCCAACAAAAATTGATGCGTCACCCAAATCGAAGCCAATCAATGTAAAACTAAGTCAATTATAGCACATTTGCATTGCGTATATTATGTTGTAAACATTCGTCGAATGTAAGAAGGGGAAATCAATTTTCCCGGAAGTTTTGTGCAAATTCTGTAAATGTCAATTACAAGCAAATGAATGCTTAAAATTTCCAAGAATTTTGCAAGTAGATAATATTATTAAAAATAAATTTTACATTCAAAGAAAGTTATCAAAGTAGGAAGTTAGCATAATCGAGCGTCTCATTAAAAATTTTAAATGGGAAAATAGAAAATTTATCGATTGCATTTTCGCACATCAGCATAAATGTCGTGGTGAGAAATACAGATGCTGGGACTAAATAATGAAGTTGGCAGTAAAAATACCTAATATAAAATAATTATATGTTTTTAAAATAACTAAAAAAGTAGAGCATTAGGTATAAGAAATATATTTCAATTCGGAAATAATTCGTTTTATAGAAGAAAACATCCTCTGACAAAATTTTTGGCAGGGTCGAGACAGTTTTTCGAAACAGTTTTTGAAATATTTTAAACATACAAAGACGGAATTTGTTTCACAAGCTGTCTGTTTTCTGCGCATACCCAAAATATGCCATCAATCTGCTGATAAAATTCCACCAAATTTGACAACCTGCTTTTAAAAAAAATCCATTTATACGGGAAATATGCCCGAAATATTCCTGAAAAATGACATCAATTTTGTCTCGGGATTATTTACAGGGTCAAGGCAGTTTAAAAATATTTTTTGGGCATATTTCAAACAGGCAGTGGTGGAGTATGTATCACAAGCTGTATGTACGTATCACAAGGCGGAGTTTATATCACAAGCTGTCTGTTTTCTGTCCATACCCAAAATATGCCGTCAATCTGCCGATAAAATTCCACAAAATTTGACAACCTGCTTTTAAAAAAATTCGATTTATGCGGGAAATATGCCCGAAATATTCCTGAAAAATGCCAGCAATTTTGTCTCGGGATTATTTACAAGGTCTAGGCAGTTTAAAAACATTTTTTTTGGCATATTTTAAACAGGCAGAGGTGGAATATGTATCACAAGCTGTTTAAGTTCTGCCCTATCGGAAGACATGCACTGAAGCTGCCATTAAAATTTCACAAAACTGCGGAAATATGGCCGAAATATTTCTGAAAAATGCCATAAATTTTGTCTCGGCTAATATCCGATTTAGCAGGATAACCAAATCAACAGTTTACTAGGCAGATCAAATATTGCTAAATTTCTCGTTAGAATTTGTAGAGTATATGCCCAGGAATGAAAACTAGTGGAAACTTTGTAGGTTACTGGTAGAGATTTGAAGAGTAGATCGCTGTTAGTAAAACTAGTCAAAAACTGGTCGGTTACTCGTGGGGATTAGAATCGCTTCCAGCAAAACTATTCAAAAACTGGTCGGTTACTGGTGAGGATTTGAAGAGTAGATCTCTGCCAGTAAAACTAGCTAAGAATTGGTCGATTACTTGTTGGGAAATTCACAGAAATGTAAGTGTTTTACTTGCTGGTTTTTGGTCGGAAAGTGCATGACAAGTGGCTCGACAAGTAAAAATGGCTGGATATTGGTAGGAATAGGTTACTTGAGAAGTTATTTATTGGGTTCATAATTTGTTTTATTTTTTATGTTGTATTTCCACAGTATAGTAATCCGACATTAAGTGCACTTCAATGCGGTTATAGATCGACGCGTTTCAAACATCGCGAGTACTTATGTGCAAATCTAAGTGATAAACTTACCCGGCATGAAAATAGCATTTGATGATTATATTTCTCAATGACTTTTTTTTGATGACATGAAATTGTTGATTGATCTATTGATTGGTGACACTGTACAAATTTACAAATGTACTAATTTAAATCTCAACATTGAAATTACCTAAAAAATAAAGTTTTTTTTATTTAGTAATTTCAAAAGTAATAGTAAAAATAAAATAGATAACAAATTAAGGATTTTTTTTAAATTTTCTTAATCTTAAAATTAAAATTTTCTTTTTCGATGCTTTCAAGATTCAAATAAAGACCTCATATTGCATACAGTTTTTTGCATTTGACTTGTCATTACTTTTTTCAGATCCATCCGTATTTCATTGGGTTTTTTTAAAAATATAAGCTGATGAATTCTTAATGGAATATAATAAAAATCAGATCGAAAACTTGAATCTGTGAAGTTAAATTCATATTTGATATAGATATAAACAATAACATGAGATGTACCAAATATCGTTTTAAGTAATAACTTTATGCGATATCAAACAACTGAGTATGAGGTCCGGATTAAAATCTTGTAGTCCGGATAGATTTTTTTTTTGTGTTGACTTTAAAAAAATAAAAACTTATGAGTTATTTCATAACCAATAATCGAATGAGATTGGTAACACTATATTAGAATTTTAAGGAATTTTAAAGTATGGTGAAAAAAAAAAGTATTGTGTGGTTCCAGAGATTTGGTGCTTAAAATTAAAAAAAAAACAAAAAAATGTGTATATCACAAAAGTGGTGTTAATCATTTAAGCATAACTTGAGCAATAATAAAGCAATATAAAACATCATAGTGTCTTTTTATAGATAATAAAATTGTCAAAAAGATGACTCACAATTTTCTTACTACCGTTTTCATTAAAATCTTAAATAATAGATAAAAAAACATGGTTGCTTTTTGAGATATGTTCTATTGAAAAGTACTTTGTGACCACTATTAAATCAACATGGTATGGACATTTTAAGCCAAAATCACTCAAAAATTACTAATGATAGATATATTTTGTTAGAAATTTCAGTTTCTCTCAGACCAAAATCGAAAAATTTCAAAAACAAACGTTTGTCACAGACCAAAGAATTGAACAACGTTGTGCTTTACAAGGCAATGTTTTGCTTTCGCAGCTTTGCCATTGACTGTCGAGAGAAATTAAAGTCGTGGGTATTCGCACCTGCCAAATATAATTCTATGAAACTTTTATATGAACAATGTAATTCATTGTGTAAATTCGTTTCTTTGGAATGTATTATTTTTATGCAAAAATTCATTCATTTTAGATTTTACCAAAATGAAGTATTGGATTTAACTGGTTAAAAAATGCTTACTTGTATACAAATTTCTATACTTTTATAAAAATCCTTGATGTCCTCATTATATATCACTGAAAATATCCAATGTAATAGTATATGACATTCCGAGTGGGTAACTTGAAACATGTCTAATTGCGGAAGTGTGTGAATATGTGTGCGAATGTGAAGGAGACGGTGTGTGTGTTGTTATTGAGGTGTGTTCATTGCATTAAATATGGAACTGTTTTACTATTACACATTGGCAGATCCGCGATAACAGCAAATAACTAAAATTCCAATAACTTCAACAACAATAAAATTAATGAGATTAATTATTTTTATATTAATAAAAGTAAATTCTATTTTTATCACTAATTGAAATTTATCGTTATCGTTATAGATAAAAAATGTTTTAACCAGTGCGAAAAGTTGGGTCACATGAGAATTTTTGTTTGTAGATGTAATGACTTGAAATGAATTCTGAAAGTAATAATCCATCTAAATTAAATTTAAGTACTCAACAGTGCTACAATTGGAGAATCATATTATGCTAAAAATTCTACAATTGACAGTTTTGAGATAGGTCGAAAGGTAATTCACCCCTTCCAGGGCAATGCCGTTTTAAAGAAACGTGTAGAAAAAACTCACCATTGCAAAACTCACTTAATGTAACATGTTATATTTATAACTGACCACACTTGAATACACCACATGAATTTATTACACTTAAACTCAAGACAAAGAAACTCAACACACTTAAAATAATCACATCACAACCAAAACACACACAAAATTGTAAAGTGTAAAATAAAATACAAATTTTGACTTAACAGAAAAGTGACAATAAAAGCTCACCACACAAAAATATCTCAAAGTTTAAACTAATTAAATAACTTAAACTTATCAGATCTAAAATCATCATACTTAAATTCTGCATAATGAAATTTATCAACGTGGAAATCACCACACAGCGACCCACCATACTACAACCCACCATACTACAACCCACCATACTGCAACTCACCACACCTCTCCATATTGTAACTCACCACAACGTTATAAAATTCCAACTTACACAAACTGCTTACGAAAAAACTTATTTAAGTAATGTTACTCTAAATTGTAAAAATAAAAATTATAAAAATTAAAATGACTAAGGAAAATTGTGTCAAGCAGCAACAGTTGTAATGACAGTTTAAGTACACAATTAAAAAATATGTTAACAATACAATGCATTACAAAATGAAAAACTGAAGCATATAATAACCGCACCAACGGTAGCAACAACACTCACGACACATATACAATGTACAACATGTCACTGTTGCACTTTGTTGGCGCCACTGCTGCAAAAATTGCACACTTGGCGGTGTCACTTGGTTATACGGTTGGAGTGGTTGCAACGTCTAATGGTCACAGCCAAGGTTTCTTTTGGTGTTGTTGTCGCTGCTGTCGTTGCTGTCGTTGCATTCTGTTTAATTATTAATAATTATTTCAGTGCACTGCAAGTGAAAGTGTGTCTGAGCGCAGAGCGCATTTAAGTGTAACATTAAAAAATAAACTTAAAACACTTTTTCCTACTTTTTTTCTACATTTTGTGCACTTTTCATTTGGTTTTTGTTTTGCAAAATTGCGCAGCCTGTCGTGCTATTAAAAACTGTTGCTGACATAAATTTATTAAATATTTAAATTGTAATTTTTACGCTTCAGAAATGCAATTATTTTATATGCGCACTACGCAGAAATGGAGAGATTCAATGAGTGTTTTTTTTTTGCGTTTTATATTTATTTATTTTGTTTTTAATTTAATTTTGTTTTATTATTTTTGTATTATTTTTATCGCATGCAACAAATGTCAGCAGAAAACGTGCAGTGAAGAAGCGACGCATTTGTCTGCTGTCAACAGGCGAGACTGACAGACAGGCTACTGACAGAGTTACTGACTGTGACAGCGGACAGACAGACAACATTGTGACAAGAATAATTTGCCATTTTGCAATAAGCTAACGGTTGCACTAACGATGTGCACGAGTACAGGGTTCAATAAGCACAAAACAAATGAAACGAATGGGAAAAGTCTCGAAATAAATTGAATGAATGAAATAGAGGTATATAGAGGTGAAATAGATGCATTATTAAAATTGAAAAAATAACAAAGTTATGAAAATTAAATTATTAGACTTAAATTTAGATTTGAATGAAAAATTTAATTTTTCGTGAAAACTTTTTGCTATAAATTTTATAGTAAAAAATTGAATTTTTGTGAAAAATTGAATTTTAAGTGAAAATTAATGAAAAATTGAATTTTTAGTGAAAGAATGAAATTTTTAGTAAAAAATTTAATTTTTAGTGAAAAATTAAATTTTTAGTGAAAAATTAAATTTTTAGTGAAAAATTAAATTTTTAGTGAAAAAATTTTAGTGAAAAATTAAATTTTTAGTGAAAAATTAAATTATTTGTGAAAAATTAAATTTTGAATGAAAAATTAAGTTTTGAATGAAAAATTAAATTTTTAGTGAATAATTAAATTTTTAGTGAAAAATTAAATTTTTAGTGAAAAATTAAATTTTTAGTGAAAAATTAATTTTTTAGTGAAAAATTAAATTTTAGTGGAAAAATGAATTTTTAGTGAAAATTTAAATTTTTTAGTGAAAAATTAAATTTTTAGTGAAAAATTTAATTTTTAGTACAAAATTTAATTTTTAGTGAAAAATTTCATTTTTAATGAAAAATTAAATTTTTAGTGAAAAATTAAATTTTTAGTGAAAAATTAAATTTTTAGTGAAAAATTTAAATTTTATTGAAAAAATTAAATTTTTATTGAACATTTTTTTTTAAAACTAATTTAGTAAAAAGTTTAATTTATAACGCAAAATAAAATTTTAAAAAATATTTTACAAAAATCAAAAAAAATGTCCCACACAAAATTGAAAGTATTGCCACATGCATGCAACAATTTATGCAAATGACATGTGTGATCAATTTGTTGCATGTCATGTGGAAATGCAATTCAGCGAATTGCTGGAATGCCTGACAAAAAGAACAACAACAACAGAAGCACATTAAAATTCCCACATAAAGTGGCATAAAAATAATAATAAAAATAAATAGTTTCAATGACAAAAAGTGCTGCCTGGGCCACTTATTATTGTCGTGTTGATGTTGTCGTGTTATTCTTGTTGTTCCTTTTGTACGTTAATATAGAGTTGTCTCTCTTCTGTTTTTGCAATTTCCATGTGTTGGAGTGACGTAAAATTTACGCAAAAACCAAACAGGAACTAACATAAAATTGAGTTAGCAGATACTTCTGAATAACTTTATCCAAAAATATAACAGCAGAACTTTTAACTAAATTTTAGTTCATAGTTAAAATATCAACTTTTTTAAAAAAGTAAAAACATATCTTTGAGTAGTCATTTAAAAGGTTTAAATAATATAGATTTGTGAAGTATACAAAAATAAAATTTACATTATAAATTATGTATTTGAATTTAGTTTTACTTAATATCAAATGGAAAGTTTTAATTGCAAAACTTGAAATTTCAATTGATCTATTTTGACATTTCAAATGGAGTTTTTGATATGTTTTAGTTTTTATTTTGTTATTTGAGGGGTTAGATGGAAAAAGAGCTTAAGTCCACGTTTTGTCTACATTAAGTTTTTGGTGATATATGGTATATTTTAAATTACGCTTCATTTGGTATGCAAATCATCCATATCCGTAGTATATACACTCAGAAATCACGACTTATAGAGTATACAAAAAATTTATATTTTCATATAAACTGAAAACTTATTTAATAGTATTTTCTACTATTTAATGGTACTTAACTATTAACATAATAGTTTATTTGCAAAATACTATTAATGCTATGGTATTTTGTTTTCTGAGTGTATCATTGCCAATCAAATAAAAAATAAAATCAAAAACCATTTTTAAAACAAAAATCATAAAATTAGTAGGGAAGCCTGGGGTAAAGTGGGACACTTTTGGCTTTCCGTACTTTTGAATAATTTTGAAAATCTTTTGAAGATCTATTCCTTAAACTGCTTCATGATCTATCATTTTGCATTAACAGAATACCATTTATATACGATTTAATTGATTTTTGAGCGATTTTCGAAAACAGTTAAATTTCGTACTTGTTGAAAAATGTTAAGGTAAAGTGGGAAACTTCAAAGTTTTTGCCAAAATGCTATTTTAGTCTTTCTTTTTCATGTTTGGTTTTTTTCATAGCAAAATCAAATATATTACGGATAAAAAAGAATATAATAAGGTAATATAAAATGAATGGTAATGCAAGAAAAAAGAGAAGAAAAGTTGTTATGTTAAGAAAATAAGAAAAAAATTTAAAATTTGTCATAATATTCTGAGTGACAATGGAGGCAGATGTAGTTCTTTGTCGTCAAGTTCCCACATTTCAAGTATACAGGTCGTTTGCTGATATTGCTGTTGACTGAGTTGCTGAAATTCATTTTTTTCGGCATTTTATTTATGCAAATTGTACAAAATTCTTTTAATTCTGATGAAGTTGAAGAAAATTTGTCGAAATTATATTTTTGCTCCTATTATCGGCTTTCTTCTGTAATTCATATTCATCTTAGGTGAAGTAAAATTGTTGCTTTACATTGGTTTGTTGTCACGATTGAAATATTTTCTTGACTAAACCAATTAAATAATTCATATAACACAACATTTTCACTAACATTATAATAAACATTGCTTAAATTACGTTTCCTACTTTACCCTAGAAAATCGCAAATTGAACAAAACTTAGCACCATTTAAGCAATGTGAAATTATTATAAAAGTCCGTTTGTATTTCAATACATATGCGATTATTTTAAACCTACCGTCTTGATTAGTAATGGTAAAATTCTCACTTTTTTGTAGCAAACAATAAAAATGTAATAAAAATGTATTAATTTGATTATAACCAGGGATGAAAAAGATTATGCCATATTAAGAAGCACCTGACAATTGTTTTTATTTTTTTAAGTGCAAAAGCATGTTTCAAAATTGCAATTTCCCACATTACCCCATGTCCCACTTTACCCCAGGTTCCCCTACATTTTAACAGTTTCATTTTAATTTTTCACATAAAACATTTTTTCACCAAACTCCTCAATTACAAATGTTATTTTCAAATTTAATCCATGAAGTTTCGTTAAAATCGCTAATACTGCTGCTTAGATATGCGTTTTGAATTTTAGGGTTGTATGGAAGATACAACAAGATACTCCTTTGTCCAATCTGATTTTATAGTTTAGGATATTCATGAAATATTATAGTATAGAAATGCATATTTTCTGAAAACATTATACAAAAATGAAATTATTCAATAAAATTTAGTAAACATTCAATTTTAAGTGAGCAATAGAAATTTCCATGAAATTTTTCCAAATTACTGTAAAATGTCATAAAAATATGAGTATTTTACGAGGTCATAAATAAAGCACATAGTACACAGAAAACAAGATGTGTAAAATTAGCAGAAAAATTTATCAATACAATTAAACTTTTTTTTAATTGTTTCATCGTCGATACAACATTTAATTGTATTGATTAAAAGAAGCATATCAAAGTCGTGATATACGATATTCGTACGATATACGGAAAACGAACCGACGAACCGAATAAGCAAGAATGCGTTGTGATGTACCAATGTAAATAAGATCGGTACAATACCTGTGAAACTGTGTAGTGCATTTAAAACAGTTTGTGACTGTAAAACTGTGTAGTTCCTCTAAAACTTCCGGTTAGTGTATATGCTATACATGTACATGTAGCATATACACCAACACAGAAAGTAATTGATTTATATTATTAAATAATTCGTACATCCAATTAATTGTATTAATAGAATTAATTATTTTATCTCAATTAATGTCATTTACTATATTTATGAAAAAAATATTATTATGTTAAAAATTATATATTAAGGGAATTATTAAATTTTTTATTTTTTTACCGAACAATTAGTGAAAAAAACATTTAATAGAAAAATTAAGTTTTAAGCTAAAAATAGAATAAATTTTAGGTGCACAATTAAAATTAATATTGTTAAACCAAATTATTAACTAACATTTAATTATTCAGAAAATAGGGAGAACTGTATTTGAAATGTACTTTTAAAGTTTTAGTAAAAAATTGAATGTTTAGTGGACAATTAAATTTTTAATGAAAAAATGATTCTAAAATTTTAAATGAATTTTATTTCTATATACCCTCAGTCATAACTAGTACAACATATCGACTGGGTATTCGGCGAAAATTTTAAGTGCATGTTAAGCACCCTGTGTTTATTTTAATAATATGCTCGAACAAACAGACAATAGTGCTTAATTGTTGGTCGCCACAATTTCAATTGTATTTGTTGATATTTAATTACACAGTGTTTTGGACAAAATTACAGGCTCTATTAGACGCAAATATAAACGTTGTGCTTTTTTTATATTATTTCTATAATTAAAAAGGTGCATTAATAATTTTTATTAAAACTATTTTTACAAACCTTTAAATATAACTAATCGTTTCATTTCAATGATTATATTTAAAACTCCTACGTCAACCTCAGATGTTTTAATTAAGGTACTTCGTATTACTCGCACCTCATTAATAGTAACATTAAAAAAATGCTCATAAAAAATGCATTAATTACGTCCTTTTGCGTCGTGGTGGTAATGTTATAATCTGAGTTTTTGTTACGCGCTGTGCCAGTACTTGGCTTAGACGTATGTGTGAAAAACCAGACATTAATTGTCTAAAAATTACATTTTCTCTACACAGAAAAAACATTGAATGTAAATATAGCAACTGAGAATAATTAAGACAAAATAATTAATTCTATTAATACAATTAATTGGATATACAAATTATTTAATAATATAAATCAATTACTTTCTGTGTTGGTGTATATGCTACATGTACATGTATAGCATATACACCAACCGGAAGTTTTAGAGGAACTACACAGTTTTACAGTCACAAACTGTTTTAAATGCACTACACAGTTTTACAGGTATTGTACCAATCTTATTTACATTGGTATATCACAACGCGTGCTTGCCTATTCGGTTCGTCGTTTCGTTTTCCGTACATCGTTCGAATATCGTATATCACGACGTTGATATTCTTCTTTTGATCAATAAAATTAAATGTCGTGTGGATGATGAACAATTAAAAATTAATTGTATTGATAAATTTGTCTGCTATTTTACACATACCTTTTTTCTGTGTGCTATGTGCCTTGTTTATGACCTCGTAAAATACTCATATTTTTATGACATTTTACAGTAATTTACAAACGCGTTGTAATGCATATTATCGCAGTTATGAATATTTTATAGCTGACACTGTATGGTGTTGTGATTGCGATTGGAAAAATAATAAAATTTTAAAAAAATGATAATTAATTGAAATGGGTTAATTAAGCTACTTTTAGAATAAATTTTAAAATTTTCTGAAACAACTTTAAATATTAACTATTTTTATATTTTTATTACATAATACAGAGCTTAAACTACACTTTGTGGGAATTTCTTGAAAATCAAAGCAGTGACTGTGATTGAAAACAATAACACAGTTGATATGATGAATTCATTTACACAAAATGTGCGATATATGGCAAAAACCTCATTATTTGGTTGTTTTTTTTTTTAAGAAATAAATATGCGAATATAGTCAGATGTAATCTCGATATAACCTATTTTTGGGAGTATGCTATTGTTTGGTTGTATGGTTGAATATGAATTACTTCTACATACTAAAGTAAAACTATTCGTAATCAGTTATACTGTAACCTTTAAATATTTTGCATAATATTCCTATTTTTTACCAATTTCGTTCTGAACTTCAAATGGAAAATTATGAATTTCAAGTAATATTTTATAAATATCAAATGAAAAGTTTTAAGTACCAATTACTGTATTATAAAAATCAAATGGAATTACTGAATTTCAATTGATATGTTTTAAATTTCAAATTCAATTATAAATAATATATTCCGGAAGTTCAAATGGTATATCTGAATTTAAATTGATCTTTTTTAAATGTAAACTGAATATTTCTGAATTACACTTGCAAAAAGTGTAGAAAATATGATTCTATCCATAAACCTTTAATGCCTTTTTGTCGATACACCCATGAAAGAATTTCACTCAAGGTACTCTTATACAGAAAAAAAAATTCTTCAATATGATGAATTTATTCATAAATATTATGAATTTTTTCACCAACTACCAGATCCATCATATTGATACCTCCGTTCATTAAATGACATATTAATGAATGCATTCATCTACATATATAAAACTCTTGGTCCGTCTGTCAGTCAGTCTGTCGGTATGTCTGTCTGTCTGTCTGTTTGTTCCAGCATCACGTCTAAACCGCTGAACCGATTTAACTGAAATTTTGCCACAGGATACTAAGGAGTCCGGAGGGTGTCATAGGCTATATATGGGCGTGGTACCTCCCATACAACCTAAACTTTCAAAACGACATAACTCAGCACATACACAATCTAAAAAGATGAAACCAAAAAAAACTAAAATTCACCACACTAAAACTCACCACACTAAAACTCACCACACTAAAACTCACCACAATAAAACTCACCACGCTAAAACTCACCACACAAAAAATTCACCATACTAAAACTCACCACACCAAAACTCACCACACTAAAACTCACCATACCAAAATTAACCACACTAAAACTCACCACACTAAAAATTCACTAAACTAAAAATTCAACACACTAAAACTCACCACATTAAAACTAACTACACTAAAACTTCTACTGGGAAAAACTCTACGGGGAAGAATTCTACCGGGAAGAGTTCTACCGGGAATTTTACGGCGAAGATTTCTACTGGGAATTCTACTGTCTGAATAGTCTTTGAGAAAAGTTGTTTTGGCGGAGCATTATTATTAGGTTACTACATTTATAAAACCAATAAAAACATCCACAGCGAAGCACGGGCCCCTGATATAAAAAATAATTATAATGTTTTTTTACAAAATAGCTTTATATCTATGAATTCACAAAATCTTGGCACGAGTCGTGCACGGGTCCAGCTAGTTATATATATAAACCAAATATTCAATACAATGAATTTGAATTGTCATATTGATGAATTTGTTCATAACATTTTTTCAAAATTTTTTTTTTATAAAATAATTACAAAAAGTATTGTAAAAAAAAAAAAAAATCGAAAAAAAAAAAATTGAAAAAAAAAATTTGTTCGAAAAAATAAGAAATATTTTTTTTTTTTTTTTCAAAAATATATTTTTTATAAATATAACTTTTTAATAATAAAAAGTTATAATTATAATAAATATATTATAAAACATTTTACTAATTTATGCATGTCGAGCAAGCATTATATAAGAAATAACACACAAGAACTACTTGAGAACTGAGAACAACAACGCAACAAATATTTAGATAGAAATTTGGTTTATAAACAGAGTTCTTCAATATATTGTATTTTATATTTTGGTTCATAAATATGATGAAACGTATTCTTCACATACAGTTCATCACATTGAAGAACACTTTTTCGACAGATACCAAGCGTTCTTCATTAGCCGGCCTCAGCAGTCCAGAGGTAGCGCGCTGGACTTGCATTCTGAAGGTCTCGGGTTCGAATCCCGGCTTGGGCATGGGCGCTCGTGGTGATATTAACCACAAAATCGTAGGGAATAGATTTCATAGTACAATGGATATAGTCTGTCTGAGTGCTGTGGATCTTAGTAGATATTCTAAATAAAAAAAATCGTTCTTCATCTTTATGATAGCATTCATAACAATAATGGCGTTAGTCATTAATATTATGAATGGTTCTTCAATACAATGAATCATGGTTTGAAGAACGGAATTCATCAATATGATGTACATTTTTTTTCTGTGTAAATATTATCATAATATGCTAAATGTTTGATAGTTATATATTCCGAAGCATTCAAGGTTCCTCAAAATAATTGTAACTGACTATAATATTTTTGATAATTTCTGAAATTCTTAATTAAAAAAATATATTTAAATATAGCATTAGATTTAATTGTTCAACCTATATTAAGATTATGCTTAATGTTAAAGTAATTTAAATAAAATATTGAATTTTTGTTATATTTGATATTTGTTCTTTAATTTAAGCTATATTTATAGTTGAACAATTCTAAATTGTAATTATTATTTAAATATCTATATTTTTTCAGTCTGTCAATATTTTTGCAAAACTCAACATGAAGTGACGATTTTGCAATGTGGTCTTTGTTTTTGGCCAAAATGCAATTTGTGGTTGCATTTAATGGTTGTGTTGACAGAAATGTAAACAAATCAAAATATTGAAACACTATTGAAACGTGGCAAACATGCTGTAATAGTTATCAATTTATTTATTTGTTTATTTTATAAATATTAAAAACTAATTCTGTTGATGAGAAAAAAATGCTGTAACGAAAATTAACTCTTTGGAAAATATTTAAAAACTTTGTATCGCTTTATTGTATACGACATAAAAACTACACAGAAAAAATAAACATTATATTGATGAATTCCGTTCTTCAAACCATGATTCATTGCATTAAAGAACCATTCAAAATATTAATGACTAACACCATCAATGTAAGAAAATTCATTATATTTATGAATTAATTCTTCATATTGATGATTTTTTTTCTGTGTAACTTAAATTTAGTTTTATTAGTTAAAAATAATTTTTTGACTTTAACTAAAAACTAATAGCATGATACTATTAGAATACAGGGTGTTATCGATCACTTAGCAAATATACTACGCCTTAAAAAAAGTGCTATTATATAGTGAAATATCGAATTCTGAATGTTTTGTATATTGTCTGTTTATTTTTAATTGAGATGTTGCGTTATTTTACACTGAAGAGCAGGATTCTTGAAGTTTCCACAAAACATTTCACTACGAGCAACCCATAGCTTGATTTTAGAAGGTTCTAGAAATTACTACAACACATTAGAATACGTAATGCCCATAATAAATGTCCATCTCTTTTATACTCATGTTGCATAGCATACCTGTCTTCTGCAGTTGCCACAAAACGTTTTGCACAGCACGAGAGTCTGTAGTGCTTGTTCTCATTTACACTTATGTGCAGACCATCTCTTTTACACTCAGCTCTTTTATATTTATTTATATTGTCTCCGATGCACTGAAGAGCACAAACTACTATGCCTGGCTCATAAGATATATCTATTTCTTTTACGCGCATTTGTCGTATCATCGCACTGAAGAGCAGCATTCTTGAAGTTTCTACAAAATATTACATTTACTATGAGCAATACATTGCATGATTTTAGAAGTTTCCACAAACTACAACAAGACAGAACGATTAATAAAGATACTTGTGTAGTGCAAAACGGTTTGTGGTTGCTGCTAGAAGCAACCACAGGTATGCGATGCAACATGAGTGTAAAAGAGATGGACATTTCTTGTAAGCATTACGTATTCGCCCATAAGAAATGTCCATCTCTTTTACACTCATGTTGCATCGCATACCTGGCTTCTAGCAGCTACCACAAACTGTTTTGCACTACACGAGCATCTTTATTAATCGTTCTCATTTACACTCATGTGCACACATCTCTCTTTTACACTCAGCTCTTTTATATTCATTCGCATCGTCTCTGAAGCACTGAAGAGCAGGATTCCATATATATTTTCACAAACTACTATGTATTTCTCATAAAATTTCCATTTCTTTTACGCTCATGTGCAAAGTACAGCTTGATTCTAGAAGTTTCCATAAACTTCTACATTTAATAGTGTTGCTTATATTGTGTTTTTATTTTTTTTCATTGATTTGCATGGCACACATTTTTTGGCATTTTGCGTGCATCATTTTTCTTTGTCAGTTTGGACAAAACTTTAGCACAAGAATATCAACAAAAAAAGACCAACAAATAAAACAAAACTTAACTTAATTCAATTATATTTGAAACGAAAACTAATGACATTCATTCATAAATGAATTGTGCTAAATGTTGATGTGCGTTGTACTTGCGGCATGGCACGTGTCGCCTAAAGTGACGCCTGCAAGGTTTGCTTTTTTAGTTTTTCCTATTTTTATGAACCTGCAGTTGACTGCTATAAAGTTTCAGACACGAGCCACATTAATACTTAATTAGTGCCAGTTGTTCGACCTGACATTTATTTTGTTTTATAAATTTATCATATTAAAATGTTTTTGATGCGCCGAAGAAAAGTTAATTATTGAAGTTAAAATATATTATTGATTTTTGGAATAAAATATTTAGGTGCTTGAAAATTTGATTTATTTTCAATTTATGAATATATAAATTTTATGTAAAAATTGGATTTTTAATCAAAAATTTTAAGTTTTATTAAAATTTTGAACTGTTTACTGAAAATTTGAATTATTTTCGAAAATTTGAATTTTTTGTTAAAGATTGAATGTTAACGATTTTAATTTTTGCTAAATATTTTATAAATTAATAATCTGGATTTTTTATGGAAATATCAAATTTAACTCAAAAATGTAACTCCTATTTTTAATTTTTGATTTTAGAGTAGAATTTATTTTTTTAATAATTTTGATATTATTTTAAATTTAAAATTAATGTTTTTATCACAACAAATAAGTTTTGGCTTAACAAAATGGTCTTTTTGTCTATATAAAATAAATCGTTTTAAATGCAATTTTGAAATCAAAATTTTCAATTGAAAATGAAATTTCAAACATGTCCGTCTATTATTTTATAGCCAAAAATCAATTTACAAACTGTCAGTGGCTTTTTGCAAATTTTGCCAAAAATTTATCACCAATGCTGCCGGCTGATCACGGCAACCGCATTAAATCTCGCGCAAAATATGTACGCGATTTAATTTCAGCCACCATTATTTTTATCCTTGACCCAGTTTTGCGGCACGCTGGACGTTTTGTGAACAATGCAAATTGTTACGCGAGTCTTGTATTTTTTATGTTCATAAATGAATATGGCGTGAACGTGGACATGCACTGATTTCGAGTGCATTTCTGCACATGACGACCTTGCATGTGCAGCGAATTATGCGACAAGTTGAATTAGGTGACTTATAAAAAAAAAAACTGAAAATATTTAAAAATATTACATAATCAATTAAATTACTAAAGCAACAGAATTTATTTGAACTAATTTTAAATTAAACCAAAAAAAACAAAAAAATTAAATCTCCAAAAATTCACGCATATCCTAGCACAATCCCTAGTAGAAATTTGCCCGATGCGCCATCGGGAAATGATCGGGTTTTCGTTGGGTAAGCCCTATTACAGAAAATATGATCATTGCCTTTGCATGCCCTTATCATGCTTACCATACCAGTGTTTACATTATCTAAATAGTCAATGTTCCCGATCATAGCTACATTATTTGTTGCTCATAACGAAATTAGCATCAGACAATGATCGAGCTTTAATGAGAGAAACCCTATTATGCTCGGGCTCTGACAAGGCAATTGTCGGGTAAATAATAAAATGGAGAATTGCCCGATCAGTACATGATCATGGCCTGAGGTCAGTACATGATCAGGACACTGCGTTACAAGGACATTATGGACCTCGTCATATCCCGATCATCTCAAATAATGACATGATCACTTCATGATCATGGCCCTACCAAAATTTCTACTAGCCCTAGTGGAAATTTGCCCGATGCGCTATCGGGAAATGATCGGGGTTTCGTCAGGTAACCCCTATTAGAGCAAATATGATCATTGTCTTGTCATGCCCTTATCATGCTCACCATAGCAGGGTTTACATTATCTAAACAGCCAATGGTCCCGATCAAAGCTACATTAATTGTTCCTCATAAAGAAATTTTCATCGGGCAATAATCAGGTTTCAATGAGGTATGATATTTTATTTCATCGGGTATTTGTAGTGCTTTCGTATGCTCATGTTTTAACAAGGCAATGGTCAGATAAATAATGATATGGGGAATTACCCGATCAGTACATGATCAGCAGCACATGCTGCTGTATTTTAATCTATTTGTTTTTTCTAATTTGGCAATAATTTCAGTTCTAAATACTCCTAACAATTTATATTTCAAGCTGCGTTCACATTTGAATAATTATTCAAATATGTTGTTGAATTGTGATTTTAGTTTTCAGATTTGAAACAATTAAATAATTCAGCACTTAATGCATTACAAAGAAATCATGTCTGATTCGTATATTGGAGACTAAAGTAAATCCTAATTCAGCAGCGCATTTGAAAATGAAAAAAAAAAAAAAAATTGTACAAAAATCAAATATAAAATTTTCAACTTGAAATCGAAAAAAACAAAACGTAAAAACGACCTGGAAAAAACACAAATTGAAGCTGGTACCTTTTTACTAGTGTCACTGCATAAGAAAACTATATAAAAAGCAACGACACTGAGAAATGCTCCCCAATGAAATTACTTATGTAAAACATACAAAACATACAAACATTAAATAATATAACAATTTACTTTAAAGAGTAATTTGCAAAAACAAAGTAAGAGGAATCATAGAGTTATCTAGTTTTACAAATAATATATAATTTTATTGAATTTTGAAAACTTCTAAGTTATGAAATAAATAACACTACACAACAGCCATTCTGCGTAGCAGTCAGGGTTATTTTTGTATTATGTTAAATACGCCCTTATTCCGAAAATATGGTTAATAATGTTTCTTTGGATAGGTTTACAAAATATGGGCCAATAACTTTTGGACCGAGCTTTCATAAAGGTGGTCACATTTATTTGCAAATATTTCGCGTTCTAAATAAAACATATGATCAAATATTATATCGAATGAAAGTTAATTGAATTTCGAATAAACATTTCTTAAAACATTTTTAAATTGGTTCATTAGTTTAAGAGAACTCGAAAGGAGAACTTGAAAAAACATTTTTTTCAACAGAAAGAAAAAAATAATTTAAAAATAAATTGAAAAATATCGAGAAAGTAAGAGTAAAATTTTAATTTTTCAAAATTAGTTCACACTCTTTCAAAGAAATTAAGCTATAAATGACAAAAATATATGGGTAACATTTGAGGATAAAAAAAGTTATATGAAAGCAATATAATTGAGTGCTATACAAATAGGCATAAAAATAAAAAATAAAAAATGTGAACGGATCACGATTTTTTTTTGAGCAACTATTGATAGATGATTGCTTGTAATTAATTTTAAATTTTATAACTTTATCTTTAATACTTAACGAGATATGTGATCCTAAAAAGTAAACCCATATTTCGTAGTGGATGTAGTAGATTACGTTGACTAAATCAACTCATTTTCGAACTTCGAATTACTATTCTACTAAAATATATTGAAAAAAAATTTCACATCATTCGGAATAGCAGTTTTAAAGTTATCGTGTATAGGCGGACAGACAGACGGTCATATCTAAATCGACTCGGAAAGTGATGTTGACCAAGAAAATATATACTTTTTCATACCAGTCACGCCTACTAAGAGGCGCTAAAATTTTCTCATATATTTTATAACTTGTAACCCATGGGTATAGGGTATAAACATATTATGCGATTTTTTTAGTTAATACCCAATTGTAATGCTTTCAAATGTTTTTTTCTGTTCTGAAAACGCATGCATAGATTTCTTTTCTTTTTACATCATTTTCTTTAAAAATGTACAGGCTAATTTTGCAATATTGCAAACTGTGCATCGTCTTGCGTTTTTTCGCAATTTTTTAAATGCATTTTTTAAAAAAATGTTGGTCGACAAAATTTACATATTTCGAGTTCTTCTATAGAGTTCTCTTCAACCAGTAAACCAATTCCAAAATATTGTAAAAAATGTTTATTGAATATTTAATTATCTTTCATTCGATATAACAATGCAGTTTATGGGTTTTATTAAACGCGAGATATTTACAAATTTTTGTGACCACCTTTTAGAAAGCTCAGTACAAAAGTTATTGCCTGAAATCTCGTAAATCTAAACGTAGAATTTTTTTTAATTCATATATTCAAATTCTGCGAGTCATTTCCAATAATACAAAAATAATGTAATTTACTGCGCAATTTTTTTTTCTCATTTTGTTGTGTAGTGTAATAGGTACATCTTAAAATCAATATTTTTTGTGTTTGACTGGTCATAACTTCGGTCAGCTTTATCCGAATTTCATATAGTTTATTTCAAAATATAAGCTGAAAGAAATGCAATCGATAACTTAAATATGTAAAAAGTTAAAGTCCAAAATATGTAGAAAAATACGAAAATTACCATGTAACAACTCAAAAACTAGAGGCAATCTGAAAAAACTGAGTATGAGGTTGCGATTAGAATCTTGAAATTAATCGGAAAATCTTATTTAGTTCGTGCATAATTAAAAAAAGGCCTCCATATATTGTCTAGTGTTATTTATCAAAAAAAAGTTTTTAAATCATAAAAAAACAATATATATGGGCTATTCCACACCAAATCGATCAGCGGCTGGAACTCACCTTCTTCGATTTCAATTAAATTTTGGGAATTGATAAATGATATTGAGACATGTCCTAACCATTTTTTTTTTATTTTTTCCCACCACTACTTCCGGAGATACAGTGGTTCTAAGTTGGAAAAAAGGGCCAAAAATCACTTTTGTATTGTTGTTCATATTTAAATATCTCTTAAACTAGAAATGCTAAAAACTCCATTGATGGCTCGATTTAAAGCTAATAGAACAAGCTTTCAGAAAAATTAAGTTGTAATTTCTAAACGTGAACATGTGGCCCGTAGTCATTATTCTTGCATTTCGAAATTGATGACCTTAAAAAGGAACCTTTTTAAAATTCAGAAAACAATCGTAAATTTCATTATTCTTGCATTTCGAAATTGATGACCTTAAAAAGGAACCTTTTTAAAATTCAGAAAACAATCGTAAATTTTTGTCAATTTTTTATAAATGTTCATGCAAAATTTCAAGATGATATTTTGATGGCATCATATTTTAAAAATTAATTTCCTAAATTTTTTCAATATTTTTTGTATTGAAAAAAAAAATATTTTTTTCTACAGTTGTAATAATTCCTGAATATATATGTAACTTTGATTTCTAAAATGGCGTCAGTTTTATCATATTGGTTCCAGTTTTTGAAATACTAATTTTGGGATATAGTTTTACGATTTTTGAAAAATGGTTAATATCTCAAAAACTAAAGACAATTTGATGAAACTGACGCCATTTTCGAAATAAGAGTTACAAATAAATTGAAAAATTATTGCAAATTTTACTTTTGAAAAAAATATATTTTTTTTTAATACAAAAAATATTGAAAAATTTAGAAAATTATTTTTGAAAATATGATGCCATCAAAATACCATCTTGAAATTTTGCATGAACATTTACAATAAATTGACGAAAATTTATGATTTTTTTCAGAATTTTAAAAAGGATCCTTTTTAAGGACCACAATTTCGAAGAGCAAAGATAATGACCACGGGCCACATGTTAAGGTTTAAAAGTTACAATTTAATTTTTTTTTAAAGATTGTTCTATTAGCTTTAAAACGAGTAATTAACGGAGTTTCTAGCATTTCTAGTCCAAAAGATATTTAAATATGAACAACCAAACAATAGTGATTTTTGGCCCTTTTTTTATAACTTTGAGCCACTGTATCTCTGGAAGTAGTGGTCGGAAAAAAATAAAAAAAAATTGGTTAGTGCATGTCTCTATACCC
Organism: Dryomyza anilis; assembly: GCA_951804985.1. Taxonomy (NCBI): domain Eukaryota; kingdom Metazoa; phylum Arthropoda; class Insecta; order Diptera; family Dryomyzidae; genus Dryomyza; species Dryomyza anilis. The sequence goes on from OX638132.1 coordinate 71,166,350, forward strand.
TTTATCAGTTGCCAACATTTCATTAAAATCGAAAAGGTAAAATCTCAAATTTGACTTTTTTTGGTCGATTTGGTGTGGAATGGCCCATATATAAAAAAATAATAGCCCAGAGTTAAAACTCATATATTTGTATTCGAAATTTTATTACAGTTTTATAATTCTCAAATATAAATTGAAAATTCTCAAATAAAACCTGACAACTGAGTCCGGGCATCACGAAATAGCTAACCATTGAAATAAATCTACTTTCTACAGTTCAAAACATTAGAAAGCGGGTAGCTTGGAATCCTCCAAATTAAATTCACAAATACTGAAGCACAAATGTTTTGAAACAACATCAAACACAAAATTCCCAAACACAAAAGCCCTATATGCAAAATCTTCAAATACAAAATTCCCAAATATTAAATTATGAAATATCCAAAAATGTTTAAAATATGAAAAATACGCATCGAATTTCATATACAATTTAGTTAAATTTCCTTTATTGTTGAATGCTAAATAAGAACTAGTAAGAATATAGAGGCGATAGTTCAGTCCTTTGGACTGAGAGCCTAAAGGTCGGTCCTATGTTCAAATATGATCTAGGGCTAACAAGAACTTTTCACAGAAAACATTTTTCGATGCCGCGCTACCTCTGGGCAGTCTGGACATGTACTATCGCTGACTCTATGCTCGGAAATCAAATGAATGTCTTGCAACAATAACAACAAAGCACAAGTAGTGTCAAAACAAAACACAAACAAGACGTAGTTATAGTGAAGAGGTCTATAATGATGTGCAATAAAAATTCAAATAAAAACCAGTTGGGAAGGTTAGATCACATGGGAAATTTTAAAGTAGGTGTAATTATGATAGTTAGGATTATCAAAATTATAGTCGGTCTAAGCCGACTATAAATACCCTACACATATGTGTGGTTACCATTCAAAGTGATATATAGGTCACCAGGGTATACGAATCCTGAAAATAACTACAAACATTCAATCGCTGAAGAATTTCCATTCATTTGATACCCATATTTACAAATGGGTAGGTGTACCGACTTTCGATTTTTTTTTTGTGAACCACAAGTCTTTTCGCCGGAAAACATTATTATCATGTATTTGAGCATGATGTCAATATATATTTGACCAACAAAGTTTACCTAAGCACGTATACATAAAAATTGATCTTTATATGTACATTTTATATGTGGTATTTGAACATAAGTGGTCGGATCATAGGTCACCATGGACCGATCTCGCCAATTTTTTCGCACATACAGCGTAGGTATATTAGTAATCTAAGTTATAAGTTTCATTTATCTAGCTCTTCAATTTTAAAAGTCTTAGGGATTTCAACAGACAGACAGACGGACAGACAGACGGACAGACAGACAGACAGACAGACAGACAGACAGACAGACAGACAGACAGACGGACAGACAGACGGACAGACGGACATCGCTAAATCGACTCAGGAGGTCATGCTGATCAAGAATATATATACTTTTCCATACCGGAGATGCTTTCTTCTGGGTGTTACAAACGGCGTACCAAACTGAATATACCCTTTCACTCTTAGTGTAGGGTATAAAAACTAACTGCTTATGACACTGAGTACTCAGTGCATTTTACATTTTTTTTTATCATTCTTACTTTAAGGAAGTTTTATTAATATTAAAATATAGAAAAAATTCAAAAGGTATTAGTAAATCATAACGTATAATATTTTTATTATTTTTTTTTATTTATCGAACAACCTTTTATTCATTAATTAAATTTTTTCAAAACATTTCGTTGTACACAATTTTTTTAAATGTTTGTTGTAATTTTTATACAAACATAAATACCGACAACAACATTACTTCCGTCGAACTCCGAAAGTCAGATATGTTGTTGTTTTCAATGTTCGTCTTCACACTCGTTACTCGTTGTGCTCACTCACTGCACTTGTTGCATTTTCAGCGACAATAGTGTCATTTGGTTTTGTTTTTCAATACATTGAATGTCATGAAAAAATAATCTTTACACTTTTTAACACCAATTAAATAAATACTGCGCTGAAGGGAAGTCGCTGGAGTGACTTTTATACTCTAGACATACATTACAAAAAACATTCAATATTGTAGAGTGCAGTAGTACAAATTGTGCACAGTGTACTTCAAATACATTTGTGCAGACATCTGTACGAATGTATTTCGATTTTTTATCGAATACCACAAGTCGGTTCTCGGGACAAACAATTTTTTCAGATACTTGGATTAGAACTACGCATTTCATTTGAAGTTTATTTCATATATGGGTTTTAACATTAATGTGTTAATTTATTTGTTGTTTATTGCGTTAGAGATTTAAGTTCAATTGGGGATTATTTTGTAGAATAAAATCAACATATTGTGTCTACAATTCGGCGCATTGCTTCCGAAACGACGGCCATTTGTGTTTCTGCAGACGATTTCCGTTTTCCTGTTCGTGTTTCTATTGCACAAATTGTAGCACTGGAACTATGTAGTAGTTTTTTTTTTTCTTTTTGGTACAATTTGCACAAAGTTTTTGAAGCGTATAAACTGAGGCTGTATTCGCATTTTAGAAGAATTGAAAAATCGTTAAAGGCTTTGTGTGAGTTCTTTTTTTATTAGTTTTTATTAACATTTTCGGTAATTTACTATTTACAACAACATTATTATTCAAATGTACTAAAAAGTCAAATTTAATAGCATACATTAAAATATTTAATTTGAAATTTGTTCGGATTTTTTAAAAATGGAAAAATGATAAATCTGAGTTTTTTTTTTAATTTAAAATTTATACTAATATAAAATATTATTTCACTCAAAAATTATTAAAAATAAAGTAAATTGCATGTACATTGAAAATTAAAATAAATATTTTAATAATCTATATATATAAAACTATTGGTCCGTCTGTCAGTCTGTCGGTCTGTCTGTCTGTTTGTTCCAGCATCACGTCTAAACCGCCCATGGTACCTCCCATACAACCTAAACTTTCAAAACGACATAACTCAGTACATACACAATCTAAAAAGATGAAACAAAAAATTCAAATACAAAAATAAAATTCACCACACTAAAACTTACCAAACTAAAACTTACCACACAAAAACTCACCACACCAAAATTCACCTCACCTAAACTCACCACACTGAAACTCACCACATTAAAACTCACTACACTAAAATTTCTACTGTAAAACTCTACCACAATAAAATTCACCACATTGAAACTCACCAGAATAAAATTCACCACACTAAAACTCACCACAATAAAAATCACCACGCTAAAACTCACCACACTAAAAATTCACCATACTAAAACTCACCACACCAAAACTAACCACACTAAAACTCACCACACCAAAATTCACCACACTAAAACTGACCACACTAAAACTCACCACACCAAAACTCACCACACTAAAACTCACCATACTAAAAACTCACCAATCCGATACTCACCACACCAAAACTCACCACACTAAAATTCACCGCACTAAAACTCACCACAATAAAACTCACTACACTAAAAATTCACCACACTTAAACTCACCACACTAAAACTCACCACACCAAAACTCACCACACTAAAACACACCACACTAAAACTCACCACACTAAAAATTCACTAAACTAAAAATTCAACACACTAAAACTCCCCACATTAATACTAACTACACTAAAATTTCTACTGGGAAAAACTCGACGGGGAAGAATTCTACCGGGAAGAGTTCTACCGGGAAGAATTCTACGGTAAAGCGTTCTATGGGGAAGAATTTTACGGCGAAGATTTCTACTGGGAAGAATTCTACGGCGAAATATTCTACTGTCTGAATTGTCTTTGAGAATTAAATTGAATTGTCTTTGGCGGAGAATTATTATTTGGTTACTACATTTATAAAACCAATAAAAACTTCCACAGCGAAGCGGGCCCCTGATATAAAAAATAATAATAATGTTTTTTTTTATATTAATAAAATCGCTTTATATCTATGAATTCACAAAATCTTGGCACGAGTCGTGCACGGGTCCAGCTAGCCTATATATATATAAAACTCTTGGTCCGTCTGTCTGTCGGTCTGTCTGTCTGTTTGTTCCAGCATCACGTCTAAACCGCTGAACCGATTTAACTCAAATTTTTCACCAAGATACTATCGAGTCCGTAGGGTGTCATAGGCTATATATGGGCGAGATTGGACAAAGGGGCGTGACACCTCCCATACATCATAAACTTTCAAAACGACATATCTCGGCACATACACAAGCTAAGAAGATGAAACAAAAAACTCAAATACAAAAAAAAATATACAAAAGCAACCACACCACATTAAAACTTACCACAATGAAACTCCCCACACTAAAATTCACCACACTAAAATTCACCACACTAAAACTCACCACAACAATACTCACCACTCTAAAAGTCACCACACTAAAACTCACCACTCTAAAATTCACCATACTAAAATTCACCACACTAAAACTCACCACACTAAATTTCACCACACTAAAACTCACCACACTAAAATTCACCCACTTAAACTGACCACACTAAAATTCACCACACTAAAACTCAACAAACTAAAACCCCACTACGGGAAAGAATTCTACTGGAAAGAATTCTACGGGGATGCACAGTCTCAGAAAGAATTGTATATGAGAAAAGTTGTTTTAGCGGAGAATTAGTTTGGTTTTGGTTACTACAATTATAAAACCAATAAAAAATACGTCCACGGATCCCTGATATAAATAATAAAAATGTTATTTATATTAATAAAATTGCTCCATAACCTTGCATTCACAAAATCTTTGCACGATTCGTGTACGGGTCCAGCTAGTTACAAATATAAAATTTAAAATCGACCTTTACCGTGCTCGCATTTTCTAAGAATTGAAAAAAAAAAATCCTAAATTAGATTTTTAAAATTTCAAAATTTGATTAATAAAAATATATTATTCACTTGAAAAATAATAAAAAGGTTGTAGAATTGTATTAAAATTAATAAAGGGTTTTTCAATAAGAACGCTACAAAAGTTTTTTTCAAGGATTATTCAACAGGGACGCTACTAAAGTAGAGCGACAGGGACAGCAAACGACGCCATATTTCTTGCCGCTCTTTTGACATTTCTCTTCAGTAAGTTTTGCCATTTCATGATGGTAAATCAGCTATTACCGTTTGCGTACATCCAAGATCATTTTAAGCAAATTGTGAAACAAAATTAATATAAATCATTTAATTTAAAAGTTGCAGCTTACAAAAGTAAAGTTAAAATGATAAATGTTAATTTTCGGACTTTGTCATCAAATGCAATTTGCAAAGTTGTTGCCTAATAAAAATCTCACTATTGCAAATAGAAAAAAAAACGAAGACACTAAACAGCAACTTTTTCGCAGCACAATTGTTCGCCAAAGCAAAGCAGCAAAACTTTCTTGTTTTTCTGATTTTAATAAATTTTTTATTTGCTGCTGCTGCTACGCTAACTTGAAGTTAGCTGCATATCAAGGTATCATATGTTGAGGACTTTTGTAAAACTTGCTGCTGTTTTACGAAAGAGAAACTTTTGCAGAATTTGTGCAACAAAGAAATATAATAAATAAAATAAAGTAAAGACTACAATAGATACTCTTCGAAAAAAAAAACTATAAATAAAATAAAAATTACAATGAAAACATTACAAGTTTTGTTTGAAGTTGGTTGTCAATGCAAAAATTAGTTGCTAAAGTTTTTTGTATTTTTTTGCACATCAGAAAACACACAAATAATATTTTCTAATTTCAATTTATTTTTCTCGACTGTGTGATAGTTGCTACAATGATTGTAGTATTTTCATTTCAACATTGTTCGCTCCATCGACAGCACACTTTGTTTAGCCTAATTTTGAACTTCTCGCATACGTGACTTGGCAGTGTTTTGAACCCCTAGCAGCTGTCAGCTAAATAAACATAATATTTACTCAAAAAGAAAAAATCCCTACCCTTGCCTAATTCGTGCAAAAACATTGAATGTATCAAAACAATTCAAAAACATAACAAAAACATGTAGCCTATAAAAACATGAAAACAACCGGTGTATCAACCCTAATAAAACAATTTTGCGAGCTAACGCTTTGGTGGAACGTAATACGGTCGGCCCCAGGCTGTGAGGTCGCGGAAATGTTAGTAATAATGCGCACAAAGGTCGCTTAACTCTTTCGACAGTTACCCGGCAGTTTTTTTTTCTGTCTTTTATTTTGCAATTTCAATCCGAAAAGCGCTGCTAGCCCTCAACAAGTTCAATTTGCAAGTCGCGCATTAAAAAAGACCAAATCGACAAAAACGGGTGTTGGCTGTAAATATTTCAAATTGGCAGCACACCAAAATATGGGGTATAGAAAAAAAAGTTTTATGATGTGCAAATATTGATTGCAAAATTGCTCAACATTTCAAAAATTGAAAGCACTAAAAAATACAAAAAAAAAAATTCAAGTGTGAAAAAAGACGCTGATGTTGAAATAGGGTAAAATAGAAGTGCAGTCTGTAGTAGAAATAAAAACAGACACGAATATTTGCCATTTTTGAACATTGTCACTTTAACGCCTACCTTTTGCTAGAGGTACAGTTTAAATTTTAAAAAAATTATTCATATAAAAAATCTGCTTGCTGGCAATTTTAAATATTTATACTAATAAATTCAATAAGCGGATCAGTGCACATTTTTTACAAAGGGTTTTTTTTTTAGTTGTGCAGTGTAGAAATACAAAAAAAAATATTTAATGTAAATAAAACTACTCAGCAAAACACGAACATTTTTTTTCTATGAACATCTTTATATATAAAACTCTTGGTCCGTCTGTCTGTCAGTCTGTTGGTCTGTCTGTTTGTTCCAGCATCACGTCTAAACCACTGAACCGATTTAACTGAAATTTTGTAACAGGATACTATGGAGTCTGGAGGGTGTCATAGACTATATATGGGCGATTGGACAAATGGGCGTGGTACCTCCCATACAACCTAAACATTCCAAACGACATAACTCAGCACAAACACAAGCTAAAAAGATGAAACAAAAAACTCAAATACAAACAAAAATATACAAAAGCAACCACACCACATTGAAACTCACCACAATAAAATTCTCCACACCAAAACTCACCACACTAAAATTCACCACACTAAAATTCACCACATTGAAACTCACCACAATAAAATTCAGCACACCAAAACTCACCACACTAAAACTCACCACACTAAAACTTACCACACTAAAACTCACCACACCAAAATTCACCCCACCTAAACTCACCACACTGAAACTCACCACATTAAAACTCACCACACTAAAATTTCTACTATGAAAAACTCTACGGGGCAGAATTCTACGGGAAAGATATCTACCGGGATGAGTTCTACGGGAAGATTTCTTCCGGGAAGAATTCTACTGGAAAGCGTTCTATGGGGAAAAATTTTACGGGGCAGTCTGAGAAAAAATTTTCTTTGAGAAAAGTTGTTTTGGCGGAGAATTATTATTTGGCTACTACATTTATAAAACCAATAAAAAAACTTTCACAGCCAAGCACGGGCCCCTGATATAAATAATAAAAATGCTTTTTATATTAATAAAATCGCTCAATATCTTTAGTTCACAAAATCTTGGCACGAGTCGTGCACGGGTCCAGCTAGTTCTATATAATTCGTCAGTGATGATTTTGACTGCATCTTCTGTCTTTTTCGATTACGTCAAGTTAACACATACAAATAAATCAAAGGTTCTTTTTTTAAATATAAGAACAAAATATTGGCACAAAATTTGTATACCAATTGATTAGAAACTAATTAAGGTTTTTAAATGATGGCAAACTAAATATATTTTTTTTGGTTTATTTGTGTTTATTGCTGTATAAAACAATCGATAATTCAGAAAATTATCGAAATATCGAAAATCCGATTACACATTATTTTTTTTCGCAAACAGTTCCACATGATTGCATACTCGAAATATTGTTTTGAAATATTCTAGTACAAATTCACTTCCTAATATAATTTTCAATGTACACCCAGAAAAAAATACTATATAAATAATAGTTTTTAACTATTAAAAATAGTCAATAGGATAAATTATTATTTTAATCAGAAAATACCATTAAATACTAGAAAATACCATGACATTGTCATTGAGTTTATATGAAAAGATTTATTTTTTGTATACTATTGAATCAATAATTGTCCTATTGACCAATTTGAGGGCTAATTTGTTTAGAAAATCATTAAGTAAAACAATATTATTCGATAAATTTGGATAAAAATGTCATTATAAATATCCTCGACATTGATTGTTTGAAGTTTTAGAAAAATCGAATTAAATTTAAATTTCATTATATTACAGTGATTTAAGCAAAATTCTTAAATAAAATAACAAATTTGTTCACAATCACAATATCTATTATTAAAACATTCTATTGATGTCCCAAACAAATTTCAGACTTCATTGCGCAATTTGGCTGGGTTCGTGTAATAGTTGCAAAAAGAGCGTCGAGTGGAGGCAACAGGTTGTTGATGATGGTATCGATTTTATTAATTATTGACGGCTATTTTTAGCGTTCGAGTAATAGGTACTACAAAGCTAGTTAAGACGACAAAGGGTAGGTCTGGTTGATACCATATTGCAGGTTATGGTGGTAAAGTTTTCTCGCATTTGCTTTTTAAGATAATATTCATAATATTTTATTTGTTTTTTTAAGTATTATATAAATTTAAAAAATATATATTTTCAAGATTTTAGTGTTTTTTTAGTCGATTTTTAATACAAAAAATAATTTGTAGGTCTCAAGACTTACTGTAGATCTATCTATGAAAGTTCTATTTAAATAAATCTATTTAAAAAAATATTAAGTACATTTTACTATTTGTTTTAAAACTGATTTTAAAATTTTCAGAATTTATTTTACAGACAATTTTCCATGTAAAGTAGTAAGATAAATGTGTGATATTATTTGAGAATTCAACTGTGGTATAAATAAAAATAGTATAAGTTGTAAAATGCTGTAAAAACTAATTATAAATTATAATAAAAAGAACCTTTTTTGAAATTCCACATCATTCCAACTACAAACATAATCAACATATTAAATTTTTATCGAATACAAACAAATACATATGAGCACACTTACAGTTCTAAATATATTGATCTATACTTTCCATTAGCCCGTGGCAGTTTCAAGCAATTGAGGCTGCAGCAGCACTTACGCCACCCACAGCGCCAACTTTGGTATTAACCGAGTCAACAACGAAATAGAGCAAAAGCTATATCGGTGCCGCATTCGTTGGTTCGTTCGATGCCAATGACCAGCACGTAAAAAGAAAGACAGATCCACTAAAACCAAGGCAAGCATTTCTAATCCAATCGAATAGAATCCAATGCCAGCCATTTGAGAGCAGCTCAAGCGAGCCTTCAAAACCCAACGGAACGCGTAGTAAAACTATTTGTTTTTCTTTTTGTCTTCTGCTTTGGTACTTCTTTTTCGACATTTTATTCTACTTTTGTTTTTGCGAAATTTTAAACTGATGCCGAGGTGTTACTACTGGACGACGGTGATGTACTATGGGTTAAAAGGTATATTTTCGTTTCATTTATCTGTAACTTTTGTTGTACAAAAGATAAATTAACAAAATTTTGGATTCAACTAGCTGATAGGTATAGCTTGCTGTTTTCAAAAAATAGATGGAATTGAAAAAGAGGAAGTCGAAGCATAAAAATTGTATGACGATATTTTGTCTGTAACTTTTGCATTTTAAGAGATATCAAGACACAAAATTTGGATCAGTTAGTCTATGTTTCTTGTAATAGCAAATGTAATTTTCAATTTTATATTGGAGAACCTGGGGTAAAGTGGGACATGGGGTAATGTGGGAAATTGAAATTTTTGCACTAAGAAAAATAAAAACAATTGTCTAGTGCTTTTTGATATGCCTAATATGGCATCAATGGTAATAATCAATTAAATATCGTTATACAACATTTCGAGACCAAGTGAAAAAAATGTTTTTAAATTTCTGTTTTTAGAGTGGTGTTGTTTGCTCATTTTTTGTTGCTTTTAATTAGGAAGATATGTTTAAAATGATCAGATGATGTTGCATATCTTTTGAAATACCAATGAGTTTAGAAAATAATTTAACATTGCTTAAATAGTGCTCAGTAATGATCAAATTGCGATATTGGGTTAAAGTGGGAAACACTTTCTTGGGTAAAGTGGGAAACATATTTTAAGCAGTTTTTGTTGTAATATTTGTGAATATATTGTGCTATATAAAATATTTAATTGGTTTAGCCAAGAAAAAACTGCAAACTTGGCGACAAAACAAAATTTTGACTTCACCTTAGATACGATCTAAAGACTAAAATAGCATTTTGGTGAAATTTAGGAGTTTCCCACTTTACCCCAGGATTTTGAGAAGAGAGGCCGAAATTGAGCTTTTTTTAAATCGCTCAAAAATAAATTAAAAGACATAAAAATGATAATCTGTCAATGCAAAATTTTCATTCAAGAACCAATCTATGGAATAGACACTTCAAAAGAATTTAGGAAAGTATATAATGTATTTTTTTGGAAGAAAATCAAACAAAGTCCCACTTTACCGCAGGCCCCCCTATGTATTTGTTTATTTTTAACTTTCTAAAACCATTGATTTCTTACATTTTCTAACATTTTAGCCTACAATATTTGCGTATCGAAAATGGGGCCTATGACCCATTGTGCGTTGCCATTGTTGTTACTAACTGGAATGTTGTGAAATTTCGTTAGCTAAACTGGGTCAATAGCGGGTAACAAAAGTGGAAAAGTGGCCAAAGTGGCAGAGAAGCAGAGAGCTTTGCCGTGGCAAATGTAAAAGGATGCAGAAAAAGAGCTTCAAATAGATGCATTGAAAGTGTTGGGTGTAATAAATAGCTGCGAAAAATACACTTCAACTGAATATAAAAAAGCGAAAAAATAATTTGATATTTATTTTGAAATTATGCGCGCTGAACGAAGAAAACAGAGCGATAAAGCAAAGAAGTTATGGAAATTAATAGAAATGAAAAAATATGAACAAATATTATTTGTTATTCAAATTTTTACAAATGGCAAATTCTAATAATTTTAAGGGTTTATTATTTTGTGAGCAATTATTTTAATTTTGTTTTTTTTATAGTTTTTTTAATTATTTTTCTAATTTTATTTAATTTTTTTTGCTTTTGTAAATTAATATTTTAAAAAATACCTTTTTCAAAATAATGCTTATGAAGTTTTTTTTTTTACTTAAATAATATCTTTTTTAATATTTTTAGTACTTATTTAAATAGTACTCATTGAAAAAATATACTCATTTCAAATAGTAATTATTTTAAAAAATAGTCTTTTTTTTGACTTTTTGCTTTTAAAGTTTTTTTAATTTAAATAATATCTTTTAATTTTTTTAGTACTTATTTAAATAGTACTCATTGAAAAAAATACTCATTTCAAATAGTACTTATTTATTATTTTTAAAAAGTACTCATTTCAAAAAGTACTCAATTAAAAGTACTCATTTTAAATAGTACACAATTGAAAGAGTACGCTTTTCAAATAATTCTCATGTCAAATGATTCTTATTTCAAATAGTACTGATTTTAAATTGTACAATTTTTAAATAGTACGTACTCTACACATTATAAATAGTAATAAATTTACACAACATTTATTAAAAGAGTACTTGTTAGAATCGTAAATAATACTTATTACAAATCGTACTCATTTTGAATAGTTTTTTGAATTAAATATTACTAATTTTAAGTTGTAGTCTTTTAAAAATGTATTCAATTCGAATGATACTAATTTAAAATAGTAAACACTTTAAAGAGTTTTCCTCAAAATAGTACTCATGCCAAATAGTACTCATTTTAATAGCACTTATTTTAAATAGTACTCATTATAAATAGTACTCATTTTAAACAGTACTTATTTAAAAATACTCATTTCAAATAATACACATTTAAAAACTACTCATTTCAAACTGTACTCATTTAAAATAAAACTCATTTAAAATAGTTCACTTTTAAATAGTATTAATTTTATACTGTACAAATAGTACAATTTCAAATAGTATTCAATTCAAATAATATAAATAATAATAATTAATTATAAAAAGTATTTATTTCAAAGAGTTATCTTTAAAATAGTATTCTTCTCAAATAGTATGAATTTAAAAAAGAACTCATTTCAGTTAGTTCTCATTATAAATTGCTCTCATTTAAAGCAGCAGTACTTTCAAATAGTACTCATATTTTATATTACTTTTTTTAAATAGTAAATACTAATTACTCATTTAAAATAGTACTAATTAGGAAATGAGTCCATTAAAATAGCACCCTTTTAAGAGGTCTGATTTCAAGTAGTATTAATTTTAAATAGTAATATTTTCATAAAATACATATTTCAAATAGTTTGAAATTAAAATAGTACTAATTTTTTATATGACACACTGTAAATAGTACTAATTTCAAATGGTATTTATATCAAATAGTACATTCCACAAAAAATACACAGTTTAAACAATGTTCATTTGACACAGTAATCATTACCAATAATAAAAAGTACTAATTTTAAATAGTACTCATTTTAAATAGTACTCATTTAATAAATATTAATTTCAAATAGTACTAATTTTCAATAGTACTAATGTAATAAAATATAATTTCAAATTGTATACTTTTTAAATAGTACTCATTTTATATATTACGAATTTTAAATAGTAAATCATAAATGATACTCATTTGAAATAGTAGGTATTCATTTTAAATCAGGATGTGAAAGGAACCGAACCGAAATCGGAATCCATATAAATTTTTAATGTTACTAACTTTAAATATTACTAATTTCAAATGGCATTCATATCAAATAGCACACACTTCAAATATTACTCAGTTTAAATATTGAAAAGTACTCATTTTAGTTTGTACTTAAATCGAAAAATACTAATTTGAAAAATTATTTTTTAAAATAATTTTATATAATTTTTAATAATTTTTAACATTTCACTAAGTACTTTTAAAAAATATAAATATATTTTAGGTATTTTGTACATTTTATTAAATATTTTTGGAAAAATATTAACATAGGTATTTATTTTTACATTTAACTCAACATTTGTATAGTTATATCTTACAACAGCTTTTAGTACTTTGCAACAAATGAAAAAAAAAAAAAATAATAAAAAAAATACAACATTCTAACATGCTGTCATTTGTTTTGCATTTCTCCCGGCCTCACCCAGTAATGATGGCCCCTTAACAACATGGGCGTGTGTACAATGTACTCAACAATTCGTCGTTTTCAAAAGCATGCCAATTAAAATGTCATTAAACCTAGTAACAGTGGCAGCAACATTGCTATGTATGAACAACAGCAGCAAGCAGCAACATCTATCTAGCTGCCTTATAAACTATGCAGCCGCCTCAATGCACGGCTACTATGCAACGCGATAGCGTCGAAAATAATAATTGCAACTTTGCAACTAGCGTCTCAAAGGACTGTGAAAACAAAAGCATTCTCTATCTAAGCAAATAAAACAAACTCGACATTTTTGCCAAGCGCCCACCATTGGGCAACCCTTTTTGGGCCGGTATCTTTAGCGCATGCAGCCCCCGTTTATCTAAGTATCGCTTCCTTTCGACTGAGTCCTGCAGCGTGCGTCCTGCGAGGATCGTTTATGCTGTCCTTTGCAAATGATAAATATTACGATGACGACGACGACAATGACGGCGTTGATGAATTGTTTAGTTTGGGCGTTATTATAGATATAGAAATTTTTGTTATAATTATTTTTCTTTTTTTAGTTTTTTTTCCAACTGAATGATGTTAAGCCATACTTTATGAAAAATTTCATTAAAACAAATAACGGTTTCCATTTTAGTTGTGGTTTGAATTTGATAATGAAACGATTTCGGTTTAATGTTTAAGTTTAATTTCGGTATTTTTTAGTTATTATTTTGTATTTGTTTTTATTAGTTTTTGTTAATATTTTCAATAACTTTATTAAAAAAATCAAGTTATTTTATTTTAACAAAATAACAATGGTTTCAGTTTTAAAAATGAAACGGATATCGGTTTCAGTTATATTACGTTTTTGATCAAGTTCCAATTTATTTGGCTTATCGAATGTTAATAGCGACGAATGGTTATTGCATTCGGTAGCTGAAGGTTAAGGCGTTGAAATGCGAACCGAAAGGTACCAGGTTCAAGCCTGAAATGGGGCCAACAACAGCAGTAAATGGCAAAGCTACGAGAGTAAAATATTACCTATGAAGAGCTCTCAACAGCACAAAAATATAACACGCAATGCTCAAAATGGTGAGAGAGCTCGGCCTAAGTTCCAATAGGACTGTAGCGTCGACCTATTATTATTATTGTTGCCATCGAAAGGTCCCGTAGCACAGGTTCAAATCTGGACTGGGACTAACCATTTCATTCCATAGATCGTGGGCAAACCTACGAGTATTAAACATTACCAATGAAAAGCTCTATCTTTGCCGTTCGGATTCGGCATTAAACTGTAGGTCACACGGATATCGAAAATATTAGAAATGCGTCGAAGCTTACTCGAATAAATTCGATAAAAATGCTCGATATCGTTGCTCTCGATTCGAATTTTTTAAACTTTTCGTAATTAAAATTGTTTGACAATTAAACATTTATCACATCGATATCGGAATATTTTTCGCAGAGTTCTCGAACTTTGATGATTTCTTCTACGAAATTGTTCCGAATTTGAAAAAATTCTCGTATCTAAAAAACTTTGACAGAGCCTACAATGTAGATCCAATTTAAAACTCGACATCGTTATAAGAACGGGTTCGATAGTGTGATTTATCCATCTACTCGCATTGAAAATAAATTCAATTCCCAGTCTGCCATTCGATGTGATATCGCTTCGAGACTGTTACGAGATGTCAAGAAATACATTCGATCTCGAATACGATTTCGTATCTATACCGTTCTACGATTTTGTTTAAGATATACGCACATATCGTAACGAGATAATAAAGTTTATTTATAAAAAATAGTACTTATTTTAAAAAGAACTCATTTCAAAAAGTACTTAATTAAAAGTACTCATTTAAAATAGTACACAATTGAAAGAGTACGCTTTTCAAATAGTTCTCATATCAAATGATTTTTATTTCAAATATAATAATAATAATAGTTTGGCGCTACAGTCCTGTATAGAACTTCGGCCGAGCTCTCTCACCATTTTGAGCTGTGCGTGTTATATATGTACTCAAAGTGGTGGGACCTACAGTTTATTGCCGAATCCGAACGGCGGGTGAGAGCTTTTCATAGGCAATGGTTTTACTCTCGTAGGTTTGCCATTTACTGACGAGAGGTAGCGCGGTATAGAAAAATGTTTCTATGAAAAGATGTTGTTAGCCCCAGTCCAGGCTTGAACCGGGGACCTTTCGGCTCGCAGTCCAACGCACTAACCACTGAGCTACCGCGGCTACTATTCAAATAGTTCCGATTTTAAATTGTACAATTTTTAAATAGTATGTACTCTATTAAAATAGTACACATTATAAATAGTAATAAATTTACACAACATTTATTAAAAGAGTACTTGTTAGAATCGTAAATAATACTTATTTCAAATCGTACTCATTTCAGCTAATGCCTTTTTAAATAGTTAATTAATTAAATATTAATAATTTTAAGTTGTAGTCTTTTAAAAATGTATTCAATTCGAATGATACTAATTTAAAATAGTAAACATTTTAAAGAGTTTTCCTCAAAATAGTACTAAATAGCACTTGTTTTAAGTAGTACTCATTTTAAACAGTACTCATTTAAAAAATTCTAGTTTATTTAAATGAACAAAAAAATCTGGATCGATATCGCATCAAATATCGTGATTGATTCGAAAAACATTGCGATATTGATGTGATAAGTATTTAAATATCCTTTTTTTTTTCTTAAATTTTTTATCGCAGTTACCCAGTATGCCATTTGTTTCGATATCGCTACGAAATCAATTCGAGTAGATGGAGAAATCACACGATATCGAATCCGTTCTCGTAACGATTTCAAGCGTCAAATTGGACCTACATGATTGGTAGATCGAAACGTTTTATCGGAGTTTTCTCGATACGAGAAATTTATCGAAATCGAATTGATATCAAAGAAAAAAATGAATTGATATCAAATGAAAAATATTGCGATATCGATTAGATAAATGTTTAATTATTGTATCTTGCCAAAGAATTTGAAAGTACGAAATTGTGTTATAATTAGAATCGAGAAAGCAACGAGATCGTAATTTTTTATCGAAGTTATTCGAGAAAGCATCGAAGCATCGATGAAACATGGCAGACTAAGGTTTTTATAGTATAACATATATTTTGGGAATAAACTTTAGTTCTGTAGATAAATGAAAAAAGTCAATAAAGTAAATTACCATGCTTGTAGTAAAAATATATTTAAAGGTATCGCCAAATAATATTTTTGACGGGGTCGAGGCAGTTAAGAAATATTTATTGGACATATTTAAAACAGACAAATTGCGGAATGTGTAGCACTAGATGTCAAAATATGTCGTAAGTCTACAAATATTCTATTTATCTTTGTGCTTGCCACAAATATATCCTAAATATTGTTTTAAAAAATAGCAAAAGTTTTATTTGACTTATCAAAATTACAAAATACGGTTAAAAATAAAAATTAAGAATATTAATTTTTATTACCATTACTACTGATGTCGGGGTGAACAAACATTATTCAAAAAATGTCAAAGAACAGATGGGAAAATAGTAATTCTGATCATTTGTTTAAATTATATATCCTAACGAAAAAAATATATTCTTCTTTAGCATTATAAACTAAAGACACAAAAATAATTTAAAATTAATGAAAAATGTTCGAGTTTAGATCCATATATATTTTAAAACGTATCGAAATAAAAGTATTCATTGGTATCCTCAAATAAGTCTTGACATTTGAAACAAATTTTGCGTTTAAAGTTTTACTGAAAACTTGTTGTGTTAAGTACAGTATTTTCTGTATTCTAAAAAAATTTTGAAATTTCAGAATAATTTCTACTGCAAATTTCTTGAAGTTCCCTCTGCAAAAAAAATGCACTTCTTCACTTTACAGTATTGATTGCATTTTGCAATGGCAGTTTACATTATAATAGTGTAATCTCTACAGCAACTTTACTTCACTGCAGTATTTGTTTTACTGGTGTCAAGTAGTGTCAAGACATTTTTTTGTTCAAGACATTCAATGCTTTCAAAAACAAAATCAAATGACACTACTGTACTGTGAGTGCAGTGAGTGAGCGCAATGAGTAACGAATGAGAAGACGAAAAGTGAAAATAACAGTAAAACTGCCGCTCGGCGTACGACGGAAGTAATGTTGTTGTCGGTATTTATGTGTTTATAAAAAATACAACAAATATTATTAAAAGAAAAGTAAAAAAAACAACGCATTGGACGAAAATGATTTTTTTTTAAATTAATTAAAGAAAAAAGTATTGCTTTATGAATAGAAACATTTGAATTTTTTCTATATTTTAATAATAATGAATATTTTTTAGAGTACATTTTTTAGAGTAATGGTAAAACAAAACAAATATAAAATGCTCTCAATAATACTCATTGAGTACTCCCTGTCATAAGCAGTTTATTTCAGTATTTTAATTTTTATTGCACATCATTATAGACCTCTTCACTATAACAACGTCTTGTTTGTGTTTTGTTTTGACACTACTTTTTCTTTATTGTTGAGAGCAATTAATTCATTTGATTTTCAAGCATAGAGTCCGCGACAGCACATGTCTTGAAATAAAATGAATGTCTTGAAGTGGGTTTCAAATGCGTTTGTGCAGATGTATAATACGTATTTAGAAAATATCGAAGTATGCAGTTAAAACCAACAATTGCGAATTATATAGAAATGATGAAGTCGCGAAATAGTTTTATTGTTGAAAAACATGTAAATTTATAGAAAATATTCCATGCAACTGAAACGAAACAAAATTCAATCTAACAAAAAATATACTTTTATTTTAATATAACCTATAAATAATATAATTATTCAATAGAAATCAATTAACTACATGAAACAATTAATGTTTAACGCCAACAACGACAAAAACATTTATTTTGTGTAATTTCATTAATGCATAATATTAATTAAATATTTAGAGTGCGCATAATACCAACTTTTTCATGCTGTTAGTACCAAAGGTATTTATTTAATTTGAGCTGCTATGTGTTTCAACTAATTGCTAGTTTGGTAATAGCAACACTTTGACCTTTGCAACGCAGCTTGGGTCGGAGTGGTTCTTTTTTTTTTTTGTGTTGTAGTACGGTTGCTGATAACAATTTGTAACACGACACCATTCATCCAACCAACCAACTAACCGTCCAACCGACCAACTGTACATGGTTTGTTGAGTGTTGTTCGGGTCGAGTGCTACACGGGGGCAAAGTTGCGGCTCTTTACAGGGCGCAACTGGGAAACATGCTATGCGTGACTCATGAAGGGAATAAATAAAAACATTACAATGAAGTATAATAATAATTTTTGTGTGTTTTTTTTTATGCGACAGTATTTTGATATCACTATAAATTCGTCTATTGACTCCCCTAAGATACTCCGTTTATGAGATATGAAGGATTTAAGAAAAACTTGACTCATCACCCGATTTCGCCAGGACCACTGCGCTGAATTTAATTTGCAGTAATTAATCTACTTTGATATCAATATAAAATGACCCCTCTACGACCCTCCGTTTAAAAGTTATAAAAGATTTAAGTTTTTTTTTTAAACTGATTTTAAAATTCCCAAAAAATGCGCTGAATTTCAACCCTCTACGACGCTTCTTTTAGAAGATGTGAAGATGTTTAGAAGATTTAAAAAAAAAACTTGACTCATCAGCGGATTTCTCTAGAATCGAATTTAATGAATTTTTCAGTTACTAATGCGCCAAATTTGACCCCTCTACGGCGCTCCGTTTATAAGTTTTAAAGGATTTAAGAAAAACTGAACTCATCAGCCGATTTCTCCAGGACCACTGCCTAAGACGTTCAACATGCTCTGTAGTAGTTTTTAAAATTGTGCCCTACAACTGCATTAAATTAAAACAACAACGCGTGAAGTTGCAGCACGTGAAGCATACCGCCGAAGTTGTGTTGCCTGTCGTGACGGTGTCAAAATGAAATTCACGGATTTCTCGTAACAACTCAGAGCAGCTGCTGCTGCAATGCAGTTGTTTAAATTGCGTTCTGCTCGACTGAATTAAAATGCTGCAAATGTTTTGTGCTGCAAAAAGTTTTATTTGTGCTCGAAAGTTGTAGCGCAAAATACGCGCGCCTAAGTTGTAAAAACGTCAACTTGGCGACGATTTACGAGAATTAGAAGCCATGAGTGTTTTTTTTTTGTATTTCTTATTTTCAATATTTAAATGTTGTTTTTAATATTATAGATTTTTCAATTTTTTCAATTTTATATTTTACCACATTTTTGTGATTTTGTCATTTTTTACATTTCGAACTTTGTTATTCTTAGTTTTGATATTTAAAATTTCAACTTATCATAAATCGACTTATTCCATGTCTGAAACTTCTTAAGAATTGTTCAATTTATTCAATGTTGATTAGAGGTCTGCAATATTTCTAAAACCGTTCTGTACAATTGATCGATTTTTCAAATCTCCAAAACATGGCAATAATTTCAGTGACTATTAAGCGAATTTCACGAGAGTTTAATGTGAATATTTGAAAATAAAAAAAAAATATTTATAAAAGAAAATTTAAAAAACAAAATTTTTATACATTTCTTGGTTTTATTTTTAACCCAGAACATTAAATATTAATTTTAATTTCTATTTTTATATTGTTTTTTTTTTTTTTTGTTTTTTTATTTGCACAAAAATATTGTATGTAATAAATTTTTCTATGAATAGATTATATTTTTCTATGTTCGGCTGTGAAGTTGACAGCATGAAAAATATGATAATCAATGTTGCGGAGAAATTTATATTTAGTCTTCCATAGGATTTTATATTTTTAGATGAAGTGTATTTTTAAAAAAATAAATATTTTACATTTGTGGTTAATTTATGATTATTTATGAATTTTATTTTATTAATATTGAGTAATATTAGACTTAAGAAAAATATACCGCAATTGTAAAAATAAAACAAACTAAGAAATTTGATAATTTTTTTTTATTAATTTATAAATATCGATAGGTACTCAGTGGTTTTCAACAAAAAAAATATAAAAAAATATGCGAAAAAAAATTGCAAAAAAATGTTTAAAAAAAAAATTATAAATGGAATTTTGTAAATATAAATTTTTATTAATATAAAGTTTTTATTAAATTAGTTGTAATATATATATATGTCGAGCAAGAATTATATAAGAAACTAGCTGGACCCGTACACGACTCGTGCAAAGATTTTGTGAATGCAAGGTTATGGAGCAATTTTATTAATATAAATAACATTTTTATTATTTATGTCAGGGACCCGGGGACGAATTTTTTTATTGGTTTTATAAATGTAGTAACCAAAGCCAAACTAATTCTCCGCTAAAACAACTTTTTCATATACAATTCTTTCTCAGACTGTGCTTCCCCGTAGAATTCTTCCCAGTAGAATTCTTCCTGTATAGTTTTTCCCAGTAGAAGTTTTAGTGTGGTTAGTTTTAGTGTGGCGAATTTTAGTGTGGTGAGTTTTAGTGAATTTTAGTGTGGTGAGTTTAAGTGTAGCTAATGTTCTTGTTGTGTGTTCAATTTAAGTGTGGTGAATTTTAGTGTGGTCAGTTTAAGTGGGTGAATTTGAGTGTGGTGAATTTTAGTGTAGTGAATTTTGGTGTGTTGAGTTTCAATGTGGTGAATTTTAGTGTGGTGAGTTTTAGTGTGGTGAGTTTTAGTGTGGTGAGTTTTAGTGTGGTAAATTTGAGTGTGGTAAATTTGAGTGTGGTGAAATTTTAGTATGGTGAGTTTTAGTGTGATGAATTTTAGTGTGATGAGTTTTAGTGTGGTGAATTTCAGTGTGGTGAATTTTAGTGTGAATTTTGATGTGGTGAGTTTCAATGTGGTGAGTTTTAGTGTGGTGAGTTTTAGTGTGGAGAGTTTTAGTGTAGTAAGTTTTAGTGTGGTGAATTTTAGGGTGGTGAATTTGAGTGTGGTGAATTTTAGTATGGTTTAGTGTGGTGTGGTGAATTTTAGTGTGGTGAATTTTGATGTGGTGAGTTTCAATGTGGTGAGTTTTAGTGTGGTGAGTTTTAGTGTGGAGAGTTTTAGTGTAGTGAGTTTTAGTGTGGTGAATTTTAGGGTGGTGAATTTGAGTGTGGTGAATTTTAGTATGGTTTGGTGAATTTTAGTGTGGTTGATTTTGTTTTTGTTTTCTATCCTTTTTTATTTTCTGTTGCTTTTGAGTTATTGCTTAAGTTTTGTGCTTTTACTTTTGTTTTTGTGTTTGATTTTTGCTTTTGTTTTTGTGTTTTTGCTTTTGTATTTTTTTTTTGTATTTGTGTTTTTTATTTCATCTTCTTAGCTTGTGTATGTTCCGAGTTATGTCGTTGTGAATGTTTAGGTTGTATGGGAGGTGCCACGCCCCTTTGTCCAATCCCGCCCATATAAAGCCTATGACACCCTCCGGACTGCATAGTATCCTGGTGCAAAATTTCAGTTAAATTGGTTTAGCGGTTTAGTCGTGATGCTGGAACAAACAGACAGACAGACATACAGACAGACAGACAGACATACATACATACATACATACATACATACATACATACATACATACATACATACATACATACAGACAGACAGACTGACAGACTGACAGACGGACCAAGAGTTATATATATATAGATAACATACAAGAACTACTTGAGAACTGAGAAGTACGGCAAAAAATGAACGAAAAATAAATATTTTTTTTTGGAATGTGGTTTGATGAACAACATTCTTTAATATGATGTACATATATGTTGTATTTTATGAATATGTTCATTGAAATGATGCAACGAAACGATCCGTCGCCTCATGCAGACCTTTAGACCTATCACAAAACTGGTCTTCAAGATCCTGTCCTAATTCGGTACAATGGTACCGGTCACATGATAGGTAGTTTTAGAGAAATTAACACTTTTTTCCCGCAGGGTGGTTTTGTGGTAGTAAAATATATTTTTCTTGTTCAAGACAATGAACAAAAATAACATTAATTCAACAATCGAAATCAAACAAAAACCGTAAAATGGAACCGGGGGCATATCGAAACCGTTTCGTTATAAAAGCTTACAACTGAAACCGTAACTGAACTGAAACGAAGAAAAAACCGAAACTGAAATATAAAACGTTATTCGTATAGATTTCAATCCTCTTTTATATGGGAATTGAACACGTATTTGATTTTTTTTTTGTATTTTTCTAATGTGAATTGATTATAACATTATAAACATAAAGGCTTAAAATAAACGCATGAAGTAATTAAGAAATGAAACCACTCCCCATTACTACTGCTTACAAAGTAATACACAAATGGAAACATCCGGAACTACAAATGGAACTGCGTCTCAATGCAAAGTAATGTAGAAATAGTACTACCTCTCATTATTACTGCATTACAAAGTAATGCATAAATGGAACCAGCTTCACTTCTTACATAGTAATGCACAGTTGGAACCAATCATTACGACTTCTTACAAAGTAATACATAAATGAAACCACCATTTACTAATTATTTATAATTTGAATCGCTCCTCATTACTAATGCGTACAAAGTAATGTACAAATGTTACCACCCCTACTTACTACGGCTTACAAAGTAATGTAAAAATGGAACCCCGCCTCATTACTACCGCTTACAAAGTAATATACACGTGGAATCACTTCTCATAACTATGATATACGTTTATACTGTACAAATGGTTCCATCACTAATTACTGTTCCGTTCAATGTAATGTAGAAATAGAACCACCCCTCAACTACTTCGTAAAAAGTAATGTATAAAAGGAGCCAGCTATAATGCGTACAAAGTAATGGCCAATTGGAGCAACACCTCATTAAATACTGCTTACAAAGTAATACACAAATAAAACCATCAAATAAGTATAGAGAAATACATAAATGGAACTACCCCTCATTACTGCAGCGTACAAAGTAATGTAGACTTAGAACAGCCAACGTACTACTCTGTAGAAAGTAATGCATAAATGAAGATAGCCATTTTGTTACTTTGTACAGTGTAAAGCATACTCCCCATTACCACTGCTTACAAAGAAATGTTCAAATCGAATCACCCTCATTACTACTGAGTACAGAGAAATAAATAAATGGAACCATCCTTCATTACTACGACGAACAAAGGTATTAACAATTGGAATGAATCCTCATTACTATTGCATACAAAGTAATTGACAACTGGTAATACTCCTCCTTACTATTGCGTTGAAAATAATGCACATATGAAACTGCTCCTCATTACTACTGATTTCTAAGTAATACACAAATGGAACCACTTACTCATGACCATTGCGTACAAAGTAATGTATAAAGTGAGCACACATCATTACAAATGCGTGAAAAGAAATGAATAAATAGAAGTACCGCTTACGAAATTTTTATTACGAAGTAATAATGTAAATGTCACCCTTCATCACGCTACTTTTAAATTTGCATCTGATCTAATTTCCGTTAGGGTTTGATACAGTGTCTATTGGGGTGGTGGCTACTGGATAGCATTACTTAGTATTCCACTGTGAATGCTTCTTGCCCTAGTTCATGTCTGTGTAATTGTAATGTGAATTCGGTAATGAAATACCGACTCATTACGATTCGATGTTAGTTAGGTAGTAATTGGCTACGGAGTACTGCATTTTTCTATTGGCATAGAAAGTAATGTACAAATGTAATGTCAGCCTCACTTTCACTACACAGAAAAAAATGTACATCATATTGATGAATTCCGTTCTTCAAACAATGATTCATTGTGTTGAAGAACCATTCATATTAATGATTAACGGCATCAATGTTATGAATGATGTCATAAATATGATGAACGCTTGGTAACTGTCGAAATAGTATTCTTCAATATCATATTAATGAACAGAACATAAAATACAACATATATGTACATCATATTATAGAATGCTGTTCATCCAACCAAATTTCAATCAATATATTTGTTTTTAGTTCCTTTTTTTCCGTACTTCTCAGTTCTCAAGTAGTTCTTGTATACGACATGTATAAATTAGTAAAATGTTTTATAATATATTTCTTTATAATAACAACTTTTTATTAACAAAAAGTTACATTTATAAAAAATATAAAAAAAAAAAATGTTTGTCATTTTTTATTTCAAACATTTTTTATTTCAAAAATTTTTTTTTCGAAAAAAAAAAAATTTTCAAAATTTTTTTTTTCGAAAAAAAATTTGATCTGACATTTTTTTTTTTGAATTTTTTTTTTCGAATTATTTACTATTTTTTTTTTAAATTCGAAAAATATGTTATATTCATAAATATTATGAACAAATTCATCAATATGACTAATTCATTGTATTTAATATTTCGTTCTTCACTATGATGTTCGATAATACGAATAATTTCATATATATAATGAATGTACTCATCAATATGTCATTTAATGAACGGATGAATCTGGTAGTTGGAGAAAAACTTCATAATATTTATGAATAAATTCATCATATTAATGATTTTTTTTCCGTGTACGTACAAATTAATGTATAAATGGAATTAATTAATGCATTGAGAAATTCATATATATTATATTTAATTTAAATTTATCAAGTTTTGAAAAAAATACCTTGGAATATTATTGGGAGTATTGTCATTTCTTTATATATTAAAATTTACTTTTACCATTGAGATAAAAAACGGAGTTAAATTATTTATATTTTAAGGTAAATTACATTTCTAAACTACCATATTTTATTTGTTCATTAATAAATTATATAAATGCATTATATTCTCCATAGAAAACATTTTTTGTTCTTACTTTATAGAGAAAGACTTATTATTATTAAAATTTTTTCAATGCGACGTTGTGCAGTCAACAATAAAACTGATTTATTTTGCTTCGAGCGCAAAATTATGACAGAAACCAATACAAACACAAGCACACATAAATGTGGTATATATAAACATAAAAATCCCTGTGGGTTTGGAAAACAGCAGAGCCGTGCACAAAACGAAGTGAGACGTTAATGAAAATCAAACAGAACATGTGACAAAAACATATTCAAATTGATTGCAGGATGAAAATGTCTGTCTGTGTGTTTGTGTGTGAGTGTTCTCAATTTTAAGCAAAACCCAACACTTCACTTGGGTATCATTTTCCAATTTAGCTTGATCGCTTTTGGGACTAGCAAACACACACACAAGAATCAACACGGTAGTGATGCCGCATTAGAAAACTTGTTAAACAAAAATTCATAAAATAATTCTCAGTTATTCTTTGTGGTAATTCACAGATAGTGCGTAATTTGAGGCTGTGACATGTGCCAAGAAATGGCAGTGAGAAATTTTGGGATTTATTTTTTTGTTTTGTCAGAAAAAAAAATGTTTTTACAACAAATTATTTAAATTTGAGTTTAATGAATTCAGGAATTTATTTGAAAAAATTCTAAGAAAAAAAAAGAAAATATCGTAGCAATCCAAAAAATGGCGCAACGATATTTAAAAGCCCTAACTACTCAACATCAATTCTATAAAAGTAGACAATCAATTCTATAAAATTAGTAGGTGCTGAAATTTTTTTTTATATAACAAGAAACACGTGTAATGTATTTTTATACATAGAGCATGATTGCAAGATTTCAACGAAATGCAAAATAATAAATTTCAAAAGTGCCCGGTTTAAAGTGGAATGGCCATATGTTGCAAAATAATTACACTCTACAGTATTTAGTGCATTTTGCAATGGCACTCTAGAGTATCACAGTAAAGTCTCTCCAGCGACTTCACTTCACTGTAGTTCTTGTTTCATTGATGTCAAGTAGTGTCAAGAATTTATTTTTTATTTGAAGACATTCAATTTATTGAAAATCAAATGACACTACAGTCGCAGAAATTGCAACAAGTACAGTAAGTACAGTGAGTGAGCGCAACGAATAACGATTGAGAAGACGAACATTGAAATCTACAGCTAATCTGCTACCTTTTGAATATTTCAATATTAATGAAAATTTCTTAGAGTAAAAATTATAAAAAAAATGATTGGAACAATTTGGCAATAAGATTTGGTATCGGTTGAAAGGCTATACATTCAGCAACTTCACTTCACTGCAGTTCTTGTTTCATTGATGTCAAGTAGTGTCAAGAATTTATTTTTTATTTCAAGACATTCAATTTATTGAAAAACAAAAATCAAATGACACTACAGTCGCAGAAATTGCAACAAGTACAGTGAGTACAGTGAGTGAGCGCAACGAATAACGAGTGAGAAGACGAACATTGAAATCTACAGCTAATCTGCTACCTTTTGAATATTTCAATATTAATGAAAATTTCTTAGAGTAAAAATTATAAAAAAAATGATTGGAACAATTTGGCAATAAGATTTGGTATCGGTTGAAAGGCTATACATTCAGCAACTTCACTTCACTGCAGTTCTTGTTTCATTGATGTCAAGTAGTGTCAAGAATTTATTTTTTATTTCAAGACATTCAATTTATTGAAAAACAAAAATCAAATGACACTACCGTCGCAGAAATTGCAACAAGTACAGTGAGTACAGTGAGTGAGCGCAACGAATAACGAGTGAGAAGACGAACATTGAAATCTACAGCTAATCTGCTACCTTTTGAATATTTCAATATTAATGAAAATTTCTTAGAGTACAACTTATAAAAAAAATGTTTGGAACAATTTGGCAATAAGATTTGGTATCGGTTGAAAGGCTATACATTCAGCTATAAGTTAAAATAAATTTATTCTTAAAAACTTTTGCTAGTTTTGAGTTTTGAACGTTCAAAGCCAACAAATTTTGAATTCATTCAGCTGTAACGGCTCTATCTGTCAAGGTCCGCTTTATTCGGTAAATTGGTATTCTTAGAATGGGTATTTAGTTTGCTAAAAGTTAAAATCAATTTCAACGTAATAACTTTTGAATGTTTTTGGTGGATAGCGTTTAAATTCAAAAACTTCACTGCAGTTCTTGTTTCATTGATGTCAAGTAGTGTCAAGATTTTTATTTTATTTCAACACACTTAATATATTGAAAAACCAAATCCAAATTACACTACTGTCACTAAAATTGCAACAAGTATAGTGAGTACAGTGAGTGAGCGTAACGTGTAACGGTGAGAAGACGAACATTGAAAACAACAATCTGATCTGATACCTTTTGAAATTTCTATATTTCAATATTAATGAAAATTCCTTAGAGTAAGAATTATAGAAAAGGATTGGAACAATTTGGCAACAAAACTTGGCAAATAATTTTGAAACATAGTATTCTTTTAGAAATAAACCTAAAATAATAATTTTGTGATTTTATAATATAATTATTTTCCATTTTAAACTTTTTTCGATGTATGTATATTTTATACGACAGTCATTAGCTTAAGCAATTTCCTATACATATTATAATTTCGACACCAGAAATATCTATTTTTACATTTTATATTTAACAAGCTCTAAAGGCGTTGCTGAGAGTCACGGTAATGCGTAAAATATTTATTTAAAATTTTTGCATAATCAAGTATGCTGCGTATGGCTTTCATCTCATCAACGTCGCCAGCACCATGAGCAGCATTAGAGCTCTGTTCAAGTAAAAAAATGCTCTGGGTGGGTTCTACAAACTACTGACATGTATAAATATAGTACCTGTCTATGTTTCAGGGTACGAAGCGAATGTCTTTGCCATTAGGCACTATACAGGCGTATCTAATCTCGACTACATGTTGCCTATTTTTAGGCGCCCCAATGTGAGCTACGTTTTTTATGCAGCTGGCAATGAAAAGGTTACGCAAATTAATTGGTGCTCATTTTTTGGTTCGTGTGTACTTTTTGGAAAGTGGTTTTGTAAAATGTGAGCCCTGCGGTAATTGGCTTGATGTCTGTCTGAATGTTGAAGGAAATCAGGCGTAATTAAATTTGCAAACGCAGCGATATCTATGCAAATGAGAATGAAAGTTTAAAAGCAGGCAGCAGCAGGTATTTTTAGATTTTCTCTTTTGTAATTTCAATTTTATGCAAACTTTGCCGAGTTACATGAGATGTGGTGGTTGTTGGTGGTAGATGGAAGCAAAGATTTTTTTTTTTTTTGAAAATTTAAATTTATTAAATCATGTTAATTAATTTTATATTTTGTATGTTGTTTTACATTTTTATTAAACACTTAAGATTTTTAATTATTTCTAATTTTTTTCATTTTTATTTTAAAAATTCAAAGTTTAAACAACTGCCAATTATTGACTGGCTTTAATTTGCGCTTTAGCCAGCTGCTGTTAATGCAATATAATTGCTGTTGTTTCGGTACTATTTTCCAGAATTAACAGCACAATTTTGCCAGGATATATTTTCTTTTTGGGATTCAATAGCGAGGCATCAACGTGCTGTGCAAACTTTTGCGCACTAATTGGTTTGTAATTAAATTTTGACGTGGCAACGAAATGCCGAAAAAGCAAACAACAAAAACATACAAAACAACAACAACAATTTACATTACAACACATGAGAAAATGCAGGTGTATTTGTGAGAAAAAAAAAATTGTTGAAAACAATTTTAATCAGCAGCAGCGTTTAAAAGTGACGCCAGTGAAAAAGTTCAAAAATACTGAAACTGAATTTCATTTTTTATTTATTATTATTAAGGAAATACTAAAAATAATAATATTAAAATAATAAATACATTTAATAATATGTATTTCTATAAATGTTACGCATGACGTATGAGCAATATTTATATTTCGTTGATATCTTCAATGCTTGAAGTGCTTTTCAAACCCATTTATTATTAATTATGTTAATTAAATAAGAATTTAAATGTGTCACCTCCGAGATCTGATGCTAATTCTGATATTTCAGTATTTTTTATTTCGGAATATTAAAATTTAAGTGACAAACTTATGGGGTTTTGTTCCGTATTTTATAAAAAATATAGCAGAAATTTGTTTAATTTTATTTCAGTTAATACTAATTAAACATTACAGCAGTAGATCATATGGGAAATTTTGAAGTAATTTAACATTAAACGAGTAGTCATATGGCAAATTTTAAAGTAGGGAAATTTATATAGTTGGTGTGATGAAGTTTGTAAGAATTATGAAAGCTAACATCCGTCATAAATGGTTGTATTAGAAACACAAAAAGCTTTAATTTAGTATATTTTTTTTTAATTAAAGCCATTTTTTATAATAGAGTCATTTCCAAGATGTAATGTAATATTTACGTCATGTCGACAATTAGGTGCATACAAATTAATACTGCATGTAATACCGACATATGTGTCGGAATTATTCTTTAATACAATATAGTGGTATCTTAATATTTTTATATTAAAACAATAATAATGGGCCTGTCCGGAATAATATCAACCACGATCGAAAAATTCAAAATGCTCAAATCTTTAAATTAACGGTGGATTTTGAATCTTAAATATTTGAGTCTAAATATCTGCAAATAAAATTCTATTCTGTCAACGGTAACATATATAAAAAATATTATAAATTTACATTATTATAAAACTTGTTAATATACCAATTCTTCATGTACTTTGAGTAACCTAATTAAATAATTTGAACGATATACAGATACAAAAGAGTATTTTCTGTTTTTTCAGTACACCTAAGCATTGAAATTAAAATAAGCAAACAATTTTGATTTTTGTATAAGGGTAAGGTTGTACATTTATTATCATATTAAACTAAAAACATTTCTGAAAGAGTTGAATCCTCTGTTTCCAAATCCTCGATATTTTCAAAAATGTAAACAGTAGACTTTATTCTTTTTAATTCTATTCTCAAGAACTCTTTTCTTATTAATTCAAGAACATTTTTAACAGTTAATTCAAATCGGTCACGTTCGGAACTCTGAGTACCAAAATGTAAAAAAAAATTCAAAAATATTATTTTTTTTTTCTACAAAGAAGTGAATTAAAATTAAAAACTTAAAAAATCTGAAAATTAAATTCGTAAATTACTTTTTATTTCGTAATTATAATAATTAATCCCGTCGGATATAATTTTTTTTTAGCTAAAAATCGTAGTTGAAATTTTCATGCGGGACGTTCGAAATTATTCAGTGATTTATTACGAAACTAGCATGACCCGTGCACGACTCGTGCAAAGATTTTGTGAATTCAAGGATATGGAGTGATTTTATTAATAAAAAGAACATTTTTATTATTTATTTTCGATAGTCTAATTGTGTTCGTTTAGTGTTTTTGTTTTCCTTTTGTTTTGGATTGCGTGAATTTGCTTTTGTTGTTTTTAATTTTTTTGTTCTTTTTGTTGTGTTTCTGCTTTTGCTTTTTCTTTTGTGTTGTGATTTTGTGTTTTTGATTTTGTGTTATTCTTTTATTATGCTTTTGGTTTTGAGTTTTTGTTGTTGTGTTTTTGCATTTGTTTTTGTTTTTGTGTTTTTGCTTTTGATTTATGTTTTTGATTTTGTATCTTTGCTTTTGAATTATGTTTTTGATTTTGTATCTTTGCTTTTGTTTTTGTGTTTTGCTTTGTGTTTTAGCTTTTATATTTCTTTTGTTTTTTGATTTAGTGTTTTAGCTTTTGTGTTTTGTGTTTTGCGTTTGTGTTTTTGCTTTTGATTTTGTGTTTTTGTTTTTCATTTTGTGTTTGCGTTTTTGTTTGATTTGCTCTTTTTTTTGATTTGTTTTTGTGGCTTTGATTTTGATTTTGCTTCTGTTTCTGTTTCTGCTTTTGTTTTTGTATTTTCCTTTTATTTTTGCTTATTTTTGGTTTTTTCTTTTGTTTTTGTGTTTTGATGTTGTGTTTTTGCTGTTGTGTTTTTGATTTTGTGTTTTTGATTTTGTTTTTGTGTCTTTGATTTTGTTTTAGTTATTTGCTTTTGTTTTGGTTTTTGTGGTTTTGCTTTTGTTTTTGTGTTTTTGTTTCTTTGTTTTTATTTTGTTTTTGTGTGAAATGCAGGAACTAAAGTTCCTGCATTTGCTTTTGTTTTTGTTTTTGTTTTTGTGTTTGATTTTTGATTTTGTATTGATGAATTTTGTTCTTTAAACCATTATTCATTGCATTGATGAACAATTCATAATATTGATCATCAATGTTATGAAATTATTATCAATTTGATGAATGACTGAAAGAGTGATCTTCAATATGAATCACTCTATGCGAAGACTACGTTTCATCTCACTCAGAAAGAAACAACTATCAAATCCATATTGATTCAATGATTTTTTAATATTAAAATTAGCCGTTTCGATTATCCCTATTAATATTATAACGTAGAATATATTAATCTTATATTGGCGTCACACAACTGATTTTAATAGTATTTACTATTCAAAATAATTTGATGTCCGATTATTACTAGAATGGTGCATTGAAAAATAGTTTATCACATTGAGATAAACAGAAATATACCATCATATCAATGTAATAAAATTATTAATTCAATAATTCAGACTATTGTTTTTAATATATTGAACATAAATTCAATAGTTCAAAATTAGATCAAAATTTGATTTAATCATTTATAAATCATATTATTTTAAAATGTTGTAAATATAACATCCTCATTTCAACGCAACATAAAATCAATAATTTATTCCAAGGATTGAAACCTAAACGTATAACGTTTTCGATTTCGGTTTTTTTCGCGTTTCGGTTCCGGTTTCGGTTTTAAGTTTTTATAACGAAATTGTTTCGGTGTACCGGTTCCAAGATACGGTTTCGGTTTTGATTTCGGTTTTTGTATAAATTTTTTTTTTTTTTTCATATTTTTCAAATAATTTAACATTGTTTATATGGTGCTAAGTTATGTTCAATTTGTGATATAGGGGTAAAGTGGGAAACGTATTGAAACCTAAACGTATAACGGTTTCGATTTCGGTTTCGGTTTTTTTCGATTTTGGGTTCGGTTTTAAGTTTTTATAACGAAACGGTTTCGGTATACCGGTTCCAAGTTACGGTTTCGGTGTTGATTTCGGTTTTTGTATAAAATTCTTTTTTTTTTTTTTTCATATTTTTCAAATAATTTAACATTGTCTATATATTGGGGTAAAGTGGGAAATGCAGTTTAAACAATGTTTGTTTTTATTCTAGTGAAAATATTGTGTTATATGAATTATTTAATTGATTTCGCCAAAAAACAATTTCAATCGTGGCCACAAGCCAATGAAAAGCAACATTTTGTCTTCACCTGACTTATGATCTGAATTGCAGAAGTGAGCCGAGAAGCGAACCTTAAACAAGAGCAGCAAGAATACATCTGTAATTGGCTTAAACTTCATGAAAAGAAGAAGAATAATTTTGTACAATTTCCATCCATAAAAGTCAAAGATATTTTGAACTGCAATATCTGTCTGTATACTTGAAATGTTCGAACTGGTCGAACTTGCACTTTATATTTCGTATTTTCTTAAGTAAAGGGTTTTTCAACAGGGACGCTACAAAAGTAGAGCGCCAGTGACAGCAAACGACGCCATATTTCTTGCCGCTCTTTTGACCTTTCTCTTCAGTAAGGTTTGCCATTTCATGATGGAAAGATAAACGAGCCAACAACGAGTCGAAATTATTAAAATTAACTACCGAAATTCGAATTCGTATATCTTTCCATCATGAAATGGCAAACCTTACTGAAGAGAAATGTCAAAAGAGCGGCCAGAAATATGGCATCGTTTGCTGTCCCTGTCGCTCTACTTTTGTAGCGTCCCTGTTGAAAAACCCTTTACTTAATGGTATTTTCCGATTAACATAATAATTTATCATATTGACTATTTATACCCTACACCTATGAAGTACAGGTATATTAAGTTTGTGCATATATTGTAACACCCCTTAGGAGACGTGTCCGGTATGGAAAATATATAACTCAGGTAGTTATGCTGATCAAGAATATATATAAATATATATATATATATATATATATATATATATATATATATATATATATATATATATATATATATATATATATATATATATATATATATATATATATATATATATATATATATATATATATATTCTTGATCAGCATAACTACCTGAGTCCGTTAAGCGATGTCCGTCCGTCCGTCTGTCCGTCGGTCCGTCTGTCTGTCTATCCGGATTCAGAATAACTTGAAAAATACTATATATATAACTTTTTGGTAACCTATAACTCAAAAAGTATTCAAGATATAGTTATAAAATGTAAAACCTATTCTTAAAATTTACTTAAATATATGTGTTCCAAAAATGGGCGTAATCTGCCCACATTATTTTTCTTACGTTAAATTCCGTTTTTTCATATCCCACAAAATTATATCAGTAATATATCCACCAAGAGTGTAGGGTATTCCATAGTCGGGCACGATCGACTATAAAAGTAAAAGTTCGTCCCATGTTACCGAACTTACCCATGTGACCTAACTTTCCCAACTCGTTTTAATAGTAAAAAAACTATTATTTATATAGTATT
Source organism: Dryomyza anilis (assembly GCA_951804985.1). Lineage (NCBI taxonomy): Eukaryota > Metazoa > Arthropoda > Insecta > Diptera > Dryomyzidae > Dryomyza > Dryomyza anilis. The sequence goes on from OX638132.1 coordinate 71,199,968, forward strand.
TGTTCTGGGTGTATCAGAATGGGAACATAAAATACCCATAATGAAAATTCAGAAGAATCTTATAAATAATTTGAAGAAATGACTTGTGTGTAATATCATTTGTATAGAGACTCAGAAAAAAGATTCTGTAAAATTAATGGTTTTTACTATTGATCTTAGTCAATAGGATAAACAATTAATTCAATCGGAAAATCGAATTAAATACTACAAAATACTATAATATTTTTTTTTTGTGTACTATTAAATCAATAACTATTGACACATTTTAATGTGATTTTATGAGATTTCTTCAGACTATGTGACGCATTTTCATATAAATAAAAAGTTTGTATTTAACTAAAAATTTTAAATTAAACCTTTTCAGATAAGAGGTATTTAAATATGACTGAAAATATTTGAAATAAATATATACTTTTAAATACATAATACGGAGTTGTATTAGGAGTTCTCAAATATATTTTTTTATAAATTGTCTTAGTATTGAATATTTTATAATTTAAGTAACTTTTTGTCTGATACTTGTTTGAATTTTTTATTTTAAAACAAGATTTATATAGTATGCTTTTAATGGTTTTATCACATTAATAAATAATAGTTATAATATAAACTATTAAAACAATAGTAAAATTACTATTTTATCAATAACATGTTCTATTGAATTAATGTTGACCAACTTGTTAGCTAAATAATAGTACAACATACTATAAAACTATTGAATTAATAAGAAAATCTGTGGTGTCCTTTATAATCAATAAAACATTTGTTTTTTTGGTTTTATGAGACCCAGTATTATGTAAATCATATTGAAGGAATTAGTTTAATAAATCAATATTTCGTTTAAAATATTTATTTTTTAAAGTTTTAAAGCACCCAGAAAAAAATTCCCTCAAATCCCATTAAAATTGGTCAATAGGACAATTATTGATTTAATAGTATACAAAAAATAAATCTTTTCATATAAAATCAATGGCAATGTCATGGTATTTCCTAGTATTTAATGGTGTATTCCGATTAAAATAATAATTTATACTATTGACTATTTTTAATAGTAAAAAACTATTATTTATATAGTATTTTTTTCTGGGTGAATACAAAACAGTTCAAGGACCTTCGATGGCTACGTTCGTGAATGAAACCAAATATTTACCCACTCTTTCATTCATTCTTTACTTTATTCATTCATTGCTTTCATCAAATGCACGATTTTTTTTCATTCATTTTGTTAGACACACATTGTGTCTGTCTGTCTGTCTGTCTGTCTTTCTGTTTGTTTGTTTGTGTGTATCTGTGCCGGAAACGTAAGTTGAAATTGTTTTCACCGTCAGCAATTGTCGTTCGTTCGTTGCAAAATCGTTTTTATTGAGACACATTGAGAATTTTTTTTTTATATTATTTTAAAAGTTTGACACTTTTGCTTTTGGTTGTCGTAATTGAAGTGTAAATATTTTTCTTTAGCTCTAAAGATGAAAGGTTTCTATTATATTTTTATTTATTTATCAAAAGAAATCCAACGCTACAAAATTATAATCTTAACATTAAAAGCGCTAGTCATAATTTATATTTAATCTCTTAATACATTTGTTGTGTGTTCTATAATCTATTGGTTTTCATGATACACTTTGCGACTTTAATTGTATAAATCACTGCAGCACTTGATTATTCGATTCAATGACATTTAATCGAATAATATTATACAGCAACGTCTTTGACACCTGCTTGCAAGGGAGTCTTCCTGTCTGTGCAGTCAACAGTCTTAATTTGCATGAAATACTTGACATCATAGCATTTGCAAATAATTAATTACAAGCGCACTGGCTGAAATCAATCACAAATTGCAAGTTGCTGTTGTCCGCTGCTATTGCTACTTCTTGTTATTGACCAGAAGGACTCTGTTAGGACATAGTCCAAACTGTCAGTCAGCTTGCAGTTGGCTTTGAGCAATACTTAATTTGTCAAAGGATTTAAAATCATGTTTATTTAGTACTGCATGGGAATTGCTGAGGTCTGCTTGGGCATTATGTTGTTTTGGTTAAATTTGCGTTAATTGAGTGTTGTCATTGTAATGAATGATTTGAGCAAACTCTTAAAACTTATTTTTAATATACTCTCTTTTTTGGAAGTATTTAAAATTTGTTATAAATTTCAATAACAGTTTAAATGTAACAAAGTACAGGGTTTTTCAATAAGAGCGCTACACAAGTTTTTTTCAAGGGTTTTTCAACAGGGACGCTACAAAAGTGGAGCGACAGGGACAGCAAACGACGCCATATTTCTTGCCGCTCTTTTGACATTTCTCTTCAGTAAGGTTTGCCATTTCATGATGGAAAGATATACGAGCCAACAACGAGTCGAAAGTATTAAAATTTACTACCGAAATTCGAATTCGTATATCTTTCCATTATGAAATGGCAAACCTTACTGAAGAGAAATTTCAAAAGAACGGCAAGAAATATGGCGTCGTTTGCTGTCCCTGTCGCGCTACTTCTGTAGCGTCCCTGTTGAAAAACCCTTTATCTACAAAATATAGTTACAGATTACCGTGGTGAGTTTTGGTGTAGTAAAATTCCTGTTGCACACTTTATGTGGAGGGTATTAAAGTGGTGAGTTTTGGTGTGGTGAGTTTTTGGTGTGGTGAGTTTTTGGTGTGTTGAGTTTTGGAGTGTTGAGTTTTAGAGTGTTGAGTTCTGGTGTGTTGAATTTTGAAGTGTTGAGTTTTCATGTGTTGAGTTTTCGAGTGGTGAGTTTATGTGTGGTGAGTCTATATATTGGGGAGTTATTGTGCGGTGAGTTACTTCGTAGTGAGTTATTGTGGAATGTGTTTAGTGTAGTAAGATCACGTGTGGAGTTCTAAGTCTGGTATAATTTTGGACAATTTGAAAAAAGTCTAACTTTAAGAAGTGTGGTGAATAATAATTGCAGATTTTAGTAAGTTCCATTTAGTGAGTTTATCTTATTGAGTAGTTTGTTTGGTGAGTATGATTAGTGTGCGGGGAGAGTATTTGATGAGGATGTAGGTAGTGAATTCAATGAATAATGTGTTTCTCTTTTTTTTGTGAATTTTGGTATATTACAGTGTGACTTCTTTAAAGTGGCGAGATGTATTTTAATAAGTTAAGTATGGTGAATATTATTGTGAGGAGTTAAGTGTGGTGTGTATGTGTTTGGTGGATATGAGCGGTGAAAATGAGCAGTGAGTATAAATGTAATAAATTGGAGGAGGTAAATGTTTTGGTTATAAAATATTGAGTCCGTTTAAGAGATAGAAATTTACTGTAATGAGTTAAGTGTGGTGTATTCTAGTGAGGTGTGTATTGTCATTTTGATGTAGTGATTCTAAGTGTAGTAATTTTTTGTGTAGTTTGTTCGAGTGTGTTCGGAATAAGTTTGATGAGTATGAGTGTCAGGGATTTAAATGCGGAAAGTATAATTATGGTGAGTATAAATATGTTGAGTATAAATGCGGTGAGTATAAAGTGGTGACTTGAAATGTGGTGAATATGTATGTGGTGAGTATACATATAATTAGAACAAATGTGGTTGATATAAGTGCGTTTTAAATATCTCTGTGATGAGAGTTATAATCGGTGAGTTCTGAAATAGTTTTAGCAGATGAGTATTGAGTAGTATATGACTATTTAGTATGAGTATTTGAATGTTAATTAAATAAATAACAGTGTGGTGGTGATTATTAGTTGTATTTAGTTTTGTTGAAATTAATTAGTGTGGTGAGTTTAGTGGCAGAACTAATGCCGAAGTGTTAACCACATATAATATATTTTCTCAGTAATTGGCTACATTTCGATTCAATTTGAATTCAATATTTTGACAACAAAATCCAACCTGTCAACACGCGTCATCGTCATCATCATCATAACCATTAAAGTGACCAGAACAATGCAATTTATTTGACGGACGTCTTTACCTAGCTTTTAGCTTTTAGTTTCCTTTCAGCACAAAAACACTACCGCCAGAATAGACGCCATCCAACCATTCCATCACAATCCTGTAAGTACAGGCAGTCCTAGGTGTGTTGAGTAGTGGAGTTAGTTGGCTGCCTGCCTGTGTTGCGTAGATGGTGTGGGCTGGTGGTCGTTTTGACAAGGTTGATGACGCGTCGTTTGGTTCGGTTATGTACGGTTGAGCGATGTCGTTATTGTGACAGGAAACCGTTACAAAGGACAAAACAATTTGCAAGCAAAGCGCTCGCTAACGACATCCTCAACGTCCTTTATGGCGATCCTGCGTTCTTCGTTCTTTCGAGCCAGACGGCTGCCTGCATTGCAAACTACTATTTCTGCTACTATTGTTCAATAATTTAAGCGCACAAAAAATGCTGCAAAGGGTTTGAATGAAACATTACGTGATTCGGCGGGAAACCTTTATCAGGCTGCCTTTCGACGCCCCTTCGAGTTTGCATTATCAGTGCAATCGTCTGTCTCCGTGTCGTCGTCGTCTTCTTCTGTTACACGCCGAGTTCTGCTATTATGCTGTGGTAATTGAATGCAAAAGGACGAGGGTGCCTTCGAATTAAACATGACCGACCGACCGAACTGGTTGTGTTTGTTGCGAGGGTACAGCATATATTCTTCTTGTCTTGCATCGTCTCGTGTTTACTCGTTGAATGGAGTTTATTTTTTTTTTAAATTTTATTTTGTTAACTCTTTATCTGAGCAGCCTTATTAAAGGTTGGCCACCGAGCAGTTGGGTGTGTCAAGAGTTTAATGACATCTAAATGATGCCACACAATGCAGCGGGGCAAATTTTAATTTTTATTTTACCCGCCACAATAGTGTGCATGATGCTAATTAAATAAATTAAATTTTATAATAATTTTTTTAATTGAAATACAATTTAGTTCATAAGGTTTGGATTTAATAGCCAAAAGATTAAACATTGAACTAAAAATTTTACTCGAGAATGCTATGGAGTTTGTACCTCCAATACAATTTAAAAATGTTAAAACGATATTAATCGGTTATGACAGCTACGAATATGAAACAAAAAATTCATCAAAAAAAAAGAAAAGAAAAGAAAAAGAAAAACACAACGGCAAAAAGAAATATACAAAATAATAAATAAAACACAAAAATTAACAAAAACAATAGCAAATAAACAAAAAAATAAGCGCAAAACACGAAAAACAAAAGCAAAAACAGAAATAAAAATTCAAAAGATTAAAAGTAAAAACCACAAAAAAAAAAACAACGGACATGAAAAAAGAAATACATAAAAAGCAAAAAGGTTAAGTCAAATAAAAAATAGTGTAGGGTATAACAAGAAGCAAAAACCAAGACAATAAAAAAAAATTAATCAAAAACAATGGAAAAAATTTAACGAAAACAAAAAAAAGAAAACCAAATAAAAGCAGTTGGGAAGGTTAGATCACATGGGAAATTTTAAATTTGGTGTTATTACGATAGTTAATATTATCAAAATTATAGTCGGTCTAAGCCGACTATAAATATCCTACACATATGTGTGGTTACCATTCCAAGTTGTATAGAGGTCACCAGGGTATACGAATTCTGAAAAAAACTACAAACTTTCAATCGCTGAAGAATTTCCATTCATTTGATACCCATATTTACAAATGGGTAGGTGCAACGAATTTCGATTTTTTTTTTTTGGGAACCACAAGTCGTTTCTCGGGAGAACATTATTTTCATATATTTGAGCATGAAGTCAATATATATTTGACCAAAAAAAGTTTACCTGAACACGTATTCAGTAAAATTCACCAGAAGATGTGTTTTATATGATAAATTTGAACATAAGTGGTCGTTTCCCAGGCCATAATGAACTGATCATGACCATTTTCACTAACAGACAGCGTAAGTATATAAGTAATCTAAATTAGGAGTTTCATTTATTTAGCTCTGCTATTTTTTCTGTAATCGTGATTTCAACAGACAGACAGACGGACAGACGGAAATCGCTAAATCGACTCAGGAGGTCATGCTGATCATGAATATATATACTTTTCAATGCCGGAGATGCTTCCTTCTGGGTGTTACAAACGGCGTACCAAATTGAATATACCCTTTCACTCTTGGTGTAGGGTATAAAAATTATAGGAAAAACTTAAGTTAAATCTCAAAAAAATAAGCAAAAGCCCACAATCATATAAAAAACAATAATAAAAACAAATACAAAAAATAAAAACAAAAACAAAATGCTATGGAATTCGGAGGAGCATGGCATCTCTCATATAACCTAAAATTTTAAAACGATATAGATCGGTTATGACTGCTACGTACATGAAACAAAAAATAAAACAAGAAAAACCAAAAAGCAAAAACAAATATGCAAATAAAAAATAACACACAAATATGAACAAAAACAATAGTAAATAAACAGAAAGAAATAAACAGAAATAAACAAAACAAATTACAAAAAAATATAAATCAAAATTAAAACTAAAAATAAACAAATTAAAAAAAAACAAATTAAAAAAAATCAAAAGAAAAAAAAACTCTAAAACAAAAGAAAAATCGTTGAAACAAAAAAAAAACACAAACACACACAAAATCAAAGTAAAAAAAAAAATCACAAAATCAAAAATGTTAATAAAAACACAATAATGAAAAAATAAGCAGAAAAATAAAATCTAAATAAAACAATATACCCAAATACGAAAAACATAAACACAAAACATAAACCTAAAAGAAAAAAAAATCAAATACCAAACACAAAAAAAAATATTAAAAACAAATGAAAAATTTAACGGAAATTGAACAAAAAAATGAAATAAACAAAAAAAAAAAAACAAAATTAAAAAAAAAATCAAAGCAAAAACAAAAGTAAAAACACAAAATAAAAACAAAAATCCAAAACAAAAAAAAGACACAATACATAAAATAAAAACAAAAACACGAAATCAGAATAAAATCAAGAGCCAAAACACGGTCAAAAGAAAAATATCTTGAAGAAAAGAAAAAACTACAGAAATAAAAAAAACACACACACACGCAAAATCAAAGAAAAGGCAAATCACAAAATAAAAACATATGCAAAAAAAAAACATCTTAAAAAAATAAAAGAAGAATAATAAAAACTAAAAAAAAAACACATAAACACCAAAGAACATAAATCCAAATTGAAAAAATGGAAAAACCAACACAATAATCCACAATCAAAGGAATAAAATCCTAAATAAGGACTGCGTCGAATAAAATTGTCCGTTACATATCTTCCCATAATGTGCTATTGCAAGATTCAAATTAAAAAAAATTTGATCATAGTAGCTCTGAATTAAATGGCAGAAAATAATTTGTGTCAGTCAATACAAAATTTATTTAACGCGAAAATGGCAAACGAAGTGGAAGTGCGAGCAAATATAATTAAAATTTTTCAAAAACAACCTAGTTGGTCTTTTAAAAAAATTGCCAAGGAGGTAGGGGCTAACCCTAAGACCATTTCTCGCGTTATCAACCGCTTTAAGGAAGACCTGAGTATTGATCGGAAGAAAGGTTCTGGTAAAAAAAGGCCCACATGATCGTGAAAAGTCGAAGAAGGTTGTGAATATTTTAAAGAAAGATCCAAGCATATCCGGAAGGAAATTGGCGAGAAAGGCGGATTGCTCAGAATCTTTCGTGCGCAGGACTAAGAAAGAAGCGGGGCTGAAGACGTACTAGGTCCAAAAAGTTCCGGATATAAATGCCGTCAAGAATGAAACCGCAAAACAACGAACCAAGATTTTTTTAAAAAAATCGATTGCTGTATAATGGACGACGAAACTTCTGTTTTAGCGGAATTTTCTCAGCTACCTGGGCAGGAATTTTATACAGCCGATTCTCAAGAAATTCCTTGTTTGGCAGGCAATTTGCAGTTGTGGAAAAAGGAGCAGCTCATTCGAGACATCGGGTACAATTAATAGCGAAATATATGTCAAGGAATGCTTGCAAAAGAGATTGCTTCCATTTTTACGCCAACATGAAGTGTCCACATTTTTTTGGCCTGACCTCGCTTCATGTCACTACAGCAAAACGGCCTTAGAGTGGATCCAACAAAATGCAGTGATTTTGGTGCCTAGAGAAGCCAATCCACCAAAATGTCCAGAACTCAGGCCGATTGAGAGATACTGGGCTTTAGTAAAAAGGGAGATGAAGACAACAAAAAAAGTGGCCAAAGACCTTCAAGACTTTAAAAGGAAGTGATCTTCAGCAGCTGTGAGGGTGTCAGACACTACCATTACAACATTAATGGAAGGGGTTCCGGAAAAATTAAAACTTTTTATTAAAAAAATATTATTTCTGGTTTTTTATATATTTTTTTAAATCTAAAAATAATTTGCAAAATAAAATATTTTATTCTATAAAAATTCGATTACTAGATATCTAGATTTTTTCATTTTTGTAGCGGACAATTTTATTCGACGCAGCCCTTACAAAATGAAAAGTAAAAACACAAAATTAAAGGCAAAAAAACAAAACCAAAATAAAATGGAAAAAACAAAAAAAAAAAGCAAAAAAAAAAAACTAAAACAAATGCAAAATCGAAAACATTTCACTATTTGATTTCTGAAATAAAAGTGCATAAAAATCTAGTTGCGCAGCTTAAGTACAACATTCTAGTATATGGGCCATTTCACACCAAATCGACCCGTAGTTAGAGCTCACCTTTTTCGATTTCACTGAATGGTCGAAAAAATATAAAAACAAATGCATATTGCAATACTTTTTATCAGTTGCCTAAATTTCATTGAAATCGAAAAGATAAAATTTCAAATTTGACTTTTTTGTCGTTTTTGGCCAATCAGAAATCGCTATAAAACTTAAAATCGAACACCATTCCGAAATAGAAATTCTTATTCATTTTTATACCAATTATTCGCTGTAAATGTCATAATCTATTTAGAAAATTTAACACTAAAAAATATAAAGAAATTACAGTAAGATTTTCAAAGAGTTAAAAAAAATACAAAATCCAGCCCAAAATGACACCCCTACCGACGTCGCTGTAGCAATTCGTCGAATGCCTTTAATGTTTATTGATGCCTTTCATTAAATTTTGTCGACTTGCATGTAGCCTCATGATTTGCTGTTAACATTAATTCATTTATAATTATTAGGCACAAGAGTTAATAATTAATACAAGCAGGCAGACGCCCACTTGACTTCTCAAGTATAATACGCACTACTTACTGCCAGCACCACATCGGAATGAGAACTTTTTCGAAAGAGTAGCATGTGTAGCATGTATATGCTCTGACCGACCGACCGACTGAACTACTGAGACATGTACTATGTTGTCCGAAACAAAACGCCTACCAACGTGGGCGTGTCCGGTGCTGGCAGCAGTTACGACCGGTTAACACTTATTTTAATGGCCATTTAGCGCTGGTTAATGTTGTTAACGAAGTGCGAGCCAAGTTGTTAATTAAAAGAAGTGAAAGAATGTGTTGTATGGGGTTCTTTTTCATGCAAGTGTTTCGGAGTGCGAAGTCACGCCAAATACTAACATGAACTTTGCATGCGTAGCATTTGAGATAAGCACGCCGAAAAGTGTTTATGTGGTATTTTTTGTATTTTATATTTAAAAAAATATATATTTATATAAGACAAAAATAATATTATGAGAAAATTGGGTAACTGGCCGTGGCACCTTACATGCAATCCATATTTTTACTACGATATATGTAACTCGTCAATGGTAACACTTACGAATATGAAAAAATCAAATTAAAACAAAATAAAAATTAATATAAAAGCCAAAAAGTCAAAATCAAAAGAAAAGCATAAAATAAAAATAAAAAAAATACATAAACCCAAAATCAAAGAAAAAATACAAAAACAAAAAACCTCAAACACAAAAGCAATAACCAAAAATAAAAAAAATTAAAGTAATCACAAAAATGTTAAACACAAAAACAAAAGTAAAAAATAAACACAATACTAAAAATAAAAACAGTAACACAAAATCGAAATATTAACTATAACAAAAAAAAAAACAAACCCAAAAAAAATATCAAACTACAATCAAGAAATAAACACAAAAACAAGCTCGGCAATCCACATTAAAAAGAAAAACTCAAAAACAAAGACACAAAATTAAAAGAAAAATAATAGCAATAACCCGGAATTAAAAGAAAAACATAAAAAAAAAACACAATACAATATTAAAGAAATGAAAACAAAAAACAATCAAAAAAGCAGTAACACGAAACTAAAATAAAAACTAAAGCAAAACACAAACATAAAAAAGCGAATTCTCAAAATAAAAAGATATACACAAAACTAAAACCCAAAAACAAAGAAAAAAAAAGAAACAAAACAAAACAAAAACAAAAAAAAAAGGAAAAAACCTCAAAGACAAAAGCAGTCATATAAAATCTTATTAAAAATAAAAACTAAACCAAAAACACAAAAAAAGCAAAAGCATAAACTCAAAAGATATACACAAAAACAAATAAAACGAGTTGGGAAAGTTAGGTCACATGGGGCGGATTTTTATAGTCGGTCGGGCCCGATTATGGAATACCCTACACCTTTGGTGGGAATATTAATGTGGGATATTTAATTGCATACCTTAATTTTAAAGTTTTTAATTATGCTGAACCTCCCCACCCTCAGAATATTATTCATATATCAGAAATTTACGTCTTATATACCCATAAATTAAAAAAATTATATAAAGTAAAATAAAACAAAAAAAAAAAAAAAATTTGAAAAATATAATTGGGCGGACCACGTTCATATTTAAAATTTTGAAAGGCTAATATTTCATAGATTTGATTTTAATAATTTACGGATCAAATTTCCACTATGAAAATCCGGAAAATAATGAAAAAAAAATGTGGGCGGATCACGCCCATTTTTGGACCACATATTTTAAGGTGAATTCTAACAATACGTTTTAAACTTTATAACTATACCTTGAATACTTTTCGAGTTATTAGTTTCGAAAGAGTTATATTAAAGTGACTTGTATGGGAGGTGGGCGTGTCCGTTGACCGATTTGGCTCATTTTCAAACTCAGTTCCTACTTTTGGCTAAAATATATTAAGACGAAATTTCATCATATTCTGGTCTGTATTTCTCAAGTTATTCTGTATTCGGACAGCAAGGCGGACAGACAGACAGACAGACGGACATGGCTAAACGGATTCGGGTTGTGATGCTGGTCACGAATATATATACTTTTCCATACCGGACACGCCTTCTAAGGGGCGTTACAATATATGCACAAAGTTAATATACCCTGTACCTCATAGGTGTAGGGTATAAAAATCCAAAATCAAAAGAAAAACCCAAATGCAAAAATTAAAAAAATAGAAATAACATTGAAAAAAACCCCAATGAAATTACTCCTAAATGAAATAACGCTTAAGAAATAAACGCAAAAATGAATATAAAGAAAATGAAATAATAACCCAAAATGAAATAAAATAATACCCAAATCAAATGAAATAACACCCACATACAAAATTAAATAAAACTGCAAAATATTGGTTGTCATACACCCAGTAAAAATTCTATATAAATAATAGTTTTTTTCTATTAAAAATGGTCAATAGGATAAGTTATTATTTTAATCGGAAAAAACCATAACTTGTCATTGACTTTATATGAAAAGATTTATGTTTTGTATAATATTAAATAAATAATTGTATTATTGAACAATATTAATGGTATTTGAGGACATTTTTTTCTGGGTGTATAATTTCATTTATTTTAGATATTTTGGTGGTTATTTCATTAATTTTTTGGGTTATTTGCTTTCTTTTTTGGGGTAGAACAATTTGGGTGATAAATTTGGGAATTATTTCATTCATTTTTGGTGTTATTTCATTGGGTGTTTTATGTAATGTATTTTTCTGGCGCTATGAAATCATAATGCGAAATAAAAACACGAAATCAAAATTAAAACAAACATAAAAATCAAACACAAAACAGAATAAAAAATTAAATCAAACTAATAAACAAAAATAAAAATCTACACGCAGAATAAAAATTTGTTGCGTCAACCATTTTTTGATCAACCAACTTTTTCGGTTCTCCGAATCGCAGTGGTAGTTTAAAGTACAACAATTCGAAAAGTATTAGAATAATTTGGAGTATGTATTGACTGATATTTCACTGTTTGATATTTCACAATTAATTATTTGATTTCTAAAAAAACGATCTGAAAAATTGGATTTCTCCAACATTATTTTCAAAATTATTTATAGTACTTCTACATAAATATACTACCTGCTATTTTATATATAAGAGAAAAAAAATTTGTAAAAAAATCTATTAAAATTTATATCAAAACACTCATCGAATATGTGCCATTGAATTGCAATTGTGCGATTGAATTGCAAAGTATTTGAAAATGCGGTCATGCGACCTACCTGCGTGCGTGTCTGCCGATTGTCTGGTGAAAATACTTAAATCAAACGCGAAAATCAGAAGCACGACATGTGCATTCCATGGCTTTCATCTGTTTGGGTCTGTGGACATGGCTGTGTGTCTGTGGACGCGTGTTTAAATTGTCACGAAATCGCATAGCAGTGACCAAATTAACGTTGCTTAAAGTGCCCTCAATAATGCAATGCTTTATCATAGCAATGCATAGTATTTGTGTTGAAGTGCTTAAGGTTTTTGAGAGGCTTAAATAAAATGTAAAAAAAAGTTAAAAAAGTAGTAGAAACGTATTTATTTGCAATACGTTTCAAATCGAAGGCAAATAACGAGCTTAAGAGGTTATTAAATAATTCAAAAATATTATCAAAATAAAAAATATTATGTAAACATATATTAAATACTTCAAAAAAATTCCTTTACATTGAGAAATTATAATAACATTTTACAAATTAATATAGAAATTTTTATAAATGTATGTCTGGTTCTTCCAGCATCACGTCTAAACCGCTGAAGTGATCTTGAGTCTGGAGGGTATAGAATAGTGTGGCATACTCGCACTACTTTAATAATTTTGACATTATATTCACTTTGTTAATAATTAATTTTCATCTTTATAAATTTTGTTTTTATATTTTCTAAAATAAAATGATTCAAAATTGTTTCTCAAAAAGATCAATAGAATAAATAGAATAAATAGAATAAATTGAATAAATAGAATAAATAAAATAAATAGAATACATTGAATAGAATACGTTCAGGATTGGACAATGGGACGTAGTACCTTTCATAAAATGTAAACTTTTAAAACGATAAGGCTCAGCATTTACAACAGCTACAAACAAGTAAAAAAACAAAAGCAAGAAACCCAAATAAAAATATCAAAATAGTATAAAAGCAAAAACAAATAACAAAAAAAAAAAAAAAAAATAAAAGCCAAAATAAAAAGTAAAATCAAAAATACAAAGTTGAACGTAAAATCCAACATAAAAGCGCAAAATTATTAGTTTTTATAATAGAAAAAGTATATACAAAAACAACAAACAAAAAATCCAAAACTCAAAATAAAAAGGAGAAGTAAAGACAAACAAAAAAACACAAAACAAACATATACTTATGTAAAAACAAAGACAAAAAAACATTTGTAGAAATAAAAACAAAACTACAAAATCAAAAACAAATATACAAAAAAAAAAAAAAAAAAAAACAAAATTAAAAAAGAAATACATAGGTAAAAAATAAAATAAATAAAATACAAAATCCGAAAATTGACATAAAAAAAATCTAAATAAAATCACAATAGCAAAAATAATACGGAAAAGACACAAAAATATCAAAAACAAAAGTATAAACAAAATCAAACACAAAAAACAGCAAAACAAAAATTTAAAAAAACCAAAACTACAAAATCAAGAACAAAAAAAACAAAAAAAAAAACAAAATTAAAAAAGAAATACATAGGTAAAAAATAAACACAAATTAAAACACAAAATCAGAAAATTGATATGAAAAAATCTAAATAAAATCACAATTGCAAAAATAATGCAGAAAAGATACAAAAACATCAAAAACAAAAGTATAAATCAAATCAAACACAAAAAACAGCAAATCAAACATTCAAAAAAAGCAAAACTACAAAATCAAGAACAAATATACAAAAAAAAAAACAAAATTAAACAAAGAAATACATAGGTAAAAAATAAACACAAATTAAAACACAAAATCAGAAAATTTACATTATAAAATCTAAATAAAATCACAATAGCAAAAATAATGCAGAAAAGACATAAAAACGTCAAAAACAAAAGTATAAACAAAATCAAACACAAAAAACAGCAAGTCAAAAATTCAAAAAAAGCTAAAATACAAAATCAAGAAGAAATAAAAAAAACAAAATTAAAAAAGAAATACATAGGTAAAAAATAAACACAAATTAAAACACAAAATCAAAAAATTGACATTATAAAATCTAAATAAAATCACAATAGCAAAAATAATGCAAAAAAGATACAAAAACATCAAAAACAAAAGTATAAATCAAATCAGCAAAACAAAAATTCAAAAAAAAGCAAAACTACAAAACCAAGAAGAAATATACAAAACAAAATTAAAAAAGAAATTCATAGGTATAAAATAAACACAAATTAAAACACATAATCAGAAAATTGACAAAAAAAAAATCTAAATAAATTCAAAATAAAAAAAAAACAAAATTAAAAAAGAAATACATAGGTAAAAATAAACACAAATTAAAACACAAAATCAGAAAATTTACATTCAAAAAATCTAAATAAAATCAAAATAGCAAAAATAATGCAGAAAAGACACAAAAAAAAAATAGTATAAACCAAATCAAACACAAAAAACAGCAAAACAAAAAATCAAATTAAAAATATAAAGGAAATGTAAAAACAATCACAAAAACACAACGCGAACAGAAACGAAAAATAAAGACAAAAACATATTTGTAGATATAAATGCAAACCTACAAAATCAAGCACATATATGAAAAAAAAACAAAATCAAAGAAAAATAGGTAAAAAGGAAAATAAAATTAAAAAACAAAATAAAAAACAAAAACCAAAAAACAAAACAAAAAATCTAAATAAAAACTCAAAATCAAAAATTAATTATTATTATTATAAAAACAATGCAGATTTTTAGGAAATTAAATTAAGAGCTAAACAAATTCCCAAAATTGAAACAAACACAAAACCACAAAATCACAAAATATAAAATCAATAGCAGGAACTCAATTTGAAAGAAGAAAAAAAAAAACCATAGCAAAAAACGAAATTAAAAATAAAAAAACATTAGCAAAATCAAAAATGTGTTTTTTCCTAATGATTTGAGATGACACATTAGGTTTAAGCCTCAAAAAGTAGTATTTAATCTACTAAGTACCATATCATGTTAATGTTACTGATTATAAAAATGTTTAGAGTACTTGCGACAACTTAAATGTGTTGGCGGCAAACAACTAATTGTTTGTGACAATGAACTTCTGTGTAATTTATTGAAATAAATTATTTATATTAAATAACAAAGTGATAAATATAATTTTTAAAATGCACTTGTTATAATAAAATATATATTTTTTTCATTAAAATACAAGTATATGAAAAATTAATGAAATGCATTTTATGCGCTGGCCCTCATGCATTTTAATTATGTTCTGTGCAATTTGCAATTGAAATTTTAACCCAAAAGTATATTTTATAGCAATTTTCAATTACACGAGCGTCATGTGTGTGTGCTGCATGCATTTTTACCTTGATTTTGCAATTTCCACTTGTTTGCAACATTATTTCCGCTAGTTTGGCGCTATACGTGGAAAAATTCAATTTTATGCTATGGCATATAAAAAAAAAACAACAACAACAAAACTTATATAAACATAAACTACTCTGTACAAAAATACAGCAATTTTCAACAACATGCAAAAACAATATCGACAGCTGTAATTCAATAATTGCTTTCCATTATGCAGTTCAATTCGATGTTATGTGCATCCTGCACAGATCACTCAGTATGAAAATAAAAATAAATTACAAAAAAAAAAAAATTAAAAATAAAAATTAAATAAATGCTGTTAAATTTTGTGCAAAAACATTTTCATGAAATTGTCCACACTTGACTCAAATAGCATGGCTTAAAAGGTATGATCGTTTTTTTAATAAAGTTTATGTGAAATTTTAAAATTTTCGCTATTTTTATTTTATATAAAGTTTAAAGCAATAATGTAATTTAATTAAATAAATATAAAAGATATTTAAAAGGAAAGATATTAAAAGCAGCAAAAAAGTAAAGTTTCAAAATAAGAAAAAGTCGTTAAAGATTTGTAAAAACACGTTGAAAGTGTTAAAAGTAAAAATTTTATTTGAATAAGTTTTAAGTTAGTTTTACGAGAATTTCGTGGTGATTCTAAACAAGTTAAATAAGTCTAAAATATACCTGTTAAAATAAAAAAATTAAATAGAGATATTTTCATTAATGATAAAGGATTTAACAATAGTTAAAATAGTGTTCTAAAAGCGGGTACAATTAGACCCATTTTATTTATACTTATACAATTATGAAAAAAATTGTGTTAGTATGTTTTAATTAGTAAAAGAATAAGAGAATACAAATTTATTAAACAATTTAGTGATCGGTTGCCAAAAGTATTTTTATTTTTTTGGCAAACGAAAGATATGCTGAATGGACAGAGTTTATAATCTGTGAAAATTATGCCATGGCTTAGAGCAACATTGGCTGCCACACGGAGTGTTCTTGGAACTATGCCTTCTTCTTTCTATATATTGTTCTGATATGTAGCGGAATTGTTGAGTGTGTCTACTTTTTTTATTTGCTTTTTTTATATGTGAAACATGCAGCTGTATAAATTGTTCAATTTGAGAAAATGCCAGCAAAATTTTGAATGTTTTCTTTGATATGTGTCATGGTCGCGTTGACAGCTTCAAGCAGGTCTAAATGACTGACCGACTGCAGGACAGACAGATGTGGGCAGACAGTGGAAGTTGGCTTCAGGTAAAATTGTTCTTTATTATTTATTTTTTTAGCAAATTTTATTTTTTTTACCCATGTGCAAGTAAAGTTGTTGAATAATTAAAAAGTTGGTATTATATGGAGAACATAAAAATGATAGAAAATGCAATAACAATAAAAATAAGAAAATGTAGAAGAATGATAAGGATATAGGGGAAATGCAGAAGATGGAGGAAGTGAAGGGGTAGGTGAAGGGGAATGTGGAGGAGAAATTGGTGGTGAAGATATCGAATAAAATAGAGAAGAAGATTGGGAAGAGGATGTAGAATTAGATGGAGGTGGAGATGGACGAGAAGTTTGACAATATGATGCAGAAGATGTAGGAGAAGATAGTAAAGAAGATGTCGGAGAATATTGAGAAAAAGAAGGACGAGAAGATCGAGAAAAATATGCAGGAGAAGATGAAGCTAAAATGGTGGATAAGATGGTGGAGAAGATGTTTGAGAAGATGGTAGATAAGATGGTGGAGAACATTTTAGAGTATATGAAAGAGGTGTAGGAGAAGGATAAGGAGGAGGAGGAGAAGAAGGAAAAGGAGGAGAAGGAGGAGAATGAGAAGGAGGAGAAGGAGGAGAAGAAGGAAAAGGAGGAGAAGGAAAAGGAGGAGAAGGAGAAGGAGGAGAAGAAGGAAAAGGAGAATAAGGAGGAGAAGGAAAAGGAGGATAAGAAGGAAAAGGAGGAGAAGGAGGAGAAGGAGGAGAAGGAGGAGAAGGAGGAGAAGGAGGAGAAGGAGGAGAAGGAGGAGAAGGAGGAGGAGAAGGAGGAGAAGGAGGAGAAGGAGGAGAAGGAGGAGAAGGAGGAGAAGGAGGAGAAGGAGGAGAAGGAGGAGAAGGAGGAGAAGGAGGAGAAGGAGGAGAAGGAGGAGAAGGAGGAGAAGGAGGAGAAGGAGGAGAAGGAGGAGAAGGAGGAGAAGGAGGAGAAGGAGGAGAAGGAGGAGAAGAAGGAGAAGGAGGAGAAGGAGGAGAAGGAGGAGAAGGAGGAGAAGGAGGAGAAGGAGGAGAAGGAGGAGAAGGAGGAGAAGGAGGAAAAGGAGGAGAAGGAGAAGAAAATGGTGGAAAAAATAATAGAGAAAATAGTGGAAAAAATAATAGAGAAAATAGTGGAGGAGAGGAAGAAGAAGCTGAAGAAGGAGGAGAATATGGTGGAGAAAATGTTGGCGAAGATGGTGGAGAAAATGGTGGAGTAGATGGTAGAAAAGACGGTGGAGAATATTTAAAATTCTAATAGCCATCTACCCAGATATATGCAAAATTTCACATTGTTTACCTTTGTAAATGGCTACAGCACGTGACTTTTATGCTCACAGAGAGCAAGTGAGAATTCAAGAGAGTAAAACAGTTACTAAAAGTTTACCATAACGGATAACTCAATGCGCAGTCGTATTATGAATTTTCCTATGTCGGAGAGAATTTAAAGAAACCACAGTAATTTAAACACAAAACACCTGCTTGCTTGCAGGACAACATGCTTAGAAAGAAAACAAAGAGACAACATACTGCAGAGACTAAAGACCAACGGATAAAAGCTCAGGCGGCCGTCGCTCTCTCTCTCTCTCAATCGCTGCGAGTACCGCGTGACATGCTGCTTATTGCGGCACCTAATCTAGGCAAAAGACCTTCAGTGGATCTGCTCATGTTTCAGTTTACCGCAGCGGCAACGGCAGTCGAAACAGTTTACGCGAAGTAGCGGCGGGCAGCACAAAAAACGTTTACGCGCATTAAACAATTGAAAAAACTAAATAAACTAATATGTGAAAAATAATATTAAAAATAAAAAGAAAAAAAAAATAAAAAAAAAACAAAGTGGTATATGAAAGACGAACGGGCACTCTGGAATACGAGAAATTGCAAAGTAAATTTAAATATTAAAATATACAAAATTGTTCTTTTTAAAAATAATAAAAAAAATAAAAAAAAAATGAAATTTTTGAAGGAAATATAACAAATCGAAATTTATGTTTCAACAAAATAAAAATTTAATACGAAGTTTATATTATTTAAATTTTTAGTTAATTTTTAGTTTTAGTAAAAATTAACTGGAAATTTGCAAATTTACGTTTAGTTGTTATTACGTTTAAATTTTAATACTATACAAAAAGTGCTTTTAATTTGCATTGTTTGAACTACAAAATAATAACTTACAAAATAATAAAAAAAATAAAATATTGCTCTACGCAATCTGTGTCTTTGTGTCAACCTTTAGCATATTCACATCCTGCAGCAACGCACTTCCGCATCGCCCACAAAATGTGGCCATCACGTGAAACTGGACAGGTCCAGTAACTCTCGTGTGTATCTCATTCAGGCCATCACCGGATGGCATCGCTTTGGCATCGCTTCGCATCGCAATGCATCCCATCACATCACATCATATCAGATCGTTACGCGTTCGTATTCAATTTTATGGTCTCGAATTTCATTCAGTGTCGTAAAATACAATTTGACACTTTCGTTGCCTGCACCCACGATAGTTGTACATGTGAATATATATGTGTGTGTGTATGTTTGCGTCCTTGTATCTGTGTCTATAGGTGCGGCTGTATTTCTTTAACTGACTACACGGCTTATCTGCTACGTTGAGTATTAAATGAAAACGAAAAAATGAAACTAAAAAATAAAAACAAAAAACAACCGAACGAAAATAATAAACGACGTACGTGTAAAAAATATTACATTCGTCAGCAGCACTCATACTCGATCGGCTCGCGATTTACTGCTTTTCGCTCTTTTGGGTTTATTTCCCGTTAGCTGTTTATTTATGAGCTGTAGTGAATGTGTGCTAAAATGATGGCGATGTTTGTACTTTGTTATTGTGACTATGGCCACAGGACTTTATAAAATATTCTGCTCAATATTCGGGTTTTAAAATATAACAGCCATTTTTTTTTAGACACAAGTTTAAATTGAATATCACTTCGCACTACTTTATTTTAACATATAATAAAAAATATGATTTAAAATAAAATAACGGATTTTATTTAATGCTCTGTCAAATATAGGAGTTTGAAAAAATAAAACTTTAATCCTGAAACAGTTAGTGCTTTATTTACATTTTCAATTTAAACCCAGTTTAAACTGGATGTTTTATATAAACTTTATAAAAAAAAATATTCAATAAAAAATTTAATAAATCCCCAAGATTTTTTAAAAAAATTCTAACAAATATTGGGATTTAAAGAAATATAAATTTTGATGCTAAAACAGTCAGTTGTTGTTCATTCATATTTTCAGTTTAAACCTAGTTTGAAGTGAATGTTATTCGACAACAAATGAAAATTAAATAAAAGATTTATAAATATGACGTTCTTGAAAGATATATATTTTTTAAATAATATTTAAAAATTGTGTATAATACTAAAAAATGCAAAACAAAATTCACAGATCGAAAATTCTAAATGAATAGGATTCATAAATTTTACAAGTTTTATTATTAATCATTAGAATTGAAATAATGCATATTTATTCATAACTTATGTTAATTATGCATATTAATATTCTAAATGTACAATTCTCGTCATTTGGGAAAAATCACAGCGTAGCTCTAGTCAGTAAACAATTTCAGTGAGTGAATAAAAAGTGAAAAATGTGTCATTTGAAAAGAAATTTAACAGACATAAAAATTAAAGTGAATTATGTGATTTTAAGTGTATTATGAATAAGTGAAAATTTTGTTACTGACTTACAATATTTTCAAATTGGATATTTTTCACTTTGTTCTGCATAATTTGGATTTGTTTTTATAATAATAAATTTTATAATAAAATTATAAAATTTAGATCATGTATTATAAATAAGAAAAATCATAAAATGTAGAACTAATGCAGAACTTATTTCAATTACTCATGACTTATGAATATATTATACATAAAACATGAGTAAACATATTTACTTTAATCATGTATTATGAATAAAAACCAAATGATTATGATTACTTATTCATGGCTGAATGACATGATTAATTTTTGGAAAGTTAATGATTTATGAGAATATTCGTTCAATGATTACTAATTGTCTTCCTTTTTAAAATACGAAATTACATAAAACTATTAAAAGCTACTAGCACATCATTACTAAGAAAAGCCTACGAACTGAATTTTGAAATTAATATTAACGGCTTTGGGGCACATTTCTGATACCATTCTTGTCTTTAGTATAGAGAAAAATAAGTTAATTTCAATCGTTATTTTCAAATAAAATAATTCAAAACCATGACACTGAATATCAATAAAACTGAAAATGTTCACTAAAAATGAAAATATTCACTCAAAATGTAAATTATCAATAATAAAAATTAAATTTTTCACTAAAAATGGAAATTATCATTAAAACTGAAAATGTTCACTAAAAATAGAAATTATCAATAAAACTTTTCACTAAAAATGAAAATTTTCACTAAATATTGAAATTTTAACTAAAAATGAAAATTTTCACTAAAAATGAAAATTTTCACTAAAAATGAAAATTTTCACTAAAAATTAAAATTTTTACTAAAAATTAAAATTTTCACTAAAAATTAAAATTTTTACTAAAAATTAAAATTTTCACTAAAAATCAAAATTTTTACTAAAAAATCAAAATTTCCACTAAAAATGAAAATGTTCACTAAAAATGAAAATTTGCATTAAAAATAGAAATTTTTATTAAAATGAAAATTTTCACTAAAAATGAAAATTTTCACTAAAAATTAAAATTTTCACTAAAAATTAAAATTTTCACTAAAAATTGAAATTTTCACTAAAAATGAAAATTTTCACTAAAAATGAAAATTTCCACTAAAAATGAAAATTTTAACTAAAAATAAAAATGTTCACTATAAATGAAAATGTTCACTAAAAATCAAAATTTTCACTAAAAATGAAAATTTTCACTAAAAATGAACATTTTCACTAAAAATGAAAATTTTCACTAAAAATAAAAATGTTCAATAAAATGAAAATTTTCACTAAAAATTAAAATTTTCACTAAAAATTAAAATTTTCACTAAAAATAAAAATTTTCACCAAAAATTAAAATTTTCACTAAAAATGAAAATTTTACTAAAAAAGAAAATTTTCACTAAAATGAAAATTTTTACTAAAAAATTAAAATTTTTATTAAAAATGAAAATTTTCACTAAAAATGAAAATTTTCACTAAAAATGAAAATATTCACTCAAAATGTAAATTATCAATAATAAAACTTTTCATTCAAAATGAAAATTTTTACTAAAAAAGAAAATTTATACTAAAAATGGAAATTATCATTAAAACTAAAAATGTTTACTAAAAAAATTAAATTTTCACTAAAAATGAAAATTTTCACTAAAAATGAACATTTTAACTAAAAAGGAAAATTTTCACTAAAAAGGAAAAATTTTCACAAAAAATGAACATTTTCACTAAAAATGAAAATTTTCACTAAAAATGAAAATTTTACTAAAAAATGAAAATTTTCACTAAAATGAAAATTTTTACTAAAAAAATTAAAATTTTTATTAAAAATGAAAATTTTCACTAAAAATGAAAATTTTCACTAAAAATCAAAATATTCACTCAAAATGTAAATTATCAATAATAAAACTTTTCATTCAAAATGAAAATATTTACTAAAAATGAAATTTTTCACTAAAAATGGAAATTATCATTAAAACTAAAAATGTTTACTAAAAAAATTAAATTTTCACTAAAAATGAAAATTTTCACTAAAAATGAACATTTAACTAAAAAGGAAAATTTTCACTAAAAATGAACATTTCAACTAAAAAGGAAAATTTTCACTAAAAATGAAAATTTTCACAAAAAATGAACATTTCACTAAAAATGAAAATTTTCACTAAAAAGGAAAATTTTCACTAAAAATGAAAATTTTCACAAAAAATGAACATTTTCACTAAAAATGAAAATTTTCACTAAAAATAAAAATGTTGACTAAAAATGAAAAATTAAAATTATCAATAAAACTTTTCACTAAAATTTTCACCAAAATAGAAATTCTCAGTAAAACTGAAAATTTTTACTAAAAAATTAAATAAAATAATAAAACTGTTCCTAAAAATGAAAATTTTACTAAAAATGAAAATTTTTACCAAAAATGAAAATTTTTACTAAAAATGAAAATTTTTACTAAAAATGAAAATTTTTACTAAAAATGAAAATTTTTACTAAAAAAGAAAATTTTGACTAAAAAATGAAAATTTATACTCAAACGGAAAATATTCACTAAACATTTCATTAAAAAAATGTCCAATAATAATAAAACGTTTGACTAAAATAGAAAATATGAAAAAATGTCCCAAAAAAATTAAAATTATCACTCAAACGAAAAATTTTCACATAAAATATATATAAAATAAAAATTATCTTTCGAAATGAAAATGATAGATAAAATTAACATTTTTAGTAAAAATGAACAGAAATGATAATTTTTAATAAAAATTAAAACAAAAATTTTAAAAAATTTAAATTTAAAAAAAAGTTTTTAATAAAAACAAAAATTATAAAATAAAATTTAAAAAAAAAATTCTTCAGAATATACAACATAAATATAAATTCAATAACACATATTTCATAGTGACATTCCCTCGACCTTTTAGAAATTTAAAAGAGCAGATAAAAAGAGGGATATAATTTTTTTAAAATCAAAAAAGAAATAAAAGTCTGAAATATAACAGATGAAACAAATGCAGCAGAAGGTGTAAAACAAAAAAGAAAAATACAATCAATAGTTCAAGGCATGCAGTCGGTGACCAGCTGCCTGCCAGCCACATGCAAGTGACCTGCATTTGAAAAACGCAAAATCCGACCGAAGCAGCCGAGTAACTGAAGTTATGACCAAACTAACTGAACGCAAACGGAGCCCCAGAGGCCACGAGAAACCATTAAGCGATACAGATATGATTTACGAGTCAAAATAAACAGAAGAGCAAGAGTTGGCTGCCAGGAGATGGAAGACGGAAGGAAGGACGGAAGAAATGGTAGAAGGAGTGAAGCAGGTGAAAAAGCATAAAGCGTGAAATAGAGAAGAAGAAATGTGTGAATGTGCAGAAAAATATGAAAAAAGGTTGGAGAAAAAATAAATCTAAAAATAATAAAAATCTAAACCGAAATCCGTTGAGTGAAGAATAAAATATGAATGGGGGGGTCATTCTGGCAGCAACAACACATAATTTTGTAGAACAAGCTGTGAAAAATGAGGCAAAACAGCATGAAAGAACATTTTTGAGTAGCAAAGATGGCAAAATTTTGTAAAAAATATGAATACTAAGAAAAAAATTCCATAAAGGTAAAGCGAAAATAATGGCCTTAAGCTTTAAAGGATATATTGCAAAAAAGTGATACACAAGAGACTCTAATAAATAATGCAAAAAAAAACAAGCATAAAATAAAAGGATGCAAAGCATAAAAAGAATAAAAAAAATTAAAACCAAAGGATGCCGTCTAAACGCCAAGACAGACGTCAACATTTCACAGATTATTGAATTTTTGCACCAACGAATGAGTAACGACGATTTGCGAAAGCAGTAGAAAAAAAAGACCAACAGCAAAAAAAGAAAAAGGCGCCATAATAAACAACCTTCATGATAGGGTTAGAAGGACATTCACCCCATGCCCAGAACATGTTTGGCTAACAAGACACGTGCGACGTCGTGTTCTGCTGATATTTAATCAATGTTTGCATAAAAAATTAAACAAACGATAGAATAATTTAATAGCAGAGAATATAACGAAAAAAGAACATAACAAAATTGTAGTGGTTAGCAAAGAAAATAATATAAAAACAGCATTAAAAAAAAAATAGAAATAGAAATAGAAAACGAGTAGGTGTCGTGGGTCTTGGCATTAGTAATAGTTAAAAGCAAAAAAGATGATTATAGTAACTACAGAGACAGCGACTAACACAAATAGATTCGTCTACGGGTTGGTTGGGGCGCCGACTCTATTTAGGGTATGTGATATGTGTTTTTTAGGCGTGCAGACAACCTGCAGTTTAATCAATGTGAGTATCGCGTGCTAAAATAATAAATACCAACGAATGTTACAAAAACAACTATTAATGAGTTCGTTGTAGGATTATGATGATTTAGACAAAGAAAAATATATATATAGGGTATATGAAAAAAAAAAAAAAATGAAAAATGCGAAAATACTTATAAATAAAAAAAATAGTATGGCAAATAAATTCTAACAGTTGAACTTAAAGTTCGAAAAAAAAAACGAAATGCAGATAGAAGAAAATAAAATGAAAAAGAAACACGCAGTAATTCGTTGTGATTGAGGCCAGTTAATGTCGGAAATCAGCTCATTTCCTATGTGTTGGTCTGAATTATAACGGTAATTTGCGTTAATAGTTGTGCGTAGTATTTAGCAAAAAATCATGTATACTAAGGATTGAGCTATATGTAAGACATATGGGTGAAAATTTGCCAGCCCTACAGACTGTCCTAAATTTTACCCGGTTGTATGAGTAACATTAGTTTTTCGGCATCTAATTGATGTAGAACAATTGATACTCGCAATGCCATTTTCTATTCATAATTTCATTCATAATTTTCTATTCTATTTTTTCTATTTATTAATAATTTTATAAATTTCTATTCATAATTATTTTTGTGTTGAAAGAAAGATTAATCTATATATATAAAACTCTTGGTCCGTCTGTCAGTCTGTCGGTCTGTCTGTCTGTTTGTTCCAGCATCACGACTAAACCGCTGAACCGATTTAACTGAAATTTTGCACCAGGATACTATGGAGTCCGGAGGGTGTCATAGGCTATATATGGGCGAGATTGGACAAAGGGGTTGGCACCTCCCATACAACCTAAACTTTCAAAACGACATATCTCGGCACATACACAAGCTAAGAAGATGAAACAAAAAACTCAAATACAAAAAAAAAATACAAAAGCAAAAACAAAAGCAAAAATCAAACACAAAAACAAAAGTAAAAGCACAAAACTTAAGCAATAACTTAAAAACAACAGAAAAATAAAAAAAAGGATGGAAAACAAAAACAAAATAAACAACACTTAAATTCACCACACTAAAATTCACCACACCAAAATTCACCACACTAAAACTCACCACATTAAAATTCACCACACTAAAACTCACCACACTAAAATTTACCAGACTAATTTTCACCAAACTAAAATTCAACACACAAAAACTCACCACACTAAATTTCACCACACTAAAACTCACCACACTAAAATTCACCACACTAAAACTCACCACACTAAAATTCACCACACTAAAATTCAACACACTAAAACTCAACACACTAAATTTCACCACACTAAAATTCACCACATTCAAATTGACCCACTTAAACTGACCACACTACAATTCACCACACTTAAATTCAACACACTAAAACACACAACAATAAAATTCACTACACTTAAACTCACCACACTAAAATTCACCACACTAAAACTCACCACACAAAACTCACCACGGTAAAACTAACCACACTAAAACTTCTACTGGGAAAAAATCTACGGGGAAGAATTCTACGGGAAAGAATTCTACTGGGAAGAATTCTACGGAGAAGCACAGTCTGAGAAAGAATTGTCTATGAGAAAAGTTGTTTTATCGGATAATTAGTACGGTTTTGGTTACTACATTTATAAAACCAATATAAATAATAAAAATGTTATTTATATTAATAAAATTGCTCAATAACCTTGCATTCACATAATATTTGCACGAGTCGTGTACGGGTCCAGCTAGTAATTTTATAAATTTCTATTCATAATTTTTTTTTTGTTGAAAGAAATCCTGGAAAGGTTTTTAAAATTCGAAAATTTAGTTAAATATATTTATTTTTTCTAATAAAATATTTTTTATTGGATATTTTTTACATGAAAAATACTTTTTAATGCATTCATAGATGTTTACTGTTGAGTCCATCTTATATAAGTTATAAATAATTCAGTTGAAGCCTTTGCGGTCAAATTATTCATATCTGGACCGCAATATTTCGACAATATCTCGACAACCCTTCATTCCCTTGAACTTGTATATGTTCAACAAATATCATTTAAATCGAAAGGAAATAATATTTTTGAGACGTAGATAAATTGTCTAGAAAAAGAATTGTATGCGGTTAAACCTGAATCACACGATTGAATAAAGAGTCAACTTTTGAATCAATTTTCAAAAAAATGTATATATCAATCGTGTGATTTAATATTAATTAATATTATATATTAATCGTGTGTCTAATTTCCCATACAAAAATTGGGCAATCACACGATTGACATTAAAATTATTTGAAAATTAATACAAAAGTTGATTGTTTCTTCAATCGTGTGATTCAGGCTTTGGAAATATTTTATTTCGGGAAAGACATGTATGGGAAAATTTTTGTTTGGGAAAAAATGTCTGGGGAAATTTGTCTGGGATATTAAATGTCAAGGAAAATTTGTATCGGATAAGAATTGTCCTGGGAATATTGTACAGGGGAAGACTTGTGTTGTATAAAGTGTCACGTGTATAAAATGCAAATTGTATGGGAAATAATTTTTTCTGGATATATTTATTCGAGAGAGAAATGATAGGGAAAATTTGTTTTGGCTAAGAAATATCTGGGGAAATCTATCTCTGAAAAGGATTGTGGAAATAATTGTCTATAAGGACTGCGTCGAATAAAATTGTCCGCTACAAAAATGAAAAAATCTAGAAATCTAGTAATCGAATTTTTATAGAATAAAATATTTTATTTTGCAAATTATTTTTAGATTTACAAAAAAAATTATAAAAAACCAGAAATTAATATTTTTTAATAAAAAGTTTTAATTTTTACGGAACCCCTTCCATTAATGGTGTAAAGGTAGTGTCCGACACCCTCACAGCTGCTGAAGACCACTTTCTTTTAAAGTCTTGAAGGTCTTAGGCCACTTTTTTTGTTGTCTTTATCTCCCTTTTTACTAAAGCCCAGTATCTCTCAATCGGCCTGAGTTCTGGACAGTTTGGTGGATTGGCTTCTCTAGGCACCAAAATCACTGCATTTTGTTGGATCCACTCTAAGGCCGTTTTGCTGTAGTGACATGAAGCGAGGTCAGGCCAAAAAAATGTGGACACTTCATAATGGCCTAAAAATAGAAGCAATCTCTTTTGCAAGCATTCCTTCACATATATTTCGCTATTAATTGTAACCGATGTCACGAATGAGCTGCTCTTTTTTCCACAACTGCAAATTGCCTGCCAAACAAGGAATTTCTTTGAGAATTTTGTCGAGAATCGGCTGTATATAATTCCTGCACAGGTAGCTGAGAAAAGTCCGCTAAAACATAAGTTCGTCGTCCAGCAATCGAATTTTTTAAAAAAACCTTGGTTCAGCTTTTTAGCTCGTTGTTTTGCGATTTCATTCTTGACGGCATTTCTATCCGGAACTTTTTGGACATTGTACGTCTTCAGCCCAGTTTCTTTCTTAGTCCTGCGCACGAAAGACTCTGAGCAATCCGACTTTCTCGCTAATTTCCTTCCGGATCTTGGACCTTTCTTTAAAATATTCACAACCTTCTTCGACTTTTCACGATCAGGTGGGCCTTTTTTTTTACCAGAACCTTTCTTCCGATCAATACTCAGGTCTTCCTTAAAGCGGTTGCTAACGAGAGAAATGGTCTTAGGATTAGCCCCTACCTCCTTGGCAATTTTTTTAAAAGACCAACTAGGTTGTTTTTGAAAAATTTTAATTATATTTGCTCGCACTTCCACTTCGTTTGCCATTTTCGCGTTAAATAAATTTTGTATTGACTATAACTGACACAAATTATTTTCTGCCATTTAATTCATAGCTACTATGATCAAATTTTTTTAATTTGAATCTTGCAATAGCACATTATGGGAAGATATGTAACGGACAATTTTATTCGACGCAGTCCTTAGAAAGAATTTTCTCAGGGAACTCTAATTTTGGAAAAACTATCTCAAAGGCAATGTCGAAAAAATGAAATATTTCGAAAAAGTATTGTATAATGGAAGAATTTTCTCATCAGGAAAGATTAGTCTGTGGCTAATTGTCTGCTAAACATTGTGCTGGGAAAGAATTTTCAGTAAAAAGTTATCATGTAGTAGAAATGCAGCGGAAAAAATAACTGTATTGACATTGTTAAATTATCTCGGTGAAATTTGAGAAATTGAGAAATTTGACTTCAGGAAGAATTATCTTGGGAAAATATTGTTTCGCGTTACAATTACTTTTGGAAAAATTATTCTTTTTCGAGACAATTCTATCGAGAGACAATAGAATTGTCTCGAAAAAGAATAATATCGAAAATAATTTTCTCAGGGAACTCTAATTTTGGAAAAAATAATCTTGAATTGTCTTGGGAAAATTGCACAAAGGAAAAATTGTATCGGAAAAAGTTGTACATGAAAATATTGTCTCGCGCAAGAATTGTATAGGGGAAGACTTTTCTATGAAAATATTTATTTCGAAAGAAAATTGTCTCAGGAAAGAAATATCTGGGGTAATTTGTCTCGGGGAACTTATGTCTGGGGAAATATGCCTCGGGTAAGAAATATATTGCGTAAACTCGGTAGCTCAGAGCATAGTTCATTAGACTGCGAGTCGAACGAGTCGAATCTGGTCTTAGACTAATAACATCTTTTCATAGAAAATATTTATCTATACCGCGTTACCTCTCGACGCTCAATGAGAAACCGACAAGAGTAAAACATTACCTATGAAAATCTCTCACCCCGCTTTTCGGATTCGGCATTAAACTGTAGGTCCCACCACTTTGAGTTCAATTAAAACACACACAGCTCAAATAGTGAGAGTTCGACCTATGTTCTGCGATATTCTAGCGCAATAATATTATTATTACTAAGAAATGTCTGGAGATATT
Organism: Dryomyza anilis; assembly: GCA_951804985.1. Lineage (NCBI taxonomy): Eukaryota > Metazoa > Arthropoda > Insecta > Diptera > Dryomyzidae > Dryomyza > Dryomyza anilis. The sequence continues at coordinate 71,229,693 of OX638132.1, forward strand.
TGTCTCGGGTAAGAATTGTCTAGGGAATGAATTATGTCGGAAAAAGTGTTTCGAGGATAAATTGACTTGGGAAAAAATTGTATGGGGGAAGCTTTTAGTCTGAAAATATTTATTTTAAAATAGAATTTTTATTTATTTAAAAAAAAAGGCTTCAGACACTTGTCTCGGTAAAGATATCTCTGGGGAAATTTATCTCGTAAAAGAATTGTCTGTGATAAGTATTCTGTCAAAGACTTTTTATTTATTTCAAAATTATCCCGAATAATAATTTTTTAGGGAAATAAATATCACAAGTATGTGTTGAAAATTATGTCGAAAGTAGTGCCGAAGGAATGTTATATCTCGGGAATGACTGGTATAATGGAAGAATTGCCTCAACAGGAAATAAATGTCTGTGGCTATTTGTTTGTTGAACATTTAAAGGGTTTTTCAACATGGACGCTACAAAAGTCTTCAGTAAGGTTTGCCATTTCATGATGGAAATATATACGAATTCGAGTTTCGGTAGTAAATTTTAATAATTTCGGCTCGTATATCTTTCCATCGTGAAATGGCAAACCTTATTGAAGAGAAATTTTAAAAGAGCGGCAAGAAATATGGCGTCGTTTGATGTCCCTGTCGCTCTACTTTTGTAGCGTCCCTGTTGAAAAACCCTTTAAAAAACTTTTGTAGCGCTCTTATTGAAAACCCCTTTATTTGGGAAAGAATTGGTTCGGATTGACAGAAATAATTTACCTCGTAGTACAATTGTCATGGACAACAAATTTAACGGGGTAATATTGACATTGATAATTATTTCGGAGATTTTTTATTTTGAGAAAATTGACACGAACAACAAATTTTGTACTGAAAAATAATTTTTCGAGTTACAATTGTCTTTAGTTTGTCTCGAAAAAAACGAATTTATCGGAATTGTTTGACTTTATAAAATTATTTCGGTGAAGTAATATATTGTGAAAATTGCCTCGGGGAAGATTTACCTCGGGAAAGTATTATCTCGGGAAAGTATTGTTTCGGGCTACAATTGTTTATGGAACACTTGTGCCTGGAAAAAAAATGTCTCGAAAAAGAAGTATCTCGAAAAATAATCTCGTAGACTGCGTCGAATAAAATTGTCCGTTACATATCTTCCCATAATGTGCTATTGCAAGATTAAAATTAAAAAAGTTTGATCATAGTAGCTCTGAATTAAATGGCGGAAAATAATTTGTGACAGTTATAGTCAATACAAAATTTATTTAACGCGAAAATGGCAAACGAAGAGGAAGTGCGAGAAAATATAATTAAAATTTTTCAAAAACAACCTAGTTGGTCTTTTAAAAAAATTGCCAAGGAGGTAGGGGCTAACCCTAAGACCATTTCTCGCGTTATCAACCGCTTTAAGGAAGACCTGAGTATTGATCGGAAGAAAGGTTCTGGTAAAAAAAAGGCCCACATGATCGTGAAAAGTCTAAGAAGGTTGTGAAGATTTTTAAGAAGGGTCCAAGCATATCCGGAAGGAAATTGGCGAGAAAGGCGGATTGCTCAGAATCTTTCGTGCGCAGGACTAAGAAAGAAGCTGGGCTGAAGACGTACAAGGTCCAAAAAGTTCCGGATAGAAATGCCGTCAAGAATGAAACCGCAAAACAACGAGCTAAAAAGCTGAACCAAGATTTTTAAAAAAAAAATCGATTGCTGCATAATGGACGACGAAACTTATGTTTTAGCGGACTTTTCTCAGCTACCTGGGCAGGAATTTTATACAGCCGATTCTCGAGGAAATGTCGCTGATAAATTCAAATCAAAAAAAATTACAACATTCCCAAAGAAATTCCTTGTTTGGCAGGCAATTTGCAGTTGTGGAAAAAGGAGCAGCTCATTCGTGACATCGGGTACAATTAATAGCGAAATATATGTGAAGGAATGCTTGCAAAAGAGATTGCTTCCATTTTTACGCCAACATGAAGTGTCCACATTTTTTGGCCTGACCTCGCTTCATGTCACTACAGCAAAACGGCCTTAGAGTGGATCCAACAAAATGCAGTGATTTTGGTGCCTAGCCAATCCACCAAACTGTCCAGAACTCAGGCCGATTGAGAGATACTGGGCTTTAGTAAAAAGGGAGAAGAAGACAACAAAAAAAGTGGCCAAAGACCTTCAAGACTTTAAAAGAAAGTGGTCTTCAGCAGCTGTGAGGGTGTCGGACACTACCATTACAACATTAATGGAAGGGGTTCCGGAAAAATTAAAACTTTTTATTAAAAAATATTAATTTCTGGTTTTTTATATTTTTTTTTAAATCTAAAAATAATTTGCAAAATAAAATATTTTATTCTATAAAAATTCGATTACTAGATTTCTAGATTTTTTTTCATTTTTGTAGCGGACAATTTTATTCGACGCAGTCCTTAATTGTCCGGAAAATAATAGACTCGAGAAATTTTTCTGGGAAAATTGTTTCGACGAAGAATTGTCTCTCTGATGATTATCTGTGGACATAGCCTCGCAGAAGAATTTTTGCGAGGTTGAATTATAGCGGGAACAGAATACTTTTTTTTTTTTAGAGAAGTTTTGTTTTTGGTATATTGTCTTGAGGGGAAATTTTGTTGTGCAAAAATATACCGGTGAAAATATTCAATAAAATATTTTTTTTTTACATATTATAAAACAGTAAAATATAAATTCGTTTATATACTGAGAAAAAAAATCTGATCAAATCCCATGCTAATTTAATGGAATTTAACGATTGAATTAATTGTTTATCCTATTGACTAATTTCAATTAATTTTATAGTATTTTTTTAGAGTTCTGCTTTTGTTCTGCTGCTTAGTAGAGTTCTAAGAAAAAGAAAAAAAAACTATTAACAATTAATTAGCTGCAATTATGCGCAAGACAAATACACAGCAAAACACAGCAAAGACTTGTAATTAAAATATGCGCACAAAAAAACAGAAATTAAAAAAAAACATAAAAGAATAAAAGAAAGAAATAATAACGAAAAAATGAAATATTTGACCAAATAACAGAAAGGTTTAATGAAAGAAGAAAAGAGTTTCAGACAAGCAGTGTAATGTAAAATTACCATAATTATTCTAAAAATTTCTTCAACTCTTTAATTGACTGTATTTTTTGTGAAAATATTCTTTTTATTTTGAGTTTTTTTTTTATTTTTTAAGAAATTTGAATAAAATAAATATTTCCAAGTAACCGAAGACTTGACATGAATGTGGTAGGAGTTTCGGTAGCATTTTCAAAAGCATTAAACAACACACTTCAAACTAATAAATATTTAAAATAAGAAATATAATGAAAATATAAGAAATAATCTTCAATTCAAAAAAATAAAAACGCTAAAAATTAAATAAAATAAACAACAAAAATTGTACATACCAATTTTGATGTTATTTTATATAAAAGATAACCCAAATTTGGTGAATGTTTTATTTTTAAGAAGTTTTTTTAAATTCAAAATTTGATTTTTTAAATAATGAAATAAGTCAGCATCAAATAACGCATCAGGAAATTTTTTAGATTTTCACATTATGTTTATTTAATTTGAGGTGTATTTTGAAACATTTTGTTTCATTTCATGGTGCCTATGAAATCTTAGGGCCAGTTTTTCAGTGGTAGTTTAAACTTAGTTTAAACTACGTTTAATTAAACGTCTCACGTAGTTTAACTATTCAAGCAGTTTTTCAGTGGCAGTTTAAGTTTCATTCAGATCAGTGCTTAAAATATGGCAGCATCGGCGAATTATCGATTGTGAATAGCATTTAAGAAGAAGAAGGGAGTAATTTTTCACATTTTGAACAGCTGATATTTAAGTTGCGGGAATGACGACGATTACAAGAAATTATAAAGATAATTAAGAAATGTAGAATGCACGAAATAATACATATCAGTGAGAATTTGTTCGTGTAATCGTTCAGTGTTACTTTATGCAATGAATAATAACAGAAAACTAATAAAATGAAAACCGATGGACAGACAAATGAGCGCATGAGTATGGACTGCAGAGCGTAAAGAGCGCATCTCACATTTTTCTGTCAAAATTATTGAGAGTTTAAACATAGTTTAACCCACCAACATCGATGGGTTAAACTAAGTTTAAACTACGTTCATAGTTCACTGAAAAACACGATTATAAGTTTAAACTAAGTTTAAACTGCAAATGGAGTTCAACTACCACTGAAAAACTGGCCCTTAATGTTAGCAGTCCTCTTCACATATTTGAAACTGGGGCCTCACGATTCGAAGGGAAGCTACGTATTATACAATTACCGAGGTATAATTTTTAATCGGAAACAAGCGAAAATTTTTAGTAAATAAATAAAATAATTCTATTTAGTGTGAATTCATTTTTGAGTTATGACTAGAGAGCGGATTTATATGCAAAATGATATATCGAAAATATGCAAAATTTATGCAAATTATATGCAAAATATACAAAAAATATGCAGGTTTTTAAAATATGAGTAAAAGTATGAAAAAATTTATTTGTTTCTCATTATTTAAAAATAAAGCACGTTTTTCTTCAACCTTCAACACATATTATGAATGAAAACGAACATTATCCTAATAAACTAAAAATTATTTCTTTTTAGAGTCATAATAAATCTATTTCCTAAATTTTCGACTGTAAACCTTTGGGGTCTATTACTTCATATGAATATATGTGCAAAAAACAATTGGTCATATCACAAGACATTATAGGCACGAAATTATGGATTCAAGGAAGCAATTATGGCATTTGTTTTGATATCGTAACGAAAATATTACAAGATGCCGAAAATTTATTCGATATATATTTATGCCAGTTCTTAGACTGATATTGTCAGTTCTCATTCCGATATTGCCTGTTTTAAATGTGTATAAGATCCATATCGAAATTCTTTAAACATTAGAATCAATAAAATTATATTAGACTGACAGGGGCTTTGTATCAAACCATTTTTATAGAATTTGATTTCAAATGACAACTACTAAAAATGTTTTATTGGATATGAAAATCGATATGAAGAAATCAGAATTATGAGGATGAAAGCTACTTTGAGAATAACTGGAGCCATCTGGAGGCTTCGAGTCGCTTAAATACTCTCAATTTTGTTCGTTATATCGTCTACTAAAAATGTAGTATATGCAGAAAATTGTCTGATATCATATCAATAAATCATGTCAATATTGAAATTAGTAACTCCAACTAAAATTTATCGAAGGACTTGGTCTATACTATTTTAAAGATGTGACAAAACACATCAGAACAACAAAAACAAATAGTCAAGAAATGTCGGAAAATTGCTTTTTTACTTTAAATTACTCTAGTAATCTACATAAATTCATTAAACGCTAGTATATACGAGATATTTGGATGATTTAAGCAAAAAAATATGCAACAAATATGCAATAAATATGCAAAATATGCAAAATATATGCAAAATATGCAAATAATATGCAAAATATGCAAATAATATGCAAAATATGCAATATGCAAAAAATATGCAAAATATTCAAAATATGCAAAACAGATTGCCCATAATTCGAATTAGTTTTTAACGTTAATCAATTCTGTTTTTGTTCGATTTAAATTTGAGTCTTCGTTTAAATATGCATTAGCATATAAATCCGCTCCCTAGTTATGACACTCTTAAAGAAAATATGCGAAATCATTAAATCATGTAAAAGGAAATCAACAATTTAATATATCATCAAATAACTCTATCATTAAACCAGTAAATCATCAAAATATCAAATCATTAAATAATCAAATAATTCAATCATTACTCTGAGAACAAAATACAATAAAATCAATAGGTTTTTGTTTTTAGAATTAGTCAATAGGGTAAATTATTATTTTAATAGGTAAATCCTATTAAATACTACAAAATACTATTGAATTGTTTTTGAATTTATATGAAAATATTTTTTTTTACCAATGTTAATACGATTTTTTCTGAGAGCACGTCAAAAAGAAAAAAAAATCACATGTTTAAGCGATTAAATCACTGAGATTTTTATTTTTAATCTTTGATTTACATTTTACTCAAAGTAAATTTTTTTTATTTAATAAGAAAATGATTTTTAAGTGATATATTTAGGTTTTAAATGAATTCGTTAGTTTTTAAAAATCGATCGAGCACATCAAAAAAAAAAAAAAATCACATGTTTTAACGATTAAATCACTGAGATTTTTATTTTTAATTTTTGATTTACATTTTAGTCACAGTTAATTTTTATTATTTAATACAAAAATAATTTTTAAATGATATGTTTAGGTTTTAAACGAATTTGTTAGTTTTTAAAAATCGGTTTGTTCAGTAATGAGTTATATAAGTTTTCATTTTGTAAACTAATAAATTGATTGCAGATGAAATTAAAAAATAAAATATATTATATTAAAAAACAAAACTTCGAGAAATATCAATTTAACGATTACTAAACGTTGTATTTCTTTTTATTTGCAGAATCGGTCGATGTAATTTGGATACAACTAAAGATTAAATAAGAATTTAATAAAATCTAGCTGAATATACCCTGTGAAATTCAGTAAAAATTTAAATCGAAAAAAGTGGAATGCTAAAATACTGCAGAAACAATAAAAAATATTGGAAGAAAATTATAAGTAACAAAAATAGTGAATTTAAATTAAATAAAAAAAAAATTCAATGAGTTATTAAAAAAATAAGAAAAACGTGAAAAAAAATTAAACACAAATGTGAAATTAATAAATATTATTATAAGAAAATATATTGAAAATGTTTAATTAAAAAGTGTACTTTAAAATAATATCTAAATGTTAAAAATATAATTAAAAAAAAAACAAACTCAAATAGAATAAATTAGCTTTTATAATTCCTAAATAGAATAGTTAAAAATCGTTTAGAAAAATAAAAAAAAAATAAAATTTAAATCGATCTCTTTCAAATAACTACTTAGCAATTTTCTAATTAAAAAAATAAAAATAAAAACTATGCACTTATTTAAAACTCTATAAATGTAATTAATTAACTAAATTAAATTCTAACGAAACATATCAAATTTAGTCTGATTTTTAAAGTTTTTCCAATGAGTTAAATTTAAAATATAAATTAAAAGTACACAATTTTTATGCAAATTGCAATATAATTCAGATTTAAAAATATATTTAAAATAATCTTTTAAAAATTTAAACTACAATTCTTAACAAATATTATAAAATTATAGTTAAATTTACTATAAAAACTACTTAATATATAAATTTAATTAAATGAAAAACTTAATCAAACATTAAAAGTTTACATTATAAAAGGCAATATTTAATAAAAAGAAAAATACGTGTTTAAAAAGTGTGAAATGAAAAGTGAATAAAATTTGTTTAAAGAAAAAACAAATGTTTCAGTAAATGATGCAAAAAATATTTTGTTATGTCAATACCTAGACAAGGATATTATATACTCTAAAAAGGATATTACATTGGAGCAGATATAATATAAACAATTAAAATGTAAGTAATGCTTTTAATATTTATATATGAAGATCAATGAAAAAGGGTTTAAATTAAGTTTGATAATTAAAAGTATAATAATAAAGTGTTGCATTTAAAATGACCAAATGAATTCACAATTATCATCAAATGAACGAATCATAAAAACACCAAATCATCCAATCATCATATCAGAAAATCATGCAAACACCAAGTTTTTAAAACAACGTATCATCGAAGCCTCCAATCATCAAATCATCAATTCTTCAAATCAACAAATTATCAAATCATCAGATCATCAAAACATCAAATTATAAAATAATCAAATTATCAAAAAACGAAACATTCAAAAATCATAAAATACTAAAATACTAAAATAATAAAATAGAAAAATAATAAAATAGAAAAATAATAAAATAATAAAATAATAAAATAATAAAATAATAAAATAATAAAATAATAAAATAATAAAATAATAAAATAATAAAATAATAAAATAATAAAATAATAAAATAATAAAATAATAAAATAATAAAATAATAAAATAATAAAATAATAAAATAATAAAATAATAAAATAATAAAATAATAAAATAATAAAATAATAAAATAATAAAATAATAAAATAATAAAATAATAAAATAATAAAATAATAAAATAATAAAATAATAAAATAATAAAATAATAAAATAATAAAATAATAAAATAATAAAATAATAAAATAATAAAATAATAAAATAATAAAATAATAAAATAATAAAATAATAAAATAATAAAATAATAAAATAATAAAATAATAAAATAATAAAATAATAAAATAATAAAATAATAAAATAATAAAATAATAAAATAATAAAATAATAAAATAATAAAATAATAAAATAATAAAATAATAAAATAATAAAATAATAAAATAATAAAATAATAAAATAATAAAATAATAAAATAATAAAATAATAAAATAATAAAATAATAAAATAATAAAATAATAAAATAATAAAATAATAAAATAATAAAATAATAAAATAATAAAATAATAAAATAATAAAATAATAAAATAATAAAATAATAAAATAATAAAATAATAAAATAATAAAATAATAAAATAATAAAATAATAAAATAATAAAATAATAAAATAATAAAATAATAAAATAATAAAATAATAAAATAATAAAATAATAAAATAATAAAATAATAAAATAATAAAATAATAAAATAATAAAATAATAAAATAATAAAATAATAAAATAATAAAATAATAAAATAATAAAATAATAAAATAATAAAATAATAAAATAATAAAATAATAAAATAATAAAATAATAAAATAATAAAATAATAAAATAATAAAATAATAAAATAATAAAATAATAAAATAATAAAATAATAAAATAATAAAATAATAAAATAATAAAATAATAAAATAATAAAATAATAAAATAATAAAATAATAAAATAATAAAATAATAAAATAATAAAATAATAAAATAATAAAATAATAAAATAATAAAATAATAAAATAATAAAATAATATGGATTAATTATACATCGGATGCTCATCAGCTGCTTTGCAAATTAATCTGTTTGTAATTTATCTCAAAAACAAGGTAGAGGAAAAACAGCAAAAATACGCGCTGCTTAATTATGCGAACGTGAAAATACTGAATATCAGTCTGAAATTGTAGTAAGTGGTATTGTTCGCGTTGTGCTTTCAGCTATTTCCGCATCATTCGTTCATGTTTTGTAATCTCATTAATGCCTGAGATTGCAATTATTTTTTTTCCCGCTTTGTTTTATAAAACAACGAATGAAGCGGAAATTATGCAGATTTGCAAAACAATCCTTGAGATTAAGTTTGAGTCGCTTCTGCAACATCACACGATGCCTGACACTTGGCTAACACTAATTTTTGCATAAATTGCGCATCTTTGTCAACACAACGAACGGGCCAAGTTTTATGGCGAGACCGAGAAGATAGTCAAGTCGGCCGTTTGGCCAGGCACACATGTTGTGCAAGTCATATGTGTGACGTGAAAATAAGCTGGAAAATTCCGCACGTAATCCATTGTGTATCTTTTATTGTGTGGTGTGGTAACTGCCAGTCGTTGCCAATTAAAACTTAGCCAAGCATAGAATATCACTTGACATTGTTGGGTTCTTTTTCGATTTTTTTGTTGAATTTTATGCTGTGCTTGACTTTGTGCGGTTTTTGTGGTTAGAAACTTTCGAAGTAATAGGTTGCTTTTTAAGTAGTTGCAAATTGACGAAACTGAGGCAAAAAGTATGATTTTAAAATTGCTTTATATTGGAAAATTTAAAGATTTTTAGCAACACTCATCGTGTTATTTTAATATATAAATTGTAAATGAATACATATTTTAAAAATAACGTATTTGGTAAGTTTCACTTCCAAGACGAACGAATATATTGATTTTTTTAGTGTTACTCATACGTCATGTAGTAGATATTATTATGAATCCCAAATGTTCTTTCTTCGTGCGTGAAACTATTATTTTAACTGACCGAATAAAGTTGTGATTTTAAAGAAACATTAACCCGAACCTCCTGAATTATTTTTCAAATTTTCAAATGACACTTCTTTGATTTAATAATTAGGAGCAAGGATCCCGAATATGTCATTTATTTTTGAATTGGGTGTAAGGATATGCTAAGACGAGGTGTGCAAATGTGGTATATGTAAATCGTGAAAACACATTAAAAAATGTATAGTGGAAAAAAATTTAAAACCGAAAAAATTAAAAATAATATGCACTACAATTTATTATTTTCCAATGACTACAGAATAAAATTATATTTATTCTTCTACTTCACTTTAGAATTAGAGCCCGGAGGTTGACATATGCTATATATGGGCGTTATTGGATAAAGTGGCTCCCATACAGCATATACATTCATAACGAAAAAACTACGAGAATGAAAAACAATCCAAATACATACAAAAATTACAAGAGCAACAACAAAAAACAAAAGCAAAAACAGAAACAGAAAAAAGAAAATCAAAAACCCCAAAACAACAGCAAAAAAAAATACAAAAACACAAACACAGACCCAAATGCACAACCACAAAAACTGAAAAAAATAAAATTAAAAAACACAAAAAACAAACAAAACTACAAATACAAAAACGAGAGTAAAACACACAAAAAAGAATAAATTAAAAGAAAATACAAAATCATAAACAAAAAAGTAAAAAACGCAAAAAAAAAAATAAAAGTAAAAACAAATAAAAACAAAAGCAAAAAAACACAAAGTCTAACTCAAAAGGAATAAATGAAACAGAAAAACTTAGAACGCAAAAAAATTCAAAAGAATAATAAACGAGTTGGGAAAGTTAGGTCACATGGGTAAGTTCGGTCACATGGGGCGGATTTTTATAGTCGGTCGGGCCCGACTATGGAATACCCTACACCTTTGGTGGAGATATTAATGAGGAATATTTAATTGTATACCTTAATTTTAAATTTTTAATTATGCTGAACCTCAGAATATTATTCATATATCAGAAATTTACGTCTTATATCCCCATAAATTAAAAAAATTATATAAAGTATAAAAAACTAAATGAAAAAATTGAAAAATGTAAATGGGCGGACCACGCCTATATTTAAAATTTTGAAAGGCTAATATTTCATAGATTTGATTTTAATAATTTATGGATCAAATTTCCACTATAAAAACCCGGGAAAAAATGGGCGGATCACGCCCATTTTTTGACCACATATTTTTAGGTCAATTCTAACAATAACTTTTAAATTTTATAACTATACATTGAATACTTTTCGAGTTATTAGTTTCGAAAGAGTTATATAAAAGTGACTTGTATGGGAGGTGGGCGTGTCCGTTGACCGATTTTGCTCATTTTCAAACTCAGTTCCTACTTTTGGCTAAAATATATTGAGACGAAATTTCATCGCATTCTGATCAGTATTTCTCATGTTATTCTGTATTCGACAGCAAGACAGCAAGACGGACAGACAGACAGACAGACAGACAGACAGACAGACAGACAGACAGACGGACATGGCTAAACGGACTAGGGTAGTGATGCTGATCAAGAATATATATACTTTTCCATACCGGACACGCCTCCTTAGGGGCGTTACAATATATGCACAAAGTTAATATACCCTGTACCTCATAGGTGTAGGGTATAAAAAGTAAAAACGCAAAAAAAATAAATTTTTTATATAATTTGTTTTTAAAATGCATTCTTTGTTAAATGTGTTCATATAATTAATTTTTAATTTTTATATTATGTGAATGCAGCATAATTTAGTAAACAAATACATATAAGGTTTTTTTCGTGGAGTACTTATTATTGTGCTCGCAAAATTTTAAATTTTGTTATATTAAGATTTTTAGAATATTGAAATTTGTAGAATAACATTTTAAAAAATATTTCATGTCTCGAACCAAATTCGATATCAAAGTTCGAACTCGTAGCTAAATCGCTTCTAACTTCAAAATTGCTCGGACATTCGAATTGAAAGACAATATACGATATTTACACATTTTTCACATCGATATCACAATATTTTTCGATTGTTTTGATTATTTGATTATTTTTTCTTCTATATCGTTTAGATTTTGAACGATATCTCGTACCGCAAAAACTGCGATAGAACGCATCGATATTTACCTATCATGTAGGTCCAATTTGAGGCATGATATCGTTGCGTCTCGTAATGATATCGAAACGAATAGCATACTGGGAAACATCATGTTTTAAAATTAGACGAAATTGTTTTCTAATTAAAGGACGTTGTTCAATTTAATCACATTAGATTTCGTGACATACCCCTTAAGGTATGCAGCATTTACGGTAAGAAATACAATGTAAATTTTTTTTTTTACAGATTAACCAACACTCAGGGGATGCCCCCTATTTATGCAAAGCACAGTGTTGATCGTAGGAAAGGATTAGGGTTGGAGGAAGGGAGGAAATATGAGGTAGTGTCGGTGAATATTTGTTTTGAATTTGCCAATATCAAAAATGTCGGGAAAAACAGACGCAGGGAGATTGTTCCACAAACGAATCGTGCGACTGAAGAACGAATTCTCTCTATAATGCGTGGTTCTGTTGTGAGCCGAGTGGACTACGAAAGGGTGGGCTTGGTTCGATGCCAGAGTAGAACGAGAGAACACATGACCTGGTGAAATCAGGCCATGTATGTCCCTCGAACACTTACCATTGTAATACCTATAAAACAGGCTTACACAACCAACGGTCCTTCGGTGCTCAAGAGAGCCAATAGAGGATGAAATATTTTCATCCCATGTTAAATATGGCACGTTGTTGGATTCGGTCCAGGAACTCCAACGAGGATTTTGAAGCTCCTGCCCAAATGTGCGAGTTGTATTCCATCTAAGGCCGAATATAGGTAGTGTAGACAGTTCGTAAGTCAGCAGGAGTGAAGTATGTCTTACACCGTTTCAGAAAACCGAGGCACTTGGCCGCTTCTTTCGACACATCAAATATGTGGTCATTCCAACGAAGATCACATTGAATTGATATGCCCAGAACGTCAAGAGAAGCTGACTGCGCAATATCCACAGCACGCGTATTGAGGGGAGGTAGGGTTGAATCCATTCTTTTGTGAGATAACAGACAACATTGGGTCATGCGTGCATTAAAATCAACTCTATTTGCAAGACCCCACTCGGAGATTGTTTTTAGGTCATTATTTAGTGTGTCATTCATGATGCGTCTTTTACTCTCAATCTCCAAATAGGTTGGGCGCTTTTTGAACGTGTATGAATGACAAATGTTTCTATCATCTGCAAAGGAATTGGGTTCTGGGTCAATGACAGAAGGTCATTGATAAATACCAGAAATAGGGACGGGGATAGGACGGAACCCTGCGGAACTCCAGAATTGATGAAATGTTGTTCCGAAAGAACACCATCCATCGCAATTCGTATTGAACGACCCTGGAGAAAACTCGATATCCATCGAGTAAAATATTCACCGACACCATATGAAATTAATTTTGAGACGAGGGCTTTATGCCACACTCGATCAAAAGCCTTGGAATTATCCAGAGCAACAACCTTACTTTCCCCGAAAAGGTGAGCACAATTATTCCACTTTTCGGAGAGGTCCGCCATCAAGTCACCTGTGGATCTGGTCCTACGGAAACCATATAGTCGGTCACTAAGTAATTCGTTTCGCTCTAGATAGATCACAAAGTGGAAGTTAATTACGCTTTCCATTACTTTGGAGAGCGCAGAGCATATTGCAATGGGTCGGAAATTGGCAGGGTTCGTAGCCTCGCCCTTTTTGAGTCACCAAATTTTATAAAACAGACATAATAAGCAATGGTAATGTAGGCCGTTAGCAAAATGGGTTATTGGCTTTAGCAAAAAAATTAATAAAAAAATTAAATTAAAAGAATAAATAAAAAAATGAAAAAATTATATAAATTTTAAAAAATATATATATAAATAAATATATTTTTTATTTTATGTACTAAAGTAAAAAAATAAAAATTTAAAACCACACTGTTTACAATTTTAATAAAATTGTTTTAAATTTTCTGTTAAAAACAATTGTTTTAAATTTAAACAAAATTGTTTTGAGATGTGTTTTTATTGTTGTTTTTGTTAAATTTAATACAATTTCATTGAGTTTTAGCACATTTTTACAGCAGTGTTACAAAGGGTTTTTCAATAAGAGCCGCTCCAAATAAAACAAAAACGGTTTGGGATATCAATGAAATTCTGTATTCCTGTAAAAGTACATTCGATGCCATTATGGAACTCGATTTCTTTTGCATGGCCACCACGGGCACGCTTGCAGAAGTCCAGACGCTGAACCCAATTTTTGACGGTTTTCAAGCATAAATCGGCCGATACTGCTGCAATTTCACATTCGATATTCGTACTAAGTTCGTTAATCGTCGCTGGCTTGTTGGCAATGACCATAGGCTTGATGAAGCCCCACTGGAAATAGTCTAACGGCGTCAAATCGCACGACCGAGGCGGCCAATCGACTGGACCATTTCGTGAGATTACACGTTCTCCAGACTTGGTTTCCAATAAATTGATTGTGGCATTCGCTGTGTGGCTTGTGGCGCCGTCCTATTGGAACCACATGTCCTCCAAGTCCATATCATCCAATTGGGGCCAAAAATATTCGGTTATCATTGAACGGTAGCGATTCCCATTCACAGTAACGTGCCGGTCTTGATCATCACGGAAGAAGTACGGCCCAATGACGCCGCCGCCCCATAAACCGCACCAAACCGTAATTTTTTCGGGATGTAATGATGACTCATGGAGTACGTGTGGATTGCTGTCTGACCAATAACGCATATTTTGTTTATTGACGAAGCCATTCAGCCAGAAATGAGCCTCATCGCTGAAGATGATTTTTCGAATTTTTACTACCGATTTTCGGTAGTAAATCTTAATAATTTCGACTCGTTTTTGGCTCGTATATCTTTTCATTATGAAATGACGAACTTACTAAGGAGAAATATCAAAAGAGCGGAAAGAAATATGGCGTCGTTTGCTGTCGCTCTACTTTTGTTGCGTCCCTGTTGAAAAACCTTTTAATTGTGTGACGTCACTCATACGTCATGTTATTTCCAGTGATGGAGAGATGGTCTTAAACTTTGAAAAATGTTGCTGTGTTTAGAATTAAAATTTTATTTATATTATAAAAATAGATATAGATGACGTCACTGTACTCGTCTTTCCAAAAAGTAAAACAAAATGTGTGTGTGTGTGTGTTACTCATACGCAACGTATTACTAACTAAACCTTTAACCAATAATGGTTGTTTTCTTACTATAAATTTTTGCTTCAGATGTAGTTTTGAGGAATACAACAATTCGAGGTTTAACTTCAAGGCTAATAAAAATACCAAAATGTTGACTTTGGATTTTTATTGACATCCTTGTTGAACTTTGATGTTAGCTCTTATAATAAACGCTTTTATATTATCAGAGAGATACATTTGACATTGACATAACCTAGCTTAATATTAATAAATGGATGCTCGATACAAAACCGCCACAAATGGATTCCCTTTTGAGGGTCAATTAATAGCGTTCAAAGTGCGCGTTATCCAAATTGGAACCCTTAGAGCAAAACAGTAATAGCAGCAAAAGTACGCATTATGCTGTGACTACATTACGTGGTTTTGCGGCTGCCGTAAATCGCGGAAGGCAGTACAAAATAACACCCAATGAAATAAAAAAAAAAAAACACCTAATCCAAAAAATGAAATAGCAACAACTAAAAAATGAAATAATCCATATATATATATATAAAACTCATTTTCTGTTTGTTTGTGCGCTATGCAAACGTACACCTGTGGACGGATTTTCTTAAAATTTGGAATATATATCATATAGACCCAGGAGAAAGTCACTACAAAGTTTGCGTTGACTTTAACGCCCATTTTTATCTTTGGTGTATAACTCAGATTAATATCAAAACCACTGGATGTATTTTTCTGATAATTTGCATTACTATGCTATAAAGTCCATGGAGTATCCTAAACCATATATAGACTATGGCAAAGGGGAGTGGCACCTCACATAGAAACCAAAAATGTTTCTCATCTTTCTTAATCTCACCACACCAAAACTCACTACGCCAAAACTCACCACACCGAAACTCACCACACTTAAACTTGACACACTCAAACTCACCACACTTAAACTCATCACACCTAAACTCACCACAACTAAACTCACCACACCTAAACTCACCACACCTAAACTCACCACACCGAAACTCACCACACTTAAACTCACCACACAAAAACTCACCACACCAAAACTCACCACACTAAATTCATCACACTAAAACTCACCACACTAAAACTTCTACTGAAAAACACTACCGGGAAGAATTGTACGGGGAAGAATTTTACGGGCACGGGTCCAGCTAGTATTTTATATTACAAAAAAATTTAAATTTAAATAAAATTTTTATCAAAAAATTGAAATAACTACAAATAAAATATCGAAATAAGCATTTGCAATAGAAATTTGCAAAGATTTGTCAAAACAAATTAAGACCCAACGATAACAAATGGAAATATTACCAAAATGATATGAACAATTTGGTGTATTTTTTGACTTCAATTCAATGTTTTTTCATTTGTGCTTTAATTTGTAGTGCCATTGTTGAATTGGCGCTGCGAACGAAAGCAATACCAAACGACGAATCGCCTTGGAACGTGTTTAGTAATGAAAATCAATAACGTGGCACATAGACTTGTCAGCTGGATGGGGTGCAGCACAGAAGCGCTGCGATTGGGTGCGGTTGACGGTTGTCGGCGACGCAGACGTACGTTGTATGTAGTAGATAGAAAGGTAGTAGATCTGATGGCGGCGATGGTTTCAAGTTTTTGTTCAGGTGTTTTTTTTTTGTTTGGCTACAATGTCTGTCATACAGCAGGTCGTTTAGATGGGCTGTCGGGCGATACCACGAATGTTCATCGCCATGGCTTGTTGTCTACCTTTCTATCTATCTGTTGTCTACCTTTCTATCTGGCTGTCTGTATTTTATTTCGTCTGTACATTTCTATCTATCTTGAACTTTAGAGTTTGTTGTGTGAACTTGGCGTCTTTGGTTTTTCTGAATGGCGTTGCTCTTGCTTGACTGGAAAGCGCGCGCGCTCAGATAATATCAGCTGGCGGTATTACTACCGACAGTGGTGCTTGTTATTTGCAGAGACATGCATACGTATCGAAATACAAAAGTAACTCAAGTTTACAAAGTGGAAATGATAACAACTAAGTTGCGAATAAACAAAACGAAAAATCAAAACAACAAGAAGAAGACAACAAAATGAAATACAACACAAAAGTAAAAAAGATGACCGCACACAATGCGAAAAAATAAATGCTGACTGAGAGAGAAGAGTACGACAAAGTAGAAAAGTTGGAATTTATTTTTGTTTTACTAACATTTTTGTTTTACTGACAGATGATATTTTAATGTGAAATAATGGAATATTCTGCATACATTATGATGTAGGTAAATATGAAGATGTGACGCTTACACATTTCAGTTTTATGGACCGTTTTTTGCAACATTATATTTTATGTATTTCATATCGATTCAATTATTTAAGCTATTTAAAACTGATTATGCATTTAAATACATTATAAATATTTAAGTGCAGTTTTAAATTAACTATTTTTGCTATTGTATTTCTTATCTAATTTGTTATTTTTTCTTACATGTTTTGCTTTTGGTCTTTAAATTTGCGTACGTTTTGCATAATTTTTTTATTTTTTTTGTGTTTACTTTTTTTTTTAAATATATTTCGATTTAATTATTTCATATGTATTTTTTTTTTGATTTTCTGTTTACTTTATTTTGTTTCTGTTTTATTTGTGTTTTTGTTTTTCGTTTAATTTACTTTTTACTTTATCTCATCCTTTTCCTTTGATTTTCTCTTTTTTTGTATATTTTTTAGATTTACTATTGTGTCTTTGGCTTCATTTTGCTTTTGTTTTGGCGTTTGTTGTTTGGTTTTTCTTTTCATTTTGTATCATTGTTTTTAGTTTTGATTTTGTGCTTGTGCTTCGGGTATTTTTTTGTGTTTTGTGTATTTTGTGTTTTAATTTTATTTCTTGCTTTTGTTTTTGCTTTTATGACTTTAAACAAGAAAAAAATAAAGTGAAAGCTTTCTTTTTTGTTGTTGTATTTTCGTGATTTTGCATTTGTGTTTGAGTTTTTGCTTTTGTGTGTTTGCTTTTAGTTAGAATTTTTGATTTTGTATTTGCGTTTCTTTGTTTTTTTTTTGTTTTTGTGCTTTATTGTGTTTCTTTAGTGTTTTTCCTTATTTCAGTATTGATTTCCTTTCATTTTTTTTTGTTTTGACTTTAATGTTGTTTTTTTTTTTGGTTTTTTTGCCTTTGTTTTTTTTGCCTTTGTTTATCCTCTGTTTTTATTTTTATGTTTTTACCTTTTGTATTCTACGTTTGTTTCTGTTTTTGGTTTTCTATATTGCGTTTTTAAATTGCGTATATTCTGCATACATTATAAATATTTCAGTGCGATTTTAAATTAACTAAATCAAATTTAAATATTTGAAAATAATCAAAATTCAAACAAACTTTTATTGTATATTTAAAATTTTATTGCGCTAAAAATTCAAAATTTAACTAAAAATATGATTTTTTAACATTTAAAGAAAATGTTTAGATTTTCACTAAAATTTTAATTTTCACCGAATTTTTTATTTTTCACTAAAAATTTAAACTTTTTTATAAAAATTTGAAAGGGTTTTCACTAAGAATTACATTTTGTCGTCAATCAACATTACAAATTACACTCAAAATTACAATTATCATTCAAAATTATAATTTTTACTCAAAATTATAATTTTTACTCAAGTTTACACTTTTCAATCATAATTACAAATTCCACTCGAATTTACAATTATCAGTCAAAATTAAAATGTTCACTCAAAATTAAAATGTTCGCTTAAAATTAGAATTTATTAACTCAAATTAATAATTTTAAATTAAAATTACAATATCCACTCGAAATAAAAATGTTCAGTCAATACTACAATTTCAAGTCAATATTACAAGTTTCGATTAAAATTACAAATTTCATTGAAAATGGAAATTCAATTCAAGTACAATTTTCACTTTGAATCCACTTAAAAGTTCAATTTTCATAAAAAAAAATAAAATTTTTACTAAAAGTTAATTTTTATTATATATTTTTTTAATACTAGGCTCCAGGTCCTATTTAATTTTAATTTATAAAAAATAAAAAAAAAATATTTTAATTTTACTTTAACACTACTCTAACGGTGCAGTTAGTTTTGAGAAGCCACATTTATTATTTGCAAATAAAACCCTTTCAAAAATGTGATAAATTTCTTATGAGCTAACAATAACATTTCAACTGTCTGTCCGTCTGTCTGCTTTATGGCCATGTGAAGGTACTTCAGTCAGCATGAAAAGCGTTGGCAAAAATATCTTTTATCAACATAAATCAAGTAAATGTGGCTGCAGCTGCTACTGAGCCGTAGGCAATATGGCAGCGAAAAAAAAATATTTATGATATTTTTTTTTTTGTTATTACTGCTGCCTACTTTTCACGCGAAGTTTAGCAGAAATGAATCCTATCCTGCAGGAAGCGCATTGCGGCATTTGCTACGAATGGCATACTCAGGAATATAAGCAACCGAACTACTATTCATGAAGACTACAACGGCATCGACTGATATATGAAACACATTCGAGTGAAATGTGCAAATGTGCTGTATGCACTGAATGCGGCAATGGGGCAAAGTGTTGCCTGGTGGCAGAGCTAAGAGTTCATCGCCTATTTGCGAAGTTCAAAAAAGGCATCAGAGTACAATGCATAGTAAGTAGATGTTGGAGCAAATAATAGGGTTCAAAGAATAAAGCAATATTTGCGAATTACATGCTTAGGAAATTCTGTTAATAGCTATGTTTTTGCTTATCTTTTTCATACTATTTCCCAAATATATTTTTGCTAATGAGAAAAATCATTTATTTTATTAAAACAAATATAAAAAAGTAATGCCAAAACTTATTTATCGAAATCTAGGTCTAAGTCTACCGAATGCAATATGTATTTTGCACTGGTTTAAAAACGACAACAGTAATTAACAAAAACTTATTGGCCGACCGTAAAGCGTATAGATATTTCGGAACCAGCCTGTTAAAGTGGCGCATATAAATTCACAAATCCATTGATTTAATTTTTATTTAAATTTTAGTTTTCACTCTAAATTATAACTTTAATTTAAAATTTATATAATCCATAAAATTTAAATTTGAACGTAAATTTATATTTTTTAAAAATTTAAATCACTCAAAATTATAATTTTCACTCAAAATTATCAATTTCACTCAAAATTATAATTTTCACTCAAAATTATAATTTTCACTAAAATTATAATTTTCACTAAAATTATAATTTTCATTCAAAATTATAATTTTCACTCAAAATTATAATTTTCACTCAAAATTATAATTATCACTCACAATTATAATTTTTACTCAGAATTATAATTTTCACTCAAAATTATAATTTCACTCAATATTATAATTATCACTAAAAATTAAAATTTTCACTCAAAATAATAACTTTCACTTAAAATTATAATTTTCACTCGAAATTGTAATTTTCAATCAAAATTATAATTTTCACTCAAAATTATAATTTAATCTCAAAATTATAATTTTCACTTAAAATTGTATTTCTCGCTCAAAATTATAATTTGCAGTAAAAATTATGATTTTTACTCAAAATTATAACTTGAAGTAAAAATTATAATTTTCACTCCAAATTATAATTTGCACTCAAAATTGTAATTTACACTCAAAATTATAATTTTCAATCAAAATTATTATTCTCACTCAAAATTATAATTTAAACTCAAAATTATAATTTTCACTCAGAATTATAATTTTCAATCAAAATTATAATTTTCTCTCAAAATTTTTATCTTCACTCAAAATTATAATTTTCACTCAAAATTATAATTTTCACTCAAAATTATAATTTTCACTCAAAATTATAATTTTCAATCAAAATTATAATTTAAACTCAAAATTAAAATTTTCATTCAAAATTATAATTTTCACTCAAAATTATTATTTTCAATCAAAATTATAATTTTCACTCAAATTATAATTTTCACTCAAAATTATAATTTTCACTCAAAATTATAATTTTCATTCAAAATTATAATTTTCACTCAAAATTATAATTTTACTCAAAATAATAATTTTCACTTAAATATAATTTTCACTGGAAATTATAATTTTCAATCAAAATTATAATTTTCACTCAAAATTATAATTTTCACTCAAAATTATAGTTTTCACTCAAAATTATAATTTTCACTCAAAATTAAAATTTTCACTCAAATTTATATTTTCACTCAAAATTATAATTTTTACTCAAAATTATAATTTTCACTCAAAATTATAATTTTCACTCAAAATTATAATTATCACTCAAAATTATAATTTTCCCTCAAAATTGTAATTTTCACTCAAAATTATAATTTTTACTCAAAATAATAATTTTCATTTAAAATTATAATTTTCACTCGAAATTATAATTTTCACTCAAAATAATAATGTTCACTCCAAATTGCAAAGTTCACACAAAATTACAGTTTTCACTCAAAATTATAATTTTCACTCAAAATTCCAAAATTTCACTCAAAATTGCAAAATTTAAACAAAACTGCAGATTTCACTCATTATTACTTTTTCATTTAAAATTACAATGTTCACTCATAATTTTAACCAAAAATTACAATAATATTGAACATTCTGATCTGCTTACTACAAATCTAAGTTGAATAACAGCTGGGAGTTTTTTCTAAACTATTGACAAATTATTACATCAAAACCTTCTACACTACTCTAATATTTTAAAAACTGCAACGTATTAAATGCACCATAAATGTGTTACTTCTAAAGATTTACCAGTTTTTATTATAGTTTATAAAAATAAAGTTGAAAAATAAATAAAAAATCGGAATAAAATTCCTGCCAAGGTATGCAAAAAAGTGCACACTGCACTAAAGAAAAAAAAAACATGCTTACTTAAAATATTTTCACAACAACTTTGTTAGCGATAACTTTTTGCGCAGCAAGTTTTTGTGCAGCTAACCTTCCCTACTTCGTTTAAAAAGCAAAATAAAAAATATGGTTTTAATATTTGTATTACTCAGCAGAGTTTTCTGTGTGCATAACAAGCTGTTGCACAAATGCGGTGCGATGTGGTACGGCAGACTTACACCTACCACGTCATGGCAATATGTATTACGTGTGTTGACTTCCGTCTGTCTGTCTTTTGGCCCCATATGCTTGTGAATGTGTGAAAGATTTTTTGCACTCAAGTAACCCCCAAAAAATTACTTAGTGAGACTTTTGCTCAACTACAATCACGTAAATAATTTTGATTTTAAAATAGTTTTCTACAGTTAAGTATTAAGACAAAAGTTATTAAATTCAGTTTTTTTAAATAAAATTAAATGATTTATTCAGTGTTTTAAATATTTTAAAATATATACAAAAATATATATAATTGTTCAATTACAAAAATTAAGCAAATTTTCCGATTAAGAATTGTTTTATCAAAAAGTAGCAGCATTTATTAAAAGGCTGCAATAAAAATAGTATAAAACACACTCGAATCATACAACAACTGCTGTGGCCACTGCTGTTGCTACTGCTATTGCTGTTGCCATTGCTGCTGCAACAGCAAATCTCAAGCGGTGTCGCTGATTTATCCCTGCAGACGTTTCGCTCAATTAACCAACGCAGCTGTGGATGCACCGCAGTTAATGTTTTTAAGTCTGCTTGTGATTGTGTGGAATGTTTTTATGTTTGTGCTTGTTTAATAATATTGCAGCAACACGATATGATTTAAGGCATTCAAAGCATAAGGTATTTAAAAAAAAAAATATATTATTTAAAATAAAAATATTTTTATAATTTTCTTATTTATGAGTTATATTCATGAATTATGTATAATACTAAAAGAAATTGCAAATTTCATGTGATGTATTTTTCATTCATGATATGTTTTTTTTTATGCTACTTTCCATAATAAAGTTCCTATCCCAAATTCCTATCAAATGCAGTATTTTTCACATTGTTCCGCATAATTTTGACTTGTTTTCCATCTGCAGACTACGGCTATTTGGTACAATTTATGACATTTTAAATATAAATAATAAATCATAAAATGTATTTCAGAACCTATTACAATTATTCATGACTTATGAATATATTATACATAAAACATGAGTAAACAAACGCATAATTTTATTCAATTATTCATAATAATTATTTTTTATTATAATCACATATTATGAATAAAAACCGAATCATTATGGTTATTTATTCTTGGCTGAATATCATGAATAATTTTTGCAAAATTTATGCGTATAATACATGATATATGAGAACATTTCTCTCCGTGTACTGTATTTTATTTATCTAATTTGTTGTTTTTGCTTTTTGTCTTTAAATTTGCTTACGTTTTGCACATGATATTTTTTTGTATTTGCGCTTTCATGTTTTTGTGTTAAACTTTTTTTTTTGTTTTGAAATATTGTTACGTAAAGAGGTAATTTGTCCCACTGTGCAAGCATTCAACAATAATAAATGATGCGCAAGACAATTCAGCGCACTAAGCAATGTGTTAGAAAGAGACGGAAGATCATTCAGCGTACTGAGCAATGTGCGAGAATGAGATGAAAAATTTGCACATTAAAACACATGAGTGCGAATGAGATGCCAATAGCATGCGTCATTCACGAAACGAGTAGAAGATTCTCGAAGCAAGTCGAAGCTTGTCGAAACGTGTCGAACTGATGCATGCAGTATATAAGGGAGCCGCATCTGGGGTACAGCACTTCAGTAGTGATTGTAAAGTGGTCGAGTGCATCTCGTGTGATAAATGTCAAGTTAAATTGTGGACATGCAGCAGTTGTTAGAATTTGTTTTTAGTAAATTTGTCTATTAAACTGAATGAATAAAGTTATTTGTTATAATTTAAACCAAACATAAGTGTGTTTTTATTTTGCACACAATCCAGCGATACGAACTCGTAGAACAGTTTTCCGTAGACTGAATTTTCGTATTAATATATTTTGATTTTATTATTTATTTTTTTCGATTTTCCGTTTTATTTTATTTTGTTTCTGTTTTATTTTTGTTTTTGCTTTTCGTTTTATTTACTTTTTTTACTTTTATTTATCCTTTTATTATTTTTTTTTGTATATTTTTTGGATTGACTTATGTTTCATTTGCTTTTTGTTCTATTTTGTGTCTTTGGCTTTATTTTTGATTTTGTTTTGGCGTTTGTTGTTTGGTTTTTCTTTTTCTTTTCTTTTGTTTTTATTTTTAATTTTGTTTTTATTTTTAATTTTACATTTTCATTTTCATTTTTTGTTCTTGTTTATGTGTTTTTTTTATTTTAATTTTGTTTTCGCTTTTAATTTCGTTTTTTTGTTATTCCGTGTTTTACATTTGTGTTTAATTTTTAGTTAGTATATTTTGGATTTTGTTTATGCGATTGTTTTTGTATTTTTGCTTTGTTTTATTGTTTTTGATTTTATTTTATTGATTTTGCTTTTGTTTTTGTATTTTAGCTTTACTTTATTGCTTTTGTTTTTGATTTTATTTTATTGATTTTGCTTTTTGTATTTTTGCTTTACTTTTTTTTTTGTTTTTGCTTTTATTTTATTTTATTTAATTGATTTTGCTTTTGTTTTTGTGTTTTGCCTTTGTATGAGTTCTGATTTTGATTTTGCTTATATTTTTTTGTTTTTCATTTTGCTTTTGCCTTTGTTTTGTATCGTGTTTCTGGTTTTGATTTTAATGTGATTTTTGCGTTTTTTTGTGTTTGTTTTTGTTTTTGTTTTTGCTTTTTATTTTTGTGTTCTTCTTTTGTTTCTGTTTCTGGATTTCTATTTTGCATTTTATATTTATGTTTTAGTTTTTACTTTTACTTTTTTTTTTTTTTTGATTTTGGTTTCTATTTTGCTGTTCTGTTTTTGTGTGTGTTTTTTTTTATTCTGTGCTTTTGATTCTATGCTTTTGGTTTTGTGTTTTTGCTGTTGTGTTTTTCGTATTGCTTTTATGTTTTTTATTTTTCTGTGTTTTTGCATTTGTTTTTATGTTTCGGTTATTTTTGTGTTTTCCTTTTTATTATGGTTTTGTTTCCTAAACGTCTAAAAATACTTTGAAAAGATTTGCAGTGTTAATTGTTTATAAAATATCCCTGCAATGATTTTCATGAAATTAGTGACAATTTTATGTACTTTTATGTCCATAGCCACTAAATTTCCAATTTCAAACATAAGTTCTCTTAAGAACTCTACATACAAAACTGTTATAACCAAAAATTGTTGAGTGGTTGGCAAATAATGAATATCGCATTTGGACATCTTGTGTGATGTTTGTGAGTCAAATAGAAAACTAAGGTATTTATTTAATATTATTTGATTTAATTTTCTGCTTATTTTATAAACGATAATGAGTGTGTCTCTAATCTGAAATTTTGTATTTTTTTTTATTCAATATAATCCATTTTAGGATGAGATATATGACAAAATGTTAATGGTATTCCACCTGTATTACACTTTCGGTACTTGAGAAATTGTCGCAATACTTAACATTATCATATTTTGTACAATAAAAGACTTTTTAGACATAACAGTCTTAAAGTTTTATAATTTTATATAATAAAAAGTTGCAAAAATAGCAAATTTCTTTAAAATTTTACCAGAAAGAAAAAAAAACTGACTGACAAACAGTCAAAATCAGCACCCTCTATTCAGGGAGATATTATATCTACATAAGAAAATTTTTATTTTTAACTTTGTATAAAAGATTAATTAAATTAATTGTATTAATATTATTATTTTTTATCAAAAATTCAAGTTTATATTTAAAAAATGTTAAATGTCATATGAAAGTTTATAAAATGTTTAAAAAGATATGATATTTGTAAGAATTCTTTTTTGGATGTGTTCGACTTTATGCCTGTGGTAAGCATGCAAACTTTATAAACATGTTACTCATACGCAGTGTGGTACCTATGAGTACAATCGTTATTATTGAACCACAGAGTACCAATGTACGTTTAATTTGTTGTTCTTGGTACTCAGAGCATGAGCATGAATAGCTATAGACACGTTAACACCACACAAATAGGGTCAACACTTAGGCTAATTGACAGCAACAGTAATATGTATGGAAAAGCGGCTATATTTACTTTGTTACATATAACCATATTTGTATACACTCTATGTACATATTTATCAATGTGTTTTATTACAAAAACATTACGGCTAATTGACATTCAATTGCAAAGTAATTTACAAACTGTAACTAAAGCCATATTGAATTTCAATTGAACTTAATTCACAAAATTTTCATTGATTAAATAGTCCGAATATTGAACAAAATAAATAATAAAATAATAAAATAATAAATAATAAATAATAAAAATAATAATAATAAATAAAAAAAAATAATAAATAATAAAATAATAAAATAATAAATTAATGAAATAATAATATAATAAAATATTAACATAATAAAATAATAAAATAATAAAATAATAAAATAATAAAATAATAAAATAATAAAATAATAAAATAATAAAATAATAAAATAATAAAATAATAAAATAATAAAATAATAAAATAATAAAATAATAAAATAATAAAATAATAAAATAATAAAATAATAAAATAATAAAATAATAAAATAATAAAATAATAAAATAATAAAATAATAAAATAATAAAATAATAAAATAATAAAATAATAAAATAATAAAATAATAAAATAATAAAATAATAAAATAATAAAATAATAAAATAATAAAATAATAAAATAATAAAATAATAAAATAATAAAATAATAAAATAATAAAATAATAAAATAATAAAATAATAAAATAATAAAATAATAAAATAATAAAATAATAAAATAATAAAATAATAAAATAATAAAATAATAAAATAATAAAATAATAAAATAATAAAATAATAAAATAATAAAATAATAAAATAATAAAATAATAAAATAATAAAATAATAAAATAATAAAATAATAAAATAATAAAATAATAAAATAATAAAATAATAAAATAATAAAATAATAAAATAATAAAATAATAAAATAATAAAATAATAAAATAATAAAATAATAAAATAATAAAATAATAAAATAATAAAATAATAAAATAATAAAATAATAAAATAATAAAATAATAAAATAATAAAATAATAAAATAATAAAATAATAAAATAATAAAATAATAAAATAATAAAATAATAAAATAATAAAATAATAAAATAATAAAATAATAAAATAATAAAATAATAAAATAATAAAATAATAAAATAATAAAATAATAAAATAATAATATAATAAAATAATAAAATAATAAAATAATAAATTAATAAAATAATAAAATAATAAAATAATAAAATAATAAAATAATAAAATAATAAAATTTATATATAAATTAATAAAATAATAACATGTTAAATATAAACAGAAAAAAAAACGGTAAGAAAAACAAACAAGTTACATTTTAACATAAATTACAAATCATCCATCATCATTATCATTATGCGTGAGTGTTTGTCTTTCAGTTGCTCCAAGCTCTAAGAAAAACAAACAAATAAGTTAACACTTAAAAAAAAAAGAAAAACCGCTACCACCACCTAACTTATGTCACTGAGCAACTGTTGAAATAAACGTGGCCACACGTGGTGCTTTTGTTGCTGCTTGACACACTTGTTGTCAGCGTCATTCGACAGCGCCGCTGACATCACAGCCAAACACTTGCGCCGACCTTAGTTCACACGGCTACCTACAACATTACCTGCTGCTCAGACAGCTGCTCATGCGGCGCAGATGCCGCATCCAAACAGAGAACGCGTCGCATTCATCAAACGAGACCCTCTTAATCAACGTCGCCAACATGAAAACTTGACAGCGAAGAACCTAAGTAACCTAACAAAAAACGGCTCCACCTTTAACAACACTCACACACATACATGCAAATATTTCAATAGTTAGAGAACAATTCTAAGGAATTGGAAAAAAAATATTTTTTTTTTAGTTTTTTTTTTTAATATACTTTGTAATTAATAGGATTTACTATTATAATTCAATAGTATGAACTGTGACAAATTATTTAAAATTCAATAGACAATACAAATGGATTATAAAGTTTATAGATCATTAGTTTTCAAAGTATCTACTGTTACTAACTAATTCGAATTTAATAATATTTAAACTACGAATTTATTAAAATAAATGCTGCTGAGTGAGAAAAATTAATGGGTATATTTTAAATTTAATAGTATTTAAACTATAAAATCAATAGGATAAATAACATTGACATTTCAAATGAACTTTTATAATATATACCTATACTAGTAACTATATTTTAGAAACTATTTTAAATTTAATAGTTTTTAAACTATAAATTAATGGTGACAATTCCTGTGCATTTCATTAAAAAGGTTTAGAACCGCGTCTACTGTAATAATATTTAAATTATAATATTAATAAGATTTTAATAGGAAACATTCAGTAAGATTAAAAGTTTTTAACAGGTCTGAACATTTTAAATTTAATACACCCAGAAAAAAATGCCCTCAAATCCCTTTAAAATTTGTCAATAGGACAATTATTGATTTAATAGTATACAAAAAATAAAATTTTTCATATAAACTCTATGGCAATGTATGGTAAAGGGTGTTTCAATAAGAGCGCTACAAAAGTTTTTTCAAGTGTCAACAGGGACGCTACAAAAGTAGAACGACAGGGACAGCAAACGACGCCATATTTCTTGCCGCTCTTTTAACATTTCTCTTCAGTAAGGTTTGCCATTTTATAATGGAAAGATACACGAGCCAACAACGAGTCGAAATTATTAAAATTTACTATCGAAATTCGAATTCGTATATGTTTCCATCATGAAATGGCAAACCTTACTGAAATATGGCGTCGTTTGCTGTCGCTGTCGCTCTACTTTTGTAGCGTCCCTGTTGAACAACCCTTTATTTTCTAGTATTTAATGGTATTTTCCGATTAATTTATCCTATTGACTATTTTTAATAGTAAAAAACTTTTATTTATATAGTATTTTTTTCTGGGTGTGGTATTAATAGGTTCAATAACATGTATAATTCTGATTTATAGCATACACAATTAGTTTGTAGAAGTATAAGCTATAAAAAACT
Source organism: Dryomyza anilis (assembly GCA_951804985.1). NCBI lineage: Eukaryota > Metazoa > Arthropoda > Insecta > Diptera > Dryomyzidae > Dryomyza > Dryomyza anilis. The sequence goes on from OX638132.1 coordinate 71,258,909, forward strand.
ACTTTAAAATTAATATTATGCGAACTAAATAATAAAACATAAATCATATGCAACGAATTATAAATAGAACATAGTCTTTTCTGTGTAATTACACATTTAATTAATTGCAGTTTATTTTTTCTAAGTGTACTTAAAATGTCACACATACAAACACTCTTTCATAAGGAGCTACTTTTATATTTAGATGGCATTTAAATAAAAAGACGCATTCCACGCATCTTTCTTTTTTGACATCAACAACATTTACTCAACAACAGCATCAACATTTGTGCAGTAACAACATATATAGTCAGAAACAACATCTCGTCAGCAACTCGTCAGCAACAACAACAACATCATCATCATTATGACGTTGTTGGCAACAAAGTCAGCGCCCCAAGCATTAGTGTCGGGAAAAGACTTTGTGGCTCTGAGTTTCTCTGTCGTGACCCAGAATCATCTACGCCTACCACACATACACACAGACCTCTTAAACCCTCTGCAAGCGGGCAAAGAATTTCTTTTAGTAACAATATTTTTCAAAGTAAATGCGTGAAATAAGAGCTTTCCTTGTGGGGCCTTAGCTCAAAAGACATACAAAAAAATAATATACGGGCTTTGAAATGTTGGCACATTTTAAACTGAGCGCTGGGCATATAATTCCAAATGGCATAATTAGTTGACACGATTAGTTTAAGTTAGCTAAAGAATCCACTTGAAAGTTCTATATATGAGGTATTATTTAACGTATATGTTATGCGGTAGTTTAAGGCAATTTTTTTAATATATCAAATTGGAAAGTCCAATTTTTTAATTTTAAATCAGGTTTATATTTTACCAGACTAAAGAATTGAAATTTTGGTGTCTAATTAATTGGTAGTGATAAATTGAATTTTTAGTGAAAATTTTAATTTTTAGTGAAAAATTTAATTTTTAGTGAAAAATTCAATTTATAGTGAAAAATTCAATTTTTAGTGAAAAATTCAATTTTTAGTGAAAAATTTAATTTTTAGTGAAAAATTTAATTTTTAGTGAAAAATTTAATTTTTAGTGAAAAATTTAATTTTTAGTGAAAAATTTAATTTTTAGTGAAAAATTAAATTTTAGTGAAAAATTTAATTTTTAGTGAAAAATTGAATTTTTAGTGAAAAATTTAATTTTTAGTGAAAAATTGAATTTTTAGTGAAAAATTGAATTTTTAGTGAAAAATTGAATTTTGAGTGAAAAATTGAATTTTTAGTGAAAAATTGAATTTTTAGTGAAAAATTGAATTTTTAGTGAAAAATTGAATTTTTAGTGAAAAATTGAATTTTTAGTAAAAAATTGAATTTTTAGAGAAAAATTGAATTTTTAGTGAAAATTGAATTATTAGTGAAAAATTGAATTTTTAGTGAAAAATTGAATTTTTAGTGAAAAATTGAATTTTTAGTGAAAAATTGATTTTTTAGTGAAAAATTGATTTTTTAGTGAAAAATTGATTTTTTAGTGAAAAATTGAATTTTTAGTGAAAAATTGAATTTTTAGTGAAAAATTGAATTTTTAGTGAAAAATTGAATTTTTAGTGAAAAATTGAATTTTTAGTGAAAAATTGAATTTTTAGTGAAAAATTGAATTTTTAGTGAAAAATTGAATTTTTAGTGAAAAATTGAATTTTTAGTGAAAAATTGAATTTTTAGTGAAAAAATGAATTTTTAGTGAAAAATTGAATTTTTAGTGAAAAATTGAATTTATATAAATACCATTTTGAAAATTTTGCAAAACATTTACAAAAGCACATTTTTTTGTATTTTTCTGCATTTTCACTACAACTATCTGAAGTATTTTCAATTTCAAAATTCTTCATTTTTATAATGGTCAGTATGGAGTCAACGAACTTTTCAAAAAAAAAAAAACGACCACTCAAATATGACAATAGAAAGTCTAGTAATTTTCAGGTGGATAATAAAACTTTTAGCAATATAAGCTGGCTCTGTCCTCCAATTTTTGATGTGCGCTTAGCCGAGTTTTTGGGCTTATTTTTTATTTAACGAAATAATAAAAAATAAAGTAAAGTCTTCGGCTCCATATGCTTGAAACCACCTACATGTTTTTGTTGTTCAGTATTTTTCGTATTTTTATTTTCTACGAAACAAGTAGAAAACTGCATAAAGCTTATTGTTGTTTTCTTGTTTGGCTTTGGCCTTTGTGCGGAAAATGTAGGTGGTGCAAAATGAAGATTAAACGGCACAACTTGTCGTAAAGTTGGTTCGTGATGGACAGACTGAGGACGGATGCTCGTTTCAAATGCATGAGAATCAAAAATGTAGCGCAACAAAATAAACAAGCGCTGGTATTAAGTGGTATTCGCAACGTTTGAAGATTTGCCGGCGAAAATCTATGGCAGCGACATGGCAAGAAAAGCAGAAGTGATGCGCGACACACAGTTTAAAATATTTTAAAAGTTATAATTTTTTTATTTTTATTTTTAATTATTTTTCTACTAAAATATAGAATATATTAATTTTTACATTTTTCTATATTCTTATTATTATTATTATTTTTTTTTTTTAATAAATAATGTTATAAAATGTTGTGATATATTTCGTGGCTTAAATAATTGTATGCTTTTTATCTTGGAGAAAAGTCAAATGTGATTTTGTTCGTGGGAAAAAATTGAATGTATGAGAAACGTGCCATTCTTCGTAGGAGTAAAATACAGCTGCAGATTTTCGCTAGAGATGTCGATCAGTATTTCAATCCATGTACCGAATATATTTCGCCTGCTTCGACGTTTGACTTTTCATGCTGTTCTGTTGCTGGCGCTTCGACTCTTATTACATTGACTGACAGCTTAAATGAGTTTAAAACGTATTTTCACACAATTGCGCTAAGGAATTTCGCCAACGTCACAAACGTTAAAACACCAAGTTCTCAAACACACCAAGTATTTTTGCACATGACACTCTGAAGCGCATAAATAAGTCAAGTTAAGTACTTTTTGCATCAGCATAAAACAAACGCAAAAACCACCTACGTTCTTGCAGAAACTGGTAGCATGTGTAGCATGACTTTAGAATATATATTTTTTTATGTTCACAAGAACAAATTTTGCATAAAAATTGCATTAAAAATCATGTAATATTTACACAAAAAATGAACAAAATCAAAATAGAAATCATTTAAATTGACATATAAAAAAATAATATAAGAGGTTTTCATGAAGTTTTGATATGAGGCATATAATATTACTACTAACGTTTCAATTTAATTTTTTTTTAAACAACATTTTTATTTTAAAAAATGTTTGCAATAATAAAGTTTTCCCAAAATAGTTTTCCAAATTTGTTCCAAATAATTGTAGATGAATTTGTAATAAAACACAGAATAAACACAAAACATTTACATTGGCTTTAAATTCTATTAATCATATTTATTAATACAATTTAGCTATCAACTTTAGTAACTATTAATTATAACAGCTGCAGCATTTCTAAGTATTTTCTAAATATTACATCCAAAAATATATCCATCTCTTTTACACTAATGTTCAGCGCACGCCCAGATTCTAGAGGTTTCCATAGACTCTGCGATTCCAGAAAATAAGTATTGAACGTAAGATATCGCTATCTCCCATTACACTTATGTGTTCCGTATGACCATATTCTAGAAATTTCCGCAAACTTCAACACTTCAAAAGAATCCGTATTGATCGAAAGATATATCTATGTCCTTTTCACTCATGACTAGATTCTAGAAGTTTCCGCAAACTTCTACACTTCATAAAAACTTCACAGATTCTAGAATTATCTTACGAGCAGTACCTGAAGAGAATAGGTACTGATCGTAAGATATCTCCATATCCCATTTCACTCATGTGTTGCGCATGACCATATTCTAGAAGTTTCCACAAACTTCTACACTTCAAAAGAATCCGTATTGTTCGTAAGATATATCTATCACCTTTTCACTCATATGCTGCGCATGACCATATTCTAGAACTTACCGCAAACTTCTACACTTCACAAAAAAATTCGCAGATTTTGGAATTTTCCACATACGTTTGCACCTGAAGAGAATAGTTAATACTCGTAAGATATCTCTATCTCCTATTATACTCATGTGCTGCGCATGACCATATTAAAGAAGTTTCCACAAACTTCTACACTTCACAAAAATCAATATTGCTCGTAAGATAGCTCCATCTCATTTAAACTCTTGTGCGGCGTATAACTGTCCAGCATATTATAGAACTAGGTGGTAGATTTTGGCACTGACGTGATGAGAGATGATAAACTTTACTCTTTATCACTCAATAGCCTACTTTAAATTAATAATAAATCAAAATTTTATTAAAAACCAGTTAACTGGGTCACAACACAATGTCGGCTGATTTGGCTCTATTTTTATACCCGAACTAAAATAAAATATATCTCCATCTTGTTCACATTCATGTGAGTGCATGACAGTGTGCGCATTTCGATATATAGAAGTTTCCACAAACATCTAAATTTCACGAGAATCCGTTCTGCAATCCGCAGCGCCGGACAAGATTTTAGTATCTGCACTTCACAAAAATCAAAGTTGCTCGTGATATATCTCCATCTCTTTTGTAGTGGATGGCAAGATGCTAGAACTTTTCTCAAACGTCTACACTTTGCTAGAATCTGTATTGCTTGTCTTCATCTCTTTATACTTTTGTGTAGCGATTTAAGAATTACAAAACATTTCAATTTCTTCGAACTGTAAGATTAAATTTAATCGGCATTCAAATCGAATTTGTTTTCTGCTGACCAGAATTCGATTTTTCAATACAAATAAAACGTAAACGTTTAAATTTTTTTCGATTTTTTTGTAACCAAATATTTGAGTTTTGATTGAAATTGAATTTCCGAAAATAATTTAAGTGTTTAACTCTTTTCAACCTTTAGCACACAGATCGATTGCATAAGCACAAAACTAAAAGTTTGCATTTTTTTGAACCATACTAAACACTTTAGCTATAAAAAAATTAAATGCAATTTTAATATTTCATTTCATCATTAAAATAGAATAAATATAAAAATATAAAGAGAACCAATAAAAATGGGGTATTCTAGTGAAAACATAAAACTATTAAAATAAATATGAAACATGATCTGTGTGAAAAATGCACATGTTAAAGTAGTAAAAACATGCATAAAAATTATGTTATTTGTGTGCTGTAAAAATATTCGAATGCAAATGTTGAAAAAACTGCAAGAAATGCAAATAACGTATATAAAAAACCAACCATAAATAAACGATAAACTGAGTCAGTCATGGATAATGGCACCGAACAAAACGAAAAAAAGGCGTTAAACACATAATGCACAAAAATGTTTTATAAAGTTTTTGTTTTTACTTTTTTTTTATATTGATATAAAATATCAAATGCTCACACGTACAATAATCGGTAACTACTAAAAAAAAATATTACAGTTATTATTGATGAAGGCAAACAAGAAATGGACAGCGCCAGTATTTTCGTATTTTCGTCAGAAAATTGCACAATGTTGCCACCTGCAGGGAGTGAACTAAAAATAGAAAGTACAGAAAAAGACACACCATCATATTTATCTTTTGTTGTCAGTCTTTTGTTAGATTTTTCGAATACAATTGCAGCAATGCAAGCGTGGCACCACATACACGATCCAGTCCGTTCTGTCAGTCCGTATGTCTTTCAGTGATGAAAATCAATTTGGTGCAATGTCAGTCACAGTAATATTGATAGAAAACATTTTATTGAATTCAGGCAACAAATGGCTTTCATTGTAAAGGCTTTAATTATATTCTTTGATTTTTCTTTTATTTTTATATTTTCTGTTTTGTTACTCAAGCCATGCGTCTGGTTATTTCTCAGTCTGCTTAATTTTGCTACATTTTACTGGTTCTTGCATTTACCTTATTCTTCAATTCACTTCAATTAATTTGTGTTTCGTTCGCATGTACGCAAATTATGCTACAGGATTCTTGCATGAATTATTTATTTTGCAGCATCAACTGACACAGAAAATACATTTGTTGTGATAACTCAATTAATTGTCTTATTTCTGATTTATTTATTATATTTCTCAATTAATTTTGAACAATATTTTGCAATTAGTTTAAAATAGTTCAAACAAACTCAATATGCAATCTTTACAAAGTGCTTTATACAATTTTGCATAATTTAAAAGTTAAATAAATAGAAAATATTTGCAAGGAAATGTTAGACCTAATATCGTTCTTGTAGAACGAAAAGTCATCAAAAAAATTTTAATGAATAACTTAAATTTCGAGTTTGTTGATTAATATTACAAAAATTAATTGATGCATTTTAAAAGTTGAAATATCAATTGATAGATTTACATTTTCTTATCATGTGACAATAAAAATTGAGATCATCGATTAATAATTGAAAGATATACAAATATTTTTGTAAATGAATATTTGGCATTTTGAAAATGTATTTGGTGACTTTTCGTTTCACAACGACGATATGTAAATTTTTTGAACCATTAAAAAAAATTGAATAGAAAATGTATTACTTCATTTTTAAGAAATTATAATATATGTCACTACTTTATAGCACTACTACATATCACTATTATTTGTTACTGGAAAATATATATCACTACATATCATCACAATATAGAACTACTAAAGGGTTTTTCAAACGGGACGCTACAAAAGTAGAGCGACAGGGACAGCAAACGACGCCATATTTCTTGCCGATCTTTTGATATTTCTCTTCAGTAAGGTTTGCAATTTAATGATGAAAAGATATACGGGCCAACAACGAGTCGAAATTATTAAAATTTACTATCGAAATTCGCAATCAGTGGCCTCAACGTTAAGAGCGCTACGTCCAATTTATGGTCGTCATAATTGTCCTAGCAGATCAACAATTAAGCGTCTAGTGGAAAAATTTGAATCCACATGCACAGTACAAAATCTTCCCGCGCCAGTGAGACAAAGAAGTGCCCGTAGTGTCGAGAATATTGCTACCGCTGAGGCTTCAGTTGAAGACAGCCCAAATGTGTCTCTCACACGTCGTTCTCAAGCGTTGGGCATCTCTGTGACGTCCTTGTGGCGAATTTTGCGAAAAGATCTTGGCCTACATCCTTACAAAATCAAATTGATGCAAGAACTGAAGCCGCTTGACCACCAGAAGCATCGTATGTTCGTGAATTGGGCTGAGCAACAACTTGAAAATGATTCGGATTTTCATCGAAAAATCATCTTCAGCGATGAGGCTCATTTCTGGCTGAATGGCTTCGTCAATAAACAAAATATGCGTTATTGGTCAGACAGCAATCCACACGTACTCCATGAGTAATAATTGCATCCCGAAAAAATTACGGTTTGGTGCGGTTTATGGGCCGGCTGCGTCATTGGGCCGTACTTCTTCCGTGATGATCAAGATCGGCACGTTACTGTGAATGGGAATCGCTACCGTTCAATGATAACCGAATATTTTTGGACCCAATTGGATGATATGGACTTGGAGGACATGTGGTTCCAACAGGACGGCGCCACAAGCCACACAGCGAATGCCACAATCAATTTATTGGAAACCATGTTATCTCATGGAGAACGTGTTATCTCACGAAATGGTCCAGTCGATTGGCCGCCTCGGTCGTGCGATTTGACGCCGTTAGACTATTTCCTGTGGGGCTACGTCAAGTCTATGGTCTATGCCAACAAGCCAGCGACGATTGATGAACTTCGTACGAATATCGAACGTGAAATTGCAGCAGTATCAGCGTCTGGACTTCTGCAAGCGTGCCCGTGGTGAATATGCAAAAGAAATCGAGTTCCATACATAATGGCATCTAACGTACTTTTACAAGAATAAAGAATTTCGTTTTTGTTTTATTTAAAAAAACTTTTGTAGCGCTCTTATTGAAAAACCCTTTATATCTCACAACTAAATATCACTATTAAATAGACTATGTATCACTACTATATATCACTCCAATATATCACTACTATATGTTTATATCACTACTATTATTTCTACTATAAATCACTCTGAAAAATGTCGTAAGTCACGAGACTAATTAAAACTAATCCATTTATTGATTTCTAATAACATTTGGTTGTACCAACCGAATTATTTGCAGCTTTGCATATTAAAAGTATAAAATAAAATTTTATACATTTATGAAAAAGAGTAGATTATATTTTAAATAGATTTTTGAAAAACATAAACTCCGAAAGCCGTAGAATATACATGATTTATAAGTTCTGAGGTTGTGGTAACCTACTTCACTATCATGCCAATGCAATGGGGCGAATGTGTAATTTTTAACATTCGCGTTTTTTTACATTTTTTAATTTAGTGTTTCTTTAAGTATACTGTGCCAAAATCGTGTGTGTTTTGTTGGATATTTCTAGCCACAAAAGACAAAAAGTTGAAGAGCTAATTTGAAAAATCTTGACATATCAAAAACGCGAATCTTTTTGTTTTTTCTTTCATAACTTTTTATTGGTATAATAAAAAATAGTGGTGTAATGGCATTAATTGTTTATTTTTAAAGCACCTAGCAATTGAAAACATTACTTAATATAATTTTTTGAAATTTTATAAATAATGATGCCAATCGATAGGTGCATTAAAAGCAATCAATTAATTGCTTTACACTACTATTTTATCTTGTACGAATAAAAAGTTGTAGCACAAAACCAAAAAGATTCGTCAAAGATTTGGCATGATGTGACCTTCCAATAGATTTAGTTGATTTGCGATGACACTGACCTTCATTTTTTAACATTTAAGTAATGCTTGGCTCGATCCATATTTCTAAAGTAACGTATTTTATTTTTAAAATTGAATTTTAATATATTTACGGAGATTATAAAATTATTGCTTTAAAATTTGTTTTCTTTTAAAATATATATATTTTTAATTATTTTTAATGTGACCTTATTTTTTTGGTCCGCTTTCATTACTGAATTTTTCTGTTTAAGGAGTTGTACAAAACTCAGTTTATTTTTGATTTGTTCTCAATTTATAATTTTTGAAATAATACATATTGACAATAATTTATTATAAGTCATCGCCGCCACATTCGTAAACTAAAAATGGTTGAAAAAATTCAAAATAAGTGGAGCAAGTTAGTGAGCCTAATTTTTTGTCCGAACTGTATACATAAAACTCTTGGTCCGTCAGTCTGTTTCAGCATCAAGTTAATTAGCTTCATTAGCTGTACAGATTTGACTAACATTTTACACCATGTAGTCTTCGCATGGTGACATAGGATATATCGTCACTATCATGCCAAAGGGACGAATGTGCAATTTTTAAAATTTGCGTTTTTTTACATTTTTGAATGTAGTTTATCCTCAAGTATGCTGTGCCAAAATCGCGTGTCATTTTATTGTGTATCTCTAGCCATAAAAGACAAAACCAAAAGGGCGAATTTGAAAAATTGAAAATCTTGTCACGCCAAAAGGGGCGAATCTTTTTATTTTTTCGCCATATATTTTTATTGGTATAAGAAAAAATAGTGGAGTAGAGGCATTTATTATTTGTTTTCAAAGCACCTATTGATCTGCATCATTATTTAAAAAATTGTTTTGCCAAACAATTTTTCCTGCAAATAACAAAAGGCAAATTAATGTTTAACAAAATATTTTTAATTAATGATGTAGATTGATAGGTGCTTTAAAAACAAACAATAAATGCCTTTACATCACTATTTTATCGTGTACCATTAAAGAGTTATAGCAAAAAAATTAAAAGATTCGCCCTTGTGGCATGACAAGATTTTCAATTTATTGGTGCAAGATATAATAGTGGTGTTGAGATATTAATTGTTTGTTTTTAAAACACCTATCGAACTGCATCATTATTTAAAAATATTTCGCCAAACATTTTTTCCTGCAAATAACAAATGGAAAATTAATGTTTGACAAAATATTTTTAATTAATGATGCAGATCTATAGGTGCTTTAAAAACAAAAAATTAGTGCCTCTACATTACTATTACATCTTGCGCTAATAAAAAGTTATAGCATAAAATACAAAAATATTTGCGTTTTGATCAGGATATAGCCTCACAAAATCCTTATTTATAATTCAGTAGGTTGTCCAAATCTAAAGATATTTTATATACGTGATAATAATTGTCGAATAAACTAAAATAACAGAAAAATTAATGAAAATATAAATTTTTCTAAATTTTAAAGCACTTCAAACTTTAAAATTTGATTTCCCTACATTTTTAAAAATGCACATTTGCCCCTTTGGCATGACAGTGACGATATATGATCAGGATTCATGGCATGTGGAAATATTTCGGCAACAGCTACAACGTAAAACAAAAATACAAAAAAAAAATCAAATACAAAAAAAAAAAAAAAATTAACAAAACCAAGAAATAAATACAAAATCTAAAATAGGCAAAAACAAAAAGTAAATGCAAAAACACAAAATCAAAAAAGAAAAAAAAAGCAAAACAAAATAAACAAAAACACAAACTAAAAATAAAAGCAAAAACACAAAAACAAACAAAAAAAAATAAAAGCTTAACATAAGTAAACAAAAACTCAAATTAAAAAAAGGAAATTTTTTTCGAATTTTAGCTAATACAGCTAGCTTGCACTTTTAAAGCATAAATGTTTGAAAAAATTTACCCACTAATAGTGGGCATGCAGTTGTTAAAATATCTACAATATTATTTTTGTTATTAATGCTTCAATCTACATTTGAGTTGACTTTTTGACAGATTAACTTTAAAATGTGTGCAATTATTAACTATATTACACATACGGTTAAAAGGTGATGATACAACATAATTTGTTCTACTAAATGGAGGATAGAATAATGCATCACCATTTCTACTACATCTACATTTTTGGTTAAAGGTTATATATCGTAGAAGCTCTGGTGAATCCAATTTACCAGCAATGAGTTGATGTATATAGATTACATCAGCATTTTTTCTGCGATCTTCAAGTGATTTCAAGTTTAATAGCTTCAGCCGATCCTCGTATGGTGGAAGATTGTAATTATCAACCCAATTTAAACCATTGAGAGCGAATCGTACAAGGTTTTTTTTGTATACGTTCGATACGATCAGTGTGCACTTTATAAAAAGGAGACCATACTTGACATGCATATTCTAGATGACAACGTACTAGAGTATTATATAGAGTTAATGTAGTCAAAGGACTATTAAATTCTTTAGCCCAGCGCTTGATAAAACCAAACAATGAAGAGGCTTTTTTACATATATGTTCAATATGAAGTTTGAACGATAAAGTGGGATCAACAAACAGACCTAGATCCTTTACTATATAACCCGACTAACATTTTTGTCTTTTAACATATAGTTATACTCTATATTGTTTCTCTTTCGAGAAAATACCATAGACTGACGCTTATCTGGATTAAGTACCAAATGGTTCTTAAAACACCAAATCTCAAAAAAAATTAAATCTGTCTGCAGTAATTTAGCGTACTTGATAGCCTAATAAATGTTCATGTCATCGGCATAAATTAATAGATTGGAGTACTTTATATTGTGGATGACATCATTAATCGCCAAAATAAATAAAAGAGGTCCAAGATGGTTACCCTGAGGTACCCCGGATGTTGCAGTAAAAGGTGAAGATGAAACTTTTCTGATACGTATTAGATATGACCGATCACATAAATAAGATTGTATCCATTTCACAAAGAATTCTGGAAAACCAAGTATCTTTCATTTGAACAAAATTTAATTGTGAGGAAGTTTGTCGAAAGCTTTACTGAAGTCAGTATATATGCAATCAACTTGATTTCCTGACTCGATTTCGTCATTTGTGAATGAGGTGAAATCCAGTAGGTTTGATACCGTGGATCTACCGGTAACAAATCCATGCCGACGTGTTGTAATTACATGTTTACAATGAATTTTTACATGATCATACACAATGCGTTCAAACAATTTCGGGATAGATGAGAGTTTAGCAATTGGTCTATAATTGGTAACATCGTTTTTGCAACCTTTTTTTTGAAAAATGGACTTATAAATGAGTTTTTCCAAAATTGTGGAAAATTACCTTCAATAATTGATTTATTAAATATGATACTAAGGGGATATATAACGACGCACCACAGTTCTTTAAAAATGTAGCAGGAATACCGTCTGGCCCAGAGCTATAATCATCATCAATTGACGAAATGTATTGCAAGATTAAATCCGGTGTAAAGGACATAGAATCTAGTGAAGTTTTGGGTGCTGAGTGCATGTATTGAAAATAGTTATTATCAATAATGAACGGATCACTACTAAACGACTGTTTAAAAAGGCTAGCAAACAAGCCACATATAATATCAGGAGTTCACGCTATTTTGAAATGATGCTGGAAAACCATCACTTTTCTTTTTAGTATTAATAAAACACCAAAAATAAAAAAAAAGCTAATAAAATAAGAAAATGAATTTAAATAGGGTAATTCCACATCAAGCCGACAGGGTTTTAAATTTTTTTTTTCTTCGATTTTCGTGAAATTTAGCTTATGGCTTTGAATATATTAAAAAAAATATAAGTCGTTTTTTTTTCGAAATACGAAAATTTCACAAAATTATGATAGAGCTAACTTCTTATAGAGCTAACTTCGAAAGCCATTATCTAGGTCAATAATGTGGCTAAATGGATATATTTAGTTTCTATTATGATAAGAATTGAATGTAGTTTTTGATACTGGTATACATTATTTTTTTATAGTTCGACTTATAATTATTAAATTATTGTAAAGTTTTCGAACACGAATTTCGTCAAAAACAGCCATTTGATTTGGCTCAATTTTTTTTCAAAATGAGTTCTTTTATTTATAAATATACTGTTTAAAATTTGGAGAGGTGTTTTTTGATATAAGGGAGAAATAATTTTTTTGTATATAACATATTTTTATAAATGACAAATTTTTAGAAGTGCAATTAACGTAAAGATTTTTTTTGAGCTCTTTAAACTTTATTCAAAATTACGTCTGAACATTTCTAATACATATTTGTAATCAATTTGTTAAATTTTATTTTAGTTATTGATCCATATTTTCATTTATAGATTTTTGTCGTGAACATGTTTGTTAAGTTTTCAAACTTTACTTTTTCGATTTACGTCACTTTTGATTGAGCTTATTTTTTTCGAAATTACCTTGGTTTTTGATGAAATCGTGGAGGTGTTTTGTAATTTAATAGAGATATTAACTTTAAAATGAAAACATAAACAAAGTTATGAAGTAATATTTACTAACTTTCATTTAAGATGTTACAGCACATTTGATTTTAATTAAAAACGGGCTTTTTTTCAATTTGAAAATCATTTTTCATATTTGTAATTTTCATATTCGAATATTTGAAAAAAGTGAAATGTACTTTATAGCTGAGAATAAATATGAAAACGGTATCAATTTCAATTCGGCTCTTATTTGCTTTTAAATGTGTAAGTATCATCAAATTTTATAATTTTATAAAATCTCTCATAGTAACATCTCAAATTCGAAAAAACATTTAAATTAATTGATATTCAAAAACCGTTTTCAGATTCATACTTGTAGAGATCTCAGCTACAAAATGCATACACTTTAATCAAATGTGAAACAAATTATATATATATTTTTTTTACATTATTGATATGTACACTGAGGAAAAAAAGTAATAAAATTTAATAAAAAAGGAATAAATTTAAATACTTTTCGACACGTTTTTCACCCGTTGTCTTTATACCCTACACCTATGAGGTACAGGGTATATTAACTTTGTGCATATATTGTAACGCCCCTTAGGAGGCGTGTCCGGTATGGAAAAGTATATATATTCTTGATCAGCATCACTACCCGAGTCCGTTTAGCCATGTCCGTCTGTCTGTCCGTCTTGCTGTCTTGCTGTCTTGCTGTCTTGCTGTCTTGCTGTCCGAATACAGAATAACTTGAGAAATACTGATCAGAATGCGATGAAATTTCATCTCAAGATATTTTATCCAAAATTAGGAACTGAGTTTGAAAATGAGCCAAATCGGTCAACGGACACGCCCACCTCCCATACAAGTCACTTTTATATAACTCTTTCGGAACTAATAACTCGAAAAGTATTCAAGGTATAGTTATAAAATTTAAAACGTATTGTTAGAATTCACCTAAAAATATGTGGTCCAAAAATGGGCGTGATCCGCCCACTTTTTTTCTCATTATTTCCCGGGTTTTCATAGTGGAAATTTGATCCGTAAATTATTAAAATCAAATCTATGAAATATTAGCCTTTCAAAATTTTAAATATAGGCGTGGTCCGCCTAATTACATTTTTCAAATTTATTTTTTTTTGTTTTTTATACTTTATATAATTTTTTTAATTTATGGGGATATAAGACGTAAATTTCTGATATATGAATAATATTCTGAGGGTTAATATCCCCACCAAAGGTGTAGGGTATTCCATAGTCGGGCCCGACCGACTATAAAAATCCGCTCCATGTGACCGAACTTACCCATGTGACCTAACTTTCCCAACTCGTTTTTATTTAAATTAAATACTTTTTATTTAAAATTGAAGTAAATACTATTTATTTAAATTTATTACGTACGTAAAAAATTTGAAGTAAATACGTTTAATTTAAATTTATTACGCATCTAATAAAATTTGAAGTAAATACTTTTTATCACTTTTTATTAAGGTTATAATATTTGTATTTAACCAAAACATCATAAATATGTAACTTGGTATTTTAAAAACTATTTATTTCATATAAAGAAGATTAGGAACAGATAAAATTATTATTTTATTTTTCTTTTTTCGAAATTTTTAATAAAATTAAATACTTTTTTATTTATTTTGAAATTAAATACGCGCGTAATATTTTTGTATGGAGTATTACGTTTTTTATTACAAAAGTATTTAAATCAAATTTAAATAAATTTTATTTAATTTTATTACGTCACTGTTTTCTTAGTGTAATACATTTTAAAATTATCCCGATTTTTTACAAGTTAAAAAAGTACAAAAAGTATTTGTTTGCTATTATTTCCGCAATGACGAAATGTTTTTTTTTTTTAAATCCACAAAAATTCAAAACAATTTTGAAATGAATTTAGGTTTGATGATTATAACAATCTACCTCTGGCTATTAAATGAATAATAGAATGTTAGGTTCTTTCATCTGTGTCTCTGTAAGTCAGACATACCTTTGTTAGTCATTAGGGAAATTGGCAAATTTGTATTTTTTTTTTATGAAAACACAGATGACAATGATGATGAAGATGTCGACGCTGAAAACGAAGATGAGAAATGTAAAGTGCAGAAAAGAATACAAAACAAATTAAAATGCAATCGATGACCATAAAAACTACACAAAACAACCATGAAACAGTAAGGATGCTGATGTGTGTATTTTATATATGCACGTGTATATGCAATGTATGTATGAATGTCTGTGTCTACGGTATCTGTGTCTGCGAGAGCAAAGTAGTTGTCTAGGTGACTGAAGTAATTTGCTGGACGAGCTGTTGAAATTATGCACGTGAGGCGCACAAAATGAAAACGCAAACAATTTAAAGGGCAAACAGACACTGCGACATATATATAGATAGAGAGAAATAGACATATGTACAGACATGAGGACATACAGATGTACAGTGACATGTACAGATGTAGGGACAAAAATATGGACAGACATAACAACCATACGATGGACACTTGAACGCACGTTTTGACGCACACTCACATCAGTACCTACATAAATTGCCCAGCAACAAAACTTAAAACAAACACGCGTGACACGATGATGTCCAGGATGTGCAACAGGAGCCTCAAGTGGACTCGAGTCCAAGTGAAACAGCATCAATGGCATACAACGGGAGAGTTTGTTTCTGAAAGCATTGAAAAAACATTACGTTGTAGTAGAAATACGACTAACGAACTACATTTTTTAAATATCAATTATTGGTTAACAAAAATCTTTCATGTTATGCATAGAGCTGTATCATACAAAAAGTGTGTTCAAAATAGAATAGAACAGCCTGGATGTAAATTGGGTCATGGGGTAATGTGGTTATTGCAATTTTTGGACATGTTTTTGCACTTAACAAAACAAAAATCAATTGTAAAATACTTCTTAATATAGCATCATTTTTTTTTTATTCATGGTTATAATGAAATTAATACCTTTCTATTGGATTTCGAGGTTTTTGCTATCGAAAAGTGAGAAATTTGATCGTGTTTAATTAAGCCGTGTTTAATTTAAAATGAACGCATAGAATCTAACTTTTCAAATACAAACGGGGTTTTTCAAGTAGTTTAACATCGTTTAAATGGTGCTGAATTGTGTTCAAATTGCATTATTGGGATAAAGTAGAAAACATTTTATGGGGTAAAGTGGGAAACATATTTAAAAAAATTCTCAATTTACAACAAATTGTAATTTTAGTGAAAATATTGTGTAAAATGAATTACTTTGGTGGTTTAGCCAAGAAAAAACTTTAAACGGGGCCGTCCACAAACCAATTATTAGCAATATATTGACATCGATAAGTATTTTTCAACTTCATCAAAAGAAAAATTTTGAACAAATTACATGAATAAAATTCCGAAGAAATTAAATTTCAACAATGCGGTGAACTGCAATATCTGCTGACGGGCTGTATACTGGAAACTTGACGACCAGCAGAGGTGTACTTGCTCCATTGCCACTAAACATATTTTAATAAAGAGTAAAATTGTGTATTTTTCGTATCTTCTTAACAGATGTTTATGAATTTAAAATTTTTTCTTCTAATTTTCACTTGCATTACCATTTTTTTATAACCTTATTACATAATTTTTATCTTTAAAAAAAAAAACAATACATGCAAAATAAAGACTAAAATAGCATTTTGTTAAAGATTTTAAGGTTTCCCACTTTACCCCAACCTTTTTCTACAAAAATAGCATTTTTATAAAAATTTCAAAGTTTCCCACTTTACCTCCACATTTTTCAAAAAAGTCCGAAATTGAGTTTTGAAAAATAGTTCAAATATCAATTAAAAGTCATATTGCATTCTGTTAATGCAAAAAGTTGAACTAGTGTATGGCATAGAACCTTCAGAGAATATAAAACTGTAATTTTTTGCGAAGAAAATCAAAACGCGTCCCACTTTACCCCAGACTCAACTTTTTAAATATTACCCTGTCCAACACTATTTTGCGCACATGAAAAAATCGACCAGTACGTGGAACGGTTCATGTATATTTGCCAGAAAGCCATTTGATCGAAAGCCATTTGCTCGAAGCCGTTTGACCGAAAACCGTTTGCTCGAATTGTACGTTTGCCCGAATGAACGTTTGCCCGAATGGAGGTTTGACCGAATTGACGTTTGACTGAAAGCCATTTGACCGAATGGACGTTTGGCCGAAAGCCATTTGACCGAATGGACGTTTGACCGAAAGCCATTAGACCGAATGTACGTTTGACCGAAAGCCGTTTGACCGAATGGACGTTTGACCGAAAGCCATTTGACCGAATGTACGTTTGACCGAAAGCCATTTGACCGAATGGACGTTTGGCCGAAAGCCATTTGACCGAATGGACGTTTGACCGAAAGCCATTTGACCGAATGGACGTTTGACCGAAAGCCGTTTGACCGAATGGACGTTTGACCGAAAGCCATTTGACCGAATGGACGTTTGACCGAAAGCCATTTGACCGAATGGACGTTTGACCGAAAGCCGTTTGACCGAATGGACGTTTGACCGAAAGCCATTTGACCGAATGGACGTTTGACCGAAAGCCGTTTGACCGAATGGACGTTTGACCGAAAACCATTTGACCGAATGGACGTTTGACCGAAAGCCATTTGACCGAATGGCAGTTTGACCGAAAGCCGTTTGACCGAATGGACCTTTGACCGAATGGACGTTTGACCGAAAGCCATTTGACCGAATGGACGTTTGACCGAAAGCCATTTGACCGAATGAACGTTTGACCGAAAGCCATTTGACCGAATGGACGTTTGACCGAAAGCCGTTTGACCGAATGGACGTTTGACCGAAAGCCATTTGACCGAATGGAAGTTTGACCGAAAGCCATTTGACCGAATGGACGTTTGACCGAAAGCCATTTGACCGAATGGACGTTTTACCGAAAGCCATTTGACCGAATGGCCGTTTGACCGAAAACCGTTTGACCGAATGGACCTTTGACCGAATGGACGTTTGACCGAAAGCCATTTGACCGAATGGACGTTTGACCGAAAGCCATTTGACCGAATGGACGTTTGACCGAAAGCCATTTGACCGAATGGACGTTTGACCGAAAGCCATTTGACCGAATGGACGTTTGACCGAAAGCCATTTGACCGAATGGACGTTTGACCGAAAGCCATTTGACCGAATGGCCGCTTGACCGAAAGCCGTTTGACCGAATGGACCTTTGACCGAATGGACGTTTGACCGAAAGCCATTTGACCGAATGGACGTTTGACCGAAAGCCATTTGACCGAATGGACGTTTTACCGAAAGCCGTTTGACCGAATGGACATTTGATCGAATGGACATTTGACCGAAAGCCATTTGACCGAATGGACGTTTGACTGAAAGACATTTGACCGAATGGTCGTTTGACCGAATGGACGTTTGACCGAAAGCCATTTGACCGAATGGACGTTTGACCGAAAGCCATTTCACCGAATGGACGTTTGACCGAATGGACGTTTGACCGAAAGACATTTGACCGAATGGACGTTTGCCCAAATGGTAGATTGGCCGAATGGAGTCTATTGGTGGTGCATGAATCCCAAAAGGGAATCAAAAATCGTTTTTTGACAATTTTTTTATTACGGTAATCGATAGCGGCCTTCTTTAGAAGTCTAGTTATGCCCAAAAGGGGGTCAAAAACCGATTTTTGACCAACATGTAAACCGGAATTTGTTTATTGCGGAAAACGAAAGCGGGCTTTTAGAAGTCGAATGGTGTTAGTTGGAGTGGTTCATAAACCTCAAAAGAGGATGAAAAACGATTTTTGTTCATAATATATGAAAAGTGGTTTAAACATTTTATTTTCAAAAAATTATAAAAAAATAATTGTACAAAGAAAGTTCTTTCACTACAAAATATTTCAAAAAAAAATGTTTTATTTTATTTTTTTAATAAATTTTTGTATAATAATGATACACAAACTAAATAAGAGCAAACATGAAATTAAACTTTTTCATAAATAGTAATAATGAAATATGTCACATAAGTAAAAGCCAATTTGATAAACAGCCGTGACTCCTAAAATTGTTGTCAACACTAAGAAAACAAAATGTTTATGAGAGTGTTTCTGCAACTTAAAAATAAAATGTTTTAACCACTTTTCATATATTATGAACATGAATCGTTTTTTAACCGGGTTATGACAACTTCAAATTTTACCATTAGAACGCAATCGGTTTCCACTAGAAAATTAATTTTTGAAAAAAAAATCGATTTTTCACCTTCTTTTTAGATTTATGAACCACTCCAAATAGCACCATTCGACTTCTAAAGAGGCCCGTTATCGATTTCCACAATAAACAAATTCTGGTTTTTGATTCTTTCAAATTCAATTTTTAGCACCTTTTTGGGGTTCATGGACAACTAGATTTTCGCAATAAAAAACATGTTGGTCAAAAATCGGTTTTTGACCCCCTTTTGGGCATAATTAGAAGCCCGCTAAAGAAGCCCGCTATCGATTATCGCAATAAAAAAAATTTTGTCAAAAAAAAATTTTTGATTCCCTTTTGGGATTCATGCACCACTCCAAATGGTACCAATAGACTCCATTCGGCCAATCTACCATTCGGTCAAACGTCCATTCGGTCAAATCGCTTTCGAGAAAACGGCTTCGAGCAAATGGCTTTCGAGCAAATGGCTTTCGGAGAACTGTCTAGGTACGCGTGGAACTATGGATCATTCTAAGAATTTCTGTGTACCTAGTTTTTTTAGATCAGTTTTTATTTGAATTTAAATTACAAATGGATATCATATTTTCATAATAAAAAAAAAAAATTTTTGGCGGCACATATTTTGTAGCTGAGATCTCTCTGAGTTGGACAGTAAACGGTTTTCCAGTATCAATTCATTTAAACGTTTTATTTCAGTTTGAAATGATACTATAAGATATTTTAAAAAACAGTTCAAACTGCAAAAAAAAGAAAAAAACTGTTAATGAATTGGCATCGGAAAACATTTTTATATTCAAACTCAGTAGTATCTCAGCTATGAAGTACATACAACTTTTTCTTTAAATTTTCGACCAATTTTGCACTTGCTTTTCAAATGTAAATAGAACCTTTTAACGAATTGATACAGAACAACTGGGATACACGTGTATTTTATTTTCTAGCGTACTTTCAGAATGTATAGGATATTTCCATGTGTGCAGCCAAAAGTTGAATTTTGTCGTACAGTGTTATAATACATACATTTTGAAGTAGGAAAGTATTGATAGCTGGAACTTTATAGTTCGTAGTGCTTTTTTAGAGCAAATGTTGATTTAAAGAAAATATTACTTCTATCCAATAAAAGTAATGCACGAAGTAATGCATAAAATATGAATGCACGAGGGGAAGTTAAAATAAAATATATGTGTAAGATAAAAATATAGAAAAAAATGTATAATATATAAAAAAAAAAAGTATTAACAAATTAACAGCAAAAATAACTTTTATTTGTGCTTTAATAGCATAAATAAAAGGTATTCAAAACAGCAAAATGTCATTTGCTGTTTTAGCAAAACGCGGTACTTTTCTCTTTTCTGCAAATATTTTAGCTATTTTATCATCTTCTCTTGATACTGTTGTAGACTTTATTTTATTTTGATTGGACAAATGGGTACCTAAATTTAGCGTGGTTCTCGAATCGTTACAGGTTCTTCATATTTAATAGCAGACAGCGTATTTATAAAAGTAATATAAGTTCAAAGTTACATTGACAAACCCCGCTTGGTTTTCCTGTTGGGCGACTAATGAGGTGACAGAAACCAAATAGTTAACTTTTGACTTTATAATAATAATAATAGTTTGGCGCTACAGTCCTTTCTAAAACTTCGGCCGAGCTCTCTCACCATTTTGAGCTGTGCGTTTTATATTTGTACTCAAAGTGGTGGGACCTACAGTTTCCGAATCCGAACGGCGAGTAAGAGCTTTTCATAGGAAATGTTTTACTCTCGTAGGTTTGCCATTTACTGACGAGAGGTAGCGCGGTATAGAAAAATGTTTCTATGAATAAATTTTGTTAGCCACAGTCCAGGCTTGAACCGGAGACCTTTCGGCTCGCAGTCCAACGCACTAACCGCTGAGCTAACGACTTTATACCATCGAAAAAAAAACAAATAAAATATATGAAATAAAGAAATATTCATTTATGTTTTGCTTTAGCTTTTACTTTTAATACTCTACACTAAGAGTGAAAGGGTATATTCAGTTTGGTACGCCGTTTGTAACACCCAGAAGGAAGCATCTCCGGTATGGAAAAGTATATATATTCTTGATCAGCATGACCTACTGAGTCGATTTAGCGATTTCCCTCTGGCCGTTTGTCCGTTTGTCTGTCTGTCTGTTGAAATCCCTACTACTTAAAAAATTGAAGAGTTAGATGAATGAAGCTCATAATTTAGATTACTTATACACCTACGCTGTATGTGCGAAAAAATTGGCTAGATCGGTCTATTGTGACCAGTGGTCTGACCATTTATATTCAAATACCTCATATAAAATTTACATCTACAGATCGATTTTACTGTATACGTGCTTAGGTAAACTTTTTTTTGTCAAATATATATTGACTTCATGCTCAAATACATGAAAATAATGTTTTCCCGCGAAACGACTTGTGGTTCCAAAAAAAAAAAATAGAAATTCGGTACACCTACCCATTTGTAAATATGGGTATCAAATGAATGGAAATTCTTCAGCGATTGAAAGTTTGTAGTTATTTAAGGATTCGTATACCCTGGTGACCTATATACCACTTTAAATGGTAACCACACATATGTGTGGGGTATTTATAGTCGGCTTAGACCAACTATAATTTTGATAATTCTAACTATCATAATAACACCTACTATAACATGTCTCTACTTTAAAATTTCCCATGTGATCTAACCTTTACAATTGGTTTTTTTTTTGTTTGATGATTTTGTTAATTTCATTTATTTTCTGGTATGCTTTAGTATATATTGGGTGTATGTAGTTGGTTTGATTTTCTTTTTTTTATATTTTCTATAGTATTTTTAAAAAATATAAATAAAATATTAATATAAAATATTAATATTAATGTTTTTTATACTTTTTTGTATTTTTTATTTTGTGATTGATTTTGTTTTATTTATTTTTCTTTGTTTTGCTTATATTATGTGTCTGTGTTTGCTGATGTTCTGCATTGAATTTTGTGTTTTCCTTTTGGTTATTTCTTAAAAAAAAATGTTTATTTGTTTTTGTGTTTTTTTTACTTTTTTTGCTATTGTGTTTTTGTGCATTTATGTTTTTTTCTTTTAGAATTTTGTGTTTGTTTTATGGTGTTATTTTTGTCTGTTTTTGATTTTATTTTTAATTGTGTTTTATATTTTGTATTTTTTTTTGCTTTTGCGTCGAAATTAAATTCAGCGATTTACAAAAAAAAAACGTGTACTTCAAAATATAATATTACTAAATAAATAATTCAAATTTTAATATAAGCTTAATATTTGAATTCTAAATGAATTTTCTTATTTTAGCATTAAAATATTACACTACGAAAATCACAGCGCCAAGATGTTCCATCAGATGGGAGTAATGCTGCTGGGCATTTTAATTATAGGTAAGTGTGACAACATATTTTAAAGAAAGCTCTTTTAAATTCGCAAAAAAAACATTACTAATTTATTCATTAAAAAAAATAATTGCTTAGGTATTTCTAATTGAATTTATTAAAAATATCTTAAAATTCACAAAATTTGCATTTTTATTAAATATTTATAAAGCAAAAACTGTTAAATTACATAGCATTAAAAAGCCTTTAAAAGTTGTCAAAATAACTGATATAAAATAGCTCACTTTAGCTAATATATAAAACTTGCTATGCTCAGAGCTTCGCGTCAGTAGCACTTTTTAAAATATTACCAAAGAGCATTGGTGCATTAAAGCAAATTTTCGTTTGTTATTTTGAAAAATTTCGATTACACAAAAGCTATTTTAAGCTTTGGAAAACTGGTTGTTAAATTTGCTATAATAAAATAAAAGAAAAACTTTATACATAAAGCTTGGGCATAAATTGTAAAAAGCACTAAACCCGTTTTTATAGCATAAAAAGTATATGTGGATTTAGAAAGCTTTTTGGAAATTTGAAAGATTGCAAATATTGTGAATACATTGTAGAATGCAAGCTCTTAAATGAAAGTTTGCACAATGCCTAAAAAGTTGGTTAAGGGTGGTTTACGCAAAACTTAGGAATGCTTTGTACTTGAAAGCTTCAGGTGCATGTATACTACGAACTAACTATACAGTGGTTTGTGTATGAACTTAAAATGTGCTTAAATAATAAGTACTCCGAAAGCTTTTAATAAAAAAAGTAGATGTACACTTTTTTCGCAGAATAAGCTACAATAGATTGGTTTAGGGTATTTTTTTAAATTCTTATATGAATATGTGGTCTTTATTCAGTGAAGTACAAATAAAAAATCTCAATATATTTTAATTTTAATTAAAACTAATCATTTGTATTTTTAGGTATAACTACTATATTTGGGGAAAGTTGCAAATATTTTGTTAACATTTAAATTTTTAGTTCAAAACTTTAAAAACTCAAATTTTCAAATATTTATTAATTAAAATTTTCAAATTTAAAACCTGTCTAATTTCTAAAGATACTTTCATTACATATTGAAAAATAATTTTTGGTACAAATTCGTAATGTTTTTAAAAATGCCTTTTATTTGTAAAAATTTAAATTATTCGTATATAATAAAAAACAAAAAAAAATTTAATAAAAAATAAAAATACGCAAAATTTTTCGTAATAATTTAAAATAAATATAAAAATTCATTTTATAAGTAAAAATTTCAATATTTCGTAGAAATACAAATTTTTTTTTATTTCTTAAAAATTGCAAAATTGTTCTAAAAAAAATTTTTTTTGTAAAATATTCGTAAAATTCAATATATTCATACAATTTATAAATATTTCTAAACATTTAAATAGTTCGTTAAATTCAAATGTTCGTAAAAATTCAATATTTTTGTAAAAAATTCAAATCTTTCGTAATAATAAATAATATTTTTTTTTCGTAAAATGCAGATTTTGTTGTAAACTAAAAATGTTCGTAAAACTTAAAATTTTTGTAACAATGAAAATATTCCTAAAATTCAATATATTCGTAAAAATTCAAATATTTCTTAACAATACAAATATTTTCTGGTTAAATACAAGTTTTTCTTTAAAATCGTAAAAATTCTAAATGTTCCTAAAAATTATTTTTTTCGTTAAAATTTGAAATAGTAGAAAACTCAAAATATTTGTAAATATTCAAATATTTCGTAAAAATACAAATTTTTCTCTTAAAGTAAAACATTTAGTAAAAATTCTAAATTTTCGTAAAAAAAAATAAATTTTTGTAAAAATTTTAAATTTTTGTAAACAAAAATATTCATAAAAAAAAACAAAAATTAAAATATTTCGTCTGGATAAAAATTTGTTCGTAAGAAAAAAACAAATTTTTCTTTAAAATAATAAATGTTCGTAAAAATTATAATAAAAATTAAATTTGTTCGTAAAAAATTAATTTTTTTTTGTAACATTTAAGTTTTTCGTAAAATTGAAATATTTCTAAAAATTCAATTACTTTGCAATAATACATTTTTTTTTTGTTAAGATTGCAATTTTTCGTAAAATTCTAAATTTTTTAAAAAATTAAATATATTCGTAAAATTTTAAAATATTCCTAATTATTCAAAATATTTGTAAAAATTCCAATATTTCGTAAAAATACAAAAATTTCATAAAAAATATTTTTGTTCGTAAATAGTCCTAAAAATTCAAAATATTCCTAAAAACTCATAATATTTGTAAAAATTCAAATATTTCGTAAAAATACTAATTTTTCGCTTAAAGTATATATATCATAAAAATTCGAAATTTTCGTAAAAATTGTAAATTTTTGTAAAAATTCGAAATTATCGTAAAAAAATATATTCCTAAAAATTCAATATATTTGTAAAAATTAAAATTATTCGTAAAAATTTAAATATTTTGTATGAATTGAAATTTTTTCGTAAAAAAAACAAATTTTTCGTTAAAATAAAAAATGTTCGTATAAATACTAATAAAAATTAAATTTGTTTGTAAAAAATTAAATTTTTCGTAAAATTTAAATATTTTGTAAAAATTTTATATATTTCTAAAAATTAAATTATTTTGTAATAATACAAATTTTTTGTTAAGAATGCAATTTTTCGTAAAATTCTAAGTTTTTGAAAAAATTAAATATATTTGTAAAATTTTAAAATATTCCTAATTATTCAAAATATTTGTAAAAATTCAAATATTTCGTAAAAATACAAAAATTCAATAAAAAATATTTATGTTCGTAAATAGTCCTAAAAATACAAAATATTCCTAAAAACTCATAATATTTGTAAAAATTCAAATATTTCGTAAAAATACTAAAGTATAAAGTATATATATCGTAAAAATTCAGAATTTTCGTAAAAAATGTTAAGTTTTGTAAAAAATCGAAATTTTCGAAAAAAAATGTCCTGCTTAAACAAACATAATACAATGAAATGGAGTAGAGCAGTTTTTTAATTTATTGATATTTAAAAATATCACAGAATAGGTAAGGGAAAAATATATATGTATTTTTTAAATCTTTTCTTTTTCTTATAGGGTATATTTTCAGTATATTTTATAATATTTCTTTATTTGTTGCAACAATCTTAAGTATAATGAGCAGACAAATAACAAAATTTACGTGAGCTGGTTTATATGCAATTGGCCTAAAGCAGTTAATTTCGTTTATTTATGCATCGAATAAAAATGCTTCGAATTGCGTTATCTTCGCCTTGATTATTGGTATTATTTGTTTAGAACCCTTTATTTTGGAGCTCTCTGTTAGTTTAATATAGGAGTTATGATTTTTAAGCTTCAGGCAAACATTAGGCAAATAATAATTCTATTGTAATTGTAGAACTTTTGTAAAATATTCTTAATTGCAGGGTCAATATAAAATGCTATTTTTGAAGATATAAAAGAAAAACAACCCTTCAAAACCAATGTTTTTAATTTTTTTGTTTTAGTGAAGTATTTTTTCTATATGTTAAACTAACAACAACAAAAATGACCAAACCATATAATTATGTTTATCTTAATGTTAGGCCGTGAAGTTTTTTTTTTAATCGTATCAGAACCTTCAACATGTTGTGGACGATAGGGTCTGTCGTCTGTTGCTATTGAAGTATTTGCCTTTTGGACACGAGAACTACAACAAATTTAACACAACCTCAAAAACAACGAAATAATGGTAGTAGCAACACCACAAACAACTGCAACAATTGTAACTACTTTTAGCACGCTTTCGTAATAACTTCTGATGACATCGTGGAAAACAGCAAAAATATCTTAAGATTTTTTTTCTCTTTTTTGTTTTCTTTATTACGAGGTCCTTGGCTTATGTAGTGCTTTTTAATGATTTAACGCGAAAAATGTCGCGTTGCCAAAAGTACATTGTTGGTGGTCAACACTAAGTACAACATTGAAAAACCACCAACATCATAGAGACGTTAACTGTGCATTGCTTTAACGTGACACGATAGCGGTGACGGTCGAAATCTGAAGTTTGCTACTTTTTTGCGAACATTTTATACAAAGTTGGGTGTTTTAGATTGAAGTGTTTTTGAAAAAATCTACCATATACTAAATAATTCGTAAGTATACAAAAAATGTTTATATTTACGAAATAATTTGTAAGTATACAAAATAATTTCCCAGTATGCAAAATAATTACTACATTTACGAAATAATTCGTACATATAGGAAATACGAAATAATTCGTACATATACGAAATAATTCGTACATATACGAAATAATTTCTACATTTACGAAATAATTCCAACATATACGAAATAATTTCTACATTTATGAAATAATTCGTACATATACGAAATAATTCGAAATAATTAGTACATATACTAAATAATTCGTACATATAGGAAATACGAAATAATTCGTACATATACGAAATAATTCGTACATATACGAAATAATTTCTACATTTATGAAATAATTCGTACATATACGAAATAATTCGTACATATACGAAATAATTCGAAATAATTAGTACATATACTAAATAATTCGTACATATAGGAAATACGGAATAATTCGTACATATACGAAATAATTCGTACATATACGAAATAATTTCTACATTTATGAAATAATTCGTACATATACGAAATAATTCGAAATAATTAGTACATATACTAAATAATTCGTACATATAGGAAATACGAAATAATTCGTACATATACGAAATAATTCGTACATATACGAAATAATTTCTACATTTATGAAATAATTCGTACATATACGAAATAATTCGTACATATACGAAATAATTCGAAATAATTAGTACATATACTAAATAATTCGTACATATAGGAAATACGGAATACTTCGTACATATACGAAATAATTCGTACATATACGAAATAATTTCTACATTTATGAAATAATTCGTACATATACGAAATAATTCGAAATAATTAGTACATATACTAAATATACGAAATAATTCGCACATATACGAAATGGCTTTCGTAAAGTTCTCGAGTAAATATGCGAGTAAAATTTTGGGTTTTGTTGAAAATTTTTGTAAAATTTAATTACAAAATTATTCGTATAAAAACTAATTTGGGTATATTAGCCCTACACATTTGCAGTATTTTCTTCACAAAAACAAAACAATTAAATGAAAGTTAACGTTAGCGTGTTAAACATAAAGTGCTCGTGAAAACTACCTACAAAATAATTCTTAAAATATACGAAAAAAGTTGAAAATGTTTCGTTATTTTTCTATTATTATATCTTTTTTTTCGAAAGCATTTCTGATAAAAAAAAAACACACGAAATAATGTGTACACTATAAAAATTAGTATTATAATGTTACGTAAAGTGTTAACATTTATTTTACGATTTACTTTACGAAGCCATTTTAGAACTAAAACAAGAAATACATTGAACATGGAACTTATGAATATTTGCAATGTTACGAGATATAAAACTCGAAATAATCCAACAAAGTAATTTGTTAAGTATATTAATTAAATTTCGTATTATTATAAATATTTACGATTATTATTTCAATTTAGTATAATGCCATTTTTGCAAAAAAAAAAAAAAAAAAAACAGTAAAATAAATAGTTCATAAAACCACTGAATATTTGTAATGTTACGAATAAAAATCACGTAGTAATTCTACAAAGTAATTCGTTCAGTTTATAACTTAAATGTCGTAATTGTACGATTAATGTTTACGATTATTATTTCAATATTTTACGAAGCTATTTTTAAAAAACCAAACAAACATGAAATAAATATAGCTTAACACCAATTAATATTTGTAATCTTACGAAATATAAATCTTGAAGTAATTCGTATAGTATAGAAATGAAATATCGTAATTGTACGACAAATGTTTATGCTTATTTTTTCAATATTTTACAAAGGTAATTTTGCAAAAGAACATAAAGTCGAACTTAAAACTAATGAAAATTCGTAATGTTACGAAATCATTTATAAAATATGTTTATATATTTTACTAAAATAAATCGTGAAATCCATATACAAATTTATTTGTATAATTATTTGTAAAAACGATCGACGAAATAGTTTGTAAATAGTACATATAAAATTTCGTAAAGTTACGAAATATGTTTTTGATAGATTTAAATTATCTAATTGACAACTGATTTCAGCTAAATTAAAATTCTTATACTATGTCTCCAATTATTTCCTTAAATTTACTAAAAAAAAAGAACCAACATAAAAATTTTCTATACCAACAATGTATTCTTAATTGAATATTTGTAATGTTAAGAAATATAAATCACAAAGTAATTTTAAGAAGTAATTCGTTCAGTATATAACTTGAATGTCGAAATTGTACGATTAATGTTTACAATATTTTACGAAGCCATTTTTAAAAACAAACAAACAAGAAATAAATATAACTTAACATCAATGAATATTTGTAGTCTGACCAAATATAAATACGAAGTAATTCGTACAGTATAGAAAATAAATATCCTAATTGTACGACAAATGTTTACGCTTATTATTTCAATTTTTTACAAAGCTATTTTTGCAAAAGAAAAATAAAGTCGAACATAAAACTAATGAATATTCGTAATATCACGAAACTATTTACAAAATATGGTTATATATTTTACTAAAATAAATCGTAAAATCCATATACAAATTTATTTGTATTAATTTTTTGTTAAAGCGATCGACGAAATAGTTTGCATATATAGTACATATAAAATTTCGTAAAGTTACGAAATTCTTATACTATGACCCCAATTATTTCATTAAAATAAAAAAAAAAAACAAAACACAAATTTTCTATACCAACAATGTATTCTTAATTGAATATTTGTAATGTTACGAAATATAAATCACAAAGTAATTTTACGAAATAACTCGTTCAGTATATAACTTTAATGTAGTAATTGTACAATTAATGTTTACGATTATTATTTCGATATTTTACGAAGCCATTTTTTAAACAAACATGAAATAAATATAACTTAACACCAATGAAGATTTGTAATTTTACGAAATATAAATCACGAAGTAATTCGTACAGTATAGAAATGAAATATCGTAATTGTACGACAAAAGTTTATGCTTATTTTTTCAATATTTTACAAAGGTAATTTTTCAAAAGAACATAACGTCAAACATAAAACTAATGAATATTCGTAATGTTACGAAATTATTTACAAAATATGTTTATATATTTTACTAAAATATATCGTAAAATCCATATACAAATTTATTCGTATTCATTTTTTGTGAAAGCGATCAACGAAATAATTTATAAATAGTACATATAAAATTTCGTAAAGTTACAAAATAGGTTTTTGATAGATTAGAATTTTCTATTTGACAAATGATTTAAGATAAATTTAAATTCCTATTTTATCTCTCCAATTATATGCTTAAATTTATTTTACAAAAAACCAAAATACAAATTTTCTATACTACCAACAATGTATTCGTAATTTTGAGTAACTTTCAAATAAAATGTAGAATATTCTAGTGTATATATTACGAAATGACGATTTTAAAACTGTTGAAATTATTATTTTATTTACTCACGTTTTATTTCCATTATCTGGCGAAAAGTAGCATCGTATAGAAAAACAATTTATATATTTTTTTGATGTTCACAGTCGCTGTGATCGAACCTAGGACCATTTCGACTCACAGTCCAACGCACCAGCGACTGTTCGGCCTTTGGTCTAATTCACTAACCGGTGGATCGACCGATATCGAAAAATTATTATTCAAAAATTATAATAGATCTTAAAGTTTTTAATAGATGTGGCTATTTTGTTTTAAATTTAAAATATTTGAATTGGGACTGATTTAACGATTTGAATAAAATAACTTATAAAAATCTTATAGAAAATTTTGGCAAAAATATACTAATCTAATCTTATTGCTTCATTTACAATCATATTCAC
The DNA here is from genome assembly GCA_951804985.1 of Dryomyza anilis. Classification (NCBI taxonomy): domain Eukaryota; kingdom Metazoa; phylum Arthropoda; class Insecta; order Diptera; family Dryomyzidae; genus Dryomyza; species Dryomyza anilis. The sequence goes on from OX638132.1 coordinate 71,289,572, forward strand.
TTTAAGTTGACACTCTAAACTTATGATTAATGTACTATTTTAGTTTGAAAACATACGTCCTTCGTCCTAATCGAATATCCCGCTGTGATACCAAGTGATTGCGATTTTCTTTAGCACGACATGAGTTGCTTTTAGTGCGTCATATTTTTAATTTTTTATAATTTCAATGTGTAGATTTCGTTTTTTGCAACGTCGAAAATCCACAGTCAACAAAATTTTTAGCAAACGCAACACTTTAGCCAGTGCTACTCGCCGTACCAAAAACTAATAACATTGTTGGTCTTTTCATGTTTAGACTTATACTATGTGCGGTAAAAATTATGTATTCACACGCAATGTAATTAAACAATAGCCAGGTACCAAAGAACCCCAAAATAATGCTATAAAATAAAAAAAAAAATAGTCTTCAACTAGAACTACACAATAAATATGTTTAATAATGTCCATTTTGTTATATTATGTGATGTAGTAATTAAAATACAACATTATGTAGTTATAATGTAAATATTTTTGAGCTCCAAAACTCAATTGTAATGAATAGGTGGTACTTTGGTTGTGTGTATTTTTATCGTTTAATATGTTTTATATTTCACGCTCTTATGTAATTAATTGATATTCATATATATTTTAGACAGCCTATAAGTAGGTAAAAACATTGTTTGAAAAATTTTAGAAGTTAAATGCGGAGATTGTTTAAAAACTTCACGTATAATAATATGTTTGAATATGATTAAATGTTATTTGAAATAATTCTAAATTACCAGAAATCGGAATGAAATGGGATTGAAACAAAATTATATTTAAGAAATGTTGACTATATTTTTGTTCGGATTTTAATGACATAAAGGGTTTTTCAATAAGAGCGCTACAAAAGTTTTTTTCATGGGTTTTTCAACAGGGACGCTACAAAAGTAGAGCGACAGTGACAGCAAACGACGCCATAGTTCTTGCCGCTCTTTTGACATTTCTCTTTAGTAAGGTTTGCCATTTCATGATGGAGAGATATACGAGCCAACAACGAGTTGAAATTATTAAAATTTACTACCGAAATTCGAATTCGTAATCTTTCCATCATGAAATGGCAAACCTTACTGAAGAGAAATGTCAATAAAGCGCCAAGAAATATGGCGTCGTTTGCTGTCCCTGTCGCTCTACTTTTGTAGCGTCCCATTTGAAAAACCCTGTATTAAAATATGTATGTAAATATATTTGGTTTATTTTATCATAATTATGTTTTAAAACAAACATAAGTTTTCAATTTCAAATTATGCTTGGCAGCAGAATCATTTTAAATTACAATAAATACTTTTCAAAGCAAACCTAACTTTTCAATTTAATTTTATTAAAATTATGTTTGGATGAAGAATCAGTTTATTTGACCAGAATTATGTTTCAAAACATACATAGAACTAAATTAAATACAAACATTTAAATTTTTAGTTTCAATTATTTTATTTTTAATAATTTGTGTGCAAACATACTGATATTTGAACTCAAACAACAATATGTTCCTCTATATTCAGTTTGTTTAACAATTGCTTTAATTTTGAATATATCAATGTTTCGGTTCAAATATTCATCAGACCAAATTTTAAACCGAAAAACGAAAGGTAGCACGCAGGCGAACAAGCTGATTTTACGCATTAACATCACATTTTAAAGAAAGAGTTTAGAAGGCCATTTTGAACAAAACCTGCCTGTGTCCGGCTATAGTATTAAAACAAAATTGGTAGGGAAATGGCAGGCAAAGGTATGCAATACAAGTGGAAGACAAATGACAGGCACAGACAGGGTAAGGTAAATAATAGGATGGACACATTTGCAAGCGCAGACAAGGTAAGCTAGGCGATAGGCTCGAAGCAAAATGATATGGAAGGGTCGGGAGCATAAACATATAACCTGCATCACAGAAGTATTTTAAATTTTCGGATATTAAAAGTTTAGGAATTCGATCGTGAAATCTTTCAGATTAAAGTCCAATGCACACTAACTACATATGAATCAACAGACACTTTTATCATTGAAAAATTCAGGAGAAAAAAAAAAACAAAAAAATAAAAAAAAAAAATACAAATTTCATACAAAAGGAAATAAGAAAATAAAAATGCAAATGCCAACAAAATAAAACGGTGAACCAAACATGCTGAAAATGAAAACTTAACACGAAGCGCACACAAATCGTCAGGTTGTCCAGCATAATACAGGGTGGTACTGATGTCGGGCCATTTGGCTACCATATAAATGTTTGGCACGGAGTGCGTGTGTTTGTTTTTGTTGTAAGTGTGGTTGTTGTTGTTATTATTTGTTAGCCTAAGGTTAGAGGCGCGCGCGTGGTTTATTGAGCACGCAAAGTCACTACAGGCCAGGCCAAAACCTAAGTGGTTTCAAATCTTTTAATGCCGCCAGTCTCGAGTGTTGTTCATAGTTGAGACTTTCGTGTGGAACACGCAGAGGAGCGTATGAAAAATTTGAAAGTGGCTATGACCGATGACCGAAACATGGGGAGACTGAAGAAGCGAGCAACAGCAAAAGAAGTATGAGGTAAACAAATTAAATGAAAGAATAAGAAGCAGGAAACACGCGTGTGGGCAATTGAGGTTTATGATTGAGGTAGAAAAATGAAGTAGCAGAAGAAGAATATAGAAGTTTAAAAAAAGGAAGAAACAGAAGAAAAAGAAAATAAAAAAAAGAAGAGAACAAGCAGAATAGGTAGAAGAACTAGAAGAATGAGTATCAAGTACGTAGAGGTGGAACATGGAATGAGTAGCAGTTGTTGCTCTATAAAACACCGATTTGTGAGTGGATTTTTTAACGATTAAATTGCAGAACCCTTTTATAATTGATAGCATACTTCAAACTTGAGCGAGTTTACAAAATAGACACAAGTGAAAAAATTCAAAGATTTATAATAGAATAGAAACTAAGATTATACCCAATGACATATTTTTAATATTTAAAATAATAGAAAAATCTTATTTTAATTGCCGCTATGTACGAATATATAATGAAAAATCTTTCCCATTATTTAGAGCAAATATCTTTAGACAAATTTCAAAAATACGTTTTATATATTTGAAACTTTATCTTGAACACTTTATTTATTACACTAGACAACACATTGAGATCTTTTTTAATTATCCACGATCGTAGTATGAGTTTCCGATGGATTTCAAGATTGTGATCACTAACTCTTACTCACACAGAAAAAAAAATGTACATCATATTGATGAATTCCGTTCTTCAAACCATGATTCATTGTAATGAAGACCCATTCATAATATTAATGACTAACGCCATCAATGTTATGAATGCTATCATAAATATGAAGAACGCTGATAACTGTCGAAAAAATATTTTGGACAATTTTTTTTGTCCGACATTTTTATTTTCGGATAATTTTTTTATTTTTACTGTCACTTTTTTTTCGAATTATTTTGAAAAAAAAAATTTTTTTTTTTAAAGAATGTTATGAACAAATTCATCCATATGACAATTCAAATTCATTATATTGAATATTTTGTTCATATATATAATGAATACATTCATTAATATGTCATTTAATAAACGATGGTATCAATATGATGAATCTGGTAGTTGGTGAAAAAATTCATAATATTTATGAATAAATTCATCATATTGAAGAATTTTTTTTTCTGTGCAGTTTTTTCAGATTGCCGCAAGTTTTTGAGTTATTACGTAAAAAATTTATATGGCTATTTTATATGGTTTTACTACATATTTTGGACATATTTGTACTTTATATGTTTGAGTTATCGATCCCATTTCATATATATTCCACTGAGAATAGATCAGTTATATTTCAAATATAAATTTCATGACATTCGGATTAATCTGACCGAATTTATGACCAGTCAAACACAAAAAATATTTATTTTAAGGTGTACTTATTATTTATTGCATAACATATTAAATTTTCATAATTCAATAAAATTGTATATTATATGTGAAACTAGATTCACAATTGTATGATTCCTCTTACTTTGTTTTTACAAATCACTCTTTAAGTCTTCAGATTAAATACAAATTCACGCTTACGATTTTTGATCTAAATCTTCTTTTATGGCGCTTCTTTTAATCAATATAATTTTTTTGTGCATCAATTATTCATAGAATTATTTAACAAAACCTTAAACCAGTAGAATTTAGCTTCTTGTAAATGTATTACTTGCCATTGGTTTGCCTCAGTATTCTAAAATACAGTCAAATAAAGATCACCTACTAAATGTTTTAAAAAGCAATATTTTCCTGCTTATGTTTATATCGAATAACAAAGGTACATTTTTCAATCGAATTTGTGAATTTCACTTTAATTTAAATAAAATAAAAGGGAGTATAGAATTATAGTTTAAGGTTGATACAAATTATGTACTTTTATTTAATTACGATAATCATAGATGTTATGCCACAAATAATAGGTACACCATAAAATTCATATTTTTCATTTCACTGGTCATAACTTTGGTCAGATCAATCTGAATTTTATGTGGTTTATTTCAAAATATTAGCTGAAGTATTCTCCATGGAATACAAGAGAAATATGATTAAAACTGAAATATGTAAAAATGTATGTACCTAAATAAGTAAAAAACACGAAAATTGCTATATATTTGTTTTACGTAATAACTAAAAAACTTGAGGAAATCTGAAAAATTTGAGTATGAGGTAGTAATTAGAACCTTGACGTCCATCACAAAATTATACTTTGATCGCGGATATTTTTTTTTGTTGTACTGTGTTATTGGTTCCTAAAGATAAAATTTTAAAAAAGTAATTTTGTGGGAGGTGGGCGTGTTTGTTGACAGATTTCGCTCATTTACACATACAGAACAAATTTTCGTTTAAGATATATTGAAAAAAAAAATTATTCTAAACAGTAATTTTCAAGTTGTCGTGTATACGGACATACAGCAGTATAGATATACAGCTGGCCAGTAATTAATATAAAATGCTTACTATATAGAGGAGCCTGTGGTAAAGTGGGACACGTTTTGAACTTTCAAGCATTACGTTTCCCACTTTACCCAAAGAGTGTTTCCCACTTTACCCCAATATCGCAATTCGAACATAATGTAGCACAATTTAATATTTAATTATTCGCAATACCCATTTGTATTTCAAAAGATATACAACATCCGGTCGTTTTGACAACAAAAATTTAAACTTTTTGAAAAACATCAACTAAAAACGAGTTGGGAAAGTTAGGTCACATGGGTAAGTTCGGTCACATGGGGCAGATTTTTATAGTCGGTCGGGCCCGACTATGGAATACCCTACACCTTTGGTGGAGATATTAATGAGGAATATTTAATTGTATACCTTAATTTTAAATATTTAACTATGCTGAACCTCAGAATATTATTCATATATCAGAAATTTACGTCTATATCCCCATAAATTAAAAAATTTATATAAAGTATAAAAAACTAAAAAAAAAAATTGAAAAATATAATTGGGCGGACCACGCCTATATTTAAAATTTTGAAAGGCTAATATTTGATTTTAATAATTTACGGATCAAATTTTGACTATGAAAACCCGGGATATAATAAAAAAAAAAAAAGTGGGCGGATCACGCCCATTTTTGAACCACATATTTTTAGGTAAATTCTAACAATAAGTTTTAAATTTTATAACTATACCTTGAATACTTTTCGAAATATTAGTTTCGAAAGAGTTATATAAAAGTGACTTGTATGGGAGGTGGGCGTGTCCGTTGACCGATTTTGCTCATTTTCAAACTCAGTTCCTACTTTTGGCTAAAATATATTGAGACGAAATTTCATCGCATTCTGATCAGTATTTCTCAAGTTATTCTGTATTCGGACAGCAAGACAGCAAGACAGCAAGACAGACAGACAGACAGACAGACAGACAGACAGACAGACAGACAGACAGACGGACATGGCTAAACGGACTCGGGTAGTGATGCTGATCAAGAATATATATACTTTTCCATACCAGACACGCCTCCTAAGGGGCGTTACAATATATGCACAAAGTTAATATACCCTGTACCTCATAGGTGAAGGGTATAAAAAAATGTTGATTCAATTATTCTCGAAATATTATAAAAAGGGATAAATTTAATTATAACCATGGATGAAAAAGTTGATGCTAAGAAACTTTTAATTTTTGATATTACGAAACACTTGATTTTTTTTTATTTTTTCTAAGTACAAAAACACTAAGAATTTTACCCTAAGTAACTCTACTTTCTTTACATTTCTTGAGTAACATTCAAAAACTACTAAAAAATTGTATAGTGTTATTTCTAAACGATATCCATACACATTTTGTTAATAGAGAAACACTTCTCAATTTGTAATAATCCAGTTAGCACCATAGAATATACAAATAATACAAATTGACTGTTTCTTTAAAATCAGGAGATATTGTCTAACTTTGATATTTCTGATATGGTATGACTTTATTTGTTTTGTGCCAATTTTCAGTATAATTGAATCACATAATTCTTATTATTGATTTGTGTTTATTTTTTGTTTAGTTTTTCTGGTATTCTTAATACTGAGCAAACTCAACGCCTTGCGTGACCACTTAATATGCGAATAGTTTTGAGTAAGGGTCTGACAAGAGGCTGGTGCTGGCCCTACAAAACTAAAAAAACCATAGCATATGCTGATTATGGTACGCGGATTTTTTTAATGTTTATATATTTTTTTTTTTTTTTTTTGGCAATTTTACTATTTTTATTGGTCTGGCGATAGCGTGGTATGTTAAGAAACAACAAGAGAAACGAAATTATGTTCATGTCGCATGCCTTTCATTAGGACTGAAAATGTTCATTTAATAATTTCAATGTTCGTTGCTTGATTTGTTTATTTTACTATACTATAGCTGGGACAAAGAAAACTACTTAATATTTAATTGTTGAATTTTAGAGTGCTTGGCACTTGCTCCAAATGTTTATAAAATAAATTAAAATTAGAAACAATGGCATTTTAAAGAAAATAACAGCCGCTTTAAATTTAAAATATAAAATAAAAGTTTAAAATGTGGATGGAGCATGATGAAGGATGATGGAGGGAGTAAAGATGTAGTTGTGTCAGTGGATGATTGTTTTGAATATGCCAATATCAAAAATGTCGGGAATTTTCCGCAGAGAAATTGTTCCACAAACGTATCGTGCGACTGCAGAACGAATTCGCTCTTTAATGCGTGGTTCTCTTGAGAGCCAAAAGGGTGCGCTTAGTTCGATGCCCCAGTAGAACGAGAGAAACAACGACTTAATGGAATCAGGCCATGTATTTCCCTCGAATGTTTGACTAGTTGTGGCGTAGAAATTGAAATTCCATACACATATCCATTTCACATGACTAGTCAAATAAAAGAAAATCTACATGAGGTTACAAATAAGCAAATCTTTTTAAGGTCCTGTAAATGTAGTAGCCACTAAACAATTTTAGGCGAGAAACTGACTTCTGATACTCAAGAAAATTTGAACATTGTATGGGAGGGCGTGGCATCTCCCATACAACCCAAATATTAAAAACATATTAAAACCGCTATTAGGATAGTGAATTTAATGAAATTTAGCTCAGCTCTATATTTTTCAATTTTAAATGGTCCCAAAGAATGTGTACGAGATGAAACCATTGGGCGCGGCATCTCCCATGGAATCGAAAATATTAAAAAAAATTATATACGGAAAGTGGCGGGAAGCTGGCATCGCCCAACCTAAATACATTTTTATATAAATGATAATTTACACAAGGGTGCAGTAAACCTGCCGAAAAATTTTCAAATTTAAATTTTTAAATTCACCACACCTAAACTCACCACACTTGAACTCACCACACATAAACTCACCACACCTTAACTCACCACACATAAACTCACCACATATAAACTCACCACACCTAAACTCACCACACCTAAACTCACCATACACAAACTCACCACACAAAATCTCAATACACATAAACTCACCACACCTGAACTTACCACACAAAAACTCACCACACCTTCACTCACGACACATAAACTCACCACACATAAACTCACCACACCTAAACTCACCACACCCAAATTCACCACAACATACTTCATCACACCTAAACCCACCACCACACTAAAACTCACCACAAAAACCTTATCAATGCAGTGCAAAAAATTTAAATGCGCTCTCGAGAAATAATAATCCGGGGAAGATTAGTACGCGGAAGAATTGTCTTTGAGAAAAATTGTTTAGCGGGAAATATTTACCACAGCAAAATATTCAAATCGCTGTTAACTTTACATTTTTCGCAAGATAACCTTAAACGTAGCACGAATTTAAATTAAAAATTCAAAAAATTTATAATAAACCTAAATTCTAAAATTGCATTTTTAGGCATTTTGTTAAAATATTTTAGCGTCTCACCTCTATCGTGCTATCGTGTTTTAAAATGTATAAATTGCAAATTATATGCACTGCGCACGCAAACATTAAGCCAAGCCAAAATCTGCATAAAACCGATCATAAACAAAGGCTTAGGTCATAAAAATAAAAACAATTTCCTGCAACATAGCGTCACATATATGTTGGTGTATTTAAATGGTTTGGAAATTAATTAAGTCTTTAATAAAATTAAATTTAACAAAATTAAATTAAACTATACCAACTAGGCACTTATATGAAAAGTGAGCCTGCGAAGCTGACAACATTCCACAATACACTTGAAAATTCCCGCACTTAAACTCTTTATATCAAGTACATCCTCATATCCAACATCAGCCTTATGAGCTACCCTTTCGTGTGCTATGTGCCCTTTTTCCTTCCTTGTTGGCCAATTTGTTACTTGCCTTCAATGTTACGCACTTGGCTTAAAGCGGTTATTTGCCAGCGACAAGCCGCTTTCTCTACGCCAATTCATTCTTGCCATAATGAACCCTTTTTTCGGCAGTCACTCAAACAACGTAGCCCTTTTTCGCTGCGGCATCCTCACGCTTTCGCCACCCCGAGTGCTCTTCATTGTTGTCGTCAATTTTACGCGCTTCGGGTGTCGTTCGCGTAATGAAATCCATAAAATGGCTGAGGCGCAGGCAATTTTATGGCACGACAGACATGACACGAGTCAAGTCGATTCGAGACGTTGTCTGTTGGGTTTTCGTCAGTTTTTGTGCCTTGTTTTTTTTTTCTAGCACCCTCGACATTGAGGTTATTAAATTCGGCAACACTTTTTGTTAATAGCTGGATGACTGGCTGGTTGGCTTTACTGGGTACCACTTGGCGGCAACCCACATGAGGCATGTTTTTGTTGTAGAGGACCATGTTAAGTGGTTGCAAGAAAAATGCGAGCAATTAGGCTTAAATGAGGGTTAAATTAGCGCCGTTTGTTTGTCGCTTGCTGGGAAATTAGTGGGTCTGGCGAAGAAAAGTAGAAAAATGTACGGAAGCAGAAACAGTTATTACAAAAAAAAAGGGCGCCGAAAAGAGTTATGAAAGCATTGCTGTGAAAGCAGAAATATCTGGGTTTAATAGAGAAGCGTAAAAGGAATGTTTAAAAAGAAGGCAGAAAATCAAACAACAAAAATAACAAAACATGTGATAAAGTATTTTAATAGGTATAGCAAAAAGAAAAGTAAGAAGACATAGTTTTTGGCAGACTCGTGACAGTTAAGAAACATATTATGGGACGATTTTAAGTAGATAAAAGTGGAGTTAGTATCAAACACTGCCTATTTTTCTTTTCATCCCCAAATTATTGCAGGAATATACCTTCAAAGTAACACATAATTGCACAACATGCTATACGATTCCGAAAATCTTCGAATAATCTGTGTGTTTGCGAATATATGCCACAAATATTCCAGAAAAATTACAAACATTTTGTTTCGGATCTCCTGACAAAATTTTTAACGGTGAGGCGGAAGTTTAGACACATTTTATGGGAAGATTTTAAGTAGACTTTGTATCAAAAACTGCATATTTTCTGCTGTCTCCCAAAATATTAGGAATGTCTGCCTTTAAAAATCAAAAAACTGTATAGCCCTCTAAATTATTAATTTCTGGCGTTTGTCCGTTATATTTACGACATTTTTCAGGTATATTTCCGGGATATTTTCGGAAATAAAAGTTTTTCAAAAATCAATGGCAGATTTACATTTTTTTAAAATGGCAGATTCCCGGCATATTTTGGGAACGGACAGAAAACAGCCAGATTTTGATAGAAAATCTGCCAAATATTCCTGAAATATGCCTCAAATAATTCCAAAATATGTCAGTTATCTTGATTTCGGTAACTTTGAAGCTCCAAATTAAATTTTAAAATAATATTTTATACTTTTTTATTCTAAACAAATTCGATAGTGAAACAGTTTCAATTTTAACTTTTTTATATAACATTTCTACTATAACCTATCAACACTATCAAATGCATGACTTGTAATAAAAAGTAATAGACACAAATAAATCAAGTTGTAAAAATAAAAACGCACATTTCAATTACATTTTGTGTCATTTAAAATGCGCACACTTCAAATAAAAAAAAAAACAAATACTATACTAGCAACACCATTAATCAGCCGAAAGCAATTTAATTTGTAACAATTTTGCATATAAAATAGAAACGCAAATAAACGCATTCCAACACTATTAAATAATCCAATAAGTTGATGACATAAATTTCGCGTATAGCATACTTTGGGGCGCACTAACATGCATATGAGTGTGGGTTGCTGAATGAGATAAAAATGGTATGTCCTATTAAAAAAACAACAGATACAATAAATTGTTTTATATATTACTTTTTTTAGGAACATCATACAAACAGAAAATGTGCGTACCAAACGTTTGGCTTGCATACTTTGAGGGAATTTGATGCGTTTTATTATTAAAATTCTTACAGTGCTAAAGTGTCTTGCTTTACATTTATATAAAATATACAAATATGTATGGTATTCAATTATTGTATTATTAATATAATTTTAAATTAAATTAATTGCTTTCCAATTTTAGTTTAAGAAGAAATATAAATTATACTCATTAATTTAGTATATTTTGTAGACGTTTTCATCGAAACTTTTAATTTAATAAACATTTGAGCATAAAAAAATGTAAGTAATTAGAAAAAATTACATTCAGTACACTGAGGCAGTTTGTAAGAAAGAAATGGAAGGAACAATAAAACATTTGAGTGGGAAAGAGATAAAAATAGCATAAGAGATACTCAAGTGTGTAAGTTTGTGGAAACTTCTGGAATCTGTCCAAACGTTAAACAAGGAGACAAAATTATCTAAGAAGTATTAGTGCATAGTGTATTTTAATATTTTCGCTTTAAACTTGCTGATTATAGAGCTTGGATGTCTCTGAAACAGCTTTACATTCAGTTTGGAGTATTCTTCGGGAGTACGGCGTGTTGATGAGATGGAAAAGAGTCGGAAAAGAGATAAGTCTTACAATGAATATTGATTGACTTGATAAGTAGATGTTTTGTGAAATGTCTACAACCCGTCTATGCGCTGCACAAGAATGTCAGAGCGAGAAAGACATATCTAACGAATAATACAGATTATCGTAAAGTGTAGAAGTTTATGGAAACTTCAAGAATCTGATTATAAAGTTTAAGAGTAGATTGACATTTCTATAATCTGGCTATGCTCTATGTGATTGAGACACTAATTCCGATTGTCGAAAAGTGGAAACATCAAGAATTCAGCTATATGCTGCACATGAGTTTAAAAGAGATGATGATGCCTAACAAGTAATACGGTTTCTTGTGAAGTGTAGAAGAGAGTACTTGTTTCACCCCAGAACAGCATTCACAAAATATTGAGTGTATGTCGGTTTTACGATATGTTTTTGATCTTGTTTTTGTTACAATCATAATTCTTTTTATGTTTATAAGAAAATTAAACTCAAGATATTTGTAATCATAGACAATTATTGCTAATAATAGGGCTTAGCTGCCTCTGAAACAGCTGTACGGTTAAATTTGTGAATACTACTGGATTCTGACTAATAAGTGTAAAAGAGATGGAACTGGGTTTTGTGGAACTTTCTATAATCCGTCTATGCGCTGCACATGAGTGTAAGTCAGAAAGAGATATCTAACGTGTAATACGAATTTTCGTAAGTGTAGAAGTTTATGGAAACTTCAAGAATCCTTCTTAAAGTGTAGAAGTTTGGTGAAATTTCTATAATAAGGCTGTGCGGAAACGGCAAAATGTCGGCTAAACGCGAAACAGCTGTACGGTTAAATTTGTGAATACTACTGGATTCTGGTTCATAAGTGTAAAATAGATGAGGAAGATATGGGTTTTGTGGAACTTTCTACAATCCGTCTATGCGCTGCACATGAGTGTAAGTCAGAAAGAGATATCTAACGTGTAATACGAATTATCGTAAGTTTAGAAGTTTATGGAAACTTCAAGAATCCTTCTTAAGTGTAGAAGTTTGGTGAAATTTCTATAATAAGGCTGTGCGGAAACGGCAAGATGTCGACTATACGCTGCACATGAGTGTAAAAGTGATGATGATTCATTATCCAAGAATATCATTGACAAAATATTGTGTGGATGCCGATTTTTACGATATATTTTTTATATTTTTTTACAAATATAATACTTTTTATTTTTATAAAAAAAAAAAATGAGGAACTTAAGATATTTGTAATGTTCCAAGAAAGATTGCTGATAATGCCTCTGAAACAGCTGTACAGTTATATTTGTGGAAACTTCTGGAATCGCTCTTATGAGTATACAAAAGATGAAGAAGAGATGGGTCTTAAACCAATACATATTGTTGTGCAGTGTAGAAGTTTATGGAAATTTCTATAATCTGTCTATGCGCTGCACATGATTGCAAGAGGGAAAGAGATATATAACTAGCAATACCGTCCAGCAATACGGATGAATTTTAGAAGTTTGTTTAAGAATCCGGCTGAGTTCAAAAGAGATGGATATATGTTACATGAATTCTACTGAAGTGTAGAAGTTTGTGAAAACTTCTAGAAACTGCATTTGAATTATATAAATGCGCCGCATCTGACGCAAAGCACTTCAATAGTAACCATTCATATGCAAAGATATCAATTTTCATTGTGGAAATGCTAGAATTTATTGAATATATTGTTAGAATGTATAGTTAGTTAAATAGTTAAATAAATTGTACTGAAAACATAAATTACAAGTTCTAAAACATTATTTAATTTTTATTTTGTACACCATCCAGTGACACGAATTTGTGGAATTATGCTGTAAATACTTAATTTTCGTAGCGATAGTATGAAGCAATCAAAAAAATTGGATTATTCCAAGATCTACATGGTGTAATAGAACTTAGGATATATAATGTGGTTTTATGCAATTACATATTATTGAAAACATTGTCTTAATTAGTTTTATAATTTGCGAATCAAATTAGTTTGTAAAATCACAGATAAATTCAACATTGATCAAGAATATCTAGAAAATTTCCATTTGATATTGACGCATTGCGGTTTTATTACAAAACCCCGGCACCCTACTCCAATTCAAAACGCTGATGAAAAATGATAACATCGCACTTTTGCAATCTGCGTTTGTAATCAAAATGATGCTGATGAATTCCAAGTTATTGCAAGGCAAATAAAAAAATCTCATTTAAAATGCCACGCAAGACATTATTGCGGCACAAATCTCATATAAATTCTATACTTATTTTATTTTCTTTTTTTTACATACCACATTTTTGCTGACAAATTAATGCAAAAAAAAAAAAAAAATGCCAAAATCTAAACGGTTATGTGGTACAACGGCAAAAGTGAAATTTACACAACAATTTAATTTTTATACCGTGTTTTTTTTTAAGGTAACTAAAAAAAATAATCTAAAAAAAACGCACCACATCATACGCAAGTTTCACACATGATTCTCGATGGCATCCTGCGTTATTCTACAACAGTTTCAATTGCGTTGAATGGCAAACTTAACGTTTAGAAGAGGCCGTAAATGTAGGTTAAGTAGTTGGTAACGGTTGGTAGCGGAAATTGAAAAAAAAAACAAAAATGTAATGAATAAATTTTTCAGCCAAATAGCTGGCGATGAAATTTTCAATTTCATTCAATTTACACGTGAAATTGTCGGATGAATTTGTTGAGTGGTTATGCCGTGTGCCGCGCGTGCTGTGGAAGAGGTCATGGTTGTCGAAAGGCATATCTGAGGAAAACAGAAAAATTGTTGCAATTTGTATGCGCAGCGTAACGCAATTTTAACGATATGTGAAATTATACTTGAGCACCGTAGTTGCCGAAAAATGGTGTTGGCTACAATTTCGTTGCATGGCTAAAGGACGGACAGCAGTAAAACAAGGGAAAAAAATGAAGAACTGTTGATGGTGAAAGTGCAGTTAATTCTTAAAAAGATTAAGAAGTTTTCAATAAATTTGTTTAATATTATTTAATTTTATTTAAATTAATGCAAAAATTAAGTAGCAAAGTTATGATTGATTTTTATTTATTTTTTAATTTGGTAAACTTATCCGAAGTATTTCAGTATTTTATAAAAAAAAAATGATAGCAAATACTTCAGGTGATTAAACTATTAGCTCTAGATTTTACTTTCTAAAAATGATTTGTTTCAAACATATTTATAACTAGCTGGATCCGTGCACGACTCGAGCCAAGATTTTGTGAATTCAAAGATATGGAGCGATTTTATTAATATGAAATACATTTTTATTATTTATATGAGGGGCCCGTGCTTAGCTGTTGAAGTTTTTTATTGCTTTTATAAATGTGGTAACCAAATAATAAATCTCCGCCAAAACAACTTTTCTCAAGGACAATTCTTTCTCAGACTTCGCTTCCCCGTAGAATTCTTCCCAGTAGAAATCTTTTCCGTAAAATTATTCCCCGTAGAGATTTTACCAATAGAAGTTTTAGTGTGGTGGGTTTTAATGTGGTAAGTTTCGGTGTGGTGATTTTAAGTGTGACGAGTTCAAATGTGATGAATTTTGGTGTGGTGAGTTTAAGTGTGGTGAGTTTAGTGTGGTGGGTTTTAATGTGGTAAGTTTCGGTGTGGTGATTTTAAGTGTGACGAGTTCAAATGTGGTGAATTTTGGTGTGGTGAGTTTAAGTGTGGTGAGTTTAGTGTGGTGGGTTTTGGTGTGGTGAGTTTTAGTGTGGTGAATTTTAGTGTGGTGAGTTTTGGTTTGGTGAGTTTTAGTGTGGCGAATTTTAGTGTGGAGTATTTTAGTGTGTTGAATTTTTGTGTGGTGAATTTTAGTGTGGTGAGTTTTGGTTTGGTGAGTTTTAGTGTGGTGTTGAATTTTTGTGTGGTGAGTTTTTGTGTGGTGAGTTTTAGTGTGGTGAGTTTTAGTGTGGTGAATTTTAGTGTGGTGAGTTTCATTATGGTGAGTTTTAATGTGGTGTGGTTGCTTTTGTATATTTTTTTTTGTATTTGAGTTTTTGTTTCATCTTTTTAGCTTGTGTTTGTGCTGTGTTATGTCGTTTGGAATGTTTAGGTTGTATGGGAGGTACGACGCCCCTTTGTCCAATCGCGTCCATATATAGCCTATGACACCCTACGGACTCCATAGTATCATGTTACAAAATTTCAGTTAAATCGGTTCAGCGGTTTAGACGTGATGCTGGAACAAACAGACAGCCGACAGACGGATCAAGAGTTTTATATATATAGTTTATATCAAAAACCTAAGTTGTTGCTTCAAAAACTTTTTTCTATTTTATATAGAAAACGTTTATTTATTTAAATTATTATTATTTTAATATATTCTTCATATGCTTCCATTAAAGTTTTGCATTTTTTTTTTTAATTATATGAAACATAATTATAATGCATATTATTAAGCAAAAACTAATATTACTGTCTATTAACACTTTTGAAGTATTTTATTATTAGTATTTGTAAATCAATTATTTGATTTATTTATATTGTATCATTATTTGTCAGAAAACCGTTTCAAATGTTTAGTAGAAACATTTTTGATAGCAAACACTATTTTATTTATAGCCACTGCTAAATGTACTTACGATAATAAGTTTTAAAATATTTTTTAGTTTTTATTATATTTCAATTAAGAGTGCTTGAATTAAACACATTTCAAATGAATTGAAATTTGTATTTGTTGCAAACATTATTTTATTTGTTAGATATGTATATTTCAAGTGTTTGCACTAAACATTTTTTAACAGATTGTATAAAAAATGTTTGTCACAAACAATATTTTATTTATAGTAATTAAGTGTTTTATTTTAATAGTACCTAATTCAAATGTAATTTAAATTAAAGCAAATATTATACAATTATTATTCGTAACAAACATTATATTTTTATAACAACTAACGAAATAATATTCTAATTATATTTGTTTATCACAAATGTATATTAGTATTTATCACACATAGATCAGTTGCTTGTAATAAACACTTTTTAAATGATTATTTTTATTATTGAGTATTTTTAGCAAACATTATTTTGTTTATCGCAAATACATAAATTTTGACACTGAACACTTTTAACATGATTTAATAAATACTTATGATAACGACTTAAAAATAATTCTAGTGCTTGAACTTAACTCTTTGACAATACGATATAATAAATTTAATAAGTACTTGCAATAACAATTTTCTGATTACTGTTTGTTGCAAGCATTATTATTATATATCAATTTAAGTAATCAAAAATCAAAATAGGTACTACCATTAAATTTATTTTTCAGTTATTAATTGTTACAAACATTTGAAACAGTTCTCCAACGCAAATTTTTAATTAGACAACGGAGACACAAATTCTGATATTAATCAGGAATATCTCTGTCAAATAGACAGATAAATAGAAGATTTTGTGTATCCAATACAAAATTTTTGGCAGATTTAGGGCAGTTTAGAAACATTTTATTGAAAGATTTAAAGCAGACAAATACGGAGTTTGTTTCAAAGGCTGCTTATTTTATGCCCGTTTCCAAAATATGGCTGGAATTACGCCCGTGCCAAAATTTCTGATATTTTTCAGGAATATTTTCGGCATGTTTGCGGCAAACACATAGATAAGCGAAGTTGGTGGAAGGAATGTGGCAGATTATCAAATTGTATGGAAATTTACAGACAGATTCCCGGCAAATTTTGGAAACGCATTAGGCATATTTTAGGCATATTTTCAGCATATTTACAGTAATAACATAGATAAATTTGGGAATTGTTTAGCGGCTTGTGAAATTTATTTTGGGAACGGATCAAAAACAGACAGCTTGTGCTACAAACTCCGCTTTTGTATATAAAGGGTTTTTCAATAAGAGCGCTACAATTTCTTTCCATCATGAAATGGCAAACCGTACTGAAGAGAAATGTCAAAAGAGCGGCAAGAAATATAGCGTCGTTTGCTGTCGCTCTACTTTTGTAGCGTCCCTGTTGAAAAACCCTTTATATTGAAAAAAATGTTTCTAACCCGCAGCTAAATGAAATATTTTGGGATGTGTATAGCAGGTTGTAACATTTTGTGAAATTTTAATGGCAGATTCACGGCATATTCTGGGATCGGGCAAAAAACGGAAAACTTGTAATACAAACTCTACCTATTATGATTTTTTTTAATTATGTCAAAAAAATGTTTTTAAACTGGCCTGACTCTGCCAAACATTTTGTCTGGTGAAACTGACAAAAATTTCGGCTGGGAATGTTTTGACACTGCCAAAAGTTTTGTGTTTGGACGGCATATTGTATCTAGTACCCCGATACAAAATTTCTGGCATACTTCAGGAATATTTTCGGCATATTCTGGTAAACACTCAGGCGAATCGAAGCTTGTGGGAAGCGTATGGCAGATTATCAAATTTTATGGAATTTTAAAGGCAGATTTTCCGGCATATTTTGCGAACGGGCATACAAAAGACTGCAAACTATGCCTTTGACTGCCTGAAATATTTTGAAGAAATATTTCTAAACTGCTTTGAACCCGCTGAAAATTCTCTGTGCTTATTTTTGATTTAGACAGAAAATACACAGATTTTTATGCAAACTCCACCTTTTTTGTATTAAATATTATATTTTATTAAATTTTATATTTTTTACCTATGACATTTACAATTTTTCTCAGTGTTGGAACGAGAAACCCGAACAACAAACAAATTTATGCAGAAGTCTCATATGAGCAAGTTTGTGCGTTTGCAGTGCTTTTGTTGTTTTTTTTTTTCGTAATATTGTATTTGTTGTTTTTTCATGTTTACAAAGTGTGCTTTACGCACTTTTGGCCGCCGCCAGCGATATAAAATCAAATTATGTGCTGCGCCCTCAAATTCCAAGAGACTCTCAATTGTGTTTGGTTGTTTTAGAATTTATTTTTTTTTTTTTTTTAAATAATTATTATTGTATTTTTGCAGCTGCGGGCACAGAGATTTTTGTGTCAGCTCAAGGTTAATACAAACAAATATTAATAATTCGCAAATCGTATAATTAAAACTAACTAAAGAGGCAAAAACTGGGATCAAAGCATAATAAGTACGCTGTATGCTTCACACATTTGCTGTCATTTGTATAGTATAAAGCAGTAATCCTGACTAATTTGCCAAACAATACAATACGAAAAAAAAATGTCCTTCCACAGTATATTTTATTGGTCTTTTTTTATGGTTTTTCGTTCTATCTGGGCAAATGTATCTGGTGTTGACATTATGTTTGGTTACATGCTGTTATTTTTGTAGTCATTACTATTATAGGTTGTACTTTTTGTTGCTTTTATGGTATGACTGACTTGTGATCGATTAGGACATCAGCCACGCGCCCACAAAGTCTAGAAAAATGGTTAACCTTTGACTTGATGGTATTCTTTTTTGTATACGAGAAAAGCTGATAATTTAATAATAAAAAATTAAAATAAAATTAAATTGAATTAAAATATTATATATGGAATTTAAAATCATTCATTTTATTAATTTTTCATTAATGATTGTAATATTATTTAAAAATTATATTTTTACAAAAATTAATATGTTGTAAAAAATGTGTGATTAAAAAAAAATGATGTTCTTAATTTAAAAAAGACTGGATTTTGGTTTTTATTAGATTTTATTTAATTTTATTTTCAGTCCCGATACAAAATTTCTGGCATTGTAAAGAATATTTCTGGAAAACAGACAAATAATTTGAATATTTTCGGAAGTGTATAACAGGTTGTCAAATTTTGTGGTATTTTAATTGTAGATTCGCGGCATATTTTGGTGACGGCAGAAAACAGCTTGTGATAAAAACTTCGCCTTTGTCTGTTTGAAATATGTCGAAAAAATGTTTCTAAACTACTTTGACCGTGCCATAAATGTTGTGTGGTTTTATTTTTTGTTTATTTCCGTATAATTACTTTTGTACCATATTTATTGATTAATGATTTTCTTGATTTTTTAGATTTTAGTTTTTTTTTATTTTTTATTGTATTTTTTTTTTTTTTGTTTTTGCTTTAAATTTTATTTATGTTTAAGCTTTTTGCGTTTTTGTTTAACATTTTTTTATATTATCTTTTTTCTCATTTTTGCGTTGTTTTGTTTGTTACATTTTTTGATCTTGTTTTTGCGACTTATTTTTTCTTTGTAGTTTTGCTTTTGTTTTTGCATTTTGTTTTTTTTTTTTCGTTTATGTTTTTGTTTTTGCTTTGGCATTGGCTTTGTATTTGTATTTTTTATTTTACTTTAGGTTTTGTTTTATGTGTTTTGATTTTGCTTTTATTTTTGAATTTTAGTGTTTTTGCATTTTTTTTGCTTTGTTTTGCGTGTTTGCATTTACTTTTTTTTTTTGTTTTTGCTTTGGCATTGGCTGTGTATTTCTATTTTTTATTTTGCTTTAGTGTTTTGTTTTTTTTCGTTTTTTTGTTTTTTATTTTGCTTTTATTTTTGAATTTTAGTGTTTTTGCATTTTTTTTTGCTTTGTTTTGCGTGTTTGCATTTACTTTTTTTTTGTTTTTGCTTTGGCATTGGTTTTGTATTTGCATTTGTATTTATATTTTTTATTTTGCTTTAGTGTTTTTGTTTTTTTTCGTTTTTGTGTTTTTATTTTGAATTTATTTTTGAATTTTGGTGTTTTTGCATTTTATTTGCTATGTTTTGAGTGTTACTTTTTTTTAGGTTTTGCGTTTTTAAAATAAAAACTCTTTTGCATTTTATGCTTTCTTTTTTATTTTTTATTTTGCTTTTGATCTTGTTTTTGAATTTTTTTTCTTGTGTTTTTACTTTTTTTTATTATCTTTTTTCTCATTTTTGCGTTGTTTTGTTTGTTACATTTTTTGATCTTGTTTTTGCGACTTATTTTTTCTTTGTGCTTTTGTTTTTGCATTTTGTTTATGTTTTTGTTTTGGCATTGGCTTTGTATTTGTATTTTTTATTTTGTTTTAGTGTTTTGTTTTTTTCGTTTTTTTGTTTTTTATTTTGCATTTATTTTTGAATTTTAGTGTTTTTGCATTTTTTTTGCTTTGTTTTGCGATTTTGCATTTACTTTTTTTTGTTTTTGCATTGGCATTGTTTTTTTTTGTTTTGTTTTTTTTTGTTTTTGTGTTTTTTATTTTTCTTTTATTTTTGAATTTTTGTGTTTTTGCTTTTTTTTTTGCTTTGTTTTGCGTGTTTGCATTTACTTTTTTTTTGTTTTTGCTTTGGCATTGGCTTTGTATTTATATTTTTTATTTTGCTTTAGTGTTTTGTTTTGTTTTTTTGTTTTTTATTTTTCTTTTTTTTTGAATTTTAGTGTTTTTGCATTTTTTTTTGCTTTGTTTTGAGTGTTTGCATTTACTCTTTTTTTTTGTTTTTGCTTTGGCATTGGCTTTGTATTTGTATTTGTATTTATATTTTTTATTTTGTTTTAGTGTTTTTGGTTTTTTTCGTTTTTGTGTTTTTATTTTGCATTTATTTTTGAATTTTATTGTTTTTGCATTTTTTTGCTATGTTTTGAGTGTTACTTTTTTTTTGGTTTTTAAAATAAAAACTCTTTTGCATTTTTGTGTTTTTGCTTTTGTGCTTTCTTTTTTATTTTGCATTTTTAATTTTTATTTTGATCTTGTTTTTGAAATTTTTTTTCTTGTGTTTTTGCTTTTTTTTATTAGCTTTTTTTCATATTGTATCTGGTGTAAGTGCCGAGTTATATCGTTTGGAAAGTTTAGGTGTATGGAAGGTGCCACGCCCCATACGCCCCGAATCCGGTCCATATATTCGAATTTCACTGAATATTTAAATTATCACTAAAAATTCGCATGTCCACTCAAAAATCGAATTTCCATTCAAAATTTGAAATTTCACCAAAAATTTGAATATTCACAAAAAATTTGAATTTTTTTAAAAAAATCGTATTTTACCTAAAAAAACGAATTTTCACTAACAATTCGAATTTCAGCCACAAATTTGAGTTTCCACTAAAAATTCGAATATCAATTAATATTCAAATTTGCACTAAATATTTTAATGTTTATTTATAATTCGAACGATCTCTTGAAATCAAAACATTCACTAAAAATTTAAATGTTCACTATAACTTCTAATGTACACTAAAAAAAATTCTGTTCATTAAAATTTTAAATATTCACCATAATTTCAAGTATTAATTATTAGTTAATTAGTAATTTAAATGTTCACTAAAAATTCTGGTGTTCTTTATTATTTCACAAGAACTTTTAATGTTCACTACTATTTGAAATGTACACTAAAAACAATAAGAGTTTGCTAAAAATTTAAATGTTCACTAAATCTTCGAGTATTTATTATTTATTCACTAAAAATGGAAATGTTCAATAAAAAGTAAACTGTTCACAAAAATTATCTAAAAGTTTTCATTATTATTTCTTCAAAAAAAATTAAAATGTTCACTAAAAATTCAAGTGCTCATTTATGACTCAAAAAAAATTTAAATGTTTACTATAATTTCAAATGTTCACTAAAGTTTCAATCTATACTAAAAAAAAATAAATAAATGTTCACAAAACAATTAAGTGTACACTAAATTAATTCAAGAAAAATTTAAATGTTCACTAAATTTTTAAATGTTCACTAAAATTTTAAATGTTGACTAAGAATTAAGTAATCAATATTAATTTATGGGTTTTTAAATGTTCATCAAAACTGCAGATGTTCCACAAAAATTTAAGTGTTCACTAAAAATTTAAATGTTCGCTACAAATTCAAATTTCAAAAAAAATGTTAAAAATTATTCACAGTTATAAGATTTAATTTATTTTGTAAAATATAAATTAAAAAAAAAAATCTGTAATAGTAGAGGTTAATACTTTGCAGGGTGTGGAAGACTCTAAAAAAAAACAGCGGAAGCAGGAAAAATCTTTATAACGCAATAATGAATAATAAGGACATTGCGTGTAGCATGTCAAGTATAGCATTTCTGTTTTTTTTTTTTTTTGTTGCGTTATCGTTGGGTAACTCTGTTGATGATTGGTCATTTATTAGTTTAACTTAATATGTTTATATGGTATGATTTTGTGGCGGCTAAGAAACAGTTATAGCCTCGAGAATATAGGAGGGGAGGTGATGAAGTCTCTGCTGATGAACTTAGTACTGCGTTAATGATTAATGAGCGCATGAAAAAATGTATAAAAAAAGCGCTGATTTATTAGTATTTGAAGAAATTTTGATGAGTTTTGGTTTTTAAGTTTATTTTTGTTTAATTTTTTTTTTTTTTTTGATTCTTTAACTTTTCGTTTCTTAAGGCCGACTAATTTCAGCGTTGAACTGATGCCCTTTTGCTTGATTTGATTTGAAGCCGTTCTGCTATTCTGGGCCAAATTTATTTGTTTGGCAAATTAAAATGCGTCCTTGAAATGTAAAGGCTTTCGAATGAGTTGGCAATATAAATTTCGCTTGAAAGGCATATTTTCGGCTTGAATTTGTACTTGAAATTATCAACCCTCCCCCCCAACTAGCCCCCAGTATATTTAACATTGCCTGCAATGCGCCTACATTTGGTCTACATTGGTAAAATGTAAAATACAAATTTAGACTTTTATCCTTTTGCTCAAGGATTTAGCGCACGCTTATCTAAGATATCCTTTCAATAACACAAAAGAAATAAAAAAAAACAACGAAAAACAAAACGAATCGGAAATTGTTTTATTTCTTTTGCCATTTGCTAAACTGCCCCATGGCAGCCATTTTCGATTTTCAAAAAATATTTCAAATAGATAACGGAAGGCAGCACAGCACACATTCCTTGGCGTAATAGAAAAACGCATTGGTGGTGGCGATGATAGCAGTTCCTCGGTAAGGACATTGCGCGCCATTTATTACGTTAGACAATTCGGCGCTTCTGTGGTGGGGAGAGGAGTGGGTGGATACGCTGAGAAATGAAGAACGCATCAACGTATCTCGTCGTTCATGCGTTGAAATTTGAATTTAAATTTAAATTTAAATTTGCATTTTTCACAACTAAATCCTTGTGCATGTGTGTATCGGCAGCTACGCTTTACTGCAACAAAACACAGCAAAAAAAAAAAGGATTTTTCTTTTATCATTTTTTTTTTCTGGTTTCTTTGTTACTTATTTAGTTTTTGTGCATAATTGAATTGTGTTTATCAATAAATTGAAAATGATATCAGCGGTTGGAATTTAAAACATTTACAGGATAATATCTGTCTGAAACGCCGCAGGCTTTTCTTTTTCACTTTCACCTTGAATTTGCATTTTATTTATTATCAAATTATGCTAAGGATGCGGCTTAGTTTGAGTAATCTATTTACATATGCAATGAATAGTTAGATTTTGATTAAAATGATTCAAAATGGCAGGACAGCGCATAGTTCTGATTGCATTTGTTATGTGATCGAGTATATATTATAAGTTTCAAGATGTAAAAAATTTAAAAATTTGCATCCCCAAATATTCAAACATTCAATTATACAATTTTTGGTGTATATACAGGGTGACCAGATAAGAACGATAGATAAAGAAATTAAAATAAAACAACATTTTCAGGAGTATTTAAATTTAGGTGAAAGGTTGTCACACAGAAAAAAATCATCATCATATTGATGAATTTCTTTCTTCAGACCATGATTCATTGTATTGAAGAATGATACATAATATTGACATCTACAAAACATCACTATTATGAATTCATAATCAATTTGATGACCGCAAAATGACGTCAAAACGGCTGAACAAAATCGAATAAAATTTTGATACAATAGCTGCGTTCCCGTGGTTTTTGATCCTGATCCGTAGATCATTTTCATATACAAAACATAAACAAACAATTAGAACCAGGTTCGTTTTTGGATCAATTACTGATCTGGTACTGTACGTATCAAAAGTAAATTTGTTTGTGGTGATATTATGCTATTGTGAATATCACTGAATAAGAAGAAGAATTTCCTTTGAAAAAAAGGGGCAGAAGAAAACAGTGCTGCCAAATTTATTAAAATAGAACCGATGGCGTTCCCGTGAAACAGATCTGGTTCAAGTACTGTGCAGAGTGTAGATTATATCTTGGTGGGATTGGCCTGGGCACATTATATAGGCAATTAGGACAGCAAATTTAATAAATTTAGCTAAGCGTTATATATATCCTTTCTAAACAGTCTCAGTGGTCAGGATTGGACCAGTGGACGTGATATCCGTGGCACATTTTCAAGATAGTGTATGTCGATACCAACCACCCCTTATTCTTTAAACTCACTAGACCGAAATTCACCACATCAAAATTTACTACACCGAAATACACCACACCGAAACTCACCACACTAAAATTCATCATACTAAAATCACCACACTAAAACTCACTACATTAAAACTCACCACATTATAACTCACCACACCGAAACTCACTCCTATAAAACTCACCACACTAAAATTTCTACTGGGTAAAATTCTACGGAGTAGAAGAATTCTACGGGTAAGAATTCTACGGAGAATAATTCTACTGAGAAGAATCCTACGAGTAAGAACAGAACGAGTAAGTATTGTATTTGAAAGAATTTGTTCTGATGGAGAATTATTTTTGTTTTGGTTACTACATTTATAACACCAATAAAAAACGTCTACAGCAAAGCACGGGTCCCTGCTAGTTCCTTATAAAGGGTTTTTCAATAAGAGCGCTACAAAAGTTTTTAAATAAAACAAAAAGGGTTCTGGATATCACTGAAATTCTTTATTTCTGTAAAAGTACGTTCGATGCCATTATGTATGGAACTCGTTTTCTTTTGCATAGCCACCACGGGCACGCTTGCAGAAGTCCAGACGCTGAACCCAATTTTCGACGGTTTTCAAGCATACATCGGCCGATACTGCTGCAATTTCACGTTCGATATTCGTACGAAGTTCATCAATCTTCGCTGGTTTGTTGGCATAGACCATAGACTTGACGTAGCACCACAGGAAATAGTCTAACGGCGTCAAATCGCACGACCTAGGCGGCCAATCGACTGGACCATTTCGTGACATAACACGTTCTCCAAACTTGGTTTCCAATAAATTGATTGTGGCATTCGCTGTGTGGCTTGTGGCGCCATCCTGTTGGTACCACATGTCCTCCAAGTCCATATCATCCAATTGGGGCCAAAAATATTCGGTTATCATTGAATGGTAGCGATTTCCATTTACAGTAACGTGCCGGTCTTGATCTTCACGGAAGAAGTACGGCCCTATGACGCCACCGGCCCATAAACCGCACCAAACCGTAATTTTTTCAGGATGCAATGATGACCCATGGCGTACGTGTGGATTGCTGTCTGACCAATAATGCATATTTTGTTTATTGACGAAGCCATTCAGCCAGAAATGAGCCTCATCGCTGAGGATGATTTTTCGAATTTTTACTACCGAATTTCGGTAGTAAATTTTAATAATTTCGACTCGTTGTTGGCTCGTATATCTTTCCATCATGAAATGGCAAACCTTACTGGAGAGAAATGTCAAAAGAGCGGCAAGAAATATGGCGTCGTTCGATGTCCCTGTCGCTCTACTTTTGTAGCGTCCATTTGAAAAACCCTTTATTTAATTTTTCACATTGCTACGACAACAGTTGATGTTCGGTTTTTGTGTATAGCTGATATGCTGTCGTTTCTACCGAATTTCGGTAGTAAATTTTAATAATTTCGACTCGTTGTTGGCTCGTATATCTTTCCATCATGAAATGGCAAACCTTACTGGAGAGAAATGTCAAAAGAGCGGCAAGAAATATGGCGTCGTTCGATGTCCCTGTCGCTCTACTTTTGTAGCGTCCATTTGAAAAACCCTTTATTTAATTTTTCACATTGCTACGACAACAGTTGATGTTCGGTTTTTGTGTATAGCTGATATGCTGTCGTTTCTGAATATAAACTACGACAGTAATTCGCAGCAACCGAACAATGACCGACTACTCGGTCTTGATCATCACGGAAGAAAAACGGCCCAATGACGCCGCCGGCCCATAAACCGCACCAAACCGTCATTTTTTCGGGATGCAATGATGACTCATGGAGTACGTGTGGATTGCTGTCTGACCAATAACGCATATTTTGTTTATTGACGAAGCCATTGAGCCAGGAATGAGCTTCATCGCTGAAGATGATTTTTTCGATGAAAATCCAAAGCATTTTCAAGTTGTTGCTCAGTCCAATTCAGTTCGGCTTCAGTTCTTGCGTCAATTTGATTTTGTAAGGATGTAGGCCAAGATCTTTTCGCAAAATTCGCCACAAGGACGTCACAGAGATGCCCAACGCTTGAGAACGACGTGTGAGAGACACATTTGGGCTTTCTTCAACTGAAGCCTTAGCGGTAGCAATATTCTCGACACTACGGGCACTTCTTTGTCTCACTGGCACGGGAACATTTTGTACTGTGCCTGTGGATTTAAAATTTTCCACAAGACGCTCAATTGTAGATCTGCTAGGACGATAATGACGACCATAAATTGGACGTAGCGCTCTTAACGTTGAGGCCACTGACTTCGAATTCCGGTAGTAAATTTTAATAATTTCGACACGTTGTTGGCTCGTATATCTTTCTATCATGAAATGGCAAACCTTACTGAAGAGAAATGTCAAAAGAGCGGCAAGAAATATGGCGTCGTTTGCTGTCCCTGTCGCTCTACTTTTGTAGCGTTCCATTTGAAAAACCCTGTATAATGCTTGCTCGACATGAATAAAATAGTAAATCTTTTGTAATATATTTATTTATAATAACAAATTTCTATTTGTTAATAAAAAGTTTTATTTAGAAAAAAAAAAATTGTAAATTTTTTTTTTTTTTGAAAAACATTTTGTTTAGAATAAAATTGTTTTGAAAAATATTTTTTTTTTCGTACAAAATTTTTTTTTCTCATATAATTTATTTTTTCGGACGAAATTTTTCTTTTGAAAAATATTTTTTTCGAAAATATCTTTGAAGTACCTGGTCCGAATTCAACAACGTGCGATATATTTAATAGGGGATGAAAGTATTTGATATTTCATATTGGTGTCTTGCGCAGCGTAGGACCGCAATTTCAATCTAATTTTGAAATTTTCGATGTGGATCCTAAAACTCGAATTTTTAGATTACGGCGGATCCATTTTCTCTATTCAGATTTTGTTGGAAATTCTCCACATCGACTTTTTCGTTCAATAGAGCATTTTCAAGGGTTGACATTTACTCGATTTGAAATCATAAAAATGTATTGTCAGTCTAAATGGAAATACATAATTTTTCATTTGGAGTTCAGAAAATATCAATTGAAATTCATCATTTTCAATTTGGAATTCATCATTTTCCAGAAAATATAAATTGAAATCCACCATTTGAAATTAAAAAAAAATCAATTTAAATTTAGAAAATATCAAATTAGATTCATAATTTTATTTGAGTTTCGTAAAATATCAATTGAAATTCATACTTTTCCATTTGAAGTTCAAAATATATCAATTGAATTAAAAAAAAAATATTAGTTGAGATTCAAATTTTTATTTGGATATAGAAAGTTGAAATTTATAATTTTAGATTTGGAACATTTGAAAAATAATTTTTCATTTGAAATTCAGGAAATATCAATGAATTATATAATATTACATTTGAGTTTCATAAAATAACGAAATTTTTTTAATTAGAAATGATGTGTTTTGAATTTCAAATGATGTATTTTGTCTAAAATAGAGATTATAAATTTTATATTTTATTAAATTTTAATAGATTAATTTTTTTTTTAAATTAACATTTAAAACCTTCAAAATTTGTAGCTCAAAACAAAGTCACTGCATGAGCTGCTCGTGCAAAACTAAAAGAAAAAGAGGCTGTCAACAGCATACAGGCCACAAGTCAAAAGGGCCAAAAGCAAGTGCAACGCTCGCTAACGAGCTAAAGGTGCCTGTACAACAACAATATGTCAAAACAACTATGCATTTTATTATTTTTATAAATTTTGCAACATGTTTAGAAAATTTTTATTTATTTTATGTAAGTTTTTATTTTTGTTTTGTTGTCCTTTTGTAGAGTTTGCCTTGCAATGTCCTTCGGCAAATGCAGCTGATAACGAGCAGGTGTTTTTGTTTTAGTTGTTGTAGGTGTTTGGTGGTTGTCGTTGCTTCTGTGTCATGCAAAGTTGTTGACACTTTTTGATTTTTGAAGCCAACGTGCAAAACAAACACTAAAAAAAAAGAAAGTAGGCCCAAAAACTAAAATCAAAACCAAAAGCCAAAGTGTTAAATCCTTCGAAAAGGAATATCATGTGGTTGTTGTTGTTTCTACAGCCACTGCTGCTGGCTTCAATGACTGCTTTAGGCAGCTTAAAAAAATGCTGAGCCAAAAAGGGCCGCCTTTGAGCACTCGTTGGTCCTTTGTGTTGGTGACGTTGTATGTGTGCTGCTCATTTGTGTTGATGAGATGTGAGTGTGTGTTTGTGTATTTGTGTACATGTGACAGTGCGTGTGTTGCGACAACAACAACAACCACCATAATGACACAGAATGCAGCAGCAGTGACAGGATCGCCAGGATTACCGTGCACATATTTGTGTGGTTTGTTTTTTGGTGTTAATGGAGCTGATTTGTAAATGAGTTGCTCTGGCTGCTAGTACTGACGATGTCAAACGAATATTTGTTAACGTTTCAAAAGACTGAGAGAAACCTTTATAGCAAACATAGTAAATAAAACACAAATGTATTAAAAAAGGAAAATGCCTAAAGCCAAATTGTACTCGTTAATTTATTTAAATTAAATAAAACAATAATATTCAATTATATATTTTCTTAAATTAAATATATATTTATTAAAATATTAGACGTTACTGTTGTAATTTTTATCTGTGTTTTTTCATCAGTTCGCTATTCTATTGAGGTTAATGAGGTGCAACGCATATTTTCTAGTCTCTACTTTAAGCTTAAAAGTATTAGCAGTGCGACAGGCAACTTTGTGGTATCCTTATCTGCTTTAGCGAAATGAGAACGCATTGCATTTGTTGAATTTAAATTGGATTGCAGGCTGACATTGCGCGTGCAACATGACATGGTTCTTAAATTGTATTAAACATACACACATACACAATGCTGTATACATTAAGAAAAAAAATGTTAAAGAGTTCAGGAATTTCATTATACTCTACCCTAAGATTGCAGCGATATACTCAGTGTGGTACACCGTCTATCAAAATAAAAAAAAATTCCTCTTCCTCTTCCTCTTCCTCATCCTCTTCCTCATCCTCTTCCTCATCCTCATCCTCTTCCTCTTCCTCTTCCTCTTCCTCTTCCTCTTCCTCTTCCTCTTCCTCTTCCTCTTCCTCTTCCTCTTCCTCTTCCTCTTCCTCTTCCTCTTCCTCTTCCTCTTCCTCTTCCTCTTCCTCTTCCTCTTCCTCTTCCTCTTCCTCTTCCTCTTCCTCTTCCTCTTCCTCTTCCTCTTCCTCTTCCTCTTCCTCTTCCTCTTCCTCTTCCTCTTCCTCTTCCTCTTCCTCTTCCTCTTCCTCTTCCTCTTCCTCTTCCTCTTCCTCTTCCTCTTCCTCTTCCTCTTCCTCTTCCTCTTCCTCTTCCTCTTCCTCTTCCTCTTCCTCTTCCTCTTCCTCTTCCTCTTCCTCTTCCTCTTCCTCTTCCTCTTCCTCTTCCTCTTCCTCTTCCTCTTCCTCTTCCTCTTCCTCTTCCTCTTCCTCTTCCTCTTCCTCTTCCTCTTCCTCTTCCTCTTCCTCTTCCTCTTCCTCTTCCTCTTCCTCTTCCTCTTCCTCTTCCTCTTCCTCTTCCTCTTCCTCTTCCTCTTCCTCTTCCTCTTCCTCTTCCTCTTCCTCTTCCTCTTCCTCTTCCTCTTCCTCTTCCTCTTCCTCTTCCTCTTCCTCTTCCTCTTCCTCTTCCTCTTCCTCTTCCTCTTCCTCTTCCTCTTCCTCTTCCTCTTCCTCTTCCTCTTCCTCTTCCTCTTCCTCTTCCTCTTCCTCTTCCTCTTCCTCTTCCTCTTCCTCTTCCTCTTCCTCTTCCTCTTCCTCTTCCTCTTCCTCTTCCTCTTCCTCTTCCTCTTCCTCTTCCTCTTCCTCTTCCTCTTCCTCTTCCTCTTCCTCTTCCTCTTCCTCTTCCTCTTCCTCTTCCTCTTCCTCTTCCTCTTCCTCTTCCTCTTCCTCTTCCTCTTCCTCTTCCTCTTCCTCTTCCTCTTCCTCTTCCTCTTCCTCTTCCTCTTCCTCTTCCTCTTCCTCTTCCTCTTCCTCTTCCTCTTCCTCTTCCTCTTCCTCTTCCTCTTCCTCTTCCTCTTCCTCTTCCTCTTCCTCTTCCTCTTCCTCTTCCTCTTCCTCTTCCTCTTCCTCTTCCTCTTCCTCTTCCTCTTCCTCTTCCTCTTCCTCTTCCTCTTCCTCTTCCTCTTCCTCTTCCTCTTCCTCTTCCTCTTCCTCTTCCTCTTCCTCTTCCTCTTCCTCTTCCTCTTCCTCTTCCTCTTCCTCTTCCTCTTCCTCTTCCTCTTCCTCTTCCTCTTCCTCTTCCTCTTCCTCTTCCTCTTCCTCTTCCTCTTCCTCTTCCTCTTCCTCTTCCTCTTCCTCTTCCTCTTCCTCTTCCTCTTCCTCTTCCTCTTCCTCTTCCTCTTCCTCTTCCTCTTCCTCTTCCTCTTCCTCTTCCTCTTCCTCTTCCTCTTCCTCTTCCTCTTCCTCTTCCTCTTCCTCTTCCTCTTCCTCTTCCTCTTCCTCTTCCTCTTCCTCTTCCTCTTCCTCTTCCTCTTCCTCTTCCTCTTCCTCTTCCTCTTCCTCTTCCTCTTCCTCTTCCTCTTCCTCTTCCTCTTCCTCTTCCTCTTCCTCTTCCTCTTCCTCTTCCTCTTCCTCTTCCTCTTCCTCTTCCTCTTCCTCTTCCTATTCCTATTTATTCTTCCACCTCCTTCTTCCTGATTCTCATCCACTTCCATTTTCATCTTCCTCCACTTTTCTTGTACTATTCTTCACATAAATCATTGTATTACTCCGGAGCATTGGATTTTTAGAATTTTTAATTTTCTTTTTTTTTATGCGGACTGTCTAAAAATTACAATGAGCATGGAACATTTGCAACAAAACAGATTTCACGTCTGTTGACTTTTCGCAGGCCAAACGTACAGACAGCTAGACTGACATAAATACCGACAGAAAGACAGATACCCGGACAAACATTCAGTCAGCACTGTGAAGAAGAGGCTGTCGAGTTTTTTATGGCTTGGTTTGATTGTCATGCCGCTGTTACCACTGGTAGCATCATCTCGAGTCGTGGTTTAGAGCGCGGCTTAGAGTTGACTGTGGCAACGTTTGGCGGATCAGCGCGAAGTTCAACGACGACAACTGCAAGCAACTCCGACAACGACTGTGAAAATTTGGCAAATTGCAAGAAAGCCAAAAAAAAAAGTTTAAAAAAAATAAAAACTGAAATAACTTGGATGCGCATGAAATATGCACAATGGGAGCCAAAACGGCTGCACGAAATGGGATACATTTCAACTGGAGTGGGCAATGTAGACAGCATGGCCTGTGGTGAAACTTTCTAGGAACTTAAAAGGTTTAAGAGTGTTTTAAAGGAATTTACTGATTAAAAGAAAATATATTTTTTGAAGGTTTGTTAAGAATCCATCAAAATATTATAAAATGATTACTGATTAATCAATATTTAAAATTCCTTATGTAGATGGTATTACACAAGCAGAATACAATTCAAAATTGAACAGTTCGGAACATTTTAAAACACTCAAATGTGCTTTTGAAGAAACTACATTTAAAATCTGGTGAGCTGAAATTTGTGCTTAATAGATTTGTCCCACAATATGCTCTTCACAAAATTGCACATCACATGACGCTGAAGGCAGTGAGCACTGTTAATATTCAGCATGTCCTCCGAACTTCTTCTGACTTAACGACGTTTCAGTTTTTCATGTATATCTCTTGCTCTTAGTGTTCCACTGACAGCCTCTAAGGCAACTAAATTCGCAGATATGCGCGAACACATGGGCTGCGCCTTCGCTAAATTGCATTCATGTCTTGGTACTTACTCAATTTCTAAAAAAATGAGTACAGTCCGTGTATAAGTCCAATTTGGTTTAGGGTTATATTTTCACTTGAATTTTGTAAAATTTAGTTTGAAGTTAACAAAGCATGTTTCTCAACATCCCGTTCTGTACATGTCCTATTTTGAGATTAAAAAATCTGATCTTCTCATCATCAAAAACTTTTTAAAGTTTTTAGCTCCAAATTTCTGTGCTCTTAAACTTAGTTTAAGTTTTTTTTTCATATTTTTAAAACGTTTAAAAGTTTTTAGATTTAAAATTTCTGTGCTCATAAACTTAGTTTAAGTTATTTTTCACATTTTTAAAACTTCCTAATCAATACGGGCGAATGTCTTTAAGTTTTACAGACAGAGAAACAATAAGTATACAGTAAATATGACATTTTAAATATTTAATCTTAGTTTAATTTAATTAAACTAAGTTTAATTGGAAAATTTAACTAAGTTTAATTGGAAAATTTAACTAAGTTTAATTGGAAATTTTAACTGAAAAACTCGATCTTTTTATTTCTCCATAAAATTTATTTCTATATAATACTATCAGGGACCCGTGCTTCGCTGTGGTGAAATGCAGTAAATTGTCCGTCAAAACAACTTTTTTCAAAGACTGTTCGGACTGTTCTACCCCGTAATTTTTCCCAGTTGAAGTTTTAGTGTATTTAGATTCAATATGGTGAGTTATAATGAGGTAAGTTTCGGTGTGGTGGATTACGGTGAGTTTTTTTTTTATTTTCGCCTACGTCATTTACAATCCTCTACAGTTATCCAGTCCATCTCGTGCTGGTCCTCATTTTCTTTTATATTTGACTTTTTATATTTCTACTTCGAGTCTAATGACTCCTCGCATTTGCTGGGTATTGTGCCCAATTTCGCTATGTGTTTAGGCCGCACGCGGTTCTACAACATCAACCGCCAGTAGCTCTGGCACCTCCCCTGCTCTGATGACATCTTAAGACTGCCATTAGTTTCTCATATATGTCGCATACCAAATGCACTGCTTGACTGGTACTGCGTCTCCGACTGACATTCGCTGTGTGGGATTTTAAGGCAATTTTCCGTTTTTTTTTTTTTTGTGGCACGAAACCTTGCAAAATCTACATAGTTCTATGCGCCACACAGCATCTTCATGATTACCAATGTTGATAGTGGTGATGATGAGCAAGATGTTGTATCTCATGGCATAGTTGAGTTTTGAATTTTAATGCACTCACCGCATGGTATTGCATTAAAATGATGTGGCACTGCAGCTCTAGGGCAATTTTTAGTATAATAGCTTTTTTATATATACTTCATAAAGTATTTTAAAATTTTAAAAATACTATTATACAATTCTAACATTTAAAAAAAAAATAGCTATGTTGTTACTTTAAATTGGTTACACAAAGGCTTCTTAAAGGTTTCACAGTGACTGTAATATGTAATTGTTGGTTTATCAGTTGGATAAACTCATTTATAACCTTTGAATAGATTTAACTCTTGGAAAAATGTGTAGTAACTCTTAGATTTTTAGAACAACAAAAAGCTGTACAATGGTTTGACAAAGGTTTCAAGGTTTATGTGTTCTAAAACTACTAGTTTCCTAAGAATTTGGTTCAACTTTTTATAGGAATTAGACGTGATTTACTTTAATTTAAGTGTTTTATAAATTACCTCTATTATTAAAAACAATTTGTTGGTTTCTTAAAGATTTTCAAGTATGTATGTGTAATTTAAAATCACTAATTCCGAAATAATTTGGTCCATTTTATTTATAACTATTAAAAGGCTTTAAAAAATTTTATATAATAGAAATATTTTAGAACTTATCTATATTATTACAACAACTTAGTTGCAAAATGGTATTTTAATGGTTCCAGTGTGTATTTTGATTTGATTTTAGAATAGTGTAATAACTAAATACAAATCAATAATTTTTAAACGTTTCTGTAAGTATTTAGCAGTTATAGAATTGATAAAACTTATCACTATGCAAATCTTTATATAATCGTAATTTGATTTATAGATTTAACGAGGTGGAAAATGTTTGAAAAATAAGTTTACAACCTTTCAAATATTTGACAAATATTTTTGCGACAATAATTTTGCAAAATTAATAAATTCAATTAAAATCTGTGTTAAGATTATTAAATATATAAAATGTCTGTTTAACGGCTTAACTATAGTTTTGTATTTTGATCGATACTCTGTTAATAAAAATATGCAACATTTTTTAAAACTTTAAAACTGCAAAAATATTGATGACATTAAACGCTTTTTTTATTGAATTTTTAATTCTAAGAATATGATTTATCAAGAGCTTTTACAAAGGTTTTACAAGGGTTTTACAAAGGTGATTTCAATTAAACAGTTTGTAATACGTTCCTAAAACAACTTTGCAATATATTTACGAAATTTGTGAGAAAAATAGTTTGTAAATTATGATTATGTAAAATAGTTGCTGAATGGTTCTACAACAGATTATTTTGCAGTTTATTTTATTTAAACCAGTTTGGCACTACAAGAGTTTTGTATGTGTTTTATAATGTTGATTAAATTTGAAGGTTTTGCACGTTATATGTTATAAGATAGAAGAACTTATTAAGAATACTGTAATTTGGACATTTTGTACCAGAAATAAATCTGCACAATTTGTACTAGAAATAAATATGGAGATTTTGTACCAGAAATAAATCTGCACAATTTGTACTAGAAATAAATCTGAAACAAAACAATGATTTGTAATCGTTTTTTTTTTATTTTCATTTTTTAAAATGATTGCTACACGGATGTTTAATAGTTACTACTTATGCACTACCAATGCTCTATAATAAATAAGCAATATTTAGTAAAACTTTAATAGCTTTTACTTTGCAGAAATGTGGTTTTACAAAGGTTTTGTAAGGGTTTCACAATAGCTTATTTAATTTTAACTGTTTGTTCGAAGTGTGTTAATTGTTTTTTTTTGAGAAACATGATTTGTAAAACATGTATTAATAAATAAAAATGTATTAATAAAAAAAGGTTGCTTAGCGGTTCTTAAAGAGTTGTAAAACGCTGTCTTCGTTTGTAGCTTCAATTTTATTTTATTTTGCTTTAAATTGTATACAACTGCAATGCTGCTCAAGTCACCTGGACCGGATGGCATCTACCCAGTCATGCTACAGGAAGGTATAACCCTATTGCTACCATGCCTAAAGAAGATCTTTAGAGCATGTCTCACATGGGCATACATTCCGACATCCTGGCGTTTAGTTAAAGTAGCCTTCATTCCTAAAGTTGGAAGAGAAGACTATTCCATAACCAAGAGCTTCAGACCCATTAGTATGATGTCCTTCATACTAAAGTGTCTAGAAAGACTAGTTGAGCTGCACATCAGAAAAACATCGCTGTCAAGGTACCCACTATCATCAAGACAACATGCCTACCAACGTGGAAAATCCTGTGAAACAGCATTGCAACATCTGGTTGGCCGGATCGAGCATGCTTTTCAGAGGAAGATGTACGTGATGGGCATATTTGTTGACATCGAGGGTGCTTTTGATAATGCGACTTTTGACGCAGCTAGAAGGCATGGAATAGATGAAACATTGGTCAAATGGCTAAGGTCAATGCTAATGTTTAGGACCATCACTTCGGAGGCGGAGTGCGGTCAGTATATTATGGCAGGGGTGAATAGAGGTTGTCCTCAAGGAGGCGTTCTCTCCCCCCTGCTCTGGTGTATGCTGGTTGACTCTCTATTCCCAGGCCTATGCAGATGATGTTGCCATTCTTGCCACAGGCTTTTCCCTCAATGAGGTCTGTGTTAAAACACAAAACTCGTTGAACCGAATTGACAGCTGGTGTACTGCAAACGGACTTTCCGTCAACCCTCACAAAACAGGGATTGTTCTCTTCACTAGGAAAAGAATAATGACAGGATTATCTCTACCAGTACTTAAGGGTGTCACTATTCCTCTGTCTAACGAAGTAAAATATCTGGGCTTAACTCTAGATAGTAAACTACTTTGGACAAAACATGTTGAAAATAAAATTTCGCGAGCATTGAATGCCTTCTGGCAATGCAGAGGAATTTTTGGGAAGACATGGGGACTATCGCCGAGCAAAACCTTATGAATTTACACGGCAATGATAAGACCGATGATATCATATGCATCGGTAGTCTGGTGGAACAAGCTGTCGCGAAAATGCGTGACAACTAGTCTTGCCAAGATTCAGAGAACCGTGTGTCTGGGTGTTACGGGTGCCTTTCCCACTACACCTGGTCCAGCACTGAATGCAATCTTAAACCTACCACCACTTGACATCTTCATCAGAGGCGAAGCCATGAAAGGCTGCTGGAGACTAAAACGAGGTGGTTTCTGGTTTAATGTTCCCTGGAATATCTCTGACATTGCACTTGACACTCCATTAGACACCTGTCTACTGGAGATGCCCTCTGATGCAATGATAACAGAAATATTACCAAGACGAAATTTTGGGGTCTGCCAACCTGACATTCAAGACTGGCTAAGCCTGACTGTGAGCCAGGTAGAGGGTCACACCGCATTTTCACAGACGGCTCCAGAACCGATCAGGGATCTGGTGCTGGAGTGTTTGTGGAACCGGATGACCGCAGACTTCACTTCGCCTTAGGCGACAATGCCTCGGTATTTCAAGCCGAAGTCTATGCTATACTTATGGCTATGGACTACATTGCGGATAATAGATGGCAGAACAGGGCTATTTCAGTTTGCAGCGATAGTCAGGCTGCTCTTATGGCTTTGAACAACCAGGTCATCACATCCAAAATTGTACGTCAATGCAGATCACGTCTCAATTGTGTTGGTAAATACAATACACTGAAACTGATTTGGGTGCCGGGCCATAAAGGAGTTTCGGGCAATGAAACATTTGACGAACTAGCACGTGCTGGATCTGAGCATAATCCATTTGGACCAGAACCTGTGCTTGGACTACCTGCATCTACGGGAAAATTCGTCATCAGCTCTTGGGTCGCCTCCGCACACAAGAGCAGATGGCTGAATGAGACGAAATGCAGATTCTCCAAGCTCATGACACCGCCAGCTACGAAGAAACCACAGAGCAATATCTCTGTGACTGTTCAGCATTTTTTAGAATTAGAAGCCAGATCTTTGGCACAGACGTGATGAGAGAGGATCAGCTTCACTCTCTATCACACTTAGATTCTATAATGAATCAAAGAAGTATCATTAAAAACCAGGGAACTGGGTCACAGCACAATGGATATAACCCAGTCTGAGTGCAGTGGCTCTATTTTTTATCCCACATTAAAAAAAATGCTGCTTATGTATTAATATTAATATATGTTCAGCAGCTTTTATTTCGGTTTTACAAGGGTTACGCAAAAACTTTATAACTGGTATTTCTTGATTTAGCTATTTAAAATAACTTTCACAAACAAATTTAAAATAATTGCAAGCTGTATTAATGAATTGCATAAAAGAGATAATATCTATATTATAATACAATTTAACAATTTTGTTAGAACACATAATACTTTTTTAAGCTTCAATTCTATGGCAGGTGAATAGTGCAATTTTCAAATTAAACTTTTATTTTAATTCTGTCAAATGTTAAGCGCCTATTAGAGAAATTAATAATATTGAACATATCAAATAACATTAAATGCTATTAATAAGTCTTTTTTAAATATAAACTATGCATTAAAGTCAACGGCAAACTCTCTCTTCCACCGTTAACCTTTATCCTGATCAGCACTTGATTTGACTGGCAATGCAAACAAATCCAAAATTGCTACAAATACCATATTTTCTTCGATTGTTGTTGCTGCCAAAGCATATTTCAATTTGCATACAATAAATAAATGCATTTTTCTTGCTTCTTACATTTTTTTTTTACTTCTTTATTTTTTTTTACTCCTTTATTTTTTAATAAATATGCATTGCAACGCATACAAATCATCTACATTTTTTACATTTTCTTTGGTTTTCTTTTTTTTTTTGTTCATGTCTTTTATATTTTTGTTATGCTATTTGCTACGATTACTTTTGATCCTTGCTTATCTTGATATTATCCTTGCTACACATTGAAATGCAATTCATTCTTTTAGTCATACTTTTATTCATTCGCAATATAAAACACAAACATTGAACTAAGTATATTTTTGATCAGCCGTTGGTTATGCTGACGTGCTGCTTCGTTTTGTTGTTGTACATGTGTCCTGTTGTTGTAGTTGTAAATGCATTTTTCATATTAGCCCATGTAAGTATATTTATATATTATTTTACCCATATTACTAGGGATTTTTATTATGTCACACAGTGGCAATAAATGCAAATTTAAACATTATAAAAATAAATGAATTTTATTGGACAGTATCTTTGATAAACATAATTTGAAAAAGTTCTAGATTTATCAACATATTTTGTATATGTTAAATATTTTAGCTAGATTACGAAAATCAAGAAATACGCATTAAATTTTGATCTCCCTTAAAAGTGAATTGATACTTAAAATTGAATTTCACTAAAAATGTTCAGCTAAAATTTAAAAACTCGTTTTTTTTTACTAAAAAATCGTAATTTTACTAAAAACAAATCGTATTTTTACTAATAATATCGTAATATCGTTACTAAAAATATCGTAATTGTAGTAAAAATTCGTTTTTTTTAATAAAAATTCAAATTTTTATTGAAATTTTGAATTTTTATTATATTTCGTGTTTTACTAAAAAAAATGTATTTAATAGAAAAAAACTTCGTATTTTTTTTACAAAACATTCGTAATTTTATTAAAAATTCGTTTATATTAAAATTACATATTTTACTAATATTTCGTATTTTTATGAAAACTTCGTATTTTTACAAAAAAAAATCGTAATATTACTAAAAATTCGAATTTAAAAAAAAAACTTGTTTTTCTAGTATAAATTCGTATTTTTACCAAACTTTCGTATTTTTACTAAAATTTCGTAATTTTATTAAAAATTCGTTTATATTAAAATATTTCGTATTTTTATAAAAACTTCGTATTTTTACAAAAAAAAAATCGTATTTTTACTTAAAATTCGTATTTTTGCTCAAATATCGTATTTTTGCTAAAATATCATATTTTTGCTAAAATATCGTATATTTGCTAAAATATCGTATTTTTGCTAAAATATCGTATTTTTGCTAAAATATCATAATAATATAATAAAAAGTCAAATTTTTATTAAAATTTTGAATTTTTATTAAAATTTCATGTTTTTACTAAAAAAAAAAAATGTATTTAATATAAAAAAAACTTCGTAGTTTTTTTACTTAAATTCGTTTATAATAAAATTGCATATTTTACTAATATTTCGTATTTTTATAAAAACTTCGTATTTTTCAAAAAAAAAAAAAAAGTAATTCTACTAAAAATTCGAATTTTTACTATAAATTCGTATTTTTACTAAAATTTCGTATTTTTACTAAAAATTCGATTTTCTTTTGTTTTACAAAACATTCGTAATTTTACTAAAAATTATTATTTTTTTTTTAATAAAAATTCAAATTTTATTGATATTTTGTATTTTTATTAAAATTTTTTACTAAATAAAATATATATTAAATATAAAACAAACGTATTCTTACAAAATTCGTATTTTTACTAAAAACTTCGTTTTTTTTTTTACAAAACATTCGTAATTTTACTAAAAATTCGTATTTTTACCAAAATATCTTTTTATATTAAGGGGATTTATATCAGCACTGTAAATTTGTCATCTCGTAAAAAAATAAAATTACGTGCAACTCGACATGAACGCACTTTTATCTGGCTTCGCGTAAACTATTTTATAAAATTTTGGTTGTACACCAATTTTTAGTTATATCACATATAATCATTTCACAACACTATTTAATGAAAACACATTTGTCACAAAACATAATTTTATTGACAACTAACAAAAAGATAAAACAAAATATTCAAGAAATTTTATTTACGTTATTTTCACATAAAAATCGACCAATAAATTTACGAGTTGAGCGTAAAATATTCTCATATAATTTTTGCTTAAATTTATACTATTTACGAGATTTCCACAAATTACGAGGTTTACACGATTGATATGAATCCCTTTATTATAATTACATACAAAATTTCATATTTCTACAAAAAAAATTATAGTTTTTTACAAAAAAAAGTCGTATTTTTACAAAACAAAATAAAACTTAATTTTACTAAAAATTCGAATTATTACTTAAAATTCGTATTTGGACTAAAAATTAGTATTTCTTTTTATAAATTTGTATTTTTACTATAAATTCGTATTTTTACTAAACATTTGTATCTTACTAAAAATTCGTAATTTTACTAAAAATTATAATTTATGCTAAAAATTCATATTATTACTAAAAATTCGTCTTTTTACGTAAAATTAGTATTTTTACTAAAATTCGTATTTTTACTAAACAATCGTATTTTTACTAACATTTTTTGTATTTTTACTAAACAATCGTATTTTTACTAAAAATTTGTATTTTTACCAAAAATTCGTGTTTTTGCAATCGTAAAAGACAAATACAAATACAACGTAAAAAATTATAAACGTGTTTAATTTTATAAAAAAAAATGGTTTGGCCCTAAATTATTACTAAAAAGTCGTATTTTGACTAAAAATTCGTATTTCTTTTTTTAAATTCGTATTTTTACTAAAAATTCGTATTTTCACTAAAAATTTGTATCTTACTAAAAATTCGTAATTTTACTAAAAATTATAATTTATGCTAAAAATTCATATTTTTACTAAAAATTCGTCTTTTTACGTAAAAATCGTATTTTTACTAAAATTCGTATTTTTACTAAACAATCGTATTATTACTAAAAATTCGTATTTATACTAAACAATCGTATTTTTACTAAAAATTTGTATTTTTACCAAAAATTCGTATTTTTACAATCGTAAAAGACAAATCCTTTTTTTTTCCATATATAAAAAAATTACATAAAAAATTATAAACGTGTTTAATTTTAGAAAAAAAATGTTTTGGCCCTAAATAAATCATTAAATATTTACATTTTTCTGTAAAACTTTTTTAGAATTTTGGATGCAAAAAAAAAAAAAAGTTAACCTTTTGTGATTATGAAATGTAAAATTATGTATTTGCTAATGTGCCTTTCCGGATATACTAAGGCAAACCAAATACTAAACAGGCATTTACGCTTTTCAAGGCTCTAAAATTGCAACATTACTTTTCAATTAAACCCTTTAATAAAACAATAGATAACCCTTCCGAAATGATATAAATACCTACACAAATGAACATTCAGTGAACCTTAACATAAAACAAAAGCATTTGATTATTGGGCATCAAATGATATCAATTAATTGTTAATATTAACAAAACGTCGGGGCACAATGACCTGCACCCATGGAGCCGCTTCTAATGGTAGATACAAATTAAGTGCGAGGCATCAACCATCCGCCAAACAAATGACAGTTCAAAGTGTGCCCAACACAGTGTACAAAACACACAACGGAAAAAAGGCCACTCAAGGACTTTGCTTTATTTGGCAGACAGACGTTGGCTGACAACAATAACGGCTACAACAACCAACACGAATAACAACCTGACAGATTGCATGCATTTCAAGCATTTATGACACTCGCTGTCTGTCTGTCTGTCTGACGGACGGCTATAACGCAGTCTCTACGTTGTTGGCACCTTTTTGACGCTGAAGTGCTTTAGAGTTTGCTCGCACAGATCCAGCTGTCAGGACTCATGGTGCGAACGGTTGTGAGATGGGTTGAGTTGAGTTAGGAAGAGTTGAGGAGCTTGTTGTGGATGCTGAGGTTCGTGATGATGATGATGATGTTGATGAGAATGTTGTTGATGACGATGACTATGATGAATACGTATACAAAGTCATTTATCACGGCTTAATTGTGCTGTTGGTTTATTGTAAAAGTGTTGCGCGGTCTGGTTCTTGGTACAGGTGACAATTATAAGCTACAACGCAGATTTAATGGAGAAAATAAACCGCATGGTATTTGTTTATTTAGTTGAACGCAATTTAAGTTTACTATATGATATATAGTCGTTATTTTTTATATTAAGTAAAACTAATTTTTGGAAAGTTGATAGAACATATTACTTCAGAAAAAAATTTATAGAGAAATTTGTTTATTTATTTATTTATTTATTTATTAATTTATTTATTTATTTATTTATTTATTTATTTATTTATTTATTTATTTATTTATTTATTTATTTATTTATTTAACAGAGAAGTATTACATTTAAAAAAATGAGTAAAGGATTTGCAAAAAAAAAATTATCTAAAGAAACGCTGCACTCAGTTGGATAAAACTTTAAAAACGTTTTTCCAAAACTGAGAAAGACGGAAACATTTCATCTCATGGCATCGCTGCGGAACTAAACATCAACCAAAAAGAAGTTTTGCACCTTTTTGTATAGGGCTATAATTCGCCGTTCTATTTGAGCGCATTTCCATCTGCGAATCGCTGTTGAAACGAGACGAAATCATTTTTGAAAAGGTAGATAGATATTGGGCGATTAAAAGTGGAACTCATTTCAGTCTGCCATGTCTCGGAGACATTCGATACATCGAAACTTTCTCAAACTAATTTCGATAAGAATTTAATTTACTAAAACTTCACATGTATTCAAATTTAAGTACAAGATACGATATTAAAAACAGGGACCGCAAAGAACGGGAATCGGAACCGTTATTAAAAAATGTATGAATCCCGAATCGGAACCCATATAATTTCATTGTTGGAATCGAAATCGGAACAGAAATTGCTATTTTAAAATCGTGAAACTAGAACTGTAACGAATATTTTACACCCTGTCAGGAACAAAAAAGAACCTGAATCGGAACCGAAAAAGTTTCGATTATTGGAACCGGAAACGAAATCGGAACAGTTATAAAAATAATGTGTGGAACCGGAACCGATATTTTAAAAATGTTGGAACCAGAGCTGGAACTGATATTTTAGTTCCGGTCAGAGAAGACGCCGACAAAACAGTAGATTTGTATGAAAAATTAAAAAAAATCATTTTTTTAGCTGGAAACTGGAAGAAAACGGTAGCATGTCTGTAGAAAGTAAAAAAAAAATATAGGAATTTTAGTTTTGATATCTCGAAAAGCACTCAGTAAAATTGATGGGAAAGGTGGCGCTATTTCAAAATTTTTCAAACACTTGGAAAACTTGATCAACAAGTTGTTGAAAATTGTTTTTTTTGTTTTGAAAAATGTCAATTATGACTTCAAAAGATTTTAGTTTTAGCTGTTATTTGCTGCGTAGCGGAGAATTAATGTGCTACGCCGCGTACTTTTGAGCTCTGTCTCATTTCCTTCGGAATTCTTTTTTTTTTTGTGTATTTAAATGTATAAAATATTCGAATCGCCGAAGATTTGTGCTAATATCCAACAACACAAAGTCGACAAGTCGAGACCGTTCACAACATTTAAAATTCGTTGTTATTTCTGTACAACAAGAAGTTTTTGTTGCGAGAGTTATGGCTGGCCACTACTGATTTAATCGATCGATCCGTATCGGTGAAGATTTGTTCCATGTATCCACATATATATATTATGTTTTTATGGTCTCTAATAAATCAATTATCATATGTCTGTTTGCTGTCTTCCAATTTAGATCAATTTAGTTTGATCGAAAATTTGCTAAATTGAAAAGTACACGCTGCATTACCGACAAAATTTAGTTTAGTCAGCAATTTAGTCGAACTCGCAAACACCCTTAATCTATTTTATTAAAACAAATTGTTCAAAAATGTATTTCAAGATATTATATTGACGTGCTCAAGGTCCAGTCGATACATATTAGATGTTTTCTACTAAATATCTGCTCAAATGTATTTGAAGTTTCCCTCTGAAAAATATACACTACTGTACTCTACAGTATTACGTGCATTTTGCAATGACAGTCGACAGTGAAGTCTCTCCAGCGATACACTTCACTGCAGTATTTGTTTTATTGGTGTCAAGTAGTGTCAAGACATTTTTTTTCAATACATTCAATGTTTTGGAAAACAAAACCAAATGACACTAATGTCAATGAAAAGTCAACAAGTGAGTGCAGTGAGTGAGCGGAACGAGTAACATTGAAAACTACAACAAATCTGCTGCACGGCATTCGACGGTAATAATGCTGTTGTTGGCATTCATGTGTTTATAAAAAATACAACAAACATTATATAAAAACAAATGTTGAACACAATTTTTGTACTACAAGAAACAATGCATTGGTTGAAATGCAATACATAAAAAAT
This sequence comes from Dryomyza anilis, assembly GCA_951804985.1. Classification (NCBI taxonomy): domain Eukaryota; kingdom Metazoa; phylum Arthropoda; class Insecta; order Diptera; family Dryomyzidae; genus Dryomyza; species Dryomyza anilis. Next base: position 71,334,181 of record OX638132.1, read on the forward strand.
GTGTTTTTTTAAACTAAATAATGAAAAATATATTGTTCGATGTATAAATAACTTAATAAAAAATGTTAGATGATTTTCTTGTACCTATTTTTTTCTATATATCAATATTAATAAAAATTGTTGGATTAAGAATGATAAAAAAATGTATAATGCACAGAAACTCAGTGTCATACACAGTTTGAATTGAAGTTTGAATTTTTATTGCACTTCATTATGGACGTTTTCACTACAACTACGTCTTGTTTTGTGTTGACACTACTTGTGCTTTGTTATTGTGAGCAGTAAAAAAGCAAGCATAGAGTCGGCGACAGTAAATATTTTGAAATAAAATGAATGTCTTGAAGTGGGTTTCAAATGCATTTGTGCAAATATATTTTCTACCAACAAGCAAACAATTGGTAAAATGTCTTGTGTGGCAGGTAATCAAGCTATTTTAGATGCAGCAAACTTCAAGTCGCTTAAGTTTTATTTTTTCAAAGAACACATTAAGAATTATATGCGTTGAAAAAAGAAGCAAATGCAAAAAAACACAAAAACTGCATCAACTCAAGATTTCGTCAATGCTCTTGTTTCATGCTGTTTTTTTTTATTACGTATAGGCTGCATAGTTTTCACTGAAACAAATGCGTAGGCTAAAATACCTTATTATTTAGTTTTATTGTAATTCTTCGACGTCAAGCATATTACGTTGAAATTAATGAAATATTTCGCTATGAACTATGTACAAGTGAAATGAATATACGTAAACTTTTTAATTTTATAGTAGTAATATTTAGAGAGAACTAAAGAACTAGCACATTAAATATTTAAATTTACTTTAAACATTTTAAAAATCAACATGTCTTAAGACATAACATGCGATTTCTTAGCAGTATTATTTTGGCCATCTCATTTTTGAATGGCATATAAAATACACTTTAAGTAAAGCATCAAATCTAGGAATTAAATATTTTAATATTAAAGTTTACAAAGTGACAAGAAAACTGCCACTGAAAAACAAACAAACAAAAACACTAATTGAAAAATGCAAAAGTCTAAAATTAAAAATAAGCTGCAGCTGTTAAGACAGTTTTTCGGAAAAAGAGAATAACTGAAGTTTGATGCGTTACAAAAACTCTTGAATGTTGGACCAACAGTTAAAACTTTATTGCAACTGAAAAGCTAAAGAACACAGCAACAAAACTCTATGACAGACATCTTAAATACAGGCCTGACAATTATTAGAGAGTCTGCTGCATGTTGATAAAGAACAAGAAGAAGTTACTTGAAATGAAGAAAAATTTTAGATGAAAAAAAAGATGAAGAAGAAGTGGAGACAAATTAAGATGAAGTAAATGAAGAGGGAGTAAAAGCCGGGCAGAAATAATAGTGTGGCTCACTTGAGGCAAAGGCCAAACAACTTTTAAGAGACTTTTTAACTTTCACTAGTATCCAGAGATGACTGAGTAAGTTTGGGAAGTAGTGAAGGCATAAAATGCAGTGTATGCCTTGCAAGTGTTGGCATCTTTTGCCACTCGAAGCGATGCCTGAAACGGCTGCACTTTGTAATAACTCCAAAGGACATTGTGGCATCTTTAGGGGGTTTTTATTACTATGTAATGCTGTTGATAAGTCGGTTGCCAGTTGTCTGTGGCTTTTAAAAATGCATAATTCATTTGTCACTGACTGTCGACTTTCGACTAACAACTGTCGGCTGTCTCCGTCACTCGTTGCTATAGCAAGGACTTCTTGAGGTTTTTCTTAATTGAGAATTAGAAACACACAGCAGTTGTATAAAAAACACATGTTAGTCTCTGCATTTCAAATGAAGTTGAAGTGGAGTTTTTCTATTTTCATTTTTTTTATTTTTTTATACTAACAGAACCTAGCTGCCTGCTCTGTAGCACCAATTGAAATACGGAAGACACAAGTTGAGTAGGTTCTTCATCTGATGGCAGCTGTCGTCGCTGCTCTTGTTCAAATTAAAACTCTTTAAAGAGCTTTACAGGTGTCAAAGCAGCTGTCAACCTCTTTAAAAGGATGTTTTTTTTAAATCTTTTAAATTACAAAAACACTTTAAGGCTAAATGAAATTTCGCAAATAAAAAAAAAAAAATATAAAAATAAAATCAACTCCCGCTGTTCTTTTTTCACTCACAGCTTCGCATCTGAAAATCTAATTCAAATTTTAAAATATTCGAGTGCAAAGCAAAATACGAAAAAAATTAAATATTGCTTTGAAGTTTACCTTGCCATCATCAGGGGTATGAAGATGAAACAGCAGCGAATTGTATTTTAATATATATATATATGTTTTTTTTGTTTTTTTAATTTTCTACACCGTTGCAAGCGCTAATATTCGCGTTTGATTCGCATTCAAAGTAAAAACCTAATGTATTTGAGAATAACTGTGGGCACATGTTAAATCTTAGAGGTTTGAAAGGTAACGTACACCTGTGCTCGAATTTCCTTAAAATTTGAAATATATAACCAGGAGAAGGTCACTATATAGCTTTCGTTGACCACGCCCATTTTTATTTTTGATGTATAACGCAGATTCATAGCGAAATCACTGAACATATTTTTCTGAAAATTTACATTATTATGATATAAAGTCCATGCAGTATCTTAAACCATAAATAAACCATATTGGGCAAAGGGGAGTGGCACCTCCCATAGAACCCAAAAATTCAGTACGCTATATCTCAACCCTAATGTTATCGATTTCCACGAAACTTTAAATTTGGATTATACTAAGCTTACCTAATCTCACTACACCAAACTCACCATACCAAAACTCACCACACCTAAACTAACCACAACGAAACTCACCACACTATAATTCACCACACTAAATTCATCACACTAAAACTCACCACACTAAAACTTCTGCTGGAAAAACATTACGGGGAAGTATTTTACGGGGAAGCGTTCCACGGGGAATAATTTTTGTTTTGGTTACTACATTTATAACACCAATAAAAAACGTCCACAGCGAAGCATGGGTCCCTGATAAAAGTAATAAAAATTCTTTATATTCATAAAATCGCTCCGTATCCTTGCATTCACAAAATCTTTGCACGAGTCGTACACGGGTCCAGCCAGTCGAAATATAAAAACTAAAAATGTGCTAAATATGTCATTTCAATTTAAATTATTAATTTTAAAATTTACATTATATCGAAATTAAAATTTTTGTTAATAAGCAAAAATGGATTTTACAGAACTTAACCGATTTCGAAACTGTTAATTTTAAATTGAAAAATCGAATTCAGAAGCAGCAAAAACAAATTCGATCGCATTGAATTTTAAATATTTTATCATTAGAAATTTAACATATTTCGAATACTCATTATTATGCGGAACATTTTCTCCGAAAAAAAGGATGGGACTTTTCTCAAATATTCACGCCGTATGTTAGAATTTGAAATTAGTAGGATTCAAATTTACAAAAAAGTTTAAGAAAAAAGATGCATCTATTCATGTTTTTATTCAACTTCATTTTTCATAATTGACTTCATATTGTGAGTCACCCAGATTTGTTGATGTAAATCGAACTTCAGATTCGAGATCAGCGACCCAGTATTAACCTTATAACCGAAATATTTTACATTGTTGCACTCTATTATTTTTACTTCCAAACACAAATGGTATTTTATTTTTTAATTAACCTTGATATTTAAATAAAAAAATACCTTTAAAAGTTATTTAGAAAGCTACGTTTTCTGAAGTTCTATAATTATGTTATAAAAATAACAATGGCACGCGTATAAAATTGGTATTTTCGTAAAAACAATACGTTAAAAAATAAAGTAAGTAGTACAAATAAGCACTCTCAAATTCAGTTCAGTTCAGATCTACATAGAAATACATAATATTAGATCAGCAAATATTTATTCAAACTTTACAAAAGACCAACATAAATATATTCAATTGAGAAACGCTGCGATAGTACTTACATTTGTAATACACAAAGAAAAAAAATTGTATTCATATTGATGAACTTCGTTTTTCAAACAAGGATTCATTGTATTGAAGAACGATTCATAATACAAAACATGAATGTTATGAATTTATTATTAATTTGATGAATGTTCGAAATAGTGTTCTTCAATGTGATGAAGTGTATGTGAAGAAAACGTTTCATCATATTAACGAAAAATAAAAATACAACATATATGTGCATCATATTAATGAACAAATACATAAATACAACATATTTGTACATCATATTTAAGAATGCTATTCATCAAACCAAATTTCAATCAAAATATTTATTTTTCGTTTATTTTTTGCCAGTACTCAATAAATTCTAGTTTATTATTTCTTATATAATGCTTGCTCGACATGCATAAATTAGTAAAATGATATGTAATATATTTATTAATTTATAATAACAACTTTTTATTAATCGGATTTTGATGACTTAAAAATACGTTAAAAATGACCATTAAAATGACCCTAAAAGCGATAAAAAATTACTTTAAAAAGGACCTAAAAATGATTTAGAATAAATAACCGAGTTTTAACTAATAAATTATATGGTCAGTTGTTACCTAAATTACACATTCTATTGAAAGTGATGCAGTAAAATAATTAGTTCTACTATATGGTAAATAAAAAACTACATCAACGATTGTGGTTAAAATATACTTAGTTAGGAAGGTGAATCTGGTGAATCTATTCTACACGTTATTAATTGATGGATGTAAATTATATCGGAAATCTTTCTCCAAGTGACTTTAAATTTAGTAGTTTCAGACGACCTTCGTATGGAAGAAGATGTAAGTTATCTACCAGATTAAAACCCTTGAGAGCGAAGCGTAGGAATTTTTGTGTGTATTCAATCCGTCAATATGTAGGTACATTGTAGAAAGGAGACTTCAAGTATTAACACATTTTAATTAACCATTGTTTAAATAATTTACTTTATTCAATTGCAAGTTTTACTTTAAATTTAATATAAATACATTATGTAGTAAAATTATTGCATATATAGTAATATTTTTAAAATAAGCTTTAAGTGAAATAAATAAAAACCATGTTTTTCAAGAGAATAATATTTTCGAATTTTAAATAAATGCAAAATGTAGTAAAATTAAATGAGTATGTAGTTATATTTTAACTTTTGCTTGATGTAAAATAAATGTGTAATAAAATTGAAAACAGATGTATTAATTTATCTACATATTTGAGAACGTATAAATGAAGACTACATTATGTCTTCATTTATTTTTTTTTTATTACAAATGTATTCAAAATATGCAGTAATGCAGTACAATTATGTAGTTATTTTCCATACAGAAATATTTTTCAAAAACATCAATGTAGTAAAAACAAATAGATATAAAGGGTTTTTCAATAAGAGCGCTACAGCAGTTTTTTTCAAGGATTTTTCAACAGGGACGCTACAAAAGTAGAGCGACAGGGACATCAAACGACGCCATTTTTCTTGTCGCTCTTTTGACATTTCTCTTCAGTAAGATTTGCCATTTCATGATGGAAAGATATACGAGCCAACAGCGAGTCGAAATTATTAAAATTTACTACCGAAATTCGAATTCGTATATCTTTCCATCATGAAATGGCAAACCTTACTGAAGAGAATTTTCAAAAGAGCGGCAAGAAATATGGCGTCGTTTGCTGTCCCTGTCGCTCTACTTTTGTAGCGTACCTGTTGAAAAAATTTTTTATAAATATTTTACTAAACATACAATTAAAAACTACACTTAGAAAAATTAATATATTATTACAATATAACAATGATTTCATCTATTGCAATCAAATACACTATAATTTTAAAACTTATACCATTAATTACTACAAAATACTATTAAATAATACAGCATACTTTTATTTTTTTATTTTCGAATTTATATAAAAATAATATGCCTTTTGACTGAAATTATATGACATTTTTTCTAAATATAGTAAAAAACTAAAATAGGCTTTAAATATAATTAGCTTTTTAAAATATTTCAAACCAATATTAAAAAACGAACTGTGTACGTCACTTATTTAAAACCTTTTGAAGTTTACCAGAAATATTTTGTTTGCTGCTAATTTTTTGAGCATTTGACAAATAAAGAAATTCGCACATTTTTCGCGACAAATAAAAAAAAGTGTCACAGAAAAATTGAATTCTTTGAAACCAAAAATGGCGAATAAAAAGGTGCAGAAATAGGAGATGGAAAAGAAGAAGATGAAGCAATCCAGTTCTTTGAACCTTTTGTAGTTGCTGCTACAATGAGGTTTTTTTTTTTTGTACAGCAGCAACATTGCTCGTTATTGTTGTATTTCTTTTGTTGTTTTTGTTGTTGCAATGACTTTAAAGGATTCCTAACCTATTACGTGCCTCAGCAATCGTCACTCGTCACACGAACAAAACGTGACAAAAGTATTTCTGACTTTCGCATCTCTCACGTGAGAAAATGTTTCGATTAATGCATGGCAAAAATATTTTTATTGACTTGTAGTATTTTTATGGTTTACAATTAATAAATAATTTATATATATTTTTTTTCTAGGTAAGTCGTTGATATAATGCGAATGCGATTGCTTGAATTGTTTGAATTGATTGAATCTGTGTAAGTATTTAAAATTGTTTTTGAAAACATGAAAATTATAAATTACATTTTAAGTTTTAAATTTAAGTTTTACTGAAATTCTTGTAATTTTAAATGGAAATTTGAGTCACTAAAATTTAAGGATCAATAAAAAATTAAATTGCCAAATTTCAATATTTATTCAAACTTCAAATATATGGTAGATAAAATAAATGCTCATTGAATATTAACTAATAATTTAAACTAAAAATTTAGTTTTTCACTAAAAATTAAAATTGGTTTAATAATATTAAATTTCAGAGGAAATTTAAATTTTGAGTAAAAACTTTAATTTTGAGTTAACATTTTTATTTTGACTGGAAATTTCAATATTAAGTGGACATTTTAATTTTGAGTGAAATTTTAAATATCAAAAATTCATAAAAAAATTAAATTGGTACTGAAAATTTAAATGTTTACTTCAAATTAAAATGTTCACTCAATATATTAAATCTCAAAATATTATCAATATATTCACACTCAAAATTTAGGTTTTAATATAAAATTTAAATTTGTAAACAAAATTTAATCTTTCACTCAATATTTTAATTTTATCTCAAAGGTCAAATGTGTACTCAACACTCAAAATGTAAATTTTCACTCAAAATTTAAATTTTCACTAAAAATTCCGATTTTCACTCAAAATTTCAATTTGCACTCAAAATTTAAAAATTGAAATTTTGATTGAAAATTTATATATAAAAAATTCAAAATTCACTCAAAGTTTAAATTTTCACTCAAAGTTTAAATTTTCACTCGAAATTCAAATCTTCACTCAAAATTTAAATTTTCACTCAAAATTTAAATTTTCACTCAAAATTTAAATTTTCACTCAAAATTTAAATTTTCACTCAAAATTTAAATTTTCACTCAAAATTTAACTTTTCACTCAAAATTTAAATTTTCACTCAAAATTTATATTTTCACTCAAAATTTAAATTTTCACTCAAAATTTAACTTTTCACTCAAAATTTAAATTTTCACTCAAAATTTAAATTTTCACTCAAAATTTAAATTTTCACTCAAAATTTAACTTTTCACTCAAAATTTAAATTTTCACACAAAATTAAAATTTTTACTCAAAATTTAAATTTTCACTCAAAATTTAAATTTTCACTCAAAATTTAAAAATTGAAATTTTGATTGAAAATTTATATATCAAAAAATCAATCAAAGTTTAAATTTCACTCAAAATTCAAATTTTCACTCAAAATTCAAATTTTATGCAAAATTAAAATGTTTACTCAAAATTAAAATTTTCACTCAAAATAAAAATATTCACTCAAAATTTAAATTTCAAAAAAAAAAAATGTTAACTTCAAATTATAATATCACTCTAAATTTACAATTTCACGCAAAATTTAAATTTTAAATAAAAATTCAAAGTTTCTCTAAAAATATATATCACTTAAAATTAGATTTAAATCAAAATTGAAATTTTCACTCAAAATTTAAATTTTTACCCAAAATTTAAATTCTGACTCAAAATTTAAATTTTCGCTCAAAATTTAAATTCTCACTCAAAATTTAAATTTTCACTCAAAATTTAAATTTTCACCCAAAATTTAAATTCTCACTGAAAATCTAAATATGAACTTAATATTCACTAAAAATTGAAATAAGCCTGACCTTTTTAAAATACTATTTTATACTGTTTTATTAACCTCCTTTTTATAGTAAATCCCTGGATAATGATGAATTAAAGAAAAATACAAAATGAAGCTAACGTTTTTCTAATGATGTTTTAATTTTAATACCATGTATAAATATTATACGTTGTCCATTGAAATGTCAGAAATGACGCTGCAGCAACAACAATTGATGCACGTCATAAAGTCCCCAAAGTAAAATCAATGCAAAGCTCAACGCATTATTAATGAGCTCTTCAAAATGCCCCAACGCCATCGAAAAGTGTTTTCTTTTATCCACCAGCATAATTTCGTTTCTTAACTGATTTTTTTTTTTTATTTTTGTTTTTTTTTTTTCATTTTTCTTATTGTTGTTATTCATGTTATGATTTCATGCGATAATTATAACGTGTTTCATGCGCACAAACACAAATACAACCACATACTCTACAAAAAATAATATAAAACAAAAAAAGAAAATTACGTGCGTTCATTCATCAGACCACCATCGCCAACACGAGGTCACTCATACGTACCGTATAACGAATGAAATGGTGGCAACCCTACCATGCTTTACGTTGACGCGCGGTACGTTGTCGAGTGGCGATGACCAACACGATTGAAAAAAAAAAACAAAACATCGTTTAAAAGTTGCAGCTCAAAAATAAAAAAAAAATATAACAATAAAAAAATCACCGGGCACTTCAAATTACGTTACTCTGCGTCCACGTATACGTAACAAACGTTACGTTAGTTCCATTGTAAATGCCCCCTCTCATTATACACTCTCTTACATTAACTCTTCCACTCTCTGCCCGTTTCATCACAGACACTATTACCGCTAAAGCTCTTTCTTTAGCCTACTCTCTCCTTCTCTCCGCTCTTCTATACTGCTTTGTTTTGCACCTGTTCTTGTCGTGTTGTTTATGTTTGTCATTTTGTATTGTTGTTGTGCTTTAAGTGCTTCCTTCGAGCAGTCGTAAAAAGCTCTCGCATGGTCCTGGGTTAACACGGCCATGATTTGCGAAGCTTTTACGACAGCCACCTACTAGCGTCGTAAGTCAGCTGCGGTATCTTCACGAAGATGATATCAAAACAAAATTGATAGTCAACGCATTGGGAGCGCCAAAATTCGCTGGTTTTTCGGCGCTCTTTTCAACAACATTTGCTCTTTGCTTTACGCTCTTTTCTTTTTGTACAGAATCGAGAGAGAGTGTGAAAATATTTTGAAAGCACTGTAGTTGATTAAAATTAAAACTAATTGTAAAACTAGTCAAGAACGGGTTAGCTTTCGTATTTCATGATATAAAATGATATAAAGGAAAACATGATGATTAATGTTCCCAGGTAACGGTTTAATTTTCGTTATTATTTAATTCAGTATCAAATTATTTAATTTAAACAAATTACTTTAAATCAATAAAAATATAAATAGTAAAATATTTAAAATATTCCGTTGTAAATGACAGATTGTTCAATAAGTTGTTCATACTATTTTGGATCGGTACAGATTTTGTCGGTACAGATATTGCTCGGTTCTGGTTTTTAAAAGTTGAATAGATTCCGGCCTTGAGACCCTATTCTCGTTTAATCCTATTAATATAATAAATCTGTTTGTTCCTTGGTACGTTTGTTCCGCTTCTCTGTCTAAACGGCTGATCCGATTTTCTGTCTAAACGGCTGATCCGATTTTCTGTATGGCACCTCCCATACAACCTAAACTTTCAATGTGATATAACTCGGCACTATCATCACCTACGAACATGAAACAAAAAACTCAAATACAAAAAACTCAAATACAAAAAAAAAAAATTAAAAGCAAAAACACAAAAGCAAAAGCACAAAATAAAAGCAAAAATACAAAAATAAAAGCAATAACTTAAATCTAAAATCCAAACTAAAGCAAAAAACAAAAAAAAGCAAAGATAAAAAAACAAACTCATCACATTAAGACTCACCACACTAAAACTCACCACAAAAAACTCACCACAATAAAATTCACCACATCAATATTCACCACACTAAAACTCACCACACTAAAACTCACCACACTAAAACTCACCTCACTGAAATTTAATAATAATAATAATAGTTTGGCACTACAGTTCTATAAGAACATAGGCTGAGCTCTCCCACCATTTTGAGCTGTGCGTGTTATATTTGTACTCAAAGTGGTGGGACCTACAGTTTATTGCCGAATCCGAACGGCGGGTGAGAGCCTTTCATAGGCAATGTTTTTACTCTTGGAGGTTTGCCATTTACTGCCGAGAGGTAGCGCGGTATAGAAAAATGTTTCTATGAAAAGATTTTGTTAGCCACAGTCCAGGCTTGAACCGGGGACCTTTCGGCTCGCAGGCCAACGCACTAACCACTGAGCTACCGCGGCTCACTGAAATTTACCACACTAAAACTCAGCACACTAACACTCACTACACTAAAACTCACGACACTAAAATTCACCACACTAAAACTCAGCACACTAAAACTCACCACAAAAATTCACCACATTAAAATTCACTACACTAAAACTCACCACAATAAAATTCACCACACTAAAATTCACCACAATAAAATTCACCATACTTAAACTCAGCACACTAAAAATTCACCACACTAAAACTCACCACACTAAAACCTATCACACCAAATTTCACCACACCTACACTTACCACACTAAAACTTACCACATTAAAACTCACTACAATAAAACGTCTCGGGAAAGAATTTTACCTTACAATTCTACTGGGATGAATTCTACGGGAAGAATTCTACCTAGAAGAATTCTACGGGAAAGTGTTCTATGGGGAAGAATATTCTACTGGGAAAAATTCTACAGGGAAGCGCAGTCTGAGTAAGAATTGTCTTTGAGAAAAGATGTTTTGGCGGAGAATTACTATTTGGTTACTACATTTATAAAACCAATAAAAACTTCCACGGCGAAGCACGGGCCCCTGATATAAATAATATAAATGTTTTTTATATTAATAAAATCGCTCCATATCTTTGAATTCACAAAATTCACGGGTCCAGCTAGTGAGAATTAAAAATGACACAAAAACTATTTTCATATTCTCTTAGTAATATAAAAAATAGTTTTTATCTCATTTTAAATCTCATTTTATATTTCTCAGCAAACGAGAACAGGGCCTCTGATTTCTATTACATTTACAATTTCTCATTTACAGCATAGTTTTAAAATTACAATAAATGAATTGGTATATTTAAATATAATACCATAAATTTCAGAGTGGGTATTTGTTTATGTCTACTTATACTATTAACAAAAATAATATTTTAAATTAACATACCTGATTATCATAATTAAATTGAGTAGTATTGCAAGTTGATTTGCCATTGTAATCTGCAAAAATGATAAAAATTAGATTAAAAATCTGAGATGAATAATGTTCGAGTAGTACATAATGAAAGAACAACCCGAAAAAGAAATAAAAACTATAGAAATAATGAAGAAAATATAACAGAAAATATCAAGATCCGAAAATAATTTTTGTCAAACATACAGTAAATATTTAGAATGTAAACGATTTTAATACAGATTTTAATTTAAGCTGTTTCTGATTACAATACTAAAATAACTTCAGTTTAGAGGAAGCACTATTACTACTCTAGAACTTAATTTTCTTTTTATTCTTTCATTTATAATTTTTGTAAAACAAATATAAATTGTCTACAACCTGTGTCTGTGATCAGATGAGAATATTAGGAAAATAAACTGAAATAAAACAACAAAGGTGTGAGATATCAAATTGATTATGACTTAATTTTGAAGCCACATTCATGCCGAATCACCAATCCTTTAAATGGCCGCCTCGGCTTCGCTGTCAGTGCTTTAAACGGTTGGTCCAATTTTTGATGACTCAGTTTAATGACGTTATTTCGGCAATAGCGTCTCGAATTTTGCCCTCGAGCTCGTCCGAAGTGGTAGGCATTTTAGCGTAGACTAAGGACTTGGTGAAGCCTCAGAGAAATATAATCGAGGGTTGACAAGCATGTTTGAGGCGGCCAATTGATAACGCTCTTTTGTTGGAACCTCTGATATATCAATGGTATAGGTATCTCCATTCTCATTTCGCAAAAAATAAGGTCCGATGATGTCGGCATGCCTTAAACTGCACCAAACTATGTATGATGATATGACAAACCATACTATTTAGTTCCGACCTTTACGTACATAACTTGTTGTCACGGCGATGCTTAGAACTATTTTTGGAAAAATGTTACAGATCTTAATTGCTGACTAAACTAAATTTTGTCGGTGATGTAGCGTTTACTTTTCAAGTTAGTCGAGCAAACTAAATTGATTTAAATTGGATGACAGATAATAGACATATAATAATTTTTTTTTTTTACAAATTAACCAACGCTCAGGGGATGCCCCCTATTCGTGCAATGCACAGTGTTGATCGTAAGAAAGGATTATAGGTTAAAGGGAGGAGGAAAGATGGAGTAGTTGCTTTAAATTTCCCAATATTAAAAATGTCGGGAAAAACCGAAGCAGGGAGATTGTTCCACAAACGTATCGTGCGACTGAAGAACGAATTATCTCTGTAATGCGTGGTTCTGTTGAGAACCGAGTGAACTACGAAGGGGTGGGCTTGGTTCGATGGTCGAGTAGAACGAGAGAATACACGACCTGGTAGAATCAGGCCATGTATTTCCCTCGAACACTTACCATTGTAATACCTATAAAACAGGCTTACACACCCTACGGTCCTTCGGTGCTCAAGAGAACCAATAGAGGATGAAATATTTTCATCCCCTATTAAATATATTGCACGTTGTTGGATTCGATCCAGGAACTGCAAAGAAGATTTTGAAGCCCCTGCCCATATGTGTGAATTGTATTCCATCTTAGGCCGAATATAGGTGGTGTAGACAATGCGCAAGTCAGCGGGAGTGAAGTATGTCTTACACCGTTTCAAAAAACCGAGGCACTTGGCCGCTTCTTTCGACACATCAAATATGTGATCATTCCAACGGAGGTCACATTGAATTGATATACCCAGAACGTCAAGAGCAGCTGACTGCGCAATATCCACAGAGTCCATATTGAGGGGAGGGAGGGGTGAATTCATTCTTTTGTGAGATAACAGATAACATTGGGTCTTGCTAGCATTAAAATCAATTCTATTTGCAAGACCCCACTTGGAGATTGTTTTAAGGTCATTATTGAGTGTATCATTCATTGTGCGCCTTTTACTCTCAATCTCCAAAGAGTTTGGGCGCTTGTTGAACGAATATGAGTGACAAATGTTACTGTCATCTGCAAAGGAATGGATTGGGTTCTGGATCGATGACAGAAGGTCATTAATAAAAACCAGAAATAGGGACGGGGATAGGACAGAACCCTGCGGGACTCCAGAATTGATGGAATGTTGTTCTGAGAAAACACCATCCTTCGCAACTCGGAGGCTTTGTTAATATTGAGATTTGCTAAAACCTTTTTAACTGCCCGAGTTCGAAAATGTATCTCCGGCATTGCAGAAGAAACAAATTCAACGACGGGCAGTGGTTGATTGCTATCTGGGAGCGTTGAATTATTTGCAAATAATTCTGCCAAGAGATTAGCTTTATCAACCGGGTCAGTGAAGGTCTGGCCATTCATAACAAGTGTTGGAGTAGACGATGTCGTCTGATTCTTCACCCTTTTAACAAATGACCAGACATTTTTACTACCTTTATGGTAGAGAAGGACCTTTTTGCGCGCGTTTTGTTCGTGTAGAAACTTTTCACGTGCGATCACGGCATTACAGCGATTCCTAACCTGTATGCGAAGACTTTCAGTATCAGCATTCTTATTAGAACGCCAATTCTGAAAGGCTTCCTCTTTCGACCTGACTGCAATCCTGCAAGTCTCATTAAACCAAGAGTGGTCCTTGGGTTTAATGCTAATCTTTTTAGAAGGTATGAAGGACCGCATACCCAATGAAATAATATTTTGTACCATTAAGGCCACGGCATTTACGTCTCTATCTGCGAAACACAATTTCCAATTTAAGTTGCGAAAAAAATCATTTAACGCAAACCAATTTGCTTTTTCGTAAAGCCATACAGTTCTCTTCGGGGCTTTAATCGAAGAGACGTGTAAACTAGAATACGAAAATGCAGCGGAAACAATACAGTGGTCGGAATTACCGAGAGGTGCAAGGACTTTTACATCATATTTTTCATGATGCGAAGTCAGAAAAAGTTCTAGGACTTTTTGGAATTTTTCTACTTATTCTGAACATTCACTTTTTACAAATTTGAATTTTCGATCTGATTTCTTTTGTATTTTATTAAGAATACTACTATTATTTTGAAATAAACCCAATAAAATTCTGATGGATTTGACCAAAGATTTGACCAGTCAAACACAAAAATATAAATTTGAAGAAGTACCTACTATTTATTGCATTACATCTACAATTTTCATAATAAAATAAAATTATATATTTTATATCAAATTTGATCTATATGCAGTTCTATGTTTCTTCTTATTTTGTTTTTACAAATCTGTCATGAGATTAAAGTCAAATTCATAAATTCGATTAAGAAATTACTTTTTTTTTTTTGGTTTTACTGATATAACAGACGAAATAAAAAGTTTTATTTAATTTTAAAAGTATGAAAATTTACAAAGCGAACTTTATATGACTCTAACGTAGGATCCTGAGTTAAACTCATGCATTTATGCAAAGCTTTATTCTGATGCTTTAAGAATTTGTTGGATTCTATGAATAATTGAGGGAAAAAAATATATTGATTAAAAGGCGCATAACAAAAGAAAATTTAAATCAAAAATCGTATAAGTGGGATTGTATTTAATCAGAAGTTTTAAAAAGTGATTTGCAAAAACAAAGTAAGAGGAAACATAGAATTATGGATCTAGTTTGACTTATAATACACAATTTTATTGAATTATAAAAACTACATGTGTTATGCACAAAATAATAAGTACACCTTAAAATTCATATTTTTTTTTCATTTGACTGGTAATAACTTTGGTCAGATCAATCCGTATTTGATGTGGTTTATTTTAAAATATTAGCTGAAGTTTTCTCAATGGAATACAAAAGAAATCGGATCGAATTCTTAAATGTGTAAAAAGTTTAAATCCAAAATATTTAGAAAAACGCTAGAACTGCCGTATATTTGTATTACGTAATAACTTAAAAACTTTAGTTTGTGATTAGAATCTTGAATTCCATCGGAAAATCACACTAAGATCGCGGATAATTAAAAAAAGACCCCCATTTGATTGAACAAATATTTGTAAAGATTTGTAAATATTCTCATAAATTCACATTGAAATATATTTAAAAGGACAGTTATTGATTTATTAGTAGAAGTATAAAAAATAAATATTTATGTACAAACTAAAATAAATTTATATTACATTTTGTGGTATTTACCTAGCAAACCAAACGATATATTCAAAATGTCGTTTTCGACCACAAAAAATGATACGAAAATGATAGGATTATCGATACAAAAAAAAATAAACCAGAACGAAATATCGTTTCGATATCGTTAAATTATTGTTTGGTTTGCTGGGTATTTACTTTTTATAACAAATTTAGTAAAATTCCACTAATATAGTATTATAATTTTTTTTTCAAAATTAATGTTAAGTATAAATCCAATAAAATTGATAAATTTCAAAATAGATTTTCGAGTTTTTCTATTCTTGAAGGTATTTTGAACGTATTGGCGTTCTCTCTTTCGCTATTTGTCAATTTGTTGTGAAAGCACTGCAAATGTTGAGTCCACAAAATTTGGCGCCAAACACTAAATCTATGCACTTAATCTCTCACGCACATTAAGTGCACCAAAAAATATCTCAACAACGAACGAATTGTGTCTCCCACACACAGACAATGGGTGAGAGCAATAAATGAGCGCCAGTGCAACGAGCACATTGCAAGAGCGCGCGCTGTCGTGTCTGTCGACGACAAATAAGCAGCAAAAACGAGCGCCTTAAACGAACGTACGAATGCTCGTACGAAACACGAAAGGAATAAATGCGACATGCAACGAAACAGTTTGCGACGACAACTCGTGACGAACGGTACAGCGAATGCGAGCAAAGCGACGCTTTTTTGCCTTCATTTTTCCAACACTGTTTTATTCGACAGCCGAGTGTGTTGGTGCGCGGCGTCAATCGTGTGCAAACGAAGGCACAATTTCAAGTGTTTTTGTGTCCGTGTGTGTGCAAAAAATAAAATGTAAAATTGTAGATTGCAGAGTAATTGCAAATGATTTAAATAACATTTATTTAAAAAAAGAGTGAAAATTAAAGGCGCGTAAATAAAAAATAAAAAGTGTTTTTAAATAATTAAAAAAAAAGGTTCAAAAATATATCTTTTTTTGTTTTGCAAAATGGTGTTGCTGCAAATAATTTACACAATTTAAAATTATTTTTATTTCTGCTTTGTCAACATTTTGCGGTTGTGGTTGCCAACAGAGCCTATGGTCTCCCTGCAACCACAACCTAGATCGGTCTTCTGCCTACCTTCGTATAGCATTCAGTTTCAGCTCGTTGCGTTCTATATGGTGTGCCATAAAACATGGCTTTGTGTCAGCCTAAAAATATAGCCCCAAAAAAAAAAAGAAAATAAAAACAGAAAAACGAAAAAATACCTGCCGCCGTAACGTAAATTGCTACGCAACAAAACTTGCGCTTGAATTGTTCTGCATTGCTTTGCCGCTAATTGACTGGCGCGCGTTGTTTTACGTTACGTCTTTTCCATTTTGGGTTTTTTTTTTCGCGTGGTTTGAAACCTCTTTAGCCATAAAGTTAGCTGCAAACGCCCGCAATTTATAGCCTCGCGCGTTTTACTTTTTTGCGACTCATTTCAACTGGCGGCTTCAATTGTTTTTGTTTTTTTATGCGCCGCATATCCTTGGCAGTTGGTTGACTTTTCGCTTATTGCAAAATCGTCGTAAATTTACGCTAATGCCTGCATTACACGTGATAATGACGTGATTACCTACGAGCGCTGCTTACGGTTTTCATGTAGATAGCACCACATATACTCAGATATTTCTATAAACTAGCGAAATCTTTTAAGACCGCAAGATCCTCGACAAAATAAAATGTTTCAAGTACGACAAACAAAAGCAGCTACTAATGCTGCTGTTGCTTGAAGTGCTTAGGGTTTTGTTGTTATTAGATTTTATTTTTATTTTACAATTTTTTAAATCATTAATTTTCGAATAAAATTTGTGCTACAATTAGTAGTAAAAAAAGTATTAAATTTTAGTACTATTTTTACTACTATTTTTTACTAATTTTTAATTAAAATTTTTACTACTATTTTTTATTACTATTATTTTATATTAATATTTGAATTTTTAAATAAAAAAAAATAAAAAATTTAATACATTTTTAAATAATTTTTTTCAAAGCTCGGTTTGAAATATGGGATAGTGTCAGAACTTTTCCTTATGTCCAAAATATTTTGTATCTTTTTTGTAATCTTTTTATATATTTATTACATTTTTGTATATTTTTTTCTATCTTTTTTAAATAATTTGTTTTCAAAGCTCGATTTGAAGTATGGGATAGTGTCAGAACTTTTTCTTATGTCGAACTATTTTTTATATTGTTTTTTAATATTTTTTACATTTTTATAAATATTTTTATCTTTTTTATAACTTTTTTGTAATTCTTAGAATTATTACTTGTGAAATGCCTGTTTTCCAAACTGTTTTAAAAACTCTGTTTTGATACTATTTATTGTCAGCTTTTTTTAGAACTTTTGCTACTATTTTGATTACAATTTTGAACTACTATTTTTCAGTTAGTTTTCAGAAATAAATGTTTGGTATTTTTTCTATATAATTGTTTGTAAACTGCTTGATTGAAAATTGTTTTAAATACCATATATTGTTAATATGTGTTTTCTGATTTTTTTTTTTGTAATTTTTTTCTATTTTCTAATTGCATTGCTTCCGTTTTTTTATAAAACTTATACTATGATTTTGTTGTTAAAATATTTTTTACTACTTTTTAAGTAATTTTATTACTACTACTATTTTTTTACTACTATTTTTCTACTACTATTTTTCTACTGCTTTTTTATCTACTACTATTTTTTACTACTATTTTTGATACCATTTTAATGTTATTTATGAAAAAAAAAATTACTATTATTACATTTTATGTCAAATTTTTTTTTTTATTATTATCTACTTTACAAATTTTTGTTATTGGTCTCAACAAAATTTGTAAAAATGTTTGCCTTAGACATTTCATACTTCAATATAATACATTTTCTGGTTGTTGCTACTTGACTGCATATTCAGTTTTTCTATTATATAAATTTGCTATTGAAATTTTAGGCCCTCTCTAAATTTCGTTACTTTTAAATGTTGCCACTTCTAAAAGTAACGAAATAAGAATAAGCATACTTTAAATATGAAGTAATGATATTTTCAGATGACAAGCAAAAGTATGTCTAATTGAAAATTAATTATATACGTAAAATTATATACGTAAGTTCACAGAGCTTATTTGAAAAAGTAAAGCATTTGGGAAACGCTTATAATTTAGCTAGTTAGCTTGGACTATGCTCTGTGTTGTCATTAATTTTTTATCATTAATTCATAAATGTTAAAAAATAATAAAATAGCAGTGCAAATAACAACAAAATTTACTAAGTTCAAAATCAATTGTCTATCAAACGTATTAAGATATTTGCATTATTTAGTATATTAAAATTGTTTCTGACAATTACAAAAAAAATGCATTTAAAGTTTACTGTAAAACTATTTTTCAACAGTACTATATTAAATTAAGTAGTGGTAAAGAAGTGCTTAAAGTAACATATGTAAATTATCTTAATAACCTTTTGTAATAGGAAAAACTGAGTAAGCAGTCAATCAGAAATTTGCAAATTATACTGAATTGATGTATAGGATATTAATGAATAAATTCGTGTTTGCTAATGTTATCAATTAATTTGTATACATTTTATTCTTTAAGATTAACATACTAATATGTGAAAAACTTGGTGCTTAAAATGTCTTTTACAATTTTATTGAATTTTCAATGATACGTTTGCATTAAATTTTATATATTTTTTTATATTTGATTGTATTTATTTATTCTCTTGTACTTTTTGTTTCTTTTAAAATCAATTTTCTAATATTAATAATTTCTAAAAGGTTTCTATTATTTTTTTTTGTCGATTTTTATTTTTTTATTTAGTTTAATAAATATTTAATAATATTTTAGATTTAATCAGTTTATATATAAACATAAAATAATACAGAAATAATATATTATATGCCTGTATGTACAATTGTTTACATTTCCCACTTTACCCTAGAATATTTCAAGAGGTCAGAATATGAGATTTTTAGAAAAATCTTCCAAAAAATAATTAAAAGACAAATAAGTTTAGTTCTGTTAATGCAAAAAGTGAGATCTCGAACCACTCTATGTAATAAAGCATTCAAAGGAATTAAAACAAAATATTTAAATACAATATTGTGAAGGTAGATCAAAATGTTTCCCACTTTACCCTAGTCTCCTACTTATTTTATATTTAATAATTTGTACGTTAAATTTTACAATGTTTATTTATTTTATATGTTTTACTAAACAAATGTTAGAACTTTTGAATTCAATACAAGAAATTTTTAATTATTTTTTATAGTTTTTATTATATTTTTGTAATAAATATTACAATGCTTAAATTTGTCCAAGAAAAGTTAAATTAAAATTACTGCATTAGTTTCATGTGACAGTGCTGTTTATTATTTTTAAATTAAAATTTTATAAAGTTTAAAAATTAAAAATTTAGTTTCAATATAAACAATTTCATGGCCAATTCAATACAAAATCGCTTTTAAAATGATATTGAATTTAAGTATTAATATACTTAAGTTATTTTGCTTTTATGTCACTTTTTACTACCACTCTTTATATTGAGTCCTCCATCTTCTTCTATACAACGCCAGTGTTTTTAATGCATTTCAGTTTTTTCTTTTAATTTTTTTTTTTGTTGATTTCTTTTGCTAAAACGTAAAATTCTTATGCCAGCTGCCTCGCCTCAGTCACTACCTTGACATTTTCTTTTTTTTTTGTTTGTTTGTCTTCGTTTGTACTTTCTACGTGAGTGTGCTAAGTTTGTCAGGCGCTCCTGCTTTTTACTACCATTTTTGTCTTTTAGGTTTTTATTTTTTTTTTTTGCATTTATAACCGCATTTTACTACAATTTTTTTGGGCACTCGTTTATACGCTGTTTGCATGGCAAAGTAAGCTACGCTGCATTTGTAGGATTTTGCAACAAATGAGAAATAGAAAAAAAAATACAACAAAATAAAAAATTAAAATAAAAAACTAATGCAACTAAAACCACCTACATATCACAGTCTAAAATAAAAAACAAAAACCTCTTTGGGTATGCAAAAATATTTTGCAATTGTATTTAGTCGGTTTTTTTGTGTCGGCTTTTTGAGGTTTTTCGCGTGTTTGCCAATTGATCTGATAAGCAGCTTTTTGGCTTTGCGGCAGACAAAAAAAAATAACAATACTACGGCGACTTTATTTTATCAAAATTCCACAAAATACCATGACGCAAATAAGCGCAGCTTAAGTAATGAGGCGGATGTGGTGACATTTAATGCACGGTAGGGTTAAAGGCAGTTATGTGAAAAAAATACAATGTTATTAAATAAAAAATATATATATTTATTTATAAATAAAGAAAAAAGAGTATATCGTCGTTGTAGAACGAAAAGTCACCAAATACATTTTTATGAAAAACTTTATTCTCGAGTTTGTTGTTTAATATTATAGAATTTGATTCATTTTTTAATATTGAAAAATCAACTAAAAGATTAACATTCTTATCATGTGGTAAAAAAAATTAGATCATCGATTAAAAATTGACAGATATATAAAGATTTTTGTAAATGAATATTTGAAATTTTGAAAACGTATTTGGTGATTTTTCGTTCTTCAACGACGATATGAAAAAAATATATATATTTAAAATAAAAATACAAATATAGAAACAACAACAAAAATAATATAGTGAAAAGTTTAAAACAAAATTGGCAACTATTGTAAGTAACACAAATTGATTATGTCTAAAAATAGTTGACGTATGAGCAACATTTTTAATGCTACTTTAAAGCATCACATTTACAATTCAACTATTGTTTAGAAAATATTAATAAAAGTGCTTTTAATAATAAGCATTTCTATAAAGAAGAATTTGAAAAATAATTATAAAAAAAATTTAAAAAATTAAAACTATAACATATGTGACGTATGAGTGATATTTATTTAGGCGTCATTTTGTTAGAGTGTGTTTTTCAAAATCTGTGCAATAAGTCTTTAATTATTAAATATATATATATATATATTTATAATTATCGTGAAAATGACATAAATTTATGATATCTCAAATATAATTTCTGATATAAAAATTAAAACGACGTATAAGTGATATATATACAGATATATTGTTTTGATCTCACAAACGTTGCACAGTGTGCCAAACGCTCTTAAATCGGGTGAAATTCAGTATTTTCGGAACTACTCAACCGATTTGAAAATTTTAAAAAGTGTTGTACAGAGGGAACTTGAGAGAACTTAAGTTGCAAAAATGTCTAAAAATAGTTGACGTATGAGCAACAATTTTAATGCTACTTTAAAGCATCACATTTACAATTCAACTATTGTTTAGTAAATATTAATAAAAGTGCTTTTAATAATAAGCATTTCTATAAAGAAGAATTTGAAAAATAATTATTAAAAAAATTTAAAAAATTAAAACTATAAAATATGTGACGTATGAGTGATATTTAATTAGGCGTCATTTTGTTAGTGTGTTTTTCAAAATCTGTGTAATAAGTCTTTAATTATTAAAAATATATATTTATAATTATCGTGAAAATGACATAAATTTATGATATCTCAAATATAATTTCTGATATAAAAAATTAAAAATGACGTATAAGTGATATATATATACAGATATATTATTTTGATCTCACAAATGTTGCACAGTGTGCCCAAACGCTCTTAAATCGGGTGAAATTCAGTATTTTCGGAACTACTCAACCGATTTGAAAATTTTAAAAAGTATTGTACAGAGAGAACTTGAGAGAACTTAAGTTGTAAAATTGGAGTTTGTATCTTTAATGGTTATGGAGATAAAAATCAGTAAAGTTGAGATTTTTTTCAAGAACATTTTTTCAAAAATTGTAAAAAATCCAAAAGCTATCCGATTTTTAAAATTCTTTTGTTTATGAAAAGCTTACGTTGAGATCTAAAGAAAATGTGCCTACATGAGAAAATATCTTGATTAGTTTTAAAGATATAGACTAGAATAAAATATTTTTTTTTAATTATTGAAGACTTTACTTTAAATATTTATACATAGATTGTACATTTTATCATAAAATAAAAATAATTGTATGGAACTTTTATAAACAATTCATCATAACAAAATCATAAACTTTTAACTTTTTAAATATCTCAAGTCGTTAAGAAAATATAAAATTGTAAAGTCGAAAATTTTTTTATTTTCCACTTTTTAATTTTTTTTTTTTTGAAAAATTGACTTTTACGCAAATCTCCGTAAGTATTTTTTTTCTTCAGTAACATGTACTTTTGTTATATTTTTTTGATAGATAACATTACTGGGAGTCTTTTAAATGATAAAACTTATCCAAAATATATTTAACCAATCTGGCAACACTGGTCAAATTTCAAGTTTTTTGTAATATTTAAAAAAAAATTAATTTCACCCGATTTAAGAACGTTTGGGCACACTGTGCGTTGTATTGAAGTTTTTTTTTTTTATTTCAGTAATTAATTTTTTATATACTATAAGTAATCCACAAAATATCTGAAAAATAACACTACTCAGAAAAATGAGAATAAGTTTTACATGCGGACTTCCCATACATCAATTCTGTATAATTCGTAGGTGAAAATTTTAAGTGAATACTCAGTATTTTCCTATTGGGTAAGAATGTACTTAAGAATACTGTATTCGAACTTTAGGTTCTTCTCAGCCAATTCTTCAAATAGAAAAATACAGCACATTACAAAACATTTTTTTCTAAAAACTTTTAACACCGTTTTTGTTTTAAATGACATGCTAAATTTTATAACAAAATGGAGATAATATGCTGCAATTAAATTTAAAAAGTTGTATTTTTTAATCCATTTTTTGGAATTTTATTTTTGAGGATATTAGCAAGTAGAAAAAATTGTTGAAATAAAAAATATTGAAACTGTTGAAATAAAAATATTGAAATACGGCCGCCTATGCACGTTTTAAAACATTTTTTAATTTTATTTAAGAAATTATTAAAATGTTATTACATGTCAATAAATAATTTCTTTTGAAAATTGACAATGTAGCAATTCATTTACTTGAAATTTTGCAATGCAGCATTATTTAATATAAATTTAATTTCTTTCGATAAACCACAGATACACAAATACTTTAAATTTTGCATTATTTCAAGGAATTAAATGAAAATTGACAATGTAGCAATTCATTTACTTCAAATTTGGCAATGCAGCATTATTTAATATAAATTCAAATTTCTTTTGATAAACCACAGATACACAAATATTTAAAATTTTGCATTATTTCAAGCAATTAAATGAAAATTGACAATGTAGTAATTGATTTACTTCAAATTTGGCAATGCAGCATTTTTTAATATAAATTCAATTTCTCTCGATAAACCACAGATACACAAATATTTAAAATTTTGCATTTTTTCAAGCAATTAAATGAAAATTGACAATGTAGCAATTCATTTACTTCAAATTTGGCAATGCAGCATTATTTAATATAAATTCGATTTCTTTCGATAAACCACAGATACACAAATATTTTAAATTTTGCATTATTTCAAGCAATTAAACTCAAAAATGTTGTATGGAAATTGGCAAAGTAGCTTCATTGAATAGATTTATTTGAATCTATATTTTTTATTTTTATTTTCTTTAATATAATATATTAAGAGCTCAAATTATATGAAAATCGACAACGTAGCACTTATTTCATTTAAAATTTGGCAACGCAACATTATTTTTTATAAATTCAGTTGCTTTACATAACCGAATATATATAAAATATTTTGAATTTTACATTATTTCATGCAAATTAACACATAAAATATATAAATTTGATTTGAAAATTGACAACAATAAATAATTTTATTTTAAGCAATATTTTTTTTTCGAAATATCTAAAAATATACTCTATGTAGAGTTCAAATTACATGCAACCATTTTAAATAAATTGTTTGACTTGCATATTTGTAAAATATAAACGAAATTCGGCAACAATGTCTTTTGCTGAAATGCAATTTTGATACGTTTTTCTTCGTAACAAATGCTTTGCACAATAGGAAAGGTATTAACAATTCAATTGCTATAATAAAATTTGATTTTATGTATTTTCTATACGTCATACAACTTGTTTGAATTTCGTTATTTATTGTTTTTTTAATTCGGTTTATTTTAATACATATAAAATGTATTTCAAACAGATTATATTTATTAATATTCTGTGTAATGAATTCAATTCGAATGTTGTGAGATATTTGAATTTCGAACGAGGGAGAATTTTCATAAAATAAATTATATATATAATATTTTTATAATAGAAAATTTCAAAATTTCAAATTTAATTTTATAATTTTTGTATTTATTTTTATAATTTTTGTATTAAATTCTATGGTTTATGTATTAAATTTCTAAAATTTTGTATTAAATGTTATACATTCTTTTATATTCAATTTTATAACTAAATATAATTAAATATCATAATTTTTGTTGTTACATTAAATTTTATAAATTTGTATTCAACTATAAAAAATGTGTATAAAATTTTCAACTTTTGTATTCAATTCAAAATAGTGTAGTATTAATTAGCATTATTTGTGCTTTGACATTTTTGGCAGTCATAAATTACAAACAAATAAATTAAAAATAAAACAACCAATTTGTCATACGTTTAAATTAGTTTTTTTTTTTTTCATGAAAATCATTAGGCACAGCCCTGCTTTTTAAAGCCCACGGCACGTATGAGCAACATTTAATTAAGTACTTGTCGAACGCATGTAAAGCAGTTTAAAACATGCCATAAGCAATCTAAACTAATTCTAAATCAAATTAAGATAAAAACTTTAATTAATATGACTCTGGTTTTTGTAGTTGTTGTGCGGAGTGCACTGAACTTGACAGCGAACAAAACTGTAGCAATTATTTTATTTAGCTTTAGTGCAGACAGCACAAAATTCAAATATATAAATTTAAAAATAAAAAATGATTAGCTACTCCTTGTGTTTGTGTGCAACACCGTCACAGAGGCAAAAACACAGCCAGACAGACAAAAGTGTTAATAATGGCAGGATAATAATAATGAATGCAACAACTACAACAACAACATTATACAAAAACACAGCTACTCCAGTTTAACAACAATAATAATAATTGCAAAAACAAAAATGGTAAAAAACAACAACAGCGACACCAGCAACAATGAAGCGTACAAATGACCTGGCTAAATCGATTTTTGACTCTTTGTGTTGCAGTCGATGTTGTTGCTCTTGGAGTTACTGGCAACGTGTTGTTGCATATGTTTTTCACACGTGCCTTGCTGGCAGCAAGTTGAAACAATTTATTTTGTGTTTTTTTTCTGTTGCTCTTATGAATGTGGTTTAAGCAAAAAATTGCATTATATAAGAGGAAATATAAATTATCAAACAAATTAAAAATTTAAAATATACAAAAAAAACATCAAAAAAAATTATATATATATTTAAATATAAATAAAAATGTAATATATGTAAAAATACATTAAAACAATTAAAAATATTAAAAATTCTAAAAAAATTAAAAATATTAAAAATATTAAAAAATATTAAAAATATTAAAAATATTAAAAATATTAAAAATATTAAAAATATTAAAAATATTAAAAATATTAAAAATATTAAAAATATTAAAAATATTAAAAATATTACAAAAATATTAAAAATATTAAAAATATTAAAAATATTTAAAATATTAAAAATATTAAAAATATTAAAAATATTAAAAATATTAAAAATATTAAAAATATTAAAAATATTAAAAATATTAAAAATATTAAAAATATTAAAAATATTAAAAATATTAAAAATATTAAAAATATTAAAAATATTAAAAATATTAAAAATATTAAAAATATTAAAAATATTAAAAATATTAAAAATATTAAAAATATTAAAAATATTAAAAATATTAAAAATATTAAAAGTATTAAAAATATTAAAAATATTAAAAATATTAAAAATATTAAAAATATTAAAAATATTAAAAATATTAAAAATATTAAAAATATTAAAAATATTAAAAATATTAAAAATATTAAAAATATTAAAAATATTAAAAATATTAAAAATATTAAAAATATTAAAAATATTAAAAATATTAAAAATATTAAAAATATTAAAAATATTAAAAATATTAAAAATATTAAAAATATTAAAAATATTAAAAATATTAAAAATATTAAAAATTACAAAAAAAAATTAAAAATATTAAAAATTACAAAAAAAATTAAAAATTAGAAAAAATTAAAAAAAAAAAATATGAAAAAAGTGTATGTAAACAATAAAATAATATATAAAAAAAATATATGAAAAATATATTAAAAAAAAAAAACAAAAAATATGAAATAAAAAAAAAAAATAAAGAAATAAATAAAAAAAGTTATATAAAAACTTAAAAAATATAGAAAAAAATACAAATAAAACTAAAAATAATAAAAAAAATTAAAAATGATAAAACATTTGTTGACTATTTGTTGGTAATTTGGAGAAAAGCTTAAACGTTTTTGATTGGTTAATTACAAAACACAAACAAACAAAAAATATTCGAGATATTTGTGTGATATTCCG
This sequence comes from Dryomyza anilis, assembly GCA_951804985.1. NCBI lineage: Eukaryota > Metazoa > Arthropoda > Insecta > Diptera > Dryomyzidae > Dryomyza > Dryomyza anilis. Next base: position 71,361,328 of record OX638132.1, read on the forward strand.
ATGAGCTTTCAGGTTCTAATTGAGCCTTCATACTCAGTTTTGCACACAATTTTTGTGTTCTATCCAAAGATTATTATTTCGTAGTATATTTTGGACTTTAAGTTATTGCACAATTGAGTTTTCGATCTTTGAGAATACTTCAGCTAATGTTTGAAAATAAAAATCGGCTGGCATATATTTTTTAATAGACTTGATCTATAATTCTCTGTAACCTCTTTTTTTGTTTTTGCAAATCACATTTGAGGGCTTGAGATTAATGTCATTAATTCGATTAAGAGATATAATTTTATTCAATTATGAACATAACTGAAAACACTTTGTCATCGGACATTTTTTATATTGTGACATCAAAGTCAAAACTGTTTATTTACAAATTGATAACACATTTGATCAGAAATCGGCCATATATTTTAAATTGAACATTTACCATGTGATCTTCATTTCATTCCATTACATGATACTGAGGCAAACCTATTGAATGTAGTACAAGTATGAAAAATTGAACTCTACTGGTTTAGTAATCTGTCTATATATTATTTAAGGGCAACAAAATTATATTGATTAAAACCAAAAATCCTATATATGTGAATTTGTTTTTAATCTGAAGACAAAAATAGTGATTTGTTTTTATAATATGAATTAAAAAACTTAAAAATGTCTTTGGAAAAAATGTATTTAGTTAGTTTTAAATTTAAAATGAGGAATAATGAAATTCCAATATAATCGGAATTTCCTTTTGACTAAAAGTCATATTGCATTCGTTTCATTGCATTTGAAGTCTATGGAATACAACTGAAATACATTTATTTCATTTATTAAAATTCTGGTATTCCATATACGGAGTGATATACAGCTAAACCGAAAAATTCTTAATTTCAAAAAAGGGATTTTGTTAGTTGTCAAAAAAAAGTAACTAAGTAGAATTATTCTTGATTTCAGTTATTAATTTCTTGGGTATCAAAAAAGTAACTAAGTAGAATTATTCTTGGATTCAGTTATTAATTTCTAGGGTATCAAGAGGCATTTTTGAATATTTACTTGATAAATTTTTTTATTTCTTAATGCAACCAAAACCGATTATATTGCGCGATTTAATATCAAATCTGTATAGCGAGAGTGAGGACCCTATTACTCTGGTTTTTATAAACGGATTACAATAATTTTAAATTTTTCGAAAAGCTACATGTGTTGGTTCTTCAAACAAAATTACAGTCAGAAAATATCTAAAGTAGGTGCTGAGTTTTTGTAACATAAGTAAGGCAATGTACGAAAATAGGAATTGACACAAAGATGTGGAAATAAAAAAAACTCCAAATATAAAAATTCTGTAAATGAGGATCTTTATTGCTTTTTGATGTCTCTCTAAAAATACAGGTCAGATTTCTGCAATTTAAAATTTTAAAATTAAAAAATTACACTTTTACTAATAAACAGCATTTTTATTGTTCATTTCCTGATACAGCACTTTTATAAATAAAACCAAAATCTCTTAGTATTTATGCAAATGATAAAAATAATCACTGTAAAAAAAGCGTAGAAATATAAAGCAGCCAATGACTGGCGCCAAAACACCGCTGACACGCGTCTCTGATATGTATCAAAATCAAACTAAATAATTCGAAAACCACAAAATAAAACAAAATATTATAAAACATACAAATACTATACGAAACAACAGCAACAATAAATAGTCACCTGTAATAGCAAAACAAACAGCTAGTCTCATATTGATGTAAATGTCAAATCGAGTAATAAATAATATTTCAAGAGTGAAAATGACAGCTGAATATCAAATTGACGGTGTAGAATATGTGATGTCAAAAACCATAAAAATAAACCAACACCGCCCCCCCCCCACCCCTCCAAACAAATAAACAATAGACACAAATACATTAACATTCAGACAAACATATCTAGTATTTTTGGATGTCTGTGTTGAAAATCAAAGTTGCTGCTATTTTAACATTTGAAATTTAATATGTTGCAGTAAATCATTTCGATTTATTGTTTTTACTCTATTAATATTGAATATGTTTGTTGCTAATTCAATGAATAATTTTGCTAAGTACTACGAAATTCCTTTAATTAGAAAGTAGCATTTGCAAAATTCGCGTCAGACTCGCACATGATGTGAATTAGTGATTTGTACTTTGAAGTGTTGCCGCTAATTAGTAATTACTACATAATAGTTGTACGTTTGATGCAAATTCTATGGAATTTGGGCTTAAATCTATTAAATAAATTTAAGTATTAATTGGTTTAATTTTCGTTTTACATTTCTACCGATCTGTATAACAAAATTCAATTTCAAAATGTAACCAAGAGTGCGAATGTTTTCGTTTCTTCACTATAACTTTTTATTACTATAAGATAAAATAGTGGTGTAAAGGCATTTACCTATCGATCTGCATCATTAATTAAAAATATTTTGCCAAACATTAATTTGTCATTTGTTATTTGCATAAATTTTTTTTTGGCAAAATATTTGTAATTAATAATGCAGATAGATAGGTGATTTAAATGCAAACAATTAATGTTTTTACACTACTATTTGAACTTGTACCATTAAAGAGTTATAGCAAAAAAACGAAGAGATTCGCCCTTTTGGCATGACAAGATTTCGAATTTTTTCCAATTTCTTGCTTTTTTTTGCTATAATTTTTTATTGGTGCAAGATAAAATAGTGGTGTAAAGGTATTAATTATTTGTTTTTAAAGCACCTATCAATTGGCATCATTATATTTTAATATTCTTCCAAACATTTTTTTCCTGCAAATAACAAATGGCAAATTAATGTTGGACAAAATATTTTTAATTAATGATGCCAATAGATAGGTGCTTTATAAGCAAACAATTAATGTCTTTAGACTACCATTTGATCTTGTGTTAATAAAAAGTTATAGCATAAAAAACAAAAATATTTGAGTTTTGATCAGGTTATAGTCTCACAAAATCCGTATTTATAATTAGGTAGGTTGTCCAAATCTAAAGATATTTAACATACGTTAATATAATTGACAAATAAACCAAAATGATAGAATAAATTGAAAAAAATATAAATTTTGCTAATTTTTAAAGCACTTCAAACTTTAAAATTTTATTTCCTAACATTTTTAAAAATGCACATTCGCCCCTTTGGCATGACAGTGACGCTATCTTTTTTAAAAAGCATTGTTTCAAATTATAAATTGTTATTATGTCTAAAAAATATTAACACTTCATTTTAAACAAATTTTATAAGTTTTCGATTTTTGATATCATATTCTGGCATTTTTCAACTTTCTAGAATCCAATTATCCATCACAAAATAAACTTATTACATTCGTAATTAGCTTTCAAGAGTTGTGAAACGATTTAATTCGTTTTTAATTGTAAAATATTTTAATTTCGGTGGAAAATGTATTTTATAACATTTCTGTTGTTTAGTCAGTCAGTGCTGTTTGCTCTATTAAAAGTGAAAATAAAATTCTTGTGCATCATTATTTCCTTATAAACTGAGAGTGCATATTTCCCTATGTCATTATGTTTTAAGTATAATTTCAGCACAAAATTTATATTAAAAAGGCATATTTCAAAAAATTATAAACCATAGAAAGAGTTTTTAATTTTTCCTTCTTTGTTTTATCTATGATATTTGGGATATTTAAAAGAATCAAATTTTCTCTAAACCGTTGGCAATAACTTGTACACAAATATAACAATTTAAGCTGATTACTCTATTATATATATCTTAATACGCATCACACAAACAAGTAACATTATAAATTATAATAATACTAATAATAATAATAGGTGCAATACATTCATTATGAATTCACACACCGCATAATCAAATGCACTTCACGCACAAGACATACCTAGATAATGACATGGAGATAGACATAAAGACAGACGGAAATACAGATATTAAGGCAGACAGCCATATAGTTAATTCAGACAAGACAAACATGTGTTAAACATTTGTAATACTGACATAGAAAATGAGAAAACAGACGAGAGATAGAAATTTAGTCAGACATGTAGAATCTATTAACTCTAGCTACAACATTGGCGTATAAACAGTTGTGTTCCAGAACACCGAACTTATATATAAAATTTATTTCATGCTGATTATCTTATCTCTCTCTCTCTGTGTGCATATTTGATGTATTCTATGAAAATATTAAATTTTAACAGCTCACATAATTTGCTAAATGATGCTGAAATTTACAAAGGTATTTTTAATCTAGCCCGTAGTCAGGATATTCGTTCGGGAGAGTTTTGAAAAATATTTTAATTTTTAAAAGAGAGTTCCAGAAAATACGTTCGCGCATACAAATTATTTTTTTTTCATTTATATTCATACGGATTATGTATTTTCAAATCTTAAATTTATTTTGAAATATTCCCACCCGAAAATAATGACTCTTAATATTCTCCCTAAAAACTTAAATAGTTAGAAAACATTTTTTTCAAATTTATAAATGATATCGAAAAATTAGTAAGTTTACTTAGCAAGTTATAAAAACTTCCAAGTAAGTATAATACATCCAATATGGATTGTAAAGCCTGAATAACACGATTTAATAAACAATCAATTTTTGAATCAATTTCAAACAATTTTAATATCAATCGTGTGATTGCATGGAAAATTAGGCAATCACGGGTTTTTCAATAAGAGCGCTACAAAAGTTTTTTTAAATAAAACAAAAACGATTTTGGATATCAATGAAATTCTTTATTCCTGTAAAAGTACGTTCGATGCCATTATGTCTGGAACTCGATTTCTTTTGCATGGCCACCACGGGCACGCTTGCAGAAGTCCAGACGCTGAATCTAATTTTCGGCGGTTTTCAAGCATAAATCGGCCGATACTGCTGCAATTTCACGTTCGATATTCGTACGAAGTTCATCAATCATCGCTGGCTTGTTGGCATAGACCATAGACTTGACGTAGCCACACAGGAAATAGTCTAACGGCGTTAAATCGCACGACCGAGGCGGCCAATCGACTGGACCATTTCGTGAGATAACACGTTCTCCAAACATGGTTTCCAATAAATTGATTGTGGCATTCGCTGTGTGGCTTGTGGCGCCGTCCTGTTGGAACCACATGTCCTCCAAGTCCACATCATCAAATGGCAAACCTTACTGAAGAGAAATGTCAAAAGAGCGGCAAGAAATATGGCGTCGTTTGCTGTCCCTGTCGCTCTACTTTTGTAGCGTCCCATTTGAAAAACCTTTTATTTAATTTTTCACATTGCTACGACAACAGCTGATGTTCGGTTTTTGTGTATGGCTGATATGCTGTCGTTTCTGAATATGAACTACGACAGTAATTCGTACAATGACCGACTACTCGGTCTTGATCATCACGGATGAAGTACGGCCCAATGACGCCGCCGGCCCATAAACCGCAGCAATCCGTTATTTTTTCGGAATGCAATGATGACTCATGGAGTACGTGTGGATTGCTGTCTGACCAATAACGCATATTTTGTTTATTGACGAAGCCATTCAGCCAGAAATGAGCCTCATCGCTGAAGATGATTTTTCGATGAAAATCCGAATCATTTTGAAGTTGTTGCTCAGCCCAATTCACGAACAGACGACGCTTCTGGTGGTCAAGCGGCTTCAGTTCTTGCGTCAATTTGATTTTTTAAGGATGAAGGCCAAGATATTTTCGCAAAATTTGCCACAAGGACGTCACAAAGATGCCCAACGCTTGAAAACGACGCATTTGGGCTTTCTTCAACTGAAGCCTCAGCGGTAGCAATATTCTCGACACTACGGGCCCTTCTTTGTCTCACTGGCACGGGAACATTTTGTACTGTGCCTGTGGATCCAAATTTTTCCACTAGACGCTCAATTGTTGATCTGCTAGGACGATTATGCCGAACATAAATTGGACGTAACGCTCTTAACGTTGAGGCCACTGACTCTGAATTTCGGTAGTAAATTTTAATAATTTCGACTCGTTGTTGGCTCGTATAGCTTTCCATCATGAAATGGCAAACCTTACTGAAGAGGAATGTCCCATTTGAAAATGCCTGTATATATAAATGGTTTTGAAAATTGATTCAAACGTTGATTGTTTATTCAATCGTGTGATACAGGCTTAAGTTTTCAAAATTGCTCATTTATGTTCAGAACATTGTTGGTTATAATTTGGGATATTAGATATAAAGAATCCAAAATTGAAATAATATTAAACATATTCTTAATCGAATTAGCATTTTAAGGAATCGGCTGGTATATTTTCATGCATTTAAAAATTAGAAAATATGAATTAATAATTTTTTTTTTAAATATTACTTTTATATAGGGAAAAGAAAATTATTGAGCATATTGGTCATTTTAAAGTTCAAATAGAATCTGCGTCCTTTGTTAAATTTGAGACCACAAAAAAAAGTCCAATGACGCAGATGGGTTCAGACTACATTTAAAAATAAGTTTCATTTCAAGAAATGGAGGTTCGAACATAAATGTCAGATTTAAATTTTTCTTTAAATAGAGTTAATTCAAAACTTGAAAAAAAAAACAGAATTCTTAATTAGGATTTTGTAACAATTGATGGAAGCAGTAGCCGCAAAGAACCAAAATCGAAATTTTTAAACCGGAATCGGAATCCATTTGATTTGCATGGTTGGAACAGGCATCAGAACCGGGATCGCTATTTTGAAAATTTTAGAATCAGATCCGGAATAAATAATCCAAAAGGTTTTAGTCCCTGGATAGAAAAATATTTTTTTTGTATATAGTAACTATATTATTTTTTTGTATATCTTCAAAATATTTACGAGTTTATATTATATCCCTAAAAATAAAAAAAAAATGTCCAATGATAGTTAGACAATTTCCAAAGTAAGTAATCAAATATATAAGCTGCAAGTAATATTTGTTTTAAATCGAATTTCTTTAAGAAGAACTTTTATAAATAAGTATAGGGAATACAAAAAATTACAAAATTTCACTTATGACAAAAAAATTTTAAAACTCCCAATGAAGATTTTTTTTTTTTAATATTCTATGAACTATGTTTAAACGTTAAAATATGTTTAAAAAAAATAAATAACTGCAGTGTTTATAATTAACTCACTAAGTAGGTTATCGTTTGAATAACACTTCACAACAAAATGAGAAAAAAAGTTTACACAGTAAATGCCATTACTTTTGTATTATTGGAAATGACCCGCAGAATTTGAATATATAAATTAAACAATTTTCTATCGATAGATTTACGAGATTTCGGGCAATAACTTTTGTACTGAGCTTTCAAAAGGAGGTCAAATATTTTTGTATATATCTCGCGTTTTATAAAACTCATAGGCTCAAGTGTTATATCATATGAAAGGTAATTAAATATACAATACACATTTCTTACAACATTTTGGAATTGAAGCACTGGTTTAAGAGAACTCTATAGAAGAACTCGAGCAAAAATTTTTATAAATACATTTTAAAAATGGCGAAAAATTGAAAACGCTGAATGATGCACAGTTTGTAATATTCCAAAATTAGCTTGCACATTTGTAAAGAAAAACACGTTAAAATAAAAAAAATCTTTGGATACGTTTTGAGAACAGAAAAAATCATGTGAAAGCATTACAATTGGGTATTAACTAAAAAAAATCGCATAATATGTTTATACCCTATACCCATGGGTTACAAGTTATAAAATGTATGTGAGGATATTTTAGCGCCTCCTAGTAGGCGTGACCGGTTTGAAAAAGTATATATTTTCTTGATCAACATACCTTTCCGAGTCGATTTAGATATGACCGTCGTCTGTCAGTCTGCCTATACACGATAACTTGAAAACTGCTATTCCGAAAGCGATGAAATTTAGTTTTAATATATTTTAGAAGAATAGTAATTCTAAGCTGAAAAATAAGTCGAATTAGTCAACATACTCTACAACATTCACTACAAGATATGGGTTTACTTTTTAGAATCACATATCTCGTAAAGTATTAAAGATAAAGTTATAAAATTTAAAATTAATTACAAGCAATTATCTATCAATAGGTGGTCAAAAAATGAGCGTGATTCGCTGACATTTTTTATTTTTTATTTTTATGCCTATTTGTATAACACTATATTGTATTGTTTTCACATAATTTTTGTAACCCATATATTATTGTCATTGATAGCTCAATTTATTCGAAAGAGTGTGAACTAATTTTGGAAAATTAAAATTTGTGTATCATCTTAGTTTCTCGATTTTTTTCCATTTTTTAAATAATTTTTTTTTTAATTTTTGTTGAAAATATGTTTTTTTTAAGTTATCATATCGAGTTCTCTTAAACTAATGAACCAATTTAAAAATGTTCTGAGAAATGTTTATTGGATATTCAATTACCTTTCATTCGATATAACACTTGATCATACATGTTATTTAGAACGCGAGATATTTACAAATATATGTGAGCACCTTTATGAAAGCTCGATTCAAAAGTTATTGGCCCATATTTTGTAAACCTATCCAAAGAAACATTATTAAACCATATCTTCGGAATCAGGGCGACATTTTACGTAATACATAAATAACGTTGACTGCTGTTGGGTAGTGTAATTGGCATCCTGTATGGTCCATATTAAATCCATTTTATCGAGATAAACATATTGAACTATTTTAAAAAATGTATATTTGAATTTTTAGCATTTCAGGAGAGGTCAGTACCCTTACAACAGAACACCAATTTCATTTTCAGTACGCGTATAGAATTTTCTAATTTTTTTTCAGATGTTTAGCTCAGTTTAACTATTACTTGCACAAAAAAAAATCAAGTAAATTAAATTAATTCCTTTCGAGATATTTAAGAATGTCCGGAATCCCAAAAAATCCCAAATATAAAACTCATTTGTAGAATTATAATAGTTCCTGTTTGCCTCTTCATTAATTAATAATCAATTAGTCATCAATAAATTCCACACACACACAAAAATAACTCAAAGTATTTTTCATTTTTTTTTTTCAATTTTTTTTTTTTCAATAACTTTTTGCTTTTATGCACTTTGATGGCAATTGCAGCGATTATGAGGCAACAAAAAATGATTGCAGCCAACGTTGCTGGCGATCAACAGTATCAGCAGCAGCAGCAACCACCACAACAAAAACTAGCACAAATTGTACACAGACAGTTAAACATTACAACAAAAACAACAATAGCACAAGGACGACGTGAGTGAGCAAAGAGACTCCTGGCTGACTTCTGGACGACGACGACGTCGACTATGGCTGGTCGATAATCCAATAAATATTTATGAAGTACTTTATTGAGCAATTTCGAATTGCTGGCTTCCTTGTGTGGTGTTGTTGTATTTGTTGTAGTATCTACTTGTTGTTATTGTTGTTGTTGTTGTAGTACAGTATTTGTATGGTTATCGGTTATAGCCGTCGTTGTACCTGCGTCTCTGTCTGTGGGCAAAAGCAACTGAGTGAATTACAGGTTGGCTTCGATTATTTTCGTTTTATTTTTATATTTTATTCTATTTGCCCATATCAATTTCATATTGAATGGCATTCATTTGCTGTCATTTTTAATATTTTCATAATAACGGCCATATTTTTTTAATTTATTTATTTATAAATTTTCATATGTTTTGTTTTTTGTATCATTTCTTCTTTTTATTTTTATATTTAGATTAGTCCTTTATTTGCCTTGACTCTTGACATTACCACATATGCCATTGGGGCATATGTTTGAAAAATACTAAAAAGTTAAAACTAAAAATACATTTAGACCAATTAAAACCATGTGCAAATTCATTATTTTTTCACATTGAATTAAAATTTGTGCAGAAAATCTTTTTACATGATATATAATAAATATAGTCAATGGTTCTACTGCTTAGTGCTTTGGACTACGAGCCGAAAAGTTGCTGGTTCGAATCACCGCAACATGTTTTTTCTATACGACTCTACGGCACTCGGTTATTTGTTTGCAGTTTCTGTTTAAGTAATATTAAAAATAAGTTTAAAAAGAAGTAGAGCCTTGGGTAAAGTTGGACACATTTTGATTTGCCTTCAAAAATGAAAACGAAGAAATTTGTTTACTGATGATTTATGAATAAAACGTTCATAAAACATATGTTTTTCTAATTATTTATATATGCGTTACGTTCATGAATTTTCCTATAAATATAATAAATCTGTTTTTCCGCTTCTCCGTCTAAACGGCTGATCCGATTTTCTTGAAATTTTACCACAGTTGCGGAATGGTCTGGAAGGAATGATATGCTATATATGGGTGGCACCTCCCATACAACTTAAACTTTCAAAACGATATAACTCGGCACTTTCACCAGCTACGAACATGAAACAAAAAACTCAAATACAAAAAAAAATTAAAAGCACAAGCACAAAACAAAAGCAAAAGCAAAAATACAAAAACAAAAGCAACAAAAAAGGAAAGAAAAACAAAAAAAAAAAAACCAAAAACAATTTTTTTTTCGACATTGTTTTTGGACGAATATTTTTTTTTTTTTTGGAAATTGGTGATATCGACCATTGCATTGTTTTTGTCGTCAACAAAATTTTTTAACAACATTTTTTTCGGAATTTTTGAACATTGCTGTTTTTCAAATGGTGATTTCGACCATTGCGTTCTTTTATTCCTCCAAATATTTTTGAACAAAAACTCACCACATTAAAATTCACCACACTAAAACTCACCACACCAAACCTCACTACACTAAAACTCACCACAATACAATTCACCACACTAAAATTCACCACACTAAAATTCACCACACTAAAACTCACCACACTAAAATATCTACTGTGAAAAACTTTACTGCGAAGAATTCTACGGGAAATAATTCTACCGGGAACAATTATACCGGGACGAATTCAACTGGAAAGCGTTCTATGGGGAAGAATATTACCAGGAATATTTCTACTGGGAAGAATTCTACGGCGAAATGTTATACGGAAAAGGGCAGTCTGGGAAGGAATATTCTCCGCCAAAAGTTGTTTAGGCGGTGAATCATTATTTGGTTACTACATTTATAAAACTAATAAAAACGAGTTGGGAAAGTTAGGTCACATGGGTAAGTTCGGTCATATGGGGCGGACTTTTATAGCCGGTCGGGCCCGACTATGGAATACCCTACACCATTGGTGGGATATTTAATTGTATATCTTAATTTTAAAGTTTTTAATTATACTGAACCTCCCCACCCTCAGAATATTATTCACATATCAGAAATTTACATCTTATATCCCCATAATTTAAAAATTGATATAAAAGTATAAAAAACGAATACAAAAAATTAGAAAAATGTAAATGGGCGGACCACTCCTATATTCGAAAATTTTGTAAGGATAATATTTCATAGATTTGATTTTAATAATTTACGGTTCAAATTTCCACTATGAAAACCCGGGAAATAATGAAAAAAAAAAGTGGGCGGATCACGCCCATTTTTGAACCACATATTTTAAGGTGAATTCTAAAAATAAGTTTTAAACTTTATAACTATACCTTGAATACTTTTCGAGTTATTAGTTCCGAAAGAGTTATATAAAAGTGACTTGTATGGGAGGTGGGCGTGTCCGTTGACCGATTTGGCTCATTTTCAAACTCAGTTCCTAATTTTGGATAAAATATCTTGAGATGAAATTTCATCGCATTCTGATCAGTATTTCTCAAGTTATTCTGTATTCGGACAGCAAGACAGCAAGACAGCAAGACAGCAAGACGGACAGACAGACAGACGGACATGGCTAAACGGACTCGGGTAGTGATGCTGATCAAGAATATATATACTTTTCCATACCGGACACGCCTCCTAAGGGGCGTTACAATATATGCACAAATTTAATATACCTTGTACCTTATAGGTGTAGGGTATAAAAACTTCTACAACGAAGCCCCGTCCCTGATTAAAATAATACGATTTTTTTTTTATATTAATCGCTTCATATCCTTGCATTCACAAAATCTTGGCAAGAGCCGTGCAGGGGCGCAGCTAGAGTATAATAAAAATTTGCAAAGTTCATAAACTGTAAATCACTATGTATTTATTATGAATATGATTCATAAATTTTACAAATTTTATTATTAATCATAACATGCCAAATTATGAATATTTATTCATCACTTGCATTTTATATAGCATATTATTTTTTTTTGTTGAAATGCGAAATTCACGATAGTTGTGAAAAGCCACGTCGTAAATACAGTCTAAAAAAAAATTATGTGAGTGAATAAAGTAAAAAAAAAGACAATAATTGTGAAATTTTTTCCATTGTTTTTTAGAGTTCCTTTTCATCTCAATGTTCCGTTTCCATTGAATTATGATATTTTCAAATGCGATATTTGTTACTTTTTTATGCGTAATTTGGATTTGTTTTCCATATGCACGCTACGGTTATTTGGCACAATGTATGGCATTTTAATCATGAATTATAAAGAATAAAACATAAAATGTTTTAGAACCTATACCAGTTCATTATGATTTATTAATATATACTACATAATTTTTTTAATTAATCATTATAATTGATTTTTACTTTAATCATATATTATGAATAAAAACTAAATCATTATAATTACTTATACTTGGTTGGTTATAATGATTAATTTTTGCAAAATACATGATATATAAGAATATTTCTCTCCGTGTACATTTGAATAATTGTTTTAAATCGTTTTAAAGAATCTATTCTATAGACTTAGTCATGATCTAACTTTTTGCATTAATAGAATACCATTTATACACCTTTTTATTGATTTTTGAGTCATTTTTCAAAATAGCTCAATTTCGGACTTTTTGAAGAATGTTGTGGTAATGTTTAATATATTTACCAAAAGGCAATTTTAGATTTTATTTTCCATGTTTCGTTTTTTCATAACAAAGGGAAATATACTAAGGTTAAAACAAATTTTAAAAAGCACATAAAAAAGAAGTTTAAGGCAAGAAAAAATAAAAAGAAAAAAAAAATTAATTCATATACATCTCAGTAGTTGTATTAAGAAAATACCAAAAAAAAATTACATTTGCTCATAGTCAGAATATTATAAGTGACAATACAGACAGATGTAGTTATTGGTTGTCAAGTGCGTACATTTCAAGTATACAGATATTGTAATTCACTTAAATTGTTTAAATTTATTTTTTTAGAATTTTATACATGCAAATTGTACAAAAATCTTTTTCTTCTGATGAAGTTGAGGAACATTTACCGATGTATTCTATTTGCTCCTGGGAAAGGTTCGCTTTTCGGCTTTCAATTCAGATAATTTTTCTGGTGAAGTCAAAATGTCGCTTTTATTAGTTTGTGGTCACGATTCAACATTTTTTCCAGGTTAAACTAATTAAATAATTCTATTTTATTTTATAATTAATATTTTCACTAAGATTGAAACAATGCTTGTCAATTACGTTTTTCACTTTACCCATGAAAATGTTTCCCACTTTACCACAATATCGCAATTTAACCATTACTCAGATATTATCTCAGGTGAAGTCAATATGTTGCTTTTCATTGGTTTGTGGCCACGATTGAAATTTTTGTCTAGGTTATACTAATTAAATAATTCATATAACACAATATTTTCAATAAGATTACAACAAACATTGATTTAATGGCGTTCCCACTTTACCCCAATATCGCCATTTGAACATAACTTAGCACCATTTAATAGCTGTGACACACATCTGGTATTCATATCATAGTATTTAAAATACTAGATATTTGTCTCACAATATTATAATATTTTTGTAGTATTCGTTGATTTCATTCTAGTATTTATCTGCTACAAATACCTCAAAACTATTCCTAGTATTTTTGTAGTTTTCGTTTAAACACAGCCAAATTTCCAAAGCTTTCCAAAAGATTTTTGCCAAAAGATGATCTTTATATTGAAATTATTTAAAATTGTTTTTCAAAATTTTATTGAAAAATTAATGTTAGAAACTGAATTATATTATATATTTAATTGGCAGCACAAAAATGAAATGACCACGATCTTGCAAATTTCAATGTAGTAAAGCTACAATATTAAGAAAAAATATAAGTGTCCACTAAGTCTGTAAGTAAAGGAAACCAATCGCGTAAAAAAATATTTTCACTGCTACAAAAGTTTTTTTCAAGGGTTTTTCAACAGGGACGCTACAAAAGTAGAGCGACAGGGACAGCAAACGACGCCATATTTCTTGCCGCTCTTTTGACATTTCTCTTCAGTAAGGTTTGCCATTTCATTTTGCTTTTCACAGTTGCTTTTTTTTCTATTGATATTTCGAGTAAACAATTTTTTAATCGATATTAAAATAATTTTTATAAATTGCTTTATACCGTAGTTAAAACATATATCTTTGGTTTATTATTACAGAATATCCAGATAAGATAGGAAATATAAATAAAGTTTGTCAGGGTTGTAGTGCCTAACTATTATTATTATTATTTTTATTATTATAAATATTTTTAATACATTTCAAACTCATATTGCTCCTGCTGTGTAAAATCCAAGAATAAAACCAACCGTTGACTTAATAAGTAATATGCAAATATTTAATTTAAAAATGCATTTCTAATAAACTGCACGAAAGTAAAATTGAAAATGTATTCAAATATGACATTACAGTCTGAAGCACAAAACAAAATTTTGTTTGTATCAATGTGCAGCGCATATATGAAATTCTTGCATTAGTCTTTGGCATTTATTTTGCAATTTTATTTGAATTTGAATTTGGCATTGACTTTTGAATTTGAATATTTTTCTTAGTATTTTGTTGTGCTGAATGAACTACGTTCAATATCATTAATAAATGTCCGACTTTGGCTTAAATAAGTCCTATGCAAGCAGACCAGAGCACAGCCCAAGGGTATTATTTCATATATACAACGTTATATACACCCAGAAAAAATACTATATAAATAATAGTTTTTTACTATTAAAAATTAGTCAATAGGATAAATTATTATTTTAATCGGAAAATACCATTAAATACTAGAAAATACTATTGAGTTTATATGAAAAGATTTATTTTTTGTATACTATTAAATCAATAATTGTCCTATTGATCAATTTTAATGGGATTTGCGGGCATTTTTTCCTGTGTGTATATAAAATATACCATATATATACTGCACAATTCGCTGACTTATAATAGATGACTTTTTGCGAATTTGCATTCAAAACGTTATTCGCAGGACATGTTGGATTTTGCAAGTAGTTGTTTGTACAGAAAGACAGACAGACAGACATATATCAAAATATACATATATACAACAATATATACATATTAAACTACATATACTATTAAATTGTATAACGTGCATTGACTGAGTGACTGAACAAGTCACTCACGAACGACTTGACTGGACGTTGCACTAAAAACGTATTTCGTTGTAGAGTTACTTTTGCACGTTCTTCGGTATTTGAAGTCATTCGTTGTTGACGCCGAGTTGGGCCGAACTGTGTCCGACGACATGCGACAGCTATTCTATGCATTTTGGTCGCAAAAAAGAAAAAAAACGAAAAATTTAGTCGAAAAACTGTTTAAACCATTAAGTGGTAGGGCATGCATGACTTCGAAAAGTCAATTTTATTTATGTAAATAACAAGAAAAAGTTGTTGGAAATTTTAGCTAACATTATATCGCAATATTTTTAAGAAAATTGCTATCAAAAGTGTAGGTTATTTTTTAATTTAAATTCCAAACTACCTGAAAAATATGTTGTTTTATATTTTATTTTGAGTTTCGTAATATTTTTGATAATATGAAAAATTAAATAACGTTTAGAGTAAGTTGTGTCAACTGCGGACTGCATTTTCTACGTAAATGTCTGTGAAAAACTTTAAAAGTTAAAATTAGTTGATGAAGTTTCGTTGACAGATAGCTCAAAATGTTGAGAAAAATATTTAGTAATTTATGAAATATGCGCAAACAGAAATCAAGACTTTTTAGCTGTGGGTGGCATGTTAACAAATTGTTTAAATGCTGATTGCATTAAGTGTAAAGAGACGTCGACGTGCATAGCAAAAAATTTAAAAATGTATTTCATAGCACTGCATGTATCAGTTATGAAATGCATAAAGGGTACAAATATTATAAATTTTATTGTCTATGATAAGTGATGCATAACATTTTAAATATTATGTTTAAAACATGTGTAATACTCATAATTTGTCAACTACTAATCAACTGATGCAACGCAGAAGTTTCCACAAACTGTTTCACTTCAAGATAATCCGAATTGCACTCCATCTCTTTTAAACTTAATCAAGAAAGTCGTATTCTAGAAGTTTACAATAATTTTTACCCTTAAAGAGAATCCACATTGCTATCTCCATCTCGTTTACACAAACGTTCAGCGCATAAGCATAATCAAGAAGTTTCCAGAATCTTTTAAAATTCACGAATAGTATACTGTTTATTAGATATATCTATTAATTTACATTCATGTGCAGTACACGACCGTCTTGTACAACTATCCACAAACTATTATACTTCACGTGTATCCTCTGCTCATAAGATATCTTCATCCTTTTTATAATCGCCGCATATCCAGCTTTTACAAAAAACATTAAACGTGAATCTTCATGGTTTCTTAGACATTTATATTTCTTCATCTCTCTTGCACGCATGTTTAACGCATTGTCGGATTCTAGAATTTTCCACAATCTTCTACACTTTCCAACTCTTTCGCATTCATGTGTTTTTTACACTGATTTTTTAAAGTGCTTTAATGAAGTGAATATTGAATATATTTATTATTTTAATTAATTTTAAAAAATAAACTTCAAAATAGATTAAAATATAAAAAAGGCTATATTGAAATTTGAAAATTTTAAAATTCTCTATGCAAATCTCGGATTTACTGACAGTTACACCCATCTAAAATTCTAAAATATTTGCAGAAAATTATGCTGTCACTTACATCAGACACATACCAAGACACATTTAGCACAAAGACACGCACAGACACCTAAACAATTAACTAGACAAAGACACTCATACATTTATCTCTTTTATACTCAAGTTCGGCGCATATCCAGCTTTTAAAAATTTCCACAAAGTACTACATTTAACGAGAATCCGTATGGTTTCTTAGATATTTATATTTCTTTTACTGTGTCGTGCCATGCGTAGCCGGTTTCTAGAAGTTTCCACAAACTACCACACGTCAGCAAAATCCTCTGTATGTTTGATATCTCCAACTCTTTTACTCTCTCGTGCTGCACATAGCCGGTTTCTCAAAGTATCTCCAAACCTGTACAAGTATACGTATTACTCGCTATATACATATATTCATCTCTCTTGCACGCATGTTTAACGCATTGTTGGATTCTAGAACTTTCCACAATCTTCTACACTTTCCAACTCTTTCGCATTCATCTGTTTTTTACACTGATTTTTTAAAGTGCTTTAATGAAGTGAATATTGAATATATTTATTATTTTAATTAATATTAAAAAATAAAATTAAAAATAGAGTAAAATACAATTAAGGCTATATTGAAATTTGGAATTTTTAAAATTCTCTATGCAAATCTCGGATTTACTGACAGGTACACCCATCTAAAATTCTAAAATATTTGCAGAAAATTATGCTGTCACTTACATCAGACACATACCAAGACACATTTAGCACAAAGACACGCACAGACACCTAAACAATTAACGAGACAGAGACACTCACACATTTAAACGCATATCTGAACGCGTTTTAGACAGGCGAAGTTAAAACACTTCGTGAGTTAATCGCATTTTATATAGACGCAGACAATGAAATGCCTTCTAAAATATGTTTATGTCTATTTGCCGAGGTATCTGTGACTTTGTATAATTGTCTATGTCATATGATGAGCTCTTGAATTGTGTCTTTTTGTTCAGACTATTTCATTTTCCTAGAACTTTATAATTAAATTGTGGCAACGCATTTTTGCTGTTTAAATGTTTAATAAATTGGACTGAGTTGCAGTAAATCATAATGTTTATTCTTATAACATTAAAATTATAATTATTCAAATAAGTTTAAATGGTTTTCAAGAAAGCATTTATTTGAAATGTATTTAGTATAAATTTTGGTATGTTTTTTTTTAATTTTAGAAGTTTGGAGTTAATTTAAAAATTTAGCATTCGGAAGATATAAGGAAGATAAATAATAATATGCCAAAGCTTTTTAATTTAAGTTTCAGCGTTATATTGCGCAGATTGTTATTAGTTAAATATTCGAAAATTTTTAAAATCAGATAAAAAAATACAAAAATAAGTAATTTGAATTATTAGCATGTTGATATTTAATAATATGTTTTAATTTTTTTTTTAATCTGAAGATTTTGCATTAATTTTATAATATATCGCGTGGAATATATAAAGAAGTTAAACACAAAACTGTTCGTATTTAAGTATTTATAAAAATAACTAAAACTTTTTTTTTTTTTGTATAAGCCTTATAATGTGCATTTTATTCTTCCGCAAATAATGTAAAAGGAAACGAAATTTCTTATAAAGTATAATCTGTTAATAAAAGAATATTAATTTTATACGCATGTTTTATTTTTTATTTTATAAATATTACTTATAATTTGAAATATTTTTCTTTATTTTTAATTTTTTTTTGCAATTTCCTATATTTTCCATAACACTACCCAACAAAATGAGAAAAAAAGTTTACACATTAAATGCCATTATTTTTGTATTATTGCAAATGACTTAAATATATGAATATATGAATTAAACAATTTTCTATGGATAGGTTTACGAGATTTCGGGCAATAACTTTTGTACTGAGCTTTCAAAAAGGTGGTCACATATAATTGTAAATATCTAGCGTTTTATAAAACTCATATGCTCAAGTGTTATATCGAATAAAAGCTAATTGAATATCCAATAAACTTTTTTTACAACATTTTGGAATTGGTGCACTGGTTTAAGAGAACTCTATAGAAGAACTCGAAAAATGTAAATTTTTTCGATCAAAATTTTATCCAAAAATGAATTTAAAAAATGGCGGAAAATTGAAAACGCAAAATGACGCACAGTTTGTAATATTCCAAAATTAGCCTACACATTTGTAAAGAAAATCACGTTAAAATAAAAGGAATCTATGGATACATTTTGAGAACAGAAAACATCATGTGAAATCTTTACAATTAAGCATTAACTAAAAAAAAATGGGTTACAAGTTGTAAAATGTATGTGAGGATATTTAAGCGCATCTTAGTAGGCGTGACCGGTTTGAAAAAGTATATATTTTCTTGATCAACATAACTTTCCGAGTCGATTTAGATATGACCGTCTGTCTGTCCGCCTATACACGATAACTTTAAGACTGCTGTTCTGAATGCGACGAAATTTAGTTTTAATATATTTTAGAAGAATAGTAATTCTAAGTTGGAAAATGAGTCCAATTAGTCAACATACTCTACTACATTCACTACAAGATATGGGTTTACTTTTTAGAATCACATATCTCGTAAAGTATTAAAGATAAAGTTATAAAATTTAAAATTAATTACAAGCAATTATCTATCAATAGGTGGTCGAAAAATGAGCGTGATTCGCTGAAATTTTTTATTTTTTAGTCTATTTGTATAGCACTATATTATATTTTTTCACATAATAGCTCAATTAATAGTATAAAAATAAAGAGTTTTTCAACAGGGACGCTACAAAAGTAGATTGACAGGGAAAGCAAACGACGCCATATTTCTTGCCGCTCGTTTGACATTTCTCTTCAGTAAGGTTTGCCATTTAAAGATATACGAATTCGAATTTCGGTAGTAAATTTTAATAATTTTGACTCGTTGTTGGCTCGTATATCTTTCCATCATGAAATGGCAAACCTTACTGAAGAGAAATGTCAAAAGAGCGGCACGAAATATGGCGTCGTTTGCTTTCCCTGTCGATCTACTTTTGTAGCGTCCCTGTTGAAAAACCTTTGTAGCGCTCTTATTGAAAAATCCTTTAGCTGGATTTATTCGAAAGAATGTGAACTAATTTTGGAAAATTAAAATTTGTGTGTCATCTTACTTATCCATTTTTTTCATTTTTTTAAATGTTTTTTTTTTAATTTTTGTTCAAAAAAAAATGCTTTTTTCAAGTTTTCCTATCAAATTCTCTTAAACTAATGAACTAATTTAAATATGTTCTGAGAAATGTTTATTGGATCTTCAATTACCTTTCATTCGATATAACACTTGATCAAATGTGTTATTTAGAACGCGAGATATTTAAAAATATATGTGAGCACATTTATGAAAGCTCGATTCAAAAGTAATTGGCCCATATTTTGTAAACCTATCCAAAGAAACATTATTAAATAATACCTTCGGAATCAGGACGTTATTTTACATAATACAAAAATAGCCTTGACTGCTTCCCAGAATCGCTGTTATGTAATGTAATTGTATTAAATTTGAGTGTATTAAATTCGAGTATTGTGTGTTTATTGACCTTTTCAATTAAGCTCTATCGTTTATACTAAGGTCAAAATATACTGTTGAGAAATTAACACAGCTTGACAGAAATCACAACAGCATCCACAACAGTGACAACAAACTGTCCAACAGTGACTGACTGACAGGCTCTCATGTGGGGTGCGCATAGAACAATTAATGAAAAGTGTTTTATTTTTGGCACTACACTGAACACAAAAATGACCTATGGCAAATTAATTTTTTGAAAATTAACTTTAGGAAATGAATGAAGTTTTTATTTATTTTGTTTTTAATAAAAATACCAGAAGCTTTTAAATCTCGTTAAAGCTCTTTAACGGTTAACGACAAAGAGTCCTTGCTTTAACAAGACATTAAATGTTATTTTTTTTTACTTTGTGTTTTAAATGTTTTATATAACGCAACGTGCGCCACCTCTTTGAACTCTCTCTGTCTAAGAACCCCCTGCCATGATCTCTCTGTCTCTTTCCTGCGCTGCAACTTTGTAACCTAGTCTAATACGTGTTACCGATGTTTTTATATTTTTTTCTTTTTCTTTTTTGAGTTTTCGAAATTGCTCTACTTAAGCGTTTTTGTTGTTGCTACGCAGCAATAAAAAAGTTTTCATCTAATTTTTACAAAATATTTAACTCAATCAAACTCAAACTCAAAGTCAAAGTCAAGTTACGTTACATCGTAGGTACTTTGATGATAACTTTTTTTATGACATCAACTTCATTATTAGCCACAACAACAAGCGGTGTCTAGCTCTGTGTGTGGCCAACTACAACAACCACATCTTCTTCTATTGCGTATAATGTAAGCAAACAAGGACGATCAAAATTTTAAGAATTTAATACAGAAGTTTTGAACAAAAAATGTTTATATAAAAATAAAAGTTATAAATCTATTAATAAAAATATATTTAAAAAAAAAATATGTAGAAAATTTAAATCAATAAAAAAAAAAAAAAATTGTGCAGTTGAGATGTCAGTACTTATTGCATTTTAGTGTATTTTACAAAGAAAAGCATTGAAAAATACACAATTTAAACTAAACTAAAGAAAAATTGCATATTTCATCGAATCTATGATGTTCTAGCTTTCGTTTAATAATTTATTGCGCAGATGATAAAAGGAAGTTAAATACTAAAATGTAACTATTGAACAGAAGAATAACAAATTGGTCCGAATACGTATGTTTTATTAAATTTACAAAATTTTAGCATTCATTTTTAAGAATTTATTTTTTTTTAATTAGATATTTTTTTACTTAAATATCTTCTAATTAAATAATTTTATCCAATTTAATAAGTTTTGGCGTTATTTTAATTTTTGAATACGTAGAAGATAAAAAGAAGATAAACATAAAAATATCGTCATTTGAGCACCTATATTTAAATAACTAAACAAAATACTTTTTAAGTTCGGTTTAAGCATTAAATTGGCAGGTAAATTAGCAGACATTTATCCTTCAAAAGTTAAACATTCGATAAAGCGCATAATTTTTGGCATATTTTTGAGATAAACAAAAAATTACTTATTTGAGCAATTGATTTATGCAATTTTGTAGAAATTTACGATTTATTATATTTTAATATTTTTGACGTTAGTTTTATTTTTTCGCGCGAATGATAAAAAGGAGATAAAAACAAACTATTAATCAGAAAATGTAACAATAATTTGTTTGTTTATGAGGAAATTGTTATTTTATCAAATTCATACTGTTTTATAGTAAGTTTAATCATTTAACGCGGGAAAGATACAAAGAAGATAGACATAAAAATTGAATACACATTCATATTATACGAATAATATGTATGTGTATGAAGAAATTGTTAATTTATCAAATTTCAGCATTTAACGCACGGAAGATAAAAAGAAGATAAATTAAAAAATTGTAAATATTGATCAGAAAATTTCAAATGAAGTGCTTTTAATGATTAAATTGTTTTTTTATGTAATGTATACTGTTTTAGAGTCAATTTAATTATTTAACACGCGGATGATAAAAGAAGATATACACAAAAATGTACCAATTTCTCAGAAAATGTACGAATAATGTATTTGTTTATTAGAAAATTGTTATTTTATCTAATTTATACTGTTTTAGAGTCAATTTAATTATTTAACACGCGGAAGATAAAAAGAAGATAAACATAAAAATTGAATACACATACATATTATACGAATAATATGTATGTGTATGAGGAAATTGTTAATTTATCAAATTTATACTTTTTTTGCATCAATTTCATCATTTAACGCGCGGAAGATAAAAAGAAGATATACACAAAAATGTAAATATTGATCAGAAAATTTCAAATGAAGTGCTTTTTAATAATTAAATTGTTATTTTATCTAATGTATACTGTTTTAGAGTCAATTTAATTATTTAACACGCTGATGATAAAAAGAAGATATACACAAAAATGTACCAATTGCTCAGAAAATGTACGAATAATGTATTTGTTTATCAGGAAATTGTTATTTTATCTAATTTATACTGTTTTAGAGTCAATTTAATTATTTAACACGCGGATGATAAAAAGAAGATAAACATAAAAATAGTACTATTTATCAGACATTTGCAATTCAAATAAAGTGCTTTTGTGCTTTTTAATGATTATCTAATTTATACTGTTTTAGAGTCAATTTAATTATTTAACACGCGGAAGATAAAAAGTAGATAAACATAAAAATTGAACTATTTATCAGATAATTGCAATTCAAATAAAGTGCTTTGTAATGATTAAATTGTTATTTTATCTAATGTATACTGTTTTAGAGTCAATTTAATTATTTAACACGCGGATGATAAAAGGAAGATATACACAAAAATGTACCTATTGCTCAGAAAATGTACACATAATGTGTTTGTTTAAGAGGAAATTGTTATTTTATAAAATTTATACTGTTTTAGAGTCAATTTAATAACTCAACACGCGGAAGATAAAAAGAAGATAAACATAAAAATTTGACTTATTATCAGAAAATTTCAAATTAAGTGTTTTTTTAATTAATAAATTGTTATTTTATCAAATTAATGAGGTTATAGCGTCAATTTAATTAATTCACGGATGAAAAATAAAAGAAGATAAACACAAAAATGTATTTCTTTGAGCAGCAATATGTAAAAAATATAACTAAAAAAAATGTAATGCTTTGTTAGCAATAAATTGAGCATAGTAGCTGTCAACTATTACAACTTTTTAGTTACATTTTTCAAAATTCTAAGTACAAATAAAATTCAATAATTCACTAGACTTAAGCTCGAATCACACGATTGAATAAACAGTCAACTTTTGAATCAATTTTCAAAACAATTTAAATATCAATCGTGTGATTGCCTAATTTTCCATACAAACATAGGGCAATCACACGATTGATATTAAAATTATTTGAAAATTGATTCAAAAGTTGACTGTTTATTCAATTGTGTGATTCGAGCTTTAGTAATACTTAGAACAGAGATTTTGAATTTATATTTCTATCCTTATAGGCGCCAAAATTTGATTAGTATTTAAAAATTCTATGTTGCATTTGAAATTTTTAGGAATATTGAGAAAGTGAACAAATAATCTATTTCAATTTTGTTGACTCAATAGATAGATAAAAAATGCAAACAATTAAAAATTTTAAAAAATTAAAAAAAAAAGAAAACCTGCACTTTTTCAAAACTACTGCTGCTGGTCTGTAATGCGAATTGGAGCAGCTGCTCTTCAATAATTTGTTTTTGCTATATCATAGAGTAATTGTTGTAGTTATATTTGTTGTTATTGTTGTTGTCGTTGCCATATTGCCACAATATTCGCATGCAAGCAAGATAAACATTAAATTAATATGGAAATTGTTCAGGGCCTTTGCATTATTTTGGCGCCAATTCAAATAATCAACCGGAAGTGTGTCAATGCGTCTCAGTTGCCGGTTTTTGGTCAGTTGTTGGGTCAGGTGGGTCGTTCGTTCGTTCGGTCGGTCGGTCGGTCGTTTGTTCGGTCACTGGTCGACCGTTGCTCGTTAAAGAACCTCCAGCCGCGCGCACATCCGGCGCACATTTTTGTGTACAGTCACTGTGAAATATACAGACAGTGTGGTGGCACTGTCTGTCTGTATTCAGCATAACAGACATGTGGTGGACATTTATGCCATGACATATAGAACCAGAAAAACACACAGCTGCATATGCGATCTGGGTTTCACAACAGACAGAAAGACAGACAGACATTTGAACGGTGAATATACGGTATATGAGAGACAATCGGTTAGGTGGTGGGGGGATAACACATATGTCGTGGATATTTTTCGATTTATCATTAAGGTAAATATTTATGCAGAGACATTCCATTATTTGCTGTCAGTTGGTGAAAATGTCTCGACGTTGTGGTTTTTGTTTTCGTACTTGTTGTGGGTTGTAGTTTTTTTTGTATTTAATGCAGTCGTTGTTTCGGTGAAATTTAGTTTGTAATTGTAGCAGAATAAACAAAACTTAGTGTCATAGCATTGACGCAAATAATTGATATGTTTTAAATATTACGAAATAATTCAGGTAACTAAAAAAGAATCCCAGTCTGCCATGTCTCGGAGACCTTCGATACCTCGAAACTTTCTCGAATAACTTCAATAAAAAAGTTCGATCTCGTTGCTTTCTCGATTCTAATTTTTAAAAATGTTCGTAAATTCAAATTCCTTGACAAGATACAATATTTAAACATTTATCAAATCGATATCGCAATATTTTTCGCAGCAATCTCGAACTTTGATCATTTTTTTCTTCGATATCGTTCCGATTTCGAAAAATTTCTCGTATCAAGAAAACTCCGACAGAAAGTTCCGATATCCACCTACCATCTAGGTCCAATTTGACGCTCGATATCGTTACGATAATGGGTCCGATATCGAGTGATTTCTCCATCTACTCGCAATGATCTCATAACGATATCGATACGAATGGCATACTGGGATGCAATACGAAATAGTATTTTAATTATATTACATATGTTGAATTATGAAGTTATGATGATAAAAAAATTGAAATGCATGCGAATTTTAATTTTTATTGCTTCATAATTGTAAAATAAGTGAACAAAAATCAGGTTATTTTGAAAAATAGAACCGATAAAAAAAAGTTTGTAATTTTTGTCGTTGGTTTGGTCTACATTCTAAAGAAATGTCAACCATTTTCTTGTCTATCGTTAGACCTTAAAACATTAAAAATATGTAAACCAGTCTAAAATCTTTTTTTTTTTTGATTTCAGATACATAGAAATAGTGTTTTTTTTAGAATATTGACATTTATTTATATATTGAAATTTGTATATGCAATTCTGAGAAAATATTTATTTAGTTTTCTGAAAAATTAGTTTTGTAATGTACTATTTTTTAACCTAAAGAGCGTCTTTCATTGCAATCCTTTTAAATCACTATGTTAAAAAAGAGTAAGCTGTCAAAAACGCACCCGTGAATTATACAGAAAAAGTGCATGGAATGTAAATTTTCTCATTTTTTAAAGTAGTGTCATCAAATCGACTACAAATTAATTTTTAATCAATAATAATCAAATAAATGTTATAATTAAATGATTAATCAGTAAAACAAATAAAGTAAAACAGATTAGAATTAAGTAGTGTCTCAGGATATACAAGACCTTTAAGTAAAGGTTTTCTCAAAAAAAGCCAAATATTTATAAAAGCATTAAAATTAGAAGAGAGCTTGCCAAATAATAATTTTTATTAAAAGCATGATTTAATAATAATAATAATTATTAATATACTTTAAATATGAAACAGTCATATCTAAAAATATGCTATTACGAAAGTGTAAAAGTATTGCCTTAAAATATGCAATGTAATTTGTTAAATTTAAGTTTAACACTTATTTTAAATGCATTTCTGTTGTTTTTGTTATCAATACAGCATACACATTGTTTGCAAACATAATTTAAAACATGAGCAAATGCTATTTATATTTTTTAGCATTTTCAATTTATTAATGCTGTCAACACACGCACAGCTCTATTTGCGCAGGATTCTGCATATCCTTGTGCTGCTTTTGCCTCGTTATTTCTGTTTGCAATGGCTGTGCACTTTATTCACAGCACAAATTGTGTGCATATTTGCGAATTTTCGCTTCAATGCGTTTGTCAAGCAAAAGATTTGCTAAATAAAAATATAAAAAATAAAAAAAAAACAAAAAAGAGGTAAAATAAAAAAATTATAATATAAAAAATTAAAATAATTAAATTTAATAATATAAAAGAATAAAAGAATAAAAGAATAAAAGAATAAAAGAATAAAAGAATAAAAGAATAAAAGAATAAAAGAATAAAAGAATAAAAGAATAAAAGAATAAAAGAATAAAAGAATAAAAGAATAAAAGAATAAAAGAATAAAAGAATAAAAGAATAAAAGAATAAAAGAATAAAAGAATAAAAGAATAAAAGAATAAAAGAATAAAAGAATAAAAGAATAAAAGAATAAAAGAATAAAAGAATAAAAGAATAAAAGAATAAAAGAATAAAAGAATAAAAAAATAAAAAAATAAAAGAATAAAAGAATAAAAGAATAAAAGAATAAAAGAATAAAAGAATAAAAGAATAAAAGAATAAAAGAATAAAAGAATAAAAGAATAAAAGAATAAAAGAATAAAAGAATAAAAGAATAAAAGAATAAAAGAATAAAATAATAAAAGAATAAAAGAATAAAAGAATAAAAGAATAAAAGAATAAAAGAATAAAAGAATAAAAGAATAAAAGAATAAAAGAATAAAAGAATAAAAGAATAAAAGAATAAAAAAATAAAAGAATAAAAGAATAAAAGAATAAAAGAATAAAAGAATAAAAGAATAAAAGAATAAAAGAATAAAAGAATAAAAGAATAAAAGAATAAAAGAATAAAAGAATAAAAGAATAAAAGAATAAAAGAATAAAAGAATAAAAGAATAAAAGAATAAAAGAATAAAAGAATAAAAGAATAAAAGAATAAAAGAATAAAAGAATAAAAGAATAAAAGAATAAAAGAATAAAAGAATAAAAGAATAAAAGAATAAAAGAATAAAAGAATAAAAGAATAAAAGAATAAAAGAATAAAAGAATAAAAGAATAAAAGAATAAAAGAATAAAAGAATAAAAGAATAAAAGAATAAAAGAATAAAAGAATAAAAGAATAAAAGAATAAAAGAATAAAAGAATAAAAGAATAAAAGAATAAAAGAATAAAAGAATAAAAGAATAAAAGAATAAAAGAATAAAAGAATAAAAGAATAAAAGAATAAAAGAATAAAAGAATAAAAGAATAAAAGAATAAAAGAATAAAAGAATAAAAGAATAAAAGAATAAAAGAATAAAAGAATAAAAGAATAAAAGAATAAAAGAATAAAAGAATAAAAGAATAAAAGAATAAAAGAATAAAAGAATAAAAGAATAAAAGAATAAAAGAATAAAAGAATAAAAGAATAAAAGAATAAAAGAATAAAAGAATAAAAGAATAAAAGAATAAAAGAATAAAAGAATAAAAGAATAAAAGAATAAAAGA
The DNA here is from genome assembly GCA_951804985.1 of Dryomyza anilis. Lineage (NCBI taxonomy): Eukaryota > Metazoa > Arthropoda > Insecta > Diptera > Dryomyzidae > Dryomyza > Dryomyza anilis. The sequence continues at coordinate 71,389,229 of OX638132.1, forward strand.
ATAAAAGAATAAAAGAATAAAAGAATAAAAGAATAAAAGAATAAAAGAATAAAAGAATAAAAGAATAAAAGAATAAAAGAATAAAAGAATAAAAGAATAAAAGAATAAAAGAATAAAAGAATAAAAGAATAAAAGAATAAAAGAATAAAAGAATAAAAGAATAAAAGAATAAAAGAATAAAAGAATAAAAGAATAAAAGAATAAAAGAATAAAAGAATAAAAGAATAAAAGAATAAAAGAATAAAAGAATAAAAGAATAAAAGAATAAAAGAATAAAAGAATAAAAGAATAAAAGAATAAAAGAATAAAAGAATAAAAGAATAAAAGAATAAAAGAATAAAAGAATAAAAGAATAAAAGAATAAAAGAATAAAAGAATAAAAGAATAAAAGAATAAAAGAATAACAGAATAAAAGAATAAAAGAATAAAAGAATAAAAGAATAAAAGAATAAAAGAATAAAAGAATAAAAGAATAAAAGAATAAAAGAATAAAAGAATAAAAGAATAAAAGAATAAAAGAATAAAAGAATAAAAGAATAAAAGAATAAAAAAATAAAAGAATAAAAGAATAAAAGAATAAAAGAATAAAAGAATAAAAGAATAAAAGAATAAAATAATAAAAGAATAAAAGAATAAAAGAGTAAAAGAATAAAAGAATAAAAGAATAAAAGAATAAAAGAATAAAAGAATAAAAGAATAAAAGAATAAAAGAATAAAAGAATAAAAGAATAAAAGAATAAAAGAATAAAAGAATAAAAGAATAAAAGAATAAAAGAATAAAAGAATAAAAGAATAAAAGAATAAAAGAATAAAAGAATAAAAGAATAAAAGAATAAAAGAATAAAAGAATAAAAGAATAAAAGAATAAAAGAATAAAAGAATAAAAGAATAAAAGAATAAAAGAATAAAAGAATAAAAGAATAAAAGAATAAAAGAATAAAAGAATAAAAGAATAAAAGAATAAAAGAATAAAAGAATAAAAGAATAAAAGAATAAAAGAATAAAAGAATAAAAGAATAAAAGAATAAAAGAATAAAAGAATAAAAGAATAAAAGAATAAAAGAATAAAAGAATAAAAGAATAAAAGAATAAAAGAATAAAAGAATAAAAGAATAAAAGAATAAAAGAATAAAAGAATAAAAGAATAAAAGAATAAAAGAATAAAAGAATAAAAGAATAAAAGAATAAAAGAATAAAAGAATAGAATGAGAAAAAAATTTAAATAATACAAAAAATGCGCGTCTGTTGTTGCACAGCAAGTGAAAAAGGGGACGGAAAAAATACAAGTGTATGAGGGATAAACAATTTCGCTGCCACGCATCCTTAAAACCATGCAAATGCTCTACTTGCGCAAACAAAGCACACAGACACACACGCACACTCACTCACTTAGCCACATTTACAAACTGTGATGTTGATAGACTGCAGCGCATGTTGCTGGCAGCAATGTTGCTGTTTTTAGCTGCATTTTGCGTTATTTTTCAGTGAAGCTGCAGTTTTTTTTCCAATATTTTTATTTTTTCGAAACACATAATTGCAGCGGATGTCGTCCTGCTTTGCGTCAACAAGGCGCAGGATATCGAGTGCTTACGCTGTAGTCTATAAGTAGCAGCAGCAACAGCAAGTGTGAGTCTTTGTCTGCGCAACGTCGTCGTCCTCATCATCATCATCATCGTCTGTTCGTCCTCGTCCTTGTTTGTCTGCGCTGTTTGCGCTGAATTATAGAAAACTGATTTTTCTTTAGCAAACAATGTTGTCATGTCGTATGTAAAAGCAGCTCTTTGTGCCAGCCAAGCATGCAGCATTGAAGTCGTAAAATATTTAAATATTAAATAAAAAAAATATTTTAAATTGACTTAAAATTGCTGCCTAACAAAACACCTTACAATTGCACGCAATGCAGCGCAAGTTTTACTCTATTTTATTCTTTATTATCTTATTGAAAAGTTACAAATGAAAAAGTTGCAAATGCGCTCTGCAGTCAATAGTAATACGTTGTAGGCAACATTTTATTGTTCTGGCCATCTTACTGCATTAAGTAAAGTCTTCATTTTATCTGCAATTCATTTATTTTTGCAAAACCTTCAAGTTTTACTGATTTACTTTTATTTTCATTTAAATGTCTATGACTGAATCAAAATTGAGTTTTTCGCATTACGGAAAAATAGCAAAACCTACACCTTTTCGTAATGTAGGTGCATAAACAAAATTGAATTCGGCACTTTTATTGAAATAAAACAAATATAAATATATTTATATATATATATATATATATTTAAATTATTTCTTACTGTGCTTATTGAAGTTAGTATGCTGAAGTTTAGATTTAGAATAATGTAAATTGAGTTTGTTTATATATATTCAATTTATTGTAGAATTCAATATTGAAATATAATAATTTTGTTTTGTATCAAGAAATGGACGTAATTTCAATATTAAAATAGGCATGCATGTAATTCCGTCACAACATGCTCATAATTCCGACTTATTTCGATATAAACTATTCTTATATTTACACGGATAGAAAAGATTTGTTTGCATATGTTTTAATGTAATTAAAAAAATAATACGAATTCACCATATATGTATTACGAATGAAGTGTAATTAAATTATTGTTCAGATGGTAATAACATATTACTATGTGTAAACATTTTATATATTCCCCAGCAGAATCTGTCAAACTAATCATAAATATGTTACACTACAAACAAAAAATTTTAATTGCATTTGAATACACTATTTCTTGGCAGTTTACTTGGTTATAACTTGGTTATAACTATGTCGACAGATGAAGTTGGCAACGTTGCGCAGCATTTTCTACTTACGGCATCGTTTGAACATATTGATGTTTAAAAACAAACAAAAAATAAATTGGATTTAAATAAATGTATTCTTTCCACTACGAAATTAACACTCGTTGAGCAGAATTTTCAACCTACGTCTCTTTTGTCGTCGTTTGTAGTATCTATAGGGTCATTTTAAACATACTGATGTTTGAAAACAAACAAACAAAATTAAATTAGATGTAAATAAAGGTATTCCTGCAATATTCTTCTTGTATACGAAGTTTAAAATCGGTGACGGCCATTTTCTGCATACGTGTCTTTTGATGTTTGTTGAGAAAACGTATTCGTATCGGTAATACGATGTCATTTGTAAATTTAAAAATATGCAAAAAGTATAAATAGTAACAAATAATATAATTTAATAGTGTAGTATATAATTTAATTGCTCCTGAATTTTTTTCTAAAAATATTGTGAAAAGCCGACACGGATATTTTATCAAAAAAATCACAACTGAAAAATCAGTGCTTCTGTTTTCAAAAAGAATTCGGCATGATTTTTTACAACAGGCTCCGCGAATTCCTTGCCAACGCTATGTGCTGCACTGAGACTTGTACTTGCAGTTTTAATTCATTTATTTATTTATACATTTTAAAATTTGTATATGAATTCAAATATAATTAAACTCCCACTTTGCATGTTTAATGATTTTTAATAAAAATTAATAAAAAAAAAACAATATATTATTTTTATTATATTTTCAGGATTACTTTCCAAAAATATGTTTTTATGCAAACATACTACTTTTTGAACTGAAACAACTGATATGTTTCTCTGGAAACATATTTATACTCAGTTCATTCCAAATCATGTTATATTTTAAACATATTTATGTTTCGGTTCAGATATTTATTTTATTTGGATGTAGTAATTATTATGTTTCTATTAGAACATGTAGCAATATAATGTTTCAAAATGTTTCCGTGATATCATAATGTAATAAATATCATTACAACACTGTTCAAGTCTCAAGACAACCCCGTTTACAGATGATTTATCAGGCAATTATGTATTATGTTTTACATAAAATTCCAAACATACATGTTAATGCCTGCAAAATTATGTTTGGGAGAGCCATTTTATTTGCAGCGTGTACTTTTCGATTCCACCATTTCTGACAACTACATTTCCACAAAATATTTTTGAGTGTTTTTACGTCACCTTATGCATATAATTCCGACACCTTTATTATCATAATTTATTACTCGAATATCTCCTATTTCGACACCTACTTTGTGGTACCTACTTTTAGGATATCAACTCAAAATACCGATAATTTTCAGAAATATTGAAAATGAATTTATTTATGAAAGTTTTTCGAGTGTTTTTTAATTCATAATTTTATTTTATTCATTTTGATCTGCATCAAAAACGAAAGTATTTCCGATAAATTATTTTTTCTGTAGCTACTTTTCTGACACTTACTTTTCCATAAAATAGCTATGTGCATTATGCCGTCACAACAAGTATAAAATTCCGACATCCATTTTATCGATACCTAATTTTCTGATACCAGCTTTGCAAATACCTTGTTTTACGAGACTTACATGAAGATACTTTCGACTCCTACTTTTTCGATATCTGCTACTTGAACTCCTATTTCCAGAGAACGATATTTGTGGCATCAACTTTTTCGATACCTAATGTTTTGAACCCTTTATAAACCACAGAACATTACAAAGTGGGTAACAATGATAACACTTGTAGTGCTAATTTTGAAAATTGAAACAGATAAAAAAAGTAATTTATATTATTAGTTTGGACAATGCTCTCAAGAATTCTTAAACACTTTTTCATGCATCATTAATTCCGAAATGTTAAAAAAATCATCCAAAAAAGTTTAAATTTTTTATTTAAATCAAAAAAAAATTGTTATGTTTAGATTCAAATATCTTTAAAACATATTGAAATATTAAGAGTTTTTGATATATTATAATTAGTTTTGACAACTGTGTAAGAGACAGTATTTTTTTCTAAAAAGTGGCTGAAATAAAACAAAAATATTGGTAGCAATATTTTTCAAACTGAGTATTTTATTTTTATATAGAATTGTTAAATGCGATGACATTTTGTAGCAATTTTTAAAACAAACTGAGTGTTTTTAAAATAGAAATTCAATTAACAAAAAAACATAGGCGCGAATTAACAGACAATTTAAATTCAACTTTTGAATTAAATACTACTTTTTGACAATTTTCAAAAAAAAAAAAAGTCAAAAAGCCAATTTTAATTAAAAAGTCGGTTTTAAAACGCGTCTTTAATAAAATTTATTAAAATATAATGTATGATTTGAATTTAATTTTTATTTTTGCAACATATTTGCAGCAACATTTGTGCGCACATTTAAAATATTTACTTTGACTTGTAAAACAGCTAAATAACTTCAACCCTAACTAATATTTATTTAAAATATTTATAAAATAATTTAAAATAAAACAAAAAAGTAATTCAAAAAATTGCACAACAAATATCAATTGTTGCATTTTGAAAAAAAAAATTGCAACGCAAATTAAATGCATTCCACGCATGCAACGTGGTCAACGCCAGTGCGAACAACCAAAGTCAACGTTGCCAACACAATATCAGCAACATCTCGTTGCCGCATCGTGTCGACGTAGCGTCAGTGTCAGCAACACCAGCAGCATCACCAGCAGCAGCAACAAAAATAGCAACAACAATAAACGCAACAACAACAACAGCAGCAGCAAAAACAAAAACATGACGCGCTTCAAAATAAAAAATCTCAAAATTCTAACAAGTTGTCTGTTTACATGGCTGGCTCTTTTCGGCGCACTACATCTGGTACGTTGCAGCGAATTTCCGGAACGCGAATGTTGTGACCTGACGACAACGTCAACGGTGGGACCGCTGCCGTTGCCACCGGCGGCATTGCCAACGGACAAGTCGCTGGTGGCGACATCATCGGTGCAAACCATATCGGTGGGACGTTCGGGTAAGTAGTGTTTTTTTAGGAAAAAAAAAATAAAAATAAATAAATATCAAAAAAATTGTCTGCAAATGCTGTTTTGTACAATCATAATTTTATACAATGGAAGTTTTAAACAATAGCAATTTTACACAGCAAATGTGTACAACATTTATAACAGTGTAACAGATGTACAGAAAAAGAGTTCTAACCAATCTCTAGTTCTAACATATATTTTAACTCATTTACAGATCTACACAATCAAAATTAACACATTACAGTTTTACACAATTATATTTATAAACTACTTCGATTTTTACACAATAAAAGTTTTACACAATACGAAATATACACCGTTTAAGTTTTACATATTTACATTTTTTAACAACAATGATTTTTTACACAAAATAAGTGTTTATTATACGAGATTTATACAAAAATAGTTTAACACAATCAGATTTTAACACTAAATAATTTTAAACATTACGATTTGTATACAAATAGAGTTTTACACAATAAAAGTTTTACAAACAACAATAATGGTATTCATTTCACTTCGTATCTACTACTACTTATACGCATACGTCGTAAAAATAAAGTGTAGAATAAGGGTATTCATTTCACTTCGTATCTGCTACTACTTATACGCATTCGTCGTAAAAATAAAGTGTAGAATAAGGGTATTCATTTCACTTCGTATCTACTATTACTTATACGCATACGTCGTAAAAATAAAGTGTAGAATTTTACGAAATACGCATATACACAGGCGATACGAAGTGAAATAACCTTAATAATTTTTCACAATACAATTTTTGCATAAGAGTTTTGAATTATTTAGTTGTAAAATTACGAAATTTCACTGTACGAATGATCATTGTACTTTGATCTTATATGTACTATTTACATGTACATGTACTATATACAATTTTACGAATGATGTTTGCACAATTCTACGAATGATTTTGTAAAATTTTTGAAAATATACTTCGAGACTTTACGTGGAAAATATTTAAAAAATATGTTCATAAAACATTCATAAACGTATATAAACTTTAACAATTTATACATTTTTTTTATATATTTTTATATATGGATTACTTTGAGGATCAAATTTCGTAAAATATGTAAAAAAATGTATCGTAAGTTAACGAAAGTTAATTTGTACTACATTCGATATATTTTAAATATAACTTTAACAAATGATTCTCATTGGTTATTATATATCGTATTTTTAGTAAATTCTATTTGTTATATATTTACGAATTGTGAATCGATTTTAAAATGTTTTTCGTAATATCTTCGTATATTTATTTCGTAACTTTTTAAGCTCATTTGAACTATGAAAGAATTATATTTGAACCATTTTCAAAGACAATATTGTAAATTAAAAATACCTTTCATAAAATACACGGATATTAGCCGTAAACATATTTCGTATCTTTACAAAAGATATTACGTTCAGCTCACAAAGAATCTAACTTTATAAAGTAGTTTTATTGATTTATACGTGCCAATATAATTATTTAATAATGGTATAAATACTGTTGTTTATGTCTGATTCAAATTTTATATAAAATAAAAAACTTAAAATGTTTTGCATGGTCACAAAATGGTCCTATGTAGACTTCCACAACGCACAACGCATCACCGATAAGTATTCAATTTCTTCAATTTAAAAAAATCATAATATTCAATATATCTCAATCACTACAGGAAACAAAACATCGCCTTGAAATTAATTTTTAAAAATTCAATATTTTATAAAAATACCACATAAGCTTTTATCTCGACGTGACAATGTCAGCAACATCCTTTTAATATCCATTTGGCTGATAAATTTGCACATAGCTTTAAGCATGCAGCGCTTTCACTTAATTAAGTATTCACTGAAGTGCGCTCGAGATTGACCTTCTCAACTCGGCTGTTCTATTTTTCTGCTCATATTTTAAACTGCAGCGTCGACTCAAGGACCTGCATTTGTTTTGTCACGTGGCAGAGTGCAGCAGCAACAGCGGTAGCGGTAGCGGGCAGCAACAACTAGATTAACTTAAAATACATATACAACAAGTTTTCGCTTATTTAAAATTCAAAACATCAACGGCTACAAAACGCTTTAAATTCACTTCAGTTTCACTTTGTGCGCTCGAAGTTGGTGTGTTTTATGCAAAAACTTTGCTGCCTGCAACGTGTTGTCGTCTCATTTGTTGTTGCTGTTGCTTACATATTATTGTTGCTGTAGTTTGTTGTAGTTGGTTTCTCTATTTTTGTAGTGTTTTGTTCTAATAATTTCTTGTATCTGTTTTCATATGTGATTCACACCTCAAGTAAATATGGTTTTTATTTTTTTTTTTGTGACTTTATGTTGTTGCGGCATGTTGCTCGGCAGCTGCATGTTGTCAGCAATATTGCTGTGCAACGGTGCACGTAGCACAGCTCGATGTTGTGAATTACCCTCAGAATTACTTTAAGTTTTGGTAGCCAGGTTTTGTGTGCTTTTGAGAATTTTTGTTATTAAAATAAAAAAAAAACACAAATGAACTGCCGTAAAGTTACGAAATTTGTTTACGTATTATATTTGTATATTTGTAGTGTATTTTACGTAAATAATTCATGTATTTTACAAAATTAGATATCAAATTGATCTAGAAATAGTTGAAATCAACTTCAGTAAGTTACAATATATATTAACGAATATTTGTAAGGAAAATATTTATACAAATTGTGATGTATTTTAAAAAAAAAATGGTATGCACATTCATATTTTCACATAGAAAAAATATACTTTCGTAAATTTACGAACTTATTTTACGAATCTACTTTGCGTATTTTACAAAAATGCTTTGTAATATGATGCAGACGTAATTCTTACATAATTCAATTCAAAATCAGTTGATAAAGTTACGAAATACGTCATATTAAATTATCCACGAAGAATTCTAACATAGTATAAATAATTTTCGTAAAATTACGAAATATTTTTTTTTAATATTAAAGAAAATCCTTTTTAACAATTGTAATTTAAGTTTACGAATAATTAGCGAAAATCATTCGTAAAAACGACGAGAATACCCTAGGAAGAATTCATACGAACCTTTGTAATGTAAGCAAATTTGTTTACGAATAACATTCGTAAATTTTTCACAAAAAGTTCATTAAAATGGATATGAATAATGGATAGTACAAATGAATTTTTATTAAATATGTACTATGTGACAAATTTTAAGAAAATCGTAAAATTAACAAAATATTTTCAGGAATATTACACAAAAATAATTGAACGAAATAATTCGTATATAGTACAAAGTATCACTGACAGACAAAGTTACAAAATAAATTATATAAAATGTATTTACGATTATTCCATGAAAAACATTCGCCAAAGTTATTCAAGATTCGAAATATCATGCGGACAGACATATACAAAGAATTACTGTACAACAAATAACCATGTTTCTAAAAATATTTTCGTATAATTTACGTATATTTTTATTAAGTAATTCATTAAAAAAATCATACAAAGCACAAATGAACACTGGTAAAGTTATTTGGTTAGTTTACGAAAGCCATACGCGAAAGTAACCTATAACACCATTCTGACATAGTACAAGTAAAAGTTTGTAAAGATACGAAATACGTTTACAAATATTTTATGAAGTGAATACGATTAACATAAAATTGTGTACATTGTACTATGTTGACTTTGGTATAATAACGTAATATGTCTACAAATATTTTAATAACATAATACGTTAAAGTACTAAATATAAAGGGTTTTTCAATAAGAGCGCTACAAAAGTAGAGCGACAGGGACAGCAAACGTGATGTTTTCAAGATTTATTTAGAAGTAATATTTTATTTTGTGAAAAATAAAATATTCTGGCCAGTGCGCTTTACCGTGGTTTTTGTTGTATTTCGATAATGCCCCCACTGCAAAGGATAAGTCAGGCCGACTTACTTGCGCCGCATACATGATGCTTACAATGGCTTCTTGATACGGAACCGAGTGCTGTGTATCTTCTTTAAAGTCGTGACACAATTCTTTTGAAAGTTTTTGGTTTATGTTCAAAGGAGTCGAAACAGCATTGCAGTTGTCCATATTGAAGCGTTTTATATGGACGTATGTATTTTCGCCATTGTCCCGCTTATAATAAATACAATGATCGACTTTCGATTGCGTGAGTCCGATCATCTTCAAGGTTTTGTCCAGCTTCTTGTTCCAGACGCGACTGGCTTGCTTAAGACCATACAGCGATTTCTTCAGTCTGCATACCTTTCCCCTCTTTGTACTGAAGCCTTCGGGAAACTTCATATATATTTCCTCGTCCAGTTCGCTTTGTAGGAAAGCAGTGACCACATCCATTTGATCTATGTCCAAATCAAATCGAACAGCCAGACTCAGCAACAATCGAATGGATGAGAAGCGCACAAAACGTTTCTCATAGTATATCTAATAGCGTTGGGAGTATCCCTTGATGACCAACCTAGCTTTGTGCCTTTCGACGTGCCCGTTTGCGTCACGCTTCGTCTTAAACGTCCACTTGCAGTCAATCGGCTTCTTTCCTTCTGGCAGATCTGAGAGCTCCTTCGTATTGTTTTCTTCAAGGGCGTTGAATTCCTCCTCCACTGCCTTTTGCCATTGCAGCTTGTTGGAGCTGTTCATTGCATCAATGAACGTTGTAGGATCGCCATCCACGTCAGATGCCATGTATGTAACAAAGCCATCTTTTACAACAGGTTTTTTAATTCTTCTCAACTGTGGTGCGGGTGCGGTTCCAATCTCTGAAGATTCTGGATCTACGTCGATTACATCTGAATCACCGGAGTAAAATTCATCATCGTCTGCAGATGTTGTCGATTGTCTCGCCTGTGGATCTTCGGCAGTGTCCATCGCCGTGTCTGCATCATTCTACGAAGTCATCGCCATTGAATCGTCTTCGATTTCCCCCACTGAATCGCAACCGGGAAAAATGTTGTAATATGATGGATCCTCTGCAGCTACTTCACCCACAAATTGCATTTCAAAAAAGATTGCATCACGACTTGTGACAACATTTCTCTTCGACTTGTCATAGAATCGGTATGCTTTCTGATTTTCGCAGTAACCGACACAGATGACATCCTTTTCTTTAGCGTCCAACTTCTGCCTCTTCTATTTGGCACATGAATCACAGCTTTGCACCTAAAGACCTTGAGGTGCTTTACGTTTGTCTTCCTTCCAGACCAAGATTCTTCCGGTGTTGAATTTTCAAGACCTCTGCATGGCGTTCGATTAATTAGGTAAACGGCTGTATTCGCTGCTTCAGCCCAAAATTGTTTACCTAATTCTGCTGCGATGAGTAGACAACGCGCTTTTTCGATGACGGTCCTATTCATGCGTTCCGACATACCATTTTGCTGCGGTGTGTACGGAACCGTGGTCTGATGCTGTATACCGCTGCTTGCAAGGATTTTTTTCATCTTACCATTGCAATACTCCGTTCCGTTGTCGCTTCTTAATACTTTGATGCGCCTTCCACTTTGATTTTCTGCAAAATTCTTGAATTCGAGGAATTTTTCAACCACTTCGTCCTTAGCTCTAATGAAGTACACGAAGACTTTTCGCGTGAAGTCGTCAAAAAATATCAACATATAACGCGAGCCGCCGATTGAAACTTGCTCCATTGGTCCACAAAGATCTGAGTGAACCAACTCAATAACTCCTGCTGCTCTCGTGCCGACGTCTTTGAAGGATAACCTCGACATCTTGCCTTTTATACAAGAATTATCTATTGTAAAGTTATGAAATAAATGTACGTATATTTAACTAATATCATTCATGAAAATGATCTACGAAATATTTGTAATATTGTACAAAAAACTTTCCTAAAAATACAAAATATAATTACGAATAAACTTTCGTAAAAGTAACGAGATATAAATCTGTCATCAAGATACATAAATAATTTAATCCAAAATTGGTTGCCAGAAGCACTATTTGTTTTTGTTTGTTTTTTTTTTTAATTTAAAGAATTTATTTGATTCCAAAAGATTATATTTATTTCTTAAATTTAAGTTAAATATATAAATGTATTTTATAGCAAATCGAAATATAAAATAAGTGTTGAAATTTTTTGAAATTAATTTGAAAGCTACATGGTGCCATTGACTTTTTTAGATAATCAGCTAATATTTTTTATATTTCTCCTTTTTTTTTCTTTATATTTATGATGACATGTTGTACGTTTCCTGCAAGCCTCTTGCCTTTTGTGCACATTCAGTGACGTTCATAAACCGGACATCGAGTTACTTTCATAATAATATTAAAAATCCACACCCTCTACTTTGGACTTACCGCCCACATAACCAACAATCAGCAAAGTGCACAGTAATGTCTGCGCTACATAGACAAATGCACGTGCAAAAAAACTTAAAGTACTTGAAATACATATATAATAAAAAAAGAAGAAGAATTTAGCAAAAAAAAAACGGAAATTTAAACGTTCGTCAAACGTCTTCGTTGTCGTCCTTTTGTGGTTGTTATCCTTTTGCTTTTCCTCGTGCGGCGAGTGCAGTATGTTCTTGTTGGCTGACCAGTCATTCGACTGGCAGCCTGTTTGTTTGGTCAGTTATTTTTGTTATTATTATAAATTGTTGCAATTTTTTTGATTGCACACAAATCCAATGTACATAGGTTTTCCTCCTTTTTCTTGGCTTTTCAAACGCCGACCCGTCATATATAGACAGACAGACAAACATACAGCATTTACTTTCAAGTGGTTTTGTGCCATGCATGTGTTTGCCATATCCTGGCTATAATAATAATTTTTGTCCGCACTTATGCCAGGCACTTGTATCGTTTGCTACGACTCCATTTGGCTTCACTGCCACTCGTTATAGTTCGCATGTCGTTGGCACCGCAGGTTCAATGGACTTCGTGTCTTTCAATCTATTTCTAATAAGTTTGCATTGCTGTCAACCGCTATTTAGTGAAATAAGGCGGCAGACGAAGAGGCAGTTACAGAGGAAGTAAGGACTTTGGTGCTCTTTTACATTGTGAGAAATGCCAGTGTTACTTGCAGTCGTTGCTGTAGCCCCTCAATTATGTTTTAATCGATATTCATTAATATTTCATAACTTTTCAATTAGTTTGTTCAATGCGTGGTGGAAAAACAACGGCTGTGATCGGTTTTCTTTGAATTGAAGTATTTTACTATGTGGTACTATGGCGTCTATTTCATAGCATATATTAAAATATTTATAGAATGATTTTTAATCTTTCACTATAAATACTTTTGTATTCCTTTGAAAGTAACTATTTTTCCTATTAAAATTTGTCCTCAACTATTTATAATTCAATCACTTGAACCACTTTATAGTTTTTCAATTAAAATAATTTATTTTCACATAAACAGCCCAAACAGCATTTCCATTTTAAACACACTAAAAAAAACTAACACATATTAAAAGAATTCAATAGGACCATTAATAATTTAATAGAATAACAAAATAAATTATTTTCATTTATTCTAAAAATGGTACTTTGTAGGGTTTTTCAACAGGGACGCTACAAAAGTAGAGCGACAGGGACAGGAAACGACGCCATATTTCTTGCCGCTCTTTTGACATTTCTCTTCAGTAAGGTTTGCCATTTCATGATGGAAAGATATACGAATTCGAATTTCGGTAGTAAATTTTAATAATTTCGACTCGTTGTTGGCTCGTGTATCTTTCCATCATGAAATGGCAAACCTTACTGAAGAGAAATGTCAAAAGAGCTGCAAGAAATATGGCGTCGTTTGCTCTCCCTGTCGCTCTACTTTTGTAGCGTCCCAGTTGAAAAACCCTTGAAAAAAACTTTTGTAGTGCTCTTATTGAAAAACCCTTCACTAATCATTCACAATAATTCAAATAACAATTTATTCTATTGACTAATTTTAAAAGTAAAAAACTATTAATTATTCGGTATTCTTTTCAGTTTCATTTTTTTGTTCTATTGCCATGATATTTTTAAAAAATTAAAATGAATATTTTAGTCACTTGTTAAAATGAAATAAATACAGAATTTGTCCAACCTTAACTTTTCACTAATTGTCAAGGATAATTTGAACATAAAAAATCCTATATTCTTAGTAGATATGACGCAAAAAAAATAAAAAGCTCTCAAAATATACAACAGCTAACAGCAGAGTAATAAGCAGACAAATATATGTGTTTAAAGCAGGAAAACGTGAGAATTTCGGCAGGATTTCGGCGGACAAACTCGAAATTTGTATCAAATCCTGCCTGATTTTAGCCATAGACAGAACGCAGCGGCAGTTAATATGAAGGCAAAGGCAAAAATATTGAATGTGGACTGGAAACTAAATGTGTTTATTGCCTGCTGCAATGAAACATTATTTTGGAAGAGCAAATTTTCAATGGTTCCCAAGAGAAAATCTCTTGGTTCTTTCACATACAGGCAAATTAAATTTTTGTAATTAAGCGTAAAGCAGGTTATCAAATTTTGTCGAATTGAAATTGAAGCTTTTTAGTTTATTTTATGTACGCGTAGAAGATAGGCAAATTCCACTTTTGACTGTTTAAATTCATATAAAAAAAATATGTTTCAACATTATTTTCAATACTGATAAATTTTGATGTACGGGCCATTCCACACCAAATCGATCAGCGGTTGGAACTCACCTTCTTCGATTTCAATTTTGGGAATTGATAAAGGTCATTGAGACATGCACTAACTTTTTTATATTTATTTTTTTCGACCACTACTTCCCGAGATACAGTGGCTCGAAGTTGAAAAAAAAGGCCAAAAATCACTTTTGTATAGTTGTCATACTTAAATATCTCTTAAACTAGAAATGCTAAAAACTCCATTGATGGTTCGATTTAAAGCTAATAGAACAAGCTTTCAGAAAAAATAAGTTCTAACTTCTAAACGTGAACATCTGGTCCGTGGTCATTATCCTTGCACTTCAAATTTTATGTTCTTAAAAAGGAACCTTTTTAAAATTCTGAAAAAAATCCTAAGTTTTCGTCAATTTTTTATAAATGTTAATGCAAAATTTCAAGATGGTATTTTGATGGCATCATATTTTAAAAAATAATTTTCTTAATTTTTTCAATATTTTTTGTATTGAAAAAAAAATATTTTTTTCATAAGTAAAATTTGCAATAATTTTTTAATGATTTTGTAACTCTGATTTCGAAAACTATGTCAGTTTCATCAAATTGTCTCTATTTATTGAGAAATATACCATTTTTCGAAAATCGTAAAAACTATATGCCAAAATTAATATCTCAAAAACTAGATTGATATGATAAAACTGACTTCATTTTAGAAATCAGAGTTACATATATATTCAGGAATTATACAACTTTTTTTCTATACAAAAAATAAATAGAAATTTAGAAAATTATTTTTTAAAATATGATGCCATCAAAATACCATGTTGAAATTTTGCATGAACATTTATAATAAATTGGCGAAAACTTAGGATTTTTTTCAGAATTTTAAAAAGGGTCCTTTTTAAGTACATCAATTTTGAAGTGCAAGGATAATAACCACGGGCCAGATGTTCACGTTTAGAAGTTACAACTTAATTTTTCTGAAAGATTGTTCTATTAGCCTTAAAACGAGCCATCAATGAAATTTCTAGCATTTCTACTTCAAGAGATATTTAAATATGAACAACCATACAAAAGTGATTTTTGGCCCTTTTTTCCAACTTTGAGCCACTGTATCTCTGGAAGTAGTGGTCGGAAAAAATAAAGAAAAAATGGGTAGATCATGTCTCGATACTCTTTATCAGTTGCCAAAATTTCTTTTATATCGAAAAGGTAAAATCTCAAATTTGACTTTTTTTGGTCGATTTGGTGTGGAATGGCCCGTACATAAAATAATAAAGCATATTTGTCCAAATTTTTCTGTCGACAACTTGTTGAACAAAGCTGCCAATAAACTTCCAAAAACCTACTTTCAACCAGTTATTGCCGTACGGTAGCCTGACATTCTATTCCTGAAATTTATTTCGATGCAGGCATTTCAAAGTAAGCTAAAAATTTATCTATCTATTAAAAATATAAAAAAAATAAAATTCTTTGCCGGTAATAGTCCAGATATTCTGTTAAAACTGTTTCAAGAAAGTCTGCCTATTTCAAATAGATTTTCAAATCTACCTTGACATGTACAAATTTTGTTATTTGCCAATGGTCTGCGTAAAACCTGCTATGTAAAGGCTGTCACTGATAAACATTTTGGTAGACTCAAGTTTGAATAGAAACATTTTATTGGAAAATTATCAAAAATAAGTCGAGTTTTGTATAAAAATCTACCTGCTCATATACAATATATGTCAGGTACCTGCCTTTATAATTTCAAATAATTTGATAACCTGCCTTACGATTGTTAAAATCTTACTCAAGACAGACATTTTTCCTTGGGTGGTATTTTTGATTAAAAATAAGTACGTACTGTGCTTTACATATTACTGTGTTTTTGATATAAATCTGCCTGAAATACTACCGGTAACCTGTCATTAATCTTCATTTGTAGAAAACAGGCATTTGGCTGTCGTCTGCCTATGGCAAACGAAAGGTAGGTGTTGGTACAAACTCCGTCTTTGTCTTCAATAAATTTCCTGTAAATTTCCCAAAATAAAGTTTTTGCCATTTTTCAGGAATATTTCCGGCATATTTCGGGCAAACAAACAGATATGTAAAATATTTTCGAAAGTTTGTATTTGGTTTGTAAAACTTTGTAAAATTTTAATGGTACATTCGTGGCGTATTTGGAGAACGGGCAGAGTTTGTGATGAAAACTCTGACTTTGCATTGTTGAAATATGTCGAAAAAATGCTTCTAAACTGCCACGACACTTCCAAAAATTTTGTCTGTGGTATTTTTGAACTTATCTATTGTAACACCTGCCAAAATTCAATCCAAAATTCAATTTTTGACAGTCGCAAAACCGTACAGAAACATTTTATTGGAAGATTTTCATATAAAAGGGTATCTTTATATTTTACATAAGTTGATAACTTATCAAACGCTCCTCAAATTCTGACAATTAACTGTGTGTTTTCTTAGAAATATTTTTGAATAATTGTAGATTTTTGCTTTTGGGTGGTGTTTTTGATAAAAAAAAAAACTTCAACTCTGCTCTGCATAACATCATACATAACACAACACTTTATCCAGAGGTCTGAGTGTGTACTCCCAGTAAACTCCTCTTGTTATAGATATAACCGTTTCATCAATCCTTAACCTTTGCAAAAACTGCCATTTGGCTACCGTCTGCAAAAAGAAACAAATATGGTAGGATTTGTCTTCTGTTAATTTCTTATTGTTAAGGCAGGATACAAGCATACAAACATGCCTGTTGTCTGGCTAATACTTAGCATGGCAATAGTTTATCTATAGCATACAAAAGACAGATTTTTATAAAAACACCGCCTTTTTCTACCGAACATCTACCGAACAGCTGTTTACTTCATACTGCAAATATAAATTATTTGTCAGGCTCCAGGCGGTTTAGAAATTAAAGATTTTTAGCAGACAATGGCGAAGTTTGTATTAAAAATTGTTTCATTTCTGTCCGTTCTGAAACATTGCGGAAATCTGTCTTTGAAATTCCATTAAATTTGTTTCCTACAAACTTTCATTTATCTGAAAATATTTTTGAAAGATGACACATTTTATCTCGGAAATAGAAAAAAAGTCGTACGAAGCTAATAAAATTTATATTAAGGGGTTATACAAAACATTTGTAAAATTTAACAATTTATATTTATAAAAATATAACTTCAGAACAGCTTTTCCACATAAAGTGATAATAAAATTATAAACAAAAAAAAAATAAAAATATTTTTTTAACAAATGCTACCTTATGTTATATGTCTGTTTAAAAACTTCTGACAAATATTTGATTTCTTTATTTCCAAACAAAACTTATAAATAATTTATTTATTTAAATTTTTATTTTTCATTAATTTTTATAAATAAAGCTTTTAGTGTTATTTGAAATTTATACAAAATTCATAAAAATATCGCGTTGCGTCATATTCAACTGCGCAAACATTTGAACAAAAAGAAACGAAATTTTTATATTTCATTAAAACCCTACATAATAACAAGAGAAATTCATTCAATTGCCACTTGAAACCATTACTGCGTCTCGATTCCCAACGAAGCCCTTCGCACCCACAGACCTCGCGCGTTTGCTGTGTGGCTGTTGCCACGGCAAAGACGCCTCAAACTATGCTGCGATATTTTTAAGCGGCAGGTATGCGTGCAGATGCTATGTAGTGGTAGTGTGTAGTGTGTTTGCGAGTAGTATATATTACTCTAATTATATTGTACGTGGCGCTATAACGAACTGGGTAAGTGCAGGCAGGCAGGAAGGCGGCATCTATGTGTTTGTGTGACTTTGATTGCCACAGTGTATGTGTGAGTGTGAATATGTGTATGTGTGACTATGTGTGTGTATGTCTGCGAGCGTGTCATGTGAATTAGTTATGAGCAGCAGCAGCTCCACCTCCCCAAAAGTCAAACTAGGTCATTCGAAAAGTGTTTCTTTAGAGCCCGGCAACGACGACGACGACGACTTCAACTGGCTGCTTGGTTGGCTAGCATGTAAAACTTTCTTTAACACAACAACAATCACTACAAAAATAACAATATCAACAACAAGAAAAACTAAAATAAAAATAAAAATATTTTTGTAAAATGTCCTTTTTTAAGTTTTCTTTTCTTAAAAGTATGTAAGTGTGTGCAATAGTATTTATAGCTTAAAATACTATATGCGAAAGTTTTACTGAGAATGTTTTCTTCATTTTGTTTTTTATTTTCTTTTGTTCTCTTAATTTTATTACATACGTTTGGTTTGTTTAGTTGTAGTGGTTACACAAATTTTATTGGACATTTTTGTTGAGCTAACAGTACTCTACATTAAAAAAAAAAAAACAAATCCGCCATATTTTTAGATTCACTTTTCATCGCAGTAATTGAAATTTTTAAAAGCTCTTTCTATATTTTTTTATTTTTAAGATTATTTCGGAAAAGTTAAAGTTTAACAAAAAGCTTTTTTTTGAAAATCACCGAAATTAAAGATCACCGAAAAGATTTTTTTAAAGCTCATTTATTTTTACTATTTTCAAAGTTTATTCTTAAAAAGTATACATTTTAAAGCTTCTTTAATTTCTGTTTATATTGAATTAATTGAAATATTATTAAAATATAGTAAAAGCTCTTTAAAAAAAAAAAATCTCAAATCACATTGAAAAAGTTTACTGAAAATAATATACATATATATTTAAAAGCTTATGAAAAAACAATTGGCATTGAAATATTCGAAAGCTCTTATATGTCATATGCTTAAACATATTTTTTGTATTTCGTTATTTTGGAAAAATAAAAACATAATATAAGCGATTTTGTGAAAACTCACGAAAAAAACATTTAAAAAGGTCATTAAAGTTGATTGAAATTATTTTTTATATATTTTAAACAGTTCTCATTGAATTCTTCGAAAGCTCTTATATGTCATATGCTTAAAATATGTATATATTTTTTATTAACAAAATATACTGAAGATTTTTATTTATTAAATAGAATATACTTTTTTAAAATTATTTTACAAATATATAAAGTGTCCTTTTTAAAAAAAAATTTAATCACACGTTAAAACAATTTAAAAGTTTATAAAAATACTATTTTAAGTTTTTATTGAAAAAAATGTATATATTCAAAAGCTTTTGCAAATAAGGTTTTATTAAATTCACCAAAAACTCATATATATCAGTCATGGACCTAACATTACTTTTTCTTTAAGAATTGTTTGTGAAAATTAAAAATGTAATAAAAGCTTTTTTCTAAGAAAAGCTCTTTCAAAGCTCACTTAAAAAAAATAAAAGCTCATTAAAATTTGAAGGGTTATAGAAAAAAAAATGTTTTTTTAAAAAGCTTTATTAAAATATCATCAAAATGCTTTTTCATCTTCATAGGAAAATCCTACAAGAAATGTTTGAATCTTATTGTAAATACGATTAATCAATTGGTAAAAAGTTATTATACAAACAATAGTTCTAGTTTATGTATTTATTAACATTATTTTTTGAAAATTATAAATAATAATATAAAGCTCTGTTAAAAAGCTCCTTTTTGAAAAATAATTTTTTTTCGAAAACTCGCTTAAGAAAACTATTTTTAAATTTTCATTTAATATTACTGTTTTGGATTTTTTTGAACAGCTATTCTTCAAAAGCTCTTATAAAGGGTTTTTCAATAAGAGCGCTACAAAAGTTTTTTCAAGGGTTAACCGGGCCAACAACGAGTCGAAATTATTAAAATTTACTACCGAAATTCGAATTCGTATATCTTTCCATCATGAAATGGCAAATCTTACTGAAGAGAAATGTCAAAAGAGCGACAAGAAATATGGCGTCGTTTTCTGTCCCTGTCGCTCTACTTTTGTAGCGTCCCTGTTGAAATACCCTTTATCTCATAGGATTATCTTTTTTTATTAACATTATATTGCAAACATTAACAGTAAGTAAAGCTTCTTTAAAGCTTACATAAAAAAATTATTTCAGAGCTCATTAAAATTTTAACGGTTGTAGAAAAATATGTGATTTTGGAAGAGCTTTATTAAAAAAATTGTCAAAATGTATTTAATTTTCATAGAAAAATCAGTATTTTTCGAAAACTAAAATTAAAATAAAAGCTCGGTTAAAAATCTCATTTTTGAAAGTTCACTTAAAAAACTATTTTAAAATCACATTTAATATTGCTATTTTGAATTTTTATTGAACAAAAATATATATTTGAAATCTGTTTTTTAAGTTTTCATGGAATTCTTGAAAAGCTCCTATATATCATAGGCTTAAAATTTGTTTATATTAACACTATATTGCAAACATTAAAAATACAATAAAAGTTCTATTCTAAAATAATATTTTGTAAAGCTCATATAAAAAAATCTTTTAAAAGCTCATTAAAATGGAAAGGTTGTAAAAAAAATGATTTTTTATTAAAACAATTTCAAACAGTTTTCAATTGAAAACTTTTTATTATTAGTTAAAATTTCTTATGCACCAAAAGTTGTTATATATTTTTTTTTTATTAACATAATTTTGCGAAAATTAAAAACATAATAAAAGCTTTTTCTAAGAAAAGCTTTTCCAAAGCTCAACTAAAAGCAAATAAAAAAGCGATATCAGAAAAATAAATGATTTTTAAAAAATAAAGCTTATCAAAAAACATTTATCATAAAAAAATAAAAGAAAAGCTTATTAAAAACAACGAGAAAATTCAGTTTTAATCTATTCTTTTTTATACCCTACACCTATGAGGTACAGGGTATATTAACTTTGTGCATATATTGTAACGCCCCTTAGGAGGCGTGTCCGGTATGTAAAAGTATATATATTATTGATCAGCATCACTACCCGAGTCCGTTTAGCTATGTCCGTCTGTATGTCCGTCTGTCTTGCTGTCCGTATACAGAATAAATAGAGAAATAGAATGCTTTGAAATTTCGTCTAAATATGTTTTTTTATTAGTATTTTATACTAATGATTATTTTTAAATGATTATTTAAAAAGCTTTTTTTAGTAAAACTAAAAATAAAAAATAATTTTAACTAAAAAAAATATAACAAAAACTCAACGATATTATTTTCTATTGTGTATATTTTTCACAACAAGACGAGTCAAAACACGTTTGCACACGGTTTCGTTAACTCCTTCGTGCGCGTTCGCCACGTCAACGTAACGAGTGTGTTGTGTTGATTTCCTTTTTCCATGCAATGTTGAAGTATAGTTTTAGGCTGTCGGGCAAGTCATGTCGTAAGTAATTAATTTGCCTGCATGTGCAGTTTTCAGTTTTTATTTTCATTTTCACATTCTCGGTCGCGGTCTGGTTTTAAGTTCCTTTCAACTGTTGGTGTTGCTGTTGCAATTATTTTTACTGCCACCGTTACTGTTGCGCTGCAATCGTGTTGAATTTCAACAAAATTTCCGTAGAAAATTTTAATGTTTTATTTTTATTTTATTTAGTTTAGTTTTGTGCCTCTGCAATTAGCACAAATCGTTGATGTGTGTTTGTGTGTGTGTGTTTTTATTTTATGTTAATGATATTTTTACACTTTTTATGGCCAAAAATAAAAAGATGCAAATTAATCAAAAATGAAAAACAAAATGTATATTCATGCTTTACGCACACACAGCACAGGTACTTAACATATTTCCGAATTTTGTGATTTTTTTATTTTATTTTTATACTCCGCATATTGTAATGGACCTTAATCAAAGCGTCGAAAAAAAAATTAAATATTTAAAAGCATTTGACAGCCAAGGTTCAAATTTGTGAAATACTTGCTAAATGTAATTCCTACATGTTCTTGTTGTGGATTGCTTACATTTTTTTTGCATTAGCACTGAAATATGTCGTGCAGTGAAGCGCGATTAATTGAGGTAGCAGATTTGGTATCTACTATGTAGAGATGAAGCGAAATTTGAATTTGATGCGGATATGGATTTCAGTCAAATATGAATTTTTTGATTTTTTTTAATGTGGTGATTTATTTGTGAGGTTATTTTTAATACTAAATTACTTAGTACTAAATTTTATAATATTTAAACTATATAATATTTAAAATAATAGTCAAACTTTTCGTAATATTTTGAGTACCATGTTGCGTACTTTTTGTGTTTTTGTACTTTTATTTATTTATTTATTTATTTATTTATTTATTTATATATTTATTTGTTTTATTTATTTATTTATTTTATTATAAATTCAAGTAGGTACAATTTTTGGTACTATTTTAGTAATTTTTGTAAAATATGATTTTTTTAGTACCTTGCATCTTTTAGTATTTTTTTAAACTATTTTATAATGTTTTTTTTTTTTAATTTTATGTACCTAATTAATATTTTTAGTACTAATTTTAGTACTAATTTTAGTACTTATTTTAGTACTAATTTTAGTACTTATTTTAGTACTAATTTTAGTAGCATGGCATATTTTAGTACTTGTTTAATAATTTTTTTTGTACTATTTTTAATTCCATTTTTAGGTTTTTTTATACATTTTCATTTAAAGTACATTTTTGTTTTATTTTTAGTCAAATTTTTATAATTATTATTGGTTTTTTATTACTTTTTATAGAAATGGTTTTTGTACTTAATGATGTAATGGTTTTAGTACTATTTTTCGTATTATTTTCATTATTTTACAACAGTACCCCTTTGAGTACAATTTCCAGAATAACTTTCAGTGTAACTTTCAGTACAACCTTTCATCACAATTTTCAATATTATTTACAGTACAACTTTTAGTAAAACGTCAAGGCCAATTTTCAGTACAACTTTTAGGTCAACTTTCAGTACATCTTTCACTACATCTTTTAGTACATCTTTCAGTACAAATTTCAGTACAAATTTTAGTACAGATTCAGTACAAATTTTCGTGTACTTTTAGTGCAACTATAATTACAAACTTCAGTCCATTTTTTTTTCACAACTTCAGTACTACTTTCAATACAATTTTCAGTAGAACTTTAAAAACAACATATAGAACAACATTTAGCACACATTTTAGAACACCTTTAGTAGAACTTTCAGTATAATTTTTAGTCCAACTTTTAGTATAATTTTAGTCCAACATTCAGTACAAATTTTAGTACTTTCAGTGCTACTTTCAGTGCAACATTCAGTACAACATTTCATCACAATTTTCAGTATAAATATCACTACAAAATTCGGTACAAATTTTAGTACTTTCAGTGCAACTTTCAGTACAACATTTCATCACAATTTTCGGTACAAATTTCAGTACAAGTTTCAGTACAACTTACATACAATATTCTATATAATTTTCTGAGATCACTTTAAGTAGTTATTTATTAGGCTTTGCATTTAATATGCTATGCAATTTTAAAACATAAATTTTAATATTAAAATATGTAATATGGTCTATACTCGTTCTGTCCTACATTATTTATTTCTGTTCCGTTTGCTATTACCGTACATATCTCAATCACCGATAAACTTGTCAGCAAACATTTTATTATCTCGCAACATATCTTTAAATTATGAAATCATTAACTTTACGTTAAATTTTGTTTTTTTTTTTATTTATTATTTTTTTATATATTTTCCTTCAGTTATCTCCATGCCTGAACCGTAGAGCGCAAAGTGTTTACAGTCTCATAGAGACATCAGCACAACCGGTAACACATACCATTTTAGAGCACACATAACACGATACGGCAACAACTTTGGCTATCGCCACATTGTAACCTTGTCAACCCCGAGTGTCATCCGTATGATATACTCCGGCTCGGTCCCCCCCCCCAACTCAAATGCCACCCTTCATATTCATGACGTGCCTACTTAAGCGAAATTCATTATGCATGTAAAAAAACGTAGCATATTCTAGGGTAAAATTTTAAAAAGCCATATTTTTAGGCGTTGACGTAGGCGAAGGTAGAGGACAGGTAGCTTCCATGGTTCATATATGAAGCTGCTTCTAATTGGTGTCAACTTGTAGCCTTGTGCGCCCCTGATACTTTTAAGTAATTCTTGTCTTTTTTTATCTTCTTTTACTTGATGTTGTTCGTTATAATTTTTTTTGCTGCATATGAATTTATTAAAATTTGCTATTTTGTGAAAAATAAAATTGTTTTATTTTATTAATTTTATTTTTTTTCTGTTAACGTTGAGAATTTGTCATGACAGCAAATTAAAAGAAATTCACTTAAATGGCAACACATTTCAATATGTGCGGATGTATAATAGGGGTAGTGGGAAATATTTTTTTAAAATTAAATTGGCATAAATATTTAGAAAAAATGCGAGTTATTTGCAAGATCTTGATCAAAATACTTAACACAAAATGTGAAATTAAATAAAACAGCAATAAATGTACACAATTCTTAAAACACATTATATGAAAAATACTCCTGAAAATTATTATTGAAAACTTTTACAAAATACTTTTTGCAAAACGTTCTTTAGCGCAAAACGAAACCATAAATAAGATAATTTGACAGAGTAGTTACAAAATCCTTCAGTACGACTTCCAGTACAACATTCAGTAATAATTTCATTACTTTCAGTACTAGTTTCAGTTTAACATTCGGTAGAATTTGCAGTACACTTTCTGTACCACTTTCTGTATAACTTCAGTACAACTTTATGTACTATATTTAATACAACTTTCTGTATATCCTTCAGTACAACTTTCAGTATAACTTTCAGTACAGCTTTCAGTACAACTTTAAGTACAACTTTCAGTACAACTTTCAGTACAACTTTCAGTACAACTGTCAGTACAACTTTCAGTACAACTTTCAGTACAACTTTCAGTACAACTGTCAGTACAATTTTCAGTACAACTTTAAGTACTACTTTCAGTACAACTTTCAGTACAACTCACAGTACAATTTTCAGTACAACTTTAAGTACTACTTTCAGTACAACTTTAAGGACTACTTTCTATACATTTTTCAGTACCACTTTCAGTACAAGTTTCGGTATAACTTTCAATACAAATTTCGGTCAACTTTAATTACAACATATAGTACAATTTTCAGTTAAACTTTTAGTACATCTTTCAATACAACATACATTACAACATTAAGTACCATTTTCAATACATCTTTCAGTTAAAATTTCAGTGCAACTTTCAGTACTTTAAGTATTATTTTCAATACAATTTTCTGTAAAACATTCAGTACAACATTCAGTACAACGTTTAGTAATATATTCAGTACAATATTCAGCACAACTTTTAATAAAATTTTTAGTAAAACTTTCTGTACTACTTTCGGTATAACTTCAGTACAACCTAATGTAGTACATTTAATACAACTTTCAATATTCATCAGTACAACTTTCAGTATAACTTTCAGTACAACTTTCAGTACAACTTTCAGTACAAATTTCACAGTGAATCTTTCAGTACAATTTAAGAAAAACGTTCAATACAACTGTCAGTACAATTTTCAGTACAACTTTAAGTACTGCTTTCAGTACAACTTTAAGGACTACTTTTTATACATTTTTCAGTACCACTTTCTGTACAAGTTTCAGTATAACTTTCAATATAAATTTCGATCAACTTTATTTATAACATTTAGTACAATTTTCAGTTAAATTTTTAGTACATCTTTCAATACAACTTAGATTACAATTTTAGGTATCATTTTTCAATACATCTTTCAGTAAAATTTCAGTACAACTTTCAGTACAACTTTCAGTACTATTTTCAATACAACTTTCTGTACAGCATTCAGTACAACGTTAAGTAATACATTCAGTACAAAATTCAGCACAACTTTTAATACAATTTTCAGTATAACTTTCAGTTCAACTTTCAGTACAAGTTTTAGTACTACTTTCATATATACTTTACTTTAAATATATAAATTCAAATATTTAAAATAACTGCATAAAATGTTAATTTCTTTTTTTTGTATAATTTTATTTAACTTTTGCCCTTAACAGTCTGTATTAATTGTTGTAAAAGCTTTTTAATTGAAGTTTTAATTATATTGAGTATAATTTCCATTAAATTAAAACTGCCACTTATAAATCTAAAATTTAACCAAATCCCATGAAATATGATATTTTGCAATATGTATTGACTGCTAATGTTGGCGGCAACAGACAATCGAAGGACTTTTAGTTTGCTACACTTGCCGTGGTACGTGCTGCAATGTTGTTGGTTGTTGTAGATTTATTTGTTGTAGTTGTTATTGTAGATTTGGTTGTTGTTGCATTTTTAATGTGCCTCCGCTATAGCATATCAAATCATTACGATCTAAATGACATTCTGACAGCAGGTGACGCCAAAGACGACGTTGCTGCTACTGCTGTTGCTGGTGTTGCTGCCGCCGCTGATGATGACGCCAGCAACAACAACAAGACGAGGACAACATAAGTCGCATCGAAGGACGGCAACAATGTAAAATCACGCGAAACCTCTTGCGACGCGACACAAAATTATCGTTCGACACAAATTCAGTACAGGAGGTGCAAAAGGTAGCACAGTGGTGGCGCCAAAATCATTTGGAAGTTGTTCTTGTTTCAGTAGCAGCAGCAACGACAGCGACAGCAACAGCAACTTATTGCTCGAACATTGCGCTGCGCTGAGTTCACTTCAACCGGAAGCGGAAGGCTTTCCGCCTGCGGAAGTGCTTCATGTACTCGCGCACATTTCCCCAAGTGGGTGGCACGAGGCGGTGCTGCTGCTGTTGGAAACTTTGAGAGCGCTTGAAGCGCTTTGTAGTTGGCGCCTTGTTGTTCGTTCGTTCTTTCCTCCATTCTTTCGTTCGTTGTTGCGTTGAAATAAAGTGTTTCACAGGCGAGCTAAGTGAATTTGAAATGAAATGTAATGATGCAGCAGTAACAACAACAAGTACAACAAGAAGAAGAATAACTACAACAACAACACCGTCAACACGTTAAACAAGAGTAGCGCATAGCATGAAGTTGTTACGCAGCTCAGTTTGCATGAGAATCGCACTTGCCGATTGACTACGTTGTTGTTGTCTTCGAGTTTATGTCACAGATTTTTGTATTTATGTTAGCCTTGCAATAACAACAGTAAAAACAACTACAAAATGCAATCGAAAAATATAGAATTTTTAATGAGATATTTTTAATTGATTTTAATTGAAATACTTTCTGCTAAAATGGCACACAATTTATTTTATTTATTAAATCTTAATACTATTGATTTCATTTAAATCAGTTTAAATAATCGAATTTATCGTTATGAACTATGAACTCTTTAAAATCTGTTTAACACTGTTTCTATTTAAAACCAAAAGAGAAAAATTTAAAATAAATATAATGACACTACTCAACAAAACGGAATAACAAATTTAGTTAATATTAATCGGAGTTATGTAAAAAAACCGATTTGTTTTTCAAATTTCTACACTGAAAAAAGAAACATTTTAAAATAAAGAACAAATCGAGATTTCGGGACATGTACCTAAAAGTATGCCGCATTTATTGTGTAAAATACACGTGAAATGCATACAACATACATTTAGGGGCAGCATTTACGCGTTGAACTGAAACTTTTTGTGTTCGATGTCACCCTGCCATATTATTCGTAGCCCTTTTTGAGGGACCACATTTTTTAAAACAGGCATAATAAGCAATAGTAATGTTTGTAGTTGTTGGCCGTTGGTAAAATGGGTGATTACCAGGGCAAGTTTTTTTGATACAAAAAATAGTTAAAAATGGCAGGCAAAATGGCACAAAAAAACAGTAAAAATGTCACAAAAATAGGCAAAAAATTGCAAAAAAAAAATAGTCAAAAAAATGGCAAAAAAATAGTCAAAAATAAAATCAGTTTACCAAAACCAAAAGAGAAAAATTAAAAATAAAAATAATGACACTACTCAACAAAACGGAAAAACAAATTTCCTATAGACATTCCATACACCAATTCTATATAATTTATGAGTGCTTATTTGGATTGCATACTCAGATTGCTTCTACAACGTAATGTTTTTAAGATAGATGCTATCAAAGTGATGTCTTTTTCTGTCACTTTTTAGAATAACAAAAAATTATGTCCCTTACAAAAGTAGTTTTTCAAAAACTTTTAATGCAACTTATCTTTTAATTGTCAAGACTAATTATAATATTTAAATTAATGCTAATATGTTTGTTATATTTTTCAGATATTTCAATCCAAACACGAACATTTTTGTTTATTTATATAATTTTTGGATAATTTTTTTAGCAGATCTAATGATAAATGGGAAAATGATTTATGGTCTTGCTTTGTATATTCTAAGTAAACGATACAAAATACTATATTTTTTATATCGGTTCTAGTTTTTAAAATATCCCCAATCAAAACAACATCCTTCAAAAAAAGTATTAATATTAATAAAATTATAAAATGCTTTTCTACCACTAACATTGAGTTGGCAATAAGAACAACATATTGTTTATTATATATGTTTTATAAAATCTCTACTAGTTATGTTTCACAGTTTTGCGTCAAAGTAATACTGTCCTTGATATATTGCTCTCTGCTACAAAATTTTTAAAAAGAAACGTATTTAAAATAATATATGTTTTGTACGTTTTTATGCAATATTCATTTATATGTTGACAGGTGACAATGCTCTCTTTCACTCACTGTCAAGTGCACTTTTCGTTGCATTAATATATTTGCTCTTTGCCAACTATCTTTATACATTTGCTCTCAAGTGTAGATTGTGCGAATCTTTAAATAAAACCGAAAAACAAAAAATGGCAATAATAAATAATTTAACAAAGTATTAGAAAATGAAGAATAAGTAGTAGCGGAAACTAAGTAGAAAGTAGAAACGAGGTTGAGATTTGCTAGTAGCAGAGCAACAGCAAGAAGAGAAGAGCAACAGCGTTGCAAACAACTCGCAGGATTTCGCAGTGATTTTCGTGAATTAGCTGACAGCATGAAGTAATCTTTGTTTACGAGTTTATAAAGCGCATGATGCGATGCTTAATAGTGAAATCTTTTGCCGGATGCAGTTTTCGGTGGTTGTTGGGTTAGTCGGTGGGGTTAGGGTTGACAGATAATGCAACTCGCAGTTGGTACGGAAGCAACTTAAATAGATGAAGCAGCTATAATATATAAATAAAACATGTAAAGGCAGTTAGCACTAAGTAAAATCAATTAAATATGCAAGCAATTGAGCATAAGAGTGTCAAAAAAAAATATTTCTTGTTGCATAATATCAGAATTTGATAAAATTTTGTAGAATGGTAGATTATAACTCAATTAAGATATGTGCTCACTTTTAGAATTCACAAGATGTTTATTTCTGCGATATGGAAAATTGAATTTCTTATCAAATGAAACAAACTAATTTTAATTTTGACTACACCCAGAAAAAAATACTATATAAATAATAGTTTTTTACTATTAAAATAGTCAATAGGATAAATTATTATTTTAATCGGAAAATACCATTAAATACTAGAAAATACATTGCCATTCAGTTTATATGAAAAGATTTTTTGTATACTATTAAATAAATAATTATCCTATTGACCAATTTTAATGGGATTTGAGGGAATTTTTTTCTGGGTGTACTCAATCTTAGAACTTAAGTTTTTGTAAAATGGTAGAACATTACTAAATTATTATTACATAAATTCAACTCCAAATCAAGCCTTTTTAAATATCATTTTAGAATATTACAAAAATTCGGTAGAATGATAAAACATCACTAAATTTTTTGAAATATAAAATATCAACATAAAATTCGCTAATATGTGTCTGCCAGGCTATTTATTTATATATTTAATTATTTATTTATTTATTTATTTATTTATTTATTTATTTATTTATTTATTTATTTATTTATTTATTCATTTATAAGTCATATTAAGGACAATGAAATTGAGTCAAAAACAATGCAAAACTTCATTTTGTGTCCGTTTAACCGAACATTAAATTTAGCTATTATTAATCGGAGTTATTTAAAAAAAACCGATTTGTTTTTCAAATTTCTACACTGAAAAAAGAAACATTTTAAAATAAAGAACAAATCGAGATTTCGGGACATGCACCTAAAAGTATGCCGCATTTATTGTGTAAAATAAAATGTGAAATGCATACAACATACATTTAGGGTCAGCATTTACGCGTTGAACTGAAACTTTTTGTGTTCGATGTCACCCTGCCATATTATTCGTAGCCCTTTTTGAGGGACCACATTTTTTAAAACAGGCATAATAAGCAATAGTAATGTTTGTAGTTGTTGGTGAATGGGTGATTACCAGGGCAAGTTTTTTGGCACAACTAATAGCTAAAAATGACAGTAAAAATGGCATAAAAATAGACAAAAAAAGGCAAAAAATAGCAAAAAAAAATAGTCAAAAAATGGCAAAAAAAATAGTCAAAAAAACCTCATACAATTTTTCAATGAACTATTTTTCTTGACATCATAAATTTCTCTTTTACATGCTCTAATAATTATGTTGTTAATTTGATTCACAAAATTAAGAACATACCAAAAATAAGTACACAAGAAAAGGAAATCATATATTTTTTGAATACAACCATAAAATCGAAAATAAAATTTAAAAAAAGGTTTGCCAGAGTGTAAAAAAGGCAATTTACAAAATAATTGAAAAAATTGCAAAAATGGCATTTTTGGGCAAAAGCCAAAAAAAACATGCCCTGGTGATTACAAAATACACATACCTTTCCAAACGAAAGGGGAAGAAAATAAGATAACTAAATAAAAAAATAAAAATAAATTAAAAAATAAATAAATAAATAAATAAATAAATAAATAAATAAATAAATAGAAAAATTAATAATAATTGTTTTAAATTTAAAAAAAAGTTTTAAATTTTGTGCTAAAAACAATAGCGCATAAATATAGACAATTTAAGGTCGCCTTTAATATTAAAATCAGCTTTTTGACATTTGATTCAATGGAATTAATGCAAAAAATGCTGACTTTATTTTTCAAGTTGGCTCTCAATTGTCTTTGAATATGCACCAATTGTTTTAAATTTATATCAAATTGTTTTAAGATCAATACTCAGGTCTTCCTTAAAGCTGTTGATAACGTGAGAAATGGTCTTAGGGTTAGCCTCTACCTCCTTGGAAATTTTTTTAAAAGACCAACTAGGTTGTTTCTGAAAAATTTTAATTATATTTTCTCGCACTTCCACTTCGTTTGCCATTTTCGCGTTAAATAAATTTTGTATTGACTATAACTGACAAAAATTATTTTCTGCCATTTAATTCAGAGCTACTATGACACATTATGGGAAGATATGTAACGGACAATTTTATTCGACGCAGTCCTTATGTGTTGCTAAGTAAATTTAGTTAATAAAAAGATATACTAATGAACTGTGAGGTGATATTCTGGGCAAAATAATTAAAATTGCATATTCATGTTTTAAGCCATTTTTAGTATTTTTTATATTTAAAAAATATGATAATTTATACATGTATATATATTTTGTTTAAATAGTATTGTGTTCAGTGTAGAGTAGATTAATTTGAATATTTGTTTGTATTTAAAAATAATACTACTTTTATCTTTTTTTGTTAAAAACATACCATATGGTTACATTCCAAAAAAACCATCGAAAAATAAAATGTTAATCTTTAAGTGAATTTTTATTATTTGGCTCCAAAAACAAATCTTTAGAATGTTTATGGTTTAAAAAAATTTAGACTGAAAGGGTTAAAGCATTTGTACCTCAGTGTAAGAAAAAATAATAGGTGAAGATGATCAGTAGTTGATGTTTATTTCTATACAGAAAATACAAAAGAAACAATACAATTTTTTTCTTGTAATTAGAAAAATTTAGTTTTCGGTATTTTGGGTATCATTGCTAAATGATTTATAATATAGAGATTTACGGTAAATCTAAAAAAACCTACAGCATTTTATTAAATTCAGAGATGGTGTTACAAAAGTTTTTGTTGTCTCATATTAAAAAATACATTTTATTTTAAAACTATATTTACTTTTTGTATACATTTCAATTAACAAATTTCCATACCAATTTTTTACATATTTTTCAACGCATATTTTTAATAAATATTTTTAAAACATATATTTAATATACATTTTTAATAAATATTTTCTTTTATTTTTCAGGTAAGTGTCAAAATAGGCAAAAAAAAAAACTGATTCAGTTAGTGAAAAACGGCAAAAACCAAAGGTATGCATAAAATGTATATGAAACACAAAAATATTTAAATACAAAAATTTAATAAACTGTAAATTTATTATTTTTTTAATAAAAAATAAATATTTTTTAAATTCTATAATACCACATATAGCAAATTAAAAAAAACCTTCAATTGTTGCCGCCATAAAATGCAACAAATTTAACGTAACTCACCCACAAGCTTTATATATAAAAGCGATAAAGCTCAGCTAAGCCTCAATGTATGCAGCACCCTTGTGGGCACCACCAACTACAATATACTTCAAACAAATGATGTTCAATAAAAAAATACACAATAAAAAATAGAAAAAAACACAATGGCCATAATTTGTTCACATTCACCTTTACATGAAACTGTGTCAAGTTTTTTTTTTTTGAACAACACACTCATGTTGTTTATCTGTATTATGCCTATAATTATGCAATGTTTTTTTGTATTTTTTTGCATTGCATAAGGAAAGTCCTCTATTTGTGCTTCGTATATATATGTAGCATCGAAATATTGTAGGTAATAGTGTGAAAAATTATGTGGTGTTGTTTTTAGCAATGACAAAGTGTTCTTGACTTGTTCTTTTTTTTCATCAATATATTGTCAATGTTGCCAATGTCCATTGGCAGCTGCTGATTTGCATAAAATTATTTTGAACTCGTTGTATACTTTTTTGTTGGCCTTTTAAATGCTCTAAGCGGTATTTCAAGTCAGCAACAATTTAAATCAGCTAGCATATAAAGTGTTTTTTTTTATAGTGCTTTCGATTTTGTTTGTTGCTGCACTTTCGTAGCCTACTTTTTGCAGACTGCATTTTGTAGTAGCCTACTTTTAGGCATGTCTACATCAATAGGTCAATTGGTGCCAAAGGGGCTGCTTTAAGCCTTCAGTTATTTAGGTATTTTTGTTTGTGTGTGTGTGTCTTATGCAATAAATAACATTGGGAAATTTGTAGACCATGTAATTTTTGAAATTTTACATTAAATATTGTTTTTTCTAATTTTTTACATAGTTTTTTATTTTATATATTTTAAATAAACGTTGAGTTTTAGAAAAGAGCGCTGGAAATTATAAATATACCAATTTTGTGTGTGCCTTTTAATTTTTTGGTATATATTTTTTTAGTTGAAGTAATTGATTTTTTTTATTTTTTTTTCTTTGCTTTTATTCAGTACCAGTTAGGGTAGATGTATAAATAATCAAACTTAGGAGTTTTATTGATCTAAATTTCCTGTAATTGTGTTTTAAACAGACAGACCTACTTCGCGAAAAGCAAATTTTCATTAGAATACCAATTTTCATTCAGAACACCAATTTTCACTAAAAAAAATATGTTTTCGCCAAATACCAAATTTAACTCAAAATGCAAATATTTCAAATTTGAGTAAAAATGCAAATTTCACTCAATATACTTATTTTTACTATAAATTTTAAAATTCGAAACTGAAATTTATTTACTCAAAATACCAATTATCAACTAAAATACCTTTTTCCACTCAATATATCAATTTTCACAGAGAATGCAAATTTTCACTCAAAATATAAATTTACATTTAAAATACCAGATTTAACTCAAATTACCAATTTTCACTCGAAATGCAAATTTTCCATGAAAATATCCATTTTCCAGCAAAATTTATCTATATATATAATACTCTTGGTCCGCCTGTCAGACTGTCGGTCTGTCTGTCTGTTTGATCCAGCATCACGTCTAAACCGCTGAACCGATTTAACTGAAATTTTGCACCAGGATACTATGGAGTCCGGAGGGTGTCATAGGCTATATATGGGCGGGATTTGACAAAGGGGCGTGGCACCTCCCATACAACCTAAACTTTCAAAACGACATAACTCGGCACATACACAAGCTGAGAAGATGAAACAAAAAACACAATTACAAAAAAAAAAATACAAAAGCAAAAACACAAACATAAATGCAAAAATCAAATACAAAAACAAAAGTAAAAGTAAAAGCACAAATCTTAAGCTATAACTCAAAAACAACAGAAAAATAAAAAAGGATAGAAAACAAAAACAAAATCAACAATACTAAAACTCACCACACTAAAACCCACCACACTAAAATTCACCACACTAAAACTCACCACACTAAAATTCACCACATTCAAATTGACCCACTTAAACTGACCATACTAAAATTTACCACACTTAAATTCAACACACTAAAACACACAACAATAAAATTCACTACACTTAAACTCACCACACTAAAATTCACCACACTAAAACTCACCACACTAAAACTCACCACGCTAAAACTAACCACACTCAAACTTCTACTGGGAAAAACTCTACGGGGAAGAATTCTACGGGAAAGAATTCTACTGTGAAGAATTCTACGGGGAAGCACAGTCTGAGAAAGAATTGTCTATGAGAAAAGTTGTTTTATCGGATAATTAGTATGGTTTTGGTTACTACATTTATAAAACCAATAAAAAAAATGCCACAGCGAAGCACGGGTCCCTGATATAAATAATAAAAATGTTATTTATATTAATAAAATTGCTCAATAACCTTGCATTCACATAATATTTGCACGAGTCGTGTACGGGTCCAGCTAGTACCATATATAACTGAAAATCCAATATTTTCACTCAAAATGCAAATTTCACTCAAAATATTAATTTTCACTATACAATCGAATTTTTACTTAAAAATTTAAAATTTTCACTGAATTTCATGCAAAATACCAATTTTCACACAATCTATAGAACTGAAATTCCAAACTCAAATTTCCACATAAATTTCAAATTTTTCACCTAAAATATCAATTTTATTTTTAATTTTAAAGTTTACTACGAAATATTTTTAATAAAAAAAATAAAAAAAAATATTAATATATATTACTACTTTTTTATTATTTTATTTATAATATTTTATAGCAACATTATGAAAAACACGCACTGTATCATTAGCGCTGACCAATTTAGGACTTCATCATTTGGTCGAGGTCGTTGTTTCACGTACATGAGTCACACATTCTTCTTGAATGGACTGACTTTCACCTAGCTTAAAAGCTTTGCCTACTTTTGTCGCACATATGCCTCAACCCTTCCGCGACTTTACCTTCTTTTTCTGCTGCTACTCATCCTACTCGTCCTCCTTTACCACCAATAAAAACACCTGCTAAAATGTTTTAATTTCTACGCTGGTTTGCATGTCAAGGATTGCGGTAGCCTTGCATTTACATTTCCAATTAGACGCGTCATATAATGGAAACAGTAATGAGAAAAGTGTGTAATTTTCTATTTGCAAATTTGGCGCTTTGTCTAAATGTATCGACTTCAACAACAACCAAAATAAATAGTGCTCATAAATTTTTGTCAATTTACCGCAACTGTTGAATGCCAATTAAAAAGTGTCAAATTGCTTGCGTTATTAGGAGTGAGGGTTTTGAAAACAGTTGACAACAGAAATTACTAAAAATGTCAAATTGTTTATTTTAAAAATGGAACAATTAACCCATGATGACATTGTATAATATTTTAAATCAAAATTAAAGAAATTTGTCAGTAAAATATTAATGTCGTCGCTGTCAGCTTTTATTGCAATTAAATTGTAATATTTTATTTAAGTAATTTATATATTGAAATCATAACATTTTTTTGTAAATTTTTTTAATGCCACTTGTAAAGTTTTTTGTTATTTCTTTAAATGCCTCTCAATAGCCCATTTAAATAACTTTAATTTGACTGAATTTAAAAAATTATAACTGCATATACCAATGAAATAATGGCATTTTTAAGCAAACACTCCTGTAAATATCACTCATACGTCACGTGTTACATAATACGTAAATAAGATTTTGCAGCCAAATTTTAGTTTTATTACATTTTTGAAATAAAATCAATGCTATTAGTACACGATTTATGTATTTTCATTAATTAATTTCATATATTTTTGCTTTAAAAATCCGACTTTGGTGAAATTTCATTATTTTGTATTTCATGATTTCAAAGAATTTTTCAAATCTTACAAACATTTAATAAAAGCCCATTTAATTATGTTTAATGTGTTTTGGATTACAAAATTCTATTCGTATTTGCAATTGAAATAAATGCTTTTTTTAGAGAAAAAAAAAACATTGTAATTGTTACTCATACGTCACGTGTAGCAAAATGCGTTAACCCAATTTAACAGCGAAATACTCTGATTTTAAATCATTTGTTTAATAGGTACTGATATAGATTTATATATTTCCAATTCATTTTATTTAATTCATAAAAAATAATAATGTCAAAACCATATTTTTTATTTTCATGAATTTTTCTATAAACATTTTAAAAGTTATTTTAATTTTATAAAAGTTTTTTAAGCGCCTATTTAATTATGTTCAATGTGTTTTTAATAAAAAATTTCAGACCGCACTGCTTTTTGAGTTAATTACATTTTAACTAACAACTAATATAAATATTACTCATACGTCACATGTAACAAATTACCTTAGCGCTAATAAACAACCAAATTTTTTGATTTTAAAACATTATATTAAAAATATAATAATTTTATATTATTTATATACATTATAATAATATTTATTTTATTTTATTTTATATTATTGAATTCGTTTTCATTTTATTTATAAAAGAAAACAAATTAAAAATGCTAGAAAAATTCATAACATTCCCAAAAATTCGAAAATTCTAATTAATTTTTGCACACTTCCTAAATAAAATGTTTCAAATTTAATTAAGTTATAAAACTTTATATTGCTTTTAATCAATACAGCGTATGTTTTGCAGGACCACAACTGAAGGACACGTTTTGTATGAGACGACTTTGCAATAAGTTTTACGTTAAAGTTCAAGTCATTGCGAAACCACACAACACAGTGTTTTAGTTTTTGAAGTGTATATGTTGTAATTACTTTTTGAATAGCTGACACCGTTGTAGTGCTACATTGCAAAGTTTCACTCGAACACAAAGTTTTGTGACTAATTTCTAAAAAATGCTTTGAGACAAAATAACGCTGAATAGCCTGCATTGAATGTATAAACATCTACAAGTTATTTACTAAAAAATTATGAAAATGCTTAAGAAAATTTTACGGCACACAACTCTGCTGAACTCAATTCAAATCGTGATTAATTCAAAGACGAAATCTTTGGGGGGTTTGTTTTGAGAAAGGCCACCAACGGCAGTTTATGCCTCGATAACTCAATGATTAAAGAAACGATGACGTTGTGACTTAGTTAACTTGTGTATGTGCGAGGGAGTTACTGAGGTAGTAGTTGTAGCAGTACTCAATGGTGTGGTATTCGGGTGCGTCGATGGGGGAAGGTCTTTGTGCGCTTTCAGGCGCAAGAACACAGCTCAACTGCAGAGCAACATTCTTGCAATTCATAAAGAATTATTTTGTGGTTTCGTCTGCATGTTACTGTATATGTACACAGTAAGAAAAGAAAGAACTTTATAAACAGAAAGACGAATTTCTTTTAAATAAATACATATGTATTTGATTGACGTTCAAACGAAAATATTTGTTTTTACTACATGTTGATGCTGTAATTGTTGTATAGAAAACAACTACATATATTTACAGCATTATTGTATAAAATTATACTACATATGTATAATAAAAAAAACTGCATATTACAATAATTGAAATGTCTATAAATGTCTAGTAATATGACAACATCTATATTGTATATGTTTTTCTTAATATAATGTGTTTTTTTTTTTTTGTATGGATAACAACAAAATTCATAAAATTGTCTAGAAAAAAGTATAGCAAAATGTAAAGAATTATTACATATTCCGTATTTTAAAAAATTAATATTTCTGCGTTTGTTTTTCAACATTCTGTATTTATTCAAATTTCATAAATATGTTGAAAATACTACAATTCCTTTAAATAAATGTAAATTGTATTAATTACGCAAAATTACTACATCTGTTATTTGTTTTTACTACATAACATACAAAAATTACACCTTCATTTATTTGAACCTACTACATTCTATATTTATTTATTAGATCTCCGTATAATTGTACTACATTCTGTATTTATTTTATTTTTTGAAATATGTTTAAAATTGTAACATCTACATTTGATTTTACAATAGTCACTATTCACATAAATTTCATAATAATTTAGAAAAATACTACTTGAAATAAATACAATTTGTAATTATGTAAAAAAATGTATTTATCTCAAATATCTTTGTTTTTACTGCATCTTTATTTGTATGAATACATACATTGATTATTTTCGTGTACTATATTTTACTGTATGTGTATTAATATATTTTCATCTAGAAAAAGGTCTAAAAATAAAATAATTCGTCGGCATTTATTTTTACTACATTCTGTATTAATTTGATGAAATATGTAAAATATTGCTACTCCGCATTTGTCATTACAATATTGTGTACTTATTTAAAATTCATATTTATGTAGAAAAATACTACATTGTCTTTAAATAAATACAATTTGCATTAACTTTAAGAAAATGTATTAATGTCTAATAAATTTATTTTTACTGCATTGAAGTGATGTTATTTGTATGAATACATACATTTACTATATTCCTGTATCATATTTCATTATATGTGTATTAAAAATAAAGACGTTTTCATTTAGAAGAAACGTCTAGAAAAATGTAGATATATTACTTCACTTGCATTTATTTTTACTACATTCAGGTTTTATTAAATTTATGATATATAAAAAAAATATTTTTTATTACTACATTCTGCTTT
Source organism: Dryomyza anilis (assembly GCA_951804985.1). Lineage (NCBI taxonomy): Eukaryota > Metazoa > Arthropoda > Insecta > Diptera > Dryomyzidae > Dryomyza > Dryomyza anilis. Next base: position 71,428,410 of record OX638132.1, read on the forward strand.
TATTTAAATTTTTGTAATTTAGAAATTTAATACATCTGCGTTTACAATTATGAAATATCTTCATTTCTTTTCACTTCATACAGTATATATTTAAATTTAATAATGTAGATAAAAATAATACACGCTATGTAAAACAATACAATTTGTAGTTATGTAGTAAAATTACTACAGTTGTATTATAATTGATATTGCAACATTGAATGGTTGTATGGATAATAACAACAAGTTAAAATTATAACAAGTTTCAAACACATTGTGTAGTCAAATCAAGTCAAATAAATACAAAATGAAGTAGAACTAAATTTTGTTCATAAACATAAACAATGTAAATTGTTAGTTTTCGCAGTGTGGGAATATGTCTATGTATGTGTGTGTGTGTGTGCGTATTAAAGTGTGTTGAGAGCAGCTGAAAAGCAGGCCTTTGGTGCTGACTGCGCCTGAAACCACAGCGCATAAAAATGATTTTTAACATTTTAAATATTAATTCAATGCAAAGCATGAAGAGCGCAACGTAGCAAACTAACACATGTGCAAAAACACACACACACACATATGTATATGCTTCCGCACACATACGTGAAAATTCAAATTAAATGAATTTCATGGTGTTCGTGCAGAACATGTTGATGACTTTGCGACATTTTGCGCCCAAACTACACGTACTATACAAACGCACACACACATATATTAAAATATATATATATGCAAACACATACAATCACATATGCTTCTGCATGCAAAAGGTTTGTCGACTGCACCAAAATCAACCAGTATCAGAAAAACAACAAATTTAAAAAAAGGTTTATCGTCGCATTTTTCACTAAAGCACGTCGCAGATTTTGTTTGATAAAAAAATTTATATATTTTATAAAAAAAATATATATATATATATAATACATATTTGCTAAAACCAGCAACAACAGTTTTTAGCACACACACACATAGAAAGCGAGCGGAAGTTGTTATTTCAGCTTCCGGTTTAGATTGTTGCCCAGTGGTTGGTTGGATGGTCGGTCGGTTCGTTGTTTGGCTACAGTTTGTTGTTTGGTTCACTGGTTTGTTTTCTGTTTATTATTTCTGTTTCTGTTTTATTATTTAGTATGTGCACTGAAAAAATGTAAACTAATATTTGCTAATAACTTAAATAGTTTACTTTGATACAAAAAAAAATATTCATATAATTAATATTAAAAATATTAATAAAATTAAAATGTTCATAAACTAAAAAAAAATTCCAAAAACATTTATGTATTTTTTTTTTTTTACAATTTTTTTATTATATAAAAACAAAATAAATATTTCATAAAAAAATTATCACTGAAAATAGATACTTTTACCTAAAATAGCAATTTGTATTCAAAATTTAAATTCTAAATGCAAAAACAAAAACAAATTTTAACGAAACAATTCTTCACTCGAAACATGTATTTTTCAGAATGCCAATATATAAAAAAATTCACTCAAAATAGAAATGCTCACTCAAAATACCAATTTTCACTCAAAATACAAAGTTTCACTCAAAATACTAATTTTTACTCAAAACGCAAATTTTTACTCAAAACACGTGATTTAACTCAAAATAAAAATCTCCACTAAAATAAAAATGTCTAATTAAATTTCAATTTTAATCAAAATTTCATTTTTCACAAATTTTCTCTTAAAATTCCAATTTTCACTCAAAATTCAAATTTTCACACAAAACTTTAATTTTCACAACAAATTTCAATTTTCACTATAAATTGCAATATTTACTATAAATTGCAATTTTCACTTAACATTCAAAATTAAATTTTCACAAAAAAAAAAAAAAACAAATACTCCAAAATTTAAATTTTTACTCAAAATTTCAATGTTCACTCAATATTCCAATTTTCACTCAACATTTCAATTTTCACTGAAAATTCGAATTTTCAGTCAAAATTCGAAATTTCAGTCAAAATTACAATTTTCACTCAAAATTCGAATTTTCAATCAAAATTATAATTTTCACTCAAAATTCCAATTTTCACTCAAATTTACAATTTTCACTCAAAATTCCAATTTTCACTCAAAATTCCAATTTTCAATCAAAATTTCTATTTTCACTCAAAATTCCAATTTTCACTCAAAATTCCAATTTTAACTCAAAAAACCAATTTTCAATCAAAATTTCTATTATCACTCAATATTATCAAAATTCCAATTTTCACTCAAAATTATAATTTTCACTCAAAATTTCAATTTTCACTCAAAATTCCAATTTTCACTCAAATTTCCAATTTTCACTCAAAATTATAATTTTCACTCAAAATTCCAATTTTCACTCAAAATTAAAATTTTCACTCAAATTTCCAATTTTCACTCAAATTTACAATTTTCACTCAAAATTCCAATTTTCACTCAAAATTCCAATTTTCACTCAAAATTCCAATTTTCACTCAAAATTATAATTTTCACTAAAAATTCCAATTTTCACTCAAAATTCAAATTTTCACTCAAATTTCCAATTTCCACTCAAAATTACAATTTTCACTCAAAATTCCAATTTTCACTCAAAATTATAATTTTCACTCAAAATTCCAATTTTCACTCAAATTTCCAATTTTCACTCAAATTTCCAATTTTCACTCAAATTTCCAATTTTCACTCAAAATTACAATTTTCACTCAAAATTCCAATTTTGAATCAAAAAAAAAAATTCAAATTAGAACGTTTACTCAAAATACTAATTTTTACTAAAAAAAAAAAAAAAAATTTTCATCAAAACATCCATTTTCACTCTAAACACAAATTTTTACTCAAATTTCTAATTTCACTCAATATATCAATTTTCACGGTAAACAAAAAAAAACAAATTTTCAAAATACACCTAAAAATATTTAATTTCATTTTAATTAAAAATATGCACTCAAAATACGAATTTTCACTTAAAATACAAATTTTTACTCAAAACACTAAAAATACTTTCACTTAAAATTTTCACTCAAAATTCTAATGTTCACTCCAAATACAAATTTTTACACAAAATATAAATTCTTCACTCAAAACATCGAATTTCTTTCATAATGAAAATTTTCACTCAATATATAAAATATTAATTTTAACTAAAAATAAAATATTTAATAAAAAATACAATTTTTTAATTAATAAAAAATCCTTGAACTTTAAATCCCTATATATAACTCTTATATATCATATATTTTATACAAATAAATTTAGCGCACAATTTAAACAGGAACAACTTTTAAATTAGCCCACAATCCAAACAGCATAATTATTATTTTTTCAGCAATACATTAAATGTTTGTCTTATATTCCTATTATGCGCACTATTACTTATTATCCGACGACTTCTACTTCGTTTCCATATCCGGCGCCATCTCTATGCGATGCATTTCTTCTATCTCGCTGCAGAAATCTTAGGCATTTCTTTGCTTTCGTGCATTTTTTGTCACTTTTATTTTAATCCCGCATGCGAAACATTAAAGTTATTTTTTCAAGGCACCCTTGAAGGCGTGTCGAGGCGTCAAGCAACCGACTGCCATAATTTAATGAGGCTCTTGTAGCACATCCTGCATTCCTCATGCCTTGCCTCTCATACCACTGCCTGCGTCTATAACATTTTTTTATATTTTTCCTTTTGCCAACTGCATATTGTTCGTGGCATCTTTTAAATGTATATTTTACATAATAGCGTAATTCTTACTTTGTGTTCTTCTCCACCATGCACACAATACAGCTTCTTTAGGCCGCCGCCACGTTCTTTGCCACACAAAACTCTGTGTTTTTATAAAGTGTTTCTTTTAGTATTATTCTTGGTCTGGCTTTTGTTTCATTTCTCACTTCACATTCGTTTGACTTGTGTGCTTGGCGCCTCCGCTTCTCCCTTCGACAAACTCTTTGCGCTGCATATCCTTCTGGTGTTGGCCGCATAAGTCCTGTGTTGATCTGGCTGCCTTGTATTTGTCACTGTGCATAATCAGCTGGTTGTCTGCCGGTCTGTCTTTTCGTATGTCCGTCTGTCAGGCTCTTTGTTTGTCTGGATGTTTTGTCTGATTGTTCTGCAAGTCAAGTTCATTTGTGGCATCCGTTGCGTTTCCATAAAGTTTTATCTGTTTCTATTATAAGCTTTGTGTTAAATTAAGTTTTCCATTTGACGTTTTATAAAGCGTGATATTTGATGAAGTATTTTTACACTAGGATTAAGATTTAAATACTTAATGGTATAGTAATGATGTAAAATTGTTGCAAGAAGTTGTAGAAAGGTTCCAAAAATGTTGTATAATGGTGTAAAAATGGTAAAGGATTAAAAATAACATAAAACCTGTGTAAACCGTAAATATAAAAATTGAAACATAGTAAACTAGATTCAAATTAAATAATATTTAAATGGTAAGATTTATTAAATTATGTAAATGATTTAAAAATGAATCAAATATAAAATGGAAGAATGTTATAATATTAAAATTTAAATTGCATAAGTGGTTTAAATAAAAAAATTAAATAATAGAAAAATTATTTAGAGTTTAATTAAATAAATGGTGTACAATTTTGTTAACTAAAATTGCGAAAATGGTTGATTCTTTTATATTTGTACTACATCTAACTACTTTTCTTCAAAAATATTACAATTAAAAAAATAATAATAAAAAACAATGGTGTTTTTTTAATTTTTTTTCTGAAAATTAATTTTGAATAATTCTCAAATATTGTTGTAATAAATTTAAAAAAAAATTGTTGAAATATTTACGAAATATTGCAGAATTTCTGACTAGTATATTGCTGAAAAATTGCTGAAATATTGCTGAAATATTGTTGAAATATTGCTGAAATATTGTTGAAATATTGATAAAATATTGTTGAAATTGTGTTGATTTCTGAAATAATGTCGATTTTATGCTAGAATATTGCTGCTATATTAAAAAAAGTAAATTTAATACAGGCGATTGTTAATAAGATTAAATTATATAAATGGTGTAATGTTTACACCATTTAAATTAAATTGATTTTTGATTCTTAATTATTTACATACTTTCAATTACTTTCCCTTAAATATATTCAAATAAAAAAATAAATATATTTAGCAACATTGCTGAAATATTTCGTAATCATTTTTAAATAATTTTGGAATGTTTTTGAAATGTTCCTGCATTATTATTTTAAATAATTTCCCAATATTGATGAAATAATTATTTCATCAAATATTATTGGAGTATTTATTAAATATTGCTGGAATACTGCAGATATATTGTTGGTATGTTGCTGGAATATTACTGAAATATTGATGAAAATATGCTGGAATTTTGTCGAAAACTTGCATAAATATTGTCGAAGTTTGGCTGGAATATTGAAGGATAATTGTAAAAATATGCTTTAAATATAGCAGGGGTTCGGAAAAAACTTGCAGCAATATTGGTGATATATTGCTGAATTTTTTGAATATTTCGAATAAATTGCTTTAATATTGTTGGATTTTTGCAGATTTTTTTTTGAATTCTTGAATTTATTTTTTTAATTTACCTAAAAAATTCTTTCAGAAATATTGGTGAATTGCTGAATTTTAAATAAAATATTGTTGGAATATTTCAAATGAATTGCTTCAATATTGTGGAATTTTTGCAGAAATATAGAAGGGGTTCGGCTAGAAAACTTGCAGAAATATTGGTGATATATTGCTGAATTTTAAATGAAATATTTTTAGAATATTTCAAATAAATTGCTTAAATACTGCTGGTTTTTTGCAGAAATAATACTGGAAGTTTTCTGGATTATTGCTGTAATGTTGCTGAAATATTTTTTTGTTTTTTTTTTTTATTTAGCTTCCAAATTTCTGAAAATTTAAATTTAGCAAGGGTTCGGCTAGAAAACTTGCAGAAATATTGGTGATTTATTGCTGATTTAAAAATAAAAGATTGTTGAAATATTTAAAATAAATTGCATGAATATTGTTGAATTTTTGCAGAAATATATCTGAATGTTCACTGGAATATTGTTAGAATAGTTCTTAATTCTTTTATTTTTAATTTAGCTAAAAAAATTATAAACATTGCAAAAATAAAACTAAAATATTGCAAAAAAATGTTTAAAATTTTTGAAATATTGATATATATTTGAAAATTTAATAGAATATTGTTGTAATATTAGTCGATTGTTTCTTAAATATTGCTGAAATATTTCTGTTTTGGCTTTAATTATTTTAGCAAAATTTGTTCATATTTATGTCATATTATATGTCTACGACTATACATAGTAGATTTTCACATAATCTCCTTGATCAGTTCTCTTACTTTTTTTCCTGTAAACCCTACCAAATACCACAACCAGCCACCCAAATGTATCATGTCGTTCGCAACTCAGTTACGCATCAAATTTGCTATGTTTATCCGTAATAGCTATGCAAACAGCGGAAACGGAAATACGCAGCCAGCAGCAGCCACATTATTGATGTGACAAATTGCTCTACAGTGTGTATTTTCTTTATTTATTTTTCACACTGCCTTTAGTGTGTAAAGAAGAAGAAGAATATTCCCTTTTTTTTTTTTTTTTTTTTTTTTTCAACATATATCTCAAGCATCTACATTTGATTTGTCACAAAGAAAAATTTGTTGCCTCAGATGTTTGCTCACAAAATACCCAACATGTATTGTGTAGCGCATCGACTATGTCGTTATAGCCTCCCTCAACTTGCTATCATTCGTACATCATGCTGTTTGCTGTGCGTCCTTTTATTTCGTTTTTATTTTTGTTTGTTTTGTGTTGTTCATTCTTTGCGGCGTAGTGCTTTTATTTGATTTTATGATATTTGCTAAGAAAACAGAGAAAGCAGAGGGTTTTTTTGATTATTTGCTTTGCTGTGTATTTATTTAGTATTTTTTGTGTGTCTCTTATTATTTTTTACTAAATTTTAGAACAGTGTTGTTAAGCATTAACCCTATAATGTGGTAATTTTATAATTCATTCGTATAATAAATACTATATTGTGAAATATACCAATCTTTCCGACATTTTTTAAATGTCATTTCCTTTCTGTAGCTCAAACTTCAAGGACACCCTTTAAATTTGACACTTTTCCAACACTTTCAGTCCGTCTACTTGTTTTATCACCCTGCTCAAAAAACAGCAAAATACCCTAAATTCTATAACAATCGAAATGAAATTTGGTATCGCTTATTTCGCTTATATTTTTTCTACATACTGCCAGTCATTTTTATAGACCATAAACATTTCTTTGCACAATTCCCCCAAAACTGTCTGATACAACGTACCGCAACGAAATAGTGGGGGGGGGGGTCTCTAATAGACTTTAATAAATTTCGTTATTCTAATAGAATTTAGCAAATTGAGTTTGAAATTTGCCCAGTTTTTTTTTTCGTTTCGTTTTTCTTATCAATTGAGTTTTTATTGTTCGGCATTCGGCGCCGCCAATGGCAGCGCCCGCCGACTGTCGATTGTCGACCGCCTGCGGCCAGCTGTTTTGACATTGGAGTGGCTTGTTTGGGTTCGTTTTGTGCGGTTCAAGTGTGGCTCAAGTGTGGCTCCTTCATTTCATTGCGCTTCACTGCCCCAAGTCCTTATGTGTTATTATGTGTTTTATTGATATTTAGTAGCTGCTGCTCTGTTTGGTTGCTTAAGTGGATTTTTGTGTTGCTCATTTAATTGTTTTCTTTTGTGATTGTTTTGATGAAACAGAGATTTAACGCTATTTTGTCCAGCTATTGTTTGTGTATCTTATTTGATTGAGTAGATTACTTCGATACATTTGTGAGTTTTGGCTTAAGTGTGTTGTTATTTTAGCCAACTAGGATAGATAAGGGCAGATAATGTGATAATTGGAACATAAAATGTTGAAATGTAACGTGTACAAATTGGATTACTTTACAAATGAAAAAAAAAACGTATATTGTTCTTAGAACCTATAGAATTTCATATAATTTGTGTAGATACATTTGTGTTGTTATTTAAAGGGAAAAATCTTAGATTTTAAGCATAGAGTATGCGCTATAAAATTATTTTTTATTTAGCGTCGTTTTTATTTATTTTAGGTAGCGTCGGTAGCTCGTCATGAAATGGCAAACCTTACTGAAGAGAAATGTCAAAAAAGTGGCAAGAAATATGGCGTCGTTTGCTGTCCCTGTCGCTCTACTTTTGTAGCGTCTCTGTTGAAAAACCCTTGAAAAAAACTTTTGTAGCGCTCTTATTGTAAAACCATTTATATGCCTAATTCCTTTTGTATTTTATTCGTGTCAATGCAAAAGTGGTTTAGGAAAAAAGAAAAGTCGAAAAAATCCAAAGGAAAATCCGGAAAATCGAAAATATCTAAATTTGACCCTAGGACTATGAAATGTGGAAAGGGTGTTCATCTCTTGAGGTGTGTGTGCACTACGAAGGGATTTTTTGAAATTCGCCTCCTAACGTTCACAAATGGGCGTGGCAAAATTGAAATTTTATTTTAAAATATCAGTGTAATTAAGATAATTAAAGGGTTTTTCAACAGGAACGCTACAAAAGTAGAGCGACAGTGACATGATGAAATGATATACGAATTCGAATTTCGGTAGTAAATTTTAATAATTTCGACTAGTTGTTGGCTCGTATATCTTTTCATCATGAAATGGCAAACCTTACTGAAGAGAAATGCCAAAAGAGCGGCAAGAAATATGGCGTCGTTTGCTGTCCCTGTCGCTTTACTTTTGTAGCGTCCCTGTTGAAAAACCCATGAAAAAACTTTTGTAGCGCTCTTATTGAAAAACCCTTTAGTAGACTTTATAAGCTACATTTTGCAATAAACATCTAACTCCCGGCGTATATATTAAAAATGATATTGTATCCAGAAATTAACCCTTTAAATAGTTTTATTTGTTGATTTCAATCAAAATATATTATTTTTTTAACGCAAGGTGTGCATACTTTAACTATTTACTAATAATAAGATTTCCAAAAGGATAAGCATGGCATATCGTTTTAAAGATAATTGTATGTGAAATAATATCAAAATATTATTTGAAGAAAAATTGGGACAGTTAAAAAATTGCTATAGTAAGAAAAATTCAACATTTTATGTGATATATTTTTTATATTTGAAAATGGTCGTTAAAACTTTAAAAATATCCTTTAAGCTCTTTGCGAAACATCACAGGATCATCTTTTCTGAAATGTTCATTACGGAAAAGTATACCTTCGTGTGATATGTTCATTCGTGGAAATATACATAATGGTGAAATTTGCATTTCGAGTAAATTTCCATTTTGGAAAATGTCTTTTGTTGGTACAGTAAATACGGGAAAAAGTGTTCGTCCCTAAAATGAATGCTTACCTCGTAAAAGTGTGTGAAACAAAAAAATGTTGGAGCCCACCATAATCGTGTTTTTATTATAGCTTTTTATTCAATGTCCGGTCATCGAGTTGTATATATCGTTGGAAAGTTTCCTACACAAAATAGTTACAAAAACTCGTGTTTCATTAAAACTTTACTGAAAAGTGATGTGAAGCAGACATTTTTTTGACAATTTTAACCTAAAAGCTGCCATTAAAAAAGTGCCAAAAACAACAAAACTTTTTTGAAACCTCCAAAAAAAAACCTCCAAAATCAAAATCTAAAAAAGTGTAAAAAAATGACACCCTACTAAAGAGTCCCTAATAGAAGTAAAAAATAAATTTTAATTAAACATTAACGAACATAAAAAGCATTTAAAGAAGTATGTAATATTTATACAATTCAAAAAAAAATTAGCGCTATAATCAGCAGTTGTCAGGTGTCTGTGACACTTGAACGAATTAAATACAATGCAATTGATTATTGGTTTGAAATAGCTACACGTAAGAGTCTATTGTGCTGTGCTACAACAATTTTTCCTTGTCCGTAACTATATTATATAGGAAATATTAATAATACTACTAAATTAACTTAACCACCACATGTGCTGACATAATTCAAAGTCATTCGGTGATTATGTGCTACGGATACCACCTATGATAGTTATATGGCATTTCATATTTTTTTTTTTTTTTGTGAATATGTTTGACGAGAAGCGTCATTAAAGGACACATAACCAATTAAAGTAAGTGCATGAGGTTCTACTATAATTTATAGTTATTATAATATCATTTATTATTTCTTGTGGTATGCGTACAAATCACTCATATCGGGGTATTAAATATGGTAATAATGTATGAAGTATGGTTGACGCTTTGGATGAGGGCTTTATATTTAGTTTGTTTTATTTGAAACATTTATTATAGTACATTTATTTTTAATCTAATTGTCTTTCCATAATAATTTAATATTTTATAGGGTTTTCATAAATTTGACAATTTAATTAGTTTAATATTAAATAAAAGAAAACAAAACAAAACTTTGCCATACTACCAATTAATAACAAATTAGACTTTTATGAATTTGTCAAACTACATAGAAACTGTCACAGCAAAGTTTTCAAGTACAAATCAAAACCAGAGAATGTCAGATGCTCCACCACCAAGCAGCCACAAAGTGACATTGACATTTTGTGGATATCATGTTGTGTATGTGGTGTGACCTGTGCAGAAGAATGAGTTGGACAGGTTGATGCGGTAGATTGTTAGACAGACAGTCATGGAACAGTAGACAACATAATAGAGAGGAATATATTAGAAAAATATTGGACAAATACGACAGAAATACAAAATAAAAAATAACACAAAATAAAAAATAAACCAAATTTGAAAATATATATTTTTTTTAATACAAATCTCCAAATAAATCTTATAACATAAATCTGAATTTACAAATTTCAACATACGAATCTCCGAAAACAATTCGTGAAATTAAAATCCCTAATAAAAACCTTTAAAACTCAAAATTCAAATCTCCAAATATAAATTTCAAAATTCAAACCTCCAAATACAAATTGCCATATACAAATATAAAAATACAAATTTCAACATGTATATATATAAAACTCTTGGTCCGTCTGTCTGTCAGTCTGTCTGTCTGTCAGTCTGTCTGTCTGTCTGTCTGTTTGTTTGTACCAGCATCACGTCTAAACCGCTGAACCGATTTAACTGAAATTTTGCACCAGGAAACTATGGAGTCCGGAGGGTGTCATAGGCTATATATGGGCGGGATTGGTCAAAGGGGCGTGGTACCTCCCATACAACCTAAACTTTCAAAACGACATAACTCAGCACATACACAATCTAAAAAGATGAAACAAAAAACTAAAATTCACCACACTAAAACTCACCACACTAAAACTCACCGCACTAAAACTCACCACACTAAAACTCACCACACTAAAACTCACCACAATAAAACTCACCACGCTAAAACTCACCACACCAAAATTCACCACACTAAAACTCACCACACTAAAACTCAACACAATAAAGCTCACCCACTAAAACTCACCACACTAAAAATTCACCACACTAAATCTCACCACACTAAAACTCACCATACCAAAAACTCACCACACTAAAACTCACCACACTAAAACTCACCGCACTAAAACTCACCACAATAAAACTCACTACACTAAAACTCACTACACTCAAAATTCACCACACTAAAACTCACCACACTAAAACTCACCACACCAAAACTCACCACACTAAAACACACCACACTAAAAATTCAACACACTAAAAATTCAACACACTAAAACTCACCACATTAAAACTAACTACACTAAAACTTCTACTGGGAAAAACTCTACGGGGAAGAATTCTACAGGGAAGAGTTGTACCGGGAAGAATTCTACGGTAAAGCGTTCTATGGGGAAGAATTTTACGGCGAAGATTTCTACTGGGAAGAATTCTACGGCGAAATATTCTACTGTCTGAATTGTCTTTGAGAAAAGTTGTTTTGGCGGAGAATTATTATTTGGTTACTACATTTATAAAACAAATAAAAACTTCCACAGCGAATCACGGGCCCCTGATATAAAAAATAATATTCTTATCGCTTTATATCTATGAATTCACAAAATCTTGGCACGAGTCGTGCACGGGTCCAGCTAGTATAAATATATAAGTTCAAATATCTCTAAATACAAAGTAAAAAATCTTTAAATAAAAATCTCCAAATACAGTTTAAATCTCTAAATAGAAATCTCAAAATCCGAAACAAAAAATACAAATTATCAAAGACAAATTAGAGAAAAAACTCAAAAATACATATCTCAACATATAAATCACCAAATACGAATCTCCAAATTCAAATCTCCAAATACAAATTTCAAAATATAAATATCCAAATTTAAATCTCCAAAAACAAATCTCAAAATTCAAATCTTCAAATATAAATATCAAATCTCCAAATATAAATATCAAATCTCCAAATATAAATATCAAATCTCCAAATACAAATCTCAAAATACAACGAAAAAATCTCTAAATACAATTCTTTAAATACAAATCTCCAAATACAAATTTCTTTTTAAAAATCTCCATATAAATATTTCCAAATACGAATAAAAATCTCGAAAACCAAATTTCAAAATTTAAATATCAAATCCAATTAAATATCAAACACAAATCTCATAATTCAAATCTCCATATATAAATAACAAATCGCCAAATATAAATAACAAATCACACAAATCTCCAAATAAAAAAAAAAAATTTCGCAATCTAATTTAATAAATCTCCACATATGTATTTCCAAATACAAATCTATAAATACAAATCTCTAAATAAAAATCTGCAAATAAAAGTCTCCATACGAATCTCAAAAACACAAATTACAAAATACAAATCTATAAATTAAAATCCAAAAATATAAATCTCCAAATACAAATCTCTAAATACAAATAACAGAATTAGAACTACAAGAACTTACCTTGCCGCAAAGATCAATAAAGAGTAAAACGAAAAAAACTATGATAAAAAATCATGGAAATTGCTACGTCAGAAAAATAAGCGACAAATCGAAATATTATCAGTTGTATAAATGGTCAATAGCAGTGCCACGTATTTAAATAAGTTTTTCGATTTTTTTTTTTGTCATATTTATTTGTAGCCACCACCACTTTTGCCTGTGTCTCGATCACTAATTAAGATAAGTTGTTTGGAATGTACCACAGAGGGTGCTGTGAGTCATCCACGATATTGAACACATTTGTGGCTACCACAGCAACACCATATAGTATTTTTGGTTTGTATGTTTCTATAGCAAAATAATATCTATTTGAAGGTATATGTGTATGTCTGTCCGTCTGTATGTATGTGTCTGTCTATCCGCCTGTCTGTGACAAGTGGCTCATCACAGCTGATGGCTAAACACTGATATAAATGCGAAACAAATTGTCAGCCATCACAGTATAGCCGACCGTTGGAGTGGCTGGCACGTGGTAGGTGTTTTGTAATGGTAGATCCTACTAATGTAATTGGGATTGCGTGTAAATGCTAAGTTGCTTCGTGTAATTTGAGTACCCTGAGTTCAGATATATAAATGAACACTTTTGCATTTGATTGTTTGCTTTTGTTAATATTCGTTTTAAAAGCAATTTACACAAATATAAAATGCGCTTAATAGGCATTATTATCTGGTCTTCAAGTTTGAAGAATTATACGGTGTCACAAAATAACATTTATTTAATATACTTGATTTTTATACCCTACACCTATGAGGTACAGGGTATATTAACTTTGTGCATATATTGTATCGCCCCTTAGGAGGCGTGTCCGGTATGGAACAGTATATATATTCTTGATCAGCATCACTACCCGAGTCCGTTTAGCCATGTCCGTCTGTCTGTCCGTCTTGCTGTCTTGCTGTCTTGCTGTCCGAATACAGAATAACTTGAGAAATACTGATCAGAATGCGATGAAATTTCGACTCAATATATTTTAGCAAAAAATCGACTCAATATATGTTAGCAAAAAATATGGGAGGTGGGCGGAGTCAATTTTATATAAGTCAATTTTATATAACTCTTTCGAAACTAATAACTCGAAAAGTATTCAAGGTATAGTTATAAAATTTAAACTGTATTGTTAGAATTCACCTAAAAATATGTGGTCCAAAAATGGGCGTGATCCGCCCACTTTTTTTTTTCAATATTTCCCGGGTTTTCATAGTGGAAATTTGATCCGTAAATTATTAAAATCAAATCTATGAAATATTAGCCTTTCAAAATTTTAAATATAGTCGTAATGGGCGGACCAATTACATTTTTCAATTTTTTAGTTTTTTATACTTTATATAAATTTTTTAATTTATGGGGATATAATACGTAAATTTCTGATATATGTATAATATTCTGAGGGTTAATATCCCCACCAAAGGTGTAGGGTATTCCATAGTCGGGCCCGACCGACTATAAAAATCCGCCTCATGTGACCGAACTTACCCATGTGACCTAACTTTCCCAACTCGTTTCCTATTAAATTATGTAGTAAATTTAAAACAATTTATTAAAAAAAATACATTTGTATTTATTTTACTTTGTTCTATTGAAAAAATGTATTTTAAAGTATATTTCTTGTTTATGAATAGAAAAAATACAAAATGTGGTATTATGTAGTTATTTTTATTTGATGTAGTATTTTTTGATATTGAAATTCAATAAATGTATGTAGTTCTTTTTAAAAACAACAACTCTCATTTTATATAACAAATATTTGCCTTTTCAATATAAAGAAGATATTTAATTTACAATTTTAAGTACTTTGCAACAATCTTTCTTTGGCATCATAAAAATCTTCATTTTCCCTACTTTAAAACGTAACTCAAAGCAATCATTTGAAAAAAAAAATATCAATAGTTGGCAAACTAAAAAAAAACAAACAAAAAAAAACATGTATAAAACAACTTGCCAATAAAAATAGAGAACACTGTGCAATTTTCCTAACTTGTTCGCTGTATTCTCTTCTTTTTTTGAAGTTTTACACATTTGAGAAATCATTTTGCACGGTTTTCTTTTTCTTTTTAAAATTTTTTTATGCAGTTTAGTACAATGTTCTTGCTGCTGTTTTTTTTTTTATAGTTTTTCACTTGCATTTGCTTCATGTAGCAAGTTGTTTCCTAAATCGATAGAACTTGAAGAAGTTTAGCGCAGCTTCACTCGATTTACTACTCTTTTACTCCAGTTTTGTCATCATTTTATTGGAGCCTAGACAATGCAAACTTTTCACAGTCATTCAGAGTCGTGATACGCTAAACTGTAGTATATTTCAAGTCGTTAGCAAAAAATCACTGCGGCCATTTTTAAGAAGCTCAATTGACAACGATTTATTTATATTGAAACAAAAAGTAGTAGGTCAATGTAGTAGAAAAAAGTACTAGAAAACGTAGTAGAAAAAGTGTTAGAAAACGTAGTAGAAAAAAGTACTAGAAAACGTAGTAGAAAAAGTGTTAGAAAACGTAGTAGAAAAAAGTAGTAGAAAAATTGGTACATAAGACTATTAAAAAAATAAAGAATTAAAAAAAACTAGTATAAATAAATATATATAAATTTTGTATAGTAGAAAATGTTGATAAAAAACAATAGTAATGATTCGAAGAAACATCGTCATCAATAAAAAATATATATAAATCAAGTTCTTGACGATAAAAGCAATTGATAAAGGAGTACAAAATGTAGTAAAAAAAATGTAGACCAAAATATATTAAATTTGGTACAAATAATTGTACAAAAAATTCGTATAAAAATATTGTAGTAAAAAAAAAGGAGTATAAAAAAATAGTAGGTTACAGATATACAAAAAAATTAAGTTCAAAAAGTAGGTAATAAAAAAACAGAGTCTTGCTGAAATGTAATAAAAAAAGTAGTATTTTTTTGTAGTATTGAACAAAATATTTCAAAAACAAGTATAAAATAGTAGTACAAAAAATTAGTAACACAAGTACAAAGTAGATAAAAAAAAGATGGTACATAAAATACTACAAAAGTAGTAGCAAAAAATATTCATAAAAAAATAGAACAACATTTTTGTATAAAAAGTTTATTACATTATAGTAAAAAAATTAAGGAAAAAAGTAGTAGAAATAAGTAGTAGAAATAAGTAGTAGAAATAAGTAGTACAAAAAAGTAGTCCAAAAAGTATTAAAAAATACTATACAAAAAGTAGTGTAAAAATGTAGTCAAAAATGATACGTATTTTTTTGCAGTATTTTAGAAAATTATTTGAGAAATGAAGTATACTAAAATTAGTAATACAAATAAGTAGGTCAAAAGTTTATTAAAAAAAATAAAAAGTAGTAAAAAAGAGATACAAACAAATATTAGAAACATGAAGTACAAAAAAGTATTACCAGAAATAGTGATAAAAAAGTAGAATCAAAAATTAGTAAAAAAAAAAGTAACAAAAATGAAGAAAAAAAGTATTGCAAAAAGTAGTATAAAAAAAAGTATGTAAAATAAGACGTTCAAAAAGAAATACAAATAATAGTTCAAAACAAGTCGTATAAAAATGTATGTGAAACAAAGTAATCCTTTTTTGTAGTATTGTAAAAAATATTTTAAATACGAAGTATAAAAGAGTAGTACCAAAAATTAGTAATACAAAAAAGTAGAACTAAACTTTAGTACAAAAAATGTATTACAAAAAATGTATTACAAAAAATGTATTACAATAATTAAGTACAAAAAAGGAGTTGAAAAAGTAGTGTAAACCATAGTAAAAAAAGTAGAAAAAAAAGTTGTACAAAAATGTAGTTAAAAAATAATAGAAAAATGAAGTAGAAAAAAGTAGTACCAAAAATAAGTAATAAATAAAAAGTAGAACAAAAATTTAGTAGAAAAATGTAGTTCAAAAACATAGTAGAAGTACACAAAAGTAGCATAAAAAAGTAGTATAAAAAAAGTAGTACAAAAATAGTACACAAAAAAGTACAAAATGTTGTACAAAATTCTTTTTTTTTTTTAATTAAAATAATTACAACTTAACTGGGTACTGATCCAGTATTACGTGTACAAAATGCAAATAATTTCAATTGAGTGCTCCATATGCTCGATTCCTAATTATTCCTCAAAACAATTCTTTCCTGAGACAAATCTTCTTATGAAAATTCTTTCCTGTAATAAGACAACTAATAGAAACTAAAAAATAACATACTAAAATTAAAAAAAATCAATAGGATTTTCTAAACTGTTTCCAATATTTTTTAAAAATTTTAATTTTAATTTATAAAATTTAAAAAAAATCAGAAAAATCATCTCATTTAAAAAAATTGCATTATTTACTGTACTTGAAGTCTAAGCGCCATCCAGATTGATTTTAAATCCCATTTAAAATGTTCAAATATTCGTTTATTCTTGTATATTTTTTTGGGGGGGGGGCTTGTGATGTCATTGTGCCGTACACAGCCAGACAAACATGTTGCAAATGTTCCTAACAATGCCATAAAAATGTCCGAATATCCAGAGAAAACATGTTTTACTGCTTAAACTTTGCCAGCAGCAGTAGCAGCCTTAGTGCTTTTGCGTTGCATCTCAAGAACTGCAGAAGCACAAAAAAAAAATTGCAACACAAAAAAGAAAAAAAAATCAAAAACTAAATACAATAGAACCAAACAATAAAACGGAAGAGGTGACAACAAAAAAGCAGGAAGTGCATTCCGAAGAAGTTGCTTTTGTGTTGAGCTGCTGGGTGCAGCTACGGCCGGCCGACCGACCGATCGGCAACTGCTGCTGCTGTTGCAACTACTGCTTGTCATTGTCTGCATGTCTGCCTTCCATCTGGTGTGTGTCTGTGTATTTAGTTTATCTGTAAAAAATACTTTAAACACCTTTGCGTGTAGCCTCCCACAACACTTCATGCATTTGTTTTATTCGAGTGTCGGCAACAAGAACAGCAACTACAACAATTGCACTCACATGTGCTTTTGCTGTTGCACGAATTTTTGTTACCTCGCAGTTGGCAACACTTGCCGCCAAGTGTTTAAAAACTGTAGCAGCACAGAGTTGCTGCTACTGCGGCTGTTCAGTTGAACAGTGTCAACAATTCACTGTTGGTTGCGGCAACTTTTTTTTGGTTGGCTGTTGCAACTACTTTTTGTGTGCGTGTGCGGCCAACAATTTTATTGAGTTAAATCTTTTTAGCTTACGATAGAATTGCATTTAGTTACTTGCAGTAAGAACATTTTAGTTAGTTTTTAAAGTTGTTCAGCTCTGGAGGAAATGACTTTCAAAGCATTATTTCTTAAACTTAAACTAAACATTTAATAGCACTCTATTCCATTTTGTATATCTAAAATTCATCACTTAAAATTTGACATTGAAAATATTAAAGTATTATGTATTTCAAAAAATATTAAAACATTATTATCATAAATTTTAAATAATATTGATAAATTTACCCTCATACGTTCTTTTTAAATACTGGAAGAAAACATTAAAAATCTTGAAAAGCAAATTTATTAATTAATTACTTTAAAATTTTAATTTTCGTAAATGTAAGGAGTACGAATAATTTATCACAAGTCAAATATTTTTCTTACACTTTTTTAATGGAAAATGTTCACCGAACAATACTTGCTTAATACAATTCTTTCAATTAATCTGCGAAATAATTATTTTACGAATTCAACCGACACAGATTTCCTGAAACTATTTTACCTCAAAGTCAATATTTCCTTGGACAATACTTACTGGAGCCAATTGTGCTAATGGCGATTCCTTAATACATATCTAAAATTGTTCCTAAAATAAATTCTTCCCTTCTTTTACAAAACAATTATTTCTCGAGCAATTATTCATCAATATCAATCTTCAATAGTCAATCTGCCTGGACAATTTTTCACTGAGATAATACTTTCCCATACAATTCTTCTTCTCAAAATCTATTTATATCCGTCTACTTTATTCCAAGATAATTCTTCTTATACAGACAATTCTTCTTCTTATACAGATTTTTACCGAGACAATGTTTTCCATAATAAATTTTATCCCAAAGCCGCACTAAAACAATTCTTCCTCGAACAACTTGTTTTCTAGACAAGTCCTCCCTGAGAAAATTCTTCCCCTGATAAAGTTAATACATCCTTGGACAATTCTTAGTCAGCACAATTTTGCTAATGGAATTTCTTTCACAAATATGTATTTTCCGAAACAATTTATTCCTGAACAATAATTTATTAAGATATTTTGTACCTGGACAATGCTACTCGAGACAATTCTATAGCCTGGAAAATGTTATACTGAGACAATTGTTTTCCGTAAAATTGGTCTTCAGACAATTCATCTTCGATACAATTCTTCTCCCAGATGAATGATCTCCAAGACAATTCTTCACCAAAGCTATTCATACCCAAATCTACTTTATCCCAAGTCAATTCCTCCCTGAGACAATTCTTGCTAAATCAATTCTATTTTTATACAGATCTTTTTTGAGACAATGACTTCCAAAGTAAATTTTATCCCAAGGCAATACCGCCCTAAAACAATTCTTCCCCGTGCAATTCTATTCTGAGACAATTCCTCCTTTCCCTATAAAGTCAATACATCCTTGGACAATTTTATCCCAAGTCAATGCCGCCCTAAAACAATTCTTCCTCGAAGAACTCTTTTCTGACACTATTTCTCCCTGAGACAATTCTTTCCCTGATAAAGCCAATACATCCTTGGACAATTCTTAGTCCAGACAATTCTGCTAATGGAAATTTTTTGCGACAATTATTTTCCGAGTTAATTATTCCTCAAATCAAATCTTCCCGGATATTTCTTTTCCGAAACAATTTATTCCCGGACAATTATTTATCAATTCGACAATTCTACTTCGAGACAATTCTACCCTAAAACTATTCTTCTTCATAGTCAATAACGCCTGGAAAATTTTAAACTGAGCCAATTCTTCTTCGAGATATTTCTTCTTAGAGATGAATGATCTCCTAGACTATTCTACACCGAACCTATTCATAAGCAAATCTACTTTATCCCATGTCAATTCCTACCTGAGACAATTTTTGTGCGCACAATTCTTTTTCGAAACAGATCTTTTCCGAGATAATTCTTTTCAAAGTAAAATTTACCCAAATCAATGCCGCTCTCAGACAATTCTTCCCAGAACAATTCTTTTCTGAGTTAATTCCTTTCCGAGACAATTCCTCACATGACAATTCGTTTCTGCGATAAGTCTTTGCGAACCAATTCTTCTTCGAGTTAAGTCTTACACAAATAAAATTTGTCCCTATTCAATTCCCGCATGAAACAATTTTTCTTTGCAATTTTTTTAAGATCAATTATTTTCCGAGACAATTTTTTTTCATGTCAATTTTTTCCCAAGTGAATTTTCCGATACCATTATTTCCCTAGTCAATTTTTTCCAAAGACAATTCTTTTCCGAATAATTCTTTTCTGAGATACAATTTTTCATTTTTCAATTCAACTAGGCGTTAATTTTTTCTAAATGCTGTGAAAAAAAACCTATCCGGACTATTCTTTACTGAGATAAAATAATTAATTTTGTGTAAATTTTTTTGAAATCATTTTTTACCTAACCCCCATATAATATAATATAAAATGACACGAAATTAGTTTCGTCGGTAAATCCAACGACAGATTTTTTTACTTGTTCATTTCGACGTCATTTTTAATTTTTTTAATTAAAGAATATTATGTCTCTAGATTTTTTGACTTTTTTGATGAAACGATTTTCGTTTCGTATTACGTTATAAGAGGGTGAGACAATTCTTTCCAAGAAGAAGGCAAAATCCTTAGAATGCAAATTTTGCTTAGTAAATTAGTTCAATCACATAATTGTTTTCTTCGTTTTTAAAAATATAAAGAGTTTTTCAATACAAAATTTTTTTTCAAGGGTTTTTCAACAGGGACGCTACAAAAGTAGAGCGACAGCATACAACGCCATATTTCTTGCCGCTCTTTTGACATTTCTCTTCAGTAAGGTTTGCCATTTCATGATGGAAAGATATGCGAGCCAATAATGAGTCGAAATTATTAAAATTTACTACCGTAATTCAAATTCGTATATCTTTCTATCATGAAATGACAAACCTTACCGAAGAGAAATGTCAGAAGAGCGGCAAGAAATATGGCGTCGTTTGCTGTCCCTGTCGCTCTACTTTTATAGCGTCCCTGTTAAAAAAACCCTTTATTTGATCTCAAAAATTAACAGATCTTGCTACATGAAAATTGCTGTTTGCTACTCGAAATAAAAACGACATAAATCAGATTTTGCGAAATTTTTAGCGGGCGACGGACGGGCGAAAGTACTGCAAAAGAACTACTTCATTTAATAAAGTAAAAATAATCACACCAAAGCATGAAATAGAATTGAAAAAAAAAACTCTAATAAAATTTAAACACAAGAAGGATGCACAGCAGCACAAGAAAGAACAGCAAAAGATAAAAAAAATAAATTTAAAAATAAAAATATAAAAAAAAATATAAATAACCTATAGAAATAAATCTAAAAAGTGAAAATAATAAAAAAAATAATAATAAAAAGTAAAAATCGACTGAATGGCTACAAACAGGATGCATTCAGGAACAAAAATAATACTTTTTGGCAAAAGAAGACGCGCTGGCAAAAAAAAAATAAATAAGACTAGAAAAAAAAAATAAGAAGAAATTGTAGAAGAGAATGCAAAAGCAGCAGCAAAAACAAAACGGAAGACATCACATTTGCGCATTGTTGTTGCTGATTGTGTTGCTGTTGCATTTTTTATACCAACAGCACTTAAATCATTGCAAAGCAGCAACAACAGCAAAGAAATTGCTGCCTCATGCACTGCAGCAAAACACACACAAAACTTCAAAGTGTGAAGGCGCTGATACAAAAGCAGAAAATAAAAATAAATAAAAAGAAAAACAAGTGAATCCTGCGAATCCTTTTGGCGAGCGAAAAATTGCTACGCTTGGATTACGCTTTACTTTGCTTTGCTTTGCTGTCAGCAAAATAAGTAGACGAATAATAGCAGCAACAACAACAACAACAATAAAAAGTAAATAATACTATATATTTTTTTCTCGTGCTTGTTGTTGTTGTTGCAAATCGCATTTTCTATAAAATACTTAAGCTTTACGCAGCGCAACAAACCGACAGCAATAGCAGCAGCAACGGAAAAAAGAGCAACGCAAATTTAATGCTACTTGCTGCAACTGAACAGCAATATCAACAACAATTATATTAACAATAACAATAAAAACAAAACTATAAAAATATTTGCAGCAAATAACAAAAGATACCTTTGAAAAACACGAAAAAGCAGAAAGATGTTCGAAGCACTTGAATAAAAAGTTTAAATAAAATATTAAATATTTCTTTTTTTTATAATTTTATTGGAAATCGTTTATAAAAATAATAAAAATCTTTGTTATTCTTAATGAATTTATAATTCTTAATGAAATAATCAATCAACATTTTTGCTATATTCAAAGATTTATTAATCATAGCTCGTAGCATTCTTGACATAAATAGTTATGGCATAATTAAGTTTATAGTTTTTTTAATAATACAAAAACTAAATAAAAATTTTAGTGTATGCCTAGTATTAATTTTTGACAAATTAAAATATCAGCTTAAAATGTTACTCATACGTCATGTTGTATACAATTCTTTATTATAGTTTATAAAATTGTCGAGAACCAAAAACGAGGCTTTTTTTTAGATAATTTTTTAAATATATATTTTTTTGTGTATTTAGAATCTAATGATAAAAAAAATATTAATCATTATCCAGAGTAAAGTCCAAACTAACTATTAATATTAATAACTTTTATCTAATTGATCTACTTTTTAAAATATGTACTTTAAACGTAATTTGGGAACTCTTTCCAATAATCAATTTTCAGTAAAAAAAAATACTTATGCATGTAATCCAAAAATATATTTACATCATATCGTCACTGTCATGCCTAAGGGGCGAATGTGCATTTTTAAAAATGATGGGAAATCAAATTTTAAAGTTTGAAGTGCTTTAAAAATTTGCAAAATTTATATTTTTTTCAATTTTTTCTGTTATTTTGGTTTATTCGTCAATTATTATAACGTATATAAAATATCTTTAGATTTGGAAAACCTACTTAATTATAAATACGGATTAAGTGAGACTATATCCTGATTAAAACGAAAATATTTTTGTTTTTTATGCCATAACTTTTTATTAGCGCAAGATAAAATAGTAATGTAAAGGCATTACTTGTTTACTTTTATAGCACCTATTTATTGGCATCATTAATTAAAAATATTTTGTCAAACATTAATTTGCCATTTGTTTTTGCAGGAAAAAATGTTTGTCAAAATATTTTTAAATAATGATGTCAATTGATAGGTGCTTTTAAAACAATCAATTACTACCTTTACACCTCTATTTTATCTTGTACCAATAAAAAATGCTAGCAAAAAACGAATAAATTGGAAAAATTGAAAATCTTATCATGTCAAAAGGGCGAATCTTTTTATTTTTTTGCTATAACTCTTTAATGGTACATGATAAAATAGTGATGTAAAGGCAATTATTGTTTGTTTTCAAAGCACCAACGATCAGCATCATTAACTGCAATTTTTTCCTGAAAATAACAAATGGAAAATTAATGTTTGGCAAAATATTTTTAATTAATGATACAGATCGATAGGTACTTTGAAAACAAACAATAAATGCCTTTACACCACTATTTTATCTTATACCAATACCAAGTTATGGAGAAAAAACGAAAAGATTCGCCCTTTTGGCATAATAAGATTTTCAATTTTTCGAATTCGTCATTTGGTTTTGTCTTGAGGATAAACTACATTAAAAAATATAAAAAACGCAAATGTCAAAAATTGCACATCCTTTGGCATTATAGTGACGATGTCTAATATATATTTATTCTAATTGCATACACAATTTTTTCCTATATGGTAGCATTTATGAGAAAAATGCTGAGAAATATTGCTATTTTTATGTATTTATAAGTAATTTTAACTTGACAGAAACTCTGTTGTTAAGACATATTTCAAAAATTATAACCGATGAAACAAAATTGTTATTTGGATCGTTAGTTTGGACTATACTCTGCATAACCATAAATCAATTTCATATTTATCATTAAATCCGAAATGACAGACAAATCATTCAAAATTAGTCTACAAATTTTGAGTTTAAATTCAAATATCTAAATAACATTTTATAATATTAGAATTTATTGTTAAATTATAATTAGTCTTGACAATTAAAAGAAAAACTGCGTTTACATTTATTTGGAAAACCCGTTGTACAAGGGTCTGTATTCTGTATACTATTCTAAAAAGTGTCTAAGAAGGACCTATAATTTCGATAACAGTGTTAAGTATTAGGATAAAACTGAGTATGCAGTCCAAATAAGCACCAACGAATTATATAGAATTAATGTATGTGAAATCCATAGAAAACATTTTTTCCCATAGGTGAGATTTCGCATATTTAAGGTGATTCAATTGTGAAGCCACATTCTCATTCAGACTTCGCATAAGTTTTCGTTTAATTTAGTAGATTATGTTGCCATTTTATTTCTGTATTATTTACGGTATATTTGCGTATACGAGACATTTAATCCAACTCCACAGAAAGAAGTCTTATCACATATAGATCTTGTTGGCCACTTTGTACTTCTTCAAATTGTTTAATTTTATGATTAAACAATTTATTTTGTATAAATGAAAGTCCAAAGTCCGAACGACGAGTTTTAGAAATATCGACTCTTATGTAAATTTTCAAGTGGTTGAAAAAATTATTAAACGAAGCAGTACAAAATGTTTCAAAATTTGTTAAAAATCGATTATTGATGATTTTTTTCTCTTAGTCATTCACATCGATTATAAAAATCGGGTAACGCGCGAAACTAAAAGCTGCTTTTAATGATGATTTTAAACAAACTGCCCAAGTAACCACTTTGTGGCAACTTAAGTGGTAGCCACATAATTGCCATTAAAGTGTTTGTTCCAAATCATGCGAAATATACATATTTGCCACCAATTGCCAGTCAAAAATCCCCGAGGCGAGGCTTAGTTGCCACACATTTCGATCCATTTAAGTGTCGGTTCACCTATTTGGAATTTGAACTGTAATTTTAAATGTGGAACTTGAGTGGATTAAAAATAAAAATAATAAAGATCCAATGCAGTGCCATAAGCGTAAATGTTTGTCCTGTAATAAAAGTGCACATAATGTCAAAAATATGCCATGGCATAATAATATAAGTCTTTACGAACAAATTTTTCGGCAAACTACAAATCTAATTTAACAAACGGTTCAAGTTTTCGGGTTAAAGCTTATATTCTACGCTCTCTAATTTTAACGCGCACCTAAAAAAATGCAATTTGTGACTTTTATTTAAATGGTTTTTTTTTTTTTTATTTCTTAAATTATCCTATTCCGTCTGTCCTTTTTTACAACCCAACTTTCCATGGACATATTTAGTGGATATAATAAATATTTTGTGTATAATATATATTTATTAAATTTTCATGTTAATTGGCTACATTATATACAAACATCTTCCTATAAGGTTCTTCATTATAAACACGATATATATATGGAACATAATACATTTTTTAATTTGCCACTATTTGGCCATGTCATAACAACAAAGTTAGCTCCGCCCATTATCGTATATGTTCCATTATCGAAATGTAAGACTTAAATATCACACCATTGTGACATATTATTGCATTGTCCCACACATGTTCTTAGCCACCGCTTTGGAACTAAATTTATGTGCCATTATGAGAGTGTATGACTTGTAAGGACTGCGTCGAATAAAATGTCCGCTACAAAAATGAAAAAATCTAGAAATCTAGTAATCGAATTTTTATAGAATAAAATATTTTATTTCGCAAATTATTTTTAGATTAAAAAAAAAATATAAAAAACCAGAAATTAATATTTTTTAATAAAAAGTTTTAATTTTTCCGGAACCCCTTCCATTAATGTTGTAATGGTAGTGTCCGACACCCTCAAAGCTGCTGAAGACCACTTTCTTTTAAAGTCTTGAAGGTCTTTGGCCACTTTTTTTGTTGTCTTCATCTCCATTTTTACTAAAGCCCAGTATCTCTCAATCGGCCTGAGTTCTGGACAGTTTGGTGGATTGGCTTCTCTAGGCACCAAAATCACTGCATTTTGTTGGATGCACTCGAAGGCCGTTTTGCTGTAGTGACATGAAGCGAGGTCAGGCCAAAAAAATTTGGACACTTCATGTTGTCGTAAAAATGGAAGCAATCTCTTTTGCAAGCATTCCTTCACATATATTTCGCTATTAATTGTACACGAAGTCACGAATGAGCTGCTCCTTTTCCACCTTTTCCACAACTGCAAATTGCCTGCCAAACAAGGAATTTCTTTGGGAATTTTGTCATTTTTTTTTATTTGAATTTTTCAGCGACATTTCCTCGAGAATCGGCTGTATAAAATTCCTGCCCAGGTAGTTGAGAAAAGTCTGCTAAAACATAAGTTTCGTCGTCCATTATGCTGCAATCGAATTTTTTAAAAGATCTTGGATCAGCTTTTTAGCTCGTTGTTTTGCGGTTTCATTCTTGGCGGCATTTCTATCCGGAACTTTTTGGACCTTGTACGTCTTCAGCCCAGCTTCTTTCTTAGTCCTGCGCAGGAAAGATTCTGAGCAATCCGCCTTTCTCGCCAATTTCCTTCCGGATATGCTTGGATCTTTCTTTAAAATATTCACAACCTTCTTCGACTTTTCACGATCATGTGGGCTTTTTTTACCAGAACCTTTCTTCCGATCAATACTCAGGTCTTCCTTAAAGCGGTTGATAATGCGAGAAATGGTCTTAGGGTTAGCCCCTACCTCCTTGGCAATTTTTTTAAAAGACCAACTAGGTTGTTTTTGAAAAATTTTAATTAAATTTTCTCGCACTTCCACTTTGTTTGCCATTTTCGCGTTAAATAAATTTTGTATTGACTATAACTGACATAAATTATTTTCTGCCATTTAATTCAGAGCTACTATGATCAAATTGTTTTAATTTGAATCTTGCAATAGCACATTATGGGAAGATATGTAACGGACAATTTTATTCAACGCAGTCTTTATATCACAGCTTTGTGACATATTATTGCGTATGTTCCATACATGTTCTTAGCTACCGCTTTGCAACTAAAAATTACTAGTTTGCAACACTGGTGTTAGAGGTAACATAAAAGCTACACATTTGCCACAAAAGTTTGTGGCTATTGTCGAGCCGTGCTTACTTAGGTGGATACGTTGAGTAATATGTGAAGGCTCTTTTTTAAAATATTGAAACTTAATAAATATATTTATAAAAATAAAAAAAAAACTTTTCAATTGGATTGGCTATGCCTTTTCAAAGAACTCTCAATGAGTATGAGAGAATAAATTTTGATTAGAGGATAAATTTTTTAATGCTAAAAGTATTAAAAATTATACAAAAATAATACAAATATTTTAGCTATTATAGAAATTTAAAATATTAACACTTGAAAATAACTATAATAAAATATTACACATACGCACTGCAGTGAAGAATACAACAAAAACCTTTTTAATTGAGTTCAAACCAAGAAAAACTATTTTTGTTTATTATAAATGCATGAATATATTATTGGACAATAATAAAAATAATAATATAATAAACTTTGCAACAAAATATAATATTTTAGAGAATAATTCGGCTTTTACATCATACAGACATTCAAAGAATGCACCAAAAAATATTTTGCAATGAAGCATAGTTTTTTTTACTTTAAAAGCATTCAAAATTCTTTAGAAATTATACAAAAATATTCACTTAAATCAAATATATAATTATTTACACTTGAAAATAACTAAAATAAAATATTATTTATACAAAATGTTGCATAAAATAAACCTTTTTGATATATCAATCTGAAAATAAAGAAAAATAGTGTAATTCTCATATATGTATTATATTTATAAAAAAATATTGAAAATAATAACAATATTAGAATTAAAACATAAAAAAACTAAATAAAATGTTGCAAGTTCACAGATGCACAAAACATTAAATGATTTATTTAATTTATAGACAAATATTTTTTTCATAAAACTAAAATTTATATTTAATAAATAGACTATATTTAATAATATAAAAATAACATCATACATTTAAGTTATAGCTTAAATTAAATTTTCATCACTTTAAAATAGCATTAAGAAAATGTTACTCATACGCACCGCTGCACGAAAAAGCAATAAAACTGCTTAAATTTCAATTCTAAGACAGCAAATGGCAAAAATAGATAAATTCAAATTAATATAATAAATTATTTATCTAAAAAAATAATGAGAAAACAAGAAATTTAACAAGCATACATATTAATCAAATTTATGTGAAGAAAACGAAAAATGCGAAAATCAAACACAGACTGTAAACAAAAAGTTGTCGCGTAAATTGTGGCATCAATCGTGGTGACAACAGCCAAAGACAAGTTGACAACAAGAGCAAGTACAAAATAAAAAAATATTAAAAACAAAAAATCAAAAAGTAGCAAAAAAGTAGAATAAAAAGTGGCAAAAAAAAACATCTCAAAATACAGCTGCTAAACAAACAAACACGTACCAATATTAGCGCACAAATCGCAGCACAACAAATTTAATCTAATATCAAAAAAATTTAAGAAACAACAACAGATAAATGTGCCGCAATTTATTTGCTTCAGGAATTTTTGACAATTTTCAAAAATGCCTAAACATGCGAATGAAACCAGGTCAACATGCGTCACTCTGACACACATCAGCAGCAGTAGCAGCAGCAGAAGCAACAACGACAGCAGGATGTCAAGTGTGTGCTGAAATACAGGATCAAGTGTGACAAAGTCTTTGAGTCTTTGAGCATAAAAAGCACTTCTGGCGAGCGCGCTCTTGGCTTTGCATGCGAAAGTAGAAGTCGACCGAACGGCAGGTTAAAGCAGTCGTAAAGCAGCTGTGGGAGCTAGGCAAAAGCAAAGTTTGAGCAGCACCCTGTGGGGGGGAGTGCACGCAGTATGGGCAGCAGCACGCAAAAAACAGCCTGAAACTGATTTTGCTTTTTATTTCGACAATCGTGCATCTTTTATCGCTCTATTATGCATTGTGAAGCCTGCTTGAGTGCTGCTTTTTTTTAGTTTTCTTTTTTTTTTTAATTTTATCCATTTTTTGTATTTTTTGAAGAGTGTCGCATTATCCTTTATCTGTTTGCATTCGTTGTCGTCGCACATTGTTTTAAAGTATTTATGCTTGTGTGAAAAATTCAAAGCGCTGTTTGGCGCCAAACACACAAAACACAATAAAAAGAAATACAACAAAAACAAAACAAAAGGGAAAAAATTGAAATACGTGCTCGCAAAAATTGTGTCGCAGCGGAAGCAAAAAACAAATTTATTATTCATATCACAGGCGATGCAAAGTGCGAAACGGAAAGGGACACAAATGCTGTTCGTCCGTTTACTACAATCACAGTCGCATAAAAGGGATAAAATAAAATTTAAACAAAAAAAAATAAATAAATAAAAAAATTTATATAAAAAAATAAAACAAAAAAATGTATTCAAAAAAACAGTAAAAAAAAAGAGGTTGTAAAAACTGCCGCCTTAAGTGAAAATTGTGAATATGTGATTTATTCATAGTCTCGCCTCGCACATTCTTTCTGGTGATTTTAGCCAGTTATTTTATATATATTTTTTTTAATTTTTCTTTAGTTTGTTAGCATTATTTTTATATTTCCTTTGCTTTCTTTAGTGCGTTATAGTGCTGATTTTTATTACTGAAATTTGGTGAAATTGTTTTGTGGGCATTCTACCCCAAAACACTTTTTGCGCACAAAATAAACCCTTTAAATAAATTATATAAAAAACAAAAAACCTATTTTTGGTTTAATTTAATTATCCTTAATAACGTTTATTTCGATTTTGCCAGTTCCAAATAAAAACACACTACCACAAAATGGCGACTATCTGAACCTAACTCAAATTATTAGGTTTTCATTTTATTTGCTAATTCTCTATGAACTATCTATACCGTCTTTTTCTAATTATCTACTATATCTATTTACTCTTTAAAGTGTATTTAAATTGTTGTAACTTAATTTTACTACACAATGTATTAAAAACTCGA
Source organism: Dryomyza anilis (assembly GCA_951804985.1). Classification (NCBI taxonomy): domain Eukaryota; kingdom Metazoa; phylum Arthropoda; class Insecta; order Diptera; family Dryomyzidae; genus Dryomyza; species Dryomyza anilis. The sequence goes on from OX638132.1 coordinate 71,458,379, forward strand.
TATCTACATATTGCAAAAAATGTAGTATGTTTTGTTTTATGTATTTTCGAAATACAAAAAGCTGTATTTGGAATGTGAAACGATTGTTAAGAAACTAAAGAAGTTAATTTGATAACGAATGTAGTCAAATTAAATGCAGATGTAGTAATTTTGCTACGTATTTTTCAACGTTTTTATTAAATACAAAAAAACAAATATTAAATTCCAATTTGCACTGTGGACAACATTCCAATTATTGCTCATCATTCCAATTACTAGTAAAAATTTTAAATCGGTATCATCATTTCAATTTTCATTTACAATTTTCCTTAAACATTCCAATTAGGAATTCAACATTTTAATTATTACTCGAATTATCAATAAACTTACAATTCTGACTCAAAAATCCAATTTAAATAAAAAATCACAATTTTCACTAAACAAAAATCAAATAAGGACTCAACTTTTTAATTCTAAATTTGACTTAATAATTAGATTATGATTTAAAATTCCAGTTTTTAAGCTCTAAAAAATAAAAATAAAAAAAAATTATTATCACTCAAAATTTTAATTTGTCAAAATTTAATTAGAATTTTAAACTCAAAAAATCCATTTGAATTCAAAATTTATGTTTAGTCTAAAATTAAAAATCCATATTCATTAAAAACATCAATTATTATTACACAAAATATTTCATAAAATTCCAATTTAAACTCAATAATCCAATTTTAATTCAAAATTCTCAAAATTTTAATTTGGACTTCAAAATTTCACTTCAAATTCCAGTTTTCACTCAAAATTAAATTGTTTACTCAAAATTCCAATTGTCACTCAAAATTCCAATTTTCACTTAAAATTCCAATTTTCACTCAAAACTTCAATTTTCACTCAAAATTATAATTTTCACTCAAAATTTCAATTATCACTCAAAATTCCAATTTTCACTCAAATTTCCAATTTTCACTTAAAATTCCAATTTTTACTCAAAATTCCAATTTTTAATAAAAAAAAAAAATTCAAATACTCCAAATTAGAATTTTCACTCAAAATTCCAATTTACACTCAAAACTCTAATTTTCACTCAAAAATATAATTTTCACTCAAAATTCCAATTTTTACTCAAAATTCCAATTTTCACTCAAATTTCCAATTTTCACTCAAAACTCCAATTTTCTCTCAAAATTACAATTTTCATTCAGAATTCAAATTTTTACTCAAAATTCCAATTTTTAATAAAAAAAAAAAATTCAAATACTCCAAATTAGAATTTTCACTCAAAATTCCAATTTTCACTAAAAATTACAATTTTCACTCAAAATTTCAATTTTCACTCAAAATTCTAATTTTAACTGAAAATTTCCAATTCGAAATTTCAGTTTACTAAAAATTTCAATTTTTTTTACTCAAAATTTCAATTTCTACTGATTTTAATTTTAATTAAAAATCCATTTTGTACTCAAAACTGCAATTTCAATTGAAAATTCCCTTATTCACTCAAAAATCCAATTATTACTCAACATTCTAATTATTTAGTAATTCAAATATCAATTTAGACAAATAAAAAATACACAATATATAAATTTTTACTATTACTCAATATTCTAAATATTACTCGAAATTCTAATTTGAACTCAGCACTAAAACTATATGAATTTAAATTTTTAAATTAAATTTAAGTTCATATTAAAATTTGTAACAAAAGCACATTAAAGCACAAAAAACCATTTCCCGTTTAAATTAAATTTGGTGCAATTAAACATTGCTTGGCGCACACTTAATAAATTTTCCTGAAAACATTTAATAATCACAGCAACCGGTGTTGCTTTGAATATGTTTGCATTACGCCGAGAATTGCTTCTGACATCACTGCACAATTATTCTACGACTTTGAAGAGGTAAAACGCACAAACAACATGTTTAAATTTGCAATTATTGCTTTACAAAAATCTTTGTTGCACTGAACATTTTCTCTTGATGATTTTATACCAAATTATACCAAATGTTCCGAATTAATAAAACTATCAAAAGGCATTTCAATTATAAAAATGCATTAAGTACTTTTTATAGAATTAAACAATAAACTAAAAATTTAAGTTGAAAAAGCAACGATATGTTGCGGTATAAGGCAATCATGTTATAGATGTTGCTGCTATTGTTGATGTTGCTGATGTTTCTCCTGCATCAACATCTATTGTTTTTATCCTTCAAGCCGCACTAGTTGTTATTCTTGCTTATTTATTATTCTTTAGCTGGCGTTTACGCAACGCAAAATGGCTTAAACGTAAAAAGGAGTGAAGAAAAAAACACCAACGTATGTCGACAACAATATAGCAGCAGCAACCACATCATAACAACAGCAACTACAATAATATGCATCACAACAATACATAGCAAAAAGATACTCTTGTTTTAGTGCATCGTTGCCGTTCTAAAGGCTTTTAAAAATTACAAATGAAAAAATGTGGCTACAATGCACATGTTTTTGGTGTATGCAATGAAAGGATAGCAACAGAAAAATTGTTAAATTAAACAAACTTTAGATTTTTGAATCATTTTTAAAAATAAAAAAATAATTCAAGAAAATCATTATTTTTTGTGTTAAAACTGAAAACAGTTTAAAAGAAAATTTATGAATTTTAGTTAATATTAGAAATAAAATAAAAATTTTAATTTAAGTAAAAATTGCAATTTTGACTCAAACACAAAATTTTTAAAAAATATTTCAATTTTATTTCAAAATTTCTGTTTCGACTCATTATTTCAATTTTTATTAAAATGTTTTCTTCAAATCACAAATTTTAGTCAAAATACAAAATTTGACTTATAATTCCAATTTTCAGTCAAAAATCGTTTTTTTTTTTTCAAATAAAATTTCAATTTTTCTCAAATTTAAATTTTTTCTCAAAATTCCAGTTTTCACTCAAAATTCCAATTTTCACACAAAATTACAATTTTCACTCAAAATTTAAATTTTCACTCAAAATTTAAATTTTCACTCAAAATTTAAATTTTCACTCAAAATATAAATTTTCACTCAAAATTCCAATTTTCACTCAAAATTTAAATTTTCACTTAAAATTTAAATTTTCACTCAAAATTCCAATTTTCACTCAAAATATAAATTTTTACTTAAAATATAAATTTTCACTCAAAATTTAAATTTTCACAAAATATAAATTTTCGCTCAAAATTTAAATTCTCACTCAAAATTTAAATTTTCACTCAAAATTTAAATTTTCACTCAAAATTTAAATTTTCACTCAAAATATAAATTTTCACTCAAAATATAAATTTTCACTCAAAATTTAAATTTCCACTCAAAATTTAAATTTTCACTCAAAATTACAATTTTTACTCAAAATTACAAATTTCACTCAAAATATAAATTTTCACTCAAAATTTAAATTTTCACTCAAAATATAAATTTTCACACAAAATTTAAATTTTCACTCAAAATTCCAATTTTCACTCAAAATTTAAATTTTCACTCAAAATTTAAATTTTCACTCAAAATTCCAATTTTCACTCAAAATATAAATTTTTACTTAAAATATAAATTTTCACTCAAAATTTAAATTTTCACAAAATATAAATTTTCGCTCAAAATTTAAATTCTCACTCAAAATTTAAATTATCACTCAAAATTTAAATTTTCACTCAAAATTTAAATTTTCACTCAAAATATAAATGTTCACTCAAAATTTAAAATTTCACCCAAAATTTAAATTTCCACTCAAAATTTAAATTTTCACTCAAAATTACAATTTTTACTCAAAATTACAAATTTCACTCAAAATATAAATTTTCACTCAAAATTTAAATTTTCACTCAAAATATAAATTTTCACACAAAATTTAAATTTTCGCTCAAAATTTAAATTTTCACTCAAAATATAAATTTTCACTTAAAATTTAAATTTTCACTCAAAATTTAAATTTTCCCTCAATTTAAATTTAATGAAATTTTCACTCAAAATTCCAATATTCAATAAAAAAATAATCTTTCAATAATTATTCTAAATTTCACCTAAATTTCCAGTCTTACTCAAAATTCCATTTTTCAATAAAAATTCCAAATTACATAAAAAATTGAAATTTTCATTAAAAATATCAAATTTTACTTAAAATTCCAAGTATAACTCAAAATATCTATTTTTACTCAAAATTCAATTTCTACTCGAAATACCTAGTTTTAATGAAATTAAATTTCAAATTCTAATTAAGAATCTATTCTTCTTGAATTAAAATTTGAATTTTCAAAAAAAAATTAAATTTTCACTCAAAATTGAAATTTCACTCAAAATTTAAATTTTCCCTCAATTTAAATTTAATTAAAATATTTACCTAAAATGGCAATATAAACTTAAAGGTGCAATTTTCACTTAAAATTCAAGTTTTTACTCAAAATTGCAATTATCACAAAAATTTTCAAATTTGACTCGATATTCCAATTTTGACTCTAATTCAAGTTGAGTGAAAAAAAAATATTGTATAATCGCTCAATTTTAAAGTATCACAAAATGTACACTCCAATTTTTAATAAAATTCAAATTTCATTTAAAAAATAAATGTTCACATCAAATTTAAAACCATAATATTCCAATTTTTACCAAAAACTTCATTAAAATAATTTTTATATACAATTTTTGTGTACACAAAATTATCAACTTCGATTGTTTACTTTTCATAATCCTTACAACAGACCACATCCTTAAAACCATTCACTTATTTACGCATTCACACATATGGTATTCCAGTGTTCTCTTGGTCGGCATTCTTCTTACTCATTAATTGGCAATTTCATTTATAGACCAATCAATGCAATTGTTCTGCCGTCTCTCTCAATACGAGTCAAAGCCGTCGGTGGTCAAAAGCCTATTTAAATCCGGCCAACGCAGCCAGCACCAATTGAATTCCATGCGACTGTGTGTTGTAACAAGACGGATAAAAACAGCAACGGACAAAAGCCAAATTTTACAGCAATCAATGTCGGCAGCAACATCATCCGCCTAGCATTGACAGCAACATACGTTGTAGGTTGGCGTTGGTTTAAGCCGCTTTGTAGCAGTACAAGTTAATAACAGGCAGCAGCAGCCACCACGAACAACCAGCAAACAACAGCAATAAAAATAATAATTACTTAATGTTTTTTTTTTCTTTTTTTTTTTGTTTTTTTATTCGGCACACAATCCATGTCTTTATTTTTAAACTCTGCACAATAATCGACTGAGTGAGTGGCTGTCTATTCGTTAAAGCAACCAGTGTTGCCAACCTGCGTTGTTTACACAGTCGCGTAACCACATTTCCGACAGTCATCAGTATATTTTTTCTTTCCCTTTTCATACTTCGACGCTTTCAATCGTTTTTGCTTTGGCACCGAGGAAGTGTTCAGTGAAAAGTCGAAAATCTGATGAAAAACTCTAAAAGCAACTAAAATATTATGAAGAAAATTCAAGTTTTTGACTAAAAATTCCTAAATTTATTCAAAATTCCCAGAATTTCTTACTCAAAATTCAATAATTGTTCAACGAAAATAAAATGTTTACTCGTAAATTAATTTTTCATTCGAAATTTACTCAAATTTTAAATTTACATTCACTAAAATTTTGAATGATTATTCCAAATTTAAATTTTTATTTAAAATGTTAATTTTTACTCAAACTCAAATTTCAATCAAAATTTCAATTTTCATTCAAAATTTCAATTTATACTAAATAAATTTTGTTCGCCAAATTTTAATTAAATTTTTCACGCCAATTTTAACTCAAAATAAAAAAAATGTTCACTGTTATTTTAATTTTCAATCGAAATATAAATTTTTACTTGAGATAAAAATGTTTACTCCAAATAATAATATTAAAATTTTCACTCAAAATTTTAATTTTCACTCAAAATTTTAATATTCACTCAAAATTTTAATTTTCACTCAAAATTTTAATTTACACTCAAAATTTTAATTTTCACTCAAAATTTGAATTTTCACTCAAAATTTCAATTTTCACTCAAAAATTTTATTTTCACTCAAAATTTGTATTTTCACTCAAAAATTTTACTTTCACTCAAAATTTTTATTTTCACTCAAAATTTTAATTTTCACTCAAAATTTTATTTTTCATTAAAAATTTTATTTTTCACTGAAAATTTAAATTTTCACTCAAAAATTTTATTTTCACTCAAAATTTTAATTTTCACTCAAAAATTTAATTTTCACTCAAAATTTAAATTTTCACTCAAAAATTTTATTTTCACTCAAAATTTTTATTTTCTTTTTATTTTATATTTCAAATTTTTAATAAAAAAAATCATTTTTTACAAAAAAAAATATTTAAAAAGTAAAAAAAAAAAAAAAAATCAATTGAGTAAACCTTTCCCAATTAGTACAACATATACTGTTCTATAAGAGGTGAAAAACACCTGCAATCGAATTGCAATATTTTTGCAAGTTTTCAATAAAACCGCTTAACGCCAACACTCTGGGGCAATAACTCAAGAGCAACCCAATTAAAGGCTGGCCAAGGGAAGAGCACAAAAAATAAAACATTAAAACAAACAAGGCAAAGAAAACATGGCTTAAAACTTAAAGTGCACAAAAAACGCAAGGAAAATACGTTGTTAAAAATGGTAAAAATTAAAACAAAAAAATATTCACGTGAATATTGGAGTGGCGCTCGTTTCAACGAACGAAGGAACGACCGACCGACCGCCTGCTTGTTTTATTTTTCAGTGACTTCCTTCCGGCCGCCATCATGTAAGCCATTTTTACCGCAGCAATGTTGCCTTAACGCTTGGCAACATTTACGTCCGTCCATGTTTTTACTGTTGTTGTAGTTGTTACTAAGGTACTGAGTAAAAAGTTTAACATTTTCGTATTTATTTTTCCACGAATTCCGCAGCGAATTGTTGCAAAGCAGTTAAAAAATGTATTAAATTGAAGTCGACAGCAAGCGGAGTCGTGTTGAGTGGAGTGAGTAGGTGGTGTAGGCTTTCACAGGATATAGCGAATCCTTTTGGTTTAATGTTCTAAAGCGCTAAACGCTATACTTTAAGCTGTCATACAATTTTGGCTAATATCGTAAATTTTGGTCAAGAAAGTTAACAAAAAAAAAATATATATATATATAAAATGCAAATCGTTTTGGCGACTGTTTTGCCACAGATTTTTGGCTGCAAACCAATAAAAGTTTTTCCACTTCATTTGGTCACACAAAACGAGCGACTAATGCGCTGCGCGGCTGCTTAAAACTTGTACAGGGTGCCATTCGAAATGCCACCCCACACCAACCACAATGAACGGAAGTCGTAAAGCTGCCATCTTTGAACTCAACTCGCAATGCGGTCGCCTCATTTTTGTTGGTTTAAAATATTTTTTTGTTTTTTTTTTTTAATTTCCCTCGAATAATTTGTTTCAGTTGCATGGCTTGTTGTGACTGTTTTTTGTGTTAAAACGTAAAACGAAAAAAATAAATACAAAATAAAACTCTCTTGCATGTCTGCCACTGTTGCTTTTCGGGCCCCGCAGCCTTTTCGTGTCGGCCATAATTTATTAAAACTTCCACCAACGAAACAAAATTAAATGAAAGTGTGCAAAAAAAATGCAAAAAAGTGTAGTTAATAAATAAAAAGTTAAAAATACAAAACAAAATAAAACGCAAACAGCAGCGTAATTCGCACAAATAATTCATGAAACATGCTTCGAAAAATTCACTGATTGCAAATCTGATTGTGACACCCGTGCGCATTTGCTCGCGGTTCTTGTTCTCGTTCTCGAACGATGTCAGACAAAGTTTACGACCACCACAAAATAAACTATACTGATTTTAATCGTTGCTGTTATGCGCAGTTTATTGTTTTATTTGAAAGCTCTTCTGCGGCACTATTTTACGCTATGATGTATAATTTAGAATCATAAATATATTAACTCATTTCCCAATTCGGCTCTTCCAACTAAGTCGGTTAAATCAGTAGTTATAACCAAAGCTAAAAGGTTTGTAGTTTTATTTGAAAGCTCTTCTGCGGCAGTATTTTACGCTATGGTGTATAATTTAGAATCATAAATATATCAAGTCATTTCCCAATTCGGTTCTTCCAACTAAATCGGTTAAAGCAGTTCTTATAATCAAAGCAAAAAGGTTTGTAGTTTTGGTGTGCGGTATGTGTATATTCTAAGTGTCAACCGAATATGGCAGTTCCATCAACCAATTTGAAATAGTTTCGACTAAGCCGAATGAAATAGTTGCCACAACTAACTTTTTTGTTATTTCAACCACTTCACAAAAGAGCAATTTTTTATGTGTATATAAAATAAATACATTTTTTGTATAATAGAGATTTGTTGCATCAACCAATTCATTGTTCAATCAACTTATTCGGTTATCTCAACTGTTTAGTCGATTTTTATAGGACTACAACTAATTTATAACAATTTAAAAACAATGTAGTGTGTGTATATGATAATATTTCAAGAGTCAACCAAATATAGCAGTTCCATCAACCAATTTGAAATAGTTTCGACTAAGCCGCATGAAATAGTTGCCACAACTAACTTTTTCGTTATTTCAACCACTTCCCAAAAGAGCAATTGTCCACATGCATATAAAATAAATACCTTTTATTTATAATAGATATTTGTTGCACCAACCAATTCATTGCACAATCAACTTACTCGATTCTCTTTACTGTTAAGTCGGTTTTTATAGGACTACAAATAATTTATAACAATTTAAAAACAATATGGTGTGTGTATACGATAATGTTTTAAGAGCCAACAAATATAGTAGTTTTATTAACCAATTTGTAATAGTTTCGATTAATCCGCATGAAATCCGCAGTTGTCACAACTAACTTTTTCGTTATTCCAACCATTTCCCAAAAGAGCAATTGTCTATGTGTACATAAAATAAATACATTTTTTGTATAATAGATATTTGTTGCCACAACCAATTCATTGTTCAATTAACTTATTCGGTTATCTCAACTGTTAAGTCGATTTTTATAGGACTACAACTAATTTATAACAATTTAAAAACAATATATGATAATGATAATATGATAATATTTCAAGAGCCAACCAAATATAGCAGTTTCATCAACCAATATGAAATAGTTTCGATTAACCCGAATGAAATAGTTGCCACAACTAACTTTTTTGTTATTCCAATCAGTTCCCAAAAGAACAATTGTCTATGTGCATTTAAAATAAATACATTTTTTGTATAATAGATATTTGTTGCACCAACCAATTCATAGCCCAATAAACTAATTCGGTTCTCTCTACTGTTAAGTCAATTTTTATAGGACTACAACTAATTTATAACAATTTAAGAACAATATGGTGTGTGTATATGATAATGTTGCAAGAGCCAACCGAATGTAACAGTTCCATCAACCAATGTGCATACATTTCGTTGTAACAATTAACATTATTTTAATGTTTTCATCATCAATATCATAGAACAATTATTTGTTTCGGCATCTAAGCAAGTTATTCGGTTAGCTTAACTGTTAAGTCGTTTTTTAGGACTATTACCAACTTAGTACAAATTTAAACAATCAAGTGTGAATAAAAAAAAATATGTCAAGTGCCAAGAAAATCAAGCACTTCCAACAATCAATTTACAACAACCAATAACCGAATTAATTTGGTTGTTTCAACTGGCATTTTATTTCTTCCAACCTCATGTCAAAAAAAAACGAATTTTCTATATGTTCATTTTAAAAATTGTAGTAATTATACACGGAATAGATTATTATTGTGTCAACTCTCATTATTCGAACTCATTAATGTTATTTATTGCAGTACCAACCGAATAAAACGATTCTATCTTTAAATTTATAGAAATTTCATTTTACCGAATCAATTTGTTTTTTACTAGCTTGTTCTTGCTTCCAACATCATTCCAAAGAAGTATTTTTCTGTTCGTTAAAACTCTTTTTTATCTATAAATGTCGAATCATTGAGAATAAAATGTGTGAAGAAATTTTAAAATTTTGAAAGTACAAATTACTACAATGATTCGTTGATTTGTCACAACGAAGAACAGCATGTAAACACAGCAAACTGCTATATAGCAAATACTACAACTTGTTGGTTTTATTTTATGAGAAACGTATTTCGGAAAACTTTATTGGATTAGTTCGGAAAAGATTATTGGAAAATTTATTTTAACAAAATATAAAATAAATGCAAAAATGCAATGTTAGTCGATAACACTAGTAAATATGATTTTTCAGTAGGGAAATTTTGAATTGCACACCAAGATATTTCCACAGACATTTTTTTTTTATACAATCTTTTTCCCGATATAAATGTTAAGCGGACAATACATTCTCGGATAATTTATCCTCGAAACAATTCTTCACTGAGACAGTTCTACACAAGGCGAACTTTCTTCAAAAGTTATTGCGGAATACCACATTATTTTAAAATGAAATGAGGATTAATTTTATTTAGTTAATATTTATAATAAATTTACGTTCATTCTATAAAAATTTAATTAAAATTCGCATACATTATTATTTTATTATATAATTTAATTTAATGATCTAAGAAAATTGTACGTTTTTTTTTCTTATTTTCAAATGAAAATTTATATTAACAAGAAAAATCAAATTTAAATAAAAATTACGATTCGAATTTCAAATTTCAATTTCCAATGATAATTCCTAATTTAAAATGAAAGCCAATTTCCAGGGAACATTCCAATTTCAAGTAAGAATTCCCATACAACTGAAAATTTTATTTTCAAGTAAAAATTTTAATTAAGAAAAATGTTAAATAATTTAAAGAAACAATTTCTCTCAAATATTCCCATTTTAAGAAAAAATTCCAATATCAATATCAAGTGGAAAATTCTCATTTCAAAATTAATTAAAATTTAAAACTTCAAGTGATACTCATTTCATTGAAAATTCTGTATAGCGAATTCGAATTTGTATGGAAAATTCCAATGTTAAGTGAAAATTTAATTTTTATGTGAAAATTCATATTTTAAATAAAAATTCCATCACCAAAACAAAAATTCCAATTATATGTAAATATTGCTAATTTAAAAACAAGTGAAAATTTCAGGTTCTACTGCAAAATTACAGTTTATGTAATTTCAAATTGTAAATTTAATAAAAATTCCATAGTTGATTTTTTTTTTTTTTCAAGTTTTAAAACATCTAAAAACTTTGTTGCCATCAGTTTATTGATTCACCAAATTTTTCTTACTAAAAACTGCATTTATATTTACTTGAAGTTATGCAACTGCTATTTTTGTTCATTCATCCAAAACATTTCCTGAAGCTAATCAATTAAAGTAGTTTTTATTTATTTTCAATTTTGTTTTTTTTTTTTTTGCATTTTTATTTGTTTGTTACAACATTGTAAACGTAGTTCATTTTAGAAATTTGCTTAAATTCGTATATTCTATGAATATTTTTCAATTTCAGTTTTTTTTTTTTTCTTTAGATATTTTTTTCTTATTTTGCTGTTTACTTCACTACTTTGCCATTATTGCAAGTTATGCAACCGACCGCAAACAATTTGTGGTACTCACCGCATTACAAAAACAACAACAAAAACAACAATAAAAACTACAACTACAATAACAAGCAGCAACAATTGTATTCTCCGTAGTTTTGCATTTTTCCAAATGTATTGCTTGCTATTTGTAGTAACTACATTGTGTAGTGATTATGTAGTTTTTTTTTTTCGTTGTCCTTTCTTTACACATTCAATCATTTCTTCTGTCTATCCGTCTCTTCGTCGTTCGTACATTTCGTTAATGAGCGCTGGGAACTGAGAGTAAAACTCTTCAAGTGCAGCAGTGCTGCATAAAGTTGCACTGCACTCGGTCTACGACGAACTAATGATGCTTGTGAAAGGTTTCGAATAGAATCAAATAAAACGGCAGTGTTATGATTTTTAAATTTTTTTTTATATATTTCTTTTGATTTGCAACATCAATAGGATTCAAATATTGATTTAATAGTATTTAGAATACAAAATATTTAATATAAACTTTATAGTTTTTTTAATATTATTTTTTAATAGTACGTATTATTTAATATAATGTTTTTAATTACAAAGTTATTTGTTTTACGGGCTCAAGGTCCAATTCAAAATACTCTTTATTTGCATTTTAATTTTTATTTTGTCCAATATATATTATTTATAAGAATATTTATTAATAGTTTTTTTTTAATAGTATTTTTAATATCATATTTAAAAGTATTTTTCATAGTATTTTAATTGTTTTTTATAGATACACCCAGAAAAAAATACTATATAAATAATAGTTTTTTAGTATTAATATAGTCAATAGGATAAATTATTATTTTAATCGGAAAATATCATTAAATACTAGAAAATACCATGACTTTGCCATTTACTTTATATGAAAAGATTTATAAAGGGTTTTTTTAATAAGAGCGCTACAAAAATTGTTTTCAAGGGTTTTTCAACAGGGACGCTACTAAAGTAGAGCGACAGGGACAGCAAACGACCCCAGATTTCTTGCCGCTCTTTTGACATTTCTCTTCAGTAAGGTTTGCCATTTCATGATGGAAAGATATACGAGCCAACAACGAGTCGAAATTATTAAAATTTACTACCGAAATTCAAATTCAAAACAAAACCTTTTATTTTGTATACTATTAAATCAATAATTGTCCTATTGACCAATTTTAATGGGATTTGCGAGAATTTTTTTTTTGGGTGTAGTATTTTTTAATAGTATTTTTAATAGTATGTTAATAATATTTTTCATAGTATTTTAAATAGTATTTTTAATAGTATTTTAATTAGTAGTTTTATTAGTATTTTTAATAGTATTTTTAAAAGTATTTTATAGTATTTTATTAGTATTTTTTAATAGTATTATTTATAGTATTTATAATAGTATTTTTAACAGTATTTTGATAGTTTTGTATAGGTAGTATTTTTAAAAGTATTTTTAATATTTTGTTGTTTCAGTATTTTTAATGGTATTTTTCATAGTATTTTAAAAAGTATTTTTCATAGTATCTTATATAGTATTTTTAATAGTATTTTAATTAGTATTTTTATTAGTGTTTTTTAATACCTAGTATTTATAAAAGTATTTTATTAGTATTTTTAATATTATTGTTTATAGTAATTATCATAGTATTTTTAATAGTATTTTTATAGTTTTGTATAGGTAGTATTTGTTAATAGTATTTTTAGTAGTATGTTGTTATAATATTTTTAATAGTATTTTAAATAGTTGTTTTATCAGTATTTTATAGTATTTTTTTAATAGTATTTTACTTATATTTTTAATAGTATTTTTATAGTATTTATAAAAGTATTTTTAATAGTATTGTTTAGTATCCGTTATATAATATTTTTTATATTATTTATTTGGTACTTTTAATAGTATTTTAAAATAGTATTTTTAATAGTATTTCACTCAGAAAAAATACTATATAAACAATAGTTTTTTACTATTAAAAATAGTCAATAGGATAAATTATATGTTAATCGGAAAATACCATTAAATACTACAAAATACCATGACAGTTTATATGAAAAAATTTATTTTTTGTATACTATTATATCAATAAATGTCCTATTGACCAATTTTAATGGGATTTAAGGTAATTTTTATCTGGGTGTTGTAATTATTCATAGTATTGACGCAGATATTTTATAAATGGATTCTCAATTATTTTTTTAATAAAGACGATAGAATATTATGATTAATCAGATTAGGTTTCTACATATTCCGTTCTTAGTAAAGAATATATTTTCTTCTACGCATCGTTATATTATAATACATTTCTTAATACATTGAATTTTCTTACTTGGTTATAGATTAAATAATGATTCTATATAGATAATATAATGGTTATTTATAGATTGATATACATTTTTAGATATAGATTATTTTTACCATTTAAAATATCGAATATAGGCTAACCAAAATATTTGTATATATGACAGTTTATTATTGATGTGTCCAAAATTAATATCAATTGATGAGAAAAAGGCAGTCTTTAGAATAGCATTAAACTTTTGAAATTTATTAACTGTTTTTTTAGAATATTAAACAATAAATTTACTTTTTAATTCTGCAACTAAAGTTAGGTATAGATTCTATTATTATAAGAGGACATACATAAGTGCAAATAATTTTTTTTATAAAAATATTTAATTAGTAAATCTGTATAATTTCATTTCTTATAATGCTTGATAAAAACTTTCATATTCTAAACCAACAAGTGCTACATACCAGATAATTCTGGTACCAACTGTTATTATGGTTGTCATGTTTGGTGTTAGTGGTCGAGAAGTTTGGACAAAAGTCAAGAGTTGGTTTTGCATATTTAAAATGCAGTAATGATGCGGATAAGGTTGCTGCAAAAAAAAACTGTTGCAACAAAACGATAGAGACAGGCAGGCAGACAGTAAGATGAACAGATGTAGGATGCGCTGTTGGACACAATGAATATTTCATTTGCACAAATAGTCACAAAATGCAAATAAATGTGGGAAAAATATGTTGTTGAGCAAACGGTAGACAACAGACATTTAATAAATCTAAAAATTCAGTTTCAAAGTTGTTTGAAGAATTGCGGTAGATGATAATTTAGCTATGAGTTCTTTAAACCTTAATGCTGATGAATAATAGAAGGAGAAGTACAATGCGCATTCAAATTAAATTAGTTTTTGGTATAACCTATATAATATTTTACTAAATACAACAGCTTTTATGTGGCTTTAACAAGTGAAAGGCATTTCATATAGTTAACGTAGTTAAATAGAAAAATGTGGTTAGTACTGTATTTTTAAATATTTTGAAAATGTTGAGTTTAAGGTTGTTTTCGTAATTTGCTGTCAAACTTAGAAAATTAGGGCATTTAAAAACGGGAAAGAAAATCAGCCTTATCGTGAATAAAATTCCTCAGGGAATTTTTAATCTTGGTGGAAAATAGGTATTGTGAACAATATTCGAAAAGGGAAAAAATGTTTCCCTTAAAAAACTACGTATCATAAACAACATTTAACCCCCGTTTTTTTTTTTTTCAAAAGTAAAATTTGCAATAATTTTTTAATGTATTTGTAACTCTGAATTCGAGAATAGCATCAGTTTCACCAAATTGTCTCTAGTTTTTGAGATATATACGATTTTTCGAAAATCGTAAAAACTATATCCCAATTTCAATATCTCAAAAACTAGAGTCAATATGATAAAATTGACGCCATTTTAGAAATCAGAGTTAGAAATAGATTCAAGAATTATTGCAACTTTTACTGTCGAAAAAAAAAAAATTTTTTTCAATACAAAAAATAAATAAAAATTTAGAAAATTATTTTTTAAAATATGATGCCATCAAAATACCTTATTGAAATTTGGAATGAGCATTTATATTAAATCAACCAATTTACACGATTTTTTTCAGAATTTTAAAAAGGGTCCTTTTTAAGGACATCTATTTTGAAGTGCAAGGATAATGACCACGGGCCACTTGTTCACGTTTAGAAGTTACAACTTAATTTTTCTAAAAGCTCGTTCTATTAGCTTTAAAACGAGCCATCAGCGGAGTTTAAGAGATATATACTTTAAGAGATATTTAAATATGAACCACCATACAAAAGTGATTTTTGGCTCATTTTTTGTAACTTTGAGTCACTGTATCTCTGGAAGTAGTTGACGAAAAATTAAAAAATAAATTGATCAGTACATATCTGGGTACCCTTAATATGTTGCCTAAAATTTATTGAAATCGAAAAGGTAAAATCTCAAATATTTTATATCTGAACTATTATTTTATAACTTTATTATCTGAAATGATAAATGAATTAAAAAAAATCTGGCCATATTGTAAAACTGCATTCGAATTTCGAACAAAATTCCGGAGGAATTGCTGTTCCTGGGAGATTGACGATACCAAAAAATTTTACCTGAGAACAAAAAATTTCGAGAGAATAGAATATGCCCCAAGTCTTCACGATAAGGCTGAATATGTTTTTAAAAATGTATTAGATAAAAATATGTTTTTGTTAATGTTCATTTTAAGACAATTTAATTTAATTTAAATAAATACATGCGCTCAATTTGTGGAAATTCGCAGAATGATGCACAAAACATGTTGAACATGTTTCAATAATTTTTTTTATATGACACATTTGTAAGACGTTGTTATTATAGGAGAAAAAAACATTAAAATAATAGTATTTATACCTTTATATTCAATAATATTTAAATTATTAAATTAATGGTACTGAATTTTCCAAATACTATAAAATTCATTAGAAAACTTTTAAATAAATATGAAAGAATGATTAATACATGAACTATAAAATTAAAAAACATTAAAATAATAGTATTTATACCTTTATAATCAATAATATTGAAATTATTAAATTAATGGAACTGAATTTTCCAAATACTATAAAATTCATTAGAAAACTTTTAAATAAATATAAAAAATGATTAATACATGAACTATAAAATTAGGTACTGAAAGGGTCAAAAGACCAATTCGTCGAGGCAGAGAAACCTATCTTTGTGTTATGTAAAATAAAACACTGATGCCGAAAATGAGGTTTAAAAATTTGCCTTTGTATAAGTTTATCGTCCAATTAACTGTTAAACGAGTTTAAAAAAGAGATGGTCACACGTTTTCCGAATATCTCATGTTTCATATTTCCGATGTGCTCGACAGTTATATCAAATGAGATGTAAGAAAACAGCAAATATTACTCAAACCATTTTTAAATTGGTTCACTGATTTGAGTACTCAATCAAAATGTATAAAAGAAGTCAATTGATTTAGAGAAAAAATCAATTAATAAATCTGGAAACAATAAGAGGCACAGTTTGTTATTTTCACAAAACTAACCGGTACTAATGAGAAACATTTATAACTAAATTTCGTGGATGGATAAAATGATGTGTTTTTGAATTTAAAAAATTAATTTTTTTGCATTTTTTTTACTAAATATATGCTAAATAAATAAATAAACAAATAAATAAATAAATAAATATATTAATAAATAAATAATAAATAAAGAAAGAAAGAAATACAATACTTTGCTATTACCAAATTCGAACTAAAATCGTGACTGTCAAAATTTTACAAATTCATTTTTATTAAACTACAAAATGTTTAAAATGAAAATTACTAATAAAAGTAATAATGAAAACCAGAAACATTTCTTGCTAACAACAAGTAATCGAATTATTTAAATCACTTATGCAAAAAGTATAAAATGCAAAATTACGTCACAAAATCACTTGACAAAATCACTGCACAAAATCACTTCAAATGTAAAATAGAAATTTTATGCACACAACAAAGTAGCACCACAAATACCAGAAAATTACCAACAACAAGAACAAAAAAATGATACCAATGTCATGAATGTGCTGCAACGAAACAATTTCATCTATTTCTAAAACATTCACTTAATTTTTGTTGAACATTCACTTAACGCCTGCAATTTAAATCTATGGCAAAAGCACTGCAGATAATGAAGATGATGATGAAAATGAGCAGCCGATTATAAAGAAGTTGAATGTGAAGATAATGAAGATGTTGAGCAGATAATATTGCAGCCAAAGATTCAAATGATGATGATGATGTTGCCTGATGAGCACATTGCAAATTGCAAGAATGGCAACAATTTTTCGGAAATTTGCTCTGCATTTTGTAGCAACTGCCATGACAAGCAGAACACTGCTAGAAATCAGTATATAATGGACATAAGAAGAAAGTGTAGTATCTATTTTTTGTCCTTTTTTGGTTCTTTTTGTTCATTTTTGCATTTTACAATAATTGCAAATTGCTTGAGTGAATGGCTTTGATTTTTGCACTGCAATGGTTTGGATGGATTCAATTGGAATTTGCACAAGTGCCATTCAGTTGTTGTTGGATTTGCCATTTGTTGTTGTTGTTGTCATTGTAACTATGTAAGTGTCGTAACTATAATGAGTAGAAGTTTGCGCCAATTCAATTGCAAATCGAAATTAAATTCTATTGAAATGCGTTAAAATGGAAAAATCATTTTTGAACATGACATGAATTGTGACAGTTATTGGAGCATAAAAGAAAATTAATAAAATCAAATACTGTAAATGTCAAGTTGAGAATTCTGCATATTTTCATAAAATTAAATTTGCTTAAAATATAAAAATTGCTATAATAATGTTTTGAATATAAAATTTGTTTCATAATACCAACAATTTAATATTATTTTTTTATTAAGAATTTCGCTGGCAACTTAATTAAAATTAAAAATAATATAAAACTGTTTGAAAATTATATAAGAAAATATAATAAAACTATTGGAATGCTTAAAATATGCGGCTGTGTACTGAGTATGACCTAAATAAAGGCAGCATAAAATGCGGCTGATAATTCAAACATTGTGTGAGCCTTCCTCACGATTCTCGTAAGCCCAGAATTTGTGAAATTCAATGAGAATGGAGACAACGGTCTCGGCCTGGCCGCTGCATATTGCAAAGAGAAATTTGAAAAATTAGAAAATAAATTTTAAATTAAAAAAAAAATAGAAAAAAATAAATTAATAAATTAATAAATTAATAAATTAATAAATTAATAAATTAATAAATTAATAAATTAATAAATTAATAAATTAATAAATTAATAAATTAATAAATTAATAAATTAATAAATTAATAAATTAATAAATTAATAAATTAATAAATTAATAAATTAATAAATTAATAAATTAATAAATTAATAAATTAATAAATTAATAAATTAATAAATTAATAAATTAATAAATTAATAAATTAATAAATTAATAAATTAATAAATTAATAAATTAATAAATTAATAAATTAATAAATTAATAAATTAATAAATTAATAAATTAATAAATTAATAAATTAATAAATTAATAAATTAATAAATTAATAAATTAATAAATTAATAAATTAATAAATTAATAAATTAATAAATTAATAAATTAATAAATTAATAAATTAATAAATTAATAAATTAATAAATTAATAAATTAATAAATTAATAAATTAATAAATTAATAAATTAATAAATTAATAAATTAATAAATTAATAAATTAATAAATTAATAAATTAATAAATTAATAAATTAATAAATTAATAAATTAATAAATTAATAAATTAATAAATTAATAAATTAATAAATTAATAAATTAATAAATTAATAAATTAATAAATTAATAAATTAATAAATTAATAAATTAATAAATTAATAAATTAATAAATTAATAAATTAATAAATTAATAAATTAATAAATTAATAAATTAATAAATTAATAAATTAATAAATTAATAAATTAATAAATTAATAAATTAATAAATTAATAAATTAATAAATTAATAAATTAATAAATTAATAAATTAATAAATTAATAAATTAATAAATTAATAAATTAATAAATTAATAAATTAATAAATTAATAAATTAATAAATTAATAAATTAATAAATTAATAAATTAATAAATTAATAAATTAATAAATTAATAAATTAATAAATTAATAAATTAATAAATTAATAAATTAATAAATTAATAAATTAATAAATTAATAAATTAATAAATTAATAAATTAATAAATTAATAAATTAATAAATTAATAAATTAATAAATTAATAAATTAATAAATTAATAAATTAATAAATTAATAAATTAATAAATTAATAAATTAATAAATTAATAAATTAATAAATTAATAAATTAATAAATTAATAAATTAATATATTAATAAATTAATAAATTAATAAATTAATAAATTAATAAATTAATAAATTAATAAATTAATAAATTAATAAATTAATAAATTAATAAATTAATAAATTAATAAATTAATAAATTAATAAATTAATAAAAAAATTACATTATTACAAAAACAATAAAAACAAATAAAAAAACGCACATACAAAAAGCAAATAAAAAAAATTAACACAAAAACCAAAAAAAAAAACAAAAAATCCAAGAAAAAAACAAAATAAATAAAAACAAAAAAAAAAAGAAACACGCAAATAAAAACAAACAACAGCAAAAAACAACAAAAAAACTAAAAATATAAAACAAATATAAAAAATAAAAACAGCCTCTCACCAGTTAATCAAATCCTGCAGCGTTATCTTACACGGATCCTTCGACTTAACCATATCGAAAATCTCATCTTTCAAATCCTCAAAATTCACCGCCTCCGCATTGACGGCGCGTATTTGTTCCTGAATGCCCTTAAAGAAATAGTGCAATGTCTGCACCGTCAAATACCCCTTGTGCTGCACATCCAAAATGCGAAAGAGATAATGTAACGCCTGCGGCTCATGCCGATTGTCAAGCGCCAGCACAAAATCCAAAAAAGTCTTATAATCCATTTCGCCATCATAGGTGCGACACTCATCGAAGACGCGATCAAGAAATACAGAGGTCAGTGTGCCGCTGCCATAGCCTGCGAGCTCTTGCTTGCTCAACATGCCATTGTGATCTTTATCCAGATTCAAATAATTACCATAAACTGTGAGCACAGCAGGCATTGAAAACCAATTTAGTTCCTGTGACTCTTTGCAGGTCTCTTCATCACGCAGCTCAAGCAATTCAGTGAGCAAACCTGATGCAAGTATATCACGTATGCGTATGCGACCCGTGTGTAGAGGATCGAGAAAAAAGAAAAACTTCTTCACCACAGTGCAAACGTAAAAACTCTGAAAAGATGGCTGCACACAGCCGCTGATCTGTGAGAGGGTCGGTATTATATCAATTATATAGTTTTCCATATCGATTTCGCGCAAGTAGCCCTGACCGACATCGTCGTAGAATGAGAGACCGATGCGACCTTGTGTTAGCCACACCTTGCGCATGGTGTAGTTGAAGATGGAGATGATTTCGACTTTGGCTGTAGAGGAGAAATAGAAAATATGTTTTAAAACGGCTACAAAATTTAAAATCATTTACGCACCAGCATAACCCGAAGTACATTGCAACTTTGCAAAGAGCTGTGCGCTTAAATAACGTCGACATTTTGGTGACACTGCCTGCACCACCTTCAGATAGTCATCATAGCCAATGAGTTGCTGTCCCAGCGGCGTCACTTGCGTGCAGTTCTTCTCCAGCACCAGCCAGAGCGCATTGAGCTCTTCATTGTCGAGCAGCTCTTGCGAGCGTTTTTGCAAAAATAGCGAATGCGCCTCCTTGCGTAGATTTTGACGCAGTGTATCGTTGGGCGCTGGTGGTGCATGAAAAAACTTGGGTATTATGCTGAAGGTGGGATGGGCAGCAGCCGTTGCAGCTGATGATGATGTTGGTGCCTTTATTGTCGCCGTCAGCTCCGTTTCATATTTATGTAATTCAGCGGCCGTGGGTGGTGTGGTGCTTACTTCAAGGTTTTCAAAATCTTTAACGATATCCGGATCGAGCTCCATTGTATTTTAAACAATGAAAATTATTAAAATTTATAAAACTTTTACACAATTTATCAATAAAATTCCAATGCAGCAGTTAATAAAAGTGCAGAAAATTTCGCTGTTTTTATTTCACTTATTCACCACAACTGTCAAACGAAATGTCAACGGCTCGACGATCAGTGCTGCCAAGTTAGGATCTACGCACTTAGCATAGACACAAACCAAATATGATTCACAATAGAAATTAAGCAGTTCACAATTAAATTCCTTATTCAAATATCTTTAATTTCGAATTATGTATACCGAAATATTAAAATATTTGTAACTTTTAAAATACAGTTTAAAAAAAAAAAAAATTGTCATTACTTGATCGAATATAAAAATTATTGGCAATTTTTTAAATTTTCAAAAATTTTTTATGGAATATTTATAAATATGATTTTTTTTATATTACGAATTTAAAAGTAAAAAATATAAAAATAAAAATAAAAGTATTGCAAATAAAAGTTATTTAATTTTTTCTTGTTTATTAACTTAAAAATCTTCGTTGTTCTTTACAGGCTCCAACATAAAAGTCGCCTCGGCAATTTTAAATTGCATTTTGGCGCGCCAACTATGCTTTGAGGATCCCTCCTGCTCGGCGATACTCGAAATAATACCCAGAGTCTGCGGTCCTATTCCAGGTAAGTAACGCAAAAAAAAATTATATTTGCCAAAATGTTTTTTCGTTTTTTGTCTTATGCAATGTCACTGAGTTTTACATTTTTAATTTAAAAATTTCATGTCATCGAAGAGTTTTGTGTGTTTTCTTTTAATTAAATTTGCTCAATAAAAATTAAAAGGAAAATGAATAAAAAAACGTTTTTTATTCTAACCAAATGTATGACAGATATGGATATTGGTTTAAGACAAAAATTGAAGATATATACTATTTTAGTAGATGAAGAAAAATTAGACTGTCTAGATATTTTAAAGGTTGTCTTTAAAACGAATTTAATGCAACATTTAAACGAACGCCCAAACGACTGATTAAATTGCAAATGAAATTTTTATTACCACAGCACTGGAAATTGTCATTAAATATTTAAAAAGCCACACACACACACAATGTGTACGTCAAACAATGAGGTATTCTTTTCGAGAACATACAAAAGCATTTGAAAATTGTGCAATTTAAAAATGTCTAAAAAAAACATTGACTTATATAATTTTATATATTAAAAGAAACAACAACAAATGAAAAAATTCTTCTTTTATTACTCAATAGTCAATTATTTGCTATACTACATCATGTCTGTATTACATTTTCTTTGACGTGCTCAAAATACAATATTCTGACCTTCAACCTCTTTTTGTATGATGTGTCATTTTGACATATTAGAGACATGAGTGACAAGGGTTGTCTGTGAACTGACAGACAGTTCGCCTAAAGTTCTGACATATTACTTAACACATTATAAAGGCATTTTTTTGTATTATTTAAGAACATGCTCTATTTTAAAGTATGTATCTCCTTTAAAGTCAATTCAAATCAGTGCCGCCAGAGCAAAAGCGAAATTGTAACAGAAAATTCACAACCAGAATTGGAACAGAAACCATTATTATTTTAAAAAGAACCATCATTGAGAATGCCAAAAACCAAACGGAATTACTAATATTGTATACATCTCTATATTTTTTCTACTTCCAAAACGAATGCATCAAATAGAAAATTCAACGAACACTTAAAAAACAAATATCACTAAAATATGTATTTGTGGCGCCAACCAACTCTTTGCCTAACCAACTAATTTGGTTCTCTCAACCACTAGTGGGTTATTATTATCAAAATGAAATAATTGTAGTTTGTACTGCAACCGATTTCGAACTGTTTTAGAACAATTTAGTACAGATTTAGAACCATTAGGAGTGTGTATAGACTAATATTTCAAGTGTATAGGCTAATATGGCAGTTCTGCCAGCAAATTTGTACATCATTCGATTTAACCGAATGAAGTTAGTACACACAGAAAAATCCTCTTTTGGCATGAGGTTGGAAGAATGAAAAAGTTAGTTGTATCAACTAACTTCATTCGGTAAAATCTAAGTGTTTACAAATGTGCTGATAGAACTGCCATATTAGCCTATACACTTGAAATATTAGTCTATACACACTCCTAATGGTTCTAAATCTGTACACATGAAATATTAGTCTATACACTCTTCTAATGGTTCTAAATCTATACTAAATTGTTCTAAAACAGTTCGAAATTGGTTGCAGTACAAGCTACAACTCTTTTTATTTTGACAAGAACAACCGACTAAGCGGTTGAGAGAACCGAATAAGTCGGTTGGGCAAAGGGTTGGTTGGCGCAACAAATCTCTATTCTGTGTGTAGGTCCTAACTTCCAACTTCATGCGAAAAATAGGATTTTTCTGTGTGTAGTTTAAAATCAAATTTAAGAGACACACACAAAAATTTAAGAGTGATTTAAAAAATAGTGCACATTCGCACTTAATTTATAGCCAAGTCACAAATTTCAATACCACTATTTTATATGTATTTTCCACCACATGGTAAATAAGTTAGATGGGCGAGCGGGCGGTTATTGTTTTTAAACCTTTTGTTAGCTCTGGGAATACGTGAAGACCACAGCACCATCAGGTGGCAATGTAGTAGAAATACTAACAAAATAAAAATATAAAAATAGAATAAAACCCCTACTATATACGGCGCTCTACTCCATCAACCATCCGAAATAATTATTTAAACAATTTGAGCGAACGCGTGCCCCATAACAGTAAATAATGGAAAACACAGTCGAATTCCCAAAAGTGCGCTCATTGTCGGGTAGATTGAAGTGGGTCGAAAACTGGGTTGAAAAATGGTACGAAATGTAGTTGGAAAAGTGAGTCAAAAAGTGGGCGAAATATGTACTATATGGATATGAAAACCAAACAAAGCTAAAACCCATTAGAAATTTTGGCTTAAATCCGGTTGTAGCTTAAAAGGCGCGCGCAGTTTTAGAGTTCAGGTGCAATTTTAATATGTATTACTCAAAATTCGGGTTTAATTTTAATAATCTTTAAATTATTTAAGCTGCTTAGAAGCCATTTATTTTGAGGGTGCTCCATTTTCTAACGGTTCAATTTTCAACCGGGTCAATGCGAGGGCATGTGTGGTGTGCCGAACTTTGCATTTATACCGCCGAACCTCAATGCACCCCTATTTCGCATACCCAAAGGATTCATTCGAAATACGTTTGGCCACTCAGTTGCTACTAACCTTTTGGTAAAATAACAAAAAAAAATGGAATAAAAACCATGTACAAATTACAACAATAAAAGCACAAAACCTCAGGTTACGCTTGCAAGGCAAAGCAAGGCAGAACCAAGGTAACTAACAACAAAACACGTAAGAGGTACAAAAACTAATGCCAAAGAAAAAATCCTTTTAAATTATTCATATATATATTGTGTGTGTGTTTTTTTATATAGTTTTTGCTGTTATTGTAGTATTCAGTGTTGTTGCTTTAATATTGATCAGTGTTTGCAGGGAGGTGAAGAAAATTGGTGCAGGTGGGAAGTATTAGTATCCGGAACTGTGGTTCTTTTGGTTAAAGTTAAACAATGTGGCGCGACGAAGGAATGAACGAAGAACTTCCGAATGCAAGTGGTAATGTAAGAGAAGTATAAGAAAAATTGATAGTCGTAGGGGAGGAAGTTGTAGGAGTAATAGTAGTAAAAGCAGTAGAAGAAGCAATAGGAGAAGTAGCGAGCGTAGTAGTAGAAAGTAGTAGAAATTGAAATAGAAAATTTAGGAATAGTGAGAAACTTGTAGAAAAAGTAATACTCGTTGTGTTTTTAGTGCTTGTTCAGTTGGCGGTTTATATTTCAGTTGTATTTTAATTATTTATAAAATTGCTGCGTCCGGTATCATGAGGTCAGGGTTCTGGCAAAAGTTGGCAGCATATTTTAATTTATTACATTTCGCTTTAGTTTTAAAGTGTAACGTGATAACTTACCGCATATTATTTTCACATCAAGTTCATATTGTACAGGTCAAAGTGCTGAAAACAAATAGAAGAAATTTAAATTAATTGTTGAATATCTGATATTTGAGTTAACATATCGTTGTTGTTAAATATAAATTCACCACCCAGCAAGCCGTAACGATGTGATTTGTCCCCCAAGCAATTATTTACAAAAACAATTTCACCACGTGGTATTTCATTGTGAATTCTACACTGGTGAAGAATTGTCCGAGGATATTTTGTTAATGCGCTGAATTTGCTCTGAGAATAATATTTCCGGGAAAGAATTGACCATTGCTAAATTATGTGTTTAAGAACTTTCTCGGGCAAAAATTGTCGAAAAAGTAATATCCATTTTTATTTTATATTCTGACAATTTACTTAAAATTTTAACAATACTGGTACCAATTAAATAAAATTTATTAATTAATTCGTATAATTGAAAAATGTTCATTAATTGTTAACAATATTGATCAAATTTAAGAATTTAAATAATTATAATTATTAAATTTAGGAATTAAAAATAAAAATTAAGACACATTACTAAAAAGATTTTTTTTTCTATTATAATTAAACTTGTTGGAATAGTTATTTATAAAAAATATAATTTTAAGAAAAAATTTAATTTACCGCCATTTATCTGAAATGTCAATCTAATTTTTACCATAACAAACACCGAAAATGCTTTTGATGTGCATCATAGAATTTTATGTGATTTTCATGTACGTCGTCGTGTTTTTCAATTGTTTTGGCGGTATTGCAAGCATTTTGCGCTCATTACTTTTTATGAAGTTGTTAAAATTCGCAATAAGACTTTCGGCAAAAAAAAGAGAAAATACGTAAAAACAAATTGAGAAAAATTAGAAAATTTTACGCAAATTTAAGCAATTTTTCAAAGTGTTTATTTTTTCTTTGCAACTTTTACTTTGAAACTTGAAAGTTTTTACCGCAAATATATTCGACGCAAGTTTCGGCGGCTTCACTGTC
Organism: Dryomyza anilis; assembly: GCA_951804985.1. Taxonomy (NCBI): domain Eukaryota; kingdom Metazoa; phylum Arthropoda; class Insecta; order Diptera; family Dryomyzidae; genus Dryomyza; species Dryomyza anilis. The sequence continues at coordinate 71,484,731 of OX638132.1, forward strand.
ACCGCTTCTTGCTCCTGTCCTGTTCTGTATCTGCATCCTCCCCCATCACCAGGTAGCAGTCAGTGCCGTTGTTAACCGCAAATGACATTTGCTGCTTACGTTAAAGAGCACACAACGTCAAATAGCACAACGTAAGTGAGACATAACGTAACGGCAACGTAGCGTAATGGCACAAAAGAAACACTGAACGGGAACTGAACTGAAGTTCGCTCATTTAAGTTTTGCAATTCTTGAGTTTTTTCTATTTTATTCATTTCTTATTTTATTTTTTGATTCTTTACATTTCTTGCCGTTGAAATTTGTCAGCGCTTATTTTTTTTTACTGTCGTTTACCGACGTTTCTGTGTTTACCTAGACTAGGTTTTTTTTTGCCTGGCAGCGCTTTTTCATTGTTGGCGTTGCTTTGGCTTTTCACTCGCATGCCAAGCGAAATTACCGCGCATGGAAATGAAGGCAGCCAATTTAAAATTAAACGAATTTCAGACAATATGTTCTTTTTTAGTATTTTTTTATTTTATATATATTTTTTAATTATATCATTGTTCTGGAAGTACAATACTAATCAAACACATTTTTATTTCAAAAACGTTTGAGTTTAGTTTTTTGATTTATATTATAAAAACTTGTTAGTATTTTTCAATATTTTAATTACAATTCGATTGATTAACAAATTGTTACGAATATATTTCGATAGAAATATTTTTTTATTTATATGTATTTTCGAAAACCAATACAAATTATGTACTTTTTTTCTTTTCGAAAATATAAATTTTTTAGATTTTTTTTTAATTTTGAATAAAATGTATTTTTGTTCGATTTCAATTTTTATTTATTTTGAACAAAAAAATCTTTTTACATTTTTTTTAATTATTGTTATTTTCGAAAAAAAAATTATAAAAATTTTTAATCGAAAAACATTATTTTACGATCAATAATTTATTTTGAAATTTTGTGTGTTATAAACGATAACACTTTTTTCACAATATTAAAAAAAAATAATAAAAAAATTCTATTGTATCCCATTAAATAGTATTAAAAAAAGAAATATTTTCATAAAGGGTTTTTCAATAAGAGCGCTACAAAAGTTTTTTTTCAAGTGTTTTTCAACAGGGACGCTACAAAAGTAAAGGTCCCTCTACAAACAAGTAGAGGGACAGCGAGAGCATACGACGCCATATTTCTTGCCGCTCTTTTGACATTTCTCTTCAATAGGTTTGCCATTTCATGATGGAAAAATATATGAGCCAACATTTTTATTAAATTATTAAAATTTACTACCGAAATTCGAATTCGTATATCTTTCCATCATGAAATGGCAAACCTTACTGAAGTGAAATGTCAAAAGAGTGGCAAGAAATATGGCGTCGTTTGCTGTCCCTGTCGCTCTACGTTTGTAGCGTCCCTGTTAAAAAACCCTTTATTAACTCAATCGAAATTTCATGGTATTTTGCAGTATTTAATGGTTTTTACCAATTAAATTAAAAATTTATTGAATTAACTCATTTTAACTCTTTCAGTGAATATATTTTTTAAACCTTAAAAATTCCACAGGTTTGTATTTGGGTTCATTATATTCTAAATAAAAATAAAATAAGTGTAAATAGTGTAATTTTTATAATTTAATCAAATAATAATTAATTTAATTCATTCGACACTGAATACATTACTCTTTAATAAAAAAAAATATACATGAAAAAATTACTGTAGTAAATTATACTACATTTATGTCTTCGTTTTGGAAAAAAAGCAGTTCCACTACATTTTGATCGTTTTTTAATACATTTGTATTAATTTATCTGGATTTTACTACACAATGTATTAGAAATTCGTTTTCTACAAATTGCAGAATATGTAGTATGTATTTGTTTTCTGTAGTTTTTATTTTTGAAATACGTGTACTACATAATACATAAAATATATTATGCAATTATTTTGCGTATTATAGTTTAATATTAAATTATAAATTATTTTCTATAAATTTACTATATATTCCGCTGTATACAAAAATATGTATCACTTAAGGTAAATTGTTTTTATAAAAATTTGATTTAAATTGTATTTTTTAAATAAAATCATAAAATTTACATCTATTTTTTTTCTTTCAAATTTACTTTCAAAAACAGCTAAGTTTTGTTTATATTTTTAAAACCAAATGTTTAACGTTACCAATAATAAAAAAATAATGTCCAATTTAAAATAATATTCGAATGTATATGGAAGACTTGTCTGTAGCTGTACACCGAAAAAATTACTTTATATACATTTTATGTCTTTGTTTTGAAAAAATATATTTTTACTACATTTTGTTGGTTTTTAAATACATTTGCCTTTATTTGTCTTATTTTTGACTACATCATCGTTCCCTACATATTGCACAAACTGTATTGATGTTTTGTTTTTATTTATTTATTTTTTTATTTATTTTTTTATATATTTTTTTTTTATTTATTTTTTATTTTTTTCTTTATTTATTTATGTGTAGAATGGTCTTCAGGTTGTGGGAAACAATCTTTAGTTGTATTTGTATTATACAACTAAATAGTTTTCAGACTTATAATTTTTTGTATCATATTTTTGGTATTAAAAAAATTATATTAATATTCATTCATATAATTTTCCGAATTAATAAAAATAAATATGTTATTTAATTAATTATCACAACAAAATAAAATAACTACATATTATTGTTAAATTAAAGGCATATGTAGTAATTTCTCTACATATTTCTGGACGTATAAATAAAGACAAAATGTAGGTTTTTTAATACATATGTATTGAAATTTATATAGAAATGCTCTTAAATTATGTAGTAATTTTACATACAAAAACAACTACATCAGTTTAGTAAAAATAAATACAAATGCATTTGGACTTAAATCAAATTCATATGAATTAATTTTAAAGACAATTTTAGTTATTTTTAATACAGTATTTTTTTCGGTGTATAAGTCTAAAATAACCATATATTTGAAATATAATAAATACTACAAATGACTTACACCTGAATATGCAATTTTACTTATTTTGCTCAAAATATCACCCCTAAGTTCATAACTTCTATATCTCTTTATCAGCTTTAGCAACACATAATAGATGTCATAAACTATCAGTAAATATATTTCTGTCAAAATATTCTAGCTTAGCGTTTTAAAAAAATATTTTCGAAGAACTGTACCATATGGTATCCAATTATTAAAAGGGTTATTAGTAAAACAAAACTATTAATTATATGGTATTTTTTGTTCTTAGTGCTGACAAGCAGCATTTAACAGTTAAATAACTTAAACCTTATAAGAATTATAAATATATAAATGTGAAATGGAGACAAATATTCGTTTCTGTATAGATTTTAGGCAATCTAGATCTCTTCTTTTCACTTATCTGAAACGCATAGCTGAATTCTAAAAGTCTCCGCAAACGTGTTGCTTATACGCTATTTCCATTTTTTTTCTCTCTCATGTGTTTTATTGAACTGATCTTTTATCTCTTTCTCCTGCACTGTCTTAGTGCGCTGAATAGTGTTCTCTCTCTTTCTTTCAAACTCTTTTTGTCAGATTCTGATATAGACTTTAATTGAGACTATTTTTATCTTATATAATTAATTTATTATATTTTGATCATATCGTTCAGAAATTCACAGATTTAAAAAAAAAATCAACGAAAATTCATAATTGAAATGTATAAATTAAAGTTAGTTGTTTTCTCTACCATAATTTATAATCTACAAAAAAATATATTTTTGAATATTTTTCGTTTTTTAGATTAGTTTTATTCTATGTTTAATTTGTATTATTTTATTTGCAGTTTTTTTGTTGTTGCGTAAATCCCTAAAACAATGTTCAACTCAAATCGCAATTTATTAAAATTGCAAATTATTGTCGTATTTTATTTCATTTTATTTTAGTATTTGTTTTTTTTTTTGAATATTTTTGTTGTCAGCACCATTTAAGCGCACTTTAAAATAAAGCACTTGGCACAGCAACATTTTGCCATAATTTCAACTCGAAAGGACATTCACACGGACACTGGGAGTGCCAAAGAATTTTGTTTTTGTCTCACTTGGTGTGTGTAAATATATCTACTTGCCAGTGGTGTCCTCTTCACCGCACAGCGACAACCATAATTTGCAGTTTCAATGCCAATTGGTGGAGCAATTCCAGAAGGACGAAGGACAGACGTACAGACAGACAGACGGACATGTCCGACCAGACAAAGACAGACTAGACAACGACTGCAGCACAATAGTGCGAACAGTGCAACAAATACCGTGACTATGCAATGCATCTGTCTGTGTTGTAACTCGGAGCCCGTGAATCGGTTGCTGTGACTGTGTGAATGTCCTTTGAATGTCCTGTGCACACGATACGACTATAGCTGTGACCGTGTCGACGGCCATAAGATTTTCTTATTGTCTTCTCTCGACTGCAATGGCGCAGGCGACACGAATGGCGCCATTCGGTGCCGCTACTCAACGGCCACTCGAGCCCGTCCAACTATTTGGCATTTAATTTAATAAGCGGTCCCAGCCTAACTAAGTGGTTCTTAGTTTTATTGTGTGTCTAATTGTTATTTGCAATGAGTTGCGAATGCTTGACTTGAACAAAAGTAAATTTAAATCGGAAAAATGAATTTAAATTGGACAATATTTTCTGTTAATCAACATGATTTTCTTTTGAAAATCTTATACAAAATTTCAATAAAATTCGCAAGTGCTATTGTTGATTGCATATTAAGTATTATTAATTATTACAAAACATTTTGAGAAAAGTATATTCCAAATTTTAGATTCTATCAGACACACTCAGAATAAAGATCCCATCAATAAATGGTTTTTTAACAGGGACGCTACCAAAGTAGAGCGACAGGGACACATGTCTTTTCAGTAAGGTTTGCCATTTCATGATAGAAAGATATACGAATTCGAATTTCGGTAGTAAATTTTAATAATTTCGACTCATTGTTGGCTCGTATATCTTTCCATCATGAAATGGCAAACCTTACCCTTGAAAAAAACTTTTGTAGCACTCTTTTTGAAAAACCCTTTAAAATAGATTTTACTATTATTTCAATTATCAATAGGATAAACTATTATTTCAATTGTTAAATCCTATTAAATACTACAAAATACAATAACATTATTTTTGAGTTTGTATAAAAATATTTATTTTTTGTATACTATTAAATCAATAACTGTCCTATTGACAAATTTTTAATGGGATTTTTTTTCTGAGTGCACTTGTTATATTAATTTACAATACTGAATATTAATTTAAAATTTTATAACAATATTAGTAATATATTAAAGGATATATTTATCACAAACACTTTATATGTTTGCCGTAATAATTCAGGTGTGTGTGTTCTGATAATTGCTTTTTAACGACGAGTAACGAATGAGTGTAATAGCAGTTCTAGTTGGCACAATTACTTTGTGTTGTGTATGCCAAATAACTAGTTTGCCTAAATGAATTTAATTATGGGAAATATATTTTAAAACACTACATACATAGTATTTTATAAATACAAATAATAAAAGTATTTATTAGAAACATTTGATGTATTTATGACAAACAACATTCAAGTGAAACGTATTTGAAATGATTTAAATAAATACAAACAATTCAAGTGCTAGTCAAAAACAGTTGAAGTAACTTAGTACCTACTTGCGCGAAACACATTTTATATAAAAAGTATTTTCAAAATAATATTAATAGTTCAAATGTTTGTGAGAAACAAATTTATGGCGACGCTTTTGAAATTAAATGTAATTTAAATAATTGCAATAACACAAATAATAAAAATGTTAGATAGAAACAATTGATGTATTTATGACAAACAACATTTTATTGAAAAGTATTTTTAATAATTCTAATAAAATAAATAACTCTATTGTTGATTAAAAACTATTTAAGTATTTGTGGCAAACACTATTTTTTTTTTGTAATAATTTAAGGCTTTGCTAAAACAATTAATATATTTGTGGGTAAAACTTTAAAAAGAAAATGTTTCAATAATTCAAAAATTAAACATAAAATTAGGCATTTTTGATATACAGTCATAAAATGAAAAGATTTTAAATTATTAAAAATAAATAAAAATAATAAATGTATTTAATAGAAATATTTAAAGTATTTATGAAAAACAACATTCAATTGAAAAGTATTTGAATTAATTTAAATAAATACAAATAGTTCATGTGCTGGATAAAAAAATATTAAATAAAAAATTTTAAATAAAAAGTATTTTCAAATGTATATTAATAGTTCCAATGTTTGTGAGAAACAAATTTATATTTTAAAGCGACCATATTGAAATTAAATGTTATTTAAATAATTGAAAGAAAACAAATAATACTAATGTTAGGTAGAAACGATTAATGTATTTATGTTCAAAAACATTTAACTAAAAAGTATTTTAAATACTTCAAATCAAAAAAACCATTGCTGATTAAAAACAATTTAAGTATTTGTGGGAAACACTATTATTAATATTAGTTATATTATATAGTTAGTAATTATTAATATATATTTTTAATAATTGTAGGCTTTGTCGAAACAATCAATATATTTGTGGGAAATACTATAAAAAGAAAATGTTTGTTTTTAAAATAAATTAAATAATTAAAATAAAAAAATAAGTAATTGATAAAAATATTTAAATTGTTTATGGCAAACATAATTAAAATTAATAGTATTTAAAATAACTATTATTAAGCATAATTTTGATGAAGTATTGTTACGAAAATTCAGTCTACGGAGAACTGTTCTACAAGTTCGTATCTCTGGATTATGTACAAAAATTCACTTTAATAAACACCTTTACTACCCTGCAGTGAAATCTAAACTAGTAGCATAAATATGTAGTATTTATATTAGTAACCATGTTTCTAGATTAGTAACTAGTTAAAATGGATGCAGAGAAAACCAGTTAAAAAAATTGTTTCGTAGAGGAACGTGTCAAAATTGTCAAAAACAAAATATATTTTGAAATACAAATTATATTTCATTTATTTATTTTGTAGGAAACATCTTTCTTTTTAATTTTGTGGTGGGTTCCATCGTGTGATTTGTTTTATTTCTTTCCGCCATAAGCTCATAAAATTTAACAAGTAACCTATTTAAATGGCATTTCTTAAATATTCGAAAGGGCCTTACTACCGTGCCTTGATTAAAACCGCACCAGTCTCTCTTCCTACGCAGTCCACCATCAAGTCTCATTTCGAGACATTTTTTGGCTGGAGCAATTTCATCAATTCGTCCCACATGACCTAGGCAAAAAAAACTGTTAGATCTTGATGCTTGACTATATCAATTGTGATCTAGTGTTCCAATTGGTAAATGGTAACCAGTTGAAAGTAGAATTAAAAGAACTAGTTTATAGACTGACTGTAAAAAATTAGACTATAGACTGGTTACAAGAAACTAGTTTCAAAACTACTTAAATGTAATGCAAGAGGGGACAATTGAAACATCGTAGGACATGAGCATTGAAAAAATTACTGTTCATTGTATGAAAATGGGGTCTAATTCGGGCTAGTTGAGTGTCTACGGAGAACTAGACCAATACTAGTATACAACTAGTCCTTTACATTGTAGGGTAATAACAAATTCTAACAACTGCTGCATGTCCACTATTTAACTTGTCATTGTTTTCACACGAGACGTACTCGACCACTTTTCAATCAATACTGAAGTGCTGTGCCTCAGATGCGGGGCCCTTATTTATTTATTTACTTATTTATTTATTTATTTATTTATTGCATCAGTTCGACACGTTTCGACAAGCTTCGACAGTCTTCGAGAACCTTCTACTCGTTTCGTGAATGACGCATGCTATTGGAATTTCATTCGCACTGTGTTTCTAATGCGCTGATCTTCTATCTCTTTCTCGCACATTGCCTAATTGCGCTGAATGATCTTCCGTCTCCTTCAAACACATTGATTAGTGCGCTGAATTGTCATTCGTCTCTTTTACTCATGCACAGTGGAGAAAATTATTAATAAGTTCCTTACAAATTATTAATTCGTGGATTTATGGTTTCCACAAATTTATGCTAATACAAAATAAATTTGAATTGAATTGTTTAATAAAAAATAATTCAAGTCTTTCTTGAAATTACTAAAGTATTTCTGAAATACACTATTGGAATAAAAACTTTTGTTTTTAATAGTTTAAATAAAGATATAAAATTGAAGTACTTCTTAGAAACATTAAATGTTTTCAAGGCAAACATAATTGTAATGAAAAGAATTTTAAATACATATTATTTTGCACAAGTATGTACTTAATTGATTAAATATTGCTAATTGATGGATTTAAGATTATAACAAATACATATATTTTTATTTTTTACAAAATCGCTGATATATTTATGCCAACTATATTATTTCATCAAAAGAAAGACTCTCTGTGACAAATGTATTTGATATTCATTTCTCTTTTCTATGTTTTTATTATACCCTACACCTATGAGGTACAGGGTATATTAACTTTGTGCATATATTGTAACGCCCCTTAGGAGGCGTGTCCGGTATGGAAAAGTATATATATTCTTGATCAGCATCACTACCCGAGTCCGATTAGCCATGTCCGTCTGTCTGTCTGTCTGTCTGTCTGTCTGTCTGTCTGTCCGTCTTGCTGTCTTGCTGTCTTGCTGTCCTGCTGTCTTGCTGTCTTGCTGTCTTGCTGTCCGAATACAGAATAACTTGAGAAATACTGATCAGAATGCGATGAAATTTCGTCTCAATATATTTTAGCCAAAAGTAGGAACTGAGTTTGAAAATGAGCAAAATCGGTCAACGGACACGCCCACCTCCCATACAAGTCACTTTTATATAACTTTTTCGAAACTAATATTTCGAAAAGTATTCAAGATATAGTTATAAAATTTAAAACTTATTGTTAGAATATACCTAAAAATATGTGGTCCAAAAATGGGCGTGATCCGCCCACTTTTTTTTTTCATTATTTCCCGGGTTTTCATAGTGGAAATTTGATCCGTAAATTATTAAAATCAAATCTATGAAATATTAGCCTTTCAAAATTTTAAATATAGGCGTGGTCCGCCCAATTATATTTTTCAATTTTTTTATTTTTTTTTATTTTAAATTTTTTTTAATTTATGGGGATATAAGACGTAAATTTCTGATATATGTATAATATTCTGAGGGTTAATATCCCCACCAAAGGTGTAGGGTATTCCATAGTCGGGCCCGTACCGACTATAAAAATTCGCCACATGTGACCGAACTTACCCATGTGACCTAACTTTCCCAACTCGTTATATTCAACAATGTTTCGTTTTAACGAATTCATTAAAATAGCTTAGTACTCAAGTCCAGTAAAAAAATAAATAAAACACAATAATCCTCATCAACTTGTTTACGCCAATTTTGGCGCCCAAATAAAAAAAAAACCGTAATGGCAACGGCACCAATATAATGTATATTTCTATCCCTAAATAATTGTCATCAACAATCATTTCAAGCTTCATTTATTCTGAAGGCTCTTCGAGCAGGAGGTAGCAATGAATTCGCATTCATTTCGTGAATGAGACGAGGACGACGATGATGATGACGAGGGCCGGGACATAAAGAGAGCAGAGCTATGAGTGTCAGAGCATGAAAACGGCAAAAACAACAAAAACAATATGGGTTTTATTTTATGTGGCCACGCCATGCAACACTGAACTCGAATGGCGACTGTTTTTTTTTTTTTTGGGTTTTTTGTTCCTGCTATTTCAGAGGCATAACATGATGAATGCCTGCGAAAAATGTCACTTGTTGCGTAGTCCATGAGAAGGACAGAGGGTATAGGGCGGGTGAGGATAAAGCAGGAATGTTGTAATGGAAGAATGTAGAAAAGGGAAGAATCTAGAATAGCAATAGGCAAAGTTCTGGGTGTTTGGCATAATAGTGATGATGGTAACGCACGAGGGCGCATAAACGCCGTATCGCAGAAAGCAAACGGGGGAAATTTCGAATTCATGAATAATAAAGAAATAGAAAAAACATGTAGTATTTTTGGCTGGCGATTATGACACCAGGCGCTGCTGTGACTATGTTATAATTGGTGTTTTTTTTTATCTCTTTTGGTATTATGCAGCATATAAAACAAGAGGTGGCGGCGGCGGCGGTTGCGAACGAATGACACCTAGTGAACTGTAATAAAACTTTATTTATGACATTATGAAATATGATTTCGTATTCATTCACAGCTTTTTATTGTTGCATTAGTTGGTGTTGTGAATGTAGGTTCAAGAACCCCAATCAAAAATAAAAGACAGACAGACAGAATATAGCAGCTGCTGCCCTGTCGCTAAGTGGCCATAATACTGACTCATTTATGTAGTTAGTGTTGTTTTTTTTTTGCTTGTTTTTTTATTTGATGCTAAAGTTCATATGTGCAATTTTTTGTTATTCTTATTACAAACACGTCAAAGCAACTCAATCGATCAAACAAATGACAGACGACGACGTATCGATGCCCAAAAACATACTAAAACAACTGTTTTTATTTTGAGTGGTATTAAAGGAGCTTAAACAGCTGACATTTTTATATGTTGAGTGGTTTTTGTGGGATTTTTGAGGACTTAACTATGATTGCTAATTAAGCGCTTCGGTTTAACATTTTGTCTTATTATAAATAATTAATAAGCGTTTAATTTTTTCTGTTTTTCTTTGCAGTATCCTGCAGCACTGTGACCGTGACCAAGTGTCAAGCAGCTCTTCGAACGCTGCAAGCCTTTCAGTTCTTTCGTCCAACCTGCCTTTGCAAAGAGCCCGGCATGGATCCGGATTGTAATCATTTCCGGGATTTTCTATTCGATCATCCGTGCGGATTTGTGCTGAAAAAAGGTGAGTTACGCATTGAAATTGAAGAGTATTACAAAAAAAAATTAAAAAATAAAAATGAGAAAAGTGTAAAATGAAAAAGGAAAAAAAAGAAGAAGAGAGGTTAATGAGATAAATGTAACAAGTAAAACAGAAAATTATTGTAAAAAAATTAGGTAAAATAATAAAATATATTTATTTAATTAATGTAGAATTATTCAAGTATTTTAACAGATTTTGATACAGATTTTGAACACAAATTTGTCATTAGCTATTCTCACATTTTAACGATGACCATTATATTCGGTACTGAATCCTTTAATTTTATATTTCTTTAATATTTCGTTATCGGTTATGACTACGGTTTTATGTTTTAAAATGCAATGCGTTTTGGTTATATACAGCAGTTGCTATTTTAGTTTCGGGTTTTTAATTTGTCTAACTTTATAGAATATCTTTACGGTTTCAATTTTAGTTTTAAAATTTATCTTATTTTTTTTTAGTATTTACTATTAAAATGTATTATACACAAAAAACAATTTAGAAAAACATATAGAATCTAAAAATAATGTATATCGAAAAAATATATATTTCCTTCGCAAAAAAAAAAAAACGTGTAGAAAACTAAGTTTTAATTTTTATGATTTTGAAAATTCCAAAGGTTTCAGTGGTTGGTTTTATCATTTATAAAATAAAATAAATGCGAATCAAAAATAAAATATATGTGTTATTTTTTATTTTATAAATATTACACTATGTATTACCCAACCGAAAACAATTTTTTCTATAGAAATTCCCTACATCATTTCTATATAATTTGGGGATGCTGATTTTGACTACACCCAGAAAACAAATTCCCTCAAATCCCATTAAAATTGGTCAATAGGACAATTATTGAATTAATAGTATACAAAAAATAAATCTTTTCATGTAAACTCAATGGCAATGTATTTAATGGTATTTTCCGATTAAAATAATAATTTATCCTATTGACTATTTTTAATAGTAAAAAACTATTATTTATATAGTATTTTCTTCTGGGTGTACATACTCAGTTTTTGTTTTCTATTACGTAACATTTTAATGAAAATTATAATCGTTATTTTAAACTCTTTTCATCCACTATTTAGAATAAAAAAAAATATAAAATACTGTTGAGGTTATTTTACAAAAAAAACTTAAAACGCAATTTTTCTTGAAATTGTCCAAACTAATTTGAGTATACTCACAAATATTAATATACATATACGTGTTTAAGATACTTGGAACTAAACTTCGGAAAATTATTTTAGTTTTTAGATACTTTTTAATTATTTTTTAGCATTTAGGATCTAATGAGAAACAAAGAAATGAATGAAGGTGTTCCCAAGCATAGTTTAAACTTACTATCAAAATTACTAAATGTTTTCTATATACTTTTTAAAAATTTTGGAAATATTTTTTATACGCAATTTTCAATAAAAACCAGTTGGGAAGGTTAGATCACATGGGAAATTTTAAAGTAGGTGTTATTATGATAGTCAAAATTATAGTCGGTCTAAGACGACTATAAATACCCTACACATATATGTGGTTACCATTCAAAGTGGTATATACGTCACCAGGGTATACGAATCCTGAAAATAACTACAAACATTCAATCGCTGAAGAATTTCCATTCATTTGATACCCATATTTACAAATGGGTAGGTGTACCGAATTTCGATTTTTTTTTTATGAACCTCAAGTCTTTTCGCCGGAAAATATTATTATCATGTATTTGAGCATGATATCAATATATATTTGACCAAAAAAAGTTTACCTAAAAGTTTATACAGTAAAATTGATTTGTAGATGTAAATTTTATATGAGGTATTTGAACATAAGTGGTCGGTTCTAAGGTCACAATAGACCGATCATGCCAATTTGCTTGTTCAGACTGCTTAGATATATAAGTAATCTAAATCTAAAGTTTTTTGCTCCAGCTCTTCTAGTTTTTCCGTAATCGTGATTTCAACAGACATACAGACAGACATACAGACAGACAGACAGACAGACAGACAGACAGACAGACAGACACGACAGACAGAAGGACAGACAGACAGACAGACAGACAGACAGACAGACAGACAGACAGACAGACAGACAGACGGAAAGACGGACATCGCTAAATCGACTCAGGAGGTCATGCTGATCAAGAATATATATATACTTTTCCATACCGGATTTTTTCAGGGTGTTGCAAACGGCGTACCAAACTGAATATACCCTTTCACTCTTAGTGTAGGGTATAAAAATACTTAAGCATATAACCTGAAAATATCATTACTACGTATGCGTATTCTTATAGCATACATAGTTGTGTTTCTATTACTTAGTTTAAGTGATGAGAAAAATACTAAAATCGTAAAATAATTTAACTAAATTTTGTTACTTTAATATGTCAGTTTTGCGTTTTCTGTCATTATAGTTTACAAAACTGGCTCAAATTTGGTATGGTAGTTAAGAATTGTGGTAGTTAAGAATAGTTTGAACTAAGTTCTACATAAACAGAAATCAGTTTCTTATCTATCATATAGGAAATTCGGAAATAATTATCCAAAAAAGACTCGAGAAAAATTAAAATTTATAGTGTTTATACCCAGTCTGCCATGTCTCGGAGACCTTCGATACCTCGAAGCTTTCTCGAATAACTTCGATAAAATAGTTCGATATCGTTACATTCTCGATTCTAATTTTTAAAAATTACCGTACATTCAAATTTTTGGACAAGATACGATATTTAAACATTAATCAAATCGATATTGCAATATTTTTCGCTGCAATCTCGAACTTTGATCATTCGATACGTTCCGATTTCGAAAATTTTTTAGTATCGAGAAAACTCCGACAGAACGTTCCGATATCTACCTACCATGTAGGTCCAATTTTCCGCTCGATATCGTTACGATAAAGTATCCGATATCGTGTAAATTGTCCTGCATCTCGGATTGATCTCTTAACGATATCCAAACGAATGGCACACTGGGTATTGAAATATTTTCAAAAAAAAAAACTGAGAAAAAACTGAGAAATTAAAAAAAAAAAAAACTGAAATTAAAAATAATGTTTTAAAATTAAACGTAATTGATTTTAATTTAATCACTTTTGTTTTAAATATCAAGGTATGCCGCATTTACGGTGTCAAATCTAATGTGAAATGCATACAACATACATCTAGGGGCAGCGTTAAACTGAAATTTTGTGTTCGATGTCAACCAGTCATATTATTCATAGCCCCTTTTTAATGAACCAAATTTTATAAAACAGGAATAATAAGCAATAGTAATAGCTGATAGATGTTGGGCGTTAATAAAATTTGTTATTGGTTTTAGCAAGTACACATACCATTTCAAACGAGAACAAAAAAAAAATAAAATTTAATTAATAATAAAATAAACATAAAAAATAATAAAATAAAAAAAATAAAATATAAATTAAAAAATAAAAATCTATATATATATTAATAACATATGGGCATTTCCTGGGGTTCCGGACGGGACATTCGCGCGCTTAAAACTTTAACATCTCCAAGGAAAATTAATGAATTTACTTGATTTTTTTGTGCATATAGTATTTAAATAGGACTAAGTTTCTGCAAAAAATTTTATACCGTAGATCAAAAGATAGAAATAAAAAGGTTGGCGTTCCGGACGGGAAAAAAACGAAAGTAATTATTCATATAGATATTCCAAAAAGTAAAAAATTTTACGTACAAATGATTTTTTTGAAATATTTTAAAAAATTTGTTGTTTTATTGGTTGATACAAAACACCCAATTTGTACTGACTGGACCTTGAGTACGTTAAGACAATATCATAAAATTATTGAGAGGTCGTTAAACAAAAACAATTAATTTTAAAAAATAGTTGAAATCATTTGCTTTCTTTGTATATTTACACTTTGTTCCTAAAGTTTATAATTTTTTCATAATAAATCACAGAAAAATTCCGGACGGGACAAAAAATTCCGTATTGAAATTAACAGTACGATTTTTATTCTAAAAATACTTTTACCGTACAATATATATTTTTTTGTATTATCTCTGAACATAGCTAAGACAATTTACTATATTTTTGTTAATATACACCTTGTTCCTAAAGTATACAGTTATTTCGTAATAAATCGAAATTATCACTACGATTTTTTGCTAATAATAATTATATATATATGACAATATTAATAATCATTATTACGAATTGAAAAGTGATGTACTATTCAAATTTTCAGATGTTTTTTAAGTTTTTTATCTTTTTTTTTACTTTAAAAAAAAAAATGTTATTTGATATTTTTTATACTGTAGTTTTACACTTTTGGTATTCAAAGTTCCGGACGGGACAGATTTCAATTAGCTGTCAAAAATTTTCTAGAATTAATAGGAAATTATGTTTACATTTTTGGAAATGCCGAGGGAATTCTGATTTCGAAACAGTGGATTCAACTCTTTAAAAAATTGTTTCTCTTTACTATGGTAATAAATGTATCTTTTTGGTTCCGGACGGGACATCGAAATAAAAATCGAAAATTTTCCGTTATTTTAATTTGGATCAGAATGCATTGCAATTTTGTTTCGATATGTTTTAGCCAAAAATGCGTTCTGAGTTTGGAAATGAGCCAGCAGGTTTCTTTAAAATGTCAAAAATATAAAAATCATAACTCACAAATTATATAGATTTCATGTATGGAATGTCTATGGGAAACATTAATTCTTCTTTTGTTGAATAGTGTGACTTAATCATTAATATTAATAAAAACAAAAATTAATAATTAAAAAAGTGTTTCAAATTATTGAATATACTAGCTGGACCCGTGCACGACTCGTGCCAAGATTTTGTGAATTCATAGATATAAAGCGATTTTATTAATATAAAAAAAACATTATTATTATTTTTTATATCAGGGGCCCGTGCTTCGCTGTGGAAGTTTTTATAGGTATTATAAATGTAGTAACCAAATAATAATTCTCCGCCAAAACAACTTTTCTCAAAGACAATTCAGACAGTAGAATATTTCGCCTTAGAATTCTTCCCAGTAGAAATCTTCGCCGTAAAATTCTTCTCCATAGAACGCTTTACCGTCGAATTCTTCCCGGTAGAACTCTTCCCGGTAGAATTGTTCCCCGTAGAGTTTTTCCCAGTAGAAGTTTTAGTGTATTTAGTTTTAATGTGGTGAGTATTAGTGTGTTGAGTTTTAGTGTGGTGTGTTTTAGTGTGGTGAGTTTCGGTATGGTGAGTTGTTAGTATGGTGAGTTTTAGTGTGGTGAGTTTTAGTGTGGTGAATTTTTAGTGTGGTGAGTTTTAGTGTGGTGAGTTTAAGTGTGGTGAATTTTGGTGTGGTGAGTTTTA
This sequence comes from Dryomyza anilis, assembly GCA_951804985.1. Lineage (NCBI taxonomy): Eukaryota > Metazoa > Arthropoda > Insecta > Diptera > Dryomyzidae > Dryomyza > Dryomyza anilis. The sequence goes on from OX638132.1 coordinate 71,500,926, forward strand.
GTATGGTGAATTTTTAGTGTGGTTAGTTTTAGCGTGGTGAGTTTTATTGTGGTGAGTTTTAGTTTGGTGAGTTTTAGTGTGGTGAGTTTTAGTGTGGTGTTGTTTCATCTTTTTAGATTGTGTATGTGCTGAGTTATGTCGTTTTGAAAGTTTAGGTTGTATGGGAGGTACCACGCCCCTTTGTTTATAGCCTATGACACTCTCCGGACTCCATAGTATCCTGTTGCAAAATGTCAGTTAAATCGGTTCAGCGGTTTAGACGTGATGCTGGAACAAACAGACAGACCGACAGACTGACAGACGGACCAAGAGTTTTATATATATAGATTGTATGAATGAATGGAAATTTTAAATAACTCATTAAAAATAAATAAGAAATATTCCGTTTTTTTTTGTATTGCAAATACAAATTGATTTTTGTGTCTTTATTAGAAGTACTAAACAATTCTTATATTCTGCACTATATACCTTCTATACAACAAAATTTAAACAAAATCTGACATTTGAACAATACTAACTCCTTACTCATTTTGAAGTGTGCAGCAACATATTCAACTCGATGTTAAATCCCAAATATTCTTCACATTTCATAAACAATTTGCAATATAATTGAATACAAAATGTTAAGTGAGCAATAAAAACAATAAAAATGTCAAATCCTGCACTGCACTGCAATAAATTTGCATGCGCTGCACGGTACAAAATCCGGAACCGGAAACAACATAAAATTCGCATATCCTGCAGTAATAATAATCGTAATCGCATTCTTTACAAGCTGTTGAGTTGTTGAATGCGCAAGGGAAACAATTTCAAGAGAACGTTTTTTTCTCATTCAAGTGTTTTTTTTTTCTGTTTTCTGTTTAAAAATTACTTTTTTTATAGTTTAAATAAGTATGTAAAACACAGTAGGTGGATGCATCAAATTGTAGCAAAAACTTCAAAACAGTAGCAAAAATTCTCCCAAATTTCGAGCACAATTTCTGGATAGAATAAATCTTTTGTTTTCGTTACTGCGAAAAGTATCAAAGTGTATGTGTGATAAGGACATTCGTGAGTGTGTATGTGAGAGTTTATTTCTGTGTGTGTGTGTGTGCACATCATACACATACAAAGCCAACTCTCCAAGTCGTAAAATAACGATTTGCTTTTCGCATTTCACTGCTCAAAGTGAGTCTCCGACGACGACGTCTTGAGGCGCAGCGCTTGAGTGTTGTATAACTCTGTGTGTGTGTGTGTCTGTCTGCCTGTCTGTCCGTCTGCGTCTAGTGCAGTTGAGTGATTTCTTGCGCTAAGTTTCAACTTTACTCAAACGTGCAATTGTACCCTACCCCCATTCTTGCTGCAATCGCTACAAATAGTAGCGAGTTTCTTGAATCAAGTTGCACGGTGCCCCCCACATTTTAGTTGTGGCAACTAGTGGCAAATTCTGCTGTAGATCTCCATGGCATCCAGTTAACTTGTAACAATAACAACATCATCAACATTATCATTATTATGTTTGTGATGAACGTCATACTGCTGTCGAGGTAGGTAGCTCAACCGCCAACAACAGCTAAGCGCCGCAATAATAAATCTTTGTAAAGTTTTTCTTATTTTACTTATTTTATTTATTTTATTATTTAGTTTTTTTTTTTTGTTTTATATTTTGTTTATCTGTAGGTAACCACAAAGAAAGAAACCCTTTATACAATTTTCATTTTGCCTTTGGCGCCAAAGTTTAGTTAGCATTACCGCCTTTTACAAGTTCTTGTTACATGTTTTTCACTGATCTTTTGAAGGTATTCTACTTTTCGGTAAACCGGTTTAAACCAAATTTAATGAAACGCAGCATTTAAATGAAATTAATTTAATGTATTTTCCCATTTTAAAACTATCTTTTAACATAATCAGTCGATTTCTTCATCAAATTCTGATATGCTGCTGCCAACCACTCGGTTGATTTAATATAGAATGATTCATATACTAAAATTCTGAGCCCACAAAAAAAAAAGTTCAACTTTGACTTATTATACAGTTAAATCTCGTAAGTTTATTTTTATTTTTAGTATTTTCAAATCATATTTTATCAATTTCCAATCAAACAAAATCAAAAAGTGTCTGTACCAATGTGGGTTGTTCGGATTCGGCAATAACACGGCACATACACAAGCTAAGAAGATGAAACAAATACTTCAAATACAAAAAAAAATACAATAGCAAAAACAAAAAAGCAAAAATCAAATACAAAAGTAAAAGCAGGAACTAAAGCAATCACACAAAAACAAAACAAAAGATGGTAATATAAAAAGAAAAGCAAATACATATAACAAACCACAAAAGCAAAAACAAAAACAAATAATCAAAACCAAACAAAAAACAAAAGCATAAATACAAAAGAAAACACAAAAACTCAAATGCAAAAGCACAAAGAGAAACACAAAAACTAAAAAAAAATACAAAATCAAAAGCAAAGACACAAACAAAACCAAAAACACAAAATCAAAAGCAAAAACACAAAGCAAACGCACAAAAACAAAACCAAAAACACACAAAAGCAAAAACACAAAAACAAAAGCAAACACAAAAGCAAAAACACAAAAAAATCAAAAACACAAAATCAAAACACAAACGTGAAAAATCAAAACACAAAAGCAAAGATAGGAACTAAAGCAATCACACAAAAGCATAATAAAAGCAAAACAAAAGATGGTAGTACAGAAACAAAAACAAATACAAAAAATCAAAGGCAAAAACACAAAAGTTAAACACAAAAGCAAAAACACAAAAAAACTAAAGCAAAAACAAAGATATAAAAACAAAAGCAAAGACACAAAAACATAATCAAAAACACAAAAATAAAAGTAAAAACACACAATCAAAAGCAAAAACACAAAAATAAAAGTAAAGACACAAAAACCAAAGCAAAGACAGAAACTAAAGCATAAAAAAAAACAAAACAAAAGATGGTAATACAGAAACAAAAACAAATACAAAAAATCAAAAGCAAAAACACAAAAGCTAAACACAAAAGCAAAAACACAAAAATAAAAGCAAAAGCAAAAACATAAAAACAAAGACATAAAAGCTTGTGTGTTATGCTTTTGTGTTTTTGTTTTTACTTTTTTTTATGTGTCTTTGCTTTTATTTTTATTTTTATGTTTTTTCTCTTGTTTTTTGTTTTTGTGTTTTTTCTTTTGTGTATTTGCTTATGATTGTGTGTTTTACATTTGTTTTTGTGTTTTTTATTTTGTTTTTGTGTCTTTGCTTTTGTTTTTAAAAAAAAGCAAAAACACAAAAAAAACCTCTGCACGAAATTTACTTAAAATTTGGACTATATAGTGAACACACCAAACAAACGCTATTAGACTATCGAACATAAATAATAAAAATGTTCGTTATATTAATAAAATCACTCCATATCTTTGCATTCACAAAATCTTTGCACGAGTCGTGCACGGTATCAGTTAGGGCCAAATTGAACAAATCATTTAACATAATCAAAAAATTTATTCTAAAAATTCATTTTTAATCACTATGTTACATTGACACACATTTTTTTTAACTTTAAAATATAGAATAGTGTTAATTTTTTTTCTTTTTTTATTACAGCCGAAAAGGATCCATATCCCATTGATGCGCTGCCTACGTGCAATCATGCATTGTCCGTGTGTCAATCGGAACGCAAATGTCTAAAACTATTTGAAGATTTCAAAACACACTGTAAAGTGCGAGACAATAAATGCAAAATGGAGAGCAGGTAACTTTAATTTCATACTAAAACCGCCACAATTAAACTAAATTATTAAAATATATTACTTGATCTAAAATGTGTTGTTGTATTGACCAAATTTCTCTACTAATTAATACAAATTAATTAAAATAGGTCCTACTTCTGAAACCAATATATAACTATAACAATTAAAACCTAGAAAGGGGTTAACTAGCAATTCATACAGATCGGTAAACCTATCTCTAAATTGTTCTTTTCTTGGAGAAACGAATTACGCGGAGAGAACATTACAGTTTACCCGTAGGGTAGTGTAGTATTTAATTTACGGATTTTTTTTTCCATTTGCAGGCTACGGCTATTTATGATATTTAAATCATGAATTATGAATAATAAATCATAAATTATTCCAGAACCTAAGGACTGCGTAAAAAAAAAAAAAAAAAATTGTCCGCTACAAAAATGAAAAAATCTAGAAATCTAGTAATCGAATTTTTATAGAATAAAATATTTTATTTTGCAAATTATTTTTAGATTTAAAATAAAATATTAAAAAACAAGAAATTAATATTTTTTAATAAAAAGTTTTAATTTTTCCGGAACCCCTGCCATTAATGTTGTAATGGTAGTGTCCGACACCCTCACAGCTGCTGAAGACCACTTTCTTTTAAAGTCTTGAAGGTCTTTGGCCACTTTTTTTTTGTCTTCATCTCCCTTTTTACTAAAGCCCAGTATCTCTCAATTGGCCTGAGTTCTGGACAGTTTGGTGGATTGGCTTCTCTAGGCACCAAAATCACTGCATTTTGTTGGATCCACTCTAAGGCCGTTTTGCTGTAGTGACATGAAGCGAGGTCAGGCCAAAACCAGTTGGGAAGGTTAGATCACATGGGAAATTTTAAAGTAGGTGTAATTATGATAGTTAGGATTATCAAAATTATAGTCGGTCTAAGCCGACTATAAATACCCTACACATATGTGTGGTTACCATTCAAAGTGATATATAGGTCACCAGGGTATACGAATCCTGAAAATAACTACAAACATTCAATCGCTGAAGAATTTCCATTCATTTGATACCCATATTTACAAATGGGTAGGTGTACCGAATTTCGATTTTTTTTTAATGAACCACAGGTCTTTTCGACGGAAAACATTATTATCACGTACTTGAGCATGATGTCAATATATATTTGACCAAAAAAGTTTACCTAAGCACGTATACATAAAAATTGATCTTTATATGTACATTTTATATGAGGTATTTGAACATAAGTGGTCGGATCATAGGTCACAATGAACCGATCTCGCCAATTTTTTCGCACATACAGCGTAGGTATATTAGTAATCAAAGTTATAAGTTTCATTTATCTAGCTCTTCAATTTTAAAAGTAGTAGGGATTTCAACAGACAGACGGACAGACGGACAGACAGACAGACGGACAGACAGACGGACAGACGGACATCGCTAAATCGACTCAGGAGGTCATGCTGATCAAGAATATATATACTTTTCCATACCGGAGATGCTTCCTTCTGGGTGTTACAAACGGCGTACCAAACTGAATATACCCTTTCACTCTTAGTGTAGGGTATAAAAATGTGGATACTTCATGTTGGCGTAAAAATGGAAGCAATCTCTTTTGCAAGCATTCCTTCACATATATTTCGCTATTAATTGTACCCGATGTCACGAATGAGCTGCTCCTTTTTCCACAACTGCATATTGCCTGCCAAACAAGGAATTTCTTTGGGAATTTTGTCATTTTTTTGATTTAAATTTTTCAGCGGCATTTCCTCGAGAATCGGCTGTATAAAAATCCTGCTCAAGTAGCTGAGAAAAGTCCGCTAAAACATAAGTTTCGTCGTCCATTATGCAGCAATCGAATTTTTTTAAAAAATCTTGGTTCAGCTTTTTAGCTCGTTGTTTTGCGCTTTTATTCTTGACGGCATTTCTATCCGGAACTTTTTGGACCTTGTACGTCTTCAGCCCAGCTTCTTTCTTAGTCCTGCGCACGAAAGATTCTGAGCAATCCGCCTTTCTCGCCAATTTACTTTCGGATATGCTTGGATCTTTCTTTAAAATATTCACAACCTTCTTCGACTTTTCACGATCATGTGGGCCTTTTTTTACGAGAACCTTTCTTCCGATCAATACTCAGGTCTTCCTTAGGGTTAGCCCCTACCTCCTTGGCAATTTTTTTAAAAGACCAACTTTGAAAAATTTTAATTATATTTTCTCGCACTTCCACTTCGTTTGCCATTTTCGCGTTAAATAAATTTTGTATTGACTATAACTGACACAAATTATTTTTTGCCATTTAATTCAGAGCTACTATGATCAATTTTTTTTTAATTTGAATCTTGCAATAGCACATTATGGGAGGATATGTAACGGACAATTTTATTCGACGCAGTCCTTATTCCAGTTAGTCATGAATTATGAATATATTATACATAAAACATGATAATAATTGATGTTTACTATAATCATATATTATGAATAAAAACCAAATCATTATGATTACTTATTCATGGCTGTATATCATGATTAATTTTTGCATTATTTATGCGTTTAATACATGATTAATGAAAGATTTTGCTCTGTGCAGTCATCTTCAAATTATAACATGTCGGATGATGTTTCCGCTTTGGATAAATGTTATATTATTCAAACGAATTCAAATTATTTAAGACAAATCACTCGGTTTGAATGCATTTAAAGAATAAATACTAACGATATGTTAAAGTTCATAAAATCATATATTCCATCCATTTCGAAAATGGTATTGCTTTTCCTATACATTTTCTACTTTTGGAGTTAACGAAGCAACGATTCCTACCAGTTTCTTTCAAGTATCCAGACAGCGAAGTCACGCACTTTTCGACCAGAAGTTATCCAGTAAAACTGGCGAGATATACTCTTAAATCTGTACCAGTTACCGAACAGTTTTTGACTAGTTTTTTCCAAATTTTACTAGTGGGCTTATACCCTCCAAATCTTTACCAGGAACCTACCAGTTTTTAACTAGTTTTCACTGGCGTGAATAAACTCTTCAAATTCCTACCAGTTACCGACCAGTTTTTGACTAGTTTTACTGGTGACATACCAGTTTTTGGCCAGCTTTTGCCAAATTTTATGTGGTACGGATAAACTCTTCAAATCTTTACCAGTAAACTACTAATTTTTGACCAGTTTTCACTGGCGAGTATAAACTCTTAAAATTTCTACCAGTTAACGACCAGTTTTTGACTGGTTTTACTAGTGACATATCAGTTTTTGAATAGGTTTTGGGCAGTTTTTCTCAAGTTTTAGTGGTAAGATATACTATTTAAATCCCTACCAGTAATCTACCAGTTTTTGATTAGTTTTCACTGGCGAGTATATATTCTTCAAAATTCTACGAGAAACTTAGCAGCATTTGAGCTGCCTAGTAAATTGGTGCATGCGTATATATAAAAATGATATTTTCTAAAATTTAAAAATACATTTCTCGAGATCTATATTAATAGGACAAATTTCATGACAAACATAGTATTTAAAACGTATTAAATAGACAAACAACCAAAAGAAATGAATTAAAATCTGTTCACAAAGAAGTTTGCATAATTAATAGGAAAGCCTGTGGCAACTATTGGTCGGTAGGTTATAATTTGGTGAAACTATAACTCTAAGCAATGCAGTGCAATTGTTATAAACTAAGATATCGCCACTATAATCATCATTAAAATCATCAAAATCACCCAAAGCAGTAGCACTAGCAACTTTCCAATCAATAACTATGATATTATAACCATTAGTAGTACCAAACTCTGGGGTAGTATTACACAAAGAACCACCTGTAGTTGCAAATGAAAATGTTGCACAAACGTTGTACAAACTTTGACACAAACATTGTGCCCTCATAATTTCGTTCTTAAGAATTATTTGTCAGAAACTTTACAGAGCGCAACCCAGCATTTTGGGCATCATTGACTTTCGCTACTTATCGAAACAGCAGTTAGTAGTAGCAGCCAGAGTAGTTGCTGCAACCGACAAAAGTTGGCCGGTTTCAATGAGGCGGCAAACGATGAAGTTTATTGAAACTCAAATGTTCGTGTGCGCTCGTGTGGCAAAGTTTTACATTTGGCCACGGGCGTATTTAATTTCTGTGCTGTTGAAGAATTGCAACAACCGCTGCATTTTATAGCCAGGGGAACCGAATCGAACTGCAAGGCAAGTCAGTGTATTTTCACTGTGTTTGTACGTCTGTGTGTGTTCGTAACTTGGGCAAAAGTTTGCAGCAACCACTATAAGTAATGACATGAAATATTGATGAGGTCTACTGTCTCCCTCCACCGCCATTCGTTGCATCCAACCAGCAGCAGTAGCAGCAGCAGCAGCAATTCGACCAATTAGCTGCAGGTTAAATATGCGCTCGCATATTTGAAACGTTTTCAATTAGGAAATCTAGGCAACTAGGTAAATGTGTGCGAATAACCTAGGGCAATAACTGTTGCTCAAATGAAGCACAAAGATTACAAATTATAGAAGGAGTAACTTTCGAGTTGACTTTGCAAAATTTGAAATTAAAATTAAATATCTACTTTATTTCTTTTTTTTTTCTTCTTCTTCTTAACAGAGATGCCTGCCACGATTCCTGGACAAATCTGCGTCTGTCGCCCATGTTCGGCTGCATCTGTCCCAATAATCATATGAAAAAACGTTGTGATCGAATTTTTAATATTGTCAATCATAATCCGTGCGTGGGTGAGTTGAAATATGCAACAAGAAAATATTTGCATTAAAAAAACAAAACAATTTTTTTAAATAAACATATTACAAAAAATTCTTACAGTACTTCGCGGTATAGTACAACAGAAAAAAATATAAACAAATGAAAAACAAGCATTATATAAAATTATTGAATTTATAAAACAAAACTTTTTACAATTAATTTTTTGTTTTTTTTTTCTTATTTTCACACTCATTTATTTAGTTTATTTGTATACTTTGATTTTCGTACTATATACATCGTCTTTCGTATTTTATTTTTTAATTTTAATTTATGTTTTAATTTTAATTATTTTTTTTTAATTATCATTTAATTCTATTATTACTCTTCACTGAATCAAAGTGTACCACGCACGCTTCTGTGTCCACTCAGCGATACAACCAACGCAATGTTTTCACCTCCACCGTATTTCACCACAATCACCAACACCGCTACTGTCACCACCACCACTACCACCAATACAACTACGACCACATACAATGCAATTCAATCTCGCCATGGCACTTAATTATTTTGATTTATTTTATTTTGAAAATATATTTTAATTTCATTACGCTTTTAGAATAGCGCGCATTTTGGGTATAGCCAGAAGAACACTACCTTTTTTTATGAAATTGCACTTTTGTTTATTTTTTTATTAATTTCAATATTTAATAGTCACAGCTATTAGTAGTCAATAGTTCACTTCATTTATTATGGGGTATATTCGAAATTGTATGCTTTTTATTTTAGAAAACTAATTTTGGTTGGAAAATACTACAGATTACGAACACAAAAAGATCTCTTCATTACCCTGTATTATACAAAATTAAATTTGGTTTTGGAAACAAGCATTTTTGCTAATTATATCTTTCATTTTAAATATACAATAATTCATGGGATCATTCTGAAACTCAAAAAAATAAATGAATGTTAACCAAAAAATTTCTAATTTTGCATCTAGTTTAAAATACAGGGTGTTTGAGAAATGCATATTACTTACATAACCTACAATCAGAACAAATAAAGCGTTTTTCAATAAAAGCGCTACAAAAGTTTTTTTAAGGGTTTTTCCACAGGGACGCTACAAAAGTAGAGCGACAGGCACAGCAAACGACGCCATATTTCTTGCCGCTCTTTTGACATTTCTCTACAGTGAGATTTGCCATTTCATGATGGAAAGATATACGAATTCGAATTTTGGTAGTAAATTTTAATAATTTCGACTCGTTGTTGGTCGTATATCTTTCATCTATCATCGTGAAATGGCAAACCTTACTGAAGAGAAATGTCAAAAAAGCGGCAAGAAATCTGGTGTCGTTTGCTGTCCCTGTCGCTCTACTTTTGTAGCGTCCCTGTTGAAAAACCCTGTACTATAAAATCAATAGTCAATAGGATAAATTATTATTTTAATGGGTAAATACTATAAAATACTACAAAATACTATTAAATAATATTAGATTGTTTTTATGTTTACATGAAAAATATTTATTTTTTGTATGCTATGGAATCAATAACTGTCGTATTGACCAATTTGTATAGGTTTTTTTTTCTGAGTGTAGTCAAGAAAATTAGTTGTAAAATGTAATCTGTTGACAAATGAATAGCAATATTTCACTTGTGCTTTTCAGAATTAAATTACCTTTCCAATGGTGTATCATATCTTTGAACCGTATGATTTAATCCTTTTTAAATTGTACACAAAATTGAAATTTACAAAAATTAAAATACAAATTTTTATTTTGACATTGATTTTCTCAACATTTCGTTACAGATCATCCTATTTTTTATAATTTATAATGACAGACCTGTTCATTCGCAGTATTCTCATATCAATCATAGTAATTTAAACTTGGTAATAAATGCTGCAGAAATATTTAAACAGTGGCAGGTTTTGTGATTTTATGGTAGAAATAAATTTAATAAATTATTATGTTTTGAAATATGATCAGAAAAAATATTCTGTGCAGTAATATGATACTGAAATCAATTTTAAAAAATGCTTAAACATATTTCTTGAGCATTTCAATTTTTTTTATTTTTAAATTTCAAACACCAAATCACAACACCCGCCACAGTTTAATTATTTCTGCAGCAAAACTGACTAGTTTCATTTTATTGTAATTAGTTATAAAGTACTTGGAATGAACTGGTCTATCATTATAAATTAGAAAAAATGAGATGATGCGAACGAAATTTTGAGAAAAATCAATTACAAAGTAAAAATTTGTATTTTTATTTCTGTAAATTTCAACTTTACGTATCTTTTAAAAAAGTAAGAAATCATAAGGTTTGAAGATATGATACACCATTGGAAAGGTAATTTAAATTTTTAAATCATTAGTAAAAAATTTGTTATAAAAAGATTATAATTTCTAACAAATTTTCTTGACTACGTTATGCAGTAATATGTATTTCTTAAAGACACTGTATATTAAAATTAGACATACTTTTATTTTACATTTTCTTATTTTTTTGAGTCATACAATTACCCGCTGAATTATTGACATCGATGAACTAAGCACCCTGTGCAAAATAAAATAGTCTAAAATATCTCAAATAATACATGTTTATGTTCAAAGATTGGAAAATAGGAATTATTTTTAAAGTAAATTTTACCTTTAATAGAATTTAAACTTTTACTTCAATTTCCGACACAACGAAACTCTGAAAAAACCATTTAAATTTGGTCAAAATGACAGTTATTGATTCAATAGTATACAAAAAATAAATATGTTTATATAAACACAAAAACAATTTAATAGTATTTAATAGTATTTTGTAGTATTTAATGGTATTTACCTATTAAAAGAATAATTTATCCTATGGACTAAATTTAATAGCAAAAAACTATTGATTTTATAGTTTTTTTTTAGTGTACTTGAGTAAGTTCTTTTGAACTTACAGCAGTCCAGAGGTAGCACGCTGGACTTGCATTCTGAAGGTCTCGGGTTCGAATCCCGGCTTGGGCATGGGCGCTCGTGGTGATATTAACCACAAAATTGTAGGGAATAGATTTCACAGTACAATGGATATAGTCTGTCTGAGTGCTGTGGATCTTAGTAGATGTTCCAAAAAAAAAAAAAAAAAAAAAAAGTTCTTTTGAGAATAACTTAAATTTCGATTGTAAATTTCTTGAAAAAGTAAAAAGTAGGAGGAAAAAACTGTGAATGTCATTCAAAACATCAGAAAACTATTCCAAATTTTAGAGAGTACTAAAAGTGTCTACGCAACTGTTATATGTAGGTGTCAAAAAGTTATTTTTTAAATTTAAATTTATCAAATTGGAATATTGAAATATTTTTTTATACTTTTAGCTTGAGGTAAAGTGGGACACGTTTTGATTTTCCTACAAAAAATTGTATATGAACATTTTTTAAAATTCTATTGAAGTGTCTATTCCTTAGAATAGTTCATAATCTAATATTTTGCATCTAAAGAATACCATTTACACCGAAAAAAATAATCGACGTAAATATAGCAACCGCTATTAATTGCATTCATTAATAAAACGAGCAATGTAGTTCACGAATTTAATGAAAACATTATCTTTTCCGTGTAATTCCGTTTGCTTGTATAACGAAGAATAGCAAATGTTTTCATTAAATTAGTGAATTTAATTATTGGATTGATTAATGAATGCAATTAATGTCGGTTGCTATATTTACGACTATTATTTTTTCTGTGTAAAACATCTCAATTCCTGAGGTAAAGTGGAAACTTCAAAATTTTAAGCAAATGTTTTTATTAAATTGGTGAATTACATTGCTGGATTGATTAATGAATGCAATTAATGTTGGTTGCTATATTTACAACGATTAATTTTTATGTGTAAAACATCTCAATTACTGGGAAAAAGTGGGAAACTTCCAAGTTTTTACTAAAATTCATTTTTAGTCTTTCTTTTTCATGTTTTGTCAAATATATTAAGGATAAAATACATTGCAATAAGTTAGTAAAGAAATATTTACAAAAGAAATATATACGAGGAAATTGTAAAGCGCATAATTTTCTGAAATGTATATTTTCAATGCTGAATTTCTTAAAATGTTTGTTTTTTATATTTTAGCAATTTTGATTAATTTTTATAACAACACCTAATATTTAGCATATTAGCCCAAAAAAACACACAATTTAAATGAATTAATTATATTAAAGTTTAAATCGTTATTTTTTTCGTTTTTGTTATTGCTGCACACAGTTACTAGAAAAACAAGCACCTTCGTTTAACAAAATTTTCAACAAAATAACCACAAAAACCACCGTCAAAACATGCACTTATCTCTCTCCTATCTTCTCTGTCAACCACACAGACACACTATGTACACCACAAGTTAATTTAATTAAGTAAAATCTAATTAGTTAATTAATTATTTGCACTTTGCACACTCCGTCGTATCTGCGCGACAGCCAAAAAACCGCACCTCGCACTATCTCGTTAATCTCTGTTTTGCAGATAGACTAATCTTCTTTCCCAGCGGACTAACGCCGAAATTTAAACAAAAACAAAAACAACAACAACAACAGCAACAACATCATCACATGTCGAAAACGAATCATACGACCTCATACTCCTCCAATCCGAACTCACCAATGAGCCACTCATCCGGTGAGCAGCTCTCCAATAGCATCGACGACGATGCGAACTCTTTCTCTTCGTCATCCTCTTCATCGAATACAGAGACCGATGCCGATGCCGACACCGATGACGACGATTACGACGATCGCATACGCGCCGAGATCTACTCCAATTATCCCCATTATCTGCATCCACCATCGTGGGGTTTGAACAACCCCTTGGTGTTGGCCTCTCACTCACCGCATACCTACGATGATGATGATGTCGTCGTTGAGGTGGGCAACGAGGATATCGTAGAGGTGGGCGGCGGCGGCGGCGGTGGCATGGGTCGGCGCCATCATCATCCGTTGGCAACGCATCTGGACGACTTGGAACATAGTGTCGATGATGTGGTGGTTGTTGTTGATGCCACCGGCGGTGGTGGTCATGTAATTAAATCGAAATTTGAGGTGGCAACACCTACTGCATTCACAGCACCACCGGCAGCACCTACTACACCGGCAATTGAAACGCACTATAAGCACCGTAAAAATCAAATGTAGTATGTATTGCACCATGTAGTTTCTGTATGCCACACAAATTTTCACAACACCCTATTTTTTGTTGCCTCTGCAAATATTCACTTTTTTTATGTAGTTATTTCAAAGTTTTTATTAATTACTAGTTTTACAAATTAAAATGGCGAATTTCGCGCCAAATAAATGTTGTAAAATGTGTTGAATATCAGTGAAATATTTAATTTAATAAATATTTCATTAATAACAACTGTTTATATAATTTCACATTTTTTTATTTGTATTTTAAATATTATATATTAATTTTACCATATTCGTTTATTGTATAGTATTTGTTATACATTTTTAGTTATTTTCAATATTCCGTACGATTTCGTTTTTCCCACACTGACCTTTTATTTCGCACACTTTCGCTGGCACTTCCAGCACCTTGCACTGCGTTCTATATGTTGTCTTCTCTCTTTTCTTTGTGTTCATCAAACCAATTTTGCACCACCAAAACCTAAAAATATCTAGCACAAGCACTAAAACGCACAGAACTCAACATAGTGACGAGTTCACCACCGGCACTCATGACGTTACCTACTACCAAACGTACGCAGGTGATACGATGGATGAACGAGGTAAGTCGTTTAATTTAATGGGTATCTATATTTATCTATTTAATGCTACACACAAGTAATAATCGATAGTCTCAATTATAATTTAAGCGTAAAATGCTTTAATCGTTTTATATAATGCAGTACACAAGTAATAATCGATAGTCTCAATTATAATTTAAGTGCTTGCGATTATTATAAATTGAGTTACTAAGATTTTAAGTATTATAAGATTTTGTGACACATGAACTATGATTATTACTTACATTAATGCATATTTTTTTTAATAATAAAGATATTGAATTTGCAAAAAACATATTACGTTTGCAGCAATTATATTATTTGTTTAAAGCAAACATATTTTGTAATTCAAGTATACATATTTTATTTAGAACAAACATATTTTGTATACAGAAAAAGTTTTTGTAGGTAGTAAATATTTTTGGTGATTTAATGCAACCATATTTTGTTTGAAGTAAACATATTGTCTTTGTGTTGCGTACATATTTTGTGTACAGCAAATCGATATTAAAGACATAAGGATATGTATTTGAGTAAACATATTTGATTTGTAATTAACATATTTTTGATTTGCAGCAATCATATTATGTTTGAAGCAAACATATTTTTTGTTCCATGCAAATTTTTTGTACGAAAAATCATTTCCTTCTAGATTCAACATTAAACATATGTTGTACATTAAACATAATTTTTAAGCATAAAAATATTTAGCACAAATTTTAATAAATACCTTCAAACATATATACATATATATTTTTGTAGTAAAAAAGTTATATTGAAATAAACAACTTTTTTCTCCCAATAAAATTGTTTGGGAGAATTTAATTAGAATTGTGTTGAATTTGTGTGTGATCAATAATTACAAACCCTAGTAGAAATTTACCACACTAGTTAGACATTTTAATGATCATGTTGGTCACTTAACTGATATGGTTATGACAAGGCCAAATTTCAGTGATTAGTTTCCGACCATGGGTCTTTAACAAATTCTACTAGGGAATACTTTTTTTAGTAAAAATATTTTACAGTAATTAAATTTAATTTGAAGATCAATTTTTAGTTGCAGCAAACATATTTTGTCCTAGTTAACATATGTTTGTGTGCATTTTTTGTAAGCATAAAAAGTAATTTTATGCTTGAATTTTTTTTTTTGAATAAATATATATATTTTTTTTTAAGAGCAATCAAATTTTATTTGTATAACCATTTCTTTTTTTTTTGTAGTAAATATATTTTGTGTGCAGAAAACATAATTTTAGTAACATAAAAAATTGTTTACAGCAAATATATTTGCTCAAGGAAAACATTTATGATTAATTCCATTTTGTTTGATGCAATTCATTTTTTTGTTAATATATTTTGTTAACATCATACATATTTTGGTTATAGTAACCGTATTTTGAGTGCATTATGTTGCAGCAAACATGTTTTATAAATAGAAAATATATTTTTTCTGTAGAAATCATTATTTGTATGCTTAAAACATTTTTAATTTTGGCGGAAAAACATATTTTACGTGAAAAATAAAATATTTTTTGTATTTAGATAAATTTTATTGTAATAAATTTTTTTGAAAGTAAACATATTTTGTACTCAGTCTAATATTTTGAATGATTTTGATAATAGTTATTATAATTATATAAATTTTATTTAATCATTAAATATTAGAATTATCAAATTCATTTATGTTTCTTGTAATCATAAGGACTGCGTCGAATAAAATTATCCGCTACAAAAATGGAAAAATCTAGTAAACGAATTTTTATAGAATAAAATATTTTATTTTGCAAATTATTTTTAGATTAAAAAAATATATAAAAAACCAGAAATTAATATTTTTTAATAAAAAGTTTTAATTTTTTCCCTGGAACCCCTTCCATTAATGTTGTAATGGTAGTGTCCGACACCCTCACAGCTGCTGACGTCCACTTTCTTTTAAAGTCTTGAAGGTCTTTGGCCACTTTTTTTGTTGTCTTCATCTCCCAGTATCTCTCAGTCGGCCTGAGTTCTGGACAGTTTGGTGGATTAGCTTCTCTAGGCACCAAAATCACTGCATTTTGTTGGATCCACTCTAAGGCCGTTTTGCTGTAGTGACATGAAGCGAGGTCAGGCCAAAAAAATGTGGACACTTCATGTTGGCGTTAAAATGGAAGCAATCTCTTTTGCAAGCATTCCTTCACATATATTTCGCTATTAATTGTACCCGATGTCACGAATGAGCTGCTCCTTTTTCCACAACTGCATATTGCCTGCCAAACAAGGAATTTCTTTGGGAATTTTGTAATTTTTTTTTATTTAAATTTTTCAGCGGCATTTCCTCGAGAATCGGCTGTATAAAAATCCTGCTCAGGTTGCTGAGAAAAGTCCGCTAAAACATAAGTTTCGTCGTCCATTATGCAGTAATCGAATTTTTTTAAAAAATCTTGGTTCAGCTTTTTAGCTCGTTGTTTTGCGGTTTTATTCTTGACGGCATTTCTATCCGGAACTTTTTGGACCTTATACGTCTTCAGCCCATCTTCTTTCTTAGTCCTGCGCATGAAAGATTCTGAGCAATCCGCCTTTCTCTCCAATTTCCTTCCGGATATGCTTGGATCTTTCTTTAAAATATTCACAACCTTCTTCGACTTTTCACGATCATGTGGGCCTTTTTTTTACCAGAACCTTTCTTCCGATCAATACTCAGGTCTTCCTTAAAGCGGTTGATAACGTGAGAAATGGTCTTAGGGTTAGCCCCTACCTCCTTGGCAATTTTTTTAAAAGACCAACTAGGTTGTTTTTGAATAATTTTAACTATATTTTCTCGCACTTCCACTTCGTTTGCCATTTTCGCGTTAATAAATATTGTATTGACTATAACTGACACAAATTATTTTCTGCCATTTAATTCAGAGCTACTATGATCAAATTTTTTAATTTGAATCTTGCAATAGCACATTATGGGAAGATATGTAACGGACAATTTTATTCGACGCAGTCCTTATTATATATTTTTTAAATTAAAAATGTTCCCAACAATTTAAAATTTTTTCATATAATTCAAATTTTACTTAAAAATTTTAAACCTAACTGAAATTAAAATTTTTGTAAAATATTCAAAATTAAAAAAAAAAAAAACAGAAATTTCAAATATTCAAAAAAATGTTATATCCAGAAATTTTCAATTTTTACAAAAATATAGATTTTCACAAAAATTTGAATTTTTCACATAAGTTTTAAATTTTCACTACTATTTTTAATTTTCAAAAAAAATTCAATTTTTTATTAAAATTTAAAATTTTTACAAAAATTTCAAATTTTTACAAAAATTTCAATTTTTACTAAAATCAAATTTTCAATAAATTTCATAGTGCAATAGCATTTAAGTTAATTTGTTGTCTCAAAATTTGTGTCACATGCCCTGCATGCTGCAACGGGTCCCACATGAGTAATGCCTGCAACTTCAAACAACAAAATGGTGCGCTCAAAAGCTGCATCAAAGCCCATGATATCCACGGGAGACCACTAAAGAAATTTATGTATTTTACAGCACAGAACTGTACTTGTTTTTTTGTTTGTTTTTGTCATAATTTATTTGAGTTACAAATACTACACAAAAAATGATAGATAATATTAAAACAAAAACCAAACAAAAAGCATACAAAAACCATGGAGTCCCAAAAAAAAAGCGCTATCAAAGATGGTAGCCTTACTTCCGCTTCCTGTGTTGTTTATTGCTTTATTTTTATTTTTATCATTTTTAGATTACATTATATTTGTGCATTTCATTGTTGTAATTGTTATATTGCTCTAATCCTATTGTTGCAGCATAAATTTCGAAAATCTAAAAAAATACTTCAAAAACAACAAAGTGATGCACTACAAAACAACAACAGGAACCATAATTCATGGCTTAATCAATGTTTGACATAAAATTTTATCATCTATTCGCATCACAAACTGCTGTCAGTGGCAATATTGATTTTTTATTTATTACAATTTCACTATAGTTGTCTCGCTCTTGCACATACACGCAGTGGCTATAAATTATCGCATGAGGCATGAATTGTGCGCCATATGCTGTACTCTCTGCACGTTGTTCGATGCTCCTCAACGAGGCGCATCGATCGATCGATCGTTCGTTTCGTTCGTTCATTGCGTTAGTTGGTTAGTATACGTTACGTTACATTGCATTACGTTGCGTTACGTTACGCAGCGTCACGTCGAGTTCATTGCATTCAATCACTTTCGATGGGACTTATTGTTGTTGTTTTTGTTACCGCTGTTGCTGCCGGCGTTGCCACATTATTTTGTATGCATTGCTGCATTGTCGAGGGACTCGTTATGCACCAAATATAATCTAATGCACACTCAGACTGATAGACGTCACACACACACCTTTATATACATATTCCACAAACATATCGCAACTTCATTATTATGTGCTGTAAATTCAACGCAATACATTTTGCTACTACTTGCCATGTTGCCACTCTTGTTGCCAATAAAACATCACGTGATGTCGAACTAATTACCGCAGACCCAACCAACTATAATGCATTCAAAATTATGCATTGGATTTTGAGATTTATTTATTTAATCGCATTTCTTTAAGCTGCTTTAGTATTTGTGGTGCATCACATTGTAAAAGTGATTTAGTATTTGTGGTGCATCATATTGTAAAAGTGGATCAGATGGTCGCGTCTCTCTTAATAAATCGTATAAATTCTAAAAATCCTCTTATATTTCACACTTGAAAAAATCTGAATTTTCAAGATGGTGTATGTCGATAGTTATTACAGTGATTTCAAATATATTTCAACCTAAATTATTTAAACTCACCACACCGAAACTCACCATACCAAAACTCACCATTCTAAAACTCACCACACTAAAACTCACCACACTAAAACTCACTACACTAAAACTCACCACACTAAAACTCACCACACTAAAACTCACCACACTAAAACTCACCACTCCGAAACTCACCATACCAAAACTCACCATTATAAAACTCACCACACTAAAACTCACCACACTAAAACTTCTACTGGGAAAAACTCTACGGGGAAGAATTCTATTGGTAAGAATTCTACGGGAAATCATTTTTTGGGGAAGAATTTCTACGGCCACACTAAAACTCACCACACTAAAACTTCTACTGGGAAAAACTCAACGGAGAAGAATTCTACCGGTAAGAATACTACGAGAATTCATTATTTGGGGAAGAATTTCACGAGGAAGAATTCTACGAGGAAGAACAGTCCGAGGAAAAGTTGTTTTTATTTTTGTTTTGGTTACTACATTTACAACACCAATAAAAAAACGTCCACAGCGAAGCACGGGTCCTTGCTAGTAAATATATACAGTGTATGCGAGAATTCCATAACTACATTTTTTTGTATATTCTGCGTCTCCCGTAGAATTCCAATTCGCAAATTTAATGAGCAGCTAACAAATTTTCCTCTGCATTTTTGGACAAAATACAAAAATATACTATAGAAATTTTATATTTTAACTACTACCGATTCATTTGAGCATCGAAAATCTATTAGATTTGTTAGTCCATGGTACAGAACTTACAATGGAAAATATTTCGCCTGTATTTACAAACAAAACTATGCATTTCAAAGGAAATCGTTCTTTATGTATGTTTGGTATGTTTCTGGAACAATCTCCGTGTGTCCGCTTTTTCCTACATGATGGATATGGAAATATTAGAAATGTTTGTTATGTACTTTCATTTATACTGCAGCATATTTTATTTTTAAAACGATGGTATCCAAAACTCGTCAGCCTTAATTGCCGTTTTGGATTTGGAAGCATCATCTTCCGAGAATCATTTCCCTTGTTCCCCATTTAAGGGTCACTTTGGTCTGGTTTTTCCGGGACGTAGGTGTCTGAAGCGTCAGTTTTGGGGCTTTAGTAAGCTTCCACCCTTCGTAGCTTCTCACCACCTACTTGTGTTTTTGTTTTGAGTGCCAAGTCTCGATTAGTGAGGCTTGCCTGACCCATAGCACTCAGTTTTTTAAGGTGCCTCATGAACCCCTTGTACCTTCGTCGTTTTTTGTTGGTTTCCGGTATATGTACAGCGATGACCGTCTTGTCGTCATCGTCGGAGTACACTGGCAACTCTTCTTCCGTTCTCTCAACTCTTCTTCCGTCTGAGTTGACTTGCGAGGGAGGGTTTGACTACTCCACCGCACTGTCAATGTACAGGGTGCGGACGAAAGTTAAGGGCTTTCACCAACGTATCCGCGCGAACATCGTCGGTCACCATGGGTGTATCGCCTACATGGTTGTCAGGTGGGGCGATACCAGTTTGCCTGACCAGTCCAGGTCTTTCAAGCAAATGCTTGCGGTCGTTTTTGTTTGTTGTCGTTCATTATTAGGTCCTGCAAGTTTGCAAGTACCACCGCCATAGAAATCCGCTATATATGGGTGGGGCTATCCCGCTAGCATCCGATACTGCTAGTATCCGATACCGCTAGCGACAGTGCAAGTTTTTAAACAGGGCTCATTGCCAGGTTAGATTCGGGTACCATAATCCAGCACAGGGGATATAGGAGGTGGGAAAGTTGGAATGAGGGAAAGATGGGACGCAGAGGATCTAGTCTAGTTAGAAATCATGAGGTGGGATTTAAAACATTGATGGACATCAACTGACATTCATTATCCCTGACCTTGGCTAGCTTCATCCCATGAATAGGACATTGGGAAGAATATTTCCAGTTGACACCCACGTGGAGCGTTTATAATACGGATTTTTGACAACCATGATATGTTACGATATCAACGTTACGATCAATGCGAGAAAAAGGAGAATTCACATGATATCGGTCATTTCCTTATTTACCTACCTAATCATTGCGCTCTGTCATAGTTTTCTCGGTACGAGAACTTTTTTTATAAATAAAATATTGCGATTTCGTTGCGATAAATATTGTTAAGAAAATTCAGTCTACGGAAAAGTGATCTACTAGTTCGTGTCTTTGGATTGTGTACAAAATAAAAACACTCAATTACAACAATTAACTTTATTAATTCAATTTAATAAACAACTTTACTAATATCAAATTTTAACAACTGCTGCATGTCCACTATTTAACTTGACATTGATCATATACCAGATGCACTCGACCACTTTCCAATCACTACTGAAGTGCTGTGCCTCAGATGCGGAGCCCTTATATACTGCATGCAGCAGTTCGACATGCTTCGACATGTTTCGAGAACCTTCTACTCGTTTCGTGAATGACGCATGCCATTGGCATCTCCTTCGGATTTAAGTATTGTTAATGCGCTGATCTTCTATCTCTTTCTCGCACATTGCCTCAGTGCGCTGAATGATATTCCGTCTCTTTCTAACACATTGCTTAGTGCGCTGAATTGTCTTGTGCGTTGAATACTCTTGCACAGTGAAGCAAATTACCTCTTTTCGCAACAATATTAAAATATCGTAACTTATCAAAGAAACTTAAAAAAAAATAAAATCGAAAAGGAAACGATATTGAACTTTTTTTTCGAAGTTATTCGAGAAAGCTTCAAGACATCGGAGGTCTCTGAGACATGTCATATTCGATTTCCATACAAAATACATTAATTACACAATAAATTGTACAATAGGTTCTGGACAATATGAATTTCTTTTAAATTGACGTAAAATAACCAGTTTATTTTCGGATAATTCCAAACAAAAATTATTTGTTATAGCAAAATAAATAATTAATTAAATTTATGATATTTAAACTATATGCATTTCAAACTGGTTATGTTCAGAGAACTAACGCATAGTTCATAGTAACGAATTTCATGAATTGCATGACAATTATAAGATAGTTAGTAGTTGGAATTATACCAAATCTACAAAAAATAAATTCGTTGATAATATTTCTATTGAACTTTAGTATTTTTATATCACAGTTAAAACACTCAAAGAAGTCAAGCAAAACTTCTAATCGGTTCATCAAATAATTCAAAAAGTCATGTATAATTGTCGATTATCGGACAGACGGTTAAATGTTTTGCATTCGTAAAATGAACAAACTAAATGTATATGAACACGAAAAAATATTTTTAAAATGCTGGTTATAATACGCCGAAATATTTATGGCATATAAAATAATGTAAATATGCACTTGAAAATATAAACAATTAATTATTCCATGTCTGGAAAATTTAGAAAATTTAAAATTTATAAAGCAATAAAGCAAATTTTTTATGCGTCCAAAATTATATAAATTATTAAAATACAAATATTAAAAATACATTAAATGCTTTAATATACTGTGGTTTAACAATTAAAAATAAATATAAAATGTATAAAAAACTACTAAAAAACATAATTTTCTATTCAATAAAAATTGATGATGCTTGTGATAACAATTACGACAATGTGATTGTTATGCGTATAATAATTTTTTTTTTTTTTTGATATATTTTCTAACAACATTTTTTGGGATTTTTAATAATTACAAAATATGCATTTTGTAGTAAAAACATATTTATTCAATGGGAAATGTAGAATTTATATGATGAAATTTAAAAAAAAAACATAAATTAGTGTTAGAAACAAAGATTTAGAATTGAAATAATTACAATTCAAAAACTATTTGACTTGTTATATGGTAAAGAAGTTATAGAATTATCTCCCATGCGAATTGACATCATTTTTTTAAGCAAATTAATTACAGTTTTTTTGTATTTATCATATAAACTAAATGTTTAATGTCTTTCTCTTATTTCATACTTTCTGATGAGAATAATAAAAAATGTTAAATTTCGATTTCGCTGGTTCAACGACCATTCATTATTAATTCTTTTTAACGATTAACGACAATTTTGAATAATTCAAGAAACAAAAAAAAATGTCATTGAAAATAATATCAAAACAAAAAATAAAAAAAATGTCAAAGCTATGTTTAATAAACAAAAGTATTTTTAAAGAAATGTCAAAGCGATGTTGCATATTTTATGGTTGCCATCCTTTCAGATGGAAGTGCAGTCATCAACACTTTCTCTTATTTCATACTTCTCGAACATAGTTCTTTCCGAAGCCAAATCTGCATTGAATATTTTTTTTCATCAATATTCTTCATACTCGCTACCATTCCTCCTGCACAGAAAAGAAGATCATCAATATGATGAATTTATTCATAAATATTATGTATTTTTCACCAACTACCAGATTCATCACATTTATACAACAGTTCATTAAATGACCTATGATGAATATATTCATTATATATATATATGAAATTATTCGTACTATCAAACATCATAGTGAAGAGTGAAATATTCAATACAATGAATTTGAATCGTCATATTGATGAATTTGTTCATAATATATATGAATATAATATTTTTTACGTATTTTTCGAAACAAAAAAATATTAAATAATTCGAAAAAAAAGTGTTTTTGTAAAAATTTTATTTAAAAATTACAAAAAGCAAAATTTCAAAATAAAAAAATTATCCGAAAAAAAAAAATTTTTTTTTTCAAAAAAAAAATATTTTTCACATTATTCTCCAGACAATTTTTTCCGGTATATATGTTTTTACCTGAACAGAATTTTCTTTGTTTTTAGATACATCTTGTACCGAAAAAACACAACTCTTTTCCGAGACAATTTTTTTCCGGACACTCGTCTGGTACAATTATTTTTGAGACAATTTTATCCAGGAACATTTCTTCCGAGAGCCTTTTTTTAACCGAAATAAATTCTTTTCCGTTATAATATTTCATAGAAACAATTCATTCCCCAATATACTCCATTTCCAGATAATTTTTTCCTGCATTAAATTTTTCTTTGGGCGAATACATTTCCGTTACAATAAGAAAGTGCTTTTCTCAGACAAATCTACCCCAGAATATTTTGACCTCAGCGTTCGACTACCAGCCGATAGTTCCCGGGTTCGATCCCAACATAATTTGCATAGACGCTACCTATCGACAGTCAATAGCAAACATTGCCCATGAAAAGCTCTCATCCGCCGTTCGGATTCGGCATTAAACTGTAGGTCCCACCACTTTGAGTACAAATATAACACGCACATCTCGAATGGTAAGAGAGCTCGGCCTAAGTTCTCCACAGGACTGTAGCGCCAAAGTAATATTGTCTTAAAAAGAATTGTCTCAAGTCTAGGGAATGAAGAGTCTAGCTGAAAAATGTATTCGGGAAGAATTTTTCGAAGTCGGTAGTTCGATTGGTTAGTCGGACTACGAGTCGAAAGGTCCCGGGTTCAATTCCACCGACTGTCAACATCGCTCAATAGTAATACTTTTTTTTCGAGAGAAAACTCTGCACATGAAAAGCACTCACCCGCCGTTCGAATTCGACATTTAACTATAGGTTCTACCACTTTGAGTACAAATATGACAGAGTACAAGATGAGAGAGATCAAATGGTGAGAGAGATTGACATAAGTTCTTCAAGACTGAATCGCCAAAATATTATTAAAATTATTATTATTTAATTTTATCGCAAAAGCCCAGTGTAGCTCAGTGGTTAGTACGTTGGACTGCGAGACGAGAGGTCCCCGGTTCAAGCCTGGACGGGGGCTAACAACATCTTTTCATAGAAAAATTTTTCTATACCGCGCTACCTCTCGTCAGTAAATGGCAAACCTACGAGAGTAAAACTATTGCCTATGAAAAAGCTCTCACCCGCCGTTCGGATTCGGCAATAAACTGTAGGTCCCACCACTTTGAGTAAAAATATAACACGCACAGCTCAAAATGGTGAGAGAGCTCGGCCGAAGTTCTATACAGAACTGTAGCGCCAAACTATTATTTTATTTTATCGCAAAATAAATTGACTTGGTTAAAAAAACACGTTTCTAAAGCATTCTAACTTTTGACTAGGAAGTATAGTAATTTTAAAAATGTATCTTTGTTTAAACATTTGTACATTATACAAAATTTCATAAAAAAAACTAAAAAATATCATCAAAAAATTGCATAAATACAATTATTGATGCTTACCAATAACCATAATTTGTATTGATTGCAATAATTGAAATGGAAGCGAATGACACAGACATTTTACAAGTATTTGTCATTAGCATATTTTTTTGTAATAAATACACAGTCGTTAAAATGATAGAATATTATAATTGGCATTTTACAGGGTAAAAATATAGATTTGTCTAGAAAAAAATACGCAACAAGCATCATTACAAAAATAAATACTTGAGCTCAACCCAAATCAACTCAACTCAATTCAAAGCAGGACGCGGCACAACGCAGCTCAACTTAACTCATCTCATCTCAACTGACGAACTCATCTACTTCATATCGCATCGCATCATGATATCAGTAAATAATGTGAAAATTCCTTGTTGACAGATTGATACGCCAACATTGATAGCATCCTTTGGGGCGATGCGACGCAGCAATGAAAAAAAAGGACAACGGCGACAAAATGAATATCGTAGGTTAGGGTGTTGTAGGGTGGCTCCATAAACTGCTTGGCAATTGCTGCTTAAAATGAGATGAAAATCTGACAGTCTACCAGTCAGTCACACAGTCATTCAGTCAGTCTTTCATTCGGTCTGTCCGTCTAGGCAGACGCCTTTGCTGCCAATTTAAGCAACATCTCTCATCATCCACTTTAAGCGCTCACTGAGCCTGTAATTCCCCGATGATCCATACTTCGATCCGCACACTTCAATTCACTGTAGCTCAACTTAATGTAACTCTACCTTTTTATTTTTATTCATGTTGCTGTCGCATATTTTATAGGTATCAAACTTGTGAATACCGAATGCCTATATAATTCTTATACACCCCCCCCCCCCTTATACAGGGACTCTTATCGTCAAGTGACACATTACGATAGGCAGCAACAGCAGCAGTGAGTGACTCGTTTTAAATATTTCCACATAAATGACTACGATAAGTCGTCGATAGCAAATTTTCGCTACGAAAAATGTCAACGTAGTCTTGAATACTATAATGTGTATATTATAGGCTGTCACAGGCAAATAACGCACTTTTATTGGGGGGACTCTTTGGAATTACTTTTGCTAGGATTTGCATAGAAATTAAATAGAAATAAATATAAGTGCTTTTTTGTAGTAACACTTAAAACATACTCATTATTTTTCTATAATCCTTATAATTTACGGTACTGTTTCTATTTTAAATTCATAACAGTCTTTATATAATTTATTATATACTAATTAAATTCATAACAGTTTTTATATAATTTATTATATACTAATTTGGCGTCGGTAGCTCAGTGGTTAGTGCTTTGGAGTGCGAGCCGAAAGGTCACACACCCAGAAAAACATACTATATAAATAATAGTTTTTTACTATTTAAAATAGTCAATAGGATAAATTATTATTTTAATCGGAAAATACCATTAAATATTAGAAAATACCATGAAATTGGCATTGGGTTTGTATGAAAAGTTTTATTTTTTGTATACTATTAAATCAATAATTGTCCTATTGACCAATTTTAATGGGATTTGAGGGAATTTTTTTCTGGGTGCATGCTCAAACCTAGACTGGGGCTAACAACATCTTTACATAGAAAACATTTTTCTATACCGCGCTACCTCTCGGCAGTAAATGGCAAACCTACGAGATAAACAATGGCTCTGAAAAGCTATCACCCACCGTTCGGAATCGGCATTAAACTGTAGGTCCCATCACTTTGAGTACAAATATAACACGTACAGCTCAGAGTGATAAGAGAGCTCGGTCTAAGTTCTTCAGGACTGTAGCGCCAAACTATTATTATTACTTTTGATGGTAGAAAATTTTGAGATTAAAGGGTGGTACGAAATATGGGGTAGTATCGGTTGACGTTTGTCTTGAATTTACACTCAATAAAATACTGTATTAAAAAGAAATAAAAATGTCCTTAAAATATTTATATTTGTTTTACGCCCAAAGACAATTACTTTTGTTTTCAATAAGTCATATTTTTGTTAAAATTCAGAGCAGTTTTTAAATAAATTTATCATAAAAATGACTTAAATTGAAAGTATTTACCTGACTAGAAAAGTATTGAAATATTAATACATTTAATACATTTTTAATACAAAAAAGATTATTGAAATTTTTAATTTATTTACTCAGCGTTGTGCTTAATAAAAACAGATAAGAAATGAGTTAGATTACAATATGTAGGAAAAACACAACCTAAAACTATCCTTGGAATATTTCATATCAAATTACAAGTAAAAATATATTACATATCGACACTGTCATGCCGAAGGGGCGAATGTGCATTTTTAAAAAAGTTGGGAAATCAAATTTTAAAGTTTGAAGTGCTTTACATATTAGTAACATTTATTTAAAAATTATTTTTTGTTGTTATTTTGGTTTATTCATCAATTACTATTATGTATAAAAAAAAATATGTTTGGATTTGGACAACTTACTGAATTATAAATACGGATTTTGTGAGGCTATATCCTAACGCAAATAATTTTGTTTTTATGCTATAACTATTTATTTGCGCAAGATAAAATTATCATGTAAAAGCATTAATTGTTTGGTTTTAAAGCACCTATCGATTGGCATCATTATTTAAAAATATGTTGCCAAACATTAATTTGCCATTTGTTATTTGCAAGAAACATGTTTGGCAAAATATTTTAAAGTAATGATGCCAATCGATAGGTGCTTTAAAAACAAACAATTAATACCTTTGCACTAATATTTTATCCTGCACCAATAAAGAGTTATAGCAAAAAAACTAAGAAATTTGAAAATCTTGTCATGCCAAAAGGGCGAATCTTTTCGTTTTTTTGCTCTAAGTCTTTATTGGTGCAAGATAAAATTATGCTATGAAGACATTTATTCTTTGTTTTCAAAGCACCTATTGATTGGCTTCATTATTTAAAAATAAATTTCCATAAATTTCAAAAAAATTTTTAAATAATGATGATGATTGATATGTGCTTTAAAAACAAACAAATAATGCATGTACCCCAATATTTTATCTTGTACCTATTCAAAGTTATAGCAAAAAAAACGAAATATTCGCCCTTTTGGCATAACAAGATTTTCAATTTTTCAAATTCACCCATTTGGTTTAGTCTTTTTTGAATAGATATATACAACAAAACCACACACATTTTTACATTTTTGGCATCATTAATCACCACTATTTTATCTTGCACCAATAAAAAATGATAGCAAAAAAACTAAGAAATTAAAAAAATTAAAAATTTTGTCCTGCCAAAAGGGTAATCTTTTCGTTTTTTTGCTATAACTCTTTAATGGTATAAGATCAAATTGTGGTATAAAGACATTTATTGTTGCTTTTCAAAGCACCTAGCGATCTGCATCATTAATAATAAATATTTTGCCAAAAAAATATTCATGCAAATAACAAATGGAAAATTAATCTTTGGCAAAATATTTTTAATTAATGATGCAGATTGATAGGTGCTTTGAAAAGAAACAATAAATGTCTTTATACCAATATTTTATCTTATACCAATAAAAAGTTATGGCGAAAAAACGAAAAGATTCGCCTTTTTGGCATGACAAGATTTTAAATTTTTCAAATACGCCCTTTTGGTTTTGTCTTTTGTGGCTAGAAATATCCAACAAAATGACACGCAATTTTGGCACAGCATCCTTTTGAATAAACTACATTCAAAAATGTTTAAAAACGCAAATGCAAATTGCACATTCACCCCTTTGGCAAGATAGTGACGATATATACTTCTCCATACCGGAAATGCTTCCTTCTGGGTAGGGTATAAAAAAAATATGCATGAATATTTGACTGCTTAAATTCTTTTCAAATATATACACATTTTTTCCTCTTTTTAAATTATTCTAGAGCTGTATACTTATATTTCCAGTTTTCAGATATTTTTTTAAATTTTACTCTATAAAACGTAAAATTTCATCGAACATAAAACTATTTTAATTTAAAACACATCACCTGAGTTCAATTCTAGCAGCTTTCTGCATTACCCTATTAACTTCTGCTTAGGTATACCCCTAAATAAATCATGGTATACCTCATTTTCGAATCTTCATCCGCCCCATCACGATTATGCTCAACTAAACAATTGCGTTTATCCAAGCTCACTTTCAACTCTTAAGCTGCTGTCATTTCACAGAACGAGTCTGTCCGATGTAACAACATCACCATCAACTCCACTGAACGGACTCAAGTAGTCGTAGCACACCAGCAATAATCATTTTCCTTCAACATCCTGTCGTCGCAGGCTGACAACATTAACTCAGCGACCATCTCCCAATCCACGCCCATTTTATTTTTATTTTATTTTCTATTGCAATTGTTATAAAGCATTCATCTGCTTGTCTTGTTCCTCTTTTACTTTGACATTATCTAGCTCTGTTTTACAACTTGTTGTTTTAGTAGCGTACGGCGCCCTTTCGTCCTGACGTCCTTTTAAACGTTTTGTGTTATTGTTAAGCATGTTAGTTTCTGCTGTTGTTGTTGGTCGCTTTGTCAACGTTATCACAAAATTTCGTAACGGTTCAATAGTGGTTTTCAGTGGTGTGCATCTCGTGGCTGTACTGCGCATCGTGCACAGCATCGTCCTTGCTCATCACCATCATCATCATTCTCAGTATCAACATCAGCATCATCGTGACTCGTTCTTAGTTATTTTCAAAGTAAATATTTTCTCAACACTTTCAGTTTCCAATATAGCCCCTCGTATTCTTCTTTAGTGCCCATCAAATATAACGATTTGGTTCTGTAGCAATTTCTTTTTCATTAGTTTTCAACCGTTGTGCGATGTCCTCTGTTTGCGATTTGTTTGTTCACTCCTCTCTACATTATGTGTCTGGCATGTCTGGCTGTAGGTCTGGTCCTTGTACTAGCTTTGGTGTTGATCACCAGCTGCTGACAAAATACAAATTTAATCCTTCTATTTATAGTTGTAGCCATTGTTTGGATTTTATTTTACATTGAGCTCCTTTACCCCGGACATAGGCCAGCGCACTGCGCTATTCAATGTTTTATTATTTTTATTTTTTTAGGAAATTTGAAATTGATTAAAACAAGTATCTGTCGTACGTTTTGGCTTCGTTTGGAAGTAATTATTATGTTCAATGAAATACAAAGGTTTAAATATTTAAATGATGATTATATTAATTTAGATTATTTTAAGAGACATTTTTATTAAATAAATAAATAATTTATTTTTAAAAAATTTATTAAATAAAATAATAAATTCAAAATGTTATTGACACAGTGCATTATTTCGGTTCCATAAACTCGCAAAATTTTTCAATTTAAATATAACTTTATAAATATTAAAGCAATATTGATTTTTATATTTAATTTAATTTTTTAATTTAAAATATATAAATTTCTTATATTTGTTTTATAACTGAAATCATGTTCGTTCTGCTGCATACTAAAAATAAACTTATTTTCAATATATACACCGAAAAAAATAATGTATTAAAAATAATTAAAAATGTCTTTAAATTAAGTACATATGTAGTTGATTTAGCATATGTATTTGTTTTTTCTAAATTGATGTAGTTGTTTTTGTATGGGAAATAACTACATAATTTGACTGCATTTCTATACAAAATTTCAATAAGTTTGTATTAAAAAACCTATATTATGTCTTTTTTTTGTACGGTCTAAAATATGTTGAGAAATTACTACATTACTACATTTGTACGGTCTAAAATATGTTGAGAAATTACTACATATGCTTTTAATTTTAATCTACTTGGTATTTATTGTACTTTGTTGTGTCAGGTAGATGTCGAAGTAGGCCGATCATAACAATTTTTAGTAAAACGTTTTGTTTTTGTGTTATATGATGTCTTTCAATAATATACCTTTTATGTATTCTCTCGTTCTACTCGGGAATCGAACCAAGCCCACCCCTTCGTAGTTCACTCGGTTCTCAACAGAACCACGCATTACAGAGCCACACATTCTTCAGTCGCACGGTACGTTTGTGGAACAATCTCTCTGCGTCTGTTTTTCCCGACATTTTTAATATTGGGAAATTTAAAGCAAACATACACCGACACTACTCCATCTTTCCTCCTCCCTCTAACCGAATAGGGGGCATCCCCTGAGCTTTGGTTAGTTTGTAAAAAAAAAAAAATATACCCTGTATATATGAATATGTATTACTCTCTGCAGAGTTGATAACTTTTATTTTCAAAACCATAAAGATTCAGTTGGTTTGATCAAATGGTTCAATTAGTTGGTATCACTACCCAATAGGAAATGGCCTCATTGACGTTGGTTAGTTTTAAAAAAAAAGAAAATATACCCTGTATATATGGATATGTATTACTCTCAGCAGAGTTGATAACTTTCATTTTCAAAACCATAAAGATTCAGTTGGTTTAATCAAATGGTTCAATTAGTTGGCATCACTACCCAGCAGGAAATGGCCTCATTGACGACAAGGTCATCAATGATTAATCGAGGACATTAGAAAATTTGTCAGTGATGACTATGTCTACAACGATTTCATAAATGACATTGCATTTAAGACGTCATACACCATATGTCATATATACATATATCAATGACATTGTGAAAATCTGTCATTGATGAAATGTTATTAATGACGTCATTGATGAAAATTATCATTCACGTCACATGCCCCCAAAGGTATGCAGCATTTACGTTGTGAAATACATACAACATACGTCTAGGGGCAGCATTTACGCGTAAAACTGAAAATTTGCGTTCGATGTCACCCTGCCATATAATTCATAAGCACAAATTGAGGGACCAATTTATATAAAAGCATGATAATAAACAGTAGTAATTATGATATATAATGGGCGTTAGTGAAGTACGTTATTGACATTAACAAGTACCATTCCAACCGAGAATAGAAGAAAATAATAAAATTGAGATAAGAAATAAAATAAGATAAATAAAAACAAATATAAATTAAATAATATAAATTAAAAAATAAATAAAATAATAAAAAAAAACATTTTTTTTTACAAAAAAAAAAACATATGACAATCATTTATGACTTCATTGATGAATGACTTGCATGACATCGTTAATGCTACATCACCCAGGAATCAGTGGACATTTGTATGAAAATGTCATCAATGCTTTGCAGGGCGAAAATGCTATGGGTCATCGATGTTTCTGACCAGACATAGGGGAATCGTTGAGGAATCATTGGGGACATTTCCTGCAGGGCACTGAACGTATTTTCAATACATGGTTGTATTTAACATTAAGTCAAATAAAATCAAATGTATTTAAAAACCAACAAAATGTAGTATACGTACATTTTTTTAATACAATAATTTACTACAGAATTTTTTTCGGTGTACTATAGATCAACTTATTTTCGAAGTCATACTGAAAATCATCCTATTTTCAAACTGTACTAAAAAATATATATTTTTTTTACTTTTACTGAAAATCAAATTATTTTTGACTTATACTGAAAATCAACTTATTTTCGATTAATCTAAAAATTAACTTATTTTTGACTTATACAGAAAATCCACTTATTTTTGACTATACTGAAAATCAACTTATTTTCGACAATATAAAAAAAAATTAACTTATTTTTGATTATACTGAAAATCAACTTATTCTTATACAAAGAAACTTATTTTCGACATATACTAAAAATTAACTTTTTGTCAACTTATATCAAATTATTTTTGTCTTACACTAAATATTAACTTATTCTTGTCTTGTACCAAAAATAAATTTCTTTTCGACTTATACTGAAAATCAACTTATTCTTATACTAAAAAGTAACTTATTTTCGACATATACTAAAAATTAACTTTTTGTCAACTTATATCAAATTATTTTTGTCTTATACTAAATATTTACTTATTCTTGTAACTAAATATTAACTTATTCTTGTCTTGTTCAAAAAATATTTTTTTTTTCGACTTATACTGAAAATCAACTTATTCTTATACAAAAAAGAAACTTATTTTCGACATATACGAAAAATTAACTTTTTGTCGACTTATATCAAATTATTTTTGTCTTACACTAAATATTAACTTATTCTTGTCTTGTTCCAAAAATAAATTTCTTTTCGACTTATACTGAAAATCAACTTTTTTCCGACTATACTAAAAATCAAATTTTATCCGGCTATAATAAAAATCAACTTAATTTTTACTCATACTGAAAGTCAACTTTATTCGTGAAAAAATGAATACGCCATTGTTTGTATAATATCGAAATCCATAATACATAGAAGCAACCTTTTATATTCTATTACTAAAAATCAACTCATATATGAAAATACAGAAAATCAAAACATTTCTGCCATATAATTAATTTTTATAATACGATCAATTTATATCGTATTTTACTTGAATATAAATTAAAATAAATTAAAATAAATTGCTTCATACTGAAAAGTAACTTATTATAGTCTTGTCTGAAAAGCAACTTATTTTTATACTAAATATTAACATAATAAAATGAAATGCGTATTTTTAAATTAAAAAGGTGAGTTCATAGTATTTTGAGAAAAACTTAATTTAATAATATCATTTATAATTGCTAGTACTAAAATACACTTTGCCAAATATATTATATTATATTTGTATATTAGAATATTTATGAAAATATTTTGCACTTATTATATTTTGTAATGCTCGACAATATGAAAACACCAATTTATTTAAATATTTTTCAAACTGCACCTCCTTTAAATATTAAATAAACTGTACTTAAAAAATGATTTTATATTTTAATTTTTGATTTTTTTACATTTTTATTTAGTTTTTCTTTAAAAAAAATATTATGATGAAAATCTCAAACTTAGGCAAATATTTCAAAATGCAAAAAAAGGTTAATGCAGCGCGCTTAATATATAATAAAAATAAATTAAAATAAAATTTAAAATAAAAATTAAAACCAACCCCCAAAATAAAAGAAAAACGAACAAGAACAAAACCAACAACTTCTTCCCCATTCTTCACCATTACAGTTAGAGTTATGGGCATGGACGATAAGTATCATCAGAAAATCTTCGATGACAATTTGGCGCTGATCGATACGCCGCTGATAGCGACGGCGACGAGCACACATTATCCGGCCTCCACATTGTCGACGTCGTTGAATGGTGGCTATCCGGGCGTTATGACGTATCCGTTCAATATGAGCGAGTTTCAGCAGCGACACAACAACAATAATGAGTCGCCCTTGGACATCATCGATACGGGCAACGGAAACGGAAATGGAAATGGGCATGGAAATGGCAATGGCGGCCTATACTATCAAAGTAGGTGCAAAGTTGTAAGGTTGCAAATTTAATGAAATTTAACGAAATAAGCGAAATAATACAAAGCGTAAAATAAATATATATTTTAATTAAAATTTACTTTTTTTTTTTGTAGCAAATAAAAATTCCGTTTTTAAAGAAGTTTTTAAAAAAATTTAATTTTTTGTAATTTCAGTTTTAAATTTTTCCCTTTTAAAATTAAACTGTTTAAACTGCTTTTGCAGTTTGAATTTGACTTTTGAATAATTATATATATTTTTTTTTAATAAACCCAACCAAAAAACTCCACACAAAACCCACAATCCTGTGCAGCACCCCCCCCGACCCTCTAAATGAAATGACTTTATATAATTATAAAAAACATAAAGTTAATTGCAAATAAAAATGTATTTTAATAAAAATCCATTCACCACAACAATTTCAAATGGTTTTCAATGTTTTTACGTAGTTTGCTAATTTTTATAAACTGAAAAAACCTTTTTTAGTTTGTTTTTTTTTATTTTGAAAGCTTCGTTTTAGCTTTTTTACAAAATACTTATAACAAAAAAAACAAAAAAAATTGTTACTTTTTTTCAACAACAATAAAACAATTTTGTATTTTTGTTACCAACAAACTTTGTTACATATTTTGTTACATACTTGTTACATACTTTGTTACATACTACTTGTTATTTTCATATAAAACTTATTAAAAAATTTCAAATTTTACAAATTTCACTTTTCAAAAAAAAAAAATTTTTGACTGTTACATACAAAAACAAATTCTTTTTGAAAACAAATTTTTCAAAAATTGCACGCAACAAATTTTTTATTACCAATTGCACCAAATTTTTTTACTACAAACTGCCTTTTTCTCTTTTTAATGAAATTCAATTCAAATTCATTATTTTTACTAAGAGTTTTTCAAAAGTTTTCATTGGTGGCGTGGTTTCAAAACTGTTGGAATCAGCATTTTGCCGCCACCACAACATCATTTTCATCACCATCATCGTCCACATCAATAACTGTCTTTTGAAAAAAAAGCAGAAATTCCATATTATTTTTTGCTCGTCTTCAAGTGTCATTGAAAAGTCATTGTGTCCATGAGTTTCATTTTATATTTCGTTGCCATTTTATGTGCCCCCCCATTAATCAAATGCAAATCAAATTAATTTTGAGTTTGAGTATTTTTTGCTTTGCTAATTTTTATTTTATGCCTTTTTCATCATTCAATCGTTTTTTTTTAGTTATTTTGTGACACTTTATTTATCTTATTATTTTTAATATTCATTATTATTTTAATTCCAATGAAATTTCAATTTGATTTATTAATTTTAATTTTGCAGTAGCGTCGTTATTTTGGTATTTTATTATTTTGATATAATATAAAATGATGAATGAACTATATTTTGCACACATTAACAGAGACAAAAGAAACAAATACATCTACCCGCAGCATAAAAACATCACTATATATTATAAAGTTAATTGTTCAGTTAAATTTAGTTGGAGGCTAAAATTGTACACTTGAGGATATTTAGAATGGCATAAACAAAAAATGTACCAATTAAAATTTAAATTTTTAATAACAAAAGTTTATTTATTTAGGGTACTAAAACCTTTTAATTTAATAATATTATTTAATTCATAAAATATATTATCAATAAATTTATTTATAAAAAAAAAACAATTCTACATATTAATGAAAATTTAATTTATCAATTTGATGAATTAATTTACTTGATGTATATCAAAAATATTAATATAAAGTAGTATTATTTTATAAAAAATTAAGTATTTTTTCAGAGTCAATATTTCATAATATTAATGAACAAATTTCAGAAAAAATGTATGCATAATTAGGAATTTGTTAAAATTGTTCAATTTATAATGCATAAAGTAAAAACAAAATTTTTATTAATATATTAATTTAAAAAAAAAGTATTCAATTCATCATGTTTATGAACATTTCATAAATTTTATGAACATTTCATCATTTTTATGAACTTGATGAAAACATTCATAATATTAGCATAACTTTGATTTATATGAAAACTTTTAATATAAATTATTAGAATTGATCAGTTTTTAGAATCTATTTTGCAGAAAATAAATTTCATTATACTGATGAACAAATTTCAGAAAAATATATTTATCATTATGAATTACAATTTTTTAATTAGGAATTTGTTAGAATTGTTCAATTTATAATGCATAAAGTAAAAACAAAATTTTTATTAATATATTAATTTAAAAAAGTATTCAATTCATCATGTTTATGAACATTTCATAATTTTTATGAACATTTCATCATTTTTATGAACTTGATGAAAACATTCATAATATTAGCATAACTTTGATTTATATGAAAACTTTTTAATATAAATTATTAGAATTGATCAGTTTTTAGAATCTATTTTGCAGAAAAGAAATTTCATTATACTGATGAATAAATTTCATAAAAAATATTTATCATTATG
The DNA here is from genome assembly GCA_951804985.1 of Dryomyza anilis. Taxonomy (NCBI): domain Eukaryota; kingdom Metazoa; phylum Arthropoda; class Insecta; order Diptera; family Dryomyzidae; genus Dryomyza; species Dryomyza anilis. The sequence continues at coordinate 71,537,757 of OX638132.1, forward strand.
AATTAGAATTTATTAATAGAAAATTAAAATTTTTGATAAATTAATTTTTTATAATAAAAGCCAAATCATATTAATGAAAAAATCTTGAAGAATAAATTCAAGAAATACTCATCTATTTGAAGAGTATGGAAATCATCACAATAAATAACTATAACTGCTGAGTTATTGATTCATAATTAAGAATCGACATTTCATAATAGTAATGAACAAATTCTAGAAAATAAAATTAATTCATCGTCAAAATAAAAAAAAAATCAAAAATCATAAGAAATATTCCTAAAATTCTCAAAATTGATTATTTGGTAACATTTCAAGTCTTCTATTAATATAAAAAGAAAAACCAAAATAATTTTGATAAATTTTATAATACTCATGTCAAAAAATAATTGTTTGTTCTTAATTGATATCATTATATAGAAATAATTTCTCGAATTTTTGTTATTTGCAAGAAAAACGTTAGGCAAATTATTTTTAAATAATGATGCCAATCGATAGGTGCATTAAAAACCATCGATAACTTCCCAAACACCAATATTTTATCTTGAACCAATAAAAAGTTATCGCTTGCAAATAGTAAAAATCGAAAATATTATTAAAATTATTTTATTACTAATATAAATAAATCCAAATAAGTTTTTCGATAACTATTTATTATTGCTCATTTATGAAAAATTCATTATAATGATGAATTAATGAAATTAGTTTATATTTAATATAAATAATTTGAAATAGTTACTTAAAGAATTCCTTAATATGAAAATTCTTTATGTTGAATATTTATGAAAATTTCATTAAAATGAAGAATTAGTAAAAAATTTTCATCACTAATATATTCAAATTTCAATATTAGTTTTTCAACCAATAATTTAAATGGAAATGTTTTTTTATTGGTCATTTATGAAAATTTCGATAATGATGAATTAATGATATTAATTTATTATACAAATGCACATTTATGAAAAATTCATTAAATTGATGAATTAATGAAATTAGTTTATATTTCATATAAATAATTCGAAATATTTACTTGAACAATTCCTTAATATGAAAATGTTTTATATTGGATATTTATGAAAATTTCATTAAAATGAATAATTAGTAAACATTTTTCATCACTAATATAAATAAATTAAAATTAGTTTTTCAAGAAACAATTTAAATGGAATTTTTCTTTTATGTTGGTCATTTATGAAAATTTCATAAAAATACGAAATAATGAAACTTTCAATGCACAAAATCATCGAGCCAAGAAATACAAAGAAGGAACAACAAAATATTTATTTATACGCACACAAATTAATAATATGAATAAACATTTCTTTATTTGATAGATAAATTTTTTAAAACAATTTCATTCTACATCTTTATAATGAATTGCAAAATATAAATATTTTTTAATAGTTCATTGATTTGATAAATTCGTTTTTCAATATAATTCAATGCACAAAATCATCTATCTGTTAAACCTAAAGAGCCAACATCGATAATATATAGAAATGAAAAATGCTTTCAGTTTTCGAAATCAAAATTTAAATTTTGCCGGCCCGAAAAATATGAAATCTTTTAGATATAAAAAGTTTATTTTAAAATTAAACTATTTTAAATTTAAAAATATGCACACAATCGGTAGAGTATGAAATAGACACAGTATTCCAAAATATTTTTAATTTCCGATTTTTGTATTATTATTATTATTATTATTATTATTATTATTATTATTATTATGAACGATTCATATACAATATTTTTATTTGGAAAACCTAAATATTTTACAGTAGTAATTTTAGGAATAAAATACAGAAAAGCAGCTTTATTTAATTTGAAATTAAAATAATTAATACAAAAATAGTTTGTCTTTTATTATTTAAAATTTTTGAAAATTATAATAAAATTTATTTAATGTGCATTTAAATCGAAAAGAATATTCCCAAGTGTACGATATAAAACTAGTATAAAATAGAATAAAACCAGTTAGTTGCCCTTAAACAATAAACCTAGAAATATAACTAGACAAATTATAAAATACATAAAATCTGTAAAAACATACAGACTAAGTAATTAATGCAATAATACAAAATAGCAGCATAAAATTGAGTTTTTAGTTTAAAAACATTTAGAAAGTTTTTAATTTTCATACATTAAGCTATAAACAAAAAAAAACTTAAAGTAGTTTAAAAATAATTATATACCTAACCCTAGTCGTTACATAGTAATAACCAAAGTGCGCTTCAAATTTCAGTTTTACATATGTCGTCGCCCCCTTAGTATAAAATAAAACCAACCCGCATATAATAAATGTTTTTATTAAGTTTGTTTGTTTATAATTTTTAATATATATATTTAATTTTTCATATATTTTTATTTATTTAAAATATTTAAATTTAAGTTTTAATATAAAAAAATATAAAAAGAATTTTTAAATATTTTTGGGCAAATAATAAAATTTTAATATAACGTTAGTTTTACCATTTAAAAGTTAAAAAGTTTTGAATATATAATTAGCAAATCAGACACGGTCTGCGTCTATGAATGTGATAATTATAGACAGCAGACAGCGCAAAAATAAAAAACAAACAAAATGCTTTAATAAATAAATAAATGGTTTTTTAAACGAGTTAATTGAACGTCATAAATAAAAGCGTTAAAAAGTTGATAAAACACTATATTTTTTTTGTATATTAAATACATATAAAATAACATAAAGTTGTAATTTTTATACAGTCTGTTTTTATTATTAGCTGGCGCTGCGCCATTTTACGTAAAATTTGTGTTTTTCATAATTTAAATTTTCAATAACTAAAAACTGTAGCAACAAAAAAAAAATATTTTAATATTTTATATTAAACATGCCAATGTTGCATTTATATTATGCCTCAATATTGTTGATAAATGGCACAAAAATGCGGCGTGAAATAAATTCTAATTGATAAAGTCGCATGTTTTACATGCGTTTATTTCATTAAATATATATACAACATAATTGAAGGTAAAACATGCAATAAACATAGCAATTAAATAGTTAATTAAAACAAAATAATATGTGGCATTTTTATTTGCTTTTGTGATGCGGTGCAGCGCCAAACAATTCGTAATAAATTTAGTTTAAATGATTTTTATAAAATACAAATTTTTGCAAATATTTGTCATAGTAATATTTACTTTAGTCTTATGCTAAACTGTGGTAAATACAATTAATTCAATTTGCAAATGCCAAATTGAATTAAATTAGTCAAATAATTCAGCTAATTGTGCAAAGTAAATCAAATTTTAAATTCAATAATTGCTAAAGTAAAGCTGGAATTTACATTTAATACCATAAGCATATTAATTTGTTAAATTTAGATAATTAAAATATTTTTAAATGTACTAATTTTTGTAAATTTAACAATCCTTTAAATCGATTTAAATGGCGTAAATAATTTATTTGCTAAAGGTATATTCGAAAAAAAAAAACTTTTGTATTTTTTAGGAACAGTTTTTGAGTGCTCGTTTAAACGTAGTTTAAACTCCGTTTAATTAATCTTCTCTTTAAATTAAACGTCGTTTAAATTTGTTAGCAGTTTTTCAGTGATAGTTTAAAATGAACACAGACCAAGACAATACTTACAAATGACACAGGCAAATGACTCGATTTTAACTTCTGATAAATGTCATTCACAATTAAATAAATAAAAAAATTGTTTCAGAAAAAAAAAATTAATATATTTTTAAATTTAAACCAGAGATCGAGCCACTAAAGTGCACGTGAGCCTTTGTTTTAATGCGTAGTGTGCAAAAATACAAAAATTAATAATAATTTGTGAAACAGCGCAGCGACAGAAAACTTTGAAAGTTTAAACGTAGTTTAAACCATCAGCATCGGTCATTTAAACTAAGTTTAAACGAGGGTTGAAGTTCTGGGAAAAAATCGATTTTGATTTTAAACGAAGTTTAAACCACAAACAAAGTTCAACTAGCACTGAAAAACTGGCCCTTAATGGCAATACTAGGCAGTACTAGATATATAAAATAAATACAAATTATCGTTTGAAATATATTTCTTCTTACAGGCATCAGGGGATAACACATAGTCTGATTGGTTCTAGATTCAATGTAGTTTAAGCAATACAAATATTTTAAAATACTTTATAATGCAGAATCTTTTTGTGAAAAAAATTAAAAAAAAATAATGAATTTTAATTTTGAAATATATAAATTTTTGATATTAGCTGCGTTTTTTTTTTCATAATTTAAATTTGAGCTGGAACAAATTTTATACGCAAAAAAAAAACAATTTGAGCTCGATAAATCTATCTAGATCAAATTTGTTTTTATGAAAAAAACGCAGCTTTTATTTTATTTAAAACAAATAATATTAGAAATTTTATTTTTTCGTAAAATTTTGTAAAATTTCCCAGAGACTTTTATTTTTAATACAATTATTTCCAAGACTCTATTTTCGTCAAGAATTCTTTCTGCAACAGAAGTGGATTGAAAAGAATTTTGTTACTAGGGTCCAGGGAATAATTTACTAGGGACGGAACTAAAGACTTTTATTGCGAAAAAACTCTCTAGGTATGAATTATCATAGGAAAGAACGACGTGAAGGAAAAACTATCCGGGGAAAATTTATCTTTGGTTCAGTTGTCTGTGTAAGAATTGTTCGAGGCAGAAATATATTTGGCTGTAGTTTTCGGAAATAAATTTCCAGGATAGTATGGTCACGGCAAATAACTATCCGGGCAAGATATAACTCTCGAAAAAATTACATTGAAATAATTATTTAGGCACAAAATTGTCGGGGAAAATAGGGCAGTAATGAATTGCTAAACAAGATATGTCTCAGTGAAGATTTATCCAGGGAAAGAATTGTTTGGACAATATTTATTCGTGGAACAACTTTCCTGGGAACATTTTTTCTGGGAATTCCTTGGGAAATACATTTTTTTTTTTAATAATAACACGTTTTTTGCTATGGATACCCTATAAATCAATTCTATTAACTTCCGTGGTGCTGAGTTTTAGTTTTTGTATTACGCGGCGTTTTTGAGAAAAAATCGGTTAAAAAATTCGGTTATTTTTCAGTAATTTGTAATTACAGCATTTTATATTTTATATTTTTACAGCATTTTATATTTTAACAGTTTTTGACTGAAGCTGAATTGATAGGGCATATTTTAAAAATGACAGCCGATACAAAACAGTTAGTAATTTTTGTCATTAGTTTAAAATATGCTCCACATTATCTTATATTATTTTCTTATTTATCATTAGAATCACAATGCTAAAAAATCGTTTAAAAATCGTAAAAAATAAAAATCAATATTTTTCGAGTTTATATTCAAAAATCTTAAAAACCTTTCGGAATAATATTATTTATCGGTATACTGTAATTAGTTTGGACAATTGAAAGAAAAACCGCGTTTATAGTTTTTTGAAAAACTGGTTGTGTAAGGGTCTATATTTTTTTCATTATAAAAAGTGGCGGGAAAAAAACTAGAACATTCGAGAGCAATTTTCATAAAAACTGAGTAAGCAATCAAAGCAGTTATATAGAATTGATGTACACCCAGAAAAAAATTCCCTCAAATCCCATTAAAATTGGTCAATAGGACAATTATTGATTTAATAGTATACAAAATATAAATCTTCTCATATAAACTCAATGGCAATGTCATGGTATTTTATAGTATTTAATGGTATTTTCCGATTAAAATAATAATTTATCCTATTGACTATTTTTAATAGTAAAAAACTATTATTTATATAGTATTTTTTTTTCTGGGTGTATGGGATGTCTACGGCAAGTATTTTTTCTCATTTTGTTGAGTTGAGTGTAATTGTTCGTGGAAAGGATGAATTTTTCATGGATGTATTGCATGAAAAGGATACTGGAAAGTTGTTCCGGAGTAAATCTGAACAATTTTGCATCATGAAAAATTTGACATATTTGAAAAAAATGTTCAATCGTGAAATGAATGGTTCGCGATAGGGAAAGAGTTTTCAAAAAAAATGGTTCGGGGTTAATTTGTCCGGCATAAATTTAATTTATCCAGAAAATAATTTCCTCAGTACATAATATTCAGTGGAAAATGTTCACGGGGAAATATAAGATTTGTTTCGGAAAATAATTAAAATCTTTATTGGTAATTTAATGTACCAGAAAAACAAATTCACGTTGAAGAAGTTGAAAAGTCACAAATATCTAGAACCAATCAAAACTTAAAAAATTTTAGAATAACTAAAATAAGCGTTTTATTATTTTGTGTGTTAAATGAAAAAAAAATGAATATTATATATTTTTATAAAATTTAAATATAAACATATTTATTGCACTTTTTATTAAAATAAAAAAAAATTATTTCTTTTTTTTTTAAATAATATTAAAACCAAAACAACAACAACACAAAATAATTGGACAAAAAATAAAAATGCTGCTAAATTTCTAAACACAACAAAAAAAAACACTTCACCACTCAACACAACTTCTGTGTTTCTTTGGGACTTACAAATTTTGCCAACAACTTGCCATACAATTATTGGCAACACTTGAACACGTTGCTGCTTGCACTCGAACAACAAAAACCTAACATGTGCGTGTCATCAACAACATCGTCATCATCATCATCATCAACATTGTCGTTAACAACAACATCGACAACGACTTCGATAATGACATCGACCATGTTGTCTGCCCTCATAGGTGGCCAGGATGTTGAGGCGGACATGTCAACGGACATAATCAAGCAACATTTTCAGGTGAGTGTCGTTCGTTGCCATTCGAATTATACGTCTAAGGGTACTGCGTAATAAGCGTAAAATTCGAAAAATGTCTCGTACTACAATTACTTGCTTCGAGTGCTGCTTAGCAACTAGAATCAAGGCACCACCAGCCAAGCAATCAGTAGTCGTTCAGAAAATTCACATGTCTGATTTAGCATTTTGTTGTAATTTGTCAGAATTTTTGTATAGTATCTATTTTTGGAAATATTGCTAAAAAATTTATTTTTTAAACCTTTAATTTGCTGTTATTATGCATTTTCTATTGTCTGACTATTCTCTGACTACTCTCTGACTATTCTCTTTCTATTGTGACTACTATCTGATCATTTTCTGACTATTCCTGTTCATCTCTGACTATTCTCTGACTGTTCTTTGACTATTCTGTGACTATTTTCTGACAATTCTCTTTCTATTCTATGACTATTCTCTGACTATTCTCTGACTGTTCTCTGACTATTCTCTGACTATTCTCTGACTATTCTCTGACTTTTATCTGACTGTTCTTTGACTATTCTCTGACTATTCTCTGACAGTTCTCTGACTGTTCTCTGACTATTCTCGGACTATTGTCTGCTATTCTCTGACTGTTCTCTTACTGTTCCTTAACTATTCTCTGATTATTCTCAGACTATAATCTGACTGTTCTGTGACTATAATCTGACTATTCTCTGACTATTCTCTGACTGTTCTCTTACGGTTCCTTAACTATTCTCTGATTATTCTCAGACTATTCTCTGACTATTATCTGACTGTTCTTTGACTATTCTCTGACTATTCTCTGACTATTATCTGACTGTTCTTTGACTATTCTCTGACTATTCTCTGACTATTCTCTGACTATTCTCTGACTGTTCTCTGACTATTCTCGGACTATTGTCTGCTATTCTCTGACTGTTCTCTGACTGTTCTCTGACTATTCTCTGACTATTCTCTGACCATTCTCTGACTATTTTCTGTCTGTTCTCTGACTATTCTCTGACTTTTCTTTGATTATTCTCTGACCATTCTCTGACTATTCTCTGTCTATTCTATGCCTATTATCTGATTATTATCTGACTGGTCTCCGACAATTCTCTGACTATTCTCTGACTGTTCTCAGACTGTTTCTAAGTCCTTGAGTGTTTTCTGTTTGTTCTCTGACTAAAATTCAGACTATTTATAGATCATTTTAAATTATTCTTGACTATTTCTCAACAATTTCGTAACTCTCCATATGCAGAGTACCTGTCACACCGCACTGGACACCTGCCGTGAAGATCCGTCCTGTTCGTCCTCGCTGCAGCCTATGCTGATGCACTGCGAGATGCATCGTTGCAACCGCAATGCGTGCATGAACTCATTGCAGGCCTTCTACAAGGGTCCGCACGAGGACCTCAATCTGGATATAGCCTTCTGCCTGTGCAAGTGAGTAATGAATGAATAGGAGTCTGTCATTTTAAGTGCGACTCCGGCAACGTGCTTAAGTTCATTTTAAAATTTGACAAATTTTCAATTTTCTAAATTGCACCCAAAATTCACATTGTATTCATTTCTTTTCGTTTGCCATTTCTATATCTGTCTCGCAGAAAAACCAACAATCGCCATGACATGTGCATGATTGCCCAGGAGAAGTTGCATCCGGTGTGCGCACAAAGGCCGCCCGATATCAATAATCAACAGAACTCGAATGGCATCTACTATCATCCGCCGCCGGCATGTCATGTTGTCGCGGAGCTGTGCAAAGAGGATCGCGAATGCAGGTGAGCAAACAAAGCAAGGCAACAAATATAGAAAAAAAAAAAAATTAAAAAAAAATGTCTAAAAATTTCGAAAAGTTCGAAAAAAATTCCACAAAAACCATACAAGTCATACAACATGATTTGCGCACACAAAACACAAATATATGACAGCATCAAGAGCATCATCATCAACAGAAGAGACTATGTGAAAGGACGATGGCAGGACATATGAGTGGCACACAATGCGCCGCTGTCTGTTGTTTGTGTTTTCGATTAGTTTTTGCAGGCTGCTAAATTTTGCTTTGCCATCATCAGTCATGTGATGTTAACAGCAGCGTGATAAACATGGCAAAAACGCGAAAAAATAAAAATCTTTTTGTCCAACATGTGGTATGAGTGACATGTTAACTTTAGATAAATGCATTTAATTTAGTGCAGTAAGAGATTTTAAATTTGTTACACTGTCAATTCATAAACTATATTAGTAGAGCTTAGTTATGGCGTAATAAAATTTTTATTTGATAGCTTGAGTTATTTAGCAAAAATGAGAAACATTTTTTTTGTGGTATTGCTTGACGTATGAGCAACAAATTTGTATTAAAAGTTAAAATAATTTTCTGCAGAAATTAGACTCCTTATTAATGTTGATAATTCATTCGAATATTCCAATATTTCGATTAAAGATTTTAAGATATCACAAACTTTATTTAGGTAAATTTAGTAAATTATGTGTTTGATACCGACATGACGTATGAGTGATTTTTTCATTAGCATGCTTTTATTGTGATATTTGTTAATTATTCTTTAGATTATTGACCTTCGGAATATTTTTCAATTTTCGAATAAAAAAACTGAATGAATTTATTAAGAATTTATTATTGAATAATTAAATAACCAACATAAATTTTTTATATCAGTTGAATTTGAAGCGCTATTTATAAATAATTTATTATTTGTTTTTCTTAATTTTAAGTGTATTTTATACATTTTATTTAAAATGTATATGAAATAATTTTTAATTTATAGAAAAACAAAAGCTACTTTTCCTAGTTTATAATCTGTATTGACTTTCGAAACATTCAAAAACAAATGCCATAAAATTAATAGTTTTTAAAAGTTATCAATTAAATAAATTAAACTAGACAACGTAAGAATCACTTTTTATTTATTCACGTTCTTCAAGAATCTTAACGAGATTTCAGACTCAATTTTTGGTGTTGCCATTATATTGTAAAATCAAATATACAGAAATTTAACTGTTTTGATATATATTTTGGACTTTTGGTAAAAACAAAAACAGACAGACAGGCAGATGAAACGCAAAAACACAAAAACAAATTCAAAAACAAAACAAACAAACAAAGAAGAGAAAAAACACATAATCAAAAGTAAATTAAAACAAATAAATATAAGTAAAAAAATATTAAAAAAATAAAGTAAAAACAATAGAAACACACACAAAATCAAAAGTAAAACTTAATACAAAATAGTCATAACACAAAGTCAAACGTAAACACTAACACAAAACAACAACGTATCAAAAGCAATAACAAAAGTAAAAAAAATAAAAACATAAAAAATGTAAAATTAAAACAAACACAAATCCATATACAAAAACAAAAACATAATATCAACAGAAAAACATGAATATAATAAATCAATACAAACAATTCAAACACAAAAGCAAAAACATTAAAAAATAAATAAAATAAACAAAACAAAAACTTAAAAGCAAAAAAAGGAAAAAACACCAAGTCAAACACAAAAGCAAAAACACTAAAACAACAAAAAATAAATAAAATAAATAAAATAAATAAAAATAAAAAAAAAACAAAATAAAAACAGGAATCATAATAAATACAACGACTAAAATAAAAGAAAAAACACAAAAAAGCGAAAACATAAACCTAAAATAAAAACAAAAAACCAAAAAAAAACAAAAGAAAACACACAAAATCAAAAGTAAAACTTAATACAAAATAGTAATAACACAAAGTCAAACTAAACACAAACACAAAAAAAACAACAACAACATATCAAAAGCAATAACAAAAGTAAAAAAAATAAAAAAATAAAAAATGTAAAATTAAAAGAAACAAAACACAAATCCGAACCACGAAATTAAAAGGATATAAGATACAAAAGTAAAATTTATAAAAAAACCATAACAAAATCTGTCAAAATCCAAAGTACTTACTTACTTTAATGGCCCTTACAACCGTGGGTCGGTTTTGGCCGCTGAGATGAAGCCGCGCCAGTCGGATCTGCTTTGAGCGCGCTGACGCCAGTTAGAAATACCAAGCGTTGCCAGATTGTCCTCAACGTGGTCTTTCCAACGCATATTTGGACGCCCTCTTCTACGCTGTCCACCTTCGAGTTTCGATTCAAGCACCTTCTTGGCTGGAGTGTTTTCATCCATTCGTTCGACATGACCTAGCCAGCGAAGCCGCTGGATCTTGATGCGCTTGACTATGTCAATGTCGTCGAATAACTCATACAGCTCGTGGTTCATCCTGATTCGAAACTCGTTAGCAAAGCAGATAGGGCCAAAGATTTTACGAAGAATCTTTCTCTCGAACGCTCCCAGTACTCTCTCATCGGTGGAGACCAGTAAAAACAAAAAAAAAGGCACAGCTTTCATTTAAAAATAAAAACAAAAATAAAATCCACAAAAACATTTTTAAAATTCAATAAGTTCTGCTAAATTAATTATTTTTTCTCAGACAGCGCATTCCCGTAGAATTCTTCCCAGTAGAAATCTTCGCCGTAAGATTCTTCTCCATAGAACGCTTTACCGTAGAATTCTTCCCGGTTGAATTCTTCCCGGTAGAATTCTTTCCGGTAGAATTCTTCCCGGTAGAGATTTTCCTAGTAAAAGTTTTACTGTGGTGAGTTTAATATAATAAAAATAATAATAGTTTGGCGCTACAGTCCTGTATAGAACTTCGGCCGAGCTCTCTCACCATTTTGAGCTGTGCGTGTTATATTTGTACTCAAAGTGGTGGGACCTACAGTTTATTGCCGAATCCGAACGGCGGGTGAGAGCTTTTCATAGGCAATGTTTTACTCTCGTAGGTTTGCCATTTACTGACGAGAGGTAGCGCGGTATAGAAAAATGTTTCTATGAAAAGATGTTGTTAGCCCCAGTCCAGGCTTGAACCGGGGACCTTTCGGCTCGCAGTCCAACGCACTAACCACTGAGCTACCGCGGCTACGATGAGTTTAGGTGTGGTTAATTTTGGTGTGGTGAGTTTTAGTGTGGTGAGTTTTAGTTTGTAGAGTTTTAGTGTGGTGAATTTTAAGTGTGGTGAGTTTTATTATGGAGTATTTTTATGTAGTGAATTTTATTGTGGTAAGTTTTAGTGCAGTGAATTTCAGTGTGGAGAGTTTTAGTGTGGTCAATTTTTTGTGGTGAGTTTTAGTGTGGTGAGTTTTAGTGTGGTGAATTTTAGTGCGGTGAGTTTTAATGTAGTGAGTTTTAGTGTGGTGAGTTTTAGTGTGGTGAGTTTGTTTTTCTTTATCAAAAAATTTTGAAGCGGGTACGGCTGACAAATATTCACCCATATACAAAATGTAATACCACGGCAGATATATCAATCTTGGCGCGATGTATTCCAATTTTCATGTAATTTTGTGGAGAGATAGTCATTGATAAATGTGTACTTAGTTTTTTTAATTTCCGAACAACAACATAATTATATTTACATAATTATTTATATCTCTATAACTGCTTAATATATTTTTGAAAAATTATTTTTTATATAAGCTTTTTGATTATGCGTTCAAATAAAAATAACAATTTCTACTTACATTTAAATAATATTCATTAATATTAAGATTCAAGCACAGTTTCCAAATTAAAAATTAAATAAACATCATCATGTACAACATGACGTATGCGTCACAAGTTTAATAATATTTCATGTATTTCTCATTATAATGATTCTTATTATTATGATTTCCTTGCGCAACAATTAAAACAGTTTGAGTCACATCCTGCTGCAACAGCATCGTATGCCTTTAAATGCGCAATTATACGCATAATAATTAAGTTTGAAGTGGTTGCCGAACAAACGCAGCAGTGCCGTTAAATCCTGCACCCAGGCATTTGCTGAGACCCGTAAAATTAACACTTTGCCAAATTTGCAGCAAACACATACACAACAGCAAACACAACAGGATTACAACAACGATCAAGGAGAAATGAGCACGAAAATGAAAACAATTTCAACAACACATCCTTCATTTAATTTACACCAGCAATAGCAGCAGCAAGAGCAGCGGCAGCATCATCATCAAGAACAGCATCCTTCGCTCGTTCGTTGCAACGTTGCTACTTATATTAGCTGAAAGTAACTATTGTTGTTGTTATTGTTGTTGTTTATAATCCTGCTGGAATATACACTCAATAGAAGCGCCACAGAACTTTGGGTGATGCTGCTGCTGCTTTTGCTTCTGCTGCACTGCCTCACTTTGGCCATAAAGTGTCAAATTCAAGCACAGCGCAGCACTTTAAATCACGATACTCATTCACACACACTCACGCAAATAAATGCACACGCTCGTGAAATAACAAGCAGTGTGTCGAAAAAAATTTAAACCCTTTAGGAATTATGTATATATTTTTTTATAATTTTCAGGGATATTTTGTTTTTTTTTTTTCGGCAAACCAAATTTAACTTTTTATGACTCTGGTATTTTGTTTTATTTAAAATCTGAAGATTTTTGGAACATTGAGTGTATGTAATTGCTAACCTGAATTGAGCAGGTCCAAAAATGTTTATTCTAGGGCAGTCAATTATTCTGATTATTCTAAAACATGAGCCTGATACGTTACCTGTTAATGTATCTGATCATGTCTAAATATCACATGATTCTGAGATATTTTAGACCACTTAAAACCACTTTAATATAGCATTAGAAGTATTCAGTAGATGAAATCGAATATTATTTTGTTTTCAACAATGTCAACAATCTATTTGACAAATTAATAAAAATCAGAAGAGTAAGAACAGTTTGTAATATTCAAAAATTAAACTGTAATTTTTTTTTTAAGGAAAATGAGCTACCAAAATGGGTAAATTTTGAGCATTAGTAGTAAATAAAATTATATATTTGTATTTTGTACCCGAGATAACAAAAGACCGGGTATAGAATACAGAATTTTTATGAATCCAAATAGTTAATTGTTTTCGGTTTTACTTTTGTTTTTGGCTTCTTTTTACTTTTATCTTTGACTGAATATGATTTGTTTTTACCTACTCGATTTAATATTATTTTAATTTAGTGTTTTGGTTTTGTTTTTGTTTATTTTTCTTGTCTAACGTTTTTATTTATGTTTGTGATTTTAATTAAATTTTTGGATTTATGTTGTGTTTGATTTTGTGTTTTGCTTTTATTATTGCAATAGTATGTTAGCTTTTGTTACGGATTTTGTGTTTTATTTTAATTTTTTTTTTGTATTATGTTGATTTTAAATTTTTGTTTTTTTTTATTAATTTTTACTTTTATTACTTTTATTTCTTTGAATATGTATTTTTCGTATGTTTTAGCTTTTTTTCTTATGTTTATATTTGTGTGTTTTTTTTTGATTTTGATTTTGTGTTTTTACTTTTATTTTTCAATTTCGGTTTTTACTTTGATTTTGGATTTTATTGTTTTTTGTTCTTTTTGCTTTTGTTTAAGGTTTTTCTGTTTCTTCTGTTATTTTTGACTTTTTTTTACTTTTATCTCTGACTGAATTTTATTTATTTTTATTTGCTCGTTTTGGTATTATTTATATTTAGTGTTTTTGCTTTTGTTTTTTTTTTATCTTATGTTTTTATTTATGTTTTTGAATTTTTGAATTTTTCTGAATCCAAATAGTTAATTGTTTTCGGTTTTGCTTTTGTTTTTGGCTTGTTTTTACTTTTATCTTTGACTGAATATAATTTGTTTTTACCTACTCGATTTAATATTATTTTAATTTAGTATTTTGGTTTTGCTTTTGTTTATTTTTCTTGTCTAACGTATTTATTTATGTTTGTGATTTTAATTAAATTTTTGTTTGATTTTGTGTTTTGCTTTTATTATTGCAATAGTATGTTAGCTTTTGTTATGGATTTCGTGTTTTATTTTGATTTTTTTTTATTATGTTGATTTTAAATTTTTGGGTTTTTTATTAATTTTTACTTTTATTACTTTTATTTCTTTGATTTCGTATTTTTCTTATGTTTTCCTATGTTTTTTGGTTTTTATTTTCTTATTTTTATATTTGTGTGTTTTCTTTTGATTTTGTGTTTTTACTTTTGTTTTTCAATTTCGGTTTTTACTTTGATTTTGGATTTTATTGTTTTTTGTTCTTTTTGCTTTTGTTTTAGGTTTTTCTGTTTCTGCTGTTATTTTAGACTTTTTTACTTTTATCTCTGACTGAATTTAATTTATTTTTATTTGCGCGTTTTGATATTATTTATATTTAGTGTTTTTGCTTTTGTTTTTTTTTATCTTATGTTTTTATTTATGTTTTTGAATTTTTGGATTTGATTTGAGTTTGCTGTAATTTTAGTTTTTGCTTTTGTTATTGATTTTGAGTTCTGTTTTGAATTATTTTATTTATTAGAATTTTGGGTTATTAAATTTTTATAAATTTTGTGCTGTTTATTTCTTTAATTTTGTATTTTCCTTTTTATTATGTGTTTTTGCCATTCATTTTGTTTTTTAATTTTATTTTCATATTTGTGTTTT
Organism: Dryomyza anilis; assembly: GCA_951804985.1. Lineage (NCBI taxonomy): Eukaryota > Metazoa > Arthropoda > Insecta > Diptera > Dryomyzidae > Dryomyza > Dryomyza anilis. The sequence continues at coordinate 71,552,960 of OX638132.1, forward strand.
TTCTTTGATTTTTATGTTTTTGTTGTTGTTCTCCTTGCTGTTGTTTTAGGTTTAGTGTTTTTGAATTTCTAACATTTTTCTATTATGTTTTTCTTTTGAATTGGTGTTTTTACTTTTGTTTTCTGTTTTCGTATTTGGGTTTTTTGATTTTTGATTGTATTGTTTTTTCTTTGTTCCTTTTGCCTTTTAAGTTTTTGCTTGTTTTGATTTCGTATTTTTTTTTTACTTTTGTGTTTTTCTTTTTCTTTTGATTTTGTTTTTGCTTTTATTTTTATTTGATTTTCGATTTTTGTGATTTATATTTTGATTTTTGCTTTTGTTTTTCCTTCATGGTTTATTAACTTTCTGATTTATCAAGTATTACAAGGTAACCGATTTATACAGTATTCGGTTTTTCGAGGATTCGACTTAATAAGTATACTAGGATAAATTTACTAGGAAATTATTTATCCGATTTTTTTGCAATTTATTAAAAATCAAATATTAATAGTATCATACTTATGAAGTATTTGAAATTTCATAAATCAAATTTATCATACTACGATTTTTGGAATTAGCAAGAATCTGTTTTATCAAGATTCTTATTTATCGGGTACCCGATTTATCGAAAATCAGATTTATTAAGTACCCGATTAATCAAGTATCTAATTTATTAAGTTCTATTTTATTATGTCTCTAGTTTATCGGGTATCAAATTTATGAAGTATCCTATTTTTCATTTAACCAATTTATTAAATACATGATTCATCAAAAATCTCTTCAAGAATTCGGTTTGTCAAATATTTTTGATGCTCCCAGAAAAAATTCCCTCAAATCCCATTAAAATTGGTCAATAGGACTATTATTGATTTAATAGTATACAAAAATAAATCTTTTCATATAAACTTAATGGCAATGTTATGGTATTTTCTAGTATTTAATGGTATTTTCCGATTAAAATATTAATTTATCCTATTGACTATTTTTAATAGTATAAAACTATTATTTATATAGTATTTTTTTCTGGGTGTGTAACCGATATTTCATTCAACCGGTGGAAAATTATTGCCATTTATGGTGAACTCAAATTTTACTAATTTCTTGTCTTTTATTAGACAGGGTTAGTATAAGAAAAAACAAAACATTTTAGGATTATACGAACAAAAAATTAATTGATTTATAAAAAATTACAATTACAATGCAATTTTTGCATTTTTACTCATTCTCATTATCCTATCCCTTTAATTACAAACCTGTTCCAGTTTTGTGCATATTTTTCCTAATAGTATACATTTTTAATGAAACGACTAGACATTAAAATTTCTAATGGGGCAACCATTTTATGCAGCACGTACGTGCAGCAGCAGCAGCAGCCACTAAACAAACACGGCAACATGATGCGTCACGTCGACACGTTGTCATTCGTTTATAGTCGGCTCCTTTGTGCCACTTTCTCTCTACGCTCTCCCTCTATTGCTCTGTCGCTTTGACACCCTAGTAATACACTCAATACTGTGATGCCGTTGCTACTCATTGGCGGCTGGCAGCTGACAGCGTTGCAGCTAAACGACCGCAGCGTCGCATCGAGTCTCTTCGTGCCTCACCACACCGCACAACGTACGTGGCTGCGAAATTAATTGGCATTTAAGTGCAACGCTTTTGCTTTAGTAAACAAGAAAATTGCGCTAATGGCGCTCATTTATATGCGGCACATGGTGGGCTCAACGAGGCGTTGGCAGTCGATGTTGGAGTGGGAGTGGGAAGCGCTGCTGTCATCGACCAGTGCAACGTTGCGGTAATGAAGACATCGTGCGGCACGGTTGTGTGAGCGCCGCAGCCGTTTTAAATGAATTCAAATGCACTGCAAGTGATTTTAAATGTGCTCCAGAGATGGCGCCGCAATGCAGCAAGTGGCTGCACAAAGTGTAAAATAAGCTACAAAGCTAAAGGGGTTGAATGATTTTTTTATTTAAAAAATAATATTTTTTTTTAATTGTAAATTTAAATTTTTTCTAAATCATCTGAAAATTAATCTATATATATATAAAACTCTTGGTCCGTCTGTTTGTTCCAGCATCACGCTGTCTGTTTGATTAAAAATTTTGCATCAGGATACTACGGAGTCCGGAGGTTGACATATGCTATATATGGGTGGGATTGAACAAAGGGCCGTGACACCTTGCATACAACTTAAATGAAATAACTCGGCACAAACAGAAAATACAAAAAAAAGCAAAAACACAAATCAAAAGCAAAAATACAAACACAAAACAAAATCAAAAACACAAAAAAAAACCCAAATCAAAAACGAAAAATAACAATAAAAAAAACAAAGCATAGCAAAAACACAAAAGCAAAATAATAAAACGCAAAAACCAAATCAAAAATTCAAACGCAAAAGCAAAAACACAAAAACAAAAAAGCAAAAACAAAAAAAAAAAAACAAAAGCAAAAACACGAGAGCAAAAGAAAAAGCAAAAACACAAACGCAAACGAAAAACAAAATGAAAATCAAAAACAGAAAATACAAAAACACAAAAAAAGCAAAAACACAAATCAAAAGCAAAAATACAAACACAAAACAAAATCAAAAACACAAAAAAAAAACCAAATCAAAATCGAAAAGTAACAAAAAAAAAAACAAAGCATAGCAAAAACACAAAAAGACACAAACACAAAAGCAAAATAATAAAACGCAAAAACCAAATCAAAAATTCAAACGCAAAAACAAAAACACAAAAAAAAAAGCAAAAACAAAAAAAAAAAAAAAAACAAAAGCAAAAACACGAGAACAAAAGAAAAAGCAAAAACACAAACGCAAACGAAAAACAAAATGAAAATCAAAAACGCAAGAAATAATACAGAAACAAAAAAAAAACAAATTTAAGCAAAAAAAAAAACAAAAATACTATAATAAAAAAAAACAAAGACAAAAACGAAAAAACATATCAACAAAAAAAAACAAAAATCAAAAATGAAAACACAAAATAAAAAATACAAAAAAAAAAACAAACACAAAAAAATATACTAAAAAACACACACACAAAACAAAAAATTCAAAAAATAAAAGAAAAATAGTAAAAAAATAAAAGTAAAAAAAAATCAAAAGCAAAAAAAAACAGAACAAAACAAAAAAAAACAAACAAAATCGGGAAAAACAGAAAGAGCTCAAACAAAAACATAAATCAAAATACAAAAAACCATAACCTTAAAAAAGCAAAACCATAACCTTAAAAAAACAAAAACAAAAGTTAAACACAAAAAAACATAAAAGTTAAAAAATGTTTTAAAAATTAAATTTTTAAGAAAAAGTGAAATATCACTGATAATATATATTATATCGCTGAAAAACGTAATTATTATGAGATAATGAATGGGCATACATATTTTTTTTGGTATAGTTTATATCCACGTTTGAAATAATGTGAATTTTTGAATTTAAAAACAAAATCGAAGCACCAAGTGTGGTCAATATTATTAACTTATGAAGTCAGCACTCCACCACGCTTAACGGCGTGACCAATTTATATCGTATCAAATTTAAGCCAAAATACCTTAAAGACATTAACAGTCAAAACAGACAGACAGACAGACTCGCATAGAGTATTTTGTAGGGAGTACATTGAATATTGTGGGCCAACCCAAATTTGATTAAGTTGTCAATGTAATCCATTGAAACAGCAGCAACAACAACAAAATGACTTATATATTACAACAACAATCATTAGATGCAACTGCAATATTTACAACAACATCTATTACAACAAACAGCACTAAAACGACCACACAAACGCAGATACAGACATCAACAAAACCGAACGAGCGCGAACTTAATGACACCTCGTGTAATCAATGCAAACAGCGGGTGGCTATTAATGTCATTAAAACAACAACTTGAACTACAACAACAACAACAATAAGTGCAATAACAATCTGCAACAACAGCGGCAACAAGCCAAGTGACACACAGCCACACACACAGGCTGACATACACAATGTTAGCGACACCGACAGGTGTGAAACATCTGCAACAGTCAAGGACATGCGAACAGATGTGCGCCACCCCAACACACACACACACAATCACGCACTGTATAAATGGCATATGGCAGCCACAAAACACACTCTCGCAAACATACAACACACACGCATTCACACTCACACACACACTTAGAACAAAAACAAGCTGCATATTAGCATCCTTTTCGTCGCGTTCTCGTCGGCATCGTCGTCGTCCTAGCACAACTTTGGCATAGTCGCAGGTTAACAAATTTTAGCTCTACATGCCATGGCACAAAGTCAAAAAGTTAAAGATGAAATATTTATGCACTCTGGCTAAATACAAAAACACATATAGAGTGTCACAAATACACACACACGGTATCTTTAACAGTTTCTCATTAGTCCCAGTAGAAAACAACTTATCTTGCGGACAGAAAGACAGACAGACAGACAGACACACAGACACCTTACCGGACACGCTTCTTAAGGGACGTTACAATATATACACAAAGTTAATATACCCTGTACCTCATAGGTGTAGGGTATAAATATACTAGATAGCAATATCTGTAAAAACGGTTCCAACAACAAATTTATTTTAATGTGCCTCCATTTAACCCTTAGACTACTCAATATTTCATTATAAAATCATTTGTCCGAATGAGGGTTTGCCTGAAAGCCATTTACCCGAAAGCCATTTAGAAATATGCCTAAATGTTAGTTTGCCCGAATGCACGATTGCCCGAAAGCCATTTGCCCTAATGGAAGATTGCCCGAATGAACGTTTACCCGAAAACAGGGTTGAAAGTTATAAAATACCGAAATTTTTTAATTACGGAAATTTATAGTCAAATATTATTATTATAATGGTGCCCTAAAAAGGGGATACAAACCAATTTATAGTTTTGGATGTCATTCGGAATAAATAATATTGGTTTTTTTTTTTTCAACTTCTGCCCACCTTTCGAGCAAAGTGCTATACGGGCGAACATCTGCCAAACTATTATCCGGTCAAAAAAATTTCGGGCAAACAGATTTCGGGAAAACTGATTTCGGGCAAACGTCCATTTGGACAAACGTACATTCAAGCAAACTTCTATTCGGACAAATGTCAATTTGGAAAAATCTTCATTCGGACATATGTCATTCGGGAAAATGGCTTTCGGTCCATATAAATCAAATCGAGGGAAAATATCTTTTCGAGAAAATGTTCATTCTATATACAAAACAAACAGGCTATCTTGGCTAGGAATATATAGAATATGGAAAAGTATATATCGTCGATGATACTGCAATACCGCTTAACTACAAGTGAAAATATCGCCAAAATTTGTCACATTAAACTCGGTTTTAATATTTTGAATTAAACAAATGCCATTATAAACTATGACATATTTTATTATGGATGAAGTAAGTGCAGAATGAAGGCACAAATAGATTTATTTTTCTTTCCAAAAGTTCACTTTGTAGGCGGTATTCGAAATTGTAGATAAGCGGTATTGCAGTTTAATCGACGATATGTTATTGATCTGTTTGTGAGCGGTCTCTCTGTCTGTTCTTCTGTCGTTTGAAAGTCACCGATGTAGTAGTGTGAAACATTAATGAAAATATCAAAGTATTTTTAATACGAGTGCTAATTGCCACATACTCCCCCTCCAGTGCAACGCTATTTTCTGAAATATACCATTTTACCAAATCTCAATAACATGGGATCTGCATTTGATTCATCTGAGGCGACAATATTCGGTAGACAAAATCGGTAACTTTGACATAGTCGCAGATGTACGTTTTTTCAGTTTTCGATCGAGTCCATAGTCGAGACGTCGGTCTGTGTCGAGATATCAAGCCATGTTGCGACGTCGGGCCATATGGATGTGTCGAGACGTCGAGCCGTGTTGAGACGTCGAGCATATTCTTTGAGATGTCGGGCCGTGTGGCTGTGCAGAGACATCGGACGTTGGCTGCGTTAAAACGTCAGGCCGTTTGACTGGAGACGTCGCATGGCGTTTACGTTGAGACTTCGGGACGTATGGCTGTGTCGAGACGTCGAGTCGTGTTGGGACTTCGAGTCGTGTTGAGACGTTGTTCATGGGCTGCGTTGAAACGTCGACTAATATGAATGGGTGAGACGTTGCACGCGGGCTGTTTTGAGACGTCGGGCCGTATGACTGTGTCAAGACGTCACACGCGGGCTGTTTTGAGACGTTGGGCTGTATGACTCTATCGAGACGTCACACTGGGTTTACTTCGGTCATGAGCTTCGTTGAAACGTCGACTCATAGGAATGTGTCGAACACGTCGCTCGCGGGCTAAATGACTTGTTCGAGACGTCGAGTCGTGTTGAGACGTCGGGCGTATTCTTGGAGATGTCCCGCCGTGTGGCTGTGTAGAGACGTCGGACTTTTTCTGTGTTTAAACGTCGGGACATATGATTGTGTCGAGACGACACACTGGGTTTACTTTAAGACTTCGGGACGTCGCGTCGTGTTGAGACGTCAAGTCTTGTTGAGACGTCGGTTATGGGCTGCGTTAAAACGTCGACTCATAGGAATATGTATAGACGTCGCACGCGAGCTACGTTGAGACGTCGGGCCGTATGGCTGTGTCGAGACGTCACACGCGGGCTGTTTTGAGACGTTGGGCTGTATGACTCTATCAAGACGTCACACTGGGTTTACATCGGTCATGGGCTTCGTTGAAACGTCGAGTCATAGGAATGTGTGGAGACGTCGCTCGCGGGCTACGTTGAGACGTAGGGCCGAATGACTGTGTCGAGACGTCGCACGGCGTTTATTTTGTGACTTCGGGATGTATGGCTGTGTCGAGACGTCGAGTCGTGTTGAGACGTCGGGCGTATTCTGTGTAGAGACGTCGGACGTGGGCTGTGTTAAAACGTCGGGACATATGACTGTGTCGAGATGTCACACGGGGTTTCCATTGAGACATCGAGCCGTATGGCTGTGTCGAGACGTATGAGCCGGAACAATGATGACTCGAACTGATATTTTCGGTCAATGATGATCTGTGCAGGTACACCGAACCGAGCTACACAACCCTGAAAAATAAAGCTGTTGCCACAGATTCTGCCGGATTGCTTCCGGAAAACGAGTGAATCTGTCAATACATGTATCAGTATCGATAATTTTCAGAGGAAGACAGAAATCCAACTAGGTTAATGCTTATGACCTTAAAACGGCCAATTTAAATCAAACACAATTTTTATAAAAAAATAAACTGTGATTTTTCTGAGACGGCAAGTTAAAATTATAGAACCAGAATACAGGAGCTTCTACATGAGCCTTAGGCAATCATAGATGAACTAAAAATATACGTATCTTTACTAAGAAGGCTAAAATTATACCAAAACAAAATAAATATATATGTGATACACCCCTTAGAAGTATTGCGACGTAGGTTTCCATCTAGCCGTCTGTGTCTCTGTATTTCTGAAGAAATCACGATTGCAAGAAAACTAAATGAACTATTTCAATGGAACCTCGAAGTTGGATTACTTTTAAATCTAGGCTGTATAGTATTAAAAATGGGAAAGATCGGTCGATTGTCCTAAGCCACCTGACCCTTATGTTCAATTGCCTTAGATAATTTTTACATCTAAGGGTGAATTTTACGTTATATCGGTTCAAGCTTATTTATAATCAAAACATAATTTTTGTAGAGTTATTCCTTTTGGTTGTTTTATTTTAAGCATTTATCTACTCAATTTATTGTTGATATATATTGTTTTTTGCACATAAGTCACAAAATAACTGCCATAAATCTGTCATTTTGTCTACTGGGTTGCATACCGCATAGTGCGTCCTGTGAGTTTAACACATGTTTCTCCGTCACCTACACACGGTCCAAGTCCAAACCAATTGTGGTCATAAACTGTGGTATGTGGTGCTATGGCTTCTCAACATGCTGGCCATTGTTTTGTAAGCACATAATTACAATTTAACCTGGTTCAAATGAAATGTTCAACCGAAAATACTGAATTAGTTGTTTGGATTTGAATACGTAAACAATTATTGGAATTACTAAGTCATTTTAGAAGTTTCACAAAATCAAAGTTTAAGATTTAAAAATGATGGTAGAGATATACAAACATTTATTTGAAAAGGGTTATTATTTATATTTTATTTAATATTACTAAAAGGAAAAACACATATTTGATGAAATCTAAATTCTAGTTTAAATACGTTATGTCCCTAGTATTCGAATCCATGCGTCTCTATCCGAGGTTCGAGGAACAAAATTAATTCAGGACGGCATTTTTGTTATTTATGTTATTTATGAGTACTTGAATTCGAAATAGCATTCTTAAAAACGAACACTAAATCAGATCTAAAATGCATCTGTAGTCAGTGTAAATTTTTTGGTTTCCCCGGACAATATTTCCACAAGATAATTCTTTCCCATACAATAATTAAATAGATAGGCACAACAGTCCTATAAGAACTTAGGCCGAGCTCTCTCACCATTTTGAGCTGTGCGTGTTATATTTGTACTCAAAGCGGTGGGACCTACAGTTTATTGCCGAATCCGAACGGCGGGTGAGAGCTTTCATAGGCAATGGTTTTACTCTCGTAGGTTTGCCATTTACTGCCGAGAGGTAGCGCGGTGTAGAAAAATGTTTCTATGAAAAGATGTTGTTAGCCCCAGTCCAGGCTTGAACCGGGCACCTTTCGTCTCGGAGTACAACGCACTAACCACTGAGCTACGGCGGCTACAATAATTTCCCAAGACAATTATCTCTATTACATTCCAAGTCCATTATTTTGTACAATGCTTACCAGAAACTCTTTCTCGCATAAATAATTTCCGATATAATTCATTACAGGATTCTTTGCCGATATAATTATTTCTCGAGATTTTTATTCACCGAGACGATTTTTCATCGAACACTTCTTACCCGAGACTATGTGTGGCTGAAAGTATGATTCTTGGACATACCAATTTTTCGTATATGGACTATTTTTGTGATTTAAGAGTTCGGATTTTGAGGGTTCTTAACTAAAGTTCGGTAAACAAATTCAATACACAAATTCGAACTAGAATGCAATTTCACAGTGGGAGAGAGTTCTTTTTAAAACAACAATAATTATTTTACAAAATGTTCAGTGTAAAGTTTCAAATAAGACAAATAGTTGTAATGCAAAGCACACTTACTGTATTAAGTTCCAAAATAAATCATGTTGTAGTTCGTCGTCAAACACTTAGTTAGTTGATGCCGCCATTTAGGATGAGGCTCAAGTTTCAGCGGCTCACCCAAATGAATTCGCTCAATTTATTCCGGCAACTGACAGACAGTGGCACTATCAGGTAGACAGACATGTAGTAAAATGCCAAAACACTAATTTCAAAAATGGGCTGCCATCAATCTCCGTTGACGAAGACGAGGAATTTGGCAGGCAACAGCGTGAAATGCACGAAATCTCAACACAGATATGCGGAACCAAAACGTGCGACACCTACCAAAGAGACTAGGTAAACTAGGTGCTATAACTGCATAGAGTATATAAAGCTACACGTGGAATTTCGACGAGCAGATGATACGCAGACGGAGGTGTAGAAACACTGACGAACAGATGGACAAACTGTAGGAAGGATGCAAAGACATACAACATAATGGGCATGCTGATGACTGCAGCAATTCAACTTAGTTAACAGGACCGCAGGACGAAAAGGCAAAGAGCTATAGGGAGGGGGGAGGGAGGGAGAGAGAGAGAGAATAACAAGCAGTTCGTGGTTAGCACTTTGGTAGTGAACGATGTAACCATGTAGTTGGATGTTGATTGCTGGTACCGGAACATGTTGTAATTGTTGTTTGTTAACATGAAAACAGCTGCGCATTTTTAAACATTGGACATGCAAAGGATGTAGGACACTACGAAGCGAATAAGAGCCGGAAGAATACGGTGCAGATGCGACTGCGACAAGTGTTGAAAATTTCAATTCACTTTTAATTGCTGCGAAATTCGGTTGACACTGGTGATGAGACTGATGAGGATGCCACGGTGACTAGGTGACTAGGAGGTTGGAAATGTTGAGGATAATAATGAAGACAAGTTTGAGGAGGAAGATGAGAAGAGTTATGATGACGATTATAAGAATGACTGTGAGGAGGAGATGAGAATAATGATGAGAAAAATGAGAAGGATAATGCGAAATCATTAATGAATAGATTGATGACAAATTATGAGAGGCCTTTAATGTGGTATACCAGAAGATTGATGGAACCGATGAGAAATCAAATAATGTCCACGATTAGCTCGTCGATGATAACAATGTTAGCAAAAAGTATAATTAAAACATTGAGGTTGAGGCACTAGTTATACTACGATTAAAAAGATAACGAAAGGATCGAATATAGGTATCTGATAATGAAATTAATTAAAACGAGGATGAGAATAATGCGAGAACTGTATGGGATTATGAAGGACAATAATTAAACAAAACCGACAAAAAAAGAGCTGAACTCAATACACAGCACGATACACATATTTGAGAAGAGTTCGCCTAAGGTAACGATAAATAAGGATTGGCAGATGAGAATTAATAGAAAGTATGACCAACAATAATCACGATGTACATAGTCCAGATGAATTGCTAACGGCAATGATCGTGGGAAGCATAGTCGGACGAAAGAGATATAAGAAACGAAGCATTTAAAGAGGAAAATGTTAGCAATAAAGTATATATTGGAGATGACTATAAGGACTTCGAGGATTTTGATGAGGACGATAATGAGGACAATGAGAAGACATTAATGAGAAGAAGCATAAAAAATGTACACGGGATACAGGAACATTTTTGGAAGCGTTAGGAAACCAGATAATGGTGACGATTAAATAAACGATGAGAGATGACAAGAAAGAAATTTAAGAGGTTGGAATGGCAATAATCAGACAAATGATGATTAAGAACACGATGGGTGTAGTAGTAGAAATGATGATAGAAAAGACGTGAATTAATAGGAACTATTATTATCCCTATCGATTTAACTGGAATTTCAGAATTTATTTATCATTTATCATATAACTAGTATTTCGTACCCGGGCTGCGAAACGGGGTTATTTTTGTTTTTTTAAACCATTTTTTTAAGTATAGCAGTTCATTTTTGTTTTTCCCGTTTTTATAACCTACACTAAGAGTGAAAGGGTATATTCAGTTTGTAACATCCAGAAGGAAACATATCCGGTATGGAAAAGTATATATATTCTTGATCATCATGACCTCCTGAGTCCGCCTGTCCATCTGTCTGTCTGTCCATCAGTCTGTTGAAATCAAGATTACAGAAATACTAGAAAAAGCTAGCTCAATGAAATTCATAATTTAGATTACTTATATATCTGAAAGTGAAAATGGGCATGATCGGTCCATTGAGACCACTTGTGATTCGAGAAAAAAAAAGTCGAAATTCAGTGCACCTACCCATTCGTATATATAAGTACTCAATTGAAAGGAAATTCTTTCAAGATTCCATGTTTGAAGTTTTTTTCAGGATTCACCATGAACTTATAATGATAACCGCACATATTATAACATTTATGTAGGGTATTTATAGTCGGCTTAGACCAACTATAACTTTCTTAATTCTTACAAACATCATCACACTAACTATCACAATTTGCCTACTTCAAAATAACCCATGTGACATAACCTTCCTTACTGTTTTTTTTTTTGTTTTTCCCGATTTTTGTTTTAGATATTCTTTTGATTTTGATTTTCCCTTTTTTACATTTTTTTATTGTTTATTTCTATTTTTCCCTTTGAGTTTGTTTTTGAGATTCATTTTTTTTTGCGTTTCTGGTTTTTGTATTTTTGCTTTTGTTTTTGTGCTTGCTTTTGTTTTTCCTGGTTCTGCTTTTGTAATTTTTATTTTGTGTGTGTCTTTTTATGTTTGCTTTTATTTCTGTGTTATTATTTTTGTGTTTTTGATTTTGAAGGTTTCACGTCCCGTTGTCCTAATCCGTCCATATAAAGGGTTTTTCAACAGGGACGCTACAAAAGTAGAGCGACAGGAACAGCAAACGACGCCATATTTCTTGCCGGCCTTTTGACATTTCTCTTCAGTAAGGTTTGCCATTTCATGATGGAAAGATATACGAATTCGAATTTCGGTAGTAAATTTTAATAATTTCGACTCGTTGTTGGCTCGTATATCTTTCCATCATGAAATGGCAAACTTTACTGAAGAGAAATATCAAAAAAACTGCAAGAAATGTGGCGTCGTTTGCTGTCCCTGTCGCTCTACTTTTGTAGCGTCTCTGTTGAAAAACCCTTGAAAAAAACTTTTGCAGCGCTCTTATTGAAAAACCCTTTATGTATAGCATATGTCACCCTTCAGACAGACTGACAGACGGAGCAAGAGTTTTATATATATAATTATGCAAATTTTAATATGCAATCTTAAATATATTAAAATAGAAAAATTTAAAACTTAAACACTTAATTAACAAAATTTATCTTTTTGCCATTCACAGAATAAAACTGGAGTTCTACGAGCAGGCGTGCGCCGTCGACAGCGTCACCAAAAAGTGTGCCGGCCGTCCGAGTGGTTGTCGCACCGCCATGATTGGCATTCTGGGCACTTCGTTGCGTACAACATGCGCCTGTCAAGGTACCGATCCGCAGCATCTCTATCAGTGCGTTGGCTGGCGTCGACTATTGTGGCTCAATCCGTGTGTTGGTAATTATATTTAAAACATATGGGGTCTTTTCTTAAATCATAAATTTCATTTAAGTATTTTTTTTATAAAATAAAAAATTTTAATATTATTTTTCTCTATTTCAAATTTTTCATTTTTAACACATTTTAGTTGAAGCACAAAAGGATTTCCATATGAAGCGTCTGGCTGAGCTCGGTTATTTGACAACAACCACTACAACAACAACGACGACAACAACAACTACCACAACACCACGTCCGCCACCACCGCCTCCGTCCACTACAGTGGCAACCACCATGAGTACAACCACAACGCGTCGTCAGTCGGCGAAAAAATTACCGGGACATGTTTTCCAATATACGGTATGTTTAAAGATTATTTTTTTTTTGTAATTCTTTAAATAAGTTTTAACATTTCCGTAAATAAAGATAAATACGAAATAATGCAGATATCGCTTTTAAAGCCAGAAATACAATAAAATTACCATATTTTGAAATTGAGATTTTTCATTTTGAAAATTGAGAAATCTTTAAAAAATGAGATTTCTCATTTTAAATTGGACAAAGTAAAAATAAAATTTAGTTGTTGGGTTAAATTCAAGCTTTCGATCGAAATCCGATTGAATTTCATATGAAATTTATAAACAAACAGTTTTTAATTCGATATTATAATTCAAAATAACAAAAATGTTTTCCCATTCAAATCGAAATCGCAAGTCAAAGACGATGAATTGAATTCTTTGAATATCAAATTTTTCTACATCGATCAATGATTGGAATTCGATCAAAAACAGGAACATGACTATTTAATTTGAAATGTATAAAATGTCATTCGAAAAATGTGATATTCAATATGAAATTGAGTAATTTCCGATTCAGTTTGAGGATTTTCATTTAAAAATGCCAGAATGAAAATTTCAATTTTTTTGGGACAAAATTTTATAGAAATTACAAAATTTCAGTTACCATTTATATCTTTTTATATTAGATGTTGATTCAATATATGCGTCATTATTTAAAAATGTCTACAACTATTACATATTTTCAATTATTATAAATACTAAATAATAAAAAAATCAATGTATTCTCTCTTCCCTTGCATTCGCTTATTTAACCTGAATTAATGTAAATGCCATCGTATCAACCCATCGAACCATTTGAACCATCGACCGAATATGAGCAGCCCAAGGAGAAAAAAGAGCCACCAACATCGATGGACAATTATATCGAGCAACCAGATTCGATACCGCTGCACAGCGGAAATGATGAAAACGGAAATGGCGGAAATGACGATTATCATAGCGGTGACAGCAACAACAAAAACAACAACCGTGCCAATGCACCAAGTGCTGCCAATGGCAACATTGATGATGACGATGTCGATAACGACGACAGAACAGCAGCTGCTGGTTTTGCCGGAGTCGGAGGAGGAGGAGGCGGAAACAACAAAAACGGACGTAAAAATGGTAAAAACAGCAAAAACAACCAGAAACACAGTGTTGTCGTAGATTTCGATGATCGGCTGATACTTGTGGACCAAATGGAAACAACGGAATTTGCGGGCAACGCTGCAACAGAGCTGACCACAACGACAACAACAACAACAAGCACCACAACAATGATGACCACAACCACGCAAGCACCAAGTGAGTACCTACAACAATGGCGAATCAAACAAAAGAGAACAAACAAAAAAAGTGGAAGAGTGTATGGGAAAATTAAGGGGAGTAACATACTGAAGTAGTAGATAAAATAGGCGGGTAGTTGGGGATTGAATGCAGGTGACTCTGGCAGGATATTGGGACTGAGTGGTTGATAGGATAACGTAGAAAATAAACTCAGTGCTCAGCGAAGAGTAATGAAGTGAAAGCATAAAGCAGACAGAAATTTCGAGTAGGTCAAGACCGATACTGAGGAATACTACATATGGGTATATGATATGATGTGACTTTTTGGACACATTTTGTATAGAATTAATTGTAAAAAGCTTATTTTATTTTGAAAAGTTGACTTTAAATTGCCCATGACTATGTGCTAATATCTTCAAGTAACTTAAAAAGCAAGAAAAATTGTGACATATACCTTTTATTTCAATTGATATGTAGACATTTAGCTTCAGATCCCAAATAGGGTATCACCGCCCGTGTTTTATTTTTGTAAATGCAAAAATATAAAACGTAATGTTGATCAATTGTCCAGGAATGAATTGTTCCAGGAATGAATTATTTCGGGGAAGAATTTTCTAGGGGAAGAATTTTCTAGGGGAAGAATTGTCTCGGAAATGAATTGTCTCTGGAAGAATTGTCTCGGGAAAAAATTGTCTCTTGGGGAAGAATTGTCTCGCGGATGAATTTCTAGTGGAAGAATTGCCTCGGGACAGAATTATCTCGGGGAAGAATTATCTCGGGGAAGAACTGTCTTGGGGAAGAATTATATCGGGGAATAATTGTCTCGGAAATGAATTGTCTCTGGAAGAATTGTCTCGGGAAAAATTGTCTCAGGAAATAATTGTCTCTTCGGGTTGCTTCGGGGAGAAATTATCTCGGGGAAGAATTGTCTGGGGGAAGAATTGTCTCGGGAAAGAATTATCTCGGGGAAGAATTATCTCGGGGAAGAATTATCTCGGGGAAAAATTGTCTCGGGGAAGAATTGTCTTGGAGACGAGTAATCGGGGAAGAATTGTCTCGCGGATGAATTGTCTAGTGGAAGAATTTCCTCGGGGAAGAATTATCTCGGGGAAGAATTATCTCGGGGAAGAATTGTGTCGGAGAAAAATTGTCTCGGGAAAGAATTGTCTTGGATAAGAGTAATCGGGGAAGAATTGTCTCGCGGATGAATTGTAGTGGAAGAATTTCCTCGGGGAAGAATTATCTCGGAGAAGAATTGTGTCGGAGAAAAATTGTCTCGTGGAAAAATTGGCTCCGGGAAGAATTATCTCGTGGAAGAATTGTCTGCGGATGAATTGTTTGGTGGAAGAATTGCTTCGGGGGGAAGAATGGAAGAATTGTCTCGGGAAAAAATTGTGTCGGAGAAAAATTGTCTCGGGAAAGAATTGTCTTGGAGAAGAGTAATCGGGGAAGAATTGTCTCGCGGATGAATTGTCTAGTGGAAGAATTTCCTCGGGGAAGAATTATATCGGGGAATAATTATCTCGGGTAGAATTATCTCGGGAAAAAATTGTCTCGCGGATGAATTGTCTAGTGGAAGAATTGCCTCGGGAAAGAATTGCCTTGGGAAAGAATTGTCTTGGGAAAGAATTGTCACGTGGAAGAATTATATCGGGGAATAATTATCTCGGGAAAGAATTATCTCGGGAAAGAATTGTCTCGCGGATGAATTGTCTAGTGGAAGAATTGCCTCGGGGAAGAATTGTCTTGGGAATTATCACGGGGAAGAATTATATCGGGGAATAATTGTCTCGGAGAAGAATTGTCTCGGGAAAGAATAATCTTGCGAAAGAATTGTCCGTTGTCCGGCTATCACACCAAATTTGAACTGTTCCAAATTTTATAAATCTCGCAATCTTGTTTTTTTCCTCACATTTTTGTGTGTGAAATTATCTTAAAATTCCTTCCTGGCGTAGACACACTATAGTCTACATCGGGAGATAAACACTCTTTCCAAGTACTTATGGGCGTTGAACGAACAGTCAGTCAGAACTTCTTCTTCTATAATCCCTAAAAGAAATAGTGCTAGGTTTTTGATCGACCGGCGTACAAATTAACCCAATTTTGGTGGACATGATCATGAACTGATCATTTTAATTAAGTTACTAGTAGGTTTATGATGAGGAAAGAGATCAATGACATTTTTGCAATCATGGTCCACGAATAATTTATGCTAATTTCTGTACTTTTACCATATCAGGGGCATCGGTAGATAACTGGAAAACGTAGATATCTTCGTTGAAACTGAAATAGTCAATGTCAACCGAACTCAGAAGAGTAGGGTGTATACAACAAAAATAAATTTGACATCTAGTGTAATTCGCCACGTTAATAGAGCAGAATGACAAGGTTTGGAGGTAGCAAAATTTGCTTAATTTGAACGTAGCACTAATATAAAACGCAACGGTCAGTTTATGGATTAGACAAAGTTTCTTGTACTGCAAGAGTTAGGAGCGAGCGGATGTATATATGGGCTCCAAAATGAAATCAGCACGCACGGAAGTTGGGGCATTTCCGGTTTTTGCGCTTAGATGAACTATTATGGCATTTGTCTATGCTTATGCGTCTGTTGTGTGTATTGTAGTTTGTATACATATGTCACAATGACAACAACAATACCTATAGTTAATTGATGTTGGTCTTGGTCAACACACAAATATGATTTGTTGTCCAAAATGACAAAATACTGACATATGTCAATGTTTGCTGTTCATATACACAGAAAAATATATTGAACGTAAATATAGCAACTGGGATTAATAGATATTAAATAATTAATTCTATTAATATAATTTATTGGATATACGAATTATTTAATAGTTGGTAAATGTGCTAAAATGTATGCATATACAGCATATACATAAACCGGCAGTTTTAGAGGCACTACACAGTTTTACAGCCACACGCAGTTTTAAATTCACTACACATCGGTTTATCGCACCGCGTGCTTGCCGTACATCGTTCGTATATCACGACTTTGATATTCTAGTCTCTTTTTTGTATTTAACATTTTCCTTTCAGTATAACTGTGACGTGAACATGGTTCAAACTTTGAACAAAAAAAGTAGTAACATAAAAAATATAAATAAATATGTATAAATAAAATCAAATAAAATAATAAAATAAAATATAATATATACATAAAAATGAAAAATAAACAAAGAATATTTTCAGGTGTGTTAATTTCCTTTAATTTTTTTTTCAGTTATTTTATTAATTATTATAATTAAATATTTAATCAATACAATTAATTGTCGTATCGGCGATGAAATAGTTAAAAATGAATGTTTTGATTCAGTTTTTGCTATTGTATATTTTTATATATGTGGAGAACATGTTCAGTTAGAATTAAACAAAAGACAGCAGTCATTTTAATAGAAACTTGGTACTTAATAGATTGAGAAATTGAGTTGGTAATTATTGCAACAAGGATTAATAGGAAACAAATCCCTGGTATCACAATAGACATCTTCTGGTCTAAGTGTGCTTTTATTAGCAATTACAATCTAAACTAACCTATTGCAAAGTTATACCATAGTTGCAACTAAGCTTGTAATCAAATTTTTTCGCGGAATTTCAACCAAATTACGAAATAGTTTTTATATATTTAAATAATATTTGTGACATAATTTGAGCTAACAACTAAAATTACGTGTACAACAACATCCATGAGATTTGTTTGTTGCACGAACGTAATTCCGCGAAAAACTCAATCACAAGCTTAGATGATGTGTTGTTGGATACGGATATGTGTGTTGTTGAATTCGAATATGAGTGCTGTGGTACTTGAAAATGTGGTACAATTGTGGTGAATTCTTGGTCTATTTATGGCATTCATTTAATAAAAGAGAATTTAATAAGAGAAATATAGTGCAGAAAAACGTGATCCAAATTTTGTGTATGAGATTTTAAAATGTACCTTGTTAAATCAGTTATTTACTAAAAGACACTTCACAATTTTGAAAACTAAACTCAACAAACATTTAAACAATTAAAACTGTAATACTTAATAAACATGTCTTTGAGCAATTACTCCACAAATAAAAGCATAATTATGACAGTGTTTTGACATACTTATGGCATTAAATTTAGGCATATTTATAGCATAACTATGACATAGTTATATCATAGTTTTAGCATACTTACCACAAACATTTGGCACATTTGCTGTTGTTGATTAATTTATCGCTATGCTAAATAAATACTTGAAAATAAATACTTCAAGAAATGTTGAAAATCAAAAACATTTTCTATAAACCAAACAAAAAGCTCAACTGCATAATGACGATTTCAATTAAAATTACAACATGAATACTTAATAAAGCCGTATAACGTAATGATCATGTTGTTAAATACCTAGCAGCTTAAGCATTAATATTGCACAGTACGAGATTATTTATAATGAATGCCAACAACAGAACCGGAAATGTAAATTTGAATTTATGAGTAAGTGCAGGACCGTAGACAGGATTTTCTTTCTTTGGGGAAAATTCCAAATTGGACAAATTCAAAATCTTGAAAATCAAATTTAACTTTTATGGTAGATTTCCAAAAACTATATTGGCGAATGAAATGATTATTTTATCCTCGAGAGTGAATTTTTAAATCAAAAATCTATTTCCTAGGCGAGCATAATTTACTTTCACTCATTTCACGAAATTATAAACAGCTTTTATTATTCAAATTATAGTTTTCGGACATGTTTTTGCACTTAGAAAAATAAAAAAACAATTGTAAAATTTATAAATGAAAAAAAATATGAAAAAAATCATTTTCATTACTTATTGTAGTAAAGTGGGACATGGGGTAATGTGGGAAATTATAGTTTTCGGACATGTTTTTGCACTAAGAAAAATTAAAACCCATTGTCAAGTGCTTCCTAATATGGCATTAACTTTTTTCATCCATAATAGTAATCAAATTTAATTCTTCTTCTAGCATTTCGAGAGCAAGTGCAAAAAATCGTGTTTGAAAGTTTTTTTTAGAGTGCTGGCGTTTGTTAACAAAAAGTGATAATTTTGATCGTTTTAATTACGACAAGATGTTTAAATTGATCGCATATTCTATATCTTTAGGGTTTTGCAAATAATTTAACATTACTTACATGTTGCTAAATTTTGTTCAAATTGCGATATTAAGGTAAAGTGGGAAACGTTTTCTGGGGTAAAGTGGAAAACATAATTTAAGCAATGTTTGCTGTAATTTAAGAGAAAATATAGTGTTATATGAATTATTTAATTGTTTTAGCCAAGAAAAAACTTTAATCTTATCTGTTGCTAAATTTTGTTCAAATTGCGATATTGGGGTAAAGTGAGAAACGTTTTCTGGGGTAAAGTGGGAAACATAATTTAAGCAATGTTTGCTGTAATTTAAGAGAAAATGTGGTGTTATATGAATTATCTAATTATTTTAGCCAAGAAAAAACTTTAATCTTATCTTGGCTACTAACCAATGATAAGTAAAACTTTGCTTCATCTGAGATAAGATCTGAGTTGCGAAATAAAGCCGAGACACGCACCTTTAACAAAATCATAAAGAATAATCAGTAAAGACTCATTCTAAGAAGAAGAATTTTGTACAATTTGCTTTTCTGTTCTTCCTCACTAAATCATAGTTAATATACGAAGAAAAATTTTAGCAAAATTAGAAAAATTGGAAAAATATGCATAATATGCAAAATAAGCAAAATATAAAAATCATGCGAAATATGCAATTTATGCAAAATATGTAAAATATAAAATTTATACAAAATAAACAAAATAAAAATATGCAATATATGAAAAATATGCAAATTATGAATTTAAATCATTTCAAAAAGTATCTAATATTTTTTTTAAGTATAAATGTGTTTCAAATATTCTACGAATTCAGCTTAAAGATAAAAATATAAAAAAAAAACAAATTTAAATTGTTCCAGTTCCAAGTATATTCAGCCTATTCTCACTAATCGCATGGTTTGTATTTCATTATACGAAGAAAAATTTTAGCAAAATGAGAAAAATTGGAAAAATATGCATAATATGCAAAATATCCATAATATGTAGAATATGCAAAATAAGCAATATATAAAAATCATGCGAATTATGCAATTTATGCAAGATAGTAAAATATAAAATTTATACAAAATAAACAAAATAAAAATATGCAATATACGAAAAATATGCAAATTATGAATTTAAAACATTTCAAAAATGATCTAATATTTTTTTTTTAAATGTGTTTCAAATATTCTACGAATTCAGCTTAAAGATAAAAATATAAAAAAAAACAAATTTAAATTGTTCCAGTTCCAAGTATATTCAGGCTATTCTCGCTAATCGCATGGTTCGCATTTCATAATTGGCGACACGTTTACCATTTTATCGAAATTTGCTAGAATTTTGTTTATGATATTGGTATTGTTTTAATTACATATTTAATTTAATTAAAAAACTTATTTCACGATTTTAAAGAATTTATATAAAAAAAGTACGCATTTTAGGTATGGCGGTTCAGAACCTCCAAAAACCCCTTTGAAGTTTTCATATTTTTTTCTATCTATTTACAAAATACTTCAACTCAACAGTGCAAAAATATTAAAGAAAAGTCACATGCTTGCATTCGTGTACCAGATAGTGACTTCTTCAACGAGTAAATCATTCATTCACCTCCGAATGAGCTGCACATCAGCGTTCACTTTTTAAGCCACATGCATTCGGCATGTAATCGGATTAGTAGCGCTGCTCGACAACAACCGTAATAACAGCAAAACAACTGTAGTAATTCAGTCCTAAAGGAGCAAAATCCTTGCAGTGCTGGTTGCATTGTATTTCCTGTGTTTTCTGTGTTCTGCAAGTGCGGCGCATTAATGGTCATTCGGTCGGTCGGTCCATCTATGTCGTGCATATTTCGAAAATGGTTTTTGTTGCTGCGACTGTTTTATGCATCTCTGCTGGAATTCTATATGTTGACAAAATATCATTAAAAATTCAAATGCATGTGTTTCACAATTTTGTCATAATTATTTTGGGTATTTAGGGAATCGCTCACTCACTCACTCATCGAGTGGTTCGCCCCAGTTCACCCCCAATTTATTATTCATCGAGCACTTTCAACAAGAGTTGAACTATTGAATCTGTCTGACAGTTGGGCAGTTATTCAGTCAATGGTGGGCGTGCAATTTGCAGTTAATTAAATTTTTCCGCATATTATGCGACGCAATAATAATAAACTAAATTAATTAGTTATATTATATATGCTTTATGCAATTATATTACAAAAGTTTATTCAAAATTTTAAAAATCAAAAATAGTTCTATCATTTTTAAATTATTTACTTTAAGGCATACGTTGTCCTTTTAAAATGTATCATTTGTATTTCTTTAACACAACTGTCACTCGACACAGTCATTGCCAAAGTATCATCATTTCTCACAGTAGAAGTGACAATCAACAGTCAGCGAAACCATTTATACAGTTGGACAACATCATATATCAAAATAAAAGAAAAGAAAAAAATACTTATTTAAAAATAGAAAAAAAAAACACATAAAACTCTCATAAAACCTCTCAAATCAGAATTCTAGGATGTGTTATTTCGACTTTATAAAATTTATTTAAAATTTTGAGATTTCCTAAACCTTAATATGTATAATATGCAGAATATGCAAAATAAGCAATAGATGCATATCTTTTAAAATATGCGTAATATGCAAAATATGCAAAATATGCAAAATATGCAAAATTATCAAAATATACAAAACATGCAAAAAAAATGCCGAATATGCAAAATATGCAAAATATGCCAAATATGCAAAATATGCAAAATATGTAAAATATGCAAAATATGCAAAATATGCAAAATATGCAAAATATGCAAACTATGAAAAATATGCAAAATATGTAAAATATGCAAAATAGGCAAAATATGCAAAATATGAAATATATGCGTAATATGCAATATGTGCAAAATATGCAAAATATGCAAAATATGCAAAATATGCAAAATATGCAAAATAGGCAAAATATGAATAAAATGCAATATATGCAAAATAAGAAAAATAGGCAAAATATGCAAAACATACTTAAATAGATAAAATATGCAAAAATATACAAAATATATAAAATATTCTAAAACAGAACAATTTTAAAACAAATAAAATATATCAGTAGATATTGCTATTTCTCAGTGTTCTTTCGAACATTTATATTCCAACGACTAAATGTTGTAAAGAACATCGAAAAAAAACAAAAAACAGCACCATACCACATTTAAGGATAATAGCAAAGTATTATTTAATGTAATGGCTGACAATTTATACACATCACTCATTGAGTTGCCAAGAAATGCTGGGTAGAATTGAAAGACGTCCAGCTGAAAATGCTGAAAATGATGGGAATGACATAAAAAACAACAGCCGTAGCAGCGATAGTAAAAAATGTCGCCACACGCGTCAAACAAAGGATACGAATGTCTGATACTCATGTAAGCCATACATCATGGCGTCTGTTGCTGCCGAGTATGTTGCTGCTGCTGTTGCAAATATTGTTACAGCGAAGCACGCATTATTGAGCAACTTTTGATAGTGTCCGTATGTCAAGGGTTTTATTTTAATAGCATTGTATAAGTGCGTCAAGTAAGTCAACACTTATGCGAAATATTGCTATTTAATGATTTTTTTAGTTATTGCAGCACTTATAACATAAAATGTGAAAGAATATGAAGCCATTTTAAAGTAGTTCAAATCTTTTTAAGATAGTTGAAGTTTTAAAGGAACATAAAACATTTCCTTTTTAGTGCTATTAATAGTAAAAGCAATTTAAGTACTAACTATTTCATGGAGTTTATAACGCGTAAAAGATAGTTTAAATTATGTAACAAACTTACTATATATGTAATTTTTTAATTATTTTCAGGAAATTGCGTTGCTCAAAGGCCACATCAAACAGATCAGCTTATACGCGAAGGTACCAGCAAAAGGGTGAGTAATGAAATGCTCTGAAAATAGATTTTAAAAAGCTAATTTAGTATTCAAAATATGCAAAAATATCTCAAATATGCCAAATATACATAATACGCAAAGTATGCAATATATGCCAAAAATGCAAAATATGTAATACATAGAAAATATTCATAAAAAGCTAAATATACAAAATATACACGATATGCAAGATAAGAAAAATATGCTAAATATACAAAATGTGCAAGTTATGAAAATATGCAAAATAAGAAGGAAATAAAAAAAAATAATATGCAATACATACAATATATGCGAAATATGCAAAATATGCAAAATATGCAAAATAAGAAGGAAATAAAAAAAAATAATATGCAATATATACAATATATGCGAAATATGCAAAATATGCAAAATATGCAGAATATGCAGAATATACAAAATATGCAGAATATGAAAAATATGTAAAATAAACAAAACATTCAAAATATGCAAAATATGAAAAACATGCAAAATATGCAGAATATGCAATATATACAATATATGCAAAATATGAAATATATTCAAAATATGCAGAATATGCAAATTATCCAAAATAAACAAAATATTAAAAATATGCATGATATGACAAATATGCAAAATTTGCATATATAAGGAAATATAAAAAATAATATGCAATATATGCGAAATATGCAAAATATGCAGAATATGCAAAATATGCAGAATATGATAAATATGCAAAATATGTAAAATAAACAAAACATTCAAAATATGCAAAATATGAAAAACATGCAAAATATGCAAAATATGCAGAATATGCAAAATATGCAAAATATGCAATATATGCAAAATATGCAGAATATGCAAATTATCCAAAATATAGAAAATATGCAAGATATGAAAAATATGCAAAATTTGAAAATATAAAGTATATAATAATTAAGCAAAATTAGAAAAAAATGGAAAAATATGCATAATATGCAAAATATCCATAATATGTAGAATATGCAAAATAAGCAGTTTTTTGCAAATTGTGAAAAATGTAAAATTTATACAAACTAAACAAAATATACAAAATATACAAAATATACAAAATATACAAAATGTACAAAATATACAAAATATACAAAATATACAAAATAAACAATATATACAAAATATACAAAATATACAAAATATACAAAATATACAAAATATACAAAATATACAAAATATACAAAATATACAAAATATACAAAATATACAAAATATACAAAATATACAAAATATACAAAATATACAAAATATACAGAATATACAAAATATACAAAATATACAAAATATACAAAATATGCAATATATGAAAAATATGCAAATTTTGCTGATATAAAAAATATTAAAATATGCAAAATATGCAATAAATACAAAATATGTAAAATATGCAAATTATCCAAAATAAACAAAATTTAGAAAATATGCAAGATATGAAAAATATGCAAAATATAAAAATATAAAATATATAAAAATTAAGCAAAATTAGAAAATTTGGTAAAATATGCCTAATATGCAAAATATCCATAATATATAGAATATGCAAAATTTACAATAAATGCAAAATATTGAAAATATGCAATATATACAAAATATGTAAAATATAAAATTTATTCAAAACAAACAAAATATACAAAGTATAGAAAGTATATAAAATATACAAAATATGCAACATATGCAATATGAAAAATATGCAAATTTTGCAGAATATTTGTAAGATATGTAAAATATTAAATATAGCAAAAAATAAGCAAACAAAAATAAGCAAACAAAAATAAGCAAACAAAAATAGGAAAATATACAAAAATTTCTAAAATGCAAAGATATGCTAAATATGTAAAATATTCAAAATATGCTGAATGCAAAATGTTCCAAATATGCAAAAATATTTGAAAAAAAATGGAAAATACTTATGTGTATGCAAATTATGCTAAATATACAAAATATGAAAATATACATTAATATGCTAAATATGCAAAATAAGCCAAATATGCGAAATATGCAAATTATAGTATAAAATTAAAGTATAAAATATTTAAAAATTTATTTTACTATCTTTTTTTCTGCACTTTTATAGCTCAATTAAAATAAATATGTTTGAATGAAGAAAATAAAAATGAAAACGGGTGCTATTATTACACCACGAATATTTCAAATACAAGTGGATCTCTGTGGAAAATGTCTAACAAAAATGTTAGCCAAATTCACATAAATTCCACGTTCATCTGCTGACTATCAGCCATTTGTCACAACCCGCCACTTATCTTTACGCTCAAGCGCATTTTATTATTAAACTAATTTCATTATTTTGTGCTGCTGCTGCTGCTACTGTTTCTTATATCCTTTCTTTATTCCATTTTTATTTTAAACATTTTTGTCTTTTGCAGATTTACTCCTTGGACGATGCCGAGTGCAGTGAATTGTGCAGCTGCGGCGAATCGCTGGCACTCACCTGTCACGCCCTCTGCGTGCCGTTTGCGCCCTGCCGCACGGCGCTCGCCTTCTACAGTCACGCATCGCCCGCATATCAGGCGTTTCGTGGCAGATGTCTCTGCTACTCGGGTCGCTTTATCTGCATGAAGCCACCGCTGGGCGAGTACACGTTGCCAGGTGAGTGGTTCAAGTAGTTCGGGGGTTTTGTTTGTGTGACAGTTGTGTCAGACAGAGGGCGCACTTGGAGTTCGTGTTTTGAGTGCATTTTGGGCGCTTGTTTTGAAGAGGTTTTTATATGATTTTTTTGTTGCATGTATCTACCAGATATTGCACTAAGAATCGCTTTTTTTTCGGTTTCTTCAATTCTACCTCAACGTTGCAGTTGCTTGATTTGTTTGTAGTGGTTGCCAACGCTGTTGTGATTGCTGTTGCTGCTGCTGTTGTTGCGGTTAATGTGCAGCAACTTTTGCAAATGAGTTTTTTTATGATTGATGTTGATGCTATTACTTGCTGCTTGTGAAGCTGCAACTGATGCAAAACGATAAAATGCGCACGCTTCTGTCTTGAATGTTATAAAATTCCATAAGAATTGCAAAATTCAAGTCGAGTACTTCAGTTTACAATATGAAATTTGTGCAAAATCTAAATTTTTAATTTGATAATAATCTTAACATGCATCAAAACTCTGTGAAGAACTACATGAAAATTGAATTTTCCTGTAATAAATATAAAAGCTTTGCTCAGCTCTCTGAAGCTTAAAGCTACACACAAAGGGAGCTACACAGAATACAATTAAAATGGTTCTATAAAGTGGGTTTTTGTGTGTCTCCCATTAGCAGCAGACAAAATTAAACTAAAATTGATTTGAAAAAAAATGTAAATAAAAAAATTAGAAAGATGTAGGTTTTTTGAGTATTATTTAATTAAAACACAAAGAAAATTAAACTATAAAATATGTGTTTTTTCTTCTATCCTCTTTTCCAGGTGGCGTTTTTCTGCTGCTCGGCTATAGCTCTGCGGATGAGGCACTGCTTCGGCCTCATACGAATCTCGGTGTACAGGATGCGGTCAGAGCTTTGCAACAGTACGTGACAACAAACATAGATAATCAGGTAGGGCATGGCATTGGAAAAAATATATTTAAAATAAACAGAAACATTTTCGGAAGAAACAGGACATTTTGAATATTATGTTTTCTTAAAAAAAAATGTCTTTATGAACATAATTTAATTTTTATTCCGATAAATAATTTCTTGTAAAAGAAAAGAAAATTAAAAACATAACATTCAGAAAAATTCTGTTTCTTTCAAAAACGTATTATTATTTTTTTTTAAATAAAATTTTTACAAAAATAATAATTCTTTAAAAAATATATTTAGTTTTTATAATTTAATTTTTAAGAAAAATAAGAAGTTTATCAAAATAAATAAATTTTTCGAAAAAAAATTTAAAAAGAATAAATTAAAAAAAAAACAGAATTTGCGATTGAATGAGATTTATTTTTCTTTTCAAAAAATAATTTTTTGAAAGCAATTTAAATAATTTTCCAATAATTTTTCAATAAAAAAAAAAATCAGAAATATTTTATATTCGGAAAAAAAGTATTTATTCTAAAAAATAAAATTATTCTGAGGAAAATAATTACAAAAATTATTTTTTGAAAAGAAAAAAATTATTTTGATCGGAAAAAATTTGGTTTCAGAAAAACTTAATTTTGAAAAAATGTATTTAGGAAAAAATTTAAATTTCGGACAATAAATATTTTCGTCAGAGAACAAATTTATTTGAAAAACTAATATCTTTTGGAATAAAAATAATATTTTTTGAAAATTTTATATTTTTCGCGAAATTTTAAATTATTCGGAAATTTTAATATTTTTCGGAAAAATTATAATTATTCGGAAAAATGTTTGTTTTTTTGAAAAACTCAATAATTTTCGAAATTTTTAAAATTTTTACGAAAATTTAATAATTTTCGGTCAACATAAAAAATTTTCGGAAAATTTTATATATTCCTCGGAAAAATATATTTATCGTTTAAATTAATAATTTTCGGAAAAATTATTATATTTTGGTATATTAAATATTTTCGGACAAATTTATTATTTTCGGAATTTTTTTTAATTTTCGGAAAAAATAAATTTGTCCGAAAAAAATTAATATATATTCGGAAAAATTAATATTTAAGGATAAAATATTTTATTTCGGATAAATTATTATATTTTGGAAAATTAAATATTTTTTGGAAAAATTTACATATATCGGAAAAAATAATATTTTTCAAAAAATTAATAACTTTCGGAAAAACTATTTTTTTCGGACGAATTTATTATTTTAGGAAAATTTTATAATTTTCGGAAAAAATAAAATTGTCCGAATAAAATTAATATATATTCGGAAAAATTAATATTTAAGGATAAAATATTTTATTTCGGATAATTTATTATATTTTGGAAAATTAAATATTTTTGGAAAAATTTATATATATTTCGGAAAAATTAATAACTTTCCGAAAAAATAAATAATATTCGGAAAAAATAAATAATTTTCGGAAAAATTATTTTTTTCGACATTTTTATTATTTTCAGAAAATCTTATAATTTTCGGAAAAAATAAATTGGTCCGATAAAAATTTATATTTTTCAGAAAAATTAATATTTTCTAGATTATTCATTAATATTTTGGAAAATTAAATATTTTTGGAAAAATTTATATATTTCGAAAAAATTAATATTTTTCGGAAAATTAATAACTTTCGGAAAAAATAAATAATTTTCGGAAAAAAATTTCGGAAATAATATTTTATTATTATTTTTAGAAAAAAAAAATGATTTCTTGAAAAATTTATAATTTTCGGTAAATTTAATATTTTCGGAAATTAAAGATTTTTCAATAAATAAATTACTTTTCAAAAAAAAAAAAAAAACGGATATATTATTTTATTATTATTTTTAGTAAAACCAATTATTTTTTGAAAAATTAATAATTTTTAGTAAATTTAATATTTTCGGTAAATTTAATATTTTTGTAAAATTTAATATTTTCGGAAAATTTAATATTTTCGGAAAATTTCATATTTTCGGAAAATTTCATATTTTCGGAAAATTTCATATTTTCGGAAAATTTCATATTTTCGGAAAATTTCATATTTTCGGAAAATTTTGTATTTTTCAAAGTGAATTCAATTATGTGGAATAAAAAATGCAAAATATTCATTATTATTTTTAGGAAAACCAATTCTTTTTTGAAAAATTAATAATTTTCGGTAAATTCCATATTTTCGGAAAATTTAATTTTTTCGGAAAATTTAATATTTTCGGAAATTTTAATATTTTCGGAAAATGTCATATTTTCATAACATTTCATATTTTCGTAAAATTTCATATTTTCGTAAAATTTCATATTTTCTGAAAATTTCATATTTTCGGAAAATTTCATATTTTCGGAAAATTTCATATTTTCGGAAAATTTCATATTTTCGGAAAATTTCATATTTTCGGAAAATTTCATATTTTCGGAAAATTTAGTATTTTTCAAAGTAAATTCAATTATGTGGAATAAAAAATGCAAAATATTTTTTATTATTTTTAGGAAAACCAATTATTTTTTGAAAAATTAATAGTTTTCGGTAAATTCAATATTTTAGGAAAATTTTGTATTTTCGGAAAATTTAATATTTTCAGAAAATTTCATATTTTCGTAAAATTTCACATTTTCGGAAAATTTCATATTTTCGGAAAATTGAATATTTTCGGAAAAATTAGTATTTTGCAAAGTAATCCAATTATTTGGAATAAAAAATGCAAAATATTCTTTATTATTTTTAGAAAAACCAATTATTTTATGAAAAATTAATAATTTTCGAAAATTTTAATATTTTCGAAAATTTTAATATTTTCGGAAAATTTAATATTTTCGGAAAATTTAATATTTTCGGAAAATTTAATATTTTCGGAAAATTTAATATTTTCGGAAAATTTAATATTTTCGGTAAATTTAATATTTTCGGTAAATTTAATATTTTCGGAAAATTTAATATTTTCGGAAAATTTAATATTTTCTGAAAATTTAATATTTTCGGTAAATTGAATATTTTCTGAAAAATTAGTATTTTTCAAATAAATTCAATTATTTGGAATAAAAATGCAAAATATTCTTTTAGAAAAATAGTTTTTTTCATATTTATTTCTCTCTATGTTTAATGTTTTTATATTTGTAGTATTAAATATAATTTTTGCATTTTCTTTTTGCATATACCACACAGACGCAATGCACCTTAACACTGTTTAATATGACAGACGAAAATATAATAATCGCCGCAAGGTTGCCACATGATGCAAAACTAAAGGCGCTGGAATTGTTGCGCGAAGAAAAGGTAAACAAATTATATAAATTTCTTATAAAATAAAATAAATATTGTAAAATTAAAATTTAAAAAATATTTTGGTATTAACTACTTTTTTTTCATTTTGTAATTCCATTGCAACAGGAGAAATGCACGAACATTCTGAAGACCATCAGTCACCACATCAATACCGAGCACAATGAGCTACAGTCCCACCGTCTGCTGAGTATTTTCAAAATGTCCGAAGTAGAAGTTGTTTGGCCGGAGACGAGCGCCGCGCACAGCAACATATTGTCGACGACAACAGCAACATGTTGGCTGCGCATTACACTGACAGCTGTCAGCTGTTGGTTGGCAAACGTGAGTAGTCACAAGTTCTTCTCAACGTTGACATGACATTGAATACGTAACGCAGTGCACTGAAACACTGCATTTTGCGGTTAAAGCATTAAGTAGTAAAAAAAACAATTAAAATATAAAAAAATAACTAAAAAAAAGTAAAACTTAAAAATAGAAAAAATATAAAATTAACAACAATGAGTAAATATATAATTTAAAATTCAGAATTTAAGTTTGAACTGTGCGTTTGCA
Source organism: Dryomyza anilis (assembly GCA_951804985.1). Taxonomy (NCBI): domain Eukaryota; kingdom Metazoa; phylum Arthropoda; class Insecta; order Diptera; family Dryomyzidae; genus Dryomyza; species Dryomyza anilis. The sequence continues at coordinate 71,583,613 of OX638132.1, forward strand.
ACAGAAAAGACCGTGAATGATAAATGTTTGCATATATATCATACATAATATACAAATATTATATATAAATCATATATAAACACATATACATAATAGTGCAATATACATATAAACCATAAAGTGTGCGTATTTTTGTGTATCCTGACGTATCCTCGCTCGCATCTGTAAATGATATCATGTTGTAGTCATAAATGAAAAATGTCCTTTAGCATGTTAAAGAATTGCTGCAGTATTGTGGAGTTTTTGGTTTGGAACTTGAAGTATTTTTGAACACTTTTTGGCATTTTATTGTTTTAAAATATTTTTCCGTTTAACAATTTCTATAGTACTGAAAATAACTTTAAGAGGTTTTATACGTAAAGATAGTCTGTGTTTCAATTATAATATAAAGAATTTTATTAAATTTAGAAAAAATATAATCACGAACAGCCCATGTTAGTAATACTAAGTACGGGTCGGGTTATAATAAGTTCAAAGTACAGTGTTTGTTTCTCAATTAAGATCATAGCATCATTTATACTAGGGTGTACACTAAACATCTGCATGATTGTGCTCACTTGTTTTTCTAATTCCTACTGACTTGTACTAACAGCTTCAAAAAACAATCATATGCATGCTTTAATCATATGTTGTTCAATTAAAATAAAAAAGGAGTACAAAACCAATTACTGCAGTGTACTCCCAAAACATTTGTATAGTAAAACAAAAGTTATTGAACTGCACTACAGCGAGTGCACTAAGCGTATACAAAGCGTTGTTTGAAAATTGCGTATATTTTTGTTTTTACTAGCATCAATTATAAAATAAAAACACAAATTTAATTTAATTAACAACTCATCGCAATCATTTTTAATAAAAGAATTGAACTAATATTTACTGCACTCGTTAAATTTTATACAGTTTCTACTATTTACATTTTGATTTTACAAAACAACACAGGTATTTTATAACATCAAGCAGTGCACATGTTTTGTTTTGAAGTAAACGACTACAGTGCAATAATTACATGAGTCAATTAGGAAGTGTGCACTGCAGTAGTGTGCACTGCAGTAGTGTGCACTGCAGTAGTGTGCACTGCAGTAATGTGCACTGCAGTAGTGTGCACTGCAGTAGTGTGCACTGCAGTAGTGTGCACTACATTAGTGTGCACTGCAGTAGTGTGCACTGCAGTAGTGTGCACTGCAGTAGTGTGCACTGCAGTAGTGTGCACTGCAGTAGTGTGTATTGTAGTAGTGTGTACTGCAGTAGTGTGCACTGCAGTAGTGTGCACTACTGTCTGTGATGAAACGAATACATTCATGCAGATGTTAAGTATACATCTTAGAAAAGCAATAATCATTCCTAATCTTGTAGAATTTATTCTAGATTTAATTATCGGGAAGTTCTATTTTTATAATCGGAATTTCCTTGCCTTTAATGACAAATTCGATGAACTTACAAAAACTAACAAGTTTAAAATTTTTGTAGTTGGTTCATAATTTACACCAGATTTTATTCATTAATTCACAAAAATATTATTTATTTATAATAATTTAATTTTTTCATCAAAATTATAAAAAAAATATTATTTTTGAAAACAGCTCATCAATACTTTTAAAACATTCTTCCCATTTTATTCATTAATTTTTTTTAAATAATTTTACTTAAAAACAACCTGTGCATTTTTCAGTAATTCAATGAATTTTTCATTATTCAATTAGAAATCATTTTAGATATTAATTTAAACAACGGCAAAGAACTGAAATGCAAAAGGTTTCATCACTGCAAAACATACAAAAATGTAATAAATCAAATTCATAATTCACACAAAAACTATTATTCCAAAAATCAAAATATTTCAAGCACAAACCCAAAACCACAATAATAGGAAAATTTAGCAAATTGATGGCATATGTTAGATAATAAATTGTAAATAATTGTAAAAGAGTAGAGAGTGAAGGAGAATAAATAGTTAATGTAAGCGAAAATATAGATTAAATACCATTTTATACGGACTGCTGTCTCAATATAATAATAATTATTAATTACACAATATAACAAATAAATAATAGCAAAAAAAAAAAAAACTAAAAAATAGTCAACAATTAAATAGCATTTAAAATAAATTAAATTAAAGATAAACTTTGGCACATGCATTGTAAGTAGTTAGACAAAATGACTAAGCAAAAGTTAGGGGCTAATAAGGGAGATATAAGTAGCAAGTTTAAAACAAATCATGACACAAATGCTTCATAACACATACATAAATAGCACATAATTTTAATATTAATTATTTTATTAAATTTAAGATTTTTATTTTGTATTTATTAATTTATTTTTTTTCTGCTTTTTTATTTTTGATTAATTTTAAATTTTAAATTTTGCTACTTTCGCACACGAGCATATTGCGCATTATCAGCTGCAATGTTATTGCATTAATAATTTCTTTTTTATTAAATAAATCAATATTATTTACCGCATATTTAACGCATGACACTTCCTTCGGAGGCCATGCCAAAAAAAAAAAAAAAAAACAGCCAACCACCCACACCATATCCTGTCACGGTATCTCTTTACATTGATAATACAAAATTTATATTCATTAAATGTGCAAAATAATTATACGCAATTTAAGCTGCAATATAAAGTACAAAAAGTCTTCGTAGTATATTAATTTTAAAGAATTTTAGGGTATTCTGAATTTTAACAAAGTTTCTTTTGAATGAATTTCGGCCGTTTTATTATTTTGAGAACTATTCAAAAATCAATTTTGACATGAGTTTTTGGTAATAACCAAAATAAAAATGAAATATTGGGTACTGTCATATTCGGTTGCCATAGCAAATAAAATCAGAGAAACTATTGATATATTAACAGGCTTTCAACAGTTTTTCAACAGGCAGGCAACAGGCGGGCAATAGGCCCGCAAAAATAGGTGGGCAGTAGGTGTGCAATAGGTGAGCAATAGGTGAGCAAAATGCGGGCAACATGGGTAACTAGCGGGCAACTGGCGGACAACAGGCAGAAAACAGATAGGAAACAGGTAGAAAACAGGCAGGAAACAGGCAGGAAACAGGCCGGAAAACAGGCAGGAAACAGGCAGGAAACCGGCAGGAACCAGACGAGTAATAGGCAGGAACCAGACGAGTAATAGGCGGGCAATATACTGGCAACAGTCGGTCTTCTTTCCAACTGGAAACAATCAGATTTTCAAAATGGCGGGTTATACACAGTTAATACAATTAATACAATATATGGAATGTGATGGCCGATTAATGCAGTTAAATATTTCGATTGCCTACCTGCAAAAAAGCGTTAGATTTTGCATTACTTGCTTGCTTATATTTGTTCTGGTGTCAATTTCTTGGACAACCTGCCTTTGTATTCCGAAAATCTGCATTGAGCAGGCAATGCACAAGGCAGCTTTGTTTTAAATATTACAGAAAAATTGTCTGCCGTCAAATGCCTTTCAATATTCTGCCTAAAACCTTTAAAATACAATTCCAAAAACATTTCATAAAGCTGTAACGGATATATTTTTAAAAAAACCGATTACCTGCGTGAAACCAGCTAGTACGAAATAAAACAAAAGACATTCTGAAATAAAACAAAAGACATTCTGAAATAAAACTGTAAGCGAGAAAGCAAAAAACACACACGACCGTTCAGTTAGACTGTCTTTATTAGAGTAGTAGTAAACTAGAATAGTAATATACTAGTGAGGTACAAAGAATGAGTAAACTATAATGAATGATGGAAGAATGAATTTGGATTGTAAGATTAATAATAATGGGTGATTATATATTAATCCAACATACTCCACCTCAATACAAATTCATTGTATTAAACAGCAAAAATAAAGTAATATATATATATATATGTAACATAATTGTGTGTTTTACAAAATTCACAAAAATCTAATATTCAGCAATTTACAACAATTATTATGTTTTTCTCTAGACAAACATTTAGTTAATACATCTGCAACGTTATCACACGATGGTACAAATTCGATGTCAATCTCGTTTAAAAGATGTTTCTCGCGAATGTAGTGGTATCTGATGTCGATGTGCTTGCTTCTCTTATGAGCAATCGGATTTTTGACGAGGAACTGTGCTCCTTGGTTGTCACAGCGTATAGTTGTTGCATTGCTTACGTGTTGCAAAAGCCCAAGCTCTTTCAATAAACTTCTGTGAAACGCGACCTCCTTCGCCCCTTGACACATCGCAATGTATTCCGCCTCCATTGAACTGAGAGAAACCACATTTTGTTTCTTTGACTCCCATGCCACAGGTCCGTCACCAAAAAATAGTACATGACCGCTGTAAGACTTTCGATCAGTAATGTCAGACCCCCAATCAGAATCTGTGTAACAAAGTAAATTTTGATTAATTAATTTATAGGTTAATGTTGCTTTCAATGTAGATTTAAGATATCGTAGAACATGTTTTGCTGCTACAAAATGTTCCTTATGCGGATGAGAATTAAATTGTGATAGTTTAGATACGATGTGAGCAATGTCAGGTCTAGATATTATCGCCAGATACATAAGACCACCGATTAATGACTGGTAGTTTTTTGTATCGAAACCGCTGCAACTATCTTTCGTACATTTATCCAACACGGTCCCTGCTACAAATGGTGTTGACGCTGGCTTACAATCGACCATATTCCATTGTTGTAAAAGATCAGTTGTGTAACGACATTGATTAATCGAAATCTCACCACGCAGACCAACTCTCTCAATCTCCATCCCCAAATAATATGCAATGGGACCACGATTGACTGCATCTACATTTTCGCATAGTTTCTCAACAATTTTGTTCATCGTTTTTTCCGAAGAACACGCAAGAATCAAATCATCAACATACAAGCCTATTATGTTCATGCCATTATTGTTGCGCATAATATATAAGCAGTTATCCGTTGAACATCTCTGGAATCCAATCGAAGACAAAATCTCATTAATTTTTATATTCCAGTCTCGGCCAGCCTGTTTCAAACCATACAGAGACTTTCTCAATCTGCACACCCTCTCTGGATACGTTTGACTCACGAACATCTCCGGCTGCTTCATATAAACATCTTCTGTCAGGGTACCATTTAAATATGCAGCAACTATATCGATATGGTTAACTAAAAGCTTATATTGTACAGCAATTGCCAAAATTAATCGAATTGTAGAGTGTCTAACTACAGGCGCATAGGTATCAAAATAGTCAACATTATATTTTTGGAAACACCCCTGTGCCACCAAACGAGCTTTATGTTTTTCAACCGTACCATCTGCTCTACGCTTAGTCGTAAAAACCCATTTATTTCCGATTACATTTTTGTTCTTAGGTTCAACAACGAGTTCCCAAGTCTCATTTTTTAATAACGCATCAAATTCCGTTTGCATTGCTTTTTTCCAGTGAATCGCATTCTCGCTCTCCATAGCAGCTTTAATTGATATTGGATCGTTGTTATGAGCACAAAGCTCATTTACCACTTCGGGTTCTGACTCCACAACATATATTTTTCTTGGTCTTCCAATGTTTCCATTCCGGATAATTTTCGGTCTGCCTCGTTTTCTCTTCGGTCCAACTTCAACAAAAGACTCTTCTTCATCCGAAATATTTTCGTTTTCACAAGCCACCACGATATCATCATCATGAGCAACAACTTCGTTTCCAGCAACAACAACAGGAGTATCTTGACTATCAGCAGCAACATCCTGATCACCAGATTCGCTCCTCTCACCAGCAACATTTCTCGCAACATTTTCTCGAACAACATTATTTCGTCGACCCACAGAATTATTTCGCCGACCAACAGCATAATTACGCGTACTAAAATCAACATTATGATGATCAACATCTACCGAACCAATAGTAACATCTTGCGAACCAACAGCAATATTTTGCGAACCAACAGCAACTTCATGATGAACAACATCAAAAAACGAATAATCATTATTTTTATATTGAGATAAAGCACCAGTTCTCGCTAACTGATCACTTGAGAACGAATTTTCAAAGAAAATAACATCTCTGGCGATAACAATAGATTTTTTGTGATGATTATACAGCCTGTATGCTTTAGATTGGTCAGAATAGCCAACAAAAACCAATTTTTCTCCTTTTGGCGCAAACTTTGAATGACCCGGTCGTTTATTTAAAGCAACAGCATCACATCCAAAAGTTTTCAAGTGTGCCACTGAAGGTATACGCCGAAACCAAATTTCATATGGTGTTTTTCCTTTAAGAACCTTGGTTGGAGCTCGATTTCTTAAATATGTTGAGGTATTAATTGCTTCAGACCAAAAACTTTGAGGCAGTGACGAATCAGCGAGCATACACCTGGACATTTCGACTAAAGTTCGATTAGCCCTTTCGGCTATCCCATTCTGTTGTGGGGTGTAGCTCACTGTCGTCTGGTGTTTTATGCCATTTGATTTTAAAAAATTTGAAAATTCAAAATTAATGTACTCACGACCGTTATCACTGCGAATTCCATTTAATTTGCAACCAGTTTGTTTCTCCGCTCTCAACATGTAGTCTTTGAATGCCTCGAACGCGTCCGATTTGTTCTTCAAAAAATATGTTGTTGTGTATCGTGAGTAGTCATCAATGAAGCTTATAAAATATCTTGAACCGCCTTTTGATGCCACTCGCATGGGGCCACATATGTCGGTGTGAACCAACTCCAGTACTCTAGTTGTGAAAACATTAGAATATGAATTAAAAGGTTGTGAACAAATTTTACAAACAGCACAAGTTAGACACTCGAAATTATTTGGCATTTTAACCCTCATACCTCGAATCATTTCTTTATTGGACAACATACACAAATCACGAACATTTAAATGTCCATATCTTCGATGCCACACATCAATTTGGGATTTATCGGCTGCTAGCATCGCACATTCCTGCTTACCAAATTGCGTTAAAAATATTCCACCACTAATTTCAGCAACAAAAACAATTTTATTAAATTTTGTTTTGACAAAAGCTTTATTTTCGGTGAACTGCACTGAACTCCCATTGCTAATGATTTTGCTCACTGACAAAAAATTAGAATTGAGCTCTGGCACGAACAAAACGTCGCGTAGTGTAATGTCAGAGTAAACTGATTTGAGAGTAACATTACCTATGCCTCTCGCTAGTACACTCTCACCCGATGCAAGCATGACCTTTTGAGTGTATTTCTCCAAAGATAAAAACAATCGTTCATCACAAGTCATATGCGACGAAGCGCCGCTGTCGAGAATCCACTTGTTGTTATTGTAAAGCTCTGTTCCGCATGCACTGAGTACAACCTCGGATGATCTGCTTTTATTTCTGCATTGAGTTCGTATATGGCCACGCATTCCGCATGCATAGCATTTTATGTTCTTCTTCCTACGATCTTCTGCACTCTCGCACGCATTCTCTCGTTCAGGTCGCTTCATAATCTTTTCGCTCCTTCGATGTTTCGATGATTTTACTGCAAACAATTGTTCTCCGCTCGCTACAAATTTTTCACCTCGCCGTTGCTCCTCTTCCAATATTTTGACCTTCAATTGTTCCAGAGGTGGTAAACTGTCTCGGCTCTCAATCGCAACAACAAAATTTTCCATATTGTCAGGTAGACTGCACAATAGTAAAATGCTAAGGAGATCATTCGGCACCACGACATCAATTTCTTTTAGGTTTTCAGCAATTGTGCAAAAATCATTTATTTGGCTATTAAATCTCTCACCATTGCGAAATTGAAACCGAACAAGTTGTTTAAAAAGATTGACCTTCCGCGCGGGACCTTTTGCTTGGTAAATTTCATACAACTTCCTCCACGCTTCGCACGCGTAACTACATCTTTTTATATGTATCAATTCCGACGCCTTCACTGATAATATGATGGTAGCTAATGCCTTTTGGTCTGCCGCCTTCCACAAAGCCTTCTCCTCCGCCGTTGCCGTCGTACTGCACATGGTCTCCACAATCGCCCAATAATCCATTGTGATGAGCAAACTTTTCATTTGCACGGACCAACTGGCATAATTCTCCCCGTTGAACTTATCAATATGAGCAATTGAATTTGCCATTTTATTCGACCAACGAATATATATTTTTCCGACAGAAAACTACTGATTTACACGTGTGAACCGTTTTTAATTATTTTCGCGTTCTGGGCCCATAACCTTTGTAAGCGAGAAAGCAAAAAACACACACGACCGTTCAGTTAGACTGTCTTTATTAGAGTAGTAGTAAACTAGAATAGTAATATACTAGTGAGGTACAAAGAATGAGTAAACTATAATGAATGATGGAAGAATGAATTTGGATTGTAAGATTAATAATAATGGGTGATTATATATTAATCCAACAAAAACAAATGAAATAAAAATTTGAAGCAGACAAAGGAGAAGTTATTTTTTAAAAACGGTCGGTTTTCTTCCTGTTCCAAACTTCTATTTATATGTGTGTTTTCCGGAAATATGCTGGATATATTTCTAAAAAATTCCTAAAATTTTTCCTCTAGAGCCCAAGGCAACATGTTTAACAGACTCAGGATAGTTCTGAAACTTTTTTCTGTTTTATGGCCATTTTTTGCCTTAAAAATCCAAATAATTCAATAATCTACCATACGCTTCCCACAAACTTCCAACCAGATTTCAAGCAGTATAAAGCAGCATTTGTATCAAATGCTGCATTTTTCTACCCATACCCAAAATATGCCTGAAATCTACCAAAAAACAATGTTAGAAATTTATTCTCGGGCAGATTGTACTTTTAAAATACCAAATGGTTTGTCAATATTGAGTTAAATAATGAAAAAAAAAGAAGCAAAATTTTAGCATACAAAACTACACAGTTTATCATATTGGAGAACACCTTTTCGATAGTTACCAAGCGTTCATCATTTTTATGGTCGCATTCATAACATTGATGTCGTTAGATACCAAAGACGCCCACAACGCCATACCAATGCACACCACATGCCAATGTACATCACATACCACTGTACACTTCAAAGAAAGACATCTGATACAAAAACACCGCATACCAAGGTACCTTATACCAAGTCACCTCATACTACTGGACTTGAACACATCGTATATTAAAAACAAGTCGCAAAATAAGGCGTAAAATTTAAAAATTGGTAACAATTTTTATAGAACTTGGTATGTCTTGGTAGAAAGTGGTATGAGTTATAGATTGGTACACAGAAAAAAAAAGTTCATTCTATTTATGAATTTGTTCATCAATTTTATGAATTTTTCATTACTACTCAACCAATGACCAAATTCATCCAATTTATGAATTGTTCATAAAACCGTAATGAAAAAGTTAATAATATTGATGAACGCTTTCATAATATTAATGAAAAAAATACTGATATTTATGAACTTTTATACTATTTAAAAATAACAAAATAAACTATTTTTTTTTTATTTTTCTGTATTATTTTTTTATATTTTATTATATTATTTTTTATTTTATTTTATTACTAATAAAATACTTTTTGAATCTATAATTCAATAAATAAAAATAAATAAATTGAAAATTTTAAATGTTTGTCAGACTAAATATTTTTGTACTTCTTGACAAACCCTTATCAAACCACTATAGAACCAAAAATGTTCAGATCGTTTTACTATTCCTATTTTTAAACTAAAACGTTTTTAATGGATAACAGAAACTACTGCAAATCAAGAACAATTTCACCTGTTGACTTTTTAGATTCAAGAAATTAATTACTTCTTCTATAGAATAATTGCTCTTGTTTACCTTTTAGATTCCCAAGACATTAAACTCACCATATGAGAAATAATTGGTCTTGTTTACGCTTTTTGCAACTCAAGAAATCAATATATGTATATGCAGAATAATGCTCTTGTATTATTTTTGGATAACCAAGACACTGTGTTTCTAAAATCAAATAGTTCTTGATTTTATCCAAATTTTAGGTAATGTATTGAAATTCTTGATAATTCTTGATATCCAAAAAATTAATCTATGCATATCAAGAATTATTGCTCTTGTTTCATTTTTAGATTCTCAAGACATATCAATAATTACTCCCAGTATGCCATTCATTTCGATATCGTTACGAGATCAATGCAAAAATATGGAGAATTCACACTTTATCGTAGCGATATCTAGCGTCAAATTGGACCTACACGGTAGGTAGATATCGATACGCTCTGTCGAAATCGTTCCGTTTTCCGATTCCGATCGAAAAAAATGATGAAAGCCCGTGATTGCAGGCAATTATAAAATAAAAACGAAGATCATACAGAAATCCTGTATAAAACTATGAAATTAATGTGACGCTCTATTAATAAAAATATTGATTATGAATGCAAAAATAATAAAATGTTTGATGCAAATATATTTAAATTTATATCATATATTGATAGCCCAAACTGTTATCCATTAAAAACGTTTTAGTTTAAAAATAGGAACAGTAAAACGATCCGAACAGTTTTGGTTCTATAGTGGTTTGATAAGGGTTTGTGAAGAAGTACAAAAATATTCAGTCTGACAAACTTTTAAAATTTTCAATTTATTTATTTTTATTTATTTTCTTTTTTAAATGTATATTTTTTTGTCATGTAGTTCAATCTTAAAAATTTGTCTGAAAATTAGTATTCATGCAACTTTCAAAAACCAATTCATTTTAATTTAATGATGAATATGTTTTTTTTTTAAACTAATTTAAATCATATATATATTTTATATATATTTTTTTTATAAAAACACGCATCATTTTTATAAAACACAATACACAAAATCAATTGTACAGTAAATTTGATTACGTAAATTTAGGTAAATATTTTTTAAACTAAGTTACAGAATACAGTAATTAAACAAAACATATCACAATGAACACCTAAAATAATTTTAGTAATAGTTACAATGTAAATGCTTTAATATAACTAATTTAGTAAGTGTACAAATATTTAATTATTTATATATTAAACAAAACAAAGTTTGATTGTACATTTAAACTAAAGCATAAACTTTCATTTGCGCCTTAAACATATTTAAAATTAAATTAAAAATATACTGCGTGGTAGTGCGTATCATTTTTAGTTTTTATATTAACAAAAAAAAATAAATAAAAAGAATTCTTGCTAAAAGAAATCAAAGTCTTCAATATATTTCAATTATTGAAATTTCTTTGTATATTTTGTTTTACTAATTTCAAGCACTACCATAAACGCGCAAAATTTTTATCTAAAAGACCATTTTCTTTAAAACTATGCAAAAAAAAAATACTAAAATGGCAGAAAAATGCTTTTTCGCCTAAATAAGAACTCAACAAAATATATATTTAAAAAATAAAATAAAAGATGGTCACAATCATGAAAAATGTCTTCCTTACAAACACATGCGCTGCGTGTGTGTTTATTATAAACTAAACAACAAACATATAACTATTATGGCAAATATAAAACGTTTAAAGCAAATTTAAAAGTTATTATGACAAACATAAAACTATAATGACAAACATATAACTATTATGAGAAACATTAAACTATTAATGCATAAACATAAAACGATTACAGAAAAAACATATGATTATGGTAAATATAAAATTATTATGACAAACATAAATATACTTAAAAACTAATGCATATGAAAAGCCTATAAGTAGTCTAAAATATTAAACAACATATCCAAATAATTAATTATGCTCTTAATTGTACAAAAATCCAATATAAATTGTTGTTGACACTATAAAATATTAATAAATAAAAAATAACAATACAGGCCTAGCAAAATATCATAGCAAATATATAGCCTTTAAACTGATTTAACTAGTAGTAGCTTTGTAAATAGTAATAGTTGAAAATTCATCAATAAATTATATATAAAAAATAAATGCGAAAACACAAGAACCTGCTTCATATTGTTAGGTAAATTAAAAACTGAAATATATAAAAATAAAAATATATTACGGAAAAATAAGCTCAATTGCAAAACACTTAAAATGCAAATTTAGCTTGTGAAATTGTTAAACAATTAAACAATTAAATGATAGCTATATTAACAAACACTAGTTACACAAAAATACTATATGAATTATATTGAAATTTCTGTATACATTTTACTGTTCTTCGGTTTAATTAAAAGTAGAAGAGAAAAATAACAAAAATAATGCGCGCATAAACTAGCAGCCAGTCCAATAAAATATACGCACTAAAATTAAAATTTAGAATTAGGTAAATAATGATTAATATGCAGCTCACTGCTTAGTATGCGCTTTTTTTGAGAAATTTATTTTTTAACAGCAAATTTTCTTTGTGATTTATAAGACACCATTAAAAGAAAAATTGATTTTTTTTTTCTCAAAATTTTCGAACTTTTTTTCATTTGAATTTAAAATTATAGAAATCCATTCAAAAAATTTAAAATAATAATTACAAATACAAAGATTGTATAAATAAAAAAAAAATGACAAATTGAATTCCAGAAGATTCAGCATACTAAAATTGAATTCAAAAATTGACAGAATTGAATAATTCCGTTATACACAAAGACTTAAGGTAGTTTGTGGGGAGCATATGGCTGATTATAATTTTTTTTTTCGAAAATTTCTGGCATATTTTGGAATCGGGCAGAGCTTTTAATATAAACTCAACATTGTAATCTATATTACAATGTGGAGTTTATATTATAAATTAAATTAAAAATATGATTTAAAAATAAATTATTCGATTTATTAAATTAAAATTCCTCGTTCATACACAAAAAAAAAATAATCGACGTATATATAGCAACCATTATTAATTGCATTCATTGATCAATCCAGCACAGAAAAAAATTGTACATCATATTGATGAATTCCGTTCATAATATTAATGACTAACGCCATTATTGTATGAATGGCTATCATAAATAGGAAACTATCGAAGAAGTGTTCTTCAATATGATGTGAAGAACACGTTTCATCATATCAATGAAAAAAAATATAAAAAACATCATATATGTTCATCATATTGAAGAACGCTGTTCATTAAACCAAATTTCTATCAAAACATTTTTTTTCGTTCTTTTTTTGTGGTACTTCTCAGTTCTCAAGTACTTCTTGTGTGTTACTGCTTATATAATGCTTGCTCGACATGCATAAATTAGTAAAATGTTTTATAATATATTATAATTACAATTTTTTATTAATAAAAAGTTATATATATGTAAAAAAATATAAAAAATGTACATAATATTGATGAATTCCGTTCATAATATTAATGACTAACGCCATTATTATTATGAATGGCTATCACAAATAGGAAAAACGCTTGGTAACTATCGAAAAAGTGTTCTTCAATATGATGTGAAGAACACGTTTCATCATATCAATGAACCAAAATATAAAATACATCATATATGTTCATCATATTGAAGAACGCTGTTCATTAAACCAAATTTCTATCAAATCATTTTTTTTGTTCGTTCTTTTTTTGTGGTACTTCTCAGTTCTCCAGTACTTCTTGTGTGTTACTGCTTATATAATGCTTGCTCGACATGCATTAATTAATTAATTACAATTTTTTATTAATAAAAAGTTATATACATATATATAAAATATATTTTTGAAAAAAATGTTTTTTTGTATTTTTTTTTTAAACATTTTTGTTTCGAACAAATTTTATTTTCCGAAAAAAAATGTTCGAAAAAATTTAATTTTCTAAAAAAAATTTTTCAAAAAAAGATTATTTTTTTGAACAAATTTTTTTTTTCCAACTAATTTTTTTTTTCAGAACTTTTTTTTTTCAGGACATTTTTTTTCGGATAATTTTTTTTTTTATTTTTTAAATAATATTTTTACAATACATTTTTTCCAATTATTTAAAAAAAAAAAAAATTGAAAAAAATATTATGTACTAATTCATCAATATAACTATTCAAATTCATTGTATTGAATATTTTATTCATATATATAAAGAATGCATTCATAAATATGTCATTTAATGAACAGTGGTATCAATATGATGAATCTAGTAGTTAGTGAATAAATTCATAATATTTATGAATGAATGCATCATATTGAAGAATTTTTTGTTCTCTGAACAATGAAATTCACTAATTTAATGAAAACAGTTGCTATTCTTAGTTTGCTGAAATTGCACCGACTAATTAATTTGCTGTAGCCGCGCTAGCTCTGTGGTTAGTGCGTTGGACTGCGAGCCGAAAGGTCCCCGGTTCAAGCCTGAACTGGGGCTAATCTTTTCATAGAAACATTTTTCTATACCGCGCTACCTCTAGTCAGTAAATGGCAAACCTACGAGAGTAAAACATTGCCTATGAAAAAGCTCTCACCCGCCGTTCGGATTCGGCAATAAACTGTAGGTCCCACCACTTTGAGTACAAATATATATAACACGCACAGCTCAAAATGGTGAGAGAGCTCGGCCGAAGTTCTATGGGCCATTCCACACCAAATCGACCAAAAAAAGTCAAATTTGAGATTTTACCTTTTCGATCCTAATGAACTGATAAAGGGTATCGAGACATGCACTAAACAATTTTTTTTTTTCGACCACTACTTCTAGAGATACAGTGGCTGAAAGTTGGAAAAAAAATGCCAAAAATCCCTTTTGTACTGTCGTTCATATTTCAATATCTCTTGAACTAGAAATGCTAGAAACTCTGTTAATGGCTCGTTTTAAAGCTAATAGAACAAGCTTTTAGAGAAATTAAGTCGTAATTTCCAAACGGTAAAATGTGGCCCGTGGTCATTATCCTTGCACTTCAAAATTGTGGTCCTTAAAAAGGACCCTTTTTAAAATTCTGAAAAAAATCCTAAATTTTTGTCAATTTATTGTTAATGTTCATGCAAAATTTCAAGACGGTATTTTGATTGCATCATATTTTAAAAAATTATTTTCTAAATTTTATCAATATTTTTTGTATTAAAAAAAAATATATTTCAACAATTACAATTTCATTGAAATCGAAGAACGTGAGTTCCAACCGCTAGTCGATTTGGTGTGGAATGGCCCCTATACAGGACTGTAGCGCCAAACTATTAATATTATTATTAATTAATTTGCTGCATTGACGTACAAGTATTCATATAAGCAAACGGAATTGTTGTTTTAAAGAAGAATAGCAACGGTGTTCATTAAATTAGTGAATTTCATTGCTGCATTGATTAATGAATGCAACTAATATCGCTTGCTATATTTACGTCGATTATTTTTTTTTCTGTGTACTAACATCAACTATCAAAAATTCCCTACTTTAAAATTTCCTTTTCTGGTTCTGAATTAAATGTGTTCTTAATGAGTTGTAATAGTTTATTATTGTTGAACAAAATTTTACTATTCTAATTGAAATATAAGTTTTTTCGGAATTACATTTGTTTTTGACTGAAAAATTTAAAATTAAGTTTCGCTTAAAATTAAACTATTTATTTTTTCTCGATTTTATGTTAACTTTATAAAGGTTTTTTTTGAAAAATATGTATTTTTTAAAAATATTCATATATTTTAACATTTTTCTAATTAATTTATGTGCAGACAGTTTTTATTGAGCGCACAAGCCACCAACAGATAGATATAATTATAATAAATTTAATATCAGCATAAATATATCTAGTTAATTATAGAACCATATAGATCTATATATATATATAAATAGATAATTGTATGTAAATCCTGTCAATGTATGTCATTTATTGCGCGAGTTTGTGTGAATGACAATGCGATGCTACATAGTGAAAAGTACCGTTACGAAAAGTAAGCAAATTATATATGTAAACCCTATGTAAATTATGCATAAATTATAAATTAAAAATTTAACAAAAAAAAAATATATAATTAACTGCATAACTGAAATAAGCTTAAAACGTATAAAAAAAAAACAAAAATGTACACAGTTTGTGTAAAATATATTATATATATATATATTTAGTTATATATTAAAATTAAGTAATTATAAATTATATTAAAAAAAAATACTATATACTAAATGGCATGTTATAAGCGCAAAACGAAGCACGCAAATGTTTGAGTTAAATGTGAACAAAAAAAAAATATATATTATCTAAAATAAGAAAAAAACCAAAAAACAAAAATTATATAGAGTATAATTTATTAGAAATGTTTTAAGATTGTGCTGGCTTTTATTGGTTTAAAACAGAAGAGTACTCATGACAAGACAGTAAAGTGAAGTCGTAGAATTTGAAGATTGGAAGTGAAAAACCAAATAATATTGGGTATTTGTAAAACAAAGTAATAGCAAATGAATAAAGAAAACAACTGCTGATTGTCAATTTGAAAATATAATTTAAAAATGGGTTTTTTTTATTTAAATGGTTTTTAATAAATGGTAAGTATTATTTTTAAATCAAAACCGATATAAGAGATTTCGATTTTAATGCTATAAATAGTTATAAAATAATGCTGAAAAACTAACTTAATAAATGGAACATAAATTAATAATTAAAACTCAAAACTGATATACCGAAATTGTTTCGTTATAAATGTAAAACCAGTTGGGAAGGTTAGATCACATGGACAATTTTAAAGTATGTGTTATTATGATAGTTAGGATTATCAAAATTATAGTCGGTCTAAGCACGCATACAGTAAAATTTATCTGTAGATGTAAATTTTATATGAGGTATTTGAACATAAGTGGTCGGTTCTCAGGTCACAATAGACCGATCATGCCAATTTTCTTGTGCAGACAGCTTAGATATATAAGTAATCTAAATCTAAAGTTGAATTGCTCTAGCTCTTCTACTTTTTCCGTAATCGTGATTTCAACAGACAGACAGAAGGACAGACGGACAGACGGACAGACAGACGGACAGACAGACGGACAGACGCTAAATCGACTCAGAAGGCCATGCTGATCAAGAATATATATACTTTTCCATACCGGAGATGCTTTCTTTAGGGTGTTACAAACGGCGGACCAAACTGAATATACCCTTTCACTCTTAGTGTAGGGTATAAAAAAAAACGTAGCCGACACCAAAATCTAAACACCGGTTTAGATTTAGTTCTTGTATTATATATTTTTGGTTAATAATAAAATGTTTAAACCCTAAGAAGTAAAAAATTACAACCAAAACCAATGTTGAAAATGTTGGGGTTTCTTCAGACGCTCAGCTCGGCACAACTTTCTGCAAATTGAGAATTTCAATTAAAATTGTATTCTCGCAAATGTCAACACTATGCGGTACAAGAAATTCACGAATATAAATATGGGTGGCAGTGCTGTCAGTGTTGTCAAATAAAGAAACATTGCACCCGGATCCGCAATAGACAAACCAAAACAAAAAAAAAACGATAAAATAATTAATCTATGACATAAAAAAATCTTATTACAAAAAGAGAGAACATGAAATGATATAATTCGTTAAACTACAATAAAAAGTAGTTATATAGTATTTAATATTTTCTAAAAATTCAATTCAATTGGTTCACTAGTTTTAGAGAACTTGACAGGAGAACTTGAAAAAAGTATTTTTTAAAACAAAAATTTAAATCTAAATTGTATTTAAAAAAATTGACAAAATCGAGAACTGAAACTGAGCATTCAATGCCAAAAACATAACATTTAAGGGTAAAAAAAATTATGTGAAAGCATTTTAATTAAGTGTTATATAAATACAAATAAAATATGATATACAAATAAAAATATGGGCAGATCACGCCCATTTTTTGAGCACGTATTGATTGATGATTGCTTAAACATTATTTTAAATTTTATAACTTTATACGGGATATTGGAATCTAAAAAGTAAACCCATACCTATGTAGTATGTAGTTGAGTACGTTGACTACACGCAGAGAAATAATATGGTTGCTGCATGATCGCGACGACCATGCTTTGGTCTTTACCATACTACATGGTTTTCACAATCAAAGTACAGTATTTTCAATTTTATTCCAAAAAATAATAAGGTCGATAAAATCATATTATAGTAGTCAATTTATTATAATCAAGGATTGAAACCTAAACGAATAACGGTTTCGGTTTCGGTTCTTTCCGCGTTTCCGTTTTAGTTACGATTTTGGTTTTAAGTTTTTATAACGAAACGGTTTCGGTATACCGGTTCCAAGTTACGGTTTCGGTTTTGATTTTAGTTTTCATTTCTTTTTTTCCATATTTTACAAATAATTTAACATTCTTTATATGGTGCTATATGTTCAAATTGTGATATTGGGGCAATAAATGTAATTATTTTAGTAAAAATATTGTGTTATATGAATTATTTAATTGATTTCGCCAAGAAAAAATTTCAATTCAAAATTTCGTGACCACAAACCAATGAAAAGCAACATTTTGACTTCACCTGAGATATGATCTGAATTGCAAAAGAGATCCGCGAATCGAACCGTAAACAAAAGCAACAAGAATAGATCGGTAAATATTTTTAAACTTCATAAGAAGAAGAATATTGATTTCCATCCATAAAAGCCAAAGAAATTTAATTTCAACAATTCAGAGAACTGCAATATCTGCAAACGTCCTGAAAGTTCGAACTTGTCGAATTTGCACTTTATTTTTCGTATTTTCTTAAGTAGTTACTGAGATGTTAATAATTTTAAACTTTTTTTTTTAATGTTTTCTTGCATTACCATTGTTTTTTATTACTTTATTATAATTTTATTTATCCTATATATGTCCGAAATTGAGCTGTTTTGAACAAAAAGCAACAATGGAAACCGTTCAAAATATTAATGAAGATGTGTGAAGCACTTTTAAAGCGGTAAATAGCTTCAAAAGTCGCTTCAAAAAGATAAAATAGACAAAACAATGTTGTTTCTCTTCTCTTCGCTATGCTAGTTCGTGCATCGATTGTGCATATGCACTATATTATTTTTGTTTTACATTTATAAATAGTTTTTTTGTTAATTGTGAAATCATGATGTTTTCTTAAATTAAGTTCTATGTGCATTATTTCATCTAACTTATAAAACCAAAAAAAAATAATATACAAACATTTTCACAGTGTACCTCATTTAGCTGATATATTGCTTTTTGTGTTTTTCTTTTTTTTCACAAATCCGCCGATTCGTTTGAAAGTGCAACAACAACAAAAATACGAATAAAGCAGCATCCAAGCTTTTGATAGAATTTTTGGCGGGAAATTTGTTGTACTATAAAGAAAACTCGTTGTTGTTGCCAACTAGATAGCTGTACTAGATACATAAATGTAGTGTGGTGCCATGCGACTGTCTGTTGTCATGCGTCTGTCTGTTGTCAAGCGTCTGTTTGTTGCCATGCGATGATACAGGATAGCAACGAAGAGTTGTCGTTGTGAAAGTGTGTGTATACGCATCTTAATTCGTTATTGTTGTTTCTCTTCTTTCTGTTAGTGTTCGCTTTATAGCGTTTGAGATTGTGTTCGGAAAGATAAATGTTACCCTGCAAGATATTATTTGTGTTCTCTTGACATACGGTACTTGTAGCATATGGACATTTTTAATCCGTATAAAAATTTATTTTTAGTTGAATGGAAAATAAGTAACTTAAATACAATTAGTGTTCAAATTCAAAAGTGTTCGATCTTTTATTTAAAATTTAAAAAGTAAAATTTTGCAAGATTCTTGCAAGCAAGAGCAAGAAAAGTATTGCAAGAACAAGATCATATGTACCTATGCAAGAGCTAGACTTAGTGTGCAAGAACAAGAGCAAGAACAATATTACCATTTCTTGTCTTGTTTTTGCAAATGATCATCACTAACCGCTATACAAATTAATGAAACAAAAAACAAATTTTAGACCAAAGACCGTTGTTTTGGGAATATTGTTTCTCAAAAAACCACATTTGAATTTTTGTCCAAAAAAAATGTTATTTTGGAAACTCAAAATTTTAAAGTATGGTCAATACCAAGCATACCACGATATAGACTGATCATAATATAGTAATTTATTATTTACAACCATATAATTCTCACTTAATAACATTTTTACTCTCTCTTACTTACTTTGATGTTGCCTATGGCGGTGTGCAGTCGAGTTTTTTTTGTCGTAACATAGTGTCTTTTAATGTTTAAAACATCATTATTAAAAATAATTATTTATCCGAAAGTTAAAACGTTAATTGTTAATGCTTAATATGGAGACAATACAGTTCAAACAAATTTCTATAAATAACATTAACTGCTCGTAAAATGTAGATAAAATAATCATCAATTAAACATGTGTCTTATTTATCATTTCTTTTCAATCCGCTTTTTCAGGAATAATATAATAATATGATCATTGGTCATGTAGGACCATAGTATGATTGTATGAAATTGAAATACGATTACTGACAACCACCGTAGCCGCGGTGGCTCAGTGGTTAGTGCGTTGGACTGCGAGCCGAAAGGTCCCTGGTTCAAGCCTGGACTGGGGCTAACAACATCTTTTCATAGAAACATTTTTCTATACCGCGCTACCTCTCGGCAGTAAATGGCAAACCTACGAGAGTAAAACATTGCCTATGAAAAGCTCTCACCCGCCGTTCGGATTCGGCAATAAACTGTAGGTCCCACCACTTTGAGTACAAAAATAACACGCACAGCTCATAATGGTGAGAGAGCTCGGCCGAAGTTCTATACAGGACTGTAGTGCCAAACTATTATTATTATTATTACTGACAACCTTAGTATGGTTGTGTGGAATCATACTATGGTCACTGACAACCATAGTATGGTCACTCACAACCATAGTATGGTCACTGCCAAACATACTATGGTCACTGACAACCATAGTATAGTCACTGTCAACCATAGTATGGTCACTGACAACCATATTATGGTCACTGACAACCATAGTATGGTCACTCACAACCATAGTATGGTTACTGTCAACCATATAGTTCAAACAAATTTCAATAAATAACATTAACTGCTTGTAAAATGTAGATAAAATAATCATCAATTAAACATGTGTCTTATTTATAATTTTTTTTAAAATCGCTTTTTCAGGAATAATATAATAATATGATCACTGGTCACGTAGGACCATAGTATGATTGTATGAAATCGAAATACGATTACTGACAACCTTAGTATAGTTGTGTGGAATCATACTATGGTCACTGACAACCATAGTATGGTCACTGACAACCACAGATGATTGAAATCGGCGTATAATCACTGAGAACCATGGTATGGTTGTAGAAAATCGTACTTTTGTCGCAATATTGTCACTGAGGACCATATTAGACAAACTATATGATTTCCTACAACCATAACACCCAAGCATAGTATGATGCCCTTCAAATATGATCACCACAACAATGTTTTTTCTCTGCGTGTAATTCGACTCATTTTGGAACATAGAACTACTATTTTACTAAAAACGAGTTGGGAAAATTAGGTCACATGGGGCGGATTTTTATAGTCGGTCGGGCCCGACTATGGAATACCCTACACCTTTGGTGGGGATATTAACCCTCAGAATATTATTCATATATCAGAAATTTACGTCTTATATCCCCATAAATTAAAAAATGTATATAAAGTATAAAAAACTAAAAAAAAAACATTGAAAAATATAATTGGGCGGACCACACCTATATTTAAAATTTTGAAAGGCTAATATTTCATTGATTTGATTTTAATAATTTACGGATCAAATTTATACCTGTAAAGTAGAGCGACAGGGACAGCAAACGACGCCATATTTCTTGCCTCTCTTTTCACATTTCTCTTCAGTAAGGTTTACCATTTTATGATGGAAAGATATACGAGCCAACAACGAGTCGAAATTATTAAAATTTACTACCGAAATTCGAATTCGTATATCTTTCTATTATAAAATGGCAAACCTAACTGAAGAGAAATGTCAAAAGAGCGGCAAGAAATATGGCGTCGTTTGCTGTCCCTGTCGCTCTACTTTTGTAGCGTCCCTGTTGAAAAACCCACATATGCAACACAAATTGAGCAAAATCTAAGTTTTGTGGTTATCTATATATCTACCATCCAAGATTGATTTTTATTTAACAATTTTTTCAATTATCAATATTAATCATTTTAAATTTATAGCACACGAGCAGCACTAATTGAGCACAACTTAGCACAATACATGTTTTTATTATCTGAATGTGGTAGCACTTAAAATTTGATTATTAACTTTAATTTTATTCAATATTATAATTTTTAATGTATAGCACACAAACAGCACAAGTCGAGAACATTTTTTTTTCTTTATAAAAATTTGATTTTTAACATTTAATTTTCTCATTATTCAATATTTTTATTTCAAATTTATAGCACACGGCACACAAATTGAGCACAATCAAAGTTTTTTGCTATCTCAAAATGGCACACAAAATTTTATTTTAAATTATCAATTTGAACCTTATTTAATATATTTTAATTTGTCTTAATAGCACACAAGCAGCACAAATCGACTACAACTTAGCACAATTGAAATTTTTTGCTTATCTCAAAATGTTTGCAGTAACTTGTACCACATAATAATCATGTTTTGTTTTGTTTTTTATGTTTTTCTTATGTCCTTCAAGATTATACTTTCTTGTGCCCTGCATTGTTTTGCAATATGAAATTATTTTATCTCACAGAGCGCAGCGCTACCGACAAAAAGAATAAGCAAAAAGTAATTTTTAAATTTATTTAGTACAGAAAGTACTGAGTGAAGCGCCTGAAGGACAATGCGGTGCATTGTGGCATAAGAATAGTGCAAGCACAATCACCACAAATTGTTTGTAATACATTTTGACAGCCACCATTGTTGGCAACACTGACTAATAAAGTAAAGTAAAACTCTTTCTTTTCTGTTTTATTTATGTTTATTCGTGTTTGTAGGGATTAAGAAATTAGTTTTAAATATTAATTTATGAAAAGTTTTGTGTTTCATGTTAATAATGCAATTTGTATTTTGCTTTATAATTGAAAAATTGTAAAGTTGTTTAAAATCACATAATACAACCGTTGTAAAACTAAAATTCTCTAGTAAAAATATATTCTACAAGGAAATATTTGATTATGGCCTATTAATGTTGGATATATTAATGGTAGGGCTTGAGACGAGGTAAAAATGCAGCTATCCTTTTTAGGCTCTAGTACAATTCTAGCACAATAAGGCTTTTTAAGGGTTTTACTATGGATTTTAAAGTAGGTATCGATTTTAAATTTATTGATTTATATTATAAAAAGTAGTTAAATAATAAAAATTAAAAGCCAATTATTCTCATTATTTGTTATAACTTCATCGATAACTATTTTTTCTTTCTGCTCAAATATCATAGCAAAAAAAAAAAAAACATGTCTAAAACTAACACAAACATCCTTTTATTATGCAAATTTACTGGTCGACGTGCGTCTGGTTTTTGCTTTTTTTATTTATTTGAAAATTTGGCAAATAAATTATTCAGCACAGACATCGTCACTTCATTGCGTTGTGATAAACATTATTTTAATTAAACTACGCGCCAAATGCTTTGCAAAAAAATTAACAGCAAATGCGGAAGAAGACATGATGCAGTCAACACAGAATAGCAGTAGCAACAAAAACTTCAATTAACATTGCTACATGAAACATGGGGCAACAACAATAGAAAGCAACAGTTTTTTGTATTTCTTTTTTTTTTTTGTTCATTCCTTCCTTTTATTTGGCAATAAACGTGCTCTCAATTGCATATGTGTTGCTGTCATGGTGCGCAATACTAGCAAAGGACTCAGGCTCGCCTTGACACCCTATAAAAGGACGAACCTCTGTGCTACTCTGTAGAACACAGTGGCAGCAGCAGCAGCAACAACTGATAGTTGAAAGAAGCACGTAGTATATAAAATACTCACGCGATTCATTACGATTCATTAATTTCGCATTCCGACAACGAGCGCAAATTAAACAAAAACCCACACACACAACACATTCAAATGGCGACACAAAACTCAGCTCAGCACAGCTCAACTCAACTCAATGCATTCGAACCGATGTTGGTGATACGTACCACGGCTGAATAGAATGTTTGGTGTAAAATGTAGAAAGCATATTGTAAGGATTACTTGCAAGTGAAGTAATGATTGTGAAGACTATGAGTGTGGTAGACAAATAATTATAATTAAAAGTGCAAATGACATAATGCGGGATAAAATGTACTAAATAAAAATGTGTATTATAATTATTTATTTTATTTTTTTATTTTTATAAATTTCAATTAGTATTTAGTTACTGGAATTTATTCAAATATTACTGAAATTACTGCTAGTAAAATTAAAATAAATAAATAAATAAATAAATAAATAAATAAATAAATAAATAAATAAATAAATACTACATAGTGTAGTAATATATTTACAACTTCACAATTGAAATTCACAAATTTTGAAAACGTACAAAGAAAAAATACTGTATTTAATATAAATAAAATGTCTTAAAAATAAGTACATTTGTATTTGGATTATGTCCAAGAGCATATGTATTTGTTTTTACTATATTTATGTAGTTATATGTCCTGAAGTATGTAGATAAAATACTACATCTGCATGTTTACTATAATCTGTATTTACTTAATTTTAAGCAAATATGAAAATATAACTGTGTGCATATTTTTTTACTACATTTTGTAGTAACTACAACAAAAATGTTAAAATATTACTACATTTGCATTTATTTTTATTGTAATCTGTATTTATTTAAAAGTTTTAAATAATTATTCTCTGTAAACAATATTGATACCTCTGAATAGTAATTGGAGAATTATTTGTATTGCTTATGATAAAAGGGTTCCGGTTCGAAATTTGAAATTTTATAAATTTCAAATGAAAATTTATGAATAATGAATGAAATGATTTATTATAAACTAGCTGGACCCGTACACGACTCGTGCAAAGATTTTGTGAATGCAAGGTTATGGAGCAATTTTATTAATATAAATAACATTTTTATTATTTATATCAGGGACCCGTGGACGTATTTTTTATTAGTTTTATAAATGTAGTAACCAATACCAAACTAATTCTCCGCTAAAACAACTTTTCTCAATTCTTTCTCAGACTGTGCTTCCCCGTAAAATTCCTCCCAGTAGAATTCTTCCCCGTATAGTTTTTCCCAGTAGAAGTTTTAGAGTGGTTAGTGTTAGTGAGGTGAGTTTTAGTGAATTTTAGTGTGGTGAGTTCAAGTGTAGTGAATTTTAGTGTGGTGAATTTTAGTGTGGTGAATTTTAGTGTGGTGGGTTTTAGTGTGGTGAATTTGACTGTGGTGAATTTTATTGTGTTGAGTTTTAGTGTGGTGAATTTTAGTGTGGTAAATTTTAGTGTGGTGAATTTTAGTATGGTGAGTTTTAGTGTGGTGGATTTTAGTGTGATGAGTTTTAGTGTGGTGAATTTTAATGTGGTTGATTTTGTTTTCTATCCTTTTTTATTTTTCTGTTGTTTTTGAGTTAAGTTTTGTGCTTTTACTTTTGTTTTTGTGTTTGATTTTTGATTTTGTGTTTTTGCTTTTGCTTTTAAGTTTTTTTTTGTTGTATTTGAGTTTTTTGTTTCATGTTCGTAGCTGGTGAAAGTGCCGAGTTATGTCGTTTCGAAAGTTTTGGTTGTATGGGAGGTGCCACGCCCCTTTGTCCAATCCCACCCATATATAGCCTATGACAACCTCCGGACTCCATAGTATCCTGGTGCAAAATTTCAGTTAAATCGGTTCAGCGGTTTAGACGTGATGCTGGAACAAACAGACAGACAGACAGACTGACAGACGGACCAAGAGTTTTATATATATAGATTGCATTTGTAAAGGGTTTTTCAACAGGGACGCTACAAAAGTAGAGCGACAGGGACAGCAAACGACGCCATATTTCTTGCCGTTCTTTTGACATTTCTCTTCAGTAAGGTTTGCCATTTCATGATGGAAAGATATACGAATTCGAATTTCGGTAGTAAATTTTAATAATTTCGACTCTTACTGTAGAGAAATGTCAAAAGAGCGGCAAGAAATATGGCGTCGTTTGCTGTCCCTGTCGCTCTACTTTTGTAGCGTCTCTGTTGAAAAACTTTTGTAGCGCTCTTATTGAAAAACCCTTTAAATAGAGTAGTGATTATATTAACCACAAAATATAGGTAATTGCGACACAATACAGTATAACCGATCTTGATATATGCCTTAGTATTTATTAAAACAAGCATTATAAAATATATAGGAAAAAATAAAAATTAGTCAAAAGGTAGCAGACGTAGTACGGCAAATAGAATGTAAATTATAAAGTGTATAAAAAATAGTGAAGGTAATAGTATAACTATTTCAGGGATGAAAACCGTAACCGAAACCGATATCCGTTTAGAACAGTTTCATTGTTTAAACCGAAATCAAAATCGTTATACAAAAATTATAAATAATGCGAAAACGATTTCCGGTTTAAAATAGCTTTAAAAAAATATAAAAAAACAACTGAAAATATATTTTTTATATAAAAAAAAAGCATTACATGTATAAATTTTATTCAAATATGAGGTTCCCAAAATAACAACTCATGGCTATGTAGAAATCATTAAAAGTATATTCAAACTTTGCATGTGTTTTGTTTTTGGATTCTTCGATTAGTTGTGTAGCTGTAAAACGAACACAACAACAAACATAGTTACATGTTTTCCATTTTTCGAACTATCATAAATCCAACAACAAACATTGGCGAATCCAACAGCACAGTATTCAAGCTTGCCATGATTTTTTTGCGGACATATTTTTGTACAACGCAAATTAATTCAGCGTACTGAAACAATGTGTTAGAAAGAGACGGAAAATCATTCAGTGCACTTCGGCAGTGCACAAGAAAATGATCAGCGCAGTAAAACACATGAGTTCAAATGAGATACAAATATCATGCAACATTCTCGAAATGTGTAGAATCATTCTCAATGTGTAGAAGCATTCTTCGATTAGTTGTGTTGCTGTAAAACGAACACAACAACAAACATAGGTACATGATTTCCGTTTTTTCTGCTATCATAAATCAACAACAAAACATTGGCGAATCCAACAGCACAGCATTCAAGCTTGCAATCGTTTTTTTGGGGAAGAATTTTTGTACAACGCAAGATAATCCAGCGTATTGAAACAATGTGTTAGAAAGAGACGGAAGATCATTTAGCGCACTTCGGCAGTACACTAGAAAATGATGGAAGATCAGCGCAGTAAAACACATGAGTTCGAATGAGATACAAATATCATGTAGATTTCTCGAAATGTGTAGTATCTTCTAGAAATGTGTCGAAGCATATATTTCGGGAAGTGGTCGAGTAGATCTTGTGTGCGAAATAATTTGGGGACTTTTAAGTAATTGTATTAATTGTTAGAATTTACAATTAGTAAAGTTATTTGTTAAAGTGAATTAATAAAGTTAATTATTGTAATTTTAACCAACAATTTTGTACACAATCCAGAGATAAGAACTTGTAGACCAGTTTTTCGTAGACTAAGTTTAAAGATTCATCATTGTATTTTGGAAATTTAAGAATTTAAAGTAATTGTAATAAAATTTTCAAAATATTACTAAATGCTATTAGATTTTGTTATTAAACTTAATAAACATTTGTATAATACAAAATTCAATTTAATAAAAAAACAACATAAATAATGTAAAATATTTTATTGCTGAAAAAAAAAATCTAGAAAAGAAATTTTAAAATTAACAAATTATTCCTGAAAATTCAAAACTTTTACCTGCTCTGCCACATCATCCACATTATACTCAAGCCCCATTTAACCCACAATGCTAAACAATCACTTGGCCTTTTATAACTTTGCACGAAATTGCTTAACAAATAGCTGTTGAATTGCCAAACATGTCATACGTTTTGATCGGGGGCCAACCCCAATGTAGAACGGGAGGTGTAAATTGCAATAGCGGTGCCAATAAAATAATTTGATTTTTATAAAATTCCGCACACGTCTTGATATTGGGCACAGAATGAAATTTTCTGAAGAGCCCACTAAACGAATAATAAGAATAACAAGAATAAAAAAAAAACAAAGGCAACAACAAAAGGTAACAACAAAGCAGTATCCTAAACAAATGGGCTATGGCTCTACAAAAGAAAATACAGAGATTTCATTCCAGTCATTCTGTTTATCCCCCACGTGCGATGTGAATGAGTGACGGGCAACAATGCTGCCAGATTGTCTGAATGCCAGCATTCTTCGTTGCCAGAGTTCTCTGCGCTCTGTGTGTGTGTGTGTGTGTGAGTGAGTGGAAAAATTGTCGTCACGTCTAGACATAATTTCCTCAATCATCTATTACTTAATTAAGTGGAAGTGCGGCCAAAGTGTGAGGGCGATACTGCTGTCGCACATTAAAACGAGCACCAAAGAAACACGATTTTGGGAAACAATATCGGGTACAATATGTAGGGTACAATATAGGGTACAACAACAATACAAAAGGCAACAACAAAAACAACAGTATTGATTACAACAAGCTTTGCTTTAACTAGTTCTCTGCTATAACAAAAGAAACAGCCAAAAATTCATTCAATTCGAAGAGCTCTTTTGTTCGCACACAACTTTAGTACTAAAAACAGCAACTATTTTTTTAGTTTTTTTTTTATTTTTGGTGTATTTTGTAGTAGCTTTTGTCTCAGCGCTACTCTACTTTGTGCGCTTCCAGCACTGGTTTCATTTCATTTCACTCATCTGTTTTTTTCTTTGCCCTTTACATGGTTCCTCATTGAGTCTTCTTGCCGGTCGTCAATATTCATTCTACTCACTGGGTTCACATTCTTCTATGTAGCTCTTTTGTTCACGAGTTGACTTCATTGGTTGGCACTTTGAAAGGTTTTGCACTTGATGAGTGCCCGAGTATGCGGCGGGCCTTAAGGTTGAGTGTCAATGAGAGAGGTCACTGTGTGTGCGTGAGCAACTTTTTAAAGCTCATCTTTGAATAGCACTCAACTATTGACCTTTTTTTTATAGCTGCAGCGTACAGTTTAAAAAGATTTTTTTTTTATTTTTAGCCTTGTTCTCTATGGCTGATTATGTATGCAGCAAGTCCTTATTTTTTTGGTTGTAGTCAAGAAATAGTGTGAAATTTGTCAGTTCGATTTGACAAGGGTGCAAATCATGTACAGTGGCTAATTTTGATATGAACTTCATATTTTTAAAATCTTTGTTCTATATTTAAAATTTCTAAAATCCTCTTTCTATAACATCTGGCATATGATATTCAAAAATATCAAATTCATAACATTTTATGACTGCTTTCGCACCTGCAGCAATTTATGCTTATGTGAATTATGCACATTATCAAAGTTTAACCGCTTACCCAAAAAAGGATATATGCACAAAAGTCGTAAAACACAAAAAATTATATTGATTAAAATTTTTCTAGTTTTATTAAAGTTTTTTTACAAATTGTTGCATACAAAAATTTGCTTTTTGTAAAATGTAATATTGAAATATTTGTCATAGTCGCAGCCAACTGAAAGCGTAACAACTTTTATAAAAATAAAAAAAAATTAAAAATTGTACAAAAACAAAAGTAAAGAATAAAGTGCATTGCAACGTCGTAATGCAGAAAAAATACCACAAGGCAACATTTCAAATGCACTTCGACAACAATTGCCATACACAGACAGACCCCACCACACAGTGTGAATTTGCTAACGTGCTGAAAACAATGCAGTGCTAGGGGTGTGCAATATTTGAGACTACATAGCAAAGTAGCTTCTCAGTCAAATCTTGCCTATGGCAGTCTTTTATTCAGCCTCTTTGGTTCTCCTCAATGATCATCATCATCATCATCGACGAGCGAAGGTTTGTCCATGACTTCTTCTTGGCAGCCGTCTTTGCGACCAACTTATAGAGCAAGTGTAAATATAATTTGTATTTGCCATTCGTTGCAGTCGTTGTATGGCAATAATAAAAACAAATACATCAATGTACTTAACATTCTGATTGCACTGCAGAAAACGAAAGATTTGATTTTTAGAAAATGATATGAACGGAGTACTAATAATATTTGCATTTAGTTTTTCATTATTTCATAAATTTTTCGATATAAATTCGATATATTTCAAAAGTAAATTGTGTGTGTTAGTTAAAGTAATGGTCAGGTGATGATTAAGTAATGTTTAGGTAATGCTTAAGTAATGTTTTAGTAATGTTTAGGTTATGTATAAGTTATGTATAAGTTATGTATAAGTTATGTATAAGTTATGTATAAGTTATGTATAAGTTATGTATAAGTTATGTATAAGTTATGTATAAATAATTATTAAGTAATTTTAAGTTTAATTTAAGTACATTTTAGGTAAAACTTAATTAATATATAAGTAATGCTCAATTAATGTTTAAGTAATGTACAAGTACTCTTTAAGTAATGTACAAGTACTCTTTAAGTAATGTTTAAGTATCGTTTAAGTAATGTTTAAGTAATGTTTAGGTAATGTTTAAATAATGTTTAAGTAATATTTGTAAGTTATTTTTCTTTAAGTCTTTAAGTAATGCAATGTTCATGTAATGTTTATGTAATTTTTAAGTAATGTTTAAGTAATATTTAAGTAATGTTTAAGTAATGTTTAGGTAATGTAAAAGTAATGTTTAAGTAATATGTAAGTAACTTTTAATGTTTAAGTAATATTAAAGTAATGCTTAGGTAATTTTTAAGTAATATGTAAGTAATTTTTAATGTTTAGGTAATGCTTAAGTAATGCTTAAGTAATATTTAAGTAATTTTCAAGAAATATTTGAGTGGTCTTGAAGTAATGTTTAAGTATTGTTTAAGTGATATTTAAGTAACTTTTAAGTAATGTGTATGTAAAGTTCAAGTAATTTCCAAGTAATGTTTATATAATGTTAAAATAATGTTTAAGTTATGTTTAAGTAATGTTTACTAATGTCTAAGTAAGGTTTAAGTTATTTTTAACTAATGTTTGTAATGCTTAAATAATACTTAAGTAATGCTTAAGTAATGATTAAGTAATCCTTAAGTAATGCTTAAGTAATGCTTAAGTAATGCTTAGGTAATCTTTAATAAATGTTCAAGTAATGTTTAAGTAATGTTTAAATGAGGTTTAAGTAATGTTTAAGAAATGTGTAAGTAATTTATAAGTAATCATTAAGTAAAGTTCAAGTAATGTTCAAGTAATGTTTCAATAATATTCCAGTAATGTTTACGTAATGTTTAAGTAATGTTTAAGCAATTTTTAAGTAATGTTTAAGCAATTTTTAAGTCTTGTTTAAGTAATGTATTGTTTGAGTATTGTTTAAGAAATGATTAGGTAATGCTTTAGTAATAATTAAGTAATTAAGTAATCTTTGTATTAGTTTATATATTTTCGAACAATGTAGAATCTTTGGACCAACTCGGCCGTTTTGTCGTGCAGCCATACCCAACGAATCCATGTTGGAGCCATCAAATTTTCACTTTATTTTCAACTAAATATTTGTCGCATGAGCAGAGCGACGTGTCAGCTGGAGGGTGTGGCACTGCTTAAGAGTATGCAACGCACGGGAAGCCAGCTGCAACTAGGACTCACAACTGAGATAGTGGCATAGTTGCTTTGAGCACAACATTGGGCGTTGTAAATGCACGACGTATAGCCGGCACAACTATCGATATGCAAAAATTTGCAATTTCATGTAAAAATTCCAAAGCGTTTGAGAAATGTGCTGTGTTTGAGAAAAATGCCGACTTCAAAACAGAAAACCGAAATAAAAAAAAATATATATTTTTTTGCAACCGTTTTGGCGCGAGATTTTACTATATCAATAAGCATTGCACATTGGGAATTCCGGGAGCCAACATTTTCCTCTTGGCATTTATAGTAGGTACTATTATTTGTGTGTGTCTGTGTGTGTGTGTTTGATTGCACACAATCATTTTATAAATGCAAACGCAAATTTTATTTCAATTTCTACGTTTCATTTTTTGTTTTACAACAGTAATGCGCAGTCAACTCAAGAGTCCCAGGAGCCAAGAACTCGGAATGCGGTAGCACATCCCTGCTTTAACGCTAAAAACTGACTTCTCGAAGAAACTGCTTTGAGCAACTTTTTGTGGTAAAACAGAGGTGGGTTTTGACTTTAGTGCAACACACCATTTCAACAATGTAAGCCTTAGAAAATTTGCATTTTGGCGTTGCTGCGGTGTTTTGCATTTTTTTGGAATAACAAAAATTTGCAAAAAGAAATATAAAAATAATTGCCAGTATTTATTATTTTGTAAATATTTAATAAACAAATGTAAATAAAAATAAATCGAAAACGGTAGTCGTGTCCATTACATTTAAAAGTAAAGACAGCAATAATATTAATAAAACATAATATTTGAAAAAGTTCATATCGTCACTGTCGTGCCAAAGGGCGAATGTGCCTTTTTAAAAATGTTGGGAAATCAAATTATAAAGTTTGAAATGCTTTAAAAATTAGTAAAAATTATTTTTCTTTCATTTTTTTTAGTTTTTTTTAGATTTATTTATAAATTACCATAACGTATATAAAATATCTTTTAATTTGGACAACTTACTGTATGATAAATATGGATTTTGTGTGGTTAACGCTTGTTTTGCCATAACTTTTCATGGGTGCATGATAAATTAGTAATGTAGAAACATTAATTGTTTATTTAAAAACTCACCGATGAAATGGCATTATTATTTTAAAATATTTTTAAAAAATTTTATTATTTGCAATAAAAATGTCTGACAAATTATTTTTAAATAATGATGCCAATCGATAGGTGCTTTAAAATCAAACAAATAATTGCCTTTACGCTACTAATTTATCTTGTACCAATAAAAAGTTATGACAAAAAAACAAAAATATTCGCCCTTTTGGTTTTGTCTTTTTTTGGCTAGAAATATCCTAGAAAACGACACACAATTTTGGCACAGTATACTTGAGGAAAAAATACATTCAAACATGTAAAAAAACGCAAATGTCAAAAAAACACACACTTTCGCCCCTTGAATATAATAACCGACGTAAATACAGCAATCAAAATTAATAATATACCATTCATTGGTCAAGCAATGATATTTTTGCCATTTTCATGTATTGCGCGGGTCTGGTACGATAAGTCGAAATTTAAAATATCGAAACTAAAAATACCGAAGACAAAAATGTAGAAAATAAAAATGCCGAAATCTGAAAATGTCGAAAACAAAAATGTCGAAAACCAAAATGTCGAAAAAAAAATGTTGAAAACTAAAATGTTGAAAAACAAAATATCGAAAACTAAAAATGTCGAAATTTAATATGACAAAATAATTTTTTGCCAAAAAAATTATATATAATCGAAGATAAAGATATTAAAAAAGAACGAATTCTGATTTTTAGCTACTGTAGGATTCATGCAGAGATTTTTAAATATGCTGCCTTCAAAATACCATCTTGGAATTTAGCTTCAACACTTATAAAAAATCAACAAAAATTTGTTTTTTTTTTTAAATACATTTTTTAAGGACATGCAATTCGAAGTTCAAGGATAACGACCATTGGTCATATGTTCATGTTAAGAAGAATTTTCCAACAGATTGTTTTATTAGTTTTAAAACGAAACCTTATCAAAGTTTCTAGCATCAAGGGATATTTCAATAGGAACTACCATACAAAAGTTATCATTGACAATTTTTTAACTTTGGACTGTATCTCTGGAAAAAGTGATATCTTTGGAAATAGTGGTCGGAAAAAAAAATGGTGAATGCAGATCCCGATACCCTTTAGCAATTGCCAAAATATCATTGAAATCGAAGAGAGTGAGTTGCAAATCCTACGAGATTTGGTGTGGACTTGGTAGGATTTGGTAGGATTTGAAATTTGTATTTCAACATTTTGATATTTCGGCATTTTAATTTTCGACATTTTTTTATACTATAAAAAAAGTGTTTTTGTATATATAGTTTAAAATATTTGTCGACATTTTCTAGCATTAAAATATTTTTCGACATTTTGCGATTCGGCCAAATATTGTTTCGGCGTTTTAGACTTTTATAATTTCGATATTTTAAGGTTTCGACATTTTTTTTTTTCGATATTTCGTACGGATCCCGTATTGAGCAAACACATCGCTAAAAATGTTATTTGTGTCTAAAAATATACCAATAAATGATTTTGCTTAAGTACCAAATTATTTAATTGGTATGATCGACGTTTTAAAATCATTTTTGTATTTTCACAGTATTCTGATAATTCTTTTTTAGTTTATTTAAATAAAAAATAATATAAATTCTTGTGAATGTATATAACATTTATACTTTTCTAATGATGGCGCATAATAAAATATTGCCATCAACATCATTTTCAATGACACCAATTGAGTGTGATCAAACTCTATAAGAATTTCTTTTGACATGAACCAAATGTGAACTGATATGCGCGCCAACTAAAAATTATAATTCTAAGTGAATTCCATCAATTTTACGAATTCCACTAAATTCAACAGCGCTGTAAGCGAGTACACGACAACACACCACGCACTGTTATAGCGACCACGCCCTGCTACAGCTACCACTCACTGCTATAGCGACCACGCACTGCTACAGCTACCACTCACTGCTATAGCGACCACGCACTGCTATAACATCAACGCGGTATGCGAATACACATAGCTGTTGTCAGCAAATGCGATTGCTAATATGAAGAATGTGTACGCTAATACAATTAATAATTTAGTTGGCGCAGTTTTAGCAATAATTTGATTGTGTTGATGTACCTGTTTGGCTATATTTACGATGTGCGAAAATAATCATAACATTGAAGATATTTACATACATAAAAAAATGATTTTTCAATTACATTAATTTGTTTTATATATCGTCACTATCATGCCAAAAGGACGAATGTGCAATTTTTGACATTTTCGTTTTTTTTTTAATTTTTGAATGTATTTTATCCTCAAGTATGCTGTGCCAAAATCGCCTGTCATTTTGTTGGTTATTTCTAGCTACAAAACACAAAACCCAAAGGGCAAATTTGAAAAATTGAAAATCTTGTCATGCCAAAAGGGCGAATATTTTCGTTTATTTACTATAACTCTTTAATGGTACAAGATAAAATAGTGATGTAAAGGCATTTATTGTTTGTTTTCAAAGTACCTATCGTTCTGTTTCATTAATTAAAAATATTTTGCCAAACATTAATTTGCCATTTGTTATTTGCAGGAATTTTTTTTTGGCAAAATATTTATAATTAATAATGCAGATCGATAGGTGCTTTGAAAACAAACAACAATTGCCTTCACATTACTATTTTGTCTTGTACCATTAAAGAGTTATAGCAAAAAAACAAAAAAAATTCACCCTTTTGGCATGAAAAGATTATCAATTTTTCCAATTTATTCGTTTTTATGCTATAATTTTTTATCGGTGCAATATAAATACTGGTGTAAACGTATTAATTGTTTGTTTTTAAAGCATCTATCGAACTGCATCATTATTTAAAAATATTTAGCCAACCATTTTTTTTTCTGGAAATAACAAATGGAAAATTAATATTTAACAAAATATTTTTAATTAATTATGCCAATAGATAGATGCTTTAAAAACAAACAATTAATGCCTCTACATTACTATTTTATCTTACTCTAATAAGTTATAGCATAAAAAACAAAAATATTTGCGTTTTAATCAGGGTATAGCCTCACAAAATCCGTATTTATAATTCAGTAGGTTGTCCAAATCTAAAGATATTTTATATACGTTATAATAATTGACTAATAAACTAAAATTATAGAAAAAAATTTAAAAAATATAAATTTTTCTAATTTTTAAAGCACTTCAAACTTTAAAATTTGATTTCCCAACATTTTTAAAAATGCACATTCGCCCCTTTGGCATTACAGCAACGATATAATCAAATCGATATAATCAAATTGATTTCTAGAACTTCTTCTACACGCAAATAGATATTTATGATAAGTATTGATTTAATCACAGGACCTTTACATTAAATTGAATTCTTTTAATGTACATAAAAAATGGAATGTCTTTTTTATCAGTTAGAGAAACGCATATTGATTTTTTACAACTTGTAGTTGAAGTATATCACGTATTGCGTAACAATAAAATTTGAAATATACGCAACAAATGCACGTTCAATGTTTACATGGATTTGTCATACAAATGAAATCAAATTAACCAAAGAGCATTGTCATGTTTCACATATTTTTATACTTACATTCACAATTTTTTCAGTAGAATTCTTTAAATTTGAAGAGCATATAACTACTTTTAAAAATTGTATATTTTACTTTTTACAACACTTTCTGTCCTACAAGGATTTTATTCTGTAATGAAATCACATTCATTTTTCTCTCTTTATATAATGTAAGATATATTTAATATAACTAAAGTAATTGCAATATTTCCCGTAATTTATTTGCTTAGTTTGTACATGGGCATATTAATAAGTGTCGATATTTTTTTCAATATTTTTTTTTCATTATAAATGAAATATTTCTATTTATTTTTACATCACAATTTCTTTATGTTTCCTTTTTTTGTACATTTATTTTTCGTTTATTTCAAATATTTTTTCCCATTTTCTTTTTTCGCCCAACATGTTGTGGCATAAATACATCACCCACTTCACTTAGAATATGCTGAACAAATGGACAGCATATTGCTTACAACATACTCGTGTGTCCAAGCAGCCAATCATACGCAAGACTTGAGCCCGAGCAGCAGATCTCCTTCGACACCGTTGTCGACACCACCGACACAGTTTCCAATGATTTTTCCATGTCCTTGTGCAATCGTATTCGGACAGCATGTCCAGATAGAGAGCATCATAGCAGCAATAAGCATCTAAGTAGCTACTAAGGCTGCCTTGCATGGTCTGACCTGCCACTCAGTCAGGCTTGTTCTTCGACTAAATTATTTATTTATTTATTTCTTTTCATATTTATTTGAGGAATGTGTTGGCATTATTTGCAGTAGCGAACGGAAGGAAGACCGACCGGAAGGAAGACCGGAGACGTATAAAGTTCATTTTATTGCAAAACAAGCGAAACATGTTTTTTTATAAATATTATATGAGATACACGCAGATTAATGCAAAACTTATGTGCACCAAATGGTGACAGAGATGAGTAATTTTTATCTGTAAAATGTTTTAAATTGTCACACCACACTGGGACGAATGTTTAATCTAGGTGAATAAAAGTCGAAATTTGAAATCTTAAAATATATATATATATATATATATATATATATATATATATATATATATATATATATATGGGCGAGATTGGACAAAGGGGAGTGGCATCATTCAGACAAGCTAAACATTCAACGCGTGACACCAGCTAAGAAGATAAAACAAAAAAGTCAAATACAAAACAATAGAAAAACAAAAACACAAAAAATAAACAAAAATCAAAAACAAAAATAAAAGCAAAAGAAAAAACTTAGTCAATAACACAAAAACAACAGCAAAATAAAAACGAAAAAAAAAGAACAAAAGCATAAAAACAAAAAAAAAGCACAAAATCAAAAACACAAAAGCAAAAAACAAAATCAAAAGAAAATCAAAAGCAAAAACACAATAACAGAAGCATAAATACCAAAGCAAAAATTAAAAACAAATTCAAAAACCAAAAACGAAATCAAAATATAAAGAAAAATACAAAAGCAAAACTAAAGAAAAAATAAAAGAAAAATGCAAAACGCAAAAGCAAAATAAAAAATGCAAAAATATAATCAAAAACTCAAAGCAAAAAATTAAAATAACAAAAAACTAAATCAGAAAACGCAAAATCTTAAGTAAAAAAGCAAAAACAAAAGCAAAATTAAAAATCGAAAACACAAAAGCAAAAAGAAAGGCATAAATACAAAGTAAAAGCAAAAATGAAAAACATATTAAAAAACCAAAACCAATATCAAAATATAAAGAACGAGTTGGGAAAGTTAGGTCACATGGGTAAGTTCGGTCACATGGGGCGGATTTTTATAGTCGGTCGGGCCCGACTATGGAATACCCTACACCTTTGGTGGGGATATTAATGTGGGATATTTAATTGCATACCTTCATTTTAAAGATTTTAATTAAGTATGCTGAACCTCCCCACCCTCAGAATATTATTCACATATCAGAAATTTATGTCTTATATCCCCATAAATTAAAAAAATTATATAAAAGTATAACAAACTAATAAAAAAAAAACAGAAACATATAATTGGGCGGACAACGTCTATATTTAAAATTTTGAAAGGCTAATAATTCATAGATTTGATTTTAATAATTTGAGGATCAAATTTTCACTAGAAAACCCGGGAAATAATGAAAAAAAAGTGGGCGGATCACGCCCATTTTTGGACCACATATTTTTAGGTGAATTATAACAATACGTTTTTAATTTTATACCTATATCTTGAATACTTTTCGAGTTATTAGTTCCGAAAGAGTTATATGAAAGTGACTTGTATGGGAGGTGGGCGTGTCCGTTTACCGATTTGGCTCATTTTCAAACTCAGTTCCTACTTTTGGCTAAAATATATTGAGACGAAATTTCATCGCATTCTGATCAGTATTTCTCAAGTTATTCTGTATTCGGACAGCAAGACAGCAAGACGGACAGACAGACAGAATGACAGACGGACATGGCTAAACGGACTCGGGTAGTGATGCTGATCAAGAATATATATACTTTTCCATACCGGACACGCCTCCTAGGGGGCGTTACAATATATGCACAAAGTTAATATACCCTGTACCTCATAGGTGTAGGGTATAAAAATTAAAATAACATAAATAAAAACAGAAACTAAACCAAAAAAAAAAAGGTAAACATAAAAATATAAACAAAATAAAAAAACAAACACATAATGAGCAAGACCACTAACAAATATTATGTAAGAAAAGTAAAAACACGAAAACAAAAAAAAAAAAAATCAAGTTACATTTCGATTAAGAACAGCATACATTTTAATTTTTTATAGTTTACATAATATTTTTGTTACTATACTTTTCATTTCTTCAATATATAGTAGAAAAATAACAACAATGCTTAATAATGGATTAAAAACAAAAAATTTACAGATATACTTCAAAATACTAGTTTGGCATAAAAAAAAGGAATTCATTTCGTTTAAAAAAAATATTTTTATTGATAAATCGAATTCTGAATCGATTTCTATTGGAAGTTGAAATATTCGTCACACTAAGGAAATTTCTATTTTAAATAAAATATATAATATTTTTTATCTATCGCATTGTTTTCAATAACTATTTTTAATATTAAATATTTATCAAAGTATTTTGTTAATTGTACAAGCGCCAAATGTCGGACCATAAGTTGCTAAGATGATTTTATTATCCATTATATTTATTTCTATTAATATATAATATATAATATATTTATGTTTGGGGTAAATCATGCCATTAGTTGGTAATGCATTATTTAAGTCTACTCACTGTGGAGCTGCTTTAAAGTTGCTAATTGTGGCAAAATTCTTATGGGTTGCTACAATAAATATTTGTTATATATTAATGATGCTAATGATGATTATGCTGTGCAATACATTGACGTTGATGCATTTTCCATTAAGCATTACGATGCAATGCTAGAATTAAGATGCTTACGTTATTGTTAACATTTGTTGAAATGTTTTGTAATAAGGCTTATTGCATTTTTTGTTTTTTTTTTCAGAGTTTAAATATTGTTGAAGCATACAAAACCATAAAAGGCTAAATAATTCTGAAAGCTTTTAGTAAATACATAATATTAAGCATCAATCTACAGACAAAGTTGAACGTAATTTCAGGTATAAAAATAATAAATGTAATTTGCAATATTTCAAACACATTTCATTTATATTACAAATTCACGTAATATTACTTTATTAATTTTATTGTAAGTATAATCAGCCAATATAAACATAAGATTATTTATAATTCAATTTACTGCATACTAATTTTTGGATTGGACAACGGGGCGTGGCACCTCCTATACAGCCTAAAATTTCAAAACGATATAACTTGGAAATTACACCATCTATGTACATGAAACAAAAAAGTCAAATACAAAAAAATAATTAAAAGCAAAAGCACAAAACAAAATAAAAGCTATAACATAAAACTAAAAGCCAAACTAAAGGAAAAACAAAAATATAAACCAAAAACACATTTTTCTTTTCGACATTGTTTTTGGAATTTTATTTTTTTTTTTTTTTTTTTTTTGGTAAAATTGTTAT
Organism: Dryomyza anilis; assembly: GCA_951804985.1. Lineage (NCBI taxonomy): Eukaryota > Metazoa > Arthropoda > Insecta > Diptera > Dryomyzidae > Dryomyza > Dryomyza anilis. The sequence continues at coordinate 71,623,664 of OX638132.1, forward strand.
TTCGACCACAACAAAATTCACCACACTAAAATTCAGCATACTAAAATTCAGCGTACTAAAATTCACCACACTAAAATTCACCATACGAAAATACATTACACTAAAACTCACCACACTAAAATTCACCACAATAAAATTCATAACACTCACATTCACCACACTTAAATTCACCACACTAAAACTGACCACAAGAAAATTCAATACACTTAAACTCATCACACTAAAATTCACCACACTAAAACACACCACAATGGAACTCACCACATCAAAATTCACCACACCTAAACCCACCACACCGAAACTCACCACATTACAACTCGCCACACTAAAACTACTACTGGGAAAAACTTTACGGGGAAGAATTCTACTATAAAAAAAATTCCACCGGGAAGAAATCTACTGGAAAGCGTTCTATGGGGAAGAATTAACGGGAAATATTTCTACTGTGAAGAATTCTACGGGAAAGAACAGTCTGAGAAAGAATTGCCTACGAGAAAAGTTGTTTAAGCGGAAAAATATTTATGTTTTGTTTACTACATTTATAAAATCAATAAAAAAAACATCCACAGCGCAGAACGGGTACCTGATATAAATAATAAAAATGTTTGTTATATTAATAAAATTGCTCCATATCCTTGCATTCACAAAATCTTTGCACGAGTCGTGCACGGGCCCAGCTAGTGATAAAATATAATGAAAAATAGTAAAATCTGCTGTGGCTCTCAAGAGCTTGGTCATCTTGACATCTGCTCCAATATATTTGAAGTTCCTTTTGCAAAATATTCACTACTGCATTCGACAGTGTTTAGTGCAATTTGCAATGACAGTCTCAGTATTATCGAGAAGGCTCTTTGTTTCATTGGTGTCAAGCAGTGTCAAGACATATTTTCAAGGCAAAATCAAATGACACCACTGTCGCTGAAAATGCAACAAGTACAGTGAGTGCAGTAAGTGAACGAACGAGGAACGAACATTGATAACAACAAATCTGGCGCTGTCGCTAAAAAAAAATGCTAAAAAAATCTTGTACAACAAAAATAATGCATTGTTCGAAAAGCAATATATCTAACAAAAAAAACCTTTTTTTTTTAAATTTTGTTCGATAAATAAAAAAGTTAATATAATATATTATATTATTTTCTTATACCTATTGATTTTGTCTATATTTCAATATTAAAGAAAATTCCTTAGAGTAATACTGATAAAACAAATGAAAAATGCACTTAGTATTCAGTATCATAAGCAGTGCATTTAAGGAATTAAATGTTATTGCACAAAATTATAGATTTCTTCACTACAACTACGTCTTGTTTGTGTTCTGTTTTCACACTACTTCTGCTCTGTTGTTGTGAGCAACATATTCATTTGATTTTCAAGCATAGAGTCAGCGACAGTTCATGTCTTGAAATAAAATGAATGTCTTAAAGTGGGTTTCAAGTGCATTTATGTAGATGTCTACTACAAATCGGTAGTGTCCATAACCTGTACATAATTCCATCATTTCACTGTTAATTGATATTACGGATGATTTCACAAAACACATGGCAAAAGTAATTTCAACGCGAAATGTTTTCGTTCCGTTTACTTGAAACAAATATGTATTATTTGATTAATATTTTGTCAATCTGTGGTAAATTAAAATTCAAAATTCATACAAAGTTGCTCAGAATTTCTGTGGTTTTTCTGAGACTGTACTAATTGCGATGTTTGTAAAATTTGAATACTAATTACACAACTGAACAAACGCAGACAACATTTTTGTACTGGACATCCGAAACATCAATTCTATATAAATAGCGGTTGCTGATTTTGACTGCATATATTGTTTTTTTTTTTTTTAATTAAGTAATTTTTTTTAGTAAAAACTCTTCCGTAATATTAGAACTTTTTCAACCACTTTTTAGATTACAGAAAATACACTCCCATGCACAACACATTTTCCAAGAAAATGTAATCGCAATTTTACTTTAAATTGTCATGACTAATTACAATATACCAATAAATGCAAATATTCTGATAAGTTTTAAAGATATTTAAAAATAAAATTGACATTTTTTGTTTTTTTAGACTATTTTTGGCTGATTTTTTTTATCATTTCGGCTCTCATGATAAATAAGAAAAAGATTTGTGTTTATGCAGAACATAGTGCAAACTATCGATTAAAATTAATAACTTTTTTTCTATTGGTTCTCGTTTTTAAAATATGCCCTATCTACACTCTTTCGATCAAAAATATAAAAATTTATAAATATTTAAAATTATTGTATATTTTACATATAGAGTTTAGATATCGTCAATATCATGCCAAAGGGGCGAATGTGCAATTTTTGACATTTGCGTTTTTTTTTACATTTTTGAATGTAGTTTATCCTCAAGTATGCTGTGCCAAAATCGCCTGTCATTTTGTTGGATATTTCTAGCCACAAAAGACAAAACCAAAAGGGCGAATTTGAAAAATGGAAAATCTTGTCATGCCAAAAGGGCGAATCTTTTCGTTTTTACGCCATAACTTTTTATTGGAATAAGATCAAATAGTAGTGTAAAGGCATTTATTGTTTGTATTCAAAGCACCTATCGTTCTGCATCATTAATTAAAAATATGTTGCCAAACATTAATTTGCAATTTGTTATTTGCAGGAAAAAATGTTTAGCAAAATATTTTTAATTAATGATGCAGAACGATAGGTGCTTTGAAAACCAACAATAATTTCCATTACATTACTACTTTATCTTGTACCATTAAAGAGTTATATCAAAAAAACGAAAAAATTCGCAATTTTTCCATTTTCTTCGTTTTTTTGCTATATTTTTTTATTGGTGCAAGATAAAATAGTGGTGTAAAGGTATTAATTGTTTGTTTTTGAAGCACGTATCGAACTGCATCATTATTTTAAAATATTTTGCTAAACATTTTTCCTGCAAATAACAAATGGCAAATTAATGTTTGACAAAATATTTTTAATTAATTATGCCAATAGATAGGTGCTTTAAAAACAAACAATTAATGCCTCAACATTACTATTTTATCTTGCGCTAATAAAAAGTTATAGCATAAAAATCAAAAATATTTGCGTTTTGATCTGGATATAGCCTCACATAATCCGTATTTATAATTCATTAGGTTGTCCAAATCTAAAGTTATTTTATATACGTTATAATAATTGACGAATAAACTAAAATAACAGAAAAAAATTAAAAAAATATAAATTTTCGTAACTTTTAAAGCACTTCAAACTTTAAAATTTGATTTCCCAACATTTTTAAAAATACACATTCGCCCCTTTGGCATGACAGTGACGATATAATTATCTTAAATTAAAATATTAGCATTCAATTAGAAGAAAAATTGCATAAGAATTTTTCTCAGGGTGATAAAATTACCATTTAAGCATATTTTAACTGATTAAGAGATTTTAGCATTTTATATGCATCAATAGCATATTATATGCAACTAAACCTTGATATGCAAATAAATTAAATTGTCTGCAAATAAAACATATTATATGCAAATAAAGCTCAGACACATACAAATGTAATTTATATATTATAAAACAACAAGAACAACAAACACAGACTCGCACATGAAATGATTTATAAATTGCCCGTACGTGCATAAAATTTAAAAAAAAATATACTCTTCGCTGCGTTAAGCGAAGTAAAAAAAAAAGGAAAAATAAAATGCTACTGAATGCATAATCACTGCCAAGTTGTGGGTCCTACAGCAGAGACGCAAAACAGTGGTAAACCACAATAGTAACAAAAAAAAAAAAACAGGGAAATAGCCACAAAATGCCCAGTTGCGTAGAGAGTGAAACGAGAATGAAATTATTTAGCATAATGCTGGGGCCGGCCATGCATCTGTATGGCACGCGCCGCACCGCACAGCACCACACAGCACCGCTTTACTACAGCCGTCAGTTAGTCAGTCATTCATGCAGCCAGTCAGTCAGCAACACATGATCCACAAAATATGCAAAAATGAGGCCAAGTATGTGCTCGAGGGTAAAATCTCAAGCAGCAAATGCTGCTACTGTGACTGCTGCATATCATTTGCTTTAAACGGACCTCAGTCGCCCCCATTTCCTGCAGCAGTGTTGTACAAAACACGTGTATTTCTGAATTGTCTACATAGAGTGTAGACAATGTGTGTATTATGTAAACTATTCTTGCCGGCTTCAGACCTGGCAAGTCCCCGATAGCTCAGATCTTCACCTTATGCCAAATCCTAGAAAAGTCCAAAGAGAGGCACAGCCATCTTTTAGACGACTGCGAAAGCTGCTTTCGACAGTCCGATAGGCAGTCGTCAATATGCAACCTGTCTGAGTTTGGTATACTGAGAAAATGTTCTTTTAAATCATGTATTTTAAGCAAGAATCATAATGATTTGGTTTTTATTTATAATATATGATTATAGTATAAAATCAATTATTATGTTTAATTAAATGTTTTGTGTATAATATATTCATAAGTCATGAGTAATTGCAATAGGTTCTGGAATACATTTTATGATTTATTCATAATTCATGATTAAAATGTCATACATAATGCCAAATAGCCATAGCCTGCAAATGTAAAAACATATTGAAACAATGCGTAACAAAGTGAAATAAATAAATATTTATAATTTCGCATATACTATTCATAAAAAATACATAGGTATTTACAATTTTTTTATGCATGAACTTTGCAATTATTTTAGTATACTACATAATTCATGAATATAACTCATAAATAAGAAAATAAGATAAAACATGTTTTACGTCTTATTCATAAATCATCAGGGTATACTCTGTGCTGTGTATACTTGCGAAATTTGCAGGATGACCCTGAGCATTATACATTACACCGTGCGAATTAGTAACAAAGTCTCCGATACTCTATTTCGTGTGACCACTGCAACCTGATTATGGATATTGTAAGAGAACCTGATTATGGAGAATATTGTAAGAGCTGCCAAACTCCATCCCAATGGCACTATCCTCAATAAGAATATCATGCTGCTCGGGTATTTATAGTTAGGTAATCCAAAAGTCCTAAAGAATCAAATTTGTCCAAAAAAAATAGCCATTGACGCAGATTCTAGTTGAATTTTATATGTCCAATTATTTCATTTCTCTCTATATTTTTATTTATAAATTTTAAATGTATGAATACATATCATGCCATTCACGAAGAAAGTTTTTAATATAATTCTATTTTTGGATACTATATATTATGTCAAATTTTGGTATAGAACTACCAATTCTATCCCAAGTTAAAACCAAAAATGTTCGTAGCAAAAATGTGCTAAGTTTAATCCATATTGAACTTAGTATACTTTTCTAATTTTTACTTTGTAATTCTTGAGTATTGTAATATTTAAGTAGACTTAACAATTTTTTTTTTTTTTTAATAATGGAGTGAATGCGACGGTCGATATCATTTATCGATATCATATATTCGTAGAAAAAACGTTTTCTTTTCATTTTTTTTTCTTTGTGATTTTTTCCGATCGACAATAATCCAAAAATAACTTATGATTTGAAAATAAGGGAACCTAGGGTAAAGTGGGACATGGGGTTATGTGGGAAATTGCAATTTATGGACATCTTTTTGTATTTCGTAAAATAAAAACAATTGTCAAGTGCTTTTTAATATGGCATCAACCTTTTCGGCCATAGTTATAATCAAATATCTTCCCTTTTATTGCATTTCGCGAACAAGTGAAAACAAATTTTTTGAAAGTTTTTTAGAGTGCTGTTGTCTGCCAGCAAACAGTATAAATATTGATCATTTTTAATTAAGCAGGTATGTTTAAAATGATCGGATATTGTTTATCTTTGAAATACATTGCTTAATTCGTTATGGTCTAACATCATAGCCTAATTGCAATTGCAGTGAACTGCCATACCTGAAAATGGTATATTTGGACATCTGCATAAATATATTTGAAACCCACTTCAAGACATTAATTTTATTTCAAGACATGTACTGTCGCTGATTCTACACCTGCAAATCAAATGAAGGTGTTGCACACAACAACAGAGCACAAGTTGTGTCAAAACAAAACATAAACAAGACTTAGTTGTAGTGAAGAGTCTAGAATGGGGTGCAATGAAAATTCAAACAGTGAGTGCTCGGTGCATTTTATATTTTTTTTTATCATTCTTACACTAAGGAATTTTCATATATATATATATATATATATATATATATATATATATATATATATATATATATTTATATATATATATATATATATATATATATATATATATATATATATATATATATATATATATATATATTATATATTGACTTCATGCTCAAATTATATTTCATCGTACAATATATATATATATATATATATATTATATATATAATAATATATATATATATTTTATATATTATATATATAATAATATATATTATATATATAATAATATATATTATATTTCTTTTCGACCTTGTGTAGTTTTCATCGTACAATTTTTATACCCTACACTAAAAAAGCTAAATAAATGAAACTCATAATTTGGATTACTTATATATCTACGCTGTCTGTCTGTGAAAATGGGCATGATCAGTCCATTATGCCCTGTGAACCGACCACTTATGTTCAAATTTATCATATAAAACACATCTACTGGTGAATTTTACTGCATACGTGTTCGGCTTAGACCGACTATAATTTTGATAATCCTTACTATTATAAAACACCTACTATAAAATTCCCTACTTTAAAATTTCCCATGTGATCTAACCTTCCCAACTGGTTTTTTTTACAATTAAAAAAAAAATTGTATTTTTTATAAACACAGAAATACCAACAATATTACCGCCCTCGAACGTCGATCGGCAGATTTGTTGTTCTATTCAATTTCATCTTCTAACTCGTTAATCACTGCGCTCACTCACTGCACTTGTCGAATTTGCAGCGTTAGTATTGTCATTTGGTTTTATTTTTCAAAACATTGAATGTATTGACACTACCAATGAAACAAATACTGCAGTGAAGTCACTGGAGAGACTTCACTATAATACTATAGACTGTCATTGCAAAATGCACTAAGTACTGTAGAGTGCAATAGTGCATATTTTGCAGAGGGAACTTCAAATACAGATCTAGTCTGCATACTTGAAATTTGCGAACTTGAAATTTGCGAACTTGACGACCAGTAACTACACAATTACAACATTGTTTTCATATTTTCTTAACATAAGAAAGAAATGAGATGTTTACTAATTTAAACTTTAATTCTTCTTATTTATTCTTGCAGTGCTATTCGTTTTTTATTAACTTATTGTAAATTTTCTTATGCTTAATATATTTTTATCCTTAATATATTTGAGTACCATTTTTCAACAAGTCCGAAATTGACTTGTTTTGAAAAATCGCTCAAAAATCAAATAAAAAGCATATAAATGGTTTTCTGTTAAAGCAAAAAGTGAGATCATAACCCAGTCTTTGGAATAGACTTGTGGAGGTATCCACGATATTAACATTGTCAAATATTTTGTTAAATACTTCGTCAAATACTTTGTTAAATACTTTGTTATAATACTTTGTTATAATACTTTGTTTATGTTTAAATATGATTTCAAAAATATGTTTTTAGATTTTTGTAAAAACAAAAATGAAATAAAAATATTAATATGAATTTGAACTTCAAAAGATCCTAAACATTTTATTTAAATTAAAACAATAATAGGATCTGTTAAAGACTCTTCAAAACCGTTTAAAAAGTAATTAAAATGTACTTTTTAGAAAAAAAAATTAAAAAAAGTGGCCCACTATACTCCAGGCTCCCCTACATAATCCGAATGAATAATAAATAAAAATAATTAATTTTTGCACGCGAATGTATTTTTTGGAACGCTCTCTTAAAAAATAATTTTTTTATTTTTTTTATTATTTATTATTTATTTATCAATTATTCAGAACTTGTTCATCAATCGAATGATATTTAAATATTTATAATTTACAACCACGAATCAATATTTAGTCTTTGTAGACAATCTCACCCAACGCTGTGTAAATTTTCGTCATAGTCCATTTTTCGCTTAGAACGTCAGCTGTGAGAATTGTGAAATCGGCCAAAAGAAGCAGCAGCAAAAGTGTTAAAGAGCAGCCAAAAGTAGTAGAAAGAAGCAGTTGAAGAAGCACACTGAAGAACTACATAAAAATTCTAAATTCCCCGTTGGCCTAAAGCTGCAAAAAAGAAATCACGCAAACAAACACAGACTTTGGACGAATTTACACACACGCGTATGCGTATGCGTCCGTCGGTCCTTGCATATGTTTGTATGGGTGTATGTACGTCCGTCTGTGTTTCTGAAGCTCATGCATATGCTATGAATTTTGTTAATGTGTACGTGCGCAAGTTAATATTTTATATTTGCACCCAAACCATATGTTGGACTGAATATGGGCAGGACCTGAAGTGTTGTTGTTAGTTTTAGTGTGTGTGTGTGTGTGTGTATATATTTGTGTCTGTGTGTGTGTGTTAAGGGTACCTAGATGACTTGTGTGTCACGGGGTCAATGGTGTCCTTTCACAGGTTCATGCTTATTTGTGTGCTTTCGCTGCTTAACTTAAGAACTGTTTAATTTTCTTCGGATACCTTTTTAAAGCAGCAGCCACTGTTTTTAAGTATATTTGTTTTTAGAGTTACATACAGTAAGAAAATATGTTTGCAGCAAATATATTTGAGCATCAATGAAATGGTACGCATATTATTAAATCGCAAAAGTGGGTTCTTATTTTTATTTTATACATGATTTTGATAATAATTTCCTACTCAAAATATCTCAATTAACCACGCAGTCATAAAATATGTTTGCAGCAAACATGTTGTTAATTGCAAATTACTTACACACGTTTCTGCCTAGTTGAAATTAGTTTGGTGATCTTTAAAAAAAGCCGTAAATACTATAAGCTGTAAGATAAATTTATAAAATATGAAATTCATGTAAATTTATTGCAATCAATTTGTATTTGCAACAAACATATTTTAAAAACATAGTGAAACATGTAGATAGTGCTAGATTTTGAGTGATTTTCTTGTTTAATTTAAATTTAATGATTTTAATCGAAGGATGAGTCATTTTGTCTGTTCAGTTGCTACTTCTTGTTTTCCTTGGAAATTCAGTCATTTTCAGGCATATTGCGATATGTTGGAAGTTTAAAATTGTCTTTGAAAGTTAAATATACAATAAACTAGTTGGGAAGGCTGCACCACTCAAATGTTTAACTCTCAGAATGAAATATAAAAAGATGTTAAGTTATTTTACCCCATCATAATATGATTCCCAGAAATAACGACAAAGAATTCTCTATTATGTGGTAGCTATAAAAAAATTCTTCTGAAATCACAAAAGCGATGAACATAACGAATTTACGGAACGCGTTAATTTGACATAACCAAAAAAACTTCAAAATAAAGCTCGTTTCTCAAAAAATAAGTTTTTTTTTTAACAAATAAAACATTTATAAACATTTACAAACTCTCAAAAACACTTACAAATAATGACAAACATTTACAAATAATTACAAACATTTACAAGGATGAGTAAACATTAACAAATATTTATCAGCATTAACCATTTATTGCAAACATTTTTGTACTTTAACAAAGATAGAGTTAAACTGCATTTAGAAAAAATTTTAAACATTTACAAACATAAACAAACATTTAAAAAGATTTAGAAAGTTTTATATACAATTACAAACATTTATAAATATTTTAAAAAAACTAATTATTATTTACAAACATTTGCAAACATGAGTGAACTTTAAAAAAATATATACCAGAATTAACGAATTATTGCAAACCTTTGTATTTTAAAAAAAGAACGAGCTAAACTCAATTTCCAAATATTTGGAAAGATTTACAAACATTAACAAACATTTATAAATATTTACAAATACTTCCCTAGTAGAAATTTTGGTAGGGCCATGGTCATGAAGTGATCATGTCATTATTTGAGATGATCGGGATATGACGAGGCCCATAATGTCCTTGTAACGCAGTGTCCTGATCATGTATTGACCTCAGGCCATGATCATGTACTGATCGGGCAATTCCCCATTTTAATATTTACCCGACAATTGTCTTGTCTGAGCCCGAGCATAATAGGGTTTCTCTCATTAATCTCGATCATTGCCTGATGCTAATTTCGTTATGAGAAACAAATAATGTAGCTATGATCGGGAACATTGACTGTTTAGATAATGTAAATCCTGCTATGGTAAGCATGGTAAGGGCATGCAAAGGCAATGATCTTATTTTCTCTAATAGGGCTTACCCAACGAAAACCCGATCATTTCCCGATGGCGTATCGGGCAAATTCTAGGGTTTATGTTATTTACAAACATTTACAAACATCAATAAACATTAACAAACATTTATAAATATTTAAAAACACTTACTATTATTTACAAACATTTACAAACACCAATAAACAATAACAAATATTTACCAGAATTAAACAATTGTTGCAAATACTTTGTACTTTAACAAATATTGAACTAAACTGAATTTACAAAACATGAATAAACATTTTTAAATATTTGTACTGATTTACAAATGTAAAAAAAAAAACATAACAAACATTTACAAATATTTCGAAACAATTACCAACACTTACAAATATTTACAAACATTTGAAAAATCTGACAAACATGTGCTAGTATTTATGAATATACAAAAAACATATATTTTAATATAGTATTATATTTTTTAAAATATTTCAAATAAAATATTTACAATATTCGAAAATTTTGCTATGTAAGGTAATTAAAAGAATGCATATTATTTACTTCCGCTAATTATTGATTACTTAGGAATCCAAAACTCTTCTAATTTAGCAAACAAAATATGATAAATACTGATTTCATGTAAGGGTTTTGATTTCGGTTTTGGAATTAATAATATATATATATATTTAAATTTTTTTAATATATAAAAAGAAACCGATCTTGTTTTTTACTAACCCAAGAATTAAAATTGAATTATTTAAAATTTAGAATATAATTCAAAGACAAATATGATAAATATCTCATATCAGTTTAACCTCAATCAAAATGTTTAATTTTCATTCTTTATTAAAATCTGATTTTTATCCGTTTTGAATATCGGTTTATTTTCGAATTTTCTACTACGAATTATTCTATTGACATTTCAACTATTTTTTGATATAAAATGGTATTAAAAGGATTTCGGATACGGTCTATGGGTTAGAAATGAAAAGGGATATCGCTTTCGGTTACGTTTTTAATTTCTAGACACTTTTAGGAAAAATTTAAAATTTTGGTTCTATTTCTCAAATTTTCTTCATAAAAATTCCAGATTTTGACAAAACTAAACACAAAATTCAACAATCTTAATAATATTTTCGAAGCTATTTTTATTTTAATACACTTCAGTGTCGACAGGGTCGAGGTAGTCTATAAACACTTTTTCGACATATTTCAAACAGACAAAGGCGGAGTTTGCATCTGCCCGTTCCCCAAATATTCCGTGAATCTGGCAATAAAATTCCACAAAATTTTACCACCTGCTATATACATTCCAAAGTAAAGGGTTTTTCAATAAGAGCGCTACAAAAGTTTTTTTCAAGGGTTTTTCAACAGGGACGCCAGAAAAGTAGAGCGACAGGAACGAGTCGAAATTATTAAAATTTACTACCGAAATTCGAATTCGTATATCTTTCCATCATAAAATGGCAAACCTTACTGAAGAGAAATGTCGAAAGAGTGGCAAGAAATATGGCGTCGTTTGCTGTCCCTGTCGCTCTACTTTTGTAGCGTTCCTGTTGAAAATCCCTTTATATCATTTATCTCTGTTTGTTTGCCCGAAATAAGTCGGAAATATTCCTGTAAAGTGCCAAAAATGTTGTCTCGGGTAATCTCTGTTTTTCTGATTTATTGATGGAAAACCAAATTTCTTCAAAAATGTCTGTCGATGTAGTTTAATAGAACCCATAAAATCAAAGCATGAAAATTCACTAACAAAAAAAAATAGTTATAACCCCTTAAAAAGTAATTTTTATTACATGAGCTGTTTGCTGTCTGGCACAAGGTCGCAGTCATAAAATTGCATTTATGAGCCTTATAAAACTAGCAAAACCCCTCAGTAAAACCTCTACGAAAATTCTAACTAAAGATTTGACAAGTTGCAAGTTTTGTGCCAAAGTTTTCTCCTTTTTTTTAGGTTTTATATATTTTTTGCAACAACTTTAAAACCTTCGTTTGCCATTTTTATGGCCGATGCGTCGTCTTCGCATCGCACACTTAACCTCAACAAAAAAACCCTCACATCCATTGCTACAATGTCATAATCACCATTGACAGGGCGTGTCAGAGTTGTACGTTGTATGCACTGCATGTAAACAACTTTTGACATTTAGTTTTGAAAACTAAGAATGTAGTTTGTGCATTGATTTGAAACGAGTTGCAAAGTGAGGCTGCCTTTGGGTTTCGCATATAATGACGGCACTTTATCGAACCACGCGCGCAAAATCGTGTTGCCCAAAAGTGTCAAAATGACTTTGAAAACTTTGCATAAACTTTTATGCTCTGCACTTATGCATCGAAGCATCGAGTATCGAGACGACACATGTTTCGTTGTGGTTTTGCAAAAAAAAAAAAAAAATGGAAGCCTTGAACATTATATAAAATTGTAGGCAATCATAAAACCAAGGCCAAGGCAAATTTTTACAGTGGTGCAGGTGGCAACCCTTCGCTGATTGATGAGTTGACAAAGTTTGTGCGTCGCATAGGCCAGATTTATGTGCGTCTGGTGGCACGTCAAACACGTAGGTAGTCCTTCCTCGCCAGATCGTCTACAGATTGCTGGAACTAAGCAGGTAACTGAGTTATGTACTTTTTTAACAAATGGCTTTTTTAAGTGAAAATACTTGTCGCCGATGATGCATTACGTGTATGTTTACGGTATTGGAGGGGTGCGGGGTTATTGGAATTTATGTTTGAGAAACTATAAAAAATCTACATATATTTTAAATACCTACTAAAATATTTACAAACTTTTAAAAATAGCTACATATTTATATAAAAAGTATTTGCAAGCATTTACAAACATTTGCGTACACTTATAAGTGCTTTCAAACAATTGCATACATTAACAAATATATACAGACTTTTACAACCATTAAAAAAATGTCTACAAACATTAACAAACACAAACAAGCTTTTATTAAATATTATCAAAGAATTATAAATATTTAAAATTATTTATAAGCACTTACAAACATTTACATACATTAACAAATATGCACAAACCTTTACAACCATTCCAAAATAATTACAAACCTTAACAAACATATAAAAACATTTACAAACAATTATAAACATTAACGAACATTAAAAGAAACAATTATAAACATTTAAACATATTTATAAGCACTTACAAACATTTACATACATTAACAAATATGTACCAACATTTACAGTTAATGTTTTTAAGTATTTTGTAATTACTTAAAAACATTAACAAACATTAACAAACATTAACAAACATATAAAAACATTTACAAATAATTATAGACATTAAAAGAAACGATTATAAACATTTAAAAATATTTATAAGCATTTACAAACATTTACATACATTACAAAATACTTTAAAATATTAACGTACATTAACAAACATATAAAAACACATAAAAACATTTACAGACAATTATAAACATTAACGAACATATTAAGAAACAATTCAAATTTTGTTTAAATATTTACAAACGTATAAAATCATTTAAAAACAGTTTCCCACAAACTATAACATAATTTGTAAAATATTTAAAAACATTTACAAATGTCCAAAAACTTTTTAATATATAAACAAACATTAACAAACATCTACAAGCACCCACAAACTTTTACAGATATTTACAAATATTTTCAAATATTTATAAAATTTTACTAGCTGTTTCAAACATTACCAAAAATTATAGATATTGACAAGCATTTACAAACAATTATAAATATTTACAAACATTATTTATTATTAAAAACAAACATCTACAAGCACTTACAAACTTTCAGTAGACCTAGAGAATGACAAATTAATTTTTTGCATACTTTTATAGATATTTACAAAATATTTTCAAATATTTACCAACTTTAACAAACATAAAAACATAAATACAAACAAAAACATATAGGAAAATATGAAGAAATAATTACAAACCTTTTTAAATATTTACAAACTTGTACAAGCACTTACAAACAATTGTGGACAAACATTTACTAATATTTAAAAAACATTTGTAAGTACTCACAAACTTTTAGGAATATGTACAAACATTAACAAACATCTACAGGTACATACAAACAATTACAGATAATTACAAATATTTGCAAACATTTACAAGCAGTTAAAAATACTAACAGATAGAAACAAATATTATTAAATATTTGGAAACATTTGCGAGCCTTTACAAATATTCACAAACTTTAAAAAGTACAAAAATTCCGAGACGAAGTTTTTTCGACAGGAAAATGGAAAAAAACATTTGTAAATACTCACAAACTTTTAGAAATATATACAAACATTAACAAACATCTACAAGTAAATACAAACAATTACAGATAATTACAAATATTTGCAAACATTTACAAGCAGTTACTAATACTTACAGATAATAACAAATATTAATAAACATTTGCGAGCCTTTACAAATATTCACAAACTTTAAAAAGTTCAAACATTCCGAGAAGAAATTTTTCGACAGAAAAATGGAAAAAAACTAGCAGACAAACAATTATTTTTTTGAATGAAAGTCACATTTTTAAGCATGCTTTTAGGCATTGAGAAAAATCTGCGCTGTTTCGGCCTGTGGAAGAAAAATGAGTGGAAGCAAAATGGTAAGGACAAACTGATCATTATAGGTAAAGGTCAAGAGTTCCTGATAATGCCGCCTTAACTAAAACTTCTTGTTGTACAGAAAAAACGACGAATACTGTTTGTTGTAAACGATCACGAACTTTCATATAGTGTTGTTGGATTCGCATGTGTTTGTAGTTGCTATTGATTGAATTGAACTCATCAGAAGACGTGTGTTTATTATTGTGTTCTATTTAGCGGTACAAAACTAATCGAAGAAAGCAATAACAAACACACAGTTCGGACGAAAGAAATGCGACAACACAATTTTTGTTGTGTGCGGAATATGCTCGAAATACTTGTACAAATACGAAAAGACGGGACATGGTACAGTGTTTGTCAGCGTAACAAAACACAGCCAATAAATTTCAATACCAACAAATGTTGAAGTAAAATTTTATATTTGCGAAACCCTGAGTTTTTTAATACGACCGAGTAAGCAATGAAGCTCTAATATGAGCGTACTACAGCCTCATTACAAGATCTTGAGTGATTCAGTTTTATTCAAATATAAGATTCTCAACTTATAAAAGTTTTGAATCAGGAATTACCTTACCTTATCAGAAATGAGCCATAAAGTGAGCAATTTTAAATAAAATATTTCAGAATTAATTTATTTGGAATTTAAATCAATGTTGTTTTGATTTTTTTTCACATTCAAATTAAAATCTAATTTCCTGAACCTGAGAAAATCTAAAATCGAGTGAGTTTATTGGAAAACATCAAGAAAATTATATTTTGTGTGCATTACAAATTATCTATAAAAATAATTTATTCTAACAAGCTGTAGATTAGAAATCAGAAATTCTCTTATTAAAATAAAATTAGATCAAACAATTATTTATATTTATTAGAGCATAAATTAGCATTTTTTTTAAGATAAATAAAACAAATACGCTATAAACCTAGTAGACCCACTAAAAAAACAGAATCAGATTGTAGCACGCATCCTAAAATATGCCTCATTTTTATTATTTTAATACTAGGCAAATATCTAACTATTAATAGCAGCCTCAAAATAACAAATCCGAAGATGGTTGATGTCAGTTGTCAACTGAAAATTATATTTGACTCATTTTAAAATTGGCAAAACGCAGCTGTCTTAACACCCAAGCAATTTTGCAACCAAAAAAAAATATATATAAATAATCTAAAATTGAAATTGAAACACGCGCCTTCGTTTGAAAAATGTTTTACAGTCACAAAAAATGTCAAGTGTAGGAAGCGAAATCGTTGATCCGCGAATAAAAGATATCTGATGTCGTCAACAATTGGCTGTTTTTTTTTTCATGTTTATTTCGTGCATGTTTAATACTTTATTTAAAGGTAGCAACTGTTTTAGAGGCACCAACCTACACAACAACAAATACTTCGGAACAAAAAAAAGGTCTCTAAAAAGGTCTCAACAGATAAATGCCTTAACAACTGAAAAGTAGCAAATAGAGCACAACAAAGAAGACAAATACATCAAATGCTTATCTAATTTGATTTTTCTGCCTCAAAGGCGGCAGAGATTCACGAACTGGAGAATGGTTTGAAAAACAGCAGAGAAATTCACAGGTGTTCACAGTGGATGGATGTGGTGAAATTCTTAAATAAATTTACAGAAATTATTGTGACTCTCCGCAACTGAATAGGTGACTGGTAATTGCAGTATATTGGTAGATTTCTGTCAAAAGCGCAGTATTTTGGTAGATTTTCGTTTATCTCCATCAAAATTAGAATTATAATTCGAACAAGAAAGAACATCAAAATAAAAACAACAGCCTTTTTTACGTTACACGGCAGATTATGTACTGTTTTTTGGATTCATATTCCTGAAAAATAATATGATTTAATTTAAAACCTTTTTTTTTTAAAAGGCTACTTCAGATAAAATCTTTGGCCAGCACAGGGCAGTTGAGAAACATTTTTTAAAAAGATTTGTAGCAGAATAATGCGATGTTTGTATTTAAAGCTGCCTATTTACTACTCGTTTCCAAAATATACCACGACTCTACCATTAAAATTCCTTAAAATTTAAATAACCTGCTATACACTTTCAACAATATTCCATTATTTGAGAAAAATAAGACCGAAATATTGCTAGAAATGATAGAAATTTTGATTCGACAAATACAAAATTGCATAAATTTGAACAGTACTGAAATGTTTTTTCTTCAGACAAAATTTTAGAATGGAATTGGGAAGAAAGCAGAAGAGCAGTTAAAGTTATACAAACAATAGTTTTTAGTAAGCTTTTAGACAGGCTAACATGAGAATGTAGATAATATCTGTCTATTTCTTGATTTAGTGTGAAAGAAAAATAATTAGAAAAGTGGCAGAAAATGCATAGTATGGTAGAACGACGCTCGATATGGTAGACAATAAGCTGGCAAATGGTAGACAAAGGTAGAGACCATTAACTCGACGTTTATATTTATCAGAACAGATCTTCGAACACACCAGATTTCTACATAAAGAGTCTGTATAGATAGCATAATATAGAGAGCATATTTTTTTTCGTGCCTAATATATTTTTGAGCTTTTCCTGCCAATTTGCTACTACATTACCAGATTCTAGTCCTTAATATGTCAGAAGTATGCATTCTACAAAGTTTAACATCTTGCTAGAAACATTCCAAAACCTTCCTTTTATATGAGTCGGTTGCGTAAATAGGCTCAAAATATCATTAATTTGATATCGGGTTGGTTAAAAGACGCCATCTTTCGGTTAGGTTCGCTCTTCCAAACAGTATATTTTTTTTAGAAGACAGTAGAGCTGCCTTTACATTCATTATATCTAACTCCACATTGATTTGTCTTCTTATAAACTGTCATTTAACTGCCCTCATGTTAATGCAAACAACTAATATATTTTGACATAAACTCTGTCTTCCGATAACATGCTGTAAAGCTCTTGTTGTACTGCTTTTAAACATCCTGTGTTTACTTTGGCCGTCTGTTAGCTGCCGTGTAATTGTTATATATTCTTTATAATAAAAAATGGCATTAAAATAAAATTTGTTTTGAATATATATTTCAAAAGTTCTAAATTTACTGTTTTTCAGTTGTAATTCAAAGTATTTTTTTAATAGGCAGTCAAAATCTGTATCTGTCAAGAACTTACTTTACATTCCATATATCTGCCTCTACATTCACCTTCCTTTAATCTACCGCTTGACTGCCAAATTTAAGAAAACTCCTCTCTGTCAATCGCAAACATATCGAAATACTGTTATCTTCCTGCTTTCTTTTGTCTGCCCGTCTGCTATCTGCCATAAATTGGAAGAACGGCATGTTTAAAAAAACTCCGCCTATTTCCGACGCAAACCTGTCGAAATACTGTTATCATCCTGCTCTCTCTTGTCTGTCCGTCTGTTATCTGCCTTAAATGTGTGTTTATGCCTCTACATTCTTTCACCATCCTATAATATACCGCTGACTGCCAGGTTTATATGCTGCAAACATGTCGAAATACTGTTATTTGTCTGCTTTCTGTTATCTGCTATCTGTCGTAAATTGTAAGAACGGCATATTTAACAAAAACTCTTGCCTGCCGCAAACCTGCCAATCTGTCTGCTCTCTGTTATCTGCCATGTTTAACAGAAACTCTTCATTTATCTGCCGCAAACCTGTCGACATCCTTTTACCTTCCTGCTATCTGTTGTCTGCTATTTTGGAAGAACGTCAGGTTTAACAAAAACTCCTCCCTTGTCTGCCGCAAACCTATCAAAACACTTTTATCTTTCTGATCTCTGTCATCTGCCCGTCTAATATCTTAACAGGTTTTTATGCCCTAAACCTGTCGAAGTACTGAAATCTTCCTGGACTCTGCCTTAAATTTGTGTTTATGCCTCTACATTCTTTCACTATTCTACAATCTATCGCTGACTGCCAGGTTTAAGAAAAACTCTTCTTTTATCTGCCACAAACCTGTCGAAATACTGTTATCTTCCTGCCTTCTAGTGTCTGCTATCTGTCGTAAATTCGAAGAACGGCATGTTTAACAAAAACTCTTCACTTGCCTGCCGCAAACCTGCCAATCTGTCTGCTCTCTGTTATCTGCCAGGTTTAACAGAAACTCTTCATTTATCTGCCGCAAACCTGTCGACATCCTTTTACCTTCCTGCGATCTGTTGTCTGCTATTTTGGAAGAACGTCAGGTTTAACAAAAAATCCTCCCTTGTCTGCCGCAAACCTATCAAAACACTCCTATCTTTCTGATCTCTGTCATCTGCCCGTCTAATATCTGCCAGGTTTAACCAAAACTCCTCATTTATCTGCCGCAAACCTGTCAAAAAACTGTTACCTTTCTGCTTTCTGTTGTCTGCTATCTGCCCTAAATTGAAGAACGGTAGATTTAACAAAAACTCCTCCTTTCTCTGTCGTAAACCTGTCGAAGTACTGTTATTTTCCTGCACACTGTTGACTGCCCGTCTGGTAACTGCCCTAAATTTGTGTGTATATCAAATTTTCGTTCATAAATCTAGCAACATAAGTATTACTTAATTTTTTAATATACAAATTATTCAAAAATTAAAATTTTTCTGACATTTTCCCAAATGTTTGCATTGTTTTGGACCGCGTTAAACCTGACAATTTGACAAATCGAGCAACGACAGTTGCTGACATCGCAGCACATGTGCAAATTGTAACAAACACACTGCGAAAAGCGGAAGACGACATTCGATACCTATTCTATTCATTCAATGTTTTTTTTTCGTATGTCTTAGCAACATTTGGCACCCTTCTAAATGCATACCTATCATCATCATTCGCCAGTCAACCATACATCCGACCATCCATACTATGCTGCAGTACCTGCCGCCTTCACATGTACATGCTCTACCATAGAGGTATCGACTGCATAGAGGCAGCTACACATGACAACATCAGGAGCAGTAGCAGCATCATCGTCCTGACATCTACTCTACTCCTTGAAGCATTCAATGAATCGGAAAATGTTTTTTATCCAATTTAGACAGGCTGGCAGGTGAACAAATTTATGTCAAGCTGCAAAAAAAAAAAACGAAACAAGACAGAAAAAAAATCGAACATGCAAAAAAATGTTGACAAATAATGAAAATTGCGCTTGACATCAAATTGAAGTGTAGATAACTAAATATTGCTGAGGGGTTGTTTAAAAAAATAATAAAAAAAAAAAATGAAATCTGAATGCAAGTTAAGATTTTGATGCTGCTCGACAGCTGAATGATATTTTGCTAATAACAGCAAATTTGTCATTTTAATTTAAAAAGCTACATCAGTCATCGAAATGATTTTCTTCAAATCAACATAAATTTGACAGTGGTAATATGAGCCCATAAGTAGCTATTATTTGTAATAAGCCTGTTGTAATGTGATATTTGAAAAAAATAAAAGATTTGATATTGAATTGAAAAATCAAGAGCTCAATTGTTCAAAGCTTAAATCAAAAATCATAGATTAGTATTTTTATTGAACTCTAGCTTTTCATTGTTTAAAATACTATATACTCTATTAAAATGTATTTGGTTAATTAATCAGCAAAAACTCCAACGTTTAATTTAAAATTCTCGTTTATTTGTAGCTCCTATCAAAAAGTAACATATTTTCGCGCGTAAATCTCTGTAGTTTCAGGCAATCGCTGCTATAATAATTCATAATTGTTGCATGTATTTTTTGCATATTTTCTGTATATTTTAAATATGCATAAATTTAAATTTGGCTTCATTTCATTATAATAAATAAATAAAAAAAAAACAACAAAAAAAACAACCATACGACAGACGCACGCCACAGCATTATATACTATATAAAATAATTACAATAAAATTTAAGTAAATTGATTTATCTGCATACAAATTTACACCAAAATGTTGTTGTGCCCAGCAGAAAAATGTTTTGGTTTTTATTTAGAAACACTTTAGTAATATTTATATGCTGTAAAAATATAAATGAAAATAAAATATTATCAAATATTTAGCTCAAGTTAAAGTTTTAGCGCAACGTCGCACAGTAGTTCAGAAACGTTTTTCAAAACTCTGTATCTTTTGATGTAGCGAATATTTTTGAATGCTATTTTTTTTTTGTTTACTTGGAATTTGATGAAATATGATTTTACGAAACCAAAAACAGAAATCGAGCGATTAGATTCTGCTGCATAATAAGCCAATGTTTAACTTTTTTTTTTTGGATTCTAGTATATAAAGGGTTTTTCAACATGGACGCTACAAAAGTAGAGTAGAGAACAGGGACACTAAATGACGCCATATTTCTTGCTGCTCTTTTGACATTTCTCTTCAGTAAGGTTTGCCATTTCATGATGGAAAGATATACGAATTCGAATTTCGGTAGTAAATTTTAATAATTTGGACTCGTTGTTGGCTGGTATATCTTTTCATCATGAAATGGCAAACCTTACTGAAGAGAAATGTCAAAAGATCGGCAAGAATTATGGCGTCGTTTGCTGTCCCTGTCGCTCTACTTTTGTAGCATCCCTGTTGAAAAACCCTTGAAAAAAAAACTTTTGTAGCGCTCTTATTAAAAACCCCTTTAGAACAAAATTTTTATTTTTGAAATAATTTTTTTTTTATTAATATTTGAAATGATTCAAAATATTAGATACTCAAAAATATTTTTTATTTGGTTTGAAATTTTGAACCGCGTAAAAGTTTTAAAAATTGTCAATCTTCGAATTCGTTTTTTTCACTTAGAGTTTTAATATCGCCGAGAGTTTTAAAGATATTGCGCTCAGGTTACAATTTTTTTGAATATATGGATATATTTCACTTCTTTTGTTTGTATGCTATGAAAGCTATAAGAATTGTGTATTTTATTCAAAATTTCGATTTTGTACGTTCATAAGTTCAATGTTTTAAAAGTCATTAAGCTAAAATTGAATTTAACTTATATCTGAATGAATAGTCTTTTACGTCATACCCACTTTTGCTGCCGAATACACTCAAAATAAAAAGTCTGCTATTAATAGCAAACTCTAACTGCTAAATTTTAGCACACTTTAATTTGTATTTACAGCATACTTTTTTTATCTGCAATAGCGAACTGTTTGCTGGGAATCTTAGTTCTGCTAGTGATCAAGATCGTGCTAGTGTCACTGGTGTGCATATTGCTAGTGTAGCTAACCTGCACTAGATGACGCCATAGTCACGAGACGCTGGAGCCAAATGTGTCTATAATTCGTAGACTCTTATTTGACAACACGTTTTTTTTAAAAGAGATATTTCTTACACGTAATAATAATGCAGGCAAGAGTGAAAACGTGAAATAAAGGTAAAATAAAAATATGAGATAAATAAAAACAAATAAAATAAATATATATAATAAAAAATAATAATATAAAAATAAAAAAAGTATATCAGAAATAAAAAAAATATTAAAATACAAAAATATATATATTTTTTCATATTCTTTCTTTATGAATTGGAGTTAACAGCAAAAAAATTTGTTAAAGTAGCTAAAATTTTTTGCTTGTATAGCTTAAAAAAAGTTCACTGAAACAGCAAACTGTCATTTGTTGTTTCAGCAGAATCTGGCGCTTTTCTCTTTTCAGCAAACATTTTTGCTGTATTGGCAACCTTTTTTGCTACTGTTACAGACTTTTTATTTTGAGTGTACGGCCGCTGGAGGCTTAAGAGCTGAATTAAGTCAACATTTTTGACTTTAAACTTTCACAAAAAAAAAAAAAAAAACTATCAAAAATTAGTAAACTAAAATTGATTGTAGCTGATAGCTAAATGAATACTATTTCACCCTATACCTAAGCTACCAAATAGTGAATAACTTGAACGCTGGAGGCATTTCAACGGAATAAATCCGAATTTTTCAATTCAAACGTTCACAACTAAAAACCTTTAAAAGTTTTAAAGCTGAAATTAATTTTGACTTATAGCTGAATGAATATTCTTTCACTCCATATCCACTTTTACCACCAAATAGTTCCAAATCTGGACGCTAAGAAAATTAATATGCAATATGAAACACAAGAAATGAATAAATATTAATAATTTCGTCTGTTATGATTATTAATAAAATATATAAAATTTTTGAATCCTATTCATAACAAATACATAGAGATTTTATGCATAAAAATTTCATTTTTTTTGTACTATACATAATTTATGAATATAACTCATTAATAAGAAAATTTTAAAAAATATGTTTTGCAGTAAACAATTTTATTTGTGTATGACTACACTTTAATAAACTTTCAATGAAATTGGATAATTTTTTTTTTAGTATTCTTGAGAAATAATGCTCCATATATCAGAGCTTAGATGCTAGAAAACATCTTCCAAAAATAATTTAAAAATGTTTAGATACAAATGTCTTAAAAACAGAAAAATATTGTAATTAGAAAAAATTGTCTTTACCGTTTTTGAGAAAACTGGTTATGAAAACAACTATTTTTTATTATAAATAGTACACAGAAAAAAATATATGTTTAAATATAGAAAAAAAAATATAAAAAAAAAAAAATTATTGTTTCATCGCCAATACGACATTTAATAGTATTGATTAAATATTTAATTATATTTATTAATAATTTAATTGAACTTAAATTAAAGGAAATTAACACACACGATGAAAATTTTTTTTTTATTTATTTTATTTGTTATATATCGGCCATTCCACGTCAAACCGGGCGCTTTTCAACAAAAAATTACTTTATGAGCTCCAATCTTTTTGAAATTTTACAGACATGTTCTGTGCCAAAAAATATTTGACATGTATTTTTTTTCATAAAAAAAATGTTTTTTTTCTGGAAGTTTTACCCCTTAATAAATTGAAAAATTTCGTCGATATTTAACATTTTGCATTTAGTTATACTACTGTAGAACGTGAACTATATGTTCAGTGTTAAACAATTTGGTCTCATTTGAAAGGTAATGAATAGCTCTTTCTAATGGTTTACAATTTTTTAAATTCTCTAATACAAACCTAATAAGAAATGATGGTCCGAAAGTTTTAAACCCGATTTTTATGTTTTTTTTTTACACCATTACAAATAGTGCACCAAAACTGAAAAATTTAGAGTGGGACCTCAACGCTTACTATTTTAAAACTTTTTTTTTCCAAAATATTATTTTTTCTGACATTTGAACGGTATCAGTATATTAAAATTGCATATAAACAGGATGCCAATACACAACCATATAATGTGCATGTCAAATATAGACGAAATTAGTATTAAAATATTTTTAATGGATTTCAACCAAATTATTGAAAATATTATTACGTTAAAAAAAAAATATCAATGGTATTGTATTCATGGAATTTTCACTAAACAAGCTTAATATATGCAATTTTAATTTATTGACGCTGATCAAACGTCAGAAAAAATTATTTTTTTGAAAAAAAAAAATTTAAAATTGTATACTCTAAATTTTTCAGTGTTGGTGCACTAAATTGCAGTTTTGTGATGGTGTAAAAAAAAAAAAAATTATGTGCTGACCACCAAAATCGGGTTTGAAACTTTCGGACCATCATTTCTTATTATGTTTGTATTAGAGAATTTAAAAAAGAGTAAACCAATAGAAAGAGCTATTCATAACCTTTCAAATGAGACCAAATCGTTTAATATTGAGCATATAGTTTACGTTCTACAATAGTTTAACTACATGCAAAATGTCAAATATCGACGAAATTTCTCAATTTATTAAGGGGTCGTGTAAAACACGTGTAAAATATTTTTCGACTTAGAACATGAGTGCAAAATTTCAACGAAATCAAAAATAGTAAACCTCAAAAGTGCCCGGTTTGACGTGGAATGGCCGATATGTATTTTAGTTATTAACTTTTTTTTTACTACTTATCAATAGGATTTTTTTTCTAGTATTCTTAAGTAACACAATCTAACCTAGATCAAAGTGGGAGAATTACAAATTTCTACTGGGCAGATAGCAAAAAATATACGCACGAATGTCGCAACCATTTGGGAGACATTAAATTCAACACATAGACACACACACACAAACCAACACATGCAAATGCGGTGCAACATGCGAAAATAAACTGAAAAACAAAGAAACACATATGAAAAACAACAACATTTAATATGTTTTTTTTTTGCAAGTCAATTTTCTATTTGCCATTTTTTTGTTTTGCACATTTGTCTGGTTTTTGATGGCTTTTTCTGCGGTGGGAATATTTTTGCGGTTTGTTTTTTTTTTTTCAAACTGCCGCCAAATTCACGTTTCGACCATTTTCAACCGCAAATATTTAATTTGCATATATTTCGTATTTTTTATTTTCTTTTTATATATTATATTTTTTTTGTAACTTTTTTTCTTTTTTTTATATATAGAAAATTGTGTTGTTGCTCTGCCACTTACGTGTGTGCGTTAATATGTGCTTATTTGTTGTTGTTGTTTTTGTTGTCATAAGATTTGCATAAATGGTTTTATCGCAGGATGAATGCCTTAAACTTCCATAAATATTCAGCTCTGCACAGAGCGACCGAATATGTGTTTGTGTGCCTCGATTCTCAGGCGAGCCATAAAAAGTCATATTAGGCCATATAATAATATTGTTGTTGGCATAAGTGAGCTGTTGTTATTATTGTTACCATGGATATTGTATTATAATGATCTGCAAGTGGAGGCTGTCAAAATATGCTGCATAACGAACGGGGCGGTGCTGAAAATTACACACATCGATGTGCGGAAGAACTATAAGTGATGCAAAATAACTTTAAATTGGTGGGTAGTGTTAAAAAAACAAAAAAACGTTACAACTTTTCTTTAATTGATTTAAAAGTTTATTATGTGAAATAAAATATAGTTTTTGTGCTAATATGAATTTAATGTGAAAATATCAATGTTTAATTAATAATAAAAAAAATAAGAAATGTTGATGAACATTTTTATTTTTGTTAAAATTGTGAATTTTGAGTTAAGAAATGAATTTTGGTGAACAATGGAAAAACTTGAATTTGTATTAAAAATATGAAGTTTTGATGAATGAAGTATTTGATGAAAAAATAATTTTTTGATGAAAATATGAATTTTCGATGAAAATATGAATTTTCGATAAAAATATGAATTTTTTATGAAAATAGAAATTTTTGATGAATATATGATTGTTTGAGGAAAATATGAATTTTTGATGAAAATATAAATATTTGATGAAAATATTAATTTTGGATGAATATATGAATGTTTGAATAAAATATGAATTTTTGATGAAAATATGTATTTTTGATGAAAATATGTATTTTTGATGAAAATATGAATTTTTGATGAAAATATGAATTTATGATGAAAAAATATATGTTTGATGAAATTACGAATTTTTATTGAAAATATGATTTTTTGATTAAAAAAAATGATTTTTTGATAAAAAAAAAAATGTTTTTTGGATGTAAATATGAAATTTTGATGAAAATATGAATTTTGGATGAAACGATATATTCATGAAAAATCACCAATTTAGATGAAACTGTGAGTTATTGATGATAATATGAGTTTTTGATGAAATTATTAACTTTCGATATTTTTTTTGAATTATTGATGAATCTATGTATTTTTAATAAAAATATGAATTTAGGATGAAACTATGTATTTATGATGAAACTGTGAATTTTTTTATAAAAATATGTATTTATGATGAAATCACCAATTTTGATGAAACTGTGAATTTTTGATGAAAATATGAATTTTTGATGAAAATATGTATTTATGATCAAATCACCAAATTTTGATGAAACTGTGTATTTTTGATGAAAATATGAATTATTGATGAAAATACAAATTTTTGATGTAAATATGAATTTTGAATGAAACTATGTATTTATGATGAAACTATAAATCAGTAATCAATATAATAAAATCATTGAAAATTGATTAAAGAACTGTGAAAGTTTGATGAAATAATGAATTTTCGATGAAATTATTAACTTTTGAAAATTTTTGATGAAAATGTAAATTTTTGTTAAAATTATGAATTTATAATGAAAATTTGAATTTTTGATGAATATATAATTTTTGATGAAAATATGAATTTTTCATGAAAATATGTGTTTTTGATGAAAATAAGAATTTTTGAAGAAAATATGAATTTATGATAAAAAAATAAATGTTTGATGAAACTACGAATTTTTAATGAAAATATGATTTTTTGATAAAAAAAAAATGATTTTTTGATAAAAATATGTTTTTTTGATGTAAATATGAATTTTTGATGAAAATATGAATTTTGGATGAAACTATATATTTATGAAAAACCACAAATTTAGATGAAACTGTGAGTTATTGATGATAATATGAATTTTGGATGAAATTATTAACTTTCGCTATTTTTTTGAATTATTGATGAATCTATGTATTTTTAATTAAAATATGAATTTCGGATGAAACTATGTAATTATGATGAAACTGTGAATTTTTGATAAAAATATGTATTTATGATGAAATCACCAATTTTGATGAAACTATGAATTTTTGATGAAAATATCTATTTATGATCAAATCACCAAATTTTAATGAAACTGTGTATTTTTGATGAAAATATGAATTATTGATGAAAATACAAATTTTGGATGTAAATATAAATTTTGAATGAAACTATGAGTTTTTGATTAAAATATGAATTTTTCATGAAAATATAAATTTTTGATGAATATATTAATTTTTGATGAATATATGAATGTTTGATGAAAATATGAATTTTTGATTAAAATATGTATTTTTGATGAAAATATGAATTTTTGATGAAAATATGAATTTTCGATGAAAATATGAATTTTTGATGAAAATATAAATTTTTGATGAATATATTAATTTTTGATGAATATATGAATGTTTGATGAAAATATGAATTTTTGATGAAAAACTCTATATGTATGAAAAACCACCAATTTAGATGAAACTGTGAGTTATTGATGATAATATGAATTTTGGATGAAATTATTAACTTTCGATATTTTTTTTGAATTATAGATGAATCTATAAAATAAAAATATGAATTTTGGATGAAACTATGTATTTATGATGAAACTGTGAATTTTTGATAAAAATATGTATTTATGATAAAATTACCAAAGTTGATGAAACGATGAATTTTTGATGAAAATATGTATTTATGATCAAATCACCAAATTTTGATGAAACTGTCTATTTTTGATGAAAATATGAATTATTGAAGAAAATACAAATTTTTGATGAAAATATAAATTTTGAATGAAACTATGTATTTATGATGAAACTATAAATCAATAATCAATATAATAAAAATCAATTGTTGATGGAACAGTGAAAGTTTGATGAAATAATGAATTTTCGATGAAATTATTAAATTTTGAAAATTTTTAATGAAAATATAAATTTTTGATGAAATTATGAATATATAATGAAAATTTGAATTTATGATGAAAATATGAATTTATGACTAAAATATGAATATATGATGAAAATATGAATTTTTAATGATAATATGAATTTATGACGAAAATATTATTTTGAATAACAATATGATTTGTTGATGAAAATATGAATTTTTTTATAAAAAAATATGAATTTTTGATGAAAATTATTTTTTTGTTGAAAATATGAATTTTTAGTGATTTTAATAAAAATATGAATTGTAAGTTGTACTATGAATTTTAAGTAATATTTCTACTTAAAATTCATAGTACAATTTTGAGTGAAAAAATTAAATTAGATAAAAATATGATAAAAATACGAATTTAAAATCAAATTAAGATCAAAATGTACATTTTCCTTTTTTATTTGTTTAAATGAACAAAATGTCAATTTAATTTTCAGCAAATTTAAACTTTTGATTATTTGTCACAACTTAAATAAAACTTAATTCAAATTATTTTTTTTTTTATTATTTTTTTTTTCTTAAAATACTGTGCCAACTACAACGAGCAGTAGAACAAAATTAACAATTGCAAAAACATACATTTGACAAATATTCATTGTCTGCCACACACACACATACAAATAGGCATCCATTAGAGCCACAGTAGAAGCAAGTAGAAGTAGAAGAAAATCCATTTAATTTTCTAGTTGCTCCATCCAACGACCCACCGAACCAACCATCCATCCGACCATTCTTTCATTCATTCGTTCAGCCATTCAGAGCAGCTGCAACATTCTTTTAGAATTTTTGCCTATAAAACATTTTCGATGCCAGAAGAACAAAACCAAAGAATGCAAAAAATAACAAAAAAAAAAAAAAAAAAACGGCAAACTAACAAAAGTCAAAGCAATTGTAATAAATGACAGCAGACATCGTGCAGCCGCCGCACGCCCTCATCTTCTTCTTGAAATTCTTCATCTGCTTTTTCTTGACGCCCTCCCTTTAGCAACCTCGCCTCTAGAACATCAGCTGCCACGGTCACAACCTCCAAGATGAGCACAAGCACCAGCTGAGGCATCAAAAATCAAGACGAATCGCAAAACTGCTACAAGCGGAAGTTTGCGGTAGCGGAATTGGTAGCGAAATCCGTGTTCGGTAGTAAGTCGGGTATTGGCTTTGATGGTAGTGACGGTATTTTCGCCCATCTCTCACCATCAAACGATGAACACACACGAGGAACGAACGAATGAATGAATTTCGGCAGCATTTTGGCATCATTAGCATTGATTTATGATTAAATTCAACCGCAATTTTCAGCTAAATCGTTTTCTACATTCAGACTTGTTCCACTTTTTTATGTTCCCTCTATTGCGCCCCCTCTGCACCCCGTCTTTATTCAGTCTCATATTTTCATACTTAGTATTCTCCCTGTTCACATATCTCGCTCTTCATCGAGGTATTATGAGAAATACTCAAAATTTTAACATTGTTTAAATATTGCAGGGAAACGGTTACTTTAGAAACCAAAATATAGAATGGTAACTAAAATGTGGATCAAACTAAGCATAAATTATGAAATTATTTAATAAAAATATGAATGATTGATGAAAATACAAATTTTTATGAACACATAAATCTTATTTTGAAAAAAAGGGATTTTATTGAAATGTGATTTTTTGATATGATATTCTAATGAATTTCTAATGAACTTATGAATTTCTGATGAATAAACAAATTCATTTTTGATGAAAATATGAATTTTTGATGAACATATGAATTTTTGATGAACTTATGAAATGTTAATGATACTATGAATATTTAGTGAACATAAAAATTGTTAATGAAAATATGAATTATTAATGTACAAATGAATTTATAGGATATATAAAGAAAAACGAATAATATTAAATTTGAAATATAAAGACATTTTAAATGAACATATGAATTTTTGATGAACACATGAATTTTTGATGAACATAACAATTACTTGATGAATATAAGATTTTATTGGCGAAAATATAAATTTTTGATAGAGATATGAAATTTTGATGAATTTGTGCTGAATATAGGATTTCTAGTGAAAAATATAAAGTTTGATGAACTTATGAATTTCTAATATAAGTACGAATTTTTGACGAACATATGAATTTTTAATGAAAATATAAAATTTTAAGGAAATTGTTTTTTTTATAGACATTTTAAATGAACATATGAATTTTTGATGAACATATGAAATTCTTTGATGAACATATGAATTTTTGATGAACATATGAATTTTTGATGAACATACAAATTTTTGATGAACATCAAGTTCTTTAATGAACATAATATTTATTTGATGAATATTAAATTTGTTGATGGAAATATGAAATGTTAATGAATTTGTGATGAATATAAGTATTTCTATTGAAAAATATAAAATTTGATGAATATATGAATTTTTGATATAATAAATTTTTGATGAAGTTATGAATTTTTGATGAACAAATGAATTGTGGATGATAATACTAATTTCTGATTAAAATATGAATTATGTATGAAAATATGAATATCTGATGAACATATTAATTAGTGATGAACATATTAATTTTCGATGAACATATGAATTTTCGATGAACATATGAATTTTCGATGAACATATGAATTTTTGATAAACATATGAATTTATGATGAACATATGATTTTTGTATGAACATAAAAATTGTTGATAAAAATATGATTTTCTGATGAATATATGCTTATTTGATGAATAATTTTTAATAATAATATGAATTTTAATGAACTCATGAATTTTGGATGTGATTTTTGATGAATATTTATTATTTGATGAATACAGAAATTTGGAAGGATAATATGAATTTTAATGAACTAATGAATTTTGGATGATCAAATGAACTTCTGATGAAGAAATATATTTCTATTGAAAATATGATTTCTTTTTTTGTTGAACATATGAATTTTTGATGTAAATTCGAAATTGTAGTGAAAATACTTTCATTGAAAAATTTAAAAAAATCAATTTTTATTTGGCTAAATATGATCTGATGGTAATTTTTGTATTGTTTAGTAAAATTATGGAAAAATTTATTTTGACTAAAAATAATAACGAATTTTTATAAATTCCAAATAATGCTAAAAATACAACGAAGTACTCGTTAACCATAACAGAAATTCACCAAATAATCTCGCCACAACACTAGCATCTACTGGTTTGATTAACTGCCTTGACGCTGCAAACAAAACGTTTTTGGCAACGCGACTTGGCTTGCCGTTCGTTGCCCTCAACAACTGTGGGGTCTCGACGCCAGAATCAAATCCGAATCAGTTTAACAGCGATTTCCACAATCAGACGCACTGATGCGCATAATGATCTCTTTCCTGGATTTAAAACGGATAATAAATAATAAACGGCAGGCAAATAAAAGCCAGCCAGCCAGCTAGTCAGCCAACTAACTATACATAGGGCGTTCAAAACTGCAGAAGCCATTAAAAAAATAAGAAAAAAAAAATTAGAAGATTCTAGAAAATAAATTGATAAAAAAGCGCGTTTCAAAGAAAATCTATTTTTATTTGATATAGAATGTGTGTGCGTGTGTAAAATAGGCTGCTGTCATAGATCATCGTCAGTTTTGTGCACAATGATAAATGATAAAATGTTCACACACAAACACATTTATAAATGAAGAAACTTAGATTAAGTGCTAAAATGTAGTAGTTATTTAACAAAAGACCAAAAATACATTAACACCAAATGAGTATTAATGTTTTTAAGGCTAATAGAAAGAAAGGATTTGATGCATACAAAGAAACTTTATTTGTATTGAGTAAATAAAAAAACTTTCTTTCTTATTTAGAGTTGTTATAAAATCAGATTTCTTCTTATTTCTTTTTATATTCATAAATTAAATGCATAAAAGGAACACAAATACACAGGCACTTCTTTCTTATGAGTCTCTAAAAAAAAAGTCATGCTATTGACTTGGAGAAAACAGAAGCCTTTCATGATTTTCTTCTTTTTTCCGCACATATGAGCACAGCACTCAAATTCAATTCGTTCCTGAATTCACGGCTGCTCCATTTTGCATTTCTGCAAATACTCACATCATACACTCAGAATTATGAAGAACTATTTTATAAAAATGCAAATAAAAGTAAATATTTAACCTGTATGATTGTAAATTTTAACATATTACAAATTGTAATTTCACAAGAACAACTTGAATGGGGTTTCCTTGTATAACTCATAGTTCTTTGCAATTTTCCAAAAATATTATATATGATCATTG
The DNA here is from genome assembly GCA_951804985.1 of Dryomyza anilis. Classification (NCBI taxonomy): domain Eukaryota; kingdom Metazoa; phylum Arthropoda; class Insecta; order Diptera; family Dryomyzidae; genus Dryomyza; species Dryomyza anilis. The sequence goes on from OX638132.1 coordinate 71,656,122, forward strand.
AGTTTTGGAAGTAATACGAGTTAAAATTTTAAAAATCCAGAAATGAAAGAATTATAAAACACCCATAAATCACTTCTGAAACAACATTTCATAAATATTTTGAACTAATTTAAAGAAATATATCCAAAATATAATAAATATATATTATAAACTAATTAAAATAATCTCCAAAATAAACTACTTTTTCATCTATAACCTATCGGTCCGATTAATACATATCTTTAATTTTGTTTTTTTTTTTCTAAAATATAGTGCAAGTAGTATTTAAAGGGTTTCTCAACAGGGACGCTACAAAAGTAAAGCGACAGGTATAGCAAACGACGCCATATTTCTTGCCGCTCTTTTGACATTTATCTTAAGTAAGGTTTGCCATTTCATGATGGAAAGATATTCGAGCCAACAACGAGTCGAAATTATTAAAATTTACTGCCGAAATTCGGAGTCACGGAATATTCCAGTCGATTGGCCGCCTCGGTCGTGCGATTTGACGCCGTTAGACTATTTCCTGTGGGGCTACGGTCTATGGTCTATGCCAACAAGCCAGCGACGATTGATGAACTTCGTACGAATATCGAACGTGAAATTGCAGCAGTATCGGCCGATTTATGCTTGAAAACCGTCGAAAATTGGCCATGCAAAAGAAATCGAGTTCCATACATAATGGCATCGAACGTACTTTTACACGAATAAAGAATTTCATTGATATCCAAAACCGTTTTTGTTTTATTTAAAAAAAACTTTTGTGTTGTAGCGCTCTTATTGAAAACCCCTTTTTGTAGGACTAAATATCTGCAAAACAATAGAGAAATCTATATGGTTGATCATGATATAAATTAAATAATGGTCGTTTCGGACAGGACAAAAACGGAACTGCGCGCCGATGTTCATATGGAAATACCAAAAATTCAGCAATTTGAGCATACAAATTATTTTTTTTAATTATTTCAAATAACAGCTGAAATCATGTGCTTCCTTTGTACATTTACATTTTGTGCCTAACATTAACCGTTTTTTCATAATAAATCACACAAAAATTCCGGAGAAGACATTCGCGACGGGACAAATAGTTCTTCATAGAAATTATCACTATGATTTTGTCTAAAAAATACTTTTAGCGTACAATATATTTATTGAATTATCTAGGAACATAGCTCGGACAATTTAATTTATTTTTGTATGTGTACCCTTTGTTCCTAAAGTTTATAGTTATTCCGTAATAATTTACAGAATAATTTCGGACGTTTTGACAGGATTAATAATCATTATAAATAAATAAAAAGTGATGTACGAATCGAATTTCCAGATGTTTTTTTTTTTTTTAATATTTATGAGAATTTTTTTTATATTTTTATGCTGTGGTTTTCAATTTTGGTACTCGAAGTTTCGAACTGGAAAGATTTAAATTAGCTGTCCAAATTTTTTTTAGAATTACTAGAAAATCTATGTTTACATTTTTCAAAATGCCGAGGAAATTCAGATTAAGGAACGGGGGATTTAGCTTTTTAAAAAAATGTGTATCTTTTTAGTTCCTTTCGGGACCAAATTTTGAGAACAAATTATTTTTATACCCTACACTAAGAGTGAAAGGGTATATTCAATTTGGTACGCCATTTTAACACACAGAAGGAAGCATCTCCGGTATGGAAAAGTATATATATTCTTGATCAGCATGGCCTCCTGAGTCGATTTAGCGATGACCGTCTGTCCGTCCGTCTGTCCGTCCGTCTGTCCGTCTGTCCGTCCGTCTGTCTGTTGAAATCACTACTACTTAAACAATTGAAGAGTTAGATAAATGAAACTCATAATTTAGATTACTTATATATCTATGTAGTTTGTGCGAAAAAATTAGGCATATCGGTCAATTGTGACCTGTGTTCTGACCATTTATATTCAAATAACTCATATATAATTTACATCTACAGATCAGTTTTACTGTATGCGTGCTTAGGTAAACTTTTTTGGTCAAATATATATTGACTTCATGCTCAAAAACATGGAAATAATGTTTTCCCGCGAAACGACTTGTGGTTCCCAAAAAAAAAAAATCGAAATTCGGTACACCTACCCATTTGTAAATATGGGTATCAAATGAAAGAAAATTCTTCAGCGACTGAAAGTTTGTAGTTATTTTCAGGATTTGTATACCCTGGTGACCTATATATCACTTTGAATGGTAACCACACATATGTGTAGGGTATTTATAGTCGGCTAAGACCGACTATAATTTTGATAATCCTAACTATCATAACACCAAATTTAAAATTTCCCATGTAATCTAACCTTCCCAACTGGTTTTGAATTATTATCGAAAATAGCTGAGATTATGTGCTTTCTTTATATATTTAAACTTTGTTCCTAAAGTTTATAGTTTTTTTTTGTTTGCCTAAAAATCCCAGACGGATGGGACAAAAAGTTCCGTATTCACATTAACACTAACATTTTTTCTAAAAAATACTTAGATAATTTACTTTATTTTTACATATGTTGTCTTTGTTCTTAAAGTTTGTAGTTATTCCGTAATTAATCACAGAATAATTTCGAAAGTTCCGCATGGAAATTTGCATTACGTTTTTGTTGCTAAAAAATAATTTTATATCTGCTTATATGAAAAGTGTTCGAGTTCCAAATATTTATATGTTTTTTCATTTTTTTTTTTTACTATTTATGAGATTTTTTTTGATATGTTCTATGCTGTGGTTTTACACTATTGGTACGCAAAGTTCCGGACGGGACAGAATTCAATTAGCAATCAAAAATTTGGAATTTTTCGTGTTGACATTTTTCTGGAAATGCCCATATGTTAATATTTGTGTTTCTTTTTTTATTGTTTTGTATTTTTGTTTTTTTTTTTTGTAACCTTAATGTTTTTTTCTGTGATTTTGTAATTGTTTTTGCGATTTTTTTTCTTTTGATTTTGATTTTGTGTTTATGTTTCTACAATTTATTTTGTCATTGATTTTTATTTTCACTTTCGATTTTTGTGTTTTGATTTCTGTTTTTATTTTTTATTTTCTTTGTTTGATTGCTTCTTTCTTTTGATTTTGGGTTTCTGCTTATTTGTTTGTTGGTATTTGAATTTTTTTTTTATAAATATAAATTTTTCTGCTTTATGCACTGATGAAAAATATATATTGAGTAGAATAGAAAATAGAATTGTGGTGACTAATTCAATATTAACTCAAAATAAGCAAGTTAAAAAAATTATTGTGCCATTAAACACAAAAGGCTAGTGTTTTTCCTGATTTTTTGCTTTGCTTTGATTTTTTTTTATTTTTGTTGTTACTTTTTGTTTATGTGTTTTTCTTTTGTTTTTTCTTTGCATTTAATTTTGTGTTTTAACTTTTGTGTTTGTGTGTTTACTTTTGTTTTTGCTTTTATTCTGTGTTTTTCCATTTGTGTTCTTAATTTGGTTTTTGTATTTTTACTTTCGTTTTTACTTACGTGTTTTTGATTTTTGTTATTGCTCTCGTTTTTATGTATTTGATTTTGTGTGTTTACTTTTGCCTTTTTGGTTTAGTTTTGTGTTTTTGCTTTTAAATTTTGTGTTATTTTGCTTTTGTTATTGCGTTTATGGTTAGCTTTTGTGTTTTTAATATTATTTTTACGTCTGTAACTTTTTTGTGTTTTTCCTTTTTTGTGTTTTTGCAATTTAGATTTTGATTTTCGTTTTTACATTTTTGTGTGGGTTTTTTTTTTGTTTTCGTTTTTGTTATTACCTCTTTTTTGTGTTTATCCTTTTGTATTTGTGATTTTGCTATTGTTTTGTTCTATATCTTTTGTTTTTGCTTTTTTGTATTTTTTATTTTATTGTTTTTGTGTTTTTGTCTTTGCTTTTGTTTTATGCTTTTAATTTTGTTTTTGCTGAAAAATATATTTTGAGTAGAATACAAAATGCCATTGTGGTAACTAATTCAACATTAACTCAAAATACGCACGTTGAAAATTTATCGTGCCCAAACATAATAATGAATACTATAAAAACACACGAAGATATGCATAATAAATGTTTAATTTATAAAATCTTTAAATAAATACATTATACATAATTTAAAATTCTCAGAAATTTTACAGTTTCTAAAATATATTTATGTTTGTGTAAAAAATATTATTTTTTTCAGCGTATTTTCGATTTCTTTGTTGGCGCTACATACTCTAAAGATTTTTGTTAAATTTCTTACCATTTTTTTTTGTTCTGGTGCATTTTGTGCCATTTTGCGCCGCCATATTACAAATCGGTTAAAAGGATTTATAAATATTTTCGATGCATGCACGCGTTGCGGGGTGTCACGGTGGCTGCTTCTTTTCGATAATTTATTGAATTGCAACGAAGAAAGCAGCTGAAATGAAATAAATTAGAATAAGTATAAAGAGCTAAAAATTGTTGAACAAAAAATAGTTGAATGGCGCCAAAATGTATGCAAAGTAATTGAAATTAATTGACAGAGAATGGATTTATCAGGAGCAACTCTAAAAAGAGTTATCTAATAAAATGAAACAAAAAAATTAAGCTTTCAAATAAAATATGAAATTTCTAAAATTGACAACCAAATTGTTTGCTATAGAATATTAACTGGATTATTTATCTTCCATGTAAATATTATGCAGACTGCAGACCCAAAAGCAGCATTTACTACTTTGATGCCTCTGCAGTAGCACTGTAAATACTCTCGACTCCGCACATGCAAAATATTTTCACGTTATCACGAGAACAAATAACACAAAAAAAAGTACGGCGAATTTTATTTTGTATTTGTCTAGCATCGACTTTATCGACGATTTGCCTGCAGTTGCGATTGAGTCGTTTGTGCATTTGAGAAATACACATAAAATCTGACAGCATTGGCATAAATGCGAATATAAAAAAGAAGAAAGTACACAAAAAACAGCGCTTTTGAGTTATTATTGCGTGCTTCGACAAATTGCAGACTAAATAAACGTTGCACGTTAAATGTGATTGTTATTGTGCAATAATATTATTGAAATATGTTTTTATTATGATAAAAAAATTATGAATATTCAATAAGAGATGAATTCTATTGCATATTAAATTTGAATTTTCTTATTATATAAAAGATTTAGTTCTCGGAACTATAACATCTAATAATACCTGGCGAAATTGGACAAATATGTACTTCGTACTTTTTACTTAAAATACATTTTATACTAAAAGTACAAAATACTAACAGATACATTTTGGGAGTATGATTATTTAATTTTTCTAACTGGGGACCTCAGTTTTAATATAGACACATAACACACAAATTTAATAAATCATTTTTGTTTGCATTTTTCTTAAATTTTATTTTCAGTGTTTTCTTTGGTTTTGAAATTGAGTTGTTATTTTCACGTTTGTAACTTTGTTTTTGTGTTTTTGCAATTTTGCTGATTTCAGTACTTGATTTTTTGATTTTCATTTACATTTTAGTGTGTGTGTATTTTTTTTTACTTTCGTTTTTGTTATTTCCTTTTTTTGTGTTTATCCTTTTTTTGCTATTCTTTTTTTTATCTTTTGTTTTTTTTTTTGTTTTTTTTTTGTTTTTTTTTTTTTTTTATATTATCGTTTTTATGTTTTTGTCTTCGCTTTTGTTTTGTGCTTTTAATTTTGTTCTTGTTTTTATTTTATTTTTGTGTGTGTTTTTTTTTTATTTTTGCTTTTATTGCATTTTTGTTTTTTTTTTGCTTTGTTTTCGTTTTTGTTATTTTTCTTTTATTTTGTGTCTTTCCTTTTGCGTTTTTAATTTTGTTTTTATATTTTTACTTTTCTTTTTGCTGAAGTATTTTTGCTTTTCGGTTTTGCCTTCCTTTTTGTGTATTTGCTTTTGTGTGTTTACCATTGGTTTTGCTTTAGTTTTGTGTTTTTGCTTTTAATTTTTTTTGTTTTGCTTTCGTTAGTGCGTTTTTGCTTTGCTTTGTTTTGTGCTTTTAATTTTGTTCTTGTTTTTTTTTTTTGTGTTTTTCCTTTTATTTTTGTGTTTTTGCCTTTATTGCATTTTTGTTTTTTTTTTGCTTTTATTGCATTTTTGTTTTTTTTTTTGCTTTTATTGCATTTTTGTTTTTCTTTTTTGCTTTGTTTTCGTTTTTGTTATTTTTCTTTTATTTTGTATTTTTCCTTTTGTGTGTTAAATTTTGTTTTTATACTTTTACTTTTGTTTTTGATTTGTGTTTTTCTTTTTTTTTACTTTCGTTGTGGTGTATTTGCTTTTGTGTGTTTACTTTTGTTTTTGTTTTTGCTTTAGTTTTGTATTTTTGCTTTTCGTTAGTGCGTTTTTGCTTCGCTTTTGTTTTGTGCTTTTAATTTTGTTCTTGTTTTTATTTTAGTTTTGTTTTTGTTCCTATTATTTTTGTGTTTTTGCTTTTATAGGATTTTTTTTTTGCTTTGTTTTCGTTTTTGTTATTTTTTATTATTTTGTGTTTTTAATTTTGTTTCTATATTTTTACTTTTGTTTTTGCTCACGTGTTTTTAATTTGGGTTTTTGCTTTTCGTTTTTGCCTTCGTTTTTGTGTATTTGCTTTTGTTTGTTTACTTTTATTTTTGCTTTAGTTTTATGTTTTTGCTTTTAATTTTTTTTTATTTTGCTTTTGTTAGTGCGTTTTTACTTTAGCTTTTGTGTTTTTACGTTTGTAACTTCGTTTTTGTATTTTTTTTTATATATATATTTTGTTTTTGCTTTTTGTATTTTTCATTTTTGTGTTTTTGTCTTTTCCTTTGTTTTGTGCTTTTAATTTTGTTTTCGATTTTATTTTTGTGTTTTTCCTTTTATTTATGTATTTTTCATTTTTGTTTTTTTTTTTTGTTTTGTTTTTGTTATTTTTCTTTTATTTTGTGTTTTTGCTTTTATATTTATAATTGTGTTTTAAATTTTGTTATTTTTTCTAATTTATTTGCTTTAGCGTTTTGTCCGTTTTTTAATTTGTTTTTGTTTTTATATTTTTTTGGTTTTACTTTGCTTCTGTTTTTTTGTTTTTGCTTTTGTATTTTTGCTTTTGTTTTTGTTTTTATGTTATTATTTTTGTTTTTTTATATTTGAGTGCCGAGATATATTGTTTTATATGTTTAGGTGGTATGTGAGGCACCACGTCCCGTTGACCAATTGTAGCCTATGTCACGCTCCGGACTTCATAGTATCCTGGACTCAGACAAATCGGTTCAGCGTTTGAGACGTGATGCCAACTTTTGTTTTTGCATTCGCGTTTTTGCTTTTTTTATTTCGCTTTAGTGTTTTTGCTTTCGGACCAAATAGATAAAAATATATATTTTCAAAAAATGTCGATTTTTGGTATACCTTCCGAACGGTATACCAAATTTAATAGATTTCCAAGCAGATCATTAATTGATATATGTAAGTAAAAACATTAAATTAGTTTTTCAGAAGAAATTAAATTAAAACTGTATCCACAAAATTAAAAAAAAAATTAAATATGATTTGTTATTATCATCTGGCTATTGGTAATTTTGAATACTAATTAAATTTTGTAGATTTTATTATAAAATACTTTGTGCTAAAATATATATTATGCGAATATTAGAAAGAGCTGTTGATTCGAATATTTAACATTATTTTGTATTGAAAGAGCATAGAATCCCTTTGCATTTAAATAGTTTTGTAGTAGATAAATTAACAAACATATATATATTAAATTAAAAGCTAAGTATTATCCATAGCATCCAGAGCACGTTTATTGGATTTGCAGCTACCTCTATTGCAATATTTGTTCAGATCGCAAATATCCATTTTGTTTTGTCTGCATTGTATTTTTCCTGAATTTATTCTAACTTTACAAAGGATTTAATTAGTTTTTCTTTCATTTCACAATCGCTGATTATTTTTGCCTGCAGCGCAACAGCGAAAGCTGCAGCAGAAAGCAGCACATGCAGGAATAAGTGAGGCGGAAGCGGATATAGCTGAGAACAGATAAAAAAAACAGAATTGGAATGCATACCGTACATAGCAGCATCTTGATATGAAGTGCTGCGCAGCGCAATGGGCCAAGTGCAGAGGGCAAATGGTAAAGGTAGCTTGTCCTCGTAGAGCTCTAATGAAATGACGTCGCTCTGCGCTGCAGATCAAGTGGACTTTTAGAATATTCGTCGAACCTGCAGCCTCATCGAATGCTTTAGGGTTAGGGTTGAAGGGATACAGGAGGCAAATGGTAGATAATGCAAAAAAGTCACCTTTTTTCGGAGTTTTTTTTTTATATTTTCTTATTATTTAACATGCGTCCAATTGTGCGCTGCCAAACTAATATAATGAAAATACTGAAGTATTTTTTTTAAATAATTACAGAAGAATAGAGTAATAATTATTTCAAATATTTGTGTTGATGTTTTTCATATGAACGTAAAATTATCTTTAATTCTGCACTGGCAATTTCACAAAGCAATCCGAAACCATCTATTGATGGTACCGGGTTTTTCAATAATAGCTACAAAAGTTTTTTTTAAATAAAACAAAAACGGTTTTGGATATCAATGAAATTCTTTATTTCTGTAAAGGTACGTTCGATGCCATTATGTCTGGAACTCGATTTCTTTTGCATGGCCACCACGGGCACTCTTGCAGAAGTCCAGACGCTGAACCCAATTATCGACGGTTTTCAAGCATAAATCGGCCGATACTGCTGCAATTTCACGTTCGATATTCGTACGAAGTTCATCAATCGTCGCTAGCTTGTTGGCATAGACCATAGACTTGACGTAGCCCCACAGGAAATAGTCTAACGGCGTCAAATCGCACGAGCGAGGCGGCCAATCGACTGGACCATTTCGTGAGATAACACGTTCTCCAAACTTGGTTTCCAATAAATTGATTGTGGAATTCGCTGTGTGGCTTGTGGCGCCAAAAATATTCGGTTGGGGCCAAAAATATTCAGTTATCATTGAACGGTAGCGATTCCCATTCACAGTAACGTGCCGGTCTTGATCAGCACGGAAGAAGTACGGTCCAATGACGCCGCCGGCCCATAAACCGCACCAAACCGTAATTTTTTCGGGATGCAATGATGACTCATGTAGTACGTGTTGATTTTTTTTTTTTTTTTGGAATATCTACTAAGATCCACAGCACTCAGACAAACTATATCCATTGTACTGTGAAATCTATTCCCTACAATTTTGTGGTTAATATCACCACGAGCGCCCATGCCCAAGCCGGGATTCAAACCCTAGACCTTCAGAATGCAAGTCCAGCGCGCTACCTCTGGACTGCTGAGGCCGGTTAGTGTGGATTGCTGTCTGACCAATAATGCATATTTTGTTTATTGACGAAGCCATTCAGCCAGAAATGTACCTCATCGTTGAAAATGATTTTTCGAATTTTTACTACCGAGTTTCGGTAGTAAATTTTAATAATTTCGACTCGTTGTTGGCTTGTATATCTTTCCATCAGGAAATGGCAAACCTTACTAAAGAGAAATGTCAAAAGAGCGGCAAGAAATATGGCGTCGTTTGCTGTCCCTGTCGTTCTACTTTTGTGGCGTCCCTGTTGAAAAACCCTTGAAAAAAACTTTTGTAGCGTTCTTATTTAAAAACCCTTTAAAGTGATAATGACCATCGGCAACATGTTCAATTTATGAGCTGTAATTGAGCTTTAAAAGCTCATAGCGAGAAAAGCTCTCGTTCCGAAGATATTTAAATATGAACAACCACACAAATGTGATTCGAAAAATACTTATCAATGCATATCGAAAAGTTAAAATCTCAAATTTGTCATTCTTTGATCAATTTGGTGTGGAGTGGCCCGATAATAAAAACTATTTCGATATCATCTTGATGTATTTAAGGAAAAAAATAACGCGTTTGTTTTTATTGAAAACCTTTTTATTTTTAAAATATTATTGATTATCATAAGCGACAACCGGTATCGTAAACGTTTGATTTGTTGGGATGTAAGACATCTTAACAACCACTACTTCCCGAAAACCATCATAATAAAATTTACTAATTTCACTTTTAAAATCTAGATGAAATCAAGAAATTTATAGACGGATATACAGCTAACCAGAAACAATCTGGATGATACGAAACATATCCACTTAGTTATACAAAAAAGCTACTAAGAGCAATTATTCTTGATAATGCAGAGGTTTATGTCTTAAGTATCAAAAATATTGTTGCTGTTTTCTCCCAAATACTTATAAAGCTTAACTGTTGTTTTTTTCGATCTTTCCATGTCTGTAATATGCGCTATTGTGTTTTGTTTTGCGTTGTCCGTCTGTCATCGCCATCTGTTTATCAGTTTTCTGTGTATGTGTGTATTAAGAATAATTGCTCTTAGTTACTTTTTGATACCTAAGAACATAATCTCTGCATATTAAGAATAAATGCTCTTAGTTATTTTCAACAGAAAGCCAGGGACACTAACAAACAGATGGCGATGACGAGCGAATATTACAGACAAAGAAGTTCGGTGAAAACAACAAGAGATAGTATATGAACACGTGTTCTTTTTGCGAAGAATACAGAAATACAGGAACATAATACAAAAACACAAAACGTGTACTTTTTGGTTTCTAATCGTCAATAATTTAACTTAACACCAATGAATTTCAAAAATCAGATTATCTGCATGGAGTGAAAAAAATATTAAAATGTAGAATAAATGAAGAAATATACAGACTTATATAAAGCTAACCGGAAACACTGTGGATTATAAGAAACATATCCACTTAGTTATCAAAAATTATCTAAGAGCAATTTTTCTTGATAATAAAGAGGTCATTAGTCTTAAAGAGGTCGCTATGTCTATAATTTTCGCTATCGTGCTTTGTTTTGCGTTGTCCATTTGTTATCGCCATTTGTTTATCAGTTTTTCTGTGTGTGTGCCCCAAGAATTATTGCTCTAAGTTACTTTTTTGATAACTGCACCCAGAAAAAAATACTATATAAATAATAGTTTTTTACTATTACAAATAGTCAATGGTATAAATTATTATTTTAACCGTAAAATATCATTAAATAATAGAAAATACAATGACATTGAGTTTATATGAAAATATTTATTTTTTGTATACTATTAAATCATTAATTGTCCTATGGACCAATTTTAATGGGATTTGAGGGAGTTTTTTTTCTGCATATCAGGAATAATTGCTCTTAGTTACTTATAACATACAGACAGGGATACTAACAAACAGATGACAATGTATTCGCTCGTCATTGCCATCTGTTGTAAGTAAATAAAAGCAATTATTCTTGATATGCAGAGATTATATTATTAGGTATCAAAAAAGAAATTAAGAGCAATTATTCTTAAGAAAGTCACACAAGTCTTGTTTACTCTTTGATAACTAAGTAAATTTATTTCTTAATATTTAGATGATAAATTCTAGAATTTCAATCGCATTTTATTGATATTAGTTAAATTTTTCTATTTTTCATTCGAGTAGTTTATTTCTCCTTGCATACACCTACACTGTCTGGTATTGAAAATTAGTATGATCGGTTGATTGTTCAAATATCTTATATAACAAGCACATTTACGGATAATTTTAATATTATATAAAAAAAAAAGTGAAGTTTTTGGAAAACCACTTTACTTTATGATCACCATTAACCGAATGATCGGTCCATAAATAAATAAAAATGCGGTACATCTACCCATTCATATATATGAGTACTCAAAAGAAAGGATAATTGACAACATTTACAAGTTTGCTGTTATTTTTCAGATTTTAAAATATCTACTAAGATTCACAGCACTCAGACAGACTATATCCATTGTTCCCTACAATTTTGTGGTTAATATCACCACGAGCGCCCATGCCCATGCCCAAGCCGGGATTCGAACCCGAGACCTTCAGAATGCAAGTCCAGCGCGCTACCTCTGGACTGCTGAGGCCGGCATGATGACTTTAAAACTACTTTAAATGGTAACCGAGTTTAAATTTGTTTCCTTCACACACTACGACATATGCGTGGGGTATTTATACTGCTTACTAACTTCATTACACCAACTATCCAAATGTCTCTACATTAAAATGTACCAAGTGACCTAACCTTCCGAAACTGTTTTCATTTTGAAAAAAATTGTGATTGTATATTTCAGCAACTTTTGTACATAACCTTATATAGTTTTAAAATTTTGAAATATGGTACTTTATGGTAAAAAAAATCTTTAGAGGTTAGTTTTATTCGGAACCAACCTTCATAACTGGATGTAATTGTTTAATTCTTTTAGTTTTTTAGTGTGTTTGCTTTTAATAAATCTACCTTTTTGAGTATACTTATCGTATGCTTAACAAAAAAACTAATTTCACATTTTATCTATTAAAACATTACAAATTAATTAAAAAAAAAAAGAATTCAACTATTTCAGGGATTTCCCGAGTATTTCCAGTTACGCTATATCCCCTGATCTCAGCAGTCAAATCGCTGCTAATTTTCTTAATTTATCTTCAACGTAATTTGGCCTAAATCTACTTAATTTTATAGAATTACGGAAAAAATCTCTTCAGCCAATTAGTGCAGCATAATTGAGTTTAATTACGCACGGAGCTCAGTAGAAAGTGGAATCTTTTGAGTTGAGTTAGTTCATCGTCGTCTTTTTCTGGTTCTTTTGAAACCTGCTGCCTGCTGCTTGCTGCCTACTGTCATCTGCCATTTGCCTGCTGGCTGAAACTGAAGGTCATAATGGCATCCATCAGCTTGCGGAAGCGGAAACAAGTCATTCTGAGGCATGTTTAATGCGTAGCAATAATTGTTCGTGGGCCCCCAAAGTGTTGTGAAAATTGTTTGCGTTCTTCGTTCTACTTGGTTTTTTGTTGTTGTTGTGGCTCTAAGCTATTTGTCTGTGGGTGCGAAAGCCAAATAAACATGCCAAAGAAAACAACAACTACCAGATGCTTTGCTCTATTTAAATTTGACTCAAGTTTTTTTGTTTTTTTTTCATGGTTTTTAGCTAATTTTTGTGATTTTTCGTGTGGATTTCGTGTTGAAATATTTTGCATGTTGCATTGTAGCCGGCAATAATAAAGCGGCTTCTTAACGTATTTTGTTGTTGTTCTTAATTTGGTTCTTGATTTAGTTGAGCACTTGGTTGGTGAGTACGTCGTTGGGTTGGTGGCTGGCGGCAGACTTGCTGGAAGGCAGCAGTAGTAGTTGGCGGAAATTAATTATTTTTAAAACTCAATCAAATGGGGCAAATCAACGCGACGCTAATTATTTAATGCAAAGCACCCGCAATTTGGTATGTTTATTTTTTGTTTTTAATTTCAGTGTATAGCGTCCTTTTTTAAGAATTACAACACTTTAGCATGGGATTTTCTTAGACGTATTGATTTATATTTTTCGGTTTTATTATATAGCATTGATGTGTGGCTTACAAATTGAAATTTAAATATATTGAAACTAAATTTCATCGCATTCTGCATAGTAGTTTTCAAGTTATCATGTATTGACGTACAGACAGATGGTCATGTCTAAATCGACTTGGAAAGTGTTGCTGATTAAGAAAATATATTTTTTGTATACCGGTTACATCTCCTAAGAGGCACTAAACTATCCTCACATACATAATATTACCTGTAACACATGGATGTAGGGCAGAAAAACAAAAAATTGGATTTTTTTTGTGTTTACACTCAATTGAAATGCTCTCACATGAAATTTTTCTGTTCTCAAAATGTATCCATATATTTCTTTTATTTTCATGCATTTAAAAAAACGGGTGCAGGCTAATTTTGGAATATTACAAAATGTGCATCATTTCGATTTTTTTAAATGCATCTTTGATTTAAATTAGGTAGAAAAAACTACATTTTTCGTGTTCTTCTATAGAATTCTCATAAACAAGTGAGGTAATTTCAAAATGTTGTAATACATTTTTATTGGCTGTTTAATTACCTTTCGATTAATATAACACTTGATCAAATCAATTATTAAAAATGCGAAATATTTGCAAAAATATGCAACCAGCTTTTTCAAAGTAGCCGCGGTAGCTCAGTGGTTAGTGCGTTGGCTGCGAGCCGAAAGGTCCCCGGTTCAAGCCTGAACTGGGGCTAACAACATCTCTTCATAGAAACATTTTTCTATACCGCGCTACCTCTCGGCAGTAAATGGCAAACCTCCGAGAGTAAAAACATTGCTTATGAAAAGCTCTCACCCGCCGTTCGGATTATGCAATAAACTGTAGGTCCCACCACTTTGATTACAAATATAACACGCACAGCTCAAAATGGTGAGAGAGCTCGGCCTAAGTTCTTATAGAACTGTAGTGTCAAACTATTATTATTATTATTTTTCAAAGTTCGGTTCAAAAGTTATTGGCCGATATCTCGTAAACCAATCTATAGACATTTTTTTAATTTATATATTCAAAATCAGCGGCTCATTTTTTTATAATAAAAAAAAATTTACTGCGCAAACTTTTTTCTACTCTTGCTGTGTAGTGTTATTTACTAAATATTATTTTTTGTATGGGATATCGTTTTTAAATTTCTGATTCTGTGTTCACTTGTGTTTTTGTTATTGCTATTGTGTTGTGTTTTTTTTTTGTTGTTAGTCTTGATTTTGTTTATGATTTTCTGTTTTTTTCTTTTTTTTTATTTTTGCTTTTATTTTTGTGTGTTTTGATTTTGCTTTTTATTCTTATTTTTGGTTTTTGCTTTTGTTTTGAGTCTTTGCTTTCATTTTTGTATACTTGCTTTTGTTTTGTGTGTTTGCTTTTGTTTCTGCGTTTTTGATTTTGAACTTCTGTGCAATTGTTTTTTTTTATTTTGCTTTTGTTTGTGATTTTAATTTTACTTCTGTTTTTATGTTTTTAATTTTGCTTCTGTTTTTGTTTTTGATTTGTGTTTTTTTTGTGTTTTGTTTTCAATTTTGTGTGTTGTTTTTGCGTTTGCTTTTGAGATTTTGCTTTTGTGTATTTGCTTTTTTTTACTTTTGTTTTTTTTTTTTTTTTGTGATTGCTTTTGTATTTGTTTTCTTGCTTTTGTTTTGTGTTTTACTTTTGTATATGTGTTTTTGATTTTGTGTTTTTGCTTTTCTACTTTTTTTTCGTATTTTCTTTCATCTTCTTAGCTGGTGTAACACGTTGAAAATTTAAGTTATATGGAAGGTGCCACGCTCTGTTGTCCAATCCCGTCCACATAGAGCCTATGTTACCCTCCGGACTTCATAGTTTCCTGGTGCAAAATTTTAGTTAAATCGGTTCAGCGATTTTGACGTGATGCTTGAACAAACAGACAGACAGACGGACCAAGAGTTAGCCAGCAGGAAATGTCACCAACGATTCCCCTATGTCAGTTCAGAAACATCGATGACCGATAGTATTTTCGCCATATATATATATATATATATATATATATATATATATATATATATATATATATATATATATATATATATATATATATATATATGAGTATATATATATATATATATATATATATATATATATATATATATATATATATATATATATATATATATATATATATATATATGAGTATATATATATATATATATATATATATATATATATATATATTTTGTGAATGATTATGGAGCAATTTTATTAATATAAATAACATTTTTATTATTTATATCAGGGACCCGTATTTGGACGTATTTTTTATTGGTTTTATAAATGTAGTAACCAAAACCAAACTAACTCTCCACTAAAACAACTTTTCTCATATACAATTTTACTCTGTGCTTCCACGTAGAATTCTTCCCAGTAGAATTCTTTCCCGTAGAATTCTTCCCCGTATAGTTTTTCCCAGTAGAAGTTTTAGTGTGAGTTTTAGTGTGGTGAGTTTTAGTACATTTTAGTGTGGTGAGTTTAAGTGTAGTGAATTTTATTGTTGTGTGTTTTAGTGTGTTCAATTTAAGTGAGGTGAATTTTAGTGTGGTCAGTTAAAGTGGGTGAATTTGAGTGTGGTGAATTTTAGTGTGGTGAGTTTTAATGTGGTGAGTTTTAGTGTGGTGAATTTTAGTGTGCTGAGTTTTAGTGTGGTGAATTTTAGTGTGGTAAATTTTAGTGTGGTGTATTTTGGTGTGGTGAGTTTCAATGTGGTGAGTTTTAGTGTGGTTAGCTTTAGTGTGGTGAGTTTTAGTGTGGTGAATTTGAGTGTGATGAATTTTATTATGTTGAGTTTTAGTGTGGTGAATTTGAGTGTGGTGAATTTTAGTGTGGTGAATTTGAATGTGGTGAATTTTAGTATGGTGAGATTTAATGTGAGAATTTTAGTGTGATGAGTTTTAGTGTGGTGAATTTTAGTGTGGTTGATTTTGTTTTTGTTTTCTATTCTTTTTTTTTCTGTTGTTTTTGAGTTATTGCTTAAGTTTTGTGCTTTTACTTTTGTTTTTGTGTTTGATTTTTGCTTTTGTCTTTGTGGTTTTTGTTTCATCTTCTTAATCAATAACGTACTTCACTAACGGACATCATCTATCATCATTACTACTGCTTATTATCTCGCTTTTATAAAAATGGTCCCTCAATTTGTGCCTATGAATTATATGGCAGGGTGACATCGAACGCAAATTTTTGATTTTACGCGTAAATGCTGCCCCTAGACGTATGATGTATGCATTTCACATTGCATTTTACAATGTAAATGCTGCATACCGTTGGGGGCATGTGACGTGAATGCTAAATTTTCATCAATGACGTCATCAATAACATTTTATCAATGACAGATTATCACAATGTCATTGATATATGTATATATGACATATGGTGTATGACGTCTTTAATGCAATGTCATTTATGACATTGTTGTTTTTAATGACCTTTTCGTCAACGAGGCCATTTCTTGCTGGGTATATATATATATATATATATATATATATATATATATATATATATATATATAAATTTGGTACACACAACAAAATGTTCACCAACAACCTGTATTCATCATAGTGATGATTTCGAGTTGGATATTTTTTCAGGCTAAACATTTTAGACGACAACCGAACAGTTTGAAATTTTTAGCTCGGGCTAAAATTCCAATTTTCCACATGAATTTTGGGAACAAACATTTTTATGTAAAGTCTAAAGCTCGAATCACACGATTGAATAAACAGTCAACTTTTGAATCAATTTTCAAAACAATTTAAATATCAATCGTGTGATTGCCTAATTTTGCATACAAAATTTAGGGAATTACACGATTGAAATTAAAATTATTTGAAAATTGATTCAAAAGTTGACTGTTTATTCAATCGTGTGATTCGAGCCTAATAGTACGTTTTAAATTTTATATTTATGTTAAATACTTTTCGAGTTATTAGTTTCTAAATAGTTTTTTAAAGGCGACTTGTATGAGAAGTGGGCGTGTCGTTATTTTCGGACTCAGAACTCATTTCGTTCGTTATTTTCGAACTCAGAACTCATTTTTAGCTAAAACATATTGAAAAAAAATTACATCACATTCTGACTAATATTTTTGAAAATTTCGTGTATTTTATTTTTCTATAATTTTTTCTTCGCTTTTTATACTTTTTATATAAATTTTTTAATTTATGGGGATAAATGACGTAAATAATATTGTGAATAATATTCTGAATAATATTCTGAGGGCAAGAGTAATCAGCTTAATTGAGACCATTAAAACAAAAGTATACAAACAAGTATCCCACATTAATACTCCTACCAAAGTGTAGGGATATAAAGTTTCCCCACTATTTTTTTTTTCGTTTTTTAGAGTAATGCAACTTTATGCAAATATGTAGTTGTAAAATAATAAAATTGTAAAAAGCTTTTAAAATAATACAGGGTTTTTCAAATGGGACGCTACAAAAGTAGAGCGACAGGGACAGCAAACGACGCCATATTTCTTGCCGTTCTTTTGACATTTCTCTTCAGTAAGGTTTGCCATTTCATAATGGAAAAATATACGAATTCGAATTTCGGTAGTAAATTTTAATAATTTCGACTCGTTGTTGGCTCGTACATCTTTCCATCAAACATTGCGCAAACTAAAAGCACTTAATTTATATAATTTGGTTGAGTACTAAAGTTTTCAATGGACCAAAGTTTTCTATTAAGCGTGCGATGGTCAAGCGCTGCAGCTGAAATTTTTCACACTTCAATTAAATAATACAAATAACACTACTGAACAAAAGGAACAAAAAAATGTTGTCATGGACATTCCATACATCATCTAAATAATTCGCGGCTGCTGATTTTGACTGCATACTCAGTTTTTTCTATTACGTAATGTCTTTAAGAAAATGGCTCACGAATTTTTAGGCCCTTTTCAGTCACTTTTTAGAATTAAAAAAAATACTGAACCTTACACAACTAGTTTTCAAAAAAAAATGTAAACGCAATTTTTCTTTAAATTGTCATGACTAATTACAATATACCGATAAATACTATTATTCCGATAGGTTATTAGGATATTTGAATCTAAACTCGAAAAATACTGATTTTTGTTGACTATTTTTTATAGTTTAAACTAATGATTAAAATCACTAACTTTTTTGTATCGGTTCTCATTTTTAAAATATGCTCTATCAACACAGTTTCCGTAAAAACTTTTAAAATTTAAAATGCTTGTATATTTTACATACTAATTACTGAAAAATAGCTTAAAATAGTTTGGACAATTGAAAGAAAAATTGAGTTTAAGTTTTTTTGTTAAACTATTTTCCACAGAGCTATATTTTTATTATTCCAAGTAGTTGGTGAGAACGACTTAAAAATAGTATTGCAAATTTTTCAAAAACGTTACGTAATAAACTGAGTATGCAGTCAAACTCAGCACATGTGAATTATATAAAATTGATGAATGGCCTGTTCATGGCAAAATCCTGTTGGGTAGTGTAATTAGCACTAAATTTCCTTTTTTTTACATTAAATTGAAATTTAAATATCAATATGTTTACATGTAAATAAAATGTTTTTCACATTCAAACATATATATGTTCGCAAGAACGTCTTAAATTATTCATTCGGAATATAAATATGTTTCAACGAAAACAAAAATATATGTGGCTGTCATTATAATAATGTTGCAATGCTTTATAATAATACTTTTGTTTGCATAAAGTTCCAAAGATACATGTAATGCAAAATTTTGTTTGGGTTAGCCCTTTTTTTGCTACCTGCATAAAATGTTTTATGAGGTATGAGTTGTCTAGGTATGAAATGTCGGTTGGTATAAGATGCCCATTTGTATGAGGTGTCTTGGTATGAGTTGTCCATTGGTATGAGTTGTCCATTGGTATGAGCTCTCTTGTGTCAGTTTCAAATGTATTCCCTACAACCCGTAGGAAACTGTCTTGGTTTTCGTGGTATGAGATATCCGATGCCATGAGATGTCCATGGGTATGAAATGTCTTAGTATGAAATGTCCGTTGGTGTGAAATGTCCGTTGGTATGAAATATCCGTTGGCATGAGGTGTCTTGGTATGGCTACTCTTGGTATGAGATTTTCACCAAAAGCATAGATGATTTCGACTATAAATATTACTCTATAAATTTTTATATTTTTAAACTTTACAAAAACTGTCCAAAATATATTAAATAAAAACTGCTATATTAAAAACAAAAAAATCCTAATTAAGTGTGTTCCGGAAAAAAGGAAAATTTAATATTTTTTGTTTTTATTTATTTCACAGTTTAAGCCTTTTCATTGTTATTCTTTCACATTATAGTTGCACTTAGCTGCCAGCAACATTAACACTAACAACAGCCACAGCAACATCACAAACACAACAATAGCAATTTCTTCTAGCACTTCATAATATTACGAAGAACATTTTTAAGTTACTTTTAATAATGAGCATAAGCGAAATAAAAACCCTTTGGGCGCTTTAAGCAGCGCGCACTTCTTGAATGTTGGACGTGCAGCATTTTACGCCGCATTTCTTAACAGCTTCAAAGCAAAAAAAAAAAAGAAAATGTTTATTTTGTTTTTATATTTGAAGTTTTCGTGCAGTTTATTTTTTCCCATTTTAACTGTTTTTGTCTTTAGAAATTTTTCTTTTCATTTTGTATATTTTTTTTTGTAATTTATTTCTTTCTTAACTTCTCTGTAACCTTTTTGGTATTTTTTTTACTGCTAGGTTAATTAGTTTAGACTTAATTAGTTTGAGCATAAGTTTTTATAATATTGAAAATTTACATTAATTTGTATAAAAATTGAAATAAGTAACGTTTGCAATTATATTTTATTTGTGCTTTTGTAATTAGTACAAAAATTAGAAAAGTTTTAATTATATTGAATCTAAAAATAAAATAAATGAGTCATAGTTTATATACCTTTAAAACAAAACCAGAAGTTGGTAAATAATATAAGGGTTTTTCAATAAGAGCGCTACAAAAGTTTTTTTCAAGGGTTTTCAACAGGGACGCTACAAAAGTAGAGTGACAGGGACAGTAAACGACGCCATATTTCTTGCCGCTCTTTTGACATTTCTCTTCAGTAAGGTTTGCCATTTCATGATGATGAAGATATACGAGCCAACAACGAGTCAAAATTATTAAAATTTACTACCGAAATTCAAATTCGTATATCTTTCCATCATGAAATGGCAAACCTTACTGAAGAGAAATGTCAAAAGAGCGGCAAGAAATATGGCGTCGTTTGCTGTCCCTGTCGCTCTACTTTTGTAGCGTCCCTGTTGAAAAACCCTTTACAAAATCTATCTATATATAAAACTCGGTCAGTCTGTCAATCTGTTTGTTCCAGCATCACGTCTAAACCGGAGTCCGGAGTCTGACATAGGCTATTGGACAAAACCTAAACTTTCCAAACGACATAACTCGGCACTTACAAGCTAAGAAGATGAAACAAAAAACACAAAGTAAACAAAATTACATTAACAAAAACAAAAAAAAACAAAAGCAAAAATACAAACACAAAAATAAAAATAAAAATAAAAATAAAAATAAAAATAAAAATAAAAATAAAAACAACAGCAACAATTAATCCATAAAAACCTAAGTAAAAACAAAGCAAAATCACAAATACAAAAGCAAAAACACAAACACAGAAGCAAAAATAAATAAAAAGAAATAGCAACAAAACCAAAAAAAAAAAGACAAAAACACAAAAGCAAAATAAAACAAAACAAAACAAAAACATAAAAGCAAAATACCAACCAAAAGAAAAAATTCCAAAACAACAGCAACTTTTAAACACACAAAAAGAAAAACAATAGTAAACACACAAATACAAAAGCAAAAAAAAAATACAAACAAAAATGTGACAGCAAAACCAAATCAAAAACCAAGAATAGGAAAAAACACAAAAACAAAAGTAAAAGCATAACCAAAAACGTAAAAGCAAAATATCAACCAAAAGCAAAAATACAAAACAAAAGCAAAAACACATAAAAAACAGCAACATTTAAAACATAAAAACATATGTAAAAATACAAATAAAAAAGCAAAAATAAAAACAAAAAAGCAATAGCAAAACCAAAAACAAAAGCATAACATCAAAAACCCAACCAAAAGCAAAAACACAAAAACAGCAAAAGAAAAAACACTCAAAATCAAAAAAAAACAAAACAACAAAAGGATAAACAAAAATACAAATAACCAAATCACAAAAAGAAAAGCAAACACACAAAAAATGCAAAATAAAAAAACACATAAGCAAAAACACAAATTAAAAAAACGCAAAAACAAACCCAATACACCTAAAAAAAAAACTCAACAACAAAATCCCAAAAGGAAAAATACAAAAAGAAAAAGAAAAAAATTACAAAAAGAAAAGCAAAGACACAAAAAATGCAAAATAAACAAAACACATAAGCAAAAACACAAATTAACCTAAAAAAACTCAACAACAAAATCACAAAAGGAAAAATAAAAATACAAAAAGAAAAAGAAAAAAATTACAAAAAGAAAAGCAAAAACAAAAAAAAGCAAATTAAAAAAATACATAAGCAAAAACACAAATTAAAAAACGCAAAAACAAACCCAATACACCTAAAAAAAAACTCAACAATCAAAACAACAAAATTAAAAACAAAAATACAAAAAGAAAAAGGAAAATAAAAATAAAGATACAAAACACAAAAATAACACAAAAAAACCCCGATGCGTAGCCCGAGTACAAAATACTAGTATGATATAATATTTGACATCAAAAAAACAACATACGGGTCATTAACTTTTCACAATATCGATGTAAATTCATTTTTCAAAGACTTTTAATTTATTTTGTAGTTAAGGTAGAAATGTAAAAATTTAAAAATTTATAAAGATTTTATCAAGATTTCAAATACAAATAAGCATTTGTATATCACGTATTCATTTTAATGTAGTCGATTCAGTGGTTCAGATGTGCCGCTGGAACAAATAGTACTACACAAATTTTGCCATGGACATCCCCTACAATAATTCCGTCTAATTCCTGGTAGCTGATTTTGATTGCATACTCCGTTTTTTTTCTATTACGTGACGTTTTTAAATAAAAAGGCCAACAACATTTCAAATCATTTTCAGTCAATTTTTATAATAAAAAATCAGTCTCTACACAACTATTTTTCCCAACAACTTTTAACGCAATTTTTCTTCCGATTACCATGACTAAATACACTATACCAAAAAATACTAATATTCCGATTACTTTTTAAGATATTTAAATTTAAACTAGAAAAAAAAATATTTTTTGTGGACAATTTTTGGATGTTTGGATGAAATTAGATTTGAATAGTTTTCAAAAAAAAAACTGTTGACGAAATTTGTCTGCCAATTGTGCAGACTAATTACAGTATACCAATAAATAATAATATTTCTATGGTTTTTTTGAGATATTTGAATCTAAACTAGAAAATTTTTTTTCGTTTAAATATTTTTGAATATTTTGATGAATTTTAGCATTTTAGATTTTATAATAAATAACAAAATAATTTATGATTATGCAGAGCATAGAGTAAACTAAAAATTAAAATTACTAACTTTTTTTTCATATGTTATAATTTTTAAATTATGCTCTATCAACTGAGTTTCTGTCAGTAAATGTAGAAATTTAAAATGCTTGTATATCTTACATACAAATTAGCACTTTTACTGTTTGTTTTATTCAAATTTTATATCTATCGTTCTAATCTGATCATCCTGCATATGTTAATGAAATTTGTTAGGCCTTTAAAATTAAATTTGAATAGTTAAATTGAGGCACTCCTCTGGCTCCAGCTAGCTATAGTTTCAACAGTTGGCACTATCAAACGGTTTGCTGATGTACGCCTAAAATTCGTCATGCAAATGCTCGAGAAATGTTTTCTCAAAACCCACAAAATCCAAAAATAGTTTGTGTCGCAGTGGCCCAAATACCGAGTATCCCCAAAAAAACACCAAATGCGGTAAGACATGGACACGCACTTGGCACCATGTGGCTGAACACTGATAGACAGACAGACAAACAGACAAATGGACAGACAGACAACCAACTATCGTCGAACCAAACGCACTAAGCAACAGCAATGATTTGCTTTGCTGCTGCTGTTGCCAAAAATGTTCAGAATTGAAAATGAAAAAAAAAAAAAATGGAAAATAAAAAAATTGAAATTTAACCAAAAATTTATTTTGAATACAGCTACAGTGACACATATCGGCAGGAACAAGGACTCGCAATGTCCTGATGCACGCCTGCTGTCGGCTGTCGACTGTCGACTGTCGGCTGCCTGTTGACAAAGGCAGCAGCAACATCTCTGTTGTTGTTATCTCTGAGGGTACTGCGAGTCCTGTGAGTCTTCGTCGTCGTCGTCATCCTGTGAGCAGAACAAAAACTATTCGCAGTGCTTAAATCTAAATTTTCAAAACAACTAAAACCGACTGACAAAAATAAAACAACTGCTGAAATCTACCGAAAATTGTTGAGGCGACAACAACATTTCAGTTGTTGTCGTTGTGGTTGTTGTTGGTGCTGCTGCTGCTGTTGAACCCTTTTTTTTCTGGTTCGCCGCTGATTTGCATAAAACCTACGACGTACAACGATGTACGACATGTAAATGAAAAGTTGTTTGGCAACGCCATTTGCTGCAACAACAAATACCATTACGAGCACTATGATCGTGACAACAACAACATAATAATAACTACAATAATAGTTGGAATAATAGTAGGAGTAGTAGAAATAGTAGTAGTAATAGTAGTGACAATAACTTGTTACCACATCAGCATGAAGTTGGCTACTGTTACGTCTGCATACATTTATTTTAACAATAACAACAACAAAAATAATGTACAACAATACAACATGGCCGCCGGACAACATATATTAGATGTCTGTGAGCCGCCGACATTATGGTTGCCAACTAAAGTTTTAGAAACATTAAAATTTTTAAACAATTTTTAATATTAATTTTAAAATGTAATAAAAACAATTTGCTACTGAAGTAGTTTTTTATTTGAGTTATAAATGTAGTAATCAAAAAATAATTTTATTCCATAACTAGTCATCCACCGTATAAATAATTTCCCAGAGAATTTTTCGCAAAGCCAATGCATTGCCGAGACAATTATTCACTGACACAATTCTTTATCGAGTCAATTCTATGCCGGACAATTCTTTACCAGGCAATTCATCCCCGGATAATAATTACTCGAGACAATTTTTACAGTTACATTTAAATAGCACATTGAATTTATTTTTTTTAAATTAAATTTTTTAGCTGCATAGTTTTATTGTTTTGAGTTTAGGTATGGTGAGTATAGGTGTGGTGAGTTTATGTGTGGTGAGTTTATATGTGGTGAGTTTAGGTGTGGTGAGTTTAGGTGTGGTGAGTTTAGCTGTGGTGAGTTTATATGTGGTGAGTTTAGGTGTGGTGAGTTTAAGTGTGGTGAGTTTCTGTACAGTGAAAAGCATTGACATAACTGTAATAACTATCGATATACATCGTCTTAAAAATGTAACTTGCATGGGCGATGTCACGCTTAGTTGCCCAAACTCATCCAAATTTGGTGACTCCGTTAAAAATTGAGATATATTTTAAAAATATTCCTATCTTAGTTAGATCATTATTGCGTTTTCAATATGTTGATTGTATTGAAAGATTTAATAATTTATAACATATAAATATAAAGGTTTTAAATACATTTTTCATAAGACATAGAATCATTTTAAAATGAGAATAAAGGCTTTTTCTAACGTGGACTAAAGAAATACGGGTTCTGCAAAATAAAACCCAAATAACGAATTGAATTTTTATAGAAAATACTTTGTGTCAGCGCTCTCCCAACAGGTATCATTTTACTTTCAAATATTCGGTATCTTTTGCCGTCATAAAAATGCAATAAGCTAGTTTAAAAAACTATCCAACTATGTCCTATACAATTTTAATATTTTTCAATATCACATAAATCCTTTAAATATAAAACCAAAAATCCTGTTAACTATGGCCGCCGCCAGTCTAACAAGTTTTAATATTTAAATTATTCGCATTTCTATTGCATGCTCGGTCTCGGTGGGTGTGAAAGCGTTGCCACCTCTTTGTTTTTATAGATGCATTTAGTTTTTATTGTGCTGCTGTCCCGCTGCGTCGTGTGTTTTAAATGCCATTTGGCAGTTGTGACAAATTAGGTTGTTACACAGTTCTGTGTAAATACTCACATAAATAAACATTTTTCAAATTTAAAATATGAAATATTGCAATATTATTTTAATTGAGTGCATGTAAAATTGTGTGGCAGGCTTGTTATATGCTAAACTGAATGATGAAGTTTTTGCAAGGAAGCCTTTTAAAGGTTTTAGAGTTGAATTTTAAGTTTAGCTAAAACAATTTTTTATAATTTAAACAATATATTATACATTTTACAGGGCATTACAACATAAGTTTTTTTTTTTTGCTAATTTTCAGGACGGCATTTTAAAGGTTTAATTGTGCAAATAATTAATTATACTAATGAATATTAATATTGCAATACTTTTTAAGATTATTGGATCTAAACATAAAACTATCAAAATTATTAACTTTTTTCTAATTGATCCACTTTCTAATATTGCCCTGTGTACATAATTTTGGTACTTTTATATATTCATTTTCAATAAATTAAATTTTCAATAATCTAAAAATATCATTACTTCATATATTACACCCAGAAAAAAATACTATATAAGAAATAGTTTTTTACTATTAAAAATAGTCTATAGGATAAATTATTAGTTTAATCGGAAAATACCATTTAATACTAGAAAATACCATGAAATTGCCTTCGAGTTTATATGAACAGATTTTTTTTTTTGTATACTATTAAATCAATAATTGCCCTATTGACCAATTTTAATGAGATTTGAATTAATTTTTTTCTGGGTGTAGCAAAAAATGGGTGTAGCAAACCTGTAACTTTTGGGATTGACAAAATTTCACCAACAAATTTACGAGCACATCTTATCGCTTTGGAATTTAAACGTATTGGCCCTAATGTAATATAAATCCGTTTCCGTGCTTCACTTTTAATGGAAGCCGTCAAAGATAGAGGTCGGTAATGCTATTGGTTCAAAATTCTAAAGAATAGTTTATTTATAAAATATTTATCGATTAAGTGAAGTGAAATTATTTTTTTTTTATAACATAATATTTCAATATATTTCAGTTTAATATCATATAATCAAGAATATAACGGAACAATTATTTTTGAAGAAATTTTGAATTTTAAAGTGCTCCTAAAAATTTGGTACTAGGGGCACATTCAAGTGACCTACCTTAAAATCATTGCTATTACAAGACGTTGCAATACAAAATTCAATCCAACAATTCTTCAAAAGCCGCTCCTCACACGTTCGATATAGGAAAAAAATTGTATTTTAATGGGGTTTAAGCGCACATACCGTGGAATAGATTCTGATATATTATAAATTATAGAGAGGAATTATTTTTTGATAATCAAATATAACATAATGTATCAAAAACATGCGAACAAATTAAAATGATATCTCAAAAGTAATTTTAAGGAAATGATGATTTTTTGTATAATTAAGTCTTAAATCCACATTTAAAATGCTCTTGTATTTTTAATCTTAGGGGCACATTCACGCGATATACAAGGGTTTTTAATAAGAGCGCTACAAAAGTTTTGTTTTCAACAGGGGCGCTAAAGAAGTAGAGCGACAGGGACAGC
Source organism: Dryomyza anilis (assembly GCA_951804985.1). Classification (NCBI taxonomy): domain Eukaryota; kingdom Metazoa; phylum Arthropoda; class Insecta; order Diptera; family Dryomyzidae; genus Dryomyza; species Dryomyza anilis. The sequence goes on from OX638132.1 coordinate 71,683,145, forward strand.
AAACGACGCCATATTTCTTACCGATCTTTTGACATTTCTCTTCAGTAAGGTTTGCCATTTCATGATGAAAAGATATACGAGCCAACAATGAGTCGAAATTATTAAAATTTACTTCCGAAATTCAAATTCGTATATCTTTCCATCATAAAATGACAAACCTTACTGAAGAGAAATGTTAAAAGAGCGACAAGAAATATGGCGTCGTTTGCTGTCCCTATCACCCTACTTTTGTAGCGTCCCATTTGAAAACCCCTTTACCTTAAAATCTTTTTCCATGTATTATCAGTTCATAGAAAATTTCAAGTTATCGATTTCTTGAAAGCCGCACTTGACTCAGTCGTTAATATGTCAGAAAACATGGTTAAACCATATGTTGAAATTTTGTTTTCTCAATAAAAAATGATTGATTACTAATACTGAAGCGGCATTGGATTTTTAAATTAACTCGTGGTAATGTAATTCCGATCACACCTATGTTCATCCAAATTCAGACGGAATTTGAAGATGCACCTTAGAAAAAGGTGCCTTTTTCGCGCTAATCACTTTTTTTTTAATTAAGTTCCAACGTGTCCTTTTTTGTTGGTGTTAGGGGCACATTCATAAGTCATATCTTAAAGTCTCTCTCTCCTCTATTAAAAATAAGACACAAAAGGATATATTAGATAGAAGCCGTGCGTGGCACACACGTTCAATAGAAGGCGAAATTTTCATTTTCGTTACAAAAGTGGTATCCACCTCTGTCCAAATTTTCTTTTGGAATATGACACACTTATGCGACATATTTTTTTTTATTCGGATATTAGCTAGCGATTGTATTAAAATTGTAGCGATATCTTTCAAGCCGTAGCAATAGTGATGATTAAAACGACACAAATTTTTTTTGATGTGTTTCTTACTTTAGCCACATGTAGAAAATCGACAGAGCAACTCAAAAATGGTTGGGATTTATTAATTCAAGTATTATTAACAATATTCAATTAAAATGCAAAATATAAAAAGCAACAAATGTTTTTTATTCATTGCTTTATGTCATTATCATGAAGGTTAAAAGTTTTCCAGATTTGCTCATATACAGTATGCTTATTCTTATTGCATACTCAGTTTTTTCTATAATGTAGCCTTTTTGAGAAAAAATATTGTTTAAAATATATTTTCAACATTAACATATTTGACGGAATTTGATGGGGTAATGGAAATGGAAAACGTGTTTCAGCCGGCCTCAGCAGTCCAGAGGTAGCGCGCTGGACTTGTATTCTGAAGGTCTCGGGTTCGAATCCCGGCTTGGGCATGGCCGCTCGTGGTGATATTAACCACAAAAATTGTAGGGAATAGATTTCACAGTACAATGGATATAGTCTGTTTGAGTGCTGATAGATAGATAGATAGATAGATAGATAGATAGATAGATAGATAGATAGATAGATAGATAGATAGATAGATATTCCAAAAAAAAAAATGGGGTAATGTGGGACATGAGGTAATGTTGGAAATTGCAATTTTCGGTCACGTTATTGCACTTAGAAAAATAAAAACAATTGTCAAGTGCTTCTTAATACGGCGTCAACTTTCATCTATGGTTGCAATTAAATTAATAACATTTTATTGCATTTTGAGAACAAGTGAAAAAAAAATTTTTGAAAAATTTTTTAGAGTGCTGTTGTTTGCTATCAAAAAGTGTGATTTTTTTTGTTGTTTTTAGGAAGGTTTGCTTAAAATGCTCGGATATTGTATATCTTTTGAAATACAAACGGGGTTTACAAATAATTCATCATTTCTTAAATGGTGCTAAGTTATGATCAAATTGCGATATTGGGCTAAAGTGGGAAACACATTCTGGAGTAAAGTGGGAAATGTGTTTTAAGCAATTTTTGTTGTAATTTTAGTAAAAATTATTGTGCTATATGAATTATTTAATTTAGCCATAAAAAAAATTCAATCTTGACCACAAAACAATGAAAAGTCACATTTTAATTTCACCTGAGTTAAGATCTAAATTACAGAAAAAGCCTAGACACGAACCATTAACAGAAACAAAAAGAATAGATTCTACAACTCTATTAGAAAAAGATGAATTTTGTAAAATTTTCTGGAATGAAATTCCGACAACTTTCAATTTTAATAATACAGTGAACTGCCACATCTGCAAATGGCACGTATACTTGAAATTTGCGAACTCAGCAACAACACCTGTGTCCATTTCCACTCATAATATTCTGACTAGGAGTAAATGCACCAATTTTTTTCGTATTTTTTTAACATAACTACTAAAATGTTTATGAATTTAAATCTTTTTTTTCTTATTTGTTCTTGCATTATCATTTCTATTTTAATAACCTTATTGATATATTGATATATTGCCTTTGTTATAAAAATAACAAAACATGAAAAAGAAGCACTAAAATAACATTTTAGTAAAAATTTTTCAGTTTCCCACTTTACCCCAAAATTTTTCAACAAGTCCGAAATTGAACAGTTTAAAAAATCTCTCAAAAATGAATGAAAAAGCACAAAATTATTATTCCGTTAATGCAAAAAGTTTGATCATGAACCATTTTATGGAATAGACTCATCAAAAATATTTAATATATTATACAAATGTACTTTTTTTTGGAGGAAAATCAAAACGTGTGCCACTTTACCCCAGGCTCTCCTATATTTTAAATACTAGAACCAATAAGAAAAAGTTAGTATTTATAATAGTTAGTTTGAACTATGCTCTTCATAACCGTAACTCACTTTCTTATCAATCATTAGATCCATAATTCAAAAAAATGCTCCAAAAAGGGGCTACAAAAATTCACATATTTAGAGTTTAAATTGAAATATCTTAAAAATATATCAGTTTATTAGTATTTTTTGGTATATTTAAATTAGGCTAAACAATTGGATGAAAAATTGCGTTTACAGTTTTTCGTAAAACTAGTTGTAAAAGGGTCAGTATTTTATTTATTCTAAAACGTGGCTGAGAAAAGCCTAAAACTTCAATGGAGATTTTCTTAAAAACGTAATTGAAAAAAATTGAGTATGCAGTTAAAATCAGTAACTGTGATTTATATAGAATTGATGTAGTGGATGTGTGTAGCAACAAAATGTCGTATCTCGTTTTCTTATTATCTCCGCAGTGCCATTTTGTTACCCCGTGCATATTTTTTACATCTCATACAAATTGACACATTTTAAATTTAACAAAGATAACAATATCCGCTCCGTTATCTGGCTCGCACCAACATCAGCATAAAAATGTTAACAACTCATAATGCGTTAGTATTTCATTGTCAAGTCATTGTTGTCTCGTTCACATTGCTCTATTTTTGCTTTTGTTTGCTAATAATCCCCCAGAAATTACACGCAATATAAAAGATCATCCTGTTGTCCTCGCATATCCAGTGAGGACATGGTTTTTATTAAGTCACAGCCACGGTCTCGGCGCCTTGGGCCGCATGATAAGCGTCAACAAGAAAAACAGCTAATATTAACCAAATCTGTTGCTACTCATGCCACAGAGCAACAACAACAACAAACAATGAGAGAGCGATCAGCAACATAAGCCTTAAATTTGCATAAAATAACTAAACAGCAAATAAAATGAAACCACAACAACAATATCAAAAAAAAAAAAAAGGTCCTTGCCGACCAGCATACAAAGAAATAAAAAAAAAATCTAGAGGCACGCCAGCCATTTACGCCAAATCGTAAATTGCTGCTGCCACTTTGTCCTCATTTGTGGTTTTTTTTCGCTTTTCTGTTTTTCGCTTCTTCTTCTCGCCCAATAAAAGTCCTTTTATATTATGCTGGATTTCTGTTTTTTTTTTTTTTTGATTTTTCTCCATAAATGTTTTTCGTTACATTGGTTCGTATTGTCGTCGTTGGCGTTGACTGTAAACTTGAGTTTAATCCATTTATGAATTGCTCGTTATTAAGGTGAAAGTGATTCGAATTTCATGTTCGAGGTACTTAAATTGAGTTTGATATGCGACGCAGCGCGGTGGGAGGTAAATTACACTGCGATGCGATGTTGCAGGTCTAGAATGGAGCACGCAGCACATTATGATGCTAATGAGTAGCTTACCGAGCGAAGGCGACGACAACGATGATGATGGCGATGACGACAACGACGACGAAGAATAATGTCAGTCGTGTCCTGCCAATAAGAGCGACAGTGTCTCTGAAAGGCTAGGGATGCCAAATAGTTTTTCAGATAGTGATTTCTTTAATATTGCAAATTAACGAATATTTATAGAGGAGTAGCTGTGAGTTGGACAAGTTTGTAAGTTGGACACTAGATTGACAATGGATTTTCATGATTTTAAGTCGAGAAAAGGTCGACCCCTAAAAATGCTCTATTGGATGAGAAAATCGATGTGGAGAATTTTCAGCAAAATCCGAATATGGTAAATGGACCCGCCGGGATCTCAAAGTTGGCGTTTTGGTACCCAAATCGACAATTTCAAAATTGAATTGAAATGACGTCTTCCATGTAGTAAAATAAAAAAAGTGGTTGAGTCATCTGTTAGGAAATTTAGTTAGTGTTTTAAAAAACTATCAACGAGCAACTTCGGATAAAAAATACGGAACCAGTGAAAATTTCACAGGCACTCTTTGTATTTTTATTTTGATCAGTATATAAAAATTTAACAATAGAACCACAATTATATTTTCATACCAAGCAATTGTCATGCTTTTGGATACCCCATACACTCCACACTGTCTAAACTTGTTAATGTTTCCTAAGGTCAGTGGTTTATCCGTTGGACTACGAGCGAATTGTTACGAGTTTGAACACCCGTGACTGGGAACATCAGCGAATAGAAAAATATTTTGCGTAAGACAATAACAAAACTCCGAGAGTAAAACACAATCTTCAAAAGTCCCTCAGCATTCGTTTTTTACAAATTAACCAACGTCCCTTATGCAAGTAATGAAGAGTGTTGATCGTATGTTGGGAGTAGGGAGAAAATATAGATGTTAAATATGTTGTTAATTGTTTGTTTTGAATTTGCCAATATCAAAAATGTCGGGAAAAATCGATGCAGGGAGATTGTTCCACAAACGAAGTGGGCAACCGTAAAACGAATTCTCTCTATGATGCGGCTCTGTTGAGAGCCGAGTGAACTACGAAGGGAGGCGCTTGGTTCATGCCCGAAATTTTTTCATCTCCTATCTATCTATATATATAAAACTCTTGGTCCGTCTGTCAGTCTGTCGGTCTGTCTGTCTGTCTGTTTGTTCGAGCATCACGTCTTAACCGCTGAACCGATTTAACTGAAATTTTGCACCAGGATACTATGGAGTCCGGAGGGTGTCATAGGCTATATATGGGCGGGATTGGACAAAGGGGCGTGGTACCTCCCATACAACCTAAACTTTCAAAACGACATAACTCAACACATACACAATCTAAAAAGATGAAACAAAAAAACTAAAATTCACCACACTAAAACTCACCACACTAAAACTCACCACACTAAAACTCACCAAACTAAAACTCACCACAATAAAACTCACCACGCTAAAACTCACCACACTAAAAATTCACCATACTAAAACTCACCACACCAAAATTCACCACACTAAAACTCACCACACTAAAAATTCACCACACTAAAACTCACCACACTAAAACTCACCATACTAAAAACTCACCACACCGAAACTCACCACACTAAAACACACCACACTAAAACTCACCACACTAAAACTTACCACACCAAAACTCACCACACTAAAACACACCACACTAAAACTCACAACACTAAAAATTCACTAAACTAAAAATTCAACACACTAAAACTCACCACATTAAAACTAACTACACTAAAACTTCTACTGGGAAAAACTCTGTGGGGAACAATTCTTCCGGGAAGAGTTCTACCGGGAAGAATTATACGGTAAAGCGTTCTATGGAGAAGAATTTTACGGCGAAGATTTCTACTGGGAAGAATTCTACGGCGAAATATTCTACTGTCTGAATTGTCTTTGAGAAAAGTTGTTTTGGCGGAGAATTATTATTTGGTTACTACATTTATAAAACCAATAAAAACTTCCACAGCGAAGCACGGACCCCTGATATAAAAAATAATAATCATTTTTTTTATATTAATAAAATCGCTTTATATCTATGAATTCACAAAGTCTTGGCACGAGTCGTGCACGGGTCCAGCTAGTTTAATATATATCACGTTATTGAATTCGGTGCAGGAACTCTAAAGAGGATTTTGAAGCCCATTTTCAAATGCGCGAATTGCATTCCATCTTAAGCCGAATATAAGTGGTGTAGACAGTGCATAAGTCAGCAGAAATATAAGTATGTCTTGCAACAATTCAGAAAACAAAGGCATTTGACCACTCCTTTGGAAACATTAAATATAACCTAACCTAACGTACTGTCATCTGAAAAGGAATGAATTGGGTTCTGGATCAATGACAGATGATCATTGATAAAAACCAGAAATACGGACGGAATATGATGAAATGAAATTCAGAGAGAACACCATCCATCGAAACCTGTATCGGCCGATACGGAAACTATATTGTGTATCAATCTACACAAAAAAAAATAATCGACGTAAATATAGCAACCGATATTAATTGCATGTCATTAATCAGTCAAGCAATGAAATTCAGTAAATCGTAGTTAAATCAGCAATTGCGGTTGGTGTATATATATATCATATACACCAACCGAATTCACAAACTACACAGTTTTAAAGACACTAAAGTTTTACAGATTCTTTACAGTTTTACAGCAACTACAACTTTACAGCTATTATACAGTTCTACAGGTTTTCAAGGGGTGCATTAATTTCCCTTAAATTTTGTACTATTCATTTATTAAATAAAATGAATTCGTATCGACTCTAAGCGAATACTCACAGCAATGTAAGTGAATACACACACCAAATTAAGCGAATGTACACACCAAGGCGTCGCGAAAACAGCTGTTGCTACCAAATGTGATTGCTAATATGAAGATGTGTAAGCTAATGCAATTAATAATTTAGTCGGCGCAGTTTCAGCAAAAATGTTATTGTATTGACGTACATTTTTGGTTATATTTACGAATTTTCTTTCTATGTATAATTGTTGTGCTTCTGATCACTAGGTGGAAGTTTATTACGTAAGCCATTGCCTTAGAGAACAGAAAAGGTTGGTGATTGGAAGGGTATCGTAGCCTCACCTTTTTCGGAGTTGTGTAAACATTGACAAACTTTCAGCAAGATACAGGATCTGGCAAAACATTGACAAACACCTGTCGTATAGTGATGTTGGAAAGGTTACGCAATGGAGCGAATGAAGCTACCGTTGATATGTACTTCTTCACCACATGAACTGATGTGCCATCTGACACGGAGGCTTTGTTAATATTGATATTTGCTATAACCTTTTTATCTGTTTGAGTTTAAAAAAGTTTCTTCGGCATAAAAGCAGAAACAATGTCGACGACAGGCAGTGGTTGATTGTTATCTGCGATTTTCGAATTATTTGCTAATATTTCAGACAAGAAATTAGCTTTATCAACTGAGTCAGAGATCGTCGTCTGGTTGTTCAAATTTTTTGACAAATAAGCAGAAATGTTGCGCATCTTTTTGTAGAATAAGACATTTTGGCATGTTTGTAAATAAACTTTTCGCGCGAGTTCACGGCATTACATTCATTTCTAGCATTTCAAATGTCGAAATTCTTGTTAGAAAGCCAATTCTGAAATGGTTAATCTTTCGACCTGGCTGCAATCCTGCAAGTCTCATTAAAAAAAATACTTGACTTTGAGTTTAATGCTTATTATTATAATTTACTGTACTGTATACTGCACTCAGACCATTGATTTTATGTACAGGGTTAAATTTAAAAAACTATTTATAAAGGGTTTTTCAACAGGGACGCTACAAAAGTAGAGTGACAGGGATGGCAAACAACGCCATATTTCTTGCCGCTCTTTTAACATTTCTCTTCAGTAAGGTTTGCCATTTCATGATGGAAAGATATACGAGCCAACAACGAGTCGAAATTATTAAAATTTACTACCGAAATTCGAATTCGTATATTGTTGTGTCGTGAGTTCGACACTAAAACTCTTCACACTAAACTCACCACAACGAAACTGACCACACCAAATTTACCACACCGAAAGCCACCACACAGAAACTCACCACACTAAAACCTTTACTGGAAAAAATTACGGGTAAAAATTATACGAAGAAGGACGGTCCGAAGATGAATTGTATTTGAGAAAAATGGTTTCGGCGTAGATTTATTTTTGTTTTGGTTACTACATTTATAACACCAATAAAAAACACATCCACAGCGAAGCACGGGTCCCTGCTAGTACATTATAAAACATCATATTGTATTAAAAGTGTGAGTATTATTGTACTTATGGTACGCTTCCTTTTTACCAATTTTAATAGTATAAATTATTGTTTTTCTATTGAAATACTAGTAATTAACCTTAATGTTTTTTTCTGGGTGTGTAATTATTTTACTTTTTTACATTTTTATTATGTAGTCGGCAACTCTGTCAACCAATTACTTACATCAATAAAATAAATTCCTTGCACTCATTTTACACCTCCCTGCCGTAGAAAAGGCTGCAACAAAAAAAAAACTTGCGACATATTCAACTTTTAAGATCGAACATTATTTTTGAATTTTATTTGACAGCTTCATTTAATTTTCTCCCTTTCTTTGCTTTCCCAGCAATTTGACGGATAGGGATGGAAGGGAGGGAGGTATCACACGTGCCAGGGTATTGTTTACCTTGTGCTACATCAAACTAGGCAATGATTAGATATTTAACCCAAGAAGGTATCATAATAGAGGGTGTTTTTAAGTTATTGGACAGGCGTGATTGGCATATTTAAAAAAACGTGTTAAAATGAGACAAATAGTGTGATGATGAGAAAAATTTGAATAAGTTTTCATTGCCAAGTAATGCAGCATTTATATTTATTAGAATATATAAATTGTCAACTAAAATAAAATAAATAAATAATAACGCGAATTTTTATTCCCAAACTAGAATTTAGGTACGAAAATAAATGTTACTTCAGTTTGAATGAATCCTTTTCGTGGAAAAGTTTATTTCCAATAGGTCTTAATAAGGACTGCGTCGAATTACATATCTTCCCATAATGTGCTATTGCAATATTCAAATTAAAAAAATTTGATCATAGTAGCTCTGAATTAAATGGCAGAAAATAATTTGTGTCAGTTATAGTCAATACAAAATTTATTTAACGCGAAAATGGCAAACGAAGTGGAAGTGCGAGAAAATATAAAATTTTTCAAAACAACCTAGTTGGTCTTTTAAAAAAATGTCCAAGGAGGTAGGGGCTAACCCTAAGACCATTTCTCGCGTTATCAACCGCTATAAGGAAGACCTGAGTATTGATCGGAAGAAAGGTTCTGATAAAAAAAAGGCCGACATGATCGTGAAAAGTCGAAGAAGGTTGTGAATATTTTAAAGAAAGATATCCGGAAGGAAATTGGCGAGAAAGGAGGACTGCTCAGAATCTTTCGTGCGCAGGACTAAGAAAGAAGCTGGGCTGAAGACGTACAAGGTCCAAAAAGTTCCGGATAGAAATGCCGTCAATAATGAAACCGCAAAACAACGAGCTAAAAAGCTGAACCAAGATTTTTTTTTTAAATTCGATTGCTGCAGAATGGACGACGAAACTTATGTTTTAGCGGACTTTTCTTAGCTACCTGCGCAGGAATTTTATACAGCCGATTCTCGAGGAAATGTCGCTGAAAAATTCAAATCAAAAAAAATGACAAAATTCCTAAAGAAATTCCTTGTTTGGCAGGCAATTTGCAGTTGTGGAAAAAAGAGCAGCTCATTCGTGACATCGGGTACAATTAATAGCGAAATATATGTGAAGGAATGCTTGCAAAAGAGATTGCTTCCATTTTTACGCCAACATGAAGTGTCCACATTTTTTTGGCCTGACCTCGCTTCATGTCACTACAGCAAAACGGCCTTAGAGTGGATCCAACAAAATGCAGTGATTTTGGTGCCTAGAGAAGCCAATCCACCAAACTGTCTAGAACTCAGGCCGATTGAGAGATACTGGGCTTTAGTAGAAAGGGAGATGAAGACAACAAAAAAAGTGACCAAAGACCTTCAAGACTGTAAAAGAAAGTGGTCTTCAGCAGCTGTGAGGGTGTCGGACACTACCATTACAACATTAATGGAAGGGGTTCCGGAAAAATTAAAACTTTTTATTAAAAAATATTAATTTCTGGTTATTTTATATATATTTTTTTTAAATCTAAAAATAATTTGAAAAATAAAATATTTTATTCTATAAAAATTCGATTACTAGATTTCTAGATTTTTTCATTTTTGTAGCGGACAATTTTATTCGACGCAGTCCTTAGAATATAACGTTATATTACATAAATAAAATCTTAAATATTATTTCTTCATTTCAATTTTTACCAAATCCCACGGACTTCGTTCCATTTGCTTGCACTTGATACTGCTACTACTTACTGCACTCAGTGCTGATTTCCATAAAAATGTTGCAATGCTGAACATTTTATTTATTCAAAATGCTCAAATAATCGCATTCTTTTGTAATAAAAATGCATAAAATCGCTTTGAAATAGCAATGTAAATTTTATGCATGATTAGAGCTGCCAGAAAATTAAATAATAATTTTCAGTAAGTGCTGCCAAAATAATTGAACTCTATCGAGAAGACTTTTGACATGATTTTCAGCAAGTAATGCAGTCAATTTATAAACTTTATAATAATTTATAGAATTTATAACAATTTTTATAAAAAAAAATCTAAAATCTTCTGATAGTAATGAAAAAAAGGGATGAAAAACATACTTTCACCATTTATTAAAATAAAAATACGTTTTATAAGATTAAATGAACAAAAAATATACAAACCGTTTTTTTTTCCGAAAATTACTACAAACATTCTGAAAGTGAAAAGCGAAAAATCCACAAAGCTTCGTCAGCAAAAACAACGAAAAACAAATTTTCACATTCACACGAATTTCGCAGGAAGTGCATTTCGTATGCAGCAGACCGGGCCGGGCATACAACAAATTTGAAATAATAAAAAATAAAACATACCAAAAAAAAATACCATGTGAAAAAGCGATTTTGTAAAATTTGCTAGTTACAAAATGACGGCATGTAAGTCCTGGTTCTAACAAAATGGTGCTGATTAAACATTTAATAAATTATGTGCAAAATGTTCCAAAACATTGTTAGTTTAAATAGCTATGAAAACAAATTTACCAAATTATTCAGAAGTTCTTTTGGTGCTAATATTAAAGAGATATTTTATTTAAAAGTAAAAATAAATCTTCAATATCATGAATTTTAATTCTATTTCATTTCTATGTTTAAATTAATTTTTTTATCGATATATTGTTCTTTGCTTTTATTATTCATATTCGTATCAGGTTCTTTCTGTTTTTCTGTTAAACTATAAATATTATTAGACCGTATAAATTTGACATTTTATACCATGAAATAAAAATCAGTAAGAAAAGTTAGATCACATGGAAAATTTTGAAATTACCCAGGTAGGATTTTCCAGGCTGCAACAAAAGTGCCAGGCTTGTTACAGGCTTGACTACCAAGGCTTGGTATATCGGGCCAGACACAAGCCTGGCACAATCGTCACTCACAGACTCCACACAGGCCTTGATATACCAAGCTAGACACAAGCCTGGCACATTCGTCATTCCCAGATTTCAAACAAGCCTCGTTAGCTTATATTAGACACAAGCCTGGGACAATCGTCACTCACAGACCCAACACAAGCCTTAATATATCAAGCTGTACACAAGCCTGGCACATTTGTCATTCCCAGATTTCAAACAAGCCTCGTAAGTTTATGATGGACAGAAGCCTGGCACAATTTTCATTCTCGGACTCCACACAGTCCTCGGTATACCAATATTGACACAAGGCTGACACAATATTGAGCCACATATGAAAATTGTCAAATTATCCAAACCAAACTTATCTGATGATAAAGAAAAATGTTTGTTGATGATTTTTTAAACGTCAAAAAATATATTGGAAAAGCTCAACTCTTTGGAGTTGACTGAACAAACAGTCTGCAAATTAACGTAAGTATTACTGTTGAATTGGTTGTTAACATCTTACATATTTATTTATCTACAGATACAACGCTCAAGAGTAATAACATGAATAATGAATGCAATGCCCATGACAAATTATGCCCAATAGTCTTAATCTTCAGGCGTATTACAAGGATTGTCGCAAGTCTGAAGCATAGATCTTGTTTCAAGACTGGGACACAAGCCTTGGTACAAGCCTGGCACACAAGACTTGGTACAATCATCAGTTACAGGCTTGTAACATAGTCATTCCAGCCTTGACAAAGTCTTGGCACAGGCCTAAAACACAGTGTTGGCACTAAACTGAGATTTAAGTCTGGCACAACATTTGTCAACGAGCCTGGGACAAGCCTGGGATACATGCTTGTAGCATAGTTATCATTCCAGTCTTGACACAGTCTTGCAACGAGCTTGGATAACAGCGTTGGCACAGGCCTGAGTAGCATTGGCACAAGCCTGTGTCAGGCTTGTGCCAATCCAATCTTGCGATCCAATCATTCCAGTCTTGACACAGTCTTGCAACGAGCTTGGATAACAGCGTTGGCACAGGCCTGAGTAGCATTGGCACAAGCCTGTGTCAGGCTTGTGCCAATCCAATCTTTGCGGTTCTTTGCCGGTTCTTTGCGGTCCCTGACAGGGATTAAAATATCGGTTTTGGTTCTGGTTAGCAGTTCTGATTCCGGTTCCAACGAAAAAAATTATATTGGTTCCGATTCCGGTTCCACACATTTTTTTAATAACGGTTCCGATTCCGGTTTTGGTTCCAAAAATCGTAACGATTCGGGTTCCGGTTCTTTGCGGTCACTGACAGGGACTAAAATATCGGTTTTGGTTCTGGTTCTAAAATTTCTTAAATAGCAGTTACGATTCCGATTAAAAACAAAATTATATTGGTTCCGATTCAGGTTTCACACATTTTTTTAACAACGTTTCCGATTCCGGTTATATTTGGTTTCTACTATCCTACTCTTAGTCAGGCTTCGGAAAGCTCGCTCAAGAACACGCAAAAAGTTCAAAACTATCTATCGAAACAACAAACGAGTGACAGCATATTTATTCGGAACTGTAAACAAAATGCGCATCGCAGACAACTGCGCGCTGGTTTTGACCTTCGAGTGCTGTTGTTTTTTGCCGAACTCAATTTCTGTTGAGCCGCAACCAAACACAACGGCTCGGTCTGCCGAGTTTCGAGCTGTTACGCAAGCGCGCTAATCGAGCACCACAACATTTCGAGTGCTCGGTTGGCTCACTCTTTGGTTTAAATGCACACCTAATGTTCTATATTTAGTAATACATGCATAAAATTGAATAATAAACAAGAATAAACGCAAAAGCAAACAAAAAACTGTTGCAAACGAAATAATTTGAAGAGAGAGCAACTCCGAGCATCTCATAATGTTGGAGCGCTATGCATTTTGAGTGCTCCATTACAGCGAGTACAATGCTACATACTCAGCTCGGTTGGACGATTGAAGTTCTGCTAGTTCGTCTTTTTCACTTAACAGCAGCAAGTTAACTACTGTTGCGCGGCTCGAACACATTGTTTATATCACAAATACAAACGAGCGCGCTGCGTTTGTGAGCGCTCAATCCCAAAGCCTGCTCTTAGGTGATAATGTGTGCGGTTACCGTTTAAAGTGATTCATACACTACCTGGGTCAATAAATCCTGAAAATAACTGAAAAGTTGTAATCGCTAAAGAGTTTCATTTCATTTGAGTACCGGCTCGGTCTGCCGAGTTTCGAGCAGATGTACAAATCGGTAAGTGTTTTGATTTTTAAAAAGGTCCACACATATATTCAATAGTAGCCAGAGTCACGAAATTTGGCTCAGTTATATATATTGTGGTTATTTGCTAAAATTTAGAGAGATTGGACAAAGGCGCTTGTCACCGCCTATATAACGAAAATTTTAAAAATATAAAAACTCCATACTTCTTCAGACTAGAGTTAAACGACAGCTGTGCACCAGTCCTGCATTGGCCAAAACTAATTTAAAATCGCCTACAACACACTGAAAACATTCGCAAATGCATTGCACACAGTGTGCCTGTCACTGGTCGTTGTTTTAATTATTTCAATAATAAATGAAAAATTGTTATTGTAATTGCATTTTAATTGCATTCAAATTAAAAACGTGTTTACGGTGTGTTTTATTTATTTTTTTTAAATATATATTTTTTTAAATTATTTTTTCCACAAATTCCAACAGCAGCGGATGCTTTAAGAGGTTGCCTACTGTGGGTCGTTGTTATTTCGTGCTGTGCGGTATGTGACATGTCCGAAAGTGGAGCCATCGTGTGTGGTACATAATGAGGTACCAACTGTGTGGTCAACACGATGGGGTTGTCTGCTTAATTGTCAGGTGTTGCTGCCACAATAATGCATTAATGAGCGTTTAACAAGAAATATCTATTTTTCCTTTTTTCGTTAATTTGCACTGTGATAAAAATGCACAGAAGAAATAAGGCGCATTAATTTGTTTGACTTCCAATTGATATTGCAATCATCAAAAGCTCATTTGTGACACACTTTGTTTGCACTTTAAATTAATTACGTCTTTGTTGGCATTTAACGCAGTGCAATTGAAACAAAAGATAAATTTAATTGAGCGCCAAAATAGTGGCCACACACTTCATTAAAACGAAACAAATAAGCGAAACACATAAACACAGACACACACACACACAAAAAAAAATAATTCAATATAAACACACAAATGTGTGAAATTAAACACAATATTAAATGAGAGTCCTTTCGTAGTTCTGACTATGCCAAATTACTAGGTATAAACACAGAAAAATTATCACTAATATATATGTGGACACTTTAAAATGATTTGCAAATACTCATAAATGAACAAACTCATAAAGAACGGATAATTCAGCATTATGAGGCAATTTGTATTAAAGTGAAACGAAAAAGCATGCAGCACCTTTAGGCAGTGTACCAAAATGAGATGGAAGATGAGTGCAAGAGAGCAGATGAGAGTTAGAAATATTCTGTGGGCATCACAAATTCTAGTTAAATGTAGAAGTTTATGGAAACTGCATGAATACGGTTATGTGATGCAAATTAGTGTAAAAGATAAAAGGATATCTGTCAGAAATAAATATTTCCATCAAGTGCAGAAGTTTGTAGAAACTTCAGATATGTGGCTGTAAATAAGATAACAACATAGAAAAAAAATATCTTCAATATGATGAATTTATTCATAAATATTATGAATTTTTTCACCAAATACCAGATTAATCATATTGATACCACCGTTCATTAAATGACATATTAAGGAATGCATTCATTATATATATGAACAAAATATTCAATATAATGAATTTGAATTGTCATATTGATGAATTTGTTCATAATATTTAAAAAAAAAAAAAAATTATAAAATAATTCGAAAAAAAAAAGTTTTGTAAAAATTTTATTTAAAAAATAACCGTAAAAAAAATTAAAAAAAAAAATTGTTATGAAAAATAAATGTTTTGAAAAAAAAAGTGTTCGAAAAAAAAAATTTTTTCGAAAAAAAAATGTTATTCGAAAAAAAAAATTTTCTAAAAAAAAATTTGTTCGAACAAAATTTATTCTAAAAAAAAATTTGTTTGAAAAAAAAATTTGTTCGAATACATTTTTTTTTTCGAAAATATATTTTTTATAAATATAACTTTTTATTAAAAACATGTTCTCATTATAATAAATATATAATAAAACATTTCACTAAGTTATGCATGTCGAGCAAGCATTATATAAGAAATAACATAGAAGAACTACTTGAGAACTGAGAAGTACGGCAAAAAATGAAAAAAAAATATGTTGATAGAAATTTGGTTTAATGAACAGCTTTCTTCAATATGATCAACATATATGTTGTATTTTATATTTTGGTTCATTAATATGATGAAATGTATTCTTCACATACAGTTCATCATATTGACGAACACTTTTTCGACAGCGTTCTTCATATTTATGATAGCATTCATAACATTGATGGCGTAAGTCATAAATATTATGAATGGTTCTTCAAGTTATCATGGAACGGAATTCATCAATATGATGTACATTTTTTTCTGTGAATATCTAAAGAGCACAGAAGCAATTAACAAGAAACA
The DNA here is from genome assembly GCA_951804985.1 of Dryomyza anilis. NCBI lineage: Eukaryota > Metazoa > Arthropoda > Insecta > Diptera > Dryomyzidae > Dryomyza > Dryomyza anilis. The sequence continues at coordinate 71,699,366 of OX638132.1, forward strand.
TTTAGATGAAATCAATGCAATAAAGCATAGGAATGTGAAAAAGATTCTCGTAAAAGTTGGAAGATTGCGGAATATTCTAGAAACGGAATATGAGAAATAACAGAAAAAAGTCAAACTGACAAATTCAAAATGCTCAAATCTTTGTAATAATAGTGGATGTTGAATCTTACACATATATCTGAATCTAAATATTTGAAGAGAAAATTTTATTCCGTTAACGATAACTTATAAAAAATATTCATAAAGTTACGTTACTATAGAACATGTAAATATATTAATTTTTCAAAAATATTGAGTAACAAAATTAACTAAATTTAAAGATATTCAGATTAGAGATGGCAGCGTGCCTGTTTTTGATGGCACGATAAAACACGGGATTTTAAAAGATACGAAGAAACACGGAAAAACACGACAAAACACGTAAAAACACGAAAAAAATGACGGAAAAACATGAAAAAAAGGACGGAAAACATGAAAAATCAGGCGAAACGTGAAAAATAATACCGGAAACGTTTAGATTTTTGGAACTAGAATCATTATTAAGAATGTGTTGAACTGGAACATATATATTTTTTCTGGTTAAAATCGGTACCGCTATTTTAAAAATATTGGCTCCAGAACCGGAACAGATATTATAGTCCCTGTCAGGGAACGCAAAGAAAATGTATGTAACCGGAATCGAAACCCATTTAATTTATTGTTTGAAACCGGAATCGGAACCACAATTTTAAAATTCTTGGAACCCGAACCGGAACCGATATTCCAATATGTTTTAGTCCCTGTAATAAATAATTAAAAAATTTAGTTTGATACTGTTTTATTCTCTTAAATCCATATGTAAAACTAAAACAACAGATTTGTAAGAAAAGGTTAAAATACTGCGAAATTTTTATTTTGTTAAGGTAGAAACTATAAAAAAAAATCTTTAATAGGCGCGTGCCTGATTTTGGTGGCACGGACACGCGCGGGCACGACAGCAACTAGCTCGCACGGAGATTTGCATGCACGAATTCAGATTTTTGGGCGTGACACGAAAAAAACACGGCACGCGTCCATCTCCAATTCAGATACAAAATATTATTTGCTGATTTTTTTAAAAACTTTCAGCCATAATCATAGACATTTTAGAGTCGACTTTAAATTTAAAATCAGTTTTTTGACAATTTATTCTATACAAAATTTATCAAAAAAGTCGAATTTATTTTTAAAGTCGAATTTAAATTGTCTATGATTATGCGCCTTTATTTCTCTGTTTCTAAATCAGAATTTCCTCGCCATTTTCAAAAATGTAAACATGGAATATCTAGTAATTCAAGAACAATTTTAGAAGCTAATTGAAATGTGTCCCGTCCGAAATAATAAGTATCAAAAGTGTAAAAAATATCAAAATAACATGTTTTCACAAAAAAATAAAAAAAAACTTTAAAAAACATCCAAAAATTCGATTCGTACATCACTTTTTATTTCGTAATAATGATTATTAATCCTGTCCGATATAAAATTTGTTTTTAGCAAAAAATGTTAGGGCAATTCTTCTAAAATTATTCTACGATTTATTACTAAATAACTATAACGTTTAGGAACAAAGTGTGCATATGCAAAAATAAAGTAAATTATCTCAGCTATCATTCTAAATAATTAAAAAAATAATAATTTGTATACAAAAAGTATTTTTTTTAGAAAAAGAAAAAAAAATTATAAAGTTCAGAATTTTTCAGTGATTTATTATGAAAAAGGTATACATTTTAGAAATAAAGTGTAAATCTACAAACAACGCACATTATCTCAGCTATTTTTTAAAATAATTCAAAAAAATTATTTGGATGCAACATTCGTTGAGTTTTTGGACTTTCCACATGAACCTCGACATGCATTACAGTTTTTGGCCCGTCCGTACCGTAGTTTATATCTTTTTATCTAACATATAGAATGATAGTATGATTTATAAAATATTAAAATTGATTTTAAACAACAACAAAAAAAACGCCTAAACTGCATCCTGCAAAACTATCACCCTCTCCACTATTTTGAACGCGCATTTAACGAGCCACAAATTTCAAATTCCATGGTGTATTGCATCGTTGTAATTGCTGTTGTTGTAGTTGTTTTTTTTTATGGTGTACTTGGTCCTTGTTTTTGTTGCGCCCGAGCATAATTAATTGCAAGTTTTTAGTTGGGCCAACATACCAAACCCATTCCCCCTCCCCGAAAAAACAATTAACAAACAATTTTTCAAACAATTACTATGCACTGCAACAACTCACACACACCCACATTAAGTACTATTGGGCTTACATATGATATTAACGTAGGTGTTTGTATTTGTTGCTGTAGTTGTATTTTGTGGTAATTTGAAAACCGTTTAAGTGCCGTGCACATTTGTGGCCAGTTTTTGAATTTATTTGTATGAGCATGGAATTTCATTTCAACAATGGGATGCATCGTTAAGTTATCACAAAAGCTATAATATATACTAAAAAATATGCATAAATTTGCAGCAAATAATGAGGCCAAAGTTAATTTAAAATATGTAATTTTTTTTTTGTATAATTTTTTTAAGTATTTAAGTAGTTACAACACTCATTGTTTTAATTTTGCTTATTATACAAATTGCATAACTTTCAACAACTAATTAGTAACAAAAGCAACCCCGATAGTCTATCTGTTTTCTAACTACCTTTTGACCTTTCTGGCAAGTTTTTATTGCTTTGGCAAAGGAACTTAAAACAAAAAAAAATATAAAAAAAGAATAAAAACAAAAAGTTAAATTTAGCAAGCACATTTTCACTGTCATTTCGATGGCATAAACTGTTTCGGCTCATAAGCGTTAACATTTAAAATTATGTCTATGTTGTATTTTTATCATTTTTCGTATACTTTTTAGTATAAGTACTTCCGTTCCGACCGTACAGCAGGCAGTTTAAATTGTATATAATACTTTACACTCTATATAAGAAAATCGATTACATTGCATTAAATAACTTTGCACATCATTACATACTTCCATACATTACATTACATTACATTACATTATATTATATTACATTACATTACATTACATTACATTACATTACATTACATCACATTACATTACATTACATTACATCACATTACATTACATTACATTACATTACATTACATTACATTACATTACATTACATTACATTACATTACATTAGAGTACATTACATTACATTACATTACATTACATTACATTACTTTACATTACTTTACATTACATTACATCTCATTACATCACAACACATCACATTACATCACATTACATCACATTACAACACATTACATCACATTACATCACATTACATAACATTAAAACACCTCACATTACATCGCATTACATCACATTATATCCCATTACAACACATTACATCACATTACATCACATTACGTCACATTACATCACATTACGTCACATTACATCACATTACATCACATTACATCACATCACATTACATTGCATTACAATCCATTACATCCCATTACATCACATTACATCACATTACATCACATTACATCACATTATATTTCATTACATAATTTTACATTACATATCTTTCCATCACATCTTATTACATCAAATCACATTATATCACAATACATCACATTACATTACATTACATTACATCACATTACATTACATCACATTACATCACATTACATCACATTACATCACATTACATCACATTACATCACATTACATCAAATTACATCTTATTACATCTTATTACATCACACTACATCACATTACATTACATTACATTTCATTACATTTCATCACATTACATACACATTACATCACATTACATCACATTACATCACATTACATCACATTACATCACATTACATCACATTACATCACATTACATCACATTACATCACATTACATCACATTACATCACATTACATCACATTACATCACATTACATCACATTACATCACATTACATCACATTACATCACATTACATCACATTACATCACATTACATCACATTACATCACATTACATCACATTACATCACATTACATCACATTACATCACATTACATTACATCACATAACATCACTTTACATCACATTACATCACATTACATCACATTACATCACGTCACATTACATTACATCACATTACATCACATTACATCACATTACATCACATTACATCACATTACATCACATTACATCACATATCATATCATATCAAATCATATCAAATCATATCAAATCATATCAAATCATATCAAATTATATCAAATCATATCAAATCATATCAAATCAAATTATATCAAACCATATCAAATCATATCAAATCATATCAAATCATATCAAATCATATCAAATCATATCAAATCAAATCAAATCATATCAAATCATATCAAGTCATATCTAATCATATCAAATCATATCAAATCATATCAAATCATATCAAATCATATCAAATCATATCAAATCATATCAAATCATATCAAATCATATCAAATCATATCAAATCATATCAAATCATATCAAATCATATCAAATCATATCAAATCATATCAAATCATATCAAATCATATCAAATCATATCAAATCATATCAAATCATATCAAATCATATCAAATCATATCAAATCATATCAAATCATATCAAATCATATCAAATCATATCAAATCATATCAAATCATATCAAATCATATCAAATCATATCAAATCATATCAAATCATATCAAATCATATCAAATCATATCAAATCATATCAAATCATATCAAATCATATCAAATCATATCAAATCATATCAAATCATATCAAATCATATCAAATCATATCAAATCATATCAAATCATATCAAATCATATCAAATCATATCAAATCATATCAAATCATATCAAATCATATCAAATCATATCAAATCATATCAAATCATATCAAATCATATCAAATCATATCAAATCATATCAAATCATATCAAATCATATCAAATCATATCAAATCATATCAAATCATATCAAATCATATCAAATCATATCAAATCATATCAAATCAAATCAAATCATATCAAATCATATCAAATTATATCAAATCATATCAAATCATATCAAATCATATCAAATCGTTTCAAATTATATTAAACAGTTCCTTTACAGCGCCTTCTTTGTACAATATTTTCATTACCTCACAATCGCTTTCTCCGACTACTTTTTGTGAAACGGCGCCTTAACAACCTTGACTGAATTTATTTCATTTTTATGCGAAAACTTAAATAGAGAAAAATCTCCACGGATTTGAGCTACAGCACATTTAGCCTAATTGGGTTAAATATGATATTTGAGGTGTAATGGCTTTTTTCTTATAAATTATCTATCCTTCTCTGGGTCTACTTCTCTTATAGTCTGGTCTAGCTTCAATCTGTTTCACCGCATACAACTTTCATCATAATGCCACTGATTAAACGTACAATTTAGACATATTTTTTATGGCATCCTCTTTATATTGTTCATGATTTTTATAACCGTTTTACGCTAGTGGCAAAAAAAAGTTTTTGGCATTGGATTTTGTTTGTTTTGTTTTAGAAACAAGCAAAATTAGCAATGCTTTTTCTTTAAATTTAGTTATTTTTTTTTTATTTTATCCCAATATTTTCATTTAAAATTATGCAAAATATTATAAATTTAATATTTATTACATGCCATTTAAGAAAAATAGTTTGTAACCTGAAATACATTCAATGTTCGCACTTCAAAAGTTTTGCAAATAAATTTATTTATTATACAAATAGGCAATGGATGAATTTATATTTGCAAAATCATAGAAAATGTAAAACTTTATTATGTCGCACACATGACTTTCAACGCTTCACTTCATTCCGTTGATGCCAAAAATTGCAAAATATCTTTGCGCCTCATTGCAGCAGGCGACGGAAAGCAATAGCAAGCGTACTACTTACAACACTCATTGCCGAAGTATTTGCCACAGCCAAACGAAGGTGTAACCATTTCGCACACACACACACACACACACATTTCGGAACGCAAGTGAACTTTTCAACTTTGTCTCCCGTTGATGACATGCATCAGCACTCAAAAGTATGCAACTACTTTTATGTGCTCACTTGCATTCAATGCCTCAATTACTCACGTGAAATGCATTCGTCTCGTAGTGAAAAAAAAAAAAAAACGAAAACGGAAAATATTTCTCAGCGCTTGAAACTTGTGCTCTGAGTGATTTTGTATTTAAGATGTGCGAGTGTTTGTAATTTTCAGAGACGAGGTATTTGTGACGGGCACGTGTGATAGAAAGAGCCAAAGTGACATTTGACTATTTTGAGTAAATCATTGAAGAAGTAATTGGTAAGTAATCAAGCAGCTAATTAAATAAGTAATTTTTCAGGTAATTATGTAATTAAGTAAACAAATAGGGATAAAGTGTTTAGTTATTTAAGTAATTAAGTAATTATGAGATTAAGTGCTTAAGTAATGTAGTAATAAGATCGTAATTAAGTACAAAATTACATTTTTTTTTGAGTACATCGTTCAAGAAGTAATTGGTAAGTAATTAAGTACCTTACTAAATAAGTAATTGTTTAGGTAATTATGTCATTAAGTAAATAAATAGGAATAAAGTGTTTAGTTATTAAATACTTAAGTAATTGAGTAATTATGTAATTAAGTGCTGAAGTAATTCAGTAATAAAATCGTAATTAAGTACAGTATTAAGTACATGTACTCATGTACATTAAGTAATTGGCACTAGGAACAAATCAAATAAAAACATAAGTAAAAAAGAAATACCTAATTACTTTCAAATAGTTTATCTCCCTAATAATGTAATTAATATTTCAATATCTATATAAGTAAATTAACTTCCAATATGCTTATTTTGTAAGTAGTAAAATATGTAATAAATAATACTTAAAAAAAAAAGTTACCAAGTAATTAATAATGTTTTTAAGTATTTCGTAGAGAAATTTATTAAGTAATGTATTCGGTAATTTAGTAAGTATTATATATTTTGATATGGTGTGTAATTAATAAAGGTATTAAATAATCAATTGAGTAATTATAAGGATACAAAAGATATTCATAAGCAATTCAAGCCAGTAATTTGTTATAAATTATTCGAAAAAAATAGATAATGTAATGGAATTTAGTATTTCAACATGTTATAAGTAAGTATATAATTTAAGTATTATATAAGTACATAATATGTATGCAATTAAATAAGTATGTTATAAGGTAAGTTACTGAAAAAGTAATGAGATAATTAATTGATTAAATAAAAATATATTCAATTCGCGAAGTAATGGCTTACGAAATTAAATTTATTTGTATTTACATAATTTAAAAACTCCAAATATAAGTGAGGTATTAGATAAGCAAGAACAAGGTAAAGTAGTTAGTAATTAAAATGTAGTAGAGTAAATAGTTAAGCAAGTAATTATGTTAGTAATTACATAGTAATTAAACATGTAATTATCATGTATTTAAGCATGAAAAAAGCATATAAATAAGCATGAAATTAAGCAAGAATGTAATTAGGTATGTAGCTAAGCTTGTAATTGAATATGTAATTTAGCATGTAATTACACATGTTATTAGGCAAGTATCAAGCATGTAATTTAATATATAAATAAAATAACAAGTCCTGATTGACTGACTGACTGATCGATCAACGCCCAGACCAAACCCTTAGACCTAGGAACATAAAATTTGGACAGGGTGTTCATCTCCCGACGTAGGCGCGCACAAAGGCGGGATTTTTTGAAATTCGCCCCCTAAGGTACAGAAATGGGCGTGGCAAACTTGAATTTTCAAATGCAAATATCTGTGTACATAAGATAGCCACAGTATTGAAATTTAGCCCAATGATGTATATAATTCCAATCGTCACGTAGAATATGGGCGAGATTGGTCAACGCGGCGTGGCATCTCCTATATAACCAAAACATTAAAATTACTATAACTCCTGACATACTTAGAGTAGAGTTATAAAAATCGAATCAAATGTTCATATATAAAATTCCAATCGTCACGTAGAATATGGGCGAGATTGGTCCACGGGGCGTGGCACCTCCTATATAACCAAAACATTAAAATTGCTATAACTCCTGACATACTTAGAGTAGAGTTATAAAAATCGAATCAAATGTTCATATTTAAAATTCCAATAGCCACGTAGAATGTGGGCGGTATTGGAACACGGGGCGTGGCACCTCCCATAAACCCAAAACATTAAAATTGCTATAATTCCTGAACTACTATGAGCAAAGTTGTAAAAATCGACACAAATGATCATATTAAACATTGTAATCTTCACGTAGAAACTGAACGGGATTGGACAAAGGGAGTGGCACATGAGCGGGCGACATAGGCACTAAAAAGGGGCAAAAGAGCCGTAATTTAAAATGATATAATTTTGCATTTACAAAAACTTATCACGGGCAACGCTGTGAACGGGTCCAGCCAGTTTAATATATAATGAATAATGTTATTAGGCATGTAATTAAATATGCAATAATGCATGTAATTAAGAATTTTATTAAAATCATATTAAGTAATTAGGTTACTTTTGAAGTATGTAATGAAATACAGTGCTGTAATGAATAATATATGATATTTCTAATAATTTATCTGTATACTGGGTGTTTGGTTCATCGATGTCAATAATTCTGGGGGTCATTCTATGACTCAAAAAAAGAAGAAAATGTAAAATAAAAAAATGTATAATTTTGCACCCAGTTTAAGATACAAGGTGTTTAAGAAATGCATATTACTTACATAATCTAGTCAATAAAATTATTTATAAAGTATAATCTGTTCATACATTAATATAAATTCATTCATGTTTTAGACAATTAAATTACCTTTCTAATCATTTATCAAATCTTCGAACACCATCTTGGCTTCCGCTTTTAAATTGTACGTAAAGTTGAAATTTACAAAAATAAAAATACAAGTTTTAACTTTGTCATTGATTTTCTCAAAATTTCCTTACAGTTCACCCCCATTTCTTTAAATTTATAATGATAGATCAGTTCGTTTCTAGTATTTTCTTACTTAACAAAGGTAAAGTGTTTTTCAATAAGAGCGCTACAAAAGTTTTTTTCAAGAGTTTTTCAACAGGGACGCTACAAAGTAGAGCGAGAGGGACAGCAAACGACGCCATATTTCCAAATATAATATTTTTTAATTTCAAGCACCAAATCACAATACCCACTGTTTAATTACTTCCGCAGCATTTCTTACCAAGGTAAAATAAAGAGTTTTTCAACAGGGACGCTACAAAAGTAGAGCGATGGGGACAGCAAACGACGTCATATTTCTTGCCGCTCTTTTGACATTTATCCTCAGTAAGGTTTGCCTTTTTATGATGGAAAGTATAAACTTTATAGTATAAACTAGGTTATGTCAGTAATATGCATTTCTTCCGGCCTCAGCAAGCCAGAGGTAGCGCGCTGGACTTGCATTCTGAAGGTCTCGGGTTCGAATCCCGGCTTGGGCATGGGCGCTCGTGGTGATATTAACCACAAATTTGTAGGGAATAGATCTCACAGTACAATGGATATAGTCTGTCTGAGTGCTGTGGATCTTAGTATATATTCCAAAAAAAAAAAATGCATTTCTTAAACATTCTGTATCTTGCTCAAATTAGACATATTTTTATTTTATATTTTCATATTTTTTCGAGTCCAAGAATGACCTCCTGAATTATTGACATCGATGAACCAAACACCCTGTATAATTTTCATCTGTTTAGAAGAAAATTTCCTCAACCCAATTTAATATAAAATGAAACATAAAACATTTTTCCCGTTCACTTCAGAACTGTGCGTTTTCAAAGTGTGTTTGCAAAGCAAGTTACCTGCTATAATGTTCAATTGCATAAAATGTTTTATAGGTTATGAAAACATAATCGTCGTCATCGTCATCATCAGAAACAGCAGTAGCAGCAGCAGCAGCAGCAGTTTCAATGCTGTTTGCAATGCAACGTCTTTGACAAAGTCGTCAGTAACAACATCATCATCATCACCATCATCACCAACTGCTACGACGCCGTCATAGTCATCGTCAACACCACCGTCATCGTTGTCGTCTCGTTGACATTCTGAAGCATGCAATCTGCGAATTGATCGCATCCGGAAATCACTTGAGCAACTTTTTAATGGAATCAAATCAAATTGTTTGGAAGCAGTAAAAACCGATTGCACGGAAGTATGGTTTACAAAAAGAAAAAGAAGAACAAGTAGACGAAAAACTGCATCAAACTTTGGCGGACACAAACACACATAGTACAAATAAATAGGATGCCTTACATAGAACCCAACCAAAAAAAAAGTACTAGAAAAATAGCAAAAAAGTAGTAGCAAAGTTTGCAAGTGCAGCACTTCACGATGCGTTGTCCCTCATCACAATGACAAGTGGCAGCGGCGGCGGCGGCACAAGTTAAACGAATTGAATAAACGTTTGAGCGGTGCCACCAAAGACTTGGATGGGGTGTCAATACTGCGTGTTGCCTGCGACATTTTGCTTTTAATGAAATGAGTAGGAATTGTGCATGAGTGGTATTCAAGATCTATTTGCTGTGTCATGACTTTGTGTCAAGTACTAAAATATTTTGGTTGTGCGCGGTATCAATGAGGATGCTTCAATAATTTGATGGGTAGGTAACAATGAGGTATGCAGCACCCACAATTGGTAACGTGAGAATTTTGAAAGGTGATTCGACTTAATGCTGATAACTATACCGCAAAAGCCACTGCCAAAATGTGTGAGTCTTGAGGAGGCTTTATAGGGAGATATTTTACATTTAAAGTCTGGGTGGAAAAATTATTGAAATTATTAATTCGGGAAAACTTGAGACCTATTGGTATGGAATAATACTTAGAAATATGTTACCTTATAAAAAAGAAAAATATAACTTGAAATTGAAATTTCATTTTACGATTTTTTCTTAAGACAAAAAAAATGTATTTCTTTTACATTTTCTTGTTATAACAAAACTATTGTCTGATAGTAGTTTTCAGTTAAAATACGTAATTTAAAAAATTAAAAATTTAAAATTTTTATTACTGTTTTTCACTATAGATACAATTCATATTAAATTATTCATATCTCATTAAATTTTGCATTTTTATCCAAATCACATTCTATTCAAAATTTGACTCAAAAATAATTTGCCTCCTGTAAATTTGAATTATATGTAGAAATGTAAATTTTAAGCGAAAATTTAAATTTTCACTCAAAATTAAAAATCAAATTTTCACTCAAATTCACATTTTCAATCAAAATGCTCAAAATTCAATTTTCAAATTTTTTACAAAATTCATGTTTTTCACTCAAAATTCACATTTTCACTAAAAAAAAATCACATTTAATTAAAACTTAACATTTTAATTTTCACTCAAAATTAAAATTTTCACTCAAAATTATAATTTTCAATTAAAATTTTAATTTTCACTCAAAATTTAAATTTTACTCAAAATTTGAATTTTCACTCAAAATATAATTTTTACTAAAAATTTTACTAAAATTTTAATTATCACTTAGAATTTTAATTTTCACCCAAAATTTTAAGTTTCAATCAAAATTTTAATTTTCACACAAAATATTAAATTTCACTCAATAGTTTAATTTTCACTCAAAATTTTAATTTTCACTTAAAATTTAAATTTTCACTCATAATTTTAATTTCACTCAAAATTTTATTTTCACTTAAAATTTGAATTTTCACTCAAAATTTGAATTTTCACTCAAAATTTAAATTTTCACTAAAAATTTAAATTTTCACTAAAAATTTAAATTTTCACTGAAAATTTAACTTTTCATTAAAAATTTAAATTTTCACTAAAAATTTTAATTTTCACTCAAAATTTTAATTTTCACTCAAAATTTTAATTTTCACTCAACTTTAATTGTCACTCAAAATTTTAATTTCACTCAAAATTTGAAATTTCACTCATAATTTTAATATTCACTCAATATTTTAATTTTCACTCAATATTTTAATTTTCACTCAAAATTTTAATATTCACACAAAATTTAAATTTTCACTCAAAATTTAAATTTTCACTCAAAATTTTAATTTTCACTCCAAATTTTAATTTCACTCATAATTTTAATGTTCACTCAAAATTTTAATTTTCACTTAAAATTTTAATGTTTACTCAAAATTCATAAATAATTAAAATTTTCAATTTTTCCAAATACAATTCTTAAAATTTAACATTTTCACAAAATATTTTATTCAAAGAACAAATAATCTGCACACAATAAACATTTTTAACTAATTCAAAAATACGATTGGCGGAGTCCTTGTAAATGCCACTGCCAGCAAACGGCCCTTCTGCTCCTGTCCCTCTCGCAGCTGCCGCTGCTGTTCGGCCAAATCATTGATGAATCTGCTCAACTCTTGCGTTATCAGATACACAGCAAACAACTGCATCCAAATGTAGAATAAAAACATCATCTTATAGAAATCGGACAACACAATGACCACGTAATACTTCAACGAAGGTGGTTGTTTTGTAATCAGTTCATAGAAGAAAACCGAATGCCATAGGCTCAGACTGATGACGAATGTCAAGACGCACGACATGACGGCGCTAATATAATAAACGCGACGAAATATCGGTATGACATTGATGCCCAGGGCGCGGTAACGTTCCATCAGTATTGTGTAGACATTGAGACAGGTCACGAAATATCTGCTGCCCGTTAGTATGGGTCCGAAAATTAGAAGCGTAATACAGACGCCCAACAGACGTAGCAGAAGATTTCCGAAGGCGGCCAAATCGGAATCGCCTACCAGCGGCTGTACATAGAAGCGCCAATCTTCCAGCACCAAGGTAATGTTCACATAAATGTAGACAGTGAGGTGCAAAAAGGTGAGTGTCAGTAATTTATACGAAAAAGAGAAACGATTTATGTTCGGCTCGAACTTGTACGGAAATAGACCGGCAATGCGTACTAAAAACATGGCCAATTTAAAGGCTTCACCCAATGTGTAGGGATGACCGAACATGTTGGTGTGACAACGCGACTTGTACTAGTCAATAAATTGACGCTGAACTGAATTTTACATTTATTTTTTAATTAGCAAAATGGAGTTCATCGATTTTTATTTTTAATGTATAGTTGAATACATTTTTTAATTACTTTCAATGCGAGATAACACATTTTATGACATAAGTAGAACTAAACAAAAGAGTGGCACAAAAACAATGGCACTAATATTATCTGTTCTATTGGCAGTTAATAATGTCGCGGTTTTATTACACTAATTCACACTATTCTTTTTAACACCTATAAACAGGTTTACCACCTAATGATTCTTCGAGGTTAAAAGTTCTTCGGTCGAGAGACCCCAAAGAGAAATGAAGCCCCTGTCTAATATAAACGTCATATTGTTACGAAAATTTAGTCTACGGAAAACTGATCTACAAGTTCGTATCTCTGGATTGCGTACAAAATAACAACAGTCTTATTAACAATTAACTTTATTTAATTTTATTAACAACTTTACTAATAACAAATTCTAACAACTGCTGCATGTCCACAATTTATCTTGACATTGATCACACGAGATGCACTCGACCACTTTGAAATCACTACTGAAGTGTTGCGCATCAGATGCGGCGCCCTTATATACTGCATACATCGGTTCGACATGTTTCGAGAACCTTCTACACTTCTCGTGAATCCTACATGCTATTTGCTTCTCAATCGCACTCATGTTTTTTTAAAGCGTAGATCTTCTATCTCTTTCTCGCACTTTGTCTCATGATCTTCCGTCTCATTGCTTAGTGCGCTGAATTGTCTTGCGTATCATTTATTCTTGTTGATTACTTACACTATGGGGCAAATTAGCTCTTTTCGTAACAGAATATTAAAAAAAATCAAGAATTATTTGAAATTTTATGATTTTATTGGCACCAAATTTTTCATATAAATAAATTTGCCATGAAAAAATCAATTTTAAAATTTTAAAACTAAAATGATTCCATGTTCAATACTTTATTAAAATTTAATTATTTTTATATTTTCGTGGACGTGCATTTGTTGATATATTTGTCGTACCCAGTAGGTGCTGTGGTCGCTATAGGAAACAATATATATTTGAATGATATGTGTAACCTACTGCGTCGATTATGACATGTCTATCTATCTGTCAGTCTGTCATTCTGTTGCGATCCAGATTACGGAAAACCCAGAAGAGGTAGATCAAAATGACACACCGAAAAAAAAGCGGTATTAAAATAAAAATGTCTTTAAAATAAATACAAATGTATTTGATTAACGTCTAAAAGCATATGTATTTGTTTTCACTAAATTGACTACATAATTAAAATGCATTAATAATAATAATAATAGTTTGGCGCTACAGTCCTGTATAGAACTTCGGCCGAGCTCTCTCACCATTTTGATCTGTGCGTGTTATATTTGTAATCAAAGTGGTGGGACCTACAGTTTATTGCCGAATCCGAACGGCGAGTGAGAGCTTTTCATAGGCAATGGTTATACTCTCGTAGGTTTGCCATATATATTGACTTGACGTAGCCCCACAGGAAATAGTCTAACGGCGGACTATTTCGTGAGATAACACGTTCTCCAAACTTGATTTCCAATAAATTGATTGTGACATTCGCTGTGTGGCTTGTGGCGTCGTTCTGTTGGAACCACATGTCCTCCAAGTCCATATCATCCAATTGGGGCCAAAAATATTCGGTTATCATTGAACGGTAGCGATTCCCATTCACAGTAACGTGCCGGTCTTGATCATCACGGAAGAAGTACGGCCCAATGACGCCGCCGACCCATAAACCGCACCAAACCGTAATTTTTTCGTGATGCATGATGACTCATGGAGTACGTGTGGATTAATGTCTAACCAATAATGCATATTTTGTTTATTGACGAAGCCATTCAGCCAGAAATGAGCCTCATCGCTGAAGATGATTTTTCGATGAAAATCCGAATCATTTTCAAGTTGTTGCTCAGCCCAATTCACGAACATACGACGCTTCTGGTGGTCAAGCGGCTTCAGTTCTTGCGTCAATTTGATTTTTTAAGAATGTAGGTCAAGATCTTTTCGCAAAATTCGCCACAAGGACGTCACAGAGATGCCCAACGCTTGAGAACGACGTGTGAGAGACACATTTGGGCTTTCTTCAACTGAAGCCTCAGCGGCAGCAATATTCTCGAAACTACGGGCACTTCTTTGTCTGGCACGGGAACATTTTGTACTGTTCCTGTGGATTCAAATTTTTCCACTAGACGCTCGATTGTTGATCTGCCAGGACGATTATAACGACCATAAATTGGACGTAGCGCTCTTAACGTTGAGGCCACTGACTCCGAATTTCGGTAGTAAATTTTAATAATTTCGACTCGTTGTTGGCGCGTATATCTTTCCATCGTGAAATGGCAAACCTTACTGAAGAGAAAAGAGCGGCAAGAAATATGGCGTCGTTTGCTGTCCCTGTCGCTCTATTTTTGTAGCGTCCCTGTTGAAACAACTACTAATAGTCGTTGTTCGGTTGTTGCAAATAGCCGACAGTCGTTGTTCGGGTTTTTGCAAACAACTATTAGCCGAGTAGTCGGTCATTGTTCGGTTACTGCGAATTACTGTCGTAGTTCATATTCAGAAACGACAGCATATCAGCCATACACAAAAACCGAACATCAACTGTTGTCGTAGCAATGTGAAAAATTAAATAGCAGCAGCAGTAGTCATTTATTAAATTTGAATTGCTACTGATGCCTGTCACATTTTCAGAAATGTGCTATGACTGTTGCTGTTGTATACTCAATAGTCGCAACCATAGATTATATTTAAATTATTAAATTTATAACATTAATTTATTGAATTCATTTTTAAACTTTTATTTTTAAGATTATCTTAATATTGCTCAAAAAGTTGAAATTAAAAACAAAATTCATTTCTCCAAATGCCCTCAAACTAATTAATAAATAGCCTGATAACCTTTACTATAAAAACGGATTAAATAAAATATAATTCGTAAACATTTAACAAAGTGTTCAACGCCATTTGTGCGCAATTCGTTCGGCACAATTAAAGCTGTTTAATGCCTATTACACTGTGTCACAAAGGACAATTTGTTTTGCAAATTAAAGCAATAATAAAGGACTCTAATAATAATAATCAAAACTAAAACAATTAAAACACAAGACGGTTAAAATTATTAAAATATAATGAATACAATGCTTATGCACGATTATGATAATAATCAGCACCAGAAAAACAAAAGCACCAGAAGAATTAAATAAAATATATAAGAAATAAACACAGCAATAATAGATAATTTCTCTGGTACGCTTTAACTAATATTTGGTTGGATAGGGTAATTAAAAGAGCTTGGCAAGATTTCGCCTTTAGAATGATATGAATAATAAGTGGAAGAAGATATAGTAGAGGTAGAAACTAAAAAGTAGAAGATTTAGAGATACGAGTACAAGTAGCTCTGTGTTTTAATAAAACATTTTTCGGAAAAGTGCAACGGAAATACGATTATCTTAATGAGTTTATACGTTAATAGTTAGTTGGCAGGAGATGTTTAAATGAACACCCCCCCTAACAAACGTAAACCTCTGCATCTTTTACGGTTTCTATGCATTTTTAGTGAGTTTAAAGGCAACATTTTATGCGGCATTTTTGAAAATAACGCGTTAAAATTCGTTGGTCGTTCAGTGGGTCGTACAGTATGCCCAAATGCTCTAAAAAGTGAGTGAAAATTACATTTATTTCGGAACCACATAACCGATTTTTAAAATTTCAAAAATATTTTATAAATAATTCATGGGAGAAGATAATGTTTAAAACTGAAAATTGTATCTTCCATTGTAATGGTAATAAAAATGTGTAAAGTGGAAAATTTGTCAAGAAAAATCTTAACAAAATTTTGAAAATCTAAAAGTTATTCGATTTTAAAAATTCTTTTGTTTATCGAAAGATTACCTTAAGATCCATATGTTTATGATTGTATTCTTCAATAACAGGCACATTTCTTATATTTGTTTTAATAGAACACATTGTTTAGCATCTTTTAAATAATAAAAATATTCTGAAATTTATTTAGGCATTTTGAATTTTTTTTTTTTCTAAATTTGATCCGCTGCATATATTTCAAATACTATAAAATACATTTAAAATTTTTAAAATCCGTTTAGTGCTTCCAAAAATAATGAGTTTCACCACATTTTAGAGCATTTGGCCAGACTGTGGTACGTCGACGTTTCGACCGAGCGACGGATGTGGCGATGGCTGCTGGCAATGCCGTTTTTGGCAACGACTTCCGCCAAAACGGAAGTCGGCAACAGGATGAATATTAAATTAATAATTTGACTCAGTGCTACTGCTGCTGCTGCTGTTGTCCTTGTTGTTGATGTCCTTGCGTCGACCGGCAGCCAGGCAACTTATTGCAAACATTTTTGGCTAATTTCGAGCATCCGGTTAGTTCGCAAGTTGGTCCAGCGTTTCGCGGCCAACAAATGAATAGCAGCAGCTACTTCAGCTGTTGCTTCCATTGCACCACTGCGTAAGAGTAAAAGTGGCCGACAGTCTGTGGTTTGAGTTAAAATTGTGTGGCCAACTAAAAATAGTCTGACCGACCGCATGCTATGCAAAACAAATTAAAACGATTTTCTACTCGAAATTTTGCTACTTTTATTATTTTTTTTTCTGCTACTTTTTTCTTCTTCTTCTATTTTTATTTTTAAGTTATCTTTTTGTTGTCTTGTGTGCTTATTTTGCGGAGATTAACAATTAAAAACTTTTACAATTTGTGATAATTTCGGTTTTCTTATTTGGTTAGTGAGGTCGTCTTTGTTGTTGTTGTTCCGCAATGTTTTTTGCGGTGGACTTTCGCACAAGTTTTTTTATTTTTATTCAGATAAAAACTTGAAACTAGTTGTTGCTGTTGTTTATTATGTTATTGTTGCTGACCCTAATTTGTGCTAATTTTAGTTGTAACATATCTGCACTTCAATTAAGCTAATGAGTTTAGTTTGACTTTTGCTGCATTATAGCGATAATAAATATATTCAGAATCATGCGAAAAAAATTAACTCGAAGGTTGAATAAGATGGTATTTGAAAGGTTGAGAAAATACTTATCAGACCTAGAAGAAATTAAGAGATATATGAAGTGAACAGTGAAAATTAGTCGAAAACTTGTCGGTTACTGGTCTGAATTTGAAGATTATATCCCCGCCAGTATAACTAGTCCAAAACTGGAATGTTACTGGTAGGGATTTGAAAAGTAGATAGTCAAAAACTAGTCTGTCCCCAGTAAAACTAGTCAAAAACTGGTCGGTTACTGGTGGGAATTTGAAGAGTATATCCCTACCAGTAAACCCAGTCAAAACGGGTCGATTGCCGGTAGAGAAATGCCCAGACAAATGTTGCGTCGATAGCTTAGAGATTTTTTTTTAACGAGGAGTTGAAGCATCAAGAGCCTGTATATCGGTGCGAGACTTTAATACGCTAAAACTCTCCGGTCGCCCACGCGGAACCTCCCGGAACCACCGTCAAGTAATACGTCGGGAAGGCCGTCAGAGCGTCATCGCTCAATCGTCAGTTGGTTACAAGTCAAGTTATCCCTACGTCCTTGTTGCAGCCAGTACGCTGTTAATTGCACCTGTATTTTCGGGGCGTGTGCGCTCTATGGATCGTGTTTGCCAGACTAAGTGACTCTCCGAAAGCCTCGCATAGCTCGCTCAGCGTCAAAGCGTGGGCAGTGTTGTAGGATATGCCGGGCATCTTCTATCTCGGCGGGACAGCTGGGACAGGACGGATCGTCCTCATACTTGATGCGGTGTAGTTACTGCTTAAAGCAACCATGCCCGCTGAGCATCTGTGTTAAGTGGAAGTCAAGCTCCCCATGCTTGCGGCTTATTCAGCTATTTATGTCTGGGATTAAGGCAAATGTCTACCTGCCTTTAGCCGTCGATTCCCAGCGTTTTTACCACTCCTCGATGCTACGCTTTCGTTCTACATCTTTAGATGAGTTTTTTTTTTGCTTCGTATATACACCTATTGCATCATCAGATACCATGCGGAATGCACTGGCAACTCTTATTGCACTCAGGCGATATGTCGCCCGAATTCCTGCAGTGTATGTTTGCTTCTTAGTAGCGCCTGCCCATACTGGTGCCGCATACAGCATGATAGAGCTTGTTACTTTTGCCAGAAGCTTGCGTCTGCTCGAGCGTAGTCCACCGATGTTCGCCATTATACGAGATAGCGCGCCATTGACTCTTGAGGCTTTCTCACTTACTGCCAGAAGATGATTCTTAAAGGATATACGCGTGTCGATCAGTACCCCTAGATACCGTATGTGGGGTTGAGAGATGATCTCGTGGCTGCCCGATCTAATTGTGAAGACCTCACGTTTTTGCCTGCTTCTGTTTTATGCGCTGCCAGTTCCAGATCAGCGCTTTGTAACCACCTCGTTACCCTGGATATCGCATCGCTGCACGTCATTTCTAGCGTGTGGATATGTTTCGCTACCACCAAAGCGATGTCATCCGCATAACCGACCAGAGTGGTATCCGTGGGTAGATCTACAGTAAATATGCCATTGTACATAGTGTTCCACAAAATGGGTGCGAGTACTGATCCTTGTGGGACACCTCGTGTGACCTCGTATCGTTTTACACCGTAGTCAGTGTCATACAGCAGCACCCTATCGCTGAGATAGTTAGCAATAATTCGCTGGAGGAACGACGGTACGAAAAACGAGCTTAGTGCCAGCATAATTCGCGACCAGCTCGCTGAGTTAAAGGCATTCTTGATATCAAGCGTTACCACTGCGCAATATTTCGTGTCGCGACCTTTCCACCTTACCCCGCTTGTCGCGTCGCACGCTATTTTCATCACAGTCTCGATGGCATCGATGGTGGATCTCCCATGCCGGAATCCGAATTGCTGTGTGGACAAACCGCCAGGTCTCTCCAGCGTCTCTTGCAGTCGGTTAACGATTATACTTTCTAATATTTTACCCAGTGAGTCAAGCATACATAGTGGTCGATATGTTGATCGGGCTGCTATCCCGGCTTAAGAAGTAGCACCAATCTTTGGTACTTCCAAGCGGCTGGAAACACGCCTTCCCTGAGACACGCAGAGTACATTCTAGCGAACGAATACATTAATACTTGAGGTTCCAAAAAAATCGAAATTCGGTACCTCTATCCATATAGGTATCAAATGAAAGGAAATTTTGCAAGTTTTTAGTTATTTTCCGGATTCGTATACCACTTTAAATGGAAAGTGTATTTATTGTCGGCGTAGACCGACTATAACTTTCATAATTCTTACTAATTTCATCACTCCAAGTTTTAGAATTTTCCTACTTCAAAATTTCCCTACTACAAAATTTCCCATGTGATCTAACCATCCTTACTTATTACTATTTAGGTTAGGTTAAAATGGCTACTAAATGCTCAGTTAGGCCAAAAGTGGTCCATTGTGATAACAGGGATCTAATTACTACTTCTCCTCGTTGAACCAATTTTCGCTTTTGGCATCGCTAAGGTATAAGGTCTATGTCGATGTTGCCAATATCGGTTAGGTTACCTAAGAAGTGATAGCCGAGATATTTGTTCCTTCTTTGCGATTGCCCTGGGCATAAACAGAGGAGTTGCTGAATGGTGGTTTCCTATTCTTCCTCGTCCATACAGCTCTTACAAAAGTGAGTAATTCGTACTACTAATCGATTTGCGTGCCTGCCTTTTATAAAATGGTCAGTAATAACTACAACCACTGTGCTAAATCTTCTCTTTTTAACATAAGAAGTTCCACAGATCTCTTTGAGTCTATTTTTGCCTCTAATTGTTTAGTAGTGGATCAAGTTGTACCGCATCGTGTCTTACTCCAGTATGAGTTTCGGAAAAGTACTCATCTCAGGTGGAACGTGAAGTGTGGTTCCCTTCCTAGCTAGTTCGTCGGCCTTCTCATTTACTCTTTAAGACTTACTTTTGTTTTATCGCACCGAGATTTTAAATTTCTGTACTTAGCAGAACTGATGTACTTAGCACAATTTAAATATATTTGGATAGTTTCTTTATAATTCCGTTATTATTAAATTCATATTAAAAAAGTTCAAATGTCTTTTTTTACTCTTGACAATTACAGTAATGACTACATAAGTAAGTCAAAGTCATTTTATCAACATTTTGTATGCCAAGAAATCCTTGAAAGCAACCTCAATGCTCGAGGCTCATCAATGACATGCAGCACTGTCGCACAACCAAATGACACCAAATTGAAATAAAACAACAACAGAAATAAACCAACTATAATAACGAAACCATAATGAGTGTGACACATACGCAGCATGCGCTTTTATTGCAACTGTTTTTATTGTTGCTACGACGAGTCATTGTTGTGCTTCGGTTGGGGTTTGGGTGGTTGGAGCTTGGTTGCTGTTGTCAGCAACATCATAAAATTCAACAATTATTGCATCAATGCAACGCACAACAAACGAACAACATAAATTTTCGAGGCTGCGCGTGAAATTTATGCGTCCAACGTATGTAAAGAACCTTGACGTAATGAAATTCCACGACAGCAACATCCAAACACCAAAAACAATGAGATACGTGATACATGGAGCATAATGGTTGCGATAGTGAAACAACTCAAAATTTCATAAATCATATATTTTTCAAAATGAGATAAAAATGTGGGTTTGATCACTCAACATATAGATTATGCCATATATATTATGCCATCTACTTTTACATTCTTAGAAACAATCATATCAATTTTAATATCATATACAAACTAATAGTGAAAGGGTATATTTAGTTTGGTCATCCGTTGGTAATATAAGAAGGTGTGTCCGGTATAGAAAAAGTTTAATTCTCAATGAATGTGATGTCCTGAGTGCATTTAGCGAAATTACGATTACAGGAAAGCAAGACTCCAAGGAAGGGAGTCAATCAATAAAGGGAGTCAATAGATGGACTCAATAAAGGGACTCAATAGAGAGATTCAATAGAGGGACTTAATAAAGAAATTCAAATGAAGGACTCAATAGAGGGACTCATTGCAATAGAAAGACATAATAGAGAAAATCAATTCAATAGAGAGACTCAATAGAGGGACTTAATAGCATATAGGGACTTCAAGAGAGACTTCAAAGGGAGACTTAATAGACGGACTTATTAGAGGGATGCAATAAAGGGACTCAATAGAGGTACTCAATAGATTTACTCAATAGAGGTACTCAATAGAAGTACTTAAAGATGTACTCAATAGAGGTACTCAATAGAAGACCAATAGAGGTACTCAATAGAGGGACTCAATAGAGGTTCTCAATAGAGGAACACAATAAAGGACCTAAAAGAGGGACTTAATACAGGGACTTACTTGAGGAAGTCAATAAAGGGCTCAGTAGAGGGAATCAATAAAGGAACTCAATTAAAGGAGTCAGTAGAGGGACTAAATTGAGGGACTCACTAGAGGAACTCAATAGAGGTACCCAAAAGAGGGACTCAATGGAGGAACTCAATTAGACTTAATATAGGAACTCAATAGAGGTACTCAATAGAGGGACTCAATAAAGGAACCTAATTGATGGAATCAATAGAAGGACTAAATAGAGATACTCAATGTAAGGACTCAATAAAGTAACTCAATGGAGGGACTTAATAGAGGGACTGAATGGAGGTACTCAATAGAGGAACTCAATAAAGGTACTTAAAAGAGGGACTTAATAAAGAGAGTTTTGAAATGAAGTCAATAAAGGGCTCAGTAGAGGGATTCAATTGAAGGAATCAATATAGGGAATAAATAGAGCGTCTCAATAGATGGACTTAATAGAGATACTCAATAGAGGTACTCAATGTAGGGACTCAATAAAGGTACTCAATAGAGGGACTTAATAGAGGGACTGAATGGAGGTACTCAATAGAGGAACTCAATAAAGGTACTTAAAAAAGGGACATAATAAAGAGACTTTTTAAATGGAGTCAATAAAGGGCTCAGTAGAAGGATTCAATTGAAGGAATCAATAGAGGGAATAAATGGAGGGTCTCAATAGACGGACTCACTAGAGGTACTTAATAGAGGGACTCAATAGAGGAACTCAATAAAATTACTTAAAGAGGGACTTAATAAAGGGACTTTTAGACGGAATAAATAGAGGGTCTGAATAGACGGACTCACTAGATGTACTCAATAGAGGTACTCAAATATGTACTCAGTAGAGGTACTCAATAGAAGACCCACTAGAGAGACTCAATAGAGGTACTCAATAGAGGGAGGCAATAGAGGACCTCAATATAGGAACTCAATAGAGGGTCTCAATAAACATAATCAATGCATGAACTTATGTTATAGATAGTACATTTCGTATGATATATTTTAAAGACGCAGTGAGATTTTTCATTTACAATTCTACAATGGTTCCTTTATATCAGGTTAGAAATATTGATGAACGAATTGCTGAATCCTTATTATTTTAAAAATTTTGTCATACTTAAGTTGAGTAGTGTCATTTGCCAATTAATTCTTTCCATGTGTCGTAATAACATTCGCTTTCGTTGCAGTGATGCACTGACGCTTCAAGTGAATTTAATGAACATTTCGGGTAAACATTTATGATACGCTACTTTTTTATGTAAACAAACTGTTGCGAATCCTGCACCGCACACCATTCATCCTTTCACTCAACCGTCCATCGACCACCATTTACTGTAGCCCCACAGCACCCTCTGGGAACTTTACGGCATGCAAATGTAGCCAGAAGTGTCCAACGAACCGAATACAGATGAATGGACCGACGAACGGATGGACGGACGGACGAACTGTTCCCGCGTGAGTAATTATTGTGTTCATATAATTTGAGTTCCATGTTTATGATCTTGTTTAATTGTCTATCACTCTGTCTGATGTCAGTCTCATTTTCTGTGTCTCATAGTTTCATAGTGTTTATGCGTCTAAATGGTGTAAATGGAACAACACATATAAAATATTCTACACTGAGACAGATCAAACCTATTTTGAATAATGTACATAATGTGGGAAGTTAAATTTTCGGCAAACATACATAGATAAATAAAACGAGTTGGGAAAGTTAGGTCACATGGGCCGGACTTTTATAGTCGGTTGGGCCCGACTTTGGAATACCCTAGACTTTGGTGTGAATATTAATGTGGGGAATTTAATTGTATATATACCTTTAAAGTTCTTAATTATGCTGAACAATCTTACACTCAGAATATTATTTACATATCAAAAAATTGATGTAAAAGTAAAAAAAAAATCAAACAAGTTGGGAAGGTTAGATCACATGAGAAATTTTAAATTTGGTGTTATTATGATAGTTAGGATTATCAAAATTATAGTCGGACTAATCCGACTATAAATACCCTACGCATATGTGTGGTTACCATTCAAAGTGGTAAATAGGTCACCAGGGTAAACAAATCATGAAAATAACTACAAACTTTCAATCGCTGAAGAATTCATTTGATTCCCATATTTAAAAATGGATAGGTGAACCGTATTTCGATTTTTTTTTTTTTGGGAATCACAAGTCGTTTCGCGGGAAAACATTATTTCCATGTATTTGAGCATGAAGTCAATATATATTTGAGCAAAAAAGTTTACCTAAGCACGTATACAGTAAAACTGATCTGTAGATGTAAATTTTATGTGAGTTATTTGAATATAAATGGTCAGATCACAGGTTACAATGGACCGACTGCGTAGGTATACAAGTAATCTAAATTATGAGTTTCATTTGTCTAACTCTTCAATTGTTTAAGCAGTAGTGATTTCAACAGACAAACGGACAGACAGACAGACGGACATCGCTAAATCGACTCAGGAGGTCATGCTGATCAAGAATATATATACTTTTCCATACCGGAGATGCTTCCTTCTGGGTGTTACAAACGGCATACCAAATTGAATATTTCCTTTCACTCTTAGTGTAGGGTATAAAAATGTTGAAACATGTAATTTTGTTTTCAATAATTTGCGAATAAAATGTCCACTATGAAAAAGCGAGAAGTAATAAAAAAATGAAATGTGGGCGTATGACGCCCATTTTTGGATTACATATTTATAGGTGAATTTTAACAATACGTTTTAAATTTTATAAGTATATCTTAAATACTGTTCGAGTTATTGGTTCGTAAAGTGTTATATAAAAGTAACTTGCCAAATTGGTGGGCGTGTCCGTTGACCAATTTGGCTCATTTCCATTGACAAAACTAAATTTTGGCTAAAAAGTATTGAGATGAAATTTCATCGCATGCCAAGCAGTATTTCTCAAGTTATCGTGTATACGGACAGCAAGACAGCAAGACAGACAGACGGACATGGCTAAACGGACTCAGGTGATGATGCTGATCCAGAATATATATACTTTTCCATACCGGACACGCCTCCTAAGGGGCGTTACAATATATGCACAAAGTTAATATACCCTTTACCTCATAGGTGTAGGGTATAAAAACTGAGAAGCGTATGCCAGAACAATTTTATTGATTTTTAACGGCAGATTTTCGACATATTTTTTTAAAACGGACAGAAAACAGACAACTTTTTATACAAACTCCTGCCAAAAATGTTGTCTGATCTTTCGAAATAATAGCTGCGTTCCCGTGGTACTTCAACCAGATCTGTTTCACGGGAACGCCATCGGTTCTGATTTAATAAATTTGGCAGCACTGTCTTCTGCCTCTTTTTTCAACAGAAATTCTTCTTCTTATTAAGTGATATTCACAATAGCATAATATCACCACAAACATATTTACTTTTGATACGTACAGTACCAGATCACTAATTGATCCAAAAACGAACCTGGTTCTAATTGTTTGTTTATGTTTTGTATATAAAAATGATCTACGGATCAGAATCAAAAACCACGGGAACGCAGCTAATATTAAGTCTGCCACAAAATTTGGTCAGGGCTCCATGCGGTAAAAAGATGTCAATTGCTGTGAATCTAACTAACACGTGGCAGGTACCATTGGTACCGATTAAGGACGGAAAATCTTGTGATAGATCTAAAGGTCAGCATTATGCGACGAATCGTGTCCATACCAAATATGTCGCTAGGAAAGCGAAAATCGTCACGAGACTTATTTACACTTTGCAACTAATGCGTTTATAATTCTTAGACAGCTTTTCGATACTGTATTAATTTAAATACAGTATGTATTCCAAGTAATTAAGCACGTATGAAAGGGTGGAATCATTAGAGAAATGGAATGCAAAAATGAGAGTAAAATAAATAAATAAAATACAAAATTTATAAAAAAATAATATAAAAGTTATAAAAAAGTATTTAAATAAAATAACTATTTTTACTAAATTTACCATTGATACCGGTCACAGAATAGGATTTTGAGATTTCGTTCAGTGATAGGTCTAAAGGTACCGGTCACAGAACACGATTTTGAAGACCAGGGGAACTATTCTCGTATGAGAAATACGAAATGAGAATGCAAATGAGATAAAAACTATTTTCATACTCTGTTAATAATAAAACAACAATAGTTTTTGTTACATTTTCATTCTCATTTTATATTTCTGATCAAAAGAGAATAGGGCCCCAGTCCTGTGATAGGTCTGAAGGAGGTGGTAATTGATCCCGCCCTAGGACAACGCCATGTTAAAGTTACCGATTGGTTTCATATAAAAGAGCCAAAACTGGTTAACTATCTCCAAGGAACCAGTCCCATGCCTAGTCCAGGACCGGTTCGTTTCCCCGTAGGGCTGTTACATGCTTTTCACAAAGTTCCATTTTTCTATGTATTTATCGGAAATATGGCAGAGCCTTTCGGCAGTTTAGATGCATTATTGAGAAAGATTTTAAGACATAAGCCAAAAATCAGACTGTAAAAAATTTATAACCTCCTTTATATTTCCAGTAAATGCCCATATATCCTAATGTTTGTCGAAAATATATCTGAAATGTTCACAAACAAATTACAGAATATTGTTCTTTGTGAAGTTCCTTAAAATGATTTGTATACTAATACACTAACCCTACGATTTTCTAGTAGTGTAACAACAAAATTAAACAAGACTTTCAATCGTAAATAAAAGCCTTGTTTATTTCTACCTAGAAATAAATTCCCCAACAAACAGTCTGGCATAGAACAATAAAGTCCAAAAGGTGCAGATTCCTTAAATCAAAAGGAAATTCTAAATAAATAGCTGCTAAATCTTTATGAAATCGTGGTTAAATAATAAAAAGTATTTAGCACACATACAGTTGAAACTAACACAAACACACTCGCAGACAGACAGACAGAAACAATGATTCACACTTTCACGCAGGAAACATAAATCGAGGCACAAAATGTTGCAAAAGTTACAGAGAGGAAGTTTAGGAACATAGCGCGCTACTAATGCGGTTTGAGGTTGTAGTGAGGTTGAGTATCTGTGTCTGTGTGTGTGTGTATCGAGTTGTTTAAGTGTTGAAGTGTTGAATTTGTAATTCATACCCATACATATGTCACACACACATACACCGACATACATTGGCATAATTGGTGCCCAAGTTTATGGTTCCTGTTAAAATTACTACCAAAATACGTACGAAAACATATAAATTACGCATACGCCCCAGAGTGTTTGTATCTTCGTATGTTTTCTAAATGCATGTGTGTGCGTCCGTTTGTAGGTAGTATGTGTTTGTGTACGTGCGTACGCCTAAGTGTTTGCCACGTTATGTTTTGTAATTGTTTATTTGCGTATCGTGTATTTGTGTTTGTATTTGTTTAGCCCAAATTCTTCGGGCCATGACGTGCGTCATAATTATTTCGATTTACATGAGGCCTCTTTATAAGCTACTCTCTAAGGAGTAGGGTGCATTTGTTGTATTAGACGGTTTGTGAAGTGCATAATTATAAGCTAAATATAAAAATAATGAATGAGTCTATTTTTGATCAAATGATAGGTGATACTGTTATTGGTAATGGTAGCGTAGAAATCAGTTTATAATACTAATACTTATGTGTTTTTAATATGTTTTCGGAAGCCGCACAATTCTTTCCCCACAGATAAAATTCTTCATGCAAATGCCTTCCTACCCATACCAAGTCCTCCCTGGCAATTCTATCCGGGACAATTATTCCCAGAGGTAATTCTACCACGAGACCATTATTTCCCCAGATAATTGTCTCACAATTCTAATCCTTCCCAGAGACAACTCCTTACATATACATTTTTTAAGTAATTCTTCCCTGAGAAAACTCACCCAGAGAAAATTCTTCCCTAAGACAAATCCTCACAGATGCAATTCACCCGCAAACTAAATTCTCCCCGTACCAATTCTTTCCTGGCAATTCTCACTGTGATAATTATTCCCAGAGACAATTCTTCTCCGAAACAATTTGGTCCCGAGAACATTACTACCCCAGACTATTTTCTTAGATACAATTCTAATTCTTCCCAGAGACAACTCCTTACAAATACAATTTTTACTCAAGGTCCTCCCAGAGGACATTTTTCTCCGTAAAAATTCTTCCTTGATAATGACCTACTTATTACCCAGAAAATGTGCTTTCCAAAGACAATGTTTCCAATACAGTGTTTTCCAGAGACTATTCTTTATCGAGTTAATTCTTTCTCGACACTATTCTTTCCCGATATAATTCTCCCGGACAATACATCTCAGAGACAATTTTTCCATGAGATAATGTTTACTTCTCAAAGACAACACTTTCCAAAAACAATTCTTCCCAGAAACTATGCGTCCCAGAGAAAATACTTTTCAGAGACAATACTTTCCGGAGACAATACTATCAAGAAACAATTCTTTACAAAGACAATACTTTCCAAAAACAATTCTTTCCAGTGACAATATTCAAAGACACAATTTGTCTTCGACGATTTTCCCATAGAGAACTTTTCCGAGTTAAAATCTTTTTGAAGTTATTTCTTTTCCAATAATTCTTGCACTGACAATGTCCCCTAGAGACAATGTTTTCCAGATGCAATTCTACCAGAAATAATACTTAACCGTGCATACATCCGAAAGACCATAATTCCAAGAGACAATTCTACTTCGAAACAATTATTCTGCGGACAATCTGCTTCCAGATACTATAGAAGCAATGCTTTCAAAGATAACAATTTTCAGAAACAATCTCAGTGGCAATAACCCAATAGGAAATAGCATCATTCCGTAGTCGATTACACCTTATTATTGTCGAATCGTAATGCGTCGGAATCTCAATACTGATTTCTGTTTACTTTTACACAGACATGGCCTAGGGCAAGTATGCATTCATTGTAGATTACGAAGTAATGCTATGTAGGAACCACAACCCATTACACACTGCATCCAAAGTAAAATGGAATCGAATGTTACCTCATGTATATACAGATTACTTTTTAGAAGTATCGTAATAAGGGGTGAACCATACATCATTACTTCGTAACCAAACAGTCTCAAGGGGTACTTCCATTTTAGCATTACTTTTCACGCAATTGTAATGAAGATTGGTCGCTTTACACATTACTTTGTAGGTAGTAGCAATGAGGGGTGGCCCATTTGTGCATTACTTTGTAGGCAATAGTAATGAGGGGTGGTTCTATTTGTACATTACTTTGTACGCAGTGGTAATGTCGGGTGGTTCCATATGTTTTTACTTTGTACGCAGTAGTAATAAGGGGTGGTTCCATTTGTACATTACTTTGTGCGCAGTAATAATGCGGGATGGTTCTATTTGTACATTACTTTGTAAGCAGTAGTAATGGGAGGTGGTTTCATTTCTATATTACTATAAGTAGTTATGGGTGTTTTGTAACTAATGGACTTATATAACAAAAATAAATAGAAATAGTGGTAATTATTAATTCATTTAATAAAAAAAATCAGTAAATCTGTATATTTTTTATACGCAAATGATGCATTAATACTTAATTTCCACAGCACCTAAATGGAAAAAACGATCAATACGAAATTTTAATTATTATCAAAATGTTACCCACCAACAATGATAATTAAATGCGACTGGAGTTTTTGAATTTATTTAATTTTTTATAAGGCATATATTTTATAATTTTAAAATCAAATCACATTAGATAAAAACAAATAATCAACAAGTACCTGTTCCATTTCCACATTACTTAGTAATCTGAGGGTAAAGAATGGTAGTTCTATTCCAGCATTACTACGTAAGTGGAAACTGGAACTAGTCATTTATATACATTACTGCTACTTTACAAATGAACTAATTCGAATTTTGTAGAATATGTATTGAAGAAAACATTGGTTACCGTTCGAACTAGGTCGGAATATTTCCCATTGGGAATTTCCAGAGACAATGTGTCTCCAACGATTTTTCCCCAAGAGAACTCTTCTCAGTTAACATTCATTTCCGAGTTATTTCTTCTTCGATAATTCTTGTCCTAACAATGGCCTCTAGAGACAAAGAGAGAATACATCCGAAAGACCATGATTCCAAGAGATAATTCTGCATCGAAACAATTATTCCCAAGACAATCTGCTTCCAGAGACAGCATTTTCAAGAGTATGCTGCTAGAGACAATTATTCTCAGAGACAATATTTTCCAGAGAAAATTCTTCCCAGAGATAATTCTATTCAGAGACAATGCAATCAAAGATAATACTTTCCAGAAACTATTCATCCACAGAACATTGCGTTCCAGACACAATGCTTTCCAGAGATAATGCTACTTAGAGACTATTCTTTCCAATGTGTCTTCAACAATTTTTCCCGGAGATAACTCTTCTCTGATAAAATTCTTTTCAAAAATAATTCTTCTAAAATAATTCTTGTTCTGACAATCTCTTCCCAGAGACAATTATTACCCGAGATAATTTATCCCCGAAACAATTCTTTCCAAAGACTATTATTCCCCGAGACAATTATTTCCCGAGATAATTTATGCCAGAGACAATTCGCCCAGAGACAATTCTTTCCAAAGACTATTATTCCCCGAGACAATTATTGACCGAGATAATACTTTCCAAAAACAATGCTTCTCAAAGATAATTCTTCTCACCCAAAAAATTAATAGACAGTCATAAATACCGACAATTTCTCCTTGAAATTACTCGTCCAAAATACAATCCTTTTGAGACAATTTTACCCTCACAATTAATGTCGTCTTAGATCAGCTGTAATTTTACACCATACTATGTTGTTATAATTTTTGTCTCACACTTTCTTTTGCATGTGTTTTACGTATGTAGAAATTATTTCAAATTTACAGCTATCATAACTGCACGTACTACATACAATATGTATATACTTGGTATGTGTCGATGTGTATTTAAATTGCGTGTAATTTGAGGACTTGTAAAATAGTTACATTGTAACTTTGTGCATTTTATTCCCAGGGTTTACAGCTATTAAAACAAAAGAAAAAAAAAACATTGAATTTTAAGTAAAACTCAAGTTTGAAATATTTGATCTGACATTTCTTATCCCAAGTAGAGGTTGCTTTAAGAAGAAATATCCAGGGAAGAATAATATTAGAGATTAATTATGTGAAAGAACAATGATCTTGAAAGAATCAGGTAATTCTCAAAGAACACACCGTGAAAGAATTGACTCGGATGTGTTTAGTATTGGTCAAGACTAATTTCGTGTTGTATTGGCGAAGAATAGAATGAAAGATGAATTATCTTTCGGAAGAAGTAAAAGAAATATTCTGGAAAAAAATCGGAAAAGAATTATGTGTAAGAAGGATTATGTGAGGTTAAAACTGACTCGACAACGAATAGTCTGTTCGGGAAAGTATTTCGTGGGGGAATAGTTGGCTTCTCAATTTTCAAGTAGTTCTTGTGTGTTATTTCTTATATAATGCTTGCTCGACATGCATAAATTAGTAAAATGTTTTATAATATATTTATTATAATTACAACTTTTTGTTAATATATTTATAAAAAAGTTATATTTATAAAAAATATATTTTTGAAAAAAAATAAATTTTTCGAACAAATTTATTTCCAAAAAAAAAATTTTTTTTTTCGAACAAATTTTTTTTTCGATATTTAATTTATTTCGAACAATTTTTTTTTTACATTTTTTTTGGAACAATTTTTTTTTGTCCAATAATTTTATTTTGAGATAATTTTTTTGTACATTTTTTTACTGTTATATCTATCTATATATATAAAACTCTTGGTCCGTCTGTCTGTCTGTCTGTCTGTCTGTCTGTCTGTCAGTCTGTCAGTCTGTCAGTCTGTCGGTCTGTCGGTCTGTCTGTCTGTCTGTCTGTCTGTTTGTTCCAGCATCACGTCTAATCCGCTGAACCGATTTAACTGAAATTTTGCCACAGGATAGTAAGGAGTCCGGAGGGTGTCATAGGCTATATATTGGACAAAGGGGCGTGGTACCTCCCATACAACCTGAACTTTCAAAACGTCATAACTCAGCACATACACAATCTAAAAAGATGAAACAAAAAACTAAAATTCACCACACTAAAACTCACCAGACTTAAACTCACCACAATAAAACTCACCACGCTAAAACTCACCACACTAAAAATTCACCATACTAAAACTCACCACACCAAAACTCACCACACTAAAACTCACCACACCAAAATTCACCACACTAAAACTCACCACACTAAAACTCATTACAATAAAGCTCACCACACTAAAACTCACCACACTAAAAATTCACCACACTAAAACTCACCACACTAAAACTCACCGCACTAAAACTCACCACAATAAAACTCACCACACTATAACTCACTACACTAAAAATTCACCACACTAAAACTCACCAAACTAAAACTCACCAAACTAAAACTCACCACATCAAAACTCACCACACTAAAACACACCACGCTAAAACCCACCACACTAAAAATTCACTAAACTAAAAATTCAACACACTAAAACTCACCACATTAAAACTAACTACACTAAAACTTCTACTGGGAAAAACTTTACGGGGAAGAATTCTACCGGGAAGAGTTCTACCGGGAAGAATTCTACGGTAAAGCGTTCTATGGGGAAGAATTTTACGGCGAAGTTTTCTACTGGGAAGAATTCTACGGCGAAATATTCTACTGTCTGAATTGTCTTTGAGAAAAGTTGTTTGGCGGAGAAATATATTATTATAAAACCAATAAAAACTTCCACAGCGAAGCATTATTATTATATAAAAAATATTAATAATGTTTTTTTATATTAATAAAATCGCTTTATATCTATGAATTCACAAAATCTTGGCACGAGTCGTGACGGGTCCAGCTAGTTTTAAATAAAATTTTTACACTTTTTTTCGAATTCTTTCATAACAAACAATTTTTTTGAAAAAATATTATGAACAAATTCATCAATATGACAATTCAAATTCATTGTATTGAATATTTTGTTCATATATATAATGAATATTTTCATTAATATGTCATTTAATGAACGGTGGTATCAAAATGATGAATTTGGTAGTTGGTGAAAAAATTCAAAACATATAATAAATTCATAATATTGAAGATTTTTTTTTTTTTCTGTGTAGGAATAGTCTCTAGAAAAATAATTTCTAGCTAGATATGTTTCGGTGAAAAATTGTCCCGGAAAGAATTCATCGAATATTTTTAATTTATTAGGTTTACTTAAACAACGTGTAAACCCTAATTTATAAATTTATTCTTCTACACTATGTTTGCAGTTCTATTTA
This sequence comes from Dryomyza anilis, assembly GCA_951804985.1. NCBI lineage: Eukaryota > Metazoa > Arthropoda > Insecta > Diptera > Dryomyzidae > Dryomyza > Dryomyza anilis. Next base: position 71,733,016 of record OX638132.1, read on the forward strand.
GTAACTTCATACGTACAAATCTTTAGTTTTGTATATGCAATAAATCTGGGTCAGTAGAACACTATTTAATTACAACTGAAATATAATCTAAAACGAGACTTTTATTTAAATGAAATAATATTACTACACTTTAAACAATACAAAATAAACTGAATTTTTACCATAAATTTCTACCATAACATATCAAATTGACAAAATGCATTAAATTTTTCAATAGTAAATTCCATTCATTTAGCCAACCAAAGAAATTTCATCAATGAGTCCTTTATAATATGCTGCGTGTTTCAGTTTAATTAATAACACTTTTGCTGCTTTTCTCACTTTAATTCGCTTTAGTAATTTTATTACCGTTTCATGTTACTTTACTTTCTGCATACTTTTACGAAATACTTTTGCAGGGGTGTTCAGAAGAGCGTCAATTTTCATACCATTCATGGGCAAATTATCATAAGCGACTCATTATCATTGCAATCACCAGGGCTATTATCATCGTTGAGCATGGATCCTTTCAATAAATTTTAATTAATTTCTAATAATTTATTCAGGTAGTTTACATTTCATCGGAAAATGCACGGTATTGGAAACACGAGAAATAATAGAAGGAGTTTGAAATTACTCAGCACTTAAAGAGCTTCGTAATATTAGCTACTTTACCGAATTAAAGAAAAACATTTGGAACCATACCTCTCAACACCAATTTTCCACTGTACATTCCATACAACATTTCTATATAATTCGCATGTGGTAATTTTGACTGCATACTAAGTTTATTTTCTGTCAGTTTGTGTTTGTGATTTTTTTTCTTCCCAGTATGCCATTCGTTTCGATATCGTTATGATATCAATGAGAGTAGATGGAGAAATCAAACGATATCGCAAACATTCTCATAGCGATATCAATCATTAATTTGGACATGATAGGTAGATATCGATAAATTCTGTAGTAATATTCTCGATACCTTAAATGTATTTTCAACCCAGTCGGCCATGTCTCGTAGAACTTTGATGCCTCGAAGCTTTCTCGAACTATCTTCGATAAAAAGTTCGATCTCGTAGCTTATATCGCTTCTAATATTTAAAATTTCTCATACATTCAAATGTAAGAATAAGACACGATATTTAAATATTAATCACATCTGAATCGCAATATTTTTCTTAGAAATATCTAACTTCTTCTTCGAAATCTTTCCGATTTCGAAGAAGTTCTCGTACCGAGAAAACTCCGACAGTACGCATCGATATCTATCAATTTGACCCTAGATATCGTTACGAGAAAGGGTCCAATATCGCGTGAGTTCTTCATCTATTCGCATTTATGTCGTAACAATATCGAAACGAATGACATACTGTGAAAATAAACAAAAAATAATTAAAGTTGGAGATTGCTACGAAAAATATTGCGATATAGATATCATAAATGTTTAAATAACGAGTCTTATCCTTTTATTATGATAAAAATCTTGTTAAATAATTTGAATGTTCAAGAATTTTAAAAATTATAAACATTAAGGCACAGAGTTTCGATAGAACTTCGAGGCATCGAATGTCTCCGATACATAGTAGACTGGGAAGTGTCAATTTGGTCCTACATGTCGGAGTTTTCCAGATACGACGAAGTTTAGGAAATCTAAAAAAATAGAATAATTAAGGCAAAGAAATCGAAATTTTTCATCGCAGTTATTCGAGAAAGCTTCGAGGTATTAAAAGTCTCCGAGGCTTCGAAGACTAGATTTTCTAGTTTCTAAAGGGTTTTTTAACAGGGACGCTACAAAAGTAGAGCGACAGGGACAGCAAACGACGTCATATTTCTTGCCGCTCTTTTGACATTTCTCTTCGGTAAGGTTTGCCATTTCATGATGGAAAGATATATGAATTCGAATTTCGGTTGTATATTTTAATAATTTCGACTCGTTGTTGGCTCGTATATCTTTCCATCCTGAAATGGCAAACCTTACTGAAGAGAAATGTCTAAAGAGCGGCAAGAAATATGGCGTCGTTTGCCGTCCCTGTCGCTCTAGTTTTGTAGCGTTCCTGTTGTTGACTCTTGAAAAAAACTTTTGTAGCGCTCTTATTGAAAAACCCTTTAGTTCTAATCTTAAAATCAAAATAGTTTGGTGTTCCATGGAACATATACTACCTCATAGTTAAATATTACTAAATTAATTCTATCAGTTAAGCTATTTGTTTTTGAATTTTAAAAAATTATCTGAACTTACGAAAAATATATAATTCGTAACAACATAAAGAAAAACATTCCCATGAAAAACATGACTGCTGATCTTTTTAAGTTAAACATTCGACTGCAACCAAAAAGTTCTAAAATCAAATATAACAAAATTCTATGTGATCGCCTGCACTACAAATTCAATTTATAAACGCCGACCCTTATAACAAAATAAAGAAAAACCAACCAACAGTCAATAAATATTGATGCTCGAGTTACAGTGATTCAATTCAATAATAAATGTTGTTTGTGTTTATAAAAAGTATTAAAAGCATAAAACATTTTATGAGAAATAAACGTAGGAATACTTGGAAAAAGCAGCAACACAAAAACATACAACTTATTGGCATGGCTGTTAGTGCTATGAAAATCAAATCAAACAAAAGTTAACTTGAAACTTGACGCAATTGTTTGTAAGAGTCAAGAGGACACGCACGAACACACACAACCATTCACCCACATTTCTTCGCACACACACACACTCTCATAAAATCAAAACGTGAATTAGCAGATTTATGTGATTCCGGAACAAGCCATAGACCAAGACAATGCCAAAGCCAAAGAAGCAGATGAACGGAAACTGAAACGAAGCAGACGAAGGCGTAGTCCGTGCCTTCAAGTCGATGACTTAAAAGACTGTCTGATGCTATAATGATCTCTCCTGGGGTTTGATAACTGAATCAAGCCAAAGCGGAGGTCGTGGTGAAGTCGTGGTGGACCACAACACCGCCCTAATCCTCTGAGTGCGTGTGTTGTGTTGATGCTTAGCCCACATCTTCATTGGGTTCAGTTTTCGTTCTTTACGTTCCGGTTCTCTGTATTGCCTGTGGCATCGCTTTAGTTCTCATGTTTCGAGTGAATACAATAAAGTCAAGATATGTAGCTGCCTTGGAAGCTCAAAGCGGATGTGAGCCAAAACCACATGTGCTGCTACCTCTGCATTTGCAAAATGGGGCTTCTTTAGCAACTACTTCAAATGATAGGGATGACTACTATTTGCTTTTAATTGAGTTGTGCAGTAAATAAAATAGCAACCAGTATTTTGTTATGAAGCTTTGTTGTGAAAGCATTTTATCGTATTGTGAAATATTTAATATAATAAATACGGAATGGATAACAGAGAAATACAAAAAAGACAGAAAGGCAGAAAAGTAAAAATGTAGAATGACAAAAGAAGCAGAAAGACAACAGAATGTCAACAGAATGTCATCAGAGAGACAACAAAAAGATATCAGGATGATGGAGAGTCAGAAAATTATAAAGACTGAAAGACTAAAAGATGAAACATTTAAAGACCAAACCAGAAAAAGATTGAAAGATGGAACATGGAAAGATCAAAAGCAGGAAAAACAAAAAGACGGAAGGACAGCAATGACTGAAATGCGGAGAGACGGAAGCCAGAAAGATGAGCACATAAAGACGAAAAGAGGAAAAAACTGAAAGTCAGTAAAGTTAGAAAAACAAAATACTGAAGTACTGAAAGAATAAAATAATGAACACGGAAAGACCACAAAATGAAAAGAATGAAAGATGGAACATCGAAGGACGAAAACACTGAAAAATGAAACACGGAAAGACCAAAAGATGGAAAGACGAAAAGGCGAAAGGATGGAAAGATAAAAAGGCAACTGAAAGAGACTAAAGTTAGAAAGACTGAAAGATTGAACACGGAAAGTTCACAAAATGAAAATACTGAAAGTTGAAGCACGGTAGGCCAAAACATGAAACATGGAAAAACCAAAATATGGAAAAACGAAAAGAAAAAGCACGGATGAACGAAAAGGACAGAAAGATGGAAAGGCGAAAAGACAGAAAATCATAAAGATGAACACACATAAGGACAAAAAGATGAAAAAATTAAAGAGAGTATAGTTAGAGAGAGAGAAATACATAAAGACTGAAAGATGGAACACTAAAAGACTGAAAGATGGAACACTAAAAGACAAAATGATAAAAAGTTAGAACGATGGAAAGGCAGAAAGACCGAAAAAATAAACATATAATAAAAGGTCAAAATACTGAAAGACAGTAAAGTTAGAAAGACAGAAAACTGAAAGATTAAACACGGAAAGACCACAAAATGAAAAGTCAGAAATACTGATAGATGTAACACGGAAAGACCAAATGTTGGAAAAATGAAAGACCAAACTATAGAAAGACGAAAAGATAGAAGGAAGGATGAACGGAAGAGTAGAAAGACGGAAAGGCAGAAAGTCAAAAAGATGTAGCACATAAACCCTGAAAGACAGTTAAGTTAGATAGACAGAAAACTGAAAGATTGGACACGGAAAGAGCAGAAAATGAAGAGACAGAAACACTAAAAGATGTAACACGGAAAGACCAAAAGATGAAACATGGAAAGACGAATGACAGAAAATGATAGAAAAACAGAAAGACAGAAGAGACGGAAAAACAGAAAGACGAAAAAGGCAGTAAGTCAGAAAGATGAAACACATAAATACAAACAGAGAGACACGACGACAGAAAGACTGAAAGGTGGCACTCAGAAAAGTCAAAAGAAAGGACATGGAAAGACCACAATATGGAAAGACGAAAAGGCAGAAAATAGAAAAACAGAAGGATGGATGGATGGATGGATGGATGGATGGATGGATGGATGGATGGATGGATTGATGCATGGATGGAAGGAAGGAAAGACTGATAGACAAAAAGTCCGAAAGATTAAACATATAAAGACAAGAAGAACGAAAAATTAAAAGACAGATTGAGAGGACGACAGAATAACTGAATGATGGAATCCGGAAAATCAAAAGATGGAATATGGAAAGACAAAAATACGAAAAGACGAAACTTGCTCGGAAGGACAGAAAGAAAAAGGTTAGAAAGATGAAACATATAAAGACGAAAAAAACGAAATACAAAAAACTGAAAGAAAGGACGACAGAAAGATGGAACACGGAAAAGTCAATAGAAAGGACATGGAAAGACCAAAATATGGAAAGACGAAAGGCAGAAAATAGAAAAACAGAAGGATGGATGGATGGATGGATGGATGGATGGATGGATGGATGGATGGATGGATGGATGGATGGATGGATGGATGGATGGATGGATGAATGGATGTATGGATGTATGGATGTATGGATGTATGAGTGTATGGATGAATTGATGGAAGGAAGGACAGAAAGACAAAAAGTCAGAAAGATGCAACATTTAAAGACAAGAAGAACGAAATACTTACAATTAAAAGATTGAGTGGACGACAGAATAACTGAATGATGAAATCCGGGAAATCAAAAGATGGCATATGGAAAGAACAAAATACGGAAAGACAAAACTTGCTCGGAAGGACAGAAAGTTAGAAAGATAAAATATATAAAGACCAAAAGAACGAAAGACAAAAAAACTGAAAGAAAGGACGACAGAAAGATGGAACACGGAAAGACCAAAAGACGGAAAGATGAAAAGAAAATAGAAAAACTTAAAGACAGGACGATAAGAAGACAGTAATATACCGAAAAAGATACAAATAAAGGCAGAAATATACAGAAATTGTCAGAATTATATATAATTAGATATCACCAGATACACAGAAAGTACATAGAAACTATACTTAATTTCAATTGCACTTATGTAATTTTAAATTCAATTTATAATGGTATCTTTAAATTTATTTGCTATATCCAAATATTATTGAATATTTTCCATTATATTTAAGTCACCTTTCATTAACCGTAAATCTCAAAACCCCAACAAACATGCTATTTAATTTGTTATCCATCAGCCGTTTGTGAGGATTTGTCGTGCACTCCCATGTCGTCACCATCAAATACGCATCTCAGTGCGATTTAAATGCGCATTTTGAGAAATGTGTTTTTCATAGACCAGCAGCAATATCTCAAACCACAGACACCCGACCTGCAACAGCTTAAAATCCCAAACTGAGCTCAATACCTACAGCATCTTTATAGTAAAGCCACAACTAAGAAAGAGGGGATAACGGTGCAAAAATAAAGTCGGAAAATCGTATAGAAAAAAAAATCAATTTTGGTAATTGAAGAGTTTGTATGTTACGAAATGTGGTTGCATACAGAAGTTGGTATATGCAGTGAAAAAAAGGAAACAAAGCCAGATAAAGCATCCCTCAAGTCATGTCATCGAAAAAGTCAATAGCATTTTTATCCCTGTACTCAGACAGAATGCAGGATCAGGACAGACGTACAAAGACAGTCGCCAGTAACATGCAATGAAAAAATAATAAAATTTGCATCTGGCAATGCCTATCGCTAGGAACTGTCTGTGGGCTTGAATTTATATATCTTTCGTGTTTTTTTTTTGTAGTCTCGTTGAGCCTAGTGCTGTCTACGACTGCCGCTGGTAATCCTCATGTTGCCGAAAGCTGAAAGCAACAGAGAGCACAGCAACGAAAAAGACAAATTACGCCATCGGCAAAGATCTATTGCCAAAGGAATTCAAATGTGCAGTCAGAATATGCAAAAAAAAAACACAGAAAATGAATCCATGTAGTTGGTACAATGCAGATACATGGCTCGCAGGACTTCTTGCTGAAAGCATAATGCCTGCTGTAGATGTAGTAGCTGTTTCTGTTACCGTTGCTGCTACACATAAATTTAACCAAATGTTATCATAAATCAGCGGTGGCTGTCATTTCTCGATGTTTCAATTTTAAATCGAACGATGATTAGGAGGAAACTGAGGAACTGCAACTGAGAAACGGCAAAAAAGCCAAAATTTAGCAGTTTTAAACAAATTAAAGAAAATTCAATATGAGGAGGTGAAGAAAAAGAAGATGTACAAAATCAACCAAATATCAAAAAGATCATAACGAAGGTTAAGAATATGAAGAAGATCAGCAAAATATCAAACACAAATAGAAATCTTAAAGTTCAATATAATCAAGTAAATCTACAAAATCATAAAGATTAAGTATATTAAGAAGATCAAAAAAAAACAAGAAGATCAAGAGATAAAGAAGATAATAATATTAATAATATCAAGAAGATCTAGGAACAAGAAGATCAGTGTAATAAAGAAGGTCAAAAAGATCAAGAAGACCAAGAAAATCACGAAGATCAAGCAGATCAAAAAGATCAAAAAGATCAAGAAGATCAAGAAGACCAAGAAATCAAGAAATCAAGAAAATTAAGAAGATCAAGAAGATCGGAAAGATCAAGAAGATCAAGAAGATCAAGAAGATCAAGAAGATCAAGAAGATCAAGAAGATCAAGAAGATCAAGAAGATCAAGAAGATCAAGAAACTCAAGAAGATCAAGAATATCAAGAAGATTAAGAAGATCAAGAAGATCAAGAAGATCAAGAAGATCAAGAAGATCAAGAAGATCAAGAAGATCAAGAAGATCAAGATGATCAAGAACATCAAGAAGATCAAGATGATCAAGAGGTTCAATAAGATCAAGAAGATCAAGAAGATCAAGAAGATCAAGCAGATCAAGAAGATCTAGAAGATCAAGAAGATTAAGATGATCTATAAAATCAAGAAGATCAAGAAGATCAAAAAGATCAAGAAGATCAAGAAGATCAAGAAGATCAAGAAGATCAAGAAGATCAAGAAGATCAAGAAGATCAAGAAGATCAAGAAGATCAAGAAGATCAAGAAGATCAAGAAGATCAAGAAGATCAAGAAGATCAAGAAGATCAAGAAGATCAAGAAGATCAAGAAGATCGAGAAGATCAAGAAGATCAAGAAGATCAAGAAGACCAAGAAGACCAAGAAGACCAAGAAGATCAAGAAGATCAAGAAGATCAAGAAGATCAAGAAGATCAAGAAGATCAAGAAGATCAAGAAGATCAAGAAGATCAAGAAGATCAAGAAGATCAAGAAGATCAAGAAGATCAAGAAGATCAAGAAGATCAAGAAGATCAAGAAGATCAAGAAGATCAAGAAGATCAAGAAGATCAAGAAGATCAAGAAGATCAAGAAGATCAAGAAGATCAAGAAGATCAAGAAGATCAAGAAGATCAAGAAGATCAAGAAGATCAAGAAGATCAAGAAGATCAAGAAGATCAAGAAGATCAAGAAGATCAAGAAGATCAAGAAGATCAAGAAGATCAAGAAGATCAAGAAGATCAAGAAGATCAAGAAGATTAAGAAGATCAAAAAGATCAAGGAGATCAAAAACATCAAGAAATTCAAGAAAAAAAGAAGAAGGCCATACCGATCTCGAAAAAGATAAAGAATACCAAAAAGAGAAAATCAATAATTTTGAGATATTAAGATCAAAAAACCAAATAGATCCAAGAAGAAAATTATCGACACGGAAAAAAAATTAATTAAATAAAAAACAACAAATAAAAACCTTAAATGTTCAAAATATCTAGAAGACCAGTCAAATCTGCAAATTAAGAAACGGAATTGATCAAAATAAAAAAAAATCTATGTGAAAGTGAAATTTTTGAGAAGATTTCTATTAAAATGGATCGTTACTTATTTTTGTAAATGAAAATTTTTCATTTTCGAAAATATGTCACTTTTAACCACTGCCAATAACATATTTTTCACTTAAATATAAATTTATTTCACATACAATTATTGCGCTTTAAATTCAATTAAATCATTCCATGTTTGCGATATTTATTGATTTTATTTCATTCTTTTTTTCTGACGCCATTGTTTTACATTGTATTTTATTTGTTTGTCTTTTGTAAATAAAATTGAAATTGTGTATTGAAAATGTACCATTTCCCATGGCAATGCCTCCGATACGCAGGGACGTCATTTATATGTTCGATGTGATTTCAATATTGACAATATGCGTACTTCGCTTAATTAGCTGCTATTTATATAGCTAATTGCCCAGCAGTAGTAAGTAGCAACAGTAGCAGCAACACCAACAGAGTGAGACAGACACAGTGATACAGAGCGAAAAAAAGAGAGGGACAGCCAGACAAATAGATAGATGTACGGTCTGATGTACGGACTGGGCTGCAGAGAATCAGTCGAGCATTTAAGCAATTGAATAGTGAAAAATCCATCAAAATTAGTGTCAAATATGTACGGTAAAAACAAAATTGGCAAATTTGCTGTTGGCAACATGACAACAAAAAATGTGTTATTAACAAGGACAGCAACAACTACTACACGAGCAACTGCTGTACTAGGCTGTTGTTATTACTATACACTGAAAATATTAAATTGCCTAAACAACTAAATAATTTCATTTCAAAACTTTAATTTGTTTTGCATGTACCCGAAATACCAATTTTCTAAACTGTTTCAATTCGATTTGGACTTGATGGTTTCAACAGTCTATACACGTACACTAAGGTAAAAATGTATTAAAATTGAATGAAAATGTGTTTAAATTAAATACAAACGACAATAAAAAAAAAAAAACAATTTAATTTAAATTTAATGTCATTGATGTTAACACGAAAATGATAACCATTTATTAAAATTTAAAACAATTGTTATTCAATTTTTAATTTTTTAGTTTATTAAAAAAAAGGAAAAAAAATATTTTTTATTTTTTAAATTATTTTTTTTATTTTTTAATTTTTTATTAAAAAAAAATATAATTTTTTTTTAAACTTAAATTTAATTTTTTATTTTTATGTTTATTTTATTATATTATTTCAATTTTATTTTCTTCTATTCTCGGTTGAAAATTGGTATGTGTACTTGCTAAACGCAATAAACCATTTTACTATCGGCCAAAATGCCTCTTTTATTAAATTTCGTCCCTCAAAAAGGTGGCTATGAATAATATGACAGGCTGACATCGAACATAAAATTTCAGTTTAACGCCTAGATGTATGTTGTATGCAATTCACACCGTAAATACTGCATACTGTTAGGGCCATGTTACGAAATATCTATTCTAAAACCAATTCGATTAAATTGAAAACATAATTTAAAAATAAATTTCGTTTAATTTTAAAACAATTTGTTGAAATTTTAAATATTTATACTTAATTTTAAAGTATCTTTTTTCTCAGTATACATTTTATTAGTTTTCAAATACATTTGACTTTATTTGACTTTGACTTTGACACCATGTATTGAAAATTCTTTCACTACCCAGCAGAAAATGTCCCTCAATGATTCCCCTATGTTAGGTCAGAAACATCGATGACCGGTAGCATTTATGTCTCTGCAAAGCATTGATGATATTTTCATACAAATGTTCACTGATTCCTGCATGATGTAGCATTAACGATGTCATGCACGACATTCATACATGAAGTCACACATTTGTGACTTCATGTATGTTTTCATACATATTTTTTTTTTTGTAAAAAAACATATTTTTTTTATTATTTTATTAATTTTTTTATTTATATATTATTTTTATTTATCTTATTTTATTTTTTGTTTCAATTTTATTATTTTCTTCTGTTTTCAGTTGGAATGGTACGTGTACTTGCTAATGCGAATAACGTACTTCACTAACGGCCATCATCTAGCATTATTACTACTGCCTATTATCTCGATTTTATAAAAATTGGTCCCTCAATTTGTGCCTATGAATTATATGGCAGGGTGACATCGAACGCAAATTTTCAGTTCTAAGTGTAAATGCTGCCCTTAGACGTATGTTGTTTGCATTTCACATTGCATTTCACAATAAAAATGAGGCATACCTTTAGGAGCAAGTGACGTGAATGTTAATTTCCGTCAATGACGTCATAAATGAGAGATTTCCACAATGTCATTAATATATGTATATATGACATATCGTGTATTACGTCTTTTATGCAATGTCATTTATGAAATTTTTGCAGACATTTTCATCAATGACAAATTTTCTAATGTCCTCAATTAATCATTGATGACCTTGTCGCCAATGAGGCCATTTCCTGCTGGGTACATAATGCAGACTCTGGTTTTTCACACACACGATCAGACATGCGACGGACGACTGCAAAAGTGAGTATAAAATAAAAACCCAAGCATCTGATCGAAACGAGAACTAGTGATGCCAACTAATTGAACCAATTGATTGAACAACTGAATCATTTTGGTTTTGAAAATAAATTTCAACTCTGCAGAAAGCCGTAATACCCAAAACCTCAGACACAGAACAAAAAAATTACATCATATTGATGAATTCCGTTCTTCAAACCATGATTCATTGTATTGAAGAATCATTAATAACTACCGACATCAATGTTATGAATTATGAACGCTTGGTAACTGTCGAAAAAGTGTTCTTGAATATGATGAATTGTATGTGAAAAATACGTTTCATCATATTAATACAAACACATAAAATACAACATATATGTTCTTCATATTGAAGATTTGTAGCAATTGAAGCATTGAATCATTGAAGCATTGAAGCAAATTTCTCAGTTCTCAAGTAGTTCTTGTATGTTATATTTTATATAATGCTTGCTTGACATGCGTAAATTAGTAAAATATATTCAAATATATTTATGATTACAATTTTGTATTAATAAATATTTATAAAAAATATAAAGGCTTTTTCAAATAAGACGCTACAAAAGTAGAGAGACAGGGACAGCAAACAACGCCATATTTCTCGCCGCTCTTTTGACATTTCCCTTTAGTAAGGCTTGCCGTTTCATGATGGAAAGATATACGAGTCAACAACGAGTCGAAATTATTAAAATTTACTACCGAAATTCGGAGTCAGTGGCCTCAACGTTAAGAGCGCTACGTCAAATTTATGGTCGTCATAATCGTCCTAGCAGATCATCAATTGAGCGTCTAGTGGAAAAATTTGAATCCACTGGCACAGTACAAAATGTTCCCGTGCCAGTGAGACAAAGAAGTGCCCGTTGAGTCGAGAATATTGCTACCGCTGAGGCTTCAGTTGAAGAAAGCTCACATGTGTCTCTCACACGTCGTTCTCAAGCGTTGGGCATCTCTGTGACGTCCTTGTGTCGAATTTTACGACAAGATCTTGGCCTACATTCTAACAAAATCAAATTGACGCAAAAACTGAAGCCGCTTGACCACCAGCAGCGTCGTATGTTCGTGAATTGGGCTGAGCAACAACTTGAAAATGATTCGGATTTTCATCGAAAAATCATCTTCAACGATGATGCTCATTTCTGGCTGAATGGCTTCGTCAATAAACAAAATATGCGTTATTGGTGAGACAGCAATCCACACGTACCCATGAGTCATCATTGCATCCCGTAAAAATTACGGTTTGGTGCGGTTTATGGGCCGGCGGCGTCATTGGGCCGTACTTCCTCCGTGATGATCAAGATCGGCACGTTACTGTGAATGGTAATCGCTACCGTTCAATGATAACCGAATATTTTTGACCCCAATTGGATGATATGGACTTGGAGGACATGTGGTTCCAACAGGACGGCGCCACAAGCCACACAGCGAATGCCACAATCAATTTATTGAAAACCAAGTTTGGAGAACGTGTTATCTCACGAAATGGTCCAGTCGATTGGCCGCCTCGGTCGTGCGATTTGACGCCGTTAGACTATTTCCTGTGGGGCTACGTCAAGTCTATGGTCTATGCCAACAAGCCAGCGACGATTGATGAACTTCGTACGAATATCGAACGTGAAATTGCAGCAGTATCGGCCGATTTATGCTTGAAAACAGTCGAAAATTGGGTTCAGCGTCTGGACTTCTGCAAGCGTGCCCGTGGTGGCCATGCAAAAGAAATCGAGTTCCATACATAATGGCATCGAACGTACTTTTACAGGAATAAAGAATTTCGTTTTTGTTTTATTTAAAAAAACTGTTGTAGTGCTCTTATTGAAAAACCCTTTATATCTCACAACTAAATATCACTATTAAATATACTATGTATCACTACTATATATCACACCAATATATCACTACTATATGTATATATCACTACTGTATATATCACCACTATAGTTCCATACATAATGGCATCCAACGTACTTTTACAGAAATAAAGAATTTCATTGATATCCAAAACCGTTTTTGTTTTATTTAAAAAAAATTGTAGCGCTCTTATTGAAAAACTCTTTAATTTAAAAAAAAAATGTTTAGAAAAAAAAACTGTTATATTTTTTTATTGAAAACAATATTTTTTTTATAACATTTTTTTCAACAACATTTTTTTCCAATTATTTTCTAAAAAATATAAAAATACAATAAAATAATATATTAAATTATTCATAAATGTAATGATTATATTCATCAATATGATGATTCAAATTCATTATATTGAATATTCCGTTTTTCACTATGATGTTCGATAGTATGAATAAGTTCATATATATAACGAACTTTAATAAACTTTAGCAATATGTCATTTAACGAACGGTGGTATCAATATGATGAATCTGGTAGTTGGTAGAAAAATTCATAATATTTATGAATAAATTCATCATATTGATGATTTTTTTCTGTGCATGTATTAGTCTTTTGACACCCCTAAAACATTCATATATGAGCAACTAAAAATATTATAAAATCCTCACGAAATATAAAACCTTCATAATTTACATTAAACTTTTGGACACTTACACACAAATTGTATCTTTTGTTCACATTCAATTTTTATAACAGTTTTAAAATGGCTACAAATTTCGATTATATTAGGAACTGAGTTTGCAGTCAATATGAACAAACCATAGAAATTATGTAATGAATGTAAATATAAAAAAATAAATGTTGTAAATTTTAAAAATACATTGTTTTCAGTGTATGTTTGTGCATTTTATTGATTAAGCAAATTAGTAAATAATGATGAGCTCTGGCTCACCCGCTTGTAATGCAGAGTGCCGCACAATCAGCCGGTTACTTTAACAGCAACATCAACAGCAACATCAAGAGCAGCAGAAACACAAAAAATAGGTGTTAATTATTTAAGCAAAGTGGCAAATATTGGCTTTAAATAAATATTGAAATTTTGTAAAGCAAAAATGCAGGATCAAAATTACACAAAAACTGCATTACAGCGAATGCAATAAGTGGCAGTTATTGCAAAACAATTAAGGGTCGGTTTAAGAGTGGTAGTTTAATTCGATGGTGTGGGTTAACCATGGTTTAAACTCGCCATTTTATTCGATATTATTTCAAGACTTATTTGTTATGTGTAAGATTCGATTTGGGTTATAATTCTAGTAGCACGTATCAACCTACGACATTAATTATTTGGAGATATCGTAACGAGATAATTAGGTTTTCTCGTAGCTGTTCAAAATGATCAAAATAAATTGTACTTCGTTGAAATTAGACGTGAACTCAGTTCATTTAATTTTTACCTAAAACCATTAACACAGTTCACTTTTAAATAAGGTTTAGTTAAAGGTTTAGGCTAAACTAAGTTGAATTTTGTTGAAATATTAAATTAAGTTTAAACTAGCTCTATAAATCCAGCTGTTCAATAGTTTCACAGCCTCTTGAGTCAAGCCTCCATTTAACATTATTTTCTTTGTCATAGTTCTTGTCTCTGGTAATTTGTCGAGTGTGACAATTAATTATTCCTTATTTAATAACACAATTTACATTTAAATGAGGATTAGTTAAAGGTTTAGGCTAAACCAAGTAAACTAGGTTTAAATTTTGTTGATATAATAAATTAAGTTTAAACTTGCACTATAAATCCAACAGTTCAATAGTTCCACAGCCTCTTGAGTAGTCAAGCCTCCTTTTAACATTATTTTCTTTGTCATAGTTCTTGTCTCTGGTAATTTGTCGAGTGTGGCAATTAATTAGCTCGCAAGTCATTGACACTAACTAATAATTCTTGTTGGCACCGCATAACTTATTTTGGGCCAACCAGCAATGCCGTCTAAGCCAATCAATTCATTGCCCCCCCCAATTACAACATGGAATATGGCCACAACTAACAGCCGCAATCGGCATTCGACATGAAGTCATCCGTCCACAAATAAATAACTTTGTAAGTGTGTCTGTCCGTCTGTCTGTCCGTCTTTTTGTCTCGCATTTAAGTCCTGCCGCTTGGCGCCCAAAATTCGACATCAAATTAAATCGTAACGGATGCCGCAGAGCACGGGGAGGAAGGGGCGGTACGGAACATTTTCGAGCTGCATACGAGGTGCGAACAAATAGCAAACAAGGCCAATGAAAGCATACAAACAAACACACACACACTGAAGAGACAACGATAGTTGGCAAGACAATGCAGTGTGACTTGACTTGGCCAATATTAATTGCCAACGGGTGAAGCAGTTCAGTAGCTACTAAAGTTTTGTAATACCCTCCAGCATCAGCTCCATCGCCATCGCCATCTCCACTCTGCCAACCAACTTCTCTGCAACTTTGGTAGGTGAAACAAATTTCCTCTGACACAAACTTAATTAGCTTTTGTGCCTTTTGCTGAAATGTTTTATTTTGGAGTTTTAGTGGCTTCTTCACTGCGTTATATTGATGCTTTTGTTGATATTAATAATATGTATTTGAATGGTGACGAATATAGTGCCTATTAACTTAAAATGCTTTTAAAATACTGTTATTAATGTGACATAATTGAAAAAATATTTTCGAAATACATTGGATAGAAACAGTACCCAAGTAACGACTTTGTGGCAACTTAGGTGGCAGCCACACAATTGCCATTAAAAAGCTTGTTACAAATCATGCAAAATATACATCTTTGCCACACAACTGAAAGCCAAAAAGTCACGGGGCAAGGCACAGTTGCCACGAATTTGGCAACTGTGCCTATTTGGAACTTGAAATGTCCTTTGAACTGTGGTTGGATTAAAAATAAAAATAATAAACATCCTACGCAGTGCCACATTCCGAAAAAAGTGCTTTTAAAATTAGTGAACAGTTTTTCATTCAATAGTATACAAAAAATAAATATTTTCATATAAACACAAAACCACTTTAATAATATTTAATAGTACTTTGTGTATTTAATGGTATTTACCCATTAAAATAATAATTTATCCCATTGACTAATTTTAATAGCAAAAAAAACTATGGATTTTGTAGTATTTTTTGAGTGCATTTTTGTTGTGTAATAACACATAAAGGGTTTTTCAATAGGAACGCTACAAAAGTAGAGTGACAGGGACAGCAAACGACGCAATATTTCTTGCCGCTCTTTTGACATTTCTCTTCAGTAAGGTTTGCCATTTCATGATGGAAAGATATACGAATTCGAATTTCGGTAGTAAATTTGAATAATTCCGACTCGTTGTTAGCTCGTATATCTTTCCATTATAAAATGGCAAATCTTACTGAAGAGAAATATCAAAAGAACGTCAAGAAATATGGCGTAGTTTTCTGTCCCTATTGCTCTACTTTTTTAGCGTCCCTGTTGAAAAACCCTTGAAAAAAACTTTTGTAGCGCTCTTATTGAAAAACCCTTTATTTTATTAAGATATAATGGCAAAAATATATTATGGCTTTAAGAACAGAGTTTGTCAAATTACAACTCGAATAAAAAAAAACGGGTTAAACCTTTTATCCTACCCCAAAATATCAATATAAAATTTGAATTTTTTTTTTACTATTTTTTAAAGCACTTCAAACTTTATAAATTGATTTCCCAACATTTAAAAAAAAATCAAATTCGCCCCTTTGTCATGACAGTGACGATATGTAGTGGATATAATAAATACTTTGTGTATAATAATATATATTTATTTCATTTTAAAGTTAATTTAGCTATATTATTTATAAATATGTTCCTATAAAGTTCATTCTATACTTGCAACTTATATGGAACGTAATATATTTGATAATTTGCCACTATTTTACCACCAAAGTAAGCTCCGCCAATTATT
This sequence comes from Dryomyza anilis, assembly GCA_951804985.1. Taxonomy (NCBI): domain Eukaryota; kingdom Metazoa; phylum Arthropoda; class Insecta; order Diptera; family Dryomyzidae; genus Dryomyza; species Dryomyza anilis. Next base: position 71,749,912 of record OX638132.1, read on the forward strand.
GGATATGTTCCCTTATCAGAATGTATGACATATATCACAGCATTATGAGTTAATAATGTGTATATTCCAAATGTATGTTCCACATGTTCTTAGCCTCCGCTTTGGAACTAAAGAACACTGTTTTGCAACACTGCTGTCAGAGGTAACTTAAAGGTACACATATGCCACGAAAGTATGTTCCAATTGTCGAACTAATAGCCAAACTCAGCTTTAAATTACACTAATCAATAGGTTTAACCTACGAACAGTCGTACATCTATTCTATATAATTCGAATTGTCCATAATAATAATAATAATAGTTTGGCGCTACAGTCCTGTATAGAACTTCGGCCGAGCTCTCTCACCATTTTGAGCTGTGCGTGTTATATTTGTACTTGGGACCTACAGTTTATTGCCGAATCCGAACGGCGGGTGAGAGCTTTTCATAGGCAATGTTTTACTCTCGTAGGTTTGCCATTTACAGAGGAGAGGTAGCGCGGTATAGAAAAATATTTCTATAAAAAGATGTTGTTAGTCCCAGTCCAGGCTTGAACCGGGGACCTTTCGGCTCGCCGTCCAACGCACTAACTACTGAATACTCTTATTTCATTTTTAAGATATTTATGTCTAAAGTCGAACATATCGTTATTGTAGAACTAAAAGTCACCAACTACATTTTCAAAATGCCAATTATTCATTTACAAAAATTTATATATATCTGTCAATTTCTGATCCATGAGCTCACTATTTGTACACAATGATAAGAAAATGTGAATCTGTCAATTGGTATTTCAACTTCAAAAATATATCAATTACTTTTTGTAATAATTACCAACAAAGTTGAAATTTAAGATTTTCATAAAAGTGTATTTGGTGACTTTTAGTTCTACAACGACGATATTTGATATTTATAGACTTTTTTTTAATCATTTTTTTAGCTTTTGAGATATAATGATAAACAATAAATAACTGATGTGTATACAAAGCATAGCTAGTCATTATGAAAATTATTTATTTTTTCTAACAGTTCTACTTTTTGAAATATGCTCTATGAATTTTGGTGTTCTTTTATTCAAACAATTTTCAATAAATGTAAACTGTGTTCATAGGGCATATTTTAAAAAGTAGAACCGATAGAAAAAAAAAATAGTAATTTTGTTTGTTGGTTTGGACTCCGCTCTAACAAATTTTTAGAGTTTAGGATATATTATATTCGCCACTATCATGCCATGTGAATGTGCAATTTTTGACATTTGTGTTTTTTTACATTTTTGAATGTAGTTTATTCTCAAGTATGCTATGCCAAAATCGCGTGTCATTTTGTTGGATATTTGTAGCCACAAAACCAAAAGGACGAATTTGAAAAATTGAAAATCTTGTCATGACAAAAGGGCGGATCTTTTCGTTTTTTCGCCATAACTTTTTATTTGTATAATATAAAATATCAGTGTAAAGGCATTTATTGTTTGTTTCCAAAACACCTATCGATCTGCATCATTAATTAAAAATATTTTGCCAAACATTAATTTGCCATTTGTTATTTGTAGGATTTTTTTTTTGGCAAAATATTTGTAATTAATAATGCAGATCGATATGTGCTTTGAAAACAAACAATAACTGCATTTACATCACTATTTTATCTAGTACCATTAAAGAGTTTTAGCAAAAAAACGAAAAGATTCGCCCTTTTGACATGAAAAGATTTTCAATTTCTTCGTTTTTTTGCTATAATATTTTATTGGTGCAAGATAAAGTAGTAGTGTAAAGGTATTTATTGTTTGTTTTTAAAGCACCTATCGATTGGCATCATTATTTAAAAATATTTTGCTAAACATTTTTTCCTGCAAATAACAAATGGCAAATTAATGTTTGACAAAATATTTTTAATTAATGATGCCAATAGATAGGTGCTTTAAAATCAAACAAATAATGCATTTACATTACTATTTTATCTTGCACTTATAAAAAGTTATAGCATAAAAAACAAAAATATTTGCGTTTTGATCAGGATGTACTCTCACAAAATCCGTATTTATAATTCAGTAGGTTGTCCTAATCTAAAGATATTTTACATACGTTATAATAATTGACGAATAAACTAAAATAACTGACAAAAATTAAAGAAAATATAAAATTTTCTAATTTTTAAAGCACTTCAAACTTGATTTCCCAACATTTTTAAAAATGCACATTCGCCCCTTTGGCATCACAGTGACGATATATTCTTTATCAATAGTATAGGTTACTATAGGTTATATTATATATTCCTTATCAATATTATGGGTTATTATAAGCTATAAGTTATATTATATATTCTTTATCAATATAGGTTATATTATATATTCTTTATTAATATATATTCTTTTGTATATTCTGTATCAACATATTATAGGTTACTAGCTGGACCCGTGCACGACTCGTGCCAAGATTTAGTGAATGCAAGGATATGGAGTGATTTTATTAATATAAAGAACATATTTATTATTCATATCTTCCCCGTAAAATTCTTCCCCGTAGAACGCTTTCCCGTAAAATTCTTCGGGTAGAATTCTTTCCCGTAGAATTCTCCCCCGTAGAGTTTTCCCCAGTAGAAGTTTTAGTGTGGCGAGTTTTAGTGTGGTGGTTTTTAGAGTGATGAATTTTAGTGTGGTGAGTTTTAGTGTAGTGAATTTTAGTGTGGTGAGTTTAGTGTTGTGAGTTTTAGTGTGGTGAATTTGGGTGTGGTAAGTTTCGTTGTGGTGAATTTTAGAGTGGTGAGTTTTAGTGTGGTGTGTTTTAGTGTGGTGAGTTTGAGTGTGGTGAATTTTAGAGTGGTGAGTTATAGTTTGGTGAGTTTTAGTTTGGTGAATTTCGGTGTGGTGAGTTTAAAGAATTTGGGATGGTTGGTATACCCAGGTGTGAAATATCATAAGATCACTACAAAGATCACTATAATATCTGTTGAAATACACCATCTGGAAAATGTACCTTCTATGGGGGGTGCCACGCCCAGTGGTCTAATACCGCCCACATTCCGCGAGACCGTTTAGAATGGTTATATATAACGCTGACCAGAATTTCATTAAATTTGCTATGCTAATTGCGGACATAATGTGTTTTTAATTTTTGGGTTATATGGGAGGTGCCACGCCCACGCCACCAATCTCACCGAGATATAGCCTATACTCTGCCCAGACCCAACATACATGTTGTGTCAAAATTTGATTCAATTCGATTCAGCCGTTTTGACGCCTATTCGGAACATACAGACATACAGACATACATACTTACATTCGCAAATATATAGTAGATATATTATATATTCTTTATCAATATGACCTCCTGGAGTTACCGATGTCCGTCTGTCTATTTGTATAAAGCGATTTTCCTAAAAACGTTACGTAATAGGGAAAACTTTGAATGCAGTAATAATTAGCACACGAAAGTTTTATAGAATTAATATATGACATATTCTAAATTAACTAAAACTTTTCAAAACATTTTTTGCCAATTCAAATAAAATAAAATTACTGAGAACGACACATTCTACATTCCATTTAAACACTACTTATTGCTTAAATACTACTTACTATTTAATTAAATACTACTAACTACTTTATTATTTTAAAAAATGTTCATAGTCAAAAAGTTTACTTTTAGTTTACATTCATACAAATCAGTTTTTAAAATTTGAAATTAATTGCAACAAACCAACAAAAAAAGAGGGATTTTATGCTATTCCGCATAATAATAACAAAATCAACAGCATAAACATAGTTTCCACTTAAGCCCCCCCATTTAAATTAAACAAACATTACTTGGGGCTTAAACTAAATGCAAAACAATTCCCACCTGCCCATGCATCACGCACTCACTCACGGCAGCTAACATGCATTTCTCAGGCATGTAGCATATATGCATAATATGCACAGAACTAAATTGTTCCCCTGGCACTTAGACTGACAAGGCGTATGTTTAAAGCGCCTCCATGCATTGCTACATACCTGGTCTTTGAAGCAACATCACATGTAACAAAATTACAGCTACTTCGGAGGCTGCCCCTTGTCTGAGGCTGCCGTTGTCCGCCCCCTACCGCCCACACCGGTTAAAAGGCGCTTTAGTGATCTCACAGATTTAAAAGCAAATTACATGGCTAATGCAAAGCTTCCGTCTCCGAGAGTGCGCCACTCTACACTCAGAATAAAAATGTTCCATCGAAAAGTATTTATGGTACAACTATTAATTTAATGGTACAGTTAAAATTAATTTAAAAATTTTATATTACATTTGATAGCACTTGAAAAAAAAAGGGTCACGGGACAATGATTGATTTAATAGTATACGCAACATAAATATATTAATATAAATTCAATGGCAATTTCATGGTATTTTGTAGTATTTAATGGTATTTACCGATTATAATAATCATATATCCTATTGACTAATTGTAAAAGTAAAAAAACTATTTTAAACATGGTTTTTTAAGAGAAATTTTTATATTATTGAACGTTTTACAATGCATACTATAAAAATTATAGTATTTCAAAGATGTATCAATAATTTCGATACAAGTACGAGTATGAGTAGAAGCATATTGAATTCGATTTAATTTGATTATACCATAGATTAGTAATATGTAAAATTATATGTGTTTTCTACACATTTTTAGTTTTTAAATATATATTTGTAATTATTTGAATTAATTTTACTACACAATGTATTAGAAACACCATAATTATTCGGTGTACTAATATTATGTATTTTATTGACAAATTTCTACTAAAATCCAATTCATTTTGCATGTTTTTTTCCTCTGGGTGTACACCCAGAAAAAAATTCCCTCAAATCCCATTAAAATTGGTCAATAGGACAATTATTGATTTAATAGTATACAAAAAATAAAAACTTTCATATAAACTCAATGGCAATGTCATGGTATTTTCTTGTATTTAATGGTATTTTCCGATTAAAATAATAATTTATCCTATTGAATATTTTTAATAGTAAAAAACTATTATTTATATAGTATTTTTTTCTGGGTGTAGTTAAATGGCAAGTTGCAGCAACTCCCTCCAACTCCCAAGGCTTTTAAGCATCTTCTGGCGCCTTCTACCACTCTTGATTCTGTTACTACAAATTTTACATTAAAATGCTGTGCAGCATAAAACTTTCAATTAAAATTTTAAAACAACAATCACAAAATGCAACATCAACAGAGCAACAGGCAGCACAAAAGATAAACAGTCGCAACGAGCGCTCAGAACATAATTATTTTGTTTGCAATAGTTTTACATTTAAAAGCTTATAAAAACCACTTAGCAACATTTTTGAAAGTAATTTTAAACACACGAAAATGCACTAAAACTGGTTGAAAACAATTTAAAGCAAGACAAACGGTATGGAAAAATAACATAAGAAACAAAATAGAAATTATATCTCGTATAATTTCAAAGACGTTACAGTAGGCGCATTTTTTTGTGATTTCGAAGCAGGTTATTTACCTCAAAATTCTTAAAATTCGGTCCAATGGTTCTGGAGAAATCGGTTCTTAAATCCTTCATATCTTCTAAAACGACGCTCCGTTTAGAAGATATGAAATAACTAAAAATCATATCTCATCTCCAGTACCATTGAATCGAATTTAAAGAATTTTGCATAATCAACTTTGAAATCACTATAAAATGCGCCTAATTTGACCCCTCTACGACGCTCCGTTTAGAAGATATGCAGGATTTAAAAAATTTAATTTTCAAAGAGAGATTTTAAAATTCCCAAAAATAGCGCAGACTTTGACCCCTCTACGACACTTCGTTTAGAAGATATGAAGGATTTAAGAAAAACAAACTCATCGGCCGAATTCTCCAGAACCACTGGACCAAATTTAAATAATTTTGCAGTAAATAATCTACTTTGAAATCACTATAAAATGCGCCAACTTTGACCCCTCTACGACGCTCCGTTTAGAAGATATGAAGGATTTAAGAAAAACATAACTCATCGGTCGATTTCTCCAGAACCACTGGACCAAATTTAAATAATTTTGCAGTAAATAATCTACTTTAAAATCACTAAAAAATGCGCCAACTTTGAACCCTCTACGACGCTACGTTTAGAAGATATGAAGGATTTAAGAAAAACGTAACTCATCGGCCGATTACTCCAGAACCACTGAACCAAATTTAAATAATTTTGCAGTAAATAATCTACTTTGAAATCACTATAAAATGCGCCAACTTTGACCACTCTACGACGCTCCGTTTAGAAGATATGAAGGATTTACGAAAAACGTAGCTCATCAGCCGATTTCTCCAGAACCACAGGACCGAATTTCAACAATTTTGCAGTAAATAATCTACTTTGAAATCCCTATAAAATGCGCCAACTTTGACCCCTCTACGACGCTCCGTTTAGCAGATATGAAGGATTTAAGAAAAACATAACTCATCGGCCGATTTCTCCAGAACCACTGGACCGAATTTAAGCAATTTTGCAGTAAATAATCTACTTTGAAATCACTATAAAATGCGCCAACTTTGACCGATCTACGACGCTCCGTTTAGAAGATATGAAGGATTTAAGAAAAACATAACTCATCGGCCGATTTGTTCAGAACCACTGGACCGAATTTAAACAATTTTGCAGTAAATGATCTACTTTGAAATCACTATAAAATGCGCCAACTTTGACCCATCTACGACGCTCCGTTTAGAAGATATGAAGGATTTAAGAAAAACATAACTGATCAGCCGATTTGTACAGAACCACTGGACCGAATTTAAGCAATTTTGCAGTAAATAATCTACTTTGAAATCACTATAAAATGCGCCAACTTTGACCACTCTACGACGCTCCGTTTAGAAGATATGAAGGATTTACGAAAAACGTAGCTCATCAGCCGATTTCTCCAGAACCACAGGACCGAATTTCAACAATTTTGCAGTAAATAATCTACTTTGAAATCCCTATAAAATGCGCCAACTTTGACCCCTCTACGACGCTCCGTTTAGCAGATATGAAGGATTTAAGAAAAACATAACTCATCGGCCGATTTCTCCAGAACCACTGGACCGAATTTAAGCAATTTTGCAGTAAATAATCTACTTTGAAATCACTATAAAATGCGCCAACTTTGACCGATCTACGACGCTCCGTTTAGAAGATATGAAGGATTTAAGAAAAACATAACTCATCGGCCGATTTGTTCAGAACCACTGGACCGAATTTAAACAATTTTGCAGTAAATGATCTACTTTATAAAATGCGCCAACTTTGACCCATCTACGACGCTCCGTTTAGAAGATATGAAGGATTTAAGAAAAACATAACTGATCAGCCGATTTGTACAGAACCACTGGACCGAATTTAAGCAATTTTGCAGTAAATGATCTACTTTGAAATCACTATAAAATGCGCCAACTTTGACCCATCTACGACGCTCCGTTTAGAAGATATGAAGGATTTAAGAAAAACATAACTGATCTGCCGATTTCTTCACAACCACTATAAAATGCGCCAACTTTGACCCCTCTACGACGCTCCGTTTAGAACATATGAAGGATTTAAGAAAAACATAACTGATCAGCCGATTTGTTCAGAACAACTGGACCGAATTTAAACAATTTTGCAGTAAATGATCTACTTTGAAATCACTATAAAATGCGCCAACTTTGACCCCTCTACGACGCTCCGTTTAGAAGATATGAAGGATTTAAGAAAAACATAACTGATCTGCCGATTTCTTCACAACCACTATAAAATGCGCCAACTTTGACCCCTCTACGACGCTCCGTTTAGAAGATATGAAGGATTTAAGAAAAACATAACTGATCAGCCGATTTGTTCAGAACCACTGGACCGAATTTAAACAATTTTGCAGTAAATAATCTACTTTGAAATCACTATAAAATGCGCCAACTTTGACCCCTCTACGACGCTCCGTTTAGAAGATATGAAGGATTTAAGAAAAACATAACTGATCTGCCGATTTCTTCACAACCACTATAAAATGCGTCAACTTTGACCCTGCTACGACGCTCCGTTTAGAAGATATGAAGGATTTAAGAAAAACATAACTGATCAGCCGATTTGTTCAGAGCCACTGGACCGAATTTAAACAATTTTGCAGTAAATAATCTACTTTGAATTCACTATAAAATGCGCCAACTTTGACCCCTCTACGACGCTCCGTTTAGAAGATATGAAGGATTTAAGAAAAACATAAATGATCTGCCGATTTCTTCACAACCACTATAAAATGCGCCAACTTTGACCGATCTACGACGCTCCGTTTAGAAGATATGAAGGATTTAAGAAAAACATAACTCATCGGCCGATTTGTTCAGAACCACTGGACCGAATTTAAACAATTTTGCAGTAAATGATCTACTTTGAAATCACTATAAAATGCGCCAACTTCGACCCATCTACGACGCTCCGTTTAGAAGATATGAAGGATTTAAGAAAAACATAACTGATCTGCCGATTTCTTCACAACCACTATAAAATGCGTCAACCCCTCTACGACGCTCCGTTTAGAAGATATGAAGGATTTAAGAAAAACATAACTCATCGGCCGATTTGTTCAGAACCACTGGACCGAATTTAAACAATTTTGCAGTAAATGATCTACTTTGAAATCACTATAAAATGCGCCAACTTTGACCCCTCTACGACGCTCCGTTTAGAAGATATGAAGGATTTAAGAAAAACATAACTCATCGGCCGATTTCTCCAGAACCACTGGACCGAATTTAAGCAATTTTGCAGTAAATAATCTACTTTGAAATCACTATAAAATGCGCCAACTTTGACCCCTCTACGACGCTCCGTTTAGAAGATATGAAGGATTTAAGAAAAACATAACTCATCGGCCGATTTCTCCAGAATCACTGGACCGAATTTAAGCAATTTTGCAGTAAATAATCTACTTTGAAATCACTATAAAATGCGCCAAATTTGACCCATCTACGACGCTCCGTTTAGAAGATATGAAGGATTTAAGAAAAACATAACTGATCTGCCGATTTTTTCACAACCACTATAAAATGCGCCAACTTTGACCCCTCTACGACGCTCCGTTTAGAAGATATGAAGGATTTAAGAAAAACATAACTGATCAGCCGATTTGTTCAGAACCACTGGACCGAATTTAAACAATTTTGCAGTAAATAATCTACTTTGAAATCACTATAAAATGCGCCAACTTTGACCCCTCTACGACGCTCCGTTTAGAAGATATGAAGGATTTAAGAAAAACATAACTGATCTGCCGATTTCTTCACAACCACTATAAAATGCGCCAACTTTGACCCCTCTACGACGCTCCGTTTAGAAGATATGAAGGATTTAAGAAAAACATAACTGATCAGCCGATTTGTTCAGAACCACTGGACCGAATTTAAACAATTTTGCAGTAAATAATCTACTTTGAAATCACTATAAAATGCGCCAACTTTGACCCCTCTACGACGCTCCGTTTAGAAGATATGAAGGATTTAAGAAAAACATAACTGATCTGCCGATTTCTTCACAACCACTATAAAATGCGTCAACTTTGACCCCTCTACGACGCTCCGTTTAGAAGATATGAAGGATTTAAGAAAAACATAACTGATCAGCCGATTTGTTCAGAACCACTGGACCGAATTTAAACAATTTTGCAGTAAATAATCTACTTTGAATTCACTATAAAATGCGCCAACTTTGACCCCTCTACGACGCTCCGTTTAGAAGATATGAAGGATTTAAGAAAAACATAACTGATCTGCCGATTTCTTCACAACCACTATAAAATGCGCCAACTTTGACCCCTCTACGACGCTCCGTTTAGAAGATATGAAGGATTTAAGAAAAACATAACTGATCAGCCGATTTGTTCAGAACCACTGGACCGAATTTAAACAATTTTGCAGTAAATAATCTACTTTGAATTCACTATAAAATGCGCCAACTTTGACCCCTCTACGACGCTCCGTTTAGAAGATATGAAGGATTTAAGAAAAACATAACTGATCTGCCGATTTCTCCAGAACCACTGGGCCGAATTTAAGCAATTTTGCAGTAAATAATCTACTTTGAAATCACTATAAAATGCGCCAACTTTGACCCCTCTACGACGCTCCGTTTAGAAGATATGAAGGATTTAAGAAAAACATAACTCATCGGCCGATTTCTCCAGAATCACTGGACCGAATTTAAGCAATTTTGCAGTAAATAATCTACTTTGAAATCACTATAAAATGCGCCAACTTTGACCCATCTACGACGCTCCGTTTAGAAGATATGAAGGATTTAAGAAAAACATAACTGATCTGCCGATTTCTTCACAACCACTATAAAATGCGCCAACTTTGACCCCTCTACGACGCTCCGTTTAGAAGATATGAAGGATTTAAGAAAAACATAACTGATCAGCCGATTTGTTCAGAACCACTGGACCGAATTTAAACAATTTTGCAGTAAATAATCTACTTTGAAATCACTATAAAATGCGCCAACTTTGACCCCTCTACGACGCTCCGTTTAGAAGATATGAAGGATTTAAGAAAAACATAACTGATCTGCCGATTTCTTCACAACCACTATAAAATGCGCCAACTTTGACCCCTCTACGACGCTCCGTTTAGAAGATATGAAGGATTTAAGAAAAACATAACTGATCAGCCGATTTGTTCAGAACCACTGGACCGAATTTAAACAATTTTGCAGTAAATAATCTACTTTGAAATCACTTTAAAGTGCGCCAACTTTGACCCATCTACGACGGTCCGTTTAGAAGATATGAAGGATTTAAGAAAAACATAACTGATCTGCCGATTTCTTCACAACCACTATAAAATGCGTCAACTTTGACCCCTCTACGACGCTCCGTTTAGAAGATATGAAGGATTTAAGAAAAACATAACTGATCAGCCGATTTGTTCAGAACCACTGGACCGAATTTAAACAATTTTGCAGTAAATAATCTACTTTGAATTCACTATAAAATGCGCCAACTTTGACCCCTCTACGACGCTCCGTTTAGAAGATATGAAGGATTTAAGAAAAACATAACTGATCTGCCGATTTCTTCACAACCACTATAAAATGCGCCAACTTTGAACCCTCTACGACGCTCCGTTTAGAAGATATGAAGGATTTAAGAAAAACATAACTGATCAGCCGATTTCTTCAGAACCACTGGACCGAATTTAAACAATTTTGCAGTAAATAATCTACTTTGAAATCACTATAAAATGCGCCAACTTTGACCCCTCTACGACGCTCCGTTTAGCAGATATGAAGGATTTAAGAAAAACATAACTGATCAGCCGATTTGTTCAAAACCACTGAACCGAATTTAAACAATTTTGCAGTAAATAATATCACTATAAAATGCGCCAACTTTGACCCCTCTACGACGCTCCGTTTAGAAGATATAAAGGCTTTAAGAAAAACATAACTGATCAGGTGATTTCTTCAGAACCACTGGACCGAATTTAAACAATTTTGCAGTAAATAATCTACTTTGAAATCACTATAAAATGCGCCAACTTTGACCCCTCTACGACGCTCCGTTTAGAAGATATGAAGGATTTAAGAAAAACATAACTGATCAGGTGATTTCTTCAGAACCACTGGACCGAATTTAAACAATTTTGCAGTAAATAATATCACTATAAAATGCGCCAACTTTGAACCCTCTACGACGCTCCGTTTAGAAGATATGAAGGATTTAAGAAAAACATAACTGATCAGCCGATTTGTTCAGAACCACTGGACCGAATTTAAACAATTTTGCAGTAAATAATCTACTTTGAATTCACTATAAAATGCGCCAACTTTGACCCCTCTACGACGCTCCGTTTAGAAGATATGAAGGATTTAAGAAAAACATAACTGATCAGCCGATTTGTTCAGAACCACTGGACCGAATTTAAACAATTTTGCAGTAAATAATATCACTTTAAAATGCGCCAACTTTGACCCCTCTACGACGCTCCGTTTAGAAGATATGAAGGATTTAAGAAAAACACAACTGATCAGGTGATTTCTTCAGAACCACTGGACCGAATTTAAACAATTTTGCAGTAAATAATCTACTTTGAAATCAGTATAAAATGCGCCAACTTTGACCCCTCTACGACGCTCCGTTTAGAAGATATGAAGGATTTAAGAAAAACATAACTGATCAGCCGATTTGTTCAGAACCACTGGACCGAATTTAAACAATTTTGCAGTAAATAATATCACTATAAAATGCGCCAACTTTGACCCCTCTACGACGCTCCGTTTAGAAGATATGAAGGATTTAAGAAAAACACAACTGATCAGGTGATTTCTTCAGAACCACTGGACCGAATTTAAACAATTTTGCAGTAAATAATCTACTTTGAAATCAGTATAAAATGCGCCAACTTTGACCCCTCTACGACGCTCCGTTTAGAAGATATGAAGGATTTAAGAAAAACATAACTGATCAGCCGATTTGTTCAGAACCACTGGACCGAATTTAAACAATTTTGCAGTAAATAATATCACTATAAAATGCGCCAACTTTGACCCCTCTACGACGCTCCGTTTAGAAGATATGAAGGATTTAAGAAAAACACAACTGATCAGGTGATTTGTTCAGAACCACTGGACCGAATTTAAACAATTTTGCAGTAAATAATCTACTTTGAAATCAGTATAAAATGCGCCAACTTTGACCCCTCTACGACGCTCCGTTTAGAAGATATGAAGGATTTAAGAAAAACATAACTGATCAGCCGATTTGTTCAGAACCACTGGACCGAATTTAAACAATTTTGCAGTAAATAATATCACTATAAAATGCGCCAACTTTGACCCCTCTACGACGCTCCGTTTAGAAGATATGAAGGATTTAAGAAAAACATAACTGATCAGCCGATTTCTTCAGAACCACTGGACCGAATTAAAACAATTTTGCAGTAAATAATATCACTATAAAATGCGCCAACTTTGAACCCTCTACGACGCTCCGTTTAGAAGATATGAAGGATTTAAGAAAAACACAACTGATCAGGTGATTTCTTCAGAACCACTGGACCGAATTTAAACAATTTTGCAGTAAATAATCTACTTCGAAATCAGTATAAAATGCGCCAACTTTGACCCCTCTACGACGCTCCGTTTAGAAGATATGAAGGATTTAAGAAAAACATAACTGATCAGCCGATTTCTTCAGAACCACTGGACCGAATTTAAACAATTTTGCAGTAAATAATATCACTATAAAATGCGCCAACTTTGACCCCTCTACGACGCTCCGTTTAGAAGATATGAAAGATTTAAGAAAAACACAACTGATCAGGTGATTTCTTCAGAACCACTGGACCGAATTTAAACAATTTTGCAGTAAATAATATCACTATAAAATGCGCCAACTTTGAACCCTCTACGACGCTCCGTTTAGAAGATATGAAGGATTTAAGAAAAACGTAACTGATCAGCCGATTTGTTCAGAACCATTGGACCGAATTTAAACAATTTTGCAGTAAATAATCTACTTTGAAATCAATATAAAATGCGCCAACTTTGACCCCTCTACGACGCTCCGTTTAGAAGATATGAAGGATTTAAGAAAAACATAACTGATCAGCCGATTTGTTCAGAACCATTGGACCGAATTTAAACAATTTTGCAGTAAATAATCTACTTTGAAATCACTATAAAATGCGCCAACTTTGACCCCTCTACGACGCTCCGTTTAGAAGATATGAAGGATTTAAGAAAAACGTAACTGATCAGCGGATTTCTTCAGAACCACTGGACCGAATTTAAACAATTTTGCAGTAAATAATCTACTTTGAAATCACTATAAAATGCGCCAACTTTAACCCCTCTACGACGCTCCGTTTAGAAGATATGAAGGATTTAAGAAAAACATAACTCATCGGCCGATTTCTCCAGAACCACTGGACCGAATTTAAACAATTTTGCAGTAAATAATCTACTTTGAAATCACTATAAAATGCGCCAACTTTGACCCCTCTATGACGCTCCGTTTAGAAGATATGAAGGATTTAAGAAAAACATAACTCATCGGCCGATTTCTCCAGAACCACTGGACCAAATTTAAACAATTTTGCAGTAAATAATCTACTTTGAAATCACTATAAAATTCGCCAACATATCTGCGCCTTCATATCTTCTAAACGGAGCGTCGTAAATGGTTTGAAGTGGACGGATTTTATATTTATTACAAATTCAATTACACATCAAATTAAACACACTACATCTATAAATATTTCATTATCTGCTACAGTATTGACATAATGCAAATTAGAAACTTCCAGGCAGCGTCTGTTGCCAGTTTGCCAAAGGCTAATGCATAATTTAAGGCGCACTTGCGACGAGACGATAATTGAATTTTCATAAGGGAAAAAAATACAAAAATAATAACTCGCGAATATCGAAAAGACACGTAGTAAGGATACGCCATGCGATGTAGTCGAGAATAACAGCAGTTGGACCGAGGCAGGGACAAATTATAGTTTTCCGTTTATGGCGAACAGGGGTATATGTTACAACTTTTGATAAACTATTTAGTAGAGCGATATTTTTAGGTGCTTCTTCTTTTAGATATTGGGGAAAATTAAAAGGAATCTGAGTTATGAGTGCTTTAAATCACGGATGGTTTTATGTATATTTTTGCTGATACTCAATCTGAAAAATTAATTTTTAGTTTATTCTAATAACTAATTTGTCTTTTTTTATATTTGTTATAATTCTAATGCTTACATTATAAATTTCACAAAACTAAGAAGCACAAACACTGCGTATGAATTTAAATTTCGCGTCAGTCCTTTCCAAAGAAGACAGTTGTCTGTGTCGAAGGACAAAGAAGCAAAGAACTGCACAGAATTGACAGACAGTCAGACAGTCAGACATTCAGCCAACCGCAGACTGTCAGACTGAACAATTTGGTCGCGACAAGGCGTTACCAATGCAGACAGACAGCACACCTAACCTTGTCGCACAGGTTATACTTATTATCCTGACACCTTGAATGCGCTCATTTAGCCAGGACTCATTTGCACTGACAACGTTGTCTGCCTGTCCGACTGGCTGTCCCGACATGAATTTCTCATATGAATTTTTAATGTTTTCTCGCGTTTTAACAGCGACAGTAGTAGCAACGTCTTGTAATATTTTGTTTTTCATATTTTTGCCAAGGCATTTTGGTTTTAGTCACAGAGTTTTTTTTTGTTTTTCTTTTGTAAATTTGACAGCATGCCTTGTCTTTCTGCCTGAGTGCCTAACTCTCGACTGGCTGTTAGGCAGCTGTTTGCCGAGCACACTTTAATTACATCGCATCTATCGAGATTTTCATTTAATATTCATTGATAGCCATTATTTTGCCAGCGCCGAGATTGCACATTTCTGGCAGCACTCGCCGTCATTAGTCACAGTCTGTTGCCGAATTATCGCGCGTAAATTAATTAGCGCAATAATTTAATTGTCGGGCTTTTATAATTGAATCTTGGCTCAAAATACTTGCGCCAGATATTCATTAGTTATGATTTAGGCGATCAGAAAATTACCTTCGTCACTACACCAGAACGAAAAAGGAAATTTCAAGAAATTTAATTCTAACACTGTATGACAAAATTCAACTTTTGGCTGCACACATAAGAAAATCTTATATATTTTAAAAGTAAGCTACAAAATAAAATACAGATTTTCTGTATCAATTCGTTAAAGTGTTTTATTTGCATTTGAAAAGCAAGTGCATTTCAAATGTTTTGCCCAATATTTGAAGGAAGTTAGATGTTCTTAATAGCTGCGACATCAATACACACAGAACAAAACCTCTTTTGGCATGAGATTGTTAGAACGAAAAAGTGAGTTGTACCAACTAACTTCATTCGGTTAAATTGAATTGTCTCAATTGTCTTGTTGACGGAACTGCCATATTAGCCTGTACACTTGAAATATTAGTTTACAGGACCCGTGCACGACTCGTGCCAAGATTTTGTGAATTTAAAGATATGGAGCGATTTTATTAATATAAAAAACATTTTTATTAATTATATGAGGGGCCCGTGCTTAGCTGTTGAAGTTTTTATTGGTTTTATAAATGTAGTAACCAAATAATAATTCTCCGCCATAACAACTTTTCTCAAAGACACTGCTTTCTCAGACTGCGCTTCCCCTTAGAATTCTTCCCCGTAGACATTTCGCCGTAGAATTCTTCCCAGTAGAAATATTCCACGTAAAACTCTTCCTCGTAGAACGCTTTCCCGTAGAATTCTTCCCGGTAGAATTCTTCCCGTAGAATTCATCCCGGTAGAATTGTTCCCTGTAGAATTATTTCCCGTAGAATTTTTCCCCGTAGAGTTTTTCACAGTAGATGTTTTAATGTGGTGAGTTTTAGTGTGGTGAGTTTCGGTGTGGTGAGTGTGGGTTTGGTGAGTTTTAGTGTGGTGAATTTTTGTGTAGTGAGTTTTAGTGTGGTGAATTTTAGTATGCTGAGTTTTAGTGTGGTGGTTTTTATTGTGGTGGGTTTTATTGTCGTGAGTTTTAGTGTGGTGAATTTTTGTGTGGTGAATTTTATTGTGCTGAGTTTTAATGTGGTGAGTTTTGAGTGATGAATTTTAGTGTTGTTCATTTTAGTGTGGTGAGTTTTTGTATGGTGAGTTTTAGCGTGGTGAGTTTTAATGTGCGGAATTTTGGTGTGGTAAGTTTAAATAATTTTGGGTGGTTGTTAACTTGGTGTGAAATATCTTGATATCACTATAATAACTGTTGACATACACGTAATGTAAAATGTATCTTCTATGGGGGGTGCCACGCCCAATGGTTAAAAATAACGCTGACCAAAATTTGATTCAATTTGCTATCCCAATTATTGATATAATGTGTTTTTAATTTTTGTGTTTAATGGGAGGTGCCACTTCCAGTCCACCAATCTTACCGAGATATAGCATATACTCTGCCCAGGCCCAACATACATATTGTGCTAAAATGTTATTCAATTCGGTTCAGCCGTTTTGACGTCTATTCGGAATTTAAAAATATATATATTCGACAAAAACAACAATGTTCGAAAAATTTCTAAAAAAAAAAATTGTTAAAAAAAATTTTTGGACGACAAAAAAAAAATATTCGACAAAAACAACAATGTTCGAAAATTTTCGAAAAAAAAAATTGTTAAAAAAAAATTTTTGGTCGACAAAAAAAATGCAATGGTCAAAATCACGATTTTCCAAAAAAAACACCAAAAACAATGTCGAAAAAAAAAAATGTTTTTTCTTTTGTTTTTGATTTTTTTTGATTGTTTTTCTTTCATTTTTTGTTTTTCCTTTAGTTTGATTATTTGTTTTATGTTATTGCTCTTGTTTTTGTATTTTTCTTTTGTTTTGTGCTTTTTTTTTGTGTTTTTGCTTCTACATTTTTTTTTGTATTTAAGTTTTTTGTTTCATGTTCGTAGCTGGTGAAAGTGCCGAGTTATATCGTTTTGAAAGTTTAGGTTGATGTGGAAGGAATGATAGACTACCTCCCAGTCTATCATTCCTTCCAGACCATACCGCACCTGAGGTCAATGATTCTAAAGCAGTTCGAAACTGGTTACAGTACAAACTACAATTCTTTTACTTTTGACTCTAACAACAGACTAAGCGGTTGGGAGAACCGTATAAGTTTGTTGGACAAAGAGTTGATTGCTGCAACAAATCTGTGTGAACATTTTTGTCAGATATCAATTTGTTTACAGCTTTTAATTGCATTTAATAAATTTAAATTGATTTTTGAAATATCTCATAGTACCATTTCAAATGGGAATAAAACCTTTAAATAAATTGATATCGGAAAACCTTTTTTATATCCATACTCAGGGAGATCTCAGCTAAAAAAAAATATTTTTTTTTATGAAAATATAATATGTATTTCAAATGCAAATAAAAACCGTAAACGAATTGATCTAAAAACAACTGGGTACACACAAATTCTACACACAAAATGATACATAGTTTCACGTCCTGGTCGATTATGTTATGTGTACAAAATAGTGTCTGACGGTGTAATAACTAAAAGTCGGTGTAATAACTAAAAGTCGTGAATCCGACATTATTTCAATTCTCCATGGTTCTGTCACAACTTGAAGTTATATCTTGCAATGCATAGTGTTGATCGTCGAAAAGGATTATAGGTTAGAAGAAGGCAGGAAAGATGGAGTAGTGTCGGTGGATGTTTGTTTTGAACATGCCAATATCAAAAATGTCGGGAATAACAGAAGCAGGGAGATTGTTCCACAAACGTATCGTGCGACTGAAGAACACATTTTCTCTATAATGCGTGGTTCTGTTGGGAGCCGAGTGGGCTACGAAGGGGTGGGCTTGGTTCGATGCCGGAGTAGAACGATAGAACACACGACCTAGTGGAATCAAGCCATGTATTTACCTCTAACACTTACCGTTGTAATACCTATAAAAGAGGCTTACACACCCAACAGTCCTTCGGTGCTCAAGAGAACCAATATTAGATATACGCACGCTGTTGTATTCGGTCCAGGAACTAGAAAGAACTACTAACTTCATCACACCAACTATCGAATTTTCATTACTTCAAATTTCCCATGTGACTTAACCTTCCTTACTCGTTTTAATTTTTTTAAATATGACTTATAATGGTTATTTTAGTCGTAAATTATTGAAAACATATCTATAAAATATGTTTTAGAAATGCTTTAAACCCGTTCAATTTTTATTTTAGCATTTGGAGTATTTGTCAATAATGAAAATTGTGTTTTAAGTAATGACGAAAAATCGTTGAATAACAGTTTAAAAATTATTTTAAACTTCTATTTATTGTTTTTAGAATATATTTTAAAATTTAGGAGTTATACTCCCATTATTCTATATAAATATCTTCAACAAGGTATAGATTGTTTCATTATCGGACCCGAACAACTTTAAGGCATGCTCTTATATTATGTGTTGTTTTGCAAAAAACTGCATATAAGACATAAAAAATGATATTACCATAATAAGTAGAACTAGTTGAGACACCGCTCTATATGGCAGATCAGTACTTATAGTTAAAATCATCAACATATGGCGCATTCCAAGTCAGAACGGTCACCTAATTGTTAAACAGTCATTGATTTGGTTCAAACTTTGTCAGTTGTTAGTACATTTGGATGTATTAATTTGTGCAAAATATTAGACACAGAACAAAATATATGTGCAAAACAGATTTATCAATACAATTAATTTTACTTATTTTTCAAAGTTTGAACCAGGTCAACATTACCAATAGAACTGTATATAATAAAAGGGAAATGTTAAACACAAATAAGGGAGAATAATGTAATGATATACGCACGATCTACGTAAAAACGAATCGATCCCAGATAGCAAACGTGCGTCGCAGAAAAAATCATGTCGTGCGGGCTCACATCGTGCGTACTGTATGCGAAGAAAATGAACACACAACGTGCGACATGAGTGCGCAGTGACAGCTGTGTGCGAGCACAAACATATCACAAAAGTCGCATTAATGCGGTCTCACGACATAAGTGAAAGATGAGAGCAGTGTGCGAGCACAAACAAATCACAAAACTCGTATTCGTGATCATAATGCGGGCACTCAAAAATAAAATAATTTTGTAGAAAATCAGGCGCACGATATGAGTGTGTAGTGCGAGCACACAAAAATCACAAAAATCGCATTCCTGCGAGTACTTTACTATAAATTTGAAAGGTAGATTTTTCAATTTGTCATTGATTCATCAAACAATAAAATAAATAATAAGTCATATTGGATGAGCGGATTTTCTATTGTGCGTCTTTGCCAGCATATCAACATTAACCATTCTTTTTTTTTCAGGTAAGTTTTTATGTGTTTATTTTATATTGTTTAGTTTTCTTTATGGAAGGTGGCTTTATTTAAAATTACTAGTGTTTACTTTTTAGTTGCTAATTTTAAATTTATGAAATTATTTAAATTTCAATTTGTTTGTTTTATTAAATTTCGTACATTAATTATTGAAGATTGGATCTTTCTGCTTAACACTAGATACACAAAATGCAAAAATATGCCGGCTGCAGCACTGTCCATGAACCACAGACCGATTTTCTTGTTGACGGAATCGACGGCGTCTGAGCCATATATGATGTTGAGGCCAACTTGGATGCAGTAGTCACCGCGTATGGTGCCGGGCTTTGAGTCGGCCGAGTTGGTCGGCAGAGTTGGTCTCGCCCAACATAACACGTCGAGACTTTACAACTTTCAAACCTTCTCACACCATTGGAACCACTGGGCCGGATGCCATGTACTTAACAATACCGGGGGAGAGAAGAAGAGCTGACAAATCGACGTAATGCTGCTCCCACAATTCCTTCGAAGCCCACACCAATTTCATGAATCATGATGAAGGTGTGCTCCTTGTTTCCAGCTATATGTACGAGAACTATTTGACGAATGTTTAAATTTAAATCATATTTAAATGAAATCAAAATGTATTTAAATTTTTTATAATATTTAAAACAATGTCAAAACAAATTGCATATTGTATGTTTTTGTTATTTTGTTTTGGCCGCACTCGTGCGAGCTACATGAGACTATTATGAGTCTCATTTTATTGTGTCACAAATACGGCATACTTTTTTTTCAGCATGCGTCCGGACTATATGAGTCTCATATGCGCCTCACACAATTTTCTCGCACTCTTGCGACTATATTGAGACTCAAATGCGACGCACACTATTTTTTCACCACTCGTGCGAGCTACATGAGGCTTATATGCGCCTCACACATTTTGCTCGCACTCGTGCGACTATATTGAGGCGCATATACGTCTCATGCTATATGTCGTATATGTATTGTAGCCGCGGTAGCTCAGTGGTTAGTGCGTTAAACTGCGAGCCGAAAGGTCCCCGGTTCAAGCCTGGACTGGGGCTAACAACATCTTTTCATAGAAACATTTTTCTATACCGCGCTACCTCTCGGCAGTAAATGGCAAACCTCGTGCGACCATATTGATGAACAAATGCGACTCACGAATGCCTCGCACTAGTGCGATCGTATTGAGTCTCAATTGCGGACACTCGATTGCTACTCTGTGCGCGCACGCATGCGACTTTGTTATCAGGCGTGCGTTCACAGTGCACAGGGCACAATGCGAGCATTTTGTTATCTGGGATTTAAGATCGGTACTACAGTACCTGTAATACTATGTAGTGAATGTAAAACTTTGTAGTGGTTATAAAACTGTCTAGTGCCTGTTAAACTGCCGGTCGATGTTTATGCTATATATGTATATATTTTAGCATAAACACGAACCCAGAAATCATTTTATTTACAGTATTAAATAATTCGTATATCCAATTAATTATATAAACAGAATTTATTATTTTGTATAAACTAATCTCAGTTGCTATATTTACGTTCAATATTTTTATATGAATAATTTTTAATGAATTGCGTAGATATGGTAAAAAGACAAATGAAGACTCCAGTGGAAAAAGTAGGTAAGTACTTTTTTTGAAAAATCGAGTTATGTGCACAAATTAAGAAACAAAAAGTTAATTTCCATAAAAATAATTTTTCCGACTTTAAAAAACTAAGACTAAAGATATTTGTGCAAGAATTAAATATTTATGATATGATATTTGTGATATTAATCTTTTGAGGTCTCAAACTTTGGTCACAAAAATGTATGAATTTCATAGATGTTGCTTCTATAAGCTGAGTTTATTTGATACGTAATATCTAAAAAATAGAGATTTTTTATTTTGAAAACCAAAAAAAAAACATTTTTTATATAAATTTAATTCTAGGAAGAGTCCATTTAATGTTTATATTGCCGACTTTTTTTTGTTATATCTATTTTTTAAATATATAAAGTACTTAAATTAAGACAATAAATAACATTCAAATCTACAATAATTATTTAAATATTATCATAACCTACTAAACACTAAAATAGGGGGAAATTTAAATAAAACCTTTGTATACATTTGAACCAATTAGTGGACGTCATATCTAGACATTCCTCCAATATAGTTTGTTGCTTTATAGTGGTCCAATGTCTAGATATTTTCATTTGTTAACAAAGCCCAGCACTTCAAAAAGAGGCATCAATTCCGACACAAATGACAAATTTCGAAACAGTCTGCAATGGCAGGCTGCAATTATCAAAACTACCTAAGTAGGCGACTGCATTCCGCTTGACTGTCGGGCTTTCCGGTCCACTGAAGTAAATCGAAACATCTATTTTTAATTACAAAACTCACAAGTCAAATTAAGCCCATAATGCAGCAACCGCATGGTAAACAGTAGGACGGAGCACTTCATAAAAACTTTTCCAATTGCTGTCAGCCACAAAACAGCGATTTTCACAGTTCACAACAATTGCAATAAACAACGATTTGGGCCACGAAAAGACGAAAAGTGGCAGCAGTGCGCAGTATGTTGATGATGTTGCTGCTACAACTGGATGTTGCTGCTGCCGTTGAAAGTGCATTCAAGTCAATGTGCAAAAACATTTCAAATGCGCCAAATATTATACAACAAACAAAACATTGAAACATTGACAAGCAAAGCACTTGGTTAGCCACGGATGTTGTAGCAACTGCAACCAGCTGTAACTGCAACCAACAACCGACAACAAAAAAAAAACATCAGCAGCAACAGCAATAATAACAGTCACGGTGGCAGCATCACCAACTGCTGATGACGACTTCGTTAAAAATTCCAAACGCAAAACGGAAATATGCTAAATCTGTGCAAAACCGGAAATGGTGCAGCCACCCATGTTGTTACTAATGTTGCTGCCATTGCTGCTGATGTTGCTGCTGCTGCTGCTGTTGTGTTTTTGGGCGAATGTTTTAAACCAACCGGAAGTGGGCACCACAATCATCAGCTGTAAAGTGCATCACAATGAGCGATATGAACATTAGTTGGGTCACTACAGTCGTTGTGCGGTAATAATTATTTGTATTTCAATTATTTGTGCATTTTATAAATTCTATGCTAAATTATATATTACCTATATTGCAATTAACACATTATGCATTAGAATATATTTTTAAATTCATAAAATTAAAATATTATAAAAAGGAAAGACCTCAGTTTATTTTGTGCTTTATTCAATTAAGCCTTCAATTCATTTGATCTCTGGCCCTTCCACTTTGCACTAAAGGTTCGTCGAGCACAACACTGTAAAATCCATTTCCCCAGCAATGATTTAATTAATTTTGGCAAGTTTATAGTTTCGAAGTGAATTAGAATTGACGCACAGTGGGACAAATTCTATGCAACAAATTCCCTAAAGAAAATTTTTGACACGGTCGAGGAAGTTCAGAAACAATTTATCGAAAGATTATACCACACCCAGAAAAAATACTATATAAATAATAGTTTTTTACTTTTAAAAATAGTCAATAGTATAAATTATTATTTTAATCGGAAAATACTATTAAATACTAGAAAATACCATTGACATTGCCTTTGAGTTTATATGAAAAGATTTATTTTTTGTATACTATTAAATCAATACTATTAAACCGATTTTAATGGGATTTGAAGGAAATTTTTTCTGGGTGCAGACAGTCTTAGTGCGATTTTCCCATGGACTTCAAGATTCTAATCAGGACCTCATCAGTTTTTTCAGTAATTCTTGTGTTTTCTACCTATTTTGCTCTTCATCTATTTACAGATTTGAGTTTTCGATCTGATTTCTTTTGTATATTATACAATTCACTCTTTAAGTCTTCAGATTAAATACAAATTCTTGTATTCGACTTTTGATATAAATTTTGCATTATTGTATTACTTTCAATTGGTTTACCACAGTATCCTACAATAGAGTCACATGAAGATTTTTTTTTGCGTTTGATTGGTCATAACATTGGTTAAATCATTCCGAATTTCATGTGGTATATTTCAAAATTTTAGTTGAAGTATTCTTAATGGACGTGATTAAATTACGTCTATCGGAAAATCATACATAAATCACGGATAATGTTTTGTTGTTGTGCTGTGTTATAAGAAGACTAAGGTGAAGTTGGTATCCGAAGCTCTCTTTTGTTACCCATGCACAAAATAAACCGAAAATCTGAATTTAAAATTCCTCAAAATTTAATATCCTGCTACACGCTTCCATTTATCTGTGTGTTTGCTGGAATTATTTCCGAAATTTTCATAAAAAATGTCCGATATATTTTCAGCGACAATTTTTTTCCGGACAATTCTTTCGCAAACAATGCTCTCCTGGAGTTATAAATGTAATCTCTCTGTTTTTTTGGAATATCTACTAATTTCCGCAGCACTCAGACAGACTATATCCATTGTACTGGGGAATCTATTCCCTACGGTTTGTGATTAATATCTGCACTTGCGCCCACTTCCAAGCTGGGATTCAAACTAGAGACCTTTAGAAATCAAGTCCAGTGCGTATACCTCCGGACTGCTGATGCCGGCCATACAAATTAGTAGTATTTATAGTATTTATGAAGATTATTTATGAAGACAAAATGTTTAAATAAATTTTGTTAGTTTTTAAATACTTTTCTTTTTATGTTTGACTACACCAGGTATTGAAAATTTGTTCTCAAGATAATGCAGAAACTGTCTTATTGCTTTATTTTTTGCTTTTATTTAAAGTGTTTCAAATTCGTGTGGATACACGACGAACGTATTACGAAATGTCGTTCGTCGTGTAGTCATAAACGAATTCGTTGGCTCTATATTGCAGAAACTGATTTTTCACAGACACGATCAGTTACACGAAGACGACTGCGAAAGTGAGAAGGTATAAAATAAAAACCCAAGCAGCCCAAACATCTGAACGAAACGAGAACTAGTGATACCAACTAATTGAACCAACTGATATTGCAGACACTGGTTTTTCACACAAACGATCAGTTACACGAAGAACGACTGCGAAAGTGAGAAGGTATAAAATAAAAACCCAAGCATCTGAACGAAACGAGAACTAGTGATGCCAACTAATTGAACCAACTGATATTGCAGAAACTGTTTTTTCACACACAAACGATCAGTTACACGAAGGACGACTGCTAAAGTGAAAAAGTATAAAATAATAACCCAAGCAGCCCTAGCATCTGAACGAAACGAGAACTAGTGATGCCAACTAATTGAACCAACTGAATGAACCAACTGAATCTTTTTGATTTCGAGCATAAAAACGTGAACATAACTTTGCAGAGAGTAATATACTCTGTGGCTGCTTGTTATTGGTGCAAATTGGTTACTGCTTTCAATGATCGCTCTCTCATTTATCGCTTGCCGCCTGTATTCTCAGGCAGTTAGAGTTATATGCCACTTTCATCGTATCACCAATATCATTTTTTCATATTTATAAATGTTGTATATTATTTCTGGTAATCAAAAAATCGTCGGTGAAACTGCAAAACCGCCTAACTACATTTTCGAATACCTCTTACAAAATGAATTTTACAGACGAAATCAAACTATTTTGAGTCTCAATTCTGAACTTACTTCATACAAAATTAAGTAAGTCATAACAAATAATGGCATTTATCTAATTTATTCGATCAACATATCATTAAAACCACGATTAAAACACAAAATTAGACGTAATTTTCACATGCAGTTAGGCGGTTTTGCAGTTTCGTCGATGAAATATCATATTAATATTCATTTAAATAATTCTCCGAATCAAAAAAGAGTTATTTTTATTATAAAATAAAATAAAAACATATTTTTAAATTAATTATCACTACAAAGTAAAATAAAACAGACCAGAGTAAAATTAATGGCATATGTAGTAATTTTTCTACACATTTCAGGACGTATAAATTAAAAGAAATGTTGAGTTTTTTAAAACAAATATTTAATTTATGTACTGAAATAAAGTCAAATTTTGTTTTTTTTTTCTATACAAAAACAACAAAATCAGTTAAGTAAAAACAAATACATATGTTTTTGGACGTAAATCAACTACATATGTATTTATTTAAATGACATTTTTATTTAATTTCAAAGCAGTATTTTTTCGGTTTAGTATTTGCAAACTATATACATAGAATATATGAAGGTTATTTATAATATTTATGATGTATTCAAAAATAAATACTAAGTATTTTTTAAATATGTGTTGTGATTATAAAGTAATAATGAGTTATTCATAGATTTTATCATAGTATTATATCAAATTTAAATTTGTGTGTTTAAGCCACAAATGTTCTATATTACCCCACTGTTTCACTGATTCATGAAAGTAATTAAAGGTCGTTCTAGCACTGCTACCTCATGGAATACCTTTGGTACACAACAGCAAACAAATCTATGATAATTTCTGAATTGAAACCAGCCATTTACATTTAAAAGCAACAACAAAAACATATACAACAAACAGTACTAATGACAACACTTTATCGAATACTCCAACCAACAGTAGCAGCAGTTGCTTCTGCTGATGTTGCTGTTACTAGCAACGAGAATTTCAATCTAAGCAAAAAGTTGATGAGAAAAGTTTGTTGTGACCTTTTTCTGTGCTTTTGATTTGCTGTCCATTGAATTTAATTTAATAAATCTGTATAACAAAAAATGAATCGACTTCAGAGATTTCAGAGTCACAAACTTTAGTTTTTTTTTTTGATTTTGCCAAACTCAAAGGGAAATTAACACATCATGATGTTAATCATCACAAAAAGAGATATGAGCTGATGGTTGTCATTCAACTAATGAGCCTCTATAGATTGTTAAAAGTAAATTAAAGTCTTGTCCAGCCTTAGAACAATGTCGACTACTTAGGTCTTAAAGCAATGCCATAGGTTTTAAACTCTTTCAGGGAACACCATAAAAAGGCAACGCAACTTAACTCATCAATGTTTTTGAATCCTTTTGATGATTATGACGACGATGATGAGGAGGACGACGACGACGTCGGCGTCGTTGATTCACTCTTTATTTTGCATTTGCCAAGTACTGATTTAGCCTCTGGAGGGGAACTTTTTTTTCTACTAGTCTTTTACAACTCAAGCGTCGCCGCTCAACTGCTCTTTTGACTCTTTTACAACCTCTGGAGACCCCTGTGCGAGTGTGTTTCTTTATAATCACCCGCTCTTTGCGCGCCGCACAGGCCAAAAGGCACCGCCGCCGTCAGGTAAACATTGGACGTGTAGCTGCAGCAGGGGCGGACTCTGATGAAAAATTTTATCGAGCATTTTGTTTTTAAACGTTCTCAAAAATTTTATTTTGATTTCCAACGATCTTTTTAAATCATTTTTTTTTCACTTAAAATATATTCAGAACTTAAATCGAACCTTCACATAAAACTAGTGACCTTTTTTAGAGTTACATTGATGCCAGATTCAAAAATATTTCTCAACCGAAATAATGTCTTAAAAATGACATATCTAACTTAATTGGTCCTATCCATAATATAAATTTTTTCAGCGCCATTAACGGGAACTGATCATTGATTTTGTATCCTTACCGATCAGTGATAGGATCAACATGATCAGGTCGTGTTCATGTCTACCCCAATATGGTAAATTTCTACTAGGTTTTAGTGATGTATTTTATTATTTGATATTTTATTTATTCTTTGAGAAATAGTGCGGCCCACCCCGAGAGATTATCGTTTATTCAGTCCATCCCTGAACTGTTTTAGTCTTTTAAACTCAAAGTTCAATCGCTGCACAGCGACTGACTGACTTACATAATAATTATGAGGTTTGTTTTGTCGACTTTACAAGTACCACGCCGACACTAGTGTAGTGCCTCTATATATGGTGTACAACCCTCATATTTCTGTTCGCTTCAATGTGACCACACAAGCATGAAAATAAATATTGACAAAGTGTTTTCATAATTATTTTGTATATGATGAGGACGACTTAATTTAAGTTGGAATTTGTTTGTTATGCTGTTTTTTGTATTTTTTTCATTATAAAATTTTACGTATTTGTTTAAATTGCTTTTCTTGTAGCGTTGAGGTTGTCCTGGGAATTGCAAAAGTTTATTTTGCTACCTTAGACTGGGATGATCTGGGCTAAGCCTTTGATATGTTCTGCAGTAGGTTAAGAAGTATATATTTTTACCAGAAATCAAAAATAATTGTTAACCTTTATTTCCTTTCGGTTTTTAATGAGAGATATTATTTTTTATTTTAATTTTCTTTAGTTAAGAGATACTTTTTATTTGAAAAAAATAAAGGTCTAGGAAAACCTTTATTTTAAAGAGCTTTGGTTAATTGTTATTAGTAGACAGAAAATTGAATTGGCCTCATTTATATGGATTTTTTGTTGTTGCTTTGAGAAACATAAAAACGTTGGAAAATGTTGATTTCGAACATGGTTGTTTTTGTTGAATCATTTTTTTAAATGATGATTTCGAACATTGCGTGGTTTTTCTCGCACAAAAAATATGTTGAACAATTTTTTTTTAATTGTTTTTGTTGTATTTGATTTACATTATTTGATGAATAATTTGATTTTCAACATTGCGTTGTTTTTATCAGGGATATTGTTGTTTTTGTTTCAACCGCAATTGAAATTTTTCAAAAATAAAGGTTTCTCTTAGATCGAAAACGAAAATTTTTCAGAAATAAAGGTTCCCAGACAAAATTTTAAGCAGGAAAATGGTTCGAAACACGCAGGCAAACATGCTACCTAAACATTTTATCTGTAGCTTTGTGGTAGGCAAAGGTGGGAATGAGGACAAAAGCTGCTAGTTCCCCGCTATAGCATGAACATAAAATTGGCAGGCATAGGGATGGTATGGTAGCCAAACAGCTGTAAGCAAAATGGTAGGCTCAGGTCAAGCGCGGATCCAGGGTGGCGAGGGGGGCGAAGGGCGCAAAATGTTCAAAATGTTCAAAAAAGCATAAAATTGCAAATGCGCCTAATTTACAAAATGTTTGCGCCTTAAAAGAAGGGCGCAAAATATAGAAAAAGGCGCAAAATGTTCAAAAAAGCATAAAATTGCAAATGCGTTTAATTTACAAAATTTTTGCGCCTCTACAGAAGGACGCAAAATATAGAAAAAGGCGTAAAATGTTCAAAAAAGCATAAATGTTCAAAAAAGAAGGGCGCAAAATATAGAAAAAGGCGCTAAATGTCCAAAATATCGGGTAACTTTTATTTTAAAGTTGACTTTAAATTGTCTACGAATATGCGCCATTGTATTTTGACAAAGATTCTGAAGAATACACAATTCGAGTTTTAAATATTTAATCTATATCAAAATCTATATCAAAATGTCCCAAGACAAAAAATTCTGGGCAGGGTCGAGACAGTTTAGAAACATTTTTTCGACATATTTTAAAAAGAGATAGGCGGAGTTTGCATCACAAGCTGTCTGCCCGAACTGCCCGATTCCAAAATATGCCGTGAATCTGTCATTAAAAAACCACAAAATTTTACAAACTGCTATACACTTCCCAAAATATTCCATTTATCTGTGTGTTGGCCGGATATATTCCTGAAAAATTACATAAATTTTATCTCGGGGTATCAATATTAAATCGAATTTAAACATTATAGAATAAATTGTCAAATAGATGATTTTGAATTTAAATTTGACTTTAAATTGTCTATACTAATGCGCCATAGTTTATAAAAAATATACATATATTTTGTATATCTTTGTTGTACAACTATAAGTCCAAACACCATTTTTGAAAGTTTGATAAAAGTTCGACATTCTTACACTCAGAATATTATCTACATACCAAATTTCTGACGACGTATATTGAAAAATGTAGAAATATAAATGCGGGCGAATCAGGCCCACTTTTAAAACATATGTAGAGATTTAAGGCTTATATTTGATAATTTTGTTTTCACTAATTTGCGAATAAAATGTCCACTATGAAAAAGCGAAAAGTAATAAAAAATAAAATGTGTGCGTATCACGCCAATTTTTGGATCACATATTTTAAGTGAATTCTAACAATACGTTTTAAATTTTATAAATATATCTTGAATACTTTTCGAGTTATTGCTTCGTACATAGTTATATAAAAGTGACTTGTATGGGAGGTGGGCGTGTCCGTTGTACAGTTGTGTATAATTCATTATTCACTGTATTTGATGAGAAAATATAAAAAAGGGCGCAAAATAAATTTTTGGGGCGCATTTTAGAAAAAAATTGAAAAGAGGCGCAAAAAAATCAATCTCCCCCCCCCCAAATCATACTTCTGGATCCGCCCCTGGCTCAGGCAGAGTAAGGTGGGAAATAATCTGGAAGCAAAATGGTAGGGAATGGTAGGGAAAGGGAATACAATTTGTACCTGTTTTCGTAATCCCGGAATTTCGGGATTGAACACTTTTCAATCCCGGGATACCGGGATTAGTTCAAAATACAAGTAATTTTGAAAAATATTTGTTTTACTTCATACTCGAACCCTAAGCATGACCACCTGAGTCGATTTAGCGATGTCCGTCTGTCTGTCCCTTGTCTGTCTGTTGAAATCAGTATTACAGAAAAAGTAGAATAGCTAGAGCAATGTAACTTTAGATTTAGATTAATTATATATCTAAGCTGTATGAACATGGCATGATCGGTCTATTGTGACCTGAGAACCGACCACTTATGTTCAAATACCTCATATAAAATTTATATCTAAAGATCAATTTTACTGTATGCGTGCTTAGGTAAACTTTTTTTGGTCAAATATATATTGACTCATGCTCAAATACATGAAAATAATGGTTTCCGGCGAAACGACTTGTGGTTCCAAAAAAAAAAAATCGAAATTCGGTACATCTACCCATTTGTAAATATGGGTATCAAATGAATGGAAATTCTTCAGCGATTGAAAGTTTGTAGTTATTTTCAGGATTCGTATACCCTAGTGACCTATATACCACTTTTAATGGTAACCACACATATGTGTAGGGTATTTATAGTCGGCTTAGACAGACTTTAATTTTGAAAATCCTAACTATCATAATAACACCTACTTTAAAATTTCCCATGTGATCTAACCTTCCCAACTGGTTATACTTCGAAGTAACTAAGGAACCAACATGTAAGTTTTTTTGTCTCTAGTCGCTTGACCTTGACTTGTCGCTTGACCAGGAAGAACAAGGCATGCGAAAACAAAATGATCAGTGATTCCGGCCTCAGCAGTCCAGAGGTAGCGCGATGGACTTGCATTCTAAAGGTCTCGGGTTCGAATGCCGGCTTGGGCATGGGCGCTCGTGGTGATATTAACCACAAAATTGTAGGGAATAGATTTCACAGTACAATGGATATAGTCTGTCTGAGTGCTGTGGATATTAGTAGATATTCCAAAAAAAAAAAAAAAAGATTCCGAAAGAGCATTTTTACAAAGCGCACAGAGCAAATAATAAAATCATTGTGAAGCATGTCAATAGCAATATTTGAAATAAGCGAGTATTTCAAATGCATGGACATTTTAGAGAAATTAAAATCGTAAAGCATTGCGCAAAAAAATAAATAACTTTGCTTTCTTTTAGAATATATATTTCTGAAGTAAATACAAATATTGCTCCCTTTCGAAGCATTGCTTTGTAATGTTTTCAAACTCTTACTTTCGGCCGACAGCAAAGTAATAGAAACTGAGAATTCGTGCTTTGCTTGCTTTGCTTTCAAACACTGGAGGAATCATTGGTGACATTTGCCACTGGGAAATGTGACATCACCCAACATTCTAAGGACTGCGTCGAATAAAATTTTGTCCGCTACAAAAATGAAAAATCTAGAAATCTAGTAATCGAATTTTTATAGAATAAAATATTTTATTTTGCAAATTATTTTTAGATTTAAAAAAAAATATTAAAAAACCAGAAATTAATATTTTTTAATAAAAAGTTTTAATTTTTCCGGAACTCCTTCCATTAATGTTGTAATGGTAGTGTCCGACACCCTCACAGCTGCTGAAGACCACTTTTTTTTAAAGTCTTGAAGGTCTTTGGCCACTTTTTTTGCTGTCTTCATCTCCCTTTTTACTAAAGCCCAGTATCTCTCAATCGGCCTGAGTTCTGGACAGTTTTGTGGATTGGCTTCTCTAGGCACCAAAATCACTGCATTTTGTTGGATCCACTCTAAGGCCATTTTGCTGTAGTGATATGAAGCGAGGTCAGGCCAAAAAAATGTGGACACTTCATGTTGGAGTAAAAATGGAAGCAATCTCTTTTGCAAGCATTCCTTCACATATATTTCGCTATTAATTGTACCCAATGTCACGAATGAGCTGCTCCTTTTTCCACAACTGCAAATTGCCTGCCAAACAAGGAATTTCTTTGGGAATTTTGTGATTTTTTTTGATTTAAATTTTTCAGCGGCATTTCCTCGAGAATCGGCTGTATAAAAATCCTGCTCAGGTTGCTGAGAAAAGTCCGCTAAAACATAAGTTTCGTCGTCCATTATGCAGTAATCTAATTTAAAAAAAAATCTTGGTTCAGCTTTTTAGCTCGTTGTTTTGCGGTTTCATTCTTGACGGCATTTCTATCCGGAACTTTTTGGACCTTGTACGTCTTCAGCCCAGCTTCTTTCTTAGTCCTGCGCACGAAAGATTCTGAGCAATCCGCCTTTCTCGCCAATTTCCTTCCGGATATTCTTGGATCTTTCTTTAAAATATTCACAACCTTCTTCGACTTTTCACGATCATGTGGGCCTTTTTTTTACCAGAACCTTTCTTCCGATCAATACTCAGGTCTTCCTTAAAGCGGTTGATAACGCGAGAAATGGTCTTAGGGTTAGTCCCAACCTCCTTGGCAATTTTTTTAAAAGACCAACTAGGTTGTTTTTGAAACATTTTAATTATATTTTCTCGCACTTCCACTTCGTTTGCCATTTTCGCGTTAAATAAATTTTGTATTGACTATAACTGACACAAATTATTTTCTGCCATTTAATTCAGAGCTACTATGATCAAATTTTTTTAATTTGAATCTTGCAATAGCACATTATGGGAAGATATGTAACGGACAATTTTATTAGACGCAGTCCTTACATCTTTAAATAAGATTTTGATAAAATATGTGACATTTTTTAATGGAGTCACCAAATATAGACAGGTGGATTAAGATGTCGTATGTCGACAGTTATTACAGTGATATCATTAATTTCTGAGACAAGGCTGTACTATCTTGGGGAATAATAATCTGGCGAAGAATTGTGCGAGAAAGAATTGTCTCTGGAATGAATTCTATTATGGAATAAATTTCCGAGATTGTAATGTCTTCGGGATGAAATTATTATTTTGGTATCTACATTTATAGTTCGAATTAAAACTGTACGTAGCTAAGCACGGAATATACATTTTAAACATACTGATATTGTACCGAGAAAGTAGGACTTATAGTTTTGAGAACAGTCATGAAAATAAAAAAGTAATAACTGCTGCAAAAAGGTTTTGCAAACTAGTGTAATCTGTGTTTGGTATATGCAATGTATCATTTTATACATAAAACGCGAAAAAGCTAAATAAATATTGGAATTTACAATTTTCGAAATTCGGACTAAATGGTTAAACAATTAACTCAACAAAATGCTTTGTAAATATTTGCAAACCATTTAAATTTAAATTGATTTAAATTATCAAATTGATAATTGATAATTGAAAATTTAAAAACTACATACTATAGAAAAACCCATTAAAAATGCAATATAAAGCGAAAAATGTAAAATGGAACAGACCAACGACAACATGCTGTTGCATAGGTTGCTCTTGCAGCAGACGCATGCCACGGCATTAGTGAATTTTCTAAGTTAGTCAGCATTAAGCATTTATTTGTTATTTTTACAAACAAAGACTACGGATAAAACTTAAAAACTTTCTTCGCAGTCAGCAGTTACTTCAGCAATTTAAGCTCGACGCTAATCATCTACGACTCGGCAGCAAACAGCGACCTGCAGGACGAGTACCTGCGGGCCGTGCAACAAACAGTGAAAAATCAATCGCAACATGGCAACATAATTGGTCTGCAGTGGCTCAATGTGGCAACGCTGACGGACACACAATTAGAGGAGCAACTGCTGCGTGCTGTGGACATTGTAACCGAGGTTGCAAAACGAATATTTATTTAATACATATATATTTTTTTCTATTTATTTTGCTATTAAAATCTTTGAAAAAAATCTCATTCTTCTGTTGCTGTTGCTGCTGCTACTGATTCGGTTGCCTGCAGGGATTTATTACCATTCTGTCAAATACCAGCTATTTTTTGCATGCCCGCTACTATGCCACCCGTAACGCTGAGCTCCGCCTGAAGGATAAATTCTATTTGTTTTTGTGTGAGGATGAAAATCCACAGGATTTTCTACAGTTGGAAATTCTGCAATGTGAGTCTACTATTTCAGTTCTTTCCGTTGTATGTTTTGCATTCGTTTTCACACGTAGATAGATTTGCATGCAAAGAATGCAGACAAAAATATTCACTTTTGTGGTGGTTGGTGGTATCGCCTGTTGGTATCGCCGGTAGCCTCCAAATCCGCTGCCTTCAACAAGGATTTGGTCCAAAAGTAATTGCTTGGCTTTTGGCCTTTAGAGTTTTTAGTTAACCAATTTTTATTATTCATGAAAAGTGACAATTGTTTTATTTTGTATTCAGTGAGTTTATGCACTAGAAAAAATATAAAATATATGCATCAACGTTTTTTTTTCTAATCAGTGGCACCTTGACTGAGTTTAGGCAAATAAGCCAGAGCCAAATCCATAGCTAATTCTTTATTTTAATATTTGAGTTTTGAAATTAGAATAAAACTGACTGAGAGAAAATAAACTTTCACAAAAATGTTTACAATGAATTTCTTCTTTATTGAAGAAATTCAATAGGTGAGCCTGCGGTAAATTGGGACACGTTTTGATTTCAGTCCAAAAAATTACATTTGAATAATTTTTAAATTCTTTTGAAGGGTCCATTCTATAGACTGTTTCATGATCTAACTTTTTGCTTTAACCGAATACCATATATGATTTTTTTCTTTGATTTTAGAGCGATATATTTTGGACTATATGATAAATGTTGGGCTAAAGTGTGAAATGTTTACCAATTACCAATTAAATAATTCATATAAACCATTATGTTTACTAAAATTACGTTTCCCACTTTAGTTGCATCGGTAGCTCAAGGTTAGTGCGTTGGACTGAGAGCCAAAAGGTTCCAGGTTCAAGCCTGGAATGGGGCTACAACATCTTTCATAGAAACATTTTTCTATATCGCACTACATGTCGGCGGTAAATGGCAAACCTACGAGAGGAAAACTTTGCCTATGAATAGCGGGCGTGGCATCTTTCATATAACCTAATCTTTCAAAACGATGTAACTCGGCACTTACACCAGCTTCAAACATGAAACAATAAACTGAAATATAAAAAAAATTTGCTTTGGTTTTTATATAAGCAAAACCAAAAGCAAAAATCCAAAAAACGAAAAACATAAGCAAAAAATACCAATGAAAAAATCTAAACAAAGCAAAAACACAAAAACAAAAACTAAGAACAAAAATGAGACAAACAAAACACACAAAAAGAGAAAAAAAAAACAAAAGCAAAAACACAAAAACAAAAACAAAAAAAAAAACAAAAATTTTAAAATATTAAAAAACTAAAACAAAAACAAAATAATAAAAAGTAAAAACAAAAACACAAAGGCAAAAGTAAAAGTAAAGTGAAAGTCAAATTCAATCGCAAAAACAAAAACAGAAACTAAATTTTATTAAAGTAAAGTCAAACAACAAACGCCAGAAAATAAAATAAAAAACAAAATAAAAAAAAATAAATAGAAACAAAACCACAATGCCAAATGCAAAAAAAATACAAACACCAAAGTAAAAAAAATCAAAAATAATAAACAGAAAAAAGCAAAAAAAAACAAAAGCAAAAGTAAAAACACAAAACAAAATAAAATAAAAAGAAAAATTTTAAAAATATTACAAAGAAAATCAAAAACAAAATAATAAAAGTAAAAACACAAAACAAAATAAAAAGAAAAATTTTAAAAATATTACAAACAAAAGCAGAAACAAAAAAAAAGTAAAAGTAAAGTGAAAGTCAAATTCAACTTCAATCGCAAAAACAAAAAGAGGAACTAAATTTAATTAAAGTAAAGTCAAACAAAAAATGCCTAAAAAAGCATAAAAAACCAAAATAAAAAAAAATAAATAGAAACAAAACCACAATGCCAAATGCAAAAACAACAAACACCTAAACAAACTCAAAAATTATAAACAAACACAAAAAAAAGCCAAAAAAAACAAAATCAGAAGCAAAAACACAAAAATAAAAATAAAAGACGAAGAACAATTTTAAAAATATAGCAAACAAAAGCAAAAACAAAACAATAAAAAGTAAAAACAAAAACACAAAGGCAAAAGAAAAAACAAAGGTAAAGTGAAAGTGAAATTCAAATTCAATCGCAAAAACAGAAACTAAATTTAATTTAATTAAATTAAAAAAAAAACGCCTAAAAAAGGATAAAAAACCAAAATAAAAAAAAATAAATAGTAACACAACCACAATGCCAATGCAAAGAAAATCAAAAATAATAAACAAATAATATTCAAAAAAAAACAAAAGAAAAACAACAAAAAGAAACTAAATCAAAAGAAAAGTAAAAATATGAAGTCATACTCAAAGTCAAACAATAAAACTTATTAGGCAATTAAAAAAATACAAACACATAATCAAAGGGAAAAACATTACAAAATAAGAAAATAAGAAAAAAATAAGAAGAAAATCGAATAAAAACTCAATAACAAAATAATAGCAAAAACACGGAAATCAAAATCAAAACAAAATAATATCAAAAATAAAAACAATAACTAATGCAAAACCACAGAATCAAAAGAAAAATTCAATAGTAAAACACAAAACAAGAAGTGAAAACACAAATTCGAAAGAAAAAATACAATCATAAGCAAAAATAAAACCATAAACACCTGAACATAAATCAAAAGAAAAACACAATATCAAATAAAAATATGAAAACATGAAATAAAACGTAACCATAAAAACACAAAAATATTTAAAACCCCAAATGAACTCAAAATAAAAACTTATGTATTTATGTATAATATTAACATAATATAAAAAAATATACTTGCAGCAAACATGTATTCAATGCAATTATATAATTTAGTGAAATTAGTGTCTGTCACAATAATACTTTAATTTTTTAAATAATTCTCTTTTTTTAGACTGATTACCGTATTAATTAAAATAACCTAATAATAATAAAAATTAAAAATTTTTGAAATTTTTAGCAGAAAACACTTCGTCACTGTCATGCCAAAGGGGCGAATGTGCATTTTTAATAATGTTGGGAAATCAAATTTTAAAGTTTCAAGTGCTTTAAAAATTAGCATAATTTATATATATTTTTTAATTTTTTGTGTTATTTTGATTTATTTGTCAATTATTATAAATAGATTTGGACAACCTACTGAATTATAAATACGGATTCTGTGAGATATATCCTGTTCAAAACGCAAATATTTTTGTTTTTTAAACTATAACTCTTTATTGGTGCAAGATAAAATAGTGATGTAAAGGCATTAATTGTTTGATTTTAAAGCACCTATCTATTGGCATCACTAATTAAAAATATTTTGTCAAACATTAATTTGCCATTTGTTATTTGCAGGAAAAAATGTTTGGAAAAATATGTTTAAATAATGAAGCCAATCGAGAGGTGCTTTAAAAATAAACAATTAATACCTTTACACCACTATTATATCTTGCACCAATAAAAAATTATAGCAAAAAAACGAAGAAATTGGAAAACTTGAAAATCTTGTCATGCCAAAAGGGCGAATCTTTTCGTTTTTTTGTTATAACTCTTTAATGGTACAAGATAAAATGGTGGTGTAAAGGCATTTATTGCTTGTTTTTAAATCAACTATAGATCTGCATCATTAATTAAAAATATTTTGTCAAACATTAATTTGCCATTTGATATTTGCAGGAAAAAATGTTTGGCAAAATATTTTTAAATAATGATGCAGTTCGATAGGTGCTTTGAAAACAAATAATAAATGCCATTACACAACTATTTTATCTTATACTAATAAAAAGTTATGGCGAAAAAACGAAAAGATTCGCCCTTTTGGCATGACAAGATTTTCAATTTTTCAAATTCGTCCTTTTGGTTTTGTCTTTTGTGGCTAGAAATACCCACGTGATTTTGTCAAGGCATACTTTAGGATAAACTACATTCGAAAATGTAAAAATACGCAAATGTCAAAAATTGCACATTCGTCCCTTTGGTGATAGTGACGATATTATAATTACAAACATAAATCTACTAAAAAACAAAGTGTCTCTTACAATTATTTCTTAGTTTTTGGAATGATATAATAATCAATTTTATAACTTCTTAGCAAAGCAAGCGTTATATAAACATTATCGAATTGGTATAATTAATTGCAATCATATTATATTTGTTGCCAATATATTTTTTAGATTATTTATAAAATATACGACTATTTTGATTACTATTAAACTAGAATTTAAAATTTTAAACTATTACAAATCTTTCTAAGTTTTAAATTAACTATTTTTTATTATTACTATTTATTACAGTCAATATATTTATACAGATAACAACGTCAAATATATTTATATATTTTGAGCATTTGAATGTTGCGAATTATTTTGAAATCCAATTGGAAAATAGTAAAATCTACAAGACCGCACTAGGATTGGTATGCTGATAAAAGAATCAAATTATCGGAAAAAATCTATTTAACATCAAAGTGATTTTGTCATCTTTGAATGGACAAATACAAAATATTCTACACAGTTAGACAAAATAACTTCACTCAATTGTTAAAAAGTTTTTGTCATTTTTTTTTTGCCACTCGACTCTATTTATTTATGAACTACTACAATCTTTTTCACTACTTCCTCTCGCACTGCCTCTTGAACTAAATTTAAACTTCATTTAATTTGTTCCGCAATTACTTTACCACCGACTGCTTGAAACGGAGAAAGGAAAGCACCAAAGACCGACCGACCGAGCAAAAATACTTCCGCCACGACTTCCTTATTTATTTTTATTATACTTTCGATTCTCTTTGCTGTGTGTTCTATTCTATGTTTTTTTATATATATTTTTTTAAGTTTATCCACACCATCTGATGGTTTCACCAACGCAAACATCAATGAATGTCACCGAGGAGGAACAACTCGAAACAACAACACAAACTACAACAAATACCAATGGTTTACAGCAAGACCAGGACCAGTACCAGTACCAGCACCAGTACAATGAGTACAATAACAAGCAGGACAACATTCGGAACAATGAGTTTGCCATGGACGAGCTGCTCGAGGAGGAGAATGTGCTGCAGGTGGTGAAAAGCAGCTTTGCTGGCGCACCACCACCCAGAACGCAACGCCAGGACATCAATTTTGAACTATGGACACAAAAGTTCGTCGGTGTCGCTGGAAATTTGGATGCTGTGCATTTGGACTCGTTCGAGCCGAGCGAAACTTTTGCCAACAAAAATGTCGAACTTTATCCGAATAAACTTTTGAATCTGAAGGGTCGTGCGCTGCGCGGTGGCTCCATCACTTACATACCGTATGTGGTTACTAATTATGTGGTAAGTAATTTCAACCCCGGGACCTTTGTAGTAAGAGTAACCAACAACAATAACAACAACTACCGCTCCACCCAACCCATCGTACGACCCTCAAAGTCGAGAGTTAAGTTTATATTTATTGGTGTCGTTGTTGCTGGTCTCGGTGATGGTGACGGCGACGGTGACGGTTACAGTTACGTTAACGGTAATAGTCGTTGTTGTTGTTTTTGTTGTCATTGTCCAGGAAGTTAAGTTGTTAGTTTAGGTACGTGTTGTTTACCAGCAATGACTCAATGTAAACACATGTTGGGGACAAATGTTTATGGCTGCTTAAAGTTGTTCTTGAATGTTTGTCAATTGCATATTTATTGTGCGCTTTGGTGTTAAGTCGAGAGTGCGTCCGTCCGTCCGCCCGTCGCTCGGTCGGTCGGTTTGTTTCTATGTCCGTCTGTCCTGTGTGTGTGTGTTTTTGTGAGTGTCGGAAAGTTTGTCGAAAAACTTTATCCTTAGTCCTTTTGTGGGTATTGTACACATTGAACCCCTGCCATTCGCAAAGAGTTTCAGTGTCAGTGCATTGATTTTAATTGCTGGTGTCCGTTCACTAATTGGTAATTTGATAAATTGTTATTATAATGCAATTATTATTGCATTAATGAGCTCTAATTTGCCAGAAAGTTTGATGTTTGCAGCTATGTCCCTCTCAACAGTTAAATCTATATGAAAAGATCTAATTTCAAGTCTTAACTTTTTTGATTTTTTCTTCAAAGTTCATAAATAGCATTAACACATAATATTAATAATTATGTAGTATAATTTAAGCTTAACGATAAATGAATAATAATAGGTTATTAGTAGCTCGTTTCTGTAACTCATTCAACAAATTGTCGATTTCTGTGACGTCACGCCGTTTTGTTCCATTATTGTCGATTGTGCGATAATTGTTGTTTCTGTACGAAGTAATCGTTTAAAACTGGTCTGATTTGAAACTTGCATAATAATCGAAAGGTAACTTGTGAAATTGAAATAATTGTCATCTGTTTTTTCAGTTATTTACAAAATATTTAAAACAAATTTTACACAAATTATGTATAAAACAATACGCAGTTAAATTCGTAAAGGATTTTTCAAATTGGACGCTGCAAAAGTAGAGCGACAGGGACAGCAAACGACGTCATATTTCTTGCCGCTCTTTTGACATTTCTCTTCAGTAATGTTTGCCATTTCATGATGGAAAGATATACGAATTCGAATTTCGGTAGTAAATTTTAATAATTTCGACTCGTTGTTGGCTCGTATATCTTTCCATCATGAAATAGCAAACCTTACTGAAGAGATATCAAAAGAGCGGTAAGAAATATGGCGTCGTTTGCTGTCCCTGTCGGTCTACTTTTGTAGCGTCTCTGTTGAAAAACCCTTAAAAAAAACTTTTGTAGTGCTCTTATTGAAAAACCCGTTATTAAATATGATGCATTTTAAGAGGTGTCGGTTAAGGGGCTCGGCGGCTCCATTTCACATTCCCGATTTATGGAGTTATTGCCGCTCTCCATAGATGCTGCAAATGACCTATTGTAGAACTCTCATCATTTATGGAAACGGGGGTAAATTGCACCTCCTATGTCATTTAATTCACTTGCAACTGTCTCTCAAACAACACAGTGTTCTTTTCTAGTATATTTGGACGTGAACTGTCCCTTGTTCACACTTCTGTGTTTGCTGCATCCGCTTTTTATGCCATATCTTTGCGCTTTAGTTTATGAAAATTCAAAAACTAATGTATTTTCCAATCAAATATCAATCATTTTTAAAGTCGAGAGGCTTCTCACCAAGTCAAAAGCTAGTGAGAAATACAATCATTTCAAAATAATTCGATTTATTTGTAGAAACAGTGATGTAAATAAATTCCTACTAAAGTGAAATTGGAACATGTCATAATGAATGTTATGTCTAATGTTATGTCTAATATTATGTTATGGCTAATAAATTCGGAATTATATAGTATTAGTATTAGATTCGTCCCAATCTTTCATCGGAGACTCTCGAAGCCTTCTTAATCTAAGTTCTGCAGGGTTAACAAAAACTCTAAAATAATTACAAACTTGCAATCGTTAAAAATTCCTTTCATTTGAGTTTCTAAATTCAGGAATGTGTGTATCTGTACCTCATTTCTATTATTTTAGACCACCTCAATTCGGTTTGAGTAAAAAACAATATCTATATATCTATCTATAAAAATTCGCCTTCTAATGTACAAAAATGGGCGTGGCAAAACTGAACTTTTAATTGAAAAGATCTGTATAATTAAGATAAGCTCAGCCATGAAGTTTGGAAAAGTGACGTATATTGTAGTTGTTTATTTTTTTTACAAATGTGGGCAGAATTAGACAAATGGGCGTGTCCCTTTCCTTATGACTAAAACTATAAAAATGTTGTAACTCGTGACTTACTAAAAGTAGAGTTATATAAATCCAAACTAAGGTTTATATTACCAACTCCAATCGTCACGTGAAATGTGAGCGGGGCTGTATTAAAGGGCGTGGCACCTCCCATATAGCCAAAACTTTAAAATTTCAATAACTCCTGACATACTAAGAGTTGAATTATAATAATGAAAACAAATGTTTATATTTAAAACTTCAATCGTTACGTAGAATATGTGCGGCATTGCTCAACAGGGCGTGGCATCTCTCATATAATCAAAACTTTAAAATTTCTAAACTCTTTACTTACTAAGAGCAGAGTTATAAAAATCAAAACAAAAGATTATATTATTATGTATATTGTAATCGTCACTTAGAATGTGAACGAAATTGGACAATGGGGCGTGGCACCTCCCATATATCTGAAATTTTAGAAATGCTAACTCCTGACTTACTAAGAGCAGCGTTGTACAAATCGAAACAAAGGATCATTTTAAAATGTTTAATAGTAATGTAGAATGTAGCGGGATTGGAAAAATGGACATGGCACTACGTTCAATGTGGGCGGGAAAAATAGCGACTAGGCTTGCACTAAAAAGGTGCGTAAATGTTCCCACACTTTATAAACGATATAGTTTTGCAATTACACAAAAAATTAGCACAGGCTCAGCTGTGCACGGGTCCAGCTAGTTTTGTATACATTTAGTGATAAACTTTTTTACAAAAAAATACTCACTTTGTCTGGTATAAAGTAAAATTCATCCGTAGGCTGAATTTGTATATGGATATTTTAACATAAGTAGTCGAGTCACAGATTACAATTGACCAACAATACCCATATATAATAGCAGATAGTATATTTATATGAATTATCTAATTCCGGAGTTTTATTAATATGGCTCCTCTAGTTTTCCTGTAATCGTGATTTCAAAACAGAAGGACTGACGGGCATCAACTAACGATGTCACGCTAATTAAGAATACATATATATTTCAATAATCGAATAACTGAATTAAGCTTTTTGCTTGGGTATAAAAAATGGGAGCTGTTTGAAATCCCCAAACACAGAAGCCCCAAGGTTTTAAATAAGCCCCATACACAAAATCCTCAAACAGAAAAGCTCCAAACGCATAATCCCCAAACACAAAATCCCCAAATATTAAATTGTAAAATACAAAAAAATCCCCAGAATCTGAAATTTTCTCTAAATTTTTGCGTTCGTTAGTTAAGTTTTCTTTAGTGGTCAAAGTGAAAAAAGAAAAAGACCACCCACTTATACTCAAGCAAAGAAGAGTCAGACACAGTTCGGAGTTGAAGGGTTATGTTCAATTTAGGTTCAATTTATTTCTTTATTTTTCTTGGTTATCAATGAAAACTGTATACATTTGTCAATATTGCGGTTTATATTTATTAAATAACGTATGGATCTTAGCAAATGAAATCTGAGAGTTATAATAATAATAATAGTTTGGCACTACAGTCCTATAAGAACTTAGGCCGAGCTCTCTCACCATTTTGAGTGGTGGGACCTACAGTTTATTGCCGAATCCGAACGGCGGGTGAGAGCTTTTCATAGACAATGGTTTTACTCTCGTAGGTTTGCCATTTGCTGCCGAGAGGTAGCGCCGTGTAGAAAAATGTTTCTATGAAATGATGTTGTTAGCCCCAGTCCAGGCTTGAACCGGGGACCTTTCGGCTCGCAGTCCAACGCACTAAACACTGAGCTACCGCGGCTACTTATACTAAATTATAAAAGAACTTTGAATAGATATGATATAGTTAAAATAGAATCTGGCGTAGAAATTGTTTAGAAAAATTCGAATGCAGAATGGTACAAAAAATAAGTAGATCAAAGGGAAAACATTACCCAGTCTGCCATTCGTTTCGATATTGATGCGAGAACGAAACGATATGTCGAAGAATTCGTACGATATCGAATCAGATTTCGGTCTATTTTCGCATGCCGAAACGTACTAAATTGCATGCATAGATCGTTTCGACATATCGCAGTTTTTTTCGAAACGAGAAGAAAAACAATTTTTGACATTATAAACATAAATAAGTGCGTCATCAATATATGACATTCGCAATGACAAAATAAAACAAAAACATATAAAACTAAATCTATTTTACCAAGCATCTTTAACTAACTATCTTATCTGTCCCTCACTCATCATGCCCTCCATCAGTCCATCTTCTGAATCGATTGCATCGACAAAACTCCTAACAACCTCCTTTTCAGTATTAGTAACAGCTGTCATTTGCTTCTACTGTTAACTGGACTTTTCCTGTATATTGAAATGTTTAAATTTTATATAAACAAAAACATGTTCGAAATACATTCAACGAACTCAGTCATACGATTGGCATACATGCACAGAAAAACAAAATTCGTAAATATAGCCAAAAAGTTACATCAACACAATTAAATTGTTGCTGAAACTGCGCCGACTAAATGTTTTCATATTAGCAATCGCATTTTCTGATAACAGTAGTTTCCGCAACGCGCCGTTGTTGTGTGTATTTGATTACATAGCGTGTTGTAGCGTATTCACTTTGAATTAGATTTTTTAGTATGATGGCGCGCATATCATTCGTATTTGGTTCATGTCAAAGAAAACATTTATAGAGCTTGATCACCCTCTTTTGGTGTCATGATAATGGCAAAGTCTGCATATTTAGTTATGAAATTCATCAATATTAATTTTAATAAACAAAAAGATAATTTTAATCCATACTGTTAAAATAATAAAAATACTTTTTAAACGTCGACTACATATACGAATTCAAAATTTTGTTAATTAAGCAAAGTCGTTTATTGGTAAATTTTTCGA
The DNA here is from genome assembly GCA_951804985.1 of Dryomyza anilis. NCBI lineage: Eukaryota > Metazoa > Arthropoda > Insecta > Diptera > Dryomyzidae > Dryomyza > Dryomyza anilis. Next base: position 71,794,620 of record OX638132.1, read on the forward strand.
TGCAAAACACATTTTTTTACACAAATGTGTTTGCTGAATACATCAATGTAATTAATTTTGATTGCTGTATTTACGTCGTTATTTTTTTTTTCCTATATAAATTCCTTAAATAATGTATGATTTTTACAGAAATTTAAAAGACACATTAGATAAACTTAGAATTTAAGCGCGCATTTCAATATGTTTATAGTACCAGTTATTTTCAGTTCTATTGTAGATGTTATGACTATTGTTATTGACATTATACTATTTGATTAAACATACAAACAGGCACCAGGTGCTGGTAATGTTGATCCAATTAATACGAATGGCCCCAATCGTTCCGTGTTCTACGACGGTTCCGAGGCTAATTTGTTAATGACATTTTGTAAGGTCCACAACTGTCATCTGCGCATGGAGGCATGTGAGTAAAGTTATCCCCCATCTTGTTCTCTTTCTCCTCCATCTCCTTCAGCCCTTTTAACACACTTAAGGTTAATTAAACACCAACCCAAATAACCGAGGCATCGTTTAAAACAGACGGTGTCGACAATTGGGGCATAATTTATGAGAACGAATCATCATGGGGCATGATGGGCGATATATTCGAACAACGTGTCGAGGTGGCCATCGGTTGTATCTACAATTGGTACAACAACATAACGGAGACATCGCATGTGATAGCACGCTCGGCGGTAACGCTTTTGGGACCAGCACCAGCGTAAGTAGAAACAAAAATTTACAAAATTTTTAAAAGTTAACAAAATTACGATTTTTTTTTTTAATATTAAAATTATCGCCATATTTTTTTTCACTTCTTTCAATATATTTATCAAATATTTATATTTAGTGCTTTTCCCACCTGGCGCACGAACATAATGCCCTTCACCGCACACCTCTGGCTCGGCCTGATCGTGACCATGTTCGTGTGTTCGCTGATTTTGCAATTCATCAAGTGGTCCGTGTTCACGCTGAAGAACCGACTGACCGGTCGCATACGTCAATTTCGACATTACAAATCGTTCGAGCAAGCGTTGCTGGAGATATTTGCAATTTTTATACAACAGCCTTCGATGGATAGTAGGTAATTAATGTAGAATTCTGAAATGATGACAATTATCAAGCACCTCATTTGTGTAATTTCTCAGTCTGCGCAGTTTTGCTGGTCGTCTATTTCTATCGACATTACTGATTGCTACCATTACACTGGAGAACACCTATTCGGGTCAATTGAAATCTATACTCACGATACCTTTTTATGGTGAACGTGTGGACACTATGCAAAAATGGTCACGCACTGGCTGGCGTTGGGGCGCACCATCCATAGTTTGGGTACAGACGGTGGAGAAATCGGATCTGCTAATGGAGCAGATACTAACGGAAAAGTTTGAGATACGCGACTATGAATATTTGTATAATGCCAGTTTTCGACCGGATTATGGGCTGGGCATAGAGCGACTTATGAGTGGTGCCTTTACATTTGGGGATTTTATAACAGCACCTGCACTGGAGACGAAAATTGTGCGATTCATTTAGAGTTATTTATTTATTCAGTGTACCTATTTGAAAACTATATTTAACAGATTCCCAAGGATGATCTGTACTTTGATTGGACACGTGCTGTATCTATACGTGGTTGGCCTCTGATGCCGCACCTAAATCGGCACGTACGCGCCTGCACTGAGACGGGTCTCTTTGTACACTGGGAGAGAGAAGTGTGTAGAATGCTGGAAAGCTTCTTTTTGTATAGGCCATTTGCTTGTTTTCAATAAATAATATTCTTTTTAAGAACTTTTTTTAATAATTGAACATCTTTAATTCATGTTTTAATGGTTGTCGTAATCACATTTGACGTATTATGTAATTAAAGGTTTATACATTATCATAATATGATTCGCAGCAATCATATACTCAGTACCCCATATTATATTAATTAGTGAAATTTTATGATTGCTATTATCATAAAATATTTGATTATATACAATATTTTAGGCTTGAAAGGATTTTTTTTACTATAACATTGTTCTAACCAACCATAATTATGTTTTAAAAGTGAAATTATGATTATAACGACAATATTATTATTCAAGTAATGTAATAAAAGGATTCTACATTATCATAATATGATTATTATCATATTGTGATTCTCTACAATCATAATTATGGTCTTCAGTGATTATATACTCAATACCCAATATTATATTAATTAGTAAAATTGTATGATTGCTATTATCATAAAATATTTGATTATATACAATATTTTAGGCTTGAAAGGAATTTTCTTTACTATAACATTGTTCTGACCAACCATAATTATGTTATAAAAGTGACAATAATAATATATTAAAAAAAATTATGATTATAACGACAATATTATTATTCAAGTAATGTAATAAAAGGATTCTACATTATCATAATATGATTATTATCATACTGTGATTCTCTACATTCATAATTATGGTCTTCAGTGATTATATACTCAGTACCCAATATTATATTATATTATTTAGTGAAATTTTATGACTGCTATTAGCATAAAATGTTTAAATAAAAACCATATTTTAGTTTCGACAAAAAAGTTACTTTACAATAACATTGATTATGTTTTAAAAGAGACAATAGTTTTATAGTAAAAAAATTGTGATTATAACGAAAATTTTATAATTCAAATAAAATGTATATAAACATATTTGAATTGTAACAACCATGTATAATAGTGAGGAGTATATTATAGAGCCGTGATCATGTCCCAACTATATATTTGCTCAACGTGTAGTTTTCTTCTACCATATTTTACGATATTTACGATTTTATATATCTTTTACATGTTTAAAAAATATTTAGAGATTCTAACAAAATGATTTAATATAAATAGCTATATAATAAGAGCTCTTTAAATGCTTTGTTAGACCATTTGTGTGGCTTATAGAACCTTTAAAAAGTTATTTTATAATTGTGAAGTATAGTTTCAGTACACTTTTTGAATTTGCATGCTTTCGAGCTTATTAGGAATTATAGTTTATGGTTTAAAAATATCAGTATTTCATTTATGAACTATTTTAAAACCTTTATCAAGCTAAGATTTTAACAATTATGTTATCAAACTATACCTCTTCAGGTTTTATTTTCACATTTTTGTTGATTTCCAGTTTCTTAAGTTAAGAGTTTATCAATTATTTACGAATTTTAGATTAAAAATATAAATATATATTTTTGTAAATGTCTTTAAAACCTTTTTAATATCATTTATGTAGCTTCAAAAACCTTTAATATATTAAAATTTGCAATGTGTTTATGTAGCCTTATTAAACATAAAAGTATTTCTAAGTTTTATATATATATTTTGTAAACTTTTTAGTTTCTAAATACACATCCGCATTTCTATTAACAGATGGTTGCTCACTACATCAATCGCCAGACCCAACAGATCATGTTATCACTAGCCTCTGGTTACACCGCAAAATCGCCACCGCAAAAGTTAACACTTTCCAATGTTTCGGGTGCCATGTTCGGACTGCTCATTGGGTATCTAATCGCATTCGTTGCACTGTTACTCGAACTATTTGGCCATGTCATTCGGCAGAAATTTTGGAATTTGGAGCGACAACTAATGCAGCGTCTTCACGTCGAATAAATAATTTGAAAAAAAATGTAACACTTTAAAATGTCACCATTCAAGCAATATTTAGCACAATACAATATTTTAATAAAAATACACAATTTCTCTGCAGTCTATTCTTACATTAAGTTCCTTGCAAATATTTATTTATTACATTTGCTTGGGCAATCTCTGCACTCTGGGTCAAGTAATATATAAATATTGGTTATTTATATATTTGCATCATGTTGCATTGGTTACTGTGTGTTTGCATTTCATGAAATTATATTTGATCTCAAACATAAATAGAACCAACAACAGTGTGCTGTCACTCATGTGAATGGTCTAATCGTTGATGGTATTATTGTGTAGCAACATTGTGTATTATAAATCGATATCATAATCAGAAATATGTATTATTATTAATTAATATTGCAGAATAATTGCTTATTAAATGCAGACGCGTATTTACATGCTTCATTTTTAAAGTAAAAACTAACCATATACAGGCCATTCCACACCAAATCGACCAGCGGTTGGTAATCACCTTCTTCGATTTCAAGAAAATTTGGGCAGCTGATAAAGCTTATTGAGATATGCATTGACCATTTTTTTTTATTTTTTTCGACCTCTACTTCCAGAGATACAGTGCTTCAAAGTTACAAAAAATGGGCCAAAAATCACTTTTGTATGGTTGTTTATATTTCAATATCTCTTAAAGTAAAAATGCTAGAAACTTTGTTGATGGCTTGTTTTAAAGGTAATAGAACAGGCTTTAAGAAAATTGAGTTGTAAATTCTAAACTTAAACATGTTGCCTAAACATCCTTGCATTTCAAAATTGATGTCCTTAAAAAGGACCATTTTAAAAATTTTGAAAAAAATCGTGTAATTTGGTTGATTTAATATAAATGTGCATATCAAAGTTCAAGATGGTATTCTGATAGCATCGCATTTTAAAAATTAATTTTCTAAATTTTTACAGATTTTTTGTATTGAAAAATAAAATATTTTTTTTAAAGTAAAATTTGCAATAATTTTTTAATGTATTTGTAACTCTGATTTCGAAAATGGCGTCAGTTTCATCAAACTGACCCTAGTTTTTGAGATATATACCATTTTTCGAAAAATGTAAAAATATACCCCAAAATCAATATCTCAAAAACTAGAGTCAATATGATAAAACTGGCACCATTTTTTCAATGCAAAAAATAAATAAAAATTTAGAAAATTATTTTTTAAAATATGATGCAATCAAAATACCATCTTGAAATTTGGCAAGAACATTAGTATTAAATCAACCAAAATATGTGATTTTTTTTTTTAGATGTTTTTATTTTTGATATACGTGTACTACAAATACATAAAATGTATTATGAAATTTATGTTGTGTAGTAGTTTAGTATAGTTTAATATTAAATTATAAATTATTTACATATTATTATAAATTCTTCTATAAATTATATTCTATAAATTATATTCTATAAATTATATTCTATAAATTAACTATAAATTCCCCTGTATACAAAAATATGTATCACTTAAATTGAAAAGTTTTTATAAAATTTGATTAAAATTGAATTTATTATATAAAATCTTAAAAATAACAACCCTATTAAAATGTCTCTAAATATAAAAACAAAATTTACTTTCAAAAACAGCAAAGTTTTGTTTATATTTTTAAATCTAAATGTTTAGCGTTACCAATAATAAAAAACAATGTCCAATTTAAAATAATATTCGAATGTCTATGGAAGACTTGTCAAAAAGTCACTAATTTGTTAAAACTGTACACCGAAAATATTACTGTAGCAAATTATATACATTTTATGTCTTTGTTTTGAAAAAATGTATTTCTACTACATTTTGTTGGTTTTAAAATACATTTGCCAATACACCATGTATTGAAATTCGCATTGAGATGTCAAATTTTTGTTGTTTTCAATGTTCGCCGATTGTATTCTATTCAGGCAGTAATAGTTGACATGACGTTTTTATGGTTTTACCATGGTATGGTTTTACCATAGCATATTATTCTTATGTGTTTTAACCGAAAAGAACCACTTAAGTGCTTGCCATTCCTTTGAGTCGTCAAAACTGATGATACTTAGTGTTGCTTCCATCTTATGATCAGGAAAATATTTGTTTTATTTTTATTTCTTTATTTATTTATTTATTTATTTGTAGATTTTTCTTGTGGTTGTGGGTTACAATCTTTACTAGTATTTGTAGTATACTGGGTTTTTCAAATGGGACGCTACAAAAGTAGAGCGACAGGGACAGCAAACGACGCCATATTTTTTGCCGCTCTTTTGACATTTCTCTTCAGTAAGGTTTGCCATTTCATGATGGAAAGATATACGAGCCAACAACGAGTCGAAATTATTAAAATTTACTACCAAAATTCGGAGTCAGTGGCCTCAACGTTAAGAGCGCTACGTCCAATTTATGGTCGTCATAATCGTCCTAGCAGATCAACAATTGAGCGTCTAGTGGAAAAATTTTAATCCACAAGCACAGTACAAAATGTTCCCGTGCCAGTGAGACAAAGAAGTGCCCGTAGTGTCGAGAATATTGCTACCGCTGAGGCTTCACTTGAAGAAAGCCCAAATGTGTCTCTCACACGTCGTTCTCAAGCGTTGGGCATCTCTGTGACGTCCTTGTGGCGAATTTTGCGAAAAGATCTTGGCCTACATCCTTACAAAATCAAATTGACGCAAGAACTGAAGCCGCTTGACCACCAGAAGCGTCGTATGTTCGTGAATTGGGCTGAGCAATGACTTCAAAATGATTCGGATTTTCATCGAAAAATCATCTTCAGCGATGAGGCTCATTTCTGGCTGAATGGCTTCGTCAATAAAAAAAAATATGCGTTATTGGTCAGACAGCAATCCACACGTACTCCATGATTCATCATTGCATCCCGAACAAATGACGGTTTGGTGCGGTTTATGGGCCGGCGGCATCATTGGGCCGTACTTCTTCCGTGATGATCAAGACCGGCACGTTACTGTGAATGGGAATCGCTACCGTTCAATGATAACCGAATATTTTTGGCCCCAATTGGATGATATGGACTTGGAGGATATGTGGTTCCAACAGGACGGCGCCACAAGCCACACAGCGAATGCCACAATCAATTTATTGGAAACCAAGTTTGGAGAACGTGTTATCTCATGAAATGGTCCAGTCGATTGGCCGCCTCGGTTGTGCGATTTGACGCCGTTAGACTATTTCCTGTGGGGCTACGTCAAGTCTATGGTCTATGCCAACAAGCCAGCGACGATTGATGAACTTCGTACGAATATCGAACGTGAAATTGCAGCAGTATCGGCCGATTTATGCTTGAAAACCGTCAAAAATTGGGTTCAGCGTCTGGACTTCTGCAAGCGTGCCCGTGGTGGCCATGCAAAAGAAATCGAGTTCCATACATAATGGCATCGAACGTACTTTTACAGGAATAAAGAATTTCATTGATATCCAAAACCGTTTTTGTTTTATTTAAAAAAAAAACTTTTGTAGCGCTCTGAAAAACCCTTTTACAACTAAATAATTTTCGGATTTAAAATTCTTGTATCTTATTTTTGGTATTCAAAAAATTATATTTATATTCATTTTTTTATATATATGTATTTTTTCGGTGTACTTAAATAGACATATTCTTCTGAGTTTACGTTAAATATTTCGTCTTTCATATTATTAAAGTTATAAAACTTGTATTTATATTTTAAGAACTTAAATAACCATTTTTTTAATATCCTTTCGAGTATTTAATTTTTTAAATATTTTTTTAATGCACTTAATATCATCTGCATTTGCATATTTTTAAATACTTATAAATTAAAATACTAATAAATTTCATGGAATTTACTCATTTAAATGCATACAATAAATATTAAAAAAATAAACTTAAATGCAGCTTAAATAAAAATTGCCATTAAGCGGCAATTAATTACCAAATCAAAAATGACCCCACAAATAAAAACATTAACACCTCAAATGTCATGAAACATAAAGTAAGCGCACGGAAGAGCAACAGAGAGAGAGAGAAGAGAAGTGTTTGCATAAACGTTAAAAGTGTCAAAAGGAAACGGAAAATAAATGATTAATTATGTGTGTAAGACACAGAGAGAAATTTCTCATTGAAAAAAGATTTATTCAAAAATGTATAAAACTCATACCAAAAAAAAAAAAAACCTACTCAGTCAAAAGCACAAAATTTTAATTGCGCTGTACTTGCAGTTGTTGCCATTAGCAGTATTAACTGGGTCAACATCATTCAGACAGATAGATAGACAGACAGTGGAGTGTTGCTGTCGATGTTGCTGTTATTTTTGTAGCTGTTGCTACTCGTGATGTCGCTGCCGTTTGTTGCCTGTTGTTAAAACAAAAGACGCAGCAACAAATTGCAACATAAGTCGCGCGTTACCAACAACTGCAACGAAAGCAAAAACGTTTGGCAATAAAACATTATGGAGTGCGAGGTACGCAGTTGGCGCCCCAGTCATCATGAACTGCACAGCAGCATTCACGCTGATCACTGACCAGCCATTGTTTAAACACTCGTTCATTGATTGTTGCAGACCGTGGCCCTAAAAGCAGATTTACTACAATTTCACAGCGGCAACATGTGGCTGCCTGTTACTGTGTTCTGCATACGTGTGTCTTGTTTGTGTGTGTGTGAGAAACACTGCTGTTTGCTTGGCTTTTGCGGTATGTTGCCACATGTGTGGCACAGACATGGTGCATGCCGCATGCCAATCGCCAGTGTTGTGTGGGCCACAGAGTTGCCACACTTTTGCGGCCCACAAACATGCATGAATTTCATAATTGTTTTTTTTTTTTGTATGCATTTTATTTTTAACTAATACAAATATTGTGCAAAATAGCGCTTCGAGAAGTGCATTTAAATATCTTAAAACATAAAATATTAAATAATTTTGTGAATAATGTTTTTTTTTATATGAAAACTCAAAAATAGTTGGTATGAAAAATATATCTATATAAATAGATATTAAACGGGATCCGTATGATGAACCAAAATATAAAATACAACATATATGTTCTTCATATTGAAGAACGCTGTTCATTAAACCAAATTTCTATTAAAATACATTTTTTTCTTTCATTTTTTGACGTACTTCTCAATTCTCAAGTAGTTCTTGTATGTTATTTCTTATATAATGCTTGCTCGACATGCAAAAATTAGTAAAATGTTTTATAATATTGTTACGAAAATTCAGTCTACGGAAAACTGTTCTACGAGTTCGTATCGCTGGATTGTGTACAAAATAAAAACACTCTTATGTTTGGTTTAAATTATAACAATTAACTTTATTAATTCACTTTAATAAACAACTTTACTAATAACAAATTCAAACAACTGCTGCATGTCCACAATATAACTTGACATTTATCACACGAGATGCACTCGACCACTTTCCAATCACTACTGAAGTGAAGTACCTCAGATGCGACTCCCTTATATACTGCATGCATCAGTTCGACACGTTTCGACAAGCTTCGACTTGTTTCGAGAACCTTCTACTCGTTTCGTGAATGACGCATGCTATTGGCATCTCATTCGCACTCATATGTTTTAATGCGGTGATCTTCTATCTCTTTCTCACACACTGCCTCAGTGCGCTGAATGATCTTTCGTCTCTTTCTAACACATGCTTAGTGCGCTGAATTGTCTTGCGTCTCATTAATTATTGTTGTTTGCTTGCACTATGGGGCAAATTACATCTTTTCGTAACAATATATTTACCATAATTACAACTTTTTATTAATAAAAAGTTATATTTATAAAAAATATATTTTTGAAAAAAAATTGTTTTTCGAACAATTTTTTTTTTGAAAAATTTATTTTTTCAAAAATTTTTTTTTTTTGAAAAATTTATTTTTTCGAACAATTTTTTCATATATATAATGAATACATTCATTAATATATCATTAAATGAACGGTGGTATCAATATCATGAATCTGGTAGTTAGTGAAAAAATTCATAATATTTATGAATAAATTCATCATATAGAATATTTTATTTTCTGTGTAGGGGAGACCGGGGCTAAATCGACATTTTTTTTTAAATGCCAATTTTGACCACCATATCAATAGGACAAAAATAAATAGATTGAATAAAAATGGATAGATTGATTCATTAGCTGAACATGTTACATAAGCTGTAAAGATCAACAATATTTAGTTTCCGCGGAACAAATGAAAATGCGACAAAATCTCAAACCTGTTTCTGAAAATAGGCTGGGGTAAAGTCAACACTACCCACTTTTCCCGCGAATGTACATTTTTGCTAATATCTTTTCATTTAATTGAATTATATATTTCGAGATTAAACTATTCGTGCTGTTTTATTCCGGTCCCGCGAAATTGTTTGACCATTACTCATATTATTCACATTTTAGCTATTTTTTTGCAATAACTTCTTAAATCATTGTCAAATGATTGACAAATCTCCTTATATTGTTAGAACGGACTATTTTGTAAAACTCATAAATTGTGTTTTCGCAGAATCTACTTTAACCAAATGCTTATGTATCAACTTTAGCCCATGAGACTTATTCTACTACTATTGTCATAAAAATGCGAATTGAATGGAAAAATAAAATAAAAATCAACACGACATGATAAATGAAGACCTTACTACATAAAACTCACAACAAAATATATAAATAATCAAATCTTGAATGGCAAGTTAACCCTTAAAAGCCTAACTCGCTGAAAAAAATGTATGTTATAGAACTCGCGATTCTGGACAACGTTTGTTCTACGACTTTGCTCATAGGTGTTACTTACTTTAAACAGATCAAAAATACATCGTTGGTTAATTGCGAAACCACTGGGCATCCGGACTTCAAAATTGAAAAAGTGCATTTTGTACTTATTAAATTTTAAAACAAAAATCAAGAAATTTTATTATGAAAAATCGTGAAAAATGTAAAAAAAAGCATTAGAGATGAATATTTGTGGTTTGTTTTGATGAAACAGTTCTTTTTTATGGATTCACTCCTGCCATTGTCGTATTCACACCATTAATTTCCAAGCACTAATTCTATTCGAAAATCAGGAATTCTGTTGTTTGTAAATAATAATATAATAGTTTGGCACTACAGTCCTGTATAGAACTTCGGCCGAGCTCTCTCACCATTTTGAGCTGTGCGTGTTATATTTGTACTCAAAGTGGTGGGTCCTACAGTTTATTGCCGAATCCGAACGGCGGGTGAGAGCTTTTCATAGACAATGGTTTTACTCTCGTAGGTTTGCCATTTACTGCCGAGAGGTAGCGCGGTGTAGAAAAATGTTTCTATGAAAAGATGTTGTTAGCCCCAGTTCAGACTTGAACCGGGGACCTTTCGGCTCGCAGTCCAACGCACTAACCACTGAGCTACCGCGGCTACAAACTTAAAAAAAAAACATAAAATAACGTTTTTATAGAATTTCACATATGTTGAATTTTGAACTCCCGGTGCCTGATGGTTCCGCAAAGAACCAACCACAAATTCGAAAAAATCCACTAAAATAAAAAATTTAATTTATTTTAAACACTCACAATAGCTTCTATATACTACAGCGATCACGACAATATTTTTTTCAGCATCGATTTCGACAAATTCACCAATATAATATTTTTTTGAAAGTACGCATTTTTACAAAAGAAATTTTTCTTGAGGTTGGTTTCCCTTACTTGACATACAGCCGACAAATAAAGCTTGTGTCAAACGGGAAATGGTGCAAACGGTGGCACTTGGATCAATAAACATTTTAAAACTCGAAGCGGGAAGATTAAATAAAATTCGTTGAACAAAGTTTTGATTTTCATCCTGGCGGAACCAGTGCATTTAAGGGTTAATGTTTACAGTTCCAAACGTTATCTATTTAACGTTTGGAGTTAAAAACACATTTTACTAAATACAAACTGAAGTTCAAGCACAAAGTGGATTTCTCATCTTTGGTAAAAGTGGTACCCACTGTTACGTGTACAGTATCAATTTGAAGTTAATCTGACATCACATTCGCATTTTAAAGCAAAAGTCGACTTTACCCCGGTGTCGACTTAGCCTCGGTCTCCCCTACATTAAGAAAAATTTGTAAATATTTTAAATATTTACTGATTTCAATAGTTTATCAAATCGCCTAAAGATGTCTACCAGAAATATCAAGTAACTTGCAATTTACTTAGATAGTATTTGAGACAAACATATTTCAATTACGCGGAGTGAAAACTTCTAAAATACTTATGGAATCAAGAAATATACGGTTTGATATACAGCTAAGCGGTAACATTCTGGATTTTAAGAAACATATCCACTTAGTTATAAAAAAAATATCTAAGAGCTTTACTTCTTGATAATGATTTAGGTATCAACAAGTTTTTGCTGTTTTATTCATAAAATTTAAAGAACACATGTTCGTTGAACTGTTGCTTTTGTGTGTAATTTTAACTATTGTGCTTTGTTTTGCATTGTTCGTCTGTCATCGTTATCTTTTTGTTAGTGTGTATGAATGTCTGTCAATAAGTTGAAAGCAACTAAGAGCAATTATTCTTGTTATGCGTAGCAAAAAAAGTAACTAAGAGCAATTATTCTTGATATGTACAGACATACCAAATCAAAGCATTCGAGCAAATATTACAGACAAAGCTAAATCTATGAAATGTTTTCTCTGAATTTTTGTTTGTTCTTTAAAACAAAAATTGTGCGTGTTCTTTTTGGTTTTTAATATAGTCAATAAATAAACTTCTGTAGATCCAGAATAATAAATCTTATTTACTTTTTTGATGCCTAAGTAATTTGCTTTCTTAATACTTAGCTGATATATCCTAGAGTTTTAATAGCACGTTATTGATATTAATGAAATTCCATTTTTGTTTTATTCGCACCGAATTCCTCTCCAGTTTTAAAAGTTTATTTGCCTCCGTGTATGCTCAAATACTATGAATATTGCTAGAGAACATCTTTCAAACTTACGATTACTTGCAGCAAACATCAATTTAATATCTTACAAATATAAAGATAGTTGAGGAATATTTGGAATTTGCAAAGTAATTTTTATTAAATTAAAATAAAGAAATCAGTTTGTTTTGTTATTAATAAAGCAGTATCCTTATCGTAAAGGGAGAGAGCTACAAAAGTTTTTTTTTTAAATAAAACAAAAACGGTTTTGGATATCAATGAAATTCTTTATTCCTGTAAAAGTACGTTCGATGCCATTATGTATCGAACTCGATTTCTTTTGCATGGCCACCACGGGCACGCTTGTAGAAGTCCAGACGCTGAACCCAATTTTCGACAGTTTTCAAGCATAAATCGGCCGATACTGCTGCAATTTCACGTTCGATATACGTACGAAGTTCATCAATCGTCGCTGGCTTGTTGGCATAGACCATAGACTTGACGTAGCCCCACAGGCAATAGTCTAACGGCGTCAAATCGCACGACCGAGGCGGCCAATAGACTGGACCATTTCGTGAGATAACACGTTCTCCAAACTTGGTTTCCAATAAATTGATTGTGGCATTCGCTGTTTGGCTTGTGGCGCCGTCCTCTTGGAACCACATGGTCTCCAAGTCTATATCATCCAATTGGGGCCAAAAATATTCGGTTATCATTGAACGGTAGCGATTCCCATTCACAGTGACATGCCGGTCTTGATCATCACGGAAGAAGTACGGCCCAATGACGCCGCCGGCCCATAAATCGCACCAAACCGTAAATTTTTCGGGATGCAATAATGACTCATGGAGTACGTGTGGATTGCTGTCTGACCAATAACGCATATTTTGTTTATTGACGAAGCCATTCAGCCAGAAATGAGCCTCATCGCTGAAGATGATTTTTCGATGAAAATCCGAATCATTTTCAAGTTGTTGCTCAGCCCAATTCACGAACATACGACGCTTCTGGTGGTCAAGCGGCTTCAGTTTTTGCGTCAATTTGATTTTGTAAGGATGTAGGCCAAGATCTTATCGCAAAATTTGCCACAAGGACGTCACAGAGATGCCCAACGCTTGAGAACGACGTGTGAGAGACACATTTGGGCTTTCTTCAACTGAAGCCTCAGCGATAGCAATATTCTCGACACTACGGGCACTGCTTTGTCTCACTGGCACGGGAACATTTTGTACTGTGCCAGTGGATTCAAATTTTTCCACTAGACGCTCAATTGTTGATCTGCTAGGACGATTATGACGACCATAACTTGGATGTAGCGCTCTTAACGTTGAGGCCACTGACTCCGAATTTCGGAAATAAATTTTAATGATTTCGACTCGTTGTTGGCTCGTATATCTTTCCATTATGAAATGGCAAACCTTACGAAAGAAAAATGTCAAAAGAGCGGCAAGAAATATGGCGTCGTTTGCTGTCACTGTCGCTCTACTTTTGTAGCGTCCCATTTGAAAAACCCTGTTCATCGCCTTCGCGTTAGAAAGTTTTCGAAGATTAAATGTTTCGAAGACTTTTTTTTTTCAAAATATGAACTGGAGTAATTTTTTGCATCAAATCCTGCACGTTTTCAAAATAATTTCACTTTAATTTTGAAAAATCATTTCATGAAATTTCAACAGTGTTGTTGAAATTGCAATAGAACTCAAATTTGATATTTCCCTTTTATTTCATTTTTTTCATAGTTGTCTTTAGTGAATGCAAGTTGGCAACACTGCAATTGACTTTCATTGAACCACGCCCCACTGCCTACTTAAGGCAACAAGTCATAAAGATGTTGAAAATTGTTTAACTTCATGGCTTTTCACATGGTCTGTATGGAGCTTAAGTTAAAAGCGAAGGAAATGAAAGGAACTTTTAGGTCAATTGGTCGTTTGTGTCGGTGACCAAGTTCAAATACAGCTCCAAACACACAGACACACACACACAAATGTGTAGGCACACAAATGCAAGTGAATCCTTTCAAAGTTGAAGCACATAAAACGCAGTGAGTACTTGGCTAATTTGCTGCAGATTCTGAGTTATTTCAAAGTCAGCGCTTTGATGAGTATGGAAAAAAATGGATGATGATGTTCTATACTGATAATGAAAAAAGTTACTTTGGTAAAAGGTTCTGAATTTCTAATTAAGCATTGAAAGCATTGGAATAATTCAAATCATTAAATAATACATATTAAAGAGTCCTTCGAATGTGGCATAAAGCCAATAAAAAAAAATTAATACTTTTTACATTTATAATTCGCATAATTTGCGAATTCAAATACGAATGTGTAATTGTTTTTTTTTTTTTCTATAGTTTATGTCATGCATCGTATATTTTATAATTTACCACAATAGCAACAGTATAAAATATCCTTGAAACAAATTGCAAATGTATGCGAAGGCAAGTGCATAAAAAAAAGGTTGTGATGTGGGTGGTAATGTGGAATAGTGGGAGTTTGTGTTGAAAAAACAAAACAAAAAATCACAATCAACACGACAACAATTTTCACGCAAGCGAAACTCATGCAACCGCACATAACCGCACTATGCTGACACAAAAGTAGTGTAATCATAAATGTACCTTTTAGAAAAAATTACATATATTTTTATAATTATATTTTTTTAATTAAAATGTACGACAACCTTCATTTAATTAAATAAAGGGTTTTTCAATAAGAGCGCTACAAAAGTTTTTTCAAGGGTTTTTCAACAGGGACGCTACAAAAGTAGAGCGACAGGAACAGCAAACGACGCCATATTTCTTGACACTTTTTTGACATTTCTCTTCAGTAAGGTTTGCCATTTCATCATGGAAAGATACACGAGCCAACAACGAGTCGAAATTATTAAAATTTACTACCGAAATTCGAATACGTATATCTATCCATCATGAAATGGCAAATTTTACTGAAGAGAAATGTCAAAAGTGCGGCAAGAAATATGGCGTCGTTTGCTGTCCCTGTCGCTCTACTTTTGTAGTGTGCCTGTTACTACACAAATTTAAATTTAAAAGTTAGGGTGAATTGAAGTACAGTTAATGTCCCTACAAAACAAATCATGGTTGAAATATATACAGTAGACTAATTCAAAAACAGAAAATCTTAAAATGTTTCGCTCCGTGTCGACTTTCTGAAACTAGGGCCTCAAAATCTGAGAAGAAGCTTTTAAAACCCAACAAAAAAAATGATCCTGTGATATTGCGCAAAGAGCTTAAAGAACATTTTTGAGCTTTTAATGACTATTTTCAATTAAGTTATTGTTACACCAAGTATAAAAAGATATCACTCAATTTTATTTTTTTTATTTAATTTAAAATCACTTACTGAAATTATGATTTTTTAAACTATAAATTTTTAGTTAACCGTTAAAATTTCATGACTTGCCAAACACGAAAAATGTCGACTTTTTTTTACTATAGTAATTTAAAATGTCGAATTTTTCTAATTGTATTCTAACGAGTTTGGGATAACATTTTTGTATTATTGCACACATAATTGTCTTTAAATGTATACTTGAGGAAAAACTACACTCAAAAATGTAAAAAAAAAATGGAAATTTCAAAAATTACATATTCTCCACTTTGATATTAATACTGACGAAATATTGTAAAAGCCTCTCCTATCGGTATATTTTAGTTTTTCAATTTAAAAATATTTTTTTTTTATAAAATGTTAAATTTCACGAAATATTTATTTTTACGAATTTATTAGCATGCCAACATTTTTTTACGAAAGAATTGTAATTTTACAAATATGTTTATAAACAATTGAATGTTACATCTTATTTTTACAAAACTTTTCATTTTACAAAATTTTGAATTGGTGTTAAATATTAATAATTCGACTCAATACTATTTAAAAACAAAAGTGTTATATTTTAATTAGCACAAAAACATACTCTAATTGTGACATTTATGTTAAATAATAGATTCACTGCCATAACATGTAGGCGCAAATGCATTTTAAAGCAGCAGCATTTTTACAAATTAGAAATAAGTCAGACTGAGGAATATGTGCAGCCACATAGCTGCCGCAGTATATTTGTCAATCAGGGACTCAAAGAATTTCTGTCATATGACATGATAGAGCCGCAAATGCAGCAAAACTGTTGCAACACTTGTGAACAAATTGCTGGGTTGTTTGAAATAATTAACTGTCAACATGTCATATGTTCGAGATACAAGCAGCCATTAGCTCGGCTGGTGGTTAATGAAAACGAACGAATGATGTGAAAAGTGTTTTGTGTTACATGCTTGGCCATGACTATGACTGTGAATGGCTAATTGTTGTGTAAGTTGTCATGAGAATTTCAAAAATTGACAAATTATGTGAATTTTGTTCGTAATAAATTTTGTAAAAAAATATGGAAAAATTACATAAAACGGATTTTTATGGTATATAGAGGCATTTTACAGATTACGATCGAATTTGATATAAATATTTTCTTAAAAAGTATTTTCTTAAAGTATTTTAAATACGATGTCTCATTGCAATAAATTGTTTTTCAAATGAATTCAAACCGTTAGATACATTTATTATCATATTAAAGTAATAACATTTTTTTAAGTGCTCTGTTTCTAAATCCTCGATTTTTTCAAAAATGTAAACATCGACTTCCTAATGATTCTAGAAAATTTTTGACAACTAATTGAAGTCTCTCCCATCCGGATATTTTAATTACCAAAATGTTAAACCACAGTTTAAAAATATAACAAAAAAAAAATTCTCAAAAATATTTTAAGATATTGTCTTAACGTGCTCAAGGTCCGTACAAATTGGGTTTTTGTACCAACAAACGAACAATGTCCGCTATTTAACTTGACATTATTCTCCCACGAAACGTACTCGACCACTTCCCAATCAATACTGAAGTACAGTGTCTCAGATGCGACGCCCTTAAATACTGCATGCATTAGTTCGACACGTTTCGACAAGTTTCGACATATTTCGAGAACATTCTACTCGTTTCGTGAATTGGCATCTCCTTCGCACTTATGTGTTGTTAATGCGCTGATCTTCTATCTCTTTCTCGCACATTGCCACAATGCGCTGAATGATCGTCCGTATCTTTCTAACACATTGCTTAGTGCGCTGAATGATCTTGCGTCACATTTATTATTGTTGATTGCTTGCGCAGTGGAGCAAATTAACTATTTTCTTATTAATATTGTCTTAACGTGTTCAAGGTCCAGTCGGTACAAATTGGGTGTTTTGTACCAACAAATAAAACAACAAACAAAGAGTTTAAAAAAAAAATAAAAAAAACATCTGGAAATTCGAATCGTACATCACTTTTCATTTTGTAATAATGATTATTGATATTGTCAGAAAAAGGAAATATACAAAAATAAAATCAGCTATGTTTTTTAAATAATCCATATATATTTTCAAATTTCAAAAGTATTTTTTGAAAAAACGAGTTGGGAATGTTAGGCCACATGGGTAAGTTCGGTCACATGGGCGGACTTTTATAGTCGGTCGGGCCCGACTATGGAATACCCTACACCTTTGGTGGAGATATTAATGTGGGATATTTAATTGCATACCTTAATTTTGAAGTTTTTAATTATGCTGAACCTCCCCACCCTCAGAATATTATTCACATATCCGAAATTTACGTCACATATCCCCATAATTTAAAAAATTGATATAAAAGTATAAAAAATTAATAAAAAAAATAGAAAAATATAATTGGGCGGACCACGCCTATATTCAAAATTTTATAAGGCTAATATTTCATAGATTTGATTTAATAATTTACGGTTCAATTTTCCACTATGAAAACCCGGGAAATAATTTAAAAAAAAATGTGGTCGGTTCACGCCCATTTTTTTCCACATATTTTAAGGTAAATTACAACAATATGTTATAAATTTTATAACTATATCTTGTATACTTTAGTTATTAGTTCCTAAAGAGTTATATAAAAGTGACTTGTATAGGAGGTGGGCGTGTCCGTTGACGGATTTGGCTCATTTTCAAACTCAGTTTCTACTTTTGGCTAAAATATATTCAGACGAAATTTCATCGCATTCTGATCAGTATTTCTCAAGTTTTTCTGTATTCGGACAACAAGACAGCAAGACGGACAGACAGACAGACATGGCTAAACGGACTCGGGTAGTGATGCTGATCAAGAATATATATACTTTTCCATACCGGACACACCTCCTAAGGTGCGTTACAATATCTGCACAAACTTAATATACCCTGTACCTCATTGGAGTAGGGTATAAAAATATACGGAATTTTTAATCTTGTCCAGAATTGTTCTGTGATTTAATATGAAAAAAGAATAAATTTTCGAAACACAGTGTAAATTTACAAATTAAGGACATCATATCAGCAATTTTTCAAAATAATTAAACAAAAATAATGTGTACACCCAAAAATAATTGTTTGTACTATTAACAAGATCAGCTTTGCTAAATTATAAAACGAGTTGGAAAGGTTAGGTCACATGGGTAAGTTCGGTCACATGAACCGGACTTTTATAGTCGGTCGGTCCCGACTATGGAATACACAACACTCTTGGGGGATATATTAGAGGTATAATTTGGTGGAATAGTTTTTAATAACACTACACAACAGCCATTCTGCGCAGCAGTCAAGGTTATTTTTGTACAATGTAAAATGACGCCCTTATTCCAAAATATGGTTTAGTAATGTTTCTTTGGATAGGTTTACAAAATATGGGCCAATAACTTTTGGACCGAGCTTTTAAAAGGTGGTCGCATATTTGCAAATATCTCGCGTTCTAAAGAACACATATGATCAAATGTTATATCGAATGAAAGATAATTGAATATTGAATAAACATTTCTTAGAATATTTTTAAATTGGTTCATTAGTTTAAGAGAACTCGAAAGAAGAACTTGAAAAAATAATTTAAGAAAAAATTCATTTAAAAAAATGGAAAAAAAATTGAGAAAGTTAGATGATACACAGATTTTATATTTATAAAATTAGTTCACACTCCGTTGAAGAAATTGAGCTATAAACGACAAAAATATATGGGTAACATTTGAGTATAAAAAAACTTATGTGAAAGCAATATAATTGAGTGCTATACAAATAGGCATAAAAATAAAAAATGTGAGCGGATCATGATTATTTTTTGAGCAACTATTGATAGATGATTGCTTGTAATTAATTTTAAATTTTGTAACTTTATCTTTAATACTTAACGAGATATGTGATCCTAAAAAGTAAATCCATATCTTGTAGTGAATGTAGTAGAGTATGTTGACTAATTCGACTCATTTTCGAACTTAGAATTATTATTCGACTAAAATATATTAAAACTAAATTTCGTGGCATTCGGAATAGCAGTTTTAAAATTATCGTGTATAGGCGGACAGACAGACGGTCATATCTAAATCGACTCGGAAAGTGATGTTGACCAAGAAAATATATACTTTTTCATACCAGTCACGCCTACTAAGAGGTGCTAAAATATCCTCACATATATTTTATAACTTGTAACCCATGGGTATTGGGTATAAACATATTATGCGATTTTTTTTAGTTAAAGCCCAATTGTAATGCTTTCATATGATTTTGTGTGTTCTCAACTCGTATCCATTGATTTATTTTCTATAAAAGTGATTTGTATGGGAGGTGGCCGTGTCCGTTGGCCGATTTGGCAAATTTCCGTACACAGAACCATTTTTTGGCTAAAACATATTGCAACCAAATTTAATCGCGTTCTGACCAATATTTCTCAAGCTATCTTGTAGTCGGACTGACAGACAGGCGGACAGACGGACAGCCGGACATGACTAAACTACTTTTCCATACCGGACACGCCTACTAAGCCGCGTTACAATATATTCACAAAGTTAATATACCCTGTACCTCATACACAGAAAAAAATAATCGATCTAATTATTGCAACCGACATTAATTACATTCATTAATCAATCTAGCAATGAAATTCACTAATTTAATAAAAAAATTTGCGTTATATAAGCAATCGCTTTCGCTAATATGAATATTTGTACGTCAATGCAGCAAAATATAATTGCTGAAAGTGCGCTGACTAATTAATTTGCTACAAATATTCATATTAGCAAATGGAATTGCTGAATTAACGAATAATAGCAAATTTTTTTTCACTAAATATGTGAATTTCATTGTTGGATTGATAAATGCAGCATATTTTTTTACATATTGAATTTTTCGATCTGAAATATTTTGTATCCCTTACATCACATAATCTTAAGTACCGTTCTATTAAATATATATTCAAAATACGTTAAATCTTTTCGACAAACATCAACTTAAATGAAAATGTATCGCTCAAAATTACAACATTTAATTTCCGCCCGTCTTAAAATCACACATACCACATACTACAATTACACTGACTCTCCTCATACAAAGATAGACAGAACTAAGCGCTATAAAAAGAACGAAATCGATTGAAAACGTTTTATCGAAATTGCAGCTTAAAATGTCATGACATAATGTTGTTGCAATAGTTGTTGCTGTTGCCGCTACTGTTGCTGTTCTGGTTCGCAGGATATCATAGGATATCGCAGTAGGATATCGCAGGATATCGCAGGATATCGCATGTGCAGCAAACCAAACAAAATGCTGCTAGTGGTAAGGATGACGTCGGTGACGGTAACGATGTCGATGATGACGACGACGTATATGATGCCATCATCATTTTAGCCACGATCAAAGTGTTGTAGTTTCCACTAATGCTCGTAATCCTGCTCAAGTGTGCAATTGAAAGAAAAGTTCACACCTGTGTATGTGTGCGAGGTACATGTGGCCACATCAATACACACACTAACACACCGACCCCCTCCCCCCCTCTAGTATAGCAACATGCAAGTGGCATGCTAACGAAAATTAAGCTATAAACGTGCAATTGTACCGCCCAATACCAAATAAAGTGTGAAAAAATGAAAGGAAAATCCGCATACAATAAAATACAAGAAATCGCTGGAGCGAAAAAGCAACAACGGCGAATGTGCTTGAGGTACAGTGATCTCAATTGATTAAAAATCTTGCGAAAATTCTAAATGAATATTTAAATGATTCTTTGTGTTGAATGCATTCCGAAAACCGAATCCGTTCAAAAATCGTAAATATGATGAACGTTTTGTAACTGTCGAAAAAGTGTTCGTCAATATGATGAAGAATTTGTATGTGAAGAATATGTTTCATCATATTAATGAACAAAACATAAAATACAACATATATGTACTTCATATTGAAGAATGTTGTTCATTAAAACAAATTTCTATCAAAATGTTTTTTTTTCGTTCATTTTTTGCCGTACTTCTCATTTCTCAAGTAGTTCTTGTGTGTTATTTCTTCTTTAAAATTTGCTCGAAATGCATAAATTAGTAAAATGTTTTATAATATATTTATTTATAATTACAACTTTATATTAATAAAAGGTATATTTAAAAAAAAATGTTGAACAAAAATTTTTTTAGGACATTTTTTTTGAAATTTCATTAATTAATTAATTTTGAAAAAATAATATTAATTCAACAATATTAATCATATTATATTATCATCATATTATATTCATAAATTATGTCAAAAAATGCATAGATATTATGTTTATATTCATCAACACAGAAAAAAAAAATCTTCAATATGACGAATTTATTCATAAATATTATGAATTTTTTCACCAAATACCAGATTCATCATATTGATACCACCGTTCATTAAATGACATATTAAAGAATGTATTCATTATATATATGAACAAAATATTCAATACAATGAATTTGAATTGTCATATTGATGAATTTGTTCATAATATTTTTTCAAAAAAAATTTTTTTTTATAAAATAATTCGAAAAAAAAGTGTACGAATTTTATTTTAAAAATAACAATAAAAAAATTATCCCAAAAAAAAAATGTTGGACAAAAAAAAAATTGTTCCAAAAACAAAAATGTAAAAAAGTTTTTTCGAAAAAAAAAAAATTAAAAAAAAATGTATGAAATTTTTTTTTTCGAAAAAAAAATTTGTTCGAAAAAAAAAATTGTTCGAAAAAAAATTTAATTTGAAATTTTTTTTTTTTTATAAATATAACTTTTTATTAACAAAAAGTTATAATTATAATAAATATATTATAAAACATTTTACTAATTTATGCATGTCGAGCAAGCATTATATAAGAAATAACACACAAGAACTACTTGAAAATTGAGAAGTACGTCAAACATGAATGAAAAAAAAAAAGGTTAAAAAAAATTTGGTTTAATGAACAGCATTCTTCAATATGAAGAACATATATGTTGTATTTTATATTTTGGTTCATTAATATGATGAAACGTAGTCTTCACATACACTTCATCATATTGAAGAACACTTTTTCGACAGTTACCAAGCGTTCTTCATATTTATGATAGCATTCATAACATTGATGGCGTTAGTCATTAATATTATGAATGGCTCTTCAATACAATGAATCCTGGTTTGAAGAACGGAATTCATCAATATGATGTACATTTTTTTTTTCTGTTAATATGACGATCCAAATTCATTGTATTGAATATTTCGTTCCTTACTATAACGTCGATAATATGAAAAAGTTTATATATATAATGAATGCATACATCAATATGTCATTTAATGAACGATGGTATCAATATGATGAATCTGATAGTAAAATTCGTAATATTTATGAATAAATTCTTTAACGTAGCCTGTAATCTATTCTTGACTATTTTTCGTTCGTTTTGTTCTTTGTTTTTCTTTTCAAATGACATTTGATTACACTATGTGATTGTTTTTATTGCACCATAGTCGTTTATAATGTTTTTGATTTAACTACGTAAAATAGTCGATAGTTATCTACGTTTTCTTCTTGGTGTAGTCTTCCTTTTTATTCAAGTTATTCAAAATATCGAAAAATGTATAATACACAAATTGAAATTGAAACCATTTCCAAAATGAGTAATCTATATACCGAATCCGTCAAGTTTCTAAACTTGAAAACAAAACGGTAATCAAAATGAGTATGCCATTCGTTTCGATATCGTTACGAGATTAATGCGAGTAGTTGGGAAATCACACGATATTGTACTCCTTCTCGAAACAATATCGAGCGTCAAATTAGACCTATAGGTATACATGGTAGGTAGATATCAATACGTTCTGTCGGAGGTCTCTCGATGTGAGAAATTTTCGAAATCGGATCGATATCGAAGAAAAAAGTGATCAATGTTTGAGATGTGATAAATGTTTAAATGTCGTATTTTGTCAAAGTTCGAAAATATTTTAAAATTACCTCCTCTTTCTGTATTTCGAAACGAAACTCTATTAGATGAAAGTGACGTAATTTTAAATAAATTTTAAAATTTTAAAAGTCAGGTCACATGAAATCATAATTTTCGTGACGAAATTTTTGTTTCGTCGTTCGTTTCAAAATAGAGAAAGTGGGTAATTAGAATGGAGAAAGCAACGGTATCGAACATTTTATCGAAGTTATTCCAAAAAGCTCCAAGTCGCCGAAGGACTCCAAACCATGGCAGACTGAAACAACTAAATCCAGAATGAATCAAAAAGTAAACGGAATGATATAATGTTAAATGGAAACCGTCTTGGCTTTAAGAAACAGAATTACTTGGTTATCTTAAAATAATTAAGAGCAATTATTCTTGATAGACAATTAATGATTGCTCTTATGTTTTTAATATATCGATAGACAATCACACTAAGGGCCAGTTTTTCAGTGCTAGTTGAACTTTGTTTGTGGTTTAAACATCGTTTTAAATCTGAATCGATTATTGCAGTGAACTTCAACCGTCGTTTAAACTAAGTTTAAACGACCGATGCTGATTGTTTAAACTACGTTCAAAGTTTTTGACATGAATTTTTCTACAACACTTTTAACTATTTTTTGTCGCTGCGTTGTTTCACAAATTATTATAAATTTTTGTATGTTTTCACACTATGTATTAAAAAAATCTCTCACGTGCAATTTATTTGCTCGATCTGTTGCTAATATTTAAATTTACATTACATTTTATTTTTCTGAAACAATTTTTGTATTTATTTAATTTTGAATGACATTTATCAGTAGTCAAAATCAAGTGAATGTTTTGTCTTGGTCTGTGTTAAACGTCGTTTAATTTAAATAGAAGATTAATTAAACGGAGTTTCAAATACGTTTAAACTAGCACTGAAAAACTGGCCCTAAAACAGCATGATATCAAATATTACAGACGAAGCAAGTTCGAAGAAAACTTGTGTTCGTGTTCTTTAAAGTTTTTTCAAAATACTGCAACAATTTGACGTGTACTTTTTGGTATTTGATAGTCAATCAATTAACCTCTCAAAATCAAGGTGAATATTTCTGATTTAATTTTTTGGAAAATTTCTGAAAAAATCCTATTAAAATTGGTGATTAGAACAGTTATTAATTCAATAGTATACAAATAAAAAGATGTTCATATAAACACAAAAACAATTCAATAGTATTTAAAAGTATTTTGTAGTATTTAATGGTATTTACCCATTAAAATAATAATTTATCCTAATGACTTGTTTTAATAGCAACAAAAAAAACTATTGATTTTATAGTATTTTTTCTGAGTGCAGCGAATTTTTAGCTCGTAGTCCAACACTCAGAAAAAATGTCATAAAAGCCCATTAAAATGAGTCAATAGGACAGTTATTGATTTAATACTATACAAAAAATAAATATTCTAATATAATTTTATAGTATTTTGTTGTATTTAATGGGATTTACCTATTGAATTAATAGTATTTCCTATTAATTGTATGGTATTTTTTTTTCTACGTGATATGATTTTGAGTTCTCATAAAAATCGAAAAATATGTCATTAGTTAGTTAAATTATGAGTTTTAATTAAAAATAGAAAAGATTTTAATAATTATATCAGTGACGGTCTCTCTGACGGTTTTGGTTCCACTGTGCAGCACAGTAAAATATATGTGATCCATTGAAACTTCAACTTTATTTAGCCACAAATTCTGCGGAAATGCGCGGAAGTGCAAATGTTCCAAAATAAAAGAATAAATACATATAACGTATAATGAAAATGTCGAAAATGATTTTCAATTTCATCTTTGGTTTCCGCAGAAATGCCGTAAATGCACCCCCTCGAAACATATTTTCCCACTCTTTCTGCAGTCTTCCGTCGACATTTCGACTGTGTTCGACGCGACTTAATACCGCTGATGTAGCCTCATTTCATTATGTTTTTCTTTCATTATCAACTCATTTCCACTTGCCAAAGATCTGCAGATATTTTACTCCCCATCTTGGCCCAACAATCATGATATTGGGGGCCAACTCGGGTGTTCGGGGTTCGAAAATGTTTCGAGTGCAAGTTTCACATAAATGCTGTCCGGATTACAATTTATTAAGTGTTATTGTTTTGTTGAGAGAATCACCAGCAACATCATCATCAGCAAGCAACCAAATCATAGAACTGCTTGAAGTAGTTGGCAATAATGAAGCTGCTTCATAATTCCAACATATATTTTATTACGTTATGAGGGTTTTATTTAGTATGAGAATTAAGTATGTGAGTAGAATTAATAAACGTACTATTGCATTATTATGTTTTTTTTTTTAATTTCATTCAGTAGCTAAACGTGTTAAAGTGTGCAAAAAAACGTAGATTATTTGCAGGAAATTAGTTTAAACTAGTTTGGGAAAACAATGCTCTAATTAATTTATAAGATATACTAAACTTTTCAAACGTTTTGGAACTATAAATATTCGATTTATATTCAAAATGACAAAAGATTTTGAAATACTTATATTATTTTTAATATTCATTTCACTAACTGCTGATTTTATTTATTACCACTTACTTAGAAGCAGCTAAAAGTTTATGCAGCATAAACTAATAAAGTATTTGAAGTAATATTTTGTAAGTAGGAAACAGCTTATATTAAATACGTGCATTGCATTCATTAACTAACTATTTTAACAAACAGCACGTTAAACTGCGGATTATTTACACCCAAAAGAAAATATCCCATTAATTACATGGTATGACCATTGATTTAATGGTTCGTGTATTAATCGTTATATTGATTTAAAATTTTTCTATTCAATTTGATAGTATTTTAAAAATTAAATAAAATTAATTTAATACTTTCAATATTATTGAATACAATGGTATAAAAACTATTGCTTTAATGATTTTCCTCCCATAATAATAAAAGTCGCACTATAAGAAATAAAGGGTTTTTCAATAAGAGCGCTACAAAAGTTTTTTTTTTAAATAAAACCGTTATTTTTTCGGGATGCAATGATGACTCATGGAGTACGTGTGGATTGCTGTCTGACCAATAATGCATATTTTGTTTATTGACGAAGCCATTCAGCCAGAAATGAGCCTCATCACTGAAGATGATTTTTCGAGTTGTTGCTCAGCCCAATTCACGAACATACGACGCTTCTGGTGGTCAAGCGGCTTCAGTTCTTGCGTCAATTTGATTTTGTAAGGATGTAGGCCAAGATCTTTTCGCAAAATTCGCCACAAGGACGTCACAGAGATGGCCAACGCTTGAGAACGACGTGTGAGAGACACATTTGGGCTTTCTTCAACTGAAGCCTCAGCGGCAGCAATATTCTCGACACTACGGGCACTTCTTTGTCTCACTGACATGGAAACATTTTGTACTGTGCCTGTGGATTTAAATTTTTCCACTAGACGCTCAATTGTTGATCTGCTAGGACGATTATGACGACCATAAATTAGACGTAGCGCTCTTAACGTTAAGGCCACTGACTTCGAATTTCGGTAGTAAATTTTTATAATTTCGACTTGTCGTTGGCTCGTATATCTTTCCATCATGAAAGGGCAAACCTTACTGAAGTGGAATGTCAAAAGAGCGGCAAGAAATATGGCGTCGTTTGCTGTCCCTGTCGCTCTAATTTTGTAGCGTCCTTGTTGAAAAACCCTTTATATCAACTTAAACACGAAAAGAAACATCTTTGATTTGTGCCTCAATTGGGCGTTTATACAAAATAGACTCATTCATTAAATATCAATAAATATGAATAGGTTCACCTAGTGTAGTTAAATGATTATATTATTAAATTTATGGTTAAGAGTACGTTAAGAGTACGTTTCGACGGTACGTTAACGGACCGTCATCCAGTATGAACTACGGAGATAATACGTTTCGACGGTACGTTAACGGACCGTCATACTGGATGAAATACGGAGTGAATCCGTTGATAGTACATTTTGACGGTCCGTTAACGTACCGTAGGCATGTATGAAAAACGGAATAAATATATTGAAGGCACCGTTTTCATACCATACAATAGTATACAAAATGCCCTTTTGAATATTTTTATTTAACAAGAAACAAATTTATTATGAATAAAATTGTACATGAAATATTCAAATTTTACTAAACAAAACAACTTAATTGGTGTTGTAATATTCTGAACTTCCACATGGTATTTCCAGCATCGATTTCTTGTCAACAGAAACCAAAACAATAATTAATTAAAAAAAAAGATATATCACTTTAACTGGATTGTAGTTCAATACTTGCTCAATGTTTCGTAAACTTGCCGTGATTCCGTGTGTGTTGTAGGCTCCGTATAAATGTTTCTTGGGATTGTATTAACAGTTTGAATATTATTGAACTAATGGTATGCATCCTATTGATTTATTATAAATAATTGTTTTTCTATTGAAATACCTATTATTTTAAAATATAGTCAAAACTATGCTATATCATTACAATTTAATTATTTTCTCTTGTCGCTTCTTTTTTCTAGTATTAATAATAATTGTACTATTGAATTTACGTACTGTTTATTTAGAACATAGTCAAAACTATGCTATATCGTTACAATTTAATTGTTTTAATAAATTATTTAAAAAACGTAATTCGACTGAACCATAAAATTATTAATACTTATCAATTAATATGAATATGTCTTGCTGGTGTAATTAAAAGATTATGTTATTAAATTTATGGTACAAAAACATATTGTATTAACAGTGTGAATATGATTGAACTAATGGTATGTAGCCTATTGATCAATTTTATATAGAAATACTTACTATTTATATAAAATGTAGTAAAAACTATGATTGATATCGTTACAATTTAATTGTTTTCTCTTATATTAATTATTAATTAAATTCAAGTATTTAAACTCAAACGAATAACAATTTCCATGACGATTTAGTACACCCAGAAAAAAATTCGCTCAAATCCCATTAAAATTGTTCAATAGGACAATTATTGATTTAATAGTATACAAAAAATAAATCTTTTTATATAAACTCAATGGCAATGTCATGGTATTTTCTAGTATTTAATGGTATTTTCCGATTAAAATAATAATTTATCCTATTGACTATTTTTAATAGTAAAAAACCATTATTTATATAGTATTTTTTTCTGGGTGTATAAGTTTGATTAGTTATTTAATTACTGAACCCTAATTTGAATGATAAGAATTGAAATTTCAAATCATTTGATTAGATTCTTTCATAAAATCTACAAAAATGAATCTTAAACGGTTGCCTGATATAATGAAATGTATGTATGTGTTTATTACTTGGAGGTAATATATCGTCGTTGTAGAACGAAAAGTCACCAAATACATTTTTATGAAAAACTTAAATTTCGAGTTTGTTGATTAAAATTATAAAAAGTAATTGATGTCTTGTTAAAGTTGAAATATCAATTGATAGATTTACATTTTCTTAACACGTGATAAAAAAATTGAGATCATAGATTAAAAATTGACAGAAATATAAAGATTTTTGTAAATGAATATTTGGCATTTTGAAAATGTATTTGGTGACTTTTCGTTCTACAACCACGATATAATGGTGAATTTTATATATTAAGATCGATCATGAAAAAACGCTTTGTAAATATAACTCAAAGCCAAAAAAAAACTAGTGTTATTTTTTTTTAATTTGAGTTTAGTTTTGCAATTTGATTTATTTTTTGCAATAACCAAAAACAGCTGACTCAAACAGTTGATGTAGAAAATATTGCAAAACTTTCTTTTGTTGTGGGTTGTTTCTGAAAAATCCAGTTGAAGGTAAAACCGCAAATATAATATGAATGACAAATACTATGCAACATTGCAATAAATAGTTGAAACTTTTGAAAAATTTCAAATTTTACACTCACGTTGTTTTCACAAACACCACCTGTCAACTGTTAAAATTTTACACATTATCCACATTGCTTACTTTTGTTACGACACAAAATATATTCTATCCAAATTAACATCATTTCAATCATACAACAAATTTATACAAAAATTCCCATAATAATAATAATAATTGTTCTCTTTTTTATGACACATACGTCTGTTTTAGCGTGTTTTTGTCCAATTAATTCATGCGATTTTTTTTTTTATTTTGAGAATTTCATGTAATGTGTCGACTTTTTACTGCGTCGACGATCTTCGCTGCGAGTCCGTCGACATAATACGCGACTCTGACATAAGACGCGTCTGCCCCAAACTGGAACGCACCGTATTCAACATTTCGACACCGCTGCCCGGTTCATGCACCTCATTGTTTAACGAACGCTGTTTGGCAATCAAATACTCGGAGGCGTAGAATTTTTTACGTTTCTCCAAAAACGAATCGGCAGATGCGCCAGATCCATGCCCTGAACCGTTATTGAATGACCGAACGGGTGTCGACAATGGCTGATTGGGCATGTTTACGTCTGCCGATGACATCGAGAACGAAGCCTGATCGTCTTCTTGCTGCTCCTCCAGCTCACGATTCATGGCCAGCAGACGTTCTCGCAACTGTGTGGCATCGACAGGTTCGGCACGACGGGGAAATGGTGTTTTCGACTCGTTGATGGACATGAGGCCATAGTCTTTGTTTTGCGGATGATGCGTCTGCTCCAGATTCTGTTCGTCGAAGTGTGTCTCACGTATGGAGACGCGACGCGTTTCGCGATTTTGTTCGTCTTTGTTGCGTTTAAGCATTTTAGCGATAGTTGCGATGTTTTTAAAATTTTTATTTATTGATTTATTTTTGAAAGGGTAGAACCGAATTATTAATTTTTTGATGATTGTTTTTAAAAAAAATGCGAATTCGTAATTTTATTTGAAACTTTTTGTTTGGTTACCTGACAAATCATTGAAATATTTCTCAATACATCATGACTGACATAACCGACAAAAAAAAGCTAGTTTTAAATTTACTACATACGGCTAATTACGACAACGACCAACACAGCAAATTAGCGATTGATTGGCATTTGTTTATTATGCTGATTAGTTTTATTATTTGTAGACTTAACAAAAATACAAAAATTAAACGGCATCGAAAACCTAAAAACCACAGCACAATGGTTTGAAATTAATTTTATAGGATAAATGTGCGGTTTGTGAGCCATCGTGTTTTTTTTTAATTAATCAGTCTGCCAGACAGGGTGCTACTATATCAGCGAGGCGCTCCTGCACTAAAAATACATGAAAAAATCGTGAAATTTATCTACGAAATATTTCGTAAAATATACTAAAGATCTTTCGCAAATTTATGTTAAAATTACGAATATTATTTGTGTATTTTACGAAACTA
Organism: Dryomyza anilis; assembly: GCA_951804985.1. Taxonomy (NCBI): domain Eukaryota; kingdom Metazoa; phylum Arthropoda; class Insecta; order Diptera; family Dryomyzidae; genus Dryomyza; species Dryomyza anilis. The sequence goes on from OX638132.1 coordinate 71,825,696, forward strand.
TGCGTTATCTACGAAAGTCATTCGTACATTATACGAAAGAATGTTATTTTTATTGTTGTTTTAATTTTACGAATATGGATTCGTAGTATATACAAATCATTCCTAAAAAAAAGTTTGGAATAAAAATAGAAATTACAAATGCTTGGTATATTCTACGAATTATTCGTGTATATCCTAAACATTTTTTAATGTCCTAGAAAATATTTCGGACAACTTTCGGAAACCGAGAGCATTTAAAAGACAATCTTTCAGACATACTTTGTCTACTTGGATAATATCCAATGAATAATATTATTGGATAATATTATATGAAAGATTAATTTTACCAAAAATTTAAATCGATTTGATAACGGTAACCTGTCCCTCACGAGCCTTTTCGATTTGGAACTTTATTTAGAAAAAATTACATTTTCATAGTTTTATTTTTTACACAGAATCCAACTATTAAAGTTTGGAAAAACTAAGTACGCAATTTTATATATGTAAACCATCTTAACAAATTGGCGTTTACAGTTTTTTGATCAGAAGTCCTAGTAAAACGATATAAAGAGTTTTTCAACAGGGACGCTTCAAAAGTAGACCGACAGGGACAGCAAATGACGCCATATCTCTTGCAGTTCTTTTGACATTTTTCTTCAGTAAGGTTTGCCATTTCATGATGGAAAGATATACGAGCCAACAACGAGTTGAAATTATTAAAATTTACTACCGAAATTCGAAGTCAGTGGCCTCAACGTTAAGAGCGCTACGTCCAATTTATGGTCGTCATAATCGTCCCAGCAGATCAACAATTGAGCGTCTAGTTTAAAAATTTGAATCCACAGGCACAGTACAAACTGTTCCCGTGCCAGTGAGACAAAGAAGTGCCCGTAGTGTCGAGAATATTAGTACCGCTGAGGCTTCAGTTGAAGAAAGCCCAAATGTGTCTCTCACACGTCGTTCTCAAGCGTTGGGCATCTCTGGTACGTCCTTGTGGCGAATTTTGCGAAAAGATCTTGGCCTACATCCTTACAAAATCAAATTGACGAAAGAACTGAAGCCGCTTGACCACCAGAAACGTCGTATGTTCGTGAATTGGGATGAGCAACAACTTGAAAATGATTCGGATTTTCATCGAAAAATCATCTTCAGCGATGAGGCTCATTTCTGGCTGAATGGCTTCGTCTATAAACAAAATATGCGTTATTGGTCAAACAGTAATCCACACGTACTCCATGAGTCATCATTGCATCCCGAAAAAATTACCGTTTGGTGCGATTTATGGGCCGGCGGCGTCATTGGGCCGTGCTTCTTCCGTGATGATCAAGACCGGCACGTTACTGTGAATGCGAATCGCTAACGTTCAATGATAACCGAATATTTTTGGACCCAATTGGATGATATGGACTTGGAGAATATGTGGATCCACAAGGACGGCGCCACAAGCCATACAGCGAATGCCACAATCAATTTATTGGAAACCAAGTTTGGAGAACGTGTTATCTCACGAAATGGTCCAGTCTATTGGCCGCCTCGGTTGTGCGATTTAACGCCGTCAGACTATTTCCTGTGGGGCTACGTCAAGTCTATGGTCTATGCCAATAAGCCAGCGACGATTGATGAACTTCGTACGAATATCGAACGTGAAATTGCAGCAATATCGGCCGATTTATGCTTGAAAACCGTGGAAAATTGGGTTCAGCGTCTGGACGTCTGCAAGCGTGTCCGTGGTGGCCATGCAAAAGAAATCGAGTTCCATACATAATGGTATCGAACGTACTTTTACAGGAATAAAGAATTTCATTGATATTCAAAACCGTTTTTGTTTTTGTAGCGCTCTTATTGAAAAACCCTTTAGAACATATTTTAAAAATAAGTTTTGTTGTATGCTCTACTATGCGAAATGCTAAAAAAATCATCCAAAAATAGTCCAAAAAAATAAAACTTGTCCGACTTTTGATTCAATAAGGGTTAGGTTATGAAGGTTTTGTGATGGCGAAGGTTTGGAATATTAGTGTTTGTTTGTATAGTGAAATTAGTCGGGACAATTCAAAGAAAGTTTTCATTTACAGTTTTTTGGAAAACTATTTTTTAATCGACTTTTTATTTTTTGTTCTAAAGTGTCTAAATAATTAAAAAAAAAACAGAGTATGCACTCAAAATCAGCAACCGCAAATTATATAGAATTGATGTAGGGAATATCCATGATAAACATTTTTTATCTTTGAGTTGTGTTTACTACAAACAAAATAAAACAAAATTAGGTTTATACACAAAAAAAACGCACACATTTTTACAAAGACTTTTACTATTTTCAATAAAGTGCATAAAGTAATTGATACCAATAAAATAATATTAATATATTAAAAATCCTTGCCAATCAGTCCAAAAGATTAATTGAAACGACTGCCCGCTCAATTGGCTGTCACGCATTCAGTGAATGTAATCATTGGGCTAAGTGCCAATTGGAAATAACACAAAAAATATGTTAAAAAAATGTGTGTGAAATTAGACAAAACCAGCTTGAAAACAACTCTTAATTAACTGCAAAATTTGAAGCGCACTGAATTGAAAAACCCGAAAAACCGCTTCAATGCGGAAATCTCGTAATTGTTAGCTTGGCTGCCAGCATAAAAATGATGATAACTGGCGGCGATTGAAATCGACGATTCGACCAAATAACGAACTGACTGACTGACGAACTGATGCCCTTTGCCTTTTGCACTGCATGCCAGTGAAACATAAAATTGCGTCCATCTATGCCATGCCAGGGCTGAGGCGGAGGCGGATGCTGAGTGTTCCATTAAAAATGGCCAATTGATTGCCAAGTGGCCATGAATATACAAACAAAACTACATAGATGAACTATATAAAAAAAAAATCCAATATATCTCGCTATCTGTCTCTCTGTGCATTTTGCTAACCAATGGATTTCATCAACTCAATCTGCCAAATTTAATTGTTTGGCAACAAGCCGCAAAAAAATACGTTAAAAGGACTCAAAACAATTGGCGCTAAAATAAAAAAAAAATACAAATTTTAAAACATAAAATCCATCAGTTCATTTGTCTGGTTCGAAATTCATTTGCACATTGTAAAAATAACTGTTATAGCTGTGAATGTTGCCAATACTTTTAAAATTTTCAAGCAAAAAATACCTACAGACCTATTTTTCGCATGTAATTTTTGCCTTTTGTAATTTGTCGTATTTTACGATATATTTTTGTGCCAAAAATGCATATAAAGTAATAAAAATAAATTTAAAGCAAAATTCTTTTTGTCTGCATTTAATTTTCAACATACTTTATGATGTGGTCATTCGATATCCAACCATAACGTATCGAAATCTGTTCAATTTTGATTGATTTTTATTTCGTTTCTCTCTGACCTCGTTGTAATTGTTGGTCAAGTAATAAAAATCGCATTTAATCTGAATTCTGTGAGTTTCAATTGATTGTTTACCGCATAAATTGAAAAAATATATTGTATTGTATTGTATTGTATTGTATGAGGCCAAAATATAATGCAACATAATTTAAAATATTCCAGCTAGATAAATGGGTAAAGTTGAGGTATACACTGTAAAAATACATTTTTTATGCATTATCTTTTAATAAAAAATGTGTAAAAGTCAATCGTATTTGAGAACTTTTAATTGTAATTTTTTAATTTAATTTCAAAGTGATATCTAAATTTTAAAATCACTTTATAATAAAATTTGTTGCTATGAACTATATAACAGTGATATACATGTAAACCGTTTCAAGTGACAATTAATTAGAATTAAATGGTTTTACAATAAGAGCGCTACAAAAGTTTTTTTCGAGGGTTTTTCAACAGGGACGCTACAAAATTAGAGTGACAGGGACAGCAAACGACGCCATATTTCTTGCCGCTCTTTTAACATTTCTCTTCAGTAAGATTTGCCATTTCATGGTGGAAAGATAGTACAATTAGTAACAAATAATATCATTTAATAGTGCAGTATATAATTTAATTGTTCTGAATGTTTTTCTAAAAATATTGTGAAAAGCCGACAATAATATTTCATCAAAAAAAAACCACAACTAAAAATAATAATAATAATAGTTTGGCACTACAGTTCTATAAGAACTTAGGCCGAGCTCTCTCACCATTTTAAGCTGTGCGTGTTGTATTTGTATTCAAAGTGGTGGGATCCACAGTTTATTGCCGAATCCGAACGGCGGGTGAGAGCTTTTCATATGCAATGTTTTTACTCTCGGAGGTTTGTCATTTACTGCCGAGAGGTAGGGCGGTATTGAAAAATGTTTCTATGAAAAGATGCTGTTAGCCCCAGTCCACGCTTGACAGGGGACCTTTCGGCTCGCAGTCCAACGCACTAACCACTGAGCTACCGCGACTACAACTAAAAATCAGTGCTTCTATTTTCAAACAGAATTCGGCATGCTTTTTTACAAAAGGCTCCGCGAATACCTTGCTTAATAAAAAAAAAAAACAATATTTTATTTTTATTTTATTTTCAGGATTGCTTTCCAAAAATATTTAGATATGTTTTTATGCAAACATACTACTTTTTGATCTGAAACAACTGATATGTTTCTCTGGAAACATATTTATATTCAGGTCGTTCCAAATCATGTTATATTTTAAACATATTTATGTTTCGGTTCAAATATTTATTTTGTTTGGATATAGTAATTATTATGTTTCTATTAGAACATATACCATTTTAAGGGGCAACATCAAAATGTTTACGTGATATCATAATGTAAATCAGAGCTCATTACAACACTGTTCAAGTCTCAAGACAACCCTGTTTACAAATGATTTATCAGGCAATTATATATTATGTTCACATAAAATTCCAAACATACATGTTAATGCCTGCAACATTATGTTTGGGAGAGCCATTTTTTTTTGCAGCGTGTATACAAAAAATAAATATTGTCATATACACACAAAAACAATTTAATGTAGTATTTAATGCAATTTACATATTAAAATAATAATTTATCCTATTGACTTGAATTATAATAGCAAAAAAATCTATTGATTTTATAGTATTTTTTTCTGAGTGTACCAAAATTAAGTTCTCAGGGCATATTTAAAAAAGTAGATCAATTAAAAAGAAGTTAGTAATTTTTATAGTTAGTTTGGACTATGCTCTAGATAACCATAAATTATTCGTTTGTTAATTAATAAATCATAAAAGATAAAAAAAATCTAAAAAAAATCAAAATTTTCAGAGTTTAGATTCAATTATCTTAAATACTTATTGGAATATTCGTAATTATTAGTATATTAAAATTAGTCTAGACAATTAAAAGAAAAATAGCGTTTATTAGTTAAACTATTTTTTACATAACTATATTATTTCATTCTAAGTAGTGGGTGAGGACGAGCATTTTTCTTTATGTAATAGAAAAAAAAACTGAGTATGCTGTCAAACTCTACACCAACGAATTATATCGAATTGATGTCCATGGCAAAAATAGTTTTGAGTTATTACGATATATACCAATAATATTTTGATATCTGCGAATATTCATCTGCTATTTGAATCTACATAAACTCGAAAGATATTGTTTTGTTTTATCTTGTAATGCTTTTGGGCTTGTGCACTGAATTTCTGATCTCTCCGAAATATCAGCTATTGTCTTGTAGAATTTTCCAAACTCTTCTCTGCTTTCGGACTTGTATACATTGGACTGATTAATTGAATCCGGCTCTAGGGACCAAATATGCAATATGATGAATATGTAGAATGTAACAGACTATACAATGTGAACTGTACAAATCGCATAAACGAAACATAACCGAATTATATATTCTGATATGACTTAGACCTCGGATGTGGGTTTAACAAATCGGACCGAAAAATGGAAAAATTTTGTAGATTCAGAAAAACGAAACGACTTAATTTTTTTTTTTTTTTTACAAATTAACCAACGCTCAGGGGATGCCCCCTATTCGTGCAATGCACAGTGTTGATCGAAAGAAAGGATTATAGGTTAAAGGGAGGAGGAAAGATGGAGTAGTGTCGGTGGATGTTTGCTTTAAATTTCCCAATATTAAAAATATCGGGAAAAACAGACGCAGGTAGATTGTTCCACAAACGTATCGTGCGACTGAAGAACGAATTATCTCTGTAATGCGTGGTTCTGTTGAGAACCGAGTGAACTACGAAGGGGTGGGCTTGGTTCGATGCCCGAGTAGAACGAGAGAATACACGACCTGGTGGAATCAGGCCATGTATTTCCCTCGAACACTTACCATTGTAATACCTATAAAACAGGCTTACACACCCTACGGTCCTTCGGTGCTCAAGAGAACCAATAGAGGATGAAATATTTTCATCCCCTGTTAAATATATTGCACGTTGTTGAATTCGATCCAGGAACTCCAAAGAAGATTTTGAAGCCCCTGCCCATATGTGCGAATTGTATTCCATCTTAGGCCGAATATAGGTGGTGTAGACAATGCGCAAGTCAGCGGGAGTGAAGTATGTCTTACACCGTTTCAAAAAACCGAGGCACTTGGCCGCTTCTTTCGACACATCAAATATGTGATCACTCCAACGGAGGTCACATTGAATTGATATACCCAGAACGTCAAGAGCAGCTGACTGCGCAATATCCACAGAGTCCATATGGAGGGGAGGGAGGGGTGAATCCATTCTTTTGTGAGATAACAGACAACATTGGGTCTTGCTAGCATTAAAACCAACTCTATTTGCAAGACCCCACTCGGTGATTGTTTTAAGGTCATTATTGAGTGTATCATTCATTGTGCGCCTTTTACTCTCATAAAGTTATATTATATGGATAAAGTTATATTTGTTAATCTTGATAAAAAGGCAAGCAATACCAGATAACTTTCATTCGATTTAATTTTAATCTTAAATAACTTGAGGACAGTGCACCCAGAAAAAAAACTCATAAAATCCCATTAAAATTTGTCTATAGGACAGTTATTGATTTAATAGTATACAAATAATAAATATTTTCATACAAACTCTAATTAATTTTATAGTATTTTGTAATATTTAATAGGATTCACTAATTGAGTTAATAAAGGGTTTTTCAATAGGGACGCTACAAAAGTAGTGCGACAAGGACAGCAAACGACGCTATATTTCTTGCCGGTCTTTTGACATTTCTCTTCAGTACAGTTTGCCATTTCATGATGGAAAGATATACGAATTCGAATTTCGGTAGTAAATTTTAATAATTTCGACTCGTTGTTGGCTCCATCATGAAATGGCAAACCTTACTGAAGAGAAATGTCAAAAGAGCGCCAAGAAATATGGCGTCGTTTGCTGTCCCTGTCGCACTACTTTTGACGCGTCCCTGTTTAAAAACCCTTTATTGACTTGAAAAAACTTTTGTTGCACTCTCATTGAAAAACCCTTTAGTTTAACGGACAAATATCATATTGACTAATTTTAATAGTGAAAACTATTAATTTTATCGTATGTTTTTTCTAAGGGTGTGAAGCGCCATCTGTCCATCATATATAAGATTACAAAAGTAATATAAGCGAACATGCTCACGCCAACAAACCGCAATTTATACGATGCGATATTTAATAAATAAAAAAACAACCAAAATTAGTTCTCAATTGAAGTATGTGAAGTTAAATACGTATTTTTTTTAGCAAAGACACAAACCTATTTTTTTTACAGACCCTTAACAGCGCGTTAACAGCCGCTATGTTAGCGGATGAAATCTTCCGATTGGTACACATAAATGACTCCGAATCCGTCCAGGATCTTAATGCTGGAACGGAATTTAGTACATTGGATAGCTAATGAATAGGGCTCTCCAAATATGTAACCTACATATATGGATTGATCCATTAGACATTTTATATACATTTTAAAACTTGGCCATATATTGAGAAAAAGTGGTGATGATGAAGTGGTCACTACTCCGTCCACGGTCCATGTGCTGGAACTTCTTATAGTAGGTTAGATAGGTAATGATTAGGGCTTTCCAAATCTGTGACCTACATAGTTGGATCGATACGCTGGATATTTTTTATGAATTTTTGAAACTTGACCATTTACAAGGAACAAAAATATTGATATGAAGAAAAAGTCATGATGATGAAGTGGCAACTACTCCGTCCATGCTCCAGTGCTGGAACTTCTTATAGTAGGTTGGATAGGTAATGATTAAAGCTGTCCAAATCTGTTATCGATATAGTTGGATCAATATGCTGGATATGTTTTATGAATTTTTGAAACTTGGCCATTTACAAGGAACAAAAATATTTATATGAAGAAAAAGTCATGATAATGAAGTGGCCACAACTCCGTCCATGGTCCCCGTGCTGGAACTTCTCATAGTAGGTTGGATAGGTAATGATTAGAGCTTTCCAAATCTGTGATCTACATTGTTAGATCGATACGCTGGATATTTTTTATGAATTTTTGAAACTTGGCCATTTACAAGGAACATTATATTCATATGAAAAAAAAAATAGTTCATATAGTTCATAAAAATATTGTATTTTCGATATAATAATATTTTATTTCTTAAACATTTCATGTTTATGTCAATTATTTCTCTTAAAAATAACTACGTATTTTTATATATATATATGATTTCATTTTTTTATATTCATATAATAACATTTTTATTATTAAAAGTAATTATATTAAAAGATTGGTTTTTGTATTTTTTTACATTACTGTTTTTGTATACAATAAAATATTATAATAACATAAAATATTATGCTAATATAAAATATTATAGAAAAAATTTAAGATATTAAAAAGAAAAATTTAAAAATTAGAGATAACAAGAAAAAAAACAATGTAAATATTAACGAAAAATTTAAAATTTCTCTTAAATATATATGTATACATGTTTTTGCAAGATTTTTACACTTTTTGTATACAACAATATATATTCAAGTTAAATTTTATTTTATGAAAACATATCGTATAATAAGTAACTGGAAACCTTTTTCTATACATCTAATTATGAAAAATTAATTATTTCCATTTTAGATAAAAAGCATTGTGAAATGGTATATGTGAATTAAAAAAATCACATATATTGCCCCTTTGGTTCACCCAATTCACAATATTAGTTCGAATCTTTTGAAAATTTAGCAGAAATATTAAGTCATTTAAAAATAAAATATGATGATCTTCACAATTTTACGAGTTTGAAAAATGTTTTAGTAGAACATAATTTTTAATTAGATTCTTTTAATTGTACATGTTTCACAATTTTCTAAAAAATTAATTAAAGGACAACAAATAACTAATTAAGAAGATACTAAAACTTTTCGATTAAAATGAAAAATATCCAGCGTATCGATCCAACTACGTCGATCACATATTTGGAAATCCCTAATTATTACCTATCAACACTACTATAAAAAGTTCCAGCACGGGAACCATGGACGGAGTAGTGGCCACTTCATCATCATGACTTTTGCTTCATATGAATATTTTTGTTCCTTGTTAATTGTCAAGTTTCAAAAATTCATAAAAAATATCCAGCGTATCGATCCAAGTATGTAGGTCACAGATTTGGAAAGCTCTAATCATTACCTATCCAACCTACTGTAAGAAGTTCCAGCACGGGGACCGTGGAGGGAGTAGTGACCACTTCATCATCATGACATTTTCTTCATATGAATATTTTTGTTCCTTGTTAATTGTCAATTTTAAAAAATTCATAAAAAATATCCAGCGTATCGATCTAACTATGTATGTCACAGATTTGGAAAGATCTAATCATTACCTATCCAACCTACTATAAGAAGTTCCAGCACGCGGACCAAGGGCGGAGTAGTGGCCACTTCATGATCATGACTTTTTCTTCATATAAATATTTTTGTTCCTTGTAAATGGCCAAGTTTCAAAAATTCATAAAAAATATCCGGCGTATCGATTTAACTATGTCGATCACATATTTGAAAAGCCATAATCATTACCTATCAAACCTACTATAAGAAGTTCCACCACGGGGACCATGGACGGAGTAGTGGCCACTTCATGATCATGACTTTTTCTACATATAAATATTTTTGTTCCCTGTAAATGGGCAAGATTCAAAAATTCATAAAAAATATCCAGCGTATCGATCCAACTATGTCGATCACATATTTGAAAAGCCCTAATCATTACCTATCCAACCTACTATAAGAAGTTCCAGCACGGGGACCATGGCCGGAGTAGTGGCCAATTCATGATCATGACTTTTTCTTCATATTAATATTTTTGTTCCTTGTAAATGGTCAAGTTTCAAATCTTCATAAAAAATATCCAGCGTATCGATCTAACTATGTAGGTCACAGATTTGAAAAGCCCTAATCATTACCTATCCAACCTACTAAAAGAAGTTCCAGCACGGGGACCATGGACGGAGTAGTGGCCACTTCATCATCATGACATTTTCTTCACATGAATATTTTTGTTCCTTGTTAATTGTCAATTTTGAAAAATTCATAAAAAATATTCAGCGTATCGATCTAACTATGTAGGTCACAGATTTAGAAAGCTCTGATCATTACCTATCGAACCTACTATAAGAAGTTCCAGCACGGGGACCATGCACGGAGTAGTGGCCCCTTCATCATCATGACTTTTGCTTCTTATGAATATTTTTGTTCCCTGTAAATGGCCAAGTTTCAAAAATTCATAAAAAATATCCAGCGTATCGATCCTACTATGCCGATCACATATTTGAAAAGCCCTAAGCATTACCTATCCAACCTACTATAAGAAGTTCCAGCACGGGGACCATGGCCGGAGTAGTGGCCACTTCATGATCATGACTTTTTCTTCATATAAATATTTTTGTTCCTTGTAAATGGTCAAGTTTCAAATATTCATAAAAAATATCCAGCGTATCGATTTAACTATGCCGATCACATATTTGAAAAGCCCTAATCATTACCTATCCAACCTACTATAAGAATTTCCAGCACGGGGACCATGGACGGAGTAGTGGCCACTTCATCATCATGACTTTTGCTTCATATGAATATTTTTGTTCCTTGTTAATTGTCAAGTTTCAAAAATTCATAAAAAATATCCAGCGTATCGAACCAAGTATGTAGGTCACAGATTTGGAAAGCTCTAATCATTACCTATCCAACCTACTGTAAGAAGTTCCAGCACGGGGACCGTGGAGGGAGTAGTGACCACTTCATCATCATGACATTTTCTTCATATGAATATTTTTGTTCCTTGTTAATTGTCAATTTTAAAAAATTCATAAAAAATATCCAGCGTATCGATCTAACTATGTAGGTCACAGATTTGGAAAGATCTAATCATTACCTATCCAACCTACTATAAGAAGTTCCAGCACGGGGACCACGGACGGAGTAGTGGCCACTTCATCATCATGACTTTTGCTTCATATGAATATTTTTGTTCCTTGTTAATTGTCAAGTTTCAAAAATTCATAAAAAATATCCAGCGTATCGATCTAACTATGTAGGTCACAGATTTGGAAAGCTCTAATCATTGCCTATCCAACCTACTATAAGAAGTTCCAGCACGGGGACCATGGACGGAGTAGTGGCCACTTCATCATCATGACATTTTCTTCACATGAATATTTTTGTTCCTTGTTAATTGTCAATTTTGAAAAATTCATAAAAAATATCCAGCGTATCGATCTAACTATGTAAGTCACAGATTTGGAAAGCTCTTATCAATACCTATCCAACCTACTATAAGAAGTTCCAGTACGGGGACCATGGACGGAGGAGTGGCCACTTCATCATCATGACTTTTGCTTCATATGAATATTTTTGTTCCTTGTTAATTGTCAAGTTTCAAAAATTCATAAAAAATATCCAGCGTATCGATCCAAGTATGTAGGTCACAGATTTGGAAAGCTCTAATCATTACCTATCCAACCTACTATAAGAAGTTCCAGCACGGGGACCGTGGACGGAGTAGTGACCACTTCATCATCACCACTTTTTCTCAATATATGACCAAGTTTTAAAATGTATATAAAATGTCTAATGGATCGATATATATATGTAGGTTACATATTTGGAAAGCCCTATTCATTAGCTATCCAATGTACTAAATTCCGTTCCAGCATGAAGATCCTGGACGGATTTGGAGTCATTTATGTGTACCAATCGGAAGATTTCATCCGCTAACATAGCGGCTGTTAACGCTCTGTTAATGCTCTGTAAAAAAAATGGTTTGTGTCTTTGCTAAAAAAAATACGTATTTAACTTCACATACTTTCTCAATTGATGTGATACGTATCTTTTTTTGTTTTTGCAGTTGTTCTTGAAAATGTTTTTGATGTCATAAATTAAACACTTATAACGCACCAAAAAAAAAAAAAAAAAAGAAAAATCCACCCGAAAACAAACGACTATATTAAATAAAAACAATATCGCTAGATTACGCAATCAACTACTGACGGCTTTGGGAAATATGTTCATCAAATACAATGCGTTCTCCGTTGTCCCAGCAATGTTGGATTTTCAATAAACGCACAGCTGTCACTGATGACAGCGCATATCCTTGTATCGCATAAGGATGTGAACGAACGAACAAACGAACGTCGATGTATGTGTCGATGCAATAATCCACTTTGATTACACAAATACATGATGTAAGGACAACAACAATAAAAAGCACTTCATGGTTATTTAAACGGCGATGTACTCAGCATGTGATCCATGAAGTTAAAGCGAAAATTCTAGAAAATGTCAATTTGTATTTTGCAGCCATTAAATAGCAGTTGCTACATGACGTATGAGTTACAATAATAATAATAGCAGAAGCATATGAAGAACAGAATATCAATTGAGTACTTGAGATGAAAATAATAAAGATGGCAACGCTGTCATTTTTATAGGAAACAATGAAGATTTTGAAGTGCACAAGTGATTGAGGATTTAATAAAAGAACCAAATGTTATTTCATATTCTAAATAAATTCAAAGAAAGAAAAAAAAAAGAATTTAACTTCTTGGAATCAAGCAGAATATTTGTAATAAATATGTAAGGATCACGAAAATAACTTCTTAGACTCAAGAAGTATATTTGCATTTGTTTTTAAAAAGCATCGAATTTCATTTCTTTGATCATTTGCGACACTTAAAAAATGTTAAAAAAACGGACACTAAAGAAATCTAAACAGAAAGAAAATAATTGCTTAATTTAATACTTTTCGGAATTTTCCAACATACAATCGAAAGCTTCTCAAATATAAATTATATTGAATTCAATTAAATCGCAATGAAATTGTGTAAGTCCTTCAAACGAATTGCAATTTTATTGACAAAATTTGAATTATGATCGAATTTAAATGTAAGAACCCTTTTTTTAATTAAGTTAATATTTGTTTTTTATAATGCGATAATTTTCGAATTGCCCGAAGTTTAAATTTATAGCCACCAAGAGCACTTCTGCGATTCAAAAAAATATTCGCGATTACTTATTTGATAGTCACAAATATAATTTCTTTTAATCAGGAAATTTATTCTCTATTTCGTTTACACCATTTACAATTGTAATTTAGAAAAGATCAATTGAAATTCAAAAGACATCAATTGAAATTCAGAAATCCCATTTGAAATTAAAAAGACATCAATTAAAATTCAGAAATTCCATTTGAAATTCAGAAGACACTAATTGAAGTTCATAAATTCCATTTGAAATTCGAAAGACATCAATTGAAATTTAGAAATTCTATTTGAATTTCAAAAGACATCTATTGAAATTCAGAAATTCCATTTGAAATTCAAAAGACATCACATTAAATTCAGAAATTTCATTTGAAATTCAAAAGACATCAATTTAAATTTAGAAAGTCAGAATGAAAATTTCTAAATTTCAAATGAAAATTTCTGAATTTCAAATGGATTTTTTTTTAATTTCAAATTAGAACTTCTTCTGATTTTCATATAGAAATTTCTGAATTTCAAATTAACTTTTCTGAATTTCAAATAGAAATTTCTGAATTTCAAATAAAAATTTCTAAATTTAACATGGAAATTTCTAAATATCAAATGTAAATTTCTGAATTTCAAATGGAAATTTTATGAATTTCAAATATAAATTTCTGAATTTCAATTGATGCCTTTTGAATTTCAAATGGAATTTCTAAATTTCAATTGATGCCTTTTGAATTTCAAATGTAATTTCTGAATTCAATTGATTTCTGAATTTCAATTGATGTCTTTAGAATTTAAAATGGAAATTCTGAATTTCAATTGATCTTTTCTGAATTACATTTGTAAATGGTGTAGATAGTCACATACTTAACTTCGTTGAATCAAGAAGAATATTCTCAATTGATTTTTTTATTTTTTTTTGATAACTATAAACTGAACTTTTGTAATTCAATAAGAATATTCGCTAGCAGTCACCAAATTAATTTCTTTGAATCAAATTCTGTACATTTGGGACATATAATGAATATATGCTAATACTTTTTAAACAGTCACGAATATAAATTCTTGGAATCAAGAATATTGCCGTTTGCTTAATGATAGCTGTGAACTTTTTGAATCAGGAAGAGTAACTTATCATTAATGTGAGCTAAATTGACGATTCAAAACAAGAAAAACTTTATTTTTTCAAATTCTACAAAAAACAAAATTAAAGATCAATAAAAAACCGTTTTATTAAGCAAAAATAAAAAATAATAAAATATAAAATAATAAATTAAAAAAAAAAAATAATATTTATCAAATATCAAAATTCCAATTCCATTGAAAGTTTAATCTCATAACATGCTCGTATATTCCTTTTATTTATGTGCTATAAAACAAACACCTATTTATTACCAGATTGCAAACGCTTTTGTCTGCTTTTTTCATGAATACTATATAATAATACTAAATAATAATAAAAAAAACCTTTAAAATTCAACACATAACTATGAAAAAATTTCTCTGGTTTAAGAACAAGCCCTAATGACCTCACATCGCCGCCTAAGCATTTTCATCGGCATCGTAAATACTTATTATACTTCATTCTTATATTTGCCTCTAATCGTCTGTCATTTGTGTTTGGATCCTACAACTTTATTGAGACGGATATTGTAAAATATGTCTCGAAATCGTTTATGAATATTTTATTATTTTTCTATGGATACAAAACATACACACACTAAACACAAAAACGAAATGAAAACAATCTCATGCATGTTGGCAACATATGTTTGACATCGGTGCACAGTTCAATGGCAATTTGTTGCAATAAATGTTTTCAATATCGTATTAAACGTTTAGGATTTTGGATAATCATGTATTATGCATGTTCTTTTGGAGGGAGTACACATTGTCCTATGGATGAAAATTCATAGAGAATATGAAATCATTTGTATTTTTATTGCTTAATAATAATGTTGAAATGTGTCACAGTAGGTCTTTTTTTTGAATGTGCATTTTAGTGGATTTTAGATTGTCTTGGTTATTGAAGAAGAATTTGAAGACTCTCATAAAAACTTAAATAAAATGAACAAATTTAAGAATATATGTTAAATTAAAGTCTTTGGTCTTTGAAATTAGACTAGAATTTTATTTAATAAACATAAAAAGAATTGTTGCAGGGTAGAGGTGTCTCAGGAAAGAATTTCTTGAAGAAAACAACAGAGAAAGTTTTTTCTTAGAGAAGAATTAATGTACAAAAACTGTCCGCAATAGTATTGTATCATTGAAAATAATTATTCCTCGAAAAATTTGACGTGGAAGAACAGATTTCGAGACCAATTGTCTCAGTAAATATTTTTTTCGGAAAATAATTTTCTTTAAAAAAAAAACTGTCTCTGAACTGAAATAATTTATCTCTGAATTACAACTTCTCTTTGATTTAAGTTAGAAGAACTGTCCGGAAACGTATTGTCTCGTGATTTTGGTAGAAGAACTGGTTTAAAAACGGGATGTAATTGTCTCTGGATATAATTCTTTATGAGAAGATTTAACGTAGAAGACCTGTCTGGAAAGTATTATTTCGGGAAAAAAACGTTTACATAAAAGAATAGTTTTTTGGAAGACTTGTCCCTGGTACACGCTGCAAATAAAAAGGACTCTCCCAAACATAATTTTGCAGGCATTAACATGTATGTTTGGAATTTTATGTAAACATAATATATAATTGACTGATAAATCATTTGTAAACTGGGTTGTATTGAGATTTGAACAGTGTTGTAATGAGCTCTGAATTACATTATAATATCCCGGAAACATTTTAATGTTGCCCCTTAAAATGGTGTATGTTCTAATGGAAACATAATTATTACTACATCCAAATAAAATAAATATTTGAACCGAAACATAAATATGTTCAAAATAAAACAAGATTTTGAACGACCTGAATATAAATATGTTTCCAGTGAAACATATCAGTTATTTCAGTTCATAAAGTAGTATGTTTGCACAAAAACATATCTAAATATTTTTGGAAAGGAATCCTGAAAATAAAATAAAAATAAAATATTGTTTTTTTATTAATTGTTATTAAAACTCATTAAACATGCTCAGAGGGAATTAATAATATTTGAATTCATATACAAATTTTTAAATGCATATATAAATAATTGAATTAAAACTGCAAGTAAAAGTCTCAGTGCAGCACATAGCGTTAGCAGGGAATTCGCGGAGCCTATTGTAAAAAACCATGCCGAATTCTGTTTGAAAATAGAAGCACTGATTTTTCAGTTGTGGTTTTTTTTTTTTGATGAAATATTCGTGTCGGACAATTAAATTATATACTACACTATTAAATGATATTATTTGTTACTACTTGTACGACAGTTTGTATATTTTTTAAAATGACATCGTATTACCGAAACGAATACGTTTTCTCAACAAACATCAAAAGAAACGTATGCAGAAAATGGCAGTCACCGAGTGTCAACTTCGTATACAAGAAGAATATTGCAAGAATACTTTTATTTACATCTAATTTCATTTTTTTGTTTCCTTTCAAACATCAGTATGTTTAAAAGGTCCAATACATACATCAAACGACGACAAAAGAGACGTAGAGAGAAAATTCTGCTCAACGAGTGCCAACTTCGCATACAAGAAGAATGTTGCAAGAATACATTTATTTAAATCCAATTTCTTTTCTCTTTGTTTTTAAACATCAATATGTTTAAACGATGGCAAAAGATGGCGTAGGTAGAAAATGCTGCGCAACGTTGCCAACTTCGTCTGTCGATAACTAATCGAATGAAGACGAGCGTTGCGTACATACGTTATAATTAGATTTGAATAGCATTTTCTGTTTGTTTTGAAACATAGTTATAACCGAGTAAACTGCCAATAAATAGTATATTCAAATGCAATTAAAATTTTTGTTTGTATTGTAACATATTTATGATAAGTTTGACAGTTTCTGCTGGGGAATATATAAAATGTTTACACATAGTAATATGTTATTACCATCTGAACAATAATTTAATTACACTTCATTCGTATGGTGATTTCGTATTATTTCGTATGGTGATTTCGTATTATTTTTTAATTACATTCAAACATATTCAAACAAATCCTTTCTATCCGTGTAAGAATGGGTTCAGAATATAATTGATGTTGGATCTTCTAAGGAAGAATTGTCGGAAAATAATTGTTTCGGAGAAGCATTGTTACAGAAAAACAAATTCCCGAGGAAGAATTTCATGCTTCGGACTAAAAAAAAACATAGATTGTAAACCGAATATTAGTCAAATTTTAATTACTAAATCTAAAATTATTAAAATTTGGATGACGTATTAACCGAAAATAAATTTATCGAAAAAGAATTAGAAAATTAAATAATTACATCGAAATAGAAATGACTGGAAATTAATATTCTGGAGAACAATTGATTTTGGAATAGAATTCAAAAATGCATCAGCATGGAATTCGCTGAGGACGAATTGTTACAGATAAGAGAATGGACTGTCAGGGTAAGAATAATCTCTCGAAAGATTTGTCTAGAAATAATCGCATTGTACTGGGGTTGCTTCAGGCAAGAGTGGTCCAGAAATGAAGATTTGTCCGGCTCCAAAAAAATAAACAGTTTAACATAATAAAAAATAGTTTGTGATCTCAATGAATGCTAAAACAGTAAAAAGTGTATAAAATTCTCATGAATCGTATATTTGTCAAATTGTCCAGCATTATATTTTAAAAAATTTATAAATTTCAATGAACTTATAAATGCAAATAAATGTATAGAAAACGAATTAGAAAATTGAAAATTTTAACCAAATGCAATAGCAACACTCTCAATAACTGCAACAAGATGCAATAACATTTAGATTTTTCGAATGTTAGGCTTTCGTTAGTTAGTTATATGCATTTTGCTAAAATATTTATTTGATATGCACTTCAACATCAACAACAGCTTTGCAGCCATATCAGTGCAATTTATTCACTGTGTTGCCAATGCAGACAGACGAATAGGCAGCCGGGTTGACAGACAGACAGCAACCAACTGAAACCAAGTGCAAGAACATGCGGAAAAGAAATAAATGAAAACTAATAAATGATCCATTAGTTTAATTACTTGTGCCAGTTGCAACATTGTCAACGGCATCGGCATCGGCAACGACAACGTGTATCGGCAACAGTATCAGCAATGGCGGCAACTGTATCTGTTACTGATTGAACATCCAATTTGTTGTCTACCGAACGGATTCATTTTATTTTTCAACCATCTCTAACACTCATTTAGAAATGAATGGTTTGTATATATGTGTATTTGTGTGTGTATGTATGTTGTGAGTGTATAAATGTTTGATTGCATATGTGTATGTGTAGGTGCATGTGTGCGCCACTTTGTGCATGTGTATTTGCTAGGTTCAACTTGCAGTGCATGGCTTAAAATTACTTTTAAACGGTAACCGAGACCGGCAGCTGGCTTTGGTTTCCGTTTCTATTGCTGTTTCACATTTCACACTCGCACAAAATATTAGTCAAACTTAACAAAAATGGCGATTATTGTGCAGAAATTTCTTGTTAAATTGTGCCAATTGTACCTAGTTGAAATTATTCCTATTACGGTAGATATGATTACGACCTGAATTATGAATTGTTTGGAGTATGACAAGAAAAAAATCTCGATTGATCAGTTTCTGATAATGGCATTTGAAACCCATTTCAAGACATTCATTTTTTTTCAAGACATGTACTGTGGCCGACAAGTAGTGTCAAAACAAAACACAGACAAAACGTAGTTGTAGTGAAGAGTAATGATGTGCATTAAAAATGCAGTGCATTTTTATCATTCTTACTCTAAGATATTCATTAATATTGAAATTTAGAAAAAATTCAAAATATATAAGAAAATCATACATGTTATAATAACCCCCTTATTTTGTCAAACAAAATGAAAAGTGACTCGTCAAAATTTCCAGTGAAAGCTTACATGTACATTCCGTCGTCGTGTTTATTTCATTCAAAACATCAAAAAATTCTGTCACTGGAATTTCAGAGGTTTTTTTGACTAAACACCTTTAGTTTCGTTTTACAAAATAAGGGACTAAGTTTTTTATTTAACTAACATGTTTTTCATTATTTATTTTTTTCCAAAAAAAAAGTTATTTTGGATATATTGGATATATTATTACTTGCGTTGTTTGTGTCTTACACGTTTTTTGTTTTTTGTTTAGAAAAAAAATAATGTTTGTTGTATTTTTTATAAACACATAAATACCCATAACAACATACTGTAGATTTGTTGTTGTTTTTCCATGTTCGTCTTTTCACTTGTAACTCGTTGCGCTCACTCGCTGCACTCACTGTACTTGTTGCATTTTCAGCGACAGTAGTGTCATTTGGTTTTGTTTTTTAAAACATTGAATATCTTGAAAAAAAAATGTCTTGACACTATATGACACCAATGAAAAAATACTGCAGTGTAGTGAAGTCGCTGTAGAGACTTCACTGTTATACTGTAGCTGCCATTACAAAATGCACTCAATACTGTGAGTGCAGTAGTGCATATATTGTAGAAGGAGCTTCAAATACATTTGTGACGATGTCTAATTTATAGTTTTAGATGAACCGTTTGTTATTATGAACTTGCTTTGTTGTTTATCCATTCAACTTTACAGATATTATAGATATATAGATATCAAAATACCATTAATAGGTATTAGAGCGGTATGTAAATATATTTTAGATCAGCGTCACCTCCTAAGTCAATTTAGTAATGTTAGTAAGTCTGCAAATTTGTCTGTCTTTTGAAATCACGATTAGAGGAAAATATAAATAGCTAAATCAATGTAATTGGTTACTTGTATAAGTACGCTCTCTGGAATTGAAAATGGGCATGATCGCATGATGAAGATCTGTGAACCACATACTTTTGTAGATATACCTCATATAAAACTAGAGCAATTGATCCAATCAATTGCTCTATTAGTCGAAGTAAACTTTTTCGTAAACCACATCCTTCATTTTATGTTTAAACATGGATTATCTTAATACCATTTTTATGGTATTAAGATAAAAATGGAAATTCGATACACTTCAAAACTTCAATATTTTTAAATCACTTAGAGTAGAAGAAGAGGATCTCGCCTATGACATGCTTTTTATAAAATATAAAACACTTTTTAATCGATTTCATAGTTCAATCGATCATTGAGATTCGTATCGAGCAAAATAATAATCGATTTAATAAAAAAATCAACAATATAATTTTTTATCTGATTTTTTTCGCTTGCGTTTATTTGTATTTGATTGCATTTGATACTTTTTATATTTTTTTATCATTTTTAGTACGTATTTCTTATGTTTCTTGCTGTTTTCATTGCAGTGTTGCTGCTGTTGTCATTGTAGCCGTTACCTTTGTTGCTATCACTGTCACTGCTATTGTAGTTTTTGTTGATGCTGCTGATGTTTTTGTTGCTACTGCTGCATGTACGATTTTAATTAGTGCAACTGAACTAGTTTGAAATGTCCGATTAACCACAGAAACTTCATCACCAAAATGCGACAATTCCTTGCTGTTGTTATAGTTGCTACTGCTTTTCTGTTACTGGTGCTGTTGCCGTTGTGGATGTTGTTTTATTAAACGTTGAGCAGTAGTTGGCAACAGTCGCAGTACAGCTTATTGTCCGAGTCATTCTGGTAGTGGATGGGGTGGAAATGGAACTAGGCGAGCTGAACTAAATGACTAAGTTGCATATGCATTCATCTCGTGGTCCAGTTGATGCTGTCGATGCCAATAACGACTGATGCCGCTTCCGAGTCCGATATGAGTGACCTGCTGCGGTTGGATGGTTTATGCCCTGCAATATGCTGCTCAACGCTTTGCATTCGTTGCCGCTCTGTTATTATGGTTGTTGTGAGGAAACGAACTCAATCAGTTTTGCGGTTTTTGCTTTAAATCAATTGTCGATAATGAGAGTGGCAATAGATGTTATCAACCACGTTGTAAAAAGTTGTTATTTTTGTAAAACGTACAATTTTCATATTGAAAAATATGTTCTTTGAACTTTTTTATCTGGAGCTGTGCTATTAAGCGATT
The DNA here is from genome assembly GCA_951804985.1 of Dryomyza anilis. Lineage (NCBI taxonomy): Eukaryota > Metazoa > Arthropoda > Insecta > Diptera > Dryomyzidae > Dryomyza > Dryomyza anilis. Next base: position 71,847,134 of record OX638132.1, read on the forward strand.
AATCACACACTGTTTGATTTACCAATTTTCTCATTTATTGATAAATCAAGATTTTCGATTAATCCGAACATTGATTCAAGTTGACCACTTATTTTTTTAATTATTCATATTTACTGCCCTACATTCATTTTGGTACAGTAAAAGTTGCAGTAAATATTAGATACATTTGTGGCGCTGATTCCGTAAATGACACCAGTTTTATCAAATAGGCTCCACTTTTACTGCGCTTTTATTGTATTTTGTTGGGCTGTGTTATTAAACAACTAATCAGAAACTTGATTTATCGAATAATCAATTCATTAGTATTTTTATCAATCTGATTTCTTAGTCTAGGTCTTTATTTCCTGGGGCCTTATTTCATAGTATCTTTGTTTTCCAGTGCGATAATGAAGTTTTCACGATAATATTTTAGATTTAAATAATTGGTTGAAAAATATGTACATTTTACCCTTTCTTTTATATTAAGAAAAAAACCAACCTTGTTTGCGAGTTTTTTTTTGTTTATTTTTTTTTTTTAACACACGACCGACGACTGTGAAAGAGGTATAATAAACAGAAATCTAAGATAAAGATTACCATTTTCGAAGGTTCCTATATAACTCTCATTAAATAAGATTTAATTAATTCAGTGATAAACCAAAAATTAAAGATAAAAAGTGGGTTTTTATTTGTGAAAAACCTTTAATTTTGAATATTATCCGTTTCGATCTGAGAGAAAACCATATTTTTGAACAATTTTGGTTGCGAATGGAGAGTAATTTCTCTAAGCTGGGAGCTTTGATACACAATTCTCTATTCAGACGACTCCCAATATTTCTGAAACACAGACTGTTTTGTTTGATTAAAAATTTAAATTTTAAACCCTAAAGTAAATTAAAAAAAATATATATATCGAAAAAAAATGTTTTGTTCAGAAACTCAAAACTTGGAAAAAGAAAATTGTTAAACATTTTTTGGGCTATAAAAAAAACAACGCAATGTTTGAATATAACATGTTTAACAATGTTAGAAATTTTTCGAACAAAAAATTATTAAAAAATAAAATATTAAAATGAAATGTTAAAAATAATTTTGCACGACAAGAACAACGCAATGTTCAAAATCAATATTTAAAAAAAAAATTGACAAAATAAAGCAATGTTCAAAAATTTAAAAAAAAATGTTTTTTTTTTGTTTGGACGACAAGAACAACGCAATGTTCGAAATCACAATTTTTCAAAAGAAAAATATTGAAAAAAAAATAACAATGATCGAATATATGTTAAAAAAATATGTTAAAAAATGTTTGGACGAATAGAACAACGCAATGTTCGAAATCACAAATTTCCAAAAAAAAAAAAAAATATTGAACAAAAACAACAATGTTCGAAAATTTTGGAAATAAAAATAGTTAAAATAAAAATAGTTAAAAACATTTATGAACGAAAAAAAAAACAAAATCAAATCTCCATTTTCCAAATTTTTATATTTCTCCAAGGAACACCAAATAAATTGTTTGTCTACTAACAACCATTACCCAAATACCTTTAAAATAAATGTTTTCATGCAACTCTCAACCAAAGACCTTTATTTTTTTTAAATAAAAAATATCTCTCAACCAAACCAACAAAATTAAAAAAAAAATATCTTTCAGTGAAAAACCAAATGGCAATAAAGGTTAATAATTCTTTCTGTAGGTGGTTTCTGTATTTTTGTAGATCAAAGTTGTCAAATAAATTGTCAAATTGACGTCAAAATGAATCAATTTTCATTTCTTGTCGAATAATTTTATTGACATTTGAACAATTATGACGTCACAGAAATCGACAATTTTATCAATTGGTTTACAGAAACCAGATACTGATCTCTGATAAAAAAACCAAACCAAATATCCGAACAAAACGTCCTGTAATACTTTATGTATAAAAAAAAACATTTTTTTTCCGGCGTACGCCGAAGATGTCGAAATTCCTCTGAATTTTGACTTTTTAAAAAATATATATTTTGCATTTCAGTGAAAATATTGGAATAAAATTTTTTTTTTTTTTTTTATGACAAACATTTTTGAACACACGATCACTTTCTTAAATACCAAATTTTTATTTAAAATATTATAGACCCAAGTAACTGGGTGCCATACAGTTTTAAATCGAACATTGTTTGATCTCGTATGACAATTGGCATTCAGACGATTTTGAATTATTTGTTTACCGTTGATTTAATTCAAGACTTTTGAATTAATATGAAAAACAATTTTTTGAATTATGTAAGTAATAAATTCAAAATCATTATAATAATTTTTTATAAAAAGTAACAAAATCTATCGAAATTTAAAACATGTCCGATAATATTATTTAAATATTTTAAATAGTTTTAGATTCTGAATAAAAAATGATTGGTTTAGGAAAACTTTATAAATGTGATTATTAAATGATACACCGAAATAAAAATGTTAATTCGTAAATAAAAACTAAATTAAATAAAAACAAACTTACTTATTGTATGGCAAAAAATTGTGATGACCATGATCGAACGAATATGTGGACATTTTCGATGGCACATTAAATAAACATGCGTTATTTTAGAAAACCCAAAACGTTAAACACGACCACGTCTGAACAAACGAAAAAAACACTCATTCCCGGTCACGCGCAACGTATACAATCGCATTGATAATTGGTAAATTAAATAATAATCAAAGACTCTTCCGATTGAAGACACTTCCGATTAAAACATTTCCGGTTAAAAGTGACGCGCACAACCTTTAAGCGTCGTTAAATAACTTCCGATCATGTACAACAACCGGAACTTGTTGAACGAATTTAAACAGTTGCCAATTCGCCACACCATGACCGACGAAAGAAAAACACAAAACGAAATCAATCCCGATTGCATTCGCAACTTGTTGCAACGAGAAGGCGAAACCGCCGTAAATTCGCCACCCCCTCTCACGACGAAAAAACAACAAAAAAAAAACAAAATGAACACTCGCAAAATAAAGTTATGAAAAAATGATTTTCCCGACTTTTAAACGATTTGAAATTATCGTAGTTACATTTGCAATTATTTATTTCACATTTTCAATATGTTTTATGCATTATTAAAACAATATTTGTACCGAAACACGAAATTAAACAAGAGACACTTTTGTGCACAACCGGCTGCAACGACGACGACAACTTGAAAGAAATGGCAACTGCAGAATAACGAAGAATGAAACAAAGAAAAACACAAAACGAAATCAACACCGACCACTTGTTGCAACGACAAGGCTAAACCGCCGTAAATTCGCCACCCCTTCTCACAACGAAAGAAGAGCAACAAAAAAAAAACAAAATGAACACTTGCAAAATAAATTACCGAAAAAATGGTTTTCACGACTTTTAAACGATTTGAAACTATCGTAGTTACATTTGCAATGAATTATTTCACATTTAAACAAGTTTTTTACACGATTAAAACAATATTTGCACCGAAACACGAAATTAAACAAGAGACACTTTTGTGCACAACCGGCTGCAGCGACGACGACAACTTGAAAGAAATGGCAACTGCTGCAAAACGAAGAATGAAACAAAGAAAAACACAAAACGAAATCAACGCCGTCCACTTGTTGCAACGACAAGGCTAAACCGCCGTAAATTCGCCACCCCTTCTCACAACGAAAGAAGAGCAACAAAAAAAAAACAAAATGAACACTTGCAAAATAAATTACCGAAAAAATGATTTTTCCGACTTTTAAACGATTTGAAATTATCGTAGTTACATTTGCAATTAATTATTTCACATTTTCAATATGTTTTTTGCACGATTAAAACAATATTTGTACCGAAAAACGAAATTAAACAAGAGATACTTTTGTGCACAACCGGCAGCAATGACGACGACAACTTGAAAGAAATGGCAACTGCTGCAAAACGAAGAATGAAACAAAGAAAAGCACAAAACGAAATCAACACCGACCACTTGTTGCAACGAGAAGGCGAAACCGCCGTAAATTCGCCACCCCTTCTCACAACGAAAGAAGAGCAACAGAAAAAAAAAACAAAATGAACACTTGCAAAATAAATTACCGAAAAAATGGTTTTCACGACTTTTAAACGATTTGAAACTATCGTAGTTACATTTGCAATTACTTATTAAACATTTTCAATATGTTTTATGCACGATTAAAACAATATTTGTACCGCAAAACGAAATTAAACAAGAGACACTTTTGTGCACAGCCGGCTGCAGCGACGACGACAACTTGAAAGAAATGGCAACTGCTGCAAAACGAAGAATGAAACAAAGAAAAACACAAAACGAAATCAACACCGTCCACTTGTTGCAACGACAAGGCTAAACCGCCGTAAATTCGCCACCCCTTCTCACAACGAAGGAAGAGCAACAAAAAAAACCAAATAAACACTCGCAAAATAAATTTATGAAAAAAATGATTTTCCCGACTTTTAAACGATTTGAAATTATCGTAGTTACATTTGCAATTACTTATTTCACATTTTCTATATGTTTTATGCACGATTAAAACAATATTTGCACCGAAAAACGAAATTAAACAAGAGACACTTTTGTGCACAACCGGCAGCAATGACGACGACAACTTGAAAGAAATGGCATTTGCAGCAAAACGAAGAATGGAACAAAGAAACACACCAACAAGAAATCAATCACGATTACATTCAACAACCGACACTTGTTGCAACGACAAAGCTAAACCGCCGTAAATTCGCCACCCCTTCTCACAACGAAAGAAGAGCAACAAAAAAAAAAAACAAAATGAACACTTGCAAAATAAATTACCGAAAATTGGTTTTCACGACTTTTAAACGATTTGAACTATCGTAGTTACATTTGCAATTACTTATTAAACATTTTCAATATGTTTTTGCACGATTAAAACAATATTTGTACCGAAAAACGAAATTAAACAAGAGACACTTTTGTGCACAACCGGCAGCAATGACGACGACAACTTGAAAGAAATGGCAACTGCTGCAAAACGAAGAATGAAACAAAGAAAAGCACAAAACGAAATAAACACCGACCACTTGTTGCAACGAGAAGGCGAAACCGCCGTAAATTCGCCACCCCTTCTCACAACGAAAGAAGAGCAACAAAAAAAACCAAATAAACACTCGCAAAATAAATTTATGAAAAAAATGATTTTCCCGTTACATTTGCAATTACTTATTTCACATTTTCTATATGTTTTATGCACGATTAAAACAATATTTGCACCGAAAAACGAAATTAAACAAGAGACACTTTTGTGCACAACCGGCTGCAACGACGACGACAACTTGAAAGAAATGGCAACTGCTGCAAAACGAAGAATGAAACAATGTAACCCAGTAGAAAAAAAATTGTTGAAATTATGAATAATTCACGAACAGTTAAATAATAATTTATCCTTATCCATTATTAAAAGAACACTATCGAGCTACCGCCTCAATAGTTAGTGCGCTGGACTGCGAGCCGAAAGGTCCCTGGTACAAGCCTGGACTGGGGCTAACAACATCTTTTTATAGAAACATTTTTCTATACCGCGCTACCTCTCGGCAGTAAATGACAAACCTACGAGAGTAAAACATTGCCTATGAAAAGCTCTCACCCGCCGTTCGGATTCGGAAATAGACTGTAGGTCCCACCACTTTGAGTACAAATATAACACGCACTGCTCAGATGGTGAGAGATCTCGGCCTAAGTTCTTATAGGACTGTAGTGCCAAACTATTATTATTACTATTGATTTTGACTGCATACTCAGTTTTTTTTTCCATACAACAGAATTATTTAAGCCACTTATTAGAATTAAAAAATACAAAATGAGTTTTCTAAAAAATTTTAAACGCAAATATTCTTTCAATTGGGAATACTAATTACAATATCCCAACAAATACGAATATTCCGATATGTTTATAAGATATTTGTATCTAAACACGAAATATCTTTATATTCTTAGACTATTTTTTGAAGATTTTTGTAGCAATTCGGATTTGAATTTCAATTGATGTTTTTTGAATTGCAAATGTAATTTCTGAATTTCTATTGTTGTCATGTTTTGAATATCTATGGGAATTTTTGAATTTTAATTGATGTTTTTTGAATGTCAATTGATCTTTTCTGAATTACATTTGTAAATAGTGTAGATAACCATAAAAATTTTAACGGATTAACATTAGATCCTAAATGCTAAAAAAAATAATTATAAAATCGTCTATAAAAATTAGAATTTTCTGAGCTTATATCAAAAAACGTATTAGAATATTACATTTCATAAATATATTAAAATCAATCTTGACAATTAAAAGAAAAATTACGTTGAAAGTTTTTTTTTGTAAAATATTTTTCAACGGTTACATATTTTTGAAAGCTAAAAAGTGACTGAAAAGGGATAAAATATCATCCAACGAATTATATGGAATTGATATAGATGTCCATGGGAAAAAAAACATGTTGTATTTAATAATTTAATTTGTTCTATATTCAAAAATAAAAAAAACAAAATACTAACCCGCATAAAGTTCAAAATTGAAAACTCAATTTTTAATAGCTTTTAATAGCTGCGCTATATTTTATTAATTAACTAATTTACTTTTAAAAGCCATATTTACTACTTCTGTATGTTAGCTACAGTTTCGTCAATGTTTAAGATAAGTTATTTGTCAGACATAAAATTGCACACAAAACTAAGGCATACAGATTGCGATTCTAATGCAAATTAATTTTGCAAAATTTAAATCAGCTTCTTTTTCTCCGCCTCTTTGTTTTTCGTCTCTTTGATGGGCGTCACACTTTCTTCCTTTTCCTTTAGATTAGTCGCCAGTGTGGTTGTCTTCTCGCTCTGGTCGTCGGTTGCATTTGTTTTTGCCGCTGCCAAAGCTTCATGTTCGCGTTTGATCAGCTGCCGCAGTTCATCAGTCCAACCCAAAGTCTCTGCCAATGCCCAGACGCCATCGTCACAGTCACCAAGATACGCAATGTCGCGCGTATTCTTGGGACTATCGTACAGCAGACTTGGCTCCGTATGGAACCACTTGCTAAAGCCTTCACAGTCATTACCGACTGGGGTGCGATTGATCAACAAACGCAAACAATTCGCAGCGGGACGATCGACCAGCGATGCAAACGGCTGCACCTCCAACGAGGTTCCCATGATGATCAGCAGATCACAATGCTCAAAATCACGCGTTGGAAGTGTATGAAATTTATCTGGCAGATTTTCACCAAAGAAAACAATATCCGGTTTCACCACTGAATTGCAACGTGTACAGGTTGGCACATGATCGCCGAAAATCTGTGTTTTCATCCATGCCATTGAGTAGAGTTTGCGACAGCCCAGGCAATGATTAGTATAGAAGGTACCATGCGCCTCGACCAACTTCTCCTCCGGAATGCCAGCGATGCGCTCCAGCGTGTCGATGTTTTGGGTGTAGTGTCGCAACAATAGTCCCTTCTCGTGTAGCAAACGCACAAAGTAATGCGAGGGCGTGGGATTGAACGTGCCCGGATACAGCTCTTTGGCCAGCGTAAAGAACGGCTGTGGGTTGTCATGAAAATAGTCAAGTTCGAAAATTGCAGCCGGATGTGGTAGATTGTACTTCTGCAGATTGTCGTAGAGACCAGAGCCAGGCGAACGGAAGTCGGGAATACCAGCAGCTACGGGTGCGGATATAATTTAAATTTAAAAATGTGTGAAACATAAGTCTTGCAACACTCACATGTCGATATGCCTGCACCCACCATGGTGACGATCTTTTTAAAGCCCTGCTGCTTCCAATGTTTCGTAAATCCTTCGAATGTAAGATCATTAATTACCTAGAAAACAAATTTAAATTTCAATTAATATATATTTTTATTTTTAGACGCCTTTACCTTTTGCTTTGCTTTTTCCTCACTATCCGTGGACGTAATCAGACTTAGTTTATCAGCAAAAAGTTTCTTCAATACATCAATGGCTCCATCACCTTAATTAAAAAAAAGTTATTTAAACATAACACTTAAAACTGGGAAAATTTAAAAAAAAGAAAATTCGAAGTGGACATTTGAAGTTTTATTTTTCATCCGGTTCTGATCTCTGCTGTAAGTTCTATTACCAAAATGTCTAAAAAAAAAATGTTCACATAGTGATGGCAACCCTAAACTCACTCTTTTCATCGTTTGGTTCGTCTGTTTTGGACGATGTTGGTTTTTCATCGCTCATTTTTCCACGATTTCCAGCAGACTGTTGCAAATCAATAAACGTAGAATATTTTGCGTACTTTTTAAAATTATTTCTCAAAATAGTCGCCGTTGTTAAAAAGTTTTAAAATCACGCTAATAATTGATGAAAACACCTCAAACACTGCACAGAAGAAAACAAACCCAAGTAAAATTCTCAAACGTCAAATATAAAATGCTGCCAAATTAATTCGATAAATGAGGTACTGTTACACTAGATCTACATTTCTGTCAAACTGGAACAGAAAAACTTGAATGCCTATTTGTGGGTATTTATTTAAAAAATAGTTTATATTTAGCACTCCAATTTTCGGATTGACCTTATTGAAAACGAAAACAGTCGATTTCACTGATATATGATATAAAGTTAACATATATCTCTCCAGGACTATAGCGCCAATCTATTATTATTAACTAGTACATAATTGCGAAATATATTTGTACCGCTATTCATTTAATTCGAAATTTAAATAATTGGACTAATGAATTAAATAATGCCAAAATTTCATTAAACATTTCAAGCGCCGATAGCGTATTTTTGCATAAACTATTTTAAGCTTTGAGAGCAATACCAAAAAAAAAACTGGCTATATATTAAAGTGACATAAAACACTTGAAAACATATTTTTTCCATTAGTAATTCCATTTTTGTTTCTACACGGAACCAAAAAGTTACGTTAATACAACGAACTTGAACATCAATACGACAAACAAATTAATCAAATGTCAACCGATGAACGCGTTCGTCAATATTACGTTATGTATTAATCAATCGATTTTTACTAACACATTGAAAGATTTTTAAATACTGTGTACATTTATATTATTTATAATATTTTTAATTGAATAGTAATTAAATAAAACAAATTTATAGTGAAATTATTCATGAAATCAATTTTACTGGGAATTTCAGAATAAGAAACAGAAAACTATTAGGACTATGGCATGATCACGGCGCGGCGTCTTATAGACACCTCTGAACTTCATACTTCAAAGTTGGCATTAGTTTTTTTTACTGCGTCATACCGTTTGCTGTTAGCGTTTTTTGTGCTCTGTGTATTTTGTGTGGACAAAAATGTCCATTGATAGTAAAAATAAATCGCTACAAAATCAAGTCTATGAAATTGAAAATGTTCGTGGGCAGTTACTGCAGGCGTCATTCTACCGTGTGAGGAGGTGTCTCAGGACGTGACTGCGGCAGTAACAAACAGTGCAGCTGAAATAATTGCAAATAAACATGCATTTAAATTTAAAACAGCTTTTGGTTTTTCATTATCATTGTCTTTTTTTATACTTATATGATATGTATTAGTTTGTTATTTGATTATTTCCATAAATTTTTGGAAAAGTAAATAATGGAATGACAACCTAATACATTGATAATAATTTGTTGTCATATTTTACATGTGTATTGGTAGTTAAAAGGGTTAGCTAAAAGCTGTATTTAAGATATCTTATCAGCTGTCTAGAGGCCAACTTTCTGATGATGCCTTTTAATAGTTGACTTAAACATAACTTTTTAGTTATCTTTTCGAGAGCTAAAAGTCAACAAAGAGGCGGACATACGTAAGTCTTTCCGATACTTTTTTCATTACTTTTACGACAACATTCCAATATCGTTAACTTTTTAAAAGGTTTTGGGCATCGTTTGTCTAGTTGGGTATACTTTCCAATTAGGCATTTTTGTAATTCAAGTAAATAAAAGTGGCAATACTGTTTTAAAATATACCCATTTTAATTTTAACTTGGCAGCACTTTCCAATACGATGCCACGCTATTCAACTATTCAAACTAACTAATTTTCTGTTAAACGTCGATATGAATATAAAGAAACATTAGTTTGTTTCTTTTGAAAATAAAATACATACTATGAATAGTGATAGTTTTACAATAAATTTGATATACAGTCAAGTACATTTCTTCCACCAAAAATAATCCAACTCAATAACAAGAACTTGGCAGCACTGGGTAACAACGCTTGGGGAAATGCGTCCAATTTGAAGTGGTAACATTGGCAACTGTCAATATTGTTTTGATAACTTGACACTTCTGTGACCAACCCACAGCTGGTTTGTTTTCTTTTCCTGAAAATTTTCATCCTTGAGCGTGGATTTTGTGAAAAAGTGTGAAAAACTAATAAATAACGTAGCTGCGTATATTTCAAAGTGCACAAATTACAATTGGCACCGGGACGAGTGCAAATTGAGTGAAAGCTGCAGTGAGTTTTGGCAAAAACGTGGATTCCCAGTTGGTGGCTCACGTTGCACACCTGGCAGACTACAAAAACAACGCCAAGGTAATGAAAATTCATATTTTGCAATATATTTGTTACTTTTTAACTGGTATTTTTTGGCATTTTAATGTTTGAATTTTGTGTAAATAGGACAAAACGCAATCATTTTTCAATTTCCAGGTAATTCGTATACCTCATGCAAGATGCATCTCAACCATGCAACTGCCGCCATGGCTAACTATCAGCATTACCCGCCACCGAACATCAATGCGCATGTGGCGGCCGCCTCCAACCAGCAGCAGTCGCTCAGCGGCTTGCAGCAGAACCAGTTCACGCTCCACCAGTTAACTGCGGTGCAGGCAATACAGCATCCAACGCATCAGGCTATGCTACACCCACAGCATCCGTTGGTGCACTTGCTCGACATCTCCTCAACGACTACAACGCCGAATCCGACGCCCACGTCGCCCGCCAACATTGAAGTCACCAGCGAAGAGGAAGTGCAGCCAGATGATCCGCGCAAGAAGAAGCAGTGCCACGTCTGCAAGAATAAATTTCGCCAATTGACGACGCTGCGCAATCACATGAAAATTCACACGGACGAACGTCCGTACAAGTGCAAGCACTGCGACAAGACTTTTCGACAGATTTCAACACTGACTAATCATGTCAAGATACACACGGGCGAAAAGCCCTTCACGTGCAACATTTGCGCCAAGGATTTCCGTCAACAGAGCACCTTGATCAATCACATCAAGACTCACAAGGGTGAGTGGGGAATGGGAGAGACTCAAACTCCCCCAAATAATAAACGTCAAATATCATAAGCACTAAATTTCTAGATATCTAAAAAAATACCCAACTTCGAAAGTCTTCAAGCTCAAAATCTCCAATGTACAAAATCTATAAATTTACAATCCCCAAGACACAAAATACACAAAACTCTAAATGCTTTTGTCAATTAGAATAAAAAATTCTTTCTATGAATGTTGGACAATTAATGGACAATATTAATGTATTCCAATCTAACAATTTTTGTCCGTCGTCGTTGATTCTATCAAGTACAATTTTTCACGGAATTAAAATTCTATAAAAGCTTGGCAAACGCAGATTAAAAATTTTCATTAAGTACAAAAAAAAATGTAGGTGCTATGAATTTATATAAGAATTATCTTAAAAAATGATTCTAATAAAACAAATCTAATCAAAATTAATCAGATGAATGAATTGAACCAAATAAATCAATTATAAAAACGTTTATTTAAATATTTAAAATGTATATCATACAACTTTTGTTTTTTCCTATTACATAACGTTTTTGAGAAAATTGCAATCGTAATTTTGAAGCCTTTTTCAGCCTTATAATTTCAAACCATACACAATATTTGAGGAAATGTGTACTTGGGGATTCTGTGGTTGTGGATTTTGTGCTTGGGGGTTTTGTGCTTGAGAATTTTGTGCTTAGGGATTCGGGGGTTGAAGATTTTGTGCTTGGGGATTTTTTTTTAAATTGCGGATTCTATTTTTGGAGATTTCAAGCCCAAATCATGGGTAATTCGTGGACCACGTCTATTTGTTGTTGTTCACATGACACATAGTACTAATACGTTTTATATTATTTGAACATTCTTCTAGAGTCTTCAACGCCAACTTCACTGCTGAACTATCAGCCAAAACAGTCGCAATCGACGCATCGTTCGCCCAAGGGTGGCGGTGCGCACACGCACTTGGTACCGGCTTCGCATGCCAACAATCGCGTGCCCATCTCGAAGAGTCTCTACTCTGGCAGCTACAATTCGCCGCAGGCCGAGGAACTGGTCAAACCCTATCAGTGCAACATCTGCAAGCGACGCTTTCCGCAGCTCAGCACGTTGCACAATCACGAGAAGACGCACATCGATCCCAAGCCGTACAAATGCGAAACATGCGACAAGACCTTCAGTCAAATGGCCACGTTGGCCAATCACCGGAAGATCCATACCGGCGACAAGCCCTACACCTGTTCCTATTGTTCGATCCAGTTTCGACAGCAGAGCACTCTGACCAACCACATGAAGACTCACGCCACAGGTGAGCATTTGGTGTTTCAACGTTAAACGTGCAAATCATAACATTTCTCGCCTAACAAAGCTTTGTTTTAAATTTCACAAACAAACTATATATGTATAAACAGTCTCACTTGCGGGCCCCACACCAACCATTGTAACGCCACTGAACACCACCATGCAGCATCTGCAGCAGCACCTGCAGCCCGATCAGCATCCGCTGCTGCACTTTCTCGACGGCACCAACACCACCGTCAGCACCGTTGTGCTGCCCAAGGAACAATCTCACAATAGCGATCGGTGCTCCCAGGTGAGCAACAGCAGCATCCACATGGAGTCGGCGGATCGTCCGTTTCCGTGCAGCGTCTGCCGGCGCGCCTTCTCGCAGCAGAGCACACTCACCAATCACATGAAGACACACACCGGCGAAAAGCCCTACACTTGCGAAATATGCGACACACACTATCGCCAGCTGTCGACGCTCAACAATCACATGAAGATACACACCGGCGAGAAGCCCTACAGCTGTTCCTATTGTCCGAAGCAGTTCCGCCAGAAGAGCACGCTCATCAATCATATTAGAATACATACATGTTAAAGCAACAAACGGTAAACGCAACGATGATGAATGCAACAAATATTTATAAAATTTGAATTTGATTTTTAACCTTTACAACATCTACATTTAGTTTCGTATTTATTATGCTAACGCTAACAGACAAAACTAATCTTAAACGAAATATATAAAATTGCAAACGTACATATGTCATATGTATTACATGATGCAAATGCAGTTGATGATGATAATAATGATCAGATCATGTGGAAGTTGATGATGAAGAAACTCTAATCTATCGTTAAGTTAAAATTGTAATAAACACTTTGAAATATGGTAATCCTAATGAGCGATTCTTTTAGAAATTGTTTGATTGATTGATTCACTAAAATAATAACTAAATAATAATAATAATAATTATAAAATTATAAACAACAATTACCTGCTGTGCAGCAAGTAATGTCCATGTAAATTAAGTACATACAGGGTGTTTTTGTAATGTTCGCTTTTGTAATTGCGAATACTATATATAAATATATATTTAAAAAAAATAAACAAAATATAAGTAACAACAACAAAATATTATGTGCGTAGAACAAAACAGTTAAATATGTAGAATAAAGCATTATTTGTAAGCCAATTGAGTGGTTGTTTTAATCGAGACAAATCTAATGTGTCTTAACTGTGTTGCTAATATGGATCGAATTAAAATCAGAGAAAGTTACTCTGTATCGCGATTCGAAAGTCAATGCTATACGAAATTCATTTCTATTCGTAGGACAAAGCGATTCGAAAGCAAACTCACAGAATCTAACGCAATCGCAAAGGCTGCCGTCTGGTTACTTTGTGTGTTTTAATGCGAAAGTCACACTACCAATGTACCATTTATTAGAATGCGAGTAATGTCACTTTCGCTCGCGTTACAGAGTACTTACTCCCCAGCTATACATTGAAATTTTTTTAGTCAAGCGCACCAAGATGAAACAACTTCCCAGGGCTTTGTAATGTCGATCGAATGTATAAAAAGTTTTTATACATTATTAAAAACGCCGCACTCAAGAAGATGCCCGAAACTCAGGTGAACAGCGATGGTGAGAATGTCTAATTCAGGGGTCGACAAGTTATTTTATGTGCGATCCGGAATCCGCATACTGTTGAAAATTTTTACCAAGATTCAGAAAAAAATGATGCATTTCAACCACCAAATCATTAAATGTTTAATTATTTTTGCAGCAGTTCTTACCACGTTAAATTCAATGAGATTTGTCTTTAAGACAACTTGAATATCGATGAAGATTTGGTTGCAATAACCGGTTAAAGTTTAAAAATTGAATTTTTGAATTCACCGCAAAAGCATATTTAATAAAAAAAGTTTTATTTTTATTTTAAAATATTAAAATTACTACACCGAGAGCAAAACGTAGTTACCCAAGAAACAAAACGGTCCGTTAACGGTGCCGTATACGGAACAGCAATACGGAATACGATTCCGTAAACCTTCCGTTTTCTGGATACGAAAACGGTCCAGTGAACGGATAAAGAGGAACATCGAAACGGATTTCGAATCCGTTGAGAGTACGTTTCGACGGTACGTTAACGGACCGTCATACTGGATTACAAACGGAGTGAGTCCGTCGAGAGTATGTTTCGGCGGTACGTTTACGGACATACTGGATGAAATACGGAGTGCATCCGTTGATATTACGTTTTGACGGTCCGTTAAAGGACCGCCATTCTGGACAAAATACGGAGTGAGTCCGTTGAGAATGCGTTTCGACGGTCCGTTAACGTACCGTAGATCTGTATGAAAAACGGAATGAATAGATTAAAAACACCGTTTTCATACCATACAATGTATACTAAATGACCTCTTGCATATATTTAATAAAAAAAGTTTTATTTTTATTTTAAAATATTAAAATTACTACACCGAGAGCAAAACGTAGTTATAACTATCTTCTAGTTTTCGTAGTTAATACAAAACTCTTAAAAAGCGATTACGTTTCAACATAATAACTACGGCGTAGTTCATAACAAACATGACAATTAAAACTATTCAAAACACAAAAATTGTCAGAATTGTTTTTTAAGACGTTCGAATTTATTGCATTAATGGCAACGTTGGTCTCAAGTAAGTGGCAAAATTAAATATAATGTCGTAAAGATGGTGTTAATATATTTACAGAGCTTTTTCTAAAAAGATTCTTAGAAAATCCGAGTACGGATTTGTGTAGTTCATAATCCGTATTTACAGAGCTTTTTCTAAAAAGATTCTTGGAAAATCCGAGTAACTACACATTGTGGGTTGTGTGTAAATGGCGCTGTACATATAGCGAAATATACGTCGCTACAGCATCCTTTGGGGTCCCGACCATAGTGCTCATATGTGATAGTGATGAGCCGCAGGGCGAATCCAAGAGGAAAAAGACATTACGCCACCCACAGAGGTAGAGGCCCTACCCCGGAGAAACAATAAAAATGTTATTACTTTTAATTTGAATTATTTGCACTTAGCAAGTGAAGATTACGCCAATATCTTTGATTTCGACAATCGACAAAACTCTGATGCCAGGGACCATGTACAACAAAGAGCTGCAGCTTGACGGCATCACAAATTCCAAATTCACTCAAATCCCATTAAAATTGGTCAATGGGACAATTATTGATTTAATAGTATACAAAAAATAAATCTTTTCATGTAAACTCAATGGCAATGGGTCATATTAATAAAGAAAAGTATTTACTTTTTAGCAAGCTTACATTTTTTTGAGCAAATATTTTTACTATATTTCAGAATTTTTATAATAAATGGTCAGTTTAACAGTTTTTTTAATACCTACCAATTTAAAATTTTATTTTTTCGAACATTAGCAAATTGTTTTTAGCATTGTAATTGATGAAAATGCGAAAAATTCTGACCATTCGGAGCATTTGCTTCAAATTTTGAGTAAAGTCGATTTTTATTAATATGACCCAATGTCATGGTATTTTCTAGTATTTAATGATATTTTCCGATTAAAATAATAATTTATCCTATTGACTATTTTTAATAGTAAAAAACTATTATTTATATAGTATTTTTTTCTGGGTCCAACGACTGCGAGCGTCTCATTACCGGAACTTGCGCAAGAAAAAATTTGAGCTATAAGCATCGACTATTAGAATCACTTTTAGGTCGTGGCGTCGACGTAATTCCTGTAATTTTGTAAAAAAAGAGTGCTTTGTTTTTAATAAAAGAAAAAAAAAGTAAAAGATAAATATGACATTTCATTTATTAAATTATAAACTAATTGAAACTGACTATGGCGTAGTTCTCAAAAATATATTTTTATAACTGCGTCGAAGTTAATTTTCAAACGTAGTTAGAATTGACTATGTTTCATTGTCGGAGGATTTTCATTCACGTCGTAGTTGAAAACATAGTTATGTATAACTACGTTTTGCTCTCGGTGTAGAGATTCTACTCATTTCGACAATGGTATTATTTTTTGCATTTTTTTTTTGACAGTAAAAGTTGCAATAATTTATGAATGTATTTCTAACTCTGATTTCTAAAATGGTGCCAGTTTTATCATATTGAAAAATATACCAGATATTGATTTTGGGTATATTTTTTACATTTTTCAAAAAATGGTATTTATCTCAAAAACTAGGGACAGTTTGATGAAACTGACGCCATTTTCGAAATCAGAGTTACAAATACATTGAAAAATTATTGCAAATTTTACTTTTGAAAAAAATATTTTATTTTTCAATATAAAAAATTTGTAAAAATTTAGAAAATTATTTTTTAAAATATGATGCAATCAAAATATTATCTTGAAATTTGGCACGAATCAACCAAATTACACGAATTTTTTCAGACTTTTTAAAGGACATCAATTTTGAAATGCAAGGATAATGGCCACATGTTAAAGATTAGAATTTACAACTTAATTTTTCTTAAAGCCTGTTCTATTACCTTTAAAACGAGCCATCAACGAAGTTTCTAGCGTTTCTACTTTAAGAGATATTGAAATATAAATACCATACAAAAGTGATTTTTGGCCAAATTTTTGAAACTTTGAAGCACTGTACCTCTGGAAGTAGAGGTCGAAAAAATAAAAAAAAAAATGGTCAATGCATATCTCAATAAGCTTTATCAGCTGCCCAAATGTCATTGAAATCGAAGAAGGTGAGTTCCAACCGCTGGTCGATTTGGTGTGGAATGGCCCATATACAAAAAAGGTAAATTATAGTTTTTAAGTACAGTCAAAATACCACATACTTACTACTTAAAAAATACAAGATGCGTTTTCCAATTGGTGTTATTCAAGACCTGCTGATGCTATCTTCTAATCAAATCAATATCCAACTAGAAAAATATCTAATGACTCAACCCCCTTCGTTAACCAGCATTTCTCAACAGCATGTATATCTATCATCCAGAGCCAAAATAAAAACACATTGAAGAGGTCTTTTTTTTTTGTTTATGTTTGTTTGTTATTTTATTACAATTAACAGGCATCACCTTCTGTGTTGAATATAATTATATATAAACCATGATGTACACTATAAAATTGTGAAACTGCATAAATTTAAATATATTTATTAAGTTTTTAATTTGTTTTATTGAAGGGTATTTTAAGATGATTGCATAATACAAAAGTTTAGTGTTTATTAGAATAGAATACAAGGTGCCATGATTAATTTTTTATATACGAGTATTAGTTTAGGTGTTAGAATTTTTCCAAAAATTTACATTTTATAAATTTAACAAAAAAATCAATTAATTAAAATAAAAATAAATGAATGAAATAATTAAAAAATATAACAAGTCTAAAATTGTATATCATTGAACTATAATGCAATAGCTGGGCTTGCGAATGTCTAAGTTTATTAATTCAGACATTGCGAGGTCATTGAACTCCTCTATTTTGTTGGTACAGTACGTTACTGTGAAGCTCTGTCTTATAAGAATTTTTGTTATTAGTAAAAATAGGTACCATTCTTAATAGCAATAAGAAAAAAGTAGAATTAGTTTTAAGCATATTAATCAGACGAGATCTGGAATAATTTTTTTTTTTTTTTGATGAAATTTATCTCTCGGGTAAAAATTGTATTGGAACAAATTTGTTGTTTCAAACACAATATCAATTCCGAGGATATAATACCGATGTAAAATTATTCATACACCAGAAATATCACAACACTAAATATCAAGTTATTTACATCGTATATCGTATTTGAGAGCATCATTTCTCAAATATCCGACAAATATGATAAATATTGCTGGCAAATATCTTTCAAATTTACGATTATTTATAACAAACATCAATTAAACATTTTACAATAATGAAGATAGTTGCGGAATATTTGGAAAAGTTACTCCATAAGAATTCCGGAGCATTTTTTTAATTGAAATAAAAGGAATCAAATGGATGTTCATTTATTTTAGAATAATTCCTATACATCGTCGTTATCGTCTTTATAAAGCCTTTGACGGTAAAATTGTACAACGACTTGTAAAATGTTTGCAGATGAACCAGGTCTGCTGGCGTTGTTGTCAGCAAGGTGTTACTCTGAAAAGAAATTATTTTTCATCACGTGTTGAAAATTATAATCTCAGTTATTTTTATTTTCAATTTTACCATTAAAATGTTATATTTGTGTTGACACCTTTTTACACCATTAAATTTAGCTAGTTGTTGTGGATAAATCCAGCGCACAGTGTGCGCAAACGCTCTTAAATCGGGTGAAATTCAGTATTTTCAGAACCACTCAACCGATTTAAAAAAAAATTTAAAAATGTTATACAGAGAAAACTTGAGAGAACTTAAGTTTTGAAATTAGAGTTAGTATCTTCAATGGTTATGGAAATAAAAATCAGTAAAGTTGAAATTTTGTTCATGAAAAATCTTTCAAAAATTATAAAAAATCCAAAAGTAATCCGATTTTCAAATTTCTTTTGTTTATGAAAAGCCTACATTGAAATCTAAAGAAAATGTGCTTACATGAGAAAATAACTTGATTAGTTTTAAAGATATAGACTGGAACATGATTTTTTTTTTAAATTTTGAATACTTTACTTTACATATTTATACATAGATTGTACATTTTGTCATGAAATCAAAATATTCGTTTGAGAATTTTATAAACAATTAACACATAAATCATAAACTGAAAACCGTTTTTAAAAATCTCAAGGGGTTTAGTAAATATAAAATTGTAAATTCGAATTTTTTTATTTCCATTTTTGAAAATTGGACTTTTACGCAAATCTACGTAAGTATTTTTTTTCTTCAGTAACATGCACTTTTGTTATATTTTTTTGATAGATAACATTACTGAGAATCTTTAAAATGATAAAACTTATCCAAAATATATTAAACCAATCTGGCAACACTGGTCAAAGATAGATAACATTAGATAGATAACATTACTGAGAATCTTTTATATGATAAAACTTATCCAAAATATATTTAACCAATCTGGCAACACTGGTCAAAGTTCAAGTTTTTAATTTTTTTTTTACTTTGACCCCCTGCAGGTAAGTCAAATTTCAAGTAAGCAGTTTTAATGACTAGTTATTTCTACGTATTTTTGATCCTTACTTATTTTTTGCCGGTGAAGTATATGTGCAGAGCAGCATTTCTTCCAAAAATACTTATGATGAGTTTTAAGATTATAAGTTCTCTAATAAATAATAGACCAGTTATCCGACTAATCTTAACTACGGTTAAGAAATGAATAAACGCCCAACTTTTGAATCAATTTTCAAACAATTTGAATATCACACGATTGATATTAAAATTGTTTTGAAAATGGATTTAAAAGTGGTGTGTTTATTCAATCGTGTGATATAGGCTTAAAACTTATTTTGGATATTTCTTAGTTTCAATTGAAAAAATCTCTAATTAATTTCGAATTTTCCCGATTTCAAATGGAAAAATCTCAATATGAATTTTAAAATCCGAATTTCATTTGGAATTTTCTCAATTTTAAATGGAAAATCTCAATTTCATTTGGAACTTTCCCAATTTCAAATGGTTGGAAATCATGTAAAGCGCATGGTCTAAAACAAAAACGTTTACTTCAGAACGGTGAAACTAATATTGTCAAATACTTGAAGGTTCTATAACAATTTATTAAATGAGAGTTTATCGGCCAAATCATGAAGAAATATTGTCACAAAAAATGATCAATTTTAGAAAATTTTGTTTCACAATAATTTTTCGAAAATATGAAAATAATTTATCGAAAATATTTGCATAGCATCATAAACAAATCACTAAAAAAAAACAGAATCAAATTTGAAGCCCAATATTACTGCAGTTCAGTTGCACAAAATAAAAAATCAAGGGTTCAAACATTTTAACGATATACGCCAGACTGCAATATATAAGTTAATAAAAATGACTTTATTAATTAGATATAGAAACACACAGAGATGAAATTACAATAAGCCCTACTTTGGTAAGCAATAATAAAACTTAAGCTGTTATATATAACAATTGCGTTTTGACCAGAGTCCGGTAGGTAGTAAGCAGCAGCTACTACTTCAAAGGGTTTTACACAAAAAATGAAATCCTTACAAACTAATCATTATATAGTAATAATAAAAATACAAATACACAAGTTATACGATCTGTGCAGAGTTAATGTAAGCTACTCTGAAACCGTGGGTTGAATTCCGCTGGGATTAATTTATGTTAGCGCTTAACCAATCGAACCATTTCTTTCATAAACATAATATAATCAATTTTACTTATACAACTAATGGTTAATTCGTTGATGCTGCTCCGTTAATGGTTGCCAAAAGGGTGTCAAATATCTACTTATACAGCCATTTGACGATGATGCCCAGTAGTACGAATGCAAACGCATAAATCACACACTTGATCACCGTCGATTGCGGTATACTGCGCGGCAGAAAGCCAATCAGCAGTGTTGACACCGAGTTCACCGTCCTGAATGTTGTCGAAGACAGCGTTGTAGGCTCATATTGCATGCGCTCTAGCTTGGCTTGTATAAGCATCAGCTGGCGAGTGTGATTGTCCAGTGCCATGTTAACTTGTTCGATGCCTGCGGCCAGTCTGAAAATGAAAAAGAAAAAACCATAACAGGGACAAAATAAGAGACACATATAAAAATATTAAAAATAATATTTATTTTTAGATATTTCATTGGAAAACATACTGTCGTAGCGATTTACTGGAAAGCGTTTTCTTGATGAGTTCGTCATTTGATTGACTCGAATCGGAATCGTTCACTTCGAGTGTTATCGGTTTTTTAGTTGACGGTTTGCGCTTTGCTGCGGAAATCACAATGGATGATCTGCGCGAGGTGTTACGCAAAACACGCATCGGATCGACGCTGATGATGCTTGCGGTACGCACCATGGGTGCCTGATGACGCTGCTTTGTGAGCACCTTGTAGTTGGCTTCGTACTGTTTCAAGTCGTTGCGTGGATCCCACGGACGCAAGTCGGCGTATTTATAAAACCACTAAAAAGGCAAAGTAGAAAAAACAATCAATGTAATAAAATTATAAAACGTTCGTAAAAAAAACTACGCTTCTTATTTAAATCTTCTTATAATTCCAGATTTAATTAGCCTAATCTATTTTAATGAATTTCCAGAAAAAATGTTTGCCACGGACATTCTATACATCGCGGTTGTTGATTTTGACTGCATCATACTCAGTTTTTTTATATTACGTAACGTTTAAAAAAATATGCTATTCAAATTTTAAGAATTTTTAAAATTCTTGTATATTTTACATATAAATTACTTGAAATAGCAGTTTATACTATCATTTTTTTCAAAAACGTAGTGGTTAAAAATATCCTTAAATTACGATTGAAATATTTTTAAAAACATTGCGTATTATGAAAAAATTGAGTCAAAATCAGCTCCAGCGAGTTATGTAGAATTGATGTTGTATGGGATGCCCAAGGGAAAAATCGTGTTGGTAGTGTTATCAGTCTTTTTTTCATAATATATGTGTTCTTGCTATTAATATGAATATTATAATGTATATCACAATTGAATATTTGTAAAATACATCAAACTCAACCTTTCAAAATCTTTTGTATTATGTAGTTCGAAAACTTTTAGTGGGTAAGGCCATTTTGGCACTGAAATATGTTTAATATTTGTGTAACATAAATGTATAGCGATATCCCTAGCTCATTCACTGAAACACCCACCTCTCCGCTTAACACATCCTGCTGGAAATGCAATGCCTCCCACTCCATAAACGTTGCCTTGCGCTCTTTTGCCCCATTGCGTTGCGCATCCTCCAGCACAGTTTTTTCGGCGGTCGCACCCACTTGATCGTCACGTTGTATGGCCTCCGACACCAGCTGCCACAAGTGTTCCGACTCATTGGGCTCTTGCGCCTCCAAGGGTACCACATAACGCATCAAGCGCTTCTGTTTGGTCTCGTTATTCACCGCGAGCAAGATATTGTTCTCTGCACCGGCTTTGGCATCCTTGATGAGCACCTCAGTATCCCAATGACCACTAATGGTGGCCATTGTATCTTTGCCCATTTTGATTTTGCCTGAAACAACGTTGGTGCTATCGGAACCGCCCAGGAATGGTTTCAGCTTGAATTCAATTTCCGTCTTGTAACCGGTGTTCTCGCATTCTATGTTGATTTTGCCGCCCAACTCCATGGACAATGTGCCCATTAGAATGCCTTTGCAGTGTGCATAGGGCGTGGTTAACGTATAACTTTCTCCGCGTGGCAGCAATGTTAGCGTAGCCACGCCCTCCAGTACAGCGGATGTACTGTTGCCATAGAACTTCGATTTGGCCAAGATGGAGCAACTGATGCAGAAACCATCCTGTCGATTGGTCACATAGAATGCCGAAACTGGCGGATGATGCGACACCTGTTCGGCAATGTAATAGGTGCGACTGCCGTTCGGATGCTCCCAGAAACAACGAAAGGTTTCGCCCAAAATCGGATTGTATGGTTTCTTCAGACCCTTGGGCTTTTTGTAGAATCCAGAGAGATACCATTGTACCACAAGCTTCATGCGTGTAAATGGATCGTCTTCCAAAACGGCTCTATGGCGGTGGCGAGAATTAAAATAAACTTTAATAAAAGAAGCACAGAAAGAAGATAATTTGAAGTTACTTCGATAGTATATCGGCGTGATAGTACGAATCAGACAGTTTGTCCAAGAATGAACGTGGCTCCAATATAAAAGTGGGCAAAACAACTTTGCTCAAATCCATGCCAGGACGCACTTGCTTTAGCAATATCCAGATTAAGCTTTTATTCTCCTCGCCCAATTCTTCGATTTGTTCACCAACTTGCTATATGCGAGAATAAGATCAAACATTATAACGCTCTCATGGTGTGCAAATCGCAGACGAACTTACGTCACCGAACGGCTCTTCCATGAGTGGCACATATGGTGTTTCGGGTGCATCTTCGGGTGGTTCAATATCCGGATCGACATCCGATTCTGTATCCGAATCCATACCAGACATTATTGCAGTAGCCGCCTCGTTCTGACTATCGGCATCGAGATCTGCGAGAAAAGAAGACTCAAAATGTTAATTCAAAACGACATATTTGATACCATTCAGTAACTAGCAATAGCTCTGCGAATAATGTGCAACTATACGATGGTAAAGGGACTTTTATTTTTCTACTATTGCATATGCATGTTATAGATTTATCGAACAAGATGTGTAACGCTATTGTATTTACTTATTGTAATTATTTTCTCTATATTATTCGACATTTTTTTTTTTTTTTAAATGTTATGACATTTTAATCGTAGCAATAGGTTATTTTGGGAATGGTCCCAGTAGAAAAAATGTTTCGGTCTGGCCAAAAGAACCCAAATAAATATTTTTTTACAAATTTGTTGCCAGAACTGCCATATTCGGTTGGCGCTTGAATACACACTCGAAATTGTCCTAAAACTCTTCGAAATTGTTGTAAAACTGTTCGAAATTGCTTGAAGTCCAAACTATAAATCTTTATAATAATCAGCCTTATCGTGACTTGGGGAATATTCTATTCCCTCGGAATTTTTTGTTCCCAGGTAAAATTTTTTGGCATCGCCAATCTCCCAGGAACAGCAATTCCTCCGGAATTTTGTTCGAAATTCGAATGCAGTTTTACAATATGGCCAGATTTTTTTAATGCTTTTTTTTGGTTATCTTTATCATTTCAGATAATAAAGTTGTAAAATAATAGTTCAGATATAAAATATGTATACAGATATTTATTATTTCCAGTTAACTATACTTTTATGCACAAATTTCACATTTTTTTTAACTCAATAAAAGTTTAATTTGCAATTAGAACTGAAAATCAGGCAACGCTAAATCAGCTGTTTTGCCAAATGTCAAACAGTGTTGTTGGATAAAATTGCGTTGTGTTGTGAAAATAAATATTTAAGTTAAAATTATTTTAAACTGCAATTAAAAGTATATAAAATGACTCTTAATTGTAGTTTTTCATTTAAGAAAATGTTGTGATTAGATTGCGTTCATTTTTCAAGAGTTACAAAAAAATTAAGATATTCCCCAGCCGGTGAAGTTTTTGCAGTGGTTGAATATATCTGTAATATATTTGTGCAGAAATATGTAAATAACATTTATCTAAATAATTTTGGTGCTATCCATAGATATTTGTTAACATATTATAAATAAAAGTATAGTTAATTAAAGTGTGTTTTGTTTTTAATTAATTCTTTTCCCCGATGAAAAAGTGGCGGAATTTTTTCGGCGAAACAGGGGTAATTTTTCCTCCAAAATGTTGTTCAAGATACATAGTTTTTTCAGGGAAACATTTTTTCCCTTTTCGAATATTGTTCACGATACCTATTTTCCACCAAGTGTAAAAATCCCCTGACGAATTTTATTCACAATAAGGCTGAATAATAGTGTGGCGCTACAGTCCTGTATAGAACTTCGGCCGAGCTCTCTTACCATTTGAGCTGTACAGTTTATTGCCAAATCCGAACGGCGGGTGAGAGCTTTTTCATAGGCAATTTTTAACTCTCGTAGGTTTTCCATTTACTGTCGAGAGGTAGCGCCGCATAGAAAAATGTTTTCTACACCCAAAGAGCGAATCAGTTGGTGCAACCGTCTTTTTTTGCCAACCGATTTATTTAGTTTTGTCAACATTCGACTGATTCAGTTGTTGCAACACCGCGTATCAGTTCACACAACTAATGAATACAATTGTCACAACCAATTTGTTTAGTTGTGGTATAAGAAATCGGCCATTTTACCTAGCGCTCCAACGTGTTGCAAACACGAAGTGAGCGTCACAACAGCGTTCCCGAGATCGAACATTGTCGACGATTTGTTGTGCTGCTGACTTCGTGTTTGCAACACGTTGAAGCGCTAGGGCTGCATATAGAAAAACAACACATAGAAACAAAATAGCAAGAACTCTGTAGAATAGTATGTCTCTTGTTGAAGAAAGTATATTTGTGCATGAAAAAACCGAAAAGTAAAAACGAACAAGCCTCAAAACAATTCCAAATATTGTTTAAGACTAAGACGTGGCACGCGCTGTCCGCAAAACAAAATGAGTGACTGGTGTTGTCCTGCTTTGGCATCGCTATTATACAAGACAACTGATTTCACAGTTGAATCAAATAAATATTGGTTGCTACAACTTAATGTTATATAATTATTTGTTAAGTGAACTAAATATTGGTTAAGTCTCCTTTTGAATTTAGTTGTCGTGGCAATGGAAACAAAAAATTGAAAATGGATAAAAAGTTTGTTTCCCCAATCAATTTTGCAGTTGCTTCAACTAATAGTTGGTTACGCTTCATACTATTGTTTACCACATATGAATTTCAGTTGAAACTGACTAAATTTGGTAAATGCAAATTAATATTCGTTGAAACAACTGCACGCCAAGCAATTATTTTTTTGTGTTTATGGAAAAGATGTTGGCAGTCGCTGGGGAACGGAACCTTACGTATCGTATCTACTGTCAAACTAATGAAAATATCTAAACTTTGAAAACTTTGGATTTAAACTTAATACAAATCTATGATAAATGACTTGTTTTAATTTGCATTTTTCAATTTCCTAATTGAATTTCTTATATTGAATCTGGGACTTTATTGGAAAGGTAAAATACTACTAAAAGAACTTGCTATAAAGGTAGATTGAAATGAGTTAATTTATATCGTTCCCAAATAAAATCATAGCACTGCCTGCGAGTACTATAAAATACGTGCTGTAATGATGATTGTAACTTTGTGTATTTTAATTGAACCTATCGTCGTTTTTTCAAAAACTTATTTTTGAAGTTTATTGATTAATATTAAAAAAAAGCAGTTTATTAATTTTAAAAGTCAGAATGTGATTCGAATGATTAACGTTTTCTAATTAAATGATATCAATATAAATTTCATGGACCAGAAATTGTCAGATGTATTGAAATTTTCTACTATTGAAATTTTTTAAATGTAGTTGCTGACTTTTACTTCTACAAACGACGATATATTGTAATTACTAGTTGAACATGTTGCACAGCTTCGCCCGTGCGAATTATAATGTTAAATATGATCCTGCTTCAATTTTTATTACTACTACTTTTAAAAATTAGGAGTTTATGCAATTATAAAGTTTTGGTTATATGAGATGCAAATAATGCCCATATTAATGTGATGATGTGGCATTTTTATTTCGCAATACACCCAGAAAAAAATACTTTATAAATAATAGTTTTTTACTATTAAAAATAGTCCATAGGATAAATTATTATTTTAGTCGGAAAATACCATTAGATACTAGAAAATACCATGATATTGCTATTGAGCTTATATGAAAAGATTTATTTTTTGTATACTATTAAATCAATAATTGTCCTATTGACCAATTTTAATGGGATTTGAGGGAATTTTTTTCTGGGTAAAGGGATATAGAAAAAATCTCATAGAGTTGTGTAGATGCATACGGTAGATTTGTTTCACTGTCGTGTAAACAGACCTTTAATGCGAGAAATGAATACCACCCTGTTCAAATGGTTTGTCCCGAGGTTCAAATTTTTATTTTTTTTTATTTTCCGGCCTTTTCTTTGGAGTTTTTCGAATTTTCTTTTTTCCTAAACCGCTCTTGTATGAGAGGAACAAAATAATAAATAAGGCAAATCCGTCTGTTCGTTCTTTAGTGATGCTCTGGCACACACAGAACATTTTATGATATTTTAATTATTTTCTAAGAAATAATTAATAGTTAATATAGGCATGCAAATAGTTAAAAAGTAATGTTGTCTTTAATGATTATCGTGGTTGTGAAATTAGGAATTATTTAATATGGGATCAGTTCATTGGTAGTCGATACAGGAAGCCTTTTCTCATAGAATCAATATGGATAGGCATTGTGATAGCTATACTCCGAGCATTCGATATGGAAAGGTTAGTTATCTGAACTACTAATGAGAAAAGATGATGTAAACTTTTCTTCGAAAAACAACTAAAGAGATCTGAAAATGTTCATTTTATATATAAAAAAATTAAATCATTTAGTCGAATAGCGCCTCTACCTTCTAGACAACCAGTTGGCTATATTAAACTTCAATTTTACTACTGGGTTATTAGGTTTCTGTAACGAAATTATTTAATTAATGGAACGACCATAAATAATGAGACAGTTTACATTTTTATTATATCAATAATGTTCGCTTTAGTATAGATTCAAGTTTTTACTCTTCTTAGTACTAATGATTCTAGGTTTGCTATGGAACAGAACAAAACTAAATACAAGTAGATGCAGCCTTTTATTTAATTAAAATTAATAATATTAAATGACAGACAAACTAATAATTGTCTTGCATCAATATTTACAATGCATATTAGCCATGAGCACTGACAAAATAAATAACTATCATAAACTGTTGTACTAGCAAATTTTAACGTTTGTGCTGATGATTATTTCAAACAAATTCAAACCCTGCACAGTAACCCTAATGGGTTTGTTCATCTTCGGCGGTGCACTGATGCTACGCAATGGCAACCGATCGACGACCGTCAATTTATTAATAATTTCATGTTTTGTGGTGGCATCGTCGCAGTTAATAACATCATCAACATCATCATCATCACTAGACGAAGATGGATTCAATATTGAACCCAACGAAATGGATTTGGAGAATAGACTTATGCGTCGCTTTTTAGTTTTGTTTGAGATATGCGTCTGATTAGGGTCTGCATCAGCACCGCCATCGCCACCTTCTAGGGGCGAAAAATCTACGCTTGAAACATCGCTCAGTTCTGCCGCGGAACCGACCCCATCAAGTGCGTGTTTTCTAAGCTCACATTTTGACTTATGTAATTTGCGAAAATTTTTAATTTTTTGAAATTCTGGTGTATTGGCCACGATGCGTTCCCAATTGGTCATTGTCATGTAGAGCTGTTGGAAAATTGGCGTTTGCGAACGCGATGCCAGACTGCTGCTTGAACTGGCCAGCGATTTGTTGACATCCAAATCGGGCACCGCCAAATGTTGGGCATGACGTTTGAGCAAGTCACGGCGCGGTGAACCGTGAGTGCTGTGCGCACGTAGGGTTGGGTGTTGGTGATAAAGCTCTGTGCGGCACAAAGCAAATGCGCACAAAGTAAACGTATATTTTTTATTTAATTAAAAAATAAATTAAACAAACAATGATTTAAAAATAAAACAATTTATTGAAAATGCATTTTGCACTTACCATGCTCGTTGAAATGTTTTTCGTAATCAGCCTCCGACCACTGCGTCTCGTGTGATATCTGCTCTGCATCGACAATACTGGTTTCAGTACCAATCAATGCACCGGAATTACTATTTGAACGCAATATTAGTGCTGAACAGCGCAAGGAGAGCTCCAGCGCATCCATCCAACATTTACCAGCTGCCTGGCTTGGTGCACGAAAAATAAGATAAGCAGTTGGTAGGGGTTGAACGACTGCGCCTGCAAATTTCCCAACAGAGTTAGAAATAGTAATTGTAATAACAAAGCAAACTTGCATCAATTGCTGTCATATGTTATCTGCAAAGCTTTGTTTAAAAAAAAATACATTTCAAATAGTCCTACCTATTGTCTCCTTGTCCGGTCCGCGTGGTGCCCAGATCGATTGTTCCAACGGATGGAAAAGTTTGAAACAAAAACCATCTTTTTTGCTGGGACGTTCGATTACCTGGCACGAAGTAATCAGTACGGTGCCCACCCAATGGCTGCTTTTGGTTTTGGGACTTTTGTAGATGAGCAACAAACCAGGTTTTAGAACACACCACAGTTTGGTCCATGATTTAAGGGTACCGCGCACCTACAATTTAATAATATAAGTTATTAATGACATTCAATATTGGACGTAGAAAATATTGTTTAAATGTTTGTGAAATTATGAGAATATGATAAACACTCGAATGAATAACCTTTCAACTTTTGAAATGTATCAACTAAATTTATAAAATGAATTAATAAACATAAAATATAAATTATATTAGCTTTACTTCAACAAAAAAACAGTCTTGTAATTTATATAATTTTTTTTTGCAGTGAAATGACCTCTCTATTGAATAGTATTTAAAAAAAATTATGTGAATTATATATGAAAAATCAAAGATAAACTTGAACACTCATGAATTTTTTTCTATAATTTTTTAATATTTCGAATGACCTTTCTTTTAAAATTTATCAACTGATTTTGTATAACTAATTAATAAACTAAAAAAATATAATTTTAATAACAAAAAAATGTTTGGAAAAGTACATATTATGGTTAGTTTAACTGCTACAATATAGATGTATTAGTAAATAAAACAATGACATTTAAACACACAAAATTTTTGTAAATAGACTTATCAGTCTTATATAATTCATACTAATGCAAATAATCAATTTTATTATATACAACAAATCTTGATATAATTAAAAATAATAAATACAAACCAAGTATTATGCAAAACTCTATGTGATCTAATCGCTGTTATTATATCTACAAAATGTATATTTAAAAAAATTACAATAACCCCACTAGTTTGCCTGCACTGCACTTCTTAAGTCGATAATGTTATTTCGTTTATACTTCATAAAATTGATTATTTTGATAGCAAAAATATGTTTGTTCTTATAAAATTTTTGTCGGGTAATATGAATATATACACTGTGAATTTTTTGACATAGGCGTTTTTTTTACAATTTTTAATGTATTTTTTCATCACTCTGTCAAAACTGTGCGTAGTTTTTGTACATATTTCTAGCCAAAAAAAAAAGTCAAATCCCAAAGGGGCAAAAGTGGTTTGTTACTAATTTCAGTCTTGCAAAGAGGTACTCTTTGTCTTTTTTTTACATAAAGACAAAAAGTACAAGTTATAATAATGATGTAAAGGCATGAATTGTTTGTTTTTAAAGCACCTATTTAAAAAATAATTACATAAAAAAATGTATTGAAAATAACAAAAATTCGAAAAATTGAAAAATCTTGACATTTTTGTTAGTATTTTATTTAATTTAATAATGTCAATTGATAGGTATTTTTGAAACAAACAATTAATGACTTTACATCGCTATTTTATTTTGTACCCATAAAAAGTTATGGACAAAACACTCAAATATTAGCCTTTTGGCCAGGATATAGACAATAGACAACTTGTTCAAATCAAAAAATATTTTATATGCGTTATGATAGTTCATTAATAAACTAAAATAAAAAAAATAAAAAAAAAAAAAAAATATATATATATATATATATATATATATATATATATATATATATATATATATATATATATATATATATATATAAATATATATATATATATATATATATATAAAAAACACGGATAGAAAAGATTTGTTTGAATATGTTTGAATGTAATTAAAAAGTAATACGAAATTACCATAATTGTATTAGGAATGAAATGTAATTAAATTATAATCGAAATTGAATTTATTTTTGTACACGTGTAAACATTATTATATTGTCCAGCAGAATCTGTCAAATTTACCATAAATATGTTACAATACCAACATATAATTTTAATTGCATTTGAATAAACTATTTCTTTTCAATTTACTTGGTTAAAACTATGTTTCGAAACACAGAAAATGCTAATAAATTCTAAATGCAACGTATGTTCGCAACGCTCGTCTTAATTCGATAATTTATCGACTGACGAATTTGGAAAAAAAAAAAAAAAAAATATATATATATATATATATATATATATATATATATATATATATATATATATATATATATATATATATATATATATATATATAAAAAACACGGATAGAAAAGATTTGTTTGAATATGTTTGAATGTAATTAAAAAGTAATACGAAATTACCATAATTGTATTAGGAATGAAATGTAATTAAATTATAATCGAAATTGAATTTATTTTTGTACACGTGTAAACATTATTATATTGTCCAGTAGAATCTGTAAAATTTACCATAAATATGTTACAATACCAACATAAAATTTTAATTGCATTTGAATAAACTATTTTTTGGCAATTTACTTGGTTAAAACTGTGTTTCGAAACACAGAAAATGCTAATCAAATCTAAATACAACGTATGTTCGCAACGCTCGTCTTAATTCGATAATTTATCGACTGACGAAGTTGGTACTCGTTGTGCAGCATTTTCTACATACGGCATCTTTTGCCATCGTTTGAACATAATAATAATAATAGTTTGGCGCTACAGTTCTGTATAGGACTTCAGCCGAGCTCTCTCACCATTTTGAGCTGTGCGTGTTATATTTGTACTCAAAGTGGTGGGACCTACAGTTTATTGTCGAATCCGAACGGCGGGTGAGAGCTTTTCATAGGCAATGGTTTTACTCTCGTAGGTTTGCCATTTACTGCCGAGAGGTAGCGCGGTATAGAAAAATGTTTCTATGAAAAGATGTTGTTAGCCCCAGTCCAGGCTTGAACCGGGGACCTTTCGGCTCGCAGTCCAACGCACTAACCACTGAGCTACCGCGGCTACGTTTGAACATATTGATGTTTAAAAACAAACAAAAAAGAAATTGGATTTAATTAAATGTATTCTTGCAAACATTCTTCTTGTATACGAAGTTGGCACTCGTTGAGCAGAATTTTCTAACTACGTCTCTTTTCTCGTCGTTTGAAGTATGTATAGGGTCTTTTTAAACATAGTTATGTTTGAAAACAAACAAAAAAAATTAATTCAAATGTAAATAAAGGAATTTTTGCAGCTCTCTTCTTGTATACATTTTCTGTAATAATTTTGTTATTCGTAAATTAAATAAATATATAAATTGTGTTACAAAAAGTACAAATAGTAACAGAGTATGTAATTTCTGAAACTAATGTGAAAAAATCACAAATAATAATCTGTGTTTCGATTTTCAAACAGAATTTGGCATGTTTTTTTTTAAAAAAGCCTCCGTGAATTCCTGCCTATGCTATGTGCTGTACTGAGACTGTAACTGTACCAAATATAAAACTAGCCTGGATCGTCTAGTTTAGCGTCTGCTGGTGCAATTTTGCATTCATTGATGCTGTCACTTGTACTTGCAGTTTTAAACGAATTATTTATTTGTGTATTTAAAAATTTGTTGTTGAATTCAATTATTATAAATTCCCACTGTGCATGTTTAAAGATTTTTAATAAAAATTAATAAAAAAACAACATTTTATTTTTATTTAATTTTCAGGATTTCTTTCCAGATATATGTTTCTATGCAAACATACTACTTTTTGAACTGAAACCACTGATATGTGCACTGGAAACATATTTATATTCAGGTCGTTCAAAAATCATGTTTTATTTTGAACATATTTATGTTTCGGTTCAAATATTTATTTTATTTGTATATAGTAATTATTATGTTTCCATTTAAACATACTCCATTTTAAGAGGCAACATTAAAATGTTTCCGGGATATTATAATGTAAGAACTCATTATATCACTGTTCAAGTCTCAATACAACCCTGTTTACAAATGATTTATAAGTCAATTATATATTATGTTTACATAAAATTCCAAACATTCATGTTAATGTCTGCAAAATTATGTTTGAGAGAGCCCTTTTTTCTAATATTTAAAAGTGATTCTTTTTTTCTTGAAAACGCAACTCTTTGTCACCGTAAAATGTAATATTTTTATGGTAGTTAAGACATTTTTCCGAAATTATTAAACA
Organism: Dryomyza anilis; assembly: GCA_951804985.1. Lineage (NCBI taxonomy): Eukaryota > Metazoa > Arthropoda > Insecta > Diptera > Dryomyzidae > Dryomyza > Dryomyza anilis. The sequence continues at coordinate 71,880,311 of OX638132.1, forward strand.
CAAATGCAAGTCATAAAAAATGTTTTTATTTAGGAGAATAGTTTCAGAGAAATATTAGAATGATCAGGACACAATAGTGAAACAATATAATTAATTAGGTATACCAGTCATAAATTAAAATTATAAACTTTACCGCAAACCGTTTATAAAGGGTTTTTTAACAGGGACGCTACAAAAGTAGAGCGACAGGGACAGCAAACGACGCCATATTTCTTGCCGTTCTTTTGACATTTCTCTTCAGTAAGGTTTGCCATTTCATGATGGAAAGATATACGAATATTTCGGTAAATAATTTTAATAATTTCGACTCGTTATTGGCTCGTAGCGTCCCTGTTGAAATACCCTCTTATTGAAAAACCCTTTACTACGAAACAATACCGTTTCAAAATGCCATTAACTAAACTATAAACGTTACAGTAATGCCATAAGTTTATTTGTTTTGATTTCAAATCATCAAGTGATTGAAAATTTAATGTTCTCTAAACTTCGTTGGAAGATTGATAAGCATCATCAATATCAATTGAGAGCCACGCGTGTACGTGTCGTGTATTACAAGCATGGGACAAATATATAATGGGGAAACTGCTGCGTGAGTGAATATTGTGTTGTCGACTGTCAGTTAAATGTAGACAAATGTTAACAAATTCTATTATTCTATTTTATTTTGTTACCTTAAGCCAATCGGCGAGCACAATCACAGCAGGGTCCTGTAGGGAATTCAACAACTCCGATGCAACACGTTTCTTTTCACGTCGATAATTTTTACGCTGTGCTTTATATGATTCTTTTCGATTCAGTTTTGAGGTATCTGTGGGTGTCTGCAAAAGTTTAGAGAATACAAAAAATATTGTCAAATTAGGTAAATTAAACATAGATAAAATGAAAACTTTTAAATGGAATTAATGTTGAGTAATCGATTAAATTAAAAATGTATGAATGAGTTGAGTGTGATATTGATTTAAAAATAAAATAACAGAGCTTAGAACTCGTAGCTCTTACAAATTAACTAATTTGTTCAACATTGTTGTACGATTACTTAACATGTTTTAATGTTAAATTGGAACAGCTGAATTTCTTTTTTGATGTGATCCAAAAATTAAATACAGCTTTTCTTTTATTACCTGTGGTGTAGAAGATTTTGAAGTTCAATGTTTGAAGTCTCAAGGTGTTAGTGTCTCTAACTCCTTTACTATGCGGATATTCTGTTCTGGAAGATTGTCAGATCTCAACAATCTTCAGTATAACTGCTGTCAACCAACAAGTACGTTACTCGCACCTGTTGTGTTTGTCACTTTAAGGACAACGTCGAACTCGACATTGAATCCTTATTGACTGACACATTTAATTTACGACGTCGTCGACCATGTCCGCATCTTCCATCGGTCGAAAAACTTTCACTTTTGCCTGTCTAATGCCAAAGCTGAGTTTATAACCCTCCCGCTCCAGTGCAGGCAGCGAATCGTGTGTTATGGCCATCAAAATCGACAGACTGTTTTTTTGAACCTCCTCAAACTTAATGACGGCCCAATTGTCCATTACAATATGTGGATTCTGCTTTTTGAGGCAGCACAGAAATGTGTTACTATCGATTTTCATGTTTGGTATCCAAATGCGTGCACGTGGTCGTTTCGGAATATCCTCGAACGGTATAAGCGTCAGTTTAATGCCCGGCCATGCATTGCAAATGTTTTCTACACACATCTCGAGGAATGACTTAGAGAAGAAATCCTTACACTTGACTACCCGATATCCTCGCACAATTTCTGATGAATCAAAATAGGGTATCCTTGCGTTGTTACTATTCATAAGGTATTCAAACACCATCTCCGATAGTCTGGCTTCAACGAACGGCCACACTTCCAACAATGGTTGGAATGTACCAGAAAAGCCATCCACAATAGCCATTTGTAGATGGTCTCTTCTTGAGTCATTGCTGTTGTTGTAGGGACGTTTTGGCGGCGGCGAAAATTCGTTGCCTAAATTAGAATGTCTTTTTGGTGGATGACCAGACAACTTATAACGATTCGATGTTTGTGGCATTTCGTCTTGCGTCCAATATCCTAATGCGTGTACGCTGGATGGTGTTGATGGTGACGATGATGTCGATGGTGTTGCGTCAGCTTCATTCCGATTTAAATACATATCAACAATTTCCTGATATTTACGCTTGTCGATTGCGTCTCGCTCATCAGCGGTACCAGCGGCCTCATTTTTGGCAATTTTTTCCAAGATGAAGACCGCCTTGCTATACCGCTGTTTCAAGACCGTACCACTCGACTTGTGCCGCTTCGGTTGCTTCGTGTCACTTTGACTGGAGACTGTGGCAACCGGTTCGGGATCAATCTTGGGCTCTATCTGTTCTTTTGCGTTTTCACTGGACTGTGTTGCTTTATCTTTTTTGTAATTTAAATACATATCAACCATTTCCTGATATTTAATTTTGTCGACAGCGTCTCGCTCATCAGCGGTACCAGCGGCCTCATTTTCGGCAATTTTCTCCAAGATGAAAACCGCCTTGCTATACCGCTGTTTCAAGACCACACCAGTCGACTTGTGTTTCTTCGGTTGCTTCGTGTCACTTTGACTGGAGACTTTGGCAATCGGTTCGGGGTCAACCTTGAGCTCTAAGTTGATGTCATTGTCCTGCATAGAAGTCAGCGTATGGAATGAACAATTTAATGCGTGTATATTACTCACCTTATCGGTTTGATTGCCATCGAATTTGTCGCGACTTTCGGTTGCCCAATTGACAATTCCTAGAAAGAATTTCATTTTGTTAACAGTCGTCGAAATGCAGAATGTTGCAGCAAGCAAACAGCTCTATTTAAATGATTTTGTTCTTTTTTTGTATAATTTTTATAATAAATACAACACAAATAAACCAAAATTTATTAAAAACAACAGCAATAACAAAAACAGCATCTGAAGAAATGTAACAACAACTTGTAAACTGTATGGGCGCCAAGAACGACACCCTCAAGAGCGGCAAAACAAAAATGTAGAGCAACCTCGCGACACGCACGTAAATACACTGTAAAAATGTCGCCAAGGCGCACATTTGTCAAGTCCGCGTAGTTTATTTAAATTTAATTTATAACGTAAATGTACCAAGTACGACATCTATCATATCATGATTTGTTACATTTTTTAAATTTTAAACAAAGTGTCGGCAGTTAGGTGCATGGAAATATTCAGTTAATGTAATGCCGACATAGGTGTTGGAATAAGCAACATTGACTTTAATTTAACTCCACAGTACATAAATAATCCTTTATTAAAAAAGCAGTTAAATAATATCACCTGAAAATTGAATTGCTCCATACACCTCGATTTGGAGAAAAACAAAGAAGAAGATTTGCATTCATTTTTATCATAATAACTTATTTTTTATGTGCACATATTTTAAACGAAAATATATATCTTTACATACAATGTATCAAAAGTTATTAAGCATTGCGAAAATGTAATATTTTTGTTTTGTGCTCCATATCCAATTTAGCCTCAACATTGTTCCTTTTTCTTTTACGTTTATAAAAAAAAATATGTCTGTGGAAATCACGACAACAAAATGGGCTAGATTTTAATTAGGAAGTTAAATTGGGATTGAAAGAAACAATGATCGGTGAACGGACACGCCTACATACAGTAAATACAACATGAACCTCGGATATTACTTAGTTTCGAAAGGACTTAAGTTATATTGTTAAGTTATATTGTTTATTTCACATTAAAGGGAATTTATATCGAGAAAATTTTATGTGTCAAACCATTTTTCATAAATTTGAGCTAGTTTTTGGATAAAATGATGGATATATTCTGAAACGAGTTAAAATGTACAACGAAATTATATTCTTAACTCCATTAACCCAAAAATGTCGTATGCAGCAAAACAGTTCTAAGATGTATGTGGTTTTTTTTTGAATAAAACATTTCAAAATATTATGAGCTAATAACGAAATACTAAAAAGTGTACTATTTATAAAGTGCATATGAAGTTGAATTTAAAGCTAAATAAAAAATAAAATGTAAATTATGTTAAAAAAAAACTCTTTTTCTGCAATTAACATCATTAAACCAGAATGACTCAAAAATAATAATACACTTTTTCTTTTTTTCGGGGCTCATTGTTTAACCCATCTCCTTAAGATGTCGAAATTCGGTACATTTACGTTATTTGTTTTTGTGGTGGTTTTTGTCAACACATTGTTATTATTGTATTTACGCTATAAATAATTAGCAATGGAACAGCTGTGCGAATCTATGCAAACTCGCGTGCGACCTGTTCTAAATATTTTTTATTTTTTTATTATTCACGTGAAGCACACACGGATAATGGAAACACCTCAATATAATATGGTCACATTTCACATGGTTTTGTTACAGTTTAATCTATTTTTATTATTCAATGGCGACACTCTGCAGAAAATTTGTTTTATTTTTATATTTTATATTAATTGATAACGTTTAAATGGCCTTAATATTTAAGCCAGTTAATATGGGGTACAACGCGTCTAATTTTATGTACGTCGTCGATCGTATACACTCTCAGACTGATTGAGATATTTAATAAATGTACAAAAAAACCGGCATTCAGAGCAGCCATGTACTTGCAGAAGCAGCAATAACAATTTTTATAAGTTATTCTATTATAAAAACAATAAAAATTAAAAAAAAAAACACAAAATACGTAGTAGGTACTACTAAATACCATTAAGCATTTGAGTAGTGAATTAAATACTCACTGACTGACTGAGTGAGTGAGTGAGGCAAATTGCTGTATAGATTTTTGAAGATTTTGAACAATCGAAATTCGCGATCAATTGATTAAAACTAGAGCGCTAATTCTTAATAAACAGAACATTTTTCTTATATATAGTACGAATTAGAGAATTGAGCCCCTAAAACTCAATTCTGATTGTGGAAAGAAAAGTATAAATTTGGCATTTTCGGGTTCTGTGATTTAGCAAACGAATACTAAGGACTGGGGCTAACAACATATTTTCATAGAAACATGTTTCTATACCGTGCTACCTCTCAGCAGTAAATGGCAAACCTACGAGGGTTGCCTATGAAAAGCTCTCACCCGCCGTTCGGATTCGGCAATAAACTGTAGGGCCCATCACTTTGAGTACAAATATAACACGCACAGCTCAAAATGGTGAGAGATGTCGGCCTAAGTTCTTATAGGACTGTAGTGCCAAACTTTTATTATTATTATTATACTAAGGTTTTGGTGAGTAACTTTTGAAAAAACAAATTCAGAAATTAAAATTTCAGATATCATTTGTTATAGTAATAGGGGATTTAAGAATATATTAGATAGATTACTACTCAATTTGACATGTTAAATATATTTCCAGTAAAAAAATAATTATAAATGCTTCTCAATTTTACTTTTTAAATATGGTATCAACCATATTAATATTTTAATAACGTATTTGAATATTTATCTACCAAAGAACGTCATCACATTTGAATGGTACAACAAAATATATATATTTTTTTTACTGAATGCATTTAATTTGCCATTCTGAATTTATTACTCGCAACAGATAGGTGTGACTAGCAATAAGAATATCTACTTAATTATATTACAATGGAGCAAATTATTTTTTACTATATGCTTTTTAGTGAGAACATTAAATTTATAAGATTTAACAAGTACCGTTTATAAATACAAATGACGTTTAATTGAATTTGAAATGTATACTAAATAATGTAAAACTTCCCGTGCTTTTTGGTTTGCAATTTGTTCTGTTAGTCACCGATTTTTGTTACGGGATTTTACAATAGTACTTCCCAGTGCTTAGTGTGTTATTTCTAGATTTGTCTCTGAAAAAGTATTTTTTACTAAACATATTTTTTCATAATATTCAACGACGTGCTATAAATCAGTCTTCCATGACTAAAATAAGTGCCACTTTCTGTATTTCTGAAGCAATAACTATTAAACAAAATTCAACGTCTTAAAAGTCAATTCATGTGACGAAATTTTTACGTCAAATTTTCGTTTTGTCGTTCGTTTTAAGTGGGTATAACTGTAACTTATTTCTGGTTTAAAAAATCTATAAGTACCCCTATAGGGGTACTTAGACGCCTATATCCACATTTCAGTTCATAAAGTTTATGTATGAATTTTTTTTTTAATTTTAGTATTAAAATTGCGTATAGTACAGACTGTCAAAATAATCGTGTCTAATTTAAATTAATAGACAGCATTTATGACAATATTAAAAAATTGAATTTTGTGAATATGTCTAATCCACAACTTCGTGTCAAATTTTGGAGTAATCATGGAAGATCCTCCTCGTAATTGATTAATCTATGATTAATCGAAGCAAGTTTACAAGATGGCTTTTGTTAAGTAATGATTCTTAAAATAATTAAAACATTCTGTTAATTAAAAATCTTTTTATACCCTACATTCTATGATGTACAGGGTATATTAACTTTGTGCAGATATTATAATGCCCCTTAGTAGGCGTGGCAGGTATGGAAAAGTATATATATTCTGGATCAGCATCACCACCGAGTCCGTTTAGCTATGTCCGTCTGCCTTGCTGTCCGTATAAACGATAACTTGAGAAATAATGCTTAGAATGCGATGAAATTTCGTTTTGATATGTTTTAGCCTATAATTAGTTCTGTCAATGGAAATGAGCTAAATCGGTCAACGCATAGACCCACCTCCCATACAAGTCACCTTTTTATAACTCTTACTCTAAAAGTATTCTAGATATACTTATAAAATTTAAAACGTATTGTTAGAATTTACCTAAAAATATGTGTTCCGCCCACATTTTTTTACATTATTTCCCGATTATTCATAGTGGAAATTTTAACCGTAAATTATTAATATAAAGTCTATGAAATATTAGTCTTACAAAATTTTATATATAGGCGTGAACCGCCCACTTTTATTTTTTAACATTTTTCTTAATTTGTTTTTTTTTATTCTTTTATATCAATTTTATAAATTATATTCTATATAAATTATATTTATATTCTCAGAGTGTTCAGCATAATAAAGAACTATAAAATTTAGGTATACAATTAAATATCACACATTAATATCCCCACCAAAGGTGTAGGGTATTCTACAGTCGGGCCCGACCGACTTACTCATGTGACCTAACTTTCCCAACTCGTTTTTTTTTTTTAATTATTTTAGTTGCCATGTACCTGGAGTGGAATCGCGTAAGTCGATACTCGACTATCGTTTCAACGAGAGCTGTGAATGATATGGTCTGCTCGATAGAATATTCTTGATCACGTAACTATAACGAGTTTCCTGTACTAAATGTTCTGTTAAAAATCTTTTAACGCAGATTGAATTGATGAGCCCTAATATAAAATTTTGTACATATTAACAAATACAAAATCAATGTTTGTATTATTTATATAGACAAATACAAGAGTGCTTATATTGTGGCTACAAAAAATATATAAACCGTATAAAATGATTTATCAGTTAATGACATTTTTATCAATAAGTGATAATAATATAAATTATTTTTCATGGGAATGAATAGTTGAATAAATACCATTTGCATGAAAATGCAACTTTCTGTTATATTTATACAAATATCTAATATAGGGGCCATTCCACACCAAATCGACCAAAAAAAAGTAAATTTTGAGATTTTACCTTTTCGATTTCAATGAGCTGATAAAGCTTATTGAGATATACATTGACCAATTTTTTTGTTATTTTTTCGACCTCTACTTCCAGTGTTACAGTGCTTCAAAGTTACAAAAAATGGACCAAAGTATGGTTGTTCATATTTCATTAACTCTTAAATTAGATATGCTAGAAACTCCATTGATGGTTCATTTTAAAGCTAATAGAACAGGAAAATTAAGAAAAATTAAGTTGTAAATTCTAAACTTTAAGACGTGGCCCGTGGTCATTATCCTTACATTTCAAAATTGAAAAGTCTGAAAAAGGTGAGTTCCAACCGCTGGTCGATTTGGTGTGGAATGGCCCATAGATATTATTTAATTTAATTATTTATTTATTTCATTTCATCTACTTTCAAATTATAAATGAAATAAATTAATGTTTCTGATAAATACAGTTTTTCAACAGTCCATACTCCAAAAATTACATACGAAACTACAGATTCATTTTTCAAAACTGTTTTTTTTTTTATATTATAGATGTTATAATGAAAAGGAATATCAATATTACAATTATTTTTTAAGATAAATAGATCTAAATTCGAAAAAAATGTTTTCAGTACCTAAAGATCTAGTGACTTTTTCTGTATTCGAAATGAATGACTATTACACGAAAGTCGTCAAATTTTCATTTCGTATTACGTTTGGAAATACAGAATATGGGTACTAATGCCTGGTTTGAACTATGTCATTTGTGTCATATCTGTTTTCTGTACATTACAATTCTACAATTAATATTTTTATTATCCATGTCAAATGAAATCAAAATGCCAACATGTTGGCATTTTTTAAAACAAATTTGAGGAGTTTTCGACCATGAAACTGACACAAATGACAGTATAATGACAAAAAAGTTAAATGACAGCCAAAAACCGAATATTTAAAAATTATGTGATGCCCATATTAATAAAAACACAGGATTAATAACACGGTATACATAAATAGTTCGTTATTTCTAAACTATTTTCATGGTATAACCCACAAAAATAGCAAAAGACATTTTACATAAATAATAATTTCAACTACCAAATTAAAAAATAGCTCAATATAGAACTAAAAATTAAATGACATAGAATTTTAGTATTTTTTTACTACATTCATAAGAGAAATTTACTCGCTAAAATAAAAATAATCACTTGTTTATTTTGATATTTGTTTTTTTCTCTTGTAACTTTGGTATGCCCAAAGTTTATGACATAGAAATAAATAAAAAAAATCGAATAAAAAAGAAGGTGCAACTTATAATTGAATTAATAAATACTCTACATAGTGAAAAAGTTAATTTCCTAAATGTAACAAATATTTACATTACGTTGGTTGGTTGTCAGTGTCAATGACTGTTTTTCAGTAATAGGTTTTAATACGTATCATGTAATGTATTTCTTTTTATTACTCGTCACACGTGCACAATGCTAATTACAATAACAATTTGAAATAAATAGATCACCTGGCGATGATGGACCCGGACTGTTGCTCAAACTATCTGTTGAGGGTAGTTTTGGTAACATAATTTGCAAAGATGTTCTTCGAAATAGTTTGTTCTCAACTGGACGACGATACGAAAAAGCAATAGAAAAATGGTAAAATATTATGTAAAAATAATGAGTTATTAAGAAGAATAGAGTACAATATTATAGAACGACAAAACATACATAATTTATTTAGCTATATTTGTAAATTCTCGGACATAGACAAATATTTAAAGAAATTCAGTGTACAATTGAAAAGAAAAATTATATATTAATAAAAAATATGTTAAATAAAATGTTTAGAAAATGTGTTTTCGGGTATTAGCAGTCAAGTCTAGGTTGTTTTTAAAAGCATCAGCAGCACGAAAGAACACCTCTTCTAGGATTCGTTTTTTCAGTTCGAAAGTCAAACCGTTCAAATTCTGTAGATTGAATTCAATTGGATTTATTTAATTTAATACTTGAATTTCGAAACCTCAGACAAAATGCAGCAGGTTTCTGGCAGTAAAAAGAGCAGTATTCAGGCAGAATTAAAGTATTAATAACACCAGCATTCCTACAGCAGGTTTAAGAAAGGCACTCGGATGTTAAAACATTACGTTCCATGTCAGATCTATGGAATGTTTTTGAAAGTTATTTGTGCGTTCAGTAGCAACTTTTCGGCAAAAATACCAAAACCCTGCCGATATCTCTTGATTTTCTGCATAAAAGCGGTTGTATTTTCTCGCTCTTGCCGGCCGGTTAACGGTCAGATGAGAGATACCCAGCATACCAAACGATATCGAAACGAACTCGAAACTATATCATTTGAACGAACAATGTTGTCGTTTTCGACTATCGTTAACGTTTCGAGAATGATAGCGTTCTCGAAAAAAATGGCACTATCATTAACGATATCGATATTGTATGAATTCTCGATATCGAAACGAATTCTATTTCGATACTATTAAAATTATTCAATTCGATACTATTTAAATTAATTTGCCTTGAAATTAGCTTTCATAGAGCTGTGCACCAAGCATTCTATAGCATCCACAACATTAAAATTGTTTACCTAGTTGGGGATTTAAAATTAGTTTATTGATTCAGCAACAAAATATTGCATACTTACTAAATTTTAAAAGTTTCTAATAGTTGCGAAATTTCATCCAATATTAAAATTTATTAAATTTTTTCATTGAACAGCCTTTTTTTTGACAAATAGTTCAATACTGATTCTATAGAAATTGAACGATATCGTTAGTAATTGGAAACGTTATCGAAATTTTATACAATCGAAACTATGTTTATTGGGTAGTTTATATTTTGAATGTTGTAATGTATATTCTGACTTAAATATGTTTTTATATCCGAGAATATGCTGGACACAATGTATACACTAAAAGAAAACTGAAAGATTTAGCTATATGAAATAATACTCAAACTTAAAAAATCGTATGGTATGATGTAGATTTTTTTTGTACAGTGTTATTTTAAAGTTAGTTTCTTTTAATATACAAAATAGTCTTAGATTTAAGTATTCTTATTGGATTTCAGATTCTGATAACTATTACAGATTATTTCAATTAACACTTTGATCTCACATTATGTATTAATTACTTTATTATATACAACACATGCCGTCATTTCAACATAAATATGCAATTAAAAAATTCCACACACATCTCATCTCACATCACATCTTAACACGAGAAACAAAAACTTCTATAATACGAAACCCCATAAAGAATGCTTATAATTTATATGTAGTTTATATCAAATACCATCAGAACAACTAAGTGCATGATTATTCCCAACACTAAAACACCCTGCATAAGTAACCTCATTGTATTGTTATCCTTGCATTTGACAATGACTAAGTGCACCCAACACGAGAAGGCAGCACCACCTCACCCTTTTATATATCTTTTAAAAGACACACACAACGTTTCTATTGCGTAATCGGATGAAGCAACATAGATGTTAGTAAGTCATAGAGAAGAAACAGTGACGGATTCAAAATTTTCCAGCGAATTTTTAGAGAGTGTTTAAAAAAAAAAAACAATAAAATGTTTAACTGGTGCCAAAATTCATTCACTTCGGCATTTAGTTTATGGGGAAAACAAAAGGCATGCTGTTTATAGTAACCGGGCGTAACGAGCAGAATACGACCCATAGCGTCTGGAAGGAATTTACGAAGGCAATGAAAATTAAGTTTGGCGCCATGTTGCATTTATTTTACGATAACCAGCCAATGGCGTCAAGCACGGCATGAACATGATATGAGTAAAATAATATGAAATGTGAGGATTTTCGCTGTACTAAAATGATATTTAAATTGTAAAAAGCTCAACTAAAAAGGCATGTAAAACCAAAATCTAAATTTTAAGAACAAAAAAAATTGTTTTACCACAATATATAAATTTCAATGCGCACAGAATTTAACTATTGTTTTTTTTTATTCATACGCAGACTAAAGTTTTGGCAGAGCAGTTTAGAAACATTTTTTCGACATATTTCAAGCAGGCAAAGTCGTAGCTTGTATCATAAGATGTATGTTTCTAAAATATGCCGTGAATCCGCTTTTAAAATTACATAAAATTTGATAAACTGCCATATACTTTCCACAAACTTCCATTCATTTATTTTTTGACGGAATATAATAAAATGTACACTTGCAAACATTAATATGTTGCCTGAATGCAGATTTTTCTTAGCGTGTATTCAATTTTAATAGTAAAAAAATATTTTTTCCTGAGTGTACTATGATAAATGAAAAAGAACACACATATAGAGCTAGACACATTTAGAACTAGAGAGGACAGCTTAAAACTCACGAGACTAACCACAAAAAATGCCGTAGTAACTTACGTCATTAGACATTAAACGTAACTGGGAATCTACCAAAGTCATAAAAACCACAGTCAACAATACAACTTGTGTTATATACTAATATGAAGTTTACATTTAGTTATAGACTTATGTATTTTTTATGAGGTATAAAATTTAATTAATAAAATTGTGTTGCTCTGGTAATATCAACTTCCCCATCATGGCCCTAGAATAATGTCTACTAGGATGGGGGCAATTTTGACGAATTTCAAAAATGTCTTGTCTTTTAAACGAATAATGTCTACTAGGATGGGGGCAATTTTCACGAATTTCAAAAATGTCTTGTCTTTTAAACGAAACTTTATTGTTTTTTTTTAGTTATCGCAAATGCATTTTTAATACGGATTTACAAAAAAATATTTTTTTTTTTCGGATGAAGATTCACAAAACGATAAATGAAAGTTATAATGATCTGCAAACTTGTGTACATTATTAAATTTTTGTATATGGACCCAAACGCAAAAAAAGGAAACTGTAAGTTCAATGAATAATTCGACGCCTCTTATGAAAAACCACACGTTTTAATTTGCTTACATTAAAAAAATGTTTCATTAAAACAAGCGTAATTTATTTTTGTCTACGAAAAAAGCAGTAAATTATTTTAGCCACGAAAAGAATCTTATTCTTCATTTCTTCACGACGAATGTGGGTTCTGGCACCCCATGTAGGAAACGCCAGGCTTGACAACGGGCGTAAGACATAGTCAACCTTGGCCGACCAAGGCATGGCTGATTAGTCTTTACCCAAGTCTCTACCATTATTGGGTTACCAAGTCTTGGATAACTGTTTTTTTTTCCATAAGTCACCCAAGACTCATTTAATATGTCTTAGTGAATGGTCATTTAGCCAAGACCAACGGCCAAATCACACTTCAATTAAAAATATATATATATACATGTATATTTCAAAAACAATAAAAACAATTTCCGATTAGGACTCGATCCCGGATTTTCTGCGTACAAGTCCGGAGTTCTACCAGTTACGCTATCGAGCTCACTTGTTTCAGAGCATTTTTTCAAAATCATAAACTTTATAATTTGAAAATGTCTGTCACATCACAAAAAAATTGTCAAATTATAAAAAATATTTCATAAATTTTGTTTTTGAAGCAAAAATCTCAGACAGTACAAGTTAATTGCGTAGCCTAACGGGGAAAGCAGTGGTCGAAGTCAGGAAATCGATTCCGCAGCTTCTGACGACAAAAATTTTTAAATTATATAAAATTGGATTGGAAATTGTATATAAATAAGACGAATAAAATAAAATATTAGAATGGAAGAAAAGTAAAAAATTTTATTTTTTTGCATTTTTGACATTCAATTGAAATGAACAATATTGGTTCAATTTTGTTTTCTGGTATTTGGCCAAACCTTGATACCAGTATTGCGCCCTAGTTATCATTCCAAGTTTTGACCAGACATGGGCCAACTCTTGCTTCCGTACATGGCCCAGAGTTGAGTACTATTGGCGCAAGTCTGGGCCAACATTGAGCCGATCGTTTTTTCCTACATGGGAAATTCCAATAGAACAAATTTTTCCAAAAATAAAAAATGTCCAATGACGCAAGTGGGTCATGGCCAAATCCGAATGGAACTAACTTTCCAAAAATATGTCTAATGACGTCCAAATCCCAATGGCCTAAGTTTGCTTTTGTGCACAAATAGTTTACTGGGATAACTTTCTTGAAGAAATATATATGCTTTTATTCTTGGCGAAATGATAGATGAGCTTTTATTCGTAGCTAAATGTAAAAGTGATTCTTTTCGTGTCGTAAATAGAGTTATACTTCGTTTCGTGGCTATGTACATGTTTCTTTTTTCGGGTATAATAAAAATGTGATTGTTTTCGTGGGGAAACTGAACTGTGCTTCTTTTCGTACTTACGAAAAACGTGCTGTTTTTCGTAAGTAAATTGAAACGTGTGGTTTTTCGTAAGAGGCGTTGATTAAAGTATTGTTGATTCCTTCGAATTCAATACCAAATGTAGCAAATTGAAGCATTTTTTTTATCTAAACAATTTATCTCACGTATCAGTATTTTTTGAAACATAACTGTACGAACACTATTGTTTCTATAGAACTAAATAAAATGGTTAGCGTAATTAAAATTTAATTTATTGCTTTCATTATAAAGACTTTTCCAACAATGTAAGGCAACTCAAAATCTACTTCCAAGTAGTGTAACTTAACAGACCATTATGAAAACGTTCATAACTCCATAACAACAAAAAAAAACATACCAAAAATTTGATATATGAAGAAAAATACTTTTAGATGCATGTATAAAGCATATTAAAAGTATTCAATTTAAATGTTTTCAGAATTTATGTTGACATGTACGTATGAATGTAACGTAACAATCTGCGTTTTGGTCCAAATATATATTTATAAATTTATCTTAATGAAACAATTATTAAAAGAAATTCCGTGTGTCTTACTTTTCAATATTACATATGTATTTCCTTTTTTGTGCTTACAATGTGTCCTTCTTTTTCCTAATTTAGAGTTGGTAGCATTACTTAAACATCATTTCTATATTTTACGAGTTTGCAGATTTCTCTACCATAAAAAATGAAATTCGATTATTTATTTCATAATGCGACATTTGTCGGTAGATTGCGATATTGAATATTATCGTTATGGAGTTATGGAAAAGCACTACAGAACTCAAATTTCTATTTTCTTATCAAAAATCACTTAAATATTTCTAACTTATGTCCAAATGAATGTAAATTATGAATAAATCTATCGAAAAACTTATAATTTCAATTTATCGATTAAATTCTGCATATCTAAAAATCATGCATATCTAAAAAATGTAGCCGGTTGGGTAGTACAACTTAAATATATGCAAATTTATGCATGGCCCGTTGCGTGATTTTGCTTTTTAAATTTATTGTATCAAGAAAAGAACATGTAGTAACTATAACAAAAATGTAAGGTGCTGAAAAACTTTTAAATACAGCTATTAATATGCAAAACACTATAAGGAAACTTTTTATTTCTTTAGAAATTTTCTACTTCTCTTTGATCAGAATTATTTTGCAAATACTTTCCAACTACAAGATGAAAAAAAACCTATTCAAATTTACAAAGCTTTTAGCGTTTTATAATATTTAATAAGGACAGTGTTACAAATAGAAATTTGCATGCATAAAAATAAAAATAAAAAAGAAACAGCGATCGAACTTTGACTTTTGTCTTATTTCAAGTAATGTTCCTAAACTTTAGAAACCACTTTTTAGCTGTATAAAATATAAATAAAAATTGACAATAAATATTACTTTATTGAGATACCTTATGTCTTTCAATATTGAATTAAAGCATTTGCGAAATTTGTATACTTCAAATTATTAAAACAATAAATGCAAAAAATAAATAAAATATTAAATGGAATCTTTTTTTCATGAAATTTTTTCTATTTTGTAGGAAAATTATATTGTAGGTTGGACATTGTTTTATTGATTGGCCATCACACATTCGTAATTATTGGATTTTTAATAGGGGATATATAATATTCAAAGGTAATGAAAATTCTGTGCGTCCGTTTATTTAATTTGGAGAACAATAAGTGGTGATTATTTCTCAGAATTTTAAAAATTGGGCTTAAATATTAGCTTGTTTTGATATCTAAAACTGAAAAAAGTTATAAAAACCCCATGAATTAAATTTGAACAAATGTTTATGGATTTTTTTGGCCAATTTTATGATTAAATAGAAAGGATTATGTTTCACAAAATATGTGTAATAACCTAATAAACACAGATACGGACTGAAACGTAAAAACAGTTGTGAGAACGGGTATGCCCGTTATTGCGGTGACATTACGGCACAATATTACGTGTTAAATACGGGTCTAGCCGTAAATACGTTCAACGTACAAAAACCGACACCGTTCCGGCAACGTACTTACGGTACAAAAACGTCTATCACCGTAAATTCAATTGAAAATACAAAAACACATTTTTACCTGCGAAGTACGGCAACGTTACGTGCACGTAATTACGGCTCAGAAACGGCAGCTGCCGTAAATACGTCTAAAAATACGCATAACCATTTTTACGTGTAAAAACTGTAACTTTACGGCTTTACTTAATTTAAAGAAATATTTTTATGACTATAATGCCTGGGTTTTTTATTCTTTATGATTGAAAAATATTTTTCATTCAAAATAATAAAAATATAATAATAATTGATAAATGAAATTTTCTAGTTGCAACATTTTAATGTGGAATCTAAAGAATGCTGAAAACACACTTTCAGTTATGCGCAGATAATGTATATTTCTACAATTATAAAAATTTGATTTTACGTATAATGCCATACATATGGCACGCATACGGCACTGTATTTACGTCCCGTTTTCGGGCCGTATTTACGTTCCTTTTACGTGCCTTTTATACGGCCCGTTTACGTGCCTTATTTACGTTACCTTTACGAGTCATTTATACGTTCCGTTTACGGGCCGTATTTACGTGGCTTTTACGTTCATTCATTGCTTTTACGGCAGTAAATACGTTCATGCAATTACGTTTTATTGCCGTACCTACGGGCCATTTCCGGAATGGGCCGTATTTTAAATTTCATTTCATATGTAAAACGTGTTGCTTTACGTTTCGTAAACGGCTGCCGTAAACAGTGTTTATGCCCGTAAATACGGAACGTATACGGCATTTACGTGCCTTTTGGTTTATTGGGAAATGTGTCTGTAGTATACTCAGAAAAAAATGTACTAATAATGAACATTGATTTTATGTTTAATGTATTTATTGTTTTTTCCTATAAATTCAAAAGTTTTCTAATGAATTCAATGCCATTTATTTAATAATTGCAATATTTTTTTATTATAATGGTATAAATACTATTCATTACATGTTTATTCTCCTATTATAATAAAGTCTCACTATGTGGCATATGAAAACTTAAACACAAATTCGGGTTTACACAAAATGGTCGCCTGAATGTTTATTGTGAACATAATAAAACGCATCATAGGACTCAATTTATTAAATGTAAACCCCATAACATTTTTTCATTATCAAATTTATTATAGCAACGGACCTCTAGCAACGGACTCAGGAATAAATTCAGACATGCTAAATTATGGGAAACTGAAGCAAACCAGAAATTTGATATAATATTTTGTAACGAGGTGTGTGAAGTTCTAGACGTAGTTTTTAACTTTGATAATTTAATATAACATGTATAATATAACGGTAGCGTCGGTAGCTCGCCTGGTTAGTGCGTTGGACTACGAGCGAAAAGTCGCTGGTGCGTTCGACTTCGAGCCGAAAGGTCCGCAGTTCCGATCCCCAGCGTCTGACAACATATTTTTCATGGAAAGAATTGTTCTATGCGACGCTACCTCTCGGCAGTAAATGGCAAACCTACGAGAGTAAAACATTGCCTATGAAAAGCTGTCACCCGCCGTTCGGATTCGGCAATAAACTGTAGGTCCCACTAATTTGAGTACAAATATAACACGCACAGCTCAAATGGTCAAAGAACTCAGTCGAAGTTCTATACAGGACTGTATTTAACTATTAAAATACCATTAATTTACCAGGTTTTTTCTGGGTATATATAGTCCAGTCAAATTAGGGTGTCCAATCTGTAAGACAACGTGTCAAACATAAAAACATGACCAACGAAGGAGTGATAAAAATACTATTACTATTTAATACATTTATTTGAACATAAAATAATCTCAATTTTTAGCAAATTTATTAGGTATTCCTGATTGAAAAAATTTAAAATTTGCAACAGAATTTTAAATTATTAATAACAAAAAATAATAACTATAAAAAGAAATATTTTAACATTACCTAAAAAGCCTCGGGTTAAGAATGTACGGTTCTGAGTGGTACACATAAGTAGTAACTATTTATAGTATCTACTTCACATAATAATGTCAAACAACGTAAAGGATATGTACATGAATACAAAAGCACACAATTGTTGTTAATGTTAAAAAAAGAATAATACATATTCACCTTGACCTGATGGAATATATTATAAAACAACAGAAAGACCATTTGATTACATAGTTATTGTTTATATTTACTGACAGTATTGTAGTTCTGTAAATTACATAGTGAGTTTATAAATAAAAGTTTTATTTGTATAGACACGACACCGTTTATTTGCGTGTCAAATAGCAAAAAAAAAACAAAAATTAAAATGCCTCTTTTGTTTATAATTAAAAAATATAAAACACTTTTAATCGTATCTGTATTGTTAGCAATTTTTATTGACATGTCTATAAAATAATAAAATTGAACTCTGGTGTTCGGTCTGGAGTTTAGAAAATATATCAAAATATGCCAAAAAAAAAGCGGTTTTGTTATTTTATACTAAAGTAACAACGAAATAAAGAAAATGTCTAAAAAAAACAATGAACCCTATGTGTTTTAGAAACTTATCTAAATAGTAAACGAATAAATTGTTAAAATATTTATGATGCCATTTGTTTGCTTTCCCCAGCATATGTCAAGTGTCTCAGAAAGCATATTAATTAATATGACATTTAATAGGCAAATGGTAAAGTGTAAAATTCTGTAACTATTCATTAAAATGATTTGCTGTTGGGTACATGCAAGGGAATACAAATTATTCCCAATGGTAAGTATTATATTTTTTTTTTTTTCGAATTTTACTTTAACTGATGTTGTAATTCTATTTTTACATTTTTATTTTAAAATATACATAATTTTTCACTAAATGTTTTGTTAGCAAACACGCAACTACATAATACAATTTGATACTATAATCGTGACATAATAGAAAGATAAGCTTCATTGAAAATAATAAAAAAAAATGTATGTTGGCGTCAAAATGATAATATGTAGAATGTAGCATACACGGATAGAAAAGATTTATTTGAATATGTTTGAATGTAATTAAAAAATAATACGAAATCATCACACATCCACGAATGAAGTGTAATTAAATTATTGTTCAGATTGTAATAGCATATTACCATGTGTAAACATTTTAAATATTCTCCAGCAGAATCTGTCAAATTTATCATAAATATGTTACAATACAAACATAAAAGTTTAATTGCATTTGAATATACTATTTATTGGCGGTTTACTTGGTTATAACTATGTTTCAAAACAAACAGAAAATGCAATTCAAATCTAATTATAACGTATGTTCGCAACGCTCGTCTTCATTCGATTAGTTATCGAAAGATGAAGTTGGCAACGTTGCGCAGCATTTTCTACCTACGCCATCGTTTGAACATATTGATGTTTACAAACAAACAAAAAAGAAATTGGATTTAAATAAATGTATTCTTCGAACATTCTCTATATATGTCTCTTTTGTCATCGTTTGAAGTGTGTATTGGTCCTTTAAACATACTGATGGTTAAAAAGAAACAAACAAAATGAAATTAGATGTAAATAAAAGTATTCTAGCAATATTCTTCTTGTATAGGAAGTTAACACTCGGTGACCGCCATTTTCTGCATACATTTCTTTTGATGTTTTTTGAGAAAACGTATTCGTATCGGTAATACGATGTCATTTGTAAATTTAAAAATATACAAATTGTGTTACAAAAAGTACAAATAGTAACAAATAATATCATTTAATAGTGCAGTATATAATTTAATTGTTTCTGAATGTTTTTCTAAAAATATTCTGAAAAGCCGACATTCATCAAAAAAAACCACAACTGAAAAATCAGTGCTTCTATTTTCAAGCATAATTCGGCATGATTTTTTACAACAGGCTCCGCGACTTCCTTGCCAACGCTATGTGCTGCACTGAAACTTGTACTTGCAGTTTTAATTCAATTATTTATTTATGCATTTAAAAATTTGTAATGAATTCAAATATTATTAATTCCCCATAATGATTTTTAATAAAAATTAATAAAAAGAAATATATATTTTATTTTTATTTTATTTTCAGGATTCCTTTCCAAAAACATTTAGATATGTTTTATGCAAACATACCACTTTTTGAACTGAAACAAATGATATGTTTCTGGGGAAACATATTTATGTTCAGGTCGTTCAAAATCTTGTTTTATTTTGAACATATTTATGTTTCGGTTCAAATATTTATTTTATTTGGATGTAGTAATAATTATGTTTCCATTAGAACATACACCATTTTAAGGGGCAACATTAAAATGTTTCCGGGATATTATAATGTAATTCAGAGCTCATTACAACACTGTTCAAATCTCAATACAACCCAGTTTACAAATGATTTATCAGGCAATTATATATTTGGTTTACATAAAATTCCAAACATACATGTTAATGCATGTTTTTTGCAGCGTGTAGCATTGTTATCTTTGCAATAAAACCATCTATTATTTATATATCGTTGTTAAAAAAAGTGGCAAATACATTTTAGGAAAGCTTCCAGTATATTGATTATTTTTGAAAAAAGTATTATTAGCACTTTTATATTGAATATGTAAATTTATGAATTAAACTTTTAATATACATTATTAGGACTAGGATACTGATGCAAACGCATGTTTTTTCTATTCATCTTTAGAATGAAATTAACAAAATAAATAAACGAAAACAAAAAGAAACCAAAAGCAATAAACGAAATAAAGTCGAATGCTTTTCATTGGCAGTGTTTTACTAGATTTGCTATGGACTGCCGAGAGGTACCGTCGTATAGAAAAATAACATCTATTATCGTAGTCCAAAGTGCTGCCAAATGACGCAAGTGCGTTCTGGCCAAATCCCAATGGAATCAATTTATCAAAAAAAAAAATGACCAATGACGGAGATGGGTTCTGGCCCAAATCCCAATGGAACAATGGAGTTCTATCTACACGAATTTATCAACTCATAAATTCGCGAGAGAATAAAATTCAAAGAATTCGAGAAAGATGAAAACAACAATTCCCAGAGAGAATATACTTTGAAGAATGAATGTATTTCAAATATGCTACGTACTCTGGAAAAACGTCGTCATTTGCTTTTAATTTACATTATAATTAATCTATAATAAGTGGCATATCAGGATTAAAACTTGATTTAATATAAAACACATTCGCCGCATTGATTTTGAGAATTTAAGCTATAGCTGTATTGTCATAATGCTGGTGATATCATATCACATCAAAAAGCATATATTTCGTAAGTATAACATTTATCGATATATTTGCATACGGATTTATAACAATATACATCATGTAAATTGCACCGTCAGTAAATGTAATTAATGGTTGTTGTTTCATCCGACAGCAGCTCGACGATAACAGTGCATATATCCAACAACCAATTTGTGTTGAAGTAATTACGAAAATGTAAGCAATTTAATTGTGTTAGCAAGCAGAAAGTGATGCTGAGTTTTATTTATAGGTTAAAATATATAGTTAATATTATAGAAGTCTAACATAAACAATATGTTGACAGTAATATAAAAAAAAGGTTATTAACTATTCTTTTTTACAAGTAATCGCAAATGATAATTATTGCTAATATTGTTGTGGTTGTCAATTAGCTGTTTATTACATGTAAATATCGCTTACTTTATCAAGCAACAGGACATCAATTATACGCTTTAATTAAGTTTATTTAAGCCAACATTGCTGACGACGATGACTTCATTAATACTGAGGCCAGTCATCGTAGTCGTGCAGGAAATTAATTTCCTCAAATTTCTGAAATAATTAATTGCTTCATCAGTTGGGAAACAAGTGTTGACATTTTTTTAATTAAACACATTCTATGGTAGCGTTTAGAAAAAAGCTATACACTTTTAAATGCCTCTTCGAATTTTAGCAAAAAATACAAATTTTACAGAGAGTAAAATGTTAAATATTTTATGTCTAAGAAATCTGACAGCTAAATTATATATTTTTTTTTATTACAATATGTAAATTGCCATTTTCCTATGTCTATCGATAAATCTTAACTAATAGTTTAAAGTTTTATGTAACCGACCGTTGATAAATTCATTTTATTTTATTTTTGTGAGTTTTTCTATACATAAACAAAAACAAATCCTAAATGAAGTAGGCATGTTTTTAATATTAAATATATTATAGAGAAATTTTGTTAATAATTGACATGTCATGTGTATGTATGTTAAAAGAAAAAACTCAACGATTCACAAATTAGAATAGCTATGATAATAGCACAATAAAGAATAGTCAGAAGTCCAATACATAAACAGTTGAATTACATACACAGCAATGTAAAGTGAAATTGTCCAAACCACATAACATGTTGATTAATAAATAAAGTAATATTTCTTATATTGTCGTTGGACAATAAAACTGAATACAATATAAATTTAAACAAGTTCTTTGTAAAAAAAAGTCTTATTACTTATAGTGTCACTTGAAGGGGAAAATAATAAACTTTTGCAAGACAATTGAGTTTTTGAAATGCATCTAATTCTTTTCCGTAAACCAAACTTTTTTTTATGACGATATAGAACTAATATTTTTAAAGTAGATACCTTTTTATAAAGGGTAGACGACATTTAAATTCAATATCATATCTTATATGAGCGCTACAACTATTTTCTATTAAAATATATTATATGGTCTAAAGATATCCGACATCTCTGCCCTTCTGAATTTGATATAACTACCCAGTAAACCAAAGATATCAAATCGATATCGTTCCAACAAGCATTTTTATCGTTTTCGAATTCACGCTTTCGTTCACCTCGAAAGAAATGGCTGTAAAGTTAAAGATTTCGTTGTTAGTTGTTTTCTTAATCTATTTCAATTTCCTAACTCTGCTCCGGTAGAACTTTAGTAGGAGGATGAGCCGCATTTTATAACTTTAATTTTTATAGTTTTCATTTCTTACCGTCAAAAATTATTTGATTTTTAAACTTCACACTAATACATAAAATTACACACAAATTTATTTATTATTTTTTATAATTGTATGGTCGTTGTTGAACTAAAATTCATTAAAAAATAGTAAACAAAATATAAAATATTCCATATAAAATTTAAAAGTAATACCCAAAAATATATGAATATCATCTAAAATGAAATTATTTTCAAAATGTTTGTTTATTTCTTAATAAAATAATCCACAACAAAATAAAATGAATTAATACCGAATAAAATAAACCCCTAATCAAATGCAGGAACGCAATCTCTCGCTCTCAACGATAATACCCAAAATAAACGAAATACCCCAATGAACATATTTTCGATAATATATAATTTGATATTGAATTTCAGTATTGAATTATTTGTCAAAAAAAATCGATATCGAGAGTTCATACAATATCGATATCGTTAACGTTAGAGCCATTTTTATCGAGACCGCTTTCATTCTCAAATCGATCGTTCAAATAATGATCGCTCAAACGATATCGTTTCGAATTCATTTCGATATCGTTTGATATGCTGGGAACTATCCATTAATCTTCAAAAACATTTTCGTATACCACTTCTTTGAGTTGAATCAACGTGAAGTATTATGAAACACAAAGAAATCACACACGAGATTTTTTTGATTCTTGATATGAATATGGCTAAAAATTACAAACAAAAATTTTGACGAAAAGGTCACTACTAAAAAAATATCGAAACTTTCACAAAATTCTTTTAAGTAAATCGTACGGACTATTTATGGGCTTTATTTCATTTTGAATGTATTTTTTGGTGTTTTTTTGGTGTTTCTATCCACACAATATTCAAATTTCAAAAACTACGATTTCATATTTTCATTTATCTGTAAATTTATGAGATCCATATATTTATAATATATTAAAAAAATGTCCACCAATTGTATGGCTTTCCAAATTTTTATGTTTATCACGCATATTCATTAACCATTTCTTACATTTTTTTACTTATATCGGCTTAGAACTATACTGAGTTTTCATAGCCTTAACCCATCTGTCTTTTTACAAGTTGAACAGTACATAATACCGTGCGACACCTCTGGCCTTTGGTTTTTATGGTCATTCATGGTGACCCCCATCTGTTTATGAATGTTTTTGTATTTTTCTTGTTGTTTGCTGTTGTTTCGCGTATTTTGTATTTGTTTGTATTTTTGTTATTATACCGAAACAGAAAGAAAAAAAAATTACAAATGCACATTAAAAAGCCTTTAAAAAAATAAATAAATAAAAAAAACACAATTATAAATAATGCTCTACAACAACAAAACTTACCACTTTGACGTAGACCTGCGCTATTAGGTGGTGTGCTGCTGGAGCCACCACCTGCACCACCTAATGACTGATTGGAGGAGGAACCCATTTGCGTACCGCTAGTATTGACAGACATCGACGACTGTAACTGCAGATGACCTGGATGATGCGACACAGGCGCAACTGTCGCTGGTACGCTGCTCGATTGCGATGGCGACTCAGCGGCGGCGCTCTGCTGATGTGCACCATGAAAACTGCTGACAGTGCCGCTGATGCGTATCGGTGTACTACTGCTGGCCACAAGATTCGCATTGGCGTTGGACACGGGAGTTTGCGTTTGCATTGTTTTTTGATGTTATTATGGATTATGTTCTCGTTTTTAGGTACAAATTAAACAGGTTTTGCGTTTTTCAGTTAAGTTTCTTTGATTTTTTTTAAGCACAATTATTGATTTTGCAAAAAGATTCTGAATTTTCGTGCCACCACTATAACTCATGTGCTGTAGTATTTTTCGGCAGTTGGCCTTGTTTTGCACAATGTTACGTTTTAGATGAAAACTTTTTGAAGCCACTTAATTAATTCAATTAATTTAACAGTCTGCCTAACGCACTTGTGCCCGTGTGATTGATTGTTAACGTTCAACGTTCAGAGAGCTTCGTATCCGGATAGTTGGTGACACCACGACTATTTGACTTTTTCGCAAGAAAGAACCGAAATGAGCTCATTCGTTAGATTTTTTCTTCCTTTTGTTGTTGTTTTAAGAGTACCAAGTCGTTTTAAAATTATCGGCGGTGATTTTTTTTTATTTTTTACACGGCGCCGATCATTTATATTGACTTTTGGTTGTAAACGATTGAATATCTCTCTTTAATTAATCTATTGACCAAGCCCTCATCAATTTTAAAAATGATAAATTTGTATGATTCTATCGACTTAGCTGAACTTGCATGATAATGGTCAGCCGTCTGAAAGTCGTCGCCGTTTCTTTTTTTTTATCCGCCGAAAATATGCCAAGGGCACCGTAAACGTTGAAGCGATGTTTTTTCTTTTGTTAAAAGGCATTATTCGAATTTCGGAGACAACACCGTTTACACGATAGAACGCAGTTGTACACTGGATTGTACCGTGTAGATGCTACGAAGACTCGTTTGACAAGTTGGATGAAGTCAAAATATTTTGACTTTTTCACTGATCTGTCAAGCAGGTGGTATCGTCTAAACGCAAACCCGTCCGTGTTTTTTCATTCGAGCCCAGTTTTCGTCGAGTGCACATCGTAGGTAGAAAAATTTCAAACATCAAATGCTGCCTTTTGGCGAAAATTTTTAGTATATTGTACGAATGCATGAGCCATCGCGAACGACCTGCACTGCTTAAATGCTGCAAAATATATCAAGCAGGTTGTACAATATAAACGCAAATCAAAAAGTGCCTTTAACTCAGAAAAAATGCAGTATAAGCAAAAAAAATCAAAATGCTACATTTGTTATTTTGGTCAATTTTTACATGCAATGAGCGCTCGTCAAATACTCGTATAATAAAACACTCTAATGCTTCGTTTTCACTATATCATTTTGGACAGTTTCAGTGTCGCAATCATAACAAATATGACACAAAATAACATAGTTAAAACCTCTTATAAGTAGGATGCGTTTTTTCGATGAAACCGATTACCACAGATACTCGAAAAAGTCATTTTTTTTATAGCTTATTCAAAGTAAAGTAACTTTTATTGATGCTTAAAGCAACTTAAAATAATAAACAATGCGTCACTTTATATTTGTAAATTCACACTTCAGTCATCGAGCATATAAACTAGTATAGTATCGTATAAACTAATCAGCTGATTTTCGAAATATATTGCATTGTTGCCAGATTTTGGAATAAAGTCTATTAGTTAAGACTACACTCTCAGAAATATATTGTCATTTCCGACAATATTGTAACAATCTTGATGTTCAAAATATATCTCATGATCAGATTGTCAAATTATTGTCGGTTTGGCAATTAGATTGTTATTTTAAAACGTCATTCGATTGTTTCGATAATAATCGATACTGTCAATGAATAAAATATAAAAAGTCACATGAATGGTTTTTTTTAAATGTTTAATTAGCAATAAATTAAAGTTCATGAATTCGCCACATGGAGTACACTTTCTGCGAGATTTTTCCTCATGTTTCGTCAGGTACAGGAAGGGCTGCTTGCAGACATCTAGCTTTCCCATCTGCCCATTGATTAATTTATTCAGCGCCAATCCATTGGGCCAGAAGACGTCTGTCTTGAGGAGCGTCGTAGGTGGTGCCTCCCGCATCTAAACAAAATTAAAAAAAGTTGCAATATTCAATTAATAATAAAATTATTAAATTATAACTTACATTTTGTTTGATTTTTCAAATTTTTAAAGTAAACAACAAAATAAATTTGACATGTTTTTGAATGCCAGAAGATAGAGGTGCCACCTAATCACTGTATAATGAAATGACAATCTCATATTGTTAAAAAGCAACAATATATTTTTGAGAGTGTATGATTTGAAAATGTTTTTCATATTAACTAAAATAATTATTGAGAACATATAAAAAAAAGGTTTTAGTACTCCTAGTGAATATACCACATTCCACAAAGTATGTTATTTTACCACTTCAGAAATGTATAATTAATTCTGACAATTTTGTAAAAATCACAATTTTTAAATTTGTTTTAATGTGATTTTTTTATTATAAAAATACATAAAGACCGATGTCTCAGCAGAAAATTGCTCTGCACTGAAGAATTCATGGTTGAATTTAATCCTGAATATTCAGGGCTGAACAATTCAGACCCGAATGCACGCCTGAATTATAAGTATTATTCAAATATGACTCTTCAGTCCTGAAGTCAGTTCTGATCTATTGAAATTATTCAGACCTGGAAATTGAGAACTGAATTCAGAATTTTAATAATTATTCAATTCTGAAATGTTGCCTGAAGAGGAATTTTAACAATTCTTTTGAAATTTCAGACCTGACTACTTTGATAATTTTTAAAAAAGTATTATGAAACTTCTGTTTGAATGTAAATAATAAGATCGCAGTGATAATTCAAAATTGTTTTTGGATTGGGAAAAATTGGATTTTGATATATACGTATTTTTTGTGGAAAATTATTATTGCTGTTTTAATTTTTATTTAAATTACGATATTGCCACGTGGGAAATTTAAATATAACATTTGCAGGATTTAAAACTAAATAGAATCTTGGTGATTACTTTTTAGATTTTTGAATTAGTGTTAATTTTATCCGGGTAAATTCATAATTTAGGTCATCATGGCGTTTTGTATCATATAAATGTGGTTAAATAATTAATATATTTATAATAATAGTTTAGCGCTACAGTCCTAAAAGAACTTAGGTTGAGCTTTCTCACCATTTTGTGCTGTGCGTGTTTTATTTGTACTCAAAGTATAAAGTTTATAGCCGAATCCGAACGGCGGGTGAGAGCTTTTCATAGGCAATGATTTATTCTCGTAGGTTTTCCATTTACTGCCGAGAGGTAGCGCGGTATAGAAAAATATTTCTATGAAAAGATTTGTTAGCCCCAGGCTTGAACCGGGGACCTTTCGGCTCGCAGTCCAACGCACTAACCTTGAGCTACCGACAAACAAAAATTGATTTCGTTCAGAAAAATAAATTGTTTTAAAAATTCCAGTACAAAAACTTCGAATTATAAATTTGAAATTTATTATAAGAAGTGTTAAAGCCATATGGCTGATTTTATGAATAAATGTTCACCCCTTGTTCATATGTTTTTCGTGACATATTTCTTACGACCAGAATATACAACTAGGGTGGGATTATTAAAAATTCTAAGGGCTTTTTTAATATTTTAAATATTCCATATTCTAAGGGATGTACCAAGCTGCAAACTTTTCCATCCCTCACCATCTGTGTCGTAAATAAATTTAAAACAAATTTTATTTATTTTTATGTTTTTTTTTTATTTAATTTAAATAATATAAAAAAAAATTATGAATTTAAATACAATAATTTGTTAAGCTTTACATTCAACGTAATTAGTGAATGAGTAGTATATAAAAGCATTTTAAGACATATTCCATTTGAACAACGTTTAGTGCAAAAATAAAATATCGCTCTCATTTAATACTAGAACAAAAATAAATATCAAAAAACTATTTTTATAAAATAGGAAAGGCTTTGTTTGTGAATTGTTTCAATACATACGCGTACTTTGAATATTTGTCTGTCTTTGTCTTTTTGTTTGCAAACAAATATGTAGCAAAAAATGGAATTTTGAATTTATACTAATAACTACATGATAATTTTGCACACTCTGTGTCGCTGAGAATTTTTCATTTCTTGTTCAGTAACTGTTTTCTTTGTTTTTGTTTTTTTTAGTTAGTTCATTTTAATAAATATTGAACTTAGTTTTGATTATTTTGTGTTTGTGTTGAATTATTTCAGACCATTGAGACAGAATTAAACATTAAGCCGATAGTGTTAATCGTCGAAATCAATGTCGGAATCATCGGAGTCATAACCACTGCGTATAGTTTTATTTGGACGATTGATATAAGGTTTCTTCTTTGAGTCAGGTGGTGTCATCAGGTCACCCTAAGTTGAAATTGTTTTTTTTTTATACATAAATCGATCTATGTAATAGGAGTGTGTATTACCTTGTAATCAATTGCACCCGATTGTGCTATTCTCCATTCCATCATCTCTGTGGTGAAATCATCACAGTTACCCAGATCAGTAAAGCCCACAACAAAGTCCTTTGTTTTGCTGTCCTTCACCAATGCAATCGTAGGAATGACTTTGATGCGTAGTCTTTGGGTCAGAAATGGTGACTTCTCTGCGTTCACTTTGCAGAATTTGGCCTCAATATGCTTTGCGGCAAGTATTTTCAAATGCATATCGACGATGCGGCAACGCTCAGCCGAATCTCTATAAAAGTGGCAAACAATGTTTGGCGATTTCTTTGATACCTCAAAGAATTCTTTCTCATCAGCGAGTTCAGTATATGTGCCGTGACCCTATTAATTATTTTAATATATTATAAATTTAATTTGTCACGCCTACATTATCGATTTAATTGTCTATTTGTAAAAAAATATAAAATTCACCTACATTTTGCATCCACTCCTGTTTCTTTCTATTCAGGTCCTTCATCTCCTTTAGACGCTGTTCGCGTATCGTACGCAAGTCATCCGTGTCCAAAGTCTCGAGGCGATCCAGTTGCTGATCCAACTGTTTCTCAATGTGTTGAGCAGCCGACAATAATTGATTCTCCAAAATATTTGCCATGTTGTTTGGTTACTTCTTTGTCGGAAAAGAAAATGCGTAGGTGCGGCTTAAGTTGATTCGAGTTTTTTCAATACTACATCGAGTTTACATCAAATAACCAATCAACCACCCGGTCAACATGCGACGATGCACAGATGTAAAAATTTTGTTGAAAAATCAATTAAAATATATTAAATTTATTATAAATTGAAATGCATTATTACAGGCAAATACTTAAATTACATTTTAGGAATTACTTACATTTATTTTATTGCTTTTTATATTTAGTTTCGGTGAAACAGACTTCTAAGACCCACCACAAATACTATTTTTTTTCATTGGTGAAAAATCATCTAGATTTGGCTTTGACGAGAACTGTCAGCTACGAAATGACTAATCGTGCCAGTGTTGCGTTTTTAGTACATAAAATGTACCCCAAAAATAATAGGGGTAAACACATGTCAACCTGCGTAAGTCTCGTGTATTACGTATTCTGAGTATCTGCGTGTGTAGCTTAAGACTTTTGTATGAAAATTAAAATACTCAACTCTACGCAACATATGCAATGAAATTGTCTCGTATCTATCTGCGTATATTTTTGTTTGACATTTTATTTTGAAAACAATAAGTTCTGAAAATTTTAAATTCAGTGGATGCTGTACGATAAATGTTTTCATGTATTTTCATTTAGAGGTAGCAAATGCTATGTCAAAGTTTTGAATGCGTTGCTTTTTGTTTTGTGCATCTGAACCCTTTTTAATTCTACCAGATTAAAAATTATTATACTAGAATGTAACGCCTTTTACGAAATTACAAATCTGTCAATTTTACTGCGAATTTGGGAATAACTATTGAAACTTAAATGAAATAACATTTAAGTTTCAAGAGTCTTGAAGCAGTTTGCGCTTCAATATATTATTTTTTGGTCAGAATATGAAACAGATTTATCGAAGACCAATAGAATTTTTGACACGTTACACAATGCCTGTATGTGTTAGTGTATATTCTTTGTTTGCATAAGAGTTTGAGCAATGGTAACAGTTTTAAAAACTGGTGTTATGTAATTTCTTTAGTTCCAAAGAGATGGATAACAACATGTTTGGAACATACGCAATAATATGTCATAATGCTGTGATATATAAAAAAACGGGCAAATTTACCTTTACTGAGGTGGAAAATCAAAAATAATGTCCACTTTAAAATAGTAGCCCCCTTTTGACATACATTTATATGAATTACATTTTAAAAAATATACAAATATTTGTTGATGTTAAAAATAGATTTTAAACATTTCAACCCCTCAAAAAAGGTATTAATTTAAAAAAGTATCAACTCAAGTATTTTCGATCTTGCAACACTGCGCTTCTGCCAGCGTCAACTTCGATTTTTTTTCATTCGGTTTCGATATTTTGATGTGATTTGCTGCGTCTCTCTTTGTTATCGTGGTCTGTGCGCTTTTGTTGTGTATTAAAAATTAAATCGCAATTTCGTTAATAGTCCTGTGAAACTATAAACATTCAGGAATATAAAATATTTAGATAAAGGTTTGTGTTTTAATTAATAACTTAAATTTTAAAAAAAGAAACGATTCCATAAAAAAACTTTGCTGGCGTCTGTGTTGTTGTTGGGGTAGGAAATGGTGTACATACATTTTACAAATTCACCGGCTTTTAAATTAATATATTTCCAATTTATTTAAAAAAATAACTATTATAATTAACAGTTTTGATTAATAACTTCTTTGAAAGTAGTTTTATCCAAACTTTGTGAAATCGTTGCGAAAAAAAACCAAGCATAAAGAGCATCAACCGCCATTTTTAAACTGTCGATTATTTCCTTCGTCTCTACAGTAGTGGCGAACGTTATTGGGAATTGTGTGAAAGGATTTAAAATATGAATAGCGGAATTTTTAGTTTTCTAATATATGTAGAGTTTATTATAATTTATTGAATGTTTTTATATAATAAAATATAACTGTATTATATTTTTAACAATCTTAGTACCTTTCCTTGGTAATTGGTAAATATTTAGTTTTGTTTGATATAATAGTGTGGAATGTTTGCCTTATTTTATTACATTCGTTTTCCATCCTAGGTACATTCCATTACAACAATAAAAAATATAACATATTTAAAACAGGCATAAAATAAATAATTTTAAAAATTAAAATGCTATTGGATTGCAAGAAAAATCTACTTTCAATTAAAAAAAAGCCGAATGCTTAAACATAATTTTTAATCTTTAATTATGAGGCATGTTCAAGCTTTCAATCGTATATGATTGTGTTTCATATGAAAATCAATTATTTTGAATTCGATTAACTTAATACAAAATCAAAAATAGCTTTCTTCTAATCAAATTCAAATCGTTCATTTCAAAACAAGATCGATTTAAATTAATTTGAAAACATTCTGAATTTAAAAAGTTTGTATGACAATTTTATATGAAAATCGATTTGTAACTACCCCAATGTTTTTTTTTTTTAACCAACCCCTTTAAAATTATATAAAATTATACAACTTTAAAACTTTTATGAGCTCGCTTTCCTGTTATTGATTTTATACTAACTTCCCGATAAGTAGAGACTTCAATGACAATCGTGCTCTTGTCTGCCAAATCGAAAAGGTTGTAAAATATTGATGATTTTAAAGTCAATTTTTAAAATAAAATGAGCTTTTTGACATTCTATACAACATTCTATAAAAATTTGTCAAAATTTAAATTTAATTATAAAGTTGACATAATTGTCTTTGATTATGTTCTATTATGTTTATACAAACATTGTTTTAAAATATAAAAGTAAATTTCACCTATTTTTAATAGATATTTTTATGAAAACAATATTTGGAACAATTTGAATATAATGCTATATCAAAATTAATCATATTTTAATAGTTTTCCCGTATTTATCAGCTCTTTGATATTTTTGTGTTGAAATAAAATAATTTTTTATAACATTGTTAAGAAATATTAAACCAGACTTAAGAATAATATTATGCGTACTATTTAATCGCCAGTACTGTAAACAACATTTATCCATAAGTCGTGTGTATTTTGTACATGTGACTTTGTGTATGTAACAAAATATGCGCAGATAAAACAATAAACCATTTGTATATAAAGGGATTGGTTCAGTTTTGCAAATACTTGGCATGTGTATGTATTTGTGTCTTGTACATATGTTTTTTACTAGATTGTACTATATAAGCGACAATTAACTGAGAGCTCAACATTTATTACTGACTTATTTTACACTTTTAATTTTCTTATGCCACAACAAGTTTGTTGGCTTTGATGAAATTGTAAATAAGAATAGTAAGTGTTTATGCCACACTCCCACATGTCGCTATGTTGTATATCCCAATTAATTTTTTATCTTTGCGTTCGTTGATTTTTAGTGTTTTATTAAATAATTTTTAACTTAAAGCAAATGCGTTTTCTTGAGTAGGCAGATTTTATATATCCTATTTTATGCACTTCTCAGTCTGTTTATATATTTATCTGCAACTAAGCAAAATGTCAGATATATAAAGTAAATGTACCACCTCCGACAACTGTTTCTTATTTCGAATTTTTGTTTTTATTTTTTTATTTTATTAATATTAGATGATATTAAAAAACGTGGCTACAATTGTTGTATATTAAAAAAAAAAATGATAAATTTTGATATTTTTCGATGCTTTGCTAACAAATTGTAAAAATGATAAATCTTTTGTGCCATCTTTATACAGAATATAATTAAAGTAATTCATATTAACCGCTTAAAAATCGCAATTAGTGGAAATTTCATAATTAGTAGAAATGTAAATAAAAATAGTATTTGCGAATATTTTACGAGTAATTAAAAATTTATTTTTTCGGTTTTTACGTGAAAAACAAAAAAATCTTTTCGTTAGTTGTCAATATAACTATTTTTATAGCAAATGTTTGTTAATTAAAATGTGTTATATACTAATTTGAATCGATTTAATTAACAATTAAAGTGCATCAATAGTTTTGAAAAAGATTACACGAAAATAATGCTAAGTGCGCTCCTGTCAATTTACGAGATTAAAAATTTACGCCGTTGATATAGATGAAATGTGTTACTGCTTTAAAAAATAGCAAATCACAAGATTAGGGATTGGAATTGAAATAAACATTGTAAATTGTGTGTTGATTGTTGAAACTTTGCGTCAATATTGTGATTCTAGCTTTAAATTTAAAAATTTTCCAAAAGTTAACGATTTGACAAGTGTGCGTTTTAAATAATAAAATTAATAATCAAGAATGTTAAAACTGGCACGAAAAAAATGAATAAGCTAAAAAATTATAAAATTTCGTTTTATTTTTTTTTTTTTTCGATTAAAAGTTGAACTTTCCTAAGGCTGTAAGAATTTGGTACATTTACGTTATAAAATCAAACACACAATGCACACATATATGTTTTAGTGCAGCGCACATTTCTAATTTAATTTTTTTACAAACAAATAAAAAAAAAACGCAAACAGAAAGTGTTATTGCAATATAAAAATAAAAACATGTTTTTTCTTTTTATTTTTCGCCTCGCTGCGCCCTCTAAAGAGAGAAGTTTATTTTCGTAGCTGTCTGTCGTTGCTCAGCTGCCTGCCTACAGTCAATGTTGCTATTCATGCAACTGCATTCATCAGTTGTTGTACAATTTCACTATTGCAGCTTGTTTTTTTTTGTTAGCATTGCTGCAACATTTTTCTTTTTGCACTAAAAGTTGCTACTATCTCAACGAAAATATACGACAGTTTTGCTTCATCAAATAACCGAATGTTTGGCTAAGACAATGCAAGTTTTTAAATGTGTATATATTATATTTAAAAACAAAAGTCACCGGAAATATTAACAAAATTGTTTGGTCCAAAAAGAGACGTACCTTTAAAGGGTGAACATTCCAATACAATCACTTCGATGATAATAAATAAAATAATAGGGAGGGAAATCATTGAAGCTGAAAGTTCTACTTGTCTGTTATGCATCAATATTGTAAATAATAAATGGTATGTTCCAACTGTCGATACATTTTGTATTATAATTTTATATAGAAATGCAGTTCTCACGATTTTGAATTTGGTTTTTAAAAGTATTTTTATTCAATTTGTTTGTTTTTACTTTAACGATTCGTTTGTAAAACAAGTCTTCATATTGGGCGTGTTCGTTTAATAGTTCTGAACTACGCTCGAATTGTCAAAAAGATATCTGCGTTTGTTTTTAACTTTGAACGTTCAGAGTCTGTAATCAGATTATCAAAGTCGATTGTTCATAAAATTTTCGACACGCTCGATTTTAATTTATCGAGCTGAAACAGTACTGATTTTGACGTTAGTTTTACTTGACAAACACAAGTCTCCATAGCTGTTTTAAATTAAATCAAAAACTTCAGCTTAAGTTAAGTTTGCGTTCAACTCTGAACAATGCTCAGAATATTCAGATCATGTTGAAACCTCTGGTCTAAAATTATTATACGCCTATAATGAGATATTGAATTGAAAACATTTCGATTATAAATTTAAAAAAAAAAAGTCTGTCGAATGCTGGAACCTTTATCCGAATTAGCAATTGTAAAGTTTAGTCTCAAATTTATGTCACTTATTATTACTAAAATTTGCAGATGTTTCTGCCAAAGCAGACTATTTAAGTCACCTCATAAATAAGACATCAATAAAAATCCCTTTTCCAGGTAGTCTTTATTTTTTGATACCAGGTAAATTGAAATTGAAAAATCCCGTGATACAATTTTCTACCTAGTTTGCGTATATATAGTATGTAATCAAGCGCACAATGATCATAGTAAATTTAAACATTAAGAAGTTAACATATCTGTGAAACAGTGTGTGTTGATTATAACAGAAATTAAATTGTGGTAAGAATTCTCTTTTTAAATTTTTCCCTACCCATGTAACAAAAGTACAGTTTCCGTCACGATTTCTAGATATTTTTGTTAGTTTGGCAGTCGATATGTAACGACATTTATATGGAATAATGTAGAGAATTCCTTGTCATATGGCAAAGTTTTTCTATGTACAATTATTTTTTCTATGTTTGAATAGAGTTTTTCGTGTTTTAATATTGATTTCCATTCTTATCCAAGAAACGAATTTATTCTACAGATTGCTACATATTCGATACATATTAATCCATAGAACCAAACTAAGTTTTTCATTGAGTTACTTGGGTAAAGTATTCTCCACAAATTTATTTTGTTTATTTATTTACAAAAATCGTATAAACAGAGTCTTTTGTAAAACAAAAACTTCACGTTGTTCCTTATTCTTTAATATGCTACACATTTTTCAAACATATTTTTTATCTGTATCTTTCATCGTGTCAAATTGCATGATGCATTTTCTAATACAAACAAATGTATTGAGTTTTATCTCGCACTGATTTGAAGTGTGTATTAATCTTGTGCATTTTCTTGCGATAGTAATGTTTGTATATTCAATATCTACAATGCTGATTGTAAAGTATATATGCAATCACATTCAGTTCACACAATTTTTAGTTTGTACAGAATGATTTTTATCAACTTGACAAGGGATCTTTTTTGAGTTTGAAAATAAATGTCTGTTACTTAAGATAGATAATAAATGTCCATTATAAATATAATATGTTACCCAACGACAAAAAAAACATTACCAATATGGAATTATTTTTTGTGTTATTAATGCCGTAAAGTTTTATCTAAAAATATTTAAAAAGGAAAATAGTTTTAATTTGAAAATGAAGTAATCAGGAAAATATGTATTAAATTGCAAAATTAGACTCAAATACTTATAATATTAATCGAGATACTTATTTTACAAAAACAAAAATGTGTAGACGGACCGAATAAATTAAATTCATTTGAAAAACAATCTCACATAATCTTGAGTCGATTTCCATGACAAAGTCGTTTTAAAATTTTAAAGTTGAGTTTAAATCGTCTATGATTATTTTTATCGAACCACAAGATTGGCTATATTTTATCAATTTCAGTTTCAATTAATACACACACAAATGCTGTATGTTGTTGATTTCTCAATTTCAAATGAAAAAATCACAATTTCAAATAAAATGTTCTTAATTTCAATTTTAAAATCACAATTTAATTTGGAATTTTCTCAATTTAAAATGGAAAATCTCAATTTCATTTCGTATTTTTTAATTTCAAATGGAAAAATAAAATTTTATTTGAAATATTGTTAATTTTTGTATTTGTGATACTTGAATTCGTGTAAATCTTAAGTAATAGAAATTTAACCATACGTTTTACTTTATATTATTTTCAGATTATTACTTCAAGTAAAAAACAAAATAGATAAAATGGCATCCAAAACTAGTGCTCAGCCGGGCCGGCGCACACCGCTCTCCCTGAGTGGAAAGCAGCCGCAGCAAATTCAAAGAACTCCAAGTAGTTCAAATGACAATACCAATTCAAGAACTAACAATCAAAAGACTGAACAAAAACCAGCGCCTGAGGTTAAGGACAATAAGAAGACGCCACAACAACAGAATAACGATAAGAAAACTCCACAACAACAAAACGTAGAGAAGAAAACTCCACAACAACAAAACGCGGAAAAGAAAACTCCACAACAACAAAACGCGGAAAAGAAAACTCCACAATCACAAAACGTAGAAAAGAAAACTCCACAACAGCAAAACTCCAAGATTCCAACGTCTTCCTCGAACACCACCGCTCAAGCAAAGAAACCGGACGATAAAAAGACACAAAACGGCGTCGGCAATAGCAATGGAAATGTTAAAGATAAGCAACAACAAAATGGAAAGGATATAACTACAACTGATAATGCAAAGAAAGAAAAAGTTGAAAATGTTGAGAAAAATGAGAAAGTCGCCGTAAATGCGGATAAAAATGAAAAACACGATAAGGAGAAACTAAATGAATTGGAAAAATCAAAGAAGTTGGAACCAGATACCCAAGATGGAAACAAAATTGAAATAGAGGAGGATAAAGATGTGCAAACGAAACCCCCTCAGA
Organism: Dryomyza anilis; assembly: GCA_951804985.1. Lineage (NCBI taxonomy): Eukaryota > Metazoa > Arthropoda > Insecta > Diptera > Dryomyzidae > Dryomyza > Dryomyza anilis. The sequence goes on from OX638132.1 coordinate 71,917,718, forward strand.
AGGAAACCAGATCCAAGCAGGCAGCAATGCTCGAAACTGCTGAAAAGAAGAAACAGCCTGAGGATGAAGAAATGAGTGTATGCGATACAGAAAATTCATCGGCGCCATCGACACCGACATCCTCGACAAAGAGCAACATTGGGTCAAAGCAAGCCACGCCCGTTAAACCCCCCAGAACTCCAGCGACTACGCCTAAAAAGGTCGAACATAAATCTCCGATTGCTGCTCCGGTACCACTGACACAAACAGTACCAGAGATAATTGTTATCGATGATGTCGACATGGAGCCGTTATCATTGCCGGAAACACCTGAGGCATTGCCAGAATCTGAACCAGTTGCCGAACCTGTTGCTGAGCCAATTGTGGCGCCGATTCTTGCAATTCCTGCAGCGACCTCAACACCTGGCAAAGTTTTCAGACGTCGCGATGAACCGAAATCTGAAGTGAAATTGACTATGCAACCTATACGCCGTTCGCCGGATCGCAACTCATGTCCGCGCACATTTTCGCAAATTTCCGGACGTCGCGGTATACGCCCTGTCAACGAATATACGCCAGCTTACTATCAGAGCAACACGAACTTCCGTGAATCATATCGCAAAATCAACACCGAACTAGATGTAACATCAAACACAAATACTAGCCTGAATGTTACGGTGGGCTCTGAGGTGCCCAACAATTTTTCATTCTCGTTCTTTGGACGTGGACGCAAGCGTGAGCGCACGCCCGCCAACTCACAATCGACCATTGATCTGCAAGGCGATCTCGAAATCTCACCCAAGAGTCCGAAGCGCGCGCGCATGGACATGCATGGTTTCTTTAGCGTCGTTGCCAGCCCATTGACGATGTTGCGTTCACGCTTCTCGAAGACCACGATACAGAGCAGCACGCCTGTGAAGTTGCAAAACAAGCTGGAGACAACCGCATCCGATGAGGAAGAATGCGACGAGGTGCAAAACGTTTCGGGCATTTCAATGGATGAGGAAATTCATAATGGTTCGGCAGCAGCTGCAGCAGGCGACGATTCCACTGCAACCGAGGATGTGACTGTGGGCAACGAGGCGAGCGAAGATACACCCAAAAAGGGCGGCGACATTATCGAGGCAACCGTTGAAGATGCAGCGGCGGCAGATACAGTTAAATGTGAGCTGAAATTCGACAAATGTGGCATGGAGAATGCAATTTCGGCAGACGATAACATGGATGACATCAAAATCACCGAGACACTCAACGCCGGCACCGTTGTCGGCGATCCTTCGGCCAAGAACAAGAGATGTAGTGTTATGTAGAGCCGTCGATGGAAGACATCATTTATGTGTTTAGCTTAAGTTTTACTTTTAATGTGTTAGTTATCGTATAACGTGTTGTTCGATGTAGACTTTTAACTTTTGTCGTACCCTATAAGATCCAGACTTTTTTTTTACAAGTTTACATAGCAACGTATGTATTCGCGTGTAGTTATTTTTGTAGTCTTAAATCTTCTACATGGGTTTTGTATTTCAGCTCTCTTTTAACAGCACAAAAGACAGCTTGAAATATGCCACTCATGTTGGTTTTGTAAAATCAAGTTTCTTTTTAAACTATTTCCCACTTTGTGTTGTGTTTTAAAACATGCCGCAGACTGTGAAATTGTCACAATTTCAGCAGACGGAAAAAGAGCACTTAGTTTTTTTTATTGCAAATGTTTCGAAATACTTGGCGCTCTTGTTTTGTGTTAAGCTGAACATATAAACAAAAATATTTAGAGAAACATTTTAATGTTATATTAAATTCGTAGTCCGGTGTCCATATTAATTATAAATTCAGTTTAAACATGATTTTAGTAGTTTTTAATAAAGAATATCAAATATCTTTCACACATACATTAGTTCAATGTAATTTGTATTGTCATTCATTTTGTTGAAATAATAAAATAAATAAAAATTATTTTATGTAAAAAAATAATACATACAATGTCTGCTATTGATTTGTTTAGTTTGAAAAGCAAAAACTAAATCTTTAAAATTAATAAATTTTAATTAAATTCTAAATTAGAAAGTTGCTCATTACTTGAACAATAAAGTATACATTAACTTATATCATTAACAATTACATATTCATACATACTTTAATGAAGAATTATACTTTAAAATATTGATATTTTTCATAAATAAATATGCATTTTTAAATAAATTGTGTCTGATAATTTTATTTTAGTGTTAGACAATTAATATAAGCAGTAGGGGTTCCAATCCCGAAGGATTTTAACAATTCCGGGACTTTCGGTATTATAAAAAAATCCGGGGTTCCGGGATATGTGTCGAATTTTTGAAATTTGTATTACAGATAACAATGTGTTAAGAATGTTTTGTGAAAATAATAGAAGCAGAGTTTCGACATGTATCAAGAAGAAATTGTCTCATTTGGTACTTAATGGTACGACATGTATATTAATCGTTTTTTCATATTAATTCAACAGTTTTCTAATCTGATAATAATAATATAATAGTATAATAGTCTATAAGAACGTAGGCCGAGCTCTCTCACCATTTTGAGTTGTGCGTGTTATATTTGTACTCAAAGTGGTGGGACCACAGTTTATTGCCGAATCCGAACGGCGGGTGAGAGCTTTTCATAGGCAATGTTTTTACTCTCGGAGGTTTTCCATTTACTGCCGAGAGGTAGCGTGGTATAAAAAAATGTTTCTATGAAAAGATGTTGTTAGCCCCAGTCCAGGCTTGAACCGGGGACCTTTCGGCTTGCTGTCCAACGCACCAAACAATGAGCTACCGCGGCTACGCTACTGATAGTATTCAAAAAATTCAGTACCATTAAATTAATAATTATTGAATATATAGGTATAAATACTATTGTTTTAATATTTTTTTCTCCTATAAAAAACGTCTAACTATGCGAGTTGTTTGCAACTTGTGGCAATTTCTGCCTGGGTTAATTTGTGTCCTGGGTTTTAATAAAGAAAATGGTTTGCATATCTTGTAAATCTTCTGAAAAAAATAAAAATCGAAATTGAGTCAATGGTATATCACATATATGTATAGCATATAAATGCTCATGTAATGTTATGGCAATGCTGAAGTTAAAATATACACTAGCGCCATCTATATCTGAATGTTATCTTAGGCAAACAAATCTCTATTGTGAATGGCATTATTTTCTCTGACAGTTTTGACAAACGCCTAGCTAGCTGTCAATATATCTTAGGGAAAAAATTTAGCGCGTCGTTTTTAGTGAAAATTTACTATAATTTTGTATACAATTGCATTACAACAATGTATTTACAATAAAATAATACTTTAAAAAGTTTTTCAAATTTATTGGCAATAATTAAAACCCAAAAAAATGGGTCAAGCATATGAGGAAGTGGCTTTTTTGCAGTTCATTGAGATGGACAATTTCAAGTCTTATCGCGGTCATGTAGTTGTGGGTCCGCTGAAGCAGTTTACCGCTGTGATTGGACCCAATGGTTCCGGTGAGTGTGAAATAAGTTAAATGTGTATTTGCCATTAACATTTATATAACAAAAATAAAACATTTGCAATGCCACAGGTAAATCAAATTTCATGGACGCCATTAGTTTTGTGATGGGTGAGAAAACCTCCAGTCTGCGTGTCAAACGTCTGACGGATTTGATACACGGTTCCTCCATTGGCAAACCGGTGTCACGTACATGTTCTGTAACTGCAAAGTTCATCATAAATGACGAAAAACAAATGGATTTTCAACGTTCAGTAATCAGCGGCTCATCAGAATATCGCATCAATGCAGAGGTATTTAATTGAATATATTTAAAGCTGAATATACCTTTTTAATGATAACAATTTGCAGAACGTGTCAAGTAATACCTACTTAAATAAATTAGAAAAACTGGGCATCAATGTTAAGGCAAAGAACTTTCTCGTGTTTCAAGGAGCTGTTGAAAACATTGCAATGAAAACGCCCAAAGAGCGCACAGCATTATTTGAGGAGATTAGTGGGTATGAACAAAAGGCGCACAACTGATTATGCACTTATTAAATATATTTTGTGCTTTATCATGGTAGTTCGGGTCTGTTGAAAGAAGACTACAATCGTTTGAAGCAGGAGATGAACCTCGCCGAGGAGGAAACACAGTTTACGTATCAGAAGAAAAAGGGCATTGCGGCCGAACGCAAGGAGGCGAAACATGAGAAAATGGAGGCAGAGAGATATTCGCGCCTTAAAAATGAATACGTAAGAGTTAAAACAAAAGATTTACATAGATAAAAACACGACAGAAATTGAAGGGATCGTTGTAGAAGCCAACACTTTTTTTTATTTAAATGTTTAGTTATTAAAAAAAAGTGGGTATTGCCATATGATAGATTAATAACTGGTCAATAATAGAAAACAACTGTATTAATACAATAACTTTTTCTATATTTTGATATTTTTCATTATAAATAAAAAAAAAAACAATTAACATAAATATTTACAGAATGAAAAACAAGTTGAGTACCAACTGTTTCGCCTTTTTCACGTGGAGAAAGACATCCAAAAGCTACACGAGGATCTGGAAAGTAAACAGCAGGAAATCAAGGCCGTCGAAGTACGCAAGGAGCAGGCGGACGAAGTGCTACGCGAAAAGAAGAAGAACTCTGGCAAAATAAATCGTGATCTGGCCAAAATCGATCAGGAGATACGTGAATTCGAAACGCAGATGAACAAAAAACGACCACTCTACATTAAGGCCAAAGAGAAAGTGACGCATTGTCAGAAGAAGTTGACCTCATTACAGAAAACATTGGAAACAGCGCGCGAAGCAGATAATGCGCATCAGCAGGACATACGCAAACTGGAGAAGCAATTGGCCGACATCGAGGCCTTAAAGAAACGCTTCGAAGATGACATTGCAAACGAATCGCAGCGACGTGGCAAAAGTGTGCACATGGAAGAGGGTCTGGTGCAGGAATACGATCGTCTTAAGCAGGAGGCTGAGGCAACGGCCACACAGTATCGTTCACAGCTTGATTCGGTTAATCGCGAACAGAAATCCGAACAAGATATGTTGGATGGCGAAACGAATCGCAAGGCTTCGGTGGATGAGGCTTTAAAAAAATTGACGCTGCAGCGTGAGGAGGCTGTCAAGCGTCGCGATAAACTATTGGATCACATAAAATCGTCCGAAAGTGCGCTGGAGGAGCAGAATCGCATCAAGGACGAGTTGCGTGCCGATGTGGGTAGCTCCAAGGAGCGCATTGCAGAAAAACAACGCGAGCTGGAGAATGTGCGCGATCAGCTGGGCGACGCGAAGAGCGACAAGCATGAGGATGCGCGTCGCAAAAAGAAGCAGGAAGTGGTAGAGCTATTCAAGAAGCAAGTGCCAGGCGTGGTAAAATATCTAATTTAAAAAACTATTCAGTTAAATGATTTTTGTTTTTATTTGACAGTACGATCGCATGATCAACATGTGTCAGCCGACGCATAAACGCTACAATGTAGCGGTTACCAAAGTGCTTGGCAAGTACATGGAGGCAATCATTGTGGACACGGAGCAGACCGCGAGGCGTTGTATACAGGCAGGTTTTAAATGATTTTTAACCCAATATACTTAATAAATCTTTTTTGTTTTAGATTCTTAAAGAGCAAATGTTGGAAGTTGAGACATTTTTGCCCTTGGATTATCTGCAGGTCAAGCCGCTGAAGGAGCGTTTACGGTATGAGTTGAAGTTGAACTTTTAAGAAATTATTTCATGTGTAACCTTTGCAGCAACATCACTGATCCGCGCAATGTTAAGCTAGTGTTTGATGTGCTCAAGTTTGAACCAGCTGAAATTGAAAGAGCCGTGCTCTTCGCTACAAATAATGCGCTCGTTTGTGAGACACCTGATGATGCCATGAAGGTGGCCTATGAAATTGATCGTTCGCGTTTCGATGCGCTCGCCTTGGATGGTACCTTCTATCAGAAATCGGGCATCATTTCGGGTGGTAGTCATGATTTGGCGCGCAAGGCGAAACGCTGGGACGAAAAACACATGGCACAGTTGAAAATGCAAAAAGAGAAATTGAATGAAGAGCTGAAAGAGTTGGTGAAGCAGTCACGCAAACAAAGTGAGCTGGCGACAGTCGAGAGTCAGATAAAGGTAGGTTCGTCATTTTGTTGAGGTAATTTTTATATGAAAAATGGAAATAGGGACAGGATAGGAATAGGTTTGTGAATTACTACAAATTAACAAGTCTCGAAGATTTTTAGTTGCTTTTGTCAAGCAGATTGTCACCTGAGAATTTATTTGGCTCAAAGTCTTTGAGTCGATTTCGAGAAACACAATGAAAAATATTTGCTTTTGCGTTGAAATAGGAGCGAATTTGCGATTTGCATCAAATTAAATGCTGAATATCTCAGATTTAATACAAGATATCTGAACAACGGATAACGGAATTAGAAAGAGAATACATAAGTCATATATATCTAATTCCTAACGCCATTCACCCAAAAATGGCTTTTGATCTCAGATGACGAGCTATATCGGATATAGATAGAGCTGCGCAGACTAAAATAATATGGTAACTTGCGAAATGAGCTGATTTTAATGCGAGCAAGACCGAATGTTATCTGTAATCTCACGGTGTAGCACATACTTCACATCAGCTGACTTGCGCTTTGACTACATCACCAATATTCGACCTAAGATGGTTATAATATACATATTTGGTATGTGTATTCGTAATCCTCTTTAGATTTTCTGAACCGAATGCAACATCTTGGGATATATCTAATAGGAAACGAACAATTTTAGTCTTTATTGAATCTCTTGATTTCTGAAGAACCTTAGGCTTTGTAAGCCTGTTTTATAGATATTACAATGGTAAGTGCTAAGTGTGATATACATGGGCCGATTCCACCAGGTCGTTTGATCTCTAGTTCTACTGCGGTATCGAACCAAGCCGAATTAACTCAACTCTCAACAAAACGCAATGCATAGAAAATTAATTCTTCTTTCCCGACGTTTTTAATATTGGCTAGTATAAGACACTACTCCACATTTCCTCCCTTTCTTTAACCTGTCATCATTTCCTACTATGAGCGTTGGTTAATTTGTAAAATAAAAAAATAAGATCACTAATCTATCAGAGATTACAATATTTCTGAATAGCTAATCCAAGCCCTAGACTACGAAGTAATAAGATCGAAAAAAGTGCTCGACTAAGTAATGACACTAATCTAGCTAATCCCAGTAGTAAAATTCAGGCCTAAGAAGCTACGCTACGGCAAGCCCTGCACATGTTTACTACTGCACAGCTTTTATATCTCATCCGAAATGGTGATAACAATTGCTTTGGTAAATACAGCACACTGCTACTGATCTTGGTACTGGACCATTAAAGAGTTTCGGCAAATGAAATATCTGACGACGTGCTGAATCTCAACATAATCTAGGACCTGTTGGATTACCTACACTTACGGACAAATTGTTTATCAGCTCTTCAATCCGCAGAGTATAGAGCAACAAGAGCATAAAAATACTAATGCAAGAGGTTGTTACCGAGGAGGAATATTGAATCAAAAATTTTATTTCAGGTCTACCGTGGTCTGTTTTTTCGAATTCCAATAAACACATTCTCCTAGAAATTTATCTACGTCAACAGCCCAGTCGGCATCAGAAAATCCTTCCAGATATGCTTTTGAATCCTTCGTAAATTCCAGCTTATGTTATCTCGTACCTCTCACGTAACGCAAGACCCGTTTAAAAGCTGTCCAGTGCGCTTTACCATGTTTATTGTTCTATGTCGATAAAGCCTGCACTGGATAAGTCAGTCCGACATACTTGCGCCTGATATATGATGTTTCCAATGGTTTCTTGATACGGAACCGAATGCTGTGTATCTTCTTCGGATTCATGACACAATTCCTTTGAGAGTTTTTGGTTTATGTGCAAAGGAGTCGAAACAGCATTGCTGTTATTGAAGCGTTTCATCGTCAATATACCTCTCCTGATCGTTTTCCTTGCTTGCGATCTCTAGTAACTTGAATTCCTAACAATTATCTTGTTTCACTTTCATTCGGGCACGTCGATAGATTTTCTTCTTTTCTTAGTTGTTCGTGAAAATCAAAATATCATCGACATAAATAGCCACGTATGTTATTTCGCCATTATCCCGCTTATAAAAAAAATGATCAATTTTTGATTGCGTGAGTCCGATCATCTTTAAGATTTTGTCCAGCTTCTTGTTCTAGACACGACTGGCTTGCTTAAGACCATACAGTGTCTGAATACCTTGCTCCTTTTTGTACTGAAATCTTCCGGAAACTTCACATATATTTTCTCATATTTTCTCATATATTTATCCATTTGATCTATGTCCAAATCAAATCGAACAGCCAGACTCAACAACAATCGAATGGATGAGTACCGAACAACGGGAGAAAACGTCTCTTCGTAGTGTATTCCATAGCGTTACGAGTATCTCTTGATGATACTCGTAACGTATCTACGTAACGTGTCTATCGACGTGCGTTTGCGTCACGCTTCCTTCTGGTAGATCTGTGAGCTCCCGTTTTCTTCAAGGGCGTTGAATTCCTTCTCCATTTCCTTTTGCCGGAGTAAAATTCATCGTTGTATGCAGATGTTATCGATTGTCTCGCCTTTGGATCTTCTGCAGTGTCCATCGCCGTGTCTGTATCCTGTTTTGGTATCACGTTCTATAAAGTGATTTAGATATGTGTATTTTGCTTGCTTAAACCTGTGTTAAAACAAATTCTGAATGGTTGTATTCGCAATTTTACTTCTGGTATAATATGCGAATGTCTAAAGCTCCAAAAATTCTGACTCGTAAGTTTTGGAGAATTAAAAAGAAAAGTTAAGTCTTAAATCTGATAGAGAAGAGGAAGCTTGTGAAATTTGAATATTTATTTAAGCCAAGTTGCTGATTAATAAAATAGTTATATCAAATAGTTTATGTAACTATACAAAATTTTATTAAAATTCTTATCTATCACTTTTCCCAAACACAGGGCCTTGAGAATCGTCTAAAGTACAGCATGGTTGATTTAGAATCGTCGAAAAAATCTATACAACAATTTGATAATCAACTGAAGCAAGTGCAGGATCAAATAGATGAGTTTGGCGTACGTTTTGGCTATTTTTTCATTTATTGAGATATTTTAAAATATATTTATCAAATAATTGTAGCCAAAAATTAGCGAGATAGAACGACGTATGCTTAAACGCGATCAGCACATTGAAGAAATCAAAGAGAACATGAACAATGTCGAGGACAAAGTGTATGCCTCGTTCTGTCGTCGTCTTGGCGTTAAGAACATTCGTCAGTATGAAGAGCGTGAGCTGGTGATGCAACAGGAGCGAGCACGTAAACGCGCAGAATTCGAGCAGCAAATGGATGCCATCAATACGCAGTTGGACTTTGAAAAGCAAAAGGATACAAAAAGTAATATGAATTTAAAGTTTTCTTTGAATTATACTTACTTTTGATAAACAGAGAATCTTGAACGCTGGGAGCGCAGTGTACAGGACGAGGAGGATGCGCTCGAGGGCATGAAGGCAGCCGAAAAACGTTACTTGAAGGAAATAGACGAAGATAAAGAGCGTATGGAAAAGTACAAACAGGAGAAGCAGGCCAAGAAAGTGACCGTCGATGAAATGGAGGAGGAAATATCGAAGGCACGACGGGACGTCGCCAATTTAGCCAAGGAAATTCACAATTTCGGCACTCATGTCTCATCGATTGAGGCCAAAACTGAGACAAAAAAGAATGAACGACATAATATATTGATGCAGGCAAAGGTATGACTTCAAAATAATACAAACAATTAAAATTGCAACACAGAAATATACAAGAGCAATGCAAATTCTTACCACACAGAACGTTACAGATACCGAAAAGTTGCTACAAATTACAAATTTGATTTTACTTTTAGATGGATTGCATAGCAATTCCGCTGCTAAAAGGTTCGCTGGATGATGCCGTGCGTCAAGGTGACACAGATAATACCACAAATACAACATCGACATCGTTAATACTCGAACGCGAAAATCTGTAAATTATAATATAAACCGATTTTTTTTTTATTATTTAAAATCTCATTTATGCACTTTGCAGAATTGAAGTCGACTATCGCAGTCTGCCGCGTGAGCTGTGCAAACTTAAAGATGACTCTGCATTTAAGAAAAACAATGATCTACTGCAAAAAGATCTGCAGGCCAAGTTAGACATACTCGAACGCATACAGACACCTAACATGAAGGCTATGCAAAAGCTGGATCGTGTCACCGAAAAAGTGCAATCGACCAATGAGGAGTTTGAAACTGCGCGTCGCAAAGCCAAGAAGGCGAAGGCTTCATTTGAAAAGGTTAAAAACGAACGTGCCGAAAAATTCATACACTGTTGCAATCACATATCGGATGCCATTGATGGCATTTACAAGAAGCTGGCACGCAACGAAGCGGCGCAAGCGTATCTGGGTCCAGACAATCCGGAGGAACCATACCTTGATGGTATTAATTACAATTGTGTGGCGCCGGGCAAACGATTTCAGCCGATGAGCAATCTGAGCGGCGGTGAAAAAACTATTGCTGCGCTTGCGTTGCTTTTTTCCATACACAGGTGGGTTTTAATTTTGAATAAATGTCATGTATTCAATTTTTTTTTATTAGAATCCTAGAATATTTTAAATAAACTAATAATTCTTAACATTTCAGTTTCCAACCGGCACCGTTTTTTGTGCTCGACGAAATCGATGCTGCGCTCGATAACACAAACATTGGCAAGGTGGCCTCATATATTAGGGACCATACAACAAATCTGCAAACCATTGTTATATCGTTGAAAGAGGAGTTTTATGGACATGCAGACGCCTTGGTGGGCATAACACCGGCGGTAAGTTTTGTCCCAAAAATATATAAAAAGTTTTACAGAATGTATTTTTTTTACAACATTTGATATTTTACAGGAGGGCGATTGTTTAATATCCAATGTTTATCTATATGATTTAACTGTATTTGAAGACAAGTAACATTTTAAATTTAATTAGAATTCATTATAATATTTTGTTTTATTTTTATATATATAGATTTATTTAGAGTAACAGCAAATACTGTTTATAATAATGTTTAAAGTGTAATTGACCAGAAATAAAATTAAATTTAAAGATAAAATTAATTTAAGTTTTATTGACAAATCAAAAAAAAATTAAATAAATAAATGAAAAACACAGTTTTAAGATTCAATCATAGCTAAATAACTAAACAACTCTATTATTATTATTATTGTAAATATTGTTATTATTAACTACAGTATTGTTTTATGTATTTTATAATTGTATTAAATTATTAAATATAAATATTCTCGATTTGGAAACTGCGATATCCTAAAGTTATAATAAAACGTATCACTTACGTATTGATGTTGTAAAGGACTTCGTTTGACAGTTGAAATGCAGACAAAAAATACTCACTACTAGTCATGCATTTACTTTATGATGTAGTAAAACCGATGGGAGTACTGGGAGCGTTAGAGAAAATAATTCTCTATAAAATCTTTGACCACATCTGCTTTGCTAACGATTATTGAATCAGGATGAATCATGAGTCAAGCACATCAAAATCCAGCGTCTTCGCTGGATAGATCATTTGGAAAGAATGGGTGAAAACGCTCAAGCCATGAAGGTACTTGAAGCGGGACACGAAGGTGGACAGCGTAGAAGAGGACATCAAATTTTAATTGGAAAGTCCAAGTTAAGCAGCGCATATCGCGGCTTTTTATCAGAAATCAAGACTGAAACACGGTTGTAAGTGCCATCTAAGTAATTAAGTAAAGGACTTTGAGATCTAAGGAACCATCACGAACAATGTTATGTTGGTTTCCATGTTATCTTTCGCTATCACTCGTCATCACTATTTCGTTGTGATACCGAGTGATAGCAAATGATCAAATATTTCAACTTTCTCTATCATTCGTTATGCCCCCATGTTATAAGACGGCGCAATATTGATGGCGAGTGAATGCGAAAGATGGAATGAAACCATGCCTTAGTCTTGAGATCAGCCGATGAATAACTCTTGCTAACTGCATTTTTTTTCTTAATATCTACTAAGGGCCAGAGTACTCAAACAGATTATATACTGTGATTATATACTGTGATTATATACTGTGAATCATGTTCCTACAATTTGTGGTAAATAACACCACGGCGCCAATGCCCATATAAGTTTCCATTTGAACGAGTAAGTACAGGAAAAGTTGTATACAAGTAGAAGTTACCGGCGACATATATTAGCTAGCTGCTGCCAAATCCAACCTTGAGTTGTAACGGCCAACTGAAGAACTCCCAGGGTTTCCAGTCTTTAATTTCGTGAAGAAATTTACGGCAAAACTCAGTAACTAAATGCCATGAAAGAACATATCCGCCACCTGATCTGAAAAGCACTTGATTCCATGGTTTACAGATAGGTCACTAACGGAAATAGTAACTGGAGCAAAAGTATACGCGCCCAGAACCAAATGCTGCGAATCCATGAAAAACTTACCAGCATATATTAAGCGCAAATATTTGCCATTGACAGATACATCGTCAGGAACTATAAGATCAAAAACATAGCTGTCTAGTCAGACAGCCATTAGGCATTATAATTTTATGAGATTACATCTGAACTAGTATGGGAATGCCTAGGTAAAATCAATAAACTAGGAATGGTAAATAATGTTACTATACTTTGGGTCCGTGGCCACAAGGGAATAGAAGGTAATGAAGAAGCTATCAGCTAGCTAGGAAAGGAATTGCTCTAAACTCATAGGCCGACAGTGTGATCGACAAGATACTGCGAAAAGAACAATAAAACAGCAGAGAATAACTGTGGTAGTAAAGCTACGACTATTTAAGAAACTTATTGTGAGCTATAACCTTAAAAGATTCAAGAAATGTATTAAGTTAACAAAGAACAACCGAAGAATCTTCACAGGATTTGTCACAATACAATTTCAATATGCTGATATTTCAATATATTTTTTGCGTAGTTTCGCAATCTTTAAATCGACAATGTAATGAATACTTAATTGAATAATGTAAATATTAACGTTTTGTATGTAAATTTGACATTCGCAAAATAGTAATAAAATGCTAATAATATTTAAGAGTTAACACAATTAAAATGCTTTACAGAAAGATGTAATAAAACGCCTACATTTGGACAGTATGCAGAAAACCAGTAATAGTCATAAAATTGTGTAATTACATAACTTCTTTTAACACAATTGTATCTAGAATGGCTTGCAGCAAGAATAATGTTATGATATAAATGATCGTAAAAAATGATGTTCGTTATGCTCACGACAAGTATATATTAACGCCATATAAAATTAAATATAATATAAAATTAAATATAACTCAAATATAATTTTTATAATAAGACACAACATTTCAAAGAAATACAAACTTAATTTATGATCCAACAGCCGATTTTAAAAACAGCACCCTACGATTTCTGATACTGAATCGACTCCTACCGTTTTTGCCGGCGGTGAACATAGTTATCGTTTCGGTGTCCGTCTTCATGTCGACCACTGTAAAGCTGCCCATGACAAGTACATGCTCATCTGGAGTACCGGCATTCATCAGAACTCCTTTCTCCTCACGTTTGTTACCATTATCGTCCCGAAAGCTATTGTGGGGTTATATTAGAAAATATGAATTTAATGGTAATGGGACTTGTTTTTCATATCGGACTAATTTCGATTGTATTTTATATAAAAACTTTTATTTAAACGATTCGTTCTGCAATAAAAAAAAAGATTTTTCGAATGATTATAAACCGTTTTCTTATTTTTAAAACAATTTATGCATTGAGAAATAGAATTCGATGATTACTTTTTTGATATTACATTTTTATATAAAATCGATCAAAGCTGGTCATACCCGAATATCCGTAGAAGCTAGAAAACGTAACTCACCTAAACATATAATTCCCATAAAAGGGTGGAAGTACGTATTTCAAGGGAACGCCAGATACCGTAATATAGAGAGAAACTGCAAGAACTGCAAATAAAAGCTGTATATTTTGATATTTATTAGTTTACGTTTAGTTCAAATGGTATATTATGATTTGAAAATTATTTTATTCAATTAATATGGGATTCAAATAATTATCGAACTCACCAATTTGACCGACGACGCCATGATTAGGCTTCTTGGACATTACATTCATGACTAAAACATGTCTTGTGCAACAAGAACCTCATCAACTAATTTTAAAATATACATTTACAACACCATAGAAAACTTATTGAATGTGTGCTGGAGCATCTGCAATTGCGTCTGTACAAGATTTTTATGACTGAAGTGAGGGCGTAAATTATATTTTAATATAAAAGCAAAAAATTACATATAAAAGAAAACCGGAATTTCGGTATGTCACGTTTAACCGCACGTTGTGAAAAATCCAGCAGTTCATTTCTGTAAATCAAGCAATAAAATTGTCAATTTTTGTGACGTCAAATTTGTTCAAATGTCAACAAAATTATTCGACAAGAAATGTAAATTGCGTCATTTTGACGTCAAATCGACAATATGAGTCGACAACTCTGATCGACAAAATTACAGAAATCACCTACTGATATGATAGACAAAACAAAAAAATATGTTCAGATTTGAGGGCACAAAAGGATCTACATTGTACACTATTCACTAAAATGAATACGCGTATGAATACACAATTAAAACATAGAAGTATGCATCAAAAAATAAATAACTTTTACCCTTTCCATTCTGTGTCCTTCCATAGAGAAGTGTTGTTCAGAAAAATATCAAAAAATTTAGAAAACCAATTAGATGTTGTACAAAAATGTGCATAAACGATCTATTTCTAATTAAACTGAAACCAAATTTGTACCACATCGGAAGAACATCCATATCTTCATAATAGTATATTCCATATTAATAAAGTAAATACATTTCGACAGATATGAGAATTTGAATAAACGGCTTTTTGGTTTATATAAAAATAACCTTTTTTTCAGTGGAATGCAACTTTTTTAAGTCACGTCAAGTAATGATAATATTTTTTTTGCGAATTACTGGATACTTTGTGAAAACAATGGTAATAATCTTTGCTGTCTTTTTAATGTAAAATGTATATGTACATAGAAATATAAAATATACATATGGGGTATTATGCCTTATATGACCCATCCACCTCGCCGATTTTCATTAAAATTCTCGCCATTTACTGAATTAAAAGTGATATAAATCGAAAAAATAAAGTTTTTAAACTTTATTTACAAATTCGCTATGATAAATCTATAAAGAAATTTGGATCAATAATTGAAATAAAATTTTAAAAATTGATTTCACACATCTATTAGAAATCTTCAAACGTAATTTTGAATAAAACGTAAATTCCACAATAAAAACTTTATCATTGATGCAAAATTTTATAGAAAAAAGAGTTTCTCTTATATGGAAGAAGACCTCTACAAAATCCAAGTAGTATATTTAGAAATAATAGAACAAATTTTGAAAAATTTTGAGCCTAATCAAAAATGGCGTTTTATCCAAAATTCAAGTTCGAAACTTTATAATAATTTAATATTTATGAACTAATTTAGAAAAAAAATTAAAACCAAAATTAAATACTACGTTAAATTCTATAGACTATAGATAACATTAATAACAATTTTGAGACTTTATTGGCCTAAATATCAGCTTTCGAAATTACCTTAAACAGAAAAGTGTGTTGCATCATAATTTTACATGATACATTTAACTATGGAAAACAACATTTCTATAAATTAAACAGATATTCATGTTAACTTTACATTTTTAAATTTATTACCACAAAAATCACTTAACGTGATCAATCTCTTTGAAAATAAAAACAACATGAAATCTGTTTAATTTCTGTTGAAATTTACATGGCTTTTTCCGTGAGTGTATTGACCAAGTTTTATTAAAATCAAAGAGCAAAAATTATTTAATTTCATAAATCATTAATATATTATAAAATATTGAACAAAAATACATTTTAATTGAAGAGTATCGGTGCATGGTACCAGTAATAATACCGAGCATACCACTCGATTTGGCAAGGAATACTCTTTAAGAATCTCTAATTTACAAATATCCATTTTTATTAGTGTACACCCAGAAAAAAATACTATATAAATAATAGTTTTTTTTACTATTAAAAATAGTCAATAGGATAAATTATTATTTTAATCGGAAAATATCATTAAATACTAGAAAATACCATGACATTGCCATTGAGTTTATGTGAGAAGATATATTTTTTGTATACTATTAAATCAATAATTGTACTATTGACCAATTTTAATGGGATTTGAGGGAATTTTTTTCTGGGTGTAGACGTGAGATTTAAAAAACTTTCATGCGCACGTTTTTGTTAATTTTTTCCCAATGTGCAACGCCTCAAATGTATATTCTAAATTTAAATGATTTTGTGCAGAAATCATTATTTAGGCGGTGTATTAAGCATAACAATGTTAAATTATGTTCATTGTCTAATTATTTGTCTATATTTTACAAAAAAAAAAACGTCAAAAAACGTGTATGAAATGAATCTTTTAAGAATTGGCCGAGTTAAAAATAATGCGTTCATTCACATCTATAGTAATTAATCGTTATTTTGAAGTTTAACTGCATTATTGCGAGCAAACCACACGTGATAGATACAACTAGTACTGCATTTTCCCAACACCGCATATATCATTATAATATGTCGGAAACAGCTTCAGATGTAATTTGTAACCTTAACCAATCATGCAAAAAATATACATTATAGTTGACATCGTTACAACCATTCGTTTAGCCAACATCAGGTGTAACTCAGTCTGTGATCACGACCACCTAACTATTAATCGAATAATAAAAAACGTTAAAAGCTCAGAAGCTTATGAAATGAAAATTTTATAATTGTACCTATATTTGCTATAATAGTCCACTGTATAAAACTAAGATTGAGGCATACTCAAAAATGCACTGGAATGCTAATAATATACACAGTACAAGAGAGAGAACAATAATTAAAAGGCTGTACTAAAATTATTGAGTTGACAAAGTGTATTATAACGAAAACAACATAACGACACTATGTAGATGTGCTCAAGAATAAAAACATATAATTATAGAAAACCTGTAAAAAAAATAGGTTAGTTGGTCGATGTGGCTAATAAATATATACCCTACATGGGGAAAAACGACATCGAGATTGAGTATTGAGTTAAAAAAAAAAACAGCAGCATTGAATAAATCTTTTGAATTTGAAATTATTAATATTGCGATAATTTTATATATAGGCCTAGTAGAAGTTGTGTAAAGGTCATGATCGCATACTTTTTTTTTCCTATTCATGACCCGACCCGCAGAGAAAAAAATGCCTCTCCCAAACATAATTAGCAGCAAACAACGTTATGTTTGGAGAACACTGTAAATATAATATATTTGGGACAGTGTAAACATAATATGTTTAGCTCTAAACATAATATGTTTACATGAAAACAGAAATTTTATATTCCAAAGATAATATGTTTGGCTCTAAACATAATATATTTGGATCTAAACATAATAGGTTTGGCTTTAAACATAATATTGTTGGCTCCAAACATAATATGGTTGGCTATAAACATAATATGTTTATTAAACTAAACATATATTATAATTATTTATTATTAAAATTCTGAATATATTATAATTAGAACAATATTGCAAACATATTTATTGATTTTTAAGAACAGTTTATATTATTGAGTTCAAACATATCCAATTACATTTTTCCCTGCGTGTATAACCATTGAAAACCCCAAATAAATTTCTATTAGGGTAGACATAGAAGATTCACGATTCAGCACAATTTCGGAATGAGCTGAAGAAAAGGAAGCAGATAATAGTTTTAACTTATAATTAAATTTATATAATTATTTTATAAGGTTTTTTTAAATAGTTCTTTATAGAGTTCATTATAGAGTAATACATTCGAAAGAATTGTGTTTATTTGCATATTACTGTAGGGTATAAAAACTGGTCAAGCATATTCAGATGTGCAAATTAACATGACTTTTTTGTATTTTCATAGAATCATGAATATGTGCGCGCCCAACCAAACCATACCGACATTCATTAACGAATATTGATCTTGCATGAGAGATATTGAACTTTATAAAACAAACATAATATGTAAGTGTTAATATTGAAGAATTAACGAACTTGACATGATGCATCTTGGTTAGTTTTTTACCTAGTTAGTTACAGCTGATAAAACCACATGTATAATTTAAACGACCTTCGTAACAGCAAAACCAGCAAATAAATCGTAAATGTGTATTGTGACTTTACAACTGAATGCTAATGATATTTCCAATTGAGATATGTAAAAATTGAAGAGGTTAAACCTCAAGATCTTAATACATGAACATATTCATATACCACACCGAATAGTAATCACATAATACAAGAATTCACAAAAACCCGGCGTAGTTGCTACGTCATTCAAATCAAGTTAAGGGGATTATTTAATTAACATTTTTTTAAGTTTTTGGCTTTGAAATATTAAAAAAAAACTTAAATAAAATGTTTGACCATGAAAAGAATATAATATAATTAATGCAACTATAACGCCAAAAAAAAGAATAGCGAGATTTGAATAATAATTCAAAATATAATTCATTCAAATCTACTTTGATATGCGTTTGGAAACTGAATATTGCTAGAAAACTTGTATAAAAACGATATTTGATTTATTACTAATTTCGAAAATACCTACTGATTTATTTTGCTATAATTAAAACAAATTGAAAAATACTCGAAATTATTATTCCAGGCAATTTCCATAGAGTAAACTCCGCCGTAACTAATAAAAAATTCTAATTTGTTTTAAAAAAATTATAACATTTATTTATTTTATTTTTTATTTAACGAAATTAAAATTATCCAAATTACAAATATCTATCGACATCTTATCCAGCAGCCGATTTCAAGGCACCAGGACTCAGTTTGCGATTCTTGATCATATAGCGTGACTTGTAACCATCCTTGTCGGCGGTGTACATGGTAATGGTCTCTGTGTCAGTCTTCTCATCGAGCACGGTATATGTACCCATGACAACCAGTTGTTCCTCGGGTGTGCCGGGATTCATGATAACACCCATTTCTTCGCGTTTGCTGCCATTGGGTTCCTCCAAACTATTTGTGTATTAACAATTATTTACAATATTAAATATATAAAAATGTCATCTAGTATATTTCCAAACTCACTTGAAGCGATAACCCTCCTTAGTGGGTGCAAATTGATAGACCTCCTGCATAATGGTTGGATATATGAAATCCAAAAGTCCTCCGGAAACGGACATGGACATAGCAGCGGTAATAGCTACCAACAGAAACTGTAAATTTAAGGAAATATAATTAAAATAAACCTTTAAAACTTTAATTAAAAGTAGCCATAGGTATTTTATTTATTAGAATACTAAAAAATTATTTAAGACGTTTTGTGTAAGCTTTTAACTACCGTTTCAAATCGAATTTGAATTCGATCACATTTGATTTTTTTTATTTTGTTCCACATTTCGAGTTCAAATATAGAATTAGAATACAACATATATGTTTTTTTTTATTGATTTCAAACCATTTTATCGAATGCAAACCATTTTATCAGTTCAAACCAACGAATACATTGCAATTTATGCTGTCAAATGTTTGAATATGGATCGATAGTAAATTTCAGTACATGCTAAAATTTCCATACAAACAGTTTTCAATTCCTTTTCTCAATACGAAGAAATCGATATTCAAATGAATTTAAAAAGTTGTTTGAAACGATTATGGGACATGTACCGGCTTTGGAACCAATTTCAATAGATTGTTGCATATATATATATATATATATATATATATATATATATATATATATATATATATATATATATATATATATATATATATATATTATTATTTTTTTTTTATAAAGAATTTTGAATTTGTTTTCTCAATACAAAAATTGTTTTTCCAATTTAATTAAATTTTGCTTTCAATTGAAATTCATTTGAAAAACCATATTTTGTGTTAAATTCGTCAAAGTTGAATGGAAATCGAAAGCAACAAGATTCCCGGCTATTTGAATTAAAATGATTCAAAACATTTAAAGATAAAAATTGAATTTGAACATTTTAAAATTTTTAATTTAATGAAAAAAAACATGATTTAACACTTTCTGCTATTTTAATTAATTTACTTTGTACAGAAATATATTAAATTGTAGATTTTATTATATATTAGTTGACTAAACCACTTAAAACTAACCGAAAATCAAATGTTTTGAATGATATCAAAACGATTTTGTATTGCTTTGTTTTTTTTTCAATGTTTTCTCAATGCCTTCTGGGAAATAGAGTATTGGTATAGATAAATTGGTATTGAGAAATTTAATTCTTATACAATTCCAAACTAAATTTGATCAAAGCTGGTACATGACCGAATAATTATTTAAAATTTCGAATAAAATTAACTAATTTTAAATCAAATGATTCATATTTTATTCGTAGCCGCGGTAGCTCAGTGGTTAGTGCGTTGGACTGCGAGCCGAAAGTTCCCCGGTTCAAGCCTGGCCTGGGGCTAACAACATCTTTTCATAGAAAATATTTTTCTATACCGCGCTACCTCTCGTCAGTAAATGGCAAACCTACGAGAGTAAAACCATTGCCTATGAAAAGCTCTCACCCGCCGTACGGATTCGGCAATAAACTGTAGGTCCCTCCACTTTGAGTACAAATATAACACGCACAGCTCAAAATGGTGAGAGAGCTCGGCCTAAGTTCTTATAGAACTGTAGTGCCAAACTATTATTATTTATATTTTTATTAAAAAGATTTTTATATCGTTTTCTCAATATAAATATTGCTTTTTGAATTTTTTTGTATTGATGAATTGAATTTAAAATCGTTTGCTTAAAACTTTTTTTACGTAAGCGAATGAAATTCGATCAAAATTGAAACAAGCTTGTATAATTCATTTTGAATACTATTTTTGTACTGAACAAATTGTTTCGAAATTTTAATAATAAAATTGGAATAATCCATCAATATGATTTACGACATTAAAAAAATGAATTTAAACTTCTTTTAAAAATTCAACGATTTAACACTTTATGCAATTTAAATTTATATAGTTTATGCGGAAAACATATTAAAATGGCTATTTTATTGTATTTTAATTTAAATTGACTAATTTATTATTTAAAAGACATACTTAAAATTAGCCGTTTATAAATCAAATATTTGAACTCACCAATTTTGCCGACGCCATGGTTAAGCTCGTTGAAGATTACAGCCAAGACTGAAACATGCCATGCAAAATAATCTAACATTTCAGTTTGGTTTCATGACAACTCACTACAAGAATCTCTTCAACTCAGTGGATTTTTTTTATCCATAAAAAAAAACTTAATTTGATTTTAGTTATTGCTACTAACTTAAAACCGGTCCCCGCTAAAAGCAAAACAACTGAGACACCTATGAGCGGGCATCAACTAATATTAATGAAACAATACGTAGAAAAAAAATGCAACATTAACATTATAAAAAATAAATTAAAATAAATTATACCAGAAACGCTTCAATGCGTAGATTGATTCTGCGTAAGGGTATCATTTATCAGACGGAACCAATACTATTAGACGGTAGGTAGTTCCCCAATGTCAGACAAATGATTTTCTATTTTGCAAATGAGTTATGGGAACTTGTGCCATTTCTGTCATTCATCGTTTTAAAACATTCCAATATACTTACTAAAGTTTTAAAAATACTAATTTTGGCATTTTATGACAAACACTTGCTATAATCCTCTTAAATTTCCACTTGAATCGGTCACGATCAAGTTTAATCTGGTTGTTTGAAGGTTAAAATGCTAAATATTTTGTATATAATATTTTATATGTTATATAAAAGAAATGATTATCTATAATTTAAAACATCTTGGCTATGACACTTTTACTTTTAATTATATAACATGTTTTGCTTTTAATTATTATTTCTATATAGAAACTTGTTTAATTTTATGTCAGAAATGAAATATTTGCGCAGGTTCCTACTTTTCGCATAGAGATTATTAAACACAAGCTGTATAAAATAAAAAAAATGTATTTTGAAAAATAAAAAAATAATAAAAATGAGAAAAAAACAAAAATTCTAAATTATGCTAATTAAGCTACTAATTCAATTTAAAATACACATGACCTTTATAGACGCTAATGTGATTGACCTGTCTGTTTGTTTTTTTTTATACAATATCTCCAATAAGTTTATATTTTTTCCAAATTTTAAGTAGAGCAGGATTTTATTATTAACATCTGATTTAATTAATAAATATGTAGTAAATATACTATATCGAAATTGATATTATTCAAATTATTCCATTTAAAACGAATAAATGCTTATATACATATTTTCATATAATACTAAAATACATAATTTTTAATTTTTTAGCAGAACTACATACCGTAAAAATGCTTCATAATGGAAATAATCTGTCTGACATTGAAATCCCAATATACGATTTGATTCTCTATGAAAATATTAAAAATTAGTTTTCGTTATTTGATGTACAATATGAAGTCCGAATATTAATTCAATAGTCCTAGTACAAAGTAGCCGCGGTAGCTCAATGGTTAGTGCGTCGGACTGCGAACCGAAAGGTCCCCGGTTCAAGCCTGGACTAGGGCTAACAACATCTTTTCATAGAAAATATGTTTCTATACCGCGCTACCTCTCGGCAGTAAATGGCAAACCTACGAGAGTAAAACATTGCCTATGAAAAGCTCTCACCCGCTGTTCGGATTCGGCAATAAACTGTAGGTCCTACCACTTTGAATACAAATATAATACGCACAGCTCAAAATGGTGTGAGAGCTCGGCCTAAGTTCTCATAGGACTGTAGTGCCAAACTATTATTATTATTAGTACAAAGCTCCATTTAATGTAAAAATAAAATAGAATTTTTAAATCTATAATTCATAGTATTTCACATCTTATTAGGGTAGACATGATTATAATCTGGTATTGTCACAGATCGGAATAAAACAAAATAACAAAATAAACGCAATGATCGCCTGAGAATAATATATACTAGGGTGGAGCGTCAGGTGACATGACATAACCCCAAAGGACATAATCCCAAATGAAGTATTTGGGAATATGTCCCTTTTCGAGGCGGTCATAATGCCAAATTTTTTGTTTGGCTTTATAATCGCTGCAGAGAAGGACATAATCCCAAAGAAAAAGATGACATAATCCCAATTTGTTTTTTGGGATTATGACCGCCTTTAAGGGAGTCAATATCCCTTCAAAATTATGGTTTTCCATCAAAAACATAATTTTTGTTAAATTTTGAATATACAGAAAAAAATAATTTTTGTAAATAACACTGCCCTACACTCATTATGGTGGAGTAAAAGTTGCAGTAAATATAGGATGCATTTGTGGCGCTGATTCCGAAAATGGCGCTGATTCAGTTTTGTCAAATTGGCTATAGTTTTTGAGATACATCCCATTTTTCAATTTCTTATAGTTTTTGAGATATATCCCATTTTTCAATTTCTTATTATTTTGGTATTCTTTAATTTTTAAAATTCCCACAAAAGAAAATAATGAAATTATCTTTTCAATATTAGACGTAGAACATATCGCGCTATGTATCAAAACTATACTTTTATGCTTGAAAAAATTGTTTGCGAGATATAAGCAAAATAAATTCAAATTTGATCAAAAATTTGAAATTTTTGGTAATATAATACGTCATTACTTAGTGGACAAAAATGTTAAAAATTATTTTTATGAACTTTTATGTAGCGCCATGTAACCTTCTTAAAAACCCAATTAAATAAATTACGACTCTTGATTAGAAACAACATTTTTATACCCTACACTAAGAGTGAAAGGGTATATTCAGTTTGGTATGCCGTTTGAAACACCCAGAAGGAAGCATCTCCGGTATGGAAAAGTATATATATATTCTTGATCAGCATGACCTCCTGAGTCGATTTAGCGATGTCCGCCTGTCCGTCTGTCTGTCCGTCTGTCTGTCCGTCTGTCTGTCTGTCTGTTGAAATCACTACTACTTAAACAATTGAAAAGTTAGATAAATCGAACTCATAATTTAGATTACTTATATACCTATGGTGTATGTGCGAAAAAATTGGCGAGATCGGTCCATTGTGACCTGTGATCTGACCATTTATATTCAACTACCTCATACTAAATTTACATCTACAGATCAATATTACTGTATACGTGCTTAGGTAAACTTTTTTGGTCAAATATATATTGAAATCATGCTCAAATACATGGAAATAATGTTTTCCTCTGATACGACTTGTGGGTCCCAAAAAAAAAATTGAAATTCGGTACACCTCCCCATTTGTAAATATGCACCCAGAAAAAAATTCTCTCAAATCCTATTAAAATTGGTCAATAGGACAATTATTAATTTAATAGTATACAAAAAATAAATCTTTTCATATAAACTCAATGGCAATGCCATGGTATTTTCTAGTATTTAATGGTATTTTCCGATTAAAATAATAATTTATCCTATTGACAATTTTTAATAGTAAAATACTATTATTTATACAGTATTTTTTTCTGGGTGTGGGTATCAAATGAATGAAATTTCTTCAGCGATTGAAAGTTTGTAGTTATTTTCAGGATTCGTATATACTGATTACCTATATACCACTTTGAATGGTAACCACACATATGTGTAAGCTTAGACCGACTATAATTATGATAATCCTAATTATCATAATAACACCAAATTTAAAATTTCTCATGTGATCTAACCTTCCCAACTGGTTTTACTTGTTAAATTTAAATTTGCAAATTTTACAAAATCAGAAACAAGTAAACAAAAGTTGCCTTTATTTCATCTAGTAATTATAACTTTTTAAGAAAAATTTATAATTAACTTTCTTAAATGGGGATTTTAAAACGATACATTGCGCTACATAACTGGGCATACAAATATTTTTTTTAGTATGTTTGTTCATTATGTATAAACGTTTTATATTCATAACATTTTTAATATTCGAAAAATTTTTAACTTCTTTTGCTTATATCTCGCAAATAATTTTTTTAACACATAAAAAAAAAATTTTATTGAGTGGCACAAGATTTTCTGCTTCTAATATTGTAAACATAATGTCATTCGTTTCTTTTGTTTGAATTTTAAAAATAAAAGAATACCAACATAATTGAAAATTAAAAAATCAGCTATATCTCAAAAACTAGAGCCAATATCACAAAACTAATACTATTTACGAAATCAGCGCTACTAAAATATCCAATATTTGCTATACTACATCTTGTCAAAATTTGAATTTTGTCGGACAGTGTAATTTATTGTGCGAAATTTGTTTTGAAAACAAAATTCGATTTTTGGTTAAAATTGTTTTTATAATTTAAAATTTTCGTAATTTTGTATAATTTAAAATTTATACTTGTCTTATAATATATTTAAAAATCACTATTTTTAGTTCAAAATTAAAATTATTGTCGAAAATGACAAATTGTTGAAAAAAATAAAGTTGGGCTAACGTTCCAATGTTCAAATAATTATGAAAATTTATCACCCGACATGGAATTCCCCATTTACGATTTTATTTCTCCATGCTAATCTTAAATAGGATCTACAAATTTTAAAATCATAGTAATTCTTAGAAAATGCAGAGATGTGGATATTGCAAAGTACACAAAAATATCATCTCGATTTTATTAGTCACATCGTTTTGCGTCACTACATTTTGTGACGTATTACAATTCAACAAAACCTACTAATACTAATGAATGGAATCAAAGTGCAATAAATAAATAAAAAATCAAAAAATGCAGATATAGTATCTTAAAACAATAAATGTCAGCGACTCGTCAGACATGATTTGAAGCTATGCATGTCAGAAAGAAAAATTATTTAATGCATACTTCTGAAGCAGCAAATATGAGCATTGTCATTGTATCAGGTGGAGCTGATTGTTTTAATACAAATGCACAGCAAGAAATTTAGTAGATGGATATAAAAAAAAATAATAAACAACGATTTTGAGGTGAACTTTTTAGAAATATTTTAAACGAGGGGCTGGCCGTTTAGATATTATTATCTTACTGGCAACATTTTTCTAACTAAAAAGTTTATGTAAAAAACATTGTTGTGGTGATCATATATGAAGGGCATCAAACAATGATTGAGATTATGGTTGTAAGTAATCAGATAATTTATCCTCAATGACTTTATTATGAACTTTAATATGATCGTAAGTGACCATATTACAATTTCACACAATTATACTGTTGTTCTCAGTGACGGTATTACCTGTCACTCCATCATAATATGCTTCTCAGTGATCATAATTTGATTTCGCACAACAATACTATAGTCCTCAGTGATCGTATGCGATTTCTCACAACCATGATCTTTAGTAACCATATTATGATTCCACACAACCATACTATAATCCTTCGTGACCAGTGATTTTATTATGATTACCTATATGATAAATATATTCCTGAGACAGGTGATTAAAGTGTATTTATAAATAGAACACATGTTTAACTAATGAATATTTTATTTAAATTTATTAATTTATTTATAAATTTCAATTAAAGACACAAATTAAGACAAACTTTGTCTGCAAACATATCATAATCACTGAAGTTTTCAACCATTCAAAAGTTGAAAGCGCGATCATAACATCATTTCTGACATTTGTTCTAGAACTTTTCCTGAAATTAATGCATATTTAACGTTTTAACATTCTACAAAATTATTATTTGAAAATTTTCAGTATCGTATATCTTGTATACTTGGCTTCAACCCCTTAAGGTAAATTCTACAAATATATAAATCTTTATTGTTAACTTTTTGTAAACAGAATTAGCCAATTTTTGCATATTTTTTTTTATGTATTTACGAATTAAAATATTTTTTTTGGTCGCGTGTTGATTGATGGACGTTGTTGCCCATTGCAAATAATCAACAATTAAATTTCAATCATAAGATGATTCGTGTGGTATTTGCATGAATAACATCATTAGAGATGTTAATACGTGTAATAGTTATAATTTTGCACACATTGGAATTTATGTGTTGGATTTTTATGTATTTTTTTTTAAATGATGTCATGATTTTTTTTTTTTTGGTATGTAGGTATCAATTTGGACATTTAAAACTTTTAATATTTCGACTTATTGTTTTCTACAATGTGTAATTTCTGTCATTTTTTATATTAGACATTTTTTGAAATTTATTTTCTTACAAAAATTAATCTAGAGATTAACGAGCAGAACTGCGAAACAGAATATATTTTTCAAATACATAACTATGATTTTATGAATCATAAAAGGATTTTATTTTGATTATTTGTTTGATTTAATTTCTCCTATCCCCTCAGAAATAATTGAAATTTATTACAAATCTTTTACCTTAATAAACTAGGAAAATATAATAATTTTGGATATTTAGCTTACATGGTTCCCGAAATATGACGACTTGTAAAAAATCACAAAGTTGTGTTAACTTAATTGCGTTTACATACAAGGTCAACAAGATTTCCAATAGTTTAAGGCAATTATCACATTATCTACCTTTTGGGAAGATATATCTAAAAAAAAATGTTTTTAAAGTTTTCAAAATATCGTCGTTGTAGAACGAAAAGTCACCAAAAATCTTTATATTTCTGTCAATTTTTAATAGATGATCTAATAGATAGTACCACATGATAAGAAAATGTTAATCTATCAATTGATATTACAACATTAAAAATACATCAAATACTTTTTATAATATTAATCAACAAACTCGAAATTAAGGTTTTCATAAAAATGTATTTGGTGACTTTTCGTTCTACAACGACGATATATGTATATGTTATTGCTGAGTTTCTTCTTAACATTTGTGCCAAATTTCATTGGTATTTTCTTATTGTTTTAAGAGTTATAGCAAAAAAAACTAAGAAATTTGAAAAATTGAAAAGGGCGAATCTTTTCGTTTTTTTGCTATAACTCTTTATTGGTGCAAGATAAAATATTTATGTAAAGACATTTATTGTTTCTTTTCAAAGCACCTACCGATTGGCATCATTATTTAAAAATAATTTTATAAATATTAATTTGCCGTTGGGACTTTTCCACAGGAAAGTTCACCGTGGCCGAAAAATTAAAAGTTGATAAACAATTCTTTCTGAATTATATTATTAAAGAAAAGTGCTTAAATTTTATGAAAAGTTTATCTTATATATCATATTGATAAAACGGACTGCATAGTTGAGTTCATATTTTCATATTTTTTTTTTATTTTAATTTTTTATAACATTTTCTTATGGATAGATTCTTCTTAAGAGCGATGGTACGAGTGTACTCTTTACACAAATTAATCCTTAAAATAATAATAAACTCAAAAAAAAAAATACAATGACAGTAAATAAAGACTGAATCATGTTAAACAGAGGTAATTTTCTATAAAAATTATTAACTTTGTCATGTCACATCGCTTATATCGCTTGCAGTCGCTGGAATAAATTTACAAACAAATGCACAAATATGTGATATTTTAATAAAATTGTAGTATTTGCGATGTTATGTCTCAAAATCCGAAATCGATATCGTGATGATTTTATTTTTGTTTTTGACCACAATGATAGTTATTATAAAAAATCTTAGTGTGAATGAAAAATATCGCAAGGTTTAATTGATATCAAATTAGTAACAGAACATAATAATCCTCAAATTGGAATTTTTGAAGTCAGATTTTATAAAACGGTGAGGAATTTATGGAATTATATATTTATATTTCGAATTCGCCCTTTTGGTTTTGTCTTTTGTGTCTAGAAATATCCAACAAAACCACACACGATTTTGACACAGTATACTTGAGGAGAAAGTACAAAAATTTCTCATTCGCCCCTTTGGATTGATAGTGAACATATATCTTCTCACATTTTGGATCATGTCATAATGACTTAAAATCATTAGAAATAAAATCATATCGTCGGTGATACTGCAAAACCGCCTAACCGCATGTGAAAATTACGTCTAATTTTGTGTTAGAATCGGATTTTTAATGATATGTTGATCGGATAAATTAGATAAGGGGTATAATAAGTTTTGACATACATAACTTTGTATGAAGTAAGTACAGAATTGAAACTGAAAATAGTTTTGTTTCTTCTGTAAAATTCATTTTGTAAGAGGTATTCTAAAAAGTAGATAGGCGGTTTTGCAGTATCATCGACTATATGTCAATTTAAGGGCCCACTTAATACCTTTCAAATGATAAACGCAATTAAGTGAATCCACCTGTACACCTATGAGGTACAGGGTATATTAACTTTGTGCATATATAGTAACGCCCCTTAGGAGGCGTATCTGGTATGGAAAAGTATATATATATTCTTAATCAGCATCACTACTCGAGTCCGTTTAGCTATGTCCGTCTGTCGTCTTGCTGTCCGTATACACAATAACTTGAGAAAGACTGATCAGAATGCAATGAAATTTCGTCTCAATATATTTTAGCCAAAAGTAGGAATAGAGTTTGAAAATGAGCCAAATCGGTCAACGGACACGCCCACCACCCATACAAGTCACTTTTATATAACTCTTTAGGAACTAATAACTCGAAAAGTATTCAAGATATAGTTATAAAATTTAAAAAATATTGTTATAATTCACCTAAAAATATGTGGTCCAAAAATGGGCGTGATTCGCCCACATTTTTTTTTTTCATTATTTCCCGGGTTTTCATAGTGGAAATTTGATCCGTAAATTACTAAAATCAAATCTATGAAATATTAGCCTTACAAAATTTTAAATATATGCGTGTTCCGCCCAATTATATTTTTCAAAATTTTTTTATTAGGTTTTTATACTTTTATATCAATTTTTTAATTTATGGGGATATAATACGTAAATTTCTGATATGTGAATAATATTCCGAGGGTGGGGAGGTTCAGCATAATTAAAAACTTTAAAATTAAGGTATGCAATAAAATATCCCGCATTAATATCCCCACCATTCCATAGTCGGGCCTTTTTAAGCCGCCATATTTTTGGAACCATATAAGGTAGAGGTCCAAAATTTTAAATTTTAACTGACTTTACTATTAGCGAAAATTCATGCAAAATATGAACAAATTTAAAGAGAATGATGTCTTAAATGTTTATTTTGTTTTTTGTTGATTTAAAATGGAATATCCTCATTGCAAAATAATTTTTATATTTTAGATTGAATAAGATGTTAATTACAAATATCTATTAAATATTGAACAGTTTAAAAATAATAATGTTTTTTTAGCACATTTGGTATAAAAGAATCGACGCGATTGAATATTGTGAGAAGATAGAATATCACGCGTGATAATGAAAAATGGTTTTCAGATTCTCAGCGTTTAAAATTAATTTTACAACCGTTGAAAACTATTAGCGTATTCACAGTTTCATGGTATTGGTACGACATTGTATGAATAGGACAGTACGGCAATTAAGTGAGCGCCACTTTTCTGCTTGTTCAAATATTTCGTCAAATAAATGCAGCTGATTCTTATAAATTTGGTATTTTTTTTCAAAATATCATAAATATTCCTCGATTTGAAAAGAAAGACATATTAATTATCATTTTATGTGCACTTTTAATATTCAATTTTACAGGTTTTCATCCTTTCACAAAATACGACATCAAATAACATGTCTCAGGGCTACTCTCAAATACAACACATGTATCGTATATATACTACATGGTACGAATACCATACTAAAATACGACGAACTGTGAATACGCTATATCATTATTAGAATTTTATAAAAATCAATAAAATACTTTAAAATTACGATATAAAAAAAATGAGTACGAAAGTCAAAATATATTTTTATCTGTAGAGATTGATGTGCAGAATTGCGGAACTAATATATATTTTCCAGATTAGTATAATTTTATAGACCAAAAAACATTTTTTAAGCATTTGACTTTTTAAAGAAAATTTCAAAATAGAAAACTTGAATTTTAGGTGAATTAAAATGGAATTTAACGACGACGATATACTAAGTCAAAATAATTGATGTCGATTTATAATTATAAAATTATAAAGTCATTTAAATATAGAAGAAACTTGAATTCGAATTTTAATTTATAATTTTTTTGCGATGAGTGTATTTCGAATAAAATCTATTGCTATTCGAATTTCTATGATTTGTCTATCATAGCGGTTCGTGTAGCGGATAAATTTAAAAATGAAAAATATATTAATAATAAATGAATATAATATTGTATATTAATATAAATAATTTCGAATTTATCTTGCTTATTACAAATCACACGAAGTATCCGGAAAAAATATATAATAGATTTGAACAAATATTATAAATTCTATTTAAAATATATTATTTTATTTAATATTTAATAACTGAAATTTAAAATATTAATTTAAATTATTGAAAATATTATATTTAAAAACAAAGTATAAAAATTCACAAAACTCGAAAAATATGTAGGTGTTTTAAGAAATTTACAAAAAGCAAACAATTAACACATATTCTTTGTTGCATAATTTTAGGTATATCGAAAAGTCTTTACACTAATGCTAAAAATAAAAGATTTATTCAAAATTAAAAAACAAAATTTCTCGATGCGCAAAATGGCATCGACAAATTTTGTATAATTTTGTTTTTTATTGCTGTTATGTTTTTCCATTGATTTAGTGTCCTTGCTTTTATTTTTGCGTTTGTTTTTGATTTATTTGTGTTTTTGTTACTTTTGATTGTGTTTTTTCTATAATGTTTTGCTTTTATATTTTTGCTGTTATATTTTTTTTTGACTTTCAGCTTTCCTTTTGGGGTTGACTTTGTAATATTGTTTTTTTTTTGCTGTTATATTTTATGTTGATTTTTTTTTTGCTTTTTTTTGGGGTTGACTTTGTAATGTTGTTTTTACTTTTTTTAAAATTTTTTTTGTTTATTTTGTATATCTGCTTTCTTTTTGGGTTGAACTTTGTAATTTTGTTTTATTTTTATTTTATTTTGTTTTTTATTGCTTTTATTTTAATATTAATTTTTTTTTTCTTTTTTGAGTTTTTT
This sequence comes from Dryomyza anilis, assembly GCA_951804985.1. Taxonomy (NCBI): domain Eukaryota; kingdom Metazoa; phylum Arthropoda; class Insecta; order Diptera; family Dryomyzidae; genus Dryomyza; species Dryomyza anilis. The sequence goes on from OX638132.1 coordinate 71,949,806, forward strand.
AGTGCTTTGCGTTTGGTTCTGTCTTAGACTTCGTGTTTTTTCTTTTTTTTTTTTTGATTAAGTTTTTTCTATTTTGTTTTGTTATTGTATTTTTAGATTTAATGTTTCCTGACTTTGTGTTTTTACTTTTTTCGTTTCCTATATACCCAGAAAATGCTCGCAATGTGCCCGCACTGTGAGCGCACTCCTGATAAAAAAAGTCGCACGCGTGCGCGCACAGAGTAGCAATCGTGTGTCCGCAATTGAGACTCAATACGCTCGCACTAGTGCGAGGCATTTGTGAGTCGCATTTGAGCATCAATATAGTTGCACGGGTGTGTAAAAAAATTTTAAAAATCAGTAGCTTGAGACGCATATGCTCCTCAATATAGTCGCACGAGTGCGAGCAAAATGTGTGATGCGCATATGAGCCTCATATAGCTCGCACGAGTGCTAAAAAAAATAGTGTGCGTCGCATTTGAGACTCATTATAGTCGAACGAGTGCGAGAAAATTTTGTGAGGCGCATATGAGACTCATATAGCCCGTACGCATGCTGAAAAAATAGTATGCCGTATTTGTGACACAATAAAATGAAACTCATAATAGTTTCATATTATGAGATATATGAAATTTGGTTTGACATTGTTTTTAATATTAACAAAAACGTACAAAATGTCTGCAAACAAAGAGCGCACGTTCATCATAAATTAAGCCGGATGGCGTCCAACGTGAACTCGTTGGAAAAATCATCCAGCGCTTCGAAGAGAAGGGCTTCAAATTGATCGCCATGAAATTCATGTGGGCTTCGAAGGATTTGTTGGAGCAACACTACGCCGATTTGACAGATCGTCCCTTCTTCCCCGGTTTGGTTAATTAAATGGCATCCGGTCCAGTGGTGTCAATGGTGTGGGAAGTTTTGAACGTTGTGAAGTCTGGACGTGTTATGTTTGACGAGATCAACCCAGCCGACTCAAAGACCGGCACCAGCCGCGGTGACTACTGCATCTAAGTTGTCCTCAACATCATCCATGCCTCAGACGCCGTCGATTCCGCCAACAAGAAAATCGGTCTGTGGTTCAAGGACAGCGAACTCGCCGCATACACTCCAGCCGCCGAGAGCTGGGTCTACGAATAATTGTGTTCGTCGGCAGACGGTGTATCTAGTATTAAGCAGAAAGATTCAATCTTCAAGAATTAATGTACGAAATTTAATAAAACAAACAAATTGAAATTTAAATAATGGCATAAATTTAAAATTAGCAACTAAAAAGTAAACACTAGAAATTTTAAATAAATCCACTTTAAATAAGAAAACTAAACAATATAAAATGAACACATAAAAACTTACCTGAAAAAAAAAATGGTTAATGTTGATATGCTGGCAAAGAACAATAAAAAATCCGCTCATCCAATATCAGACTTATTATTTATTTTATTGTTCGAAGAATCAATGACAATTTGAAAAATCTACCTTTCAAATTTATAGTAAAGTACTCGCACGAATGCGAGTTTTGTGATTTTTGTGTGCTCGCACTACACACTTATGTCGTGCGCCTGATTTTCTACAAAATTGTTTTATTTTTGAGTGCTCGCACTATGATCACGTCGTGCGCCCGCACGAATGCGAGTTTTGTGATTTGTTTGTGCTCGCACACTGATCTCATCTTGCAATCATGTCGTGAGCCCACATTAATGCGACTTTTGTGATATTTTTGTGCTCGCACACAGCTCTCACTACGCACTCATGTCGTGCGCCCGCACGCTGTGTGTTCATTTACTTCGCATATAGCACGCATGATGTGAGCCCGCACGACATGATTTTTTATGCAACGCACGTTTGCTATCTGGGATAATTAAATATATATGAATTACATTTACACAATTGCGATTATTTTTTTTTAATGGTTTAAAAATGAATCGGAATTGTTGAAATGTAATCCAAATATATTAAAATATACAGGAAAATCACTAAATTATATAGATAATGCATTTCTTCTAATAATAAAAAAAATAATTTTGAACCTATCACAGTTAAAAAAATCCACAAATATCCCCGTTTTTTTTAGTATTATTATAGATCAGTAATAATTAGTTTAAATAAATGTTGGAAAAAATTGAATTTTCGTGCAAAATTCATTGCTTAAAAATTTATATTATACAAATATTCAATTAAAATATGTTTGGTAATTTTCTATAATAAAACTAATGAGCCTTGAACAATTTTATTAAATTAAAAACAACATTTGTACCTGTGCATTTTTATTTAAATTCGTTAAACAATATACAAAACTTGTTTAGTTGTCAATTACCATAACACCAATCCAGACCATAACACCATTTGAAATTAGAAACTATGTTAAATAATCAATTTTTGATTTATGTGATAATATTATACTTTAGTATATCCAATGTACGCCCAATAGTTGCTGCCTCTTCCGTTAAAATTGAAAACGGCTGTTCTTGTGTGTTTCTAACATGTTCCTGTTGTCACACATTAGGTTTAACAGATGTCAATTTGCAGAAGACGGGTAAGCATTGTATGTTTTGGGCTTTTAAAATAATATTCTTTCTTTTTCAATTAGTTTGCATGGACTACACGCTTTCCGTTTTGCCCGTTAAAGTAGATATTAAGATTAAAGTGGACAACAAAGTTATCTACGAGTTTGAACTAAATCCCAAAAATCCGCCCAACCAATGCATTCCCCTGCTTCTACCGGACAATGTGATGGTATGCCTGAAGTTACATGATATAAAAATGTTGAATCTGACGGGTATTCAGATCTGTGCGACGTTCTATGTGAAACAACAATCCGCACAGATTATTACGCAGACGTTGCCTTGTATGAAATTATCCACCGAGGGTATTGATATAATGTAACATGTTTTTATTTTATTTTGAAATCAATCATATCATAAAAATAACTTAATAAAGTAGGTTTTGAAAACTATTTTTTTAAATAATTATTACTAATGCATTTATTGTATCTACACGATTCGTTGCTTTTTATTTAAAATTTAATAGAATATCGCATACTGAAAACTATATAATTTTCAAGATGTATTTATAAATAAAACAATATTTTAATTTTAGTTTTTATTTTTTATTCATTTTTGTTTATATACACAACATGCTGTTACAATTCGATATCATTAAAAATAAATTTAAGGCCGATTCAAATTTCGATTTCAATTTTATAACTTAACTTAGGTCTGTCTCATAAAAGCAAAAGCCAATGAACTTTAATATTTATGTAGTATGTAGCTTAGTATATAGATTAACTGTTTCCAACAGCAAGAGCAGCAACCACTGCGTGGCACTAAACTATATTCTTAATTGAATCAGCACTGCTTCTCAACAGAATATGAGCTGCATTTCAACTGTATCTCAATATCTACAGGACTCAAGAGCATATATAGGGCATATATAGAGCATCTCAAGTGTACCTCAAGCATATTCAAGTATATCTCAAGTATATCTCAATACTATCTCAAGTATATCTCAATACTATCTCAAGTATATCTCAAGTATATCTCAAGTATAACTCAAGTATATCTCAAGTATATCTCAAGTATACCTCAAGCATATCTCAAGAATATACAGATGTATTTAAAGTAGGTCTTAAGTATATATCATGTGTATCTCAAGCATATATCATGTGTATCTCAAGCATATCTCAAGTATACATCAATAAGACATCAAGAATATACAGGTGTATCTTAAATATATCTCAATTATAAATCAAGTATATCTCAAGTGTAACTCAAGTCTACCTCAAGAGTATATGAAATACATCTCAAGTGCATCTTAATTACATCTCAAGAGCTTAACAAATAAATTTCAATTGTATCTCAACTTTATCTCAACTGTTTCTCAACAATTCCTCCATCGCGTCTTAACTGCTTCTTAATTACTTCTTAATTGCTTCTCAACTGCATCTGAATTGCTTACACACTAATTTTTCTGTAGATCACACTTTAGGCTAATTTCGAGTTATTACAATGTAATGTCTTTGATTACGCGATTTTTTTTCATAACTGCAAATAAAAATATATACGATATATGTACTTTAACTTAAAAACTACGCCGCCTAATTGTTGTCGCACTCAGTGGTCTTCCTCGTCTCTGACGTTGTTGGTTCCATCGTCCATGTTGGTCTCGCTCACAATCACCCTACACATGGCCAACTTGACTCCGGCGAAGAAGTCCGTTAGGTAACATCATGTGGTGCGTGGCGGCGGTGCTGTTCTTCGATGTGCAGGCGGCGGTGGTGGTGGTGCGCTGCGCATGCGTGGCACTGGTTTCGGTTCAAGTGGGCGTGGCGCTTGTGGTTTCTGTGAGAGTGTGAGAGAATTCGTCGATAGCCGCAGTGGCTTCGGTTTGGAGATCTGTGGTCGAACCGATGTAGCCGATTTTGTTGTTGCTGTGCCACTGCCACAAACCGTATTCGATTTCGTTAATTTTGGTTGTGTTGTTATGATTATTGCTTCCCGGCTTTGGGTATTATTTTCGATATGCTCATCGTCACACTCGGACGATAACGAATTCGAATCGTAGGGTGACGGAGAACGTGTCGCATATGTGTTAGTTCGCTGTTTTTGTGAGGGTTCTGTAGTTTTTGAAGTCGCTTCATTCACATGTTCCAACTCATCGTCTTCCTCTTCTTCGTCATCTTCCTCCTCGTCCTCTTCGTCATCATCCGCTTCGTTCTCCTGCTCTTGGAGCATTGTACGAAACTCTTGAATCGAATCGTTGAGGGCCCAGAGCTGCGAGAGCAGTGATAGATCCAATTGACGTAATCCATACTGAAAATAAAAATGTTAAAAAATTTATCATTATTAAATGAAATAAGCATTTATAATTCTTATAATAATTATAATATTTTTAATTGTACAACTTAAAATGCACAGTTGTGGTAATTTTTCTTTATATTGTTGTCATGTAACCACAACATCAGTCTCACATTTCGAAGAAAGTCGCGAAAACGCGTAAAGTTATTAAATTACTAAAATTATTTGAACCCTTCAACCGAGTTAATTGCTTTTGAGTGTCTTCAAATCTGTTTATACAGCTATACTTTGAATAAATGTCGAAAACTTTGCGATGTTGAATGATAGAAAAAGTGACAGATTTGCACGTTATGTTTAAAAATGGAGGTCTCCAAATTATACAGGGTGTTTGGTCAATGAATGTCAATAATTTAGGCGGTCATTCTATGACTCAACAAAAAATAAGTAAATATATAATAAAAAAATCTAATTTTACACCCAGTCAAATAAAGGCGTTGACAAATTATAAAACTTTACCATTGAAGGTATATATTTTACTTTAAATTTACTTTAAACAAAAAAGTTTGATACTTTAATACTGCTAAAAATTTTGTGTAGTGCATTTTTCTTGTCAAAAACTCTACAAGATATGAGAGCTACGCAAATATGATTAGATTTGTAGACCCATATTGTTTATAAAGTACCCATATATTATTTAAAATATAAAATTTGCAATAAATTTCAAATGAACCACATATGTATGGACATTATTACATCAAGTAGTGTTTGCACACCAAACTTCATTCGCATTATGGAAATATATTGGCATCTAACAACGGGAGCATTCGGTTGCATCGAGATACAAAGTACCATCAGATACATTTAGTTTAAGCGCTCTTTGACTCAAGTCGCACATCGAATATATCAGATTACCGCTGCTTGCAGCTGTATAAACTGGAGCCACCGTGGAAAACCGCTCCCTCGCCCGTTCGTACGTTGCATTTAACACTCGAGATGTTGTGCAGCGATATCAATTGACAAATGAGATTTTCCTTCCTCAAAAAGTGGTGACTTTCTATTCGCGGTTTTCATACCAAAGAGGGTCCAAACTCATGACGAACTGAACCACAAACTGACGAAGCCACGCAGCCGCACGTAATGTAGTTGCCAATATTGGTTAACATGCGATCGCAGCGAGCTTTTAATTTGAAATTATGATTTTCAAACGTACCGATTTGATTGCCTGCAACCGCCAGAGCCTTTAGCAACTGTGCGGTGCGCATGAATGCTAATCAAATATAAAGCCACGCACCCAGGGACCCAGGCAAAACGATGAAAAACCGAAGCGTCCAGTGACCTCTTATATGTCAAATCATATTATTTAGTTTGTGCTCAACTAATGAACTCGGATCGATGTTGACAGATGGCAGATGGCTTCGTTAGATCGATGCGCATGCAAAATACTCGAATTGTTAAAGTTAGGCGGGGTGAGGTAAAACTTTATGGGGGTTCTGAATGGATACAATAGAGATTCAAATGATATTTGTTAATAAAAAGATTAGTCAATTGTTTAAGTATTAACATATAATTATAGATATTATTATTTTTAGTATTTTGAACTACACTCAGAATAATATCCTATTAAAATTGGTTAATAGGACAGTTATTGATTCAATAGTATACACAAAATAAATATTTTGATATAAATGCAAAGACAGTTTAATATTATTTAATAGTATTTTGTAATATTTAATGGAATTTTCCTATTAAAATAATAATTTATACTATTGACTAATTTTAATACCAAAAAACTATTGATTTTATAGTATTTTTTTTCTGAGTATATACAAAATTTGTGGTTTTTTTTTTGTAATATGATGATTTTTAAAAATCTAGAGTAACAATCGACAATAAAATTACTGAAACCGGTTTTGACTTTTTGATTTGACTTTTAAAATATATATATTTTTTATCGTTTTAGAAAATATTTAAAATTCAAAATAATAAAGGGTTTTTCAATAAGAGCGCTACAAAAGTTTTTTTTCGAGGGTTTTTTTTAGGGACGCTACAAAAGTAGAGCGACAGGGACAGCAAACGACGCCATTTTTCTTGCTGCTCTTTTGACATTTCTCTTCAGTATGGTTTTCATGGTGGAAAGATATACGAGCCAACAACGAGTCAAAATTATTAAAATTTACTACCAAAATTCGAATTCGTATGTCTATCCATTATGAAATGGCAAACCTTACTGAAGAGAAATGTCAAAAGAGCGGCAAGAAATATGGCGTCGTTTGCTGTCTCTGTCGCTCTACTTTTTTAGCGTCCCTGTTGAAAAACCCTTTAAAACTATTTTTAAGTTGATAGCACATAGTGTTTGCACATCAGGTACATTATTTTTATACATAAACTTTCATTTCTTCATTTTTTATTATTCTTTTTTAACTATAAAATAAAATTAAATAAGTCATTTAAACATATATGAAAATACTAAATGGCAAATACCTGTCGAGCATTTAAAATCAAATCTCCCAAGACAAACAAAAAAAAAATCCACAAATAGCGTAAATTTTATGCAAAACACAGATTCGAGAGCGAAAGTTCTGACGTTTCAAGTTTTGCCCACAACTTTTACCCATTATGGCAAATGGTGTGGTTACCACAAACTCAAAACTAATTCTTTTTTAAATAAAGTCGTCATCATCATCATCAAAAACATTAACGAATAACGTATGTTGTGTAGTTTGCATACCAAATGAATGCATTTTATGTTGATAGAAATGCCAATCAACACAGTAGAAAAAATAAAGAAAGAATTTAAGATACAGTTGGGGTTTTTTGCCAACACTTCCAAGTGTAGTTGACAAATTGCAGTGGGCACCGAGAACAACGCCCTTGAGCACACAAACGTTTAATTGTTTCAAAAGTGGTTCTTGTGGTTAACGTTGCGCCCATTGTGTAGGTGTCTTCACGCCTGATATTGACCTCAGGTGATCAGTATCGCTCGCATAATTACTTTGTGTTGGACACCTTGGAATGTGGTCCGTTTAAATGTTTTCAGAGCCGTGCTGTGCTGCGTGACTGGTTAATGTTCAAGTTGTTTTGATTTAATTTATGCAACAACACCTTTTAATTCTTTGTTAGCCAATTTAATCTTTAACATTTTGAGCATGTGATTGGCAGTCGAATAGCTTTGATGATTTCAGGTTTTAATAGGGGAGGGGGGGGGAAAGTGTTAGAAAATGGAACCAGTTAACTGCGCTAATTACGCCCAACATAAGCCAGGTCACTGCATTACAGTGCTGTGACTGCATTTCTTAGTTTAATCCAATTGCATAGAATTCAGTTTACGACACAAACATCAAACGTCTAAACAAATGTGGTGGGATTAACGTAAAGAATATCGATGAATTTTTAAATAGTTTATTTAAATTTTGATTTTTTATAATACTAATTTATAGTGCATTTATTCTACATAAGTTCATTGATTTCAATACAAAGATGTTGTTTTAGAAAAATGGCGGAATTTTAAATAATAATATCCCTACGTGAAAACGAACTGGTACTAGACTGAGCTTGTGACTGATTCCTCGCAGATAATTAACCGGTCCTAGTTCTGCCTTTTTTTATATGAAACCAATAGGTAACTTTAACAACGCGTTGCTCCGGGAAATTAACACCTTATGCAGACCTTTAGACCTATCAAAGAATTGGTCTTCAAGATCCTGTTCTTAGTCAGTACCAATGGTACCTCATAGAACATGTATAATGTCTCGTACCTTTGAACTATAACAGTGACAAGTCCGCATTTTAGCAGTCACGTGATACGTAATTTCAGGGTATCTGACACCTTTTTCCCACACGGATAGACTTTGATATCCCAACATTAAAATTTTCTGATTCTTTTATATGAAACGAACCGGTCACTTTAACACGGTGTTGTCCGACACCCAGAAAAAAAAATACTATATAAATAATAGTTTTTTACTATTAAAAACAGTCAATAGGATAATTTAATATTTTAATTGGAAAATACCATTATATATTAGAAAATACAATGACATTACCATTGATTTTATATGAAAAGATTTATTTTTTGTGTACTATTAAATCAATATACTTGAGGGAATTTTTTCTGGGTGTAGGAAGTGGTAAATTGACACCTCATGCAGACCTGAATTGGTTTTCAATTGCAGAATCTGATTCTGATGTAAACAAATACATGCGAAAGTTTCTGCAATATGCAAAAATAAATTTCTAATAACTACATTGTGTAGTAAAAACAAGTCAAATAATAACGCTAGATAACAAATGGAAGCCTTTTTTAATTATCCACGATCTTAGTGTGATTTTCCGATTTTAATACGGCCTCATACTCATTTTTTTAGATTTTTCCTCAAGTTGTAGAGTTATTACGTAATACAAATATATGGCAATTTGAGTATTCAATCTGATTTCTTTTGTATTCCATTGAAAATACTTTAGCTAATATTTTGAAATAAGCCACATGAAATTTGGATCGATCTCACCAAAGTTATGACCATTCAAACGCAATGAATATTAATTTTAAGGTGTACCTATTATTTATTGCTATAGATATATAGATTTTATAATTCAATAAAAGTATGTATTAAATGTCAAACTAGATCCATTATTCTATGATTTCTCTTACTTTGTTTTTGCAAAACACTTTTTAAGTCTTCTGATTAAATACAAATAGACTTATACGATTTTTAATTTATATTTTATTTTTTGATGCTTCTTTTTTGATCAATATAATTTTTTTGTTCTTTAATTATTCTAATAAATTCCAACAAATTATTAAACCAGTAAAATTCAGCTTTGCAGAAATATATTAATTTTAATAGGTTTGCCTTAGGATCCTATATTAGAGTCAAATGAAGTTAACTTTGTAAATTTTCATACTTTGAAAATTAACGAAAACATATTGAAAATCCCTACAGAGATTTGAACCTATGCTATATGAACTTTCGACTACATTGTAGTACAACGCACTAACTAACGATACTAACCGGTTTACGGCTTTTTTTTTTAAATTTCAGTTTTGAAATTGTCACTTTAACTACCGATTTTCATCGATTACATTTAACTCATAGTTAAAAGTTATAAGCTTTAATCGTTTATAATATGATTAAGTGAAATTAATTTCGGGTGTTTTCGTACATCTACTAACCAATTATTGGACATCACTAATTTCTGCGCATTAGTCATCCAACAATCACGTTGCAAAAACTGTTGACGTTGGTTGCAACAATAATTTAACTATACGTTGTGCAACAAATATTATAGGCGCAGTATTTATTTTTGTATATAATTAATATAAGCCTGCGGAAGAACAGACCAAGTGAAGCCAACAAGAGGCATATTTCTTTTTAGTTCTATTTTTTCTATTCTATATTCTTTTTAAACTATTTTTGTGAAATTTAATACATAATTTAATAAGCTGCATAACAAAGTAAATATTAAATAAAACTAATTAAAATCTTAGATTTAGTTCTAATACTAAAATCTAACAGATTTACAAAAATGCTTTTTTGTCCGATACAAATGAACTTATATGATTTCTGATTTAAATATTCTTCTATGATGCTCTTTTTACACAAAAGATTTTTTGTCCTTCAATCTATATATATAAAAATGAAATGTCCTGTGTGTGCCAGAGCATCACGAGAGAACGAACAGACGGATTTGCCTAATTCCTTTTGTATTTTGTCCGTGTCAATGCAAGAGTGGTTTAGGAAGAAAGAAAAGTCGGAAAAACCCAAAGGAAAATCCGGAAAATCGAAAATATCTAAATTTGACCCTAGGACTATGAAATTTGGAAAATCTCTTGACGTATGTGTGCACTACAAAGGGATTTTTTTAAATTTTTTGAAATTCGTACACAAATTGGCGTGGCAAAATTGAACTTTTAATTCAAAATATCGGTATATTTAGGATAAGCACAGTCATGAAATTGGCTCAGTGAGGTATATTGAAGTTCTTTACCATTTTTACAAATATGGGCGGAATTGGACTAAAGGGCGTGTCCCTTTCCATATGACTAAAACTATAAAAATGTTGTAACTTCTGACTTACTAAGATTAAAGTTATATAAATCGAAACTAAGGTTTATATTACAAACTCCAATCGTCACGTAGAATGTGAGCGGGATTGGATTAAAGGGCGTGGCACCTCCCATATAATCAAAACTTTAAAATTACTATAACTCCTGACATTTTAAGAGTTGAGTTATAATAATGAAAACAAATGTTCATATTTAAAACTCCAATCGTCACGTAGAAAATGGACGGGAGAGCACAGCGGGGCGTGGCATCTCTCATATAACCAAAACTTTAAAATTTCTATAACTCTTTACTTACTAAGAGCAGAGTTATAAAAATCGAAACAAAACATTATATTAAACATTGTAATAGTCACTTAGAATGTGGACGGAATGGGACAATGGGGCGTGGCACTTCCCATATAACTATAAATGGTAACTTCTGACTTACTAAGAGCAGAGTTGTACAAATCGAATCGAAATATCATTTTCAAATGTTTAATAGTAAAATAGAATGTGAGCGGGAAAAATAGTGACGAGGCTTGCACTAAAAAGGGAAAAAGAGGCGTAAATGTATCCACACTTTATAAACGATCTATTTTTGCAATTACAAAAACTTAGCACGCGCGCAGCTGTGCACGGGTCCAGCTAGTCATTTATAGAAATTAACACAAATTCCTAAACCAGAAGAATTCAGCTTTACATAAATGGGTTTGCCTCAGGTTCAGTGATGCCAGCTGGAGTGATGCCAACTGGGAATTTCCCAATTAGTGGGGAATTTTAGTCTTAGTGAGTAATCGGGGAATGGTCCACTTTTGGCGGGAATTTCTAATTAGGATCTGCTTTCTTTTATCATTTTCTACATTTTTAAGGATTGGAATATAAGGGCATATTCCAACTTTTGATGGAATTTCATATGAACATTTTAAAACAAACATTTTTACTTTTAGATTCGATATCTTAGTACAATAAATAATTTTTGAAAAGAATTTAAACAGCCTGCACTGGCTACAACGCTTTAAATTCGTTTAGAGAATAATAAATTAAAAATCGTTTATTTAGAATTTAGCAGGTCAAATCGGATTCGTCGAAAACTGGAACATACCTCTTTATTCCAATCATGTGAGAGATTATAATTTGACTTCTAATAAACACAATCTATTAAATACGATTTCTAGATCTAGATAAATTCGTTTAACATTTTTTAATGCATCTGATGTTATGTTTAAAAAAGGATACATTTTTTATTAATGTAAGACCTGCAAATTTGACATGCCTCTTAAAAGTTGAAAAAATATTGTTTTCAGTATTTTAAAGATTACGATTATAGGAAATTTAAAATTTCATAACTAAAAATATCAATGACAAAAATGTAGTAAAAAAAATTATCAAAATTAAAAAAAAAAAAGCTTAAATAATATATATTTATGGTTAAATTTAATGTTGCTCCTATTCAACATATTTTTATTTGCATAAATTGCCTATTTTTAGTACTATTTTAAACCAAGTTTAATATAATAAATTTGTTTAATATGATACATTTTCTCAATCACATTACAGTCAATATTTCATATATATTTAAAATCTCATATTAATAATGAGTAGTAAATGTCCATCTATCTGTCTGTAAAGTTTATAGAAATTTGGACATTTTTATTTAGAACTGTAGACTTTTGAAATATTTATTTAAGCTATGTGTAAACTTTCACTGAAAAACAGGACCTTAATTAATAAACCTTAATTAATAAATATAGCACTACTTGGTAATAACCAATAATTTTTCTCAATTTATAAGGCTGATAAATGATATTCGAAAAAAAACATATTAAATGATAACATATTGCGTAATATTTGTTCTATGGATTATTTCGATTATTAAAAATGTAGTAAAACCACTATTTATTCTCAGTGTCTTTAAATTCATTTGTGCGGGGAATTTTATAGTTAATTGGGAAATTTTGGTAAGAATATCGGTTGGCATAACTGCTCAGGATCCTACATTGGAGTCAATCGAATTTGTGAATTTGACTTTAATATCAGGAGTTAAAGAATGAGTTGTAAAATCAAAGTAAGAGGAAACATAGAACTATAGATCAAGTTAGATATAAAATATATACTCTTATTTAATTATGAAAATAATAGATGTTATGCTATTAATAATAGGTACATCTTAAAATTTATATTATTTGCGTTTGTCTTTTGTCATAAAATTGGTCAGGTCCATCAATAAAATCCACAAAATTTGTAGAAAAACACCAGAAATGTCATATACTTGTTTTACGTAATAACTCAAAAACTTGTGGCAATCACCAAAAATGAGTAGAATCTTGACGTTCATCGGAAAATCATACTAAGATCGTGGACAATTTTTTTATTGTGCCGTGTAGTCTAAGAAAGCAACATTTTTTAAATACAAATATCTTGAAAACTTATTAAAATATTCGCATACATTATTATATTAAAATTTCCATTGTCAATATGGCTGTGCGATTCATCAAAATTTTGATTAATCAGAATCCTGATTAATTGATTAATCGATTAATCAGAAACCCTGATTAATCAGAACCCCGATTAATCTGATTAATCAGCATTTTGATTAATTGAAAATGAATTAATTTTATTCAATAGCATTTGAAAATTTTGTCAATTTTAATAAAGTTCAAAATTATTTCTAAAATAATTAAAAAATAAAATAAAGTGTTCTAAATGTTCAAGAAACATATAGTAAAGTATTTTTAAATGCGACGCAAAAGTTAATTAATCAGAAATTCTGATTAATCAAAATGCTGATTTATCAATTAATCACAATTTTGATTAATCAGAACACTGATTAATTGATTAATCAATGTTCTGATTAATCAAAAATCTTGATTAATTGATTAATCAAATAATCAGGAAATTGATTAATCGATTAATCGCACAGCCCTAATTCTCAATTTAAATAAAAAAAATAATTTGAAATTTGTTGGTAAAATGCATAATTATTTTATTTTAAAAAGTGGCTAAAATTGACCCATAATTTCAAAAAAGTTTTATTAAAAACTTTGTGTGATAATAAAAGTGCAGTCAAGATCAGCACTCTCAAATCATATTCAAACGATAAATACAATTAATATAGGATTTTTTCATGTTTTGTTATTCATGGGATGTCAATCCCGGACTATTTTTCAATCCAGAAATTTTCAGAGACTAAAAATTTTTAATCACGGGATTAGTCCCGGGATTTAGAAAAAGTAATAGCAAAGACATAAAATAACCATATCTATGTTTGAATAATAAACAATTATAATGCTTAAGGCTCAAACAAAACTCATATGTTCAAATGCATTTGTGTTTAGGGTGGGTATGCAAATATACATGGTATCCAAATATAAATGGTATCCAAAAAACAAAATCCGATTTATTTATATAAACTTAATCGTTTTAGTGGATTTTATTTGGTTAGTTTAATCGAATTCAGATTTTGTAAAAAGATTTATTCTCGGATTTAATTCGCCAGCATAGTTGATAAAAAATGTTTCGACATTTTTTTACAAAATAAAAATTAATTTAATATGGGACCGTCATGATATTATAATTATTGACTATTTTAAAGTACTTTCTGTATTTCAAATCGAAAGATTACACTGTTCGGCTCAAAAAACTAAAAAAACTAAAAACGAAGTTCGAATCAGCACATTAAAATTATGTAGACATGATATGAATGAAGACAGGAAGGAATAAAAGTACTCATTTTGCCGAACAGTTTTAGTCGAAAGTGACGTAATTTTGAACAATTGTGAATTTGCATTAAATGTTAGAATTAGTTTTTCACGAAATTTGTATAAAAACATTGAAAGACTTTTGAATAAACTATTAAAAATTGATCTACTAGCGTTTTTTGTAATCCCGAAAATCCCGGGATTTAACGATGATCCCGGAATGAGTTTTTCGGGACTGATTTGACTCAAAACCCGGGATCCCGGGATTGACATCCCTAGTATCTACACATTTGCGGTACAACTAGGCGTATGATTGATATTTTAATAATATTACTTATCTTCGCTGCTACATGTGTTACAATGATAGACACAATGACAGACTACAAAAAAATGATGACAATTAATGCATTATGTGTCTGTTATGCTACTACTTTTTGCGCACTACTTCTGACCAAGTTGTTTTTGTACTTAGCAATTAATTGCATTTAATCAACGTATCAAAAGGCTGTATGCAACAAAAAAGTGTACGTTTTTTCAAAGATTTTAAATATGTTATTACTGCATTCAGCTGTCATTGTTGACTTTTTATGTAAAATGCTAGAAAAACTTTTCTATTGCATATGCTGTGCTTTATTCATGTTTTTGCCTTTATTTTGCTTTACATATGAGCAACATGGTAAAAACGTAGATTTTAATACATTTTTTTTATATATGTACCCTACAGGTGCCCTTAGAAAACTAAACTGCTACATTGATGCATAGTTATTTTCTCTAATATTCAATTTCCGCACCAATTACTGCATTTTTATTCATTTTTGCATCGCACGCAAATTGTGGCATTTCTGCATTGTAGCCTGGTGGCAAAAATAGTGGCAATTTCAACGCTTTAAGCCGATTTAATTTGATCGATTTTACGTGCATTTTGTTGGTTTTTTTGTTGTTCATTTATTTATTTGTTTGTTGCTTCATTTGCTCTTTTATGCGGTTTTAAATAATTTCGTTGGTTGCGTGTTTTTTAAGCCCCAAAATATGTTTTCACCTCAATGAAAGTTTTTGTGGTGTGGCGGCGGCATTCAATGGCCGCTGCTAGACAGTAACAAATTTACCACTCAGTTGCAATTAATGATGGAAAATGTAGCGTTGTAGACTCTAGTCAATATTAAAAATAAAAATATCTGTAATACTCAATAAGTATGCAATGCAAATAAAAATATGCATCGAACAAAAAGTGCTTCCTGAAGGCTCCACTATACATGCCGTTTGACGTTTGGCGGTCAAAGCCTTCGGGCACTCTGGTCGCGTATCATGGTCAATGTCAATAAGCGCTTAATTAGATTTCCGTTTTAATTCAATGTAATGCAGAATTCGCAGTTAATTGTTTCACGTACTAAAGTATTGCATTAATGATTACTCAAAACTGTAAAGTCTCAAAAATGAACACAAAATGGAAAAAAAAGAAATTCTTAAATCTTTTGGAATTCAAGTAAAAATTTGAAATTTGTTTTATTTCTTGGTACAAAACACCCAATTTGTACTGACTGGACCTTAAGCACGTTAAGACAATATCTTAAAATTTGAATTTTCTTTAAAAGTTTTAATTTTCAATACAGATTTTAAAAAGAAATTTCAATTTTAAGTAAAAAATCAAATTTTCTGTACAAATTTAAATTTTCATCAAAAATTTCAATGTTCAGTAAAAATTTTAGTTTTAAGTAAAATTCATAAATTTAGAAAACATTTCAATCAAAATAAATTTTTTCATTAAAAATTATTTTTAAACTAAAAATAAATTATATTGTTACACGCTGCAAAAAAAAATGTATCTTCCAAACATAATTTTGCAGGCATTAATATGTATGTTTGGAATTTTATGTAAACATAATATATAATTGACTGATAAATCATTTGTAAACAGGATTGTATTGAGACTTGAACAGTGTTGTAATGAGCTCTGACTTACATTATAATATAGCGGATACATTTTAATGTTGCCCCCTTAAAATGGAGTATGTTCTAATGGAAACATAATAATTACTACATCCAAATAAAATAAATGTTTGAACCGAAACATAAATATGTACAAAATAAAACATGATTTAGAACGACCTGAATATAAATATGTTTCCAGTGAAACATATCAGTTGTTTCTGTTCAAAAAGTAGTATGTTTGCATAGAAACATATTTAAATATTTTTGGAAAGAAATCCTGAAAATAAAATTAAAATAAAATGTTGTTTTTTTATTAATTTTTATTAAAAATCTTTAAACATGCACAGTGGGAATTTATAATAATTGAATTCATATACAAATTTTTAAATGCATAAACAAAAAATTCGTTTAAAACTGCAAGTACAAGTGACAGCATCAATGAATGCACAATTGCACCAGCAGACGCTAAACCAGACGATCCAGGCTCGCTTTATATTTGGTACAGTTACAGTTGGTCTCAGTACAGCACATAGCGTAGGCAAGGAATTCACGGAGGCTTTTATAAAAAAACATGCCAAATTCTGTTTGAAAATCGAAACACTGATTTTTATTTGTGGTTTTTCACATTAGTTTCAGAAATTATATACTGTACTATATTATACTATGTTACTATTTGTACTTTTTGTAACACAATTTATATATTTATTTAATTTTCAAATTACAAAATTATTACCGACGCGAACATGTTTTCTCAACGAACAACAAATGACACGTACGCAGAAAATGCCGATCACCGAGTGTCAACTTTGTATACAAGAAGAGAGCTGTTTGTTTTCAAACATCAGTATGTTTAAAATGACCCTATACATACTTCAAACGACGACAAAAGTGACGTAGGTAGAAAATTCTGCTCAAAGAGTGCCAACTTCGTATACAAGAAGAATTTGGCAAGAATACATTTATTTAAATCTAATTTCTTTTTTGTTTTTTTTTAAACATCAAGATGTTCAAACGATGGCAAAAGAAAATGCTGCACAACGTTGCCAACTTCGTCAGTCGATATGTTATCGAATTAAGACAAGCGTTGTGAACATACATTTTATTTAGATTTTATTAGCATTTTCTGTGTTTCGAAACATAGTTTTAACCAAGTAAATTGCCAAGAAATAGTTTATTCAAATGCAATCAAAATTTTATGTTAGTATTGTAACATATTTATGGTAAATTTGACAGATTCCGCTGGACAATATAATAATGTTTACACGTGAAAAAAAATAAATTCAATTTCGATTATAATTTAATTACACTTCATTCGTAATACATGTATGGTAATTACGTATTACTTTTTAATTACATTCAAACATATTCAAACAAATCTTTTCTATCCGTGTACGAAAAAATGTAATTTCATCCACACTATCTCAGTGCGTGTAGAACAGTTTTCCGTAGACTGAATGTTGGTGACAATATGTGGTAACAATATACAATTTTTACTGAAAAAAATAATTTTTACTAAAAAAAAATTAATTATCTCAGTATTATATTTTTTATAGTAAAAATAAAATTTTCAATATTTTTTTTTTTTAAATAGAAATTAATTTTCTTAAGTTATTCATAAAAATTAATTTGGTGACTTTTCGTTCTACAACCACGATATTTTGAAAAAAAAAATTGAATTTCCAGTTTTTTTATACAATTTCGATTGAATTTCATATTAATATTTTCATACAAACGATGTTTTTCAAATGTATTCAAACAGCTTGCATTGGCTTGAACGAATTGAATTTTTTTGTAAGATAATATTTTGTATTGAGATATCGTAAATTTAAAAAATGATGCAAATCGATAATAATAATAATAATATAATAATAGTTTGGCACTACAGTCCTGTATAGGACTTCGGCTGAGCTCTCTCACCATTTGAGCTGTGCGTGTTATATTTGTACTCAAAGTGGTGGGACCTACAGTTTATTGCCGAATCCGAACGGTGGGTGAGAGCTTTTCATAGGCAATGTTTTACTCTCGTAGGTTTGCCATTTACTGCCGAGAGGTAGCGCGGTATAGAAAAATGTTTCTATGGAAAGATGTTCTTAACCCCAGTCCAGGCTTGAACCGGAGACCTTTCGGCTCGCAGTCCAACGCACTAACCACTGAGCTACCGCGGTAGCTTTAAAAACAAACAATAAATACCTTTACTCCACTATTTTATCTCGTATCAATAAAAAGTTATGGCGAAAAAACGAAAAGATTCGCCCTTTTGGCATGACAAGATTCAATTTTTCCAATTTCTCCGATTTTTTGTTATAACTTCTTATTGGTGCATGATAAAATAGTAGTTTAAAGGTATTAATTGTCTGCCTTTAAAGCACCTATCGATTGGCATCATTATTTAAAATATTTTGCCAAACATTTTTCCTGCAAATAACAAATTGCAAATTTATGTTTGGCAAACTATTTTTTAATAATGATGCCAATAGATAGGTGCTTTAAAAACAAGCAATTAATACCTTTACTTTACTATTTTATCTTGCGCTACTAAAAAGTTATAGCATTAAAAACAAAAATATTTGCGTTTTGGTCAGGATATAGCCTCACAAAATCCGTATTTATAATTCAGTAGGTTGTCCAAATCCAAAGATATTTTATATACGTAATAATAATTCATGAATAAACCAAAATAACAGAAAAAATTGAAAAAAATAATTTTTTTTTGCTAATTTTTAAAGTACTTCAAACTTAAAAATTTGATTTCCCAACATTTTTAAAAATGCACATTCGCCCCTTTGGCATATACATTTCAACATTTTATTTAATTATTTCTATTTGGTATATTATTTAATAAAACAAAAATTATTACGAGTCTATATTTGTATTGTTTTATATTAACAAAAAATATGCTAAAGATTTAAAATCCTATTAAATTATGTTCAGCACTTAAGCAATAAATAATTTACACTCATGGCAATTTAATGTGCCTCAAATATTATTTTTATTGATACACTTCTAATAAGTATGTACGTCGCCAAATAAACTACGTTCGTGGACGTTTAAAATTCTTCAACACGTTTAAAAATTCCACAACTGGAAAAATTAACTGTTCTTCGGTAAACAAAGCTTAAGGTGTTGGTCGGGCCAACAAACAGTTGTGGCTGAGAGAACGAATAAACGTCTTTCAGGAGGAGTGGCGCTTAGTATTCAACGCATGAGGCCATAAATAAGCGTTCAAGAATTTAAGCGAATTCGCTAAAAAAGGAATCAGCGGCGACATTTCGACGCGACATGCGACAAAGGTAGCCAAGTCATGCACAGGTTAACGACGTACTGAACGCAGCATTATGGAATTCAGTATTTTAAACAAAGTACAAAAAATTTGAGAACTTGTAAAATTATAAAAATCCATTATTTTGATTCTATTATTTCGCTATTTTTTTTGTTTTATGTAATGGAACTTATTGCAGATGAAATCTATTTCTGCAAATAATGATGAAATAAATGTAATTAAAATATTGTTTGTTGGAAACACGTATATGCTTGAGAAAATTATAAATAAAGGGTTTTTCAACAGGGACGCTACAAAAGTAGAGCGATAGGGACAGCAAACGACGCCATATTTCTTGCCGCTCTTTTGACATTTCGCTTCAGTAAGGTTTGCCATTTCATGATGGAAAGATACACGAATTCGAATTTCGGTAGTAAATTTTAATAATTTCGACTCGTTCTTGGCTCGAGTCCCTGTTGCTCAACTTTTGTAGCGAAAAACCCTTGAAAAAAACTTTTTATTGAAAATCCTTTATTTATAATTGTTGGTTATTTTTTAAAAAATGGCTTTAAGAATTCCAAATAATCAACCTACATTTTAGGATCCATACAGTTTTTGAAGCAGACTTTTGTTTCGAACCATGATCCTAATTACTTTTTCTTTTTTTGGTTGAAACCGGAACCGCTGTTTTATTGAAACTAGTAACGATTTTAAAAGAGTGTCGATCGATTTATATAACTTTTTAGTATAATATGGTTGATATATTTTCAAAATATACTTAGGATATGTACGAGTTTGTCTAAATCTGAAGTCAAAATTAAATTATTATCGAAATGCGATCGAATTTATCGCTTATCGATAACCGCAAATTAAGTAAAACCGGATAATCTTTTGTATGTTTGCCAATTTAGTTAAATTTAGATTTCTTGAAAATTTGCTAAATTGAATAGTAAACCCTGCATTATCGATAAAATTGAGTTTAGTTTCAAATTAAGATAAACTCGCAACCAATCTTAGTATTGTTTTTTTATCTAATGGAAATTTATTTTATTTAAAATGTCTTTCCACAAATAATGACAAAATAATGATTGTAAAAAAAAATCTAATTGTTGACATTTTCAGTCGTTTTTTGTTTTGGTTAAGCTTACAGCAAAACACTGTGTAACACGTAACACTTTACGCCTCATAAAACATGCCGAAGAGGCTTTAAACCCCAAAAAAAAAAGAACTTGCTTCAGCAATTTTCGCATTAAAGCCAATGTTATGTCAGTAAATGACTGACTGAATGAACGATTGCATGGGTTTTGGTATTTTTTTTTGTGGTAAAAATTACGCAATTTTAACGAATTGTTGTTGATGCGCAGAAGGAAAATTGACATACATCAAATAGAGTTTAGGTAAAAAAATTAAAAGAAAATTGAGATTGTCGCATGACGACATTTTTTTTTTATAACAAATTAGGTTGCAATTTAAATTAACTAAAATTAAAAATACATTGTATGAACTGTATTCATTCGCTTTATAGCCTTTCATATATTATCATAAAAGTTATTTGTAATAAAGTAAAGGTGTTACTACAATATAAGGTGTTATATACGATTATTACATGTTATGTTGACGTATAAAAATACTGTAAAACTATTGACGCTTTTATAATCTAAAATCTTAGCAAACATTATAATTACAATTACGAATAAAAGTCCAACAACATCCTCAGTGTTTATTCAATAATCAGTCAAAAACTTGTCTAGAAATAATAAAAGTTAAATAATTATTTTTACTATTAAAATTGGACAAAAGGATGCATACCATTAATACAATAATATTCAAAGAATTAATAAAATAGTTTGTTGGTAATTTTATAACGGAGTTTCTAAATACAAAAACGTACGATGAGTCGAAATTTAAAATAGAAAAAAAAAATGCAGAAACCTAAAAATGTCGAAAACAAATATGTTGAAAACTAATAATGTTGAAATTTAATATGGCGAAATAATTTTTTGCCGAAAAATGATGAAAAAACTTCATCGAAACAATGTAACAAATATATATATGTAACAAATATAAAAAAGAACAAAATTATTAAAAAAATAACGTAGACACCATAATTCTAAGTCCCGTTGTAGAGAAAATCTCCGCTACAAATTCGAATTTTTATCTACTCTAGGATCCAGGCGGAGATTTTTAAATATGCTGCCTTCAAAATACCAACTTGAAATTTAGCTTGAACACTTATAACACCGTCCGACACTATTTTGCACACCTGAAAAAATTGACCAGTAAATGAAACTAGGGATCATTCTATGAATTTGTGTGCACCCAGTTTTTAGATCATAATTTCAACTTAAATTTTTAATTTTTTTTTGCGAAACATAATTTGTAGCTGAGAACTCTCTGAGTACGGATATAAAAACGGTTTTCCAATATCAATTCATTTAAAGGTTTTATTTGAAAAATCAATTGAAATTTATTAAATATAAATAAAAACTTTAAACGAATTAATATCAGACAAAAATGTTCACATTCAAACTTAGTGATGTCTCAGCTATGAAGTACATTAAACTTTTTTCAAATATTCGCCCAAAAATTTGATATGCTCTTGCTTTTAAATTGCAAATAAAATCATTAACGAATTGATTCAGAAAAACTGGGATACACCTTTATTTTATTTTTTAGCGTACTTTAAAAATATATAGGATTTTCTTATGTGTGCAACCAAAATTAAATTTTGTCGTACGGTGTAATAAATCACCAAAATTTTTGATTTTTTTTTTAAATTACATTTTTAAGAACATGAAATTTAAATTTCAGTTTTAAAACGAAACCTTAACGGAGTTTCTAGCATGAAGGGTTTTTTTTTAATATGAACCAAATGTGAATTTTGAGAATATGTTTAACTTTGTACCTATGGAAAAGTTGTATCTCTGGAAATAGTGGTCGGACAAATATTTAAAAAAATGGTCAATGCAGATCTTGATGTCCTTTATCTGTTGCCAACATTTTATTAAAATCGAAGAGGGCGAGTTGCAAATCCTGGGCAATATGGTGTGGAATGGTTCAAATAAGATTTGAAATTTGTATTTCAACATTTTGATATTTCAGTATTTTAATTTTCGACATTTTTTGATCCTATAAAAAAAAATATTGTATTTTTGGTTTCAAAGATTGTTCGAAATTTTCCAGATTTAAAATAATAATAATAATAATAGTTTGGCGCTACAATTCTATAAGAATTTAGGCCGAGCTCACTCACCATTTTTAGTTGTGCGTGTTATATTTGTACTCAAAGTTGTGGGACCTACAGTTTATTGCCGATTCCGAACGGCGGATGAGAGCTTTTCATAGGCAATGTTTTACTCTCGTAGGTTTGCCATGTACTGCCGAGAGGTAGCGCGGTATATAAAAATGTTTCTATGAAAAGATGTTGTTAGTCCCAGTTCAGGCTTGAGCCCCCGGTTCAAGCCTGGACTGGAACTAACCCTGGGACTAGCCCTTTCGGCTCGCAGTCCAACGCACTGAGCTACCGCGGCTACAATACTTGTTTTAAAACTTCGACATTTTAAGGTTTCGACATATCGTTCGGATACCCTAATAGAACTGAAAGTGTTCGAGGGAAATACATGGACTGATTCCACCAGGTCCGTGTGTTCACTCGTTGCACTCGGGCATCAAACTGAGCACATTCTTTCGTAGATAACTCCGCCCTCAATCGAAACATGCATTACAGAGAAAATTCGTTTTCAAGTTATACTATACGTTTGTGTAACAATTTGCCAGCGTCTGTTTTTCCCGACATTTTTGATATTTACAAATTCAAGACAAATATTCAAGCACCACCCAAAAATGTTTAACACTCTGCTTTTCATGAGGGTGTTATCCCTGAGAGTTGTTCAGACATCAAAATTGTTCAGACATCAAAATTCAAAATAATATGTAAAGGGTTTTTCAATAAGAGCGCTACAAAAATTTTTTTCAAGGGTTTTTTAACAGGGACGCTACAAAAGTAGAGCGACAAGGACAGCAAAAGACACCATATTTCTTGCCGCTCTTTTGGCATTTCTCTTCAGTAAGGTTTGCCATTTCATGATGGAAAGATATACAGCCAACAACGAGTCGAAATTATTAAAATTTACTACCGATATATGAATTCGTATATCTTTTCATTATGATATGGCAAACCTTACTGAAGAGAAATATCAAAAGAACGGCAAGAAACAAGGCGTCGTTTGCTGTCCCTGTCGCTCTATTTTTATAACGTCCCATTTGAAAACCCCTTTATTGAAATGTAGAATTATGGAAATGACTAAAATGTATTTTATAGAATTCGGTGACAAATTTTAATAAAAACATGATTTTTAGTTTGTTGCAAAATTTTATATATTATATATATATTACATACCATTAATTTCGATTTCGTTACGAATTCCATGCAAGTAGAAGAAGAAATAACACGATATCGTACACATTGTCGTAGCAATATCGAGCTTCAAATTGGGCCTACATGGTAGGTTAATATCGATGCGTTCTATCGGAATTTTTTTTTTGTAACGAAACATTTTTAGAAATCTGTACGATATCGGCGAAAAAAAAATTATAGTTCGAGATTTCATCTAAAAACATTTCACATCGATAAATGTTTAAATAACGTATATTTTCAAAGAGAATTGGTATTGACAGAAATTGTAAAAAACGCGTTAATTATTTTCAAAATACATTGTTGTATTTAAAAATAAACTATTATTTATAGAATTTAAAAAATATAGGTAATTCAATGGTTCGTATTTATTAACATATTTACTATGATATGATTAATTATTTTTCCTACACAAAAAATTATTATTCAATAAAATAAATTCCTTTTTATATCAATAAATACTACATAATACTATTAAAAATGAATAAACCATTAAATTAATAAGTGTGTCCTATTAATAAATATGTCTTTAGGTGTGTGATTAAATTTTGATAATCATGATCGTAAAACCACTCGTAAAATCATGTAATCGTTCAGGTTATCTGAATTTTATATTATTTATTTTATTTAAAAATATTACTACCGTTTTACTAAAATGCTTCACCAAATCAATACCCAGCCAGACATTTATCAATCTTGGCATTTGCAGTTTACTAATTTGAATCGAACGCCCCTTCGAGCAGCGAGCAGCATGCAATTTGCAAATAAAATCATTCAAACACTAATTTGTGTGAAATTGTCATCGAAGATCGTCGAACTTTCACTCATGTGTGGCATTTTGCAAAGAAAGAAACACAAACAAAAAACTATAAAACTTGAAAACGATGAATGAACACTACAAACAAATGCAATTTGTGTAAAATATATTAGTACGTTTGCAGTACAGATACTGGTACGGGTACTACATAGTACTGGTTCGAGTAATAGGTATGGCTATGGGTGGCATGAAGAAAAGGGAAACAAAGTCGAGTGCAGTCGGTATGTAAATGGGGCCCACATTTGCCGCTGCATTCAACTGAAGTGTGGTACACAATTTGCCTCACTGACTTATTGTCTGAGCCCCCGATTCCCCCAATATTGTCCATACTTTTGCGAACGATATGGTTCCGCTTCAATGTAATGTAGTGGTTGTTACTTGGTGTCGGTAAAGTCGTGGTTATTGTACGTAAGATACTTTTAGAAATCGCATGAATTGTGTCTATAACTTTTCAACTATTTCAAAAAGACTTGCGACATTTTATAAATATGATTTTGTTTTTGCAATATATAGCTTATAATTGATATATGTAATTGAATTATTTTGTAGATACCTGTGTAATATATAAATATATATATTAAAACTTTAATAACAAGTTTTATTTAGGTCAATTTTAAAATATTAAAATTGTTTTTCCACAAAAATAGAACTATAAATATATACAAAATTTTGAGTCAATAAATTAAATAACACAAAATTTTGTATGGAACTCTCTATGGAACTCTCTCTTAAACTATTTATGAAACTATCTCTAAAAAAATAATTACCAAAAGCATAATAGCCGCGGTAGCTCAGTGGTTAGTGCGTTGGACTGCGAGCCGAAATACCGCGCTACTTCTCAGCAGTAAATTGCAAACCTACAAACCTACGTATGGGGTAATATAATTCCCCAACTATGTAATGAAATATCTAACGCATTACGATATACACATCCCAAACAAACACGAAATAACCCTATTTGGAAATGAAAGGATTCTCATCGGTTACGACCTATTAGAGTAAACATGATTAGTAAACGATTATTAGAATGAAAATGTTAGTTGTAACAACCAACTTAATGTGATTGAAAGGAAATTTCTTCAATTTCGGATGGCACTTGATATATTCTTATGGGCCATTCATTCCACACCAAATCGACCATAAAAAGTCAAATTTGAGATTTTTCCTTTTCGATTTTACTGAAATTTTGGCAACTGATAAAGGGTATCGAGACATGCTCTAACCATTTTTTTTTTATTTTTTCCGGATACTATTTTCAGAGATACAGTGGCTAAAAATTGGATATAAAGGGCCAAAAATCACTTTTGTATGGTAGTTCATATTTTAATATCTCTTGAACTAGAAGTGCTAGAAACTCCGTTAATTTTTAAGCTAATAGAACAAGCTTTTAGAAAAATTAAGTTGTAACTTTTAAACGTTAATATGTGGCCCGTGGTCATTTTTTTACCCTACAAATTGTGGTCCTTAAAAAGGACCCTTTTTAAAATTCTGAAAAAATCCTAAATTTTTGTCAATTTATTGTAAATGTTCATGCAAAATTTCAAGATAGTATTTTAATGGCATCATTTTTTTTAAAAATAATTTTCTAAATTTTTCAATATTTTTTGTATTAAACAAAAAAAAAATATTTTTTTTTTAAAAGTAAAATTTGCAATAATTTTTGAATGTATTTGAACTCTAATTTCGAAAATGGCGTCAGTTTCATCAAATTGTCTTTAGTTTTTGAGATATATACCATTTTTTCGAAATCGTAAAAACTATATCCCAAAATCAGTATCTCAAAAACTAGATTCAATATGATAAAACTGATGCCAATTTAGAAATCAAATTTACATATATATTCAGGAATTATTACAACTTTTACTGTAGAAAAAAAAATGTTTTTTCTATACTTAAAATTAATAAAAATTTAGAAAATTATTTTTTAAAATATCATTCCATCAAAATACCATTTTGAAATTTTGCAATAAGAATTATAATAAATTAATGAAAATTTAGCATTTTTTTCAGAATTTTAAAAAGGGTCCTTATTAAGGACATCAATTTTGAAGTGCAACGATAATGACCACGGGCCACATGTTCACGTTTAGAAATTACAACTTAATTGTTCTGAAAACTTGTTATATTAGCTTTAAAACGAGCCATCAATAAAATATCTAGCATTTCTAGTTGAAGAGATATTTAAATATGAACAACCATACAAAAGTGATTTTTGGCCCTTTTTTTCCAACTTTGAGCCACTGTATCTCTGGAAGTAGTGGTCGGAAAAAATAAAAAAAAAAAATTGTTAGTGCATGTTTCAATATCCTTTATCAATTTCCAAAATTTCATTGAAATCGAAGAAGTTGAGTTCCAACCGCTGGTCGATTTGTTGTGGAATGGCCCTATATAAATTTCAAATATCAAATGGTTTCCAAACTGTAAAATGGCTAAAATGTCCAACTATGACACTTTTAGTTTTGGATATAAAAACCGACATAGCAGTTGAGTAAACCGAATAAGGGGACATCTTCTAGAAGCTCCGGCAATGTATTTTGTAAAAAATTCAAATAAATTTTGATTTTTATACAGACTAACGAAGAACACTTTTTAACAACTATTCTGAATGAAAAGTTTGTAAAATAAATATATATAATAGTATTCTTTAAAAACTAGAAGTTGTTTATTATAAAAAAAAATTGTATTTTGAGAAATTTGAGAATTATAAGAGCACCACAAGAAGTAATCCACAAGGAAAACCGTAAGTGCGATATAAAAATTGTTTACTGCACTATGATACATTCAAATAATAAAAAAAGATAAATAAAATAATAGATACAAATTACGATAAAAACGAAATTTTATAAAAAAAGTTTAAATAAAATATTTATTTTTTTATTTTTATAAAAAAAGTTAAAATAAAATATTTATTTTTTTCTTTTGATGAACAAAATCTCCTAGCACACCCCATAAAATGCCAATATTAATTTTATTTATAATTTTACTAGAAACTATGATTGATTATCTTTAAAATGAATGTAATATTTTTGCTCTGGTCTACAAATTGTAGAAGTTATAATTAAGTATCAATTTTTGTAAAGTAAATTTTAAAAATACCCTGTATATCATTGGGTGTTCCAAATATACCCTAACTATGGAACAATTTTTTTCATGAAATGAACCAAGGAATGAGTCTTTAAAATATTATCACTACAAAGCGGACTACCCTGTATATGTACATCATATTGACGAATACTGTTCATCAAACCAAATTTAAATCAAATATTTATTTTTTGTCCATTTGTTGCTATAGTTAAAGTTTTTGTTAATTATTTCTTATATATTAAATTAGTAAAATATTTTGTAATATATTTCACTTTTTTTTAATAAGAAGATATATTTTAAAAAATATTTTTTTCAAAAAAAAAATTTTCGGAAAAAAATTTTTTGGATACATTTTTTTTTCAAATGTATTTTTTTCTAAATTTTTTTTTTACCCATTTTTATTTTGTTCAAAATTTTTTTTTTATCTCATAAAAAAAATGTCGGACACACTCTTGTTGAACACTTTTTTTGTTATCGGAAATCTTTATTTAATTTTGATTTAAAAAAAAAATTAAATTTGATGTTTAGAACATCATCTGAACGTTAAATTTTAATTCAAAGAATGAAGTCTTTCATATTCTACGAGAGAACTGTAAAAAGCCATAAACCATATAGACATTACACATTTAAAAAAACTGGAAAAAAACAATAGGGATATTTCTGTAATTCGCAATTATAGATTTTATTTATAACGTACTTATAATAATTTGATTTTTATAGCCTTTTTTTTATTATATTTAGATGTTTCCCATTATCCAATGCCTAAAACATAAAATTGTATAGCTTCATTATAGCAACATTTATTAGCTACAATTTTATAAACTAAAATGTACGTCATCAATGTTAATTCACAACTATTGCTAATTTTTGTTATCTCGCTGATTGACTGACTGACTAACTGACTGAATGCTTTGTTAGCCAAAAACATATTGCATGATTTGCACCAAAATTAAGCCATAAACACCAACAAACGCCGATTGTAAAACACTACAAAACCTCAGAAAATTTACTCGAAACTATAAAAACCAAATATATAATTTTCATATATAAAGTTTTCATATATAGTTTTCATTGTTTATGTATGTGTGTGTGTTTTTTAACGCTAGAGTAATTCGTTTATTTCAAAAGATAAATATAATATATGGCAGATGTGGTTTTAGACTTTCAGTGACTGACGACTCCCTCCATCAATTCATGCTTTTTTAATTTCTGTAATTTCGCCATATATAAACTTTACTAAACACATAAAAAATGTCTATATCTACCTCGGGTAAAAGTTACATTTTATATTGGGGCATTATAATCGTTTTATAGGCTTGATATTTGCAAATTACTATTCTAATGATGCAAATTGAGTACAACAACCTTTGTGTTCTTGTAAACTCTAATAAAATATTATAGATGTTATTAAAAAATATGTATTAAAACAACATTTCTGAGCTTTTTTTGATATCTGATTCTTTGATATTTTAGTAAACAAAATAACTTTTGAGTTCGATATTTCTTGATGTCGATAAGTGAAAATTAGTCCTACCCATAGGTTCCGAATGAACCCTATTAATTTTTTTTATAACCATGATTTGTTCGTAAAGCAATTATTAAAATAATGTCCAGAAAATTTTATGATATCGAATCCATATATTTTAGAGAACCACATTATCATTTTCAATAAACTTAAATCGTTTTAGATTAAAACTAACCTATCCAAAAAAATGTAAAAAAAAAGTCAAATTTGTGATTTTACCTCTTCTATGAACCTCTCACCCCAAACGCCGTTCGTATTCGGCATTAAACAGTAGCTCCCATCACTTTGAGTACAAATTTAACACACACAGTTCAAATGGTGAGAGAGCTCGCTAGGTTCTTACACTCAATATTATTTCTAAGACATTTTACGAAATATTTGTTCGTAATTTTGAATTTCGTTAATATATGAATAATTCGTAGAATACACGAAACCTTTGTAATTTCGATATTTTTCCCCAAATTATTTTTTACGAACGATTCATATATATTACGAATCAATATTCGTAAAATTAAAACAACAACCAATTTACGAAAATTTAGTTTAAATTACGAAACTTTCGTTGTATTATATTCTATTACAATTTTTTTACGAAAGAATAACATATTCTATAAATTTTACGAATAAATTACTAAACTTTCGTAAATTTTGAGACTATATGTAGCATTTAACGAAACATTTGTGTTTTTTACGAATCATTAATAAAAACAGATATCAGTTGCGTCAAATAGCAACTTGGAGCTGAATTTTATTTTAATTGGTATCAGATAGTTATAAAAAACAAACAGTTTTTAAATGTGTTCTGTGTGTGTTCTGTTTGTGTCAAAAGTTCAAAAGTATCATATTTCATATTTTTATGATTCGTCATTTTCATCGTCAGTATTTTTTTTAACAAAGTATTCGTGTATTTTACGAAAGATTAGTAAAATGTGTCATATGTTTCATACGAATGTACAAATACTATCGTATACTTTCGTAAAATGTACGAATATATTCGTTAAAAGGTACACAATTATTCAATAAATTACGAATCTTTCGAATTATGTACGAATCTTTCGTATTATGTACGAATGTCTTTCGTAGATAAAATCTACGAATATTTTCGTAAAAATAAAGAATATTCGTAATTTTATCATAAATTAATTATAAATTATTTCGTGTATTTTAAGATATATTTGGTGGATAAATTTTACGAAAATACATCAACGATTTCGTGTATTTTAATCAGATTTTATTTTGAGTGTATAGGACTGTAGCGCCAAATTAGTTCCAGAAGTATTTGAATTTTCTTTAATACTAGAAAGTTAAAAATATACCAAAAAAACTAGATCGTGTATATAATATATCGGTGTTGGATATCGATTTATTTCTGATTTTTTTTATATAACTTTGTCGGTTTTGAAAATGAAACATTTTTAAAAGAATATCAGTTTCTGTTACGGTTTCCCTACTTGTTTTAAAATATATTAACTGAAATATAAATAATATATCGTTCGTGATGATATATATATATTAAAAATTAGTCGTGACTTTAATAATTAGTACAGAATTTATTGGAAAATTATGTTAATGAATTTTAATGTAGAACATGAGAAACGCATTATTGTTGCTCAACTATATGCTCGGTACAACTCATTTTTCTTTTACAAAATTTAAATAAAATGTATATCTTTTAATAAAACACGCCTTATAGTAACTGACTGAATAACTAACTAACTAACCGACTCAACTAAAAGTTACATTCTTTTGAAACTGATGTCAGAAACATAAGCAAAACATTTGCAATTACCGCGATTTTTTTGTTTGCTACCTCTAATGATAATACTGAGGTTGAGGCTGGGGCTGAGTTGCATGAATACCCTGAGGTTGCTTGGATTGTATTCGTAGCGAACAGTTAGTGGAATGTAGCTGTTAGATTGTTTTCGAGGCACAGCACAGCAGAGTTAGCATGAGTTAGCAACAGACCAGACCCCAGACCTACCAGCAGTGAATGTTAACAGCAACAGAAAAAAATAGATGCTGACCTTTAAAACAGAACATTTAAATGGCTCCGAGTGCATGGCTTTTGGTTTGGTTGTATTTTGGAGGAGGGCGATAAATTGACATGTGAACAGGTAAAGTTTGTGGTTTATTATAAGTAGGTTGGGTGCTTTTAGTTCTTTTTTCATTTAGAAGATATCGCAAAACTGATAAAACTGGCAAACCATGATAATTTCAAAACTACACCGAACAAAATTGCTTTATTAAATTATAGTACAGTTTTTTAAATACATTTGTTTTTATCTGGATTAAATTTACTACATCATGTATTGAAAATGTGTTCTCTACATATTGCAGAAACTGTAGTATTGTTTTATTTATTTGATTTTATTTTAATTATATCTAATTCGTCTAATTCGTGTGGATACACGAAGAACGTATAACGAAAGATCGTTCGTCGAATTCGTGGGTTACACAGAAATATAGCAACCGATATTAATTGCATTCATTAATCAATCCAGCAATTAAATTTACTAATTTAAAGAAAACGTTAATATGAATATGTATACGTCAATGCAGCAAATAATTTAATCCGCGCAGATTTAACAAAAATAATTGCTGAAAATGCGCCCCGACTAAATAATTTGCTGTATTGACGTACAAATATTCATATTAGCAAACGGAATTGCTGATTTAACGAATAATAGCAAATGTTTTAATTAAATTAGTTAATTTCATTGTTGGATTGATTAATGAATGCAATTTATATCGGTTGCTATATTTATGCCGATTACTTTTTCTGTGTACATATTGCAGAAACTGGTTTTACACACATACGATCAGACACACGATAGACGATTGCGAAAGTGAGATGGTATAAAATAAAAACCCAAGCAGCCCAAGCATCTGACCGAAAAGATAAGTAGTGATGCCAACTAATTGAACCAACTGTACTATGAACTTTGTTTTTTATACAGTTTAGAAAAACAAAATACAAATGCTTTTGGTCGTAAATCAAATACATATGTAATTAGTTTAAAGACACTTTTTTTGATCAGATTTCAAACTAGAACACGCATAGAACAACACATGATTGTGGCATAATTGTAGAAATAAAACTATTATTGAGATAATTATAGTATGACTGCTAAGATCATGCCCCTTCGAGGAATAAGTGTAAGAAGAAAAACGAAGGGCGGACAAACAAGTGAAGTTAAATAAAAGGTTGTTGAATATATCAATATTTTTATAGAATTTGATCTTCACAATTTCTGTTAAACTTTTCAAACGCATTACCGCGTAGTTCATCGTATAGTTTCTTGACATTTTCCAATGCGTCGTTATGCATCCTATAGTTTTCCATTTGCACGAATTTGCTCGATACGTATGTTAATTTTATTTTTATCGTATTTCCGCGCTTGGCATTTATATTATTTGCCAATTCATTGTTCTTGTTCCTCATACCCCAGAGGCCATTGCATGTTGATATTTAAAGCTGTGTTTTTTTTTTTTGTTTTGTTTGTTTCGTATTTTATAAGCTATTTTTTTTCGAATTTCCTATTTTAGAGACTCATCCGATGTGTGCAGGTGAAGTGCGAACATAATGTGCGCCAGTGTAGCCAACGAAGCGGCAACACTGGCGATCTTCAATGGCATTGTTTTGACAACGGTCGAGAGGAACGGTCAGGGCATGGCCCTCAGGTCGTACAGTAGGGTCTGTTCATTACAATGGCCGAAAGGTAGCCGACGCAGGAACATCATTAGTGGCACATGACGGGATGGTCTGGTCTGACAGCGGACGATTGTATCGTCGTGGGTCAGACGAAATTCAGTGTCAATTCCGACAGAAGTTTTCATAGTGAAAATAATATGTTAATTTTTTTTATTGTATTATAGTTTTTTTGTGATCGTGATAAATGGCTGACATTGGTTCCAACTGCATGCACAATACGGCACATAAAAACATTAACAAATATAATTTAAAATACATTGTTACTTTTTATAAATATAAATATTGAAAGCGTAAGACTCAAACTTATGAATTTTTTGTCTGTTTTGTTGAATTTGAGAATCGGGAGTCGGACATTTCCTGTTCAAAACCATTTTTATTCGGGCAATTCTTCACTGTATAATTCTGCTTGGCGCAATTCTTCTTCAGACAATTTCTCACTGAATCATTTTTCACCTAGTTGTTTGTCCCAGAGACTATTGTTCTACGAGACAAATCTTTCCCTAATTCCTCGCCAGGCAATTTTATATATTAAAACTACAATTTACTATAATTTACATGATTGATATAAAGCATTGTAAATCGACACCAATACCAATAAAAGAGCTAAAATTTCCTTTACTTAAATGGTGGGACATAATTATAATTTCGAATTCGAACGGTGACGTGAGGCACTTTTCAAGAAATAATTTACTCTCGTAGTTTTGTCTTTGTCAGTCCAGAGGTAGCGCCATATAGAAAAATAATTTCTATTTTTATTGTTGCAGTCGCGGCTGCTTGAACCCGCAACCTTTCAGATCGCTGTACATCGCACTAACCACTGACCTACGAACGCAACTAGTTTCGGGACAGAAATTTTGAAAGTATCAACCAAATCGCATCGATTTTAATCGATATACATGAACTTTTATATTAATGCTAACTGAAATTAATACAATTATATCAATTCGAGTTAAACCATTTAAAAAATTTATTATAAAAAACTACAAAATAAATGTAATAATTAAAATTAAAAATAAAACTCTTGGATTTTTTTATTTTTTTGGATGAATTGTGGAGATTATCACAGTGAAGAATTGTTCGAGGACGAATTGTTTTGAGGACAAATAATTTGTAAAAGAATTGTTTTTGGATAAAATATGGTGCGATGTAATTTCTAAGGAAGAATTTGTACAAGAAAGAAATGTCTTGAAAAACAAATAGACGAGAATGAATTGTTTAGACAAGGAATTGTCTTATGAAAAATTATTTTGGGAAAATTATCTCCGAGACAAATTCTTAGTGGTATAAATTGTTTCGAGCAAGCCGTAACCCGATTTTTGACGAAAAACATACTTTAAACTCATAAATTCTACTTTAATTAATTTAAATTAATAAATCTTTATAAAATTGTTTTCAATTCTTCTTTGTAATATCTATTGTATTTATTATTATGCTTGCTTTTAGTTCAGAGAAAGTTCAGAGAACTCTTGGTAGTTTTTTTTTTTTAGATTTTTCAATTAAGTCCAATGTAGACGTGTTTTCTCTCAGCTTCTTTTAACGCTAGAATTCTTAACTTAAACATAAAACAATTCTAGTAACGAAACGCAAACACGTCGGTAAATTGAATGCAATCAATTTGTAGTTGCAACTGGTTTTTTTCCACTCAGGCAACATCGAATCTAATCAGAAATGAAGAAACTGCATCTATATTTCTATCCATCCAACCATCCATCTATCGAGCATCAAAAAGTAATAATCGTGTCTAGAGCGTAACTCAAGACCAGCTATAATGGTAAATCGTGTTTAGAACCAAAGAACGAACCGATATGCCTTATTAAAAGTGCACTGACTGACTCTATACTAATCGCATGCAACCAACAACCACGGGTTGTAGATTGTTTGCTGACTTAACTTGAGTATATAGCTGTCTGTCTGTTTGTCTGCTGTTTCCCCCAGGCAACCAGAAACTTACCGTTCAAGGCCGTTTCTTCAAGGTAATAATAAAATATATTACAAAAAAAAAAACTCATTTCATGCTTAACGCACCTGTTTTTGTTTTTTTCCTTTTTTGCTGCTTGAAAAATGTTTTTGGCCATTTCAAGCTTTCCTTACCACAGCTAATTTGCAAATTTCGATCGGTCGATGTGCAATGGCCAAAGTGCAGTTTTTACTTTCCAATTTGGTCAAGTCGTTTATTAGGACTCTTTAGATTAGTTTTTGTTACGACCAAGAATACTAAATTATATTTTTTTACTAATTATATTTAAGTTGTACCAGCATGTGAGCATTTCTAAATGAACACAAACTTTTATATCTTTCGAGAATTAAAGACAACGTTAAATTGCTAATAAAAATTTACACGATGCACTATCGGGATATTATTGGGTTTTCTTCTGGTAAACCCTATTTGACTAAACCTTGTTCTTTCAAGTCATGACCATAAAGTGTTTTATATTATGGTTAATTGTCCCGATCAGAGCTTACTCATTTTTATAATTTTTTTCCATTTCTTTGCAATATTTCTTTATTTGTATTTATTTTATTTCAGTTGTAAAATTCATATAAGTATAACTCAGCTAATTGCTCCAAAAATAGTTCTCAAAGTCATGTATTTCTTATTTTGCATAAAAAAAATTTGCGTAATTTTCCAGCAGGCTTGATATCGCTTCAATTTTGTCCATTTTGAAGACATGCACCGTAGTATAAATTGTACTACAGTCATGATAGCAAACTGATCTAGGTGTTTTTAACTTGTCCAAACTCCCACCAGTTTCATGATCAGGGAATATCTTCCATAATATGGTGGATTTACTAGGGTAGGAACATAATAATATAATAATAGTTTGGCGCTACAGTCCTGTATAGAACTTCGGCCGAGCTCTCTCACCATTTGAGTTGTGCGTGTTACATTTGTACTCAAATTGGTGGGACCTACAGTTTATTGCCGAATCTGAACGGCGGGTGAGAGCTTTTCATAGGCAATGTTGTACTCTCGTAGGTTTGCTATTTACTGCCGAGAGGTAGCGCGGTATAGAAAAATGTTTCTATGAAAATATGTTGTTAGCCCCAGTCCAGGCTTGAACCGGAGACCTTTCGGCTCGCAGTCCAACGCACTAACCACTGAGCTACCGCGGCTACATAAGTAACATAATGAAAATTATTCCCGAACAAACGAAATTTATTTATGAATCTTTGCTATTGGTTTAGCCCACACAGAAAAAAATATTGAACATAAATATAGCAAATGGGATTAATTCATACAAAAAAATTAATTTTATTATTATAATTAATTCGATATACAAATTATTTAATAGTATAAATCAAATCCTACACCAATTGGTGTATATCTTAAAATATATATACCATATACAACAATCGATAGTTTTACAGGCAATACACAGTTTTACAGGCACTACACAGTTTTACAGGCACTACACAGTTTTACAGCCATTACACAGTTTTAAATTTACTACACAGTATTACAGGTACTGTTGTACCGATCTAATTTTTCATTGGTTCATTGCATCGCGTGCTTGCTTATTCGGTTCGTCGGATCGTTTTTCCATACAACGTGCGTATATCATGACTTTAATATTATTCTTCTTATTTGTGTTTAATATATCCCTTTCATTATATATAGCTTTATTGATGATGTGAACGTGGTTTATACATCAAACAACAAATAGGAAGTATAACTAGTTGGGTAAGTTCGGTCACATGGGCCGACTTTTATTGTGGTATAATTTGGTGGGATAATTTTTAATAACTTACGACTAAAATTTCCTCTACAAAAAAACGGTTAAAATGAAAAAAATCAAATGTGAACGGATCACGCCCATTTTTGGAACATATATTTTTAGGTGAATTCTAACAATATGTTTGAAATTTTATAAATATATATGTAATAGTTTTCGAGTTATTGGTTCCTAAATAGTAATATATAAGTAAGTTGTATGGGAGGTGGGCGTGTCCGTCGACCGATTTTTCTTAAATCCAAACTCCGAAACATTTTTTTTGCTAAAAGTATTGAAACCAAATTTCATTACATTCTGACTATTATTTTTCAAGTAACCTTGTATCCGGTCAGACAGCAAGACAGAAGGACATACAGACAGACAAACAGACAGACAGACAGACAGACAGACAGACAGACAGACGTACAGACAGACAGACGGACAGACAGACGGACAGACAGACATGGCTAAACGGACTCGGATAGTAATGATCAAGAATACTTTTCCATACCGGACACGATTTCTAAGGGGCGTTACAATATATGCACAAAGTAAATATACCCTCATAGGTGTAGGGTATAAAAAGTATAATAATAATATGGGTAATATATAAATAAATAAAATAATAACAAATGATAAAAAAATATTTTTTTTCATTAGGTGTGTTCATTACTTTTAATTTTTGATCAATTAAAATATTAATTAATACAACTAAATATTTAATCAATATAATTAAATTTCGTTTCTGCGATGAAACAATTAAAAATTAATTATATTGATAATTTGTTTTTGCTATATTTACTAATATATTTTTGTCTGTGCATTTAGAGCCGAAATATTTTTGAAATCATTAAAAAATGAACCAAAGTTCAAATTTATGAGCTGAACGTAAACATTAATTTTATCGTGTGGCGATTAAACATTAGATTCCGAATTATGTTCTATTCTAAATTAAGTACTCCTCCAAATTTGGTTCATTTTGGGATGAGAAAAATTAAAGATGATAGAATGGGAATTCAAAAAGGTTGTTGAGTAGTATTAGCTTCATTAGAATAAAATTGATGCCGAAAATTTTATAATCCATTTAAACTAATTCTATATAAATGTAGACTTTGAGTCAGCTATTCTGCAAAAACTCTGAATATCGTTTTGATTGTAAATCCAAATACAATTCATGTTGACCTTCAGCCAACACTTTCAGTTTCTTCAGTACACGATGCAAGGCAAAAAAAAAATGTGAGTGGGCTCTAAGGCACACTTATTTATATAATAATCATTTGACCATAAAGTGTATTAATTTCTTAGATTTTGTAATTGACAGGCAATAATTTATACACACAGCAATTACACTCTACAAATTTACACTCTACAAATTAATTAGTTCCAGTAGAGTAGATAATACAATCATGCACCGAGAAAAAAAAAATCACTGTAAAAATTAATATTTATATAAAAAAAAAATATATATTTATATATAATATTTAAAAAAAAAAAAAAATCCTAATAGAAATTATTATAGAGATATGATCGGATACTGAGCATTAATTTTTGTCCTTATTATATACCGACCATGATGTTATCTATTTAAATATACGCTATTTCTTATGGGAACTTCAATTATATTACACGATTGTCACAATCATAAAAACATCATTCTCTTTTAATATAATACTAATAACTATATTTTTCTCTATGTGTATGCATGAATAACTAACTATGGAGCTCTCGGGCTCAGCGACGCTTTTGAGTAAATCGTTAATCATTCAACCACAACGTTTGCTGCAAATACAAAAACTATACGTAATGTATATAGAATTGCCAATTATTGTGTCAATTATTTATTGGCAACGATTTAACATATATAATAAATTGGGTAATTGGAGCGAAGGTGTATTACAAAACTAAAATCTTTATAAATAAATATATTTATAATAAAATAGTTATTTAATAAAATCATACTATTTCAAATAATGACGTATTTAAAACATATTAAAATAATTTTTATGTTTAAAATATGAAAACAAATTTTTCTATAACATATCTACTAAAATAATTCATTTTAAATTTAGTATTTTTTTAAAAAATCATTAAAAAAAATACTAAAAAAACAATAAACTTAAACCGCTCCTTTTTTTGATATTTTATTATCGACAATCACCTTCTCTTAGCGCTAAATTTTATTCTCGTTTAACCACTTGTTATACACCACAATTTTAGACAATTTTGCATGCCTGAAGATTAGCTTTAAATATCAAATTTAAAAAAAAAAGGGAAAGGAACTATAACATTTGTTAAATTTTTGACAACTTTTTGATCAAAGTAGTTTGATAGATATTTAGTAAATTTAATATAAAAAAATAAGAAAACCTAGTAACGAAGGTTAGGTCACATGGGATATTTTGAAGTAGAGAAACTGTGATAGTTGAAGTTATGTAGTTATTATAATTATAGTCGGTTTAAGCCGACCATAAATACCCTACACCTATGCATAATGTGTGCGGTTACCATTTAAAGTGGTACATAGGTCAGTAGGGTATACGAATCCTGAAAATAACTACAAACTTTCAAGCGCTGAAGAATTTCCTTTCATTTAATACCCATATATACAATTGGGTAGGTGTACCGAATTTTCATTTTTTTTTTTTGGGAATCACAAGTCGGTTCGCGAGAAAACATTATTTTTATATATTTGAGCATACATTCAATATATATTTGACCAAAAAAGTTCACTTAAGCCCGTATAAGTAAAAGGTCAAGAATATATTGTCACTATCATGCCAAAGGGGCGAATGTGTAATTTTTGACATTTGCGTTTTTTTACATTTTTGAATGTAGTTTTCCTCGATTATACTGTGACAAAATCGTGTGTGATTTTGGTGGATATTTCTAGCCAGAAAAGACAAAACCAAAAGGGCGAATTCGAAAAATGGAAAATTTTGACATGCCAAAAGGGCGAATCTTTCCGTTTTGTTGCCATAACTTTTGATTGGTATAAAATAAAAATAGTGGTGTAAAGGCATTAATTGTTTGTTTTTGCAGCACATATCGATTGGCATTATTACTTAAAAATATGTTGCCAAACATTTTTCTAGCAAATAATAGCTGCGTTTTTTCAGACTTGAACTGATTCAAATTGAAATTCAGTTCAAAGTTTATACGTAAAGCAAAAAAAACAATTGAACCCACATGGTAGCTGGTTCAATTCATTTGAACTAAAAATTTCTGGTTGTGAAATTAACTTAAAAGTTTTCTGAGGTTTGCTACTGTTCAATAGATGTCCCTATTTTAAATATGTGCTCATATATGATGTTCATCAAATTTAAGGACAGCTTTTTAAATTCTGCTGAAATCAGGTCTAGAAACTGGAATTGGTTTGACATAAGAACACAAAAAAATAATGTGGTGTGAAAAATATTCAAATACAAAAAATTGTAACCATTTACCACGTTCGCGTTTTTTATTCATTTTTCAGAAAAATAAAACTTTAACGCAACAAATAAAATTTTGTCTGCGATCCCTGGTTTCATATAAAATGTTTGTTGCTCAAAAACATTTTGGCGACATCTATTTTGACATAGTCAAAATAATAAGTTCAGTATTAGCGTTTTTTCACATCTGAACTAGTTGAACTATGAAAAAAAACGCAGCTACAAATGACGAATTAATATTTGGAAATTTATTTTTAAATAATGATGCCAATCGATAAGTGCAATAAATGCCTTTACATCACTATTTTATCTTGTGCAAATAACGAGTTATAGCATAAAAAACAAAAATATTTGCATTTTGGTCAGGATATATAGCCTCACGAAATCCATATTTATAATTCAGTAAGTTGTTCAAATCCAAAGATATTTTATATACGTTATAATATTTGATGAATAAACCAAAATAACAAAATAAATTGAAAAAAAAAATTACTAATTTTTAAAGCACTTCAAACTTAAAAATTTGATTTCCCAACATTTTTAAAAATGCACATTCGCCCCTTTGGCATGACAGTGACGATATGTACTACAGGGTTTTTCAAATGGGACGCTACAAAAGTAGAGCGACAGGGACAGCAAACGACGCCATATTTCTTGCCGTTCTTTTGACATTTCTCTTCAGTAAGGTGTGCCATTTCATGATCGAAAGATATACACGTCAACAACGAGTCGAA
Organism: Dryomyza anilis; assembly: GCA_951804985.1. NCBI lineage: Eukaryota > Metazoa > Arthropoda > Insecta > Diptera > Dryomyzidae > Dryomyza > Dryomyza anilis. The sequence continues at coordinate 71,990,931 of OX638132.1, forward strand.
ATTATTAAAATTTACTACCGACATTCGGAATAAGTGGCCTCAACGTTAAGAGCGCTACCTCCAATTTATGGTCGTCATAATCGTCCTAGCAAATCAACAATTGAGCGTCTAGTGGAAAAATTTGAATCCACAGGCACAGTACAAAATGTTCCCGTGCCAGTGAGACAAAGAAGTGCCCGTAGTGTCGAGAATATTGCTACCACTGAGGCTTCAGTTGAAGAAAGCCCAAATGTGTCTCTCACACGTTGTTCTCAAGCGTTGGTCATCTCTGTGACGTCCTTGTGGCGAATTTTGCGAAAAAATCTTGGCCTACATCCTTACAAAATCAAATTGACGCAAGAACTGAAGCCGCTTGACCACCAGAAGCGTCGTATGTTCGTGAATTCGGCTGAGCAACAACTTGAAAATGATTCGGATTTTCATCGAAAAATCATCTTCAGCGATGAGGCTCATTTCTAGCTGAATACCTTCGTCAATAAACAAAATAAGCGTTATTGGTCAGAGAGCAATCCACACGAACTCCATGAGTCATCATTGCATCTCGAAAAAATTACGGTTTGGTGTTCAATGATAACCGAATATTTTTGGTCCCAATTGGATGACATGGACTTGGAGGACATGTGGTTCCAACAGGACGGCGCCACAAGCCACACAGCGAATGCCACAATCAATTTATTGGAAACCAAGTTTGGAGAACGTGTTATATCACGAAATGGTCCAGTCGATTGGCCGCCTCGATCGTGCGATTTGACGCCGTTAGACTATTTCCTGTGGGGCTACGCCAATCTATGGTTTATGTCAACAAGCCAGCGACGATTGATGAACTTCGTACGAATATCGAACGTGAAATTGCAGCAGCATCGGCCGATTTATGCTTGAAAACCGTCGAAAATTGGGTGCAGAGTCTGGACTTCTGCAAGCGGGATGCGCATATCGAATTTAATTTTCTAATATTTCACATATTTCGTTGTTTGGAACATTTTTCGAGATGCCTGCGAGAACAAACATTGTTATCACAGTTATATCGATTCTAGTTGAAAGAATTTCGTCATATTTCTATTCTTGTGAATTCAACGAATTATATCAATTATTTTATTCAATAGATAATTAATTGTGATTATATAAAAATCTAGGAGTGTTGCCCTTAAAAGAAAGTACAATTTACAAAACAAAAAAAAACCATAACTCTTTGCAATGCCCATTCATCGCTGGCCATTAGTGGCACGTGATGAACTCTAACATCGTGACCACTTCTTCATCATTAAATGGTATTTAATTCAAATTTATACGCACCTGAAACAGCAGCTAAAACCAAGGAAAAAACAAACAAGATGCTAAAAAAACTCACGATTTAGAGAAACTTGAAAATTTGGCTACTATTTCAGTGCAAACAAGCAATTAATTAAAGAGGTACCGGATAAAAGTAGCAGCAGCAGCAAAGACTAAAAAACGAAATTATCGAGAGTCTTCTTTTTCATATAATTCGTCTTAGGGTGATGCAGAAATATCTACATTATTTTGACGCTGAAAGAGTCAAATGAAGCTGTACAAAGCAACTTCAAATATTTATTACATATCATTTTAAAGGCCATCTAAAGACGGCATAAACTCTAAGTATCAAAAATATAAATAAACAATTTTTAAACTTGTGGCTGTCATCTGTTCGAGTTTGTGGTTCATACTACTATATACTACTTCATGGGGAAGGTGAACCGCTTCAGTGCAATTTTATTAAACGCATTGCTGGAAACACGCTTAAATCAAATTGAGGTTCCGAAATGCACTTCAAACATATTTAAAACATCAAAAAATCGAAAAGTTGCCACACTCAACTTATTAACTGTAGAGTCGCTGTCCACCCGTAAGTCGAATAGTACGTACGTCTTTCGGTCTGTCTGTCTGTCTGTCTGTCTGTCTGTCTATCTTGAATCTACTTAACCTGATATTCAACTCACGATTTGCAATTTTTACTTATTTACAAACTACGAACCGGATAAATTTAATTTCTTATTTATTTTTTGTATTTTTTATATTTTGTATCCAATTTAGTCAAAATACTTTAGAGTCACTGTTGGCAAAGTCGAAGTTTTTTGTTTTACTATTGCACTTGGTCATTTCACGCCTGATGAGTTTGTGGCTTAAACTATGTATTTTTGTTTTTTTTTTATATATATTTTATTGTCTAATTGCAATTGCAGGCAGTGGTTGTTTTAGAGCAGCAACACCATCATATTGAGCATAATTTATGTGGTTGCGAAATTAAAGACATTGCTTCAGCGTGCACTCAAAAGTAATTTCTGGTCAAATTTTTATATCTTTAAAATTTGATTGTATCTTTGGGCTATTTGGTTAAAGTAGCTAATTTTATTCATAGTTTGCGCTTTCGTTTTTTTAACATTTTTTATAATATTTCTAATATTACACCCAGAAAACATTATCCTAATGAGGTTTAGAAAACGTAACCAAAACAGAGATGTTTTTCATACGAAAACAGTAGCCGAAAAAATCCCTCAAATCCCATTAAAATTGGTCAATGGCACAATTATTGATTTAATAAATATTTTCATATAAACTCCATGGAAACGTTATGGTATTTTGTAGTATTTAATGGTATTTTCCGATTAAATTAATAATTTATCCTATTATTATCCTTTATTTATCCTATTTGACTATTTTTAATAGTAAAAAAACTATTATTTATATAAATTTGACATATTCAAAATATGTTTGGCCTAAAACTGGTTTTAAAAGTGTTAAAAAAATTGTGAAAAAAAACAGACAAATTTAATTTAAGACAAACATATTTATACATTTATACATTTAAAAAAAATGTTTTATTAAAATTATAATTTAAATAAATGGGTAACTGTTACAAATCGAACCGCTACTTGAAACCGATATACCGGTACCCTTTCGTTCTAATATTTAAAACAGTAACCGAAATAGGAGAGAAAACCGAAATCCAAATCTATATTTTAATAGATTTTTAGTTCTTGATCCGAATCTCTAGTAGACATTTTAGAGACGGTCAGGTCATGATTATGACTTTCCTAATAGGGTAAATTTCTACTAGAAATATTATGGAAAATTTTATTAAAAGAGTCTCAAGTTAAATTCTAATTATAAAAATACTATTTTGGAGCTATAGTCCTGTATAAGACTTAGGCCGAGCTTTATCACCATTTGAGCGTGCTATATTTGTACTCAAAGTGGTGGGACCTACAATTTAAAGCCGAATCCGAACGACGCGGGTGCAGGGTTTACACTTTCCCGCAGTCTAAAAGTAGCCACTCATGATTAAAAAGGTAATAGAAATTAGCAAAATGTAGCAGAATTTGTTAAATTTTTAATATACTTCTAAAATGAAGCAAAATACAAATTCGGGATCTATTTGGAATATGTTGCACTTAAAAATTATTTAAATTTAAATATGTAGTTTTTTCCTACATTATTTTTAATTGTAACTATGGACCACTGTTACTCAGGAGATTGTTGTCAGAAAAAAATTTAACCAAAACCCAAATAATTTAAATCTTAAAAATGACTATATAAAGGGTTTTTTAATAAGAGCGCTACAAACGTTTTTTTCAAGTGTTTTTCAACAGGGACGCTACAAAAGTAGAGCGTTTTTCTCTTCAGTAAGGTTTGCCATTTCATGATGGAAAGATATACGAGCCAACAACGAGTCAAAATTATTTAAATTTACTATCGAAATTCGAATTCGTATATCTTTCCATCATGAAATGGCAAACTTTACTGAAGAGAAATGTCAAAAAAAGCGGCAAGAAATATGGCGTCGTTTGCGGTCCCTGTCGCTCTACTTTTGTAGCGTCCCTGTTGAAAAACCCTTTATGATCGAATTTCTGATGGAATGACTCCGTTAAACATTTTATTAATTAAATGGTCGGTTTGTATCGATCATAATTTTTTTGTTACTTTTTAAATTTTGAACAATCCAACAGTTTTGAAAAGGTAATTATATTTACTTTTAAAAACTGTAATTTACACATTTAAACTATCTTACGAGATTTTTTTGACGATTTTTTAAAAAAATGAAAAATGTATAGAAATTTTAATTTTTATGTCGAATAATAATAACTCTGGTAGTTATGAATCAATTTCAATAATTTAAAAAGTTTGCTAGCTAAATGTTGGTTCTTCAAAAAGTTATACAGTCTGGAAATAACTTAAGATGCTGAGTTTTATGGGAATTTGCACAAAGAACTGGATATTAAAAGAAACTCGAAGTGATGTAGGATATTCCTTATATTTCGATGCCGGTCGGAATTCTTTTATATTTTTGATGTTATTGAAAGCTGATAAATACAAAATTCTGAAAAGTAGTAGATTTCATAAAAATATACTAACAATTTTCGGAAATTTACCAGAAAAATATGCAACTGTAGTTCAATTTAAATTGAAAAGTAGCAGATCTGCTTCGATCGGAGCAGAATGTGAACACTGCGCGGCTGAGAGCTTTTTCATGGGCTGTGTTTACACTCGGAGGTTTGCCATTATCTGCCGAGAGGTAACGCGGTATAGAAAATATTTTCTATGACAAGATATTGTTAGCCACAACCCAGGTTTGAACATGATACCTTTAAGGTCGCAGTTCAACGCACTAACCTCTGAGCTACCGACGCTAATCTTTGTTAAATCAAGTAAAATTTTACTTATTCTAAAAAAACTTTTTTATTGGAAAATTTGTTTATTATAAGAAAACTATTTCCTTAACGATATTTCATTTTAAATTTTTCTTATTATTACGAACCTCTTTTCTCAGTGCATAAATATTGTAGCATATACAGCATTTTGACTTCAATAAGTATTTGATAATGATTAATCGATTTGCCATTTACAGTTTGGTTTTTTGTTTGAACATTTTAATTTTATTTTTTGCTTTTTATTTGTATAACATTCGTCTTGAGGCAGTCTTAAATATCATTTGCGTTTTATTAGAGAGTTTAAACGAAATTCAAAACCTGTATAAAACTAATTTAAATTGTTTCATTTTTAGACTTTATGTAAATTCATGGTGATAGGTAAATTATTTTTAAGTTTTTTTGATTTATAAAATAAACACAATATAAATATATATTTTTTTAATTTAGCCAAGTCCGCCTATGTCCGTATACATGATAACTTGAAAAATACTGTACAGAATGCGATTAAAATAAGTATAAATACTATGCATATTCTATGCACATTTTTTAATTGTGGGATTTTGAGGTGCCAACTCCAAAAAAATTAAAATCGTCAACAGAGCAAGAAATGTTTTCAACTCTAAAAAACAATAAAATGGAAAAAAATAAAAAAATAATTTTACAAATTCTTTTATTCTCGAAATTTTATTTAGAGTTTTTTTTTTGATACTTCGGGGTCATCAGTGTAGACTAATTTTAAAATATTATAAACAGTTTTTCTTCTTGCTTTTATATTTTTTATAATATTTTAAATACATCATTGATTTTAATTCAATTCCAGTTCGAGTTCTCCTAAACCACTAAATATTAATTGAAAACTATTGTAAGAAATATTAGTTGGATATTAAATTCAAAACTTTGAAATTTAATAATCTTTTAGCTGTAAATTTTCACATTTAGTATTGTTTTTTAATATATATAGTACCGTGTTTTTATTGTTTCATCATATATAATGAAAATGAAACATATATCATGGTATTTAAACCAGACTCGAAATGTTTGATACCCTTTCAAATATTGTTACGAAAATATGTAATTTGCCTCATAGTGCAAGCATTCGGCAATAATGAAAAAAGGACGCAAGACGATTCAGCGCACTGAGCCATTTGTTAGAATGAGACGAAAGATCATTCAGCGTACTGAGAAATGTGCGAGAAAGAGATGGAAGATCAGCACATTAAAACACATGAGTGCGAATGAGATGCCAATAGCATACGTCATTCACGAAACGAGTAGAAGGTTCTCGAAACAAGTCGACTGAATTTTCGTAACAATATATATTAGGAGAATTCAGTTAAAAATCATTGTCTAATTTTTTATACATTGTTATATTAACGATTTTTTTTAATACAGAAATAACTATTAACGTTTATTTCCATTTGGTTTTTAATTGAGAGACATTATTCAAAAAATATAAAGGTTTTTGGCTGCGAAATATTTTTTATTCCAAAAAATAAAGGTATTTGGGTGAGAGAAAACTTTTATTTTAAAAATATTAAAATTCAATTGGTCTCATTTGAAGGGAATTCATAGAAAATTATAGAAAAACATAAAAATATGGATTTTAGCATCCATGCGAGATTATTGAACGTATAGAGAAGAAATGAGCAGAATTAAATGTATTTCATAACTAAAAACTAACAATTAAAATTACTACAATAAATACAACTAACAATTGAAGCGTTGGGTGCAATAAGGGCGTAATGTGAAAAAGTAAGTTTTGAGATATTTGCGTTTAAAGTTTTTGAATGTCCGTATCTCAAAAAGTAATGAACCGATATTATTGATTCAAATTATCCACTAAAATCTGAACTTTTAGCTTTATTATGCAAATTTGTTTTAGAACTCCTATTAATATGTAAAATAATTAATTAAAATAAATGATTTATTCGCCCTTATTTCATAAAAGGAGTATTAACATTTGGGCGTATTGAGTTTTAGAACTATAATCATTACATAAATGAAAAAACAAATATTATTGTGCATAGTCTAGATATATCATATCTTATTGATATAAATGGATATAGATGTAAATGACTCAAAACTAAATTGACTCTGTTGAAAACTGACTCTGTAAAAAAATTAATAATATGAAAAAATAATATTTTTTTGTATGGAGATAACGCCTTTATTGCATAAAACGACAAAAAACTTTATTCAATCGATCTGGGATTTCACAGAATGGTAGAAGACACTGCTGGGATCATTCCCATGTGTACTGAAATTTTAATTCAAAAGTGCTCCAGAAATATTGGGAGTCATCTAAAAATGAGATGACTCCCATCGCTTCTCAGCTTCTTAAAAATGACTAATAAGAGATATATTTTGTTTACCTTTATATCTTTCGCTGTTCAACCGAAACCGAAATATTTTAAAAATAAAGGTTTCACTCAGACCGAAACCGAAATCGAAAATTTTCAAAAATAAAGGTTTCCCTCAGACCAAAACAAAAAACAACATTTTTCTCGTTTTCTTTAATTTTTGGTTTCTCACTGATTTATTTAAAAAATATTATTTAGTGAGAGTTTTTCAGGAACCTCCGAAAAGGTTAAACTCTCTGGACTCTGATATATACATTCCAAATAATTGTAAACTTTTCTTAATAATATCTGTATTAAAATTAAATTAATTTGATTTCTTGAGGTTTCGAATTTACTTAATTTTTTTTGTGCATGTAGTATTTAAATAGGAGTAAACATATAGCATTATAGAATTCTATACGGTAGATCAAAAGATATAAATAAAATAGTGGGTATTCCGGACGGGACAAAACGGAAGTAAATATTTAGGTTCACATAAATATTCCAAAAAGTCAGCAAATTGTACGCAAAATGATTTTTTTGAAATATTTAAAAAAATATTTGAAATCATGTGCTTTATTTGCTAATTTACACTTTGTTTCTTAAGCTAGAATCACACGATTGATGCAAAGCATCAACAATCAATACAATTTTGTCGAATATCAATAAATGATGGGAAATTTTATGTCAACCAAATTGAGTCAATTTTTGTTGACGACTCGAGCATCAACAACATATATCAATTTTTGAATTGATGCAAACTGAAATTGTTGTTATTTAGTCAATGTGTGATTCGAGCTTAAAATTTAAAGTTTTTTTATAATAAATCACCGAAAAATTACGGACGGGACTAAAAATTCCGTATTGAAATTATCAGTACGATTTTTATTCCAAAAATACTTTTTTCGTACAATATATTTTTTTGAATTATCTCTGAATATAGCTGAGACAATTTACTTTATTTTTGTATATATATATAAACCTCTATATAAACCTAAAGTTTACAGTTATTTCGTAATAAATCGCAGAATACTTCCGGACGTTCCGTATGGAAATTTGCACTACGATTTTTGGCTAAAAATAAATATGACAATATTAATAATCATTATTACGAAATGAAAAGTGATGTACTACTCGAATTTCCAAATGTTTTTTTAAATTTTTAAATTTTTTTTTTTTTACTTTTTTTGAGAAAAAAAATTGTTGAAATTTTTTATACTGTAGTTTTGTATTTTTGGTACTCAAAGTTCCGGACGGTACAGATTTCAATTAGCCGTCAAACATTTTCTAGAATTACAAGGAAAATTATGTTTACATTTTTGGAAATGCCGAGGAAATTCTGCTTTAAAAACAGTGGATTCAAATCTTTAGAAAAAATTCAGTTTACTACGGTAATAGATGTATCTATTTGAATTTTTCGGTCGTGGTTGACGTTTTTCTGGAAATGCCCATATGCTTTTTAATACAAGCAGTATTAAAATCTCAAATTTTCAATTTGAAGTTTCTCTCTTTCAGTATAACATGTTTCAGCAAGTATTAAAATGTAATCCAAGATTTCTAACTGTGTACCTCAAAGCACGTAAATCATGAATATTTTCTAGTAGTCGATTTAAATACGAAAGTCGAAATTTCCAAGCAAATATAAATTATTCTTTATTCTCGTTTTATCGATTTTGAATATCGGTATTTCTAATTTGTGAATAATGAATGAAATTTGAAAAAAGTTGAATTGAGTTATTTATCAATGCTTTTTATATCATACAATTCCAATAGAACATATGTTCAATTAACATATGCCGATAAAATATAACGCACTTTATCACGGCTTCATTCTGTCCCATAGAATTCAGAAACGTAACGAAAACTCCCTGCTGAATATGCGAACGATAACGTATGATGGCAATGACACCGAGCGTGTTCGACATACAAATTATTAATTGGAAACCTTTGTCAACGATCTGAAGTGGCAACGTAATTGCCTGCAATTGTGATAACGTCTTTATTTTGTTTATTGGCCATAACATGCGATGTGCTAATGTGAAAATTGGGAGAAACAATAAAATGAAGGTGCAAAGAAATGCAAAAAGAAAACAAAATCCACTGAATTGAAGTGAACAATTTTAAGGTCACTTCATTCACTTTCGTCTAAGCGTTGGCAAGCTGATGTGCATATGAAATGCGATAAAATGGCACAAATGGACGGACAGACATGCGGACAGACGGACAGACAGACAGTTGGCAGGCGGACAGGAGGGCAGTCAGGCATTCAGACAAAGTGGCAACTGGTAGGTATCACTCAAAATTGAAAAGGTGAAGAATGAAAATGGAAAAAAAGACATCACCAACACACATCAACATGCGTGTCAAGCGAACGATCAAGGGAAAGTTTTTGCTCTTCTCTTGTTGTTTTTGTTGTTGTTGTGATAGCCAAGTGACAGACAATATGTCTGTATGTCTGTCTGTCCAGCGGACACCAACAATACCAGGCTATAAAACGTGCAAAGAAGGTTGGCTTTATCTACTTCGAAACGAAGAAAGCACCGAAAGCACGTTGGCTATGCGCTGAAAATATTCTCCCGCACTCTCCATTCATTCACTTCACTCTCATTTGTTTTGACTGCACGTCTGTGAAACTACAATGCAATGACCTACACCCACCCGACAACAACTGCAACAACCATAACCATCTGTACACCCATAAATCCCATCATGTGTCTGTCTGTCTGTCTAAATTTGATGCCGCCGCCATTCATCAATCTATCCAGTTACTTCCAAAACGCATTCGACGCATTCTCCTGTAAAAATAAATTTTAATGAATCATTGCCCACAGATTGCGTCTGCGTTAAGATTTTAAATTAGTTTGGAGTTTTGGTATCACTTTCCATTTGGTTAATAAAAAATATTTTTGTATTTGATATGAATTTCTATTAAATTTCCAGATGGCATACAAATTCCATATGTTTTTAATTGGTAAATTTTTTTTACTGGTTAACCATCTACAATTTTCTAACTATTTTTAGATCTTAATACAAAAATATAAAAATACAAAAAAGTTAAAAGAAACGATGTTTGTAATTCAAATATCTTTAAAACTAATCCAAATTTCCACTGGCAACTATAAAAAAACTTTTAAGTATTTAAACATTATTTTTGGTTTATTTTATGATGATTATATTTGGAGTGTTATGGTAATCGTTCGTGAGCAGAACAGTTTGCTAAAAATCGTTATAAAGTTTTGGTGATATAATTAGTATTTCTCAAGTATTTCGCAACCCTAGTAGAAAATTGGGTAGGGCCATGCTCATGATCTGATCATGTCATTATTTGAGATGATCGGATTATGACGAGGCCCAAACGAGGAAACATATCGGGGGCACGTTGTCCTTGTAACGCAGTACCCTGATCATGTACTCACCTCGGGTAATTTCACATTTCATTATTTACTCGACCATTGCCTTGTCAGAGCCCGAGAATAAAAGTGTTTTCATTATTAAAACCCTACAAATACCCTATGAAATAAAATTCACAATTAGTTGTAATACAGTGTATTTAATAAAATAATTCTAAAAATATAACATAGTTAAGTATATAAAAAATGATATATAAGATTTATAAGAATATATCAAAAAAATCAAATCAATGATTCATTTTTTGATTTACATATGAAAATTACAACATATATCAATTTATGAAAAATAAATTAATCTGTCATTCTGTCATTTTGTTTCATATTCATATTATTGTTTTATTTACATTATTAATACGCCGCAAAAACTGTCCAAATATTAAAATGTTCATTAACCAAAGTTAAACGAAATCGAAATTCAAACATTTTAGCATTTTTTTAAACTTTGCCATGACTAAACTAATTTCTGAAATTTTCGAACATGAAACTGATGCAAAATTTTGAAAAGCAGGCATAAAATTGGGTCACAATCTCGCCACGCTGACAGATAACATTTACTCGACATATTTAGGGCTTTTCTCATTAAATCCCGATCAATACCCGATAGAAATCTCCTTATGAGGAACGACTAATGTTGATTTGATCAGGACCATTTACTGTATCGATAATGAATACCCTGGTATGGTGAACATGATAAGAGCATGAGCCATGTTTGCTCTAATAGGGCTTACGCGATAAAAACCCGATCATTTCCTGATGGCGCATCGGGCAAATTTCCACTAGGGAAGTTACTCTGTCTCCAGCAAGACATACGGACTGCCAGACAGACAGACAGACAGACAGACAGACAGACAGACGGATATGGCCAAACGGACTCGGCTAGTTATGCTGATCACGAATATATATACTTTTCTATACCGGACATGCCTCCTAAGGGGCGTGTCCTGCACAAACTTAATATACCCTGTACCTCAAAGGTGTAGGGTATAAAAACTCGCATTCTTGTCATCTGCATCAAAATGTTGGAGATTTTTCTGGTATACTCGATATAAATAATTGTCATATTAGAAAGTTTTATTTTTAATAAAATTTAACCCTTTAATCGACAAGATGATTTATTTTTGTATTCAAATAAAATTATTGATACATAAAATAGATTAATAACAAAAACATTTTTGGCTTTCGGAAAACATAAATGCACTTTATATTTGTTTTTTAACTGAATTTGCACGACATTTTTGATCCCCACTCAGAAAAATGATTCATCTCATCTTAAATAATACTCTACACCACCACTGTTCTTTTTCCAATATTAGTAGGTGGGAAAATTTCGAATAATGAAGGACCAACTTTTAGATAAACGTTTAGATTCATAAAAATCATAAATACTTCATATAAATAAAAGAACAAATGAGAGGTTAAATAAAAAAGGTGGAAATTATTTAAAGTTACTTTGGAGACATTTTTTCCCTAGACCGGCAGTACGAACCATCTACAAAAGATCTCCACTAAACCATATATGTTTCACTAATTTTTATGTATCACATAAAACTTATAACAAATTACGTTACAACCATTTCCCAAAAAAAATCCGTATCCAATTGAGCAACTGGATTTTTTTTTTAGTCAAACCAAAGCAATTTCGCCTATGTTTTCAAAAAAAAATTTTTTTTGACTGATCGTATGAAGGTACAAAAACGCCTAATTTGAGGTCCCGGCGGGTCCATTTCCCATATTCCGATTTCGCTGAAAATTCTACACATCGATTTTCTAATTCAATGGAGCATTTCTAGGGGGTGACCATCAAAATCAAATTTGATGATTTTTTTTCATACAAAGTCATTGTCAGTCTAATGAGTGATCAAGGGATTCATTGCTTATATTAAATATTCGCTAAAATTTAATAATTTGCAGAGTAAATTCTCAGCGTTACCAAAATACCTTCAACTTTTTGTTTGGAACTAAATCAAGAATACTGATGATTTGACTATAGTGACTATATAAATACATTCAATGAATATGATTTAAAATATTATGAATTATTGTTATCCTGAATTTAATTTAATAACAAAAGAAATATCTGATATTTATATATTATGAATAATTATATATAATATATAAATATATTTCGTGGTTCAATAAATATAGTGACTATATAATTACATTCAATAAATATGATTTAAAATATTATGAATTATTGTTATTCTGAATTTAATTTAATAACAAAAGAAATATGTGAATAAATAACATATATCCCCTTTCTGAATTTCGAAATGAAAGACGAAACGAAAATTTGACGTATAAATGTGGTCACACATGTAGTATTTATTAACCAATATTATGCATTTGGTAGTACCCTAGTAGAAACTGTATTAGGTTCACAATCGGGAACAGATTCTTGTATTATTAACCCAACCACATTATCTTTTATTATTATTATTAAATATTATAATAACCAAATAAAACTTACCATTTCTTTTCTCAAGATGGCCAATTGTGTATCTAAATTGGTTCCAGTTGTTGGTGTTGTTAACAATGCGTTGACTGTTTCTTTATCATCTACATTTGATGTACATTTTTTAACAATTTCCACATTATTATTGTTGTTTTTGTTTTCTTTTTGGCATTCTAGCGTGCTGTTTGTTGTTGTCGTCGTCGTCGTCATCGTCGTCGAATTATTATTATTTTGAAAAACATCAATATCGCTTAAAAGTCCAGAATCAGAGCCCAACATTTTATTAATACCACTGAGACTTTTCGGCAGTGGCGGCAGATCACTGATTGACATAAATCTGTAAATTATAAAAATATATAAAATATTTTTTAAATTAAGAAAGAGAAACTACACTAATTAGTAATTAAAAAATAAAATCATTGACATGCCAACTAAACTTTGCTTCTCACAAACAAGGATCTAAAAATTCTTATCATCTACGCACAACATTGCAATCCGATTTGAAGACCACATTGACATTCAATATACATCTTATATAGTTGAGATGCACACAATGTCATTCTCATTATTATTATCATCATCAACAACATCATCATTATCGGCATCATAATCATAGTTACGCTTTGTCATCGATATACCGAACGTACTTTGTTCCCACTCAGTGCTGCTTCTGCTACTGCTGCTGCTATTTCTCCAGTTTTCCATGGAATTCTATGTCAAGAATTTTATGAAACACTTTATACAATCTTTATCTGCTGACAGACATACAGACACCGCACATCAATTCCAGGCGACATTTTGCGCAAACTTTGTAGCGTATTGCAAAATACAGCAAACATTCATATAAAAATCCGGTTTCTCGTAATAATGCAATCAAATCAACAACACTTATTAACCAATCTTGTGCAGCTCAATGCGGCGCTACTGACTGACAATTCACAACGTACCTACGTAATCATGTCGTCAATAACTTTGACTTCAAATGCATTGAAGAAGTCGTTGAAGAACAGTAACAGCAACTGTTTCGACTTCCACTGCCACTGCGACTGCAACTGTTGCGACCCAGAAACCACGCTAATACGCATAAAGATTTTTAAGTCTAAATAAACAGTGTCAACCAAGATTTGGTAAAATGCGCACGACACACATATAAAAAACGATATTTATTCGAGAACAAGAAAAATCTATAAATTAACAACTTTATTAAGAACCCAGCAAACCAAACGATATTTTAACAAAATCGAAACAATATCATTATAACCTTAAATTGTCATTTTAGATAACACAAAAGCGATAGGGTTTTTGTTAAAAATGCAATGGATTTAAGCTCCATTTATAAAGTAACCTAAATTTGATCACAACATGATCAAATTTAGATTACTTTCTTTCATGACCACGCTTTATTAATTTTAGTAATAATCACAATTTTTAGTAGGATACTTAATATTTATACTATTTTTTAATAAATATACTAATCGATTCTTATTACACGGGCAAACAATTGAAGTAATCTGAACTCTTTTACCGGCAATCGTATTATTATTTATTGCCTTCCCTTCTCTTTGGCTACTTTATTTATTAGATGAAATAAATGAACTATCAATTACTTTAAAATCAATCGGTCATCAATGATACTGAAGCTACGAATATTCAGATTTTTTAAATGTTGAATTTGATTCATATATAAATCCTACAAATGAGTTAGTACTTCCTATAAACTCTCAAATTCGAATTCTAGTAACTGCCGCAGATGTTATCCATTCATGAACAGTACCTGCATTAGGAGTAAAGATTGATGGAACTCCAGGACGACTTAACCAGACCAACTTTTTATTTAACCGACCAGTGTTATTTTATGGACAATGCTCAGAAATTTTTGGACAAAATTTCTAAGGAGCACACAATTCAATTTTAAAATAATGTGTGTTTTATATCGAAAATTTATCATTCTTATATCGAACTAGCTTGACCCGTGCACGACTCGTGCCAAGATTTTGTGAATGCAAGGTTATAGAGTGATTTTATTAATATAAAGAACATTTTTATTATTTATAAATTAAAAAAATTCTTCGCCGTAAAACGCTTTCCCTTAGAATTCTTCCCGGTAGAATTCATTCCCGTAGAATTCATTTCCGTAGAGTTTTTCCCAGTAGAAGTTTAAATGTAGTGAGTTTTAGTGTGGTAAGTTTTGGTGTGGAGAGTTTTAGTGTGGTGATTTTTAGTGTGGTGAATTTTAGTGTGGTGAATTTTAGTGTGGTGATTTTAAAAAGTTGTGGTGGTTGTTAACCTGGTGTGAAATATCTTGATATCACTATAATAACTGTTGACATACACCTAATGTAAAATGTATCTGCAAAGGGGGGGGTGCCACGCCCAATGGTCCAATCACTCCCACATTCGGCGAGACCGTTTAGAATGGTTCAATAAAAAGTTGACCAAAATTTCATTAAATTTGCTATCCTAATTGTTGATATAATGTGTTTTTAATTTTTGGGTTATATGGGAGGTGCCACGCCCAGTCCACCAAACTCACCGAGATATAGCCATACTCTGCCCGGACCCAATATACATATTGTGTCAAAATTTAATTCAATTCGGTTCAGCCGTTTAGACGTCTATTCGGAACATACTGACATACATCCATACATACATACATACATACATACATACATACATACATACATACATACATACATACATACATACATACATACATACATACATACATACATACATACATACATACATACATACATACTAACATTCACAAATATATAGTAGATTTAAAAATTATCGTCAAATAGTTTGCAGGGATTTGTTCATTAATACGATGCATTTTTATCAAGTCGTTCATCACATTGATGTATTTTTATTTTCCTTCAATGTTTTTAAAATTTAAGAATTTCGGCTTTGAAATCACGATTCATTTTAATGAAGAACAATTCATAATAATAACACTACTCAACAAAACGAGAATTTTTTCCATTCTTTCTTTCAATTGTCAAAAAAATTCGTTATATAGACTATTTGTGGATACTTCAAAAGTGTTCTTCATTTTGACGTAGTGTATGCGAATATTTCGGAGGAATTAAAATTCCAAGTTAAATTTTATTTTCTCCGAAATGATATTTCATAACACCAATAGATTTGCCCCACTATTCTGGCACGAATCACAAACTCAATTCTGTAACAATTGTTACAATTTCGTATTCTGTCAATATCGTATGCTGTGCAAAAGAAGGTAACAATTGTCTTTGCTCGCTAGAATAGTATTATTATTTTCTTAATTAAAAAATTTAGTTTTACAGTGTATGT
This sequence comes from Dryomyza anilis, assembly GCA_951804985.1. Classification (NCBI taxonomy): domain Eukaryota; kingdom Metazoa; phylum Arthropoda; class Insecta; order Diptera; family Dryomyzidae; genus Dryomyza; species Dryomyza anilis. Next base: position 72,007,111 of record OX638132.1, read on the forward strand.
AGGCGAGCCTGAGGTAAAGTGGGAAACGTTTTGATTTTGTTTCAAAAACGTACATTTGAATAATTTATTAAATTTTGAAGGGGGTATTCCATAGACTGGTTCATGATCTAACATTTTGCATTAACAATACCATTTATATGCCTTTTAATTGGTTTTAGAGCGATTTTTCAAAACAATTAGGGTAAAATGGGAAACTTAAAATTTTTAAAAATAAGCTATTTTAATCTTTCTCTACATGTTTTGTTTTGTTTTCATTACAAATAAATATAAAATAAATTCTTGAATTTCGACTGTAATTTAGATCAGGCGAAGTCAAAATGTTACTTCTCATTGCTTTGATTGAAGTTTTTTCTTGGCTAAACCAATTCAATAATTCATATAACACTATATTTTCACTAAAATTACAACAAAAATTCTTTAATTTATGTTTCCCACTTTACCCCTGAAAATATTTTCTACTTTATCCAAATATCCTAATTTGAACATAAGTTAGCACCATTTAAGCAATGCTGAATATTAGACATCTGCACAAGTGCCTTTGAAACCCTCTTCAAGACATTCACTTTGTTTCAAAACATTTACTGCCGTCAACTCTATGCTGGAAAACCAAATGCACACAACAACAGAACACCAAATAGTGTCAAAACAAAACACAACTGCAGTGAAGTCTATGAAAATTCAAATACTGAAATGAACTGCTTATGACACCGAGTGCTTTATTTATTTTATTTATCATTATTACTCTAAGGAATTTTCATTAATATTGAAATATAATAAAAATCAAAAGGTATAAGAAAATCATATAATATTTTATGTAAAGTTTTTTATTTTTCATTATTTAATTTTTTTTCATTATTTAATATAAAAAAAAATGCTGAAAATATTTCATTTCGACCAATATTTTTTTAACAAATTTTTTTTTTTTTTTCAAAAAATAGTGGCGGTTGTATTTTTTGTTAACACATAAATACCGACTACAACATTACTGTCGTCGAACGCCGAACGGCAGATTTGTTGTTGTTTTCGATGTTCGTCTTCTCACTCGATACTCGTTGCGCTCACTTGCTGCACCCACTGTATTCGTTGCATGTTCAGCGAAAGTATTGTCGTTTGGTTTTGTTTTTTTTTTAAAACATTGAATGATTTGAATGGCTTGATGTTTTGACAGTACTTGACACCAATGAAACAAATACTGCACTGAAGTAAAGTCGATCGAGAGACACCACCATAATACAGTCGACTGTCATTTGTGAAATGAATTCAAAACTGTAGAGTGCAGTGTTGCATATTTGCAGAGAAAACTTCAAAACCATTTGTGCAGATTTCTACTAAATATATTTCAAAAGATACACAATATGCGAGTATTTTAAATATACCGTCTTAATTAAAAACGACCTACCCTCTAAAAAACTTTAAAAAACATTTATTTTCACTTCTTCCGAAATACAATAAAAATATATCACTTTGTTTATAACCATGGATGAAAAAGAAATACTTATCAATTGTTTTTTCTAAATAAAAACATGTCAAAAAATTGCAATTTCCCATATTACCCCATGTCCCACTTTACACCAGGTTCCCCTATATAATTTTAAACTCAAAATTCATCTAAAAATATTGAAATAATTCGTTTGATTTGACTCATACAGTAAAATTAACGTCAACAAATTATCTGAAAAAAGCATATTTTATTTTTGAAAATTCTTATAAAAATCTACTAAAATTTTGTTGCACAGTTTTAGTATTATAAATATTATTAAAAACGATATTTTGGTTTACTGAGTAGTAGTAAACTATATTATTTACACTTTTATATTAAAAATACGGAGATGTTTTTTTGTTAAATAACATGTTCCATAAAAATAAAGTATTACTCTTTCCTCTACAACGTTTCTAATTCAACCATATTAAGATTTCCTCAAACACGGACTACATTTCGATGAAGTTGTAAATTTGCTGCGCTAATCGCTGGTTTATTAAAAACCTCAAATAAGATATAAACTTAAGTTTTAATATGACTGAAAGCATGAACCTCAAGCATTCCTTTAATTATCAACTTGCCGCTCGGTTGACTTTCGAGTTGAAGAAATTATTAGACTCTAAGCACACTTGAAGGCAGTAAGCGATCTGGAGAACCAATCTTGCAATTGATCTGCATAACAAAAAAAAAAAGATATGAGCCGGTGTTAACAACGCTCAAAGTCATTAGAATCCAGCTGAACTCCGACTATGAATAAGTACAACAAGATATACAAGTTAATCGCTTTTAAATGTATTTTTTTTTTAAATAACTTATGTCGCATAAAAGCCGCTTAGTTAGATCACAAATAAATGGTAATGGTAAAGTGAGGGTCGGTTTTTGTGCCGCACTGCAATTTAATCGGTTACCACAGTTTAATTGCATTTATTTATTATTTTTTTTTTGTTATTTCTTGGTGGTATTGTACACCACTTTAGAAAACAACGTTCACGATTTTTATGTTTTTATGACCAATAAATACTATCAGAATGAAGTTGGTTTATTGCGTTTTAGCCACGTTCTGCTAACGTATGTGGTGTGCATTAGAAGGTGCGACCAGGTTGCTCAATTGTTTGCATTCGAAATCATATATATCGTTGGGTTGGTGTCGCATAGTACACAGTTAAAAATAAATTACCATAGACCCTATTAGAATTTGAAATTGGGGCATGATCGGGAAATGTTTATTGTATTTTAAAATTGTTCCAACCCTATCATTTAGGTGAACTATATGATGAGACCATGATTATGTTTTCCCTTAAAGGGTGAATTTCTACAAACCAAGTGATCATTATATTTTGTTTTAACACGACGATATACCAGACAAACATGATCTACCCATGATCATGTCTTCCCTAATAGTGAAAAAATCTTATTTTGTAAACCGAGAAGTGGGTCCTCAAATTTCCAGTGACGGTTTTTGTTACCTTGTTCATTCAGTCACTGGAATTTCTGACGTTCTTTTGACGAATCACTCGTTTTACCAAATAAGGTCGTAAATGTCTAATACGATAGGCAGAGCTGAATATGCATAAATCAAATGCAGTATTCATAGTATTTATGAATTCTTTCATTAAAATTAATAATTTCAAAGTTGGTTAAGTTTAAATGCATATTCTAAACTTTTTTTTTCTGTGCAACAACTGTTGTAATTTACAAGTAGATAATATAAAAATGTAATGAACATTTTTATCTTTTCATTAAAACATAAAACGGGAGTATCTATTGATATAGAGTATGTGATAACTTCGAATGCATTAGGTAATATATCGCATATTAAGCATAGTAAGAGGCTTATTTTATATTTATTTTAAGTAATAAAAGAAAAATCTCAGTTATTAAATCTAGCACAAGGTGCGGTATAAACTACTACTAAAGCATAAAAGAAAATTAACAAAAAAAAACTTATTTGCATGAGAAATTAAGATATATAATTGAAAAATACTTAAATAGTTACTATACCGACACAGGTTCAGGTTTCCAGATTTGTTCATATGACATCATAAAGAATGCTTATAAAAATAATGCAAAGCGCATAATTGCCATTGTTTTAAAAGCAAAAAAATTAAAATAAATAATACACTTTAGTTTAAAACAACATTGAGGCACGCAATCACAAATTGAACACGAAATCATGAATTTCAAAGATGCAGACAGCGTAACAAGTTGGCGAAATAATTTAATAACTATATGAAATGTATTTTTATTATTAATTATTTTTTTTTATATTACTGCAATAGCGTTTATTTATAAAATAGAATTTGTCAATAAATGAATTAAAAAAATTTCAATAAAAATATTTCAATACATGTTATAATCAATTTGAGTTTATATTTTAAGCTTATTACGTTTATTTCTAAAAAGTAATTATAAAATAAATCATTTGAATGATTAACAAGTTATCAAATACTGACTCTAATATAGTTCAATTGTTACAATTTGTCAGCTATATAAGACTTTTTTCAAATCTATAATTGAACATTTTAAAATTTACTTATTGTGTTTTACCTTAACAACTACGATACATCTATTCATTTAATCTGCAACATTTGGAAGAAAGCTTTTCCAAGGAATATACATATCCAAATTGGCATGATCGGAACATTATGACATGTGAACCGACCACTTATGTTCAAATACTTCATAAAATTTACATCTACGGACCCTAGTAGAAATTTACCCGATGCGCCATCGGGAAATGATCGGGTTTAAGTTGGGTAAGCCCTTTTAGAGAAAATATGATCATTGCCTTTGCATGCCCATATCATGCTTACCATAGCAGGGTTTACATTATCTAAACAGTCAATGTTCCCGATCATAACTACATTACTTGTTCCTCATAACAAAATAAGCATCAGTAAATGATCGAGATTAATGAGAGAAACCCTATTATGCTCGGGCTCAGACAAGGCAATTGTCGGGTAAATATTAAAATGGGGAATTGCCCGTTCAGTACATAATCATGGCCTGAGGTCAATACATGATCAGGATACTGCGTTACAAGGACATTATGGGCCTCGTCATATCCCGATCATCTCAAATAATGACATGATCACTTCATGACCATGACCCTACCAAAATTTCTACTAGGGTATGAATTTTGCTTTATACGAGATTAAGTGAACTATTTTTGCCTTACTGGTTTTTGTTTGAAAGAGCTCGAAAAATTCATAAAAGGTTTCAGAATAATTTATATACGCATCGAATTAAATAATAATAAGGGTAAGATCAGGCAAACTGATCAGGATAGCATCTTCAAAGAGCATCACGTTTGAGGCACTGATGGTGAAGCCGGCACCGAAAAAAAATCATCTTTATATTGATGAATTTCGTTCTTCAAACAATGATTCATAGTACTGAAGAACGATTTATAATATTGTTAACTGGAAAATATCAATATTATCAATTTGATGAATGAACCGAAAAGTGTTCTTCAATATGATAGAGTGTATGTGGGATAATGCGTTTCATTATATTAATGAACAAATACATAAAATACAACATAAATGTACAACATATTGAATATTGCTGTTCATTAAACCAAATTTCAATCAAAATATTTATTTTTAATTGTATTTTCGTCAAACTTCTCAAGTTGTTTTTGTTTATTATTCCTTTTTTAATGCTTGCTATTAATAAAATATTTTGTAAAATATTTATATAAAAAAACATTTAATTGCAATTCAATGAATGAAATCTTTCAATATAAAAGTTTGTGAAAAAATTCATAATATTTAAGAATAAAATCATCATATTGAAAACATTTTTTTTTTTATTTGTCCTATTTCAATTCAGACAAGACTGATCAGACAATATTTATATCCTGAACTAAATTTACGATCTGGAATTTTTTTAAATTCAAATGTTTTAAAAGAACCAAAGTAAAGACTCGTTCAGAATATAAAAGAAATAAACATCCTCTAACTCTCGACGAAAAATTAAAAATCTGCAGAGTACAAAATCATCATATTGACAAATTTCGTCCTTTAAAATATGATTCATTGATTACTACAAAATGAAAATAGACACGTGAACATATTTTAGAGACTAAAAGTGAAAAGTTTATATAATTCATTATATTAATGAAAAAATACATAAGACGCAAAATATATGTATATGGACCAAAATGTAAAAAACGAAACCATAATTTCAATGAATAATTATAGTTTTGTTGATTCCTTCGAATTCCATGTCAATTTCTTTGAATTTTCCCAATACCTAATCGTAGAAATAATGAATTTATATTATCTATTGTGAAATTTAACAATGAAAGATTTTTATTTGTTTTTTTTTACTTTTTATCCTAAAAAATCGTTTGAAATAATTTTTTGTGAAACGTAACAGTCATTTTTGCTTTCAAAATTTTTGCTACCATTAAACTCAAAAAATTTCTCTTCAAATTTTATTATATTACTTTTATTACAAAGCATACAATGTATACACTGCATGTTGAAAATAGTCCACCAGAAGACCAGATTTTTTTTTCAAGACAACTTAAAATCTATTTTCAAATAATGTAATGTTTACTCTGAGAACGTTTATAACTCCTAAACAACAAGGCATATCAAAAATGTTATATATGAAGAAAATGATACCACATAAGTATACTTTTTGATGCATGTATAAAAAATATTAAAAGTATTCAACTTAATGTGATTGAGAGAAATGTTTGTTGAAAGGTGCGTACGAATGTAATGTAACAGTCCTCGTTTTGGTCGAAATTTAAATCAATCAAAATATTTGTTTGTTCATTTTTGTCGTATTTAGAGTGGTTTTTATTTATTAGTTTTTTAAAAATATATTTTTTGTTTGAGAAAAAAAAATTTTTTTCGGACAAGGTCTTAAATTCGAACAAAAATAAAATGACGTTGATCGTAACAAGTATTATAAGTATTTCATGGAATAAACTATATTTAAACTATATAAAAATTAAACAATTAATTAATAAATTAATTAATTAATTAATTAATTAATACAATTACGTTATTTTGGTACTCATTATTTTGGTAATCATATAATTGTTATCATAATTTTCATATTTTTTGAACATAGTGTCTGCCAATAAAATTTATAAATATTTTGTATTTGAGATAATATGTTAACATATTTAACAAATAACAAACATAGTTAACAAATTTGTTGTAAACGTATTTTAGCATCGTTTTTTTTAAGGTAAGCAGAAAAATTCAATATATTGCTGTAGAAATTAATAATATTTATGTTTGTAAAGGAATTAAAATGTTCTTAATAAAAGTAACAAACTAATAATATTTTTAATGATTACATGATCACAAATAACATTTAAAGTAATTGCGTAGGTTGACTTTTTACTTTTTTGCCAAAACAAACAAAAAAATCAAAGAGTTCATTAGCCGCACGCGGCTTCTTAACTTTGTAAATGTTTACACAATATGTTTAAATCTACTTAAATGGCAAATGTCTCTATAGAGAATATGTCTCGAAAGATGTAGGTAGACATTTTTGTCCGGTTACTGAAAATTTGTTGAATCGTGATAAAGTGCTTGCCATTTTAATGCTTAACTTTTATACTATTGTTTAAAATGCTGAACTACAAATTAGGATATACTACAAAAAAAATCGATTTAAAAAAAAAACAGAAAAACCCTAAATGGAGTATGTAAATTTAAACTAAAGTAAAAAAGTGTAAAAAAGTGAAGCAATCAGTTTTATAGATAATTTTTTAAACCCTTTTTATTACAAATATGCATAAATATTTCTATGATATAAGAGATTTACGATATATATTTAATTTTGCAGAATATAATTTGTTTTTAATTCGAATTAGTCAGAATTTTGAACTTGACTTACAATTAACTTAATTTTAGTTTAAACAGTTTGCATTAGAACTTCTTATTAGTCAGCAAATATTTTTTTTAATCTAACACTTTTTTTTATAACGTTACTAAATAAGTGAATTTTAATATTAAAAAATAATTCAGTTATGAATCATCCGCAATAAAAAAGAAATTATAATTATAAGTTTTTTTTTTTAATTTAAAATTATAAGTAAACAAATATATATTTAAAATAATACAAACATAAAACATTTTCTCATATCAAGTTTCTGAATAATGCATTCTGTTAAATACCTAATTTCAATGAATGAAAAAAATCAAGTCTGTCGCATTTACACTGAGTATTTCAAACTATTGTTATCATTAAATGTTTTTATGTAGCTTGCGCTAATGATTAAAAATTATATTAATTAGCGTTAATTGTTATTTTCAATAACAAATATTTATTTTAGAAAATAACAAAAGAAATATTTGTTTATATTTATAAAAGAAAACATAAAGTAAACACTATACAAGGTCAGCAATTCGGAACATATTGATACTTTATGTATATTGATTCAAAAGACACAAATAATAGACCTTTTCCGCATATTTTTCAGGTGTTCAAAGTTACTTAAATCGCACAAAACAAATTATATTGTACAATTAAATACTGAAAATAGAGAAAGATCAAATTAAATTGGTGCAAGAATGAATTAATGATTAAAATGCATATGTTGTATAGAAAAAAGTTAAAAAAAAAGTTAAAAAAACAGATATCTACTTTATTAACCACAACATGCTTTAAAGCATACCAACCAAATGCAAATGACGTTCGCGGCAAGCGTTAAATTTTAATCTTTTTTTTTTATTATGTTATTTATTTATAAAATATGAAAATAACTTTTGTCTGAATTTCTACTATTTGTCTTTGGTTAATTTCGTTGTCTATGGGTTACGGGCTAAAAGGGAAAATTTACATGTAGAACAAATTGCATAAATTTATAAACATATTTTTGATTAAACCATGTTAAGAGCTACCTTTAGAGTATAGCTAAATATATAATGAAAGTGTGTGGAATTCAATGGAATTGAATGCTTTAGAAGAATTCCTAGTGGGTTTATGATTTGAATAAATTATTTTATTTCTTTTGATTATTTTATGTTTTTTATTTTATTTTCTTTTTTTTTTTAGCTAATAAATGAAAACAAAAGCGAAAGTTGAAATAACTTTTTGTGTAAAAAGTCAACATGAAAATTAACCATAAAATGCTAATATTTATTTTTGATTGACAGTGAGAATAGTTTAAAATCCGCTGGTTAACAATAAAGAAAAAATGTTGCAAAAATAAACAAAATTAAATATTAGCGATTGTTAAAATTTTGAGGTGTTGCCACTAATACACCAACAATTCACAAAAATACTGACCTAAATACACACAAACCTTAACTGAAATTATATTTTGATGACCTTTTGGACAAAGCAAAAAAAAAATGTAATAATGGGTTGGTGAAATATAAAAATAACATAAACAAAGCAAAAAAAATTAAAACAACAAAAATAGTTTTTGCAAAAAGACCATCGTTAGTAATGTAATGAAAATAAAACCATCGAGATCTCGAGGTACAGTGGTGCTTTTCAGTAGATATATTTAGGAAAATTAAATTTATTCGATCAAGAAGTAGAACTCGTTAAATCATGATAGCTTTACTATATATCGTACATCGGTGCTAAATATTCTGACCATTATTATAATATATCATTAAATAACACAATTTATTATCTCTCAAATGGTTACTGAACTTATGATTCACAAATTATCGTAGTATATATGAAATAAAAAAGAAGTATTTCCACAAAATATTCCATTTTAGAACGCTCCAAAATTGGTAGTCATTAAGGAGACCCATTTTTTAGTGTTTTATGAGCCCTCAGAAATAAAGTACTTATAAAAGTATGGCATTAGAGGCTGTTTTCGGAGCTTTTGAGCTTAGGGTTTTGAGGTGTCCTCTGCTCACATTTCCCCAGCCATTTTTCACTCTTTTAGGTGATCAAATATAAATGTTTTAGGAGTGATAAAATTTTCATAAATAAAAAAGATTTTGGGCTCACAAAACCGTACCCTCTACCCAGATTGTGCAGCCTTTTTGGCGCACTTTTTCGTGCTTACATATGACTAGTATAGGAGTATTATGAAGGATTTGGGTACATAATATGGTGCCAAGGTCGGAACATTTTTGAGCACTTTAAGGTGCTCATATATCAGAGTAACACTTAATAATACAATTCAAGACAAATAATATTTGTTGGAATAACTGCAATGTAAAATATATTTCTGAACCCGATTCTAATAAATCCCATGTAAGAACGACTCGGACAAATCTTGGAAACTAAGTCTATGTTCAGTATTGTGCATCCAGGACTGGGCCAAGACTCAACCAGCATTGAATCACTACCAGCAAGCTTTGGTTCAGTTTAATTCAATTAAAAAACTAGTCAACATTTAGCGATGTCATACAAACCCCAGACAAAATGTCTGTCATTTTTCTGGAATATTTCCGGCAAAACACACTGATAAATGGAATAATTTGGGAAGAGTTTAGCAGATTTTTCAAATTTCGTGATAATTATATAGGAAAATTCTCGGCATATTTTGGGTACGGGCAGATAACATGCAGCTTGTGATACAGACCCCGACTTTGTCAGTTTGAAATATGTCGAAAAAAATGTTTCTATACTGCCTTGACCCTGCCAAAAATTTTGTCTGGGAAATAATATAAATAAAATAAAATTTAAATATTTTGATTGCATGCAAAATGCTGAATTTAGGGTAAGTTCTTGCAGGCGAGCTTTCTTTAAAGATTCCACAAGAAGTTTGACAACGTCTGATTTGAAAAAATGACAACATTTCTGGCATTTTTCAGCAATATTTCAGACATATTTCCGGCAGACTCACAGATAAATGGAATATTTTGTGAAGTCGATAAGAGGTTGTTAATTTTTGGGGAATTTTAATGGCAGAATGTTTTATTTGGGAATGGGCAGAAAACGGACATCTTATGATACAAATTTTGCATTTGTCTGTTTAAAAATGTCTGGTATTGTTCAGGAATATTTCAGGCATATTTCCGGCAAACTCACAGATAAATGGGATATTTTGTGATGTCTATGAGAGGTTGTAAATTTGTGTAGAATTTTAATGGGAATGGCTTATTTTGGGAACTGGCAGAAAACAGACAGTTTGTGATACAAATTCCGCATCTGTCTGTTTTGAAATTTCTGGTGTTTTTCAGGAATATTTCAGGCATATTTCCGGAAAACTCACAGATAAATGGAATATTTTGGGAAGTCTATTGGAGGTTGTAAATTTTTGTGGAATTTTAATAGCAGAATGGCATATTTGGGAAACGGGCAGCCAACTTATGATTCAAACTCCGCCTTTGTCTGTTTGAAATATGTCGAATAAATGTTTCTAAACTTCGTTGACAAAAAAATGTTCTGGCGATTGGAGGAGATCTTTGCGCCCTGGTTATCATCCCAAAATTTGACCAGGCATGCGCAAGATACGCATATCCAAATTGGTTCAGTGTTGAGTACTATTGGAGTGAGTTTGGGTCGATCTTTTTTTTTACTTGGAGTACCGGATTTTTCAATGTTTCTGATACTACAACTTCTAATCGATGTGGCCAATATGAGTACCAATTGATGAGTACATATTGTGCTGTTAAATGGCATACCAACTTTTGAAATTTATTTCCTGGCCCTAGTATAAAATATACCACCTTTAGATCGGAAAAATGTTCATTGTATTGTTACCTTACCCGATCAGTTACATGACAAACGTGATCTGGCCTGGATCATATCTTTCCTAATAGTGTAAATTTCAACAGGAGGTTTTTAAAATATTAACAAATTTAGGAACTAAAAAAAAATGGAAAATATACAATGTGTTTGATACCGAAAATTATATTATACAAAGTTTATTTGCTTTGGTGCCACTGTGCCGCCGTCTGATCATGCTGCAGGTGAACCGCCATCAGATGGCGCTATTGTGTTTCTTTTATTTAGTTTTTTATTATTATTTTAAGTTTATTTTCTTAGTCGTCGTGATTGTTGCTGTTTTGGCTGTTACTGTTTTATTTCTGAAGGCAAGCATTACAAAGATTTTTATCTATATTGTTGTTTGATGTTTTTCTAACAACATCCAAAAGTCCAACCAAAACGTTTCGTCGATTTGTTTATTAAAGCACCTACAGTGGCAGTGGCAAGCCAAAGCCAAAGTGGCAACAATAACAACCAGTTAACAACATGGTACATGGACGGGTATCGAGTGCATTGAAACAATCGCTAAACCAATTGAGCAACCTAAAAAGTGTATCTGGTATTACTTGGTCCATATATAATTCGGGTTTGAACTCGTCGTCTTGTTGTTGTTATTGTAGTTGTTATTGTTGGTAAAGCGGAACCATGACTGCCAAACACTATACCCACTAATTGTTAGTTTAACTCGGTTGCTGTCACAAACTTTGCTGTTGCAAGAAGCAATTAGCAGACGAAAATGATTTGTGTAATTAAAGTGAATTTTTTGAGACTACTTTTAAAATCAAACTAAAAGGATTGAGCTATGAACTAAGAACTTTAAAGTGATTTAAATAGCTCAGTACTTGATTTTGATTCAAATAAAACTCTCAATAATATAGACACGAAGCTAAATATTGTTTAGAGCAAATATATTATCATTGAACTCCATTGGAAGACTGATTTTTGAAAAGATGATAATGATAATAATTTTATGAATTATAGATTATGAGTTTTCGAAAATGAAAAATTATGTTGAAAATCAATTTGACAATTTTCGAAAATTCAAAATTGATTTAAATCATATTATGTTTGTCAAAAATGTAGTTATTTTCTCAGAAAACTGTTTCGTCATTAATATTATTTTTTTTGGGAAATAATTTCTATAATGAGAAAATGTACCTTTTGTTAGGGAAAAACATTCCATATATTAAGTAAAATTGAAGTTGACGCTATTTTAAACGTAATATTCCTAATATAAGAAAACTGTTTTCTGAGTCCATGTATAAAATTTAAAATGAGGACAGTTTAAAATCAAATGTTGATTATTTAAAATGCCCAAAATTCATAATTTACAAACCGAACAATTCTTCTTCGAGAAAAAAATTAACTTAAAATAAAAAATGTATATAATTTACATTTTTTTTTTTTTAAACTTTAATTGAAAATTTTTAATTTTAGAACAAAAATATTATTTTCTCTCGGCATTTTCAAAGTTTTTTTTTTAATTTTTCATATTAGTTCAGAAACTACTTTTTTACATTATTGAATTGTCTGACTTACTTTGTATCCTATAAGCCTCAAAATCATCTGCGTAACGCTTTCAAGCGCCACTAAATGCTACTTGATTTCCTACTAATCCACTTTGAAATTTTAAAACTTCCTACAACATTAACAACTATAACAAAAAAAAAAAAAAACAACACTTTATAATACTCGAAAGTGTCGGAAATTATGAGATTATAAGACCCAAAACACGAATACAATAAAAACCACAACAACAAAAAGCATAGAAATGCGACAACCTGCACAACAGGTGCGTCTGTCGCCAGCATATGCAGGAGCAACATAGACGGCAATCACACCAACAGCAACAACAGAATATCAATTGAAATTATTTTCATCCAAAAGTGGGTAAAAGACACACATTCGATAAGACCCGCATGTGCAAGAGACACATTTAAACCACAGGAGGTGGACCAGCTAAAAGTAGAGGAAAATGGTTTTCCAACATCATTACTTGGTTCCCAACACAATGAAAGATTAAAAAAATATATATTTTGAATCGTGCTCTTAAATATTTTGAACAAGGCATTTATGAATTAAGAACATTTTAATATATTGTAAAAGAAAAATTTGCATTTCTCATACAACACCCCTTTCTACACCGTTTACAATTGTAATTCAGAATAGATAAATTAAAATTCAAAAGACATCAGTTGAAATTCATAAATTTCCATTTAAAATTCTAATGACATCACTTTAAATTCAGAAATTCCATTTGAAATTCAAAAGACATCACTTGAAATTCATAAATTCCATTTGAAATTCAGAAAATTTGATTTGATTTTCAGACATTTCCATTTGATTATCAGAAATTTGCATTTGAAATTCAGAAAATTTCCATTTGAAATTCAGAAAATTTCCATTTGAAATTCAGAAAATTCCATTGGAATTTCAGAAATTTCCATTTGAAATTCAGACATTTCTATTTGAAATTCATAAAATTCCATTTGAAATTCAGTAATTTACATTTGAAATTCATAAATTTTCATTTGAAATTCATAAAATTCCATTTGAATCTCAGAAATTTTCATTTTAATTTCAAATGAAAATTTCTGAATTTCAAATGAAAATTTCTCAATTTCAAATGGAAATTTCTTAATTTCATTTGATGTTTTTTAAATTTCAAATGGAATTTCTGAATTTCAAGTGATGTTTTTTGAATTTCAAAGGGAAATTCTCAATTTCAATTGATGTCTTTTGAATTTCAAGTGATGTCTTTTGAATTTCAAATGGATTTTCTAAATTTCAATTGATGCCTTTTGAATTTCAAATGGAATTTCTGAATTTCAAGTGATGTCTTTTGAATTTCAAATGGAATTTTTGAATTTCAATTGATGTCTTTTGAATTTCAAATGGAAATTCTAAAGTTCAATTGATGTCTTTTGAATTTCAAATAGAATTTCCTGATTTTAAATTGATCTTTTCTGAATTACATTTGTAAATTTGTGAATGTTCATTTTATAATTTTTGCAATTGGTATATATCTTTCACTGTTTATTTCATAACCAGCATCTGTTCTTAACATCGATTGAAAAACTTAACTCAAATTTGTTTCATTACATTTTGAAGAATTATGTTCGAAAGTTCTTATTGAAAAATGGAATTCAGGGGATCAGTTATCGAGATATTGTTGGAATTCTCACTTTTATTTTCATCATTCGAAATAAATCTCATAAAAATAAACTTATTTGTTGGTAAATCGACATTTTCTCAATGAACATAAGAATAATTTTGAAATTCAAAACCTTGGCTCCTGGAAAAAGAAAATCAAATGATTTTTTAACGCTTTAAAACGGAATGTGGAACATATTGGTATTACGAACTTTTCAAATGAAGGTATAGCTACTTTTTTCCTTGTAGGTAAGGACGAAATTAGTCTGTTATCAAAAGAGCTAGAGTTTATTTTTGAAAGCAAAAAAAAATTGCAGATTTTGAAATTTAAAGCCTTGGTCCCTGGAAAAAGAAAATTAAATGATTTCTCAATGATTTAAAACGGAATGTGGAACATGAGGATATTACGAACTTTTCAATTGAAGGTATAGCTACTTTTTTCCGTGTAGATGAAGACGAAACTGGTCTGTTATCAAAAGAGCTGGAGTTTATTTTTGACAGCAAGAAAAAAATTGCAGGTCTTTTTTTTTGAAAACATGTTGTTGATGTTTTTTCTGTTATGATTTGAATTTAATTTGATAGAAAATAATTTTTCGCGCCGTAGCTTAACGCTCTTTGCTTCCGGTATGTTTTGGTGCCGAACATTAATTGGTGTCCATGGAGTTGGAGTTGTGTAAAATGTAGTAGAGTGGAGTAGAGCAGAGCTACCACCTAAAGTTAGATAATAGTTGTAAATTTTGTTTTTTTTTTTATATTTCTGTTTTCTTTGCTTTAAGCTGTATTTTAAATAAATTTAATAAATTAGTACGAAAACAAATACTGGAAAATCGCGTTTGCATAACACCCAGTATTTGTTTTTGAAAGGGGAGTTTATTTGGTCGCAGCCCACCGACTGACAAACAGACAGACAGACACTTTTTCCGCATCTGTTAGTTTTTGTGCCTTCACTGACTACGTCTATCTTCACTTCGCATACGATTAACACAGTTTTGTGGGCTGTGAAAATGTTCAGGTCTTTCGTAACACTGCTTTAGATCTAAATACCCAACACAAATTCATCAAGTATTATATATAATTTGTGCAACACTTTTCAAAAGTATGTTAAGATGTGCGTGATTTTTCTTTTACTTATGATTTAATTACTCTACACACTTGTTGAGTTCGGTGTTCAAAAGATAAACCTAAACATTTAGACATTTTTGGGATATGGTATATTCTTCTAGAAAAATGGCTCGCGAGAGAATTGTTTTCCGGATAATTTGACAACGAAACAATTCTTCCGGAAATATATTTTATTCCCAATTTTGATGAATATCGTAAAACATAAATTTGAACGAGTGTACTTAAATTTCATTTATATATAAACTACTTACACTCTGTTAAATATTAAGAAAATATCAATAAAAGTTCAGTAATTCTATATGAAATTAAAAATACATCAATTGTAATTCAGATATTCCATTTAAAATTCAAAAAACATCAATTTATACGTTGAGAAAAGAAACTTTCAAATTTCATTAGGAATAAATAAATATTCGGAGTGAAATACAGCTAAACGGAAACATTCTGTGTTTTAAGAAACAGATCCACTTAGTTATCAAAAAGTAACTAAGAGCAATTATTCTTTATATGTAGAGTTTATTTCCCTTGGTATCAAAAAAACGGATTTTTGATTTTAATGTCAATAAATTGTCCTCTGAAAATTCAGGAGAATAAATCTTGTTTACTTTTTTGATAACTTACTTAGTTTGCTTTCTTAAGATTAGGATCATAAATTCTAGATTTGTATTAGGCATACCGAGACAACATTTTTGGCATTTTTCTGAAATATTTTGGGCATATTTCCAGCAAACGCACAGACATATAGAATATTTTGTGAACTGTATAGAAGGTTGTAAATTTTTGTGGACTTTTTATGCCAGAATCACGCCATATTTGGGGAGCGGGCAGAAAACAGACACCTTCTGATACAAACTCCGCCTTTGTCTGTTTGAAATATGTCGAAAAAGTGTTTCAAAACTACCTCGGCCCGTTCAAAAAATTTAGTCTCGGAAAATTTTCTGGAATTTTTCAGGAATATTTCGGGAATATTTGCGGCAAACGCACAGCTAAATCGAATATCTTGGAATGTGCATAGCAGAATGTTTAATTTAATTGAATTTTAATGGCAGACTCATGTCATATTTTGGGAATGGGCAGAAAATAGACAGCTTTTGATACAAACTCCGCCTTTGTCTGTTTGAAATATGTCGAGGATATGTTTCTGAACTGCCTCGACCCTGCCAAAAATTTTGTTTGGGGCGAGAGACAAAATTTTTGTCATTTTTATGGAATATTTCGGGCATATTTCCGGCAAACGCATAGATAAGTAGAATATTTTGTGAAGTGTATAGCAGGTTGTAAATATTTGTGGAATTTTTATGGCAGATTCACGCCATATTTGGGGAACGGGCAGAAAAGAGACAGCTTTTGATACAAACTCCGCCTTTGTCTGCATGAAATATGTCAAGAAAATGTTTTTAAACCGCCTCGACCTTGCCACTAATTTCATTCGAGCTGGAATCATCTCCGTGTAATTCGGAAATTCTCTTTGAAATTCAAAATACATCAATTGCTATTCATAACATTCCACTTTCCATTTGTAATTCAAAAAATATCAATTAAAATTCATAACATTTCATTTGGAATTCAGAAATTGATTAATTGATTTTCAGAACTTTGGATTGTTATCAGATTGTTATTCAGATTGAGTTTTTCAATAACAATTTATGCATTTTGAATTTCAATTGATCTCTTTTGAATTAAATTTTTAATGTGTTGCATTATATCCAAAATGCGCCACAGTGCCACTGTGGTAATGGGTTCAATACCTGCGAAGTGACACCATTTACGTTACCACATTTCCTACAAATTGCAATCAAAGTGCAGGAAAGATGCTCTTATTTATTTATTTATTAAATTGTCATTGTTTTCAGAAGAATTGTGTCTTCTGCCACTGCGGATGACGAACTCCAACCAACCAGCAGTTGGTTCACTCAACGCCACACCATACCACTCAACTTCTTGTAATTAAAGTTGAACGACAGCAAAGAACCGTTTTACAAAACACGGTGTGAGAACCGTTAAAGAGCAGTGAAGCCGCATTCGAAGCGCCCTCTATGCTTTAATAAATGAATGTGACAAAGCAAAAAAAATATAAAAAATAAAAAATAAATATAGAAACAACAGCTCAAATTGAAAAAGCCCGACTTAAACATTGTAGCCAAAGAAAATTGGTCAAAACAAAACAATGCTGTCCGTGTGTCTGTGAAAAAGGCGAAACAGAAAAGATGATAAAAAATAATGAAGAACAACTTAACAAGTGTCAGAATAACTCTGAACACACAACAAACAAAGTTATACTTATAGATAAATGTAAAGATAGTACAAATCGTCGGTCCGTTGTTGTATCGTAAGAACAAAGAAAAGTTTAAGTTATGATAAAAACTTTAATAATGTAGTTGGAGAGATATTTTTTAAGACCAACATCAACATCATCATCATTTATAGAGCGTCCATTATACCGTTAAATCGAGAACAATTTACACCTGAAGTTTTCTTTAATTACAACTTAATGCCAAAGTTTCTACTTGAGTACTGGAGTGGATAGATAGCATTAGATGCCCACAGCTCACAGCAAATTGTTTTTTATATGGTACTATTCCATAATCCGATTATAATTGATAGCTTTATAATTGTCGATGTTTCATTTAATTCTTTAGCACTGTGTGGAGAAAACAACGATATATGTGATTCGTTCTCATTTCATAGGACACACGGGTAGCTGTGTCAACTTTTTTCTACTGAATAATATTAAATCCTACTAATTCGTATGTTGAATGTATCCGTTTCATTTCCTTCCACACAAAGTAATTGTGATGATGGGCAGTAGAAATTTACCCTATTAGGGTAGACATGATCATAACCTTTCATGTTGTTCATAGAATTGGTCTGCTTATGATAAGGATAAATTTCTATTTCTATAAGGAAACATTTCAATAAATTGTTTAGGGTAATCAATAGTTATTCATTTAATGGTGAAGCTTTTAAAATGATGTTCATTTAAACTAAAAATATGAAATTTATTTTTGTGTATTTTATAGTTGTACTAGAGGGACTCGTGGTTGCAGTAGACGTTATTTTTAATTCTCGGCCAAAATAACTTTTCTAAAAGATAATTGAAGGGTTTGGTGCAAAAAAGGGTCAAGTCTACATTTTTTTCGGAATTTAGTTTTTGATGTAATATGTTAGCCTTTTATATTTCACGTCGATTGGTACCAAAATCATCCATATCCGAAGTATACACACTCAAATACCACGATTTATAAGGTAAATTACGAAATATATCCGAATTAAAAACTAATGGAATCACTATACCTTTTACAAAATTATACTATCAATGTTGAATTTCATAAATTATCATTGACAATCAATAAAAATAAAGTTCAAAATGTTTCACCATTGAAAAAGAAATATTTGCCTATGATAAATATGTAATTTTACCACTTCCTTAAACACGCCAATATCATTGGCATGAGAATGACATTGACAGGTGGTAATGCATCTGAAGATTAAAACCACGAATTTTATTATAAATTTAATTTTAATACAATAAAATGCTATATTTGTATGAAACAACATTTTTTTACAATTTTTTGGGACAAAAAACGGTCAAGTCCACTAGTTTAAAGTACGTTTTTAAGCCAAGTTACATGAAAAATTCAAGTTTTTCTTCGCAAAACCAACAATAAATACGTAGTTATTACGATAGATTAAAAAAAAGCAAAATTGACAATTTCAAACAGTTATTATTGATTTTCCAGCTAAGTGAAAAAATGGATTTAACCCTTTTTTTGCACCAAACCCTTCAATTCTTTTCCGGACTGTTCTTCTCCGTAGAATACTGCCCTTATAAAATACGTCCCCGTAGAATATGTCCCCGTATAATACTTCCCCGTAGAATACTTCCTCGTACAATTATTTCCGGTAGAAATCTTCCGCGTAGAGTTCTTCCCCATTTAATTTTTACGCGTTGTATTTTTCCCTTAGAATTATTTCTAAGAATTCTTTCTCGTAGAATTTTTTTTGTGAGTTTTAGTGTGGTTAGTTTCGATGTGGTGAAAATCGGTAGCATAGCTGAACATTTGTAACTGTAACGAACATTCGAATACGGACTTACTACGACGGGACTCAGAATTGGGGTGAATAGCTTTCGTTCGAATATCGATTGAATCCTGTATGAGTACTACCATTTAAACAATTCATAATTCCTTTTCTTAGTGCCAGTTTTTCAGTGCTAGTTGAACTTTTTTTATGGTTTAAACTTCGTTTAAAATCAAAATTGATTTTTTCAGTGAATTTCAACCGTCTTAGTTTAAACGACCGATGCTGATGGCTTAAACTACGTTTAGACTTTAAAAATTTGTGACATGAATTTTTTTTCACAACACTTTTCACTATTTTCTGTAGCTGCGCTGTTTCACAAATTATTATTAACACTATGCATAAAAAAAAAGTCTCGCGTTCACTTTAGTTGCTCGATCTCTTGTTTAAATTTAAAAATACATTAATTTTATTTTTCTTATTTTGAATGACATTTAATTTTGAATGACATTTATCAGAAGTCAAAATCGAGAGAATTATTTGTCAGTTGCCTGTGTTGCCATATGTATTGTCTTGGTCTGTGTTCATTTTAAACTATCACTGAAAAACTGCTAACAAAATTAAACGATGTTTAATTTAAAGAGAAGATTAATTAAACGGAGTTTAAAGTGGCCCTTAATATAATAATAGTTTGGCACTACAGTCCTATAAGAACTTAGGCCGAGCTCTCTCACCATTTTGAGCTGTGCGTGTTATATTTGTACACAAAGTGGTGGGACCTACAGTTTATTGCCGAATCCGAACGGCGGGTGAGAGATTTTCATAGGCAATGTTTTACTCTCGTAGGATTGCCATTTACTGCCGAGAGGTAGCGCGGTATAGAAACATGTTTCTATGAAAAGATGTTGTTAGCCCCAGTCCAGGCTTGAACCGGGGATCTTTCGGCTCGCAGTCCAACGCACTAACCACTGAGCTACCGCGGCTACAATGTACTTAATATACTGGCCCTTAATATAATAATTTCATTTTCAAATAAATTTATACCTTTTTCGTTAACTTATACCCTGTTCTCACTGAGTTTCAAATGCGTAATTTCAAGCATTTGCTTAATTTCACCTCAAAACAAAATAGTCAATTTGCGTTATTCTTTTTGAATTATTCAACAAATTACTCAAAAATGTTTGAAAAGAACGGCCACAAAGTTTTTGACAACCAAAAATGTAAAAAAAGCAATTTTCAGTCATCTATTTTTGTAAATTATGAACTTTTTTAAATAAAATCATCATTTTAACATTAGAAAAACGTTAATAGAGTAATCGGAGAATAAAATTGAAATACAAACTGCACTTCTACGGATTTATTTAAGAAGTGACCACAAAATTAACAACGGAAAATAACGCAAATTCTAATGTGAACAGATATCATTAATTTTAAAATTAGTCCGAAAATGTAAGGAATTTTGGCTCAGTCAGAACAAGAATTAAAGGATTTTAATTTTACAATTCAATTTCTCAGACTTATACTCCAAAATACTGAGAAAGCGAATTATAAAATGGTTTGATTACAAATGTTCATACAAAATTGATCAATAGCTGAAACTTAAAAAAAAATCATATATTTTCACATTTAACAGTATAGTACGGTACATACTAATGTACCGTAATAATTGAAATATATATACAATTACCATATCTAATACCATTTGCGAAATTAGCATAAAATTATTCGTTACGTCTTGACAAACAATAAAAGTGCTCGATGTTTCCATTCATTCCCAACAAGTACCCTGCTTTTAATAGTTTCTAATACTTGATTCCGAGCAAATACTATTAAGTATAACGTGTATAGTACTAAGTAAGTATAATTAAAAAAACTCATTTCGAAAGCAATTACGTGTCAGTGATAAACCTCGTTTTGAACCAAAAAAGCATCTCAAATGTTGGTGTATTTTAAGAATAACTTAAATACAAATAGTTTTTTTTTAATTAATTAAGAACATTCACTTTGTAGCAGATTTGTTACCACTACTATATAGTAGTATAGATCCTCACGTACTCACGATTCACTTGAGTACAAGTGAGAATTGGCTTAAACATTTTATCACTGATGCTCACTGAAAAGCTGTGAAATTTAAATTATCTAAAAGCAACTCGTATGTGGCAATTGAAGCGAATAATTGGTGTTTTGACTGGTGTTGGATATATGAAACTGTTACAAGATACTAAGATGAGGGGGCGACATGTATGCTGTAGGGCGTTATTAATTAGTTAACACCCATATTTGATTAATTAAAATCTCCAGTCAGTCGTGTCAAGACTTCCTGGGCTGCCGTCAAGTGCCTGCTACTGCTGTGATTTTTCAATTATAGCGCACTAATGAGAATTCCAACGTAATATAGTGCAGTATATTGAAAAATTCGCGTTTAACGCTACAAAAAAACAACAAAATCACTTTCAAATGTTAGCTAATTGCAACCAGGGTTAAATCTAATCAATGTCCGTAACACACCACCAACATGTCGCACAACTTCTTGGGTTTTTTTTTTCTTTCCTTCACGCACCTAATGTTTGCAATAATTTACAACATGATTTTGTTGCCATGTTCAATGTGTTGTCATTGTTTTGTATAATTTTCCACACTTTTGCTATGCCATTGTAACATAGCGACAAATCTTGTTAAAGCGCGAAAAATACTATAATATATTGGAACAAGTTTTGACTTTTGTAGTGACATTTGTGACACTTGCCGTGAATTTATTTCGTTCAACTAAATCTCAAAATCACAACCTAAATCAGCAAAATGCTGCCCCACACATAATTTCAGCTGATTTATGTGACACTTTTTACTTTTAATAGACAGTCAGTCAGTCAGTTAGACAGACAGACAGACAGACAGACAGACAGACAGACAGACAGACAGACATACAGACATACGGCCAGACAAACTAGCGGGCAGTGTTCAGACTTTTCGCCACTGCAAAAGGAGCAGATTTGAAAATTTTGCGGGGTAAAAATGAGGAAAAGTGGAGTAGAATTGAAAATATTGCAAAATGGAGTAGATCTGATGTAAAAGGAGTAGAAAATTAAATACTGTAGTAAATTTGACGGAAAGGGAGTAGAAAAAGGCATTAGTGTATTAGATTCAAATAAATTACTAGATATGTTAATTTTAATATTTTTATTCATTCCTGATTTTATGGATTTTCTATAATGTTGATGTATACAGGGTGGTTTATTCTAGAGTTGGGGTGTATCTGGAACACCATGAAATCATGGGGTTTTCAAAATTTTATTTATTAAAGTTGATTTAAACGTATATTTAATTATAACTTATATATTTTAAAGCCCATGTTATATTTATTTTACAGATAATTGATCATAGTTGTTATTTAAATTATAATATTGACAATTTATTTGGTCCGCAAGAAATTGTTCTCATCATATTAAAAAAATGTAAGTGATTTCTGAAAAAGGTAGTAGATTTTAGTAAAAGGGAGTAGAAAATTATGAGAAAGGAGTAGAAAATGCTACTACCGGAGTAGAGGAGTCGATTTTACAAATCCAAATGATATGGAGTAGATCTACTCCGATCGGAGTAGATTGAGAATACTGCTAGCGGGCCTTAAGACGAACATACGATTGGGCAGTGATTTTATTTGAAATTGGTAACGGTTCACAGAAAAAAAAATATCATCACATTGATGAATTTTATTCTTTAAACAATAATTCATTCTATCGAAGAACAATTCATAATATTGATAACTACAAAACCTCAATGTTATGAATTCATTATGAATTTGATGAATGACTGAAAAAGTTGTACTTCAAAAAAAACACATTTCGAATTTTTTTTTCGAAGTTATTTTTTATATATAAAAATTATTATTTAAATTTTTTTTACGAAAACAATTTTTTTAAACAAATTTTTTTGACACAGCATTTTTTTCGAATTTTATTTTTTAAGAAAATATTTTTTTTCGAATGTTATTTTTGATTTTTTTTTGAAAATTACGTAAAAAAAAAGTTTAACATTTTTTTTTATAAATAATAAAAAATCACGAGTGTATAAGGCCAGCAGTTCGAACGTCAAAGTTATTATTATGTGGGTCAAATGGATACCTGAGTCCTTTTTTTTAATATAGGGAAACCTGGGGTAAAGTCGGCATTAACTCTTTCAACTACATTTTTATTCAACTACTGTTTCATTAATTCAATAATTCATTTTTTATAAATTATGTTTTATATGTTACAAATAAACATGAAAAATAAAGAAATAGCGAGATGTTTTTTGTCTGATGTGATGGCAAACTTTTGCAAATTTCCCACCTTATTAAAACAAAAAATTCAGAGTTCCGTAAAGGGTGTTTTGAAAATAACCCAAAAATCAATCAAAAGACATTATAATTGAATTCTGTGAATGTGAAAAATTAGATCACGAAATACTCTTTAAAATACACCCCTCAAAAGAATTTTAAAAACATTCAAATGTTCTTTTTTGGAGGCAGGTCAAAACGTGTCCTATTTTTTCCATGTTTCCCTAATATTTTGATCATTTTTTAGACATTTTAGGTGATAAATATGGTTTTTCTAATAAACATGTTTTTTTATTTGAAGCTGGACCCGTGCACAACTTGTACCAACATTTTATGAATGCAAGGATATGGAGTGATTTAATTAATATAAAGAATATTTTTAATATTTTTTTGGAAAATTTTATTGAGTTTGATAACTTTTTCTACGATATTACGAGATTTTACGATATTCCCGTGGTTTGAAATTTAATTTTGGTTCAGTGAATTTTGAAATGGTGAGTTTTAGTTGAAATCGATAACATTATGGTTGAGATAAGGCGTACTAAATTTTTGGGTTATATGGGTGGTGCCACTCCTCTTTGTTCAATCTGATTTTTTTTCTGACCTTATATCATAGTAATTCAAATTTTCAGAAAAATTCGTTCAGAGATTTTGCAAAAATCTAAAACATACACCAAAAATAACCAGTTGGGAAGGTTAGATCACATGGCAAATTTTAAAGTAGGTGTTATTATGATAGTTAGGATTATCAAAATTATAGTCGGTCTAAGCCGTGGTATATAGGTCACAAGGGTATACGAATCCTGAAAATACCCATATTTAAAAATGGGTAGGTGTACCGAATTTGGTTTTTTTTCTGTAACCACAATTCGTTTCGCCGGAAAACATTATTTTCCTGTATTTGAGCATGAGTCAATATATATTTGACCAAAAAAGGTTTACTTAAGCACGTATACAGTAATATTGATCTGTAGATATTCATTTTATATGAGGTATTTGAACATAAGTTGTCGGTTCTCAGGTCACAATAGAGCGATCATGCCAATTTTCTTGTTCAGACAGCTTAGATATATAAGTAATCTAAATGTAAAGTTTCATTGTTCTATCTCTTTCCGGTAACCGTAATTTCAACAGACAGACAGAGGGACAGACGGAGATGCATCCTTCTGGGTGTTACAAACGGCGTACCAAACTGAATATACCCTTTCACTCTTAGTGTAGGGTATAAAAATTGGCGTAAAAGTGAGCGTGGTCAACGAAAGAAAAATTAGTTATAAATTTCATCACAAAAATTTGAATCAGTCTAAGGTACACTTTATATTTTTGCGTTGGACTGGTCATATCCTTGGTCAAATCCATCCAAATTTTATAGGGTTTATTTCAAAATATTAGCTGAAGTTTTCTCAATGGAATACAAAAGAAATCAGATCGAAAAATAAATTTGTAAAAAGTTAAAATCTAAAATATGTAGAAAAACACGAGTTGTTATATATTTGTTTTACGTAATAACTCTGAGATAGCGAATAATTTTTGTTGCTGTGTTATTTTTAATATTAAAGTTTTTTAATATGATGCATACCATTAGTTTGTTCATACCATTATTTTTATAATGTGCACTTACCAAATTTAATTGTTTTTATTATAAAATCTTCAATAATATGGAAATTATTAATTTAATTATACTAAAATTTCCAAATACTTTCTAATTTTTTTTATATAACATTTGAATTAACATCAATGGTCGTACCATTAAGTACCTACTTCATAAGAAATTTTCTTCTAGTACTGTGAGTTAATTATCATGTTTATCCAAAAAGTTAAATTTCTACTATTATATGGCCCTTTTTCAATAAACTACAAATAATTCTTTTAAATGCTTTATAAGTGTTAATAGACTTTCGTTAATGAAAATTATATCATTTTTGTTTATTTTGACTAAAACCATTTTATACCCTTGATATATTTTTTAGGAACGAATTAAGTCATTTTAGGTTATTTTGTAAATTTACTTCATATAAGTCATTCAAATTATTTTCTAAAAATATTATATTGCAAGCCAAACAAATACAATCAAGTTTTAGCAATCACTAAATAAAAATCAACACTAAATGCATAGATTGTGGAGTCAATAAGATATGCTACACTTTTAATGTCAACGCGAGCAATAATCAAACAATCATTTGGGCGTTTTTGACAATTTCATGGTAAAAAAAAATGGAAATTTCCACAGCCATAATCGCATGCATAAAATAGTTTTTCTATCCAACAAGTATTGACACTCCTTCGATCCTCATTGCAAATGCGATCGTAACGAAACTCGATCGCACCACTTGAATTTGAAATGTTGCCTCTTGATCGAAAAACTGACAGCAACAGCAATAGCAACAGCAACAACTACTCCAACTACAACAATAACAGCAATTTAAGCGGTTTCAGTTTATTTGCATATTTAGTTGATTTTAATAATAAGCAATCATTGCAGACCGACTGCAACAACAATTAGACTATTTCATTTGCAATTTGAAAACGAGCAACACTGGCATGTAATTTGTTGCTGCTCCTGCTGTCATGCGATTTTTCAAAGCAATGGCAACCAGGCGAATACTGCTGCTGTTGCCGATGTGGCTGTCGTCATCATCAACAACGTCGTCATCGTCATCATCATCATCATCGTATCGTTGTCGTAAATGTTGCTGCTGCCGATCACTGATCTCTTAATTTCTATGAATTGAAATAAGAGCGAGTGCAACATCAACACACAGAAACAAACATTCGTTAATTCCAACGAATTATAAATTAAATTTGCAAAGCTTTGAATAATAATTTTGCAATTGATTGTTTATAGCTGTTGCTGTTGCGCATGCGCTGTATAACAGTTGCACTCAGGTTGCAGTAAACAAGAAACAATAAATAAAAAATGAATAAATAAATATTATGCAACAGCAACTCATGACTTTGATCCAAACTGTTGCAGAGTGCTGTGTGTTTTTGTGTTTATTTTTCGGAAATGAACAGAAATTGAAGGATGTGCTGTCATGTGGCAACTCTTTAAGTATTTATACTTACTATCCCAGTAGGAATTGTCAGTAATCAATTCTCAAAGATTACTTTATGCACGCACAGAAGAAAACTGATTGCCTCCATCATGTTTTGACAGCAACAATCATGCAATGATTTCAGCAATAGGGTCACTAAAAATAACATAATTACTACCAATGATTGAAACCTAATTTTCTTCCTCGTTTCGCGCTTCGGTTACGGTACCGGTTTTAAGGTTTTTGTATTAAAGTTAAAGTTACTTTTTGTACATGTTGTTCAATGTCTTGTACAAAAAAATATATTTAACTTGTACAAGAACCAATAACATACAAATTTCACATTGTAAAATTACATATATCAGCTACCCTGTATACATCGCAAACAAACAGACGCATGACTGATTAAATGTGTGTGTATTCTGGTATAGCATTCCAGCTGGCAACAAAAACCACTTGCACTTGTTGTACACAAAAATGTCTCGCGAAAAAATTGAACACAAGTTTGTATGCTGTGTTTCCATGTTTTTGTTGTCAAAAGAAGCAGAAGATAGAATACTAGCGTAGCAACAACACATCTTTGTTAATTTTTCTTTGGAGTTGAGTACGTCTCCTTTTGTAGTTGATCGTATGCAACTGCTAAATAAGTGATGGAAGAAAACAATAACAAAACACTAGCCTAGTCGGTCGACGAACGACACTAGCATAGTGAAAAAAAGAAAACAATTAGCTTTGACTATTTTGTGCTTGGAGTTTTCTGTGTTTAATTCAATTTACCGCTACACCATAAAGAATGAATGCAGAGTAACAAATATTTTGTCTCGAAAAATATTTTTGTACAGCAAGAAGTTTTTGTTTTGGGAACCACAGATTTTAGAAAAAGACTCTTAAACATGTCTTGTACTTTACATAGAGCTTTTATATAAAATAAAATAATTAGTTTCCGTCTGTTTTTACACTTTTTAAAAACCGTTTTAAAACCGGTATAAAATAGAAACTGTTTATATCAGTTTTGGATATCTATTTATTTCTTATTTTCGTATAATGGTTTCGGTTACGGTATCGGTTTCAAACGGATATCGGATTGAAACCGTAATAGATTACGGTTTCAATCCTTGATTATCACAATCATAATTTTATTCATTAAGCGATGCCGCCAGAACCTGATGGAAGTAATCATGTTTCTACAATTAATATGTCAGATCAGAAATATCTATATATATATATATATATATATATATATATATATATATATATATATATATATATATATATATATATATATATATATATATATATATATATATATATATATATATATATATTATTTCACCCTGCACCTTGTATTGATGACATTTTCATATGAATGTCCACCACGTCAAGCATGACTTATCATTGAAGATGCCAGCCATGTCAGACATTTAACAATTTCCGATGAACATTAATGTGGAAAGGAAATAACACACAACCAAAGTTGAAATTTACCCTATCAGGGTGTGATAACTGATTGGAATCGAATAAAAACACTTTTGTGAAATTGTGTACTTAAAAATAAAATTGTTATATTCCAAGTAGAAGCTGACTGTGAGTATGCCTTTAAAAAAAGTCCAGGTACCAACCAGGTAGTTTAGAACTAGTTTAAGAACATATAACCTATGAGCAAAAACTTAGAACAAAAGTTGACGATGAAAGATCAATGATGATCTTGTTGCCAAAGAAGACAATTCCTGCTGGGATGTAAATATACTTTTTGATCGTGAACATTTTACATTTTTTGAACATGTGCTGAAGGAAACTCAAAAAAGTATTACGGAAATGAATTTCTTTTAACTATTATTGAAAGGTTTCTTTCGTCAAAAATGATCTTGTTTAAATTTCAAATTATGTAATATTACAAAATTTAAGAACTATTTTTTTTTTTTTGGAATTTGTTATTTCGTAAAATAAACGAATAATTCATAGAAAACACGAACATTTGAAAATCTTTTTTCCAAAATATATTCTATGAACAATTCGTATATATTACGAATCAATATTCATAAAATTAAAATAACAACTAAATTACAAATGTTTCGTTTAAATTACGAAACCTTCGTTATATTATTTTTTGTTACAATTTTTTTAAGAAAAAATAACATATTTTACGAATGAGCTTTACATTTTACATATAAATTACTAAACTTTCGTAAATTGTGAGGCTATATGTAGAATTTTGCGATTTTGATGAATAATTAAAAAGAACAGAAATACGTTACATATAAAATACTAAACTTTCGTAAATTGTGAGGCTATATGTAGAATTTTGCGATTTTGATGAATAATTAAAAAGAATAGAAATACGTTTGCGTCAAATAGCAACATGCATTTTATTTTAATTCGTATCGCTGTCGCAATCAAATTCATAAAATTTCTACAAAACGTTCCAATATATTTAATAAATTACGAATTAAAATAACAATCATTCTTATTATGTACAAATGACTTTCGTAGATAAAATCTACGAATAGTTTCGTAAAATACACAAATAATATTCGTGATTTCATCATAAATTTACAAAAGTTAAGTTTAGACACATTTTTTCCAAAGATTTCAATCAGATAAAGGAGTAGTTTGTATCACAAGCTGTGCATTTTCTGCCCATTCCCAAAATATGCCGTTCAATGTTCAGACAATTTTACAATCTTTTACAAATTCTCTGGGTGTGTTTGCCAGATATATGCCCTAAATACTCCAGATAATTTTTGTCTCGGAGTTATCAAAGAATATATATTTTTTGTAAAATAAGTATTCCAGAAAATTGATGAGAACCAGGTATTCGTTATGATAGCACCCATGGGGTACAGGTTACACTCTGGAAAAGATTTCCTTATAATTAGGAAATTTAACTGGAAACAAAAAAAAATTAAATTTTATTTATTTTAGTTATTTATAAAAAAAAATACAAAAATTAAAATAAGTAAAATTGAATTTTTGCCATTTTACGTTAAAGTTCCTTAATAATAGAAAACTGGACGCTTTTCGACAAAAAATACTTTTTATTTGCTTATTTTTTTTTTAGAAATGTTTATTTGATACAAAACATAACTAAAAGAATATTCTCATTTTATTCTCTTAACCGCCGGAATAGAATAATTAGAAAAATTAGTGGGCTATATTAGAAAGAACATACAAATAGGGTTTTTCAACAGGGACGCTACAAAAGTAGAGCGACAGAGACAGCAAACGACGCCATATTTCTTGCCGCTCTTTTGACATTTCTCTTCATTAAGGTTTGCCATTTTATGATGAAAAGATATACGAATTCGAATTTCGGTAATAAATTTTAATAATTTCGACTCGTTGTTGGCTCGTATATCTTTCCATCATGAAATAGCAAACCTTACTGAAGAGAAATGTCAAGAGAGCGGCAAGAAATATGGTGTCGTTTGCTGTCCCTGTCGCTCTACTTTTGTAGCGTCCCTGTTGAAAAACCCATGAAAAAAACTTTTCGTATTGAAAAACCCTTTATATCTACACGCAGAGAAAAAAAAATTTGCAGCAAACATAATATATTTGAAATCGTAAATTTGTGTCTATAACTGGATTTTACTTTACGTTCCAATTTTTTTTTTTAATTATTATGGTATTCATTTCATGACTTATGGTTATCATTTGTTATTCACATAATTATTTTTAAATCCTGGAAATTCATTTATGTGTTATCCCAATGTTATATTAAAGTTAGGCCCGACCGACTATAAGTCCCACATATGTTCCATGTGTTTTAACTTTCCTTTCACATTTTTCAAATAACTTTCATTACAATAAAAAAAAATTAAAAAAATGTTTGGTTCTTTGAACTCTTTCAAATGATTTGCATATTAATAGTAAAATTTAGGTTATAATTCCTTCACTACTAACATCATAAATCATCCCATAATTGACCACAACTGGCTTAAATTAAATGATCAGCTACCATTTGCGGCCATTTACATCCTGCGCTCAAAATTGCAACTGCAGTCGTCATAATTTAATGCGATTTGATTAAAGTTGGACCGAGATAATGTCGGAACTGATGCCTTGATGGCAGATGCAGGCAAATTTACAAACAGCAACAACAATAGCAATAATCTACCTACTAAAGTAGCCAACCATATACAAAATACATTTATGAATTACATGTTGTGTCGAGGAATTATTATCATTTATGTTTATTTTTCATCGCTTCTTTTTTTCCATATTTTACCATTTAAAATTTATTTTCTTTCATACTGCGTTGTTTCCTCTTCGTTCGTTCGTTCGTTCGGGCGGACGTAACTGACATTTGTTGTAATGGTTTGCTGTTGTTATTGTTGCTGGTGATTATGTTGTAAATTGGATTATAGTTTATGTCAATTCGCCAACAACATAACCACGTTTCGTGGACGTCATGCTGTACGACCGTCTAAAGTCCGTCCCAGCGACGGTCATGTTGCTCCTCCGTTGCATCGCATTATTTGCACGACTCTCAATGATAATCGTCCATTGACAGCGATGAGGACAATACAAGCAACAGCAGTTTTTGTTGCTGCTGCTGCTCTGGCACCTACTGCATAAATTGACGAAACAGTAGCAGCAACCGTTTCATGCAACAGCAATATTAACATAACTTTGTTTGTTGCAATATTTTAGTTAACTACAAAATGATCCGCGAATAAAAATAATTATATATTTGTCGGTTATAAATTTTCGTTGTTTACTATGCGTTATGAATCAAACAGTTAGAAATCCAACCACTTTATGGCGAAAATGTCAGTATTTATTTTTAGGTTTTTAATTTTAGATTTTTGCAAAAGTTTTTCTTTATCTAATAATTCATTTGAGTTAATAATCCATCATATTGTTGGCAGCAAACATAATATGTTTATAAGTAGTTAGGAAATCATAAAATAATACCTTAATACTATCATATCAATTATACGAAAACATAACAGAATTATTGAAACATCTGTTTATGTTCATAAAATTTATGATTGCAATCAATAATATGTTTGCTGCAATCAATATTTTTCTCTGTGTGCAGAAATGAGTATCTAAGAAATTGTTTGCAACAGGTTTATTATTAAGAGAGTGCTTTAAATTCACGACTTTTTTAATTAATACACTAAGAGTGAAAGATTATATTCAGTTTGGTACGCCAATTGTAACACCCAGAGGGAAGAATCTCCGGTATATTCTTGATCAGCATGACCTCCTGAGTCGATTTAGCGATGTGCGACTGTCTGTCTGTTGAAATCCCTACTACTTAAACAATTGAAGAGTTAGATAAATGAAACTTATAATTTAGCGAGATAGGTCCATTATGACCTGACTGTGATCTGACTATTTAAATTCAAAAATATCTCATATTAAATTTACATCTACAGATCAATTTTACTGTATACGTGCTAAGGTAAACTTTTCTGGACAAATATATATTGAAATCATGAAAATAATGTATTCCGCCGATACGACTTGTGGTTCCAAAAAAAAAATCGAAATTCGGTACACCTACCCATTTGTAAATATGGGTATCAAATGAATGGAAATTCTTCAGCGATTGAAAGTTTGTAATTATTTTCAGGATTCGTATACCCTGGTGACCTATATGCCACTTTGAATGGTAACCACACATATGTGTAGGGTATTTATAGTCGGCTTAGACCGACTATAATTTTGACAATCCCAACTATCATAATTTAAATTTCCCATGTGATTTAAAATTCCCCATGTGATCTAACCTTCCCAACTGCTTATTTTTAAAATTAATATTCTAATGATGCCGATTAGATGAAAACAGTTCTCAAGAAAAAAATCTTTAAAATTTTAAGCAGATTGATATTTACCTTTCGAGTTCGCATAAGCTTTTAAATTTTTTCCAATGTTACAAAAAATGACAAAAATTCACTTTTATATATAATATCTCTTGACCGTGAAAAGCAATCTGTATATTTACACAGATTTCGAAGCAGTAGAATATCAGATTTTCTATTTTTTTTATTACGTAATTTTATAGCTAAATGGTGCATTTTACTTTTTAGATATTTGAAGACCGATTATAGCTTAGTTCCTAAGTATTCGCTGAGTACCGTTTCACCACTATGTTTAAATGGGTCTTTTATAACTAAGCCCTTTAAAGAGTTATAACACCGACCAGCTGTATTTTGTATCTGTACGCGAAACTATATCTTGAAAACTTTTTGAGATATTGGTTCCTAAAGAGTTACAAAAAAGTGATTTCTATGGGAGGTGGGCGTGTCCATTGGCCGATTTGGCTCATTTCCGAACTCAGCGCATTCATCGCATTCTTACCAGTATTTCTCAAGTTTTCGTGTAGTCGAACAAGACGGAGAAACAGAGACAGATGCACATGGCTGAATATATCGTCGTTATAGATCGAAAAGTCACCAAATACATTTTCAAAATACAGAATATTCATTTACAAAAATCTTTATATATCTGTCAATTTTTAATCGATGATCTCAATTTTTTTACTACTTGATAAGAAAATGTAAATCTATCAATTGATATTTCAACTTTAAAAATACAACCATTACTTTCTATAAAATTAAACAACAATCTCGAAATTTTAGTTTTTCATAAAAATGTATTTGGTGTCTTTTCGTTCGACAACGACGATATATACTTTCCATACCGGAAAGGCCTCCTAAGGGGTGTAACAATATATGTACAAACTTAATATACCATGTACCTCATAAGTCTTTGGTACACACAGATAATCCTCTTTTGTCATGAGGTTAATTGAATCAACGTTTTAGTATTGCAACCAAAATACATTTGTTGTAACCTCATGTCATTGAAATGAATGTACCTTATTTTACTAAAACCGAAATGTTAATCCGAGCAACTACACATTCGGTTGCCGTAACCTCATGATTGCCAAAATTGACGTCTGTGCATTTGTTACAGCAACACTGTATGTTATTGTATCAACAAAATAAATGACAAACGGCAACCTCTGTCTATCAGCAGTTCGGTTTCCAGATTCTTGCCAACAATTATGGATACATACAAAAATAAAGAATTCTCACAAGTCGTGAACAATAGGAAATTCATTAATTAAGTAATTTTTCGAAATTAATACAATAAATTAATTCAATACATATTGCTTAGAGGTTTTCACAAAATCATGATGACCAACTTCGAGGTTGCCACAACCGCATGTTCACCGTTTTGGACGTTACCACAACCTCATGCTCATAAACTAGGATGTTGCCACAATCGAATTAAGTGGTTGTTGCAACTACCTGATTGTATGTTGTCGCAACCGATTGATTAAGTAGTGCAATTAAGTTGGTTGCACAACAAATCAGTTTGCTGTATATGATTGTTGCAACTACTTTATTGTGTGTTGTCGCAACCGAATGTTTCGGTAGGGCAATTAAGTAGGTTGCGCAACAAATCAGTTGGCTGTGTGTATAATAAGAAAAAAACATTAAAAACATCTGGAAATACGAATCGTACATAATTTTTCCTTTTTTTAGTAATGATTATTAATATTGTGAGATATAATTTTTTTTTTTTCATTTTTAGCGTAGTGAAAATTTTCATATGGAACGTTTTGTAACGGTAATTGTATGTGATTTATTATGAAATAACTATAAACTTTAACAACAAAGTGTATATAAGAAATAAAGTATATTAATCTCAGTTATGTTTTGAAATAATAGAAAAAAATAATTTGTACGACTTTTTGGATGCACATCCGTCTTCTATCCTGTCCGGATCGAACACTAATTAGTTTATATCTTTTGATCTACTGTCTAGTATAGTATGCAGGTATTTAGCTCTTTTCACGAAAAATCAAATAAATTCATTAATTTTCCTTCCATATATTAAAGTTCTAAGCATATGTCCGGTACCTTGAAAATGCCCATGTATAAATACATCATATATTTACAATTAAATAGTATTATAGTATTCGTTGACGTTATTCAATTCGTCTTAATAAATAATAATATGCTATTGAAATTTAAGTATTCCAAACAAAAAATTGAGATTGATAATCATTTCCAAGCCTCAAAAATTGACGCGTTCACTTATAGTACTTACTAGGTGTGCATAAATGTAAATAAAATACAGACAAATTCCATACAATATGAGTCACAAGATCTGAAGTCAAGAAGTAGATATTAAAATAAAAATAAAAACTCAAATAAAAACCAAAACAAAATTTTGCAAAATAATAACAACAGGCAAAAAGCAGACGATCTTGGCGGTGAACAAGTTTTACCACTCAATAAAAAAAAATGAAATAAAAAAAAAACAAAGTAACTGAATTAAGATCAAGATATACACTTGAGTGTGGTTAAAATGCCAGGAGGCAGGCCAACTCGACTCGACTTTTTCCAAGTAGGCTTCAAAATAAATAAAAAAAACAAAACAAAAAGCGGGCTGCTGCCTCAAATGCCGCAGGGAAAATGCAAATAATGATGATGATGACGATCTAGTGAAGGAAATATACAGAAGATCAAGCAGGCAGGCAGCCAGTCAGCAGATCTGTTAGGTACTGTAGGCAAAATTCAAATTTGCATCTAATGAAGAGACTCACATTGTAGTTGTCGGCGATGGTGAAGGTGGAGAAGTTGTTGCTGGCAATAAAGACTATTATATATTTTTGGTCTGCCAAAGAAGCTCAGGCAGAGGCACAGGTTTTGTGCATATTTGGTTTACATTCGCGCATTCGCGGAATGTGAAGCATGTCAGCTCAAAATGGTGAAAACGCGCTAAACATCAATTCGCGCACGTGAAAGGCGGAATTTCTAGCCGCTGCCGCCACCACTCTACCACAATTCACAGCAGCAGCTGCGGCAAAAAAAAACGAGTTTTTGGTGTTGACATTTTTCATTATTATTGTCAGAGCACGCCTACATCAGGTTGTTATTGTCAGGTATTTTCTGCGCATCAGTAGTTATAACAATATATATGCGGTACCTGCGACATGAGTCATGAGAACAATCGACGGGTAATGCCAACTAATCTACCATCGAAGTGGGCTCTAGATTTAAATAGCAGATAAGATAGACGGCATGTGACGACCCGTTACCTGCACCGGAAATTCTCAAAAATATTAAGGGTGAAAAATCATCTTTGAAGACATATGCTTTATATTGACTTTGGACATATTGAAAAACGTTAATAAAATTAAAAATATATTTCAGCATAAGCTGATCTGAAGTCATATAACTTTTGATAATTGAGGTGCTTAAAAAAGGTACAGTATTTAATATCAATTATAACTAGTAGAAATTTTCCCTACTGGGGTAGACATGATCATGTGTTATTCATGTAACTGGTACGTAGGGAGATCTAAAAAATAAAATTCGAAATATTTATGGTACTACGAGTATAAATTGTACTCAATAGACTAAATATTAGTTATAAGTAAAGCGTTTTCGGTACAATTTCTCAAATAATATGTTATTCTAAATGCAGATTTCCGACGTATTTTGAGGACGTACATAGAAAAAGAAAACTTGGCCTTTTTTCAAATTTTTTTCTAAATTTCCTTAAGCCTGCCAAACATTTTGTATAGAGTTGAATAAAAAAACTCTATTTACATTTTCTCAATATTCGTGAACTAGTTTCTGAGTCTGACAATCAAACATAAATGCAGATCTTAAATAGAGATTAAAAACAAAAACTTTTGCTTACCTTTTAACACTGCGATTCCTTTTCTCGTTCTCAGCCTCCTTCACACTATCCCATGAATCACCCACACCGGACGATGACATATCATCCAGCCGCTCCTCATCTTCCAAACCGGAATCCTCCAAACTTATCTGACAGCTAGTCATGGTTACTTCCTTGCCATTATCGCCCACCTCGATCCAATCCGAGGTGCGTATGCGTGACGCACGTTCGGTGCCGTATGGCGACGAATCAGACGAATCGCCCGATGGTGTACGTTTCCTCAAAGACGTTTTCACACACTTGGATTTGTGCAAATCCTCAACATCAGCCTCGTCGCCGGCAGGATCCTCCACATTGTCGGCATCAACATCGGCATCGTTCATTGGCGCTTCATTCGTTAGCGTCGCTTCATGGTCCGGTTGAAGAACATGATCATGATCGTGATCTTCCAGTGAATCACAACGTGTGCGTGGTTGTAACGCCACCAGCGCTGTACCTGCATTATTCTCATTGTTCTTGTTGTTGTCGTCCTCCTCGATAACGTTTTCAGCGCCAAAGTCGCTCGGCATAGCTTTGCAATACAAATTATCCATGGAGCTGGACTTGGCGCGCATGGCGGTGATTTCGGAAATGAGTAGTTCATGAAATGTCGCCTTTTTAGCTTCGCCGCCATTAGTTTTTGTCGCATGTAGCATATTATCGACCGTAGAAGATTTCACCAAAGTCAGTTTTGACGCTGTATTGACGCTGATGCGTGTGCAGTTGGACAATGCGGGAGACGTTACCATCGCTGGTGGCGCTGCTGTTGTTACTACAGTCACAGATTGTCTGCTTGGCTGCTGTGTTTCGCTTCTGCGATGTTGCTCCTGCTGCATGTCCTGCTCAAACATCGCCTGATGTTGCATCAGACGTTCATGTTTGGTAATCACGACGCTAGCCGGCGTACTACTCGACTGATTGCTACGTATCTCCGAAAGCAAACGTTCGGCGGCATTTCTTAGATTATTCTTGATTTCGGAGGTTTTACCGCCGAGAAAACTGTTGCCAAAATTATGACGCGTCGTATCTGAATCTACGTTGCTGTTGTTGCCAGCGGCGCTACGAACAGCAAAATTATCCAAGGTAGTTTTAGAGCGGCGAAAAATACCGCCACCATTTGTTGTTGTTGTCGATGATGTGTTACCGTTGGTTGACGTTGTGGTTGACATGTCCATTGTCGCGACAGGCATCTTGACAATGGTGCGTGGTTTCGGCAGCGGTTGTGCCGACTGGAGCTGCACGCGTGCCGCTGCCACCAGCATGTTTTCTGTGTCCGCTTTGCCTAGACTGTGACGTGGCGGTACCAAATCTTTGGCAGTCGTCAGCTGTTTTTTCGGTGTATACAACGAGTTGTGTCGATTTAGATTAACCACATTGGTCGAGTGCACAATCACTACATTATTTCCGCTATTTGACGGCGCATCCTGCTTTTTTGGCGGCAACATGCTGAGGTCCTTCTTTTTGGTAAAGTTGGCAATAAATTTGCTGGCGCTAAACTTGGACTCAGTTGCTACATTGGAAGACGGTATAGGCATCGCCGACGTTTTCATTGGCATCATTTGTGTCGGTGCCTCTGGTGCTTTACGTAGTTTCAGTGGTGGTCTGCCCGTAGTGGCGGAGCCTTGTCTGACTGTTGGCACTGCTGCCATCGCTGTATAGTCTGAGCCAGAGAAACGTTTTTCGCGTTCTGCTTGTTTTTGCTGCAAACTGAGCGATGGCGACTTGTAGACGATCGTGCGACCAACGGTGACTTCCGGCGACGTTGCGGCTGACAGCGTTGGTTTGCGTGGCACTATTGGATGTTCTGACGGTGTGACAACACTGTTTGCACTACCAGTTGCTGTAGTTTTTGCAGCAGTCTTAAGAGTAACTGCTGCCGTTGTAGTCATCGTAATTCCTGCATTCAACGACGCACGTTGCGTCTTTAATAAACTTGCAGCCGCTGCATGGTGGTGCGGTCTGGGCGGCACCGGTGGACCAGGCTTCTTTAGCGATGGCATTGTCGCCGTAATGGTTGTAGTTGCGATGTTGCTCGTCATTGCGGCTCAAGTATCTGGCTGCAGTTGCAGCTACACTCGCTGAAAAGAGCTACGTCTACTGGCGTCTACGATTCTCGTGCACCGAAAAGCACAGCGAAAACAGGTATTTGTAGGTCACTTTTTGTCTTGGCCACCACTTGTTATTGCTGGTTTTAGTTTTGGTTATGGTTGCTGTAACTGTTTTTGTTGTTATAGAGTTCGCCAAGCGGTGTTTAGCATACAGTTGAAAACCGGTTGCTTAGCTATTTTTGCGTCGTGAGATGCTAGGCGACACACTCCGCTTCTTCTGCTTCTGCTTCTACTTGACCGGTATCTCTGGTATCTGCCGAATGGATTTTCATTCACTTTTCAGGCGGCGCGCACATGCCTACGAACGTTGAGTCTGGGCGCAGCTTTAAAAGAAATTCGTTCTATGTACCAGACAGCCGTTCGAATGTGGTTTTGCGTTTGGTTTCAGTTTCGGGTTTGAGTTTGAGTTTGGACTCTTGTGTTTGGCTAGGAGAGAGAGTCTATTTTAAATATGGGTTAGTTGTAGCAGCTGGTCGAACGGTTGATCGGTCGATATTTACGCGCAGCTTCTTAACTTGTTTTCGCTGGTTACTATTTTCTTTAACGACAGTATCTGGTAGATACATTGCCAAGTCGTCGTACTAGTGCTCGACCGTTGGTTAGTTCGTCGGTTGGTTGATTGGTTGGTTGCTTGGTTGATTGTTACAGAGTGGGCGCAGGCGAGTGCTGCTCGCGAGAACCAGTTGCTCTGGTGTGGGTTCTTTTCGAAATGTAACCACACTGCACTATGTTAATAAATCACTTTGCACATGGCGTTTCACAAACAGATCCGTCGTAGATCGCGTACTACATATGAAAATAAATTAAGTGAAAGGTTTACTTATTTTTTTTCCTTTGTCTGGTTACTGTTTCGTTGTTTATTATGAGTTATCATACACTACGTATTAGTTTATTTATAGATTGTTGGTGTATTACAACCAGATAAACCCTATTTAACCAGAAAAAATACACAAGATCATTGATAAGCAACACTTGGCTGTGTGCAGCAGTATGTCGATCGGTATCTACTGGTGTGCCTGCGCCTGATTTATTTGCCTCTGATCCGGGTAACTCGGTTATAGTGCGCTTTTTTTAGGTCATAAATTATGTGTTGATTATATTAGTTTGCAATTGATATATTTATTAAGGGCTGTTTAATCAATGAGAATGTGTTTAAGAAATGCTGCTATCTGCAGAGTTATCTTACAAAGAAATTTGGCAAGTTTTATTTTCGACAAAAATAAACATACCAAAATATAGAAATATTTCAATATGAAATATTTACAAGATGCTGATGATTCAGACTTTAACGGTCTAGGAGGATGGATAATTAATATACGATAAAAAGGGTATAAATGGGCAACCGATATTTTTGAATTATACACCCAGAAAAATATACTATATAAATAATATTTTTTTACTATTAAAAATAATCAATAGGATAAAGTATTTTTTTAATCGGAAAATACTATTAAGTACTAAAAAATACTATGACATTGCCATTGAGTTTATATGAACAGATTAGTTTTTTTGTATACTATTAAATCAATAATCGTCCTATTGACCAATTTTAATGGGATTTGAGAAATTTTTTTCTGGGTATAGGTACCTACAAATATGATTCATGTCAAACCGAAATATGTTTGTTCAAAAGTATATATTTTTATGTTTTTATTTTGAAGATTTAGTAAAAACAAATAAAAATAATAATTCCAAGAAATATTTTAAAACATAGATTACTTCTGCTAAATTTTAAACTAATCAAATAAAGTGATCAAAAAAATATTTTCAGTTATATATGGAATTTACAAGCAATTTACAAGCAGGATCATGATCGGGTCATCAGGATCATGATCACGTGTCTGGATCATATGCCAATTGTATTTTTACCTCGTCCTAATCTAAAAGTTATATAACCTATATGATCAGTTCATAATCATCTTTTTATTATAAAGTATTTTTCTACTAGGCCGAAGAAAGTAGTAAAAAAAAAAAAAAAATGTTTCATTTAATACAACTTTTTTATAAAAATTTAACATAGTACAAAAAAATGTGCAATATCATTTTGTTTTAATTTTTTTCCAAACACCATTTTCATTATATTGTATTAAAATTTTATTTTATTTAAAGTTTGTCATGTTCACTATGATGTTCTTAAACTTCATAGTTAACGAAAAAAAAAAGTATTCGTAATTTTTATAGGGTTCTAATCATTTCGAGCAACAGTAATTTCGAGAAATAATAAACAAAAAACACTTGAGAACTCTAAATATCTTCAATTTTTTAAATGAACGAAAAATAAATATTTTGATTGAAATTTGGTATGATATGATCGTACACTAGACTGACGCTGGCTTTGTATAAATTTTTATTTATACACAAAGAAAACTGATTTGTTGTGGCAAACCAACTAAATTGCCCTATCGAATCATTCGGTTGCGGCAACAACTGTTAAAGTAGTTGCACCAACCACTTAATTCCGTTGTGGCAACCTTCTAGTCGGTGATCATGAGGCTGTGAGAAACCTTCTAATCGTTGATCATGAGGTTGTGGTAAACTCCAAATTGGTGATCAAGAGGTTGTGACAACCTCTTAGGTGGCAAGTAAAATTACGGTACAAACATTTTAATGACATGAGGTTACAACAAATGTATTTCGTTTGCAACACTGAAACATTGGTTCAATTAACCTCATGCCAAAAGAGGATTTTTGTGTGTGTAGAATTTGATTGAAAAGGTCAACCCCTTCAAATAGTCAATTGGATGAGAAAATCGATATGGATAATTTTCAGCGAAATCCGAATATGGGCATTGAACTCGGCAGAACCTAATAGTTCGAGTTTTAGAAAAGTAAATATATTTTGATGAGGGTTACACTTTGACTTTATTTAGTGTTTTAATTTTGCCTGTTGTTGAAAATGCAATGGTTGAAAGGGATGATATCTGCATTCTAACGCGAATTTTTAAATAAATAATTTCCACAAAATTCGCAATTAAATCGATAATTAAAGTCAGAGTGTTACGCTGATCAAAAATATATATACTTTTCTATACCTATTGTTGATTTTTTAAATACTGTACAAAATAAACTAAGAGTACCTGTTATAACAATCACTGCTTCAGTATTTAGTTTTTAGCCGATTTTCCTCGTTGATAGTTTGATGAAAAAGTATTCAAATTTCCTAACAGATGACATATAAACATTTTTAGTTCATTGCTCTTGAAAGATGTCAATACAATTAAATTTTATAAATATCGATTTGGATACTAAAACGCAAACTTTGAGTTCTCTTTCTATTTTCCATATTCGGATTTCGATGAAAATTCTCCACATCGATTTTCTCATCCAATAGAGCATTTATAGGGGTTGACCTTTTCTCGATTTAAAATCATGAAAATGTCAGAAATTGTCAGTCTAATGTACACATATTATGAGTCTATATATTTGTTTATTAATGTGATGAAACGTAGTCTTCGGATAAACTTTCTCAAATTTTGTAGTCATTCATTAAAATTTTTGCTGAATTCATAACACTGATGTTTTGTAGTAATCAATAATATGAATTGTTCTTCATGAATACAATGAATCATGTTTTATAGAACATGATGAAGAAGATATTAGTTTCTGTGAACAATAATTTTTAAAAATTAAAATTTTAGAATAGAAAAAAAAAACATGTCTAATAAAGAATCATCTAGTATACATTAAAATCCATTAATAGTCATAGATGCCGACCTTGGCAATATCACAGATATGCGCATTAGACTTTCATTTTGTATCAAAGGTTCGAATACCGGCTCGACAATGGACGCTCGTGTTAATACTTTTAACCACACAAACATATAGAATATATTCACATCGCAATGCATACCATATGTCTGAGTGCTATGGAACTTAGCAGATATAGTAACTGTTACTTTAAATATTATATTAAATAATAAAAAAAATTGTTTGCAAAAAATTAATTTTACCTCTACATATGCGCAAAAATTTAATTGAAATGAATAAAACCCTCTATACTAAATGTCTGTAAACTGACTCCCGGGCTATTGCTCGCCAGATATCTTGAATCGAATAATTCTGCAATGAAACGAACGAACGAACAGTTTCTCGTATCTAATTGAATGATTCAATAAAATATGAGGCTTATGTAGTTTCCCAAGCAACCGGACGATCGGCAACCGAGCACCATGAAATTCAACAATTTAATCAATTAGCCTCGAAATCAACGCCGCGGCACGACGTTGCGCCGTATATTATTCCTGTTCTTGCAGTTTGTA
The DNA here is from genome assembly GCA_951804985.1 of Dryomyza anilis. NCBI lineage: Eukaryota > Metazoa > Arthropoda > Insecta > Diptera > Dryomyzidae > Dryomyza > Dryomyza anilis. The sequence goes on from OX638132.1 coordinate 72,049,947, forward strand.
ATAATTGCGTGCGTTGGTTATGAAATATTATTCAGTTTCGATTTGTAATAATTTTGTAAAATCTTATCGGGATTTTTTCTTTCTCTCTTTTTTTTAATTCACTTCTATTTAGCTAGGTAAACAATTAATGCACTTGTGTGCGTTTAATTTTGAAATTATGTTTCACAATTGCAAGAACAAAACAACAACAACAACAAAAAAATCAATTACGTCTGGAAATTTATCAATCAAATGCCAAACCAATGCACAGTCACGTTGGCTATATAGTATCTGAGGGATACATCGTATTACAGCAAAAACAACAACAGACACAAGAACCACACACAGTCACCGTCCAGCTACTGAGACAGAGGCAGACAAATCAAGCGTATCCAAATAATTGCAAAATTTGTTTAATTTTTTTTTTTTTTTGTAAACACAGCCACGACAACCGCAGCAGACTTTGTTGCAAGTTGGCCAAGTTAGTTGTAAATTGGCCAACAAAATATGCAGACATCGGCGTTAGACTTGACAACCGTTGCCACAAAACATACAAATTACAATTTGCAAAAATTTGTTTGTTATTTTTTTTTAATTAATTATTTTAGTTATTTATTAAAATTCGTTTATTTATTATCTATTTGTTTTCACTACCGTTTTCGTTTCAAAGCGAAAGTCCGAAATGATGTTCTTTACGTTGCTGCAGCGCAAATTCACCTGCTGCAGTCGCAACGTTTTTGTTTAAACGCACCACGACGACGTTACGCGTTTGTCACGTTCCGCAATTACAATATGTCTTGCATTTCATTCACTCGTAGCACTCACTATTTAGCTCTGTCTCAAATACGCTGCATCACAGAGAACGTAACAAACAAACAAAAAAAAAACTACCGAACGCACTTAATGGTTTTTGAGTTACCGCGACACCGCTGTACAGCACAAGAGTTCGTCACTGACTGCTGATGACTGGCTGGAGCGCACATGCACCGAACCACACCAGAGGCAGACCAGGTTGTTTTGTTTTACTGCTGTAAGAGCACATTTTACGTTTTGTTGTTTACGTTATGCTCTTGTGTTTATTTCATGTACAATTTCTCTCTCTCTGTTTCTTTTATATGGTGGGTGCGCTCTCCCCTACTGCGTTAATGCAAGTTTATGGGAGTTGGCAGGCAGAAATAGGTTTGGGAATTTCCGGAAAGAGGTCAGCCATGCAGAAAATGTGTATTTGTGTTGCGATATACATATATCGATCATAATCTGGATAAATGTATATGAAATATTGACTAGAGATCAGTCATCGAATAAACAGGTACCAGATGGCTTATATGCGATAATAGGAATTTCTAGTTTATACAGAATAATTTTATATCCCTAGTATAAATGGTGTTTAACGCGACCCTAAATAGGGTACACTTCACCTAGGGATTAAATAAATTATTTTTACTCATTTGTGATTTTATAATATCCGAATACTTAACCTCTTTTGACTGTTATTCAAAACTACGAGCACTTAAAAGTATAATACTGATTTATAAATGATTTTTTTTTAATTCCTTCAAGACCAAGATATGATTATAATACTTTATGGACATATATTAGTTATTATTTTTTGATTTCACGAGTCAAAAATATATTAACCTAGTTGTAGTAATACTCACCAACTACATTTTAATAATTTCATTTAAAATCTCAGATATCATCTTTTTTGCTTGGACATTTCTGAGTCAATCAACTATGAGAACTTCTTGAACTATCATGTGATTCTATATTTAAATAATTATATAATATACAGATATCAAATAAATCAAAAATATATTTTTGAAAAAAATGTATTCAAAATCAAAATGTCTGGAATTTTTCAGTAATTTTCCTGGCATATTGCCTGCAAACACTGGAATGGACATATTTTGGGTATAGGCTGAAAGTAGACAGTTTTTAATGAAAAAATATACAGATATCAAATAAATTAAAAATATATTTTTGAAAAAAGTTTAATTGGTCAAAATTTCTGGAATTTTTCTAGCATATTTCCTGCAAACACTGAAATGGGCATATTTTGGGTATGGGCTAAAAGTAGGCAGTTTTTAATACAAAAATCGGCTTGTCTGTTTGACATCTTTCATAAAAAAAAATGTTTGTAAAAAATATTACAACAAATGTATTCAATAATTGCTAAAACTTTTACTGATCAAAAAAAGTGCTGTGTAATTAAATAATTAATAATTAATTTTTGAAACATAAATTTTAAAAAAAAACAGTAAAAAAAAACGTTTTCGTAAGGTTCGGTTTTTTAGTACATGTATAAACTAAGATTAAACTTTTACACAGTTTTAAAACATCTATATATATTAAACAATATATAGTTTCCATCAAAAACGACGGAATAACGTTAAATTTTACAAACAGAAATAAAAAATAGTCAATATGACATTTTAAATATGTGTGTTATGTTGACTATATATAAACGAAGAGATATCTAAGTAGTTTAAACTAAGTTTAACTTTTAAATTGGGACTGAAATTCCGTACCTAAGACGGCAAATATCTTTTAAACAAATTGAATTTGTTTATATTAACTTTAACTATTAGAAATTGATTAAAAACTTCAATTTGTATTTAAAATTTAATTCTGAATAATCATAAAACCAATATGATCGTTTAAATTTTTGGAAAACCTTCCGGTTTAATATGAGATTCTGAAACAAATAGACCACTGATACACTCAAAATAAAAAGTCTGTAACACTAGCAAAAAAGGTTGCCAATATAGCAAAAATGTTTGCTGAAAAAAGGAAAGCGCCAGATTCAGCTGAAACAGCAAATGACAGTTTGCTGTTTCAGTGAACTTTTTTTTATGCTATTAGAGCAGACAATTTTAGCTATTTTATTAACATTTTTTTGCCGTTAACTCCAATTCATAAATAAAGAAAATAAAAAAAATATTTTTTTTTTGTATTTTAATATTTTTTTTATTTCTGATAAACTTTTTTATTTTTATATTATTATTTTAAATTACATTAATTTTATTTATTTTTATTTATCTCATATTTTTATTTTACCTTTATTTCACTATTTCACTCTTGCATGCGTGCATTATTATTACGTATAAGAAATAACTCTTTTAAAAAAACATGTTGTCAAATAAGAGTCTACGAATCATAGACACATTTAGCTGCAGCGTCTCGTGACTATGGCGCCATCTAGTGACCTAGCACGATCTTGATCACTAGCAGAACTAAGATTTCCAGCAAAGATTCCCAGCCATTTCAGATAAAAGTAAAGTGTGCTAAAATTTAGCAGTCAGAGTTTGCTATTAATAGCAGCATTTTTATTTTGAGTGTAGGGTACCGCAGAGAAACATTAAGAAAGAGCGCAAGTTCTGAGCGAACACATTTGTAAAGAGTCTTGTTTAAAGAGCGACTTAATTCGGAAGAGCTCGTTAAACGAACGACTAAAAGCCGCATATTCGCATGAGTTTTTTTGTATTTTTTTATGTCTTGCATTAACCCAACTTTGAGCGACTGCAGAGCATTTTTGCCAACAGCTGTTTCCGCTGCGACAACATAGCCAATTTTGCTGCAACTGCTACCCCAAAAAAGAAGGCCAACACTACCGGACGGAGGCAAGCTTTGACTTGTCAAAGTGTCAAAGTTGCTGTGCAGCAACACTGCTCCCTATGGGGTGGCCTCAACAATGCAGCAGGCATCAGCAGCAATAGCAGGCTTTTCTTGTTACAGTGGCGGCGGCTGTCGAGGCGTTGCCTTTAAATTGTTTATTTTCAGTCAGTCATCATTCGATGCACAACAACAACATACTCAGACCTGTACTGCCTGCAGAGCCCCCCACAGCACACAGCGGGAAAGACTATATTGGTTGTTGCTTATCATTTATGTTGCCAGTCGGCCGTTGGTTGTCGGTCGCCTGGGGAATGTGTCATGCGACAAACCACAACAACAACATAGAACCAGCAACAGCAACACAAATAAAAGCAAAAACATTTCTAGAAATTATTACACAACAGTAATAGGGAAACCCTTTAAAGAGATTTTGGTGTGCAATTTGTTGTTTTGTTGATGGTGTTTAGCAGCGCCTTCCATATTGCTGTTACAGCATGTGCAGCAGCAACAACAATGAAAAAAACAACAACAAACACATGCAAATTTATGTTCGTCTGTCCGCTATTGCGTTCTGTCCGCTTCTCTATGTCTGATTGAAGTAGAGCCTCCCACACCCACGCCCCCTTCAGACAAGTGAGTCTTCCGTTTCCGTACACACGTCTAATATGTAGAGTCTGAGGATTTGTAGAGGCATTGACAAAGAATCCTTGTCGCAGTGAAAGACACTGTGTAACAAAAAACTTTGTCAATATTTAAAATGGTCTACTGATCTGTTATTGAATTTATAAATTCTCATTTCAAAACATCGCTTAAGATTCAAACCCACGATTAAAAAATACATGTTTTAATAAATATTTTATTTTGCGAATATTTGATGGGAGCTGAATATGTTTCCTAATAGTTCCTCTCCGTGTAATTCATTCTCAAGACAAATATTCTTAAAACATTACTTCACTGAAAAATTCTGTCCGACAATTCTTTCCATATTCTACCTCGCATAATATCCAAAATGTTTGGGAAAAACATACGCAGGTAGATTGTTCCACAAACGTATCGTGTGTAAAAAAAACGAATTCTCTCTATAATGCGTGATTCTGTTTGAGAGCCGAGTGAACTATGAAGAGGTAGGCTTGATTCGATGCTCAAGTAGAACAAGAGAATACATGACCTGGTGGAAATGATAAAGAACAAATTTAGTATGAAATATTGTTGAATTCGGTCCAAGAACTCCAAGGAAAATTTAGAAGCTCCTCCCCAAATGTGTGAAAATTGAACGATAACCATTTTTAATGTCAAACATCGACAATCAAAGTTCGGAGTTTCATTTATCTATACCTTTCAATTATATATCCCTCTTGTAATCGGCATTTCAACAGACGGACATAGGTAAATCGACGCTGGAGGTGACACAGGAATTAAAGACATGTGTATAATTTTGATCTTTGTGAAATACTTCTTTATAGGCCTTCTTGGAATAGTTCAAACATAAAAAGAAAGCCATAATTTAACATTAAAAGCCAATTGTATATGTCCGATAAACTCTTTCTCTTTTAGACTATGCATTACATATAATTTGTATATGTTCAAATCATGTATATGACAAATGATTTTGCATAGTTGGTCTATTTCATATGACATTTTAAAATATATTCGATTAATACAAAACTCACTTAAACAATTTCTAATGAAATAATGAATAGCATTAAAGTAGTCTACTTTAGTTATTTGTTGAATGGTTTTGATTTATTTTTCATTTAGCGTTTTCACAGTGCATCGTATTTTAGTATGATAATCGTAGCATATTGTATATATACGATGCAATAACACAGAACCGATAATTTGTTGCTGCATCCCTTATAAAAGTGAAATAACACAAGTGTTGTATTTGAGAGTAGCCCTGAGGCATGTTTTTTGGAGTCGTATTTTGTGAAATGAAAAAAAAATGGGAAATTGAAGAAAATAAAATAAAATGTTTTACTTTGCAAATATTTATGATAATTTCAAAAAATCCTAATTTTGTAAGAATCAGGCTGCATTTATTTGACGAAATATTTTAACAAGCAGAAAAGTGGTGCTCACAGTTCAATTGTCGTACTGTCGTATTCGTTAAATATCGTACCAATACCATGAAGCTGTGAATACGCTAATTATAATATGTGTTAAATTGGTCCTCGAACTCAAAATAATTATTAAGTCTTATATATTAATAAAAAAAAATTATTAAAAAATTAATATGTTGCATAGTGTAGTACAAGTTTAACATAGGTTTTTGTTTTTTTGTTAAACATCTTTGAAAAGTATCCCCAATTGTTTGAGCCGAGCCGGCTGCCTTCTGCTTCAATAGGTACTTTCAACCCCTCTGTTAGAAATTAGGAATTTTACGATTAGAAAACCTGAACGGAAATAGAAAACCACGCAATTTGTATTTATGCCAAGTTAGGGTCAAATGATTTAAATGGTTTGGCCATTTCTGCGAATAATATATGTTTCCAAACATTCATCCAGAAACAATTCCTGAAGCCATACGACTGTATTGTGTCAGAAAAATATAAGATTTCATTTAAATTATTATTAATTTTTGGACTTATACACGTCGTTGTAAAATTCAAAAAAATTAATTTTATTAAAACTGATTTTAAAAAATACTATATATTTAATTTTAGCCTTTTGTAAATTAACGTTTCAAGATACCAAAATTTATATCGTTATTATTTGTTTATGTAAATCTCTAGAATATTTTGAAATCGTTAAAAATGCATTTGCAGCAGTTAAACTTAGTTTTTTTTAAACAAAATATATTCTATAATATAAAGTCTCATTATAGATTGTAGAAGTATTACAATAACATTTAGCGTATAGAGTGTATACGATTGTTAAAAACAGTATTCAAAATCAAAGTAATTACACCAAATATTGAAATTTTAAAAGTATATTTTTAAGATATCTTAAATTTGTTATAACTTATAAATTATCAAAAATATTACGAATGTTTTACTGTAGGAAATAAAGGAAATCTCTATTCAAATTCTATAATGTAAATTCGTAATTTTAAGAAACAAAAGGAAAATTTGAGATTAAGAAAATAATATTATCAGAAATTCAAATTCCACTCGTGTCAGCAGAGTTCTAATAAAATTTAAGAATATAAATTTCTAATTTTAAGAAAGAAAATGATGTGATTACACAGCACAACAAATGTACAGCTTTGTTCCGACTTTGTTGCGATGGCTTATTTCGAATCTGAAGTTCGTTTTGCTCCATCACCTCTGGATTATTCACAATTTGCTGTCAAATGTGAACAATTATGGTGTTTTAAAACAGTACACAAATTATTTTAATTTTAAAAGATACAGAAGATCGGCACACAGAAAAAAAGTCATCATATTGATGAATTTCGTTCTTCAAATCATGATACATTGTATTGATAAAGGGATTCATAATATTAATAACTACTAAACATCAATGTTATGAATTCATTATCAATATGATGAATGATCGTAAAAGTGTAATTCAATATGATGAACTTTATATTTTTTTCTAATTTTTAAAGCATTTTTTTTATGAAATTATTTTTTAGGATAATTATTAATTATTTATTATTTTTTTTTTAAAGAAAGAAAGATGTTCATCAATTATTTTTTTTTTCATATTGAATATTAAAAATATTAAATTGCAATTCTATGAATGAAATCATCAATATGATGAATCTGGTTAAGTGAAAAAATTCATACAATTTATGAATAAAAACATCATATTGAAGAATTGTTTTTCTGTGTAGAACGCATTTGCGTAACACAGTGGTTTCAATAATGTTGCTATTAATTCGTGTTCCTTTTGCAATGTTTCGGATTCATATATTTAGGGTGTTTGTGGGTTTAAAATAGAGAAAGAAAATTTCTTGATTTTCAAACCAACAAAAAAAAATATTCCTAAAAATAATACAATTTTAATATGATATAACTAAACAGAATTTTAACATTTTCGAATACCTCTTAAAAAATGAATTTTACAGAAGAAACAAAACTATTTTCAGTGTTAATTCTACACTTACATCATACAAAATTAAGTATGACATAACTTATAATGGCGTTTTTCTAATTTATCCGATCAACATATGATTAAAAACCCGATTATAACACAATATTAGGCGTAATTTTCACATGCAGTTAGGCGGTTTTGCAGTATCACCGACGATATATCGTCGTTGTAGAACGAAAAGTCACCAAATACATTTTCAAAATTCCAAATATTCATTTACAAACATCTTTATATATCTGTCAATTTTTAATCGATGATTTCAATTCCACCACATGATTACCACATGATCAGAAAATGTAAATCTATCAATTGATATTTCAACTTTAAAAATGAATAAATTACTTTTATAAAATTAATCAACAAACTCGAAATTTAAGTTTTTCTTAAAAATGTTATATAATTATAATCTTATGAATTATATTATGTGAAATCTCTGTTTTTCTTAATATCAATACGATTTAGAGTTAGCTGTAAATTAATCCGTTTACTTCTTGATTGCTTTTCGATTTGAGAAATTGAACGCTATACCAACTTTTTTCGATAACATAATAATTTGAAGACAAATTTTTATATATAACATATTATTTTAAATTTCAGCGCATCTTTCTATATTCCGTTTCGATATGAGAAAAGGTTACCGTACACTCAACCTGTAGTTATTTTCTGAACTCGTACAGCCTATAAAACACTTATGTAATATATGCAAAAATTAGTAAAACCTTAAAAGAAGCTAATAACCGACTTTCGAAAGCCGATAAGCCAAAGAGTGTTTCTGAATGCAACAAAAGAATACGAAGTCACTTAAACGAGTCGCATTTAAAAAGAAAGCTAAAGTGTTTCGTACAAATTTGGCTCAAACAGACAATTAGCTATATATATATATACATAAATGCATTATTGGCAAAGTCGAAGCCAACTTTGTTATTAGGTGAAACATTTCAGTGCCAGTACGTTAAGATACACCGAACAGTACAGAATATGTGGCAGAGAATTGTATTGAGCTGCATAATCGCGTTCGTCCTTCTACATCTAACAAATGCGGATATAATAGGAGATGTTACTACTGGCAATCCCGTAATCGAAGGCCTGAAACAACAGAGTAGTCAGCTGATGCGCGATCACTGCGTCTGCGAAGACAATATCAATTGTAATTGCTGCTTTAAAGTGGGACCAAAGTGGCCGAACCTGCAACAGGATCGTATGAAATTAACGCAAATCATAATTTTAAATTTTAACACTACTTCTTTCTATTTTTCGCGGCTTAAAAAGTATGCGCCAAGTGGAGACTTAACTCTACCGACTGGGATTTACACGCCAACATCAGTCTGAATGGCGCTACATTGTTTAGCAACAAATTCTCCCCTCGCACCGGAATACCACCCATCTGCTATCCGGTAGCACTACCGCTTTTACCGCTGTTCGGTTGTTTCAAAATCCACAGTCTGGCATTACACTCAAACAATACGATTCACTTCTGCGCAAATCTCTCAGTGCGTTTTACCGCCTTTGACTTTATCGACGTGTTGCTGGGTTGCCTGGATATAGGTCCGGGTGGCATTCAGATTGTGGAGCCGCAGCACGAAGAGTCTACGACAGCGTCTGCGGCGGAAATTTCACTGGAGACCAGTAATGTTTGAATTTATTTAAATGCAAAGCAAAAGAAATACCAAATATATATATATAAAAAATTAAATTCGAACTGATGCATTATAATATTTTTATTATTATTTAATATTTTATTATAAGATTTACATTGTAGGTATTTCATTAAATATTAATTTTTGTATTTTTACATTTCTCGTCAAAATAACTACATGCATAAAAGATTCCCTTTATTAGTTCTCAGTGCGTTTTATTTGTTTAATATAATTAATTAGGCATTTATAATTTGCGATTTATAAACAAATAAAAAATATAATCAATACGTACAAATCAATAATAATAATTATCAAAAATTTGTTACAAATTGGTTGCGTATTTTTCGTTTTCTTTTGTTTTTTTCCATTTGTAAAAAATAACAATAATGACTTTAATTACATCTTAAAAGTGTTAAAATATGCACAAAAACAAAATATATTTAAAAATTGATTTTAAAACAGAGCAAAGTATGTACATAAAATTTGTTTAAATAATTTAACATTCAATTGAAAGACGGCATGTATATCCATTATTAATTAATATTATTAATATATGCAGCGAAATTAAAATGTGTCTAATACACATAATGCGAGTATTAGAACACTTTGATTTTTTCTTCGATAATGGTTGTTTTTACACCTCAAAATTTATATTGAATTCTAACTTTACAAATTGGAACAAATGGCAATATTTACGTCATTCTCAATACATATTATATATAAATAATTGAATATATCGCACACTAAAAGTTACACCTACAAACTACAACATTTTTGCGGCGCCTAATCTGCGATTGCCGTGTAGGGTAGGCTGCTGTGTTTCGGCTTGGTTTTGTTGATAAATACCTTGATAGCGCCATTGAAGTCGGCGCTAACCATGACGTAGCCACAACCTTTTTTGCGTTGCTCGACCAGCGGATCGGGTTGATTGTTTTGCGACTAAAAAGAAATAAAATAATATATAAAAATATGTATATAATGAATATTTTCTAAAAAATGTAATTTGAAATGTTTCAATTCAGCATATTTTTAAATATTTTCAATTAAATTTTTTTTGAGAAGAAATAGAAGACATTTTTAATGTATACGCATGATATATTCTCATTTTGATAAATCGATCGATAAAATCTATCGTTTCCTTCAGGAGTTATATAGTTTGGTTTAAAACAAAATCGTTTTTTTGTTAACAGTGCGACGCACAGTGATTCAGAAACGATTTGTATCGGCCAAAACTCGTATCTTTTGATGTAGTGAATATTTTTGAATGCGGTTAAAAGTGGTTATGTGGTGAGAGGTTATTCATTCAGCTTTAAATTTTTTTAGTTGTGAACGTTCCAACGCAAAATGTTTTATGTTTTTCAGTAACCAGCGGCCAGGTTCCTCAGTATTCGACAGCAAAAGTGGGTATGAGGTGAAAGGTAATTCATTCAGCAATAACTTAATATCAATTCCAGCTTAATGACTCTTAAAGCATTTATGAACGTCCATTATTAAAATTTCGAAAACAAATAGAGTTCTTATATACCATCCATAGTAGAGACTTTTGGTACTTTTGATGGCACGGGCACGCCGATAGGTGACACGCATGAGCACGAGCCCGACGACTAAATTTAAAGCACGCACGAGAAGCACGATAAAACACGGGATATAGAAAGACACGAAGAAGCTCGGAAAAACACGAAAAAAGCACGAATTCCCATAAAAAACTAGGAAAAACGTGATAATTATATTATAAACAGGAACTAAAACTTTTTTTTTATAATAACGGTTCAGCCGTTAGCGGATTCCGGTTTCAGCCAAAAATTATATGGGTTCCGATTCCGGTTCCACATATTTTTTAAAGCCGGTTCCGGTTACAATTTCGGTTCTTTGCGGTCCTAGAGTGGAAATAGAACCATTGTAATATCGCTTCCGATTCCGGTTTCAAAACTGGTTTTTTACGGTCCCTTATTATAAATAATTCAAAAATTAACGTTGGTACTTTTTTATTCTCTGAATTGGAACCTCTCCGGAATCGGAACCTGTGGGCACCGCAAAGAAAGAGTTTATTAAATTGAAGTAGAGGGTTTTTTTTAACTTGGGGTAGAAACTAAAAAAAAAAAATTTTAATGGGCGCGGAGGCACGGACACGCACGGCCACGACAGCAGCTAGCACGCACGGAGATTTGCACGCACAAACTCAGATTTTAGGGCGTGACACGAAAAAAGCACGGCACGAGCCCATCTCTAATCCATAGCATACAAAATTAAGAAAGTGAAACAATCGTTTCGTTCGGAAAAATACAGAGATATCTTTAAAACTGACGAAAATATTGTAACACAAAGTGAAAAAACCAAATTCAAAGATATTCATATTTTTCGAAAGGTTCAATCAGAGGTTAAATCATACGATTGGCAAAATTGTATCATTTTCTGTTTGCATCAGCACAAAAGTTGATGTATGTTGTTGATGGTCGAGTAGTCAACAAATATCGACGCAAATTTTGTTGAAATTGACATAAAAATAAAATTTCCTGCTGATCAAAATTTGCGTCAAAAGGAAAATTCTCCTCATTTATTGATATTCGTCATAATTGTGTTGATTGTTGATGCTTTACATCAATCATGTTTAATTAATTTATAATCAAACAGAAAAAAAAACGCTGTGCGACGTTTTTTGAATATTTTCATACATAAATTTGAAACGTGCTAGTTTTCGTAAGAAGCATTGTTATAAATCGTTATGCCTGGTTTTCACAATGTCATTTTGTGTCAGTTTCATATTCCAAAATGTCTCAAATTTGTTGTTTTTCGATATGGTAAAGTTCTAGCATTTCGATACCGACTGACATGGTTAATGAACATTTTAATTTTGGACAGTTTCTGCGTCACAATCACAATGTAAAGAAAACAAAAATGACACAAACTGACATAGTGAAAACCAGGCATTAGAAATTTATTAAATGATTGATTTCTGTTTATTGATTTATTTACTTTAAGATTTAATGATTTACTCATTGGATGATTTTTTGATCTATTGATTTGATGATTTATAGTTTTATCGATTTATCGATTTATAATTTATTGATTCGATGATTTATTGATTTGATTTTTGTATTTATGATTTATTGATTAAAGATTTATTAATTTATAGGTTTATTATTATGATTTATTCATTTATTGAATTAATGACATACTGATTTATTGATTTAATGATTTATTCATTTGACGATTAATTGATTTAATGATTTATAATTTACTGATTTAATTTATAATAGGTCTGTGCGATTAATCGATTAATCAAATTTCTGATTAATTGATTAATCAAGATTTTCGATTAATCAGAACATTGAATAATCAATTAATCAGCATTCTGATTAATCAGAATTGTGATTGATTAATTGATTTATCAGCATTTAGATTAATCGAATTTCTGATTAATTAATTTCTTCTTCGCGAAATATTAAAAATACTTTACTATATGGTTCTTGAACATTTGAAACAATTTCTTTTACTTTTTAACTATTTTAAAAATAAGTGTTCACTTTATTTAAGTTGACAAAATGTTCAAATGTTGTTGAATAAAATTATTTCATTTTCAATTAATCAGAATTCTGATTAATTAATTAATCAGGGTTCTGATTAATCAGAGTTTCTGATTAATTGATTAATCAATTAATCAGGATTCTGATTAATCAATATTTTGATTAATTGATTAATCGCACAGCCCTAATTTTTAATGATTTAATGTTTAATTGATTTGATAATTTTTTTTTTTGATTTATTGATTAAATGCTGATTTTTTTTATTGATTTTTTGATTTACTGTTTTGTTGATTTACTAATTTATAGATTCAATCATTTATTTATGCATTTTTAATTTATAATTTTAATGATTTATCATGATTTAATGACTTATTTTATTTATTGGTTTATTGATTCAATAATTTATTCATTGATTTATTCACTGATATATTTTTACTTACTAATTAATAGAATTCTCGATAGATTTATTTATTTATAGATTTATAATATAATTGCTTTAGTAATTGACCTATTATATAACTGAAATATTGATTTATCAAAAACAAACAAAAATAGTACCTTTTCGTAGTAAATCTCATCTGGTTCTGGCTTAATAATCGCCTCCGGATGCGGTGCAAATATGGCACATGTCACTGTTGCATTGTGCGCCTTAATGCCCTCCCAAAAATCGCTACGATCACGACGAACCTGTAACAAAGAAGAACAAGCTCATCATTTTCGTTAACAAAAAATATAAAACACCAATCATGTAGACACAACATACCGAACTAAGCTTAGAATAGTCATGATTTGTCTTCCAAATATAGATGCATTGATTCTCCGAGCCCGCCATAATGTATTTGCCATCGTGACTGAACGATGCTTTTATCTGCGATGACACATTCAAGTAGCCCTTGTACTTGCAGCTCAAATTCAGATCGCGCAAATCGTACAAACGCACACGACTGTCATTCGAAGTCACCAGTATTTTGTCCTCGCCCGGCATTGGCTCAATGCCGCTAATCTTGCGACCAATACGATTTTTGCCGCGCGTCGAACGTACATGAATCTGTGTATGATACTTCAATTGATCCGTATTGTAGAATATGCAACGACCATCATATGACCCAACCACCGCAAACTGTCCATTCTGACAGAAATTGGCCGCTGTAATAAGTTTCGTCTGTCCGTCAACCTCGTTCCAGAGTGCAACCTTCTTGTCGGGTATATTCCACAAACGCAATTTGCCATCGAGACTGCCGCTGAGAAAATAACGATCGTCACGCGGATGAAATGCAATCGCCGTAACAAAATCAATGTGCTGGAAACAGCAAAGACACTCTTTGCGCGATATATGCCACAAACGCACAGTTTTGTCCATTGAACTGGATAGTATGAAATAGTTCTTCGACCAGGAGACATCCAGCAGATCGGACGTATGACCGATGTACGTGCAAAATGCACGCGGCATAAAGGGTCCAGTGCATTTCTCAGCCGCTGTGGCCATGGCAATTGCTTCCTCGGCTGAATGTTGCGACACAAGCGACTCTTGTGATGGCGTTGGCGAGGATTTCTGATCGGCATTGTATTTGTTGCGCATATCTTGAAAGAATGGATAGGCGTCCTTTAGAACCCAGATGCGCAATACTTTGTCCTGTCCAGCAGTAGCCAACAGTCTTCCGCACGAACTGAATTTCATGCACCAAACGGCGCCCGTATGTTCGCCAGACAGATCCTGCAAATGTGAATTACAAAGAAAATCATTTTGAGTCGATCATACCTCTACTCTCTCTTGTATCAAACAAATTTTAACTCATACCTGTACATGTTGCAATTTTGTAAATTCGTAGGGACCCTTATTGGTAGACGATGCCTTGATTTTGATATTTTGTTCTGGATTCATGACGTCAACAATATCGGCAACGTCTTCCTTGTGACGCGCATGCGACACCTCAGACGCCAACGATTTGGCTTTGTCCACAGTTTTACGCATGGTCGAACCAAAGAAACGCTTGAGTTTGGCTGTTTTCTTCTTGAGACGATTGCCATCGTCTGCCTCGCATTCCTCTTCGTCCGGCAGACCGGGTTCGCTACTCGGCGGTATCCCAATGACACTTTCCTCGTCCGACTCCTTCTGTATGACTTCGAGATGTGATGTTAACTTCAGTATGTGCAACGACAGTGGGTTCCATCCCTCGGGCACGGGCGGCGAACGTACAGCGGACAAGGGCATATTTTCGCCCGTATCCAAATTTTTGACAGGAACTTGTTCGAGAATTTGTAGATCGGTTAATTGTTTGCCTGAATTGGTGCGCGTGCGCACATAAATGTTCATTTGTTTAAGGACATCCTCATCGCCGGCCGATTTTCGACGCTCCTTGTCGCTGCTTGCACGATATACTAACGAAGGATATCTGGAAATAATAGAATTCATTTTATTTATTAAGGAGCTTTAAATGTGTCGTCATGAAGATTAGACGATGATATTGTAACGAGTTTTAATGAAGAGGAATAATTTAATTTTAGTTATTTATTGATTAATCCATTAATTAATTAATTAATTAATTGATGATTTGGATATTTTAAAAAATAAAATGTATTGATTTATTTATTTTTGATTTATTAATTTGTATTACATTAGCTATTTATATATTGATTTATTTATTTGTTGATTTATTGATTTATAGCTTTATCAATTGATTTAATGATATATAAATCAACACAGTAAATAATTGTTGATTTAATGATTTTTTGACTTATTGATTTAATTACTTTTTTAATGATTTATTAATAGAATTATTGATTTATTCATTTATTGTTTTATTAATTGAATGGATTATAGATTTATTTATTTATTTATATATTTATTCATTAATTTATTAATTGAGTTTAAATTGCTGCTTCGATCAAAAACTTTTGGTTTTTAAATGATTTTTGGATTACAAAAATTTTTTTCTTTGCTTTTTAACTGCTGCATCTATTTCAAAACTTTTAATCTTTGTTGTTTAAATGATGATCATTCTCGCTCATTGCTTTTTAAATTCTACCTTAATACAAAAACTTTCGCTCTTTGCTTTTCGAATGCTATTGATTTAATAGTATACAAAAAATAAATCTTTTCATATAAACTCAATGGCAATGTTATGGTATTTTCTAGTATTTAATGGTATTTTCCGATGAAAATAATAATATATCCTATTGACTATTTTTAATAGTAAAAAACTATTATTTATATAGTATTTTTTCTGGATGTAGGTAAGTTTCTATGTGGCTCTGTTTCAATTTTAGAAAAACGACTAAGAAGAAGAAAGCTTTCAAGAATATAATGCTTGGCGACCCTGAAAGCGTACACTCAGAAAAAAAAGTGTGTAAATATAACTAGAATATTAATCAATCCAATTAATTTTTAATTGAAACTCAGCCGATGTAACTTTTAGTAGCATTGAATTCCATATTCGTAATGTGAATACGTTCATTGGAGAAACTTTAATTAAATTTTTTGTCATATTGATATTAAAGTTGTTATATACATTATATTTTTTATTGGGATTTTTTAAATCATTAATTAATTAATTAGTAACATCAATTAAAAATTTCATTCGATTGAAATTGGATCAATTAAATATTTTGTTAAATTAAATAAAATATTTGGCGAATAGAAACATATGAAAATAAAAATAATTTTATTCAATATATAACATAAAATAAATATTAAATAAGTAGTTATACTGTTTGATATGCTTTGTAAAATTCTTTTAACCTAACGAATGTTTTACCAAAGTCAGTTTTCACAACTTCTACAGGTGGGCCAATTAATTGAGTCAAACATAAAATTTGATATTCGCTTTTTAATGATTCAATATGCAACAAAATGAGCATCATAAGCTGTTTGATCAAATTCTTGACAGCAAAAATAAATTGAGCCATTTAATGCTGTAATAACATAACATACATAAATAGTGCAATATCCTGTTTTAAAATAGCAACGTAGAAGAAAGTTATGTTAGAAGAAACTGAACGACGCACAAACAAAAAACAAAATGAAATCCCGAAGAAAAAAACAGTGTTGAAATTTAAGAAAATGATTAAATCAAAAGTACAAATAAAAGTAGTTAATACTATTAAAGATTTAGTTGTATTGAAATTATATTATATATAGCCGCGGTAGTTCAGTGGTTAGTGCGTTGGACTGCGAGCCGAAAGGTCCCCGGTTCAAGCCTGGACTGGGGCTAACAACATCTTTTCATAGAAACATTTTTCTATACCGCGCTACCTCTCGGCAGTAAATGGCAAACCTGCAAGAGTAAAACATTGCATATGAAAAAGCTCTCACCCGCCGTTCGGATTCGGCAATAAACTGTAGGTCCCACCACTTTGAGTACAAATATAACACGCACAGCTCAAAATGGTGAGAGAGCTCGGCCTAAGTCCTTATAGGACTGTAGTGCCAAACTATTATATTATTAATTATATAAAATTAATTCCTATTAATATTTTAATTAAAAAATGTGTAAGTACAATTAATTAATTAATAAGTAAATACATTCATATTTTTAATTGGAATACGATTTTGTTTCCTATTAATATCAATTGTTATATATACGTACAATATTTTTTTCTGTGTATAGAAAACATATTAGCAAAGAGCGAATAATATAAATAATTTGAAGCATATAAATATTTCGAGCAAGAAGTTAAAGTATTTGCAGCATTTCAAATGCAAGGAATGAATGTTAATGACTTTGCTGTCTTGTAAAGTATACAAATATTGCATCCTTTTCAACCATCGCTCTGTAATGTATTCAAACTTCCGCTCGACAGAAAATCATTAAAAAGTAAGAGTCTGTGCTTAGCTTATTTTGCTTTCAAACCCTGATTTAGTGCATTTGTGAATTATTATTGATCAATTATTGTTTTATTTTTTATTTGTTACCTAATTGATTTTTTATTTATTTGCCTATTGATATTTTATTACTTCACATTGCAGGAGAAAATAACTCACTCATAAATGATATCAAGTCGTATTCAATAATTGAAACATTTTTTAACAATCACCAAATCGTTTCTATTGAAGAATTGGGTAATATTAGTGTGATCACAACTTGTTATCTAGGGCAAACATGATTTAACATCGAAAGAATTTAAAGAATTGTTGGTTCTCCAAATTGGAATACTAACATGTATAATATAAACATAGATTAAATGTTCTAAATACTTTGAAAAATTGATTAATATCACAAATTTAAGAAATAATTGATTCTTACTTAATATTAAGCTCAATATATGGAAAACCTATTTTTTCAATATAATTTTCACTTAAAATCGTTTTAAAATCAAACGCAATGAATGCACAATTAAACTCAACTTGATATCAAGTTGAGAAATCTACATAGCTACAAAATTCAAGTACAATGAAAACATGTATAATAGATATAGCCACAAACTTGATTTTCAAATGCCATAAGCTTTTGCACCAAGCTAATTTGTATATAATATATATATCGAAAGAATTTCTGTAAATTATAAGTAAGCATTAATTCACTGAATTTCTGTGCAACACTTAAAACAACTACTATTCAAATGCACAAGACCCACCTGG